>CM018093.1:5746990-8379326 GCA_008658365.1 Alca torda | reverse complement strand
CAGACTCCCCATGACCCCCTCGGGCCCCCCGTCTCCCTCGGGACCCCACCGGCCCCCGCTCACCTTTACGCGCTCCAGGTGCTTCACGACGTGCTCGCGGCGCCACGGACCCGGCCCGGCCGACAACCCGCCCGCCGGACCCCACTTTCTCCCCGGGCCGCCCCACGCCCGCTTCCACCTGCCCGCCATTTTCTCCAGGCCCTCCGCTTCCGGACCGCCGCGGCCCGCCTACGCCGCGCGCCCATTGGCCATCGCCCACTCCGCTCCTAGGCAGCTCAGCTCCAGTGGCCCTTCACCGCCGTCAATCCCCACCGCGCACTCCCCGGCGAGGTGATCGGCCAATCGGAGTGCGGCGAGACGATCTGTCCAATCGAAGCGCGGCGAGCGATCCGACCAATGGGAGCCCGGCGCCCGCGCTGTGGTTGGCCATGTCCTGCGCATGCGCCCCAGAGCGGTTGCCCTGGTGAGGACGTTTCGGCGGGGTCGGGCCGTTGCCATGGCGACAGGGCCTGCGGCCGGACAGGACGGCTGGAGGGATTCCAAAACACGGCTTTTTCGTCTTAAAAACTGTAGAGAGTTGTTTGCGAAAGCATGAAATAAGCCTGGCGCACTGCCCGGCCCCCCGCAGCGCCCTGGGGTCCCGACCTTCGAGGGCGAACGGGGCTCCCGCAGCTCGGCGGCAGCGGCCGCTGCGGCTGCGTGGGGCCAGCGCTGCGGGGGCGGGGGGGGACACGGCGGCGGCGGGCGGCACGGGGGGGCGTGATCGAGGAGATTCCGGGGGAGCTCTGGCGAGCTGGGAGGCGCCCGGCGCCTGCGGCCGGCGTCTGCGCCCGCGGGGTGTCCGCCTCTTCCCGGCTTGCCTTCCGTCGGCTCTCGGCTAACTCCCGGGACCGCTCAGACCCGGCTCGACGCCGGCGCCCCGGCAGCCTGCCGCAGCGGGCGGTTTGAAGCTTCCTCCCCGCCAGCCCCGGGCGGCCAGAGGGCACGAAACACCCCGCCCCGGCCGAAGCGGCTCGCTCGCCTCCCCGGTGGTCCCGGCCGGCGCCGCCGGGAGATGGGGGGGCCGGCGCTGCAGTACCACGCTTTGGCCACAGGAGGGCAGCACAAACGACAGAGCGGCGGGGCGGGGCCGAGGAGGGCGGGCGAGGCGGGGCGAGCCGAGGAGGGAGGGCGGGAGGCGGGCCGAGGAGGGCGGGAGGAGGGGCCGAAGAGGGCGGGCGGGAGGCGGGGAGAGAGGCGGGCGGGAGGGGGCGAGGAGGGCGGGAGGCGGTGCCGAAGAGGGCGGGAGGCGGGGCGGAGGGCGGGGGGAGGCGGGGCCGAGGGAGCGGGCGGGAGGCGGGGCCGAGGAGGGCGAGGGAGGCGGGGCCGAGGAGGGCGGGCGGGAGGCGGTGCCGAGGGCGGGCGGGAGCGGGGCCGAGGAGGGCGGGCGGGAGGCGGTGCCGAGGAGGGCGGGAGCGGTGCCGAGGGCGGGCGGGAGACGGTGCCGAGGGCGAGCGGGAGGCGGGCCGAGGAGGGCGGGGGGAGGCGGTGCCGAGGAGGGCGGGAGGCGGTGCCGAGGAGGGCGGCGGGAGGCGGTGCCGAGGGCGGGGGAGGCGGTGCCGAGGAGGGCGGGAGGGGGGCCGAAGAGGGCGGGGGGAGGCGGGGGAGGAGGGGGGGCGGGAGGCGGTGCCGAGGAGGGCGGGGGAGGCGGGCCGAGGCGGGCGGGAGGCGGGGCGAGGAGGGCGCGGGAGGCGGGCCGAGGAGGGCGGGCGGGAGGCGGTGCCGAGGGCGGCGGGAGCGGGGCCGAGGAGGGCGGAGGCGGGGCCGAGGAGGGCGGGAGGCGGGGAGAGGGCGGGCGGGAGGCGGGGCCGAAGAGGGCGGGCGGGAGGCGGGCCGAGGGGCAGGAGGCGGGGCGAGGAGGCGGGGGGGGCGAGGGCGGGCGGGAGGCGGGGCCGAGGGCGGGCGGGAGGCGGTGCCGAGGGCGAGCGGGAGGCGGGCCGAGGAGGGCGGGAGGCGGTGCCGTTGCGGGGGCGGGAGGCCGGGGCCGAGGGCGTGCGGGAGGCCTGGGGACGAGGGCGGGCGGGGGCGGGGCCGAGGTCGGGAGGAGGCGGGGCCGAGGGCGTGCGGGAGGCGAGCCGAGGCGCGGGAGGCGGGTCCGCGATGGCGGAGGAGGGGGGGCCGAGGGGCGGGGCGGGGGCGGGCCGGGGCGGGCGGGGAGGCGGAGGGCCGAGGGCGGGCGGCGGCGGGCCGAGGGCGGGAGGCGGGGCCGAGGGCGGGAGGCGGGGCCGAGGGCGGGAGGCGGGGCCGAGGGCGGGAGGCGGGGCCGGGGCGGGAGGCGGGCCGGGGCGGTAGGCGGGGCCGCTGGCGGGAGGCGGGGCCGGGGCGGGCGGGAGGCTTCCACCTGCAGGAACGGCGTCCGGCCGCCCGGCGGCAGCCCCCCCCTTTTATCCCCTTCTCGGCGCTCATTAGGGTGATGAGCGGTGACCGCTCTCAGCCCGCTTTAGTCCAGCCACCGACCGGAACCACTTACCGGGCTGCGGGGCTCCCATCCCTCTACCGTGTCCGCACTCGCAGCCCAGGCAGCGACAGCCAGCGCCTCTGCACCAAAAAACCTGCGGAACTGGGGGTTTTGCCCCAGAACAAGCCCCAGGGGCGCTGCATCGCCCTGCGTGGGGCGCCAGGGCTGGGGGGGGGGGGGTGTGACACCAGCGAGGCAGCCGGGGACCCGGGAGGGAGGCTGGCGCCTTGTCTCCAACATAAAAAAAATCGGTGATTTTTGCTTTTCTGCATGAAAATGTTTTGGGGTTGGTTTTTCTTCTTTTCCAGCTGCGCAAGTCCAGGTGGATCTGGTTTTTGGGAGCCCCAGATTGGCAGGTTTTTTCCCTCCCACCTCGTTGGTTTGCCCCTGGTGCAGACCCAGAATCAGGGACTTTGGGGTATTTTCGTGCCAAGGCGGCAGCTCCTGCTCAGCGTGCGCGGTCCCGTGGGGGAAAGTCCCCGTTCAGGGAATCGGCCACAAACTGGGAGGGGAAAAGGGGGAAGGGGCAGCTTTGGAAAGCGCTTTTGTATCTTCAAGAGAGGTAAAGGGGAGAGAGAGTTTTAAATCCTTTCTATAAACAGGCTTTCTTCACATTTAAAAAACCCTTATAGAGCGTAGACATTTACATTAATGTATCTATTCACATGTAGATAGATCAATTTAGGGAATATATTATCTCTTTACACTTACATAGAGTATCTGTTTAGACTCAGACATATTTAGACTCCTGTGTTAACATTATATAGAACAGGGATTTAGACATATATTTTGACACTTTAATACCTTCTTATATAAATAAATCTTTTTTTCATCTTTTTATATTCTAAAACCCTTTCTATATATGCCTAGAGATACAGGGTTTTATTTTTAACTCCTTCTATATACATACATTAATATTATTATCAAAATATATCAAAATGAGAGACTTGACTCTATTTCCATGCCTCACGCCCACATTCAGAGGTTTTAACATTTTTTAATCCACCCCCATGAATTTTCACCATTTTGGGGTTGTGACCTGCCTTTTTTGGGGGCAGGGGGGAACCCCGCATGACCCACAACCCCCCGCTCACCTGCTCCTCTGCCGCATCATCGCCCCCTCGATGACGCTGGGGCGCCCCAAATGATGTCATCACCCCCACAGACACACACATCCCTTTTTATTCGTGCACACCCCCGCTCTCTGGTGTTGGGAAACGCCTGGCCCCTTCCTCCCAGCGCAGCCGCAGGGAGATCCTTCACCCTGCGTGCGGGGCAGCGGGACCAGGCTGGGCCATCATCAGAATCGACACTGACAGACCCACTGCTGCAGCTACAGCCCTCGCGCTGCTGCTGCCGCTGCTCACCTCGCTCGCTGAGTCGATGCAGGCGAGGGGGACAGGTCAAACCTTAAAGAGTACAAGGAACAATAAAGAACAAAGCTCAGTCATTCAATTAATGCTGAAAAGGTGAGCCTATGTTTGAATACTTCCAGTAAAAATACCCTACAATTATTTGGCTTTTCTTTGGCATTAATTTAATTTGCACAGCTGTGAATTGATACCATTAAGCTACCCATCTCCAAAATACACAGTTCAAATTTGACTCCAGGTTTTTTTTTCAGTGTAACACAAGGAGGAGATACATCTGGCCAGCAGCACGGCCTGAGAGAGATGCTACTGGGCTGCTGGGGAAACGTGCGAGACCGAAATAAAGTACTTCAGACCACCCTGTCAAAATATCAGGGGGGAAAAAGCCCATTACATTCAGTTAGCTCTCTTAGTAAAGTACCTTTCTTAGTAAAGACAAATACCTAATTGCTTAAGTACACCCAATACATTGTACTTCAGAACTCGCCATCTCAATAACAAGGAAAATACCCTGTAACATTGAGTCACCTCTCTTTTTAAACATTTAGAACAAATCCCTAACTGCTTCAGTATGCCTCACACATGGTATGCTACAGATAGTTGGCAGCTGCAGGATTAAAAAATGCAAGTCAGCTGGTAAATTATAAAATGTTTTTTTTTTTTTTAAGTTTCATTTCGCACAGAAAAATCACCTAGAGAAAGAGATCCCCCAAAATGGTTTTACTTTTGAAGGTCGGGGGGGAAATCAAATCTCTGGGGCTGCAATCCATCAGGCTACCAAAAAGCACCAGCAGACCGGCGAATGCTTTTGGCCGTGCTGAACACGCGAAGGAACACGGTTTTATGGCACCTCGACTGTTACAACCGAGAACACAAAGGCCGGCAAAGAAGTGCAAAGAGAGCGCAGAGTCTCATTGCTCATGACTTCGACTGCCCAGTGCATCATCTCTGAGGACCCGCTCTAATGGGAATTCATAGAAGGCAACTGCTTTGAGTGAGAAATGTTTCCATTTCGGAAAAATCTCTTTACAACCGACATCAAAATGACACGCTGTAGATTACGGACAAAGGACGCGATGGAAGCAACAACTCACCAAAGCCACAGCAGGACTCACCCTAACTAGTTACGAAGCTGCTGATGCTTTGTGGAAAAGCAATTTGACCTCTATTGGTTTAGGACAGATGCCAGTATTTCAGTAAGGTTTCTCGAGTCCTACTATAAGATATCCTAAACACTTACTGACTCAAAAGCATAAAGCTTTTATCGGGAACACAGAGCCGCCTTCTCCTGAACCTCTGAAGTTTACAAACAGTTTCCTCCCTCTTTTAGTACAGAGTTACTTCCACGGTATCACTTAACAGTAAGCGCACAGAGAGAGAAGATTGTGCTTTCAGGAAAAGAAAGTAAATGCAAGCAAGTAAGCCTTGCATGGGCGTAACGTGCTCCAAACAGACCTTATTTATGTTAACTTTAAAGTCCACACTGCAAGGACCTTCGGAAAAAAGTAGACGCCCATCGCAGACCTACCTCGTACTCGCAGAGCACTCCGGATCCTTTCCAGCTGTCCGCCACTGTCACAGTACAACAAAAAGGCGACCACAGAGAAACGCTGCCAGTTGACATTCTGCTGAGAGAGGAAAAAAAACTTTAGCACAAAGCTGGGTAGAAATCTAAGGCTTCCTTCTTTCGTGGAGGTTTGCGAAGACTACAGCCGAGCAGAAGAAAAAGTGTTTGGCACCATCTCTGGCACGGTTGTTGACGCGGGCCACTAGACTTGGCGTTTTTCTGACTCGCTGGCAGCTTTAGTTTCCCCAGAGACACTTTCCCAGGCACACGCAGGTGACAGGCACAGACGCCTACGGACACTTTCTCGAGCCTATGCAGAGCCAAGGTTTCCTCACCCTATATGCCTCGAGCTGAATATTTTTCTTAAACGCTACAGCAACTCACCTGTCCTTCCAAACTGCCTCTTTGCAACAAAGCAGCTGTTTTTTTCCAGGCCGTTTGCAGAAAGATCTTTTCAAACTGACCTTGCGCCACCAAACCCGCGCAGGGACCCTCCCAGCTTTTGACTGCCCTTGGCTTTACCAGGCACACGCTCTATTCCCTCTCCCAACAGCAAAACTACGGCACGCTCCCAGACCAGAGCGCAACCCTGCGGGTCCTCGCGCACGCCCGGCTGGTTTCATGAGGAGCCCCCGCGCGTCCCCGACAGCGCGGGCTGCACGCCCAAGCTCAGCTTCACCCGCACCCACTTCAGGCGATGCGCAACTTGCTGTTCGCTTCCTGCCACGGCTGCTCTTCCTTCAGAAATTCTACTCGTAGCCAAGATTTTCACTACGGGTTCAAGCATTTCCCTTCCTGGAATTACCAGCACTTTCACACAGGCACGTCACTTAATTGCTCTTCTAAAATTACCCAACTGAAAGTTACAGCCCTGAAAGAGGAGGGAAAAAGACAAGGAGAGCTCAGGCAGCAAGAGAGCTCTGCAGGCTGCCACCTGCAGTCAACATTGCACTCTCTTTTTGAAAGTGTGAACACACACCCAAAAGAACCCCCACAAAACAAACAAACAAACAAAAACCCCAGGACCTTGCCTCTTTCCATCTCTCAGTATATTGTCTCGTCAGAGCATGCTGTGTCCCGAGGACATTTGCACTCGAGGAATACGTGTCCAGAAACGGTCCAGATCTCTAAGACTTGTGTCATTTTGGGGGGTTTCATTATCATAACTCAATTTCGTTGACGGCCACATTCGAGAGGAAACTCATTAACTTTTAAATGTAGCCTCTCCTTGGGGAAAAAAATGTGTTGGAGACTGAAAAGCAATTACGATTCAGAGCTCCCACCCATGAGGAAGCTGTGAGGACATTAATAAATCGAAGAACCGACAGCAGCAATATTGAGTGAAATTTGGCTTTAATACTGATCACGCCCTTAAGTGACCCTCCAAGTCTACACATCAGTCTTCTACAAAGGACGAGTCCTTCTCCAGAGGGACAAACTTTTTGTACTTAGAAGTCCTAGACTGAAGACTCCACAGAACACGCATTGAGCCACAGAAAAACATGCCATCGCCACTCTTAATAAAAAGAAAAGTTGAATAAAAATCAAGCAACGCATCCATTTCCATCACGTTTCACTCGTTCCATTTCTACCAGCATCTAGGTGCCCCAAAATTAACTGTACTGACACCACGTCCTAATAAAAATTTAGCAATGAAAAAAAAGAAAAGGCTGTTTCCACTTTGCCCATGAAATCACTATGAACAAATAGAAGAGAAACACCTGACCCTAAAGAAGGTAACGGGCAACTCTCAATTTCACCAAGGTGAAAGTTCACTCTTTTACCCCAAAGGAAAACACTCCGAACTACCAAGGCACCAGCTCGGGAAGGAGGCACCCTCTGTGAACTGCAACTCCTCCTCATCAGCTTTCCTGCACTGTCAGCAAAGTCGCCTTTCCTGCAGGTTTGACGTGGACTATCTGTAGTGTCCCCAAACTCACCAACGGGTCTCCCCGCTCCCCCAGCCCCACACGTGCCATTACCTGAGCTGCAAGCGCAATCAGCCGTGCAGGATTCTCTTCCTGGGATGCAGAAGGTGACCCTGGGAAAAGAGGAGGCAAGAAATGAGCCTGTTTCTCACACCCAGCCAACGGGGACGAGCCGGGGGACCCCCACCCCACCTCTGCCCTCAGAAGCAGGGCCGGGACGGACCCGCCACACAGAGAGAGTCACCCGGCGTGGATTTCATCTCGGCCCCTCTTCCTGAGACCAAAGCCACACAACTCCCTCTCTTTCTCAGCCCCAAAACCAGCCACACGAGCCCCTTTGCCAGCCCCGGGAGCGGAAGACCTGGTCTCCAGGTGGGGCCCTAAACCGGCTCCCCCTCTCTGCTTCCTCACCGCCTCTGCAACCCCCCTGGCCGACACCGAGGGGCGGGGGGGGGGGCGCAGCCGCCCCACGGCCCGGCACCCCCAAGGGCCCCCACACGCAGTTTTGGGGAGCGCTAGGGAACTGCCGAGAGCCCCGCCCCGCGTCTCTGCGGGGCGGCACCGGCTCGGCCCGGCCACCGCTCAATTCCCGCCGCTCCGGTTTCATTGCTCCGGTATCGCCAGCAGCACACCCCCAACCCTCCAGGCCGAAGGGACCCCGCGGGAAGCCGGGCCCAGCCAGCCCCCTCCGATACTACAATGCCCCAGTAAGACCCCCCGTTCCCCTCAGACTCCCCATGACCCCCTCGGGCCCCCCCGTCTCCCCTCGGGACCCCACCGGCCCCCGCTCACCTTTACGCGCTCCAGGTGCTTCACGACGTGCTCGCGGCGGCCCCACGGACCCGGCCCGGCCGACAACCCGCCCGCCGGACCCCACTTTCTCCCCGGGCCGCCCCACGCCCGCTTCCACCTGCCCGCCATTTTCTCCAGGCCCCCTCCGCTTCCGGACCGCCGCGGCCCGCCTACGCCGCGCGCCCATTGGCCATCGCCCACTCCGCTCCTAGGCAGCTCAGCTCCAGTGGCCCTTCACCGCCGTCAATCCCCACCGCGCACCTCCCCGGCGAGGTGATCCGGCCAATCGGAGTGCGGCGAGACGATCTGTCCAATCGAAGCGCGGCGAGGCGATCCGACCAATGGGAGCCCGGCGCCCGCGCTGTGGTTGGCCCATTGTCCTGCGCATGCGCCCCAGAGCGGTTGCCATGGTGAGGACGTTTCGGCGGGGGTCGGGGCCGTTGCCATGGCGACAGGGCCCTGCGGCCGGACAGGACGGGCTGGAGGGATTCACCAAAACACGGCTTTTTCGTCTTAAAAACTGTAGAGAGTTGTTTGCGAAAGCATGAAATAAGCCTGGCGCACTGCCCGGCCCCCCCGCAGCGCTCCCTGGGGTCCCGACCTTCGAGGGCGAACGGGGCTCCCGCAGCTCGGCGGCAGCGGCCGCTGCGGCTGCGTGTGGGCCAGCGCCTGCGGGGCGGGGGGGGGGACACGGCGGCGGCGGGCGGCACGGGCGGGGGCGTGATCGAGGAGATTCCGGGGGAGCTCTGGCGAGCTGGGGAGGCGCCCGGCGCCTGCGGCCGGCGTCTGCGCCCGCGGGGTGTCCGCCTTCTTCCCGGCTTGCCTTCCGTCGGCTCTCGGCTAACTCCCCGGGACCGCTCAGACCCGGCTCGACGCCGGCGCCCCGGCAGCCTGCCGCAGCGGGCGGTTTGAAGCTTCCCTCCCCGCCAGCCCCGGGCGGCCAGAGGGCACGAAACACCCCCGCCCCGGCCGAAGCGGCTCGCTCGCCTCCCCGGTGGTCCCGGCCCGGCGCCGCCGCCGGAGATGGGGGGGCCGGCGCTGCAGTACCACGCTTTGGCCACAGGAGGGCAGCACAAACGACAGCGCGGCGGGGCGGGGCCGAGGAGGGCGGGCGGGAGGCGGGGCCGAGGAGGGAGGGCGGGAGGCGGGGCCGAGGAGGGCGGGAGGAGGGGCCGAAGAGGGCGGGCGGGAGGCGGGGCCGAGGAGGGCGGGCGGGAGGCGGGGCCGAGGAGGGCGGGAGGCGGTGCCGAAGAGGGCGGGAGGCGGGGCGGAGGGCGGGCGGGAGGCGGGGCCGAGGAGGGCGGGCGGGAGGCGGGGCCGAGGAGGGCGAGCGGGAGGCGGGGCCGAGGAGGGCGGGCGGGAGGCGGTGCCGAGGGCGGGCGGGAGGCGGGGCCGAGGAGGGCGGGCGGGAGGCGGTGCCGAGGAGGGCGGGAGGCGGTGCCGAGGGCGGGCGGGAGACGGGGCCGAGGGCGAGCGGGAGGCGGGGCCGAGGAGGGCGGGCGGGAGGCGGTGCCGAGGAGGGCGGGAGGCGGTGCCGAGGAGGGCGGGCGGGAGGCGGTGCCGAGGGCGGGCGGGAGGCGGTGCCGAGGAGGGCGGGAGGCGGGGCCGAAGAGGGCGGGCGGGAGGCGGGGCCGAGGAGGGCGGGCGGGAGGCGGTGCCGAGGAGGGCGGGAGGCGGTGCCGAGGGCGGGCGGGAGACGGTGCCGAGGGCGAACGGGAGGCGGGGCCGAGGAGGGCGGGCGGGAGGCGGGGCCGAGGAGGGCGGGAGGCGGTGCCGAGGAGGGCGGGAGGCGGTGCCGAGGGCGGGCGGGAGGCGGGGCCGAGGAGGGCGGGAGGCGGGGCCGAGGAGGGCGGGAGGCGGGGCCGAGGAGGGCGGGCGGGAGGCGGGGCCGAAGAGGGCGGGCGGGAGGCGGGGCCGAGGGCGGGCGGGAGGCGGGGCCGAGGAGGGCGGGAGGCGGGGCCGAGGGCGGGGGGGAGGCGGGGCCGAGGGCGGGCGGGAGGCGGGGCCGAGGGCGGGCGGGAGGCGGGGCCGAGGGCGAGCGGGAGGCGGGGCCGAGGAGGGTGGGCGGGAGGCGGGGCCGAGGGCGGGCGGGAGGCGGGGCCGAAGAGGGCGGGCGGGAGGCGGGGCCGAGGAGGGCGGGCGGGAGGCGGGGCCGAGGAGGGCGGGCGGGAGGCGGGGCCGAGGAGGGCGGGCGGGAGGCGGGGCCGAGGAGGGCGGGCGGGAGGCGGTGCCGAGGAGGGCGGGCGGGAGGCGGGGCCGAGGAGGGCGGGCGGGAGGCGGTGCCGAGGAGGACGGGCGGGAGGCGGTGCCGAGGGCGAGCGGGAGGCGGTGCCGAGGAGGGCGGGAGGCGGTGCCGAGGGCGGGCGGGAGGCGGGGCCGAGGGCGAGCGGGAGGCGGGGCCGAGGAGGGCGGGCGGGAGGCGGTGCCGAGGAGGGCGGGAGGCGGGGCCGAGGAGGGCGGGCGGGAGGCGGTGCCGAGGAGGGCGGGCGGGAGGCGGTGCCGAGGGCGGGCGGGAGACGGGGCCGAGGGCGAGCGGGAGGCGGTGCCGAGGAGGGCGGGCGGGAGGCGGTGCCGAGGGCGAGCGGGAGGCGGGGCCGAGGAGGGCGGGAGGCGGGGCCGAGGAGGGCGGGCGGGAGGCGGTGCCGAGGAGGGCGGGCGGGAGGCGGGGCCGAGGAGGGCGAGCGGGAGGCGGGGCCGTGGCGCATGCGCGGCTTTTACATGCAGGAACGGCCTCCGGCCGCCGGGCGGCAGCACCCCCTTAATTATCCCCTTCTCGGCGCTCATTGGGGTGATGAGCGGTGACCGCTCTCAGCCCGCTTTAGCCCAGCCACCGACCGGAAACACTTACCGGGCTGCGGGGCTCCCATCCCTCCACCGTGTCCGCACTCGCAGCCCAGGCAGCGACAGCCAGCGCCTCTGCACCAAAAAACCTGCGGAACTGGGGGTTTTGCCCCAGAACGAGCCCCAGGGACGCTGCATCGCTCTGCGTGGGGCAGCAGAGTCGGGGGGGGGGGGGTGACACCAGCGAGTCCGCCGGGGACCCGGGAGGGAGGCTGGCGCCTTGTCTACAACATAAAAAATTCGGTGATTTTTGCTTTTCTGCATGAAAATGTTTTGGGGGTTGTTTTTTTTCTTTTCCAGCTGCACAAATCCAGGTGGATCTGGTTTTTGGGAGCTCCAAATTGGCGGGTTTTGGGAGCCCCAAATTGGCGTTTTTTTTCTCCCACCTTGTTGGTTTGCCCCTGGTGCAGACCCAGAATCAGGGACTTTGGGGTATTTTTGTGCCAAGGCGGCAGCTCCTGCTCAGCGTGCGCGGTCCCGTGGGGGAAAGTCCCCGTTCAGGGGAATCGGCCACAAACTGGGAGGGGAAAAGGGGGAAGGGGCAGCTTTGGAAAGCGCTTTTGTATCTTCAAGAGAGGTAAAGGGGAGAGAGAGTTTTAAAATCCTTTCTATAAACAGGCTTTCTTCACATTTAAAAAACCCTTATAGAGCGTAGACATTTACATTAATGTATCTATTCACATGTAGATAGATCAATTTAGGGAATATATATTATCTCTTTACACTTACATAGAGTATCTGTTTAGACTCAGACATATTTAGACTCCTGTGTTAACATTATATAGAACAGGGATTTAGACATATATTTTGACACTTTAATACCTTCTTATATAAATAAATCTTTTTTTCATCTTTTTATATTCTAAAACCCTTTCTATATATGCCTAGAGATACAGGGTTTTATTTTTAACTCCTTCTATATACATACATTAATATTATTTATCAAAATATATCAAAATGAGAGACTTGACTCTATTTCCATGCCTCACGCCCACATTCAGAGGTTTTAACATTTTTTAATCCACCCCCATGAATTTTCACACATTTTGGGGTTGTGACCTGCCTTTTTTGGGGGCAGGGGGGAACCCCGCATGACCCACAACCCCCCGCTCACCTGCTCCTCTGCCGCATCATCGCCCCCTCGATGACGCTGGGGCGCCCCAAATGATGTCATCACCCCCACAGACACACACATCCCTTTTTATTCGTGCACACCCCCGCTCTCTGGTGTTGGGAAACGCCTGGCCCCTTCCTCCCAGCGCGGCCGCAGGGAGATCCTTCACCCTGCGTGCGGGGCGGCGGGACCAGGCTGGGCCGTAACCAGAATCAACACTGACGGACCCACCGCCGCAGCTACAGCCCTCACGTTGCTGCTGCCGCTGCTCACCTCGCTCGCTGGGTCGATGCAGCTGAGGGGGACAGGTCAAACCTTAAAGAGTAGAAGGAACAATAAAGAACAAAACTCAGTCATTCGATTAATGCTGAAAAGGTGAGCCTATGTTTGTATACTTCCAGTAAAAATAACAGTATTTGACTTTCCTTTGGCATTAATTTGCACAGCTGTGAATTGATACCATTAAGCTACCCATCTCCAAAATACACAGTTAAAATTTGACTCCAGGTTTTTTTTCAGCGTTACACAAGGCGGAGATACATCTGGCCAGCAGCACGGCCTGAGAGAGATGCTACTGGTCTGCTGGGGAAGCGTGCCACTGAAAACGAGACTGAAATAAAGTACTTCAGAGCACTCTGTCAAAATACCAGGGGGAAAAAGCCCATTACATTCAGTTAGCTCTCTTAGTAAAGACAAATACCTAATTGCTTAAGTACACCCAATACATTGTACTTCAGAACTCACCATCTAAATCACAAAGAAAATACCCTGTAACATTGAGTCACCTCTCTTTTTAAACATTTAGAACAAATCCCTAACTGCTTCGGTATGCCTCACACGTATGCTACAGATAGTTGGCAGCTGCAGGATTAAACAATGCAAGTCAGTTGGTAAATTATAAAATGTTAATTTTTTTTTTTAAAGTTTCATTTAGCACAGAAAAAACACCTAGAGAAAGAGATCCCCCAAATGGTTTTACTTTTGAGGGTCGGGGGGGAAATCAAATCCCCGGGGCTACAATCCATCAGGCTACCAGAAAGCACCGGGAGATTGGCGAATGCTTTTGGCCGTGCTGAACACGCGAAGGAACACGGTTTTATGGCACCTCGACTGTTACAACCGAGAACACAAAGGCCGGCAAAGAAGTGCAAAGAGAGCGCAGAGTCTCATTGCTCATGACTTCGACTGCCCAGTGCATCATCTCTGAGGACCCGCTCTAATGGGAAATTCATAGAAGGCAACTGCTTTGAGTGAGAAATGTTTCCATTTCGGAAAAATCTCTTTACAACCGACATCAAAATGACACGCTGTAGATTACGGACAAAGGACGCGATGGAAGCAACAACTCACCAAAGCCACAGCAGGACTCACCCTAACTAGTTACGAAGCTGCTGATGCTTTGTGGAAAAGCAATTTGACCTCTATTGGTTTAGGACAGATGCCAGTATTTCAGTAAGGTTTCTCGAGTCCTACTATAAGATATCCTAAACACTTACTGACTCAAAAGCATAAAGCTTTTATCGGGAACACAGAGCCGCCTTCTCCTGAACCTCTGAAGTTTTACAAACAGTTTCCTCCCTCTTTTAGTACAGAGTTACTTCCACGGTATCACTTAACAGTAAGCGCACAGAGAGAGAAGATTGTGCTTTCAGGAAAAGAAAGTAAATGCAAGCAAGTAAGCCTTGCATGGGCGTAACGTGCTCCAAAACAGACCTTATTTATGTTAACTTTAAAGTCCACACTGCAAGGACCTTCGGAAAAAAGTAGACGCCCATCGCAGACCTACCTCGTACTCGCAGAGCACTCCGGATCCTTTCCAGCTGTCCGCCACTGTCACAGTACAACAAAAAGGCGACCACAGAGAAACGCTGCCAGTTGACATTCTGCTGAGAGAGGAAAAAAAACTTTAGCACAAAGCTGGGTAGAAATCTAAGGCTTCCTTCTTTCGTGGAGGTTGCGAAGACTACAGCCGAGCAGAAGAAAAAGTGTTTGGCACCATCTCTGGCACGGTTGTTGACGCGGGCCACTAGACTTGGCGTTTTTCTGACTCGCTGGCAGCTTTAGTTTCCCCAGAGACACTTTCCCAGGCACACGCAGGTGACAGGCACAGACGCCTACGGACACTTTCTCGAGCCTATGCAGAGCCAAGGTTTCCTCACCCTATATGCCTCGAGCTGAATATTTTTCTTAAACGCTACAGCAACTCACCTGTCCTTCCAAACTGCCTCTTTGCAACAAAGCAGCTGTTTTTTTCCAGGCCGTTTGCAGAAAGATCTTTTCAAACTGACCTTGCGCCACCAAACCCGCGCAGGGACCCTCCCAGCTTTTGACTGCCCTTGGCTTTACCAGGCACACGCTCTATTCCCTCTCCAACAGCAAAACTACGGCACGCTCCCAGACCAGAGCGCAACCCTGCGGGTCCTCGCGCACGCCCGGCTGGTTTCATGAGGAGCCCCCGCGCGTCCCCGACAGCGCGGGCTGCACGCCCAAGCTCAGCTTCACCCGCACCCACTTCAGGCGATGCGCAACTTGCTGTTCGCTTCCTGCCACGGCTGCTCTTCCTTCAGAAATTCTACTCGTAGCCAAGATTTTCACTACGGGTTCAAGCATTTCCCTTCCTGGAATTACCAGCACTTTCACACAGGCACGTCACTTAATTGCTCTTCTAAAATTACCCAACTGAAAGTTACAGCCCTGAAAGAGGAGGGAAAAAGACAAGGAGAGCTCAGGCAGCAAGAGAGCTCTGCAGGCTGCCACCTGCAGTCAACATTGCACTCTCTTTTTGAAAGTGTGAACACACACCCAAAAGAACCCCACAAAACAACAAACAAACAAAAACCCCAGGACCTTGCCTCTTTCCATCTCTCAGTATATTGTCTCGTCAGAGCATGCTGTGTCCCGAGGACATTTGCACTCGAGGAATACGTGTCCAGAAACGGTCCAGATCTCTAAGACTTGTGTCATTTTGGGGGGTTTCATTATCATAACTCAATTTCGTTGACGGCCACATTCGAGAGGAAACTCATTAACTTTTAAATGTAGCCTCTCCTTGGGGAAAAAAATGTGTTGGAGACTGAAAAGCAATTACGATTCAGAGCTCCCACCCATGAGGAAGCTGTGAGGACATTAATAAATCGAAGAACCGACAGCAGCAATATTGAGTGAAATTTGGCTTTAATACTGATCACGCCCTTAAGTGACCCTCCAAGTCTACACATCAGTCTTCTACAAAGGACGAGTCCTTCTCCAGAGGGACAAACTTTTTGTACTTAGAAGTCCTAGACTGAAGACTCCACAGAACACGCATTGAGCCACAGAAAAACATGCCATCGCCACTCTTAATAAAAAGAAAAGTTGAATAAAAATCAAGCAACGCATCCATTTCCATCACGTTTCACTCGTTCCATTTCTACCAGCATCTAGGTGCCCCAAAATTAACTGTACTGACACCACGTCCTAATAAAAATTTAGCAATGAAAAAAAGAAAAGGCTGTTTCCACTTTGCCCATGAAATCACTATGAACAAATAGAAGAGAAACACCTGACCCTAAAGAAGGTAACGGGCAACTCTCATTTCACCAAGGTGAAAGTTCACTCTTTTACCCCAAAGGAAAACACTCCGAACTACCAAGGCACCAGCTCGGGAAGGAGGCACCCTCTGTGAACTGCAACTCCTCCTCATCAGCTTTCCTGCACTGTCAGCAAAGTCGCCTTTCCTGCAGGTTTGACGTGGACTATCTGTAGTGTCCCCAAACTCACCAACGGGTCTCCCCGCTCCCCCAGCCCCACACGTTGCCATTACCTGAGCTGCAAGCGCAATCAGCCGTGCAGGATTCTCTTCCTGGGATGCAGAAGGTGACCCTGGGAAAAGAGGAGGCAAGAAATGAGCCTGTTTCTCACACCCAGCCAACGGGGACGAGCCGGGGGACCCCCACCCCACCTCTGCCCTCAGAAGCAGGGCCGGGACGGACCCGCCACACAGAGAGAGTCACCCGGCGTGGATTTCATCTCGGCCCCTCTTCCTGAGACCAAAGCCACACAACTCCCTCTCTTTCTCAGCCCCAAAACCAGCCACACGAGCCCCTTTGCCAGCCCCGGGAGCGGAAGACCTGGTCTCCAGGTGGGGCCCTAAACCGGCTCCCCCTCTCTGCTTCCTCACCGCCTCTGCAACCCCCCTGGCCGACACCGAGGGGCGGGGGGGGGGGCGCAGCCGCCCCACGGCCCGGCACCCCCAAGGGCCCCCACACGCAGTTTTGGGGAGCGCTAGGGAACTGCCGAGAGCCCCGCCCCGCGTCTCTGCGGGGCGGCACCGGCTCGGCCCGGCCACCGCTCAATTCCCGCCGCTCCGGTTTCATTGCTCCGGTATCGCCAGCAGCACACCCCCAACCCTCCAGGCCGAAGGGACCCCGCGGGAAGCCGGGCCCAGCCAGCCCCCTCCGATACTACAATGCCCCAGTAAGACCCCCCGTTCCCCTCAGACTCCCCATGACCCCCTCGGGCCCCCCCGTCTCCCCTCGGGACCCCACCGGCCCCCGCTCACCTTACGCGCTCCAGGTGCTTCACGACGTGCTCGCGGCGGCCCCACGGACCCGGCCCGGCCGACAACCCGCCCGCCGGACCCCACTTTCTCCCCGGGCCGCCCCACGCCCGCTTCCACCTGCCCGCCATTTTCTCCAGGCCCCCTCCGCTTCCGGACCGCCGCGGCCCGCCTACGCCGCGCGCCCATTGGCCATCGCCCACTCCGCTCCTAGGCAGCTCAGCTCCAGTGGCCCTTCACCGCCGTCAATCCCCACCGCGCACCTCCCCGGCGAGGTGATCCGGCCAATCGGAGTGCGGCGAGACGATCTGTCCAATCGAAGCGCGGCGAGGCGATCCGACCAATGGGAGCCCGGCGCCCGCGCTGTGGTTGGCCCATTGTCCTGCGCATGCGCCCCAGAGCGGTTGCCATGGTGAGGACGTTTCGGCGGGGGTCGGGGCCGTTGCCATGGCGACAGGGCCCTGCGGCCGGACAGGACGGGCTGGAGGGATTCACCAAAACACGGCTTTTTCGTCTTAAAAACTGTAGAGAGTTGTTTGCGAAAGCATGAAATAAGCCTGGCGCACTGCCCGGCCCCCCCGCAGCGCTCCCTGGGGTCCCGACCTTCGAGGGCGAACGGGGCTCCCGCAGCTCGGCGGCAGCGGCCGCTGCGGCTGCGTGTGGGCCAGCGCCTGCGGGGCGGGGGGGGGGACACGGCGGCGGCGGGCGGCACGGGCGGGGGCGTGATCGAGGAGATTCCGGGGGAGCTCTGGCGAGCTGGGGAGGCGCCCGGCGCCTGCGGCCGGCGTCTGCGCCCGCGGGGTGTCCGCCTTCTTCCCGGCTTGCCTTCCGTCGGCTCTCGGCTAACTCCCCGGGACCGCTCAGACCGGCTCGACGCCGGCGCCCCGGCAGCCTGCCGCAGCGGGCGGTTTTGAAGCTTCCCTCCCCGCCAGCCCCGGGCGGCCAGAGGGCACGAAACACCCCCGCCCCGGCCGAAGCGGCTCGCTCGCCTCCCCGGTGGTCCCGGCCCGGCGCCGCCGCCGGAGATGGGGGGGCGGCGCTGCAGTAACCACGCTTTGGCCACAGGAGGGCAGCACAAACGACAGCGCGGCGGGGCGGGGCCGAGGAGGGCGGGCGGGAGGCGGGCCGAGGAGGGAGGGCGGGAGGCGGGGCCGAGGAGGGGCGGGAGGAGGGGCCGAAGAGGGCGGGCGGGAGGCGGGGCCGAGGAGGGCGGGCGGGAGGCGGGGCCGAGGAGGGCGGGAGGCGGTGCCGAAGAGGGCGGGAGGCGGGGCGGAGGGCGGGCGGGAGGCGGGGCCGAGGAGGGGCGGGCGGGAGGCGGGGGCCGAGGAGGGCGAGCGGGAGGCGGGGCCGAGGAGGGCGGGGCGGGAGGCGGTGCCGAGGGCGGGCGGGAGGCGGGGCCGAGGAGGGCGGGCGGGAGGCGGTGCCGAGGAGGGCGGGAGGCGGTGCCGAGGGCGGGCGGGAGACGGGGCCGAGGGCGAGCGGGAGGCGGGGCCGAGGAGGGCGGGCGGGAGGCGGTGCCGAGGAGGGCGGGAGGCGGTGCCGAAGAGGGCGGGCGGGAGGCGGTGCCGAGGAGGGCGGGCGGGAGGCGTGCCGAGGAGGGCGGGAGGCGGGGCCGAAGAGGCGGGCGGGAGGCGGGGCCGAGGAGGGCGGGCGGGAGGCGGTGCCGAGGAGGGCGGGAGGCGGTGCCGAGGGCGGGCGGGAGACGGTGCCGAGGGCGAACGGGAGGCGGGGCCGAGGAGGGCGGGCGGGAGGCGGGGCCGAGGAGGGCGGGGAGGCGGTGCCGAGGAGGGCGGGAGGCGGTGCCGAGGGCGGGCGGGAGCTGGCCGAGGAGGCGGGAGGCGGGGCCGAGGAGGGCGGGAGGCGGGGCCGAGGAGGGCGGGCGTGAGGCGGGCCGAGAGAGGGCGGGCGGGAGGCGGGGCCGAGGAGGGCGGGAGGCGGGGCCGAGGAGGGCGGGGAGGCGGGGCGAGGAGGGCGGGAGGGGGCCGAGGAGGGCGGGAGGCGGGGCCGAGGAGGGCGGGCGGGAGGCGGGGCCGAGAGGCGGGCGGGAGGCGGGGCCGAGCGGGCGGGAGGCGGGGCCGAAGAGGGCGGGCGGGAGGCGGGGCCGAAGAGGGGCGGGCGGAGGCGGGGCCGAGGATGGGGAGGCGGGGCCGAGGAGGGCGGGAGGCGGGCCGAGGAGGGCGGGGAGGCGGGGCCGAGGAGGGCGGGCGGGAGGCGGTGCCGAGGAGGGCGGCGAGGCGGTGCCGAGGAGGACGGGCGGGAGGCGGTGCCGAGGGCGAGCGGGAGGCGGTGCCGAGGAGGGCGGGAGGCGGTGCCGAGGGCGGGCGGGAGGCGGTGCCGAGGGCGAGCGGGAGGCGGGGCCGGGGAGGGCGGGCGGGAGGCGGTGCCGAGGAGGGCGGGAGGCGGGGCCGAGGAGGGCGGGCGGGAGGCGGTGCCGAGGAGGGCGGGCGGGAGCGGTGCCGAGGGCGGGCGGGAGACGGGGCCGAGGGCGAGCGGGAGGCGGTGCAGAGGAGGGCGGGCGGGAGGCGGTGCCGAGGGCGAGCGGGAGGCGGGGCCGAGGAGGGCGGGAGGCGGGGCCGAGGAGGGCGGGCGGGAGGCGGTGCCGAGGAGGGCGGGGCGGGCGAGGAGGGCGGAGGCGGGGCGAGGAGGGCGGGAGGCGGGGCCATGGCGCATGCGCGGCTTTTACATGCAGGAACGGCCTCCGGCCGCCGGGCGGCAGCACCCCCTTAATTATCCCCTTCTCGGCGCTCATTGGGGTGATGAGCGGTGACCGCTCTCAGCCCGCTTTAGCCCAGCCACCGACCGGAACCACTTACCGGGCTGCGGGGCTCCCATCCCTCCACCGCGTCCGCACTCGCAGCCCAGGCAGCGACAGCCAGCGCCTCTGCACCAAAAAACCTGCGGAACTGGGGGTTTTGCCCCGGAACGAGCCCCAGGGACGCTGCATCGCTCTGCCCGGGGCAGCAGAGTCGGGGGCGGGGGGGTGACACCAGCGAGTCCGCCGGGGACCCGGGAGGGAGGCTGGCGCCTTGTCTACAAACATAAAAATTCGGTGATTTTTGCTTTTCTGCATGAAAATGTTTTGGGGGTTGTTTTTTTCTTTTCCAGCTGCACAAATCCAGGTGGATCTGGTTTTTGGGAGCTCCAAATTGGCGGGTTTTGGGAGCCCCAAATTGGCGTTTTTTTTCTCCCACCTTGTTGGTTTGCCCCTGGTGCAGACCCAGAATCAGGGACTTTGGGGTATTTTTGTGCCAAGGCGGCAGCTCCTGCTCAGCGTGCGCGGTCCCGTGGGGGAAAGTCCCCGTTCAGGGGAATCGGCCACAAACTGGGAGGGGAAAAGGGGGAAGGGGCAGCTTTGGAAAGCGCTTTTGTATCTTCAAGAGAGGTAAAGGGGAGAGAGAGTTTAAAATCCTTTCTATAAACAGGCTTTCTTCACATTTAAAAACCCTTATAGAGCGTAGACATTTACATTAATGTATCTATTCACATGTAGATAGATCAATTTAGGGAATATATATTATCTCTTTACACTTACATAGAGTATCTGTTTAGACTCAGACATATTTAGACTCCTGTGTTAACATTATATAGAACAGGGATTTAGACATATATTTTGACACTTTAATACCTTCTTATATAAATAAATCTTTTTTCATCTTTTTATATTCTAAAACCCTTTCTATATATGCCTAGAGATACAGGGTTTTATTTTTAACTCCTTCTATATACATACATTAATATTATTATCAAAATATATCAAAATGAGAGACTTGACTCTATTTCCATGCCTCACGCCCACATTCAGAGGTTTTAACATTTTTAATCCACCCCCATGAATTTTCACACATTTTGGGGTTGTGACCTGCCTTTTTTGGGGGCAGGGGGGAACCCCGCATGACCCACAACCCCCCGCTCACCTGCTCCTCTGCCGCATCATCGCCCCCTCGATGACGCTGGGGCGCCCCAAATGATGTCATCACCCCCACAGACACACACATCCCTTTTTATTCGTGCACACCCCCGCTCTCTGGTGTTGGGAAACGCCTGGCCCCTTCCTCCCAGCGCGGCCGCAGGGAGATCCTTCACCCTGCGTGCGGGGCGGCAGGACCGGGCTGGGCCGTAACCAGGATCCACGCTGACGGAGCCACCCCCGCAGCTCCAGCCCTCGCGCTGCTGCTGCCGCCGCCGCCGCCACTCACTTCACTCGCGGGGTCAATGCAGCCGAGAGGGACGGGTCAAACCCTGAAGAGCAAAAGGAACAATAAAGAACAAAGCTCGGTCACTCCCTTCATGGTGAAAAGGTGACACTGTGTCCATGTACACATCCAGTAAAAACACTCATACTCTACAAGTATTTGACTTTCCTTTGGCACTAATTTAAACTTGCACAGCTGTGAACTGATACCATTAAACTACCCCTCTTCAAAATAAACAGTAATAATACGACTGTGGGGCGGTTTTGGGTGTTACACAAGGAGGAGGGGCATCTGGCCAGCGGCACTGCCTGAGAGAGATGCTACCGGGCTGCCGGGGAAACGCACCGCTGAAAGCCAGACAGAAATAAAGTACCTCAGAGCACTCTGTCCTAATACCAGGAAAAACCCAGTAACATTCAGTCGCCTCTCTTTTCAAACCTTTAGAACAAACACCTAACTGCTTAAATACGCCTCATAAATTGCTAATTGCATAATATGCTACAGCTATTTGGCAGTGGCAGTTCAAACAAGGCGAGTCGGTCTGTAAATTGTACAATTTTAGCTTTTTCTTTTTTTTTTTTTTTTAAAAAGTTTCCTTTGACATAGAAAAATTAGCAAGATAAGAGATCCCCCCAAATGGTTTTCCTTTTGAGGGGCGGGGTGGAAATCAAATCCCCGGCGCTGCCGTCCATCAGGCTACCAAAACAGACTGGCAGATTGGCGAATGCTTTTGGCTGTGTAACATGCTCCAGAACCAACCTTGCATTATTTTTAGTGTTTTCTTAAAATATTTCATACAAAAAACTGCAGAAGGAGAGCTGACAAAGCCTTCATGTTAACTTCAAAGTCCACACTACAGGGACCTTAGGAAAAAAGCAGACGCACATCGCAGACCTACCTCGTACTCGCAGAGCACTCCGGATCCTTTCCATCGGTCCGCCACTGTCACCGCACAACAGAAGGGTGATCACGGAGAAATGCTGGCACTTCACATTCTGCCGAGAGAGGGGAAAAGTTTTTAGCACAAAGCTGGGTAGGAATATAAGGCTTCCTTCTTTCATGGAGGTTTGCGAAGACTACAGCCGAGCAGAGGAAAAGTGTTTGGCACCGTCTCTGGCACAGTTGCTACTAGGCCTTTGCATTCTTTAGACAACCCTGCTTTTTTTGACTCACTGCCAGATTTAGTTGCACTAGAGCCACTTTCACAGGTACCTTGGAGCTCTTGAGTTGCTTTTCTAGCGACTTCATCCTCGAAAACACCTTATTTCACTCTCCCAGGGCCGAGTCAAAAACATCAAATGTTCAGCAATTGCTCCCACACCAAAGGTGCCAGGAGGCAAAGCTGTGTTTTTTTTCCCCAAATGCCGGTGGAACCCCCGACCCTCCCACCTCACCTCCACCCCCAACACCCGTCAGCCCATTTTCGTCGTCCCTTCCCCCCTCCCACCCCCAACTCAGGGTCCACTTCAGGCCACGCAGCCCCCCTCCCAAACTCACGGACCCCTCACTCCACCCGGCCCCCTTCAGAGTCCCCGCCGCCCCCCGCTCACCTTGGCGCGGTCCACATGCTTCACCCCGTGCTCGCGGCGGTTCCGCGGACCCGTCCCAGCCGAGGACCCGCCCGCCGGGCCCCGCCTTCCCCCTGGGCCGCCCCGCGCCCGCTGCCACCTGGCCGCCATTTTCCCCCGGCCCCCTCCGCTTCCGGAGCGCCCCGGCCCGCTGCCCACGGCCCGCCCACGCCGCGCGCCCATTGGCCGCGGCTCGCCCCCCTCATAGGAAGCCCCGCTCCATTGACCCATCGCCCACTTCAATCCCCACCACGCCCCGCCCCCCCGAGGCGGTCCGACCAATCGGAGCGCGGGGCCCGCGCCGTCATTGGCCCACCCTCCCAGTGGCCCTTGCGCCCGCGAGCGGTTGCCATGGGGAAGACGCACCTGCGGCGGCGCGGGGCCGTTGCCGTGGTGACGGGGCCCTGCGGCCCGGCCTCACGGCGGCCGTTCACCAAAACACGCCCTTTTCACCCCCCAGGCTCCTACCACCCCCTTTTTTATCCACCCCCAAAAAAGGCACAAAACAAGGGAAATGGCCTCAACTGGCAGCTCGTTACTTTAATAATTCCACTGACATATGTACATGCCCCTCCCAATAAAAGGGGAGCTTCACCGGACAAAGAAATGGGGGGGGCAGCTCCTCAAATGGCAGCAGCCCTCAGCCCGTCCCCCAGCCTGGTGGGACGCAGGGAAGGACTCCCTACAGACGGGAGTGTGCCAGGGAACAGTGCCATGTCTCTCCCTCGGGCTCTGCTCCCCCATGTTCCCCCTCCATTCCCGCACTGGGATGGGCTCCCCAGGGCAACAAATGCCCCCAGCCCCTGTTGGCCCCGGGCTCTCCCCCCAGACAGCCCTCGCTGACGCCCCTGAATGGGGGCACCCACTGGAGATAGAGCCAAGAGCCCCCAGACCGGCCCTTCCCCTCAGGGGCCTCCACCACCGTGGCAAACCTCGGCTGGGGCATCTCTCAAGCAGCACGAGACGTGCACAACAATGCAGCTGAAAACCAAAAATCCCCAATTATATTTCAAAATAATAAAAAATAGCACAGAAGAGAGTAGAGGAATTCCATCACACTAAGGGACAGGACAGAAGCTGAGCTACAGGAGAATCCCAGGGAAACAGCTCAGCTCAAAATACAGCACAGCCTTCAAGAGCCAGAGCGATCTGAACTCTTAAAGTTGTTATCAAGACTAATCGATGCTATTTTGAACATGTTCTTAGTGTAACTGTAAACCCTCTGGCTGGCAGTGGGAAATGCCTGGCCCCTTCCTCCCGCTGCGGCCGCAGGGAGATCACCCTGCGGGGCGGCAGGACCAGGCTGTGCCGTAACCGGAATCGACGCTGACAGACCCACTGCCACAGCTACAGGCCTCGCGCTGCTGCTGCAGCTCACCTCGCCCACTCAATGCCGACCTCAATGCTCGCTGGGTCAATGCAGCCGAGAGGGAAGGGTAAAACCTTGAAGGGTACAAGGAACAATAAAGAACAAAGCTCAGTCGCTCACTTTATGCTGTGTGCCGATGTTTATATACATGCAATAAAAAGATTTAGACTATTAAAGTATTTGACTTTCCTCTGGCACTCATTTAAGTTGCTCAGCTGTGAATTGATACCATTAAACCATTAAGTTCTATAGTGCCTACATTCCCGCTCGTGTACCCAAAAAAAAAATCACAGCAGCGTGGGAAAGAGAGGGGGCCAGAAGAGGGGCAGGGAGGGCCCGAGACGCACGAGAGGGAAGACAGGGCCCCAAGAGCCCGGAACTTACCACAGCTCTCTCTCGTCACTGCCGGGAGAATTTGACAGGTCAGACACTTCTTTCTCCTTCTCTCCTCCCTTCCTCTTCAGTTGCTTGGCTACATTCCACCTAAGAGAACAGGTGGAGGTGTCTCAGAGCTCTTATGAGTTGAGGCTTCCTAAGACACATAGCCTGGCTCGCTCCTGTGCTCCACAGCGGTGCCGTACTCCGGGTTACGGACAGACCCTGCGGTGCACGTTGCTGTCTGGCTGCCGCGGATTATGAAGACGGACCCCCTCCTCACCCACAGAGGCAGGCTCTCTCTTGCCTGAAGCGGGAGGCAGCTGCCAGCCGATGGCCTTCCACACCTTCTTTTGTACCTTTCTGTGGCTTCTCCAACTTCAGCCGTGGCAGCTCCTGCCCACGGCCAGTCAGTCAGTGCTCCGCCTGTCCTTTTTCACCCCACGATGTGAGGAGAGCCCAGGTAGAGACAACCCACACAAGCTTGAGGCAGGCACAGTCAATGGCATCCTCAGGGGAGGAACAGACAACCGCATCCTCAGTTCGGCCTCTGGGAGAGGGAAAGAAGCAGCAGTGACCATTATTAATGTAGAGTATCCCTGTCTGAAACCTCTCCTTCCACAGTGACAAGACGAAAGTGACAGGATACATGGTGGAGAGAGAGAAACTAATGAACAGAGACAGAGAGCTGGCCAGAGAGAGATGGAGAAAAGGAAAAGATCACATGGGGAACAGGGCAGAGAGGAAGGAATTAAAAGATCAGGGACAGGGAGCCAGATAGACAGTGAAAGGCAGAAATAAAATGGGGAAAAGCAACGGGCCACAGAGCAGAGAAGGAGGAACTGATAAATAGAGATAGGGGACCCAACAGAACACAATACAGAATGGAAAAAAAACAGCAGCAGGCTACAAAGAAGAGGCAGAATTAAAGTACAGGGACTGGGAACCAAACAGAGAGAGATAGGAAAAGACAAACAAGTAGTGTGGTGCTATGGGACAGCGTGTGGAATTAAAACAGAGGGAGCCAGACCGGGAGAGAGACTGGGGAAAAAAAATCCAGACAGGCTAAGAGAGGCAGAGGGAGGAATTAGAAATTGGGAACAGGGAACCAGACCACAGCTCCTGCTCTTGGTGACGCCTGGAGAAATGCACAGTCTGGACGCTTCTCTCTCCCTCTCGCCCTTCCTCTTCTGTAGCCCCATTTACCCAACTGTCAGTCCTCTCAGAGAGTACAGCTCCTTAAGTGCGAGACTTCACAGACGCAGAGCGTCTCTCTCTCATATACACACATACTACATGGACGTCCCGTACCTTTGGATGCATATACAGACACTGTGTTACGTTAGCGATGTGGTCTGCAGAGGACTATTACTTGGAATCGTTTCTCGCTCAAAGAGACAGGGTTTCTCTGTTCACCACCAGCCCCCCGCCCTTCTCCGGGGCTTCCAGCGGTCTGTGTCCGTGTTGCCGGGGCGGCAACGGGCCTCTCGCAACCGAACGGGGTACGGGCAAGGCCCTGGCCCGCTCCCAACAGCGCCCACGACCCACGGTGCCAAGCCCCACCGTCCCACTACCCCCAGGCGGGCGGGGGACACCCCCGAGCCTGCGACCACCGAAGGGTCTCGCTGGCCACGCCGCAGCCCTCACCTGCCCCCGCCATGAGGAAGCTCGCCCCGCCCGCCACCGTGCTGCTCCCGCCACTGCGCGTGCGCCGAGAGGGCGCAGCTGCGCGTGCGCCAAGGCCGCGCCGCAGTACCGCGTGCCAGCCCGGAGAGGCGCCGCGCTGGCCGTCGCGCGTGCGCGGTAACCGCGCTGCAATGGCCGCCCCCGGCTCGTTCCTCCCCCCTCGCCGAGTACGGCGGTCAGCCGGCGGCTCCCGCTGCGGGAACAGGGTGGGCGACGGTCTCTCCCCGCCCCCCGCAGCAAGGCTAGCGTGTCGGCCCGCCGTCACCTCCTTCCTCGCAGCATGAGCCCTGCCTGGAGCAGAATGCGCAGCCACCCCCTCTCTGGCCTACCTTGTCTGCAGCTGGGACTGCCCAAGAGACAAGGGCTGAGGGAGAGGGCACGGCTCTCCCCGCGCCCCTCGGGCACCCCGAGAAACTGTAACGGATCCTCCCAGGGTCCTGCCGCATGGCTGGGGTGAGCCGAAGGCTTCGGCGCCGCTCGCGCCTCCCAGGGCTGACGTGTTGGGAATCCCTTGCCTCCCAGAAACGCTGCAAAGGCTACAGCCCTTGCCCTGGTCTTACGGCCTGTAAACCCGTGTAGCTGCATTTGGCAAAAAAGGCTGCTCGGAAACAACAATCTTACAGAAGAAGGCTCCACATCAAACCCCTCCTTGAACGTCCAGAAAGGCAAAGCCCAACTCGCCCCACTCACGGGGGTATGAAGTCAGACTCAGTGTCAGGTTTTGATTTCCATATAGTTTAATAAGTTAACAGGTTCAGCCATTACACAGCAATGGAATTCTTCTTCAACATTTACAAAGGTGCAAGAACTTCATTCATTTAGTCCGAAGTAAGTCATATTATTTTAATCTCTTAAATAGATACACAGTTCCTTTTTTTTTTTCCCCTCTAAACAATCTGGGGTTAAAATAATCCACCCAGAGAAAAGGCATCAAAGTACAAAAGAGCACGCACAAGGAGAGGCGCTAATTCAAATTCAGCATGGGTATTTGGTCCAGTACCTGTACGAGCAAGGAAAGGTGGTGTGTAGCAGTCATGCCTGTAGAAGGAGCTGCGATACTGCAAGTACACAAAGACCTTTTCCAGAAGTTTGACCACCACTGGGATTGTTACCTCTATCATGACATTCACCATGACCTAGGGGGAGGGAGGGAAGGAGGGGAGAACAAGGCAAAAGACCCCAAAACACGCAAATGCCAGCCACCCAACATTCAAGCGTCTTGACAGCTACCCAGAAATGGCTTCTCTGTAGGTTTAGCAAACAATGAACCGAGAGAAGTCATTGCAGGAAGGAAGCGTCATTACCAAAGACAAAAAAAGCGGAACGAAAACAGTGTAAGCATACGCTCTGCCATGCACCCAGTTCTAGGCTAGAAACAGCACATGCCTGTGGCGCTCTTATATCGGGTTTGAAGTTTTCATTATGCTCCCCTCCACTGAATGGTCTTCTGACTAGCTCTCTAGCCGAGCACGCTCCCCTCGCTCTCCCTCTCTTCAGCCGGTCTGCCTAAAAACCCATCCTCAACTGAAAACCCAACTCAACATCGCAGCACGAGGGCGCTTGCAGGGGCAGAACCTGGACTTGCTTGCTCAAGTCTGCCCCTGCAGAGGTCCATGTAAGAAATATTTTGCGGACGCCACAGAAGCCGGTAAGGCTGTTCTCCCACCCCACCCTGCCGTCCTCAGTCACTTTGCAGTGTGACCGGTATTCGCAGAGCGTACTCTAATCCCAAGTGCATGCAAACACGCATGTGATCCCTCTGCCCTCAAACAGGTGGCCTTTTAGTGCCCTCTCCAAGTATCAGGCCTCAGACGCTCATCATG
This sequence comes from Alca torda, assembly GCA_008658365.1. Lineage (NCBI taxonomy): Eukaryota > Metazoa > Chordata > Aves > Charadriiformes > Alcidae > Alca > Alca torda. The sequence goes on along the minus strand of CM018093.1, from coordinate 8,351,666 downwards.
CTAGAGCCCACGGCATCCCCAAAACACTGAGGTTTTGCAGTTCCCCCCATTTCTTCCCGTGCCTGTTTTCTCTCGCCTCGAGAGGATAACGCTCACAGGCCGATGCTTCGATGGGCAGGCTCTTAAAAAGACTTACCAAAAAATGGGGAGAGGATGTATCCAGACAGAAATATACTTACAAGCATACTTACAGCTAGAGAAATCTATTTTCTTCAGAGAAGTAAAAATACACAGCATAGGTAAATTCTAGTAACTCTGTTCAGCCAAAATAGAAAACAAACAAACAAAAAAAACCCAAAAACCCACAACCCCCCAAAACACATACTTTGGCTTCATTTACCAGTCACCATTTCTACTTGTACAACCGGCAGTGAAACGCAGCATTTGGAATGCAGGCCCTCATAACCAGGTTGAACTCCTTCAGAAGCCTCTGCGCGTTCAAGCCCGCTGCTCTGCCGCTCTTCTTCCCCCACATACTCGGTAAAGAACTGATTTCACAAGGTGCAAATATTGAGCCTACCCTGAGACAACAACCTGGCAACTGCAGATCATTTGAGCCTAAAACGTTAGATGGTGGCCCGCACCGCACACTGGGGTTGCTCCGTGGTGCCGGGCATAACGAAATGCCACAGGCCCCGCAAGGGCACCGAGGTGAAGGCAAGGGTATCCAGAAGTTAAACAGGGAAAAGCAAATTTCAAATAGCATTTCTTCTGTCCTAAAGCCAGAAGCACAAGCAGGAATTAAATACAGAAGACATTTCTTTTCTTTCCATACAGACACATGGCAGGAATTGCCCATTTAACATGGCTAGAAAGGAATCCTTGGACTCCAAGGCCAGTGAGGAACTCAAGTTTTTGTTTTACTCCTAGCTTTCCTATTGCCTCCTTCCTTTGAGCCAGGCCAAAATATTCAGGTGGAAGTCTAGATATGTGTTTGTCAGACACAAACCTCACTCGCCTTTTCCACCTCCTGTCTACAGCGACAAGGACATTGCTTGCTAGCCCTTGCAGCCCTCCTCATGTACACGAGCTCCAGATTCAAGCGTCAGAAGCACGGGTGGGAGCCTCGGGCATTCACCTCCACTGCTCCGCACCGAGACAGCATGAGCTGCTTTTGCGGTTTAAAGAATACAGGACTATTAAACGAGACTCACGGAAGGTCCTGTGATAAACCCCCAACTAAAGAGCTGCTGGCTCTTCTGGAAGTTCCTTTCCCTTCAAACGCACACTTCTAAAGCAAGGTTTCACAGCAATCCCACTAGAGAAGGGGTGCTGTCCGGGCTCAGCCAGCACTCCTCATTCAAAGCAACTTTGATATGATCTTGAAAAAGAATAAAGAAAAAGCAAAAATGGAGCGTCAAGTACTGTTAGCGACAGAGGCAGAGTCGTAGCAGGGACGGTGCCAAAGAGAACGACAAACGGGAACCAAACCCCGAGGCTCTGGGAACAAGGACGTGCCTGCGAAGGCCAGCGCCGCGTGTGACGTCGCACTGACCCAAAGGAAGGACTGGCAGCCGGATCGCCAGAGGCGAGCTGGAGACTGCCAGCTTCCACCAGCAATGCAGCATGGAACCAGTCATTCGCATTGAGGAAAATTATTTTCAGTGAGAAACAGTGCACGGAGCTGCAAACACAGCCACAGTACCGTGAGGACTGGGAAAGAAACAAAGGATAAGAGACATGAAAGAGTTCAGGGATGACAGAAAGATTCCCGGACCAAACCAAACAGATGGAGAAGAGGTTCCTGGTCAGCCAGCTGGACCAGTCTGATTTCTCACACGTGCCCAACCTCGTGGGGAATCAGCACGAAAAACAGGAAAGAATCCCTCCTGCCGGCAAGCACCGGCACTTTCAATCCAAGCCCCAGGTGACTCTGGCCTTCCCTACCACCAGACGCTTTGAAGAGACGCCCTGAAATTCCCACCTGTAAATCCTTTCACAGCGGCATACCAAACACATTCTGGTCTTTGGAAACGGCACACGATGGCCATTATCAATAAGCCAGGACTTCTCCTTCTGAAGAACACGACACACTGTTTTATGCTCACCATTAAGAGAACAACCGCTTTTTCAGTTGGTCGCGTCCTGCATAAGGTGGGGCGACAGTCCCCACCTCGGGAGGTACTGTAACAGGAGAGCAGAGCTAGTGAATCCAGCCAGGCCTAGGCGATCGCTCTTCAGTGGGGTTTTTCCTCCCCTTTGCCCTGTCTCCTTAACTCTACAACCCACAGGAGAGCAGGAGCTTCCGTTCAAACCAGGCGCATTGACAGGGCACGACTGTTTCTCCAAAGAGCGTCGTTACACTATCCAAACGGAGGCCCTGGGGATATTTGCAGCGTGCACCTGTCACGAGATCGGTAAACCGTTCATCTAGAAGGCCAGTCTCCTGCGGAAGGAGTCAGTTTTCCCCTGCACATCTCTCCCTCCGCAAATACCTGCTGCAGAAATGCCTACTGTCTGAACACGGTGGATCAGGTTTGCTAGAAGAAAGGAAATACCAGATGCAATCAAGAAAGGTTCCTTCTGCTCCAGGAAACCCTTTCCACCAGTGAAAGCGTATAAATTCTTGCCTCTTTCCACCACATGGCTTCAGGCTTCACATCAGACTGCCCTTTCACTAGCATCGCCCCATTCCCCTCTGTCCTTGGTGTGAGAACTGTGAGAGGCCAGGCGCTCCGCAGGTCCGGAAGACTGCCTGGCACCCTGCCAGCAACACCCCCAACCACCCCCGAGGGAAAGGGTTCCGCTCGTACAACAGCTGGTGCAGGCGTGCAGCATGGCCCCTTCACCATTCAAGAACACAGATGCAGGAGGAGGGCTGCATCACAGGGCTGCAGCACTGACAGCACCAACCAGACGTTCTTGCAAGGGCCCGGGCTTCTACAAAAACTTGTCCGGTGGTTAAAATTTCCTTCTTCTTAGAGACTCCTTCCTTCATCAGTATAGCACAGAAAGTCCCAGCACTGTCCGAAACGGAGACTGTTACACTGGCAGAGCCAGGTGGAGAACAACAGCTTGTTCTCCTGACAGCTCAAAGCCCAAGAACGCATCGCCCCACACCACACCGCACCTCAGCCAGGTTACAGCCTCTGCACCGAGCAGAAGCAATGAGAGCATTTAGACGGCCAGTGACCGCATCACTCACTCTCGCTAATGAGCTGAGCGAGGCTACACCCCACATTTCTTGGCAATGTAGCTAACCCAGTAGTTTCTCAATCTTTAACTCTGAGGGTTGCCACTTGAGAGCTCCGCCCCCCCCCCCCCCGGCTTTTCCAGAATGGACCTGGTGATGCCAGACAGCTACGCAGAGTTGCTTCCGCAGCTCCTGGGACCCCCGCAGGGATTAGCACGCCACCTGGATTTTCTGGGAGAGCGCAGTGGGGTACGACAGTCGGAGGCGGCTAATCCAAGGCAGACAAGCAGCCTAAGCCTGGGTTCACCACCTCCACTCCCCAAATGGCGTAAAGCACTGGGGTGTCTTCCCTCAACCAAGGTTGGAAGGAACTGGACTGCGGTCACAGATACCACGGAGCGGGAAGACAAGAAACTAGAAAAGGATCTCTGTGCAGTCTTTCCAACAGGCTTCTCCCTCCTTCAGTTCTCACCTGCTGTTGTGCCGTCACTAGCTTTGGGTTTGGATTTAGATTTGAAGGAGAAGCGCTTGATGAGGCGGCGGGAGAAGCTGCCAGCTTTCTTCCTGGTGGTGGAGTTGGCGGTGACGTTGGACAAGTCATCGTGTGACTGGCTCAAGCCCGCTTCCTTCTGCTTGCTTCTTCTCCGGAAGATGAGCTTGGTACCACTCCGAAGAAAGCTAACTGCAGAGACAGAAAGGAAGGAGATGGAAACCACGATTAGTATCCTGCCCTGGTGAGTCTCGGAGGCAATAACACACCTGGCTGCTCTCGGATGAGCAGCAAAGACCTCTTCCGCCCCGCACAACGGAAGCGCATGGCAGGTCGGCAAATCCCGGCTCCCAGCTGCAAGGCAAAGTCTATGTTCAGGACAGACCGCAATACCAACAAGCTCCTTCACTAAGCACACCGTCACGTGCCCCCTCTGCATAAACCTCCTTTTATGCAACAATGTCCTCCCTTCAGCGGAAGTATGCAGAATTGTAATAGAAAGATAAGACTCATATAAATGGAAAACAAGTGAGAATGTCTGCATGTGGAGATGCCGGGAGGAACACACAAGAGGGAAAAGGCCTCTCACACTAGACCATCTCAAGGACGCCCAGATTAGCCTGTCATCAAGCTCCTAGAACAACTGCCCGTGGTTTCACAAGACAACAGGGGGCTTGCTTTGTGTTTTCTTCCTTCTCTTCCCTGCCCGCCAAGTCTCTCAAGAATCCAGGCCACACACCTTTCTACCCGCTGACAAGCAAACAAGGGACCACCGCAGGTCAAACTGTACCTGGTTGAACCAGGGTACAACCCCCAAAAACTTGTCCCACTCTCGTGTTCTGAGCAATTGAGATTTTGGCTTGCACTTGGTTACGTAAGTTTGTAGCTAACTGAAACCGTCACAGCTACAAGCAGGTAAATACAAGGTGCGCTATCTGCCTAATCAACACTAGCCTGGAAAGTCCAGAACAGCAGCTCGGTCAGGGCAGGCCGACTGCATTGTTTAAAAGCAAAGAGTTTGTGTGGACATCCTACGGTACCACAGGTCAGAGGCGCTAGCTACTTTGATGCTAACTGAAAAAGAGGGAGGGCATCTTGGTCTGTAGAATCCACATTGTCAGGTGGCCTCCATTTCCATGCCAGAGGCAGCTGAATTCAGAGGAGAAATCATTATTTATGGACGCGCGCCTGATCTGCAGACCCAGAGGCCAGGGAGTGAAAACAGGTTCTTGGGAACATGGAAACTGCACAGGGCTCCCATCTAAGAGAGCACAGAAACTGAAAAGGCCACAGGAATCGGACACCTGCAAATAGAGGAGTTTCGAACAGCTCCACCGGGAAAGCAGAAGAGAGGCAGGCTCTTCCACACTCCAGCAGAAACTGCTCTTTGCCATGCTGAAAGCTGGCTGCAGCCCCTGCGTTCGGGTGGGAAACTCAGATATCACGTTGCCCTTAATACAACAGGCTAACGTTAGCTCATTTCTAACGGTTCATCCTTACCTTTGTGATCTTTCAAGCTCCTGGTCTCAAGGGCTCCTGTGGAGCCAGTTTCAGACTCAACATCTTCCACCGATGGTCTCTCAGAGATGTCCGATCGCGTTGTCTCATCCAGCTCCTGACTGGCCCTTTGTCCTGATGGTGACGCTTCCAGCAGCTGTGATGATTCAGTAGAATCGTGCATCTGGTCAGCTGCGCGCTCTGCTGCAGAATCCCCATACGCTGTGGTCTCCAGGGACGCAGCATAACCCAGAGAAAGTGCCATTTCATCTTGAGCAATAGGTACCTGGAGGGGGGTTAGAAGGTCAGACAGAGAGGAAGAGAGGGTCTAAAGGATTGCATTATCATCTCCCTTCTTCCGTCCACACCTACATATGGATGCTCCTGTTCCGATCATCAGTGCTAGACAGCACCGATGCGCAGTCGTCACTCTTTTGCTGAAATATGCTGGAATGCGGCCAATTCCAAAGCATTCCGCAGCACGTCCCTCACTCCCATAGGCGAGTCTGAGGAGAACGCCTTAGATTCTCCAGGAGGTTCTCAAATAGCTACGGCAGCAGCCTCCCTTTCTGCGGCTGCCCTTTGTGAACTCCCACCGGCAGCTGCCCTGGAGACCAGCAAGGTACCTTTGACACTTCCTGGGAAGCAGCGACAAGCCGCCAGGAAGCGGTGAAAGGGTTCTGCCGAGCAAGTCGTCTGTGCTGGAACCTTGCCACACTGGTCCCTAAAGGACAGGGTCATTTCATGCACGCATCCCTAGAAACAACCTCCCAGATGGGAAATGGACCCCCCTAACTACCAGATACCTTGGAAACTCCTGAGATGATCAGTGTGCTACGTTTTGTTGGGGTCTTCTTGGCGGGCTTGTTATTCGTCTCAGTCAGCTGTCTGATCGCCGTCTCGGCCACCGGATCCAAGCCGTTGGGCATATGGCTATCCCCTGAGTACAAGAAAGATATCAACGCTTGAAGTAGCCATCTTCAGCACGGGCAAGAGGTCACTTGCTGACCGCAATGCTTGTAATAGGCAATGACACGTGCACGAAGGTGGAGAACACAATTTATTACAGACTTGCCCAAATAAATCAAAGGAAGGAAGCTCCATATAGCTTTCCCACTAGGCATATCGTTAAAATACCCTTCCCGCTCAATTAAGACTTACAAAGACTCCCAAGAGTTTGGGCAATCTTGGCCGCACGCCATCGAAACGGCCGCAGCGCTCTGTTCCAAAGTCAAACAGAGCCCCGCGTACAGGGTGAGCAAAGGTCTTTGGGTCCGGGTAGCCTCAAATGTTCATGTCGAGAAAGGGAACACCCAGAGTCGCGGACTGGATAGCCAAAGTGGATTTTCTTTTACCTGGCCCCACCCGCCACCACCCCTACGGCCCTGCCTTCACTTGGGCACTTGGACATTCTCTTCTGCAGTAAATGCAGATGAGTTCAGCCACCCACATTCAGACTGCCACTCTCCAAGACAGGCTGAAAACACAGCCACTCCAGTAAGAACCTGGGATTTCCAAGCACTTACGGCTACTGCTGGGCAAGGGTCCGTGAGGGCAGCCGCTCTCCAAAAGCACTGTCGTCTTCTTTTCAGTCACTTCCACCTTGGAAGGCGACCTTGATGGTGAATCTTCACAGTGAAAGAGCGGCAGAGAGACAGAGACACCAGTAAGTGCAGATGAAGTTTAGGCAACTTCACTACTGTATCGTGGTCTCCTACGCACACCCCCAAAAAGATTCAAGTGCGCATGAAGAGCCTGCAGAGGCTCTCTCCATGAGGCTTTGCAGCACTGAAGTAGTAAGATGCCTATTGGAAAAAGACACATGAAGCAGTCCCATCGTCAGACCCCGTTCATGCTGTTTCCCAGCCCCACCTCATGGAATATCCACCACCACATTCATCAGGACATCAGACTGCAAGGAGCAACAACCATTGGTAAGCAAGGTCAACATGCTTTCAGCTCTGCATTCAGTACATACAGCTTAACTTCTTTAGCAGTGAAGGAAGTAGAGGAAGAGTGGCAAAACGCTTAGCCCGACATCATGCGGGTATGCATGCAGCAGCATACACGTTTGAGTCAGGACTTCCCGCCACCAAAGTCTGTCAGAGAGGCTCGTCCCTCTCTCACCTTCCCCCAAACACAGGGCTGAATCAATTCCCTCCCCCAAGGCTACACGTGAGTCTCCAGCCAGAGAGGAGATGCTAAGGGAATGGCGACGATGGCCACGTTCCGACCCAGAAGCCAAAAGCACCACACAAGGTGCGAGTCTGCAACAACCGCAACATACAATGGCTAAACAGTTTTGCTACTGCCCGCATGAGCGGCATAGGGAAGATCACGGCTGAGTCTGTGCCCCAATAGCAGCCACTCGTACAAGACACCTGTCGCAAGGCAGCCTCACCCAGTTTGCAGTCTGCCTTGGGCCTGGACTGAATCGTGGTGACAGTAGTCACAATGGTGCCATCAGGCATGATGGTCCGGTCCATCTCCACCTTCTTAGTGGGGGTGATGCTGGTTCGCAGAGATGCGGCGTGCTGAGCATTCAAAGATGCAGAAGACTCCTGGAACAGCAGCTACAAAGAGTAAAGCACAGCTCAGAGAGGTTCTCCTCCTCCCAAATGGAAAGGCATGCATTTGGGTGACAAAAGCTACTGCTCTGGGCACCAAGGAGCCATCCCCGCTACAATGTCGGTTGAATGGAGGGAGGCTCAGAAACCGAGGGCCAGGCAACACCTCTCTTCCGCCTAAGGGTCTGCCAGTTCCCTGCCATGAGCCCAGGCCTAATCACACACGTCTCCAGCTAGAGGCTTACATTGTAAACGCTTCCGGAGCATGCGTTTGTGCCAAGCGTACGGAGTCCTGAGCTCACCTCTAATATAATAGTAGCTTCAGCTGCCAATGACCGCCCAGTTGCTGGGGCCAGTGAGCAGACCTGTCTCCCAGATGGTTGTTTGCCCACAGAATCAAGTAAAAGTGTTGCATGTGCCAGCACCACATCTGCAAGAAACAGGAAAACAAAACCCACCACGTGACCTCAGCACCTCAGATGTCTCCCAGTCAACCCAGGCTGCTTTTGGGAAGCAACCCTGTGGGCCAACGAAGCAGATCCCCACGACTCTGGGTTTAAGGGCGGGAGGGGGCGGGCACCGCTCCTCCACTCCTCTTTACCAATCCAGACATCAGCTCCCTCAAAGAGGTGGCCGTTGTGTGGCCTCCATCAGAAATAGGTGCTGCGGTTAGTCCCTGACCAAGTACAAACGAACAGAGTTAAGAGCCTTCTGTAACGTTCTACCAACACCTAGGGGCAAACCCCCGCATCCCTCTCCCCGCTTCAGAGTGGAGACAAGTAGGCCCCGGGAACCTCCCAGGTGCCAAAAAGGTCAGAGTAAGAGCGTTTCACTAAGACGAACAGACTCCAGAGTTACTTCACACAGTCAGAGGCTCACGTAAAGTTGGATATGAAAAATCCTTTGCAGCCTTCATCACACATGGTACCAACACAGAACTACCACAGGCTCAAAGCAGAGGAAGTCCCTTAGTCATTTTTGTCTCTCCATCTTACAATCCATCTTACAGCTGCCTGTACTCACTTCCCCCTCCGTCATTGTTCCCCAGCACCTGTAGCTTCAGCTCTTTACTTCTAGGTCCCAACTCCCTGTTGAAACAGAAAAAGACGGGCTGGTATCACGCAATCTTTGCAAAACGGCCACAGAGCAAGCAACTCCATTCCATATCTTGCCTCCCTCAAATCTCACATGCCTCTTCACCTTTTCCAAAGCTCCAGTACACCTGTGCTATTGTGGAGGACACGACAAGGAGCAGCAAATTACACAGAAGCGAGCTCCGGTTCGTGTCCCCTGAAGGGCTGTGTGGGCTGCCAGAGGAAGATGAGAGTGTGATCTGTCTGGAAGGCTCAGATTTGCTCTCCGGGCCTTCTGCACCTGCCGCTCCCACACGCTGCCCACGATCAGCATTTCTGCCCATCCAGTTAACACACAAAGCGTCCAAGGCAGCTGGAAATATGTATGCAAGCTGGGGCCAGTCACCGGAATGGGCAGCCTGGCATGGGGGCAGCATAAACACACGCTGCCCTGCAGAGCAGACTTCAGCTCTGCACCATCTGCATCAGTTACTACAGCGCAGTAATGACACCCAGAGACCATGCTGGTCTGCCTCTGCTGCGCCAGCCAGAAGGAGGGCAGACACTTACAGATAGAGCTCCTCATTCCACTCCATCTCTGCTGCAGCACCAGCACTGCGAGCTGTCACTGGCCTCGTCCGCTTCTGCTGCGGGGGGCTGTCTAGCTCTGCCACGCAGTGTATCTCCCCAGCTCCTGCAACAGAGGGACAGAGCGCACACACGCGCTCGTCAACACGAGGCAGCGTCTCATTGGATGCACACCCCTCTTTTCCATTCAAACCCACCCAAAACAGCCACTCGCTCCAACTTCACCACCTGCGCACTTGCCCCTGCAGATGAGCAATGTTTTCACGCTTACCTCCCTTCCCCTGGCAGCCCAAATTCAGCACTCGAAGATTCCGGAGCAACAGCTTAGAACCCAGAGGGGCTGCTGCTACTCCAGACGGGGACTCTCGAGTCAACTTATTGCTGGGTACCTGAGAAATGATGAAAGCGAGACCGATGCCTTTATCGTTCACTCGCCAGCAGACAGCAGCAAGACGCACGATGTTCATCCTTGCACCTACTAAGTAGGCTCCTCACACCAACATACGGCAATACCCACAGAGCCATCAAGAGATGCTGCAGGTTCCTCAGGCTATTCTGGTGGGCCCACATGTTACTTCAGATGAGGAATTTAACGCAGACAGGAAAAGAGACAGACAAGAACATGCTTGCTGGCAACCAGATGGACAACTGAAGACGACAAACCATGGACCGTTCCATGCCTGTAAAGGCTGCCCTGGACAGAGCCTTGCGTTCAGACCAACAGAGAGACTGCCAAAGTAGAGGTGCCTCTCAGGCAGTCTGGCTCCACCTCAACGCAACTGGCGCTCAGTGTTCAGGAAACAAGGTACTAACAGAGCTGCCCTTCAGAGTAGTTTCTACTGATCCCTACTCCCCATGCCACAGTATCCCAACTCCTATGACAGCGCAGGTCAGAATGTGGCTGTCACCCAGAAGCGAGTCCCAACAGTTGGATTCCTGCCTGAGCATGGGCCCTCAGAAGTGCCCTGTGCCAGTGTTTGAGGCACAAGAATGACATGAGGAGCAAGCCTTACCGCACCGGCTCCAGCGGTGCAGGCCTTCAGATTCACCATCATGGCTGGCTGCGTGCTGACAATGGTATCCTCGATCAGATCCTTTATGGTGGACAGATCCGCTCTCCCTTCATTCTTCTCTCCGCAAATCAAAGAGGAAATACAGGAAAGTCATAACGGGGCAGACATATTTTCTCCTTATACAGCTCCAATTGCCTCTCAAGCCTTTAAGACGCTAAGCGGTCTTTCTCCCGGTAATAACCTCCCAGGTACTCTTCCCGTATCCTGTACTCACTCTTCCCAGTGCTTAAAGCTTCTGCTTAACAGCTGCAGGCAAATGTAAGCTCTCTAAATGAGACAAACTAAGCCTTGACATCTGCAGACTACCAGTTGCAAATTTTGACAACACACCTTTTACAGTTTCCCACATCCTCACCGCTTCGTGAGATGGTACTACCATACTTTTGGGAGAATAGCCAAACTCCTACATCTACTCAGGATAAAGCAATACAAATGTCAATAAAACAAACAAAAAACCCAATCTATTTGGATCACAGAAGATTCACCTTGTTAAACCTCTAATACCCACAGGTTCTGCACGCTAACCTCTCAAAATAGCCCAAAACAAACAAAAAACCCATAATCCACCAAAACACCCCAAACAAAGCAACCCAGCTCATTTTGCAGCTCTACATCTGACAACAGCAGGAGGACCCACATAGACAGAAAGCCTTTTTTGCTACACATACTCCCGTTCAGCTGTTACGCCAAACTCGGACAACAGACATCAGTATTGCTTCGGCCCTCTTGAGGATGCGCTGTTTTGAGAGAGCTGAGCTAGTATCGATTCCAGGGCAAAAGAATCCCCTGAATGGCCACGACACCGAGTTGCTGATCTCTCCCCTCCGCAGCAGCCTTCTTCCTGGCTCAGCCCGTTTTTGCCCTCCTGCCCTTCCTCCACGTGAGTCCAGCCTCCCACCGTTTGCTGCTCACCTCGCGAAGTTGAAGTCTCGGAACAACCGAAAGATTCAAGTCTGCTCTGTCCTTGAACGTCCACGACACCAGGAGACCTTCATTCTGTATCTCCTCCAAGTGGATCTCCACCTGGCCCAGAACAAAAACTCATAGTCAAGAACAGTTTCTCTTTCCATTAGGTGCTTTATGCCCCGCTTCAAACTCAGCAACTGAGAAGTCCTCGCACCAGTGCAACAATAAGAGACAGAACGTAAGAACACAAGTGGTCCTGGGCCTCTGGGAAGTAGCAGCTGCAGAAGCCTCATCACTCCGTAGCGAGATCTGGCTTCCTCACTGCCCTTGCATGCCCAGGCACCATCAGAGGGAAAAACGATAAGTTATTTCTTTTACTGAAGACAAAGCCGTCAGGACAATCCAAAAGAGCAACTTGAGCACTGACACGCAATATTTACTGAGCTACAGCAATGAACCATTGCCAAACCTAAGCGCAGCCATTTGTAAGTTAGAAATGTGTCCCTAGGAGATCACCCTCAGATTGAAAACTCCTCCAGGTCACCCATGGTCTGCAACGACAAACCAGACTGTACACCATCCTGTAGTTCAGTTGAAAAGTTGCACACCCATACACCCGAAAGTCATCATTAATGCAACCGACAGGAACAGGACCACACAGGAAGAACTCCTGGCCCAATATGTCTAGTAAAAACAGGGGAATGAAATTTAACATAGTTTTAAAGTAACTGACAGACTAACATTTATTTACCATGAACACAGAGGGTCATCAGTTAAAAGCAACAGATCTGGGACACGGTAGCCAGGTAAGTAACAGGTCCATATAAGAGGCAAGAAACATTTGGGAATACCATACTTGAAGCATTCCAACCAATAGGCATATGGTAACCTTACCAGCATTTCACAGTGCAGCAGCAAGACATCAATTAGAATACCACATGCAATTCTCCATGAGAACAATCAACCCAAAACTTCAGCAGGGGCAGACAAGGAGACCTAGAAAATGCCACTGAACAGAGGAGCAATTTGATGAGATGTGACAAAGGCCACCTGGCTCCCAGAGACTACACAAAAATGAGAAATGACCACAGCTGCTGCCCACAACTAGATCAGCAGCAGGAGTGCTCAACACCGAGGAGAGAGGGGAGCTATTTAAACAACCACAGAATGGAGGCACAAAACCAAACCAGGACGGAGCTGATAAATGTAGGTTGAAAATTTTAATAAAGCTTCTGACAGCAAAAGGGTTCTAGGACAACCTTCCAAACTGCAATACCTGCAGTAGCATGAGATTGGCTTCTGCCACCACAGAGTTCTAATTTCACCATGTCTCCCTATAACACAAACGAGCGCGCAGTTCCCAAGCAAGATATCGTCTCCAGTGTCACGCCCTTCTTCACGATGGGAACAAAATCATATCCCAGAGAAGAAAATCCAGCCAGAAAGCGACTACAGAGTTACCACCTATTGCGATTTCACAGAGCTTCTGTTCTGGAAGAAACATCTCCAATATTCAACACCAAAAAAAAAAAAAAAATCTTTATCACACTGTTGTGAATGTATTAAGGGGAGCGCTGACAAGCAAACCAGTCTGCACGATGGATTTCTTTGTCGCATCAACAACCATAACAACACCATAATTGTACAGACAGACAGGACTCATCTTTCCCTATCCATCACACCGCAAGGGAAATTGAACTCTGTGGACATTTTGCTTTTTAAATACACGCTTAAAAACACAGTACAGAATGCTGCCATGCCTCAAACCTCTCTGGATTTTGTGGCGGCTATGTAACATAGCTAAAACCTGCAGAACAAGCCTCCTGAAACAGGACTTAGCACACAGATTGGGAATATTTGCCACCCTGCCAAACACTAGTGACAGCACCCTGCTTCTTCCAGCACAATGAGGCCTTCATTTGCACTAAATGGCATCCTCCTTCCTCGATCGGTGCGGGGCCAGGTCAAAGAACAAGTTCAATGGCTAACTTTTTACAACTGTTACCTGAGCCTGCAGCACAGCCAAAGTGACATGATAGGTGTCCACAGAAACAGCAACTGGGGACTGCTGACTAACAGAGACAGGGAATTTCACACCTTCAGCAGACAGACGGCAGTATAGCACCTGGAGAGAAAAGGAGGGAGATGAGTTCATATCCTTGGTGAAAGGCAGCCATGCGATAGCAAAACCTCTAACAGCGACAGGCAAGGTTGACCCATCACGGCAGGAAAGAAATACCAGGCTTACTCCCAGACCCAGTTCTGCGCTGCAAACCGGCCATTTCAGAGTCTGTACATGAGGCGGTAAAGACGTATCGGTGACAGGAGCTTTCTTCTCCTCCCCACTGAAGGACCCTGATATTGGGGCTCAGCATCCATACGCCCCAGCTCCACCAACACATCTCCCCCCCGGGTTCTCCCAGAGCTCACCGACACGCAGCCCCAGAGGTGCAATCTCACAAGCCCATCGACAGGCCTCTGAACTCAACAACAGATCGCGCCCAAAACTTCCCCAGCTCCACCATCCCCAACATGCAGGCCTCAGCAATCTCCATAGAACACGCCGTCAGTCAACGGAGAAACCCCACACCATGCAATTCACAACAGGAAAACCTTACCATGCTGTGGTCTGACTGTTCCTTGCACGTCACACAACTTATATTTGCAGTTGGTGGTAACTGAGGACCCTCTTCAAATGTGATCTGCACTGAACTCTACAAAAAAAAGAGAACTCTGTTAGTTCCCAGTGGTCAAGGTATCCCAGATAGTTTCAGAGAGGATGAATGATTCTGGCACAGGGCCCCAGAGATACTCTGGTCCGTTTCCATAAATCCAATTGTCATGCAGAACCATCACACGCTGCAATTCTACCCACCCTGGCTTGTCCATACAGAGAAAGGGAATGAGGTCTGCAGAAAAGGCTTAGACTCACAAACACAACATTAATTTCAGACAGGCAAGCCCAAACGAGAATGGAAAATTGTTCTGGATAGCAATCAACTATAAGTGAAGTGCCTTAACCCTTCCTCATTGCAGAAGCTTTGCTGTTTCTCTTCTCTCTCTCTCGTCCTTCTGTGCTAATCCTGCCCTAAGTAAACCAAAAAACCCAATCAACAACAAAATCAACCCTCAGCATAGGGTACACTGGCTCCTGAGCTTGCCTTGTTCCCTTTTTCCACTCTCTCCTCGTTTACTAGATTACAGTCTCCACTGTGGAAGCATCTCTCTTCTTTGTTTGAGGATTTCCCCGTATAACAGGACCAGTTCCTTGCGGAGAGCCCTTCTCTGGAAATACAAGACTAAGGAGTTGCGAGCATCCCTGCACGAAACCTATCCCTCAAAGATTCCCCTCTGCTCACAAGGGGCAAAAAGAGAGAGCAAGCAGGCAATCTGAGCACGAGGACACGACTATTCGCCAAGCTGCTCATGTTTTAGGGCCAGGGTGACTGAGAGAGAACATAAAGGTGTGGGAAACCGCACTCTTTTTCTCAAGTGAATGAGACTGTGCCCCGCCACCTCCATACAACAGACAGACCCAGGTGACAGGAGGAAGGAGGGTAGAGGGGGCTCTCGGATGCTAATCTGACCAGAACACATACTACAACCTGAATAGCCGCTTGCCCATAAAAAATCAGTCCGGACGCATGCCCTCCTCTCAATGCAGGCATGAGGCAGTTCTCCCAGTGACCAAATTTCAAAACTGAAAGACTTAACGGAGAAACCAGTCAGATCACTCCCTGCTGCTTCACACTAGTAATGCCTGCTGTTTCTTCTACCAAGCCTCCTCCACCAGAGCCGTGTTCGCCCACCTGGGTCAGTCCAGATTATCAGATTAGCCCTTTCTCTCCATGACAAGAACCTTTGCCCAATGACACAAGTATATAATCATCAGCGGCAAACTGCTGCCCTGTTGTTCCCAATACGTCAGTCTCACTGAACTGGGACGCACTGGCTAACTTCAAAAGAACTCATTACTCAGCCTACTCAGACCGAACAGCATGCACAAGGTAGCACGAATCCAACCCCAGTGCAGGGAGAAAACACAGAGGAAAAATAAAACAAGGACGGTAGCATATGCTTCAGAGGCAAGTCAATTCCTTTTAAGTCTTTGACCAATTTTAAGGCGAATAAATAACTTGAAATCTGAGTAGGAAATATGAAATACCAGCTCCTAACATTTAAAGATCATTTAAATGTTTAAAGAAAAAAGCGACGCCTTGTGACTGAAGCCACCCTCTCGACTACCAGGGATGAGAATGAGACGCTGCCGAGAAGCAGACCGACCCTCATCTGCCCACTGCCATCTCCCTTGGATCATGCTCCTAGCAGAATCCACCCGAACTCAGATGCTGTTGTGCTCGGACCACAAATGCGCTCCTATAAAGCTCCTACCACATACTTCATGTTCTCATGTTCACCATGATTCAGAAACACGAGGAAACATGGGCAAATCTAGACCTGAGATTAGGACATATTCTTTTAAAATTCACCAAGCTGAAAGAAGCCACGCAGAAACAACACAACCACAGAAGGAAAGAGACTATCAAGAAGGAAGCATCTGTGCAGCATTCCTCCAGGACTAGGACTCTGGAACGCTAGCCTCCCTCTATTATCCTTTTATGGTGAACCATGAGACTTCTACCACAGTTTAGGCATTTTCCTTTCCCTTTCTTGGGACTACACACAAGGGAAAATGAGACAGCCCACTCGGAGGATGGTAAAGATAGCTCTTGAACAGGCAACCAAGACAGGAATCTACAGTTCTTCCCCAGCCATACCAGCAAACACGTGAAAGTGGGCTTATAAATCTAAGGGCCGAGATCCTCCACCATTCCGTGTCCACATCGAGAGCCTGACGTATTCACAACCATCCGCTCCTCCCCAGTAATCAAACCTAGCTTTGCAGAGCTGCCTTTCCATATGGCTTTTTGGCAGTTGATACAGCTAAAATTAAAAAAATATGACAGCAAAAGGAGCTAAGAATAGGTCTACTCAGGAGAAAGTGAGATCACTCGCTTCCAAGCATAAATCTATCCCCGACTCCCCTTGGGACTCAAAAGGAGAGCAGGGGTGGAGTCAGACGGGGAGCGGGGAAGGAGCCGCTGTCAATTGTGATGAGCGCTATCAGCCTTATGTCCCTTCCCTCAACTGGATGCAAGAATAATTTCGTAGGAGACAGGGACTGGCGGGGCGTGTGAGGGGGAGCAAGGGAATGCTTTTTATGACCAAGGTTAGTGCATTTTCAACAACAGAATTGCCACCAATTCTAAATAGAGGTTTACCTGAAAACCACATTGCACCACAAGAAAGGAGAAAAGCTTCTCCTTCAAGATCTCGGCAGATTGCAGGACTATGCTTTACCCAACTTCATTAAAAGAACAAAAAAAAAAACCTAACATACCCCCAGCCCGGAACAAGTCCATTTCGTAGTCTTCAGAAAGCGTGCACGGGCTACGCGGAGAAGACTGTAGTCAACCTGAGGCTGACTTTACCTAATTGCACTGAACTTCTTTTAAAAGACCTCTCCCAGTCGCCAACGAATAAGCACAGGCAATTGACAACATTAAAGGAAATTAAGAAACAAAGAATCAACAGAGAAGGAATGACCGAATTCAAAAAGCAGGCCCAGCTTACAGTTTGACAGTTAACTTGATCTTTATCCCGGCATCTGGCAGATAACTGCACCTTTGTGGTAAGATGCATTTTTCCACAAACCTCTTGGGAACAGAGCACTTGACCTCTTGAAAACCCATCAGAGGATAAGCTCATCCTAAAAGCAATGAACAACTTTGAGTACTCCATCCTTTGACACCATCAGAACCTGAAGACGGATATGACGATCCATTCCCATTTTCTAACGCTAGCCAGCAGGAAAGAGACCAGGTGCTGCTACACTTCTGTTAAAAAGGACAATTTCACTTATCACGAGTAGCAACAAAGGAAAAACTACGCCAACCTTTCCAAGTCAATCTAACATTTAATGAGTCAATCTAACAAGGCAAAGGAGGAGGTGAGAAGCCATGCCACGCATGTAGCACAGAGAACCTTAGGTGGGAAAGCAAAGGACTGAACACAGTGGAAAAATTAAAAAAAAAAAAAATTCTTTCTTCAAAAGGAAAACAATTAAAACTAGCCAAGGAGCATCAGTGAGACCAGTCCAATGAACCAAACCTGTCAAAAACCATGTCAATAAGCAACACCCTGCTTTAGGAGCGGGGTCTCTGACACATCTCAAAATAGGAAGACGCAACATACGTAAGACAAGTAATGTTTGGAACAAGTCAATTCCCTATCCATCTGTAACAGGCAGAAAATATAATTCAGCAGGTAAAAACATCAGCTGAGTAACAGGGGTCTGCAATCCTACACAGACTGCCCATCCGCATTCATATCTGCACAATACTTGCAGAGGCTGATTCTATGTATTTCTTACGAGAACAAAACTTGCCACGAGTCATGTTGCTCTTCCAAGTCGTAATGCACAACCACGTCTCCTCGTAGAAGTGAGACGACAAAGTCTCCCAGGAAACTCATTGTTCCCACATGGCCAACATACAGGGTACCAGAACCAGGCAGTACAAGCTATGATTTTCTTTACAAAACCTTAACAGTCTATGCTCAAAATCCATGTTACCTGGTCTTAGGTGACTTCATACATCCTTTCAAAAGGAACAGTGGACAATATTTTTAAACATTCTCTGTCCTGTGATACTTGACACCAGTGAAACAAAAACATTCCCAGTCCAAGGCTGGAAAAAGGAACACAGAAGTGGCTTATTATGCACAAATATCCCATTCTGGTCATTTTGTAGTTCCTAATGCCAGGAGGCAACCATCATCTGAAAATAATCACAGCCCTCGCTCTGCACTTTGAAGGAGTTCATTTGATTAAATCCTTTCAAAAAGGGTTCTGCTCTCTACAATTAAGGACTACCGAACTTCAAGAACACGGCACTTGACCTACGCAATTAAGGTTTGTTGCGTCTTGTGCAACTTTCACTTTGCACATTGCGTCTTGTTGCATCTTGTGCACTTTCAAGTGCAACTGCTTAACAAGCCTTATTAACCCATCTGCTCTCAAGATGCCAGACAACACGCTATCTACATTAGGCAGGAAAAGTAAAGGCAAAAACTGAACTGCTCCATACTTGCTGATGAAGCCCTCCTTCAGTCAAACTGCAGAGAGTGCTCATTCAGGTTCTGCAGCCTTTCTTCAAATGGCTGTATATAAAAGGACTCCCCCGAAAAAACAGACAGGTACCATGCAGGTGACACATAACAAAACCAAGCATTTCTTCCTAAGTTGTCTGCCTCAAAGATCCAATTTTTTCATCTCCCCCAAGCAAGTTATTATCAGGGGATTACAGTGAGGCAAATGAAAATACAGAGGAACGAAGAGCTACAGAACGTATGCTGGAAACACTGCTGCACAAACATTCCCAAAGGAGCTAAAATCATAACATTACCTATGGGGTTAGGCTTTACAAAGCCTGTTACGCTGCTACACCCAACAACGGTTGGGGGCAGGTGGAGTAATAATTTCTCATTCCTCCCCACCTCCCAATTGCCTGATCTTTCCCATGTGGTTGTGCTGCACCAAGAGATCCGCTGTTCTGTCCTGCCTCTAGCCCAGAATTTAACTCACTGTGTCAAAACCAGAGAGAGCTTTCCAATCTTGTTGGAAAACTCAGAGGCTCGCATCGCATTCTTCAAGGCTTTAATTTCCTTTTCTTCAAACACATGAGCTTCGTGCTAACCTTTTTCAGCTCTTGGTTTTCCCACACAACTTAACAAAAAGACTCCCCCTTTCTGTTCACGCGACAGAAAAGGAAGCGAAGGCTGTGGCAGACTTTGGACCTCAGCTCTTGTGGGCAGAAGCCCCAGCCTTGCGGGCGGTGCAAGCTGCTGTGCGGTTCTTTCCACATGGGAGTATCAAGACCTTTTCTCTTTCGTGAACTTCAAAACTACAACCGTAGCGCCGGGAGACTGATAGGGACAGACACCAGAAGCGGCCGAGGCCCGGCAGCCCCCGGCCAGGCAGGCTTCCCCGCAGCCGGCCAACAAAGCAGCCGCCGCGCCCGCCGCGCCCCCGCCCGCCCGGGCCCCGCCGTACCCCGTGCCGGCGCGCCTGGCTGTTGAGGGCTCGCACCCAGGCCCGCTGCCACTGCTCCCGCAGGGACCGAAGGGCGAGCAGCGCGGCGAGCAGCGCCCGGGCCCCGGCCTCCTGCGCCGCCGCCGCCGCCCCGCGCCGCCGCCCCGCCCGCAGGCCTGCCGACCGCCAGTACTGGAGCAGCCAGGCCGCGACGGTGAGCAGCGAGGCGGCGAAGAGCAGCACCAGCGCGGCCCAGCCCGGATCCGGCCCCATGGCGGCTCAGGGCGGGCCGGCGGGCGGGCCGCAGCGCGGCCGCTTCCACCTCCCACCGGGAAGCGCCTGCGCACAGCCGCCGACCCGGCCCCCGCCTCCTTCCGGCGCCGGGGCGCCCCCCCACCGCGGCCCGGCGGACCCCCGCCCCCCTCAGCTCCCCTCAGCTCACCGGCCACGGGGCATCTGCGGGCACAAGCTGCGCAAAAGTAATCTCCCGGGGCTCCGACAGCCCTTACGGCCTTCCCAGCAGTTGCAGATCTCGAGTAAGACGTTGCATCGGGTTTTGGTCTGCTCCGTTTATGGCTAGGAAAGGAAAAGGGTTGTCACGTTATAAATAGTAAGGTCTGTCACAGTGGGTACTGCGTCTTCGTTTCAGTGGCAAAGTCAAAGAGAGGTACTTCCACATATTGTGCCCTAATTATAAATATTTTTTCCCCTCTGTTTCATTATCTTCTGGGATGGTTAACGTTTTGGTCCCTTTGTAAAAGAGGCTAAAGAGAAGCATTGTCCGCTGCTCTCCTGAAAGCCTTTGGAAGAGCAGCAAACATCTAAACCACAGTGAGGACGTTCTCATCGGGGCAACAGCTGCTGCTTTCCAGAAAAGAGTGAAGGGACCGTGTCCGAACATGAAATTTAACCTTGTTTTCCTAAATGCATTAACACTGTAAAATAATCAAAGGCACGGGAAGAACATCTTAGCAACAGTTTTACAGTGGTAAGGAGGTCTTTTTTTTTCGGCCAAAACAGTTCAGTTTCAGTCACCCTAAAACCATGCATAAACTCTGCAGAATTCATGAAATAGGTTCACCTGGTTTTCCTCAAGTTAATTTTTTTTCAGAAAACCTGCAGTGTGGAGAGAGATCCTTCCCCTGCTCTTTTTATCCAGTAGCTCGGGGGTTAAAGTACCATTCCAGTACCATTCCATACCAGTTCCCTGGGCTAAAGGACTTTAAGCCGTGCTGCGTCACGAGACCGCCCGCCAGCGCTGCTGCCCGCACCCGGCCCCGGCTGGCGGCCTCCGCCAGGGCCAAAGATGGCGGCTCCCGCGCATCCGGTACCTCCTCTTTGGCGTCCGGCTGGAAACAGGGGGCGGGAGGCGCCCGGCCCCGCTCCGCGCCCTTGGCAGGGGCAGCGCCCGCTGCGGACATGGCGGCCTGGCCCGCCGTCCCCCTCCTCATCAACCTCGGCGGGTCGCTGCTGGGCTTCGCGGCCACGCTGACACTGATCCCGGCCTTCAAGGACCGCTTTCTCGCCGCCCGGCTCTTCGGCGAAGACCTCAACAAGGCCTCGCGGCGGCCCGTGTGAGTAGCGCTGCCCCGCCGGGCCGGCGGCGGCCCCGGGCCCGCGGCCGGCCGGGCTGACTCCCCGCCTTACCTCCCTTCCAGCCCCGAGGCGCAGGGCGTGATCAGCGGGGCCGTGTTCCTCATCATCCTCTTCTGCTTCATCCCCGTGCCCTTCCTGAGGTGCTTCGTGGAAGAGCAGTGCGCGGCCTTTCCCCACGATGAGGTGAGGTGAGGCCGGCCGGCAGCACGGCGGGCACCGGCAGGGCGCGGCCACCGGTAACCGGGGTCCCGTTCTCTGTCCCGCAGTTCGTGGAGCTCATCGGTTCACTCCTTGCCATCTGCTGCATGATTTTCCTGGGCTTTGCAGACGACGTGCTGAACCTGCGCTGGCGCCACAAGCTCCTTCTGCCCACCATGGCTTCCCTCCCGCTGCTGATGGTTTACTTCACCAGCTTTGGGAACACGACCATCGTGGTGCCGAAGCCCTTCCGGGTATTGCTGGGCATGCACTTGGACCTGGGTAAGTTCCGAACCACCAGAAGCCACCAAAACTCACCGAGATCGCTGGGTAATGGATCCTTGGACAAAGCAGGAAGCGAGAGCTTGGGCGAGTTGGAGCGGGGCCTGCTTCGCCTGTGAATACTAAAGCGCTTGGCGCTCTCTGATCCGCAGGTATCCTCTACTACGTGTACATGGGCATGCTCGCAGTGTTCTGCACTAACGCCATCAACATTCTCGCTGGAATTAACGGAATCGAAGCAGGGCAGTCGCTGGTGATAGCCGCTTCCATTATCGTGTTCAACATTGTGGAGTTAAACGGTAAGGAAGATAACATACACATTTTCGAGTGCAAAAAACAAAGGGAGATGGAATCTAGATTTCAATAGCTGGTATTACTAAAAATCAACCAGCCCTGCCTTATCACAAACATTTTTTTTTTTTCCTTTTTTCTATAGGGGATTATCGAGATGATCACATTTTTTCTCTCTACTTCATGATTCCGTTTTTTTTTACCACCCTGGGCCTGTTTTACCACAACTGGTAAGAGGATGGACATTCATTGTTTCTTCGGAAACATCCTTTCCTTTTACTTTCTCCCTTTTCAAACAAAAAAACCCCACTTACTGATGCGCAGGTGGGACGCTGGAACATAGAACTAAGAAAGCCAAGAACTGACAAAGCACCGACGCACTGGTAGCTTTTCTTTTTCTTAGAACAATTCTAGTCATTCTGACTCACCAAAATGCACAGAATATGCTCCCTCATAGGTCTCGCTAGCTGTTTTTTCATACCTTATTCTGTGCAAGTCAGGTTGTGGGTTCCAGTCCCGCAGTTCTTAGCATAAATACCTGCAATTGTTGTTTTTACTGCATAGATCTGCTGCAGTTCACTCTTGGCCCCCGACCTGCCGTGTGGGAATACATTCAGTGGTTAGAAAGTGGTTTTTGCAGCAACAGCCATCATTTGCCTTTCTGCCCTGTGGATTTCAGGTACCCATCTCGAGTGTTCGTTGGGGACACCTTCTGCTACTTTGCTGGCATGACTTTCGCCGTGGTGGGGATCTTGGGGCACTTCAGCAAAACAATGCTCCTTTTTTTCATCCCGCAAGTGCTCAACTTCCTCTACTCATTGCCTCAACTCTTCCACGTCATTCCTTGTCCCCGTCACCGGCTGCCGAGGTAATGTACCCGAGTGACCTATAACGGGACCACAGGTTGTGCCTTTTATCTCCAGCACCAGCTTAGAAAGATGGTGGTAGGAGCTCTGTTTAAAAGCCATCCAAGTAAGCTTTATAGTTAAAAGTTATCTGGCTCGCTCTGCCAGCTACGGTCAAGTCATACAGGAGAGGTTTCTCTAAGAAGTTAACTTTTCTGACCACCCCACCCTCCCAGATACAAAAGAGTGATTTTTAGTAGTGTTAGAGTATGACTGTTCTCAGCTCCAAGACTGAGAAAAATTGATACAGGCTGCTTTGAATGCTGTTGCAGTGGGATCTGCTAAGATTTCAGAGTAGCGAGCGTTCTGTGGCACTATGCCATATCAGCAATTTTCTCTGCACATATTAGAGTCTTCTATTTTATTTTTAAAACTACAAAGCTTTATGGGTGTATTGGGGCTGTGGTGGGGAGGAATCTCCTCCTGACTGAGCCTAATCTGAGGGACTAGGTATCGACAGCTGCTGTTAAGCATATTGGATTATTCCTGCTTTTTGCACCACCGAATTTCTCTCTCAACTACTCAGCTATGGCTCTAAGTCTGCTTACACAGGACCTCTCTGTCTCCTTGCTCTATCCGGACTAAAATTTTAATGTTTCTTTTAGGCTCAATCCTAGTACAGGGAAGTTGGAGATGAGCTACTCCAAATTCAAAACTAAGAGCCTCTCTGCCCTGGGAACATATATTCTGAAGGTAATATCTGGAAAACATTCAAAATCCAGATGCATTTTGAGGTGGTGATCAAATGCAAGAGGAAGAGAATGGGAGGGAATGTAAAACTTTTGGGCTCGCTAATTATTTCCTGGCTCAAATACATAAGAAACTATTCTGCTTAGTCTGTCACCATTCCTTGCGATCACTTGATTGTGTTAACGGTCAGTCTTTCAGAATAACCACGTGTAGCAGTGGCCCAGGACCACCGTGAGCCTGTCCTGTAAGAGCATGAGCCAGGCTTCAGGGGTGGTACAGCAAAAGGGATCATGAGCAAAACCAGCCGGAGAGCACCAAACATACCTGGTGAAATAGTGTGCAATATTTCTTTCCCCAGGCAGTCAAGATCTTGCACATAGTAGATGTGAGGAGTGGAACAGATGAAGATGGCGAATACACAGAGTGCAATAATATGACGCTTATTAACTTTGTTATAAAGCTGATCGGACCCACCCACGAGCGAAATCTCACACTCCTGTTGCTACTCATTCAGGTTAGACAAATAATTCCTCCGGTAGAAAGGTGTACTCTGCAATAGAAACAGATCCAAATCAGGCTCAAGGGTTTCAAGGGGAAAGGGGGAAGTAAAGTATCATGTTCTTCACACAAGATGCGGTTGAGCTGCGGAACTTGAGGAGAATCAGAGGCTTACATAGCTCAAGGAGGAAACATCCCTCCCTCCTGGAGGCTGAACAGGGCTTATCAGACTACATTGGGGCTGGGAGAGGACGGGGAGTACATACCACTTGATGCTGAGCCCAGTCACAGCAGAGAAGTCTTGACAGTGCCTTCTTGTAAGGATGCTGAATTGCAGCTTTGACGCGAGGTATTTTGCATTACAAACCATAGGGTTTACGGTATAATATAGGCTCTTTAAGAAGGAAAGCGTTCCCAGCCGTTCACCCTGTCCACTTGCTCTCACAGTGTGACTGGTTGCAGGCACATGCAGAAACCCCCTGCAGATAACTACAGTTCTCAGACAAGGAACGAAGGACTTTGGCTAGACTTCTGCCTTTCAGCTTTCCCTTAAATGTTGTTACGTAATGAAACGATGCATGCCGGAAAGCATAGCAAATCCAACTGGAAAGGAGGAATCTGCCAGCCTGTAAACTATTTAACACTGTTTCCATTCTGTCTGATTTTTATCTAGGTCCTGGGCAGTACGATTGCATTTTCAATCCGGTACCAACTGGTGCGTTTGTTCTATGACGTCTAACTGGGCTGTTGGGAGCAGGGGATAGAGTTGTACCTGCCAGTTGATTTTCTCCAGTTGCTGACCAAATGATTCAACCGATCTTTCTCTGGCCCTCTGAGAACCTCAGGACACCTGCCAAAATGCAAGCAACTACTCTGCGTGGGCCAGCCTTGAACTGTAATTTATTTTTTTTTTTGTATGCGGAAGGCTTTTGTCCAATTCTGCTGACAAAAAAAGATTCTCTGCTACTTGGACATTACGGTTCCTGGGAATACTGGGAAGTAAGTGACCCAAACGTTTACTCACAGCGCTTAGGGAAAGTGGGAAACGTGAAATCTCTATACATCTAACAAGCATGTTACCATTCCCTGAGAGAGAAAACAGAAACTTCAATTTCAGTGAGACTCTATATAGGAGAGCAAGTAAACCAGAATCCTCTCCTGATTTCTCCAGTCCTGTCTTTGGTCCATGGACACAGAGTAACATGTTATAAACCATACCCAAAACTCAGAGCGCTCTGAGAATAAAACAACTCGTGGTACCCTTTCCCCTTCAGTGCTTTGCCTCGAGAATATTGACGTGCAATGAAACTAGGTTACACGGTACATCTCTGGCCTTCTACACTGTTAGGAGGCTGATCATTTCTGCACTAGACTCCCTCTTCTTTCACAGCTACCAGGAATGTTCCTGCCGAAGAGCTTTTATTTCTGAACATCTTTATCATCTGTCTTCCTGCCTTCCTTTGTGGAACAGGGCACGTCTGGAACAGGCTAGCAGAGTAAGGATCGCTGTGTCCTTGTCTAATGGAGGACATCAGTAAAAGCCTTTTATTATTGTGGAACTAAAACCCTGCAAGCTACAGTTACCTTTTCCTCAAATACAAGTCATTATATAGCAGTATCTGGCACCATAGTTCACCACAGAATTGCTGCCTACCTGACAGAAAAAAACCCACATAACGACTATCAGAATACCAGGTTAAAGAGTGTGCGTGAGAATACCGGGAGCGAAAAGCAAAACAACATAACAGCAAACACAGGGATACTGAGATGAGTGACAGTAGAAGTTGCCGAGTCCCATACCTTAATGGAGACAAGGCTGCTGCACTTCCACGCCCTCAAGTCCAGCCAGTAGCAAGGCTGGGAACGTGTTCCCGGTAGGCAGAAACGCACGTCCAGCAACACTGATCAACACAGAAAACACACAGCACTCAAACGTGAATGGGATGAGTGTCCACATCCTTTTCCTCCTCTCTAGCCAATCAGTTTGGAAGGCTACTAGTATATTCATATAAACACATCCGTGTACGCACACACATTACGAACCCCTTCTGTAGCTGGCCTTAAACAGTCTGTCCAGTAACTAGCTGCTGCATTTCCTGGCACCAGGCCATATGAACACCCAAGGTCCACAATACTACTCTACTTGCTCTTACTCAAATCTTTTCACACAGAAAGCAGAGAGAAGTTAATCTCTTTGCTAACTGATCCAGATGTGTGGCATTCCAGTAGCCGACTCTCAGACACCCACCCCGTTTTTGTCCAGTAAGCTGGCTTAGACCTACCTCCAGTCAGCAACCTGCTGACCCTCATCTCTCCCGTATCTGGTACTAGATACCTGGCTCCAAAACCTGTTATTCTGCTCGCTTGTTAGTGATCACACACGCTGGCATTCCACCATAGCCTGGTCGCCCCTCTGCACGTGCTCCAGTATTCCCTTTTGCTGGTATCGCAGATACACTGGCACCTGTTCCCTAATGTCGGTTGCTGGCATTTAGTCCTCCAGACATACATGTACACACAGGGTTGACAGTCCCCTCACCCTCAAAAAAAAGCTAGAAATGGAGTTTAGTGAGACAGGACAGACTGCAAAGATAAAGGCTACCGCTCAGCAACGTGTTCATGAATGACCATCTTCTTCACCCCACTTCTTCTACGTTCCCATGTTTTTTCCTCCCAGTCTGCTTTGAATTCTTCCCCACTTTCGGTGCTTCCCTTGAACAACCCAAAAATACATCTCGCACATTCCCACAATCCCGTAAAAAGTGTCTCACAGTCACTGCTCTCCCCCCGTGTGCCACTGTAAGCCCTACAGGTGGGGGTCCCCTTGGTCTGCGTGCATCCCGGGAACCCCCCACCTCACCACAGTGGGAGCCAGGCCAGGGCCCAGGGGCGATCCAGTTCCTCAAAAACCTCTGGAAGCGACCCCACCGGGGCAGCATCGGGCTGGTTCCGTCATCGACGTGCCCATCCCGTCATTCCCCCAGCCCTTCGGGTCAGTTACCCTGAGGTGGCACAGCCAAAGCTCCTGACACAGAACCGCTCTGGAGGCCTCACCGCCTCCTGTCAGGACTTGCGCTGGCGCTTGGGCCGCCCACGGGTGGACGGGAAGCACGCGCCCCTACCCCCCCCTCCCCTCCCCTCCCCTCCCCCCGCCGCGCGCGACAGCCGGCTCGCTCAGCCAGCGGAGGCCGACATCCGCGGCGTACCCGGCCCCTCCGCTGACAGCACAGCGGCCCCGAGGTACGGGCAGGCCCGCTGCCACCGCGCCGGTCCCCTCAGCGTCCCCCCCGCCGGCGGCGCGCACTAACGGCCTCAGCCGGTATGAATTTGGCGCCTTACCTTCTCATTGGCCGGTCTCCGCAGCCAATAGACTCGGGGCAAGCGCGGTAGCATCGCACGGAAGACCAATCAGCGAAAAGCTTCTTCCGGCAGAGGTGCCAATAGCGAGGCGCGGCGGCGCTGTCCAATGAGCCGAGCCCTACTTTGCGGAAGGTTATAAAAGGGCTAGGTTGGAGGCCTCCCACCTCACTTCACCGCGGCGCTCTAGAGGACGGGACAGCGCTCACAGCGGACCGAGGCGCCATGTCTGGCCGTGGCAAGAGTGGCGGTAAGGCCCGAGCGAAGGCCAAGTCTCGCTCGTCCCGGGCCGGGCTGCAGTTCCCCGTCGGGCGCGTTCACCGGCTGCTGCGGCGCGGGCACTACGCGGAGCGGGTGGGGGCCGGCGCCCCCGTTTACCTGGCCGCCGTGCTGGAGTACCTGACGGCCGAGATCCTAGAGTTGGCGGGCAACGCGGCCCGCGACAACAAGAAGACGCGCATCATCCCCCGTCACCTCCAGCTCGCCGTCCGCAACGACGAGGAGCTCAACAAGCTGCTGGGCGGTGTCACCATCGCGCAGGGCGGCGTCCTACCCAACATCCAGGCCGTGCTGCTGCCCAAGAAGACCAGCGGCGGCGGGACGGGTCCCAGCAAGGCCGGCAAGAAGGGCAGCGGGCAGCAGTCGCAGGAGTACTAGGCCGGCCGGTCCCCCCGGCACCACACAAAGGCCCTTTTCAGGGCCACCCCCATTGCTCATCGGGAGAGCTGCGATCCGCGGGGGGGACGGGGCAGGGGGTGGACGGACACCGGCGGCCAGGCACAGGGGCAGTAAGGAACGGGCCCGCTCGAGTCTGGTCAGAAAAACTGAACAGGCGAGCTGCTCCATAAACACACTTACACCGGTGTGCGTGTAATTTCACTGTATTTATCGCCTGTTACATTCAATGGACGTTGCATAGAAAATAAAACAATGCTTCATTTCTAAAACGGGACCCCAGTAAGGTGCCATTTCAAGTGTTTCTACAAGGCACTGTAAGGCACAAGCCCCACCAAGAGAAGAGCAACCCCGTACCAAAAACGGTACCCCGTTTCCAGTAAAAGGAAAGGGTAAACGGTTGCAGAGAAAGGCACAATAGCCTGAATTTGGGCTTCTCTTCAGCTCCCCCTTGACTGGTTGGCACAGATGAATGACTGTCTAAAGATTATCCATGTAGGTGAGCATACAAGGGAAACCAGACTGGCTGTCCACTTACTTCCCCATTTATTACTGGCCGATTGACAAATTTGCAGCAAGAATAACTGCAAACCTAATTCCTTACCATAACCTGCGATGGACACGGCCTCTGTACTACTTTACTAGGAGGAACCCAGTATTGGGAACCTAATAGCAGTCTTCAGCATTCAGATGAGTGAACAGGCCCAAATAATAACGGTGACTACTGAAAGTACTTTGGTACTGTCAGCACAGTACAGCACTTCAGTCAACCTTGCATCTCTGATGATAATCTGTAATGACTGCCTTGCTCCTAAATGAATAGGAGAACACTTACAGACTAATTTGTTTTGTTTTGTTTCAACTTCCTAGCTACAAGAATTGTCAAAAAAACTTCATAGAGATACTTTGCAATTTAGAGAAATGCATAAGGGGGTGAAAACCCTGAACAGCGTAAACTACTTGAGTTAGTTAGCTTAGTATTTCAAGTTTTTGTGCTCAAACATCCAATAAGACCGCTTCACATTTAAATAAATCACTTCCTCCAAAAGAGGATGATAGTGTAGCTGCAAACACTAGAGTCACAGCAACTGTGCCAACCACACCACAGGTTTAGCGGGCATCGTTGAGCTGCCTCGCCACGCTAAGGATATGCTTCGCTCCCTTGCTCAGAAGTAAACTAGCTAGTTCAACACCAAGGTTCTCTGCAGCTTCCTGGGCCTGACCAGGGACATTCTTGGCTGTGATGCCAACACGCTGCACATCGTCATTTGGTCCATCTTCATTCTGCAAATGTAAACACCTGAACGTAAGGCAGCAGGAAGGAGCAGGCAATGAATGGTTTGAGCCACATGTGAAACAGGATAAAATCTGGGGTCTGAGGAGCCTCAAGAACGGCGCACTGTTACCGTTTCCAAGGAACCAGACCAAAAGTAATAGATTTCAAAAGGTCTGGTATTGTCATTCAGCTTCAGGTTTGGATTTTGAAGCCACCCACATACCTGTTGGGGATAATGAACGCTGGTCTGCATAGTCTCCTTTAGGCTATCAGATCCGTCCAAACTGTAGACTGCTCCTGTCAAATACAACTTGGAAAAGACATATAGAATGGATTGATACCGCATTAACAATCAGAAAGCCAACTACGCACTTTTAAAACAAAAAACAAAAACAAAACCCCAACCAACCATGCAACATTCAAAGCTAAGTCTGGAGGGGAAGGCTTTTGTAGTGCAGAGGGATCAGCAAGAATAGCAGTATAATACAACTATAAGAAAAGCAATCCCTGTGAGGGAACAGGCGACTTCCCAAGGAGAAAGATCAATTTTTTTCTAGCTTCCCATCTCCTTAATCACACTCCTTTGTGTAAAAATACTGATTTTCTGGGGTCAGAAGCAAGGCTTTCAGATCTCAGGGCAACAGTACCTTTAAAGAAGGGAGTGGGGTGGAAATCTGGTACTTATCGTAAGGGGAATTTTTCTGGAAGCCTGAGCTTCAGTAGCCAGACCCGTTCTCATACTCCTGCTTTGGACAGAAACCATGAAGGCTTCGGTCAGGAGCCTATAAAGGTATCTGCTGGAGTTGCCTTCAGGGAAGGATCAGGGAACACGCATGCAGTGGAATAGGTTTGCAGAAATAATGCCAGATAAATATCAGGTACTCCTCACCTGGCCATCTTTCAGCACGGTGTTGACAGCGACAGGGACGCTACATCCACCCTCCTAAAATAGAAAGCAGCTGACACTGGAGGCTCCTACCGGACACATTCAAGGCTTTTCAAAGCCTCTGAAAAGTTTAGGCTGCACACACCCCTGGCCTAGCGCTCCTCAGGCCCTCCTCGATTCAGAACCAATTTCTACTTTGCAGTTTTAGGGAAGTGTAACAGGTTTCCCACACTATGGCATCAGGTCAACCAGCAGGGCAGTATTTACTGCTGCAGGCAGAAGAGCGAGGACGCCACACCTACCAAACGTTTCATAAAGGCTCTCTCAGCAATGCAGCGTAACACGGTGTCTGCATCATGCAGGGCAGATACCATATTCAGTATCTCTTGGTCTTTGGCACGAACTTCCACTGCTAAGGCACCCTATAAGAACAAAAAGAAACACACAACATGATCATAATTCGTCAACTTCCTCCATCTCTGTGTGCACTCAGCTTTGATCATGAAACAGAACTCAGAGGCTTGGATGCATTTCACTAAGGGAGCGATGTTTAGACATTTATAGAAATGAATTACAAAACAATTCACTGGTTGCACAGCCACCCTACAGCAGCTGCTGTAAAGGGGAGATTTGAACTGACTTCAGCCAAGTGTTCAAGATCATGCTGTCACCTCAAACCATTCCAGAGCCCCTCTCAGTTGTGACTGCATACGTAGAAACACCCACCCGAACGTCCCTTTAGGACAAGGAGGCTGGATAAATCCAAGCTTCCCAACCTTATCTCAAGATAAAGAGCAAGTGCTGAATGACTAACAGTGACAAAAGAATTCTCTCCCAAACTGGAAACGAGATGGGCGTGGGGGGAAGGAACTGCACCCTGACAAACGCGTGATGAAAATCACAATTTCAGACTGAATTTGTAGATTCATCACCTGCAATTGCTAATGCAGACAGCTCGGGTTTCGCAAGTTTGACACCCGCTGTGCAGCCCTGTGTAAACTCGGCCACACGGCCAGCACAGGCCTGCCTGCCTAGAAACAAGAGCTCTAAGAACGCGCTCCAAAGCGGGTGTTTCAGCTCCACCCTACAGCAGTTAGGACACCGAGCGTCACAGGGCAAAGATACTGCAGTGATTCTACACCATTATCCCGGTACAGCGCAACACTGACCCTGCCAGAGCCTGCCCCGTATCTGCTGTGTTGTCCCAGTGTAGCTGTGACACATGTTAGCTTCACCATTTACTGTTTTTCCATTACTGATAGAAATCGGCCCCCACCACACCGGGTAACAAAGCCGACTAGCATTCTTCCCACATGCTGTGCCTAAAACAGCGTGACAGCCAACAAAAAGATCGATGTAGCGGTTCTTTGGCAACCAACACATGAGAAGTATTCAGCACAATTAATCACTCTGACACATCATACTGCTGCCAGCTTTCAACACACAGTACGGGTTACAACACAAAAGTTGTAACGTACCTGTCCAACAGCGTACAGACAATCTTCAGGGCTTAGGAGCTGGAAGAAAGTAACATCAGAGTCAACTCAAGTTGCACTGTTCAGAATATTGGAAGCGAGAGACAAGTTCTATGCTCACCTCTAACATCAACTGCTTTTGCACCTGACCAAAGAAATATCACCCCCCCCCTTCCCATGCGTCAGGGTTTCCACCCCCATTTTCTTTCACCCGGACTGTAACACTCTGCGAATTAGAAAAATCTTACCAACAGAAACATCTTAGTCATACACACTGCTGTGTTGCTGGACTCAAGCATTGTGAAATGCTGGGAGACAATCAGATTACAAACTATTACTGCACCACGGAAAGCTGAACAGTATAAATTTCTGTGCCAAGAAAACAAAACCAACCAACCAAAAAAAAAAATAATCCTCCCTGAAGCGCATTGAATCACGAGCTAAGGCGGCAATGGATTCAGCAGACTGCATGCACATCTTTGACCGGACAACTGCAAGGTCTGAAAGGCACCCAGCTGATGGTTCC
The DNA here is from genome assembly GCA_008658365.1 of Alca torda. Taxonomy (NCBI): domain Eukaryota; kingdom Metazoa; phylum Chordata; class Aves; order Charadriiformes; family Alcidae; genus Alca; species Alca torda. The sequence goes on along the minus strand of CM018093.1, from coordinate 8,319,592 downwards.
GCAGAGAACGACACTTGCTGCTCCTCACCTGGCCGATGCGATTTTCCCAGCCCATTCTCTTCAGCCCAGCAGCAGCCAGGATGATGGCACTGAAGTCTTCCTTCTCATCTAGCTTCTTTAAGCGGGTATTTAAATTCCCTCTCTGTAGAAGTGATTAAGAAGCATAAAAACAGCAGGCGCACGGTCCTATAAACACTTAGCATTTGCTTGAGTGTGTTTACAGGAAGTACAGAATCCAACAGCCTCCAAATGAGAATCAGAGTCCCACTCTGAAAGAAGTGTTCAATACAGACGACCGTTTCTTTAAATAGAATTTTGCAGAGCATTCAAGCATTGACTCTCAAAAGTTATCTATGTCATTCAAGTACATTATTAACACACAACACCAACTTCTTTTGCATAGCAAAGAATGAGGTCTGAAGTAACGATGCCTTTTACCACTAGGTCTAGGTCAGCGGCCCACGTCAGAACTAGTGGCCCAAATCGCATTCCTGGTATTGGGAACCAATTGGCATTTGGCCACACCACTGTGACAAACACACGGTAGGCCCCCATCAAGTAGTTTTTCGAACATTCCTTAACGTACAAATTCATCTGCAACCTGAGTCTCACACAGATTAAGGCTGGCCCCTTCTTTGCAGCCTCATGAGAAACCAGAGGACAGAATGGGTTACGGCACGCTGTACACCCCTCAGAATAGGTTAACGGAGGGCAGCCTTTTAGGAAGCAGTTTCTTTTTCTAGGTCCTCTGCCATCGATCAGCCTTGATTCTAGATTTCACATTAAATTATATTTTCCTGTTTGTAGCTTTACCCAGCTCCCACATTTTGCCAGAAAAGGATACAATATCCCTGAATTCTAACTGAGGGAACTTCTTTTTGAGCTGGGCAGCTCTCCGAAGTGAACTGGTTCCAATCACACTGTGGGGAAAATAAAAGCAATGAAATCTAGAGTACTCCTACACTCGCCTCCAGCCAGAGATACGTCAGAGCTTTCAAGGAAACAAATGACGACTCTTTTTTGTTATTTTTATTGACATGAAGATCCAAGAACCTGCCAATGATTTATATCTCCTTACAAGAAACAAAACCACTGTCTGAGGTTTAGCATAAAGCCTGGCTGAAGCTAGATGCAGGCAAGCCACTCCCAAAGAACCGATTCACAGGAGATGCTTCTGGAGAGAAGCCCCCAGCCACCGCCATGGACTGATGAAACCTCATTTAAAGACCACAACACTTGTCGCAGAAAAAAAAGACTCGACTGCCCCAAACTGAACCAGACATGGCCAGACAACTGTAGTAACTAAAATGGAGGGACTTCATCAATGACAGAAACGCAGTGGGAGGAGAACCTTTGGAAACAGTAGGGCGCATAACTGGAAACCACAAAAAACTGCCAGTCTGGGCAGTAAGCATTTCCTTTCTAGAGATGTACACTATTCACTTTTCTTAGTACCCTGGAACCTAAACCAGACATGATTTTCCTGCTATCCAGATGCACAGAAGCGCGAGTCTATGTTTGTGCCACAGATAGTTTGTTTTTTTTTTTTTTTTACTTTAACACAGGAGAAAAAAAAAAAAAAATCTTTCTAATAGTTACCTTCATCTGAGTAATTTCACTCAGCTGTCTCAAAAGTCTCCAATAACCTCTACGAAAAGGCAGGGAACACTAGTCAGGCAATTCAAAATGGAGAAACCATTCATGCTCCCAGCAGAACCATAAGAAAGTGATGTGGAAAAAAAAAGAAGAAATCTGAACTGGCTGGGTGAGAACAAGAGCACAGTTCAGGCCCATGCAAGCTAAAATACCACACCAGGCACCCCATCTGCATTGTACATATTCCCCTGCAGTAGGCACAATACAAAGGAGCAGAAATTCACTGTGGAGGCTGGTAAGAAAAGGTCCAACTTGCGAAAACCACTGCAACTCAAGGGTGGCTCGAGACATCCAACCTCACTCGGTGTACAGCACTCCCGTGAGGCAGCATTACTCTTTTCATCAAGTGGGTTTAGTGTAATGTCTACGGAAAGCTAAGGGAAGGCAGTGTAAAACCACTACAGGACAAAGCAAGGAGCTCATTGACTCGCCGTTGGGAAGTACCAATCAACTCCTCCCTTCCATTTTTATACCTTTCTTCCCCCTCCTCTCCCCGCTCACCTCTTTTCAGGAAGGAGGCTCAGTGTTTTCCCACAGTTTTTGGGATGAAAGACAACAGCATCAAGTGGATTTTCCCTTCTGCAAAATAATGCAAGCACAGAATGACTGAGACATTTCATGGAAGGCCGTTAAGCTTAACGCCCAGAGGAACTGCCTCCAGCTCCAAAATACCCCATCATCATTGTAAAAGCAAGAAGTTCCAGCAAATCCCCTGGCTACAAAACACTAGGACTGCTCTAGTGTGTCCACTGTTTCAGAGATTATTCAGAGGGTGGTCAAACTTTGAACACCTAAAAGGACCTAAGCTGACTTTGCTTTCCTACCGCTACCAACACCGTAAAATGCAGGTCCCTCGGAGAATCGAGCCTCACGTCCATACTTACTTGCAGACAGCGCCGATGGTAAAGCCCGGGGGAAGAGAAGTTGGCAGGTCCTTCAAGGAGTGAACCACAAGGTCAACTCTAAAAATTAAAGGAGAGTAATCACAGAATAGATGGTTGAGCTCACATGGTACCTACCGTAGGCCTGCAGGTCATCTACAGAAAAGCGTGAATCCTCCCTGGAAATTACTTTGGAGAAGAGGGAGGAATTTCAGGGTTCTATAGTCAGAATTACTACAGAATTCCAGTGTTACTCCAGAAGAGCCACTTCACCTTTCTCTGTCCCTCTTTTCCTACCTGTAAAATTAAAACAATGCCTTCCTCCCAGCAGCAATGTGAGACACGTTACAACCATCAGGTTGAAAGAGGGGAAGACGCTGGAGGTGTTCGTGTGGAGAGACTCATCGGACCAATATGCAACCAGTATGCTGTCTGATATCATGCTTCAAGCTAAAAGTAACAGCTACCCAAAGTAAAACCTATCTATCTGCTTCATTACAAGGCAAACAAATATCACTGTAAATGTGTGCGTCTCCAGTATTTTTTCCCACTGACTTTACTCGAAAATGCAATGCCTACGTGCCAGAGATGCAGAAGAATACCTTTGTCTTTAAACATACTTCAACTAAGGCATAAGCACCACTGAAACCCTCCTCAGGATATTGAAAAAGAGGGGAAAAAAGAAAGAAAAAAAAGCACTAATCTCTCTCTGCTCCAGCAGGAGCCAGAACTGAGTTTTTCTGCAGAAGGTTGCCCAGAAAGCAGCACAACTTGCCTGTGCCCATTTCTCCTGCATAGTTAGCACGCAAATATGTTAATAAATGTTAACACTAAATATGTTATGGAGCATGCTAACGCCACCAAGCAAAGTTTTATTTTAAAAAAAACGTACTTGCAAGCAGGAATTAGCTTAGATTACATCCTCTCTGATGCATGTGTAAACACATAAATTACAGGAGAAAAACCTCACTGGGGCAGACCAAGCAACACAACTCCACTTAAAAATACACGGCCTAAGTCCAGGGTAGAGAGAAGAATAAAAAAAAAAAAAAAAGAAAAGTCAACAACACTGACTTATCAAAGGATTTCTTAGCCAGAGAGGTACCAGAGCAGTAAGAAACTAGATCACATATGCAGCAAGCCAAAGATGTCCAAAGAGCACCACAAATGCCAGAGCAGGAAGAGAAAACAATGAGCTCTTACTCATTTCTTTCAAGTGCATTTTCCAGCTCTTTGGTGAAGAGGCTCTTCTCCCCAATCTACACATAAATGGAGGAACACAAATCACAAAAGAAAAATTTGCAAATACATCAAATACAATTACTTCACGCGTAGAGGAAGAAGAGAACCTTTACCTTGGAAAGTGCCGTATCCAAGATCTTGTCTCCAGTTGTTGACATGGCAACTGCTCAGAGAGAGAGCACAGGTAAAATGTGAGGCTTGGTCACAGCACATAGGACTAGATGGGAAATACCTATGTAACATGTAATGAGCAGTACAGCGTCACACAGTACTACATGAACACAGACTCAAGATAAATGTAAGAGCAGCTCAAATCTAGAAATACACTGCGTTCAAGACAAGTGAAACTTGAATTTCCTTCGCTGTCCTCAAAAACAGAGCGAGGGGGAAGAGGGCAGGTTTTGGGAAGAGCTGACCCAATGGGAATTGCCATGGTCTTTCTCTGGAGTGCCAGTAAACAGGTACTCAGCAGTTCTCTTCAGTGCAAGGCCAAGCTCCTGTTATTCCTGCGCTGTTGAACACCTCATGCCCTGGACAGGAAAATGTCCCTAAGGCATAGCGGGCTGCGGCCATAGCGACACTAGGTTCTCAAACAGAGCAACCTAACACCGTCAGCATGACACACGCAGAGCTTCAACCGTCAGGAGCTTATAAAATCCACCTTTCTCCCCTAGAAGAAACCAGCAGCAGTTGCTCAGCCACACAACCTAACTGAATTCAGATGGCACTCTTAGATAAGCAGGGTCGAATCTCCTCCTCCTCGTGACAGCACTCTACACACACCTCTTGCATACAAAGATAAGTGGCTGGCTCCTGCTGCCGTCCACCGCATGGCAGCATCCAAAAAAACTTACCAATCTCAAAGTGGAGGTCGGGGTACAGCTCACGGAGCATCTCAACTACGCTGTCGGTCTGAATCCGGGCCAGCTGCAACGAAGTAGAAAGCAAAGCCCTACACAAAGAGTACATCAACCACACAGTAGCTAGAAAGGACTTTGCCATTCTTCGATGGTCAGGCATGCGTGACCGCTACATTGTTTGAATCGAAAGCATTAGAAATACGTAGCCCCAAGTACAATCGCTCCTATGTACAAACTCCTTGAACCATGTGAACTCATATCATGACCACAGCATTTCACCAAAGTGGCAGAATAACATCTCCCCATGCCCAGCACTGCTGTGATCCAAGCACTAACAAGGCAAAGCAAAGAATTTATCAAGTTAGGAAGAGCAACCAGAGCAGAAGACTGTCAGGATTCACACACTCTACTTCCAGCTGTGTTATCAAGGTCACTAGCTGTCCCCCAGACAGGAATTCCATTTCTCGATACCACCTTGGCTCTTTAATTCACAGACAGTATTTATCTATTAACTTGAGGGGCTTGGTTTCACCTCTGCAGCTTGTGACTGCTCAAAAGGATAAGCTAAACCTCCCATTGGCTCAGTGATGAAAGAACAAGTCACATCACGTGCTGGGCACCCTCTGCTTTTTCTAAAAGTATGAATTTTCCCAGTGCTGCAGGTTTTGGGAGAAGCCAACGGGATTTCACCATGCCACTGGGAAATCTATAGTTACTGGCAAATATGAGTTACTTAACCCCTGTAAGATCAGAGCTCTGTGTAGAGGTTTTGCAGACAAACAAACAAAAGTAACAGCTTAGGTCTGCATGCATAGCAAGCAGCAGATCTTAAAGCACTAAAATGCAGGAAGAACACTCCCTTGCGTAAGAACAACAGAAGCAAGTAAAACATAAAGAGGATTACACCAGCAGAGTCTCATTCCACACACAAGCAGCAGCAGACTCAAGCAGGTGAGTTTCAGCTTTTCTCCCACCGATGAGCTGTGTAGCCCGGGGCAATCAACTTTGTTCGCAGCACTGTAGTTTCCCTACACACAAAACGAGCATAAGCAGCTGCTTCCCTTTGCAAAGTGCCACAGAGCCTCAGGTTAGAGAAAGCGGCAGCAGGCACGCACGGCTGCGTCCCCTGCCTTCCTGAAAGTACAGAATTCTTCCTAGAACGCGCGACCCGAGCAAACACGGTTATCTCAGCGCGAAGGCCCGAAGGGGGTTTATCTCCCTGGGCGAGGCCGCTCCGGGCCGGCGATACCCGCTCTATCTCTGGACGCGGCCCCTGCGCCAGCTGAAGCCGTTGGTCCTTGGGAGGGTTTTTTGAGGGGCCTTTGGCCGTTTTCTCTTTCCCGCCTCCCTGCAGGAGCCGCACAAGCCTTGCAAGCTAAAAGCCCACAGCGAGATCCCCGTTACCGAGCCTCTCTCCCCCCGCCATTACCTCAACAGCAGCCGCGCTACCTGGAACCGACCGTCACCCGCGCTGCTAACGAACCGGTTTCGCACCGTATCCCGCCTACCTGGCTCCGGCGGGTGCCCACGCGGACAGCTCTACTGCCCACGCCGTTCTCGCCCTGCAGCGACGGCCGGGTCAGCGCCGCGCCCCCCGTCTGAGCCCCGCTCCCGGCCGCCGCTCCCGGCGCCGCCATGACTGCGCCTGTCCCGCAGCGCTTCATGGCCCCGCCCCGACACCCGGCGTCACGTCCGGCGGCCCACGTGGCTCCGCCCGCCCCGTCATGGCGGCGGCGCTGAGGGAAGCGGCCCGCCCGCCCCCGGAGCCCCGGCACTCGATGCTGGCAGCTGGTCCGTTTATTGAGGGGCTGAGGGACAGAGGAGGGGAGCCGTACAACGCGAGCGGGCGCGGGTGCCGCGGTCAGGTGCTGCGCTTGGTGTGGATGAGCAGCTCCCGCTGCAGGCCCGCCTCGATGGTGGCGGCAGCCTTTCCCGAGGGCAGGTCCGTGATGAGAGTGAGCTTATTGAAGACGCCTCGACCGAAGTAGTCAGCAACAATGGAGAAGCCATCGTTGGAACACTTGAGCTGCCGGACACAAAGCAGCAGCGTCAGCAAAAGCCACCGGCCCCCTTCCTTTCACCCCTTGCACTGGCAGCCTTCCTATTGAGGGCCAGACGCCCCTTGGTTGTTCTGCTGGTTCAACGCAAGGCCTGCACCAGCAGCCTCCTCACTAAGGTTTGCCTGGCTGTTCCGCCTCTTGTTTCAATCCTACATTTGAGGCACGCGCTGAAAAAGTAACGAACAACTACCTTAAGCAGGAAAGCTACTCAGCTACTCTAGTTTCCACATGCATTAACACGTTCTAGTTAATGCCCCATTCTGGACACGGACCTGTTACAGCAGGTCCAGAGGAGTCCACAGAGACGATCAGAGGGCTGGAACACCTCTGCTGTGAGGACAGACTGGGGGAGTTGGGGGGGTTCGGTTTTGGGGTCAGGTTAGTTTCAGGAGAGCAAAGGACTCTTTATGTCCCATATATAATGCAGTCACCCTGGTAGGGCCTAATGCCTCACTATCACAGACAACACAACCTTGTTTACAAAACACTTTCAGCCTTACACTTCTCTACCAGCCTCTGGGGATCTGTAAACAGATCTAAACCCTATTTATTTAAACTTGATAAGACAGGCAACGTTACCCTACCTGATGCTGAAACTGGTCGTGCAGATCTCTTTTCTGCTCCTGGGCTCGGATCATGTCCATCACTTTGCGATTTTCTGGCATGCAAGTAGGACATTCTGAATCGCTCTCAGAGTAACTTTCAAAGCAATGCTGGTGAAAGGAGTGACCACACAGAAAGTGGACTGAAGGCAGCTCCAGGGCACTGGTGCAAATGCTACACTTGGTCTTCTGAAAGATCTTGGGACTGAGAGAGTGAGAGGAAGCAGAATGGTGAGAGACACAAAGTATATTTTTCCTTAGTAAAAGAAAACAACAATTCTATATATAAGACAAAACAGCACAGTCCCGCACCTTGCTTTCAGCTCTTCGATCTCCCGGCGGATCCTTGTAGTTTCTTCTCGGTATTTTTGAATTCTCTGCTCATCCTGCTCTATCTGGCGGCTCTGCTTCTGCAGCTTGTTGACAAGATAATCCTTAATCACAGACAGTGTGGCTGTGGAGTTATGAGCCAGCGTCTGCACGACTGAGAGCAATAGAGATGTTAGTTTCAACACAAGCAAAAAAACCTGCAGCTACCCTAGTCCTAACCAAACAGATCGCTTTCCTGTAAAAGGCCACTTATAGGCAAAGACAATCAGCATTCTTACTGAATCATGAGAGCTCATTTAAAGACTCTATTTCAGTTTGACCTCTTCCAGAAATGGGTGACTGGGAGCATGTTTGGATAGCTATCGCTTGGAGCAAAAGAGGCAAAGCAAGGATCTCGTGGACTGGATTCCATTTCAACTTCTCCACCAAGGCATAGCAGGCGTTTCAGCAAGCCCTTTACCGCCCCACACTGATGGAGCAGAAATCATGTACAGAAATCTCTATCACAGATCTTCTTCCCTAATTTGGGAGCTGTGACTGACATCACTTTTCTCTGTAGAGCAGGGAACAGAGCACTTCAAGTGGTGGGCTCAAACTTTGTTGATACTTGTCTCAGATTTCTGATCTACAGAGAGTACTATAAACTACTTTGGGTTTGGGTTTTTTTTTTCTGGGATGCCACGTGTTATTCTTACCAAGCAGTGGAGGCATAAGATTCTTGTTCTCGATGTGTTTCAGCACCGCAGCAATATACTCTTTGCAGTCCTCCTCCTTCCGCGCAAAGTAGCCAAGAGCCTGTTCCCAGAGACAAGCCTCTTGGTCTCCATACAACTCACACACCTCAATCACCTTCTTGTACTGCTCATTCTGCATGTGGTAGTGCATAATCTGTTGGAAACTACGGGAGAAAGAGAGACTCATCAGCTGCAACAATCCATCTCTCCTTTTGACTTGTTACAGGGACCTCAGGTTTTCACCCAGCCACACAATCCCCAGACATTCACACAGAAGCCAAGACAGGTCTGTGATTCATCTTTCTACATAACTGCCCTGCTCTGACAACAAGATATCCTGAGTTACTAAAGAGGTCGTTACCATCATAAGACAGCAACAGTTACGGCTCAGAAATCCCTGCAGTGGGAGGGGAGGGACAGGACTCTACAGACAGGAGCAACACTCACAGTTTGCCCTGCTCATAGAGGTAGAGGACACCATCCTTGAAATTGTGCATCTGACATAAGACCAAGGCCTTATCAAAGACTGTTTTGAACCTTCCGCTCTTCAGGAGGGTGAGGGCTTCATTGTGCAGCTTCTCCTTGACCTACAGGGAAGGGGGAGAGGTCAGGTACGGCAACACACACAGAGCACATTTTGCACTAAGACCTGACAACAACTTGCAGCTCTTGCAAAGAGGGACAGTTTTGCTGTTTGCCCTCTATCCCTTTTAAGCAAATAGGATGTGATTTCTTTTGCCCAAACAGTCAGCATCCTCAGAGATCTAGGCAAGCAAACAGGGCTGCTTTTGTGGAAGAGGCATCTTCCGACAGAGGTTGTATTGTCTGGAATCTGTTCTCAAATGAGATTCATACAAAACAAGCTCAGCCTCACTGAAAGGCGTATTCTCCCAGATAGCAGGTTGCTTTCCCATTTACGTGCCGGTTGTCCAGCACAGCATATGTACTGCCTCATGTTATCAGTGCCCATCTAGAAAGGTTATGGGTTGGCAGGAAGGCAAACAGGATTCAAAGACACAAAATCTCCCTCTCAAAACACAAAACTGGAGGAACTCAAACCTGCTCATCTTGTTCATGTGCCCAGTTCTGGAGCCGAAGTTCCAGTAAAGTGTCATAGACACCCTGCGGAGAGTCAGCCTGCACCTCAGTCATGTGCTCCAGAAAAGCCTTCAGTTCCCGGGAGTTGTTCGCAAAGACTGGAATGAACTCCTCTGAATTAGCCTGTAACACAGCCAGAAAAAGTGAAGCACCCAGATCGGGCTCAACCAGACCACTGCTTCTTCCCTGCCATGCGGCATACTCATTCCCAGAGTCTGCGATGCGACGGATACAGCACAGTATGGGATGCCAATTACGACAGGAATCAGTTTTAAGCAGTCTCTCATCTCTGGGACTACCAGTACACCAGGACGGGGCTTCTCATTACACCTAGAACATCAGGCCTGCACCACAAGACGCGCAGGAGCTTGCTGCAAAGTTACTACTCGAGAGCAACAACTCCCAGTCAGTGCAAACCGTACCTTTTTACCTTCCAGCATCCCAGGGCCTTCATTGTCTCCCGATGGCCGGTAATCAGTGCAAAGAATCTTCAGCAATTCTGTGGTCTCGTTAGGGACATGGTGCATCAGGATTTTACCATACCGCTTCATGTTACTCTCTGCTTGATCAAAAGGCAGTTTTCCGATGTAGCGCAAAGCCTCTTGGTAGTTCTGTGGAGGCAACCAGCAAAATAATCACATGATGTTGGCCTCCGCTCTCCACTTCAAGGTCAGGACAGAAAGCACTGAAGATATGCTGCAAGTATGCCGCGAACACTGTTAGCTCTGAATTATCACTCACTTCGCTATTCCTGCTTGTTTTCCTCCTCAGGGAGGAAGACTGGCTGTGGTCCAGGGGAAAGAGAGCGCAATTTAGATTGATCTCTAACAACCCTCCCTCCTCTTGAAGGGCACTGTAAAAAGCCACATCTGCAACAGAACAAAGACGACCCTCCGATTACCACCCCTAGTCTACTGCAGGAGCTGAAAGAGGAAAGCCAACACACAAGCGGCAGCAGGTGTTGTTCCTGCTGCCTCAGCAGTCCTGTCTGCACGCTAGGCACAGAGAAGAGGTCAGTGAAACGGTATTCCGACTAAAGAGGAGGCTAGAGAAGTGGTATTCTCCCCAGTAAGAACACGTGGGCAGTAACACCTCCTCACCTTGATGTCCTCTAGCTGGATTTTGAGGTACCATTCATGATGCGCGTGCTTCTCTGCCAGGTACACAGCGTGGGAGTAGTAACCTGCTTGACGAAGCACCTTGATCGCCGTTTCCACATCAAAGTGGACCTCGCTCTCACTCGTCTACGAGAACAAAAGCAGAAAGATGGTCCCTCAGCGATATTCCCACAGTCCACAAGTGGAAATCATTTCTGTAAGAGGACGAAAGCCAGAGCAGGGACGACTCAGTACCTCTTCTGCAAGGGAAAGGCCACATGTGCAGAAAGGAAGTAGTCTAACTGTCTCTCATTTGCTTGCCAGCAAAAGCCAGCACACTCCAGACTCAAATAGAAAGCCAGCCAAACTGAGAACGTAACCAGAGCTTGGAAATAAAGGAGCAAAGACAGGGCTACTGAGGGAAAAATCCATTCTTCTCTCTCTCTCTCTTTCAACAGTCCCACAGGAGCCAATTTGCAATGTCACCACTACCTGTTTTTAATTCTTATGACATAACACCTTCACATGATTTCACCTTCCCCCAATACCTTAATGAACTCCTCCAGTTTGGAGCTGTCTTTGAGTTTGGTATAGCAATTCAGCAGAAGCGTAGTATGGTCTGCATTGGCCAGGGACTGCAGGTGGAGCGTCTGCAGATACGCGGTGAGGTTGTGGATACGCTGAGCATCCAGGAATTTCCGAATAACGTACGACGGTTCCAGCTTCCCTATAGTTCTGGGAGGGGAACAGTTACATTACAAGAGACCGTATACCCAGGAAATAAAAATAAATGGGGAAATTAACAACAGAACACAGAGATGCCTTAACTTCAGCAGGCACTAATCCACGTGGGACAAACTCAGCTATGCATCAGAAGTAACAACTAGTTATGGTGAAATTTCACCCATCCACACGTACAGCGAAACAAAAAACCCTCTACAGAGGCCACAATCGGGATGACAGTGACAGCACACAAGGAGTTAACCCTCCTTTAAAGGAGGCAGTGAGAAGATGGACTATGCTCTGCCCGCAGCTAACTGAAAGCCCAAAAGACAGGGAACAAAAGCTGTGTTTTCCCTCATTTCAGTCACATCGCTCAAACTCAGCTTTAAACCTTCATGCCCACACGGAGCCATTTAGCCACAGTTATCCTGATGCTTAATGCAAGATGACAATAAAATACATGCTGACTCTAGCTAAACATTGGGACTCAAAAGTCTCAGTTCCCCATGTACCTAACCACTTTGTGCCACTTTAAAGAGACTGAAGTTTTCAGCAAGCCCCAAAACAGCCTGCTCCAAGCTCTAAAAAAAAAAAAAAAAAAAAAATTTGAGACGTTTTAAACTTGACATTAAGCTGTTCTGAGCATTTTCCAAGAAGACTGCCATACACGGTCAAATCACATCATCCATCTTACCTAGAGCGATCCCTTTCTTATAATGACGTCATCAGACCCCACTCCATCCCAGTGTGCCTTCATTATTCACAGTAAAATATAATCGAAGAGGAGAACTTTTTACTAAGATGTATGGAGCGGTTTTCGAGCAACTTTTTCTGAGACTTTTAATCTCACTGACATGTTTCTCTCTGCTGGTAGAATTTTCACCTCATGTGTTGCTTTTTTTTTGTTCTGGTTTGCTTTTATTCCTAGGCTGAAATAGAGATCGAGGCTTCCACAGCTCCTACCTGTACGACCCCATCACAGCTCCACAGGAGCCCTGCTTACCGGATATACTGCTGGATGGCTCCATCATGGTTCCCCTTGTTATAGAGATGATCGCCATACTGCCGGAAAATCTCTGACAAGCCATCGCTGTCCAAGTGGTGGCTCTTGGCCAGGTTGATGGCCATTTCAAATAAGTTCTTTCTGAAGAGCATCTGTTAAACACACGGTAAGATCAGTATGAGGGAAACACCACCCCACAAAACACGCTTCTTCTTTTTGGTGCTGTACACATACACGTGCTCGGGCTTTTAAGTATACCAAATGCCTTAGAACCCTGGTTATGCCCTAAAGCTACCAGGTCACTTGTTATGCAACTCAAATACCTGAACGGTTCAACTTTTCAACCCACAGAGCCAGTACAATCTTGCAGATATAGGGCAGGGACTAATAACAAAACAGACTGACATGCCTCAAGTTTGGTTTGTGTATCCTTCTCCTGCAGAACATGAATCTTCCCATCTCTGGTCAGTACATACAGAGAACCCCACTCTGCCAAGACATCCACTATGTCATCGAAGATCGAGCTATATGCGATGAATTTGTTGCACAAGTCATAGATATTCAGGACTTGTCTGTCCGAATTCTGTGCCTCGTTCCCAGCAAATTCTGACCTGGAGAGCAGAAGACAGTTTTAGAAAACAGGGAGAGCGTAACGTGAATTCTTGACACCTCCGCAAACTAGGTACGTCCAGAGAGCAAGACAAAGGGCGTTCATTTGGGCGCTTAAACTAGGCGGACCCAGACGCAAAACACCATGTATTTATAAACAAATTGCATCTATGCATTAGACTGAGAAACTCACAGGACTGGAAAAAAAAAAACCCAAGCCAAAAACCACTCATTCAGCATGCTTAACTGTGCTACTCTCACAACAGAAGTTAATATGGGTCTGGATGAATCTTAACAACCTCTGACAAAGTTACATTCAGCCCCCGAGAGCTAACCTTCACAGGGAAGAAGGAAAAAAAGGGACAGCAAGAAGCTGTGAGAGCAAAAAGAACTCATCTGTTCCAAGGAGCCCTACTTTGGAGATGTCTTTTGGTCCTTGGAGACAATGATGAGGTACCCCCGATACCAGTGAACAATCAGCTTTTGTCCCTCGAAGGCGAAGCAGGGGCCACGTTCGTCTGGCTGATAAAGGTACACGCATTCGTTCCCTGCCACGATGAACTGGAGATCCTGGGAGGGGTCACTGAGAGATGAACAGCGCAATCCACAGCCATGAGTATCCAGCTCCAGGTGAGGATAGTCTTTCACTGAAAGCATATAAGACTACAGAGGAAACGCAAGGTTTTGGGGATCGCTCCGAACGAGACTCTGAAGCCAAGGCAATTTGCAGGTCAGAGCCTCATTTTTTCCAATTAACTTCCCACCTGGATGTTCTCTGTGGTCACCACAAAGAGATGTGTTGTTTTGCCAGACTGTCGGAAAGCAAGGCCAGTAACCGGGTAACTGCCTTCATGCAGGATCTGGGTCTTACTGTGCCGGTCTCGAGTGATGTCTCCTTTTGTAAGAACAACGCTCCCATCCGCGAATCCTGGCAAAGGGGACAGACTAAACTGTTACTTACATGGCACACCTGAAATACTCTCCAGGGTAAGTTAGGGCAGCTCCAGTCAGCGACAGCACTTTGCTCGCCAGCAACGTATGAAGTAATGGGATTGCCACAGGTTCTTGCGTGAAGGAAGTATGTGCCAAAACCCTATTACGCCCATTAGGGTTCAGAGCTGTCACCCAACTGCACACAGCATGTCACCATTCAGCAAGGTTCAACTTGCTTTCCACACACAAACTTCACTCGCAGGTTGTTTTTGTTTGAGTCTGTCTGTGTTTTATTTTACAAATAGCTTTCTCATCCACCAACTGCAACTATCATTTTAATTCACTTCCTTATTTGAAACACACTACACACTGTAAAAAGACTAGAGATTTCCTAGGAGCGAGTAAAATGCGTGGTTTTTCACAGCTTGCCAACAGCCCCGGTCTGGCAAATTGCTCCAGGGTGGAAGGCCACAGCACACATGCAGAAAGCTTTTTGATTTCACTGCTGGGACCAGCTCACTGAAAGCACTTGTAACCGCACAACATTACTACTCTTCGTCTGTCAGAAGTTAAGCACGGAACACTACAAAGAAATGGTTACACCGAAAAAGGGAAAGTGGCTTTTTTCTTTAAAAAAGAAAAGGCTTCTATGCAGTGCTTGAAAAAAAATCTCTCTGAAACATTAGATATCACAAACCCCATGTTTTTTCCTGCACTACAACAAAAGCTAAATTTAGTACTAAGTTCAATAAATGCATAACTGTACTGACTGTCGTGGGAAGATGACATCAACTAAAAATACGTCTTCCCTTTTAAGTATCAAAGTTATTACTGTAACACATACAGACTCAGGCTAAATTTACGTATTTATCTTCTCAAGCTCTCTAACAGTGCAGGATACACACACTATGTCTCTGTGAGAATAACGTAAAAACTGCACAAGAAGAAAAACTGGCAGGATGCTGATTTTTGTGCTGTTTATTCATTTACCTTACATAAGGACTGCAAGGTTTTTCTTAAGGTTTTACAGTTCAGTTTTACTTACCGATAGCCATGAAATTAAGATTCTCGTGGACGGTGAGGCAGGATACAACTGTGGGCTTATTACCTGGTATCGCTGGAAAAATTCGCGTGCAAAGAGGATTGCCACCGTCTCGTTTCTCCAGGTTCCAGACTTTAACCTACAAACGATGACAGCCTGGTGTAAGCAAAACGCGGGGTATCAGTAGGCCAAGACCCCGCACAATATGTAACAGAATGAGCAAGCTACTTAAGGGAAGAAAGGCCGGCCAAGGTAATCGCAGCAGTTTTACGCAAGGCCCGTAATATGAACGCGCTGTCCTCTCTTTGACTTACCAAGGGGTTAATGCCCTCCTCATCCTCCCCAACAGAAACCAGGATACTGTGCTGCTTCAGCTGGTACAGGTGCGTTACCCGTAGCTTGTAAGCTTGGAAACTGCTGAGCTGGAGGGAGCGAGGCAAAAACCAGATCTGCCCTCCCATATGTAGAGCACAGTTAAGGCACACAGTTAAGGGGGAAACCCGCCCCGCCGAGCCCCCGGCCGGCCCCGGCGCCCGCCCCCGCCGCCTCCCGCAGGATATCCCCGAAGACGAGGCTGCCCCGGCCCGAGTCGCAGACGGCGATGCCCGAGGGCAGGGCGAAGGGCTTCCCGCCGGCCCCATCCGGCCCCGGCGGCTCCTTCACCGTCTCTCTGTCGAAGAAGACGAACCGGCGCCACTGCAGGTATGCGGCCATCTTGGGGACGGGCCGAGCCCCCGCGCCGCTCACGTGACCGCCCCAGCCGGTCACGAGGCAGAGCACGCGCCGGTCCGCCCTGCGCGTGCGCACCTCCCGCCCCTCCCCAACACTGGGGCAGGGGCGGTTCGAGGGAGCAACTAACGGCAGTGTCCTCCTCGTCGTTACCAGGCCTCCACCTCCACCCCCACTTAGTTTTCCTACCAGATGATTTTTTTTCCAAAAGCTGAAAACCTGTGGATCAAAATAAAGGCAGTTTAAGAGGCGAAGCAAAGCTGCGCACACGGGCAAAGCAGCATCGGGAAATTACCCACCACTTCCCACCGGCGAAGCGGGTCTCAGCAGGCGGAGGGGCTCCTCGGGGACACACAACCGTAACCGCAGGCGGTCCCCTCGCCACCGCCGCGCTGCAGCCTCCATCACCCAGCCGCGGCCTCGCACCCCGCCGACATCCCTCTCCTCACCCGCCCTGCGGCACCCCCTCCCCGGTTTCTGCGCACCCCCAACCTGCTCGCTGCGGGGGGAGGGGGGGGAGTAGATTAAAGAAAACCTGAGCAGCAGCCAAAGAACTGCCGTGTTAATTTACCATTTCATGCTGGGTTCACCTGTTTCCCCTGTGGAATTTATATCCAGAGCAGGTGACAGCGGAGCCACCTGAAAGCAAAACCTCACACAG
Organism: Alca torda; assembly: GCA_008658365.1. NCBI lineage: Eukaryota > Metazoa > Chordata > Aves > Charadriiformes > Alcidae > Alca > Alca torda. The sequence continues at coordinate 8,303,332 of CM018093.1, read as the reverse complement.
ATTTTTACAAGCCCGCAAAAGTCACTGTCCTTTGTAATCGCTTTCTTTCTGGTCTTTATTCCCTTTTCTTCACCAACCAATACAGAAAACGCCTCGAGTTTTATGCAACCCTGGTCGAGTGCAGCTGCTGCTCGTGAGGCCGGCTCTAGCTAAAGAATCCAACAGATGTAAATCTACTAAATCAGACACTCCACATAGACAATCACTACCGTGTTTACACCAGATAATTCCCTGTGAGGTTTTCCGAGAGCAGCCAGCAAGTTCCAGTCTCGGGAAGGTCTCACGCCATTCCCTGTCACACAGCCTTGGTCACAGCTTACAAACTTTTCTTCAGAGCTTTCACAGCACTTCCAGCCCAAGATTCAAAGTGCTTTGAACAGGACAACCCTTTTCCTCCACCCAATGACTTCAGGAGCTCTCTGAACAAGAGTTGCAGTCTCACTTTTGACATTTGGTATAAAATTTTCACACTACACTGTGGTTGTGTGTGCCAGGTATAAGGCCTCTTCCATGAGGATACCCAGTTTTTACCTTGCTCCTTGTTGTAACTGCTGATGGCACTCAGCTACTCTGGTTGCAAAAAGAGAACAGAGTGGATCGGCAATAGAGTATTGTATGCACCAAGCGTGGCAGCAGCTTTCCCTCCCTTTCTAGGCAGCTTTCCCCTAGGTGTAAGCGAGAAAAAGCACTGCACCTTTCACAGATACTTCAGCTGAGAGCACAAGTGACTCTGGTGAGAAAAGCCTGTCACGTCCCACATCCTCTCTTTACCCGTGGAAGAGAAAGATGAACAACGTAAAGATACAGCCCCAGCAGACGTCTGCCCTGCTGCTCTGGCCCCTTGCAGAAACTCTCATTGTCAAAGACGGGGCCAGTTCAGCGCTGCAACCAGCTGCCAGGTAAAGTCTACTCACCCAGTTGAGACGAGACTGCAATGCATCGGCTCAGGAAGAGCACGTGCTGCCACGGAAAGAGACCGTCTCTTGTGGCTGTCTCACTCCCAAGGGCAGAGAACCTTCCCATTTACCAAAATTGACTCCTCTTCTTGAGGCTTCTCTCCAAAGCTCATTGTGAGGGCACTCGATAAAGAGCTCAGCGCTCTTTTCGCTCAGTGCAGTTAACAGAAAAAACGAGACCAAAGTGGAGTTCCAGGGAGCTTTTATTGAGTTTAATCAACAAAATCAGGATTTTACCATTCGTCTTTTTTGCACTTGGAACTCATGAAGCTCTTCACAAGTCAGTGCTACGACACACATACAGCCAGAAAAATACACTCTTAACAAAATCTGAGCTCCCCTGGAGAGTTTGCCAATTACCGATTTAACAGAAAGCCAATTTTCCCCTCCCTCCCCTGAATGATTTCAAGGACTAGTCCATATTGTTTGCTGGTTAACAGTAATACCAACCTCTTGACTAGGGACCAGTGGATTATGATAGTCCACCTGAACTGCAAATAATTTCTTTTCTTGAAATAAAAGTTCCAGTTTCTTTCAATAAAGGGAACAGTGACTATTTTCTTCTCCTGACACCCCTTCCCCATAATTATTGGTTAAAATACAGCAAGGCTGTATCTTAATAAACCCATCCCTCCCCCCACCCCTCCTTACCCTTCCCTGACTTGTCTACAGCAGAATTTAACAATGCTTCCACCTAGGAACATTTTAGCAACACAACTGTGAACTGAGCAAAACCTATAGGGTAATCTGCCAAAGCCTCATTTTGAATACTGGATGCATGCTCTTTGGTCCAGAGACCCGGTTTATCACAAAGAGAAACTGTGATTCACAAACGACGGACCAGAAGTTCACAGCCTGTGAGAAAGCTCCCTGTGCGGACTACTGCTGCCCAACCTTTACCATGGTGGCTGTACCGCTGGAGCTCCTGGGAACAAAATTCACTCCATCCTCGAAAGCAACAGCCGCTCTGCCCCAGCGGCACGACAAAGTCCAGCACCAGGACAAGAGCCACCGCAATGGCAGCTCGGGAGATGTGGCGTGGCACCGCTGTAACCTCTAGAACATAAACCGAGGCAGGACAGCTGCCTGCTCAGGTTTGCATCCTATCAGTCATTTGAAAAAAAAAAAAAAAACCAACAACCAAGTACGTGAAGCATTTTTAAATCCTTGGAGCAGACACCCTCCCCCATCCCAAGTAAAAAATAAAGAACAAAAGATCAGAATGAGATGATTTGATACCAACATGTACACAACATGAGCTCATGTTGAGCTTCCCTGGTCTTAACCACAAAAAAGTCACAGAGGGCAAAGGAAAGATGCTCCCATCTCATTCTGGAAACTGAAACATGTATTTGAGACCAACCCACCCCCCTCCCTTTGGGAAAAGCCCTCCAGCAACTGCAGTGCACCCCTGATGGCGCACACCCGGACACCAGCCTACGCTTTCTCTCAACTAAGCTGGCTGAGGATTCGCGCCACCCTCTTCACAGCCACTTCTCCACCCAGCTGCGAAGCTCCATTTCATCAGATTCACAGAGTGATGCTTTTAGACTTGCGAGGGGAAAAGTACAGAATACACCAGATTCTCATTCATGTCATCTTTGTCAGAGAAAGTGTTTGACCTAGGGCTCATGACTGAAGGCTCCAAGTAATACATAAATGTAAAGGCTGGTACGTGACCAGCAGAAACAGGAGCTCGCAAGGAATCTCAGGAAGCTAAGATTTATACATGCTCCTTACTCCTGGGTAGGGAAAAAAAAAAAAAAACCAAGAACAACAAAAAACCCCAAAACAAAAAAAAAAAAAAAAAAATAAAAAAGAACCAAAAAATAAAAAAAACAAGGATTATCCTAGTCATTTGGAGCATCTTTCCATTTGCAAGATCACATCTGTTAGAGATAGCCTACTAGCACCAAAAATAGGCTGCTTCCTTCTTGACAAGAAGCCACCTAAAAATGGTGCCCCTGATAGTTTAGGTAAGTGCCAATCCTCGATTAGAGGCCAAGTTTAAAGTAATACTTTCAAAAGTTCTGTGCTTCAAGAGGGACCATCAACGCATGGCACCAGGCTAACCTACCACAAATCCAAGCAGGGCACGCACGCCTGACTTGACATCGCTATCCTGTTCTTGTTACGTGTGCCTGCCCTGGTAAGATACAAAACTTTTATTTACATTTTTCACGTCTTTGTTGCACTAAAGTGATCCCTCTTCTGTCTCTCTGGAAAATCATAAGCTGGCTGCAGTACAAGAGCAAGATTTTACTTTTGGTCAAAGTTACCACCCACAAACTCCCACCCCCCACCCCCAAAAAGCACCCCAAAATTGTTTACACTTAGTACCTGCCAGTCAGATGTAAGCTGTGTGGCTCACAGAGTGTCTGTGACCAAGCTCTTGAGTTTGTACTCTAGTGCAGCATTTGCTACAATTATGGAGTCACTGCTGACAAAAGGAAAAAATAATTCCAAACACAAAAACCTTTCCATCTTGTAAAGTTGTCAGGAGGCACCTGGCTTCTATTTATGATCCTCAAGGAAATGGATGGCTAAGTCCACCTCATAGTTCCAAACAATTGTACTCGAATTTTTAAAAAAAGGGTCAAAATGGGGAGAAATTAAGACAAGTAATTCCTGCCTCAAAGGTAAGCAAGCGTGGTGTGAGTGCAGCATCTGTATACACAATAAATGACTGAGCAAAAAACGACTGCATTCATCCAGGTGCCTCCTGACAGTGTTGGTGAACAGGCTAAAAGGGAATTTAAAAAGAGTACGGTTTTTGATTTGTCTCACTCCTTTTGCCTGTAGATCAGGCCAAACATCAAGCATGTTGGGAGGGGCACAATTTAAAGCAACACTACTTGACCAGAAAGCACTTCTCAGCAATATACAATGCAAAATGACAGACAGCAGTTCATGCCAAAACAGAGGAGATGGCAAGCAGCTTTCTGCAGCTTCTGACATTAACAGGGGTTTGCCCTTACCTGCTCACAAGTCTGTATAGAGGCCGCTCTGGGCAGAAAATGCACAATGCTGCAGGAAGTAAATCAATCCCATAGAGCTCCAGAACTGTCAAGTTTATGCATGTAAATTGGTTGTCTATGGTTTCTCTTAAACCCAAATCCACAGCTTATGCAGATGCTGCTCAGCAACTCTGACCCCCGCTGGATTTCCCTCACACCATGGTGGAACACAGGTCATGGCCCCCTTCAGAGCTTGTCAAGTTCCTGAAGTTTCTAAGGGGGAAATCAAAAAGCATGTCCCAACAGGCTGAGCTACAGATTTTGAGGCCTCCCAGCCCCACAAGTGATCTCTTCCACACGAGCGGTACAGGACAGCATTGCTAGCACCAGAGCAAACCCACCCTGGTAAGGGACGCTCGTAGAGGCCTGCTCTTCAGGGAGGTCAGAGCACTTCTCATTGTTTAGTGTTGCAGAAAACTGAGCCCCTCTCATCTTTAGCTGCTCCCATAATCAGTCTAATCCCTTTAACCCCAGCAACCTTCATCACAAAAGAAAAAGTTATATATGAACCCAAACAGAAAAAAAAAATCATATTTACAAAGTTTGTACAATATACACATCTGATTTTCTATGGGACACACTGCACCAGAGGAAAGAGGGCCATGGCTCTGAGACAAGTCTACATATCAAGTGCTGTAACTACTAATGGAGACTTATGGAAACCAGTCTTTAGTGTTCTGCTAGAGCATAGGGCTTTTCTTATGGCTCCTGCAAAGGACAACAGGCTACTCTTTCCTTCTGGAGCTATGATGCTGCACCTAATCAGCCCAGATTTTAAGTTGGTTTTGTTTTAAATACAGGTATTTACAGTGTGGGTGAACTGCAGATGCATATCAACTCCTCCAATTAAAAAAAAAAAGTTGAAGAAAAAAGTAGTATTACCAATACGTTTCACCTCCCAGCCCTGGGCTTGAGTACTTGGGGAGGAGAAGAGGGGGAAGAGAGGGGAACTTTGACCTGAAACCAAAAAACGGCTGTTGATTCCTTGGGCTGTGTCGGAAAGGTGATATTCTGAATGGTCTCATAGCATAAGGCACTTTGCACGAATAAGTAACAAGCTCTTTAGCTTAAAAACAGATGAGTAACCAGGGAGAAGTTGAAATGCACTCAGTCGATGGTTGAAGAATTTGAAATCGCAGACAAGCTCGTGTTCATCAAGATTCTTCTCTTTTCAGGGTTTCTCTTCTTCCCTTGCTGCCCCTCCCACCCAAAGAAAAAAAAAATTTAAAACCAGCAGTTAGTGCAACTAATGTTCAATCGGCACACAGTGCAAACAAGTGGAAAAACAAAAAGACATTCCTCCTTTTATCTTCTTTCTTCCTTGCTGCCAAATTTAAAAAGAAAAAAAGGCCGAGCTCTTTAGTCTTCATAGTTCCAAAATGAAAAGACGAAGAAAAACCCACAAAGAGAAGGGTATCCCCAAAGAAACGATGTGTCACAGATCTGGATCAAAGGGCTTCACCTTCTGGCATGTGTAATCAAAGCCTAAAAAAAGCAAACCAAAAAAAACAACCACAACACCCACAGTTAAATCAATTCTATGCAAAACCAGAACGTAAGCAATGAATCACACTGACTATGTTAACAGCTCTGGAAAAGCAAAGGGCACTCGGAACAACTCAACCTCAAGCACAGCTTTGCAGAGAGAGTTCTGCTAACGCACTACCATACCTATGGAGCATGACTACCTACTGGTTTCTTGTTCTCTAGGAAGCGGCAAACATTCCTTAGGCAAGGTCACAGCACTCCCCTTAAGGAAACCACCCAAGAGCCTTTTCCAAGTTCATCACCTGGGTGGTTTTCTTTATTTATTTATGAAACATGGAGAAAGCTCAGCCAGCAAAGCAGAGGCTGCAAGTCAGCTTGGTGTGACTGGCTAGGGCTGCCCTTGACTGATTTCAAAGATGGGCCACAGGTTCATTTTAATGGTATCCAGCAGTCTGCTTCTATGGCCACATAGGGGTTTTTTTGTCACCTGAGAATTTCAGCAGCTTCACTGTGATTCTCTTTCTAACTCACGATCTCCAAGAAGAGCACACAAAAGAATGATTTCCAACCCAAACCGTATGGTGTCTGATCTTGCATCATAGAGCAACCTTCACTAAAACCAGATCAAACATAATCCTGTCGCTATTTTGCCTGACTGCAATTCAGGGCGAGTTTTCTTCTTAAAAAAGGACTCGAGGCAGCAGTTTTTCCTCGGGCAATGATCAGAAAAGGCACACTTAGTCTCGGACAGTGAAACCCCATTTTCCCTTAAAGCTGTGTAGACGACCTCAAGTGGCAGCAAAGATGAACTACAGCTTTGTTACCTTTATTTGCAAGAGTTCTATGAACCAGAGGATGTAAAAGATGCAGCACCTTCAGCTTGAACCTGTTCCTTCTAACTGGTGAGGCACTTAGGCTCTTCTGTTGGTGCTCTGTTCTCAAAGCTATCCATTTTCGCCCCTCACATTTTTGAGCACCGCTTTCCTCTCTGCTTCTCACCAATTTCTCATTTTAGCTAAGCAATACGGAAATAATTCTTTAGGCTACTAGTAGCCACCCTGACCTCTCCAAACACCATTCCCCATTCCCTCTTTTCCCCCGTTTTTGGTATCCTTAGCATATGGTAAGCATTTCAATTAAAACAACTAAAATTACTCATCCTCCCAGCTTCAGCACATCCACAGAATTCCTTGCACTGACAGTCCATCTCAAACCCTTGTTTTCACATTTAGACCCTCCTTCAGCACATCAGTTTCCCTCTTCCCCTGCAGTAACATTCACACATCGGCTCTTCTTTCATCCAACACTTCTCTGTTCAGGAAGGCATTTACATACGCACATGTTTACTGTTTCTCATCTTCTACAGGTTCACTGTGGTATTCTGCCACATACAGGCTCTTGTCAATGTTGCTTGGTATGGGTTTAATTTCAGTTCCCAGCTGCTCCTCAATACTTTTCAGGTTGAATCGATCGTCATAGGTGATCAAGTTGATGGCCAGGCCAAGATGACCAAATCGACCTTGACAAAAATAAAGTAAATTATAAAAAGACTTAACTGAGTAACAGAAGGCTGATTGAAAAAGTCTGCAGACCGTGGTGTTAACAACATTGCTCTCTGATGATAAAAGCAAATCCAGACCCCGCCACAGGTCACTACGGCTTTCACATCAGTTTTTCGTAAGCAGCTTTGTACTGCTATAGGAGTAAGAAAACCCAGGAGGTTCAAAATGCTCTGACCAAACCTTCTTATTAATTACCGACAGAAAGTCTTCCACTACTGCATTATGCACATCCAGCCCTTTGTCCATAACAGAGTTCTTGAACATGCCTGAATTACAAAGTTCAAGTACACCGAGTTCCTGTGTTTACCACCTTTCTTAAGAGTATATTTTGCTGATGTCCAGACATTACAAACATACCTTGCAACACACGCAGAAGAAAACTATATTTAAGACACTATGGAAGCTGTTTTCAGTATAGAATTTTCCCAAACTGCAAACAGGAGTTTCCTGAGAGCAAAGCAAAATGTGCTTTTTCTTTTCCATTAGGCTGTTCAGGCCAGTTTCAAGAGAACAGCCCTTTATTCATATATTTGTGAGGATAACCATCTGAGACAATACACAAAAATAAATCTGTCAGAAAAATCAAAGCTACCTGAAATAATTCTCAGATACAGTAATAAAAACCAGAAGCCAACTCAAGCCTAACAAACATCACAGTCGTCAGCAAAGTTGTACCTAAAAGATATTTTTCCTCTCACCTGATCTGCCAATACGATGGAGATAAGTCTCTGCCAGCTTTGGGAAATCAAAGTTTATCACCACATTCACAGCTTGGATATCAATACCTCGGGTAAACAGATCTGAAAGACAATTTGGGTCACAAAGACAGTTAATTTCAATGAGATCAAATGCTGACAGTATTTAGGGTAGAAAGATTAACAATGATTAATTAACATTGGCTTGCACTAATTTCCAGATATAAGCTTCCTTTATATCAAAGACAGTTTACATACAATTCTGTTATGTCATCTTCTTGCTCTTTATCCATTATAAACGTGAATAATACAAGAGGAATGACCAAAACACCAGATCTGCACATCTATTCCAAACAAGTAATTAGCACAAAGCTAGTTTTTTCCACATTAGACTATTTCTGAGCAGATGGTCTTATAGAAACATCTCCTTGCGCGTGACTGTGCATTGCCAATGTCACAACAGACTTGAGAGCTGAACGACATCCCACTAGCTTGAGTATTTTTCTTCTGCCTCTAGTGATTTTTGTTAAGACGACCCAGACGCACATAGTGATCAGCACACACTGCCGCGGTACTGCCCAAACAGGCTGTACAATGTAGAACTCGATCATATGCAGGCCAATCAAAACTATAAAAATATTCAGAAAACATGAGCTACAAACATTTTAAGAATGAGCAAAGCTCACTTGGGTGATCCTAGCTGCAGTTCTACCTAGGTTTTGTAAACCTTACAGCCCAACAGTTCAGAGAGCACTAACATGTGAAAATATACAGAAAACATAACTAGTGCAGAAAATACTATCCCAGTAAAAGGATTTGTTAGGAAGTTGCACCTTCACGGTTTGTCACAAAAGACAAAACCTACATGCCTGAAGGAGTGCTGCAGCCACACACAGGCTTGACAAAGACTTCATAACAAAGCATTCTGTTCTGCTTTATTACAAATCCAGCGATCTATAACACCTCGGCTAATGGCTAATCCACTTTCTACCACATCTTTTCGAAACAGGAGAATGTTTAGGAACTCTTACCAGTGCAAACAAGATTGCGGCATAAGCCATTTCGGAAATCGTGGAACACACGATTGCGGTGCTCCTGAAAAAAATAAATATATACGTAAGCAAAGCAAAACAAAACAACCAACCAAAAACAACAAACAGCTGTGACTTTCAAGTATATTCAAGTTACAACCACTGAACTTCAATCACTGAATTTCTTGTTATTAGAGAACAGCCAAGTCAAACAAAGCTCCTAGTACATACTTTTTAGCACTTCTTATCCCTATACTCTAAAGAATTTACCAGAGGGGCCCTTAGTGTGGCTTTCAGACAAAGACACTTAACTGACAGTGTTTTAAAGCCTCCTACAGTTGCATCAAAGCTATCTCAGAACTGAATTATCTTAACTTATACTTACATGAAACACACATCAAGGAAGTTTAACTGATATTTTGACTATCATCTTCCCCCAGCCCCCTGCCAAAATTCAATGCATGTTTTATTCGTTTCCTTAAAAACTGAAGTCGGCAGTAACTTCCGTTTCTAGTATGGAGTACTGTTCACTACCGATTCAGAATTAAGGGTGGGATGAGTCAATTGTCTGTGTCTGTCTCACAAACAAGTCACTTCGGGCCACACAAAGATTAAGTAATATCACTGTTAAGGAATGAAATTAACAGCAGGAATGAACAAGTTGAAGGTTTCTGCACAAACATACCTGCATTTGGCCACAAAGATCATCTACTGACTGATCAAAAGCATACAAAAATTAGACCTCAAGGAGCCCATTTGCATATCTGTTCTCAGTATGGACATCACTTCTATTTCAGCTTATTAATTACTGGTCCGGTCTGCATATGGCCCAGCGAACATTGGCCTTACCTGTCAGGTCCATGAACAGCAAGATAGGCTTCCTCTAATGCTTTCATTTGCATTTATTCTAGCTTACACATAAAATGAAAAAAATATTTTTAAGTACTACTGTTTTACATGCCTCACTTCAACCTTCTGACATCTTTTAGTACGCTTCCTGAAAACACGGAAATTACAAGTACGAAGTTTGAGAACATGTGAGCTAACGTACAATTAACAGAAACCTCTGCACCAGCAAAGCTGCACTGGCACAGAGGTGCTCAGTCGCCGTATGGCAGTCGCGGCTTTCACCACAAGGTTTGATCAAAGCCACCTCCCCAGCTTCTCAGATTCCCCTGCAGTCACAGTGCAAGATTTACTGTTTGCAAAGCCACACAGGGCAGTCAATCAGCCGACTACTGGGGTTTTTGTCATTTGTTTTAAGTCAGGCTCGCTTTTATCTGTGTCAGTTACACCATGTAGTCTACCATGGCTCCCCATGCTGGCAAAACCAAGGCCGCAGCAGTAAAAACAGTGCCTTCTGGTCGAGGCCTGTGCTTACACTGGACTAATTAACCTGACCTGAAATACCCTTACATACCAACTGACCAGCTACACCGAATAGCCTAGAGAGTGGTTTAAGGAGTGGGAAAAAGGAGCGTCTAAAAACAAATCAATAGCAAAGCAATACATGTTTCAGTTTCCAAAGAACACGCAAATTTAAAGAAAGCACAAGACTTAATTCAGCTATGCAATAAAGCTTGGGGTGGTGTGGAATAAACGGCTGTTCACTTCATACTCACCTGCCTCATTTTAGCATGGATATAGAAGCAGGAATAGCCCAGCTGGGAGATCTTTTTGGCTAGCAATTCAACCCGTTGAGAGGAGTTGCAGAAAATGATCGACTGGTTAATCTGGAGCTGAACATATAAGTAGCGTGCTCAGTAAAAGCAGCCTTTTTACTAACACATAACCATGACATAAGTCTAAAACCCTTACAGAAAGAAAGCAAAGCAGGTATGCTGCTGGTGATTTACACAATACGTATTTTTGTACAAGGGGGGTAAAAATTAACAAAGTTCTATAACACAAAGGTGCAGGACAAGAAGTACGTATTTTTAGCTTATCTTGTATCATAAGACTATCCCATTTCTGACAAGGAAAAAGTGTCATTAAGCCGTCTCCGCCACCCTCAGTCTTACTGTTGGTTCCAAAAGGAAAACAGCTTCTATACGCTCCTGAACCAGCCCTACTGCTTACCCTGGAAAACAGTGTATTGAGGCAGTGTACTTTCTGACGCTCAGTTACGTAGGCATAGTACTGGGTAACTCCCTTCAAGGTCAGCTCCTCCATCAGATTAATCTCATAGGGTTTCTGCAAATGGGAATTCTGAAAAATAAAGGTAAGGATAAAGCGGGCATATCTACACGCAAAACAACGTAAGTACTTCCCACCCTTTGGCACATTTAACTTCCTCCATGGCAAGGATGCACCACCTAGCCACTCACTCTTCATACTATACACAAAAGAGACAGGGTGGGTAAAATTTCACAAAGGATTACTTATAAATCCAAGGCAACCAACAGGCCAAAGAGGAGCACCCTCTAGCAGCACATCAGTGCAGATGGCACATAACCGATGTACAAAGTGGAAAACAGTATCTTACAGGTGGGAACTGCGCATACCTAGCTTTCTCATTAATGCTATTGCGGGTCAAAGATTTAGACTGATTTAGATTAAAGCAGTAAAGTTTGGCTGCATTAAAAAACTGAGCACCGACAGCTATACACCACCCGTTCACACACTTCACGTGCCATGTCACCACCATCATACATTCATACATATATTAATATATCTGCACTCACCATGAACTTCTGTACGCTCAAAGGGAAAGTGGCTGAGTAGAGCAAAATCTGTCTGTTTTTAGGTAGCGTGAGAATAATGTCTTCCATTATTTGAACAAAATCTTGAGACAGCAACTTATCTGCCTGTAACAACAGAAGCGATAAAGAGTAAGTTAAATTAATAGGACAAGATCTCAGTCTTCTGGTAGTACCACGATGGGGGATGACCAAACCCCAAATGAAAACACCAGGAGTATTCTCCCTGCTCTCATGATCAGACCCTCCCCTTTGGAGCGCAAAACACACTCCAAAAGATGTGTGATTTAGCTGCTGAAGACAGGACTCATCAGTAAAAGGAAGTTTATCCTCTCCTGGTTTTCAGCACTGATTTAGACAGAATCAAATTCAGGAACAGTAAATGGAACTTAAATTGAAAACAGTTATCAGGGTTCCTATCAGAGTCCTCCAAGAGCTCTCGCACAACTATTTTCTCAACCTCCCACTCAGAAGCCTGTACGCTACTGGATGTTCATATATCAGTTTTATATATAATTATGTGGTAAGCACAGCTCACTCATTATAAACTGAAACCCAATGAAATGCATTCCTTCATTTCAGAATAGACAATCTATTCCTCTAGAATAGCAAAGACGACAGGAAAGGCAAATCTTCCTAGGCTGGTTTCTTAAGAGACGCACGTGCAGAAAAATTCTTCTGCCAGAGTACCTTCTCAAAAACACTGAGAAATGAATGAGCTATATAACCTTATAGTGTCTCTAAGCAAAGTTTGATTTGTTGCTGTGCATAACAAGGAGACTCGCTGAGACACATCGTTGCTTTGACTTGGTGTTAAAATCCCGAAATGTTTAACACGAGCAACTTGCCTCATCCAATACTATCATCTGGACATGCTCGACTTTTGCTACTCCTTTCTTGATGAGATCGAGAATTCTCCCAGGGGTAGCTATCACCACATGCACTGTAAGGTTAGAAGAGAAAAAAAAATGGTTAAGGTGACTACAACAATGTTTCCAGCGTTCACGGCCACGTGTCATACAAACAATTTAAGAGAATAATGACAGCATACAAACAGTGAACAAGACATGTTGCAGTCTGTTCTGTAACAGGCAAACAATAACAAGCAGAAATTCCACTGCTACACTGCAAAAGACGTGAACAAACAGCAACTGTGGTGTAGCAAAAGTGCTCCAACCTGTATCATCAAGCCTCATTATGTCATCTCGCAAATTGGTTCCTCCTGTTGTTGCCATCACTTTGGCACCTCCCATGTGTTTGCTGACTTGGATACAGATTTGACTGACCTGCAGGGCTAGTTCACGGGTGGGAACGATCACCATTGCTGAAAGTTAAAAACATCAGCGTGAGTTACTAGTAACACACTGTACCTTAAATACTAATCCTTAGAGGAGACAAAGACTTTATGAAAGCTATACTTCTATGGTTTTGGAGTTCCACCCTGGATACCCTGACCAAGACCTAGAAACTGCTTACGACAAGGCAAACTCCATGGAAAGATTCTCCATCCTTAGATATTCCCTCTGAGCGAGTGCCCCAGTCAGCACACTCGCTGATTTCTCAAAATCCATTTTCCAGGGCAAGACAGTAAAGTCCAGAAGATGCCTGGCATTTCACACTTTTGAAAGCAACTGTGGGACTTTAAAAATTCCACCTCCCCTCCACCACTCCCCATTAACTCCCTTTGACAGTACAAGCAGATAACCCACACTGCTCACTGTCATTGACCAGTTTTACATTCAAGTCTGCCACGTAGCGACCGATACCATTACCCGCCTGCAGCTAAGCAAGACCCATCTCAACTGACCTTGTATATTGTCCTTCTTTAAGTCTAGCCGTTCAAGTAAAGGAATGAGGTAGGCTCCACTCTTGCCTGTTCCATTTTTCGCTCTAGCCAAGATATCCCTACCAGATAAAGCAATGGGGATGCTCTCCTCCTGAAATGCAATGACAGACAGTGCATGAGCAATCATAAGCCACGCTCACGGAAGAGGCCGGTCAAATTTAACTCTCCTTGCTAAGAGTACCACGTGCAATCAGAATGTTTCATGAACAGAATATCCCGCAACTGCAAGCATCACAGACTCACAACAGGAAGGAGTTAAACCTATCGGTTCCCCAACAAAGCAATAGCTCTGCTCCCCATATTCCACTTAAAAGTCCTTATCTTGCCTGGTCATAAGAGAACCAGGGATCAGGTACCACAGAAATGGTAAACCCATAAAACTGACACATTAGGAAAAAAGTGAAAAATTAGGAAAAAAAGTGAAGAGACAATGACAGCCACTAGCAAACTCCTCCTATGGAAAAAGAAACCCACCTATATCTTAACATCAAAACTACCTCAGCCCATTTAATTCAAACCTGCACGCTCCTGTGATATACTTCTCATAAAATCAGCAGGCCTTCCTTTTGAAACTTCAGCCATTCAAACACAGGCCCCAAGTATTTTTCTTTTTACTGCCTTTTGCAGCAACATCTAAAGACCCCTCAGCCTTTTGGAAAGGCGGCACGGTTAGAATCTGTTTTAAAGCAGACAATTTACCTAAAAGCCATAGCTTTCTCCTGCCTTAAGAAGTCAAACTGCATGGGTGTGTCAGTGATAATCCTCCAAAGAGCATTTAAATGAGAGTTCAATCTCCCTGACCCTCTGAAGTTTACAAATCAACAGTTTTTAATAGAACAAGCCTTAAAAGTGAAAGATGGAGGGACAGAAAAGTAAACTTGCTAACATATTAGTGTGTCTCCCATGATCTCCATTACGCTCCTTTCAGACGTTTACGAAAAAAGCGCCCAGACTGTGTGATAAAGCCACAGTTATCTTTGTAACAACTACAGGTATGCAGCCTATCCTAACTCAGTTTTCCACAAAATTTACGGAACAGCCCTGTTCTCACTGGGACTACTTATGTGAAGGATGTTACTGAACAGAGGATTAACATAGTAATGCTTCCAGAGTGAAAAGGAAAATCCAAGTTAACTTCTCTAAAGCATAAGCCAGTCCCATCTCTAAGTCACCCACTGCATGACTTGGTGATTTAGTCAGGTGTTAGAAATTCTCGCCTTCCCCAAGGGCCACCAAGTTCTACCGTTCAAAACACCAGTTTTCCCAAATCATGACATGAGTATCTGACACTTAAGCATGAATAAGAATTTAAATAAATTTATGAAAATTAAATGTTGCTTTTAAGTAGTCTGTGTGTAAATAACCTGAATAGGAGATGGTTTTTCCCAGCCCATTTCAAAAATTCCCATCAGCAACTCCCGTTTCAAACAGTAATCTTCAAACTCGTTTCCTTTTGTGGAGGTCACGTCCTGCATAATCAAAAAAGCACATCCGTAAGATTAGCTGTAGATCGGTCTGACTCAATGAAGAGATTGCCTATGCAAGAAGACCACAAAGCGCGTTCCACTCTACAGGAGTTCCACTAATCTGTGCTATACCATACAGTGGAGAAGGAAGCATTAACCTTCCCACAACCAAATACAGTACTGCAAACATGTACTGACATCTTTCAATCAGCCTTTGCAAGAGACACTGAAAATAATCAGTCCCATGCCCTAACACTAATAACGTAAGAAACGCACAGTAAACTCCATTTTTGAGCTTTCCGAGAGAAGCATCTCTCACAAGCAATTGTAGAACAAATTACTTCTTCATTTAAAACAGCAAGAGCTGAACTGCTTTTGAATCTTTGCTTTGGACAAATATTTTGTCACTGCGGCTTCTCCCACATCTTTTATTCAGTATTTATTCCCACAATTCAACCACCCTTACCGAAGTTTTGATTCTCAAATCCTTTGGAGGGAGTTTTAAAGTCTTCTTCCAGTCATCACCAGGTCTATAGGAAAAATACAATAATTATTTTTTTTTTAAAATAATAATAATCTGGTTTAATAATTTTATGTTGCATTTTCTTCAATACAATGATGAACATGTAATATTTTCACCTCCTGAAAGCTAAAAGCGCCTACGCATATGAGTTCAAGTCTTCTCTGAGCTAAGCAGGATGCAACAGGCAGGAAACCGTAAACACAGAAAATCAGCAGTCTGCCAAGCTCACAGAGAATTTGTGAAATCTTTATCCAGTCATGATTCAAGTCCCATTTTTAGGGCACTGAATCAATCCAGTAGAACACAGATTCAGAACTGAGCACTGACTCAGTCATATGGCAGAAACTGGCTATAATAAATCCGCATGAGAATATTTCATCACTTAAAAGGAAAAAAAATTAAAATCTCTTGCCCAGGGAACATCCATTCTTAATCCATGAGTAATGTGAGAAGATAAAAAACACTTTTGGGGAGAAAATTAAGTGGAGAACACATTCCGCTTGTTGATCAAATGTTGTCGGTTGCTCTCAATGAGATGTAGACACCCATCCTCTCTCGAAAGCCATTGTACAGAGTCAAGTAAGTCCTTCTCTTCCCCACTCCCAGGAAGTCAAGAGTGAATTTCGTAGAGTTTAACTCACCAGTTTCATTACAGTAACCCATTTTGAAAAGAAAAAAAAAAAAAGAGGAAATGAGTTAGGCAAGCTTTAAGAAGTAGAGTATTTCATTACGCACCCTCTGATGACAGCTAACATTTCCTTTGCAAATAACTGAATAACAAAATAAAAGTGAGTGTTGTTCATGGGGAGGAGGAACCACAGGGGAAAAAAAAACAAAAGGAACATGTTACCATACCATCCATGTCTTTTACGTCCTTCAGGATTTCCAACCAGAACACTCACATGTTATTAGCACACTGCCAAAACCAGTTTGATGGTAGGAGGCTATCACAGTGGTACAATATTATCTCGGCTCAGGCTTTGATGAATTAAAGCCAGAGTGTTACACAAAGGAGAGCAAGCGTTACTATTTTAGATCAATGACAAAAGATAAAAAATTTTAAAGAATTTCTCACCATGAGAAAGAACTGCAACAAACAACTGAAAAGCATACACAACTGGACTGAGACTAGGGGGTGTTTCCTCCTCTGGCTTAAACTTCAGTTCAATTCCTTCCCACTCCCCAACTTCCCTCTCATACCACTCACAATGAGCAAAGAAAACAGGATGCTGCTGCTGCTCAGTGGGCTACCTCTGACAAGCAGCTACATGCTCTGAAAAGCAAAGCGTCAAATTCGATTTTCACAACAAACACATTACAAAGATCACTGTCAGAGAGGAGCTCACACGTGGAAACAGAGCTTTCTTTTCATAATGCCCATCACAGGACACTTCTAACTGCCAGTGTCATAAAACAACAGAAGATGACTTTTTAAACACAGGAACCCGAGAACACTTTCCCACATGTCACTTTTACACATTACTTTTGTGGCAGCCGATACAAACACTTACTTAATAGCGGTGGTCATGCTCTGTGCTTGCTGTTGAGTGCCGTTATTGATTGTGTTGGCATTTTTCAGCTGGTTCATCTGTTGCTGAGTTTGTGTGCCTCCACCTCCTGGGCCCCCGCTGGGTTTTACAGGGCCTCTCAACTGCCCATTCTGACTGGATAGACCCATTATAACAGGGTTCTCTGTTCTGGCCGTGCTCATGTTTTTGTTTTTAAAGATGTCTTTTTAGACTTCAAAACTTTGAAAGTCAGTACAGAAACTGTAATAACAGTTTATTAGACTCTCCAAAACGAAGAGATAAATAAGTCTTGCTCAATATATGAGTCCGTTATTGCAATGCAGGCAAGCACCTGTAAGTCACTCAAAAGTAAAGTAGTAACTTGCTCTGATGCACTGTGGATCAACTTTTTTTTAAAAAAAGCCCTCTACCGAAGTTGAGTTATATCAGAATTCACTCGCTTCAATCTGAAAGAAAAGCAGATGACAACGATTAGCACGTGGGTTTTTTTCCTACATAAATCATGTCAGTTTACCTTTGTGTTTTAAGAATCACTTCTTCCCAGGCAGCGTGCAATAACAGTACTTGCTTTTCTGTTTTCTCGGTGATAACCATCAAGACACACATAAAGCTTTTTTCCCCTTTTTATAAAGCTGCTCCCACCACCTTCAGTCACCAAAGATAGTTTTCTGAACAGCTGTACTTTCAGCAGCCTTCCAGTGAGTAACTGCTTGAAAAATACTACCTGTCCCCCTCCCATAAAATAAGTGTGAATTATATCAATTGCTTTGCCAGTTCTTGAAATTCCCCCATTGCTGGGACACAGCAAAGCAGCTCTAAATGCTAAGCAGCTCTAAATGCTAAGCAACAACATTACGCACAAGTTTGTGACAGGAAGCAAGACCACAGTATCAAGTGGACATTCCAGTCAGAACTGACGAAACCCTTAAGTTACTCTTGTCACCCTTTTCACTTCAAAAGGGAAACAGAAATTACTTTATTATTATTAAAAAAAAAACCAACAAAAAAAACCCACCTAGAAAACAGCTTACCCTCCGCCAACCCAAAAAGTTGGTTCAACAAGCTTACTCAAACTTTTACATTAGGTATGGATTTAACACCATTCAGAATAGCAAAACTAACAATATCATCAAGCTGAACTGGCAGTAGCTTCCTGTTTTGTTAACTCTAAATGAGCAAGTCTAAACTGAAGCAGTGAGTAATATACATTTACACTAGATATCTAGCTTCCTGCTTATGTGTTCTGCATGATGTTACCTTCCAGCTGTCAGTAACAACTCATATTGTGCTCAAAAGATAACATTTGGTACACATGACTTAATATTGACACCGTATTTAACATAAAGGTTGGCAAAACTGCAAAGAAGTAACACAAAGTCTGCACCCTACAAATGTAAAGCAAGCATGGCCACAGCTGAAAAACTTACAACAATATTAGGGAACCCAAACGTTCCTAGTCAGAAACCTTTCGGAAGCAACAGAAAGTAGGCTTGCCTGTACAATTTCTTGTCACAACACAGCTGTATCTTGGGAAAATACAAAGGAAAAACCAGCAGACTACTGCTTCCTAACTTCAGCGGCCACAAAAAAAAAATGTACGTTTCCCCAGCAAATAAAAAGCACATTCAAGAGCACGGAAAAGGAATTCAGACTCTTCCCAGACTTCCCAGCTGTTTCCAAGCGTGTCAATTTTATCTTCACAGCAAAACTTTAAAGTTTGCAGAACTAGGTTTTTCTGCTAGTTACCTCCCTGTCTGCGAGCAGCGTTTCAAGGCATCTTTGAAGAGAGATTTCTCCTACCCATTAACTTTGTAAAAAGCGGACGTATCACAAAAGTAACCAGGGCCGGGATCGCGACGCCGAGGAGTTCTCCAATATCGTAGGAGATGGAACCTCTCAGTCCCTTCACCTCCCGCGCTCCTAACTACCCTTTAAGAGGACGGAGATTAAAGGAGAACGCCCAGCCTCATGGAGCCCAACAAGAGACGCGACACGCCACCATTTCGCAAATCGACGGAAAAACGCCCCCCCCCACCCCCGCACCAAGACTCCCCTCTCCGGGCGGGCCGGCGGATGGGGCAGCCGCCGGGGGGCCTTTCCTTTCCCCTGCCCAGGCCGGCCCCGACACAAAGCGGCGGCGCAGCTGGCCCAGCCGCCGTACCCATTGTGAGCCCGGGCCGCACTGCGGGCCCCGCCGCCCGCCAAAGGCAGCTGCGCCACACCGGCACCTCCCGCCCGCCAACAATGGAGCGGCCCCCGCCCGCCACCCCCGCCGCTCCAGCCGGCAGCGAGCGCCGCCGCCGCCGCCCCGCCCCGCGGCCCCGTCGCTCCCGGGTCGGCCCGGCCGCCCCCGCCTCGCTCGGGGCCCTCGGCGCCGCCAGGCCCCGCCGCAGGCCGTGAGGCTCGGCCGGGCGGTAGCGCGTCCCCCCCACCCCGCCCCGCTCCCGCGGACCCGCGCCCGCCCCGGCGCCCTGGCCCGTCCTCACCGCCACCAGCCGCGCTCCCCCCTCGCCCAGGTATAAAATCCTCTCGCTCCCCCTTGGTGCCTTGTTATGGCGACTCGACACTCCAAGATGGCGGCTTCCTCCTTCCTCCCGTGCGCCCTCCCCCTCCCGGCAGGGCAGGCCGGCCACGCCCCGCTCGCACGCACGCCGCTCCCTCGACCACGTGACGGCGCGCGGTGGAACGGTGCCGCCATGTCGGCGGTCCCCGCTCAGCCCGGGCCTGGCCGCGCGGGGAGGCCTGAAGGCGGCGGCGGGCAGAGGAGGGAGGAACCTGCCCGCGGCCAGAACGCGCACGGGGCGTTTCCGCCGTCAGTGGCGGGAGGAGGAGACCCGCTGGCACGGCACAGGGTGGGCCGCAATAAGGTCTCCCTGGAGCCTTCTCCAGGCCGAACCCCCCCAGCTCTCAGCCTGTCCTCACAGCAGAGGGGCTCCAGCCCTCGCAGCGTTTCCGTGGCCTCCTCTGGCCCCGCTCCAACAGTTCCATGTCTCTCCTGTGCTGAGGCCCCAGGGCTGGATGCAGCCTGTATTTGTGCTTGGGGTTGCCCCGACCCAAGCGCAGGACCGTGCAACTTGGCCTTGTTGGACCCCTTGAGGTTCACATGGGGCCCCCTCTCCAGCCTGTCCAAGACCACCTGGATGGCATCCAATCCCTCAGGCGTGTCAACCAAAGAATAAATAGAGGCAGCAAGATCCTCTATTAGCAATGGGGCAGCACTGCTCCTGCAGCTACAGGAGCGTTTTTGCCTATTTACATATTTCTAAAGCAGAGTGGGACACGTTGTGACAAAAATACAAGCCACCAGCACTGATGACTTCAAGCAGCAAATGTCTCAGACCTCATAACAAAGCCAACAAAAACACTCCTGTTCGCCGAGAAAAAGCCCGGAAAGTTAGCAGGACTTCATTTTGTAGTCATTAAAACACAGCTAACACAAACATAAGAATAAAAGACTTGCCCACAGCATGCAAGAGCCATAACCACCAAGCACAACAGGTTGGAAACAGTTATTTCCTTTTTAGATAGCTGTTTTTTAGACAAGGGTTTTGACAAACTGAGGCACACTGTGAATGTAATCTTAAACACAAGCCTAAAAATGCTGGTAATTCCAAAACCGTTTTGCAGACAAGTTTTTGTTCAAATGTTTTTCCAAAAGAAACACAAAAAGACAGGGAAACCCATTTGCTTCCCCTCACATTGCCATTTTTTCCTAGTTCCTCACATCTACAGCCACCTTTAGATCATTGTTTATCCCCACCCTCAACAGCAAAACGCACAGCATAATCATCCCCGTTGGGCCTGACAACCCTTCCGGTGTAATAATTTCATATATTCCTGCCCAATTCTCGTGGGAAATAAGATCAGCATGGCCTTGTCTGTCTTTCATTCACTTCCAGCCGACCTGTGGGGCTGCTGCTGTGTCCTCAACTGTCGTTCCCTGGGGCAGACAGGTCACCCCTGGTGCCGAGCTCCCTCGCAAGCCTCTCCCCCACCCTTCTGTTCCAAGCATGGCAAGAGAAAAAAGAACCTGAAAAGACAGGCGTTGTGCCTTTGAATGCCAGGGGAGTAGAAAAGCCGCATCTCACCTGTTTCTTGCTGTGCCAGCTTGTTGTGCTGCTTGTTGGCCGAAGGGTGCAACGGTTATGGCTGGAGAAGCCTCAACTCCCCCATTCCCACAGTCAGAGGCACAGGCTGGGCATGACCTTCGTTCTCTGGTGCCTGCTGCCACACTGGCCCTGTGCGGGGTCCGGTGTTTCATCTCGGGTCTTCGTGGGGCTGAGCATCGCACTTCACAATGAGATATACAGGAAATTGCATGCTCTAACCTTAAAAGAACAAATGACAACAGAAATTAACAGAATAGTAAATATGAGTAATATCCGTAGGCAGCGCATGCTTCGCAAAGCTTTAGTTATGGTAACAGCAAATAAGACAAACGGAAAACATTAGAGGTGAGAAGATTCAGGAGCCAGAAGCAATCTGGCTTTTCTCAAGCAGAGCTCAGAAAGTCAGTGTAACGTCAAACTGGTCGCTAGACGTGCTTATTAGTCACATCATAGTTATACAGAACAGAGCAACTTCATACGCAAGTAGTGCGTTTTATCATCCTTATGTAAAGCTGATTAATTTCCTATTATCAGAATACCTTAACCAAGTTAACAAAATCTTATGTTCCTGACAAGACAAGAACAGTTCTCCAGTGAGAGTGTGTACCTGTAGCAGAAAATCAGAGTTCAGCCAGGAATTCCCATTTACAGACACCAAAACACTCCTTAAGTACTTATTGTTGACTTCTGTGATGATTTTCTTCCATAGTCAGTTCCTTACCTGCCTGCAAAGTGACATTATTTTTCATGTAAATTTCTTTTCTCCCCATTTATTTTTCTCCCATGCCCTTCTCTCTTATCTTTCACACATTTCACGTTACAGCAACACATAGATCCCCATAGGTCACGTCTGTACAGTAGCAGTCTTTTCCTCAGTGTAGTATGTGTTTGCAAGTGAAATAATTTGTGTTTATTGCTTTGGAGTGGGCTCCCTGAACCCCTGTCATCCCCTCACCACACCTGAGGGCCAAGCTCACAGCCTGGGGGGTGTTTCCAGCCTGCAGTTCCCCACGGCTGCATCCCACAGACTGTCCCCCTGACCCAAGAGGTTCTGTGCCATCACTGTCACCTACGGACTTCGCGGTACCTTACTTTGCACGGTACTTCTCCTTCACTCACGGGGTAGTTGGGGCTGGGAGGGGCAGCATTTGCTGAAGGTCACAGAGCCAGTCCCAAACGCGCCCTGCCGTGGGGAGCAGCACCCTCATCGCCAGCCCTTAAAGGAAGTCCCTGATGCTGAGTGCTCCACCCTCCAGTTCTAGCTGAGTGAAAACATCCTTCCTAACCTCTCTGTCTCCCGGGCACAGCAGTACCACCCTTCTCACCCCACAGCCAGGGCAGGGCCTCGGGCCAGCCAAGCCACGCCGGACAGGCGGGGGATGCGAGGCACAGCGCAAGCGCCCCGTGCCCTCCCTGTGGCTTTGCTGCTCTCTGTCCTCTCACTTTTGGGAGAAGGGGTGCCCAGAGGCCAGTGTGTCGGGTGGACATGTGTGGGTGCCCACAAACATCCTTGGGGAAGCAGGTCCCCATCAAGTCAGGATCACCAGGCTCCTGCTAAGAAGTATAAGGAGCGGAAGGAATCAAAGGGTGCTCACCAGAATAACGCTGCCTCCTTCTTTGCCAGTCCGAGTGCCACCAGAGTCCTTGCTGGTGCATAGGCTTCAGTGCAGCTGTGCCCAGACAAGAGGAGGATGGGCACTGCATTCGTCGAACTGCCTTGGCTCCTCACAGGGGAAAAGCTTTTGGCCAAAATGCCGTCTGTGATGCCATCCTATCCTCCTGACGCAGACTGGGACTTTCACACCATGAATCTACGGCTGCAACATTACCGGGACAAAACGCCCATTTCCCTGAGCAGAGGAAATCTTGATTTCCTATCTTTATTATGGGCAAGATGAGCACTGCAGGAAGGTGTCTAATCAAGGGGCTTCACTGTGTGTGGTACAGCAGACCAGCCTCTGCTAGCTAGTGCCCTTCACTAGACCTGCAGAGTGGCCACCGAGGCCATGCTTTCCTGTGCGAGCTGCTGCGTGTCCCCCTGAGCCAAGGAGAGGGGCGAAGCAGCAGGAGAAGGAGCAGAAGACATCCGCAGGTCACTGAGGTAACGCAGCCAGGAGGACGCTGAGACGGAGGGCACCGGTCATACAGACCAGAGCCACACATTTCATCTCAGGTGTCTTCAAAGTCTTGCACGGTGAGAGGTGCCCACATCTGGGGAGATTTCTGGTAAGGGTGTCCCTTGGCGCAGAGCTTTCCAAAGCCTTTCAGATCACCTGGGACAAGGATGGCCATGGGTAAGAGCCCTGGAGGTTTCCAGGGAAGACCCATAGATGTTCTGGATCTTCTCCGGTACAGGCCAAAGGAATGTGGATTCTTCAAACCATATGTTAAAAATCAACTTACATCACTAAAGGAAAAGATGATAATGCTAGATGCTAATCTTCACATCAATTAGGTCACTCTGTGCCTGGAGCTCATTTGCCTTGCAAATACTCTATTGTTACATGCTGGGTCCCTCCCTACTCACTTAAATGACTAACTCCACCCCAAAAAAGAAGAACTTTTGCTGAAACTGCTGGAGGAGAGACTGATCCTGCCCCTGAAACCATGGGACCTGTCAGCTACTCATCAGAGACCTATGACTTGGTGAGTTGGGCTTTGCTTGTTTGAGAGGATAACGGGGAGA
The DNA here is from genome assembly GCA_008658365.1 of Alca torda. Taxonomy (NCBI): domain Eukaryota; kingdom Metazoa; phylum Chordata; class Aves; order Charadriiformes; family Alcidae; genus Alca; species Alca torda. The sequence goes on along the minus strand of CM018093.1, from coordinate 8,279,725 downwards.
GCAGGTAGAGCTGGGGTGGGCTGAAAGACCTGGTTTCTATCTGTCCGCCTTCTCACCCTCCCGTTGGCAGAACGAGAGCTCGAGTGATTTCTTACGCCGGCACAGCCAGTTCTCGCATCCCTCAAGTCTGGACTTGACCGATGAGGGGACTGCAAGCAACTGCTCTGCACTTGCAGAGAGCCGGCGTAACAGGGCTGCAGACATTGTGGTCCAAGGGTGCCAGGTATTCCCTTGGGGAATTCCTTCGCCTACCTACTGGCACCTCGCGTGCAGACATCCCAGCGAGCGCCGAGCCCGAGCGCACAGGGACCGAGAGCAGGGTCGCCGCCGAGGGCCGGGTGGCTGCAGCCCTGTCCCGCGCTGCCAGCGTGTCCCAGTCTCCATCCCTGCTGCCCCGCTCTCTGCACAGCCATTGACACAATGTGGGTGTAAAACACTCGTTCTGAGTCGTGCATCTTTTGCACCAGCCTTCGGTGGCATAAATGACTGCACGCAGCGTGCAAAGCCCTGGAAACCTCATCTAGTATCTTTACACAACAGGAATACCCAAGCAAACCCAAAGCTCTCTCTGCACATGCGAAAGCGCTTGGTACGACCATACACGCTCCTACCCCTGCTTGCCTTCTCCACGAGCGGACTGCCATAGACTCTGCTGAAACAGTGTATTTACAAGAGGGGAATTTTAAAAAGGGGAAGATAAATTGCAAGTACTTCTTCTAATAGGGAGCAATGACGTTCTGTATTCTGCCCTGTAGTTCTCTCCCCTGCCTTTGCAAGTAAAAGACAGCCGCTGCACCTTTTCGAGTATGTTGTGCTATCCAAGGGGAAGTCCACGGCAGCGCTATCATTAGCCTGCTTTTCAAATGTTGCAGTTCAGAATTTATATTTTAATACAGTGTCTCTTTGCAGCAGACCTCAGGTTTTGTTTAGTTTCTCTAAAGAGAGAAATGCTGGATTTAATTTTTGCCATTTTTTCTGTCCCTCCTTTGTCCCATACACCAGGGAAGAGAGGAGATGGGGGGGCAAGCCCTACCCGCCTTATTTTTCTGATTCATCCAGTATAAAAATCCTTTGCAAACAGTGGTCCTTCCTTCAAAAGTTTTTTTGCAGAAGACACTTCTCTCCCTGACCTCTGCTGAAGTTCAGTGGCAGTGCTAACGCTTGCCGAGAGGTTAAAACCAAACTCAAACCTTTTTCATCTCCGTGCTGGTTTGTTCCTCCCGCTGAACTCTCCACTGGAAATCTGTCCCACCACCAGAAAACCAGCGAGGCTGAAGCGTGCCATCCACCTGCCCGCAGCCTGTCATGCCCTATAAGCAAGCAGCTGCCTGTGGCAAAACCGCATCATTTTTAACCCAGGGGGATTAAGCAGCAGTGGGATTTGTGCTTTGTCTATAATACTTTCCAGAACCTTAGCTTAGAGATTTTTACCTCTGCTGTGAATTATTTTAAGCTGTAAAGGAGACCCCGTGTGAGGGGGGAAACTCGGCTAACCCTGAGACCAAGCACCGACAGTCAGGTGCCACAGCAAGAACAGTTTTATACCTTTTCTCAGACTTTCCATGGTCAGGAGTTCGAGACGCGTGTTTCCCACCTCTGCCTCCTGAGAGCTTCCCAGGTTTGGCTCCCTCCTTGGAAGAGGCCACAGATCTCACACGAGCAATAACCACGTTTGCTTTGGCAGCGCCGCATGTTGCTTTACTTACGCTTGGTGCTTGTAGCAGCAGCGTACCCACAGAGATTTGCAAAAAAGGCCTCAATGGTGTCCTGTCAATGCGGCAACACAAACCTTGCCCTGTGCACTCGCCAGAGAGGGTCGCTCGACCAATTGAGCAAGTGCGGAGAGAGAAAGGATGAGAATATTTGCACTGAAAAGGCATTTATCTCAGTATCACCCACTAAGTGCAGCAAGAGCCTCACCTAAACTTTGATACCGTATGGGACCGCTCGTCTCTGTAACCCTGCGCAAAAGTAACGTACCCAAAACAGTAACCCCATTTCTCCACAGCAGGAAAGCTCTGCCTGCTTAACCTTCCTCAGCTGCAGACTACAGAAACAAACACACAGTTGCAGAAAGAGCACCGAGATCTCCACCGGGTCCCGTGAGGTGCTGCAGGCCAGTTTTCATTGTAATGGGGCCGACGTGACTCAAGAGCTATAAATGCACCTGCTCTACAGAAATGTGGCATTTCCACAGGCTTCGCTCTTACTCGTGGGTTTCCCTAGTTCAGCCAGAGAGGGGATGAGCAGAAGCCCTGTCAGTGACTTGCACTGACGTAGGCGACTTCAGTTTTAAGGCCTTAGGAATGAAATGTGCTTCTCCCACCCCTGGCATGGGCTAGAAGGGAATGACTCACATGGAAAATCCCTAATAGTGCACAAGCTGCTTCTCTTCTGCAGCCAGATGTTTTGGTCGCTGGCAGTTGTGGGGAACTGAGAAAAGCAGCTGACACGGGGAGACCGGAATAACTCTGAGATGTGGGTTAGAGGGGAAAAGGGATCCCTGAACAAAGAGCGCACAGGAACGGGCTTCCCAGGCATGTGCTGGGCTGCTCAGTTACAAAAAAAGGCACCACTTTATCACCCCCCCCCAGATCTGGCTGAAATTGTCTTGCCAGAGACCAGTGCAAACGTCGCCCTGCGTGCACACTGTTGGCTTCTCCCACCCCAGATCAGGCAGCCACCCGCTTCCAGGTCTAGAAATGGGAATCGCGGCAGAGTCCCCAAAAGCCTCGGCTTGTCACATTCAGCGCCTCTCCTGCAGCTCTGGTCCCTGCCCTTCCTGTCTCAGCCCGGAATCTGACTTTTCATCCTCTTTTATTGTCTCCAACTCATCTCTGTCCGCTCCCACCCACACTCGCTGCTCTGCTCGGAGATGCACATGAGAGGACGCCTCAGACACCGCTCAGCGCACGCTTCCCCTGCCCGTGGCGAGTGGCTTACAGTAAGAGCCCTACCTGCCATCTTATCAGCAACCAGATGGTGTCTGATAGAGGCGCTCAGCCTCCGCACCTCCAGCTCCGAATGCAAGGTGATGCTGAAAACCGTCCAGCAGCCAAAGGTGTCGAACACCATGCAGGCTGCCCATCCGCCATCATCAGTGGCACTGGTGTGGCTCCATACAGCATTCCGACGCTCCAGCCATCAAACCCGGCTGTTTCCCATCATTTCCTTTTTCCCTTTAAAGCTGGAACCCTCCGACTCTCCCCAGTGAAGTTACCTGTTCCAACACATGTTCTCTTGGGGGTCTTCAGCATGGTCACCCACGCATCCTGAGCAGCCTGCTTTGGTTGCTGTAACAAATTGCAAAGAGTTTTGGATTGGGTTTGGGTTTTTTGGGGAGATTCAAGAATCTGGCCACGGCCAACACATCACAGGTTTCTGTGCGTATTGGTAACTCCTGACGCTTAGTGTGGGTACGGACTAGGCAGGAAATATTTTCAAGCCAGTACGAAAACAAACCGGGAGGGATTTCTAAAGACTTTAGCAGCAATCTCCTGTCTCCAGAATTGTACCCTAAACTGAAAAAATAATTATTCTCTGGGAATAGGAATGTTTCTCTCCAAAGGCTTGCAGCCCCACTGTTATGTTCGGGGAAGACAGTCACGTGCGTTTGAGGTTTTGGGCCGGGAGGAGGACTCTCAGCCCCCGAGAGGACTGGCTCTCGCCCGTTGGGAAGCACCGTGGCATCACGGCAGAGCAGCAGCACCGGCGGGTGCAGAGCTGGTGGGGAACGGGACCACGAATGCACCAAGAGTAACTTGGGTCTGACCAAAATCTGTCTGGCTCAACGCTCTTTCTGGCAGTAGCCAAAGGCAGAGTGCAAGAGCCAGGCAAGCTTATTCCGCGCTTCCCCCCAAGAGCTCTCTCATCCTTCTTCTGCCCACCGCTCGGGGACCGCCTGAGCCAGCTGGCGGCTCCGCGTGTTCGGTAATGCTCCGTAGACTTCTTCCCCATCAACACGCCCGGGCTCCCCTTGCAGCCGCGCGGATGGTTTCAGCAGTTGGAGACGAGTGCTGCCACTGCACTGTCACCTCGTCACCCCAGACAGTCGCGTGCTGAGGCACCCAGCGCCTGAGAGGAGAAACACAAGTTGCCCTTCTCTAGCCAGGCACAGCACAGAACTGGAGGCTGGTCGCGGTCATTTTGTACATGCAGGGAGCAAAAACCCCAAAAATCAGCCCTAGAAGTGTTTAAATCGGGGCTAGTATTTTTAGATGGGAACTTTGGCTGACGAGGGAAGGAGCAGCAGGTGCAAACGGCTACAGCTGGCAGTGAAAGGTACGAAAGCACCGAGCAGAGACTTCCGCTGTGGTTGACACTGAAGTCTCGGCGCTGGTCTCCAGAGAGGGTGTGGGTGGGGGAGCTCAGGGCAACTGCTGCTGAGCTCTTCCCAGTCGTCACCAATTTCTCAGCTTGCCGCAAGCCTTCCGTGCCGCTCTCTTTTCTGCCCATCTGCATCTGAGCCCCTTGCCTTAGGGAATGCCCAACTCCTGTGAGGTGCCCGAGGCCAGCCGGAGCGTGGCTCCCGTCTGGGGAGCTCATCCCGAGCCCGACGGCAGCTTCCCAGTACTCGGGACCTGTGGGCAGCCTCAGCCCGAACACAGGCTGCTCACCTGCCCAAGGAGCAGGCCAAGCGCGAAGCACATCTGTGGCAGCTCTGTCACACTTTCCTTACCGGGTATCAGCCCGGGGGCCCAGTGGTGTTTTCAGATTCCCTTTCCTGCTCCGACTGCAATTAATTCAGAACCACAAGATTTACCAACAGAGCAGATTTCTCGCTCTAGCATCCATTCCTGTAGCTATGGCACCGCAGTGCCTCAGAGGCATCCCTCCAGTCGTGTTTGAACACCCGCCCCACACGTGGAAGGAGATCCCAAGCATGGCTGCTGCTGCCCCCACCTCGCCTTGCTCTGCCCCAGGCAGCTCTGAGGTCTCCGAGGAGGAGAGGCAGAAGGGGATAGGATCCATGCACGTAGCTTGAGGTACAGATGTGCTCTGCAGTGAATCCCACCATCTTTGTACCTGACAGCGGGCAGGACAGGGACAGCCAGTGTCAGAAACGGGTGGAAAGATCGGGAAAGCTGCTAGAGGAGGGTTCCGTGCTGTGTGAGAAAGAAAAAGCAACAAACAGGTAACTCAGCAAGAACCAGAGGATGAAACTTGTCATCTGTCTGGACACCAGAACATCCCCAAATACACTAGTTAAAGATTACAGACCAAGCAGCCCTCACTATTGGAGATCGGGACAACCCTCTCCATGTGCTGCGGCACCTCCTCGGCCCAGCACCAGAGGGGCCTCCCAGGTCGTCACGGCGCAGCCAGGCAGCACCTCCTCCTGATGCAGGTGGGCTGCGGGACATGGGGATGCTCTGCTCCAGGTCTGCCAGGTGCAGCTGAGGGTCTGGGTTCTCATGTTCAAAAACTCCTCTCTGGTAACCAGACTCTCTCTCTTCCCCAGAGCCAGGTGGAGCTGAGTGGTTACTACGAAGCCGAGAACAGCACCCCGTCTTTGGAGGGCTACTTTTGCTTCAACCCATCCTCATCCGTGGTCGGCAACCAGAGAGACCCCTTCAGAAAGGTCTTCATGCCCCTCATCTACCTGCTGATGTTTGTCATAGGGTCTGTGGGCAATGCCCTTGTCCTGGTCATTTTAGAGAGGTTCAAGCGGTCTCGCACTACCACGGAAAACTTCCTCTTCCACCTCACCCTGGCCAACCTGGCGCTGTTGCTCACCTTCCCCTTCAGCGTGGTGGAGAGCTTGGCTGGGTGGGTATTTGGGAAGTTCCTCTGCAAGATTCTCAGTGCTGTCCACAAGATCAATTTCTACTGCAGTAGCATGCTGCTGGGGTGCATCGCAGTGGACCGCTACCTGGCCATCGTCTATGCAATCCACACCTACCGCAAACGCAGAGCTCGCTCCATCCACCTCACCTGCATGGCCGTCTGGCTCTGCTCGCTGCTTTTGACCTTACCCGATCTCATCTTCATGGAAGTCTGGACAGACGACAGCAACCGCAGCATTTGCTATTTTCCAGAGGTTGGGATTGATGGCAACAATGTCTGGCTAGCGACCCGCTTCCTCTACCACACCGTGGGCTTCTTTGTGCCCCTGCTGGTCATGTGTTACTGCTACATGGCCATCGTCCGGGCTCTGTGTCAGTCCCAGCGCCTGCAGAGGCAAAAAGCTGTCCGCGTGGCCATCCTGGTCACAGGCGTCTTCCTGCTCTGCTGGAGCCCATACCACATTGTCATCTTCCTGAACACGCTTACCAAGCTAGAAGCCTTCACCAAGAACTGCATCCTGGAAGACCAGCTGGACACAGCCATCATGGTGACAGAGGCCATCGGCTTCACGCACTGCTGCCTCAACCCCATCCTCTACGCCTTCATCGGAGTCAAGTTCCGTAACGACTTCTTTCGGATCCTGCAGGAGCTCGGCTGCATAAGCCAGGAGACCCTGCAGGAGATCCTGGAGGTGGCGAGGAAGGGCAGCGGGATTGAGTCTGACAACACCACCTCTATCTCCACTTTCTAGCTGGGAAAAGCTGCCTGCGGCGCAGAACCGGCCTGGGGTTTGCCTTCCCGGTGGCACACATGCTGTGGCCTCACTCCCAAGTTTCACAAGCGTCCCCCACCACTTTTCTCCACTCCTCGGGAAACTGAGGTCCAGTAGCCACCAAACATCCAAAGCCCACCAGATACCTTCCCTGGCTCCTTCTGGTTCTCATACCTGTAGAAATCTGGCAGCTGTTGGCGAGCGCTGGCTGTCCGGTGGTCGCTCTGGCAGGGACGGATGAACCTGAGCGCGTTGAACCTGACGTTTCCACTTCTCCCTCGAAAAACTGACTGCAGGCGTCCTGTGCACGGAGCCAGGCATGAGACTGGGGTGCTGGGGGCAAGGAAAAAAGTGCAGCCGAGTAAATATGGAGTCGTGTCAGCAAGTGAGGATAAAGCTAAGCAGGTCTCCATTTCACCGGCTTAGGTTGGCAGAGACATGCCCGAAGGAAGCAGCAGGACTCGAGGGCCACGGCAGCTGGAACGAGAGATGCAGGTAGGACCAGCGGGGGGTGCAGAGCTCACTCCGATAGCGTGGGCACACGGTGCTGGATGGTCCCTGGCTGCAATATCGCTCCTCCTGCTGCATGACGTCCCCTTGGCTGGCCAGGGCACCTTGATCTTCCCAACTTGGCTCAGGCCAGGCAGTCCTGCCGCAGACTCTAAGATTTGACTGTTGCGGATTCCTTTCCTGACATCGACTGCATCCTTTCCCGCTCGCTTGATCTGTTTCACTGCTGTTAAGAGCTCCAGTGAGTGACTGCTGAACCGAATGCCTGACTGTGCAAAAGCTTTCCTTTAAGGAATAAAGCCGTCTGGAGGGATGGCTTCTATCTTGTGACTAAGCACAGGAGAGATGAACCGCACGTCTTGGTGAGGCAGAAGGTGTAACTTTTTTTTTTTTTTTTGCAGCTACTTGTACAGCACTTTGTGGGTTCTGAGAGCAAGGAGACCCGGTGCCCCAGAGTAAGGAAAAGAGCTCATTTGCATAATTTCTGTTTGTTTTTAGCAGGCTGAAAGAGGACATAACGTTTTGCTTTGCACTGTGCTTTCTGATATTTTTGCTCCACCTGCACCTACAGGACTTTCAGAGGTTTAGTGCATCCAGGTTTACACAGAACAAACCTGGGCGCTGATCTTGCCCTGAACCACGAGCATCCAGCAACTGCTTAGATCAGAGCTGCTTGATAACGATTTGGTCCAAAATAAGAGCAGCAGCTTTTGCCGTCATTAATTATTGCACCGCAAGCCGGCACGCAGGGCAGCCCCGACGGACTCGGGCATCCTGCTGCTTCCCCGTCGGTCTTGTCACAGCCCAACGCGGCAGCACACGCACAGCGCCGCTCCATTACCTTTCTCTTGCTAGCTGTCGGTGCAGTGGCCTGAACAGCACCAGAGACACACGTACCATCACGCCAGCGCGACCAGAATCACGAGCACACTTTAAAATCCACTCTACCATTAACCTCGCTTTGTAAGCAAAGTCAGAACAACACCAGTTCTCCTGCTGCAGCGGGAACTGTGTGCTGCTCTCGCTTCTGAAGTCCAACCCGCTAACAAAGGGCTCGGTTGCAGCTCAACTTCACCGTGCCCAAGGGCCCCGCTAAAAAGACCAGTCATTACAGGAGGGGTCACATTACATCAGTCCGGCTCAGGCAGAGGCCTCAGTAGCTCGCTCTCAAACCCTGTCTCGAGGAGAAAACTCCCCGAGCACAAGGCTCTTATACCGAGGGCAGCCCACCATTTCCTGCATCTTCAAAGCTGAAACCTGCAGGTAATGGCGACTGTGGTTGTCCAAGCACGTACACGTGGCAGAGGAAGAGCAGCTCTCTGAAACCTGCCCTCGCCATCTCCACACTTGTACTGGTGAGCGAACCCACTGCAGACGCGCTGTAAACACCTCCCCAGCCCCGGTTCTGATGGGAACTGTATTCCTACACAAAAATGGAACTGAAGAAATGAACAGTCAGAGTGTAAAATTCTCACAGTGTTCACAAAGTGAAAAGAAAACCGGGACGAAAAATACGCGTGAACAGATTAGTGTAATTTTTAGTACTGGTATCTATTGTTACCATAGTTTTTAGTACTGGTAAACTTTTAGAAAGTTTTGACGTGAGCTGTAGTAAACAGTTAAATAAAGTACCATCTTCTCATGTACAGTGCTTGTAAGCAGTTGTCTGCAGTCGCGTCACTTTTGCAAGTGAAATGCATCAGAGAGCTCTAAGTGGGTTGATGGCACCTTTCTGACAAGCGCTGCTGCACCCATGGAGACCACAGGGCTCGTAAGAGCCCCTCGCTCAGATTCCCCTTCACCGGTGCCACAGAAGGCTGTGCTGTGCTTGGAGCCAGCTCAGACCTACGTTAGCTCCCTGCTTTGCAGACCTCTCCCACCGACTGCAGCGACTCCCGGTTTCACAGCAGCTGATAACCCCAGGGGAAAGCCACCCTTGCACCCGCGTTCGGCCCAGCCAGCCTGGAGAAGGCTTGGCTCAGAGTTGGGAGACCCTTCCCCAAAGAGTGGACATTGCTCCTCCCGCAGCCGACTGCAGCCGGCCAGCGGAACGGCGACGAGAAGAAAGCAAGAGGAACTCTCCTTCACCGCAGAGGAAGCTGGGCTTTCCACTCAGTGAAATCCTCCCCGTCTCCCCGAGGTCTGCACGGCCGTCACATGCCTTGGCGCAGAGGGGGCTTCCCTGCCGAGTGCTGACGCCACCAGAGCCACCCCCGGACACTGCAGCCCTCAGAAAGACCTTCAGCCTCCCCTGTGGAGCTCTGCTCGGCCCCCAGCCCACCGCCACCGAGTGGCACGTGGGAAAGACCACGTCACCACCATCCACAGCGCACACCCGCGCGACCCCGGGCTGTGCTCTGCAACCCAGACAAAGCCCTGGTCCCTGCTGAAGGCAGCCCCAAAGAAGGGGGACACCAAGGCCCCCACAACAGCACGCTGCTCTGCGTGTCCTGCAGGGTGACCGAGTCTCCCAGGGGACAGAGCTGGGGTGTTTCAGCAGAGCATCCTGCTACGCACACGGTGATCACGGGGCCGTGGCAGGCAGCGGAGCGTACACCGAGGAGCGCGAGCCAGGGAACGCATGAACGAACACGTGCCTGGGAGTGCTGCGGAGAAGGGGCTCCCCCCACGCCCTCGCACCCTCCCGGCAGCTCCAGCACCCCCTGCGACTCACACAGAGTTTCATTTTCCTTATCAAGGCAACAACCTACTTCCTCACCCCGATCTCCCACAGCCAAACAGATGCTCAAGCACTTCAGTATCTGTACTGCTGCCTGCCGTATCTTCCTTATTTTGAGCACAGACGGCCCTGGACATCGGGCACCATGGCCACCAAGGCTCACGAGCTTGGGTGCTGAGCAGCACGGCACATGCACCACCCCAGCACCGTGCACAGACCACATCACGTCCCTTTTCTCTCTCCGAGCCCCCAAAACCAGCCTCTCACCCCGCTGCCATCACAGCGGGCTCTACATTTGCTCTGCCCGCCCACAAGCACGCAGCAGCTGCGCAGACGAGCTTTGCCAGGCCACAGGACGCCAGAACAGGGGGGAGCCAGGGGGCTCCAGGCACCAGCTTGGGCAGCGAGTCCCTGCTCTACGTCCCCTCTGCGCTCTGCAGTCCTGCCCAAGGACTCGAGGTGCCCGGGGTGGCCCTGCCTGCCCCCCGCCAGCCCTGGGCAAGCCCCTCCACCTACCTGGGAGGATTGTCCTGTCCCACGTTGGCAGCCTGAGGTCCCGGCGCAGCTTCCGCTGCCCGTAAGCAGCAGACACAGGGGTGCACGCGGGTCTGTACCAAGCACAGGCAGCCCAGCTCCCCCGAGAAGCTCGCAGCTGTCTCACAAAGGGCAGCCGTCAGGTATTTATAGTGGGGGCAGCTGAGCCCCCCTGATCAGCCCCAACGTGCCGCAGGTGATGGCGGCTGAGCTCCCGGGCTGGGCTGAGCACACCTGGTCGCAGCCCCACGGACAATCGCGCAGCCCGCTGAAGACAGGCACAGGGTCAGGTTTTGAAATTTGTCTTTTTAATAAAAAGGCACCTATAAAACAGGTCAATACATTACAGGCAGCACAGATACCCAAAAACAAGCCTAAAAATTGTTTCAAATAAAAACCAATAAGATGTCTTCACATATTGTATTTATATATTTATATTTATATATATATTTATATAATGGTACAAAATGACTGGGGAAGTTTCTCCATGGGATGACAGAGAACAGGTCAGTCACCATTACCTCGACGTGAAAGCTAATTCCGGGTGTGTGATTATCTGACGTACTGAAAGATGTGGTTTCCCAGCATTCGCTTTTTTTTTGGAGCTGGAAAAACATGGCGAAGTCATGGCTAAAACATGGGCAAACCTTTTACTGTGATCAGGTGGAGTCAGTACACGGAACTCAAGCTGAGAAGCCGAGCGATAAACTACAAAACACGAGACTAGACACAGCTCACGGCAGTGGGCACCTGGCTGGTGGCAAACCCTGTGCAGGTCTGACGAGGCCTGGCTGTTACTGAGCTCCCAGAGAAGCTCCTGCCATATTGCTGTTCGCAGACGCGGCTGGGAGCGGCGCCCGGGGCAGAGGGGTGTTCGGCAGCACTTCTTCTCCCCGTTGTTCGGCCATCGCAGCAGTACGGGTAGGGCTGGCTCCAGGGCGGTGGGATTTTGCGGAAGAGCGCAGGCTGCTGCTCCCAAGTCCCCAGCTCTGACCTAGCGTCAGGATTTCCCTTTTGTATCCGGGGCTGCTGAGTCAAAAGGCTTTGCTTCTTGCTCATTTGTCACCGAAGGACAGGTCTTCCCTCCTGCTGCCAGGCAGAAATAGCATGGCGCTGCCCCGTCCCTAGCACTGCAGAGCGGTGCACCGCAGCCTGCGGCTCCGGCTGACACGGGGACAACGCGCTGCCGACAGAGCGGGGACCGCAAGCCCCAGGCAACTTCACACAGTCGGGCCGGGCGAAAGGGACAACAGGGAAGGTACGGACACGTGGAGATCTCAACCGGGCTAAAACAACAGCTGTCTACAGAGAAACGAAAAAACCTCCCATATAGAAAATATTATGGCTTCAAATTAACTGAGACTAGGCTGGTGGGTGGCGAGCAAGGTTTGGGGCTGGCATCGGTATTTGGATGTTTATGAGAAACTACCAGCAGCCAACACCCCAAAGTGCAGTCAAGAGAAGCCACAGCCTTTCAGGCAAGTCAAGCTTAGAAAGAGCTACATCTGTCCGAGTGACATCCTCCCACGTGAAACGCGCACTCTGAAAGGATGGAGAATCCAACTGGCTAACGCGTCAGCTCCAAAGCACACTTGGTTAGCCTGGCCTCAAGATTACTCCTCTGCTCCAGCTGCCAAGGCAGGGATGAGCACTTCCTGGGACCGTTCCCGTTTTGCCATCTGCAAAAACGCTGCTCGCTCACATTGTACACAACAAAACCACACACAGCAGGAAACCAGAGCAAAATCCTTCCTCAAATCCAACCCATGCTTCCCACGCAGTACCGCTCACTACAAAACGCCCCAGGGCTTCAAGGTATTCCTAACTGGACTTTGTGGCTTCACCTTCTCACAGATGGGATCAAGACAGCCACGGGCTGATATTGCAGCACCTGCCGGCCTTCCTGATCAGCTTCCAACGCAATAAAAAGCATTGCCATTCGCTCACTGGTTTTCAATCTCCCTTTCCGAAAGCCCTCTCCTCCCCGCAGTAGCAAGTAGGGAAAGGTGAGCTCTGTTACAAGAGAGGTAGTACGCTAAGTCTGGCTCTGCAGAGATAATCCTCCAACTGGTGCTCCTCGGGCAATCGTGCGCCCTGAGCTCACCGCTGGATACCCACGGGGTACACCACGCTGGGACGTGGTCCCCAAGGAGGTCCAGAGCTACTGCAGCGTGTGCAGACGCGCACGCACATCACCCCACAGTCCCCTCCGTGAACAAACACAGGAAAGACCATCAGTGCGGCGTGCAGGAAGACCTTACGGAGTGGAGGATGGGGAGGGTGGAGCGCATCCAGAGAAGCCGGAGTTGCTCAAACAGCATGCTTCCGCCAGCCCAGGAACCAGTGGCTGCAACGCAACCTTGGCCTCTTCTGTCCAAAGCCGCAGGTCGGCCACGCTGCAAGACAACTCTTATACTGAGATGGAGTATCACACACAGGGACAGGTCGTACTCAGCGGCTGGACCTCTGTCGTGCAGAAGGGCAGGGCTGCTGCCGGTAGCTCAGGGCGAGACGGAGCGAAGAGTGCCTGTGAAACCCCGGAGAAGGAGGATCGACAAGCGTGAGGAAGACCTGGGAGAGCGTTCAATGGCAGAGGTAGAGGGGGCGCGGCGCAGTCGCCAGGGGCGATGGATGGGCGAAGGACTGGTGTAGGAAGGCTGCGGAAGAGCAGGGTTCCCAGCTAGTCTCTCCTGGAAGCACAGGAATGCACCGCCTCGCTCATCGCGGAGCCCATCTGTCCCTACACACCGCACCACCCCGTCCACCGGGGACACAGTGCAAAGGGAAGAGAAGGGACTAGAGGTGACACGGCTGGTTGAGACCTTCGGGTCCAGCGTGTTATCACCTGTGAAGCCCAGATCCTCGCTGCTTCCCCAGCTGAAGGGCCGGCATCATCCCCGTCCCAGCCACGACAGCTTGTATCCCGGGAAGCCACGGCCTCTGCCCTGCCGGATGAGCACTTGCTTCAGCAGCGTTTCACCGGGGCCACAGCTCTGACCTCCCCGACGGTCCTCGGTCGTTGGTTGTGTTCGTGTACTGGGCACAGCCTCCACAGGGGCCTAACGTCTGCGTGAAACTATACACCCCGCACATGCAAACCCTTCAGATGCGTGAACAACACAGGCCTGACACAGAGTCACTCTACAATGGGATCTCTCAATGCCCTGTGCACCCTGGGGGATCCTCCTGCCTCCCCCAGGGAGAGTTTTCAATCCTTGTACACTGTTGCCTTTAGCATGTTTTTTGTTTCTGTTTTTTTTTTAAAACATGTTTTGAGGCTTCTATTAAAACACAGAAATACAGAACAATTAAAAACCAGCACAAGTTTTGCCTTTCCCAGCGACCTATTTACAGCTAGTTCCAAAAACCCTCTTGCACATTTTGGTTGCTTAAAAAGAAAAACAAACAAAAAAAAAGAAAAAAAGAAAAAGGAAAAAAGAGAGAGGGGAAAAAGAAAAAAAAAAGGGAAAGAAAAACACTTGACAGAGGAAAACTGTAAATGAAAACTTTACAAACTGCTGCAGGGTCTGGACATCCCTGGTCACCACACAGGGTTCAAAGTAACAGCCCCACTCCCAGCCCCTCCACCCTCCCCTTCCCCAAAAAAGAAAGGAAAAAGAAACCCAATTCACATCAAGTTTACTGCACATCTGGTTTTCTGTGTAGAGGCGAACCCGATATGAAAAGCATCCCACGTGGTGTCCTCCACCGGCATTGGCCCCCAACCCTCCCCCAAAGAAAGGCTTAAAAACATTTGTCCGGGCAGCCGGGTCCCCTCCCCACCCCTGAGCGCCGGCCGGGGTTAGAACGGCAGGTTCGCCATGTTCCCAGGCCCGGGGATGTAACTCATCTGGCTGTCCAGGGAGACACTCCGCTGCCTCATCTGGTGCGTGACCATGAGGTTCTGCTGAGGCGGGGGCCCCATGAGGGAGCCCTGAGGTGACATCATGTGTCCCGTCTGAGCATACATCTCCCCCGACACGGACATGCTCCTCTGCTTGGCCTGCATCAGCATGAAATTCTGCTGGGCCATCAGGCTCTGCTGCGGAGACATCATGCCCTGGTGCATGCTGTTGCCCATCATGCCTTGCTGGGGCGGTATGCCTGTCCTGCCCAGCATGGGCACCTGTCCGGGATGGCACATGGGCATGCCAAGTCCCCTCTGCACGCCCTGCTGCCCGGGGAGGCTGGGGGCATTCATACCTGGCCGCACCGGGGGCTGGTCAGCCATCATGTTCTGCAGGTTCATGAGGTGGAGGTTGGAAGGCTGCGATTTGGGCGCTTGGCTGTCGCTCTTGGGGAAATACTGCAAGGTGCTACTTGGCTTCTCTGACGGGATGATCCTGGACAGGTCAAACTCGGGGATACCCGTGGGCGTGGGGCGGATGACCTCGCTGAGCTCGGGGTCGTTCAGCACCGACGCCACTCCGGGAAGCACGGGCGGGTAGGGCTCACCGATCCGAGGAGGGATGTTCTTGCCCATCATGTGCTGCTGAGGGGGCATCTGGCCGGGCTGCTGGGAGGGAAGGTCCTCAGGTGGCAAGGGCATCCCCGGCGGGTAATGTTGCTGCATCCCGGGGCCGCCTGCCCCGCCAGGGGCCATGGGCATGCCTCCGGCAGGAGACGGCATGGCGTTGTGGGGCTGCTGCATGCGGGGGAACACAAGCTGGTTGGAAGGAATCATCTGCGAACTGTTGGGCACGGGGCCGCACTGCTGGTTCAACGAGTCCTGGGGCCCCGGGGGCAGCATCATGGGGTTCTGGGGGGGGACGCCCGCCCCCGGCGCACTCGGGTGCATAGGAATGTTGGAGCCCAGAGGATTCGGGGAGGACATCATGGAGGTGGGAGGCGGTTCATGGGAGAGAGGTTGCTGACCAGGCAGGTTCATTCCCATGGGGCTCTGGGAGGATCCAGGCCCCACAGAGTTCAAGTGCAGTTGATTCGGCTGATTCCCCGTCACGCCTAAGGAGAGGAAAAAGAGAGAAGAGTTAAGTTCTGCCCACAGACCTCTCAGGGCTGCAAAATCCACACCCTGGAAGCCTGCTGAGCACTCCTGCTCAGAAAGCCCCGAGTGCAGAGTGTGATGCTCGGTAAGCAGCCGCAAGATGGGCTTGCAAAGCACCAATGTCGAGAAGAAGTACCCCAGACTCCAGCTCTCCAAGCCTGCGAGCAGCAGAGCGCTAATTCCAGCTTCATCCAGTCCCACGCTGGATTTGTAGCTCCTTACAGCCCTCTGATTTTAGAGTCCCGGCTGGCTCTGCACATTGGGACAGCCTACACCCCGATCTCAGCAGGGCTCTCGGCTGCCTGGGAGGCACCGAGGAGTGACCCTTCACCACTGCCTGCCTGCAGGGTTAGCCACACGGCAAGCTCCCGTGACCGCACCACCTTGGGTGGTGAGGAGGAAAAAAAAAAGCAAAAGAGTCGTCAGCCCGACACAAGTGGTGTCCGGGAGGGAGGACTGTGCTCAGCGGTACAGCAGAGCAACCAGCGCCTCCGGAGGGGTCTGGGTTAGGAGGGAGCCAATGCATTTGCATGCCTGCGGTCAACCTAAGTGACTACTCAGCAGTGGAAGAGCCAGAAAGTTGATTTTTCATTTTGAAAACTGCCAAAAATATTTATCAGACAGCTTTAACCCCCTACATCAAGTGGTACAGCGTGCTGGAATTCCCCTTTGGGCTAAGTCACCAAGTGACAAAAAACACTCATTTGCCTAGCTGTCCTCACCAGTGCCACCAGCTAGCAGAGCGTATCTGGCTGTCGCCTACTGAAATCAGAACTATGCTATGACATAGCCTTGCCTGTGCAGGCACCTGGGCTCCGCTCAAAACATCAGACCCCCAAACCCTGTTCAGAGCATCCCTGTCCCGCTGCACAAGAACACAAGGGCTCCAAGCAGCAGACCTCTGCCTGCAAGTCCAGGGCCTGAGGTGACTCTGGGAGCCACAAAAATCCAGGACCAATGCATCCGCGCAGGGTAAAGGCAGTTCTGAAAACTTCCAGAGCTGGTGGAAGAAGGGCGTCTCAAACGCCAGACTGGCTCATGTCCTTCCAGACAACGCACCCGAGCCAAAAGCTGCTGGACCGCCTGGGCACAGGGTGGAGAAGTGAGCAGACTGTCACGAACAAGGGCAAATTTAAGCTACTTTACATGGCGGTCGGTGGGAGAACACAGTTTCCAATGCAGCCTCCACCTGGTCCCGCAGGTCTGCTGGCAACCACAAGATGGTCTGACCCCTCGCAAGCCCAGCCCCAGAAGTATGTACCTGACATGCTTCCAGGTGGGAGCATAGGCCTGTCCGGCAGCAGCTCGTCATCAGAGGTGGCGATGGTTTTGATGGCATTGTGGTAAAGCGGTGTGGAGCTGGGCATGGCATACTTGGACATCTGGGACATCATCAGCGAGAGGGGGTTCTGGGAGGGGGATGGATCTGGAGAGGAAGTAAAAGGCATGTTGGGATTCATGGTGGTAGAGGTGTTACTGGCTGGTGCGGAAGAGCTGCTCCGAGGCCCAGAAGGGAGAGAACCTGCAAGCAAGACAAAGACCAGATGAGTACTGGCTGCACACCATGGCGTGCTCCCGTCAGACAGTAACCCCATCCCCTCCTTCCGATGACAGCGAGCAGAGGAAGCTGCAAAACCCAGAGCCAGCACAGCCTAGCACCCTCTGGACTCTGGGGAGGCTCATGCGGAGACACCGCTCCAGAACGGTGACGGACCTCCACTTCAAACTGCCCCTGACTGCCCAGCACAGACACATCTTTTGCCGTGTCACAGAACATGAGCCAGGGTTGAAGTAAAAGCTGCTCTTTTCACCCTCCCGTCTACCTGAAAAGGCCCTGTTTGGACTCCTGGGAAAAAAGACTTGCTCCATGAGACATAAGGGCACGCACAGGCACAAGTGTCTCCCTGCTCCTGCGAGAGCACGTGGGCTGGAGAGGAACACTGTCCACACACTCACCAAAACCGAGCACACACACATACACACACGATGCCCGGCATACCCTGATCCAGTCCTCCCATGGAAGTAGACGAGTTCATGCTGAGGGTCTGCTTGCTCTGGTTGACTCCTGGGCTGGGCATGGTGGCTTTGGGAGAGGGCACCCAACCAGGGGAAGGAACAGCCATAGAAGGGGACTTCAGGCGGCTGGGTGAGCCAGTTGGAGACCGGACGTTAAGCGAGGAGCTCATCACCTGGGGGGACTTGAGGGGTCCAGATTGGTTTGAAGGTGGCATACTGACCATCTGTGAGGGCGTCTGCGGGGACTTGAGGTTGGCAGAGGGGGAGGTGACCAGCGGCGAGTGCACCTGGCTGAGGGTGGGAGACTTGAGGTGACCCATGCTGGGGGAGTTCATCTGGCTGATGTTGATGGTGAGGTCAGAGGGCCGGCGGCCCAGACCTCGGGAAGGTGCTGGGTGCATGTTGGCCAGGTTGCCCCCTTGCGCGGGAGTGGGATTGGAGGCCGGAGGCAGAGGGATGTGGCTGAGCCTGGTGGTGCCACTGATGCTCCCAACAGGCATGGTGCCCTGCTCAGGGCTGAACATGTCCGAGCCGCTGCCCATCTCCTGGGGCATGTTGGGGTAGGGCCCTTGCCCGCTTGAGAAGCCTTGCTGTCCTTGGTTGGGGAACTGAGAGGGGATCATCATTTTCTGGGGTCCCCCCAGCATTGCACTGCCATTGCCATTCTGAGCCCTCGCCCTGGCCAGCTCCTCAGGGCTCATGCCCTGGTGGGCCATCATATCGGGGCCCCTCATCTTCTGCGACATCATCATTTGCTGCTGCGGGGTCATCTGGACATTGAGGTTCATGTTCATGTTCATGTTGACATTCATGTTCATGTTGAGGTTGCCGGGGCCCATGGGTGCGTCCATGTCCCGAAGGCCCGACTGACTCATAGGGGGGCTCAGCATCCCCCGTGTGCCCGCAAAATCCATTCCCATCGGGGCACTGCTCAGGCTGTCCCCTGTTATCTGCCCAGCAAACATGGATGGATCCATCTGCCTGTGAGCCTGTATCATCCTCTCCATTTCCATGCCCTGGCTCATGGAATTGCCAGACATCCCCATGGGCCTCTGCATTGCCACTGGGCGTTTCTCCATCAGCTGATGCCGCAGGATCTCCTCCCTGGCACGGGGGTTCATGAACCGTTCGGGGTCCCCTTGCCCTGACGTATAGGGCAAGGCGCCTTGCGGAAAGTTCCCAGGGCCTCCCATAGGAGGCATATCGTCACTCCATCCCATGCCAGGCCTGACTGGCCTCTGCATGGCATTCATGGGCCCAAGAGCATCCAAGGGCATGTTCTGCATCCCTCCGAAGCCAGAGACTCTCTGCATTTGATTCCCAGGGAACCGTGGCCCTGGGAAGGGCGGCCCCCCCCGCAGCTGCATAGGGTCCTGCACATCTATGGGTCCCCGCAGCTGGCTGCCCATCCCCGGCGGCCACTGCTCTCCAGGCTTGCTGTGGTAGGGTGGCGGGGGCCCACGCATCATCATGCTCCCCATCGACTGCGGGATCATGATCTCCTGCATGGGCCGGCCGTGGATGCTGATCTGCTCCTCTTTCCGTCGCTTTTCCTCATAGTACTCTTCCTGCAACTTCCTCCAGGCCACTTGCTCTGGCGTCAGGCTGTCCTGGTTCAGCCGCTGCATCATCATGTTCATCTGCTGCCCCATGTCAGCACCTGGGTGGTGGGGCACCTCGTGTTCCAGACTGGGCCCGCCAAGGCTCTGGGTCTGGGAGATCATGGACTGCAGAGGCTCTTCATACTTCTTCATGCTGGGGGGTGGCGCGGGGGGCTGGGCAGGGGCAGCCTGCGGCTGAGGGGCAGTCCCACCCTCACCCGCATTTTGGCTGGACTTCATGAAGGGCTCGGCCTCCCCACTGCGCAGCAGCAGCCGCTCAATGTCCCGCAGGGTCTGCAGAGAGCGCTCCCGGTGCTCCAGCTGCTCCTTCGAGAGCCCTTCCGAGTTCATGGGGTTCCTGGGGCCCAGGCCTGCCTGCCCGTTCCCCGGCATCCCTGGACCCGGGCCCTCCCCGAGGAGGCCAGAGCTGGACGGGGCAGAGGAGTCCACCTGCCCAGGCTGCATGGTGTTGGCAGACGCGGTGGGCGTGTTTGGGTGGTTACTCCCAGGCTGGTTGCTGCCGCTGTTGTTCCCCAAAGAGTTGGGAGTCAGATCTCTCCGTCCATCTTCACTTGTCCCTTCCTGGGGCAGGCTGCTGGGCGCCGGCAAAGGTGCTTGACTGATGGTCTGAGGCTGCGGCGGAGGCTGCGGCGGGGGAGGCTGCGGCTGTGGCTGACTCGCCTGAGGTGCTGGTGGCTGGGACTGTGGAGTGTTGGCAGCAGGAGGGTTAATTGGAAGCGGCTCAGCAACTCCCAGCACTTTAGGAGCTGGCGCCTGGCAGAGAAAAAGGAAATAAATGTGAGCAGGAAAAACCCCGGGCAGGTGTTCTTCCCTGCACCTCTCAGCCCAAAAACGTGCACCGTGGCAGTTCACCTTCATTCCTTGTGGGGAGGAAGCAGGCCCTCTGCATGACCTGGAAAGGCACAAATGGTATTCTGCTCACATGGCTGTGGGGCCACATCCCAAACTTCTCACAGCTGACAGCAGCCAGGACTCTCCAAAGAGGTTCCACAGCAAAGCAGCTTCCCACCCCACTGAAAGGGCATTCTGACAGCCCCTTCCTCCACAGCCGAGCTGAGAGCCAGGGGAGAACAGCCACGTTGGAAGGGAATGGTCAGTCAGCAGCAGGTGCCAACAGCAGCATTTGGTTCATAGCTGGTATACCTGGTCTAGCTTTGCCCGTGGGACGTTCTGCTGATGGTAGGCCAGAATGGAGTCAGCTCGGCCCTGCAGGACAGCTTCTGCAGCTCTGGGGAGAGAGCACAAACCGCTCGAGAACAGGCATTGTGCCCCATCCCACCCGTCCCAGGCCCCAGGTGCCATCTCTGCTCTTCAGTCCTGCAGGAAGAGGGAAATCTCTGCAGGTCACCGAGAAGGGAGGATATATAGGATATATAAGGGAGGACACCAAGTGTTACACAGCACTCCCCGTGACACCCAGCCCCTTGGATACTTCCGAATCAGAGCAGCAGTCCATGCTGCTTCGGGTGAATCTTTTCGCTGGATGGTTAGGTGTACTCAACGGCACGTGTCGCAGAACGCAGTGCCGGCCATCGCTGGGAGGGAGCGTGCATTTAAGACAAAGTTTGCACACCAGCAGTAGCTGCCAGCAAACTTCCTGAACCTCAGGGGCGACCCGCTCTGTGTGCCCAAAGCGACGTGGGTCTGTCCGGCTCTCCTGTACTCAAGGCAGCACGAACAGGCAGGCGTGGCAAACCGGCCGTGTGCCAGCGGCGGACAGACGGACGGGGTTTACTGCTTACGTGTTAGCAAGGTGCGTTGTAAAGACGTAAACGAACTGCGAGGGCTGCTTTCCTGTTCCGCCGCCTCCTCCTCCTGCAGCGTCTGACCGTAAGCCGGGGGCAGCACCATGAGGCACGCTGGAAGAACTGGTCTCGTTCAGGTTCGGCAGCGGGTTGGACCCTGGGCCAAGCTGCGAGGCCGTGGACATCGCAGGATCTGCTACATTACAATCTGCGGGAGCGCAGGGAGAAGCGGCTGAGGGCAGCGCAGCGGGTGTAGGGGCAGGCAGGAGGGAGGCAGCCGGGGCAGAGACCTGCGGGGCAGAGGCAGAGCCGCCGGCCCGGCCACCGGGAGGTGGCAGCAGTCGCCCGCCCGTTCCCACCGCCGCCTCCCGGTGCCCGGGCACGGGGCCGATGCTCCCCTCTCCCTGCCCCCGGGAGCCGGGGAAGAGGGGATGCTGTCCACCGGGGTCGTGGCTATTAATCCTCAGCCGTTATTAAATAATGTTTCTAATTAATATTAATAAGCATTGCAATTACCAGAGGCATGCGGTGCCTTTCCTTTGCCTAGCTCCTCACACGCACTACACCCACCAAGGCAGGCTCGCCTGCTCTCCTCCCAGCAGGCCTCCTGAACACCAGTGTCAGCATCCCAGCCCTGGCACAGCGGCATTTAAAGAGAAGAAACACCACTGGACACCTGGCGTGGGGACACACACGCTGCCTGGACAGCCCCACGCTGACCTGCTCTAATTAGGCAGGTCTCGGAGCAGGCTGTGACGGGGAGGCGGCACTCTCCCTTCCCACAAGGGCTGTGAACTGTGCAGAGAAACAAGGGGATGTCCTGGAGAGGATGGCTGCGGGGCACTGGCAGGCACAAAGGCCACCCTCTACTTGGTTTCATACACTTCCATGCTCTCCATTGGCTGTGGCCCTTGGGCCCCACAGGACCTTGCTCTATCCTCTCAGATATTCTCCCTGTTGCAATTTGAAAGTAAACTGAATTCTAGATGCAAAAAAACCTCAAAGAGTTTGGACGCTTTTGAGGAACAGGAGAGACCTACAGTTTGTTGCCCCAAAGGGTGCACACTGTGGCCAGCTCAGCCCTGCCAGAACCACTGTCAAGACGCCGAGAGCCCCTTTAGCCTCAGTTGCCTTTAAAGCACAGCTGCAGAGAGCCGGGTGGATGGCCTGGCACAGGCGTAGCTGCTGCGACAAGGGCAATGCATGTCTGGCTGCCACTATGACCATGGCAGGCACGCTTAACCAGATTTAAGCCAGGCACACTTTCAGGATGGCCATTCTGCCGCTGATGTGGCCAGAGCAACGTACAGCATCTCGGCAGCATCTTCACAAAACAGGTCCCACACCTCACTGCATGGCCACAAACGCTCTCACAGCACGACGACTGCCAGCTGCACTGGCCCAGCACCACACCACGCTCCCGGCTAACTCGGCACACACAGGCAAAGCTAGAGGTGCCCGCGCCGTCTGCCCTGCTGAGCTGCAGGAGGGACCTGGCTTTGGTCAAGCTTCTGAGCTGGTAAGGAGGTAGACACTCACTGTGGGCACTGCTGATGGGCTTGTCGTCTTCCTCGCTGTCCGGCCCAGAGCACCATTCGTCCCCGCTGTACGGCTGCTTCCTTTCCAGCACACACCGCCGCTTGCTACGGGGAGCCACCTCACCTGCGAAGGGACAGAGCCGTCAGAAGAGCTGCAGAGACCCGGCAGGGGCTGGGAAGGCTGGGGCCCTGCCCAGCTGTGGGCCGCACACCGGCACTGCCAACCCAGCCAGGATGCACTGGGCAAGAAGCCTTGCGCCAACATCTGCCCAGCCCTGGAAAAGGTCCTGGAAGCATCTGCTCGGTCTGGGCTCCTTGTCTTTGCAGCCAGACCTGGTGAGGCTCCCCCGTGAGAGCTAGCGATGCAGAACGTGACGTATTCTTACTGCCTGAAAGGAGCCTCCAAACACAGGACACGTCCACGTCTCCAACTGGAGAGCTTTGGATATTAACCTGAAATTTACGGGGTCTGTGATTTAGCAATTAAAACCTGAAAGTGGCATGGGAGTGGACGTGCACGTTCTCTGTAGGAGCAAGAGACAGACTCTGCCAAGACGTCAATCAGGCAGGGGCTTTATGCCCCCTGTAAACTGGGATGCTCCCTCCATTTCTCAGAAAATGCTGTGAAACCAAACGCTTAGGGGCATGAGCCAGAACAGCGGCTCCGCATTTGGGGACCACAACTTCAGGTGGCTGGGTGTGAGTCTTGGTTGGAAGCAAGGGCACCGCTGGGACTTCTCCTCCAAACACCCTGCGAGATGCTCAAGCGCCCCATGCAGCCGTTGAGCACAGAGCTGGGTGGAACGCAAGAGGCTACAGGGAAGGCTGGTGAGGACAAGGAAGCCAGAGGGTTTGGAAGCACTGACTCAGCCCTTTTCCAGAAGCCACGTGCTGTAACACAAGAGTCATCCATTGCTGACGAAACCACAGAACTGTTCAGACAGCGACCCTCGCAGCACCTCCTCGCTAACCACGACCGAGTCGTCAGGCAGCTGCAAGAACACCACAAAGGCAGCTCTTTGCCAACAGCAAGAAGACAGAAAACAACTCAACTCGGTCCCAAGTTGAAAGTCTGCACACTGCAAAGCAGAGGTGTTCGGTGCAGTTTCCGCGAACTACGCTCTTGCTTAGCTGGCCTCAGTAGCCCATGAAAACCAGAGTCCCAGATTCTCGGTGTAACAAACAGCTTAGGGAATGAAACGTAAAGACAACGCTCAGCCACTCCGGTCCCAAAACCACGGATGTGACAAGCAGTGATGCAAAGAGGCACACGCAGCCAGGACAAGCCTGGACAGAAGCCGCAGCACAGAAACCCAAGATGCTCACAGCTGCTCCCATCCCAGGTCCTGCCAGGACGCTTGGAGCAACTGCGAGGAGGACGTGCCGAGGCAAAGTTTAGGAGAGTATTACCTTTTGATTCTGCGTCCTGTGAAGGGGTGCTGGCTTCTCGCTGTTCTCCGGAGTCCACCGAGATGCTTCGTTCCCGTTTGACCTTGCCCTTCAAGGAGCTGAAGTTTGGGACGGTGTTCTGGCTGTTTTTCAGTCCAGAGTTGCCAGGGGAGATCTGAGTGGCCTTGCCGCCATGGCTGCCCGCCCCCACACCCTTAGAGCCCAGGTTGCAGGTGGGTGCTTGGCTCACGTTGTGGTGCTGGGCCGGGGCACCGCTGCTGCCTGCCTTGCCATGGCTGGGCAGTTTGTTGTCAGGGTGCATTGGTTTGGCTAAAGCTTCCGACAGCGCCAGTGGAGGGAGCTCCCAGGCCTTTCGGTCAGAAACCTGCAAGAGAAGAAGGCAGCGAGTGAGCGCGGTGCCCCTCGTGTGTGCACGGATGCCGGGGCCACTGCCCAGGCCGGGGCACGGGGGAATGCTACTTGGTCACCGGGCCAGGCACAGCCTGCGGCGAGGCACAACCCAGAGCTGCTCCTGCCGGGAATTAGCCCCGGCCCCTTCGAGCCAAGGACCCTGCTCCGCAGCGAGCTGTGTGTGGACAAGCAGTGAACTCCCACCCAGGTGCGGCAGGCTTGCCAGAGCTCCAAGGCACAGGCGTGGACACCAGGGCCCTCATTTCCGAGGCCACAATGAAAATGGGGTGCTCCATGCCAGCCTGGCCCTTTGGTGAGCAGGAAGGATACTCAAGAGATGTTTTGCAGGTGTTCCAGGAGCTCACACAACTTTGTGACCCTGAACAGAAAAATCTGGTGCCCTACTGGTTTCAGGGACCCCTTCCGTGGCTAAGTAAGTTTCTTCTGCTCTGCAAAACACACAGGAGACAACTGAGCAGACAGAAAATGGTCTTGATGCGAACCTGTAAAGAAAAAGCTGAGATGGAGCAGGGGAGGACTAAGAAGGTTGAGGCAGCTGAGGAGAAGGCGGTGGCCGTGGGTTACAAAGCAAGGGCAGAGCCGGGAAGTGCAGGCACTCATCAGTTAAGCAGTATTGTATCCCTGTCTCTCCCAGGGGCCTGAGGGACCATCCCGGCTCCTGCTCCAAGGCCCTGGGTAAGAGGGAACGTCCACTTCAGCGGCAGTTCTCAGCCCAGCAGGATGATGCAACGTGCCACGGCTCTGCCGGGACAGCAGGGTGAGGCTCTCCTGCTCCAGACCCAGCCCAGCTTCTGAACAGCCCCGCAGGCTGAGGCAGCGCCTTTCAGGGAAGCGGCGGCCAGGGCAGAGCGCGCAGGCTTCTGGGCTGGAGGACGCGCGTGCAGCTGGAGCAATGCTGCAGCAGCCCTCCTTGCAGGATCTGTTCGCCTTGGCAGAATCTCTTAGGCTCGCGCTGGGATTCTTCCCCTCGGAGCTCTGCACGAGCATCAGATATGACCGGGATGCGGCTCCACAGTACCCGAGCACATCGTGTGTTCTGGAAGGCTGCTCCCAATCCTCAGTTTGACAGACGACCCTGGTAACTGCAGGGTGCATCCCTCCTGGCCTGTGAGTACCTCCCTACTTGCAGCGAGTAGCCTTCTTCAACATGGCACAGGCAGTGGGGGACATCAGCCAGCCTCACCTCAGGGGCCACCAGAGCGGGCAGACGACATCCCTGACCTTTGGGCACGACTCTTACACACCGACTCCTCCTGGCCTGAGCCCCGTTCACTGCTAAGCCCTCAGAGACAGTTGCATCACAGAAAGATGCACATCTCCATGAGAACTGCTCCTGGCTTTCTTCATCGAGAGCACGTAACTCTTCCTGCATCAGGGCTCCACGTTCCCCTGCTACAGCCTCCTCACTACACAGCCAGTGACCAGTGACCCCAAAGCTGCAGAGACCCCCCCTGCCCACCACAGCTTTCTCTACTTCTCAGGGGGCAAGGGGGAAGGACAGCAAATGATGTGTTCGTGGAAGTTGAGGTACTACCCTCTGTTTGCCTACGTCTGCCACATGCTTTGCATAACGCCCCCACGATGCACTCAAGAACCTTCCCTGTGCGGAGGCAGAGAAATTTCCCAGCCCGTGGGCGTTACCGGGCCCGTGGTCTGCTCCTCCCATCTGGACTGAGCGGGCCAGATGCTGCGCACAGACTTCTCCTGCCACCCAGGGACAGGAAGCACCGGCTCCAGACCAAACCCCGCATCTCCCAGCAGCGCCGCAAGAGCTCAGCAGCCCTGCGCACGCTGCTCCCGGCTTGCCGAAGGCAGGCCTGAAGACACACCATCGGCAAAAGCCAACAGCTCGCTCTGCTCGGGCAAACACCCCACGCAGAACAGCACACGAGCGAGGAGCAAAGCACACTCAGACGACCCATAAATCCCCAAACGCCAGTGATCACCACAACGCGCGGGCTGCAGCTCGCCACCCACCGCCGGCGAGCTCCCTGCCCGCGCAGGGGACTGCTCGGCACCTGCCTCCCCGCCAGGCCAGGCCGGGCCGGCGGCTGGCTGGCACGCCGCCGCACTGACCCCGAGCAGCCCGCACCAGCGGTGCCATCGCGCAGCCCACCCAGGCATTCCCAGCCAGTTAGTGGGATCGTTCGTGCACAGCTTGGCCTATCGCTGCTTCCTAACTAGCGAGTCGTTAGCTCTCCCTCCTCCTCCGCCTCCTCCCCGCGCACCTCGGCGAGGGCTCTGCTCTAGCCTGGAGGAAGATGGTGAGCCACAGCGCTGATTAATTTTCACAGCACATAAGGGAGTTGCTAGCCCTTTAAGTGTCAGCCAGTCTCGCTCGCTCGCTCTTGCTCTCCAGGGACCTATTAATAGCAGCTGGAAAGATCACATCACTCTCTGGATATTTATACCCCTCATTCCACACCAGGAGAGATTTATGTCAGAGCTGCCGTCCCAGTGCCTGCCCGATTGCTCTGTCAAACCGCTTGCAGGGGGAGGGGAGCGGCGCTGGGAAGGAGACGTGGAGAGGGCAAGCAGGGAGGAGGAGAAGGTCCATATGGCACAAGCTGCAGCGTTAAGCACGCACGCTGCCTGCAGCCGCTGGCTGGCCAGCCGCAGGGAGCCTTCAGCCCCGCTGGAAGAGGCTGCTGCCAGACAGCATTCCAGAAAGCAAGCCCTGCAGCAGCTCCCGCTGCTGGTGGCCCAGAGCCCCCGCCTGCTGCGCCGCAATCTTTGCAACACATTGCACCGCAGTCCCCAGGGCCACAAACCGACCGGCACCAGGGTGCGGCCAGCCC
The DNA here is from genome assembly GCA_008658365.1 of Alca torda. Taxonomy (NCBI): domain Eukaryota; kingdom Metazoa; phylum Chordata; class Aves; order Charadriiformes; family Alcidae; genus Alca; species Alca torda. The sequence goes on along the minus strand of CM018093.1, from coordinate 8,252,897 downwards.
AGTCACGGAGGTGCTGCCACCGCCATCCCTATCGGTGACGGGAGATGCAGGTCTGCCCAAGGCATGTCTGCACGGGCACAATATCGCATGCCAAAGCGCCTCGCCAAAAATGTGAACGCTCAGCAGCACTGCAGCACAACCCTAGAACAGCATGGCACAGGCATGTGGGTACGCTGGGGAGGGAGGAAGAAAATCGGGGCCCTGCGAAGACCATGCCCACGGAGTGCAGAGGCTAATGCTCAAGATGAGCCCCCTTCCCCCTCCAGTTCTCAGGTCAGATTGCAGGGAACACACGTGTTGACCCCGAAGGACCTGGCAGCCGCCACAGCGAAACCTTCAGATGCTGCCTGCAGCGTGGATGAGCCTCACTGGCTGCGAGGTCCCTCCAGAGCGTGACGTTTTTGGGGCATCTACCTTCTTCCTTCTTTTGGGGAGTAGGCTGGTGCTCCAGGGAGGACACCCAATGCCTTGCCTCAGCCAGTCACAGGATGGGAAGCCACCCTGGGCTGACCGGAGGCCCTGGCTCAACCCTGGGAAGCCCTCGTCTTCCAGCCAGCCTGAGTCCGACCGCACTCCCCTCGCAAATCCTAATGGGAACAAGGCCAGAAGCAGCTGCCTGCAGATTCTGCTCTGCTTTCGGGAGCAGCAACAGTTGGATCCTCACGCAGATGGATAGCGGGGATCCACCCCGGCCTCCCACCTCTCTGGCTGCGGTACACAGATAGGCATCTCAATTGCTCCTTGCACACGCCCCTAGATTCAAACTGGATTCCAGCAGGCATGCCACACATCTGGGCCACAGAAGAGAATTAATTAGAAAGTAGATACACTGACACGGGGAGAGAAATGATCCAAAACATCTTGAAAAGAACACGACAAAAAGGAGATTGCATAGAAATCTGGCTCCCTCTACAATTCAGCAACACACCCACTCCAGCCCAGTAGTTTTCAAGACAATAGCTAACTTAATTCCCAGTGGTTAAAGCGAGGAGCCGAGACTCCTGGCTTCTACCCCCGGCTGCCACCGATTTCACCAGTGATCCTGAGCGAGATGTACTGTTTCTGGGTGCCTCGATTCCCCTGCCATTAAATGGGGGGACAACCCAGCCTACCTCATGCGGGGAGGGAGGTTTACAAGGCACAAGAAATATCTCTGTTGAACGAAGCGCTACATCTAAATGCGGAGGGAGAGTATTTGCGCCCGGTACATCTGAAAAGCCACAGCTTTAAATCAAAGATTGGGACCTTAGCAGACAAGAAACCTCAAAGCAGAACAACAAAACCTGCTTTCAGTAAGTCTCCTCCAGTCCAGCCTGAACAGCAGCAGAGGGGGAGGAGGAAGCTCCAGGCGAGCAGAGACTGGGCTGACATATTCCCAATCCCGGAATTGCAGGCTGATAGTTCACGAAACCTGAAACCCCACTGCGTTCCTGGAGGACTTTCTGGTGAATCATGCTCCCGCTCGCTCACAAGGACGATAACACAGATTCCCAACGCTGCCGCAAGAATGTGGAGCCCGCGCCCGCCTCCCGACGGGGCAGAGTGGCCCCCGGCCGCCAGCCCCGCGGCTCCCGGCCCCGGGTGCCAGCGGGCACTGCTGCCCTGCCACCCCTATCGGGGGAATGGGCCAGAGGGGAAGCCGGGAAACCAGAGTCGCCACGATTCCAAAAGGAAGGAGCTTCGCCACAGGAGAGCTCTTGCGAAACCCAGACCACTCCTGACTTGCGCACACACAGCGAAGGCCAGAACCCAGGCCTCCGGAGCTGTGCTGACATGCCCCGCAGATCGTGAACAGCCAACCTACCAGACGAGATGGGCCGTGAGAGAGTGATGCAACGAGCAGAAAGTCACCCAGCCCCTCCGCCAGCCAGTCCAGGCAGTAACAAGACCAGGTAGCTGTTGCAAACGCCCTCTAAGCACATCGCCCATGCTGATAACCCACCACCTGCTCCCTACAGGCAGCAATCCTGGGACGAGCCAGATCCAAAACATCCCGTGGACACCACTACGAACTCAAGCGGAACATCTTGGCTTTGGAAACGAGAGGTCCTAAGTAAGCTCAAGGGCTTCTTGAAGAAAGGCATTAGGTAGAGAACAGCAAAAGGAGAGACCCGAAAGACCCGCCACCCCCTCCTGAAATACCTCTCACCCCCAGTCTGGATGAGATCACGGGCACGCTGCCGAACACCACTCCTAGATTACCAGTCCTCCCAGGGTTAACAGCAGAAGGGGCTGGAACACCTCCAAAGAAATACCATACTACTTCATTAAAGCCAGAGTGTTTCACTGAGGCAAAGACGACAACAAACTTTCCAGAAGCAAGATTTCTGAAGTCCGAGACTCTTGGATCATTTCTGATTTAAGAAAAAGACCAGAATCAGAAACTTGACCTTTTCCATGCAAAAATGGTTGTTCCAAAACAATCCTTTTCGCAAGACCGTTCAACGGGTTTTGAGTCTGTTCCAGTGAGAAACAAAACCCTCAAAACCAGTAGCAAAACAGCATTGCTGTCAGCCAGCCAGCTCCAGCCAAGAGTCAGCAATGGGCTCAGACGCGCCCTGGAGCCCACCCGAGCCCGACAAGCACCGCTCCGAGCCAGCACGCTATTCAGCGACCAACGATGGCAGGAGCGTCTCCCCAAGCCCTGTACGGGAGCACTCGCCTCAGCGTGTTTATCGCCAGCAAGAGCGGCCTTAACGCAGGCTGCTGCGGCTGAAGGCATTCTCATCTGAGCCTTGCTTTGGACGACCGGACCAGGAGACATCGGGAAGCAGGCAGTTCCACAGGGCAACGCTCCTGATGACAAGAGTCATCCGTTTTGAATGCACAGAAATTATTTTGCTCTTACACCGTCACGACGGATAGCCCAGAGAAGCCCATTTACTCTTCTGTCAATTTCTTGTATCCTTCTCAAGCCCTTTTAAATTGCAGAAAAGGTGGTACCCTCACAAGCTGTCTGGGTGGGATCCAAAAGACCTGCACAGAGAAATAAAGCTCTGCTGAGTCCTACCAGTTCTCAGAGCCGTTTTGGCAGGCCCTGCTGATCTCCTGCCATTTGGAGCTGCCTCAGGAACGATGCATTTCAGCGGGGCTGCTTGGCCACGAGTCTCAAAGGTCTTTAGTAGGACAAAACCTCAGATTCACGTTGCCTTCCACCTAGGAACAGACATCCCCGGGCAACATGGGTGGAAACTAAGGCTCGGACAGAGCAAGGTGAGGAAGGAATGCCATTTGCTTTCTGCCCCACGTCCGATTACCTTTCTCCTGCCGCAGCTTCAATCCATCAGGGTTAGAAGAGCTTTTCTCCTTGCCTCCAGCTCAACAGTTTCTCCCACTCTCCTGCTGGCTACCGCACCCCCCAGCAGAGCCTGGCTCCCTGTCCCGCGCTCAGGGAACCTCCAGGTCTGTCACCAAATCTGCAGATCCTTCCAGCTTCCGAGTCCAACTGGCACATTCCCTACAGAAACCCTGCGTGTGCCAGACGTTACTCGACAGCCACACACAGGTCTACGGGGACAATAACGAGGAATTATTCTGTACACCAGCTCGTGCGACCTGCTGGGGACGGGTCAGCGAGAGACCTGCAGGAAGCGGCAGCAGCCGCACGCTGCAGCTCGGCGGGCTGCGGTGGTGGAACAGCATCTAACAGGGCAGGGAGCAAAGCCAGAAGTCTCTTCCAAAAGTACTGCTGCTGCTCAGGGGGCTTCGATTTCCTCCAGGGCAGGATCTCTTCCCATAGTATGTGAAATCTGGCCAGAGTCGGGGGCTGCTGTGACAGCTGGACACCCAATGCAGCCTTAGGTAAACGCCCCGAGGATCTCAGCTCACAGATGCCAGCGGCATGGCTCGGGCCGGTAGCAACACTGGGATACACAAAACACTTCTGCAGCGGGCACCTTGCGTCCGACCCCCTCAAACACCCACTGCCGGCTGTCCCAGCTCAGGGCAGGAGACCGTCCCGGACCGCATCAGCACAGTGTGCCAGGGTGCACAATGACAAGCCCATCTATACAGGAAAGGGGTGGTTTCCCCGCGAAAACCATCACGGCAGACAACACCGCCGGCTGCAACGCACAGCCACAGCCCGGATCTCCCTATGCAGTTGCTGCATGGGATTAAAAGACGTCCTCAGGCAATTCCCACTGTGTTTGTGCACTAGGCTTACTGGGATTGGGTGAGTAATGCTTAAAAGCCTACCTGGTGACCCGCCCTCTGCTACATCAGCTCCTCTGAGTAGCAGGGCTCATAGGTGAGACCTTGAAAACCCAACAAACGCCACAAGGGAGCCAAGTCTTGCCTAGAGTCACGCGTGTCGGGTCAATCCCTGATGCAGCTAAGCCTACAAGGAGGGTCTTTCAGCTGCCCCTGGAGTTCAGTAACTGCTTTAGGATCCTTCGGCAATAACTAAAGAAGCCTGTGAGATGCCAGCAGCATGCAGGACTGGAACCCAGCAATGCTGGAGCTTCACGAGGAGCTCCCGAGCTCTAACACAACAATTTCTGCTCTTCTTCTTAGCAGAAAGTCTCTCTGCAGGGCTCCATGATGGACTAGCTGTCGTCAAAAAGGACATCGCGCCTGGTCCCTTCTCTGCACACTGTCTCCAAGCCAGAGACATAAAGGTTCCCGAGCGCCATGGGATCTGTTGCCTGCAGCTGGTCCAGCTTCATGCCGGGTGTCAGGAAGGACCGGGAGATTTTCCAGGGTGTCGCACCCGGTGCCCCATCTCTGGGACTGTGAGACGAAGCCACTAGGTGTCACCGTCACCCAGGGCACCTGCAGCCCCGCCAGGGCTGAGCGCGGGCGAACTCACTGCACCTCCCGGTTGGCACAGGGTCTTTGCGCCCAGACCAAGGCCTTCCTCCGTGCCCCAGCCCTGGCACCGGGGACTCCCCAGGGTGCAGCGGGGTGTGCTGGTGGGCAGAGCCACGCACCATACCCCTCCAGCAGGCGCTTACCCCACTCCCTCAGATACAGGCAGCACCGAGATGCCTGTTGCATGGTGCGAGCGAGGGCTAGACGTCCGATGCCACCTCGCAGAAAACCTCCCCCAAAACAACAGCTCTTCCTTTGAGCCCAACCATGCAAGCCGAGGGCACTTTCTGGCCTGAGGAAGGGCACAACCTTTGCAGGACATCCCTCAACGCCGCCGTGTACCCCAGCTGCACTGCACGGTACGGCCAGCAGTGCAACAAGCAGGTTTGCCTTTGAGGATGCTCTCGGCAGAGGAAATGAGACAAGTGAAGCCACATACGGGACAGCTTGGTCTGACAGCCCTACTTTGACCCAACTACAGGCATTTTTCAGATCACTCAGCGTCCCAGAGTTCTCGTCCTGCTCTTGAAACAGAGCTGGGGAAGAGCTGGGCTCCCTTCCTGAGCCCTGTCCTGGCGCTAAATGTGACGTACAAAGGACACACCTACACAAAAAGCAAAGGCAGGGGCAGCTGTGGGCAGCAAACTGCCCGGACCACCGCACTGCGTCGGCGCTCCTGAGCACACGTAGGGACCCCAGCTCACCTGGGGAGGGGGAGCCAACAGAGAAACGCCGGGAAGAGGGGGGAAAGCAAGGCTGGTAGTTCCAGCACCTTGCCCCGGTGGTGCCCTCTGCCAGAACAGACGCAGAGCGTCGCCAAGCGCTCCTGCAGGGTTATAAATACCAGGCCCAGCACGCAGCGCAGCCTGGGCTCTATATTTAAACCCCGGCTGAGGTCACTTCCTTTTCCCAGCAGCTCCCTCCAGCCCCCACCCCGTCGCCTCTCCTATTTGCATGCCATCGTGACTAAGGCACATCGGGGTTTAAGGTCAGAGGCGAAGCGGCCGCGCATCTGCCTCGCAGGAAATTCCACCCTGGGAAACCCTTCACCTTCCCAGCGCTGACCGTACCGGCGCGGGCAGCGGAGATCCCACCGCTGAGCGGGGGCGGCACGGGGACCCCAGCGCTGGGCTGAAGAGGGAGGAAGGGACGCAGGGGAGAGGGGAGCCCGTGCTCCCCCCACCTGGCTGTACCGTCAGAGCCTGGGCCTGCTCCGCTCCGGAGCAGGGTTTCCCCACTGCGCAGCCCGAAAGGGCAGCTGCTCCACCTCCTCACCACGCTTCACCTCCCAGCAGCCTCCTCCGCACCTCAAGCTGAAATTCCCCACCTTCTCCCATGCAGGGCGCGCGAAGAGGCACGGCCTTCCCCCACAGACCTAGCCCTAAGCCCCAGGGGCTACCTTGCCCTTAAAACAACCCCCACCCCTGCAGCTCACCGAGCTCCTCCAGACGCACTGTGATCTAACCCTGACCCAGGCTTCCGACAGCCCCTCGAGAAATAGGCAGAAAGAGGCAGAAATTGCCCCACCTCACTAACTGCAGCCCTCCGGGGGGGCACAGCGAGACCCCTGCTGAACAGCAGCCATACACCCACAGACAGGGAGGAGGGACCCAACAGCAGCCTGTCCTGGGGGCTGCCTGCACAGAGCCCCCCTTCTCCACCGTGACCGAGACGGTTCAGTCACTCACACCATGCAGAGTGGGCACCGGCTTCTGGTGCTCCCCCAGCCCTCAGGCTCACAGGAGGCTTTGGGGCTCGCAGTGGTCTCTGGCCAGAGCCCGGGTGCCTGGACTCAGCCACAGCAAGCTCTGCAGCCGTTTTGTTTGCATTTGGTACAGTAACTGGGGCCATCAAGCGCTCCCAGGTCAGCCCTTGGCCCTCCACACTCAACTCTAGTTGTGCTGTTATTTAAAAACCAGAGTATGTCAAAAAGGAAAGTTATTGCATCAACAAAGACCGAGGTACAAAGGAAGGGGGAAGAGCACGAAGGCTACCCAGTGGGAGAAGCGGAGATAACGTATCTTTAGGAAGCAGGGTAACTGTTTAGGTTATGATATAAGGAAAGTAGCTGCGGGGTTTACAGTTGAACTAATTGGTGATGCTCACATGGTATCTATTGGGTTTCAAAGTTCTCGGCCGTGTGGATTACTGAGCCGATTCACAAGTCTCTGAGCTCGCACAAGACATGCCGGGATCGACATCTCTGGAGACCAACAGACAGAAAGTTTCCCATACGCAGTCTTGGCATGCCAGCCAAATGCCTCTTCCTCTCCCCCGTCCCACGGATTCTGGAGAAGAAACCTGTGACAGAGCAGAGGTGCTGAGGCAGCCCTATGATCCCTGGGGAAGCAAGCGTGGCAGAAAGCTGCAGGGAAGCATCACTGCTACCAGAAGATGGGCAGCACAGAGCCGGCCAGCAGAGAGGGCTGCGGGTGTCCAGCTCCTCTGGCTGGTGACACGGTGCTTGCTGTCCTCTGGGGTACACGGACACCATGCTCTGGCTCCGTGCCTGCCCCTCGGCAGTGTCGGCACACCGGCAGGCATGCCTGCACCCTCCAAGGCTGCGCCTTTACAACAACAGGAACCAGAAGCCACAGCAGGCCACCAGCAGCTCGCTGGGCCGCGATCACGTTACAGGACAGGAAGGAAGAAGGCACTTTGATCAGGCTGGAATCACTTTAAACAGCTTCCACACCGATACCTCAGCCACTGGAATTAGCACCTCGGCACCCCAAACGTCCCGTTCCTATCGACGCGTCCTGCTCTGGCACGCGCGCCGGGGCCGGAGCAACACAGTGGCCGGCAGCCACTCCAGGGCTGGCCGAGGGCTGCTCCCAAAGAAGGTGAGGGCAGCCAGCAGCCTGGACGAAGGCACGGAGCCTCCCTATGCCTTGTCGGAGGAAATCAAGGCTCAGCAGAGCCCTGCCTCTCCGTGTACATCTTCCCCACAGGCGTGTGATAGCAAAACAGCAACCACCGGCGGCTTTGGAGGCAGCCGCTGCCCTGCAGCTCCCCGCTGCATTCCCAAGGGTGGCAGGAGCTCCTCCACCTGCCCTGGGGGCCTCCTGCTCCACGCACGCCCTGCTGCTGGCAGGCAGAGGGTTAACGATGCCCAGGGAGCTGCAGGCAGCCTCCTCCTTGCCCTCTCAGGAACAATGGGGCCATTGTGGGAGGCCAGGCAAGTGTGGGCAGATCCCTGGGACTGGCAGTTACCCACTGGGTGGGTCGTTACTGCCACGCACTCTCCTCCTCCTCTCCTCCTCCTTCGCTCAGGTAGGAGGAGAGCGGTGGCTGCCATGCACCCTGGAAGAAAACAGGGCCAGCTCAGCCGCAGGAATGCCATGCCAGCGTGCCCGGTGGCCCTGCCGAGCAACCTCGCTCCTACCAATTTGTCTGGGTACAAAATGCAGCCAGACAGCCACAGGCGCAAAGCTGCCAGCCAACACCAGCATGCAGCAGACCAGACTGCGAGCCGGCTGTCGAGCGCTGCCAGCACCGCACCTGTGTCTCCAAGCAGGATCAGCTGCACGCTCGGGACGTACTACAGGGGAGCTGGAGCAGGAGGAACCAGGGTTTTCTCACCCCAAAGTCACATTTCAACGGTGGGTGCAAGTGCTGACCTGGGACCAAGAACTTCTGGGAAACCCGAGAACTCCTCGCCTTGACACACAGGAGAGCAGTCCGAACGCGCTGCGTACGGGGGTATGACAGCGAGGCTTTCCAAGCCTCCACAGTCTGAAACTGGGATGGAATAAGCAAGTGGGCAAGCAGCTCCAGCGTATTCCCACTCTCTACAGATTTGCATCTCCCGGCCCCAGCACGTCAGAGCAAAGAGAACGCGGGATGCTCCGAATTCACACCCCCAAGACACAGAGCTGACCCCCAACACAGCAGCACTACACAAAGTCCTACACCAAGGCACTCTGTCATGCTCCCAGACTTTCCAGCAGAGCCCCGTGCCCCCCCGGGCACGGGACCAGGGTACACAACAACAAACTCAGCTCACCGAAGTGTACACTCAGCATCTGCGTGAAACCCTTGGCCAGGAACGTGACTCTGGATGAACAGCCTGAGTTACAGCCGCCGCATGCTGCCTCCAACATCAGGCGCAGCTCCAGCTGGTCCACAGGGTCGTAGCTGTGCAAGGAAAAGTGTAAAACAGCCCCGTACCGCTCGGCACTGCCTCCCCAGGACACCCCATGCTGGGCACAAGCCTGCAGGCGACGCTGCGGAGTGCCGCTCCAAACATCGGGATTAGTCCAAGTTCCGACAAGCGGAAGGTGCAGCTCAGGTACATGCCGTGCATGCTGCTGCGCACAACCACTGCAGCTCGAACCCTACGGGACTGACTGCCTATCCGTGTGGGAGATGTGTCCTGTTCCACTCAACACGGCAGCCTCCTCCCCCACCTCACGACTAGACTCGATCTTCCCATTTTCAGAAGCACAAACACAGGCCATCGCAATTCCCTGACCTGGCAGCACCAGCTCTGCCAGCAGTCCCCACCTCCGCTTCTTTTCCACCCAGTCTCCGGCGCCCCACAGCAGCTCAGGAGCGCCACTGCTCCCTCCCTCGTTTTCCTGGAGCCAGGCTGACAAGCAGCCCGAGCGGGCTCACGCAGCTCCCTAGGGCTGCACCCCAGGTCATGCTTTCAGAGCCGGAGCCTTCTCCCCTGCAACTCCCAGATAACTATTCTGTCTTTTCTTCACATTTCCCACCCGAGGGCATCGCTTTCTTCCTTGCCCCCAGATCGCTCTCTCCTGCTGCTGTTACTCAGCTCCGCCAAGCCCACTTCAAGACGTGCTATACAAGTTAAATACAACACTGCTCCGGGTCCCGAATAGGAGGCTGGCTGCTCTCAAAGAAAGGGCTACAAATAGATCTGTCAACGTAAACGTGCTGTGCTCCCCGCTTTGCAGACAGCTCCGTCCAACAAACCAGCGCAGCCCTGCAGATGGATTTTGTTCTTCCCTAAATACTTGAGCAAAAGGGCCCAAGACGAGCGCAGGTAAAAACTGACGGATCTGCCAGGGTAGGGTTTCATCTGTGTATCTTTGTAAGACCGCATGCCTGAGAGAAAACACAATCCCTCCTTCCAACATGCAAAAGGAAAAATCTGGGTAACCTCTGGCAAAAACAGAAAAGAAAAAAAAAAAAGAAAAAAAAAAATCAGGGCAAGAGGGACAAAACAATCTTTGTCCTCATTTTGCTGGTCACGCAAGCACAGGGCGGCCTCGGTACCCGCTGCCCCAGCTCGGACAGCAAGTAATAAGCACGACCGGCCCAGTTTCCCCGAGGCTTATAGAAACCCGGCTCTGTGGTCCAGGGAAAGCCGCAACCCTGCACTCGAGAAAGAGGTAGAGCATAGATGGGATTTCCAGACTACGCTGATAATCGGCTCACAGAAACCAGATAGGACAGCACACCCTCGCAGGTCACCGCCCGGCTCCACCACGTTCACTTCGGAGGCTGTTCCTTTAAACATGGCTCCAGAGACCACACAAGGGTTAAATCTGCCTATAAATATCTGTTCTCAGCAGGGCTGCTGCTCTGAACCCTCCAGCCATCTGTTCTAGCTTTCCCCCATCTAAGACTCTAACATCTGAAACACGCTCACAATTCTTAGGAGTGCTCCCAAAAATAGACCAGCGCTGTGGCTCGGCTCTGTCGCCTGCGAGCGCAGGAGCATGTCTGCCCGGAGCTGTGCGAATACGAACACGTCTGCCTCTGCGACGGCGAGCAGGCCCGCACCAGCACGGCTCTCTTTGCATCCGTGCTGGCGTGGGTGTGCCTGCTGAACCGCGGATCCATGCGAATCCGCACGAGCGTGTTCACGCTGGTACAAACCTGCATCTGTACGCGTGTGCGCGTCTGTGCCGGCGCGTGGGCGTGAGAGAACGTGGAAGCCTCTCGCCAGCGGCCGCGACGGCAGCCCTGCCGTGCCCTCTTCCCTGGGACACGGCCGGGCACCTCTCCCGTTGCTTGGCCTCAGCGTCAACCAGGTTGTCCTGTGAGGTCCCGCTGTCCCCCGGCCCAGGGGACAACCCATCCAGCCGGCCCGCCCTACGGCACAGCAGGGCAGGGAGGACTCCGGTTCTGTCCTTCAATGCTTGGCTCAGCAAATTCAGCAACTCCACCTCCGGGCACCAGAACCTTGCTGCAAAAGCAAGTAAAGCCTGATCCGCATGAGGCCGGAGACACGCCACCCTGCTCGCATCCAGCTGGGGCTTGCAGGATTTCCTCAAGCGCTCCACGGAGAGAGCCGGGGCAAGGCTCCTGCTGCAGACATGACAGCTTTCTCCTGGAGCAGAGCGGGCTCCAAGTCTCTCACAGCTCTTTCCAAATATCAAAGACATCGGCAGGTCTACCCTTCTGACTGCCAAGGCCATTAGTCTCACTCCACACCGGCAAATCCAGGAGATAACGATCATCTTCAGGCTCACAAGGCAAAATGGGAACTGAGCTGTCCGCTCCCAAATCCGGATATATTGTCCTGGAGCAGACCATCCTCCTGAGCATCCTCAGGGCACAGTGCTGTCCACCTGCCCTGCGCCAAGCACAGCTCATATTCAAACCCCCAGTATTCAGGGGGACCATCACAAAGCAGCTCATCCCCCACTGCTGGCCCTGCTGACGCCACATCACAGGGCGATGGACACACAGAGCCACAGGGAGGGAACAACCCGTGTCCATCCTCCACGTAGCGATGACAGCCCGAGGATCACACAACAACTAGATTCTCATCTCTAACTAGTTCCGCAAGAGTGACTTTCCCTTCCAGACCGAGTAAAACTAGAGACAAAGCCCCGAAGCGCCTGGCTGTGGGACGGGACGGGGCTGTCTGAGGGCGCTCCGTTTCTGCCAGTCGCTAAGCCCCACGGCGAGGCGGTGGGGAATGCTGCCACAGCGCGGCACAGGCGGAGCCAAACCTCCCCGACCAACACGCACACACAGAGCCCACGGGTGAGAAACACTGCGGGGGCTCTCTCAAGACTGTACCTGCACACGGGGGCTGGTGGAAGGGACCGAGGCTGCCATACCAGAGCGCTGCACCACTGGCGTGTCACTCGGCTTTTCCTGGAGTGCATTCCAAAGGGAACCTGGCAGGTAGGAAGGGCAGAGGGCAGAAAGTACGTACCACCACAGTTTTGCTCGGGGTTTGCCAAGCTGCCCAGTCTCTTCCAGCCCGCTGATGTACTCCTGATAGCCAGCTAGCTCCAAGAGCTATAAGCAAGACTTTCTGAGAAGCCTAAAATGCAGGTACACCTTACAACTCTGGTGACAATGTAAATGGAAGGAGCTTGAAATTCCAGCTCTTCTCTTCAGGCTTTGGCGGGGAGACGTGCTGGGAAACAGCCTCAGCAGACCGAGTCAACAGAGCTACACTCTATTTCTGAGAGAGGGAAAAAAAAACCATTGATCCAGGTATTGATTTGATGCAGGAGTTTGTGTTTGTTTAAAAGTTTGCCCATGGGTCAGACCTTGTTACAGGCGCCTTTCCTGGTGATGAGGTTAGAAACAGACTGTGCCAAACTCCGGTCACCTGCCTGGGGAGCAGAACGTAAGCCGGTGTGGAAGTTAAGCAGCCCCTCGGGGATGCTTCCCTCCTCCGCTCCCCCAACACTAAAAAACATCTCGTTGGGTGGAGGAGCACCACAAACAGCTGTAAGGCAGCACCGGCGTTGTGAGGAGTACAGCGCAATTAGGGTGTAAACGGGGGGCTGAAGGCCAGGCAGTTTGTCAGAGGGTTCAGATCACGAGGTGGATTTAAACAGCAGATCCATGTCTGGATTATCTTCCCCGCCCCCTTTCTCTCAGAAAGAGCACTGGGATTTCAGGATCCCCATAGGTTTGCAATCCGACCAGGCAAGGGCCCGAGAACCGGAAAATGACACTGACCAGGACAACATGGAACTGACAACTCTTGCTTCTTTCTCTCCGGCAAAAGCAAAAGCAAAAGCAAAAGCAGGTGAGTACCGGGATAAGCCGGTACCCACTAACACAGACAACCTCCAAAAGCGCCGCACACATGAATGAATGCAGGAGACGCATCCCCAGCGGCTACCTCCTGACCTCAAAGCTCCTTCCCTTAGTGCCCAGCAAACATGCAGCATCCATTGCCCTCTGCTCGTTTCCAGCCCCAGAAATCTCTGCCAACAAACGCCAGATCCCAGCAGCACGTCTCACTTTTCCTCATCGCTTCTGTCCTGCTATCACGGTTCCTGCACGAACCGCAGACGCATGCACACTGCAGCGTAGCTGCCTCCAGCGGTATGGTATAGGCAGGGCCACCGACCGTCGGAGGAGAGGTGGGGGCACAGCTAAGAGCGCAGGGAGACATCTTCTAGGGACTGAGATAGCTATCGTTCCCCTCACATCTGCATTCCCCACGTGACATGTGGCAGAGAGGCTTGGTCTTACCAGGAGCTCAGAGACTCAAGCCTCCTTGCGTTCTCAAGCCTCCTCGTGCACCTTTAAGTTCCCTTCGTTTCAACGGAGCAAAACACTCTGGAGGATTTATTTTGCCTTTTACATTTCTTAGCCCATCACATGCCTTCCTGCTAAAATAAAAAGCAGTAAATCAGTTTCTCCCCTTCCCTGCCTTTGCTGCCTTGGAAGCGTGTCTCGCAATTGAGCGGTGATATATGACGGAGGAAGCAGCAAACTAGTTCAGACCAGCGCGGGTATCCTCAGATACCCGCACGGCTCACAGCAGCCAGCCGCCCGCTCGCTCTCATGCGGCCCTCTTGCTCAAGTACACAGAAGCCAGAGTCAGGCTGGAGCATTTGCTGCGATTTATGCATCCAAAATAGCAAAAATCAACATACAAATTAAGAAAATCTGTCACCGAAACCAACCGGACAATTTGCATCCGAGAACGGCTCTCGCCCGAGGAGCCTCCTTTGTTGGCTCAGTAATTTTTACTCCCATGAGGTGCCACACGCTCAGGCGCCTGGTGACCCCCCGGGAGCTGGGACACACAGCTAGGTCCCACGACCTGTCACGCAGTTCAGGCTGGGACACGGGCTCGCCACAAGCACGGAGCCGAGCTGGCAGCACTGGGATCACACCAGCCCCAGCCCCTGCGCCATCTCCCCTCCACCCTGGGAACGGGTCACGAGGCCGCCCGCGGAAGCTGGATGCAAAGGGAGTAAAACTGTTGACGGCCAAGCCACAGGGCAGAACACCACCACCTGTGCAGGCACCCTGCTCCTGCTCAAGCCCAGACACATCTGTGTGCAGGGATACACACAGCAGGAGCAGGAGGTGGGATGGTGACCGGGGGCTTCCCTGAAAAGCCGAGGCTGAACACACCTGCTCCCCCCTCGACAACACAGCGTCTGGCTGCCCCTCGACAAGGCGTCAGGCCGTTCACACAGGACGGTTATAGAATAGAATCACAGAATGGTCTGGGTGGGAAGGGACCTTAAAGCCCACCCGGTGCCACCCCCTGCCCTGGGCAGGGACACCTCCCACCAGCCCAGGTCGCTCCAAGCCCCGTCCAACCTGGCCTTGAACCCCTCCAGGGACGGGGCAGGGCAGCCACAGCTTCTCTGGGCAACCTCTGGGGTTGTTAGCTCCCATCTTCCCAGTGAAAGAGCCGACCTCAGGATGCATTTCAACCAGCCACACCTGCACCATGGCAGCATTTAAAAACACTCGGGAACAATGCTTCGCCTCTCACCTCCTCCTGTCCCCCAAAGCCAGCCCACAGCCAGCACGGATCCCGGGTACCAGCAGCCGAGGGAAACTCGCTCCTCAGCTCCGTCCTCCCAGGTCTGGCCTCGGGCAAGACACTTCACCACTCCGTATCCCTCCATCTAACTGCCCGTCAGAGAGCAAACGCTGCCATCGAGGGCCTGGGCGCAGCGGGCAGCTCCCCCTCCTCCCGGGCAGCATCACCGCAGGCAGGAGCAAGGCGGCAACACCAGGCTGCCATCCTACACCTTCTCCCCCTACACCGATTCTGAAAACAAAAACCAGCTTCCACTTGTCCCAGCCCCAAGAGAGAAGGAGGCAGAAAGAGGTTTGTTGTCAATACATGAAACTGTCGCTAAGTGAAGGAGAAAAAAAATCCGGGGGTAAGGGGGGAGAACAAGGGAGGGGACAAAACCGCATTTTTACTTCTGGTGGCCAGCCAGCTGACTGACTCAGCCAGTTTGGTCGCCTGCCATATAGATTTAAAAACAAAACCAAGCTCTCGGAGAGGGGAGAGAAGGGATTTCGGATGAATGTGCTTTTTTGTTGCATGTCGAGCAGATCCTAGACCGGCCCGAGACGTGTTTCGGAAAATGGCTTCCCTGCCACATGGTGCCCGGGGGCTCAGCGCAGAGCAAGGAGCAGCTCAGGTCCGCCGCCGCCGCGCTGCCGGCACCAGGCTCCCGCCACAGCACCGCTCCCGTCGACATGCTGGATCCGAAAAGAAGTGCTGGGAAAGCCTGAGGCTCCAGGGCTGCCCCCAGAGCTGGTTCCCTACAGCCACCTCCAGGGCTAGAGATGGGGTCCCCAGGCAGGTGCCGTCTGCCCGTCAGGCGGCATGGCCAAGGCCAGGGCAACTGGCTGCCTCCGAGGTGTCCCGCATCTGCCGGGAAGGGAGCTGTGCGGTAGGCTGCCTGCCACCGCGGCCGCTCTCAGGACGTGGGCTGGGGCAGCTCCCTACCTTCGCCTGCTCCGCGCCGGAGGAATGCGCACAGGAGGTGGGAGGAGCGGGGAAGAGGTTGTTTTGAAATACCAGCTCCCGTTTTATTTATCTGGATCCCACAGTGCCCATGGTGCGGTAGCCGCTCGTAACGAGCGCTTTCTGTTCCCAAAGCGCTGTACAAACACGAACACGCGCTCCCCACGCCCTCCGCAGCAACGCGACGCGCTGGCACGCTCAGTGCGGCACCAGACTCGCCGAGCTCGCCGCCCCACGCCGGCGCGGCGCTTCCACACAACTGGACAGTCATGAAATCGTACGTGAACAAGCGGTGCTTGGCACTTTGCAGCTGCAGCAGGCATTACAAACACGAGCTGGTGAAGCCTCGTGAGCCTCCCACGCAGTGCTCTCCCATAGAAACTGGCCAGCCTCCCTGGAGATTAATCCCTCGCTCACCGCGGGGAGCGCGGACAGAATAAGTTACCTAAGGAGATGACGACAGGTAAGTGTAAACCCTGTGGCTCTCGCTCCTGCTCCAAGACAGGGGAAGGGAGGCACAGAGAACCCAAGGCCTTGCCCAAAGCTGTCCCAACCACCAGCAAAGACATCAGGAAAACCTTTGCCCTCTGGCTCCCGGTGCTCAGCATGGACACCACAACAGTAACAGTGAAGCCTGGCCGCCCGCAGCGCCGCGCCAGCCTCACCAGGGCTCCGGAGAGCGGTGCAGGCGTGCACCCACCCCGCGGGCAGGGGAGCGGGGGCAGCGCCCCCGGGGATTGCTGCGGAGGGGCAGCCGGGGACCCTGCCGCGGCCAGCACGGGCACGGGCAGGAGACCAACGCGAGGACAGCCGCCCAGCCGGACGGGACCCTCGAGCCGTCCCCAGCCGTCAGCCTGGGGGGAAGAGCCCAGCCTCGCCGCCGGAGATGTTTCTGATTTGAGCAGAAGGAGCAAGACGCGGGGCTGGGGGCAGGGGAGGGGAACGACGGGTAGAAGTTTGCAGCGGAGCTAAAAGGGGAGATTTAGTAACTGTCGGAAAAAATGGCTGCTTTATTGCAGGCAGCTTGTAAACCCTGGAGCCTGAAGGTCTGGGAGTAATTTCTGCCTCCCACGTGCTGGGCTCAGTTTGTACTGGGGGTCAGAGGGCAGCGCTTTTCCAAAGCATTCTGGGAAAGATGCCAACTGGAGCAAGCTGCGAAACACCGCTCCTACGGCTGCGAGCGGGACGGAGCGCGCCGTTAACCCTTCGCGGGGCCATCCCTCCCCTCCGCCTCTCCTGCCGCCCTCCCTCCAGCTCGGGCAGAGCAGCGCGGGTACCGCGGACCCGCCGGCGTCGGCCTCCCGGAGCCCAGCACCAGTCCCTGCAGCCCAAAAACCTGCCTCCGTCACGCCACTGCCCACCGGGCAGCCTGTGGGCACCAAGTCACAGAATCAGTCATAGAATCAATCACAGAATGGTTAGAGTTGGAAGGGACACCTTAAAGCCCCCCCAGTGCCACCCCCTGCCCTGGGCAGGGACACCTCCCACCAGCCCAGGTCGCTCCAAGCCCCCTCCAACCTGGCCTTGAACCCCTCCAGGGATGGGGCAGCCACAGCTTCTCTGGGCAACCTGGGCCAGGGGCTCACCCCCCTCACAGCAAACAATTTCATCTTAATATCTCATCTCAGTCTCCCCTCTTTCAGTTTAAAGCCGTTCCCCCTTGTCCCATGGCTCCCCCCCCGATCCAGAGTCCCTCCCCAGCTTTCCTGGAGCCCCTTGAGGGACTGGCAGGGGCTGGAAGGTCTCCCCGGAGCCTTCTCTTCTCCCGGCTGAACCCCCCCAGCTCTCCCAGCCTGTCCCCACAGCAGAGGGGCTCCAGCCCTCCCGGCATCTCCGGGGCCTCCTCTGGCCCCGCTCCAGCAGCTCCGTGTCCTTCTGCTGTTGGTGCCCCAGCGCTGGAGGCAGCGCTGCAGGGGGGTCTCCCCCGAGCAGAGCAGAGGGGCAGAATGCCCCCCTCGCCCTGCTGCCCACGCTGCTGGGGATGCAGCCTGGGATGCTGGAGGTTTCTGGGCTGCAAGTCACAACTGGGGGTGCGGACCGGGGCACCCATGCTCCCATGGGCAGGGTCCTGCCAGGCTCCTGGCACCCCTTCTCCGCTCAAGGGACGAGTGTCCTCCCAGGCCCTGGTGCTCCCTCTGCCTCCACTCTCGGGTGTTTTCTTCCCAGGGTACAGCCGTGCCCTGCTGATCTCCTGGGGAGGCAGCGACCGGCCTCCACCTGACACCTTCTGCTTCTCCCCAGCATTGGGTAAACAGCAGGACCTACCAGTCTTGCCTTGGGCTGCTGGTGATGCTCCCGTTTCCCCAGGGGGGCTTTAAAGGCTGCCTGCCAGGGCTCCCTTATCTCCTTAGCCCCCGCCTGCCGGGCTCCAGCACAGGGTCTGGCGGGCTGGGGCAGCCATGGCTTTGCTGTCTCACCCCTGCGACGCAGCGGCTCTGGATCACCTGTGCAGGCGAGAGCATGGCTTCCTGCAGCATTTCAGCTTCCTCTCCCGGGGATGTGTGCGAACGTTTCTGGCCTGCAGCCCAGCCCCGCTGCCCCCACCCCACCGAGTATCCGCCAGCACACAAAGAGGAAGGGAGCTCAGTTCTGTTTCTCAGCAGCATCTCTCATCTTCCTCTCAGACGCATGCCCCATCTTTCCCTCGCTTCATCATCTCCTTCGTGCTCAGCGCCGCGCCAGCGAGGAGGAGGGGCCTGCGGTTACTGCCCAGGCAAACAGGAGACCCGAGCGCTCGACTGGGGTCTGATCCCCTCTTGGCCCTTCCCCTCCGTCCAGCAACACCACTCCCGGTGGCCACAGACCAGTGCCCAAAAGCGTTATGATGGATGCACCGGGCACCTTCGCTGGTGACACCCTGCCTGGCCCTCGCTGTTTGCTGTCAGCCAGGTGCCCTGCCCCAGCCTGGCCCCGCGGCTCCCATCTCTATCCCACATCCTTCACAGCCGCTCGGAGAACTTCACCGGCTCCTCCAGTGGCAGCCGCCCAGCTCTCCCGCTACCGATGCCTGGCGCGGGCATGGAACGCAGCCTGACTGACCGAAGCAGGGGACAGACCCTACTGTCGTGCCGAGCAATGGCCCTCCGTAACACCACGCTTCCCCCGTGCTGGCGGGGGGGATCTGGCTGTGCCTCTGCCCCCCTCCACCGCAAAGACGGTCACAGTGCAGAAGATGATCCCTCTCCCTCCAAACGCAGACTTGTGCCTTCTTGTCTAAATCCCTTTGAATCGTGCTCGCATCTTTCTGATCCAGGTACAAAACGGCAAATTTCCCCACCGGCTTCGTTTATTCCATCCTTCCAAGCTCCTGTTTTCATGTCCCACCTGCAATCCCTCCAGCTCCTTCTTCCGAACCTGCCTTTACAGTCAGAGCTGCTGAATCCTCTTTCATCCTCTACCATCTCTTCTGACTAATCCACATACCTCAGCCTTCCTTCTGGGCTTTCCCCAAGATCACAGCCCAGCGTTGCCTTCATGCTCCCAGCTACTGCTTCACCAGTTTCAGGAGAAAAGGAGTTTGCTGCACCCCCCCATGCCCTCTTCATTAAATCCTTCCGCTCCATCCCTCCCAGCTCCTCCGCTCTCACCTCCGGAGAAGCCCCCAGGCTAGAAGCACACTGGCGCAGCCAGGGCACCTCAGTGACTGTCCTGCTGGGGAACTGGCGTGGGGCAAAGACCTCCCCTCAGGCTACCACCACACCTTCTGGTGCCAAACGCGTACCCACAGCCGGGAACCCGGGGCAGCAGCGCCGAGAGGCTGAAGTCACGAGAAATGCCACCGCGCAGGGTGCTGCCTGCTGCCAAAGCGGCAGGACTGCTGAGCCTGGGGGTGGCTCTCAGGAGGCAGAAATCCGCAGCCCGGCTGTCCCCCGCACCCCAGGCGCATGCCATCCCACCGCTCGGCCACGGCGGAAAGACGCAAACCTCCCTTCTCCCCGAAGGGGACAGATGGACACCTGGAATAGCGAACTTTGCCCCCCCGCAGCTGCGCGGGACAGACCCGCGCCAGACAGTGGAGCGAAGCATCCAGCTCTGGCACCAGGGCCGCGGCTCACGGCTGACCTTGCCGCATCTGCTCCAGTCAAACGGCTCCGAGCTTTCTGCCCCAGCCTCCACGCCTGCCTCAGGCCCCAGGCGCTGGCTGGAGACCTGCCAAGGAGAGGGCTGCCTGTTTGAATCACGAGCCAGAACCGGGTAAGCATCACCTTTAATAAGCCTTTCCCCTCCATCAGGCACCCTGATTTTTTTTTTTCAGCTACGGTCTTGTGAGACGGAAGGCTGCTTGGAGCCGAGCCAGCAACCGGGGAAACCACCATTTCAAGGTCCTGCGAAGGAGCCTGTAGGAGCAGAAGGGAGCTTTGGTCGGGCGTGCGGGGGGTGATGCAAAGAGCAGGCTGTTCGCTGGGAAGCTGCTGCCGCTTGCCAGGAGGCGGTGGGGGAGGAGGCAGCAGATGTCCGCAGACAGCATTTGCCGAGAGCCTGCAGCGCTCCAGCCCAGCGAGGGGAGGAAGGCGGCGGCTGGTGCCACTGCTGCTGCATTGTAATTGAACAGGACAAACACGACAGTCTGCCGAGAAAGCTTACGCTGCCTTTCCCTCCGATAACCGCTGCTACAGCGATGGGAAGCGGCAGACCCAGGACCCCAGCTGGGGGTCAGAGAAAGACCTCAGGGTGGCCACCGAAAGACCTCAACCGCAGGAGGAAAAAGCCCTGCCATGAAGACTCCAAGACCTCCTTCGCCGGGAAGCAGCGGTGGCTGCAAACCCTGGGCAGCCGTCGTGCTGGGGCCGAGTCTGGCCACCGGGGCCCGGGCAGAGGCCACGGGCTACAGCCCACACACTGCCATTACTCCTGGCACACGCAACAGCCGGGCACTGACAGCCAGAGCCCCGGCAAGTGCCTGAGGATGGATGCACAGCGGATTCCCAGCAGAAAGAGGAAAAGAGCCCAGGAGCCCTGGCTGCAGCCTCCCCGCTTGGGCGCTGGAGCACCAGCCCCCATTCCCCCCCTCCCTGTGCAAACAGAGGACACAGAACAGGGCCGCCGGCGCCATGGCGGGCAGCCAGCAAGCCCAAGCCCAGCCGCGCTGCTCTCAGTGCGAGGTGCCGCGGGGCTCAGAGGCGGCCCACGTGGCTCCCGTTTCCTGCCTCTGGGCAGGGGAGGTTGGCTTCCTCCCCACCCCACCGCAGCGACGCCGACCAGGGCGGCTCTGCACCCAGCAGCTACCCCGCGACCACCCCACAGGTTGTGTCCTGCACCGGGGATGCAGGGAGCCAGGCAGCGCCGGTCCGATGAGACAGACGTACGGTGGCGGGAGCAGCACCTTAGAGAACTGGTCCCGTGGCACTGGAACACCCGAGGGCAGCAGCAGGTCCTAGGCAAGCGCCACCCTCCCATGAGGCAGCATCCTGACCATCACCAGGGTCTACACAACCCTCTCTACCCAGACTGTTCAAAAGCACCTTCAAATCCCCAGAAAAATCGGCAGTTGCCTGTTTGGGATGGAAAGGAACTGACTTCAGCCAGAGGGGTCTTTGGCTCATTAAGCGACACCACCTCCAGGCTTGTTGTTCAGATCAGATCAAGCAGTTCCTGGGCTCCTCCGACAGCATACTGAGAGGCGGTGTGGCACTTGGGTCCACTTGAGTCCTCTTAAAATAAAAATTAATTGATATGCAAATCGGACGAGGCATTAGACTAGCCTACTGGCCAAGGGCGATGCACAGATTCCCCACTGTTTCACGCTACGATCCCATCTCCCCCTTCCATGCCTCTCCTCCTTCCCAAGCTCAGGGCCAGCCGTTAGCCACAGCCCTCCGGAGCGGGGAGGACTCGCGGATGCACGCCTTGCGTGCAGAAGGGAGCCTGCATGGCACCTGCTCTTCTCGAGCCAGGCCCCAGCTTCGCCTCGTCCCCTCCCTGACCATTAGCACGTCACACCTGGCAGGAGCACTGCTGGGCTGCCACCTCAAGCTGAGCCCGAGTCTGCTCCGTGGGACAACAGAGCTGCTCCACGCACGCCAACGTCCGTGCCCAGCGGGGAGGCAAGGAGGTAGCAAGAGAAGCAAGAGCCTGGCCTCCTGGCGCGTTTGCTATTGGGACTCTTCTATCAATTTCCAAGAGAGACTGATTCTTCGCACACTCCTGACAGCTTTTCCAAATATACTGCAAACAGCAACCACAGCCCCAGCCACTGCACCACCGCAGCCAGGAACAGCCACGGATCAAAGACGGAAACAGCAGCCATCCAACACGCTCAGGACCAGGACGTGGAGGAAGAGCAATCCCAAAACATGCCATTACTCTTGGACACGCTCACCTCTCCTCTCTCCCCTTCCAACTAACCAACCATCGGCTACAGCTACCCTTGTCTGCAGTCTTGTTTTCAATCTGAGGTTGGGCAGCACAATTAACCTCTCCATCTGGTTGCAGCGGGATGAACACAAAGCTCGGCATCACCCGGACAGGGATCGGCAGCCCTGACGGATGCCGACATCGTCCCTTTCCACCGGGAGCGCTCGGAGCACGGCATTGCCAGCGTCAGCCTGAGAACTGGGCGCTGGTTTGCTTCACTGGTGTTAAACCTACCCACCGTGGACCTCCGAGGGCCTGCAGGCTACTGCTGGGAGTTCTGGGGAAGGTACTTAAAGGCAGCCTGTTACTGCAGTACCCTTAGATCTGTTGCACAGGGCCCGCACCAGCATCAGAAAAATAACCGGAGCCCTTAAAAAAAAGAAAAGAAGCCTAAAACCTACTAATGCAAGCAATACATTTTAATTAGACTAGAACTTTGTGAAATTACTTTCGATTAAAAAGTGTAACAAACTAACCGATAAACATTTTCGACCAGTAGCTGAGTCTCTGAATATTCCAAAAGCGCTGTGTGGGGTGGGGAGCAGTCGCTTACAGGTAAGGTCCTGATCGCACAAACACTCAGGCGGGTAAATCACTCTTCTCGCTAAAATAACACACACCTGCAAAATCAGGGCTAAAACTACATTTATAGCAAAATCTTTGTAAGCAGCAGGACAACATCTTTGCTGAAGTTCTGCAAAGTAACCCCTCTTGTACAAAACGTTTACAACTTCAGCTCACGAAACTGACTTTCAGTGAGCAAAACCAGGTTTGGGGTTTGGGAGGGGCTTTTGTTTGCTTGTTTGGTTTTTTTTGTTGGTGGTTTTTTTTTTTTTTTTTGGAACCAGGCTCCAAAGCAGATTCAAACACTGAATACTGTGATTATTTTTATTTTTTTTTAAACAGATTTTTAAAAGAGAGCGGGGAGCAAAACTCACACCGAATTCTGCAACGGAGGTGGGCAGCCTGGGCAGATCGTTACCGAGCAGCGACCTGCGGAAACGCTTCCGGGGAAAGGTGCTACTGAGGGAATTGCAGCCACGCTGCCGCGCTTATCCGTCCTTCCCTGGGTTTGTGCTGTGCTCGCAGCAAAGACGACAAACACGGCTTTGGACTCTCCTCTTGCAGTGCCAGGTTCACGTGAAACAGGATTCCCCACTGACAATTAGGAAACTAATTAGAGAGTACAAAAAACATCCAATTCAGCCATTCTAAAACAGACATACACAGATGGCATCACAGAAATAAATAACAATAGCAAAGAGGTATTTAACTAATTTTTGAATAGTTTTTCCGAGAAGGAGGTGGGACAGAGCAGCTCATCTCTGCAAGAAGCCGGCAGGAGAGATGCACTCGTCCCCGACAGCAGCAGAGTGAAGGCGCTCGGCCTCCGCTGTCAAACGCGATCTCGGCTTCCGCCCATGAGCCCCGAGAAAGGAAAAGGGACATTTCACTCATTTTCCAGGTGGAGGAGGGGACGCAGCCCCGGGAAGGTGCTTTCTCCTGCCCAGCGCAGCAGAAAGCTGGCGGTGGGAGGAGTGACGACAAAAAGGGAGAGGAGGGCACGGTTCTGGTGCCCGCATCCCACGCCGAGGGCTGCCAGGCCTGCACCCGCTGCCAAATCAAATAGCTCTCCACAGCCGCGCTCCCGACAGGCGGAGCAGGCACAGCCCTTGAAGCAGGACTGGCGCGAGGCTCCTTCCACCCAGGGCCATCGCTCCCACGTCTGATGCTCATCCACCACGACTGGCAGCAGCTGATGCCTACGGATTGCACAGAAATCTCCATCCCTCCCTCTGGAGAAGCTACGCAGCTCCCCAGGGCCCTGCAGCTTTACTGCCTCCAACCAACACCCCCGTCCCGGTCCCCGCAGATGCCTTTTTACCATTGGAACAGGATCTGGGACACGGCTGGGAGATGAGCGATGCCATGGGTGGGCTCTGCTGAGGGAAACCAGAAAAGCGCAAGGGCAGACCCTCAGCACCTCCCCGAGGGGGCGTTGACCCAAAACCGAGGGCTCCCAGCTCCCTTCTCAGCACCATCCTACCAAGGGAAGGTAGACAAGTCACAGCTTACTTTGCACCCCGGTTTCTCCTACTGTTGCTCAGCCAAAGGGGCAAATTACACGAGACTGTCCCTTTTGGCTCAAACGTTGTGCTGGCGGCACCGGTGTTCCCACATCCCCATGCCCACCGGCACCCTGCCATCCCCACGATGGGGGGACCACCAGCCCACCGTCTGGTGGCAGTCCCTCCCACGAGCCTTTCGGACCGACACGCAGCGTACCCACATGTGGGAGCCTCCGCCTGCAACCGCAGCAGAAATAAAACCACTGCCATTCAGAAAAAGTGTAATTAGCAAAGATTAAACAGCCAGTAGCTACGCTGGCAGCTGGGAGGGAAGACACAGACGACCACCTCCCTGTAGAGGAGGGGTCGCTGCCTCCCTGCGCCCACCGTGCAACCCTCCAAGAGCTCTGCCGGGCCTGCCCCGCACCGTGCCCAGCTCTGGCAGGAGGCACCGAGCCCGCTCGCCCCCATCGCTAGAAAGTGCATATACTGCCGTATACAAAATCCTTCCTGTCTTCTTCTCCAAACCCACCTCACCCCCTCTCAACTGGGACCCCCTCATAAAAATAAGAAGAGACAGGCCTTTCCTGGCATTTCCTTTTTCTGAAAAGGCTGTAAAATTTTCCAAGCGTAGCCAGAGCCAGAGCAAAGTTTGTCAGGAGCTCAGCTCATTAGGCGGCTGCTCAAGGAGCCCCGCGGGAGGCGCAGGCTGCATAATTCAAAACAGCTTGGACCCTGGAAAAGAAAATAGAAACCAGGCTGCAAGAGCGAGGGGGGCAGCTCCGGCTCCGATGTAACCTCTGCTCCGGGAGCGCCCCATCCACGGGGCTCGAGAGGAGCCCCGGCCCCAGTGCTCGGTGCTGCGGCCAGCCCGAGAGGAGCTGGCACCGGGCAGAGGAAATTCCAAGCCTGTTGCTTCTGGCAGCCGCGCCGGGCCCTGGCTAGGACCTCGGCAACCTGGAAACCGGCTACTCAGCAATTTTCTTGCCATCCAGAGGGCTTGTTCTGAACCACAGTTTCACTTCCCCCTCCCTGCACCGCAGCCCGAGAGGCAGGGAACACCAGAGGCAAAAAAACCCACATTTGCTCAAAGGCCGTCGTGACCGAGGCCCCCCCAAACTGCTCCGCTCCGGGACAGCAGTCTGGAGCTGCTGCCATCCTCCCCTTGCATCTGGGGGCGGGGAGAGCAGAGGAAACTTGCTTGGACCAGCCCTAGGTCTCCCCGGTGCCTTTTGCTCCTTGCCAGAGGAAAGTTCAAACAAGGCTGCGCAGAGGCAGGACACAGGCAGCTTTCAGCCCAGCCGAACTGCCACGCTTGAGGCTCGCCTGCGGCCGGACCCGCTCCGCTCAGGCCCGGTCTGGCCCCGTCCTCCACTGCAGACCGGTGCTGGAACGAATCCTGCCGAGGAAGTGGTGAAAGCTCCAGTGCTGCGGGGGTTTCCACAGCCTTGGCCAGCTCGCCGTCGGGAAGAGTCGCCCAGAGATGCAGCCCTTGCTCTCAGTTACTGCCCCTCGAGCTCCCCATCCAGCTCCTCGGAGCCAGGGCTACAGGAGACCTACAGCGTGGCTACTCGGGACCCTTGCAACCGCCTTCTTACAAGCCAGCGTCCTCCGCCAACTGCAGCCTCGCACCGTGCCTTTCCCAAGGAGCCAGGAGCCCAGCACGGCATAACAACAGAACCAAGCAACAGCCATTCCACCCGCTGCCGAAACCCCTTCCCATCTGAAGGGGAGCACAACCGTTCACTGATACACAGCTCTCCAGCAACACCTTTCTTCCAAAGAGGATATTAAGAATACATTTTCTAATAGGAAGACTGCAACGCTCCACAGAGTCTGCAGAACCAGGCAACCGGTGCACACCCAGTCACGCAGTTACCAAGCCCCGGGTGGCAAGTCAAGGAAGACAGACCATGAAGCCAACTTCAGGAGGGGAAACATTGCAAGCTGAGAGAAACGGCTTCCCTTAACTCAAACCCTTAAGAAAAACCTGGGTATGGCCCTCCAAAGAAGCGTACAGCGCTCTGGGACAAGGGCATTTCTCTGCAGAGCACACGTCAGACGAGGACCACGGTGCTCCTTGGAAAACCAGGTGCTCGACTCACTGGCCACAGACACCGTTTGCTATAACCACACCAGTCGTAGCTTTCTGACTTACAGTTTTCCCAGCTGGGCAAATCCTGGAGATGAGACACTTGGGGACTGGAAAGCTCACAGACGCGCTGAGCACTGGGGACACTTCAGGACAGAGGGTCCCGACCTCCAGCTTCTCAGAGGGCTGGAAGAGCCCCCGTACGCCTGGACTCGAACAGCAGGCTGAGACCCAAAGAGGCAGCTGAGTAGGAGCAGAGCGATGAGCAGGAATCGGGAATCCTGGCTTCTGTCCCTAGCTCTGCCCCATATTCCCTTCCTGTCTTTGGTTAAGTCATTTCCTTTCACTTTTCCTCCTGGTCTCTATTTCGGAGGTGAAAAAACGCAAGCCCTTGCTTCTGCACAATGCTTGAAACCTCCTCTGGCCCTTGACAGCACGGAGCATCGCTCCCGGCAGAGGCTGCAGGACGCCGTATCCGCGCTGCCCGCACAGACCGACCCCAGCAGAGCCCGGCTCTTCCTCTGCTTGCACCCCGCGAAGCGCAGAGCCTGCAAACAGGCAGGGCCACGCAGCCTCGACGCAAACCGTATCCTGGCCCATTCCTCGCCTCGCGAGCAGCCGAGCAAGGCGAAGGGAAGCTGCTCAGCCCAGCTGTGACAGAAGCAGCAGCGCACACAGAGCGTTGCTCTGGACGGCCCACCTGCAAGGAGGTGGCCCTCACACCAGGAGCAGCAAGGACGGATGAGGGACGATACAGTAACGAGAGACGCAGGGTTAGAAGGGGGAAAAAAACCCCAAAACCCAACTGAACAAGCAGCCCGAAGAGGCAGGCTGGAGCACAGGCGCCTGCAGAGCGCAGCCCTCCTGCTCCCCAACAGATCCGTCCCGTGGCCTCCCACATACTTTGGGGAGAGGGAAGACCAGCCGGCAAAGGCAGGAACAAGGAGCACTCTGTGGCTTTGCTTGGTATTTCAGGCCATCTCTCACACAGGAGGAGCTCTGCTTCGCTTTGCAAGTCTCGCCCTCTCTGGCAAGGATCACAAACCTGGCTTCTGGCCCAGGACTTGGCTCCAGCAGAGCTCCTCACCAAACAGGGTGACGCCCCACCTCTGGGCACAGCGCACAGCCCAGTCTTAAAGCCATCTTGAGGCTATTACCCCAGCACCAGAGGAGGCTCCCCGTCATCCCCTAGCTGCGATTCAAGGCATCTTGAGCTGCAGCTGGGAAAAAACAGGCCCCAAACCCAGCTCCTGCTCTTGGTGGAAGCAAAACCCAGCGACAAAGCGCCATTTTCTCTAGCAGCTCCAGCCAAAGCCAGGACACAATCTGGCCACATCAGGGAAGCGCAGTCTCCCAGAGACACCCAGGCACAGCTAGCACATTCCTCTGCCTACAGCTGCCTGGGAAGGCGCAGCAGGACAAGATGCCAGGCAAAGGCCCTGCCCTCCCATCCCTGGCAGTGCAGAGGGGCCGGAAACCACTGCGTGATGCTCCTGTCTGGTGATCCAGCATGGACACCGGGATACAGGGGAGCCACTTGTGCCCAGACACCAGGAGCTGCTGAAGACCCAGCCCATCTCTCCAGAAAGAGCTGAGCAAGTCTCTTGCTCAGCGCAGCAAGAGCAGAACAGGTTCCCACTTGGCTCTTTGGGGTGCTGCAGACCATCATCCTCATGCCGCCGTCTCCAGCGGAGGGTCACAGCTGGCATCAAGGCAACCCTGCCCGTTGAGGAGCTGCGTGTCTCCGACAGCCCATCCCACGCCCTGGGAGAGGGGCAGCAGGAGCGCAAGCTGGGAAGAGAGGCCCAGGTCCAAGCAAGCCGGACTTGGAGCTGGTCAGGACGCATGTCAGCACGTTTCTAAGGTTTGGTGCGGGCTTTGGATCGCGATGCCGAGGTGTCCCGTGCTCCCTCTCCTGCCACACCAGGGACCAGACTGGCCCGGGCAGTGACAAGCCCAGCTCCGCTGGCCAAGGACGCGGGGAGCACGCAGGGCTCCTGGCAAGCTGCCCCCCCGCAGCGTGGCTCTCCCTTCAATCAAAAGCAGGTGCCAGTGACACTAACTGCTTCCTCTGTGCTGGCTCCCGCCAAGTACAGCCCTGTGGCAATGGCAAACGCCACTGCGAACCGGTCCCAATTAGAGCAAAATCCATCATCCTCTCCACCTTTGAGTTTCAAAGGAAATCGGGTAGAGAGAAAACAAAACCAGCTCCTCATTCCCAGGAAGGGCCTGGTGCCAAGCAGATGACCTGGAACAGGCACCATGGAAGGAGGACGGGTGCCTTTCCTCCACGCCACGTGGTCTGGCTGGTGCTGCCTCCTGGGGAGAGGCCGAGGGAGGGCAAAATACATCAACAGAAACCATCCCCGCCAACCTCCGATAACAGTTCCTGGGTACCTTCCACTCGGGGCTGCCAGGGGTGGCACTCGCAGAAGGGAAACCAAACCAGGGGAGCAAAAACCAACCTGACAGAAGGTAGCACACAACTCCGAAACAGAAGTTGGGAAGAACCAAGGAATCTCGTCTGGGCCATCCTCACCCCCCGCGCCACACAGAGCTGCTGGAAACACGCAGCTGAGAAGTAAAGCAGCTGCAATGCTTCCTCGGGCCCTGGCTCCCAGACGGGTGTACTTTTCCACAGCTTCAGCACTACAAGAATCCTTGTAGGGTAGTTTTAACCTCATAGAGATCAGCTACATGGAGTCAGTATCCAAAGCTCCCGCACCCCCGGAAACACGGAACCACATGTGAGATCGCCAGAAAACACATTTCCTGGTCGACATCTTCCTGGGAGGGAGGGAGAGCTGAGCGGCACCGAGTCCTGACCTGCATTAGATTTTGATTTGCCAGAAGAGTCATGCTGGCAATCCTCCTAGCACTTCGCTGATGCAGCTTAAATAACACTGACAAAATATTGCCGCATCTGTACATCATATCGCTATGACACCTCTGTCCTTCGTTATATCGCATATCCATGCATCTGCATACCACGTTTCCTGCTAAAAATGCCCAAAGTAGTCACAAACTTAGCACAACTCTCCTGCGCTCCCCCTCATCCAGGGCACTGGCGTGATGCTGGGTCTTTGCCAAAAGAGCAACAGCAGAAGGAAAATGACATTTGCAGGGCAAGCTCCGGGCTCCTGCTCGGCCCAGACTACGGGGGGCAGCCACCGTCCCCGGGAGGAGGCAGCAGCAGAAGCTCGGGAGCAGGCTCACAGGTGCAGCAGACCCTCAACGCACCTTTGCGGAGGAACAGCAAATTTGTGCTTTTCCACAGGGGACTTACTGCCCCGGAAGAGGCTGCTTGGGAGATCCATCCGTCAGGGTATTTAAAACTGGATGGAGCCCTGAGGAATTAAGGGCTGGAAGCCAGCCTGTGCCATCCCCGGCAAACAGTTAGACCCGAGCAGTTGAAAACCCATGGTAGCTGCTGGAATACACAACCAGTGCCAGCAAGAGCACATGTGGACCGCAGGGGACACAGATGCATCCTCGAGCGCTCCAATGGCTTAACAGTTTCACTCTTAGCAGCAGCCGAGCCCGACACAATCACCTGAGAAAGCCCTGAGAAGCAAAGGCTGCCCCGACGTCAATGCCGAACTGGACATCGTGCCGAGAAGAGACGGGGGCATGGAAAACAATCCCAGGACTCATCTTTTACTTGGGACTCTGCAACCAGCAGCAGATGAGCAGGGTAAGCTACGAAGTATAACGCAGTACGAAACGGCCACCGGTGGGGACACTGCTGGTGCCCCCCGCGGTGGGAACCAAGAGCCTCCTCTCTGGTTATCGCTGCCTTCCTCACCCCTCCACACAGCAAGCACTGCTGGGAGGGAGAGGCCTCACACCGCTTCAGCAGGGAAGAGAAGAAAAAGCAAAGTTTTTTCCCCCAAAACAGCAAATATGGAAGACAAGTTGCCAGCAGGGTCGACGATGTGATGGAAAAGTCAAAGGCTGAGTTGAGCTTGGACCCTAGGGACTCCAAGCCGGCACAAGCAAGGTCCCCAGCTCCACGGGCTCGAGTTTGGCTGGAGCTGAAGTGCAAGCCCAGCGCATCCCCGGCAGCTGCCCTGATGCAGCCGAGCTCAGGAGTTCCAGCCTGCGACGGCCCAGGCGCTTCACCCAGCCGTCTGTCCCCTCTGTCACACGGCGGCCAGAGAGCCACCTTCCGACAGCAACACGGCGAGGGGCAAAAGGTGGAGGGCTTTAAAGTACAAAACATAACTATTTTACTTTCTTCAACTGAACAACTATGGCTTCAAGTTTTTGAGCAAGCTTTCCTTTAGCTGCTGTGCCTTATTTTTTCCAGTGGGGGGGTCTGGAAAGAGGAAAGGGACTTTCACAGGTAGGGAGATGTAGTAACACCTACAACATTAGACTACAGAAAATACCAAACACCACAAAATGGATTTTCTAGGTAATGAAGGTACAGGTCAGGGTGGTGGGGAGGCACCAATCACACTGTCCACCCAGCTAAAACGGCAAAACCCACGTTAAAAAACAGCTAGAAAGGTTTCTGAGCATTTAGGGTGTAAATGCTCTGGAAAAAAATCCCTGATGGAGTAGACAACTGCTGTAAAGACAGCACACCAATTCGCTCATCTTTCTACCAAGGAGAAAGAGACAATCGGCCAATGATGTCGACCCGGTGATTTTTGCACTAGTACCAGCCCTGGGTGTGTGGGATATACCCATGTGCGGCGGCAGCCAGCCTTATCGCAGGCACCAGAGCCGAAGGAGGTCTTGCTTCGGCACTGCCACAGACTCGCCATGCGACCTTGGGGAAATCACTTCCTCCGTGACTCACTTCTCTTATCCCTCCTGCCGCCGAAGTAGCAAAACAAGGCGCACACACATCCCTTCGCATAGACCTGGCGACTGACGGCTGGCGGGAGCTGCATGTCATTACCGCGTGGCTGGCATGAAACGGCCTTTGGGCTGGATAACGAGTGGTAGCCACGTTTGCAGCACGGATCCCGCAGGTCGGAAGCGCGCGGCAGAGCCTCCTGCAGCCCTGCTCGGTGGGGATGCAGGGACGCATGGCAGGCGGAGGTGCGCGGTGGTCCTCCGTGCCGTGCCACGCTGTCGGCAGCCCTTTGCCTGGCACAGCCCGGACACGGCCGTGCAACACCGCAGCCCGACACCCTGTCAAACCGCGCTGCCCCCAAGGCGCGCAGACGCCTCACACAACAACACAGAAGCCTGCCCTGTCATGCAGCATTACTTATGTGTTCAGATATGCATCCTTCTCACATTTCTACTCCAGCAAGTGGTTGCTAGCAGAGCAGGGCTAGGACAAGTTCACCACCTGCTAAAGACACGTCCCTAATACAACATGGGGAAGGTTTTGTTACATGGGTTCCTTTCCGTGCGCAACGAAAGCTCGTACGTGTGGTGTTTCCCCCCTTCTTCCTCCAAGCCAACCGCACGCCTGGTTCACCCCCAGGAGCCCACGGAGCAGGACACCGTGCAGAGTGGGGAGAGGTCTCCCCAACACTCAGGACAGGCTCCAACAGGAACCTTTGCTTAAACCCCCACGTGAAACGCGGCGAGCCCGGCTGCAGGAATCCCGGTTCCAGTCCTCCCTGGGGCTTTAACAGCACCAGCAACGCCTTGCCAAATCCAGAGCAGCCCGAGTAAAACCGGGCGAACGCGAGTAAGTTCTCTGGATCTAGAGCAGAGCCCCACTGGAGGCTCGCTGGTCCTCGAAGAATTACCGAGGTGGCGGCGACGGGTGACAAGGACCGGGGAAGAGGGGTCTCCGAAGCGCACGAGCGAAGCCGGCCGGGGGCGATGTCCGGGCCGGGGCCGGGAGCAGCGGGAGCGCTGACAGCACATCCCGGCCCCGCCTGGGGAGCGCCGGGCCGGGGCCGTCCCCCCGCCGCCCGCCGGGAGCCGCAGCGCGGCGGGACGCGCCCGGCGCGGAGCCCCGGGGCGGGGGCGGCGCGGAGCCCCGGGCCCCCCGCGGCGGAACAATGGGGCGGCGGCCGGCGGGGCAACTCACCTCGGCGGCGGCGGCGGCTCAGGGCAGGCCGGGCGAGCCCGCCGGGGCGGCGCGGCGCGGCTCCGCGGGCTGCTGAGGGCCGGCCGGCAGCGCGGGGCCGGCGGCGCGGGCCGCGCTCATGGCTCGGCCGCCCGCCGCGGGGCGCGGGGCCGGGGCCGGCGGCGGCGCTGCCGGCGGAGCCCCCCGCCCCGCCGCGCCGCTCCTTCCGCCGGCAGCGGCGGCGGCTCCAGCCCGCGCCCGCCGGCGGGGGTGGGCGTCCGGCGGCGGGCCCCGGCTGCCCGCCCGGCCCCGGGCCGCGGGCGGCTTCCCCGCGCTGCGGCGGGCTGCGGTGCCGGCGGGCGCGGCGGGGCGGGCGCGGGCGGGGACGCCGTGGCGGGGGGCGAGGCGCTGCGTGCCGAGTGCTCCTTTCTCCGCCGGAGCCTGAATAATCATTTGGAGAAACGGGATCATTCACTTTCCTCCGAGCGCCGAGCCAGGCGCTGCCCTGTCAAAATAAAAGCCCCGCGCGCTGATTCACCGCCGCCGCGCCGGCCGCCCAGCGGCCTGACGGGGACCAGCACCGGCCGCCGCCGCTCGCCCCGGGCCGCCGCCGGCCCCCCCCGAAGGGACGAGGCCGCCTCCCCGCCGGCGGCCGGCCGGGGACACGAGTGTCGCGCAGCCGCCCGCGGGTCCCCGCGTCACTCGTCGCAGCAGAACCGCGTCCCGCGACAGCACCGGGGCTTCTCCCGCCCAGCATCTCCCTGCCCGGCTCCATCACCCGAAACATGCGCCCGGGGTGAAGCTGCGGAGCCTCCGGTTCTGTCCCTGCCGGCGCCCTGCCTATCCCGCTCTTGAGCCTGGCTGCGCCGGGGGGAGACCCCACACCTGAGCCCCTCTCTGCCGCGTCTCCATGAGCCGACGTGCCAGATGCAGAGGGGCCGGTCCCCACACCTGGGATGGGCAGCGTGGTACTGTCTTTAGTAACAAGTTTTCCATGCGTTAACCGCCTTCTGCCCCTGAGCAACGGCCTCCACTGAGTGCTACAGCGGGGTGGGGGCGACAGGAGCCGGGAGAGGCAGGAGAGACCCCAGAGGGAGGCAGGGAGCGAGTGGGCTGGGGACGGCCGGGTGCAGGCTCAGGTGGAAACAGCATCCACCCCGAATACACCATTAGCTCCAGCTGGGCGGCAGGAGCCCCCCACCCACCTCGGGGGCTGCTGCTGGATGCAGCTGGGAGAGGACGCAGCTGGCTCACTGGCTGCCCGCGCTCTGTGCCCGCTCCCTCCCCCTGGCAGGCAGAAGGGAGCCGCACAAGTGCACACGCACATCAGGCTATTAAGCCAGTCCACCCGCTTCTGGATGATGCCAGCAGCATCCTAACCAGGATGTGTCACCTTCCTGTCTGCAGTGCACTAACTGCTCAGGGGTGGGCTGGGAAGAGAGGGCTGGAGGCAGGGACCACTTGGCAGCATCTCTGAGCATTGCAGAGCTAAAGGGGATGCAGGGACAAGCGATCCATCTCCACTGATGGGAAGCGACAGCTCTGATTGCAAATGGAAGCACACCTTGCCCTCCCACAGCCACCACCAGGGCCGGACTCCGGGGACCCCGGTCGCCCGCCCTCCCCTGGCTCGGGGCAAGGAAGCCAGCCTGCCCCCAGGGAGCAGAGGTGCAAGAGGCAGCAGGGAGGGAGGGCAGAAACACACTGGCTGCTCCCAAACCCAAGCAGAAAGGATGGGACATTCTTCTTCGAAGGCACATCTTTGCCCCTAGCACAGGGTGGGTTTGCCCATCTGCAGAAGTGCCTCGGGAAAGCAGACAAGGCTGGAGCAGACAGGAGGGACAGATGCCCGGGGTTTTCCCTCGGGGGACCGCAGGCTGCGCGGGTGGGCAGTCACTGGGGACCCCTTTGCAAAAAGCACCATCGAGCACCGTTTGCTTACCCCAGCCACACAACCATACCCCGATGTACCCCTCCCAGGGACCGGGGTGCAGCGAGGCCATACATCCTCCCGCCTCCCCGGTGAGCCCCTGAGCGCCTCATCAGCAAGCAGTGACATAGTTTCACGCTTTCATCCTTCCCAGTAGCAGCACTGGGCTCATGTCCCTGCAGACGCCACGCACAGGCGCAGCGAGTTAAAACCGGTGCCCAGCTACCGCTGTCTGGCACAACAGCTGGGTGCCAGGGGCAGGCTGGCAGCTCCTTCCCTCCAGCCACGTCGGGTGCTGAGGGGACGTGCGGAGCCACCTCTCGTCCTCCAGGCCCTCCGGCTGCCTCTCCCCCCAGCTCCTTCCCCGCAGCCTCCTGGGCTTTCTACATCACAGCCCCTCGCATCTCTCCCAGCCTGCGCACATGAAAGTGGCAGAGTGAGACTGGGAAAGGTCAGCGGGAGGACCAGCCGCTGCCGGCTCAGCGCTGAGCCTCTGTCTTTAATTAACATCTGCCGGGCTAGCTGCCCTCCCTACACTTGACTCCGACTCCCAGTCTCCCCTTCCCTCCTCTATCATTACGCCCACGCTAGGAGAGACAGGGAGGGGAGGAGACGGGGAAGCAGAGTCCTTGGAGCTCCTCAAAGCCTCCCCCTGCCAACACCACCACCACGACGGCAGCAGCTCATCCCAGGAGCTGCCTGGTACATCGACGCATCAGCAAGCCCCTGGCAGAGGTGCCCAGACTGGCTGTTACCTGCCCCTCCCTTGCACGGGGCTTTCCTTGCCTTTGGGCCACAAAACATACGCCCAGGAACTCGTCCCCCTTCCAAACTAGTCAAGGACCAAGAGGGAGCCAGCTGTCACCACGACTCCAGCCCAGAACTGGGACCAGCCACCCAGAAGCGCCTGACATGTTCTACCTCTGTGGGATGCAGAGGATACCAGGATACAGGGTCGGAAGGATCGGCCTTGTCCCGCTGTGCTTTTGCCGATGAGGATGTCTGGAGTACACGGAAGCCGGGTCCCAAGCCACCTGCAAGGCTCTGGGACTTGTTCGTTCCCATCGCCTCTGCAGAACGCCAGCCTCAAGCTCAGACCTTCGCAAGACCCCTGTGGGCAAGGCCCTCGTTACACTTATGAATATGATTAATTAGGTCCAATTAACTATACTGGAATTAATGATGTGACTCACAGTTAGCTGGAGCTGCCTCTTCGCAAAGCGGTTCCCCAGTGGCTCACTCCAGTCCCAGACCAACCCCCAGCAGAGGCCCCAGAGATGGAAGCGCACAGATGAACTGGGATGAAGGAAACGAGCCCGGGGCTGTGAAGCGCCTGTTTTAGGAGCAGCCCTTCGCTTTGCTGATCCACAGGGTACAGAGCAGGGAGCTGGTGGCGTTAAATCCACAGACCTGCCACAGACTCACCCCAGAGAGGCAAAGGTCCAGCGAGGAAACGGAAGAGGCTCCGTTACTGCTGCAGAGGTAGGCTCTGGCCTAAAAACATCTTTTCAGCTCTCCCCATGCTACCCTCGGTCCTGCCCATCCCGACACAGACTCCTGGCCGCAGTGCCCTCTTCTCCCCTCAGACGCTGGCACGGATCCTACCCCACAGCCTCGCGAGTCCCGGCCGTGCCTCCACCTCCCTCAGGCTGCGCCACGAGGTCTCAATCCCACCTCTGTTTTGATGGTACCACAAAGCCATCGCTGAGGAAAAGGGGAAAAAAGCCAACCCAGGAGAGGCCCCAGATCTGTGCCCAGCCCCGCCGCCAGCCGGGGAAGAATGGGCTCCCTCATTGAGCGCTCGTCGGAGTTTGAGCAGGGCGGGCGCCAGCAGCAGGCAGCTGCGAGGAGCCTGCGCCACCTCTGCCACCGCCCAGGCAGCCTGTCCCGCGGGCCAGAGGGACCTGGGCAGAACCCGGAGCACCCAGCCAGGCTCCTCCGCACCTTTCAAATGGGATCCCAGCCCGATTCCTTCACGCTAACTTATTAACCGTCACATCTCCAGCAGGCCAAGGCCATTCACCCGCCGCAGCCAGAAGAAACTGGGGAGCGCAAAGACAACACGTGGAGCGAGGCAGCCAGGCAGCCACGGTCTCCCGCTCAGCATCCTCACACCAGAGCCGGGCCCCAGCCCCGCTCCGTGCACTGGGATTTTCCTATGCTGCAGTCCTAAAGGCAAAACACAGCCTGCGCCGGAGTACCGGAGGATTTAATCAAGCTGAGCTGTCCTCTTCCCAAACGGAAATACGCCGTTGCAGCCACAGCACGGCTGCCACACCATCATCTAGCAAAGACAAACTCCTGACTCGGTTCCAGGATCACAAAGACACCAAGGCTCGCGATCCTAGATGCTGTTCCCACAGCGTCAGACGCACTCCTAACGCCCGCATGGGTGCAGGCACGACACAGCTCTTTGAGCCTTCTTCCCTTCTTGTGACTTGCGCACGCTCTGAACGCCATCCTCATCCTCGCACCACCTCCGGTGCTCGCTGCAGCCGAGAGGAAGCCACCCCAGGTCCCACAAAGCCCTGATGCCACTGGGATACTGGCACAGGAGATGAGCTTCACTCCTGCCACGGCAGCCTGGCCTCGGGCAGCCTCTGCCACACGCTCCGGCTGAATTTCGGCAGCTCGTTGCCCAGAGCCCTGCAAAGACATTTGCTTTGCTGTCTCTGGCCTGGGCGCATCGCTGCCACCCAGAGCAGCCCCTGGTGAGCGGCAGACCCCGAAAAGGCGGGGGTTTACCGGAGGGAGCTTCAGGCCAGCGGAGCCGGAGCCCCCCCCGGCCGCTGCCAGCGGGGCAGAGCCCGGCGCCTGCGGGGCGCAAGGGGTTAAAGCGTTTAGCGAGGCCACCAGCGCGATAAATGCGGATCCGGCGCCTCCCACCGCCACCCGGGGCCGGGGCCGGCCGGGGAGGGGACTGGGGGGGGGCGGGGGGGAGGACTCTTATCCTGATACGGCGCCTTCTCCCGAGTGCGGGTTTGGAAAAACTGAGCAGGCAGGGCTGGCGCTGGAGCGGCAGCGCCGCGGCGACACAAAGCCAGCAGAGCCCTCGCCGAAAGGACGCGCGGGCGGGGCGAGCCGGGCAGGGGGCGGCGGGGTCCCCGCTCCCCCGCGGCCGCCGCATCCCCCTTCCCCGAGCCGTGCCCGGCCGGCTGCAGGGGATCCCGGGCCTGGGCAGACGGGACCCCGGCCTGTGCTGCTCCGGTCCCTGCCGGCCATCGCGGCCCCCCGGCATGTGCCACGCACGCGGGCGAGCGCCTCGCGGACGGGCAGACCCTCACACGTAGGCGCCAGCGGCGGGTGTCGGAGACGGTGCCGGGGCAGACGCGCTTTCCACGGGCGTGTGGAACCACCGGCAGCAGGAAGGGAGCGCGGCACAGGGGTGCCAGCCCCGCACATCGCTGCTGACGCCGCTCCGGCCCCACGTCGCGCCAGGGATAATGAGAGTCAAGGAATGCGAAAGAATAGCTTTGGCTGTCCCTGCTACTACAGCCTTACAGTCAGGCTGAAGGAGGAACGGAGCAATCCCTCCCTCTGATTTATTTACTCGGTACCTTCGTCTCCAGAGGACTCCTGGAGGCTCAGTCACTGCAGACCTGTGTCAGCGAGTGGCAGAGCAGAGATCGGGCCAGTTTTCAGGGAGGTCACAAGCCTGACACAAATTCAATTTTATTCAATGTCTCTATTAGTATTTGGGGTCACTTGAAATCACTGCTCTGTAAATGGGGTCATAACAGGAAAAGTTAGCGAGCTGCTGCCTTGCGCCATCTGCCAGCATGACAGGGACTTGTGTTGCCAGTAGCCTGGACCAGCACTTGCTGCCCCCATCCCCACACATGCCGTCTCCGTCCCCGGGACACTCACATTACACCTCGGTGTGTGAACGCCTCAGCCACGCAGGCCCCCAGCCGGGGGAAAGGCCTCTCCCCTGGCGTCTCAGGGGCTGACCCGCTCTGCGGAGGAGTGGGGGGCTCAGCCCGGCACATGGGGCTGATGTCCCTGCACCGACACGCACCTGCCGGGTCAGACCCTTCTGTCACAGAATCGCCTACATTGGAAGGGACCTTTCACATCATCTAGTCCAACCACCTGTCCTGCGCGCTGTGGGGCGGGCGACCATCTGAGGAAAGCCACAGGCTCTACTTGTGTGCTCAGGCTCCTCTCCCACTTCTGCTCCCTTGGTTTTCATCCAGCCCTTCCTCATCTATGCCCTGGTCTCCCAAAACATGCGGGCAAATGATCAGAGGCTGGAGCCCCTCTGCTGTGGGACAGGCTGAGAGAGCTGGGGGGGTTCAGCCTGGAGAGGAGAAGGCTCCGGGGAGACCTTCCGGCCCCTTCCAGTCCCTAAAGGGGCTCCAGGAAAGCTGGGGAGGGACTCTGGATCAGGGAGGGGAGCCATGGGACGAGGGGGAAGGGTTTTACACTGACAGAGGGGAGATTTAGATGAGATGTGAGGAAGAAATTCTTTACTGTGAGGGTGGTGAGCCCCTGGCCCAGGTTGCCCGGAGAGGTGGGAGATGCCCCATCCCTGGAAACATTCAGGCTGGACGGGGCTCTGAGATGTCCGTGCCCACGGCGGGGGGGCCGGACGCGGTGGCCTTTGAGGGTCCCCTCCCACCCCACCCTCCTGTGACGCCGATTCCCGCAGCTCTGACGCCCCCTCCCCGCCCGCCGGAGGCTCCGCAGGGTGCGGGGCGGGAGCGGCTCCTCCGTGCGGGGTCCCCCCGCGCTGCCCCGCTCGGGTCTGTGCGGTCCCTCTGCTCCAGCCCCCCCTGCCGGGGCGGGGCGGGGCGCGGCGGCGCCCCCTGGCGGCGCCCCGTGCGGGCTGCCGGGAGCGGCGGGTCCCCGGCGGGCGGAGCGGGGGGTCCCCACAGAGAGGAGAGGCGGAGGGGGCCCTTCCCCGGGCCCCCGCTCCCCCCCCGGCCCGGCAACGCGGGGTCGCTCCCCCCGCAGCCCGACTTTGCCTCCAGCTCCCCGTGCTGCGACGCACCGGAGAGAAACGCGTTGCCTTACTGCAGTCACCCCGTTTTCTCCCTACGATGATGCAAAGGCGACGCGGGGCTACGCACGAGAGAAGGGCAGCATGGGCACACAGCAGAAGGGGATGTTTCAATTAAGAGGAAAAGGGAGAAACTGTGGCTCCAGTGGAAAATGCCAAACGGAGCTTTAACATCCAGGCGCAGAAGGGAGGAAATGGATTTCCGCAGCGCGTGATACGTCCTCGTAGGAACGCACCCTCCATCCCCGCGCCAGCAGCGGTGGCTTACAGCCGGCACCTGAACCATTAAATCATGCCAACAGCCCTTCTTGAATATCTGTGTAACAGGCACCGTAATGCACTTTACAACTGCCCTTTACGCGGTGCAGACACCAAGAACCAAGCAACAAAGTCCTCTCACAGGCATTAGGAACGCGAGGGGTTGCAGGAGAGTCGCGTGTGCCGCGACACCAAATGCAGGGGGTGGCCCGGCCACAGGTATCGAGGTCAGATGGATGCCAAGGTGCTCGGGCAGGACAAAACCAGAGGCAGGAGCCAGGTGTAGAGGGGTAGAGGTGGAGGGAGGCTGCCAAAGCCCCGCTGGCTCTCCAGCAGCGTGACCTGATGGGGCGAGGAAGAGCGGTGAGGGCGAAGCAGCCCCGCTGCCAGCCCCACCACAGGGGGGACAGAGTGACAGAGGGGGCTTGGGGAACATCTGCCCCCGGCCACGGCCCCTTCCTCCTTCAAATGCAACCGCTCTCCCCATTTAAGCAAATAGGCTTGCAAACACCAAGGCGCAGTTACTCAAGGAA
The DNA here is from genome assembly GCA_008658365.1 of Alca torda. Classification (NCBI taxonomy): domain Eukaryota; kingdom Metazoa; phylum Chordata; class Aves; order Charadriiformes; family Alcidae; genus Alca; species Alca torda. The sequence goes on along the minus strand of CM018093.1, from coordinate 8,213,186 downwards.
CAAAGAAGCCAACAAGTGACAATTCGTTAAGGTGCAGCATTGCAATTGCTGTTTTCTGCACACACGCTCAATCTGCCAGGCTGAAGCACGATTTTCCCGGACAAAGCAAAAAGCAGCAAGAAGGTGACAGTGCAAGAGCCTGGAGCAGCGTCTCCTCCCTTACTGTCTCTCAACCACACAGCACTCGCGACACCAGCCTGGTCGCTGCAGAAACAGGAAAATCCCTCGGCTATAACGAAGAGCACAGTGTGTACCTTCCCCGGCCACCAGAGACAACCGCAGACTCAAAGCAGGGGAGAGCCCTGGGGACCGGAGGGTGTCCAGGGCCCCCTTTCAGAGCTGCGGGACGCAGAAAAGGCCAAGCTAAAGACCACATAAGCAGAATTACTTCACCCAGTCCCTAACGGTCTTGCTGTATTCCCCCAACTCCTCCTGCCTTCATCCCTGTTAGCAGAAGCCCTGCAAGCTTCCCCATCCTCTGACAGCCACAGCTCCGTGTCCAAGCTGGAAAAGGGGCAAGAAACACGGGGGAAAGGCAAAAAGGAGTTTTTCCAGAAGCCAATGAAATGCAACTGTGAGCATAGTTCCCATGGTAACAGCAGGATCCAGGGGAAGAAAAGGGAATGTAAATCGGATTATCAAGGGGATGAACAGGGAGGGATGAACGAACCAGTTGCGTCCGCCAGCCCAGCCAGGCTGCGCCGTGTGCCCCAGGACCGAATCCCCTCCTCGCCTCCCCCGCCCAGAGCTCCCCGGACGGCACCTCGCTCCGCTCCGGAGTCACCCAGCGAGGCAAGGTCCCCGCGGCGCGGCAGGGCTCACGGAGGGAGTCCCACCGCTCCCAGTCCAGAAACTTTCCCCAGAGCAGAGCAGTCTCCCTATAACTGATGCGATATATTACTTTCACCATCTGACATCTTAACCATAAATGAGGAGGAGGCTCAAAAATGCCCTGAACATTAAAAAAAAAAAATAAAATCCACAGAGAAGTAACTCATGAGACCCAAGATTTATGCTCCTCCACCCACAGGGGAAACAGAGCGCTCCTCCGTGACATTCTAGCAAGGACTTGTGCTTTGCAGAGCGAATACAGTGAAATCAAGGCAGCCTTCAATAAAGCCAGGAGAAGCACAGCAACCGGCATCAGATGGATTTAAGCCAACACATCCAACGGCAGCAGAGCCCCCTGTTCCAGCCTGAGCAAGGACTCCAGCCCCGCAGCGGCTCCCTGGACCCGTCTCTCCCGGCACCACTGAGCCTGCTCGCCGCACACCCTCCCCAGTGGCGCTGCCCAGCCTGGAAAGGGTTAAGCCTCAAAAGCACCTCCTGGGGTTTTGCTACTTCTTTTCTGCTCTGTTTTATTTCCTCAAAGACAGAGATCAGCTGCCTGGGTCTGGCTTGACCTCACAGCGAGCCCGCGGCCGCCCTCGCTGCACCGCAGAGTGCCAGTGTGCGGGGGGGGGCACGGGAGGGACACGCGGATTTGCTGCGCTGGAGCCCTTTTGGAGACGGGCATGCATATTTCATGACAGGGAGAGGATGCTTCAGCAGCACCCTGCAGATGTGGATTTGCGCAGTGCTGCCAGGGACACAGAAGGACAGACCCCAGGTCAGCCCTCTCCAACCCCCAGGGACCCACCGAGAAGAGGAGCCCCCCAAGGGCAAAGGGACCTCCTCTGCCCACCTCTGCTCTGCGGGGCCCGCGGCATGAGGAGCCGCAGGTGGTGCCAGCAGCTCCCGCACAAACCTGGCAGCAATGTCCCGGCAGAGAAAGCTGCACCTTGGCCTGATCCGGGATGGGTAGAGGGACAGCCCTATCTGTCCCCCCAGGACAGCCCTAGGACCATAACACCCCATCCGAACGCTGAACCAGCCCCGTGTAACCAGATGGTTGTTCCTAACTGGAGCCCAGGTTTCACGAAAGGCACAATATCCAACTGGAACCAGACGAGACACCTCCAGGGGGCCATACCGCGTTTGGCACAAAGCGTACAGGCGGCCTTTGATTCAGGCACTCAATGCAGCTTCCTCCATTCAAAAGGAGAGCGAGGTTTGAGATCCCTGTTTTGACTCCTTGCAATATGTGGAGCGGGTCCTGCCTGAGAGGCTCTGAAAGTCTGGCATAAAAGGAGCACTTGTGTCCCCACAGCACGGAAAGAAAACGGACTGAACAGCACGACGCAGGCCTGCCCAGAGCAGGGCTCAGATCGTCTCCGAAACTCTCAAGCACGATCTAACAGCAAAACTGTGGGGCCCGTAGTACCACAGCGTGTTCCTATCGGCAATTTTGTGTGGAAGGAACGACCAGGCGCCCTGGCTCAAGTCCCCCAAAATCCAGCCATGCAGCAGTGATGCCAACAGGAGGAAGGAGCAAGATCTCAGCAAGGGGAGCCTGTGGAGGACCACAGCTCTGGAAGTGAATTGAGACAAAGCTGCTACGCTTTTCTTGGACATGAATTCGAGTGGGAGGTGTTTGTTACTGCCAATACATTTTTCCTCATACACAGTTCTTCCACATGAGGTTGAACCGTTAAGCGTTGACAGTGCATCTGTTAAGATTGGCTCTAGAAACCAAATGTTCTTGAAAATAAAGAGAGAAACATGCTGTGCTTGCCCTTCACCTTCCCAGCACCATGAAGAAAAGCCGCGTGGAGCAGCCCATGTGCCCGAGAGCCACCGTGTTTCGAGTACTCCTCTGCGTGAAAGGTGCAGCAGGCTGAGGAACACGGACAAGTTCCCCAAGGATGCCAAGACTCGGCAAAAGGGCGGCATGACAACGTCAGGCTTGTTTCTGCTGCCAATATGAGGCTCCAAGGAAAGGTCCCACAGAAGATCTGGGAGAAGGGCTCTTGCCAGTACTTCAAATTCCTCTCCTGCTTTGTGCTTTCTTTTTACAACCGCATTTCTGTCCTACCTCCCACGGCAGCTACCTTGGGCTTAGGGCAAACAGTGACCCTGCTTCTTCGCGAAGATCCTGCCCCCAGCAGATAGCACTGGGATCACCACAGACTACGAGCCCTGGAAGAGGACATCCCTGCAAACAGAGGAAGATGATCTTCCTCCAAGGTCATGAAATCTTTTCTTCAGAGGAAGAAGAAAAAAAAAAAAAAAGAAAGGCCGACGTAGCCTCCTCACTTGACTCCCTTTAATTAGTAACCATCTGGTTTTGAGAAGAGCTGTCAACCGATGTAGAGCATTTGGCAAGCTTCCTCAGCTGCTGCTCTCCTAACTTCAGTTCTTCTTGGAAACGCTCTAAGCCCCGAGATGCCAAAAAGAAATGAAAAGAAAAGCAAAAGAGAAGAGGACACGAGCGAAGCGGAAGAGCAAGGATGCAGAATAACCGAGCGGATGGAGCGAGACATTCCCCAGTTCCACTTCCAGGTCGGGGAGCAAATGGCAAACGCTGCTGGCCGTCTGAGAGCCGGGAAGCCCCTCACCCAGGCAGCCACGGGAGGAGCTGCAATACCTCAAGCACCGTATTTCAAACAAGCCGGTACAAATCCCTCAACATTTTCTGGAAGCCCGGTTGCTCAGTTTGGCGGCCTGGCCAAATTCCAACTTAGGCAGTGACTTTCTGTCTTCCTAAATTCCCTCCCTCACCGTAATTTCTTCTGTGTCCCACCCAACCGCTGTGTGCCTGCAGTTGCCTGTGCTGCTCCAGCACAGCGTTCATCCACCGGGGCAGACACGGACAATCGTACAAGCCAAACGCATCGTGCTCTGTGGACGAGAGCTGCGATGCTCCTCCTTGAGTTTTGCCCTGGTTCTGCCCGATGCCACGTTCTGCTCAAACAGAGGGGATTGCTCTCAACGCAGAAACCCGCAGGTGCGAAGGAGGGAGCGAGGAGGGACGCTAACCCATCTGCTCGGCAAGCTCCGGAGCCACAGCAGCTCAGGCGCTGCTGGCACAAGCCCTTTTGCTCTTTCCAGGGGCGCAGCCGCCCTGGGAGCGACGCTGGGCGGCAGGAGCCAGGCTGCAGCACTTTGTGAGCGCTGCCTCCTCATTAACATTCCGCACATGGCTCAAGCAGCTTTTAGATTACTCCTTCCTGACTCTGGGACCTCGTGCGTGAGTCAGAGGCTTGCACATTTGCTTCTCCTGATCCCTGAGAGCCCACAACACATGGCAAACTACGTTTTGAACAGTTCCCTTAATTTCTGCGCGCAGACGACCTTCTTCTCACTTTCGTGAAGAAGCAGAGTCATCCTCTACTCCCCCAAACAGCACCACGCGCACAGGGACCACCACCCTCTTCTCTCACAGACACGGTCTGATTTTGCAATACCCTCTCGTAAGCAGGTACATCAGACTCCCCTTTACTCATTTCCACCCCATTCCCATGTGGTGCTTCAGCTCCCTTTCCATTCCCCAGACCCATGGCAATGGGGCACAGGCACAGATGAAGGAGCGGAGGATCCGCACGTTAAATACAGTAATACCCCGCTACAAACAGGGCAGGTATCGTTTCCCAATGTGTTTCTGCAGATCTGTCCTATGCGTCAAAGGAGTCCGAGATGCAAACCTACGAGATCCTCCCATTAAACTTGCCCTGACATTCACCTGTCACGGCAGCAGAGCTGTAACCTCGTTGACTCCTGACCCACGAGTAAAAAGCAGGCATAAAATTCCTTATTAGAGCATCTGAAACCACCAGGGACCCACGCCTGATTAACATTCTCGCACATTTCCAGAGGGGCAGACGAGCAGGTTTCAGCTGCCGTGACCTGCGTGGGGCTGAGAGATATTCTCACTTTCTGTCTCAGGAGCCGCACGAGACTCGGGGTCGGCTGGGATGCCCGCTGTTGGCGGGGCAGAGCCCAGGAACTCTCTCACACCCACTTCTTTTAAAAGAATGAATGTGCCGGTCTGACACGCTTGGGGCTGGAAATCCCCATGCAGGGAACGGGGGGGCGCCCAGGCAGGGGAACCACGTTCGGGTTAGCGGGCCTGGACCACCTTCCCGTGACCCTCAACATGGCCAAAGGACCAAAAGCGAAAAGCTGTGGACACCGTTCCTCTTTTCGGCTTCCCAACCTCGGCTGGGGAAAACAAAGCTTTTCCTTTACACTGTACGCTCCTCTCCAAGCCACAGGAACCCCTGCGCAATGCTTCCGTCTTCCATGCTTCTCCTCCAAAACCTTCCTTCCTCGTCTATTAGCATTATGCAAAGCGCCCAACTGCCAACGCCAATGAGACTTCAGGCACAAATCCATCTACTTCTCCCCTCCAGCTCTTAATTAACATGTGGACTTTAATTACATTTCCCGTTTTCATGACAAAATATGTCTCTCTCCTCCACCTGCCCCTCCCGGAGCTCATTACAAGAGCTCTAATAATAATCATCATCCCTCTACCCCGAGAGCGCGGCGGGGGGCACCTGCTCCGTGTTCCCAAGCTGCCCCATCCCACCGAGGCCCCGGTCACTCACTCCTTGGAGCGCCGCGTGCCCTGGTCCCGTTCCAAGGAGAGGGGCGGAAGCACCACTAACAGGTTGGCACAACATATTGCCAGGGCGGGATGGTGCCTGCAGGCTTTGGCTGCAGCGAAAGACATTACAATTCAAGGGTGGACACAGAAACAAAGACAAATCGGGGAGGTATTAGGGATACTCTTCCTTTTCAAAGGTAAGGATGGGCCACCCTCCTGCTGAAGAAGCTCTGTCCTCACTATCTATACGAGACACGGCAAACACTGCTAGGAAGCTTTGCAGTAGCACTCAGCTGGTTCACAGACCCATGCAGTACAAAAAAACGGGAAAACTTTCTAACAAACCTCCCCATCGTCCCTGATTCAGCCACTAGAAAAGCCTCAGTAAATCACAAAGCATCCATTTCCTAGGAGAAAGGGAAAACTGAGAAATTCTTCCCTATCCAGCCAGGTGGGAGCAGGCAAGCAGCTGACAGAATTTACCGGAGCAGGGACCTGGGTGCAGTCAGGCTTTCACGAAGCTCAGGCGTTCGTCTGAAGGAAACAACCTGCTACCGCTCTCCTCACAAGTCCGGGAACGTCACCCAGATGCGATCTACCACGGCGGGGAGAACGAGTCCTGCACAACATCAGCCTTGGATTTGCAACCTCGGAATCAGCTCTCAGACCAACTGTTTTATCTGAACGTTCAGAATTCGCCACTCAGCTGGTGGCTTTGTCCACTTACAGAGGTCGGGAAATGAGATTTTCCTTAGGTGTTACTTTCCACTTTAGACTTTCAGTGCTCCTCGAAGACTTAGCCTCTAGCCCGCCTGGCAGCAAACAGTAAGGAAATACCGAACTGAACATCGAGCTAGGCAATGTTTGCTTTAGCTTGCAGGCAGACCGAAGGCAGCGAGCTGCCCACCTCTTCCCTTGCCGAGCTCTGAAGAATTAGCAATACTTCACAGAGCAGACGTGACATCAGGCTCTTGGGACACAGACAATAACATAAGGGCAGCACCGAGGCGCTCGCAACACAAAGGCGATATAGGAAGGACTGAAAGTATGGCCCAGGCAGAGTCTGCAAGGCAAGGACCGCGTGATCCAAACATCCAGCAAAGCGCATCACGCACGACTCGGGCAGAAAGAAGAGCTCGCGGCAGAGCTCCGCGCACGGGCAGCGAACACGCCACGAGCGCAGACGGTGTCTCTGCTGCTCGCAGAAACCCGCATCCCTCCCCACAGTCCAACTGTGTAAGAAAACCAAGTAATTGCCCGAGCGAGAGGGTGTCGATAAGTGCTGCAGAAGGGAGACGATGTCCCTTTAAATGTGACTAAAGTGTTGTCAATGGATCTGCCATGGTAGAGGAGTTAATCCCCCCCCCAGCCCCTCTCAGCCACTGTGATGGGATAATTAGATGCGAGGGCTCAGCGCGGATGATGCTCCAGTTGCTTAGCAACTAATGGTTTCCATGGAAATGGCAAAGCACAGCCTTCGGAGCAGTAAGTGAGCAGTGCAGCAGGGCAGGGAAAGATGCCTTAAACTCCTGCACTGATCCTCTCCTCCAGAATCACTCGGAGGCCTTGAGGTATTAGGGGAGTGAGAAGGGGGTGCCTTAAAGATACAACATCCCCGTTTCAAGCAGCAGTAAAAAGAAAAGGGCTTTTTTTTAGACTAAACTTTCAGTGATGTGGTCCTCCCGATCGTGGTGACCCTCCACTGGCAGGATGAATCACACAGAGTGGTCTCACGCGGAGGCTCGTGCCCCGATACGCGGCTCATCCCGCTGTAAGCAGCTCAATGCGATTCCAGCATCAGGTCTCGCACCCAGCGGGGCTGAGAGGTGAACACGCGCACACACACTAATGTGTTGCGATTTTTCAGTGCTGTCCTGTAGGATGCCATGTACAGGCATCCAGCCTGGCCCTGAACCAGCAGGCAAGAGGTTTCCTCTCGATTCTGCAGCTCCGCAACACATACAAAAGCGACACTGGCTATAAAACATGAAGAGTCTCGCCAGAATAACAGAGATCAGATTTATTAACCTTAGCCCAAGTCTGTCATCTGGTACTTCCTTCAACACGACCAATTCCTACTGCTTTATTACCGCCGCTGCCTGCACCAAGCCAGCATCCCGCTGTTTCCGAGCTTCGCAGCCACGACCTGTGTCTCTCCTCACTAAACACGGCACGTGCTGGCCGTGCAGCCGCACTGCTGCAATCTTGTCATCTCCAGAGCTTAGCCGAGACAAGCGCTGTCTGTATTTCGATAAGAGAGCCCTGGGACGCTCAGGTGGGGCTGTTGGCTCAGGACGAGGTGGTCTTCACCCCCCTCACACGATGCAGGGATGGGCTGCATCGCCATCGCTGCCTGACAGCGACAGCCTTACGCGTTACAGCTTTGCAAACGCCTCGAGCCCCAATGGCACAGAAGAGGGTTTGGAAACTCACACCACGAAGACAAGCCCCGCTCTCCCACCCTCCCCCTCCAGCCAGCCCCGCTCTCCCGACAAGAAGCGTTCCCTGCAGAGACAGCAGCAGCCCCGTGCCTTGGGCACTGGCTGCAGCACACGCGCTCGCAGCTTTCCTTTTCCCCTTCCCACCCGGGAGGAGGCTGGCAGCACGTGCTCCGCTCCGCCGTGTGCCATCTCTTCTTGGCAGAGAGCATGTGAAATGGAGAATAGGGCAGTCCCCTCCCTCGGGCAGTGGCTGAGCCGGGAGGTGGCACGTAGTGCCAGTGAGGGGCAGCCAGATCGGGCGCAGGGACCCCCATTTTGCGTCGGTCAAAGCCACCGACTCCGAGATGCTCTGCGGCTCCTTCTTCCCTTCACTGCAAGCGTTGCTTTGCCCCCCCTGCAAACCCAGGGGATGCCGGCTGCGGCATCCAGGAGGGATGGAGCATCCTATGGGCCACCCTGCGCCAAGGGCTAATTTAGCCGCGAGCGAGGTCTCCTCCCTGGAGCCCTGTCCTCATCCACCCGGCACTTCAGGAAGGTACCAGAGCAGAGTCGCCAAAAAACTTGCGGAGCGTTTCAGACTCTGTCCCCTATGGCTTTCAAAGGAGGAAATCAAAGGGAAGCGCCGCGCTTTGTTCCGTGGGGGAGCGGCACGAAAGGTGAGCAGCGGCGAGCCCGGCAGAACCGGTCGCTTCAATCGTCCGCCAGCTCACCTTTGAAGTGGTTTTAAAAATCAGGGAGGAGGGGCAGAGACCCGAGTTCAGCTCTTTTACTGCAACTTCACAGAATTTGAGGATGTGGGGGGTAAGAGGCCGCCTTTCCCCCACCAGAAAAATAGCATATCTGTTCAGAGCGAATAGAATACAGCTAATAAAAAAGGCTGCGATACGCATCAAGTACGCATCAAGTCCTCACGGCCTGAGGAGGCCACGAACAGCTACGATGGCAGCAGCGGCATCTGCCTACGGTACCAACCGAGACAGAGCCAGGCACACGCAGGATTAACCGGGCGCCCTGATGCAGACCCCGTCCAGTGCCGATGGAGCGACTGACCCCCCCCAGTCCACAGCCTCCTCCCTGCCTCGTGTTCCCTCTCCCCCCGCCCGCCCCTGCTTTCCCCGCTGCCTCCTCTTTAACAGAAAGGTCTCGTTTGGACCCCGGCCCACGCCAAGCCTGGGAGCTCTTTCCGTATTGTAGTCACAGCATCAGCCATTGCTGCAGCACGGGGAGTCGCAGCAACGCCAACCCAGCAGGGGTGGCACCGCGCGGGGACAAGCCAGGCGCCTACTGTACACCGCGTACTAGGAGGATGGGGAAAAGTACCAATCACTTAATTGGAAATTAACCTCTGTTCTACCACAGAAGTATATAAAGAACACAGCTGACTGGCGTGACCAGCGTTCACGCGCCCAGTCCCCCAAGCCCACCGAGCTTGTTTCTGTACAAACACCGACAGCTGAGGGAAGCCAAGGCAAGAGGCAATACCCTCCTTTCACCACGGACAAGCGGATGTCATTCCGTACAAATCCAAAGCTTTCGGGGGCTGTGGAATACAAGAGCCATTCAAGCCAGACTGGAGTAACAACCCAGAGTCAGAAGCCAAGTTACAGAGCTCCCCCCTCTTTAGGGGGGAGAGTGAGCTCAAACCCAACATCTTTCAGAAAGAGGAGCAGCTCCAGTTTCTCTGGCTGGCCGAGGAGACCTCGCGCAGCACGCTCAGCAGACGCACGAAGCCGTAAGCCTGGCCGAAGACATCCACGCACACGCAAAAGTCACACACCCTGAGAAGCAATCGAGCACGCTCACAGTTACATCTCAAATCCGAAATGTCTTTTCTCTCTTGATTTGCAAACAAGTCTTAATCTAAAACACCAAGAGTCGGGAATAGGCAAGGAAAGAGAACTGCGCTTGCCCCCCGACCCCAACAGCATCCTTACAAAGCTTCCCTGGAATTCTCGTGGTTACGATGTGTGCGGGAGTAGGTGAGACCGGTTTGCAGTAAAACCATACCATCAAGTGGCTTCCGCGCCGGTGACACTCACCTGAGAAGAGCTGGCTTTGAAGAATCCGGACGTCCCGAGCCCAGACACCTCCAGCTTGTCGCCTCTCTACATTTTCAGCTCCGTTCATGGTGCAGATAGCGATGCTGGCTGCTTTGACCTTCTGCACGTGTCAGCAGGTTCCCTTCCAACTCCTGTTTCACCTTCCAAAGCTAGAGGGGGACCAGAAAATGAGATGGCTTTAGGAGGCAAGTGTGAGCTGCTGGTTAAGCCACAGGGCACAAAGAATCGGCAGCCTTAGACAACTTGGCTCTATCAGTCCGATGGAGATCCCTCTCCCCTGGGGAAGCAGGGGCAGCAGGACAGAGCTCAGGGCTTACGATGCTTCCCCCAGAATACACAGGATACAAACCAATGGGACTAGGATTCAGCAACTGCCCAGCCAAAGGCAAAATTAAGGCCTTTTAGTCTTTTCCTGGACTTAAGGGAAAGGTCCGTGGTTGCAACTGTATATATTTAAAACATTCTTAGGCTTTAAGCTGGAAACCGACACTTCTGGTCCCAGTTTTGCTAGCTTCATCGCACGCACTGGGCAGACCACAGCGCTCACTTCCCTGTTTGTGTGAGAGCAGCGCCTCAAATCTCCCCCAGTACGAAGTAAACATTATCACACGGGGGAACGGTTTCCACCCCTGCAGCAGAGGCAGCAAATATTAACAAGCTCTTTTCACATCTTTTTTTGGGGGACGGTCTAAGTACAACTGTTCAGGGCTTCTCTGGAAGGAGCACTATATCATTATATTATATTATATTAAGTTATAACCTATCCCTCCCCTTCCCTTGTGTTACTCACCAGCTCCACAGACAGGTACAGCCTTCTCTGAGGACAGAGGAACCTGGGGGAAGATGGGAGAAGGGACTCTCTAACGAGCTGCAGGTGGCCCAGGCAGGTCGGCAGCTGTTTCTCATCTCCCTCATTGCTCTGGAGCGGCTTTTGCTGGTGGAAACCCCCCACCTGAGTCGGGGGCACCGGCTCTGAACCAGCTACAGGTGAATTCAATCGCTGCCTGCAAAACGCCGGCTCATACGGCCTCTTGTGGCCGAGCCTCTTGCTCCGGTCATCCTCTGCCGGGATGCTCCTGGAAAGCGGCACGGAGACCCATGTCCTTCCCAGGGACAGCTCCATCCCCAAATATCCCGCTGTCTTTCCCTCCCCCCCATCGGTGCCTCGCACGTCGCCCTCTTGCTTTTCCGAAGCCTGGCTGAGGAGCAAGCAGGTCAAGATGCTTCATCCACATGCAGGGTCTAGCTGGAGCAGGACTTCTTCCCCCCCCCCCCCAAAAATACTTACGCGGTTCTAAGATTATTAACAAAGGCGCATCCAGCCTAGCACTCTCGTGCGAGTTTACTGTCGGAGTACCAAAGGTTACGTGGGTAGGTGAGGCGTCAGTTGAGGGTGCCTGCAGATAATCACCGGCTTAATGAATTACTCTGCCTCAGCTGATGCACACCCCACTGCGGGAGAGTTTCGCTCCAGATAGGAAGGGGAAAGCTACTTTGTGGTGCGACAGGTCGAGTGATATGCAGTAAATTATTAAACTATAGTAGCTGGATTGTTTGCAACACATCTCAAGTCAAACACCAGGCTCCAGTTTCAGGAAGGGGAAGGGATTTCTGACTGGGGCGCGCTCCGACTTTTTTGAGGAAAGCAGCCAACGAGCAGGTCCCACCCACACCTGAGGAACCTGACGGGGAGCACATCGGCTCTGCTAACGACTGAACTTTGTCACACAGGGGTGGGAAAAGCGACTGTAGACTTTTCCACGTAGCAACAGCCAAGCCGTACTGGCTTGATAGTTGTGAAATGCCCAACAAGTACGTACGGTACAAGCTACTGCGCCTGCTTTTATTCAAGAGGCAAAACTGAGCATGCCAGGTCCTTCTCTGCCCTTTGAAAGTTACCTTTTCCAGAAAAGCTGGGTTTGGTGTCTGGCTTATTTTTCAACAGCCCGTCTCAAAAGATGCAAATACGCGAGGGGCGAGAACAGCGGCAGCAAACAGTGGAGGAACGTTTGGCCCGCAGAGCAAGCCTGCAGCGGGGAGAAGCATTTTCTTTCATCACGCAGAAAAAAACCTACATCACTCGAAGCCAAACCTTTGGTGCAAGGGGGCACGGAATTCACTTTTAAGCTGAGACTCTCCCAACATGTTGTGGCGCGTTCTTTGCCAGCAATTGCCAAAACCAGCCTCTTTCTGTCCATCTCGCTGCTGCAGACTGCCACCGAGTCCCTGACGTACCCCTCCGCTACGAGCGCAACCTGTGTCCTCCTACAAAACGGTCAACATACACAGAGAGTCTGAAACCTAATTGTCCGCCGGTGCTAAGCCAGGGCTTGGATTTTGATTTGAGGCCACTCCGTTTCCAGCCGTGCCACCCGCCTCCCCTGCCCCCCGGCAGAAGAGGGGTGGGGAGTGGGTGAATGGGGTGAGGGTGTATTGCAACCCCCGGCAATAGCACAAACCACGTGGCTTCACTCGAAATCCCTGGCACAGGTTAGGCCGGGGGATGTATGAAAGATACAGTCGAAGAAACAAAACCAATTCAGGAAGGCGCAGGAGTCAGGTTGCGTCTTCGAGCTGCACAAGCAGCTTCTGAGACACACGCTGCGAAAGCACGCCCGGCGTCTGCTTGACCCGGCTCCTCTCCCCCCGGCGTGGTACCCCCTCGGTGTTTCGCCTGGGCTGAGCTAAAGCAGTTTCCAGCCTTAAAACCCTCCACGTCCAGTGAGCTCCCCGGTACCTGCAAACGCATCCCGAGCGCCCTCAGCATCCCTCAGAGATCCGTCCTGCTTCCAGAGGCATTTGGGCTCGCAGGTTGGGCAAGTCCACCGCAGAGCGTAGGTAACACTGTGATTTTATCACAAGCAGGAAAAAATCAGTTGTTAGCCTAACGAACACAGGAATGGCTCATTTATTAAGGCTCTAGCAAAGTAAACGGGCAGAAAACAGAGCCTGCGTGCTGCCACCTATCTTATTCTCAATCGGCTCGCTCACCCCACCAATATGGACCATTTACTCACTGGAAGGGGCTTTAATAGGTATTTAGAAGTATGAAACAGAGACCAGCCTTTCACCCACCTGTGCGATACCCTTTTTTTAAAAAAAATATGAAATCAAGTCTCTCAGCACACAGAGCCCTTCAAGCTCCTGGGATTCTTTGTGCCGCCCTCACAGATCCCGCTGCGCTCAGCACCTGGAGATTGCTTCGCCATATGAAGAAAATGTACTTGAGTTTTCAAAACAAGCCGTTTTGGGAAAGCCTGCATTTAAAAAACGGCCTGGAGGACTGGGATATGGCAGAGGAGCTCAACCTCACCGTCACTACTGAAAGGTTTCTGAAAGGTAAGGGCCTGAAGGGGACAGATTGGTTTGGCTTCCTTTTAAAAAGATTCCCGTCTCTAAAACGCAGGTGAAAATTGTAGAATCTGGTAAATAGTAAGTTCCAGTCTAGAAGGTAACGAAAAGCTCATTTTCGTTATTTTTAAATGAGATCAGAACAAATTAGAAGTGTCTGCAATTGGGCATGAAGTCAGTCTGCAGCTTGCCGCAAACGATGCCAGCACAAAAAGGCTCCCCATGGTGTCCCTGGGCTCCCCCCTCCGCCAGCTCCCGGCCAGACCCCGCACCGTGCCGAGCTGAGCCCCGGCACACGGGTGCCGGATGCCAGGGGAAAGGCTGGGACCTCTCACCACCTGCAGAGGCTGGCGGCGCTTCAGGGAACGGCCCGGGAAAGGGGCTTTTCCTTTGCCAGCCAGAACATCTGGACTGGAATTTTTCTAAGCTTACCCAGAAAAAGCTGAAGCCCGTCTCCCGAGGACAAGGACATAATGACATAGCTGTGCCTGCAGATAGGCTTCCCTCTGAATGCAACCTTTTGGGTAGACAAATGTGGGAAAGGAGGACTGAAGGGAGTAATTTACACTCTTCTGGCTTTCCAGGGGAAAGAGAAAGCACAATTTCAGGGCTGAGCACCGTTGTTCGGGCTAGCCACGGCGGTGCAAGAACAGGCAGACATGCACGCTGTATGCACAACAGGAAATAACACACTATTAGAGGGATGCGAAGGCAACTGGGGACCTTTGCCTTGGGATTTGCATCGCGTTAGAGCTTCCCCAGGCTGCCTCTGGACAGCAGGGTCCAGAAACAGTCCTCGGGCACGACCAGGGAGTGATGTTTCTCCTTCTCCTCAGAAGCTGGCCATCAGCCCCACCTGTGGATGTGGGTAAAGCCCAGCCTGGTCTGCCCCTTCCCCGGGAGCCCCGGCGCAGACCCGGCCGGGTCCCACAGCCCGGTGGTCACGGGTGCCACGGAAACCTCCTCTCCGAACACATCCTGGGACAACGCCAAGCTGGACTGCTCCGAGGAGGACGCGCTGGCAGCCTCCAGCCAGGCTGGAAAGGTACAAAAAAGGGAACCGCTTGGGCAGTCTGAAGCATCGTATGCGCTTAACGGTCCTGCAGGAACGAACGAGCTGGCTCAGCGGCTCCGCGAGCCGTTGCCTCCCGCTTCAGCAGGGGTCAGTCAACGCATGGAGCCCGACTGAGGAACAGGGGGAGAGTACAAAGTGCAGGGCAGGAGGCTGAAATTTAAAGTCTATAAACTTTCTCTATGCTCTCTGCCAGACCCACCCTCCCCCAGAACAAAGCAGCTTATCCTAATATATCCACGTCCTTTTCCTCCTTCCTCTCCCCAGCTTACTGAGGAGGAAGAGGCTTCACGTGTGGACATCCCAGTTCCTCAGGAGATGCCAGAAACTCCCAAACTCCAGGCGATGCCAATGCCCTGGAAATCCGTGGTCCTCAGACCTCAGAGTGTGAAGCTCAAGTGCTCCAGGCAGACGAGCACCAAAATCAAGGGAGGCTGGCCCCGTCCCCCCCTGAATTACTGCATCCTCATCACCCTCGCCCTGGGCAACAGCGCAAGTGGCAGCCTGACCGTACAGCAGATCTACCAGTTCACACGGTACCCGCTCTCCCCCCGGCTCCTCGTGCAGAGCGAGGGGAAGAGGGACAACGAGGGGTACAGGAGTCCCTGATCTTCTGCCGGGGAGCAGGGATGTGGCAGCCAGGGCTTATGTTCTGGTCTTAGCTCTGCCTTCGGCTCGAGACACCGCGGAGAAAACTGCTTCCCCTCTTTGTCAACACCCAAACCCGGGAGCCTCGAGAGCCGGCATTTTAGTTTTGTCTTACCATCCTTACACCACAGGGGTCAGCTCGGGACAAATCTTTTCTCTCCACAGGCAGCACTTCCCATTTTTTGAAACGGCCCCAGAGGGCTGGAAAAGCACGATCCGACACAACCTGTGCTTCAGCAGCTGCTTTGAGAAAAGCACTGGCATTGTGTGTGGAGAGGGAAACCGCAAGTCCTGCCTGTGGAAACTGACTCCAGAAGGACGCAGGAAGTTCCAGGAGGAAGCCCAGGCTCTGCCCAAAGAGGCTCTCGACCTGGTGCGCCAAAGCATGAGCGACCCGGGTAGGTGTCAGAGCGCAGGAGCCCCGCAAGAAGCAGAGGGAGTCAGGCTGTGGTGGGAGGGCTGCAGGTGAGCACCCAAACACCGGGGTCTGGGAGATGCCACCAGACGCTCAGGGACCCCTGTAGCGATACCCCCACACGCAGGGCTTGGTCACCAGACCAGCCAAGGACCCTTCTGTAATGAAACCAACACGGCAGGAGAAACGCACCAGGCTGCATTAAATCACAGAGCCTTCACCTGGCTCGTGCGTTGCTCAGCAATGTGCTACCTCTCAGCTTAACGCGGATAAGAACTGAGGCTGTAGCATCAGTGCCCGAGCTGCCGTTACAGCCCAATTAACTGTTGCAACTTCACTCTCCGTATCTTTTGCAGATCTCATGAGATCCCTGTTTGGCCTATGATTCCTTCTGGCTCCCTGCTCCTGAAACACGTACTATGTCTCTTCAAACCAAGCTTGTTCTCTCGGGTGCTGCCGCAGGTAGCTTCCCAAGAACTGCGTGTGGAAATTACGAGCATCATGACGTAAGGGCTCAAATTTAGAAGGGGGGGAGGAGAAAGATGACCAGTCTCATTTCCTTCAGAAAGGCAAGTTTTCTCTCCAGCTGCACACATCTGAAGTCGCAGAGCCCGCTACGACTTTAACACCAAGTCCTCCACCCAAGCCGTTGCCCTGTGCAACGTTCTTGCGGCGTGGAGGATTAAACTGCAGGAGAAGGTCGGTCTGTTCCCTACCAGGGGTCCCAGCCCAAGGTCAGGGGCTGAGCAGAGGCGGCGTGAGCTGGCTGAGAGGAGCCCGCGCCACGCAGAGGTTATCCCAAGCTGCTGTAACACCGGCAGGCAAAGGATCCACAGAGCTGCTGGGCCGGCTGCTTTGCAGAGCGCTCGGAATCTCTGCAACGCTCCCTCGGCAGAAATCAGCAGGTGCTGCAGAGTGTGAGGAGGGAGAGGCAAGGACGCAACACAGGGAAAAACCAGCCAGTCGGGGCTTGCTGTCGTGCTGGTCACTTACCGGCTCCTCCAGCGAGAGGCAGGAAAGTCAGGTCCCCAGGCCAGAATGCAGGCAGGTACCAGGTGCCCAGTGTTCCAGAAGAGTAGATTTGTCACACCTTCTTCCTGGCTGCTGCGGCAGCTGCTGGAGTAGCAGCGTGATGGGTCCAGTTACATCCATGATGAGCAGCAGGAGCCGGGGCGCCCGTCACAGGGGACAAGCAGCACAGAGCCATGACACGAGCTCTGGAGCCCACTGCGGGGCTGTACCCCAGACCTGACCCACAGGGCGAGGATGCCGGAGGATGACCCGTCCCGACACGCTCGGCAGGGCTGGCTGGGGCACCCTGCGGATCAGCTCCTTTCGCACTGGAGCATAAAAACAGACACGTTAAAAGTGAACTGATCCCCAGGCTCAGGTCTAAGCGCAGGTACTGGGACAGGGTGGGTCTGCTCAGCCGGGCACTAACATCACCCGAGCCACGGCAGGAGCCGGAGGGAGGGAGAGGATGGCTGTCAGCCCCACGCAGGCTGTCTGTCCCTCTGAGCAGGACCTGATCCACCGCCAACGGTCTTTGGAGGCCTGGCTGCGCTGGATGGCAGCACTGAGATAACCTGGGTGCTGCGGTTCAGATGCTCTACTTCAGTCACATCAGGCCAGGCCACGAGCACCCTCTGCTCTTACTGAATGCAAAAAAAAAAAAACCAAACACAAAACCAGGTTTTGGTAGAGCTGTAGATGGGCAGGAAAACAAAGGTGTCAGAGCAATGCTACCAAACAGACTGGCGAAAAGGCAGCTAGGTGGGATGTCAGCACGTTTTGGGAATGTATGACGCGTCTCCAGAGAGCATTCATAACAATCACAGAATGGTCTGGGTGAGAAGGGACCTTAAAGCCCCCCCAGTGGCACCCCCTGCCCTGGGCAGGGACACCTCCCACCAGCCCAGGTCGCTCCAAGCCCCGTCCAGCCTGGCCTTGAACCCCTCCAGGGATGGGGCAGCCACAGCTTCTCTGGGCAACCTGGGCCAGGGGCTCACCCCCCTCACAGTAAAGAATTTCTGCCTCAGATCTCACCTAAATCTTTCAGTTTCAAAAAGGGCCGTGTCCCCCCCGGCCCCCCTGCCCACGCTGCTGGGGATGCAGCCCAGGCTGCGGGGGGCTCTGGGCTGCCAGCGCACGCTGCCGGGGTGTGCTGAGCTTCCCACCCCCCAGCACCCCCAGGCCCCTCTCGGCCGGGCTGCCCTCAGCCCATCCTCCGCCCGGCCCGGGTTTGTGCTGGGGGTGCCCCGACCCAGGCGCACAACAACCGAACGAAGTCCGCAACCGAGTAAAAAGCCTGAGCCGGCCCCGGGGCGACACACGCCACAGGCCCGTCCCCGCCCGGCACCGAGACGCCCCCCGCCCGCTCTCACACGGGCGCGGGTCCCCGGCCATCCGCACCGGCCCCGCGGTCCCGCCCTGCCCGGGGCCCTGCCCGGGGTCGGGGGGGCGGTGCTGCCGCCGCGCCTGCGCCCGGGGCCGGCGGGGCCGCCATGGCGGTGCACTACTGCGAGCTCTGCCGCCGCTCCTCCTTCGCGGGCCGCCGGCACCTCTACAGCGCCGGGCACCGGCGGCGGCTGCAGGAGGCGCTGGCACAGCTGCAGGAGGCGGTGGCGGCGGCGCGGGCGGCGGCGGCGGCGGCGGGGGGGGAGGCGGCCCTGCGGCCCTACGACCCGGCGGAGCACGGCCGGCGCGTCTGGTGCCTGGTGTGCGGCCGCGGCGTGCGGCGGGACGGGCGGAGCGGCGGGATGGCCCTGCCGCAGGCCGGCCTCCTCCGGCACCTGGCCGGGTGCGTGGCGGGCGGCCGGGGGGCACCGGGGGTGGGGTGTCACCGGGGGGGCGGGGCCACCGGGGGCGGGGAGGGGAGGGGAGGGGCGGCCGGGTGGGGCGGCGGGCGAGCGGTGCCCGCTGACGGGTGCCCCGCAGGCCCGAGCACCGGCGGGAGGCGGCGCGGTTCTGGCGGGAGCAGCGGGCGGAGGCGGCGCTGCGGGAGCGGGTGCTGGTGCCGGCCGAGGAGTACGAGCGGTTCGCCCGGGGGCTGGAGCGGGCGCTGGCCGAGCACCGGCGGCGGGAGGAGGAGCGCATCCAGCAGGTACCCCCCGCCCCGCCCCGCCCCGGGCCCGGGCCGCCGCGGCCGCGGCCCGGCCCCACCGCCCCGCTCTCCCCGCAGATGGCGGCCGGCATCCGGGAGGCCGAGCGCAGGCAGCGGGAGACGGTGCGGGACGCGCTGCAGGTGGGTGAGCCCGGTCCTGCCCCCCGGCAACAGTGCCGGGAGGAGCGGGGGGCTCTGCTGGGGACCAGAGATACCGCTGCTTTTCCCTGAATCAGCTTCAAGCGGAGCCAGAGCCCGGCCCGGGACCTCCCGTCGGCAGCCCCCCGGCAACACCGGGAAGGTGAGAACCGTTTTCCCCTCCCGTTCCCAGACGGAGCCGCAGCCAACACTGCCATCACTGGGGTCTGGCACTCGCTCAGATCCTCCACAAACTTTTGTCCAGGCTCCAGTAAGCACCACCACCCCAGAACGGTTACTGCCGCGCGTTCGTAGGTGAGCCCTGACAGCCAGAAAGAGCCAGCGCAGTGATAACACGCAAGCGTTTAACACAGTCCTTCCCCAAGAACATTCCTCCTTTTCGTTCTTACTGCAAAGCTCCACACACAAACTCCAGCAACCTCCGGACAGTCGCTGCCCACCCGGCTCCGGCCATTACTCACCTCTGGGGCTGCCTTGTCCCCTCTCTGTTCCAGGGACTCCCGCGATGCAGAGCAGCCCGGCCCCAGCAGGATGCAGACGGGACCTGACTTCAACTGGATGGAATCAGGCCAGGCTTTGACCTTCATTGGCCACCAGGTAGGGGTGACTCGCTAACGCGCGGGACTTAAACGTGACTGCGGGTAACAGGCAGCACGTGTTCCAGCGCGAAACAAGGGCTTGCTGTCTCCAGCGCCGAAAAAGGCAGCTTTGCAGATTCAGGCGACCAACTGGGTGAGAGTTTCAGTCGTCCAGCGTTAACTTGTTGTTTCATTAAGCATTCTCTAACACAGCCTGAAAAAACAAATGCTCCAAAAAGAAAGTAGAGAACAGCCTCCCTGTTCTTCCTGTACCAGCGCACACACGTGATAACACGTTTAAAGATCCTCTTAAAAGCATCAGTTTCTCCCAAGTGTTTTATGTCTCTTAACAGGAAACGGAAGGGAAAGGGAACGTGCACACAGGTAATCACACCAGCTCCATGGCTCACCTGTTTGCTCCCCTACCGAAAACTCCTGGCTTGTAAATGGAAGGGGGTTAATATAAAGCAGTTCTGAAGCAGTTCCAGCATAACCAGGAGGTGCCCACTCTGTTGAGAATATTTGACGTAACAGAGGAGAAAGAAAACCACATCTATATTACAAAAACTCTGTCGGTGCTGGTGTGTGCAGCGTGTGTGGTTTGTGGTGTGATCTGCCACGGCCTTAACCAAGGCAACCCAGCTTTTTCCTAGACTCTTTTTCCTAAACTCTTTCCCAGAGTTTACTTTTCCGTTGCCGCTTACTCGGCAGGGCGAGCTGCAGGGACGGGGGAAGAGGGGATGCTTTTCCCTGTCGAACTTCACATAACTTCAGTGGCTAAATACATTTTCCCTGTGACTTCTAGGAGCAAAACCTCCGTGGCTAATGGAGGAAGAAGAGGATGGAAGTAAACAGCAAATCGGACCTTCGTATGAGGAATTTCTCAAACAAAGTGAGCAGGCTGTACACATTTTGGTTAACCTTACGTTCACTTTACCACGCTGAAGAACCAAAAGTAATCTGACTGAAAAACTTTTGCTGAACAAAATATTTTTCTAGAGGAGAAGCAGAAGCTGAAAAAGCTGCCAGCGGAGCGTGTTGGTGCCAACTTTGACCATACCTCTCAGACGGGCGAGAGCTGGCTGCCTTCCTTCGGGCGGGTCTGGAATCACGGCAGGAGGTGGCAGTCCAGGTAAGCCTCCGGCAGCAGGGACCGGTGCCCAGCAGAGGGTCCTCCCCGTCAAGCTTCCCATGGAGCAGGCGTTGGGGTGGCAGCAAGGAGACATCTTGCTGCCCAAAGGAGTTGTGCCGGGCCGTGCCCAGCCCGGCCAGAGCACCGCTCATGTCCCAGAGTAGCGTGTGCGACTGGCGAGGGGCTGCGCACACCACAGCGTCCGCCTCGCTGAGCTGGGCTCCCCTTTCCAGCCCCCGCACTGGCACATACGCGCTCTCGTCCCACTGGTGCCTTGTAACACGCGGGAAATCTGTGTCAGCTGGCTGAGACTGGTGCAGCTCACTAACGGGGAAAAACCGCCGCGTGAGCGTCTGTTCTGAAACACTACGCGTGGCACTGTCTTACTCGTTAGATGAGGCAGCGTTCATTACCGCTCTCTAAAGGCTGCTGCATTCTGACTTCTATGCTCTCTTTCAGGCATCAGTTTAGAACTGAATCGGGGGAAAAGAAGAAAAAAAGGTGATCAGAAGAGGAGCACCAAGGAGACCAAGCTCTGGCTGTTGTGAAAGGTGGACCATAGGTAGCTGCAGCTTGGTCAGTGCTGCTGCTGCCGCCAAGTTTTGCGCTGTTATTTAATGCACACACCTCGATGTGTTCGATGCCCTGGAAGGGAGGGTGACCGCGGCACTGCCACAGAAAGCTGCTCCGGGGTTCTGGTGGCAGATCCACCCCCCTGCACATTAGGGCACTGATTTCCAAAGTCTTAAGCTCCACAAGCCAGCAAGAAGCCGGCCTTATACAGCACGTGCTGACATGTCCTACGCTGACATGTAACATGACGTCCATTGAAGAAATAAATTTTTGAGAAATAAACCTTTTTTTTTTTCTCCATTTTAAAGTTACCTGTGTTAGTAGACCAACCGAAGCTCCTTTTGGATGCAGGGACCACTCTGGGGGCAACTGATGCTTTCATTCCAATTTATATTACTTTTGTTCATTCTGCCTCACCTAAAGGACAACTCATTCGTCCTCAGTAAAAGAGACCTTAAAGACCTTTGCTGTGGTCGGTTCTTACCTTTAATTTAAATAAAATACTTACAGCTTTTTTTAAGAGCTGCTTATCTGTGCTGCCCCACTACACACTGACCTGACAGACGCTGTTGCCTTATACACACAGGGATCGGTGGGCACGGCTTGCTTAAATAAATAATGAAAATATCCCACTAGCACATTCCCTATGTACAATGCAAGAAATGGCCTTCAATTTTCCTCCTATTATAACCGAATCTAGTTTAACATCACTGGCTGCTGTAGGTGATGCAAAAGTTCCTCCTCTTTCTACAATACAGTATACTCCTAAGACGGTATAAATGCAAAAACTGGCTGGTAGAGGAAGACAGCTGTGACCTGCACCAGAATCCACTATCTATAACGCGTCAATAATGAAACATACACATCCTTGAAAAAGCAAGAAAAATTATTTCAATAATTTTATTGTGTGCATCTACATATGACACATTGCCGATGAGGTCACTGGAGAACCTGCAAAGCAAGAAGTCCCAAATCAGACGAACAGGTCAAAGCAAGCCAGCACAAAGCGAACGCTCTGAAAGCTTTGCTCCAACAAGAATGCTTGGACACGGTACCCTCCGACAGCAGGGGACACGTGCCCAGGGACCCTGCAGCCCAGAGAGAGGGGAGAGCAGACGCGGCTTTCCTCATCCAACGGGCAACGTGGACAAAATCACAAACTGCTCTTAAATTCTGGAGAACCAATGTTTCCGTCACCCAGGAAGTTGCTCAGAGCACGAGCAATGTCTTCTGAACGTCTGGAGAAAGGGCACCCATCCAGAGCACGGAGGGAGTGTCCCTTACACAGCGCGTAGCCCTTCGCTGGCCCCTGACAAAGCACAACCTGGCCCCTTCCCGGACCCCACCGTCTCACCTCCCTACGCGTCCTCCCCTGCAGCAGGTGCATCTCCACCTTTTGTGTTTCTGGTGTAGATCACTTGGGCTCGGTGCTTGGACACCAGTTTGATCAAGCCTACAAAAAAGGAAATTATTTGAGTGCACGCGTACTGGAGGACACTGGGGATGTTGTGCTGCCTTCCAAAGTGGCAGACTAGACAAGGCATGATAGGAAATACCAGGGTACCCAACACTACATGCGCTTATATGAGGCTTTTGTTCAGGTCTGGCAGTGGTTCTTTCACAACCTGTCCCTTCTGACAGCACTTTATTAGTACAGGAATGCCACTGAACGCAGCACAGCCGCTGCTCCTTACACTGTAGCACTTCTGAAACCCAAGCTAAGGCAGTGGCTCGTCAAAACCACACTAACTTGAGTACTTCAGATGCAGCATAAAATCTTCTAGGTGAGCAAAGAGAGAGAAATACCCAATCCAAGCAACCTTCTGGTTTTCCCACCGTTTCGAGCGCTTACCTTTGCTGAGCAGCTCCTGGAGGGCGGCCCTTGCCAGGGAGCCTCGAATCTTCAGTCTCTCAGAGACAACTGCAGGTGTGATGAGCTTGTAGTTGGGCACTTCTTTGCACAGTTTGTCATAGGTGGCTTTGTCGAACAGAACAAGGTTGTTCAACTTATCTCTCACTTTCCCCTTGGACCACTTCTACTCGAAAAGAGGAAAAAGCCCCACTAAGCCATTTTCTAAGCAGTAACAAAAGATCGAGCAAAAGATGTGCACCATTCAATATCTCTGTATCGCATCACACACTAAAGGTCTTGATCTCTGTAAACGCACGTGCTGTACATAATACCTACGGTATCCCCAAATAAAAGGAGCGAAGCCTTTTGTTAGTCAGATTTAACACCCTCACATGCAGCACGCTGCCCGATGGAGCGCAAGCTCCTCTAACACGATGGGACCCCACACGCACACCACGGCAGTGCCAAGAGCACCCATCCACCCGCTCCCCAGGCCTGGCTCACGGGGAAGGCCCGGCGAGCCCCCTCGGCCCCCCCAAACCCTCTCTGGATGCCCGGCCCCACTGTGCCCCCCCGCGCCCGGGTTTCCACAGCGGCATCGGGGCCTGCCGCCAGCCGGCCGCGCTCCTACCTTCTTCTTGGCTTTACCGCCGGACTTGTTGACCGGGTCCTTGTCCTTTTTGGTGGACTTGCCCGCGTCCTTCTTCTTCTTGTCGTCTTTGGGCGGCTGCGGGGGAGGAAGGAGGGGAGAAGGACGGGAGGGTCAGCGGCGGGGAGCGGGTACACCCCACCCCGGGCCCTCCTCGGGGTTCCCCCGCCCTCGGGGTCGCCCTCCCGGGCCGCCCCGGCCCCGCGGCCCGCCCCGGCGCTCACCATGCTGCGGCAGCGCCTGCTCCCCCAAGATGTCGGCCGAGAAAGGAAGCGCCTGGCGCGAGGCACGGAGAAACCCCGTGGCCTGAGGGCGGCTTCCGGGGCACGGCGTGACGCCACTTCCGGGGCAGGCCGGGGCGGACCGGTGGCGCCATGGCGATCTTCAGCGTCTACGTGGTGAACAAGGCGGGCGGCCTCATCTACCAGCTGGACCACTACGCGCCCCGCGCCGACACCGAGAAGACCTTCAGCTATCCCCTCGACCTCGTCCTGCGCCCGCACGACGAGCGCGTCGTCGTCGCCTTCGGGCAGCGCGACGGCATCCGCGGTGCGGCGGGCGGGGAGGGCCGGGCCGGGCCGACTGACGGACGCACACGCTGACTGACTTCTCGCTGTCCCCGCAGTGGGCCACGCCGTGCTGGCCATCAACGGCGCCGAGGTGAACGGGCGCTTCACGGCGGACGGGAAGGACGTGCTGGAGTTCCTGGGCAACCCTGCCAACTACCCGGTGTCCATCCGCTTCGGCCGCCACCGCCTGTCCTCCAACGAGAAGCTGATGCTGGCCTCCATGTTCCACTCGTGAGGCGGGGCGGGAGGCGAGGGGACGGGGGTGGCCTAGGCAGGGGTGGCTGGGGGCGCTGAGGGCCGTTTCCCCGCAGGCTCTTCGCCATCGGGTCACAGCTGTCCCCCGAGGTGGGGAGCTCCGGGATCGAGATGCTGGAGACCGACACCTTCAAGCTGCACTGCTTCCAGACGCTGACAGGTACTCTCCGGCCCCGGGCACCCGGCGCCGCTCTGCTTTGTCGGGGCTCGGTCTCCCTCACACTCCTGTCGTTGCGGCTCCAGGGATCAAATTCGTGGTTCTTGCTGACCCAAGGCAGGCAGGGATAGACTCCCTTCTCCGCAAGATCTATGAGATTTACTCCGACTTCGCTCTGAAGAATCCTTTCTACTCCCTGGAGATGCCAATCAGGTAAGGAAAAGCCCAGTTTTAATAACGCAGCCCCAACCCCTCCTCGCTTTCTGCCTGCCCAGTAGCAAGTGCCCACAGCCCTCTAGTGAAGTAGCAGAGCAGACCCCGAGGCTGAGGGAAGCAACCAGAGCAGGGAGGGGACACTCACCTGTGCTTTCTCCAGCGCGGCTCTCCTGGGGAAGCGGGAGGTACTTCCTTGGTGCAATCCCTGCTGTCCTAGCGTAACCCTGCAGCTCACGCAGGCAGCTTTACTCATACTTAACCATACTTGGCCAAGCCAAAGGTTGACAGCAGTCTGGTTGCTGCCATGTGACTTACGGAATCTCTCCTTGAAGGATGCAGAGCCAAAGGATGTGGAGATCCTGTCTTCGTTAGCCTGTTCTGTAGGTAAAGCCGTCCCCTTTCTGCTTTTCTGACTGTTTCAGATGTGAGTTGTTTGACCAGAACTTGAAACTTGCTCTGGAGGTGGCGGAGAAAGCAGGACCCTTTGGACCCGGATCATAGGGAAAGCCTCACCTGTTGCACTGACTCCTTTCCCTGAAGAGCACGGCCTCTCCTCCCCGTCTGGCCTCTCCCGGAGCTCTCTCCTCCACAGCAGAGGCTGCGTTTCCCCAAACTATGCTTCGTTATCTCCCAGGATCCCGTCTGATCCCCTTTGCTGTGAAATTTACCTTAAACAGACTCGTTGCTACTGTTTACATTGGGCCACAGAGGCTCATTCTGCTGTTGCGGCTCCACTGCCCTTGGGTGCAGACAGACAAGGTGTGGGTCTGTGGCCTTAGCGCAGTCGACTGTTTTCTTTCGTCTCATAATTGTATATATGTATTTTTCCTGTATAGCTCTAACTTATGGTTCTGCAGGGGGTTTCTGCGTAGAAGTAATAAATGTTCCCCGAAGAGGCGGATGGCTGCTTGTTTTCTCTCGGCAGGGCAGATTAGCGCCGGTAGCACCTCAAGAGGATAAAGAGCGGGTCTGGGGGCTTGTGCTCACACCGTTCTCCGTAAGACAACCACAGCGCTTGTGACACTGCTCCATTTTTATTTCACAGATAGTAGAAGATCACATAATTAAGTAGAAAATGTAATTCACTTCCATTGTTTTAATTAAGGCTGGCTACCTGCTCTTGCAACCGAGCTGTTCAGCAAAGCACCCACGTGCAGGTTCTTCACGAGTTGAACTTGCCTATTCCAGAACCCTAAAGTAGTAAATCCTTTTGGGGAAAAACAAGAATATTCAACAACATTCCAGTTAAAAACCTGAGTGTACTTATGGCAGAGAGTGCTGGGCCTGACTGCCCAAGGCTGCTGGCTGTCAGCGGTGGCTGCGCTCAGAGGTAGCCCAATTCCCTCCCCGCAGTCCTGAGAGACGCAGCTCTTGACCGAAAACATCCCGGACTGTACTGAAAAAAACACAAGCCAATGCCAGAAACAGGGGTTTTCACGAAACGCAGCTGCAGAAGCCGCGGGCTGGCGGCAGCGGCTGTCGCAATACCTGCTGCTGGGTCAGCTTTCCTGGCTGATTTGCTACAAGCTGCCTTGGCAGCAGCTGCCTCCCCCGCGAATCATTAACTCCACACACAGAGATCGCAGCGGGCAGGAGCAGCTCAACAGAAGGAGCTTCTCTAAACGCTCGCCCCTGAAGCGCCAAGAATTTCTTGGAAATGTGCCTATTCCTCAGTGCCGCGGAGAGTGCTGCCATGGCGCCGCAGCGGCGTCCCGCTGGTCCAGAACGAAACACCCGCTCCCTCCCCACCTACGGCCATGGCGCTCTCACATCAGCCGTGAGGCCAAAGGGTCATCATCATCATCATCATCACTCGCTGCTCTGTCACTGTTGCGGGGCCGAGAGCGCGCCGGGAGCTCACGGCTCAGTGCACTGGGACGGGGAGAACGGTCCTGGCCAAGGCCCACGGCGGCGCCCCGGGACGAGGAGGCCAAACCGGCAGTTAAGGGCCGAGACGGACAGTAAAGACAAAACTAAATGTGACGGCACCCGGAGCCAGTCCTTGCAGGGAACTTTTAGTGGAGAAGCTTGGGCTGCGGAGCCAGCTCGCTTCACCGACAGTGCTGTGAGAAGGAGGTACAGTAAAATCATCGCAGCTGTAAACTAGCTGAATTATCACATTTTGAGGGAAAAAAAAGTGATCGGTAGCAGGAACCTTGTGCCCTGAGGCACGTGACAGTGGATGAGACATTGAGACATTTTTATCTAGGTTGCAGCAATAGGTAAACTCACTCCTAGGCCAGTTAAACAAAACACGAGCATCATTCACGTCGGCGTGGGAGCATCCTTTTCACCAAAGCAGCTTATCCTCAGTCAGCCTTCTTGGGAATCCGGCCCATCTTGGTGCGGATGTTCCGCAGTAAGAAGAAAGCCACAGTGCTGGCGGTACAGGTGATTTCGGCTACCCAGAAGGCTGTGGCCCAGCTGTAGTACTTGGCAATGGTGCTGAAGGGCAGCCCAGCCAGAAAACCCCCGACTATGAGGAAAAACAAAGAGAAAAATAGCAGCGCTCCAGCGTCTCAGTTTTATCTGCCAATACTTGCTTTTGCATGTAGAAAAATTCTTGCTTTGAACTTAAAGCACGAGGCAAAAACCTGCCAGGTGCAGCACAAAGCATCCCTGGGGCTTCCAGCCCTATTCCCTCTGCTCCTGGGTGACTTCCCGCCATCAGTAACTTTGCACCCAGCGGCCAGACCACGCTTCATCCAGAGCACACCCGGGTTTTGTTTGTATTTCTGGGGAAAAAGGGCACTACTCACCATTGGCCATGAGGGCCACGATGGCGTGGGAGGTGCCACACAGGTTGGCGGGGGCACTTTCGTTGGCTATAACCCCGAACAGGGCGATCGGCCCGTACGAGGAGAACCCAAACACGGCTCCCAGCGTCAGGATCCACAGCTGTCAAAACAAGTTAGGGTCAGAAACGGGATCTGGGCGTCTCACCGCCCTCAGTCCGCAGCTGCTGCCAAATCTCGGGCTCCATGTGCGGCACGAGGGGGTCGTGACACTTCCAGGCTGCGAGCAGCTCCCTGCCCCGCAGACGGCAGAGCTCAGGCCTGTGACAGACCCCGGCGCGCACAGCCCACCTCCACCACACCGTCTGGCTGCCCAGCGCGAGCTCTCCCCTCCTCTCCCCGCAGTTCTGTCCCCTCCGCCCTGCACACGCGGGACGTGCTGGTTTGCAAGAAAGAACCAGAACATCCGAGGGAGATGGGCAACGGCCCCGTGAAATCACAGGAGAGCGCTGTGAGTCGAGTCGCTTTTTAAAATGATCCCGGAGACACAGACTAAAAGTGTTTCTCATTTTAGATGCAAGTGGCCGACCAGAGCATCGTTACTTGTGAGCAGCCACCATCTGACAACCTCTGTGTGACTAAACAAACACAGAAACAAATCCAAAATGCCCCAACAGTCTGAACTTCAGCGTTAGCTTATGCTCTAAGAAATCTACCAGACTCAGAATTTATCAGTCACTTGTGAAAGGACAACAAAGGATCGGTAACGTGACCGTCTCAAGATTGCAGCATGCTTTTTGAACTATAAACACCATTTCAAGATGCTCAGAAGGAAGTAAGCAACATCTCGTTTTCCAGATGGGCGACAGAAACAAAGAGTTAGGAAACCACTTGCCAAGGTTAAGCAGGAACAGCATCATTCCTCCTGACCTCACTCACGCGTTACTTGACAAACAAATGTCCTCCAGAACCTTTGATATAAGAACTTAAAAATTTTATATTCAGACCTTTCAAGTCAGTTAGTGTAATCAAAGGATTATAGGAAAAGGTTTCTTTTCCAAAACTTACAGTAATCTTCTCAATGCCCTGGTTCTAAGTCTGGAGTGCTAACCAACCTCCCAGGATAGGAAAAAGGCAGATCAGCGAAAGCAGAAACAGGAGAAAAAAAATGCAAGGCAGAAACCTCATGTTCTTTTAGGCCTGTAAGATCAGCTAGAGGTTGCAAGGCTACAGTCCAGAAGTGATTTTCCTGAAGAAGAAAAAAAGGAAAAGGAGAAAAGAGGTTTCACTTATTCAGCAATCACTTGGGCAGACGCAAGTCACGTCTGCGCTACAGCTCCCCGAGCCAGCTGAGGCGGCAGAGGCCGCCCACACCACACTCAGCTTCTCTGCAGCGCAGACAAAGAGAACGCAAACTTACAGTCCTGGGGAAAGGCAAAGAAAACAGCCACCGTCCCTACCAAACTCCTGACGGCTAAAGAGCCGTCCCTACAACTCCCGGTCAGCCGCTCGCGCGTGGATTACCTTGGGGGAATCGCCTGTGACCGTGACGCGGAAGAGGAACATGGACACGCACATCCCGGCCATCATGGACAGCAGCAGCGCGTGCCGAGGATTCCCGTGGCTCGAGAGACCCACCTGTAACGTGGGAAGGGAAACCGAGGGTCAGGAACCGGATGGATTTTATACTCGGAGTAACTAACGCCATCCACACAGCCCCGTCAGAAACACAGACAGTGCATCAAAAGCACACCTTTTAGCAAGGCTTCTTGGTTCGGTTTCAGGGCTCCCAACAGTCAGACTGTGCTAAACGAGAAGCTCGTAGTGATGAATGATGCTTCTGTTATCAACTGCGCCTTATTTCCACCCTGAATTTGGCTTCACAACCCACCACTGGACTTTTTTTTCAGCCAGAAGACAAATGTCAACAACCAGATCTCTTTCAACGCGGAAATTTGGAGAGCGCAGTAAAGACGACAAATTCAGCAGATCGAACATGTTAAACCTGAGAGGCGTATCGCAATCCCTAACACCGGCACACGCTTCCCAGCACCTCCCAGGCTGTTCAGCAGTTGTGCTCCTGCGCGCAGCAGAACAGGGTATGGGCCTGTTTCTCCATCGTGGCACGCGGTGGCAACGCCACCCCGACTGAGCGCCTTAGGTCAGCTGCTGAGGTCGTGTCCCCCTCAACCTCCGCGTGAAGAGAATTAATTAAGGGGTTAATCAAGAATGGTCTGATTTGCAAAAGTCTCCTTTCAAAGCAGGGTAGTTTAGACAAAGAACCACATCCAAAAGAAGAGCTTAGGAAGACAGAAGAAAGACACGTGCTCCTGAGAATGGCTGTTTTCCACCGCGAGGCAGCAGCTCTTTTGCGTTCAGGGTATCCTGCGGCTCCAGAGCAACACAGACAAGGGGAGCATCCTGCTCCGCTGCTGGGGCAGGGATTAGGGGCAGCGGGGGAGAATCATCTTTAAGCACTCATGAAGGAAGGCAAAAATAAATGTAAAAATTCGGAAGTGGCTCAAATTGACACTGTGTCGAGTACTTACTCTCGCTACCGCTCTGTCAGAAAGGTACCCAGCAGCAATGCTTCCCACCAGACCCCCGATCTCCAGGGCGCTCATGTAGGAACTACCTAGAACGCAGGTGAAGCAAAGAGGAGGCCATCAGGCTGGGTCACAACAGCGAAGCTGCTGCAGGCTTCAGACCAAGCTCAACTGCCGTCAGCTCACCGTGAGCTCAGAGCAGCTCCGCTGGAGGCCAGCCTCCAGCTCACCCTCGTCCGGGAACGCCCGTCTGCCAGCCCCAGGAGGGCCCTGGGACAAGACAGCACCGGCGCACTCGGCGCACGCGGTAACTGCAGCAGCGAGTCATTTCAATTATTACGTGTATCTAAACGGACAGGTAGGGGGTAAGGAAACGAGTGCCTCAGATGGAGGTGCCCGTGTCCTTTTCCTGCACCCATGGAGCTCTCTGCCACGCCTCTCAAAGTCCAGCCACAAAGCTTAAATGCGCAGCTTTGCATCTTACCCACAAGCATGGACTGTCCCCTCTCCTGGATCAGGAAGAGCTGTCCCCAGTCCGTACAGCAGGTTTTCACCCCAAAAACGACCAGGTAGCCTGTTGAGAGCACCCAGAGGTACGGTGAGAGCAGCAGCTCTGCCAAAGTGCTATTGTCGCTGGAGGAACCTGTCAGGAAGATCAGGAGGAACGTTACTACTGCTTGAGCACAGCTTCTGAACCGCCCCGCCTCAGCGGCACGACAGACACAGCTGCAAGCAGGATTCACGCCTAAGGACACCCGTACAGGGCAGATATTCACAGCTACTGGTGGTGAACGGCTCTACCTCCCCCTTGTTCTGGGTTTGCTGGGATTTCGGAATCTCTTCTGTCAACTTACTCCGCGTTCATTACAGATTTCAAGAGAACAAACAAAACACTACTCCCAGTAATTTTCCGTATCGTGGTTGCCAATAAACCCTTCGCAAAGGCTGTTAGAAAAAGGATCTGCTTCTCCAGATTTCGCGCTAATGCTTTTAAGCTCTGCCCGTGAAAGCCGCTGCACAGACCCCATCAAAGATGCTGACTTTCAGGTGCTACCTTCGTTCTTGCATCAGTCATCCAAAAACGCCTACAAACCCACCCTCCCCAGGGACCGCTCCGGGGAAGCAATGTTGGGTTTTGTACACAAAGAGGTCAAGTCCAGCAGCACAGGCACCGCAGGACAGCGTGGAAGGTAGGCTGTTTCCACTGGCCTTTAAAACCCTACAGCAAACCTCTGTTGCAATTCCCCTCTACCTGTTCCGCTTTCAGAGGAGCATCACGCTCAGTGGCCTGAACAAACATTTACTAACCAGCTGTCCTAGGCTGGGACAGAAAACACTGAGCAGAGTCCACCACAAGCCAGGGGTCACGTGAACCCACGGCAGGGAGAGGGGAGAACCGCCTGTCCCCTGCTAACATGGAGGAGAGGAAGGTCAGGCTCGAGGAAGCATTCCCTGCTGTTGCGTTTGTGCTCTCTCTCCAGTGCTCCCGAGGAGACTCAGCTCACAGTCTAAGCAAACAAAGCCCCGAGAAAACGAGGGCACCGGTAAGAAGACGTTACACAGATGGGGAAATGAAAAACCCAGCAGGCACAGTCACTGGCAGGCCGTGGAACAGAACTACTGGGCGCCGGGCTCTTCCCCTGCTGCGGCACTTTGCCGCGACAGCCTCAGAAGCCCGTACACCGGCCCCTTCCCGCAAGGTTACACTGGGGCTTGGTTTAGAGGATTTATAGCTTCAAGGCAGCAGCTTGACAGTTAGCAGGATAAAGCTGCCGACAACAACCCCTTACGGATATCCCGCCGAGCGGCGGTTTCGGGAAGTGGGACGGACGGAGGTCTCGGTACACCGAGAGCGACACATTCGTGCCACAACACAGAGAGACGGCACCACACCTTCTCCCGCGCTGCCCGCTTAGAGTGAAGTCTCGTGCTCACCTTTCTTCCCTTTCTTGGCTCCTTGTTCAATATTGGGTAGCCCAACATCCGACGGCTCGTTTTTAATCAGGACAAGGCAAACAAAAGAGACAACAACGCAGATGAAGCCGGAGAAGGACAAAGTCATGCGCCAATCGTAGTTCATAGACACCAGAGCAGCGACGATGGGGCCTAAGCCTCCAGCCAAGTTCATGCTTGTAGAGAGGATTGCCCACCAGGTCCCAAACTGGGAAGGCTCAAACCACTGTGCAAAAACAAGAAAAAGGGCATGAGGTGTGAGAGAGGGAGTGACGAGAGTGACGCTGCACCCGAAATTCCTCAGTCGAGGCCCACGCTGCGGGTTCGGGGCAATTCTGACCCAGATCTAGAAAAGCAGACAGAGGGAGCACCCACTCTCTGCTACCTCGGTCGTGCGAGGAACTCCAAACGTCAGGCAAGTGTCAGCCACAGGAGCTGGACAGGTGCTCACACCGCGAGCCAGCTCGGGGTTATTTCCATTTACAGATGATGAAACTGAGCTGTAGGCCAGGAGAGGCAAATTTAAGAGCGCACGATTCTGCGTAGTCGCTTGCTAGGAACAGCGTCCTCCTGGAAAGGTCTGCTGGCACAGGAACACGAAGGGACAGGCAGGGAGTCACAGGGTAACTTTAGGACTCGCTGTCGCGTTAAGTAAAGTATCAGGCACGATGGGCTCTGCACCGCACCGTGCGCTCGGAGCCAGGACCACGGGGGTGCTGGCTGCCGGCAGGAAAACCTCTGAGTGCTACGTTCACAAACGCCTTCATGAAATGCTGTGCGTATTTTTTCCATTATTCGGGAAACGCCTTTCTGTGCACACTACCATCCTGGACAGCCCTTTTCTTGCCAGCTAGACGAGGCCAGATGCCTCACTGGATGGCAACGCAGTTCTTCTCCCCTCGTCCCGCAAGCACCTGCGTTCCTGGGTTTTACGTCTTTCGAGAGAGGTCAGCAGGCAGCTGACCTCCTGTCCTTCTGCCCTAGGGCCGAAATCAATCTGTTCCATTCAGATTGCCACAAACCCCAAACACATGCAGCTCAGAGGCTTGGCTCATGCCGTTCCTCCGTATGTTACCCAGTTTTCCACCTGAACAGCCTGCAATCTGCAATTCCCCAGTTTCCTGAGCGTGCAGATGGAATTCTGCATGTTGCCCCTTGCCCGGCAGCAAACCGCCGCCACGGCAGCGAGACGAGCAGACCTCTGCCTGCACGCTTGAAATACTGGATTCCAACAAAGGACATCTCTTACAGGGCAGAAGGTTTCCTGTAGAAGATGTTACTTATCAAACTGAGCTGGAATTGAGGCACGTCAAGGCAAGGGCTAACAAACTTTTTCAATCTTTGCTAGAATGAGCAGAACCTCCCGCAGGGAAACTTGCTCCACGGGCAGAAGAAAGCAGAGCTGGTGGTTTCGACCTCGAAGGAGGCAGGAATAGGTGCAAATTGCTCTGCCTTTGGAGCGCAGGGTCTGCACAGACCCGCTGCCGGGGCAGCTCCCCCTCGCCTTCCCCCGCACACACTTACTTTTCGCAGTATCTTCCCGCAGGGCGGCCAGCCCAGCCCCTGGGCCAAGCCGTTGAGGAACCAGAGCCCGGCGAAGGCGGCGACGGTGGAGCTGCAGGAGAAGCCCACGTTGACCAGGCCCACCATCAGCAGCCCGCAGGAGAAGAGCCAGCGGGCGCTCAGCCGGTCGGAGAGGACGCCGCTGACGAACTTGCTGATGGCGTAGGCCGCCGACTGGCTGCTGGTGATGAGACCTGCGGCGGGCAGAGCCCCCGGGGCGCCTCAGCCGGGCCGCACGGCCGCCGGCCCGCCCGGTAACGGCAGCACCGGGGAGGGGAACCGGGGCGGGGGGAGGGGTGTCCCGGCACTCACCCAGGTCGTCCTTCCCCAGCGGCACCTCGGCCATGACGGCGGGCATGACGAAGGAGAAGGTTTTGCGGTTGAAGTAGTAGAGCGTGTACCCGACGAACATGGCCCCGAAGATCACGGCCCGGTACCGGCCGTACCCGCCGGCCGCCATCCCGCCGCGCTCCCCCGGCGACGGTGCAGGTCAGGTCACGTCAGGCCGGGCGGGGCGGCCGAGGCCCGGTCCCGGCGGGCGGCGACACCGGGGAGGGCACGGGACGGGACGGGACGGGACCGGACCGGCGGGCGCCCCGGCTCCTGCCGCTGCCCCGGCCCTCCCCGCCCCGCCGGAAGCCCCGCCCCGCCCCCCCGCTCCCATTGGGCGCCGCGCCGCGCCCCGCCCCCCCGCTGGGCCCCGCCCCGCCCCGCGGAAGAACCCGAAACGGCTCGAGGTGTAATTTTTATTTTCGGTTGAAGGGGCCCGAACGCAGAACAGCGGCAGATGCACAGTGACAGGCGGCCGCTGCCGGGCGGCGGGGCGCGACGGAGGCAGAAGGAGGAGAATTATGATTAATTTCGCCCGGTTTATCTGTAATTAATTGGCCCGGTTTGGCTGTAATTAACGTCATCCGGCCCCAGGCCCCCGCACCGGGGGCTCTGACCATGGGATAGCCCCATGGGGTCCATCTTTCCGTCCCCTGGATGCTGGGCTCGGCCATGGCCCAGCTTTTCTCTCACGGTGAACACTAAACGCCATCGTTTTGGGAAGGGATTTCACGCTCTGAACAAGAGCCTGTGGGGAAGGGCCACGGGGGGCTCCCCTCCCGTCCCCCCCAGCCCTCTCGCCCCTCCGCCGCCGAGACAGCGCCTGGCCGCGCTTCTGCCCCAGCGCCCGCAGGCAGAAGAGGGGGCTCACGCCCCAAGGCGCCTCCTAAAGCTCAAGATGGTTCTTTACTGAAAAAGTCAGGGCGGTGACTGGGGTACGGAAGCGGGGACCGTTCTCGGTGGGCACGCGCCACCGTCAAACACGTAAGAAAAAAAAAAAGAAACACAACAAAACCCAATTCACTAAGTTAGTAGCGGCAAAATTCCCAGAAAGAAAAAATAAAATTTACATCTCTATCCCATTTTGTTGCCAGACTGTTGTGGTGTTCCATGTACATCATGACTAGGCAGGTCCATTATAAAAACAAGAATGTAACCATGAAATAAATAGATGTTGACACTAGTGGGATTTCAGGGCTGTTATAACTCATCGTTTTTCCTGTTTTCTCGTCCATGTTCTGTCTTCTTCTCTTTTTTGGACCCTGTGTAATGAAGTAAACTCTGTTACACACTGTAACAGTTTTTACGGCACAAAAAGCAGGGCTAAAACCCCCCGACATTCATCCATTATCCCACCAAACTCCCCGTCTACGGCAGAGAGGTCGGGGGATGCTTTGGGGACTGGCTGAGGACGCTGCTGCCCGCACACTCAGGCTGTCAGAATACACACACCCCTGCTCATCAGCTCCTTAACGAAGACCGGCCTACAGCTACGGGCCCGGCTATAGCCCGCAGCGACCGAGGCAGGGGACAGCGGCACGTTGTAACTTGACACTGAACAGTGACAATGTAGGAACAGCGGGGAACCAAGATTCGCGCGTTCCTCTTTGCAGAATTAACAACTGCTTCACAATCGGGGCTTCTACCGTCCTAGCACCTCCCAAGCTAAAGGGATGGAAAGAAGCTCAGGGACAGCTTGCACTTGCAGCTACCAAGTTCCAGACCGTTAGTGAACATTTACTCACCGGAGTCTGACCCAGGCTCATCATCTATTGCTACCTTCTCAGCTGTAGGAGGTTCCTCGGCTGGACCGACATCCTCAGGTTTGTCTACACGTAGAGCAGAAAGAAACAGCACAAAAATTACGGGAGAATATGCAGGAGATGGTGCAGGTGACTAGGGGTCAGGTTTATGAAGAAGCCAGCCATGGTGCCCCAGCAGGGCTGTGGTAATTCACTCTCACCGTGGCTCTCTATAACGCTTAGAGAAGCGCCACAGAATTGCTCCTTATTTCTCACTGCCTCTGGCTGCCAGGATCGATGTCCCTGGAAGCCCTGGAGGTTCACTGCTTGCACAGGCAAGTCAGCTTTGGAGCTGTGACTACAAGCAGCAGCTCTTCCTCGGACCAGAGGAACCGGCAGGGAACTCTGCTGACAAGCAGCACACTGGATTTAAAAGGCCCAGGGCACTCGGAACCTGAGGATCTTAAAAAAGTTCAGAAAACTGCAAGTCTTGATGTCCCAAGAGATCTTTTCTTTTTTCCCCCCTGGGGTCCATCCAAGTCACAAGCCTTTCTCATCAACAGCTCCTTCTGTTCCTTGATACAGGACGCGACACGACCTTGAATACTTGGTCTGGACACCCACAAGGGAACCGATGGTTCATCTGTCCCATGAGGCAGCCAGCCCACCAGGCCGATACTGACTAACCGCCCTAGGAAGTTTACAAATACCTGCCCTTCCTTCACCAAAAAAACCGAAACAAATGCTGGGGGGAAAAGGACACTGCCATATCTAGATTTTCCCAGCTGTCTTTGAAAACTAAGAGGAGGATCACTTGATCCTACAGTTAACTACTGTCTTCACTTATTTAGCTCCCTCTCACTCAAAGCAGGGAGATACCGGTGTGTTACACGTGGTAACTATATACCAGGAGTTAAATACATGCTCCCCACCCGCTCCTTACCTTCTTGTTTCCCCTCCGTGGGAGGGATAGTGTTCTCAGTCTCAGAGGTTGCTGTAGCATTCTTGCCCGAATCTGATTTTGTGGTGTTCTTCTCCTTTTTGGGCTTGGGTTTTGCAAACTTGGCCTTATTCAGAAGATACTGCACTTCCCTGTCCAGGGCTGCCAGCTTGAGCTCTATATCTTTGGACAGCAGGATGGGTCTCTCAGTAGGAGAGAGCTTGTTCTGCTCAGCCACTGTCTCGTTTTTCCAGACCTGTGGGATGGGAGGGAAGAGGCGCTTTTCAGATGCTTTTTGGTTCCAGGAACCACTGTACATCAAGCATCTCAAAGTCACCACTCCCAGGCCTTCTCACTTACTCAGGATAATGCTGCTCCCTGCTACGTTTCCACCAGCTTCTTCACTACTCAGACATAGGACAAAGCGAAGCCCTCAAAACCCAGAATCTGATTTTAAAAGCCGCAGCCAGATTCCTGGGCCACACCACCGCTCCTGGAGACAACTGCCCCCACCCAACACAAGAACCATTATCCCCTCAAAGCAGCCTGGGGTCAAGCCGGGCGATAGAAAACACCGAAACACAGCAGAGGTTTGCAGGCGGCATGGAAACAAGACATGCACGCTCTGTTCCACAGCCTTGAGTGAAAGTACACAACCTATTACTTTGGACAGGAAACATAACCCAAACGCGCCCCCTCCGCCCCCGAATCATTTGATCCTTTACTACCGTTGTTTCATTGATGGCTTTTTCCAGTGTGCTCAGTTCCACTTCCGTGAATATCTGGTCAGACTCTGGAATCATTCGGGCTCCCCTTAAAGATAAGGAGAAAGTTTGTTTCAGGTAAACCACACAAATTGTACCTTGGCAACTCAGTGTTTACAGCTCCCGCAATCATAATAATAACTGTCCACTGCACATACCAACCAACTAGTACATTTTACAGTTCCGCCTCCTGCATCTGCAGGAAGCAGAGCCCTAAATCAATCTCTGGGTGCTAAGGATGGAATACAGAGACAGCAAATGCAGCTATCATGAGATTAGAAAAAACAGGGAAGATAAAAAAAAACCAAGGCCATTGGACCAAGAGGGAAAAATCTGCTTGCAAATGTTGCATACGGCGTTGGACGGTCCTGCCCCCCCAGTTTAATCAGAGCTTGCACGCTTCTGTTAAAGGGCACTGCAGAACTGAGCAGGGTTTTGGGCTTCTCTCAAGAAGTGCCAGTGACTTTCAGGCACATTCGATCTGGTCACGTTCTGTTGGCGTCTCTGACGTTATCGGCTGCCCGACTCCCCCTCCCAACAGCCTGCTCTTACTTCAGGAAGATGGTTGAGTGGTTGAGCAGACTCTCCAGGGCAGCCAGGCGTTCCGGCCACTTTCTCCTTTCCTCGACACGGAAGAAGAGGTTCCTACAAAGCTTTTTCAGCTCTGCCAGCTTGTCTTTCAGCTCCTGCAAATGGGGGAGAGGGGAAAGGAGACGGTTTGCCTACTAACACTGTAAACCTCAGAAGTTTAAACTGCAGTTTTGTCATTCCATCAAATATACTATTTTAATAGGGTAAAAAGAGCCACGTGACTAAGCTTTATGTGGGATGAAGAGGCTGAAGCTGTTGAAGGCGCATCCACGGCTGGAAGAACTTCCTGTTTTGTTCTGTGTGTAATGCACCGAGGAAGCAAGAAACTTCTAAGACCCAGATCCAGACGGATCAGTACTGTCAGCCTGTGTGGTCACCGCCATGCCAGTGACAGCAGAGTGGTACCCTGACCCCACGCAGCGATACCTTAGTTGAGGCTGCGTAGCCCTCCTCCTCCATCCAACTGGAAGCCTCACTGAGCTTTTGGGAAATTTCATCTCTCTGCTCCTCTGTTGAGACAAACTGATACTCCTCTTGGTAAAGCTTGTCCTGAAAAGAAAAAAGCAAGCGCTCCCGTCAAACACCACAGAGTCTGGAAGCACAAAACGACCGGGTCACCCGCTTGCAACTGGGCTGGACTGGGACCTCCTGGGGTGCTGCCTGCACCCTCCAGGAGATTCTCGTTCCACCCTCCCAAACCTGGGCTCCTGCTCCTGGCGTTACCAGGAGCGCAATGGTAGTACACCAGGTGTCCGATGGTAAAGCTGCACCAACCATAATTTCACACGCACTTCACATTAGTTGCCTCTTTGCACAACAGCTCTTGAGAAGCTGTAGCTTCTTTACAGCCCGAGTGCAATTGTTCCAGAACACACAGGTAAGCGCGCATAAGGGATA
This sequence comes from Alca torda, assembly GCA_008658365.1. Lineage (NCBI taxonomy): Eukaryota > Metazoa > Chordata > Aves > Charadriiformes > Alcidae > Alca > Alca torda. Next base: position 8,174,467 of record CM018093.1, on the reverse strand, counting down.
CTGGAAACCCAGAGTTTAACGCATTAGACACGCTGAAGGAAAGCGTTCGCTTCCTAACGAGGAAACCTCCCAAGTCCACGTGGACTTGGGAAGCCAAACAGCAGCAGAGAAAGAGACTGAAAGACAAAAGCTCGGCTCTTCAAATCAGCTTCCCCAGCTCAAACAACTCCCCTGCATTCAGATCAGCTGCGTAAGACACTTCCTGCTCTCCAGGAATTCTCATTTCTTTATATCCCTCTCTTACCTGTGTCTCAAAGATGAATGACTCCAAGCTGTTGGCCGATTTTTCTCTTTCCTGTTTCTCTAGATCTCTGACTGTCAAGTCTTGGAGTCTAACAAGCCAAGAGAAGAGAAATCAAAGGTAGCAAGTGCCTTTAGATGTGCACAACATCATATACATCAGCTTCTGAGGACAGCAGCGCTAGGTGAGCTATCACCGCTGCAAAGCGATTCACTTCCTTCATCTACAGCTTTAACCCACCAGAGCCATTTCAAACATACTTTTTCATCGAGCTCTTCAGTTCATCCTCCAGCAGGTCAGGGACGTCGTTTACATCCAGCTCCATGGTGATCTCGTGGACAAGCTTCTGCTTCTTGGGTGCTTTGATCTTCTTCTCTTCCTCCGTTTTGGTAGCCGCGCTGTCACTGGAACTTTTGGACGATTCTTCCTCTTTTGCAGTTCCTCTGTTTTCTTTGGGATCCTGGAACAGATAAAGTACATTCTCAGGCAAGGGAACAGATTCGCACTTTGTGCAACTTTTTTTTCCAAGGCAGGGCGCTAACAGGGAAAGAAGAATTCCACTGAGGAAATTCCACTTCTCAGACACCGAAAGCACAGTCCCATTCCTTCTCTCTGATGCTCACCTGAGACTCTAATTTCTCGCCTTCTTCCTTTTTCTGTGACTCTGCTTTTGGAGGGGCAGTTTCTGCCTGGCCTGCAGACTGCTGTCTGTCTTCTCCCCGCTCTTCATCTTCTGCGCTGCTTTTCTGGTCCTGTTTCTCCCCCTGCTCTTCTTTACCTGGTTCTGCTAGGCTCTCTTCTTCCTCCTGCTCATCACAGGTAAGTAAAAGGGAAACCAAAACAGTGTTTTTAATGTAGAAATTCCATGCAAATGTTTCACAGAACAGATAATTCTCTGAAAAAAAAAAAAAAAAGACGCGCATGAAAAACAGCACTCACAGTGACTGCAGCCATTAGCGAGGGACTGTGCTGAGTTAGAATATTAACTAAGAGTCATTTCAGTGCAGGACGTGACTCTGTGACAAGGAGCTTTCGTCTCACTAGAAGGAAACCTAATGACTACTGCCAGCACTAATGGCAGCTGTGCCTGTACGGCCCGGGAGAAAGCAAGGAGCCTGCTAGACACCTGCACAGACAACCCAGGCAGAGGCCCATCCACAGAGCACCGGGACAATTCAGGAACAAAAACCAAGTCCTGGAACGTCAGTCCACCGCTGCTGGGCTTGCCAGCAAAAGAGCACAAGTTTCTTTAAACACACGCCACGTGAAACTCAAGAGGAATATAGCACTTCCTGAAAATACGTGAAATCCTGACGTGCTGCCAGACACCTTTAGCTCTGCTCACATGAATCGCTGCCTCTTCAGCAGCCAGAGCAAGACCCAGGGGCTCCCCCCGGCCAGCAAACACCCCGGGGCTCACCTGAACCGAGTCCGTCAGGTTCTCTCCAGTCTCTGGTGTGGGGCCACCACCCCCAAACAGGCTTGAGATGGTGTTTCCAAGTTCTGTCCACGGGAGACAAAGAATCCAGAATATTATGTTGCCAAAGGAGGAAGAAAGTCATCTTTGGCTCTCAGTTCTTCCCCTCACAACCACAGTGACCACCAAGGAGCTCCCTTGGCCGCGTATGTTAGCTACATACACACCAGAAACCCATCCTTCCCTGACCTTACTTTGTGTTTTCGCGTGCACAGACACGTGGGGCCTCTGCCTCTGCTGGAATGAGACCTGAAACTCGCAACTTTGACTAAAAAGCTTCAGGCTACAACCTGTGGCTGCATCAGCCATCCCTGCATCTCCCCTTTGCCTCCCAACACGCGGATTTCCGGCTCCTTCCTGGAGGGAAGCCTGTGCTCTAAAACCTGAGCAATGCAAAGCACGGATCAGAGCGCCACAACCCAGACAGCGAGAAGGGAGGATGCTGCGGATGCAGGACTTCCCTTCAGGGCAGCCCTCCCGAAATTAGCAGCTGTGGCCGAACAAAGAGGAAACAACTCCTGTTTTTCTAGTTGCAATGCATGCCATAGTCACTGTAGGAGTATACGGCATTTCAGAGCTCCTGGCAGCACCCAGATGCCACTTGCAAAGGGCTTTTAGGTATTTTGGAGCTGTAAACACAATCAGAGGCTGTGCCCAACCCTTTAACCTCCGCGTCCCAAAACCACGGTGCTACTCGGCTCAAAGCAACGAGACGCTTTGGTTACCCCAGCTACTGCAGGGAAAACACGACAGTCACTACGAATACCAAAGTTCAGCACTGACTTGTCAGCGTTGACTCCTCCTCCAGCTTATCTTCCACCAGGGTCTCAAACACAGATTCCACCTTGGAGAGGGGAGCACAGGATCAGTTTGAAGCAGGGACCACAGAGAGGCAGAGAACTGGAAAATACACCCCGACAGGGTGGCGCTTACCCGGTCAAGGCTTAGTACTCCACTCTCATCCATGTTGAAGTGAGCTTTGATGCCTTTGGATTCATAATCCGAGTGCTTCTTGAAACTGTCTCCAACTCCCTTTAGCCTCACGGTGGTGAGATTGAGAGAACCGAAGATCCTGATGACACAGAGACAAAAGCAGAGAGAAAACTTAAGATTACAACGCTGCAGAAGAGCTAACCACTTCTCACAGTCGTATTTGCAGCCACAGACAACTGCACAAAGCACCGAACCAGCACGGTTCGGTTTGCTAAAGCGCACAGGACTGAGAACAGATCTGCAAATACACACTGGTGGCCAGGCAGATTCACGGACCGGCCCACCAGTAAAGCCTAACAGCTGGGCATCGAGCACTGCCACGGAGCCGCCTGCTCAGACGCCTCAACTCACCGCATGTCATCCTGGTTCAGGAAAGACAGGTCCCCATAGTTGACATAGAACTCAAAGTCGTCCGTGTAGCGGTTGAAAGTGATAACTTTGCGCTGTGGATAGGGCGCCATGCGCTGGAACAAAATCCTCTTGTTGTGCTTTAAACTCTTGGATTTATCATCCTCCTCAACTTCACGAGTAAACTCCACCTGCATCACAGACAGAAAACACAACTCGGCAACTGCAGACTGCCTCTGTGGCACCTCACGTCAGAGATTTCCGCAGCGTTTGGCTGCTCCACCTCGTGCAAAAGTCGGGGGACAGGCACGTCTTTCTCAACAGATGTTTCTAAGAGCCTGGCTTCTTGGATACAGCACTTCTACCGTCAGGCTGACACTCTTCTTTATTAGCTTGGCAGAAAGGTCTCCATAACTTCCTAGCTCAAAGGAACCCAACAGGTCACCTGGAACGTTTCTCCCAGCCCAGCCCCGTTTCCCCACACTTTGCACAAGAGACAGCAAGCCAAGGGTTACCTGGATAGGAAACACAGCGGCATCCCGAACAATGAAAGGCTTCACCTTAAAGGCTTTGCTCAGAGCAGCGGCCTGGTAGACTGCACCCATGGCAGCGGCCTCATCCGCATTGATGTTCTTGCCCAGTTCCTCTCTTTGAAGTGAAAAGCAACAGACGTCAGCTTTGCGGCCGCTGCCACCAACAGCAACTTGTCAATAGGAGACAGACTAAAGGGGGCCTCACATACTCACTTGCCCACAGCTTTCAGCAAAACCTCCTGCACTTTGGGGACCCGTGTGGCACCGCCAACTAGAATCACCTGGTCAATTCCATCCTAGGGATTGGAAACAGTCACCTTGTCTTGAGAAAGCAATTTAGGAAAGCTAAGTTCAGGGCTTCCTTACGCTCCTTCCCCGGTCACCAGGCACTGAGGTGGTGCTCTGAGACTCCCCAGGCTACGTCCTGCCGTCCCGGCGCACGGCAGTGCCCGGCAGGGCTCACACAGGCTGACACACACCGTGCCAACGTGAGGCACCCAGAGTCATGGTCTGCCAAACAGGGGCAACATGGACCGCTGCTTCAGGTCACCTGAAACGTGGGACTTGGTTCAAAATCAGGCAGACTACAGTTTAATGCCAGAGCAGGCGGTGACTCGGACAGCAAGCGGGACTACAGAGACAACTCAGTGTCTTGCACTGAATACCAGAGCCAAAAGCTGCTCAAAGAGTGTCCTGGCACCCTGGAAAGCGAGCATTTAACAACGCAGTGAGTCTCTCCAAAGGACTGCATCTCCTTTGGTCCAACTGCAGCCCCCAACAGGAGCGCTCGGAGGAGAAGCCTGAACAGGAATAATTCTGTTTCTGGGCACTTTGAGATGAAACTTCAGAAGAGAGACCAGAACAGCATCCGAGACAAAAAAAACCAGGAAAGATCGTTTTTTAACATAAAGAAACACCTCCTCCAAGTCCCTTGTTTCTGGTGCACAGCGCAGGGAGCCACAACAGACTCCTGGCGTGACACTGCAGCAGCAACACCACTCTATCGCGATAGCTGCCATCTGTACCTTCCAGCAGCGCTGCTAACACAGCCACTGATGCTTCGACTGTGACACGACAGCAGCTCCGTGCATAGAAACTTCAGGCTTGTTAATGCATTCCTAAACCTACCAGGCTCATCTCCGCGCTGCTCAGAGCCTGCTGCACCGGTCCTGGGACTCGCCGGAACAAGTCGGAGCACAAATCCTCAAATTCTTGCCTTGAGACCTTGGCCTTGAAGTCGATGTCGTCTAGTAGCCCCTCAATCTATCCGGAAAAAAAGCAAACAGGCAGAATTAAATTATTTGTGGAGCATTCTCCAAGCAAAATCTTTGCGCGACTTGCCCAGTGTGCAAAAAGTTCCACCTGGGACCTGACCGCATTCATCGAACCCCGCCATTGCTCAGGTGACAAGAGGATGGAATGTGGATATAATGGAGAGCTTCTCCCAGTGACAGTTATTTACTAAATATTTTCCAAACTTGTCGTGACTAACCCTCATCCAATCCCCTCATTTAATCACCAGGGTACTAAGTGGGCACAAGCTGAGAGGGACCACCAGTGCCACCACCACCCCTGGAACACCAGCACCGATGCTGCAGAGGGACAGTGTTCCTGCACGCCTGCCCTTAACGCACCCACCCTTGGTCCAAAAACAGCTGGAAATCCCGTGACAGAAGGTCAGACCTGTGCCATGTGGTCAGCATTTGCGCTCAGGACAGTTTTCAGGCGGTTGGCCTCCTTCAGGAGTTTGGCCATGGCCCGGGGATTCTTTCGGACGTCTTTGGAAGGGTGCTGATCGTTAAAGAGTTTCGCCAAGTAGTCCCGGAGACGAAGTTCCATCTCTAAACCTCCAAGAGTGCGGTCAAACCTGAGCAAAAGAACGAATGGAGATTAACAACTTAAACCAAGTTGGAATACAAACAAACTTCATCTATTGCTTCACAAATATGCAGAGCGGCAAGCGGTCAAAAGTAGATGCAGTACTATCAGCTGCAACTGACTGTGAAAGAACAACAGTTGTGCCAAAAATAACACGTTCTAATCAAACAAAGAAAAGAAAGGTTCACCACCACAATAGCCTTCGAGCAGGAAATTTCATTATATTTACAGTAAAGGCCTTATTGCCAAGCATGCCGAAGGGCTGAGAAGCCAAAGGATGGCTGTCTCAGGTCCCAGGTGTTTTCTTGGAAACAGCAGTGCAAATGTTTTGCAGTTAAAATTGCTGGGCTGGCGATTCACAGCACCCCCCTCCTTATTCGGCCAACGCACTGCATTTTCATTCCTCCCTGGGAGGATATTCTGCTTTTTCAAACTGACACGCTCTACTTCTGTAAGATTACAGGAAGCGGAATTAGGCTAAAATGGCTTGAGGCTATAAAACGAGCAAGTTGAAGCCAATTAAGTGTACTGATCGCCTCCCGGGCTCCTGGAAATTCTCAGTTACCTTCTGCACAAGACAGCGACACCAGAATTGTTACCAAGTGGAGCTTTCTCGCTCCAAACGTCTCCCACTCTGCCACCCAAATTACTGTGCTGAAGCCTCATCGCAAAATCCCACCTTTAGAAGAGACTGTGAAACAAATGGTTTCTTTCCTGAGACCTGCGGGTTTTGCGCAACTCGTGTTGAATTCTTACCCAATGCCCTGGATCTGCAATTGAGGTTGGGTTCCCGAGTCCTTAGTTTTCACTGTCTGATACGTAACAATAGTACAAACGGTGCTTCCTGCTCCCATGTCGTAAAACATGATATTCTGAAAAGAGAAGCTGGGACGGTGAAGCAGAAACACCTGGATATCCCCCACGAATAAGGAAAGAACCCGCTGCTGTCCCGGCCTGATACAGGCCAAGACTGTCCGCTCCCTCACCCGGCTTTACACCGCAATGACAGGACTTGTACTTTGATCCAACACCAGAGGTGTTCAGGGTCACGCTTGACACAAGTGGACAATAAAACTTTTTCATCCACTTGACAGATCAGAAAACAAAGATCTGCTCTTTAAAAGCTTCTTCAACCTCAGGAAAATCAAGTATTTCAGAGTCGGTCTTCCAATACCTTAGACAATCCCTAACGTCATTCCTCCCCAGCTGGTGGGCAAGGAACAAGCACAAATCTACAAAACGGGAACTCCCAGCCTCTGCCCTCGCTCCAGAAGCTTTCAGGCTTCACCACATATTCACACAGGGTTTCACCTCTTCCTCTTACTGATGAACGTACGGTAAGAGAAGAGACCGGTTGACCAGCAGCATCCGCCTCCTCACCGTTAAGTCCCTTTGATTTTATCTGCGGCACTTTCTCCCGCACATGCAGGAGCTTGCACGGGACTCTCCGCGCCTCCCACCCCCACCTACCTGCGCAGTGGCGTTGATGTCTTTCCTCCTAAAAACCCCATAGTTCAGCGCCACAGCAGTGTTGTCGTTGATGAGCTGCAGCACCTTCAGGTCGGCCATGCGAGCGGCATGCAGAACCGCCCTCCTCTCTGCCTGGTTGAAGTAGGCAGGAACGGTGATCACCGCGTCCTTGATGGGCTGCTCTGAAACAGTTGCAGGGAACATGTTTTCCCATCACTGTAGCCACGTGCAAAGACTCATTATAACGGGGCGAGGGTGGCAGCACCAGAGAATCCAAGGTAAAGACCCGTACAGAATGCAACCCCGAAGCGGCATCAGCAGCCAGGACCATTAGGGGTGAATCTATCTGCGTCCCGCTGAGACTAAGGGGACTTTGCAGATTCTCGCAAAGCCACGTATCTACTGACCTCTCTTTCACACGTCAGGGCACTTTCAATTGCTCTGGGATGCCTTAGATTTCAACAAATGTTACCTTCACGGAGACTGACTTTACCACTGGGCTTGCTTACTCTCCAGAGCAAAAAGCCTTTGACTGGCTTCAGTATTACCAACCAAACAACACACAGCCTCCTAGTAACTCAAACACGTAGACGGAATTCACCCAGTTTTCATTACTCTGGTATTTCACTAGCAACACAGCACGGGAAATGCATGACGGTCTCTTATCTGTTTGCAAGTTTTTGCTCTAATTCAGTTCAGCTCCAACCAGACTGGTTACAACACAGACTTCAGCAGCGCCACCTCCACCTTCCCCCGCAGTCACCAACACACCCACCTCTCTCTAATCACAGACACAAGTGAGGAAACGCTTTACTCTTTCTCCAGAGATGGCCAGTACGGCTTCCTCACTGCAAGGCTGGGTGGGATCTGGGGTACCTGCCCCCAAGAATAGGGTTAAGACCCCAAACTCGCATCGTATTAGAAACAAGTGACGACTTGAGAGCTGCTAAGCCTTGCTTACAGCCTGCAGCTGAAGAGACCCAATAGCCTGTTTCTAAAAATCTGTGGGCTTTCAAACACCTTCGGTCTCTACTGAAATCCTGTAATACACAAACACACACAGACGCTGTAAGAAACAGTTAAATTCTTCCAACCTGCAAACTCCTGAGCCAGACCACGCGAATAGTTCAGGACCATCCCCAGCATCTCCTCTGGAGAATACTGTATCATTCTACAAGAAACGGACAGGAAAGAAAATTACAGCAACAACAGAAGTTGGCAGCCAAAGTCCCACCCACAAGGGACTCAGAAGCAGCCACTTACTGGGACAGCTTGAAGATAACGGTCTGCCTTTTCTCATCCTTCACCAGTTCGTGCTCTGGGAAGCGGGACTGGTACAGTGCCACGTGGGGGTTATCGATACGCTTCCCCAGCAGATCCTGGAAGTATCTGAATGCCACCTTGGGGGTCCTTATGGACTGCAGAAAGGAAAAGCACATGGCCCAGCTGCACTTCTTTGGCTTTGCTGTCATCAAACAAACCTCTCCCAAGCTACGTGGTGAACGCTCTTGTTATGGGATTCAGGAGCACAAGACCGGCACACAAAGAGCCAGTACGGAAAGCCAGTAGCACAGCAAGGAGATAAGACGTGCAGGACAAGAAATAACACTTCCTAGCTCAGACATTTATCATGAAGGACCCAGCGGTGGGATACGTTCTGCCTACAGGAACTGCAGCTGGCGCGACGAGTAACAAGAACTCTTACCATTCCTAGCGCGCTGTCACCGAAGAGACGCTCGTTTTCCTTCAAAGAGACGGCCACGGGTGTTTTCCTTCGTGACTCCCTGCATAGAAAGACAGGAATAAACCAGTCAAAACAGGCGAACGTTCAGTACAGAGTGCCTAGTGAGGAAGGGTGGTATCTGCATTTCAGAAGGACGAAAGGAAGGTGCTGGGCTACGACCTGCGGAGAGGAAGGCCAGCCTCCCTTCATCCAATGGGTGGCAATAGCAGCATCTCCCTTCACAGCTTTCGTACCTCCTGGGGTTCCTCACGACACAGGTAAATGCTTTTCCAGAACACAAACAGACATCTCTCAAATTCGCAATCAAAGCCGCGGTGGGAAGGTTCTTGTTTTTCCCATAACGCAAGAGAACTCGACAAGAGGTGGCCCATTGCTGCCCCATGCACGCATTAGCACACCAAGGCGAGCATTTCGCTACAATAACTACGAAACGGCTTAAAGCTGTCCACTAAGCTCAGCACACGCTAGCCACTTCCAAACGCCTCGGGGCACGTTATCAGTTCTCTAATGTGAGGCTACAACAAAATGACTTGCCACAAGGAAGAGAGGCCCATGGGCAGCTTTCTGGAACGTGCTGCTTTGGACTTAGACAAGACTTGCTTTATTTTTGCTTCCCTCCAGCAGCGAGCAAAGCGGAACAGTTCCCTCCTTCTACCCACGACTGCCAAGTTTCAGGGAGCAGGGTGAAAAATCCATTTATTATCTCTCAGTCTAGACTCCTAGAAAACAAGGATGTTCCTGACAGTAGATCCTCTCCCAGCCGCGGGTTTTTCATTCAGTGTCTTGGGGACGGGCTGCAGTGACAGCAGCCAAATGAAAGGAGAGCTTTATCTGCTTCGCAAACAAGCAGCAGCCAAACAAACCCCACTCTGGGCTCCCTTATGGAGAACTGAAAATCAGGCTTCTTAACTGGACAGGAAAGAACGTGATACTACGCCCTTTCACACCTGAACCACAACACACCCGCCCCTCTGCTCCGCTCTGTGAGACCCCCCTGCAGCGCTGCCTCCCGCCCTGGGGCACCAACAGCAGAAGGACACGGAGCTGCTGGAGCGGGGCTAGAGGAGGCCCCGGAGATGCCGGGAGGGCTGGAGCCCCTCTGCTGTGGGGACAGGCTGAGAGAGCTGGGGGGGTTCAGCCTGGAGAAGAGAAGGCTCCGGGGAGACCTTCCAGCCCCTCAAGGGGCTCCAGGAAAGCTGGGGAGGGACTCTGGATCAGGGAGGGGAGCCATGGGACAACGGGGAAGGGTTTTACACTGGAAGAGAGGAGATTGAGATGAGATCTGAGGAAGAAATTGTTTGCTGTGAGGGGGGTGAGCCCCTGGCCCAGGTTGCCCAGAGAAGCTGTGGCTGCCCCATCCCTGGAGGGGTTCAAGGCCAGGTTGGACGGGGCTTGGAGCAACCTGGGCTGGTGGGAGGTGTCCCTGCCCAGGGCAGGAGGGGTCCCTTCCCACCCAAACCGTTCCGTTACGTCCTTAGTGACACAGGTGGCCGGTTTCTTGCTGGGGAGGCCCCCAGTGCAGCCCAGCCCCCCGAGGGAAGGTTACAAACCGCCGCGACCGACCCTGGGCTGCTGCTGACCCGCGGCGGGAGGCGACTCGGAGCCCCGTTACCCCGCTGGGCTGCCCCAGCCCCGCCGCAGCAGACACCGGCCCGCCCCCACCCCCCGGCGCCGCCGCTCACTTGTTGAGGACGATCTCCATGGGCACCCCAGGCTTCACAATGGCGATCTTCATTGACTCGCTGCCCACGTCCACCGACATCACCGCCATCGCCTCTGCCGCACAGACACCGCCGGTGAGACCCCGCGCCGCCCCGGCCTGCCCCCGCGGCCCCGCCGCCCCCGGGAGCCCCCCCCACGGCCGTACCTGCGGCGGGCAGGCGGCAGCAGAGGAGCAGCCAGCCCAGGGTCCAGCAGGCCGCCCGCGCCATCCTCGCTGTCCTCCGGACCCGAACACGGCCCCGAACCCGGCCCCGGCGTCTCGCGCAGCCGCCGGCCCCGCACGCGGCGCGCGCTCATTGGCACGTCCGGCCGGCCCCGCCGCGCCGCGCGCCCCCATTGGGCCACGTCAGGGGAAGCCGGAAGCGGGCACGACGGGAGCTTCGTGCCTATTGGCTATGGCGCGACGGGGGCGGGGCAACGCTGCGGAGGGCGGGGCGTGCGTCCGTGCGTGCGTGCTGGCGTCAGACGTGCGCGCGGAAGCGCAAGCGCACGACAACAGAGACGTGTGCGACCCCGCGACACCTGGCGGCGGCGAAGAGCAGCGTGCCGCCGGGCCCCGCCCCTTCCGCGGGCCCCTTCTGCGGGCCCCGCCCCTTCACTAACTCCCGCCTCCGTCCTGGGCATCGCCACGCCCCTGACTCGGGCTTCCGCCCCTCCTCCAAGCCCCGCCCCTGCCCGGGAGGCCACGTCCCTTCCCCGGGCCCCGCCCCGTCTCCGGGAGGCCACACCCCTTCATCAGGCCCCGCCCCTGCCCCGAGCCCAGCCCCAGCCCTGGCCCCGCCCCTTCATCCGGCCCCGCCCCCTCGCGGCCACGTGCGCGAGCCCGGTCCGCCCCCCCCGGGCGCGTCGGCACTCCGATACATTTCCAATAAAGTTTTTTGTTTTCAAAAAGTCAACATAGTAAAAAAAAAAGACACCGCGTCCCGGGGGGGCTCCGGCGGCTCCAGGGTCTCTCGCGCTGGCGGCCCCGGGGCGCGCTGCACCCCCCCCGCCCCCTCAGTTCATGAACTGGGTGTAGCCCTCGGCCCCGGTGACGATGGCGTCCATCCAGATGCGCATGGCCTCGGCCGAGGGGGCCACCATGTAGTAGAGGCGGTCGTGGGTCTTGACGCAGAAGGTGAGCGCGGGGTTGGGGCTCTGGGGAGGGGAGGGGAGGGGGGGGGTCAGCGCGATGGCGTGAACCCCTCCAGCCCCCGCCGGCGTCCTGCCCTCGGCACCCTGGTGTCAGGGACCGCGGACCACCCCAGGAGCATCCCCGGCGGCGGAGGGTGATGGGGAACAGGGCGATGCCGAGGGGTCCCGGCTCTCACCTTGGCCGCGCTGCGGAGGTGGTCGTAGTAAACTTCCTCGATGGCTTGGAAGTAGATGACGCCCTTCAGCTTCGTCTCGTGTTTATCTGCCCGAGGGAAGGAAGCGGTGTCGAGCGCGGGGCTGCGGGCCATGGGGCAGGGAGGGGGCAATGGCGTGGGGCAGCGCCGGGACTCACCCACGTAGTAGGAGAGGGTGCGCTTCATGCGGTCGAAGACGAACCAGCGCTTCTTCCAAGACTTGATCTTGCCGCCCATCTTGACCAGGTAACCCTTGCACATCTTCTCCGTCAGGATGACGTGGTAGCAGGTGTCCACGCTGTGGCCCGAGGACTCGATGTGCAGCCGCAGGTCAAAATCCTCCTTGCGGATGGGGAGGTACCGCGTCAGGGGACGAGCCTGGAAAACCAACGCAGCCCTGCAAAGCCTGGCAGCGGCGCAGAGAGCCGCATCTCCCCCCCGGCACCCTGGGACGCCGGCGGGGAGCTGGGTCTCGCCGTCGGGGCTGACATGGGGGACCCCGCGCACCCCGCACCTGCGAGAAGTGCTTCTCCCGCAGCTTGACCTCCTTCTCCACCATCTTCTGCCGCCGCGCGGTCTCATCCTGCAGCCGCCGTTCCAGCTGCTCCCGGCGCCGGCGCTCGTCCTCCAGCGCCTGCCGCCGCAGCTCCATCTCCCGCTCCTGCGGCACGCAGAGGCATCAGCCCCGGCGTGGGGGCAAGGGGGCTACGGGGGACCTGAGCCATGGGGGGGACCTGCTGCCCAGCCGACCCGCTCCCCGCTCACCCGGGACTCCATCAGCCGCGACTTCTCCGCATGCGCCTCCTTCAGCATCTTCTCCATCTCCTCGATCTTCCCTGCCTCCATCCCACTGGCACTGCAAGACAGCCGCGGGAGCTGCCATCCCAGTGGGAAGGGCCTCGGGCCAGCGGCATGGCTGGCAGAGCGGGCTGGCCCTCCGGCCGGGGGAGGTGGCCCCAGGCTTACCTGGAGATGTTGTCGGGCGAGCAGGCAGAGTTGTTGCCGGTGGAGATGCTGGTCTCCATGCTGTCCGAGCTCTCCAGGCTGAGGGTGTCATACGCGTGGTCCAGCTCCTCGGCACGGGGCCCGAGGCCATGGGGACGGTGGTGGTGCAGGATGGAGTGATGCACGAGCGGGGGGAAGGCAGTAGCGAAGGGGGGCTGCCCGTGCAGGGCTTCCCACTGGGACTGAGCCTCGGCGGCCGCCTTCTGCTTCAGCTCCGCCAGCCGCCGCTTCTGCTCCTCGATCACCTGCTGACCTGCGCCACGGGAAGAAGATGATGACGATGGCTGAGTGTGCAGTGGTCAGAGCCGCGGGGCGGTGGGTGAGGGGATAGCGCGGGCAGGAGAAGACGCCGCAGGCACTGCTGGAGCTGGGGCGGGATGGTGGGAGCCGCCATCACAACTCCCTGGTGAGCATGGCAAGCAGCATCCCCCCAGGCAGGCGAGGGGGACATGCGCCAGGTGGGCAGCAGCGGGCTGGGCAAAGCGTTAGCGGGTTGGGGACGCGCAGGGTTGCCCCTAAGGGGATGCCGAGAGGCACCCGGGGTCCTGGGCTGGTCATGCCCCTCCTACGCGTGGCAGAAGGTGCCAGCAAACAGCCATGCTGCTGCCTCTGGGGCTGCTCTAGGGCCTCCAAGCCGCCCCACGTCTCTACCTGGTAGATTGCCCGGCTGCGAGGGCTCTGCTGGGAGCGGCTGGGCTGGAGACACGCCGTCAGGCGGAGGGGTCGGGAGGGAGAGAGGGTGGAAGCGAGAGACCGTGAGAGAGGCACCGTGTCCCGCCGGAGCACCGCCGCCGCCCTCGGCCGGGCACCCTTCTTCATCGCCCACGTCTCCCCAGAGTCCCACCACCTGCAGAGCCCGGCCGCGGAGCCGGCGCTTACCCTTCTGCTGCAGGGCCAGCTGGCGCTTGGTCTCGATGTCCTGCAGCGTGGCCGCCAGGTTGCGGGGGAGGCTGCCCGCCGGGCTGGGGGGGCCCTGGGCAGGAGGGCAGGCGGTCAGCTGCGGGGACAGGGGCTGGCACTGGGCACACAGGAGCTGTGGCCAAGGTGCCTGGGGACACGCGACACCCAGCTCCCCCCGGCAGTACCTTGGGCGAGGGGCTGCGCCCCAGCACGGAGAGATTGAGCTGCGAGGACGAGGGGGTCCCACTCTTCATCCGAGGGGTGAGGGCACCAGCATCACCCTCCGTTTTGGCACGATAGACCTGGGCACAGAGACACGGGGGTGAGAGGGGCCCGGAGGAGCTGCAAAAGCCCCCCTGGACAGATGGCTCCACCGTCGGCGGGGCTGAGCATCCCCTCCCAGACCCTGCCCCGCTGTTGGTGCCATCTTGGCAGGGGTGCAGGGAGAGGAGGCAGCGGCTGCCTGCCCCAGGCGTGCTGCCCGCTGCGGGTCTCTGCCCCTGTGGCGGCCGGGTGCCCGGCAGGAACGTCCCCGCGCTGCCCCGCAGCCTGAGCCCCAGCGGCATGGAGCCGGGATTACCTGGAGAGGCTTGTGAGAGGAGTGAGCTTTAGCTGGAAGCGGAGGAGGGGAAGAAGGAGGAGAAAGAGAGGAGGAGGAGGTCTCAAAGCCAGCCATGACCTCCTGGTACCACTTCTCTAAATCAAGAGCCAGGGGCCACACGGGGGCCCCCGGCAGCTGCTGCTCCATCTGGAGAGAGACACCGTGTGAGAATGGAGGGAGGGTGAAACACGGCGAGAGGGACAGACGCACACAGATAGAGAGGTCGGAGCATCCCTGCCTGCACCCGCACCGCACCCCTAGAACCCCCCAGGGACCCCGGCAGCTCTGGGACCCCCTCGCTGCTCGTGGGGCTGGCGAGAGCCAATGGAAGCGCCGTGAGGGCACAGAAACCCCCTGCCCCACATGGTGGGGGTCCGGGCAGGCAGTGAAGCAGCAGCAGAGCAGCAAGGGGTGTGCGGGCGTGCGAGAGCATCACCCACAGCTCAGCCCTTCGCTGGCATCCCCATCCCTGCCTGGGAGAGCGCGGGGGCAGAGGGAAGGAAACGGGGCACAAACCTCTGCAGAGACGGAAGGAGGAGAGAGAGATGGAAGAGGAGGAGGAGGAGCAGCACAGCCTGAGGATGAAGGAGCCAGCAGGGTGCAGCCCAGCAGGGAAGCAGCAGGGGCGCGGGGGCCGCCCAGGATGCCCGAGAGCTGCTCAACGGTCACGTACTGGGCAGAGAGAAGCAGATTAAACCGGGAGAAGAGGCTCCAAGCAAGGGCAAGCAGGCAGAGGGCAACGAGCAGCCCCCAAAAGAGGGTGCCCCGTCCCCAGGAGGAAGGGCGGCTGGTGGTGCCTGCCGCCCCGGTGATGGGCAGCGGCCTGGTTCCTGCCTGCTCTGCATTGTCCCTGCCTGGGACTGGTGGCCAGGACCGGGTCCAACAGGCAAAGGGCCACCCTCCCGCCCCCTGGGCACCTGCTCGCCTCCCCAGCCCCACTGCCGCCACCCCAGAGGGCAAAGCCCACCCAGAGCAGGCGAGAAGTGCTCTCTGGTGTGGAGACCAGGCGGCTCCGACCTCTGCTCCCTGCTCAGCTGCAGCCAGACGATTCCCCCAGCCCAAGAGAAAGGTGGGCTCCGAGCACCGGGGCAGGCGGGGAGGCCGCTGCTGCATCCTCGCTGCCCGGGATGTGGCGGGCAACCCACGGGAGCAAACCCGAGCATGCTCTGGAGTGGGTACCTCGTCGGCTGCGGGAGGTACAGCAAGCAAAAAAGAGCGCTGAGCGGCAGCAGGGGCAGCAGCAGAAGCTTTAGTGTCCGGGCTGGGGCCGTGCGCATTGCTGCAGAACCTGAAAACGTCAGACAGCCTCATGTACTCCTAGAAATCCACGGCGGAGGAGAAGGAGGAGAATTAGACCCATGCGCTGGCACCACGGCGCTGCCCGCGGAGCCGGAGCGAGTCTCCCCGCGCACCTGCCCAGCCCTTCCCTGCCTCACTGCCCGCAGCCGCCGCGGCACACGGCACCGTGCCGGGAGCAGGGTCCCCGAGCTGGGCTGGGCGTCCCAGCATCCCGCCCCATGCCTGCCTTCGGCGCAGCTTCACTGGGGACGGGGGGCTGCAGCTGCCCTGCCGAGGGCCCAGCCACCATCAGCCATTCCCATCACCCAGATCTCGGGGTCCCCCAGGGTCCCTGGCCACAAGCCCTCCCTGGTGTGACAGCTCAAGCTGCTCCGAGCCAGCTTAAAATCCATTTCCTTTCTGAACCAAACATGCTAAAGCTGGGGATTAGCTCTTTTTTGGGGAAGCCAGGCTAGCAGGACCCTAACGGATGCCGTCAGGATGTGCCCAGCCAGCAGGCGAGGGGGAAGCGCAGGGACGCCCGTGCCATACGGCAGCAGCGGGAGCCGGGATGCCCGGCGGGCTCAGGAGAGCACCTGAAGTCGGGGGCTGAGTGTTAGTGGGTGCAGGCGCCAGAGATCTAACTGAGAAATGCCGTGGCCAGGCCATTTCGGCATGTGCCGTGGGGATGCCCTGCTGCCCGAAGGCCAGGTTAGTCCGCGTAAGGGGTCTGGCGGCGGCTCGGCCAAGGGGGGGCAAGCGAGCAAGCACGTGCAGTTAGTCCCGTTACCTCTTGTGCCTTGGGGTAGGAGCGGGCGGCAGGAGAAGCTAAGGAGGCGGCTGCTGCTGGCAGGGGGCTCGGGGGCTTAGTTCCCTCCAACAGCTCATAAGGCTCTGAGATATGGAGGGTCTCCTGTTGGAGGGCAAAGACCACGTAGGCAAGGCGGGCACCAGCAGCACAGCGGCAGCAGCACGAGCAAGGGCAGTCTGCCATCCTGCCCCTCTCCCCAGCAGCGGGTCTGGCGCCGCCGCGGGCCGCAAGGACATCGTGGCTCTGGCTCCCCGCTCAGAGCCGCAAGCAGGGCAACGGGGCCACCCCCTCCCGCATAAAAGCCTTTGGACGTGAATTGGAAGGACTCCCCCGTGCCGGCACCAAGACAGCCCCACGCTTGCCCTCAGGCAAGGACGGGACCGCAGGCAGCGCCTGTCCTGGTGCTCCGCAGCCGTGCCGAGCCCTTCCCTCATGGGCACTCGCAGCCCTCGCCGAGCCGCCGGCGAAAGCCTGGACTGCTCCGGGGCTCCCGCAGCACCCCAGCAGCCCCGCAGGGATGACGCTGCCGCTCCCCAGCCCGGCCCTGTTGCCTTTCCCTCCCTCCCTCCCTGGCGATGTCCTCTGCAGCCCACGGAGGGGCTCTGAGCTCTCGGAAGGCGCTCGGAGCACAGGAGCCACCGCAGGGCTGAGCTTGTCGTGCACCAGGCTCGTCCCCACTGGCGACAGCGGCTCGGGGCGGCGGCAGAGCAGCCCTAGGGACCATCCTCCCCTCTTCCCACTGACCTCTCTGAGAGCCGAGGACATTTTGGGGAAGCTCCGGCCGCCTGTGACCAGCTGGTATCGCCGCTCCAGAGACATGAGCTTCTCCTTCTCCTGAGCGCGGGGCGAGAGCAGAGGCAGAGGATGGTCACGGCACCCTGTGAGTCCCCCCCAGCCTCAGCACCTCAGCCAGAGCCGGTGTGACCCTGTCCCCAGGGCCGGGGAGCGCACGTCGACCCCCCGACCGCCGTGTTACCTTCTGCAGGAGCTGCAGGACGCCGTTCCTCTCCCTGCCCAGGCGCTCGGCCTCCTGCGCGCTCTGCAGCCGGACCTGGGCAGCCTGGGCGTCCAGCGCGGCCACCCGCTCCTGGGGAGGGGGCAGCAGGGGTGAGTGCCCGCCCGCGAGCCGCGGGGCTCAGCCGGGGGTGCCGCCCGGCCGCGCCGGACCCGCTGCCCCCCTCCAGCCCTACCTTCCTGCGGGCGATGCTGCGGTGGCACTCGGCCCGGCTCTGCAGGAGCTGCTGGCCTCGCGCCTCCCGCTCCTCCTCGAGGCGGCTCTCCCGCTCCAGCTGCTGGAACTCCAGGTCCTCGAACAGCTTGGCCTCCGTCTCCAGCGCCTCCGCCTCCTTCGGACACAGAAGGGCACAGGGGGTCACTCCCTCTGGTTGGGCACCTCCGCATCCTGCAGGGGGGGTCTCCCGCAGCGAAGCCTCCTGCCGTGCCCCCGTGTCCTGCGGGTGCTGGCTGGGAACAGGAACCGTGGCAAAGCCCGTCCCCGGTGCCCTGTGCAGGCAGCATTCCCTCTGCTCGGCACCAGCAACGGCACCGGCAACTCTGCCCAGCTGGAGAAGGCGATGGAGGCACTGGGCACCGGCCAGGCAGAGCCGTCACCCCCCTGACACGAGGAGTTTGCTGCGGCCAGGGGCTTCACCAGCCCTCAGAGACGAGTTGCACCCATCGAACCGCATCTGGGTGGCAAAACGCCATGCGCTGGCATAACCACCGCCATGTGGCCCCGCATCACCGAGCTGGCGGGCGGCAGAGCCCCCGCGGACGAGCACCGCGCCGGACAAACGCCTGCGCATCCTCCCAGCCTTCAAGCACCAGCAGCACGTGGCAGGACTCAGCTCAGGGTCCGCCGGTGCTGCCCCGGCAGAACCGTGCCGTGCTCCCCGTGGGGACGCGTTACACCTTGCTCCGGGCGCAGGGCGGCCGCCACTCCGGGGCACGGCGTGGCACCACCAGCACGGTGGCTACCGAGGGCTCCCGCGCACCGGGACCGCCCCGTCGCCGTCCCTGCCCGCCGCATGCCGGGACCCGCGCTTCCCTGCCCCAAGCCCGCTGCGGCTCCGCAGGGTGATCGGCACAGCGAGGCAGGGCAGGCGCCGGCCGCGGGACGGGGAAGGTCGGCCACCACCGGAAAATACCAGATGCTGGGGAAAAATTGCTGCAGACCGGCGGTAATGTAAACCGACGGCGCGGCGTAAACAAACACTAGCGGGAAATAGCTGGGACCAGCCCCAGGAGGAGCCGGTGGTCCCCCGGGCTCCCCAGCCTGCCCTCCTCTGCGGGGCAGCCTGCGTGCCCCGTCCGGGCGAGCGGCAAGCTTACCAGGACGGCGGTGCCCGGCGCCGGCCACCTCCAGCCCGGGTGCGACGCTCCCAGTGTGGCCCCGGCTGGCGGGGAAGAGCTGGCCTAAGCTGGAGCAGAGGGAGGTGGGCCATGGTCCGGGAGGGGTGGGGGGAGACACTGACCCTTCGCATCTGCTCCCGCAACTGCTCCCGCATTGACTCGGGGCACTTATCAAGGTGGCTCTTCGACTCATGGTAAAGCGCCCGGAGTTGCTCTAGCTCCTTCCTCTCAGCATCAACCTTTGCCCTTTCCTGAATTGGGGGAGAATGAGACAAAAAAAAAAAAAAAAAAAAAAAAAAAAAAAGGAAAGGGAAAAAAAAAAGGGGGGAAAGAAAAAGGAAAAAAAAAAAGAGAAAATACACTTCTCAAATCCACGCCATGCAGAAGCTGCAGAGTTAGAGAGGGGCTCAGCTGGAAAAAGAGGGGGCTCGCAGGGAGGAGCATCACTGGCATTTATGGGGGTTCAAGAGAGCAACAGCCACGGGGAGCCGGGCCGGGCGGTGTTAGAGGGGTTACGGCCAGCCCTCGGCCTCAGCTGAGCGTTTCCACGCTGAAAACCCACTTATGGGTAGGGAAAAGATCAATACGGACAGCACGGATAAAGTCACCCCCATCCTGCACACGGCTGCACCACATGCACCTTCTGAACCACTGCTAATGAGCTTTGTTAATTGATGCTCACCATCCAGGATGCTGCCAATGAAGCACGGCAGGTCCCGTACGCAGGCTGGGGGACCACGGGCCACCCCCATCCATGGAAGGAGAGAATTGCCCACGGGATGGCAGTGAAAAGGGGAGACTGAGGCACAGCGCTGCTGCCGGAGATGCTCGGGCTGCGCCGAGTTCGCAGCAGAGCAGACACTCGGTCCTGGCCCCAGCAGGAGCGGGAGGTGTCCCCAACCCTCCCCGCCAGCGCCATGGGGCAGCACGATGGAGTCCGGCAACGCGGGGGTGGTGTGCGGGGTCCCCTCCCGCAGTGCTGGCGGCGCCGTGCGCAGGCCGGGCATTGGGAAACCCCGCTCCACGCTGCGGCAGCGCCGAGACACGGGGATCCATGGAAGGGGACACGGGGGGACATGCTGGGGGGGAGACGGGGCTGGCACGGATGGGCACGCCGGGACAGGGGCTGCAGGGTGCCCTGGGATGTCATAGTGATGGCAGACTGCAGAGCAGGCATCGTTAGTGCAATTAGTGCAGGCTGGTTAGGAAAGTGGGTGGTTAGGCCAGCAGAGAGGCGGGGAGGGGGGCTTCCCTGTGCTCCTCTCCTGGCTCTGCACGACATTGCCCCTAGCTAGGAAGGGCCAAAACCAGAACAACACCCCCAAAACGCCACGGGGGCATGGCTGGCAGGCGCAGATGGCAGCTCTGCCCAGCCACGGGCAACCGAGCAGCCCGGGCACCTCCAGCCACGGGGCCAGCCAGACCCCAGGGACGCTGGCGCTGCATCACGGCAGCACAGAGCCGCAGCGGGACCCGGGCATCAGCTGTGCGGGGACACCAGCAGCGGGCAGCCGGGACCCGGCAACTCTCCCACCACAGAGCAGCTCGCCCAGGGCCGTGCCACGCTGGCCACAAGGCTGCGGGATGGCCGGCAACCAGCAGCCAGGACCAGCGTGCCATGCACGCAGCGGCATGGGTGCCCTCGGCATGGCTGGCAAATCACAGCAGCAATTGCACCAAACACGACTCCAGGGAAGGGGGCCGGGACCCCCTCCTGAGCCACTGAGGCAAAGGAAACACCCGCAGCGATTTCCTGGCCACCTCCAGCAAGCTGAACGCTACGGCGGCAGCCGCCATCACACGTGAAAACGCCCAAACGGGCAGCAGAGCCCGGGGCCGCCGCAAGACACAGCCCCCCGGCAAGGGATCCCCCACCCCGCGGTCGGCGCTGCCCACTGCCGGCAGCAGCCCTCCGGGAAAGGCCCGCGCCACAGACCCCCTGCAAGACCCCACCGGCGCGATGGACGGACAGACGGCGGCCGAAACGCAGCCCCAGCGTCAACCCTGCCCTCCTGCGGCAGGGCTGCGGGACCAGCCCCGGGCAGAGGGACGGACAGACCCCCCCACGACGCCAACCCAGAGGGGATGCTCCTTGATGCCGCCGCGGAGCAGTTCTCTGCAGGGGAACACCACAGCACGGGGCACCACGGCACCGTCTGCGAGCACCGGGGTGGGCACGGCACCAGTGGGGAGCCCTGCCCCGGGGCTCACCTTGTCCCGCTCCTTCCGGATGCTGGCATCCAGGCCGGCGAGCTTCTCCTGCAGCTGCTGCGCCGCCTCCTGCTCCTGCCGCAGCCGCGCCGCCTCCGCCTCCCGCTCGCCCTGCAGCAGCGCCCGCTCCATCTCCGCCTGCACCGGCACGGCCGCGTCACCACGGCTGCCCCGCCGGACCCGGCTCTCACCCATGGGATGGGGCGATGGCGGCGAGCCATGGGGGACCCGGCAGGACGCCCCGTCCCCTCACCTCTCGCGATGTCTCCTGCAGCTGCTGCTCCAGCTCCTTGAGGCGGCCCTTCAGCTGGTCCAGGCGGCCGAGCGCGCCGGCGCGCTCCTCCTCCAGCCGCTGCGCCTCCTTGGCCCGGGGACCCGCCAGCTCCTCGTGCTGTGGAGAGGGCGGGTTGGCACAGCACGGCACAGCATGACACGGCGCGACATGGCGCGGCCATCCCCTCACCTCGTGGTGGGTGCTCTCGGTGCTGCTGCACTCCTCCTTCAGGTTCTCCTCGTCCGACCTCTCCAGGCTCTCCCTCTGCCGCAGCTCCTTGGCGGCACGGCCCAGAGCCGCGGCACCCCGGGGCACCCGCCGGCCAGTGTCCGCCTCACCGGCCAGGAGCCGCTGCACGTCGCCCACCTCGCTGCCGTCCGTCTTGCTGTACTCGGCACACAGGTTCAGGATGGTCTCCAGGCGCTGCCGCTCCTGCGGGGAAGAACGGTCAGCGCGGCGCCCGTCCCAGCACGTGCCACTGGCAGAGCCCGCGGGACCCCGTGCCAACGGTGGGCGCTGGAATGCGGGCTCGTTCCTTACCCTGCCACATGCCACAACGGGCTGGGGACACTGCAAAGCCCGGCACAGCCCGCCCCGACCCCTCGCTATAGCCAGGCACACCATGAGCTGGAGACGGACTAATTACAGGCGGCTGCCCAGCGCCGCCGCTATTTCCAGGCAGTGACTCAGGCCGCCCGCGCCGGGCGTTGAGTCAGGGCTGAGCAAACGACCCCGGCACCGGCAGACGCACGGGGCAAGCCCCACCCCGGCAGCTGCCGCCTCTATAAAAACTCCGTCCACCCTAAATATAGATGCGGTGCCCACAACACCACGGCACCGTCGCCAGCCGAGGCGGCCCTGGCGGGGCCGGACAAGACGTGGAGGGTTTTGCGAAGCCGGGGGCACGGCGGTTCCAGCCGTGCCGACCCCATGGGTGTCCCCGGGCTCTGCGAGCCGGGGGTTTGTGCTCCCGCAGGGCTGCTGTGCACTGAGGGCCGTTCCTGGCTGTAATCCCCCCGGATAAGCCGGCAGGCTGGCAGCTGCGGCAAATCCCTGAGACCCAAGAGCGGCGGTTTAAAGCAGCAAAAGCCGAAAGGCATTTGCAAAGGGGGGGATCCCACCCTCAAACCCCCAGGACCCTGGGGCTCACCAGGCGCTCCATCTCCTGCTCCCGCACCCGTTCCTGCCGCTGCCGCCGGTGGTACTCCAGCAGCTCGTCCTCGTTGTCGCTGATCTCGGTGATGCTGTTCTTGCGCTCCCGTGGCCCCGCTGGCGGCCGTGGGTCCCCCAGGGGCTTCCGGGGGGTGCGGGGGCTCTGCCGGGGCGAGGGCATGGCCGGGGAGCCCAGCCCATACGCCGGGCTCAGGCAGGCGCCGAAGCTGGGGCGGCGTGGGGGGGTCTCCACCAGCAGTGGGGGTGAGGGGCTCCCAGCACCCCTCGGCTCCTCCGGACCCTTGCGCCTGGCACGGGGGCTGCCGGGCACCTCCCTGCCCAGCCGGGGCTGCGGGGAGGGGGCGTCGGGGGCCGCCCGGGGGCTGGCAGCCCGTCGTGACATGGAGGGGCTCAGGGGGGGCAGCTCCCGCATGCTCTCCATGTTCCTGCGGGCTGCCCGTGGGCTCTCGGGGCGCTGCAGCCGGGGCTCCGGGACCGCCCTGCCGGTGGGCTGCCGGCTGGGGGCCGGAGTGTCGCGGAAGGGGCTGGGGGGCCGCTCCTGCAGGGCCCCCCGCGACCGTGGCATGGCCCTGGGGGTCAGCCGGGGGCTGCCTGCCCGGTGCTCCCCGAGCCTCTCAGGCGGCCAAGTCTCGCCGGGCCCCCCGCCAGGTGGGGGGGGGTGGGCGCTGGGGGGGCGGCTGCACGGCGTGGTTGTAGCTGGAGGAGCGGAGCGGGACAAGGGGGGGCACAGCAGGCCCCTGCTCCTGGCTGCTGGGCGAGGGGCTGGTGTAGCCACCGCTGCTGGCCGGGGAGGAGAGCGGGGAGAAGGGGGGGGAGGCGTTCTCATAGCTGGAGCCCCCCGAGGCGGCCCCGGGGCTGGGCGGGGGGGACAGGAGGCAGCGCCCACCCCCATTCACCACGGGGGTGAGGGGGGACCGGCCGCAGGTGGGTGTCTTCTTGCTGGTGGGGGCCACTGGCTCCTCCAGCACCAGCGAGTCCATGATGTCCTGCAGGTCCTTCTCGATGGAGCTGACGAGGGAGCTGTGGCTGGGAGACCCCCGCTCGGCCGGCTGCCGGCCACCGTTCACCAGGGCCTCGGGCTCTGCAGGGAGACAGGGGTGCAGGCGTCAGCGCGGCGGGACCCCCCCACAGCCTCCGCCCAGGCTGGGGTCCCACGGAGCCACCCGGCATCGCCCCTCGGCGCAGCCTGGCAGAGCCAGCGCTGCGTCCCAGCCCCTCTCCCCTCCACACCGAGCTGCCCGCGCCCCACGGCCACTGTTTCGCGCGCCAGGGAGGAGGCCGGCATCCCGCCAGCCCCATCACCAGGGAGACAGAAACCCGATAACGCAGCCCAGCGGCCTGCTCCCGACATCCCCGCGCTGCCCCAGCAGCTCCCGGCCGCGCTCCCCCGGGGAGCAGCTGCCCGCGCCACTCGCCGGCACCCATCCCTTGTCCCCGGCACCCCAGCAAGAGGGCAGAGGTGCGACAGCCAAAAGCACAGACCCACGGCGTGTACGGACCCACCGCCATGTCGTCCGTGGCCTCGCCGTGCCCCCAGCCCAGGCCACCCCGTCCTCCCAGCACGGCACCGATGTGCCTGTCACTCAGGGAACGAGCTAATAGCGGCAGGCGCGGAGCCCGGCCAGGACGGCGTGCCACCCGGGCTGCGTCACCCGCTGGCACCCGGCGGCTCCCCCGCGGCGGCCGGCAGCACCCAGAGGGACGTGCTGCAGCCCTGCCTGCGCCATGCCGCCCGGTGCAGCAGGGCAGCGGCCATGGGATGCTCGGCAGGCGCGGGATGCTCCACGGCCATGGCACCTCCCTGCGTCCCTCCTCCCGTCCCCCAGCTGCCTTCCCGGCACACACGTGGCACCGGGCAGCTGCCAAGCTCCTCTCGCTGTGCCAGGGCGTGCCGGTTGGGGCAGGGAGAAGGGCTGCCAGCGCAGGGACCGCTGCTGGGGGTTCGGACATCCCCAGGAATGGTGCCGGATCGCGGCGCAGGCGCTCATCCCGTTGGCAGGCAGACACAGCAAGATAAGCAGCTGGCGAGATGGAGGATTGCAGCCGAGGAAACGGCCTTCGCAGCCTCCGCACGGCCACCCCAGCACGTAAACACCCGCTCCAAGGCAGCCGGGGGGGCCCCGCGCATCCCCGGCACGGACCGACAGGCGACAGCTCTGCCATGGCCAGGCTGGGCAGAGGCGGGAGCCATGCCTCGCCGCCCTCACAATTACCCTCTTCCCAGGAGGTCTTAATCATTAACAAACACCAGTGCAGCTGCCATGCCGAGTCAACGGCTGCCACATCTGCGGCCGAGCGCCAGCCCCACTCCTGACCGCAGCAGCCCAGGCTAGGAGAGCATCACGCCGGTGCGGGACAAGGATCACCCCAGCATCCCCACCACCCCGCCTGGGACCAGGAGGGATCACCTACTTGCTGGCAGCCCGTAGAGAGGCGCCGGGCTCCGTCCCCCTGCCGGGATCATGCTCTTCATCCACTTGGCCTCGGCGGGGTGGTTGAAGCGGAGGAAGGTGGCCTGGCCCAGGCAGATGGTGCAGCCTGGGGAGAGAGGGCAGAGGACTCAGCCGCCGGCTGCACCGCCGCCGTGCCGGGGAGCGGCGAGGGGGGGGCCGGGTGCTGCCCGTCCCTGCGGGGCGTCCCCAGGAGGGGAGGGGGCTCCTGCCGTCAGCACAGGCTTAGGGGGAGGCTGAAATCCAGGTCACTCCCCGCCGGTGCGGGCAGCGCGTGGCAGGCGCAGGCACAGCTGGGGTCCGCGCCGGGGGCCGCTGCCGCCGGGGAGCTGGCTGTGCTCCAGGGCCTGCGCGGCCGCCAGCTGCGGACAAGACAGCTCCTGTCCCCGGCCGCAAAGTGCCTTTTCTTGGCCCAAAGCGGCAGCTCTGCCGGGGGAAGGCGGCCGGGGCAGGGGAGCGGGGCTGCATGGTGCCCGCTCCGGTGCTGCCCGCTCCGGTGCCGCCCGCGGTGCCGGGGAGCGTCGGGCGGCCGGAGGCTCGGTGCCACAGACACACCCGGCTTCGCAGCGCCTGCCAGGGCCCCGGGGAGCGGCTCGCTCCACACCGACAGCTACAGCCAAAAATCCCTCGCCGGAGGGGACGTGTTTTTCCGAAGCAGCCGGCAGCCCAGGCCCACGGCGGGGGGAGCGAGAGGCCGGTCGGGTGAACGGCCGTCGCCGCCGTGGGAGCCTGCCCTCCTCGCCTCGGGGGGAAGGAGCCGTGCTCCCCCCGGCAGGAGCGGCCGCAGCACCCGGGCTCGGTGACCGTCCAGGCGGCGACGCCAGCGCCCGGCCCGGCGACGACTCCTCCGGCTCGGGGCATCACCGACCCCGAGGCCGGGCAGCGCCCCCGCCAAGCGGGGCACCCCCACCCCGCGCCCCGAGGGTCGGTCTCGCAGCCCCATGGCTCATCCCACCGTCGCCGGGCAGAGCCTGCCCCTGCCCTGCGGCCCCGCCGCCCGCTCGCCCCGCGGCCACCCAGGCGGGGGAGGGGGGGCTCGGCTGCCCCCGCCCGCACCCCCCCGCGGCTCCCGCCCCGCGCCCCGGGGACACCGGGGTCGGTCCCGCCGCCGTCGCGCCCCCTCGGCGGCGGCCACGTGGCTCCCATTGTCCCCCCGAGGGGACGCGGCGGCAGCGCCCACGCGGGGGGGTCCCCGCTCCCGGGAGAGGCCGGGGGGGCGCGGGCGGGGGGGGCGCAGCGCGGCCGCGCGGGGGGGGGGGGGGGGGACACAAAGGGGCTCTGGAAGCCGCGGAGGGACGGGGAGCGCCCCCCACCACCACCACGGACACGCGTGTCCCCCCCGCGCCGCCCCCGCACTCACCGCCCCGCCGCCGCCGCGCCCGGCAGCGCCGCGCACCGCCCCCGGGGAGGGGCGGCGGGCGGGGACGTGGGGGGGGGGACGGGCCTCGCCCTGCCCCGCCGCCCCCGCCGAGGGTCCTCCCCGCGACCCGCCACACCGGCCCCGCGGGGACGGGGGAGGCCCTGGGGAGGGACCCCCGCGGCGGCCGTGGCGGGGGGGACGCGGGGCCGAGCCCCTCCACGGCGGGTCCCCGGCAGCGACGCCCCGGCAGAGCAGAGTCGTGTTCCGCCGCCGTCCCCCTTCCCAAACCGGCCGCAGCCTCCCTGCTGCTATCTGGGACATGGGCGCAATGGCGGGGACCAAACCCTGCCCGGCACCAGGTGGCCGGTGTCGCTCTCTGCCCCCCGTCTCACGCCGCACAGCCCCGGGCACGCGGCAGAGTCGGTGCCCAAATGGTGCCAGCATCCAGCACGTCCCCACCCCGCAGCAAGAAGACAGGAGCGTCCCAGAGGGACACGCAATTGCGGGATGGACCCACAAACACCCCAATACCCGACGGCACGACCCTGGAGGATCCCGGACCGTCCCTACCTTGGGTGAGGCGCGTGGGCCGCCGCAGCGGCACGCCATCGATGGCGCAGGCGTTGCCGCAGGGGTGCAGGGTGAGGGTCCCCTGCACGTTCTCGATGTAGCAGTGCTGGGGCGCCAGCCCAGGGCCCTGCAGGACGATGTCCCTCGCGGCCGTGCCGATGGTGGTCCTCCCTGCGGCAGAGAGGGCAGCTCAGCATCCCGGGTCCGGCGTGACGCGGGGACGCCCCAGCAGCCGGCACTCACCTTCCTCCAGGGGCAGGAGCGTGATGGCGGTGCTGAGCCGGCCGCTGCCCAGGCTCACCAAGTGCGGCTTCTCCGTCTGCACCTTCAGCCCCTTGCCCGTGTCGATCAGGTCCAGGGGGCTGTTCTGTGGGAGGGGAGGGATGCTTTCAGGTCCCACGGCTGCAGCCCCGGCCGGAGCCCGGGCTGCTCCGGAACAGCAGTGCCGCAGGCAGGGAGCAGTGCCCGGGCACAGCCGTGCACGGCAGGACAGTCCAACACTGGGATGCAGGAGCTGGGGCTCCATCCTGCCCGCCCCGGGGACAAGATCCCTGGGGCTTGGGCTGCGCCTAAGAGGATCTGAGCTGCCAGGCACTTAGCTTGATTGGCTTTGCCACCGATCCCCTAATAGGACTGGGGCGAGCAGAGGCCGGAGGGCAGCACCGGCCGCCCGTGGCAGGGTGGCGGCGGAGGAGAAGGCTCCCGGCCAGATCCCCATGCTCCCGCAGCCCCGCACACTCACCTGGATGATGGTCTGGACTCTGCGGGTCGGGCTGGCAGGGGCCCTGCTGGCTGCCTCCATGGTGCCCGCTCGGAGACGCCGGGTGCTCTCGGGCACGGGCTGCTGCTGGGAGACATGGAGGAGGTCAGCACAGGCAACCGCGCTGGGCTCTGCCGTACTCCTCCGGCACATCCCTGCCGGCAGCGCGAGCCTCGCGAGCCCTGCCCCACCCAGGCTGGGTTTGCCAGCAAAGGGATTCCCCTCCTCAGCGTCGGCCCCAAGCCGGTGAGGATCCCCACAGCAAGGCACGTGCCCGGGGAAACCCGCGCCAAGCGTCAGGCCAGGATGCAGCACCAGGAGCCGGCGTGCTGCCTCGGCTCCGGGGAGCTGGTGTGGGAAACACACACCACAAACGCTGAGAGCGACAGGCAGCTGGACCCTGATGGCCGCTGGTGGCCAGGGACAGACGAGCACAGCATCCAGCTGTCCCCAGCATCACCTGCTGGCTTGTACCCGGCCCGCGGCACACCCCGGCACACCCACATGTGCCATGAGTGCCCGTCCCTGGCAGCTGGGCACACACCTTCGCTCCTGCCCAGGCGGCAGCAGCACCTCGGGGTGCCTGAGCCCCGTGTCCGGCACACGCCGGGCTGGCAGAGCTGCCGCCCGCTGCCCTTCTCCAGGGGCAGGAGGCAGCTGGGGGAGGAACGATTTCCGTCACCCGGTGCTCACGCCACCGTCACAGCCCGGGATGCTCTGGGGTTACTAAATTTACCGTCGCTGCTCCCCACGTCCCTCCCTTCCGCCCGGGCCTGGCCAAACGCAACTTAACCCTTCCCAGGCAGGCAGCGAACCAGGGAGCGCTCCCCCACCACCGCTAAGGACCCCGGTCCCGGGGCGGCCGGGGGCAGCGGGAGGAGCCCCGGGCCCGGCTCCCTGCAGCATCGCCCCATGGTCCCGCCAGCCCCGGCGTCCTGGGGGGTGAGGGACCCCCTCCCCCAGCTCGGCCAGCAGCTGCGGGGGCGAGCGGGCGGCTATTACACACTGCGGAAAAAATGAAATACTGGAAAACACCAGGCGTGGGATGCAGGGCTGGGACGGAGCCCGGGCGGCTCCATGGGACGCCTGCCCCACGGCGAGGGCTCCGTGGGGCCCACAGCTGCCCCACGGTGATGGGTCTATGGGGACCGCGGCTGCCCCGCGTGGGATGGGGGCCATTGGGCTGGAGCAGGGGGAGGCAGAGAGGCAGCCCCCCGGGAGCAGCCCCTGCCGAGGCGGGACCCCCTCGCTTTCCCTTACCTGCCACCCGGTGCTGGCCCAGGCGCCGAGCGGGACCCTCCGCGGCAGCGTGCCCATGTCCCCCGGGCGCAGGGCGGCAGCACCCGCAGACCCTGCAGCCTGACCGAGACCCTGCGCCTCGCCCGCACCCAGGCCCCCCTCACTTCTCCAGGAAGGAGGAAAAGCCAGGAGGGGCCTGGCTGCTGGATAGGAAGGGAGCGGGGCCGGGGTGGGATCCTGCACTGGGTTAACCCCTTCCCAGCACAGCTGTGCCAGGGGAGCATCGTGGGGGACCCCCAGCCCTGCCGCCCGGGAGATGGGGACCCCCAGCCCTGCCGCCCAGAGGATCTGTCCCCCTCCTGCTGCCCAAACCCCCTCCACCCAGCAAGCCCCCGTGGGCTGGGGGGGGACCCCAGCGTCTGGCTGCTCCCCGACGCCCATGCTGCCGGCCCCCGGCCCCCCGGCATCGCCCCCCACCGCGGCAGAGCCCCTCACCTGGCTCCTCACCGCCCGTCCCCGCGGTCCCCAGCCGGCCCTGCAGGAGGAATGTGGGGCGGGAGCGTGGCCGCCCCGGTCGGCGCCCCACCGCTGGGGCGGACAAGGCGGCCTTTCTTCTCCCGCCGCCGCCTGCAGAACGCGCTGCTTGTTCCCGCCGTGGGAAGCGGCGAAGGCAGCGAATGCCAAGGGGTCGGACTCGGTTACCACCAAACAGCCCCCGGCCCCCGTGCCCCCCGCGCTGGGCTGCCCGCTCGGCCCCGGCCTCCCGCAGGACAAAAGCCCCTTTCTTCTCCCGGCGCAGGCAGAGGCCTCACCTGGGAGGACGCCCAGCCCCGCCGCCGCCGGCCGGGCTGCACCGGGACACGCTGCCCCGCCGCCATCACACTCCCGGGGAGCCCCTGCACCCCACTGCCCGGGCGTCCCAGGGGGTCCGCTGCTGCCCACCCCGCTGCTGCCCACCGAGATCCAACCGGGGCATGGCACGACCTGCCTCGCAGCCCATCGGCACGGCCGGGTGCCAGCAGCCGGTAGGCAGGCCCTGCAGCCGCACGGTGTGCCACCGGCCAGGGCACGGCCAGGACACGACCAGGGCACGGCCAGCCAGCCCACGCTGCCGAGGGGCCGCGCCGGCGCAGCAGAGCACACACAGCCGGGCACAGCCGCCGCCGTGCCCCCTCGGCGGTGCCAGCTGTGCCCCGGGAGGGCATATGGCACCCCAGGGCACGGCCTTTCCTCCCCGCCTGTGGGCAAGTGAGTCACGGGAGGGAGCCAGAGCGGCACCACGCAGCATCGCAGCCTCCGTCCAACTTGGCCTCCTGCTCGCTCCCCATCTGCTAACGCGCTTAGGGCACGCTCACCCCTTCCCACACCCTCCGCCCCGATAAACAACCGGCCCTTCCGCCGGCAGCGGGGAAGGGGCAGCCCGTCTCCGGCACAAAGCCAGGGGAAGCAAGGAGCCCGCTCCCGGCCGCTGCCCCCGGGCCCAGGGCTGCCCCACGGCGAGCAGGGGAGACCCGGCCGGCTCCGTCCCACCCGGGCGGGGGGCAGCAGTGGGGGCTGCATCCCGGTTGCTGGGACGACGTGCCGCTGCTGGCAATAACATTGCCGTAAATCAGCTGCCAGACAGCTCCAGCGGGAGCCGAGGAATCCCGGCCGCACCCGCTGATCTCAGAGCTCCCGGGAAGCGCTCCCGCACCGCCGCGGCACAGCTGCGCTCCGGCCGAGGCCCTGCCGGCATCGCACCGGGGAATGCCCGGCACATGCTTGTGTCTGGGAGAGCACGCATCCCTGCTTTCCGGCACCCGAGGCTCCCCAAGGGGAGCCAGCTCCAAGGGCCGGTGACACCACGCATGGTCCCAAAGCTCCAGCACCGAGCCCAGCGTCGGCACAAGCCTCTGGCCACCGCAGCACAGACAGGGAAACCACCACCACTGAGCTCCACAACCCCTCGTGAGGTCGCAGCGATGGAGACTTACTCCTCTAAGCCCTCTCGTAGCTAACGATGGCTTCCCACCTGCAGGCCAGGTGCTCAGCCAGGAGCACCTGTGGCTCCTGCTAACGACGGCTCAGGGACGACGGCCCAGGATGGAAGCGCAGAATCGCCTACGGAGGGGGACAGATCCTCCGGGCGGCAGGGCTGGGGGTCCCCATCTCCCGGGCGGCAGGGCTGGGGGTCCCCCGCGATGCTCCCCCGGCACAGCCATGCTGGGAAGGGGTTAACCCAGTGCAGGATCCCACCCCGGCCCCGCTCCCTTCCTATCCAGCAGCCAGGCCCCTCCTGGCTGGAGGGGTGGAAGGGACCTTTCTGATCACCGAGTCCAACCATCAACCCAACTCTGACCAAAACCATCAGTAACCATATCTCCAAGCACTCTGTCTACATGTCTTTTAAAAACCTCCAGGGATGGTGCCTCAACCCCTTCCCTGGGCAGCCTGTCCCAATGCTTAATAACCCTTTCAGTGTAAACATTTTTCCTAATATCCGTCCTAAACCTCCCCTGGATGGGTGTGGTGGGTCTCAGATCCATCCCCGGCACGAACCCACCACCCAGCCCGGTGCTGGCTGGGAGAGGGGCAGGGGCGAACCTCATCCCTCCGAAACGGGCATTGCTCTCCCTTCTGGTGTCTGCCCGTCGGTGACCACCGCCTCGTCACACAAACGAGTCCACCCTCGTCCGCCAGCTCCATCACCCTGCCCCTGCAGACCCACGCGTGGCAAACCCGAACATACCAGAATTTGCCCAAAAATCCCCTGGGCAGCGCTGCCTGGTCTCCGAGCTGCCCGGCGCGCTTGGCTGAGGAGTCTGTGCCGCTGCAGCCCCGTCCCGGTGCCCGGGGAGGGCCGAGGGCTCGCAGGGCAGGAGGGCGGGCGGCCCCTCGGCGCAGCAGCTGGAGACCTTCTGGGGCTGCCAAATTCCTGGGGATTTCTGGCAGCGGGCGAGGGACCACGCTCAGCGTGTCAGGCGGCCGGAATAAACACGGTCCCGGCGGGAGCGGGGTCTGGCCGGGCCAGCGCCGTTCCCAGGACCCGGGGGGCGTCGGGCGGCCTTGGCCCAGCGCCGTCTCCCCATGAGCCGCCGGGGGACCCGGGGACGAGGCGCTGCCCCGGCCTCCCCCGGCGGGTGGCGGCTCTCTGGCCTCCCACTCGCCACCGGGGCGGACCACCGGGTCCGGCCGCGGCTCCGGGCCCGCCCGCGCACCCCCGGGGAGCTGTGCGAGGACGGGGCGGGCAGAGCGGCTTCCCTGCTCTCCCGCCGCCGCCCCGCCTCGGGCCGCCCCGGGCAGGGACCCCCAGGGCGGGCAGGGACCCCCCACCGCCGCCGCGCCCCAGAGCCGCCCCCGGCTGGAGGTCCCCGCGGGACGGGACCCCCCGGTACGGGCAGCGGGTGCCCCGGGGTGCCACCGCCCGGCGGGACGAGCTGCCCCTGCCCCGGCCCCGGCCCCACCGCCGCTCACCTCCGCTCCGTCGCGGCTCCGCCGCTGCCGCAGCCCCGTCCCGGCTCCGCGCCGCCGAGGCCCCGCCCCGCCGCCGGCCCCGTCCCGCCCCGGGGGCGGAGGGACGGAGCGACGGGTCCGCCCCGGCTCCTGAAGGACCCCAAGACCCAGAGCCGGCTCCTTTGACAATACTTTATTTGATTAAAGACTCGTATTCTGTGTACACTGGAATGTGCTCTATGCCCTAGGCCAGTATCGAACAGGGTTACAAAAAGGGGGGGGGGGGGGGAAATCTCGGCTCGGTTTAAATATTACCGACAAATTTAATAAAGAAAACAAAAGCTCCTTGGATGCTTGAACTAACCTCGCCTCCATTTTAAAATCATACAGACAAGCAACTCTCGAACGCGAGCGAGTTAATAGGATTCGTCACCTACTTCGCTAGGACCAGGGTGTGCCCCCCCCGCCCCCCTGGGGAGGAGAGACCACCAACTTCTTTGGCAGAGGACCCCGGGGAACCGGGACAACTCGCTCCCGCAGCAGGGCTCTCGCAGGAGCACAGTACGGTGTTGTCAGGGCATCTGATGTGCACCTCGGCAGCGTCAGGCGCGTCCCCTGCAGCCCTCGGCGGTGGCCGCGATGCGGGTGAGGAGTTCTGGGGGAGCACAGCTCTGCCGGAGGGGGCAGCGGGAGGAGCAGCGGTTCTGGGACAGCCCGCACCACACCGGGGTGCTGCCTGCGCTGGGATCAGCCCTGAACGCTTCCTGGAAAGCAGCGTTTCGTTCTCCCCATCCGCAAGCGCGGGGGAAAGACCAGTCTGGGACAGGTACCCACACGCAGGCTGTTACCCCGTGCCCACGGCTGCTTGCACTGGGGCAGGCAGAGCCCTCCACCTCCCACAAGGGCCTAGGAAGGACACACAGCTGGTTCTAACCTCATTAAACTGCCTCCAAAGCCCACCCGTGCGCAAGGAAGGCCCTTCTGGCCGCTCTCCCCTCTGCAGCAGGAGCAAGAGCATCCGGAGCCGCAGCCTGTGCTACCTCAGAGCCCCCCCAGGCCTCGGGCCACCCCGTGCAGCAGGGCTGGAGACAGCAGTAACCGTGCAGGGCGACAGGAGTGGAGCCCCGAGTCCCCCTTCCCCACCCCACGTCCCTGCCACAACCCCCCAGCCTTCGAAACCGAGGCCATCTCGCTCCGCTTCCACCAGACGGAGGGGTCCAGAGAAGCAAGGCGACCCCCAGCACGGTATCGTAATGCTTTCACCGACGGAAACGAGAGTTGAAGGCCGAGGAGAAATTAAAATGGCAGCACCAACAACGAACAGCGTGTGACGCTTGAGAAAGGAAGAGAACGATGTCTGGTGGGCTCCGGGGCTGAGCTCTGGTCGTCTGCAGGGGAGAAGGGGACGTGTCAAAGCCAGGTTCTCTGCGGAGATCTTGCTTTTCTGCCGGCCAGTAAAAATCTGCCAAAGAAATTTGTAGCCTTTCCCCCCATGAGCACGTCACTTCTCTGCCAAAAATGTCTGTGGCCCAGGAACGCTGCAGATGGCCACGCGTCTCAGCAGAGAGGGGGCTGCGGCGTTCCTAACATTCAGAATAAACTTCGGCCTCTTTTTTTTTTTTTAATTTAAAAATTTCTTCCTTTGCGATTCCCCACGGCTGGCGTTACAGGATTTCATACTTGTCCACCAGGAAGGTGGTTTCAGTAGAAAACCTTACAGGGCTGTTCCCGTCTACCTGGGTCACTTTGGTAACCTGCGGGGACAAGAGGCAGAGTCAGCTCCGCACCGAACACCGCTCCCACCACGGCCACGCCGCGCTTTCTGACGCCGGGGTGGTCGCAGGGACAGGATCAACCCCCCACTTCCGAGCCACAAGTCAGCCCCAAAAGGAAGATCTTTGTTCCCAGGAAACCTGAAAAGAGGGGAGTGCTCTTCTGCAGTAACCACCTCTCCCCCAAAAGCAGCCTGCGAGTTCAGCAGCAGTTGCTCACTGCAGCTCAGCGGGGACGGACGGACAGACAGACAGACATGCGCCGGGAAGCGTTTTGGCTCGGGAGATAGATGGACTCTCTAACACGAGTCTGAGGGGAATCAATGACCACTCAGAGGCACGAAGGCACAACCGAAGCTGCAGGGGAGCTCTGGGAAGCCCAAGTTGCCAGTGCTGCCGGCACTCCTGAACCCAGCCAATGTAGAGGGGACAGAGCCGAGGCCGAAGGCTTTGCTGAGGGCGAGGGCAGGGCCCCCACGCCACAGCACGGCCCTTTGAGCCAGCGGATCACCGAGGCAGCTTGAAAGAGGCAAGAGTGACACCCTGCCCGCCGAGCACCAGCAGCCACCCTACCTGTATGTTGCAATAGTTCTTTTTGGAGACGAAGGAGACTTGCACCGGGAAGAAGTCGTTGGGCTGCCCTGCTATGCTGAACTCCAGGCTGCCGCTCTTGTTTTTGGCATCTATCACTGGCAGGCACCACTCCAGGAGATTTCTCCGGCTGTCGTGGCGATACTCACCATCGATCTCCCCAATCACGGGGGCGCCGACGCCAGACCTGGAGCAGGACACGAGAAGCTGTAATAGCTTGTCTGCATCGAGCTAAGAAAACGCTTGTCAGGCCCATCGGCGCAGCCAGACTGCAAACCAGAGCGGGAAGGAACCGAGGGGATCCAGGATGGCACTCTGTGCCCAGACACGGAGCGCTACTTACGGCAAGGGGATGGTGATGACCACGTCGTTCAGCTCTAGGCTCTCCTCTTGCAACTCGTATTCAATGTTAACATCACAACTGTTCCCACTTTCTGACGGCCAGCAGTTAACTGAGGGCACAGAAACAGCAAGCTGAGCGACGCAGGCTTTCTATGTGCAACAGGCTTTCAAAACATCCTGCACTTTGAGAAGTGCAGCAAAGTCATCCCCAAGAAATTCTGACTTCAAGAAAAAAAAAAAAAAGCTTTTTGTTTTCTTCAAGAGCATTACGGAAAACACACACCCCCGAGAACAACAGGTACTCTCCAATGGAAGACACACGGTATCTCCAACACCTCACAAAGTGCGGCACTTTGGAGCCAGCCCAGCTGCGGGGAGGTGGGCTACCAGCCGGCAGCCCGTGGCTGAACACCAGCTTCTCCCGCCCCAGCGCCCCAACACACTCTGGCACTCACTTGTCAATGGAATGAAGGACTCTTCCGTGGTCTGCAACCGCCACTTCAGCACGCCCACGTCGCTGTTAATAGGGAATGACTTCTCTGGGTTCTTCAAACCGATCTGCGACTCTGCAGTGAAGAGCTTCTTGTCCACGTTCGGGTGAGTCTGAAAGGGGAACACAGGCCCAGGCTGTGACTCTAAGCCCAAGGACACAACCCTATGTAGGGAACATGGGTTATAACATGACAGCCCTACACAGCCTGGAGTATTTTCCTGGACAAAAGACACATCGGATTTGCTCCTTGCTCAGAAGCCCAACTAGAGCACATCCGTTTATCAGCCCTGGATTCCTTCCAGAAAATGCCAAATCCACCAAGAAAAATCCACATCACAACAATTTTTACTTGTCACTGCGCCAGAGACTCTCCCTAGGCTGGGCTGACAGCCTAGAGAACGCCTTCAACAACTCTTAAAAGCTCAAAGACCACCCCAAAGACCCACAATGGACATTTCTCTTGAACAAGAAAAAACAACATAATGCTGCTGGGAAGAACACCCCAAAACCACAGAAATACTACTTCCCTCAGAACCCCTAACGCACATATATGACAGCAGCCAAACTCAATTTAAACATTCTCTCTTCATAACAGCAAGTGTAGGCAGCTTTTTAGCAGCAGAGGATTTTTGGAAGTTAACGTTCAAGTCTCACTAGAAAGCCAAGAGTGAGCACTGGGTTTGATCTCGTCTTCCACCTGAAGCAGCACGTGTGGGAGCCTCGTTAGGAACTCGCTCATGAGAGGTGCTGATAAGGAACCTACTCCTGCACAAGCAGACCTGCAGCCAGCGAGGTATAGAAAAGCCCCTGGCGAGGAGGACGAGGGAGCAGAAGAACGTATCAGAGCAGCACAATCTCCAGGGCTCAGAAAGGTCACACAACTAGAGGGAGAAATGGGAGGACGTATCTCTAAGCATCTTCTGAGCTGCTATTGCTGGCTGCAAACAAGTGCTCCAGCTCCAGGAGCTGTCGCGGAGGCAGCAGTAACAGGACACGAGCGACCCCGAGAAGAAACAGGTTTCTAAGTAATAAATTAATTCCTTGTTGGCACAGTAACTTCATTCTAATGCTCCCGCTCAAGAACTAAAGCTAGCACCATACAAACAAGCCCCACGCAACACACCAGGCTGCTGCAAAGTCCAAGTGAGGTCAGACGGCACACCAGTGTGCGTTACGGCACAGATAAGGCTCCGAGGGCAGGGAGATAAGTT
Organism: Alca torda; assembly: GCA_008658365.1. NCBI lineage: Eukaryota > Metazoa > Chordata > Aves > Charadriiformes > Alcidae > Alca > Alca torda. The sequence continues at coordinate 8,137,908 of CM018093.1, read as the reverse complement.
TCACAAGACGGGATTTCTCAAGTGAACTTCAATCTTTTGCGCATGCATTTATGCTGTGGGAACATCTGCGGTGACTACTCCCAGTTTCAGCGCATTGGCAGGGAAGGCTTGGACAAGAACATCAGACAGTAACACACAAACATTTCCAATAGCTTGCCCCGGAGAGCAGTGGAAGTACGTTCAACACCACGGGACACCAAACAGGCTTTACCTGTAGCTGCACTCCCCTCTTGTCTTCGTTTTCTACATGCAGGCGAATCCGTGCAAACTTTTCATCGGAAATGTGCAGCATGATCATGCCATGCAGTTCCATGTTCTGCAACCCTCCATCACGGCCACAAGTCAAGGAAATTTTCTCCTCTATTTTCATGTGCACGCTAGACAAGGCAGAAAAAAAAGCAAGCATCTCAAGTCCTGCACTTGGCATCTAACCGTCAAGACGAGAGACGAGTGCTCAGCACGGACAGGCTGTGTGTAACAAGCAGGTGCTCCCTAGAGCGTGACGGCCCCACACGAAATAGCATGAATGGCACAGTGGACACGGGCACTAGTGCTGCTCCGACAGGGTAACTCGGGGGCACGTGGCTCTACGGATACAAGATGGAAGCCCAGATAAACAGCAATTATACAGCATCCTCACACCCTATTCACTCAAAACGCCTCAGCCGTACAGCAGTGCGGCTCACGGCACTACAAGGTTCTGAATCACTAGATGTAAAATGAACCGTGAATGCTTTCATCCTAAACCACAATATGGCAGGAACTCTTTGTGTCTGGGGAACATGAGAAGTGGCAGGGAAAAAGCCATAGGAAAATTCCCAACCTCAGCCAACATGGGATGTACGTCCACTGAGGTTCGAGCAGGAATCGCTAAGGCGATTCCTACCCAAACTAGCTTTCTGAAATTTTGCCCACCATCTTTTAAAATTAACAAGTCGAGGGAGCACATGGGACTCGAATGGCAGAAAAAAGCACTAAAAAGGAAGGTGGCTCATGAAGCAACACGTGCACCACAGACAAAGCTGTGAGGAGCCCGCTTTCGAAGCGAGGGCAATACCTACCTCTCCGTGTTAACGGAAGGAGCAAGAACTTTGGCTGCTTCCGTAGAGCGCTTGCCTACGGCAGTCATGATATTTTCTCCTTCCGATTTCAGCTTGTCCACGAAGTTGTCCACCTCCTTTCCCTTCGCGCCAAGTTTCAAGGCTTTACTGGGACCTGAAGGCCTAAACAAAAGACATAAGAATCTCCAAGTCAGCTCGCGGCAGCAGATTCAGTTATCTTCAAATGTTGTAACGCGACTATCCCAACAATACAGCATTTGCCTCTCGGGGAGAACACGCATGAAACTGATCATATTAAGCGTAGGCTGCCAAAATATAACGCAGATCTGGCTTCTGTTCCCAGTATTACCAGTAGCTAGGACCTCTTTCTCACACTAAACAAGAAGCCTGCTGCCCAGCAAACATTTCAAAGAGACTACGGGATGCTACTGCGGTACACAGCACAAACGCTCCTCAACAATAAAAGGGGCGGGAGGGGGTCTCAAGAGTATGCAATGTCCACAGGCCTACGAGCACCCACGATAAAAGCTCAGAGGTCAGCACATGCCAATCGGCAAAGCTGAGGGGAGGCTTTACAAGGGCACAACAGTCCCTACCTGTAGGGTAACCTAATGGGAGGGCGACACAGACAGACAAAGAACCCGTGTTAGACAGCCTTTATTTGGGCAGGTGGTTTCAGGCACGGCTGGCTCCGAGGAGCACCAGTTCCCTACTGTACACCTACCTGGCAGGCGCTGGTGCCACTTTGGGCTTCTCCGTTTCAATGATGGTCTCTGTGATCATCGCCGCCGTTGTGCCCCCAGACACAGCCGAGCTACCAAAGCCACCGAAACCAGGTGCCTTTTTGCCCTGTCTCTCCGCGTCCCTCCTGGCCTGCTGCAATTCCTTGGCTTTACGGCGCATCTCGGCTTTTGCTTCGCGCTCCTGAGTCTGAAGCAAAAGACAAGAGACTGACAGAGCTGTGTAATCTCAACCTTATTCTGCGCAGGAACTAAGTGCATTTGGTCGCAAACCCTTTGCCAAGAAAAAGGGAACAAGACATGGGTGTTTGGTTTACAGAAAAGCCAAATAATTTTATGACCCCCGTCAAAGTGGAGTAACACCTTTGCATAAAAAAAAGCAGCGTTTCCCAACAGGGCATCCTGCCATACAAGTTATTCCCACTCACCTCTCGGACAGCTCGGAACACCTTTTCTTCATGCGAGTCCATCTCAGTGAAGGTCCGAATTTGTGCCAGGTTTACGTTCTCACGGTAGCCCAGGGCAACAATTTCATCAAAGGCAAAAATCAGGTCGAAGCAGTGTTCGGAGATCTCATTCTCCTCCAGCGCTCGACAATATTCAGGGATCTAGTTAGGGAGGGGAAAACATTTTAAAGGAGTATTTGTACGAAGACGAAGTTCTGCCATTATTAGTTTTTCTACACTAAAATACTTATACAACCTCTTAGCTCTGTTGTAATGCTAACTTGGAGGAACCTCAACACACACTGAGGCCAGTGAATCTCCTGAAGATCCTTTTCTTGCACAAAGACAGCTGCATAAACTTGCTGCTTAGAAATGCACGTAAAGTAGTGCTGTACCTCTAACAATCACAAGCTGTGAGGTCATGTTATTTTTATAAGGAATATGGGTGTTATCTCAAGAATACAGAGAACATTTAATGCTAAATTTACAACATCGTCCCTTTGGTCTCACTAGCTGAATTGCAACTGAGGATTTTTTTATGTGTAGTTCAAAAATACCACCGAAACTTCAAGGCTTACTTCCAGGTCAGGAAGAGGCTTCGGAAAATCAAGTTGCCAGGTGGAGGCAGAGCGTTTCACCACCAGGTTCCCTTACAACTGCACCGTTTCAGGCGACACATGCGCGAACTCTGCATTAAGCGACAGATCCTTACCACTCTAGAGAAGAGTCGGAGTGTTTCTAGGTCTTCCAGGATGTTGCTGTTCTTGGTGGTGATCAGCACCATGTAGAGCTTCTCCATGGGCTGATAGACGTACCGCACGCTCTCCGTTTCCACAAAAGTGTGCTGCTTCCCCGTGTTCATCAACTTCGGGAAAGCTGCCAGCAGCCCCTCGATGCGGGTCCGAGTCATCTCCACGAACTGCCGGGAGACGATGGCCTTCCCCGCCTTTGTGCAGACGGCTGCTGCCAACAGCACCTGCGGAGAAGGCGAGCGCTGTCAGCCGGGCCTCCCGCACCACGCAGCCTCGGCCAGGCTGGCGCGGCACAACTGCCTCAAAGAAAGGCTCACTTCCGACTGTATTTCACCTTCACGTTTATCACACAATCAGCTGACTTTCCTTAAACTCGATTTTAAGTCTTATTCTGTAACCAGCACCAGGAACCAAACTCCTCTAAGATCAGATTCACCTCTGCTTTTCTCTCCAGCCCGCTTTCCGTTCCTGTGTTATCCTGAGTGAGCTCTCAGGGCCCCAGGTGAGCAGACACAGCAAATCAGCCCACTCCTACACACACAGAGGCATAACAATTCCCTCCCCAAACACTTTAGGGGAGGCTCCAGGTTACTGAGTTTTCTGTCAGTCTGGTCCCAGCTTGCAACTAAATACAGGAACATTGTAAAATTTGACATTCCTTCCCAGTGCCACATTTACACTAAAGCCAGGTTAATAAAATATTGGCAGCTATATTAATCACAGTCCACGGATGACTCTCCTGGGCACTTCAGAGATGTTATCGCACCAACAATAAAAAGGCAGTAAGGTAATCGCCAGCTTACATTTTCTCATTCTCTCAGACTACTGAGACTTCCTCCTCCCACTTCTCTCTTGCAGATCAGCTTCTTAATTAACTTTGTCAGGATGAGGCAGTTTCTGTACTTAAGATCTTTTAAAATCCTAACCGTTGTTATTACCACCTGCCCAACAGTCTGGAAACTCAATTTCAAGCCCCAGGTCAACAGTGCTCTGTCTGTGCACCTCGGTAAGGGTACCAGACTCTTTCTGGGGCCCTGCAGCTTCACAGCTTGGGGACAACCATATCCTGAAGCAGTTACAGGTCAGAAATATCCCCCCCCCCGTAAGCACTCCCCAAAAGTACTCATAGACCACGGTGCAAGAGAAGCAGAAGACACCAAGGGTCCCTGCTGCACGGTGAGCACCCAGCTCTGCCCTTTCACGGAGCAGTGTGCCGGGCTTTGCTGACCGAGACTGCCGTCAAACAACGCTGCAGATGGGCAACAAGGCACAGGACGAGCTCAGAGAGAGAAACAGCTCACAGGTTACCCTCTGCATCGACACGTGGGCAGCCCGACATCGAGGGGGCAGCCCGACATCGAGGGGGCAGCCCGAACGCCCCAAACGGCCTTTAAAACCAGCGGGACGCCGTGTGCTCCCGGCTGCGGCCGCCAGCCCCGCTGCTGGAGGGGCCCGGCAGCCCTGGGAGCGCTGCTCCGCCGCCTCGCACCGCCTGCGGGCCCCGGAGGCGGGCCGGGACGGCGGGCCCGCTCCCCCACCGCCCCCCGAGGGCTGACGGCCCCCGCCCCGACCCCCCGGGCGGCCGAAGAACCTGCCCCAGCGCCCGCTCCGCCCCGACAGGACACGGAGCTCCCGCACCGGCCTGCGCCCGGGCCTGGCCCAGCGGCGGGCCCACGAGCCGGGACGGGAAGGACCCGGGCTCCCCCGACGGCGCTCCCTCGCGCCCTGCCGTGCCCCGCAGCGGCGGACGGCGGGCGGGCCCTTACCATGGCGGCGGCGGCGCTGGGCTGGGGGCTGGGCGCTGGGCTCGGCGCTGGCTCCCTGGTCGCTCCGCGTCCCCTCGGGCAGCCCCACAAGATGGCGGCGCCGAGCCACGTCCCCAGCCGGAAGTGGCGTCACGCGCAGGACGGGGCGGGCCCGCCGGGCGGCGGCCACCACCCCCCACCCCGCCGCCAGGGGGCGCCGCGCGGGCCGGGCCGCTCTGGCCGGCGGCAGGCGAGCGAGGCGGGCGCGTCGCCATGGCGACGGCGGGGCCGCGGCGGGGCGGCATGGCGGAGCGGCGGGCGCTGGAGGTGAGCGCGGCCCGGGGCGCCCGGACGGGACGGGGCGGGCCGCCGCCTCACACCCCTCTCTGCCTAGACCCGCCTCGTCGAGAACCAGCCCTACGACGAGAGCCTGGAGCTGCCGGAGGCCGAGGAGGCGGGCGGCGCGGCGGGGAGGCCGGCCGGGGCCCACTCGCCGCGGGCGGGGGGCGCGGGCCGCCCCCGGGGCTCCCGACGGCCGGGGCTGCCCGGGGCGGGCGGCGGCGCCGCCGATCGCAGCAGCGACGAGGAGGGCGGCGGCGGCGGCAAGGTGGGCGCGGGGCCGGCGGCGGGCGGGAGGCCCGGCCCGGTGAGGCGGCCCGGTGAGGCCCGGTCCCTCTCACCTAGGAGGAGGCGTCCCGCCCGGCCGCCCCCGCCGCCCTCAGCGAGGATGAGGACGACGATGACGACGACGATTCGGAGGAGGAGGATTCCTCGGAAACCGACTCGGAGGATGACTCGGAGGAGCACGGGGCTGCGCTGGAGGGGTAAGCGGCAACACCGGCCGGCGGACCCGGGTCCAGTGCCGTACGTGCCCGTTTGGCTCCGCTGGTGCTCGCTGTTGGCATCGGGACAGGCAGCTCCCTCAACATCGTACCCGGCTGGCCCAGGAGAAAAGCCCCTCCGTGTGAGGAACCGCAGCCACTCTGGGGCCTCCTCGGACGATCCCCGTCCCCCTTTGCTGTCCCGAGGAAAGGCAGAGCTGGGAGCGACCCTGCGGAGCAAGGAGAAGGTGTTGGCCAGCCCACAGTCTCGGCTGTCAGTTGGTGCCCAAGAAGAAGGAACATCTCGAACACATCATTCATCTCCTGATAATCCTCCTCCTCTTCCACTGTTTTCAACTCCCAAACCATTACTGACCCCCTAGTCGTGGTCCTAACATCTGCCTTTGTGCAGATCACTTGTCCACCTTTTGACGTCCCCTACACAAGTCTCTATAATCATGAGCAACTGTCCGTCGCTCAAGTGCTTTTTTTGGCTGGGAGGCCCAAGGCAAAACACGGCCCAACAGTGTTTTTCATGTGCAAGAAGTCTTTTTAGGAGAGGACTGAATACCTGGTGGTTCAGCTTCCTTCGCGATGGTCTTGCGCAGTTGGGTCCCAGTTCCTGCTTGTACCTACCATGCGTTAATCTTTGTCTGAATTTCTCTTCCTTTCTTTAGTGACTTCAATCTGGCAGATTATGACTACCTGCCAGTATCTTCTGAAATCAAAGAACTCTTTGAATATATCAAGAGGTGAGTTGAAGGGGTTTTGGCCCTCTCTTGCTCTCCTTTGTGCCAATTATTGTGGCAAGTTTAGCAGGATAGGTCATAATCACCCATGCTGTGGTGTTGGTTTTTTCCAGGTACACTCCCAAAACGATAGAGATTGAACACAAACTGCAGCCTTTTATTCCAGACTTTATTCCTGCTGTTGGGGACATTGACGCGTTCCTAAAGGTACAGTTGCTTCAGGTTTCTCTGTACCTGCTGTCGCATGAGCCACGGCATTGGTGCAAGAGGGGCAGAGAGGCCACCTGTCCCTGCGGTGGCGCGCACCCTCGCCCTGCGCTATCAGAGAGAACATTCTAGAACCTGGGAAACCACCCTGGGTTCAGTCGCCTCTCAAGCAGCACATATGGGATTTGGGGCGAGGGCTGCCTTTCCCCGTGTCCAACACCTTGTACTTCTCAGGCAGCGCGGCACTAACAACTATTCCAGAAAGCACAACTGCCCCTGCCTTTTAGGGTCTGACTTTTAAACCGCAGGGACGCCCTGTACAAAATAGCCCCAACTGCCCCCACGCTGGATTCCTGTAGAAACGAGGGCCTGTGTCTATCTGCAGGTTCCCCGGCCCGACGGCAAGCCTGATAACCTTGGCCTGCTGGTCCTGGACGAGCCCTCCACCAAGCAGTCAGATCCCACCGTGCTCTCCCTTTGGCTGACAGAGAACTCCAAGCAGCATAACGTCACGGTGAGTCGCGGAGAGGGAGCAGGCACCTGCTGCGCGCTGGCTCTAACAAAAACATGGCATTTTACTCTTACCTTTGTCTATGGGACTAGAGTGTGGCAGCACAACTGATAACTTGGTTTTAAAAGCAGAAAAGACTAACCTTTTTCTTGAACCTATAGCTTTAAACTGCAGTGGATCTAAGCCTTGCTTCAGGCAAGTCTTGGTACAGACTTTGGATCCGTTTCCTTCAGGTGAAGCTCTGTTTCGGTTGTCAGTACCTGTTTTTACTGGGCGCTTGTTTGCCAGCTGCTCTTCTGTCTGCAGACATCAGTTGGTGCAGTGCGACTAGGAGAGAGAAAAGGCATGGTTAATCAGGAGCGAACACAGGGTTTGCCAAAAAGCCCCAAAACACCACGAAGTGCTTCCAGGTTTATACTTCTGTTTACAGCAGCAGATAAAAGTGAAGAGTTTGGAGAATGCAGAGAAGAACCCCAAAGCCATTGAGAGCTGGATTGAAAGCATCAGCGAACTGCACCGCTGCAAACCTCCGGCCACGGTCCATTACACCAGGTGAGCCGTGACGCCAGCTCTGCTTCACACACGCTCCTCCAGCCTGAGCGCGGGTCAGCGGGAGGCTGGCAGCACAGTCGAGGAGCGCTGAGTGAAACTATCAGAATACCTGCGAGGGGGAGAAGACGTGCTGATTTTCAGGGCAGTCGCACCATGCGTGTGTGCAGGACGCTCGGTTTCCCTCTCTGCACTTCCCTTTCCTTACGTAGCTTGAGTCAGTTTAACAGTGCGCAGAACTTGCAGCTCGGCGAGCTGAGGCTTGTTTTGATGGATAAAAATGCCCAGGCTGACCCTCAGCAGAGGTGCGGCTCTCTCTGAGCCGGTTAGAACGGAGGCTGTCCCGTTTACAGCGGTCTGGCAGTAGGAAGCCATTTCAGTTGCGTGTGGTCCTAAAGTTGATGTTCGTTTCTTCCCCCTCGCAGGCCAATGCCTGACATTGAGACCCTGATGCAGGAATGGTCACCAGAGTTTGAGGAGCTCTTGGGGAAGGTATGCTGTCTGAGCAGTAAGTAGTTAGCTCAGTGCGTGATGTTAGAAGCCATCTTCCATGGAAGCTGGGCTCCCGCTCCATGGTGAGCTCTTTGCCCGCAGCGCGGCCCGTTCAGGTTTGTCCCTACGTGCCGTTTCTCCCTTGCCAGCAGGCGGGGGAGCAGCCTAACGCCTGAATCCCGGCTGCTGCCCGGGTGGCCTCTGGGCTCGGCCGGAGCGCAGTGCCCGCTCCCGGGCTCCTGCTGTATGGGAGCTGACGGCCCCCTCTGTTCCAGGTGGGCCTCCCGACTGCAGAGATGAGCTGCGACCTGGCCGAATACATCGACATCATTTGCGGTAAGCGGGGGAGGCTGGGCCGGAGACACCAGCAGGAGACCTCTAGGCACAGGCTCAGCGCCGGGTAGTCCACGTCGTTCTCCGCTGCCTTCAGTAGGAAGCAGACTCTTGTCCCGCTGAGCGAGGGCCCGAGTAATGGTGGGCGCTGGGAGGCGCAGCCCTTCCCTCCAGCACCCCGTGCAGGGCGGTGCTGCCCAGAGGCCTTCACACATTTCTGCTCTCGCTCGTAGCCATTCTGGACATCCCTGTGTACAAGAGTCGGATCCAGCCCCTGCATGTCCTCTTCTCCCTCTACTCGGAGTTCAAGAACTCGCAGGTACGCGACTCCCTGCTCTCCTTACGTTTGGCTTTGCTGTGGGTGTTTGGAAAGGGTGGGTAGGCCACGAGAAAGGGGTCCAAAGAGCATTTCCTAAGCTTCTCGTTTACAAAGTACCTCCACGTTACACAAGGAGCCTCCGAGGTACCGCAGGGCTGGGATGCCGCGTCTTTTAACAGTCCAGCATAAGCCCAGAATTCTTTTCCCACTGAAGTCGGGGCAGCTGCTGAGCACGCAGCTCACGCAGAGCAGAACGGCTTGCATTTTCAGATGCGCACAGGTACTCTAATTAACGAGAGTCAAATCTTTGCACTTACACATTCTTTCCCCCGCAGCATTTCAAGCCCCTGGCTGACGGGAAGAAAGGCCGGAGCCCGCCGTCCAACCCTCCTTCGCAAGCGGCAGACACGGAAGCGTTAAGCTTTACTTGAAGCTTCACATTAAACCCCCATCTCCTGGATCAATGTCTGCTGCTGGACATCCAGATTTGACCCAAGCGAACTGTGAAGCAACGCACACCATTTCAGAAGCCTCCCGGGTTCTATAGGTACCGCTGAGCTGTTCTGCATTCATCGAGCAGGACTTCACCCACCACACTTATTGCAGAAGCCGCCCGATCGCTCCATTTTTGACTTGTCCCCAAGCAGTTCACCATTAAACCAGCTCTTCCCAATGACAGGCTCCCTGTGCCGCAGATGCCGGGGCACAGGCTCCTCGAGCGCACGCTACAAGTGCTGGAGCAAGTGGGAATAATTTCTGTGCTCAGATGCGACACTTGGATCTGCCCGGTGCATTCCAGGGTCTGCTCTGGCGATATCCAGCCCCCTCCGCCCTGTACTCTCGAGCCCCTTTTTCTATTCTCGAGCCCCTTAGCTGCTGACAAGGGGAAATAACCAGCGCAGCACCACACAGACGCTTGACCTTAGTTTATTGCTGTCGGGACGAGTTTCCAGCCCTGCCCGCCCGTCCGCCGCGGCTCTGGCAGGGGTGGCAAGGATGACACTGGCCATGAACCTGCTGAAACAAGGCTGGTGCTTGGCCTTACCCGGGGAGGAATCGTGGCGCTAACAGCTTGGCAGAGCCTGGCTATCAACAGCTTTAATGCGTTTTGATTATAATAGTCTGTCTGTAAAGTGCACGGGCTACATAAAAACATGCCTGGGCCAACAGCACAGCTACTGCGACCTGCGGCGTGTACCTTAGCGTACAGCCGGGGGCTGGTCGGCACCCGCCACCCGGCACGGCCCCCCTGGCAGCGCTTCTGGTACGTACCTGGCGCCGGGCACCGCGCCGCCTCACAGCCAGATCTCATCGCTGCTCACGCTCGGCACTTTGTAGATGCGCCCGGATGTGGGGAGCTGGACAAAACCTGTAGGACAAAGGCAGCCCATTGCCATCGCCTTTGGGGTGCCCGTAGAGGCTGGCGTCCCCGCAGCAAGGTTGTTGGGGCTGCTCGCCTGCCGGCGCCCCCTCACCCAGCTTGCCGAGGACCAGGGCGTTCTCCAGCCCAGACAGGCTGCTCTCCTCTCCCCTGGCACTGGCTCCCACATCCTTGGTGGAAGCTGTAGGGAAGGAAAGGTGTGCGAGCTGGGACATCTGGCCCTTGCCCCAGCAGGACCTGTGGCCCCGCACATCCCTCTGCACCGGCACCTCAGGGTCTTACCTCCGGCCTCCTGCGCAAGGTCGTCGAGGCGCAGGTCGGGGGGCAGGGAGCGGGTCTGGCGGGGCAGACGCGCACCCTGGGGCTGCGGGTGCTCGGAGCCGCTGCAATGTGAGCACCGTCTGAGCGGGCTGCTCCGTCCTGCTCTCACCTCGCCTGGCGCCGGCTTGGCACGGCGGCACGCCAGGCAGGCGACGCAGGAGCCCAGGCCGAGCAGGGCGGCCAGGGCCAGGGCGGCTCCGACGGCAACGGCCAGGAGGGGCAGCTCCACGCGGGCGTCCAGCAGACCTGCACGGGCAGCGCGGCCCCCTCAGCGCCCCTCCGCAGGGCCGCTGCTCCGCGCCCACCACCCCAGCACCTACCTGGGGGCAGGAGGGAGGCCGTGGTGACGCCCACGCTGTTGGCAGCGTTGATGGAGAAGTTGCCGGCCGCGCTGCCGAGGTGGATGCGGAGCGAGTGGTTGGCCAGCCCCTGGTGGCGCGTGGCACCCAGGAGAAGGATCTCGGAGGCGTTGGCCATCATGTGCCTGTCCTGGGCCAGCCAGGAGATGCTGGCGGGCGGGTTGGCACACACCGGCACAGGGAGCGGCAGTAGGAGCCCGGCGCCCTCGACCTGCTGGTAGCGGGCATCTGCCCGCAGGATCTGTGGCTTACCTGGGCAACAGACACGGGCAGTGAGAAGGCAGGAGGGACGGGGGCAGCCCCACTGGCAGCAGGATTCGCCTCCCCAGGGGCCAGGAGCACCCGTCGGCCGTGTTCGCACAGGGCTGGTGAGACGCTGCCCGGCTACGTGGACACAGGCCACGGGCAGCAGCCCCCCGCGCCCCCCCACCCCTCCGGCTGGCGCCACAGACCTTCCGCTGCGCGTCGAGGAGGACGGAGGCGCTGTAGGTCGCCCCGGGGGCTGGGTCAGCCAGGGAGCCGCAGAGCTGGTGGTCGGTGAGGGCGGGGGTGCTGGCAGTTCGCCTCCTGCGCCTGGCCGTCGAGGTACCATGTCAGCGCGGTGCCGGGGCTGGCTGGGGGGCCCGGCGGGTGAAGGCTCAGCTCTCCCCCTCCCGCAGCGCACACGCTGCCAGCGGCCGCCCGTCAATGGCGGGGCCCGGCTCCCCCAGCCCTGCTGGAGACCCCGCCGCGCATCAGAGCCGCAGGGGGGTTCTGCTGCCGCAGCCAGACCCCGCCACCGCCTCAGGGGCAGAGCACTGGGAGGCCGAGCTACCGCAGCAGCCGGGTGAGGGCGGCCCCCGGCCGGCCGCCGAGGTGCCCCGTGGCCACACTCGGAGAGAGGCAGCCGGAGCAGGGATGCGGGGCTGCCCCCGCGCTGGGCCCCCGCACGCAGCGGGGCCGGAGGATGGGGCCAGGCTGTGCCTTACCTGGAGCATGGCCGCCGCCGCCAGCCCGGCCCGCAGTGCGGCCCCACATGCAGCGCAGGGGCGGTCCCAGCACGGCCGCCACCATCCCTCCCGCCGGGCCCCGCAGCCGCCTTCCCGAGTGGGGCTGGCGCGGCCGCACGCAGCCGCCGCGGCTGCAGTGGGGTCAGTCCCGCCGCCCGGACGGGCGAGCGGCCAGAGACCACCCAGCGGCGGCTGGGATGAGCCTCCTCCTGCCCCCCCCGCAACCTCCCCTCTTCACCCGGGGGGCTCAGCCCTGCCCAGCCACCACACGCCACACCACCACACGCCACACCACCACACGCCACACCACCACACCACCACACGCCACACCACCCCACGCCACACCACCACACGCCACACCACCACACGCCACACCACCACCACCCCACCCCACCCCACCACACGCCACACCACCACCACCCCACCCCACACCACCACACGCCACACCACCACGACACGCCACACCACCACACGCCACACCACCACCACCACCACCCCACACCACCACCACCCCACACCACCACCACCCCACACCACCACCACCCCACACCACACCGCATGCAACGCCGAGCCCAAGTGCCGGGGACACAGGGAGGTTTATTGGGGGTGGTGCGGAGCCAGACAAAGCCAGAGCGCTTTGGTACTTCCCGTCCCTGGCTGCCAGCCAAGAGGAGGAACAGGATCCCGCTCCGGTGGCCGGGATGCGCCCACCTGGGCCTGGCAGCTCGGCTCTGCCCGGCCCCTGCCCCTCTCACTCGCTGCTGGCGCCGCCGGGGTTGCGCAGCCGCCCCAGCATCTCGCAGAGCATCTGGTTGCAGAGGGCCGAGTAGGGGTTGAGCAGCACCAGCTGCTGCCGGGCGAAGCCGCTGCCCAGCCGCGCCGCTCGCTCGAAGTCCCGCCGGGCCTCCTCCTCCCGCGCCTGCAGCCGGTGGATGAGCCCGCGCTGCACGAAGCTCTGGCAGGCGGCGCGGCCGCAGCCCCGGCTCAGGCGAATGGCTGTGTCCAGGTCCCGCAGGGCGCCTGGCGGGGGGAGAGAGGCGTCGGGGCGGGCGGGGGGTCCCGGCGGGTCTCCCGCCTCCGGCTGCACGTCCCTGCTCACCTGCCACGTCCCCCCGCAGGCGCAGGGCCTGGGCGCGGTTGTTGTAGGCGGAGGCGCGCTCGGGCAGCAGGCGAATGGCCTCCCCGAACCGCTCCAGCGCCGCGCTCACATCCCCCGACTCGGCAGCAGAGACGCCCTGCAGCTCCAGGTCCCGCACCTGCTCCAGCAGCTCCGGCGCGAAGCCGTCCCCTGTGGCGGTGACACGGGGGGACCTTGGCCGGGGAAGCCACCGGCGCCCGGACACCCCGGGGGGAGCAGCGTCGCCTCACCTTCCTCCTGGGCGTCCTCCTCCTCCTCTTCCTCCTCGTCCAGGCCGGGGATATCCCCGAAGGGGGTGCTGGGGTTGAAGATGGTCTGCAGCACGGCCCTGTCGTTGGCCGTGGCCATGGTGCCCCGCGCGCCGAGCCCCCGCGGCCGGGCTGCGGCCGGTTAATGTTCACCCCACGGGCCCCGCCGCACGTGGCCCGTCCTATCCCAGCCCCGCGCCCGGCCCCGCCGCCCGCCCCGTCCCACCACCCAGCGGGACGCCCCGCGGCTTCCCAAGGTGACCCCTGGCCGCCGGCACGGCCCGGCTCCACCAAAAGCCCACCAAAAAACGCCCACCGCGGCGCTGGCCGGGGGCTCCCGGCCCCCCGGGAGGAGACGTGGTGACCCAGGAAAGCAGCTTCTCAGCCCTGAAGAAGAAATCCAGAGCAAGCCTCTGCAGCAATAAACTTGACATGTTTATTAATTAAACTATCACTTAAATAAAAAAAAGTGCATAGAAAATAAACATGTTTAAAAACTCCTTTGTTTTTTTTTGTGTTTTTTTTTTTTTTGGTTTTTTTTTACAACTATGTACACTTTTTTATTTTTACATTCAGTCTTTTGCAGAGCTTTCAGCATTTTTTTTAAACTATTAAAGTATTTCCTTCTTCCCTGTGACAGGGAGTTAACACTGATGTACTTTAGACACGTTTCCTCTTTTTTTTTTCTTTTTTTTTTTTAAAAAAAAACCCAACCAAACAACCAACCAGAAGCTTGGAAGAACACAAGAAAATAAAGAAGAGATTTGTTATACATGATAAGTTGTCAAGAAATGTATCTCTAGAACATAACCTTGCCTTTGCAGAGCTTTTTTTTTGCCTTTTTTTTTTTTTGAAACAATTATTCACCTACCTGTATTTACTAAAGAGACTGTTAAGCTCAATAAAAGAAACACCACAAGTAATAGATCTCGGCTGATAGACAAAGCTACTGTACCTCGTTAAAAAGAGACCAGGAAAGCACAGAGCACGTTTTTCCCTAGATGCAGGTGGTACCCGACATTCATCACCGAAACGAGAGGGAGGGGAGGAACGGACCCGGTTGTACAAGAACTGACTGGAAACAAGAAGGGCCGGGAGGGGCCGCGCCGTGGGGACGGGGCTCTCCCGGCCTCGTTAGCAACTGCAACACAATCCTTATCTATAGTGTTAAGAGAACTAAAAGCCATGGACCGATACCGAACTAGGCTTCATTACACGGTGCATTACTATATTAGTTGCTATATATATCGTATTTATAGTTATAAAAAAACCTTGTGAGTGTGGAGAGTGGAGCAGTCGTGTGGGTTCGAATGGCGTGATTCTGCACAAAGACCGTCTCGCTGAAGAACCTGGTATTGCTTCGAAACGAAAGAAAACCAGAAAGAAAAGATACCCAGCCCTTTGCAATGACCCGCTTTTCCTTTAAAACAAAAAAACGCGTCGGCTTGTACAAAGAAAAATAAACGCCCTAAAGTTCCCTAATTTTTTTTTTTTTTTAGTATTTTCAGATACCGTGATCTGTGTCAGTCCTTATAAAATATACATTCATACGGGGGACGCTGCACTGCGCTCGCCGCCGGCCCGGGGCCGAGGGGCAGGAGGACATCGGCCACCCCTCGCCACCACGGCTTGTCCCTGCCCCTCCACCGTCCCCGCGGGCCCCGGCAGCCGCAGGGCGCAGCGCAGCGTCCCGGGGGCACAGGCGGTTCCACTGGCCACAGCGGCTGCTGCCAAGGCGGCCGCGATGGTGACAGCAGCAAGGGGACGCGGTGCCAGGCGCTCGGGGGGCTCCTGCGGCCCCCTGTCCCCCAACCCCGTGCCCCGCTCCTCCCAGCGAGGGGACACGCGGCGGCGTGGAGCTGCTCAGGCGCACTGGGGCCTCGGCCGCGCGAGGGCTGTCCCCCGGGGCTGCTGTCACAAACGGGGCAGGAAAGGGGCCAGAGCGGCTGCGCCGGGGCGCGGGGCTGAGACCCCGGGGCACAGGCCCCTCGGCCTACCAAGGTATGTGCGTTCCCAACTGTCAGTGCATCAAATCATCTCAGTAACAAATGCAGCGTCAATAGGACTTTTCTTCCAACAGTTATCGCCAAAGAACCACCGCACAGTGCAATAACGAAAGGAAACTGGCAGCTCCCGACCCTCCGCGCGCCGTCTGTCACTCTCTCTTGCCGCGAGTGCCAGGCGCTCCCCTCCCTTCCCCGCTGCCCACAGCGCCGTCTCAGAGCAGCCCCCGACCCGCTGACCCATGGCAGGGACAGTCGGAATTGTGGGGGTGCTTCCTGCCTTCCCTTCCCCATGGAAAACTTGCCCACGGGACAAGGCACGCGCCCTGAGAGTCCGCTCTCTCCGGCTTTATCTCGTTTTTCCTCTCTAGATACCGGCAGGTGCCGCGCGGGGCAAGGCAGAACCCGCCTCCGGCCGGGGGGGACACGGACAGTCGGTCAGACAGTCACCCCCTCCTGAGCCAGGCAATTCCCCCTCCTGCCCCAGCTTGACGGGGAAATCAAGACTAAGGTCCAGCTAAACCTCCGGGAAACAGTTACTGAAGTCAAAAAGGCAGAACAAGAGTTAAAAAACAAAAATAAAGTGTACCCCCCTCTCTGGAGAAAGGATCAGACTGTGACCAGCCAGGTATTTCCTATAACCGTCCTATGAAAATAAAAAAATCATTAAAAAGAGATTCTCTTAAATTAGGATAATACCACTGTTTAAAAAGCCTCGTCATAAGTGCTTTCCCCTATGAAGTGCTTCTCATAGAAAAATATACAAAATATATTTACATTTATAAAACCTTAAATACTAAACTGTAAACAGAACAGAGTAAAATCCAATGTCGTCATTCCTCAGGGTTGGGGCTCTTCACTTCTTTCTCTGTGTTTTGGGGGCGTGGGGGGGGTGACGCTGCTGTAGCTGGGACGCGGGTGCCCCCGGGGTGGCCTCAAAGGGGCTGGGTCCCTCGGCTACAGCGGCTGCCGCCGTGCGCAGCGCCGAGGGACGCCCCGCGCCGAGGGACGCCCCGCGCGCTGCTGGCCTGGCCCCCGCAGACACCCCACGCTCGTGGCTCCCTTGTGTCCCCTCCCGGCTCCCGCTCTACAGCGGCGCACAGCCAGCCCCGCGGCCGGCGCTGCCTCCCCGCAGACCTCCGTCCCCCCGAGTCCCTCCGGCCAGCTCCCCGCCGGCAGCGCCCTCGGCTCGCTGGGGAGAGGAGGAAGCCGTCGGAGGCAGGAGCGGGGAAGGGGCTGCCTCCCGCCTCTGCTCCCAGCGATTCACAGCGCCCCGACGGCTGGCACAAGCCCTGTCTGCCAAGGAACGCCGGGAACGCCCCTGCACAGGGTTTGGGAGCGCAGCGCTGGCCAAACCCTCCCCAGTGCCCCTGTGGGCTGCTCTGTCCCGCTCTGCCCCGTTCCGAGGTGAAACCGGCCGAGCCTGACCCAGGGAACGCACCCGGCCCGCGCCGGCCGCTCGCCGACGGCTCACAGACAGTGTCCTGCGGACGCAAAGCACGAGGGAGCAGACGTGCGCGGTCCCGGGGCTGCAGTCCCTCCCTCACACGCTGCGCTGCCCACTCCCGACACAGCCCTCCGCCGAGCAGGAGGGAGAGAACCCCACGCTCAGCACGGAGCCAAGGGACGGAGCGGGACGGAGGGACAGGACGCGCCACCGCTCCCCGGGCTGGGGCCTGGGCCGGCCTCCCCCTGCCCCCTCTCCCGCTCGCCAGCCCCACACCAAGAAACAAATACTGGGACAGGGGGAAATGAGAACAGCAAAAACATAATCACACTGAGGATCTTCTCCAGTGGCCCGTGTCTCTCCCAAGGGTACGTGTGCGCATGCGAGACATGAAGATGTGGACTCTGACAGAGAAACGCAGCCGCCAGTCCGGTCCCTGAGCCCAGCCCGTCTCCATCCCTGCCTCTGGCCCCGCCGGCCCGTCCGAGCGGCCAGGAGGGATTCGCCCCAAGCTTTGGTTCGCCCCGGGCCCCTCAGGGCTCACCTGCAGCTGACGGAAGTTCTAGTTTAAAAACTTCCTGCACTTCTTGGCGCCGCAGTTACAGGGCAGTTTGTTGCTGGCGTCTTCAATGGGGAACTTGTAGTCGTAGGTGAGCTCTTCCCCCCGGTAGATTTTGCGCATGGCAAAGATGACGATGTGTTTCTGGCCATCGATGTTGATGACCCGGGAGTAGCAGTTGGGCTCGCAGGAGTGATTGATGAAGCGGGCCGCGTTCCCGTGCATGGTGGCATCCACCACTTCCGAGTCGTCAATGCGGAACATGTAGCAACCGATCCCCTACGCAGGGAGGACAGGGAGAGGGTCAGCTGAGGGCAGAGGAGGCAGAGCCACCCTAGCAGACAGCCTCGCTCATCACCGCAACCGGGGGCCAGGCCTTCCGGAGCGCCTGCAGCCGCCCTTCACTCGCCTTCAGAAGCTCACTTTCATCCCGTGCCTTTGGACCTGCCACGCTAAGACTGGGCCGAGACCCTTCCCAGCCCTCAAAAGGGCCGCCTCAGAAAAGAAGCGGCACCTCTAGTGCTCCAGCAAGGATGGAAATACCCTGAGAGGTCTGTAATCCCTATTGGTGACGTTCCCAACGCAGTTTGCACGTGGCCTAAGCCTGTCCTACCTTCACAGCCACCTTACAGTTCTCCCAAACTCTTTAAGAACTTCTACGAAAGCCCATAACTCACCTTACTGTCGTAGTATTTCTCTCGTTTGTCAGTGAGGATGGAGCGAATGACATTGCCTGAATATTCGATCACCATCTCACCTGCATCGATGTTCCTTTTGCAGAACAGACCCCGGCCGTGGATGGGAGACCTGAAAAAGCACCAAGATGAGTGAGTATTTGAAATGGTGCAAGCACAACTCAGAAACACGAGGTTGCCAACACTGCAGAAGACGGGCTACTTCGTTACAAGGGTCGCTGTGGCATCATTCCTCTCCTCTAATGCAACGCTGACAAGAGCGACACCAGATTTCTCCTGCCCGCTCCTGAGCACGTGCCTCAGCTACCGCCAAGGCCAGCCAGCGAGGCCCCAGCACTTTGGGCGGAGGGTTGCTTCTGAATACACAACTTGGGTGGGGAGGAGGAGGAGCGAAAAACCCCAAACCTGCTTCTTCCCCTCAGTTTTGCAGTCTGACTTCATAGAAGTCTTCCAGTTTTCACCTTCCTCTGTCCCAGAGGCAGAGGTGCCGGAACAAAACCCTACCTGTAGACACCAACTGCCTCCTTGGAGGTCTTCTTCAAGTGTCGGAAGCGCATGGG
This sequence comes from Alca torda, assembly GCA_008658365.1. Classification (NCBI taxonomy): domain Eukaryota; kingdom Metazoa; phylum Chordata; class Aves; order Charadriiformes; family Alcidae; genus Alca; species Alca torda. The sequence goes on along the minus strand of CM018093.1, from coordinate 8,119,483 downwards.
CATCGGCAGATCCATACTAGTCGCCCTCCTAGAACAAAGAGACGCTGCTAAGTGATGCCCTTTATTGGAGAGTCTGGGCCGTGCGTTACCTGGGAGACTTTCCAAGACAGTAATTTAGACACCGTGACACACTACAGCCCACAGAGAACACCATCAAAATCAATGCAGTGTTTTTATATCTATAAAAGATAATTTCCCCCCTCTTCTGCCCCAGTTCTCATCAGATCCTTTTACATTAGGAAGGAAAAGAAACACTCAAAGGAAGACCGGCCCGGTGGTCACCCTCAGCTGTCAGGTCTCTCGCTGCTGTAGGAGCCTCCCCTGTATTTGTGGGTGCGGGGTAGCTTTCACGTTTGAAACACAACTAGGCACAACCAGGCATAACTCAGCCTGGGCAGCTCGTTCTAACACCGCAGCATTTCTTTCCCCTTTGAACCGTTACACCCTGCTGCGTACCGGGCTGATTTCAGCTGTACTTCCTCCTCTTCCTCGTCATTTGGGTTGTATTCTGGTGGCTGTCGGTGTTTAGAAGCCAAGAAATTAAACATATCAAACGCAGATTTCCTGCAATTTAAAGAGACAAAAGGAAGTTTGTTCTACTGACTGCGAACAAACACGTGGTTGCCATAACGGCTCGAGACGGTTACTGCGTTGCACCTTCTCCTGCCTGTCCTCTCTTAAAGCCCTCCCTGCGCCATGGTGACAGACAACCCTTTCTGAGACCCGTGGATAAAAGCACCCGCCAGCACGGCTTTGTCAAACAACACAACGGTCACAACAAAGCGGCACAGAGAAACGCACAGTCTCAGAAGAGGCATCGTAATTGATTTACAGGCGAAAGATGTTAACATTTCTTTCTAAGGGAGCGCTGTAGTGCTGTAGAGATTTGTTGCTTATGCCCTGCCACAGAGCGAGTTAACGGAGCAAACGGGCCGTTAACCTTAAACACGGCAAAGCTCGCACTTGCCTCAGGTGGACTTCAGCCCTCGCAGAGCCGTGCGGGTTCAGAGGGGGTTCGTTGGCCTCCTCTGGCTTATGAAATCTGAACTTGTAGTTGTGGCAGTGCTTTGCTCCGTACAGTTGCTCAATCAGGAACACAACTGTGTCGTGGATGATCCCCAGCATCCTCAAACCATTCACACCTGGAACAAGACACAGCACAACAAAAAACCCAACTGACAATGCAGCCTTGGAGCGGGAGGGTACGGCAGCTTGCCAAATGCAACTCGCGTGCCAGCCTGCAATTGTCACAGAAGCAACTTCATTCTACGTCAGAATTTTCAATCATTTCATCAGGCAGAAACTACCCCCCATAAAGCAGGCAGCAGCTGCACGGACGCTCCCAAGACTCTGAACCCGAAGTCGCTCACAGAGAGACGCGTTTGCCCTCACACGCTCCGAAGCGCAGCAGGAGGGAGCCTGGCAGCGGGCGTTACCTGCAAAGGACAGCTGCTTCAGGCGGGCATTGGAGCGGGCTTCTTGGACCTTGTCGGTCAGCGACTTCCAGGCATCTGCAGTGGCACAAACAGAAGGCAACAGAGTGAACGCGGGTCCGAGCGCTGAGGGCTGCCACAACAGGGCCCTGCTACAGCTCTTCTTTTCCCACATCTCATCAGGTTTCCGTGAAACAACACGCCATCGGCAGACTGCTATGCATGTGTGCAGTATGCTGTTTTCCAACACGTGCTCACGTTTAAATAAGCTAATCTGAAGTCTGCATCCCTTTCATGGGCCATGATTTCAGATCCTTGGATCCAATTGCTTTTGTCCTCTCCAAAATTCACTTTGGCATAAAGGGAAGTGTGTTCAGCAACTGGTCTGGAGGAGAAGCCTAGATCCCCACTGCCTGAGCCACACTGACTATTCCCTAAGTATGGTTCGAGACCATTGGTCAACCGATACAACAAAATGGGACAATGATTAAAAAAAAACAAACAACAACCAACGACCAAACTTTTTCAATATAATCCAGACGTTGGTAGGAACTAGGATCATTCTAGGGCTGTAAATCAATTTAAATCTATGAAAAAGCAAGTAACAGATCCTCAGAAGTCATGATTTTACTTCTAGCAAGGAAAGCTAAAACCAGTAAAAGCAAAACGCACGTTCTCACCTTCAATGCTTTCTGCGCAGATTTGAAAACCGTCATCACTAGAGATCTCAAAAACCAAACCTTTCTTTGGTTTCTTCTCACCGAGACACTCTTTCCTCTTTTGTTCTTGCTGAAGCCAAAACATAAGTGGGGAGCTGAAAGTACTCTCCTCTTCCTCAACAGCTTTTGAGCCTGGAAAAGACAGAGGCCAGCATGAAGATGAAAACTGGGCAGAATAATGTTTTTTCCACAGTTGCTCCACAAGTGACAACGAATTACTAACTTGCCATTTGACCAGTAGATCTGTCCAAGAAAAATTCTAGACAGTGTGGTAGTAAGAGTGTGAAATCTCAAGGGCTGAAATTTCCGCAAGCTAAAAATAGAGACACAACTATTTGTCCAGTATCTATTCTTAGCGAACAAACCTTTCCTCCCTTCAGAGCAAGAATGACAGGACTATTAGCTCTGAGATTTTTCCTGAGAGAACGAGACACACAAAGATCCAAACTTCAAGGTACTCATTTCCCTGTCCAGAAGAATCCCAAGACTCGGTGCTTTTGAAGAAGTGACGTACCTGCATTTTCTTGCTCGTTTGTTGAGTTCCGCGTTGACTGAGACTCCGGGAGAACTGCCGTTTGCCTTGGGAGGGAGGGAAGGGAATGTGAAGAAAGATGGTTACCAACCCACCTCATCTCCTCACCAGCCCCCAGCACGCCCCTACGAACTCTGAGAACTAGGCAGGGGTACAAGACCCTTTTTCCAGACCGAATGTTCCAACACCAGTTCAATTGGGAACGAACATGCCAGAAGATTCTACTCGGTAGCGTTTATTTTTGAGGCATCCATCAGTCTGTGGGTCGCAGCCTGATTTAATGCGGTCTGTAACAGGCCCTTTGTACCACCCCCCAGTAACACAGCGTGTGCTGATCTATGATCAGCCAAAGCTCAATGAGCGGTTTGTTCCCAGCACGCAGCGAGCTCCCCACAGCTATATGCAACTTCATTTAAAAAATGGCCCCATATCGTAGCTAAATGTAACCGCTCATTCCAGACTGAACGCTCCCACGATAGCTGAACTGGCGAAGTAAGACTTCTCGCATTCTGGGTATAACCTTCCTTCAGCTCAAGCGAGCAGAAGCTGAGGGCAAGGCCTGTTCGATGCTTACCCTGCAGCCTGGCCGCATTGTTTCTGCGATGGCTGATCTACGCTCGCCGCATCCTGCGTGTCTGCCTTCACAGCAGGAGGCCTGGAACAAAGAGATTTAGGGACATTCAAAATCCCTGCCCAAGCCACGTGTGGCACAAAGGAGGCTGGAAAGCAGTGACAGATCCACCGGGAGCTGCCACCAGCGATTCCGCAGTTCAGCGGAACCACAGAAGTAGTAACAACCGCTCCTGAGATACGGGGAGCAGGGTCACACTTCCAGCACCGTGCCAGAATCAAGACTTGCATGTCAAGAGGAAGGAGGAGCATGAGCCCAGGAGCCTGAGCAGCCATGAGCTCAGGAGTCAGGAGGTGCATGGCGGAATGTGGCAACAGCTACAGAAAACGCTGACAGACTGAAACAACTTGGCAAGCGTCAGCAACGCAAAAAAGCTTTTTTAAAAGGTTAAGCTGTCTGAAGAGTTTGGTATGGAGAGTTTAAGGATCAGACCTACTAGGAGACATTAAGACGATGAAGGCATTACACAAGTGATGTGCGGTATTTCTCAGTTACCGCAAGCTGGACGTGACTGTCTGTCAGCATCAGCAATCGCTTTGCGGTGGTCTCTCCGGCAGCCAGAACGGGTAATTGTTGGCAGTGTGAGGCTGAGACACAGCTATGGACTACTTGGAGAAAACCACCCAGTTTTGCACGCAAAACACAAAGCAGCGGCTCTTACTCTCTCTACAGATGCACCCTGCAAAGAGGCCACTCCAATGTCACTAAGGCCTGGGAAGCAATCCTCTACTGAGAAAGCAGAGAGCGAGTCTCCCTGTTCTCCCAGTTCCTCTCCGGTCCCTCTTGCCTGGGGGGATGAAGAGCGGGGAGAGGGGCAGGAAGAACCAACCGCAGACTGGAGAGATGCCGAGCTCACAGAAACTCTTAGTTTAAGCTCTGTAATCGGAGCGACCGAGGCAACACCGTAACAGTGTCACTTTGGTGCCCGGGACACTGCTGGTACTACAATTAAAACTTCTAGAGCGCTATACTCACATTAACAACATAAAGGAACAGACCCCATCACCCTTTTGAGTGCCATTTGCTCTACTGCTATCTCTAAAACACTCTCTAGTTTGCCAGAGCTGTCAGTGACGAATAAAGTCCTCAAAGCCTCGGTTTTCCATCCTTCCCTTAAGGGAGGTAAAAGTTCTACTAACTCTTTTAGAGAGATTTGCTTCCTGGTGGCAGCTGGGGTTTTTACCTTAGAAATTATCATTCAGAAGGAAAGTTTGCTGTAAAACTAGTGTTATATTGTTACAAAATCTCAGGGATGAGCAAAATCAAACCCTCCTCTTACCCTGCAGCTGAGGTCTGGGGTGCAGCAGTGACCCCTCTCTCGGGAACGTGCGCTTCAGAGGAACCGGTCCACGCATGAGAAGTTTTGTGCTTCTTTCCGTTCCCTTTGTCTAGCAATGGCTGGATGCGTTTGATTTTCGGCTTCATTTTCGCGGGGCCCAGCACAGAGCTAGTGGCTGACTGCTGACCTGATGACGGGGAGCCCCCGGGAGATGCCGAGCTGGCGTGCATCACCGAGGAGGAAGCCTTGTTTTGTTCCAGCCCGGTATTATTGGGAACGTCAACTAGCTGCGGAAAGTTCGACAACTGCGTGGTTGCCGAAGCCGTGCCAAGGTCCAGCTGGGAGGAAGCAACCCCGGTTTTGCTGGCCAAGAGCTGTGTCATGTGCTGGAGCTGGTAAGAGCCCTCTGGGTCAGCAGACGAGGGAGCAACCGTCATGCCCATCGTCTGAGCTGAAGGCAGAACACAAATGCTGGACGCAGCCGTCATTGCTGCCGTAGACGGAGTCTGGGATGCTCCCAGTTGTGAGAACATCCCAGAACTTGGCGGTAAAGTCATGTGCTGCTCCTGAAGCCCAAGGCTTTGCTGGCTGGCTTTGATCAGGAGGTTGCTTATCGAGCCGAGGTCCCCTAATAATCCAGGGCTAGTTAATGTTACTGAACTTTGTCCCAAAACATGACTGGGAACCGACCCACCAGTAGTAGGAGCTGCCGTGGCCTGCATGGAGACGACGTTCAGCACCGAGGAGCTCGATGCCAGCCCTGACACGGGCCCTGCTGGAAGGTGACCAGCATCTGGCCCGATAACACTGGGAGACGTGCCCACTGCGGTAGTGGTCCCACCTTGCGGAAGCAAAGACGTTTGCTCAAAATACATGACCCCGGACTTGGACCTTTTGATAATATTGGGGACGGTTCTATGGGAGGTTGAATTTGCAATGGTTCCCAAATCCAACGGGTGGTTGGAAATCTGGGAAGGAGCAAAATTAATTAAGGTCATGTTGGAGACCATATCGGGAGGAGCTATAGCAGAAGGGGTTCCAGAGGGAGCCAGCTTCTTGTTCTTCCGCGACTGCAGACGGGAGATGGGCCGTTTCTTGCCCAGGGCAGCAGCTGGGGTAGAAGTGGTGGAGCCAAGGTCTGTCCTCTGACTGGCTTCAGACACCAAGAGCTGGGGATCCGGGGGCGGCTGCACACCGATGAGAAGACCTGGCGAAGGGCTGCTGATGTTTGGTGGGAAGCCAGTCTGGCCGGCTGTGGAGAAGGGATGGATGTGCTGGTGATGGGACATGGGCAGCAGCCCCTTGCTTGTGGGAGGGAACAATGACTGAGATGAGGGCAAGCTCGGATTTAATCCCGTGGTCAGCGTGAGCCCACTGCCCATGGGCCCCAGCACCGAGGCGCTGGTCTCCATCACGCTCTGCGCAGAACTAACGGAGGGCGTTAACTGTATCTTTTGGGTAACGCCGTTGGGAAGCGTTTGGAGGACGTAGAGCGGCTGCATATTTTGATTGACTACCAGCAGCTTTTCTGCGGCTGGCTTGAGGTGGGGCGGTGTTGTCTGCACCGCAGCGTTGGAGATCTGCGAGGGGCCGGGACTGTCTGTGGAGTTTGGCACGTACTTCTGGCTCTGGAGGGGAACGGTGGGCGACACCGGCACCTGGATACCCGGAGTCCCGCTGTTTCTCGTTAAATCCTGGTTGCTGCTGTGCCCCTGCTCGACGGGGCCGCAGGGTGGGCTGGCTATGTGCTCTGCATCTATGTGACCCTGGATGAAGTGATCGGGAGTCATGTGGCCTTCGGGGCTCGGGTCTACTCCCGGACTCAGGAGAGCTGTGTCACCTTCCCCCGAGGCAGACTTTTCTGTGACCGTCACTCTCTTTTCCCCAGACTCGGTGGAAGGCAAGGCAAGCATCGACCTCTCTCCTGAGGAGGAGAGGGAGGACTCCGAGATGACGGCGAGCCTGTTGTGATTCTGGCTGGGCACCGTAGGGCTGCGGGTGGTCAGAACGGAGAGATCGGAAGGAAGCTCCAGCGGCAATTCAAACTGCTCCTCCGCCGATATGGAGGAAGAGACGCTGCTGTCTACTGGCTCGGTGGTTGGCAGCTGCTGGGAGAACACCTCAAACAAACCCATATCCTTGCCACGGTTGCTGTCGAGACCTAAACCTTCCCCCAGCGTTAGGAGTTCAGATGAGGACGACTCGGGACTTTCTCCCAACGCCTGCATGGACGGTGTGTTCTTTAGTACAAAGTCCATGATGTCCGACGGGAGGATGTTCCCGCAGTCATCGCTGTTGTTATTGTCCGAGTCGGATTTCAGAAGTTCTGTGTTAAAAGTGTCCAGCAAGTTCTTGTCAGAGGGTGTGCTCGCGTGAGCCCTGCGGCCTGTTTCCAGTGAGCTCAGCTGAGCTTCCAGCGAGTCCTGCCCTTGCGCTTTAACCCTGCTCACAGGATGGCAGTTATCAATCTTCGCGTCGGTTTTGTGGACAGTGGAGCTCTTGGTGACTTGGACTTTCTCTCCGGCTTCTTCACTTCTGTCAAGCTTCAAGTTCTCTGTTCCGTTTTCTTTACCACTCCTTTTTGTTACTTGACTGACTTTTCGTGTTGTTGCTGTGACACTGGTATCACTTTCCGTTCCATCATCCACACCGTCCAGCTGGGAGATTTTTGGAAGATCGCACTGCTCCTCCTCCCTGAACAAGTTGTGGGATGCGAGCCTCTCCTCTGCATTCGAGGAAACCACCGTTCTAGTGAAATTATAGTAGTATAAGTCGTCTTCATCCGATGTGCTCAAGTCATCCGCGCCGTCCACTTGTCCTTCCGCAGACCGCTTCCCTCGCTTCTTCCCAGTGGAGTTACTGTAGAAGGGAATGTCTTCCTCTCCATAAGACCGCACGCCATACAGAGGAGTCAGCCCAAAGAACATGTTGGACCTGGCCCGAGCGCTTCTCCGTGGATACCTCCGCTTGTAGGAGCCCTCTTCTTGAGCTTTAGCTCCATCCTGGAGCATCAAGTTGTTATCTTGAACGGGCAGATTTTCAAACGCATTATTTTGAGATTCCTGTGCCGGTGCCTCGTTTGGGCTTCCCTGAACGCTGGGGTTCTCTTCCGGGCTCTCCAAAGTTGAGGAGGGCTCCGCCAAAGTGGCCAGTTCTGGTCCTGCAGACTGAGGGTCAGCATCACTTTCCTGCTGTGCGCTCTTAGACTGGTTTTCACTTTCCATCTTGAGGGGAGTCAGAGTGACTTTAACGGTGCGTTTCCTTGGTGCCTGCGATTCCTTAGAGGCCGCTTCCATCTGCGCTGCAGAACCTTTCGAGGGCCCCTGTGACGGCGGAGACTTCTCGCCAGCTTTTTCAGCAGGAGCATTATTACATAACCTCTGGCTGATCTGTTCAGTCGCCAAACCCTGATTACCAAATTCTGGTTTCAGGTTTCCTTCATCACTGCCTGCTGCTTGACTTGAATCTGTAACAGATTTCAGGGGATGCTTCTCTTTAAAGCTATCTTTCATTAACTTTTTCCCCTTTTGACGCCTGTCCCTGGGGGCAGAAACCACCTGCTCGCTGGCTGCAGGAGATCTGCTGTTTGCTCCAGCAGACTTCAGGGCCTTTGCATCCGTCTCCTCAGCCACAGTCGTTTTCTCTGGCTGTGCGGGTTCCACGTGCTGATCTCTGTCTTTCCTTGGGCCTCTCTGATGCAACGGCGGGAAGGATATCGCTTCTTTGGATGAAAATGAGCCTGAACATTCTTGGAAGGTTCCCATTTTAACATTCATTTCTGCGCCCGATGAACCAGTTGGTTGAGTGGACATTTTGGAGTTTCCTCCAGAAGCAAAACTATGAGCTGAATAATCCGGCTCCTTTGAGGTGGGTGTTTTCATCTTCTCTCCCTTAGAAGGCGCACCTTTGGCTATCAAATCTGAGCTGCTAGAATGTTTTCCTTCCGCAGACTGAGATGCGTCCAGCTGGTAAGTTTTACTGCCACTTGTAGTCGCTGTTTTCTGGGAGCCTGAACTGGCAGAGCAGCTTTGAACTGGGGCGCTCGGAGTCCCTGCACTCACCGATCCCACAAAGCGGTCAGTGCTTTTGACGCTGGGTTCGTGTTCTGAGGAGGAGCCCATGCTGGAAACCGAAGATCCGCTGTGCCTGGAATAACTGTTCCCAGCTCGCGTGGGGGAAATCATCCGGAGCTTTGAGTGCTGCTGTGACAAAGAGGAGGTGCTATGTCTCCTAGAACCGATGCTCTTCAGTCCGGAGGACAGCAAAGGATCTCCCACCGTCACTATTTCGTGGGTCATTGGAGTAGGACTTCCTGAGAAAACAAGGCAAGAAAGACCATCAAGTGATCTGAAGCCTTCACAACCAATACACACCCAATTCCTTCGTATAAGCCACAAAAATTAACAACCACAAAAGCCTTTCAGCCAAATAGCATTAATGTAATGACGATACTTGAGACAGGTATTAAAAATCTGATACCGTCAATTGGTATTCAGCACGTATTGCTGACAAGTTTGTATCTCGGGGTTCTGTATCTCAACGTCAGAGGTGAATTTTCAACATCAGTTTGAAGCAAAATATGACTCATTCATACAGAAATAGCAGCTGAATTACAATCCCAGATTTCCGACTCGCTCTGGAAAAATACCGACTGAGATGATTAAGTCCCTAACTCATCTTATTGCTCTTCTGCATCACTGCCATCGTATCGCCCAAACACCGTTTTCTTCATTTTTGTTGCAGTGGTACATTTCTTGACAGCCATCTCTATTGTATATTTTCAGAACTTTCCTTCCCTCAAACCTATTGCCATTTCACTGTTTTCTCTAGAAACACAAAACTAAACACCACGTTCTGAATGAAGCCAAAAAAGATACAAACCAACCCACAAAACATTTCCAAAACAAACAAAAAACCCGTCCCCACAACTGAAATACCTGCAGAGGGTAATGGCCTGGAGCCGGGAGACCTCTGTGTGGACGGGTAACTGGGTGTCCTGATCCTGGGCCCCTTGGAGAGCACTGGGTAGTAGCAGGAGCTGGAGGTTTGAGAGTGCAAGGGACGATCTGGTGACGGCGGGTTTACAATCTCAGGTGTATTTCGGCTCTCTTTAGGTAGAGTTTCTGTTGTATAAAAGAGAAACAACAGTATAAGCCATCACTGAATCTTAAAAGCTATGCCCTGATAAAGTATCTACGGCTATCAGGTTTCACTTGGGGAATCGGGGTGTTTGTTAAACAAACGCAGAGATTACTGCTTCTTTGCCATCAGATAATGGCCGGTTTCTTTTCCTAAGAACATTTTCAAATACTTGCAGCAATACAGTAACCCTCAGCTTACATATGAAATTCCATTACATTTTAATAAAGTTTCAGATTTTATGTTGACAATGACAATTATAATAAACGTTTTAAAAATCATCCTCAGCCTCACCTTCAGGGAACTGAAAAGGATAGGGTGGAAATTATTATTTTTTCCTAAAGTCATCTGTGGCTACAGAGAAAGCAACTTGGAAACACAGAAGCAGTGCGGTACTACTGTTCAAGACGGTAATTAACAACCCCCGTACTACATACCAACACTGGCACCTCAAGTACAATTTGAAGTTTCAGATCACTAGAATAATCTCGGATCTGCAGACTAAAAAGCATGACTACAGTAGTTTTTGTTTGGCTCAAGTTTCCAAAGTTACCAGTACACTTGGGAGCTGAGCTCTTAAGATGCTGTAACATAATTGGGAAGCCTGAAGCAGATTGCAGTCCAAATCGGTTTGAGAGGCACAGGTCCTAGCCACCACCTGGCTTTCTGGTAAGGAAGCACTACGGCAAAACCGGGTAGAGAATATGCCTTTAGAAAGTCCTTGCCAGATTACCTGTCAGGGGCACGGGGCTGTGGGCAATGGTTCTGTTGTCATCATGCTCCACAGTGCTGTTGATGTCCGGTTCGATGACCGGCGGTCGGCACTCCATAATCTTGCAGGTGTACACGCAGCGCTTCCTGGCATCGGTTGTGCTCCAGTACACCCTGGAGCACCTGGAGGAGAGTGCAAACATGACACAATGTATTCGATAGTCCAGTAAACCTCAGCATTCCTATCTGAAATTTTCAGTTTCTCAACATTTCACGGGACAAAGGCTTCCTGGCACAACCTGCTGCACACCCAGCTTAATCACAAGATTCCTGAACAGGGTCCCTTTTTACATGTGTTACTTCAGCACTGGTTTGGTGTCGAACATACTAAAAGACATCTAAATCATGAAACAGCTTATACTCACTGATAGCCGATGGGAAACAACTTGTCTTCACAGTCCGAGAGGTCATTCAGGATTCCTAAGCAGTCTATCGTCATCGAACCTGGGCAGAAGGAGGACCAGAAAAGGTCTGTGAAGCAGATTCCACCATCAAAGGTGGACCACGCCTCCAGAGACCAGATCTTACCAATCATCATGTGGATGTTCTCTGGTTCCAAGCCACTAAGGAATTTTCTTCTCAAACTGATCCCTTCAAAGTCCACAAAAACTCTCCTAAGAACTTCAAACCCGTTCTCAGGCACCACCTGGAACAAGAACCCACAAAACTACCTGTTAATTTTAAAGGAACCACCATGTGCACGCTCTGCAGTCTAACTCCATCCCCAGTTTGGCTTTTGAACCGCCACATAGTGCCACTTGCCAAACTTCCCCATGCCAGCTGTACCACTGACTTCTCTTTAACAGCACTGTGGTCCGGCCCTCGTTAGTAAGGGACGCATTCAATATTAACTCCTACACACAGCTCGTAGTTACAGGGTAACCCCACCTTCAGATGAGGCAGGGTGCGAAAGAGGAATCTCACCTCTCCCTTGATCAAGTCGCGATGCCTCTGGCAGTAAACTTTCTTATCGTCCAGAAAGACGCAGTTCTTGGCTCGCGAGCACATGAAGTGGTAGTTACTGGTACAGGAGGTAAGGCAGCAGCCTACTGTGGCGCCCGACTTCTGGCAGAACTCGCATCTCTACAAAAGAAAAAAAAATAGTTAAAAATTAATCCCTTCTAAATCCAGGCTACCATTGGTGTTGTCAGCTGTTTTTTTGGGCGCAGACAGGAGTTTAGAGTAATGCCTGCCCTTCCACTTCACTGCTGTAACGTTTCCCCACCCCGACTCACACGCACGAGCGAGACATGGAGGAGGAGGCGAGAAAAGGATCCCTCACACGGAACAACTCTTGCATTTGCAGCCCGGTTCCTTCAGGCCTCAGACTTTCTTGCTCCTACTCCATACCCAAGCCACGTATTTGCAGGCTTCACAATGTGTATGTCAACTACTGCTGCTGCACAGAGCGTGCCCCACGTGGGCAGCTCACTGCTGGCTAAGAGCAGTCCTATGCCACTGCTGCTGCTGTTTTATACATATTTAGGACCAAACGGCACAGTATTAAACCAAAATTTGGACAGACTAATTTCTAGTGATGCTTCCAGTCTGCTTTCATTCTTCTGGAAAGTAAGAAACTACTTCACAACAGAAGATTATTTCATTTTCTGAGGCTGCTCGGGAGCTCAGAAAAAAGACCACCATCCCTCTTTTTGCAGTGTTTTCCAGAGTAGCTATGTACAAGCCAGATCCCAAGATCCTTCATCTGTACTCAAAACGCTCCTTGATCAATACCTTGAACTGGACAATACTTGCTTGCAATTTTTCCTTGTGTTATACCTATATAAAATTTAACCTAGGTCAAAATATCAGGTACAGGCTTGCACTCTCTCCTTTGAGTTCCTCTGCTCTCATCGGCTTGGACTGCAACAGAAGATCTGGGAAGTCCTTGTACTAGAGAGGTGTTGGGCTGTAACACAGCATTTGGTCGTGCTTTACATATTCCATACGGTTTTTAAAAACAGGCTGTGACTACAGATGTGGCATCAGCTGCCTAAGGTATAGTGCTGGCAAGTGAAGGCCTTCTGAGAAAAACACAACTCCAATTCTCCCGTTACAAGTTCCCTTTGGTCTCCACAGTATGTCTAAACTGAGCAGGCATCAAACACATTTTCAAGTATCTGCAGTCAGGTCTATTGTATATAGCGTAAAAAACCCAAAAAAAGCAAGGAGGGGACAGAGCAGAAAAACCACACACGAGGAATCTTTTAGCCGGGTTCCTGTCTCGGTTCTGTGTGAGTCAGCGTGAGGTTTAACAGAGTGCTCCTTACTGATACCTACCAGCTGCTTTCCCCTGATCACAGCCATGTGCACGTTCTTCAGAGAACCATCATCATCTTCAAACACTTCTGCTGACCATAACGCACAGTTCACATGTGTCCACTCGTTCTGGCCAATATAGAGGAGACGTCCAGCATCCTAAAGAACAAAAGGACACATTCTCTTCAAAGGTTCCACGAGACACAACAATCCCAAAAGCATCCAGCCTCTCCCCGGCGCCGAGGCTGCAGCGCTGCAGTACTGCTCGGCTCAGCCCCTATTGCCAGGTACTCACGTTCGCGCTGTCGTCGCCGTACTTCAGGCACAATGCGCACTGCCTGTTGTCTTCCACGTCCGGAGGTGGGTTCAGTTCAGGACTGTCCTCTCTGCTTCTGTCAGAGCCTTACGGTAAAAAGAGAGAATGCTGTTTGTTCTCCAAGGACAGGGAGGGAAAAACTCATCTGGAAAGACCGTCAGTAAGCAAGCAGGGCAGAAGGGCCAAACAGCAGCCCAGAGTTTTCAACAGGCAGCTCGTAAAGCCAGGACAAGCACACATCAGCCTCACACAGCCCTTGCTCTGGAGGAAGAGAGGCAGGTGCCAGTGTGCTTCCAGGCCCACGCCCAGCTCAGGAGCGTCCCATATGGAACAGCCTCTGAACGATTTCAGCTCACAGCGATCTCCAAACCCCTTCACAGGCATACAGACCTAACCAGTCCTCTCTCTACTACAGAGGGAAGCACTCTGGGGCTGGGGCCAACAGTGCCGCGCTCTATTTTCTTACTTGAGATAGGCGGTGTCGGAGGATGCAGAGGCGTGGGTGAATCTGGCTCTCCGGGCCCTTTGGGTTTTGGAGCTGGAATGATTTTCTTCATCAGAGGGGGCTGTTCAGTGCGGCTGTTCTCTTCACGCTCCTGCCACTGAGCATAATTATGGTCAAGCGAAGGGGGCAGCACCGCATTCGGCAACATACCACTGCTGAAATGCAACAAGGAGTGCGCTGTCAGACCTGGCCACGCCATAGGACTCGTGCTCTGCCTACCAGCACCACTGACATTCCCCGTGCAATAACAGCTCACTGAGTTAATTACAGTCCACACACGCTCTCAGTAAAGGCTACGACCGGTCACTTTCACCGCACGGTTTGTGATGCGGCTGTCTGTCTGTCTGTCTGCTCTGAGGGTAATGGATGCAGAAGGAGGGCCACACCGCATGGGGGCGAGGAGGAGGAGGGGGAGGGAAGGACAGGACCAACAGCTAACACACAATATACCCAGTTCTGAATAATGTTTTGGGTTTCTCTGCTTTAGAACAAGGAAGCGTATACAAAACCTGGGAATGGCATCGCTGTTTAACTTCTTCCAAAAGAAAGACAAGAACACCAGCAAACCCACCCCCACAAACAGGCTTCTCCTGACACTTTTTGCTTGGACAGCTGGCTAACGGCAGGGTGTCGCAGTCGGACACAGAACAATTACTTACTTGCTTGTTACTTTATTTGGCTCCCAAAATCTGGACTTTTTTACACTGAACCACGGAAAAACACGCTCCATTTGCTGAAGGAAAACAACACTTTGTTAGAAATGTTATACAACATACCCAAAAACTCAAAGACATTTGGCCAAGATCTACTGTAAAGGCACCAACTATAAGGTTTCGTTAACATCAACAACTCTGACAATGTATTATTTTATTCCTGGAAATACCCAAGCAATGGTATGCGTGATGGACCCTTTGGATTCCAACAGCAACAAGCAGTGGTGACACCAAGCAGATCTCAAAGCAACAGTAGTGCAGCTCACCCGAATAAAGAAGGACTTGACCATGCTATTGGCTTTCTTAACTTCTGGCTGCCCTCCGTCGGAGTTAATGGCGGCTTGAATTATCTTCACGATATCATCACTAAAATCCAACTGGAAGAAAGCCAAATATTCCACATTAACAGGACTGTCTCTTGTACAGCTACACCATCCGCTAATTTAAGGCATCAAGTCAGCATCCAGGTGACGAGAAGAATGAACCAAAGCATCGACTTCAAAGCAGAAAAAGAAACAAGCCGCCCCGTGCACTTGCCAGCTGTCTGGCAGAACTGCTGCACCCGCAGCTGCCCACTTCTTCCTTCTACCGGGAGCTGGCTGCTGTTAGACCAGCTAAGTCAGCTGCCTCACAGGGCCGTGGCCAAAATCTGCCAACAGCACCTTTGCAATACACATTCTTCCTCGAGGTTACAGGTGCTACAGGGAAAAAAAAGGATGCTCCCTACAAATAAAACTGCTTTGGTCCACAGCAGCATTTTGTATAAATACCCTTAAGACACCAGCCCTCCACCCACGAATTCCCGGTTCCCAGAGAACTGACTGCCCTCGGTGTTACCAGGCTTTCGTTAGAACGTGCACGCGAAGGAAGACCTTTCCTGTTGCCAGGAACAGACACATCTGACTACGAGCAGGAGCGGTTTAACCAAGTGTCACCGCTGGTGCAGGAGAGCCATACAACCACGTAAATTATGTGTCTTTGGGCCAATGTTAACACGAATGCCAGCCAGAAGTATTTTTAGCAGCACGTTAACCTGTTTCCTTGTTCATAAAGAAAAGGCTTAAGCACGCTCAGTTATAAATACCACAGGCCATAAAGCAATTCCCAGGGTCTATTATTAGAGTGGAACACTAAAACTTTGACGTACCACAGAAGTGTAACCTCCTTGATCCATTTTTCTTTTCACTCCTTCCAGATCCAGAGGCTGCTGCTCCTCCTGTTTACTGACTTCTGTCAGGACAGGCGGGTCGGGACCTTCAGGGGAGCTTCTGGACGGGATACTCTCTTCCGTCTCGGGATTTAAATCAGGCGGCTTTGCTGCCTGTCAACATCAGCAAGCAGACAGAGCGGCATTGGCTACTAATCACGACATTTATGGGCATGGAGACTCTCGCTAACATGAAAGAAAGGAGACTCAAGTTCTGAATCCCTGTCCAAAGTGGAGGGACACAAATAGAAAGATCTGAACCAGCTTTCTGCTGCTGACCTGTTAGGCAGACAGCACAGCAGAGCAATCACCTCTAAGGATCCCACTCATTTTCAGAAGTCATATTTCTGAATATGCGTTTCAAGACTAAGATCCTGTTCTTCTGTCAAAAAGGCACCTTCACCCCCACAGAGCCAAAACCTCCCATTTCTTCAAGAACTTTACCCCATTTTTTCTTTTAGCCTCCCAAGTCGTATCACAGATACCCACTTTGTTTCCATGGGAATGAACAAAAGAAATAAAGCAAAACTCCCAGCACATGTTGCGCTAAGCAGGATACAGACGCTGTTGCAGCGTGATGCACAGCAATACCAGAGCTGAGTCGAGCGCCAGGCAGTACTTCACACCAGAGTGTGTTAACGGGACGGAGGCTCCAGCTTACCTGTCTGTAGCGCAGCAAGTGGCTGGTAGTTCTAGAATTCAGCAGGGCTGTTAAAACCTGCCTTAGGGAAACCTGCAGCTCCTTCTCCAGGGCCAGGCGCCACTCTGCAGGGTGCTGCTCCGTACAGTTAATGCAGGTGTATGCCACACTCTCGGGCAAGTTTGAGAGTATCTCATACATTTCATCTGGAGACAAAAAAAAAAAATTAATAACAATCTGGACTACTTTACCGAAGGATGGCTACAGGGAAAAACCCCTACTCTGCACTCACTGTCTAACTGAAACACTTTTCGTGTAACAAAAGCATCTTGTGCGACTCACTGAGCGATACTGCATTTGAGGCAAGTCCTGAGCTTTCAGACGTCACTGATATTAGCACCTGTAGCCATTTACAGGCATTTTTCAGGTAGGTTACAACAGGTGAGGGTGTTGTAGAAAGGTCCAAAACCAGGTTAGTCTCCTCCCTGCCCCACATTCTTAGGTACTGAGGAGATAAGGATTCGCCCTACCAGAAAGGTTTTCACATTTGGAGTGGACCCAGCGGTCGCATTTCCCGCACTGCATCATCTTGCTCTCATAGTCGTCATCATCATAGCACTTGTCACAGAGAGGACAAAAATTTCCTGCAGACAAGACATGATTTTTGTCAGACGTTCAGCTGCCACACACACCTTAAAGGCCAGGGGGTCACTTGCTGGTGTGCTGAGGAAGCAGCTCTCTGAAAAGCCCCACTGGTATGCTGCCAAAGCCGTTACATCTACTTATATGACACTGCAAACAACGGCCACACAAATAACCTATACACTCTGCAATGCTGTTACTGCGTACCCATGTTTTGGGGGTGGTGAGACTAACAAAATACTATCCGCAATTAGCTTCATGGAGTAAAATGAAAGGACAAAGACAACATATAAGCCAGAAATTAGGTGGAATGCTAAGATTTTCTACCCTGTGATTTCTCCCCAGAGTGCCCTTCCTAGATTCAAAGGTGTCACATACAGTAACTAATGCAAGAAGGAATCACCATTTCACAATAGAAATTTTGTTGCTTTTAAGTCAGAAGCCCTTTAAAACGTCTTTTTCTCAACTGCTAATGGAAACCCTGGGCCAACAGGTGTGTAACAATTGCTTTACATGGCATAGCGCTTAAATTCTGGAAGCCTCAAAGTGACACTAAACCGGTGGTGACCTTTGTTAGCCTCTGTACAACCTCAGAGCTTAGCTTTCCTGCAGAAACCATCGCTCGTGCTCTCCTGCTGGCCCCCGACACCCGCTCTCGCTCCCATCCGTGCCATGACCAGCCCCCTGCCCCGCAGCCCTCTGTCACTCCGTGCTGCCGCTGCCTAACCCAACCCCAGCACCCGAGGAGGCTCCTGCTGTAAAGCCACAACTTGATGTACCTTTAGCAAAGAGTTTGGCACAATCGTGACACAGCGAGAAGTCGTGAGACCACTGCGCATCCCACCCTTTGCCTGGTGTTGTTGATCCACAGCTCTTGCAGCGGACACATTTGGTACAGATCTGGAAAAGGAACATGGTGGGCAAGAGTTATTCGCTTTTATCCAGCGGTTTCCATGCTTTAGTCTTAACGATACATTTCCTAGTCTGTATTATTTAATGAGCACAGAGAGTTTGCATGACAGCATAAAGAGTTTCAAATACCCAGACTCTCACTAAAAAGAAGTGAGCTCCCTCCCTTTATGGTAAGAGGGTGATAACGCGATAAGAAAAAAATTTAAAATAAATCACAGTATAGTTTCTCTGTCCTTTGAATTTGCACTGAAGAAAGTATCACCCTTCCCTTCACCTAAACCAGCATGTGTAGTTGTGGCCTTTCTTCTGACCTAAGATATGAAGTCTTTTTTTAACAGTTTTCCAACTCTGAGATGGTAGCAGAAAACGCCTAAAAACTATCACTACCAACTACACTACAGGCAAAGCTTTCGCACTTGTTTAGAACAAAAACACGAAAGACACAAAATAGTGATTAATTCAAATTGTCTCTCTACACCACTATCAACTGGTGAGTTTGTTAGCAAGGTAAACGCTCCTGTTCTAAAGAGCTTCTTACACGATCTGGGACTACGATCAGAAGAATTACTACAACTAAATAAGGTGCAATCTCTTTAAAAAAACCTATTTTCTCAGAACCTTATCAACAGCCCACCTCATTATCCATTTCCAAATGCACCTTCCAGCGCAGCAGGCACCCTGCCCTAAAAAGCTCAGCGACTGCAGCACAGCAAGGAACCGCAGATCTCTGCCCACCGTGTTACGATCAGTCCACAAGTGAATTACCCAAAAAAGAAGACAAAGTCCCTCACCCAAACTTTCTTTTTCTTGGTGGGTTTTGTGGGGTAGTTTGGGCCCAGGCACTCGGGGTGATAGCTGTTTCGGCACTTGTTACACTCCAGCAACTGCTACGAGAACAAGGGGAAAAGCATTGGAACAGAGTCCCGCGAAGGGAGGCAAAATCCCAGACATTTTCAGTTTCTGTTGCCTCAGGGCAAGAGGAGGAAGAAGTTGCCCCGAAGCAACCCAAGAGGCTTCTTCCCACCACAGCGGAGCCCCTACGCGTCCCCGGTGAGCACTGTCTGGCTGGGCTGCAGAGCAAGAGGGGTCTCCCGGGGGTTTGGGGGTACCTTGGTGGCCTGGTGCTGTCTCCCACAGACGTGGCAGAACTTGCAGCGACGGCAGCACCAGTTCTCCAGCTGGTCCTCCAGCGGCCGCTCGCTCTCCTCCAAGCAGAACTTGTGGAAGGGCTCGCAGCAGACCTGACAATACACGAACTGCAGGGGGGAGAGGGGGGTTTTAGCAAGTCAGAAGCTGCTCTGAAGTCCCCAGCCAGCCCCTCGCGCTCCGGACTACTGTGAATTCTGCTTTACAACTGACAGAACGAGGATCTCTAGTGGTATGTTTTAGGAGGGACACTGTGCACCTACTTCAGCCAACCCAGTACACGCTGGTCTACTCAGACTGGGCACCTGGCAGCAGAGGGGAGTCTGGTACCTGTTATCTACGTGTTCTGAGCGCTGGCAAAGGCCCATAGGGCTCCTCAGGATCTCCCTCCCTCCCTCGCTGTGACACAAGCCAACCGCACCAGGAGAAGAACTTAGTGCAGAAGGAGGGGACACGCAGAGCGGAGAGAGACATCTCTCCCTCCCTTCAGCTTAGGTGGCCCATGCGAAAGCTGTTCTAATTCCTACATGTTCCCTACGAGGCTGGTCATGCTAGAAAAGGAATCGTCCTGGAGGCAAGAGCACCACCGGCTCAGAGGGGACAGAAGAACAGTCCATCCCCTCGAGCAACCTGACTGCGAAGGGGCTGGCTCCGGGTCCCACTGCACCTCCACGGTCCTCAAGGGAACCCATGACACGTGCAGAACTTCACCCCCTTTCCCCCAGGTATTATTCACCCATCACCACCAAGCCTTTTCTAGAGAGCTAGGGTACGACGCTGAGAAGGCACCTATCTGGACCTGGAAACGCATTAACACACCCTAAGCCCGAATCCCGCTGTTTATATCCAGCACCAGCATCTTTCCAGTCATGTTTCAGTGATGGTTTGCAGCTCTTGGCAGATACAGACACACCTGGGAAAGCCCTTTAGCATCATCGGGCAGCCTTTTTTAATTTCCAGTTAAAGGAAAGCAAAGCCCCCGCTTTAGTCAGAGGTGGGATTCCAAATTAAGGGGAGATGCGGGTGCTGTCAAATAGGCTATTCTTTATGTCTAATGCAGTTCAGCTCCGCAGTAAGCACCGCAGAAGTTGTTTCCAAACTGATTTTAAATACCTTGCATTTTAGTATCTCCAGACTAATTTTAGCAAGGACAGATTTACAGGTATTATTTTAGCTTCTTCTGGATTAAGGCCATGATACTTTTAATTGATTTATTTCTTTTTGTAACAAGAGGGTGCTGTAACTAAGTCATCGACAGCAGAACACAATGCTTTACCTCCACATGTCCACTGCTGGCACAGAGAAAACAGACCACCCTGGGAGTAATAGGTACCGAGGTGACGATGCCTAACCCACCCATCTCCCAAACATTCTCCACTTCACAGTCCTCCTGAAAGCACAAAAGCAGACGTCACCATGCAGAATAAGGCAGTAAACATCAGTACACAGTGCTCGTATTGACCGCGGCTTTACACGTCCTGTGCCTGCAATTAAGCGCTCTCAAACGCGATCCCTTCAGCTTCTACCTCGCTCTGCTTTAGAGCGCGTATGGCAACAGTCACAGCTCAGCGCGGCTCTCGCCCAGCGCTCAACAATACGCTCGCCTCCCTGCTACGGAAAGCGAGCCTAAGGAACCAGACAGAGTTCTTCCACGAGTGCACAATTATTACTGAAAGTGAAATTGCAGAAGAATTAGACTTTATTAAAACTCCGTATTCGTATAAAACACTTATGAGATCTCACTATAGTCTCCAGTATCGACACTTATAGATGGACTGAAAAATTCTTAGGAAAATATTAATTTTTATTATTTCAACACTGTTGTTCAAAGAAGTACATGATTTATCAGTTGAAAACCCCAGATATACCCAAAATGTTGTGAATTACAAGTTACTAACATTTTCCCCAAATCTTGTTGGCTCAAGTTGTGGTAAGGTTTTATAGTTCCATCTTAATGGAATAATTCTTCATAAACCTCAAATTCTTGCTCATCCTCACACATTGACAGTTAAGGTTTTAAAGCTTTAAGTGTCTCTTCGTCCCGTACTCTAATTATAAGAGAAAAAAGGCATAACAAGCTTCTAAAAATCAAGCGAGTGACTTTAGGAAGGCTCCTGTTTGCGGTTCTCTGCACGGTACCAGACACCCAAACCGAGAAGCCACTGCCCGCGCTCCGCAGGGACGCTGGCTCCAGTCTCTACAGCCAGGCAACATTCAAATACTTAAAACAGTTTGTCCTCTACCTTGAAATCCACCCGGATTCTGTGGACTCCATCCGTGGGTGGCTTTTGCTTGGAACCGCTCCCGTTAGTCAGAGGGCTGAGCAGATTCAGCGTGCTGCTCTCGGGCTTGCTTATAGGAGGGGGCTTTTCCTGGTCAAGCAAAGGAGCCTGCGTTAATCCCAACCCCGAGCATTAAAACTCATCCAGCAGTTCTATTAAATCACAGCCAAAACCCCCAAACCGTCACACCACTAACTAGCGCGTAAAAGCTGCAAGAGAGCAACCATTCTGCTAACCGTTTCTTAAAAGCGTTCCACACACAATTACATTTCTAATTCAATTCGCTGCATTTTCCCCTAACATCATGTTGTCAGCTCTCAGCAGAGCGCCGGCTTTTATTTTGCTGCAGTGGGCAACTCTGGGTGTAACTGGTCCCTACACACTTCTCTCTCACATTTAAATAAGATTTATTTTTTTTTTCATACTGGAGTAGTTTCTGAGACGAAGGTAGTTCCATATTTATGGGAAAGCTAGCAATTCCATCTCCCCCCACCACGGACACGTCTGAGGGAACATCCGAACCAAATCTCAGGCACTTGCCAGGTACTTTGGTACCCACATACTGCCACAAGGGAAAAGATAACATCTTTAAGCACAAAGCCAATAAATCTGCACAAGGGTTAAGTAATACAGCTCTGCTTTCTAGACAGACAGACGTCCCAGGTTCCTGAAACCTACTGACTGGGTACAAAAAGCAGTATTCACCTTTTCTTTTGGTTTCTGTTTCACAGGGAAAGTTGGACGGGGAGCAATTTTTTTCTGTTTGCTTTGTTCTGTGCCTAGGAAGGGGGGAAAAATTATGAGTATTTCAAGTAACTAAGAGCCACCTGCAGAGAAGAGAAGGGAAAAAAATCAGCTGGGTAAGGTGTGATGAATTTTAGACTAGAATTTTTCCACCCTCTTGTGTGACTGCACCGCACCAGCTTGAACAGTCTCCTTGCGGCATGCCAAGGCTACACGACTAAAAATCCCAGTAAAGCCGGCCGTCTTTCTCCCCGCCCCAATATACACCACAGTTCAATAAAAAGGAGGCCAAGTGTAAGCAGAATTTCCAAAATAATCTGCTGTAATTTCACCAGATCAGGAAGCATTTCTCAGTTTTAAAATCCAACAGCTTTTAGCAGTATTAATATTGTCACTTAGCACGACTCAAACTTATTGAGGATAAACAGTCCTGTTTACCTATTTCTGGCTGGGGAGTCTGCTTTTTCTTAGGCTCAGAAGCGGGAAGTTTGGGTGCTTCTTTTTTCAGAGGCGCTGAGCTGGGTGGCTGAGGTGGCGGTAGCGGGACGGGCGCTGTCGCTTGCTTCCCCGTCTTTCTGCTGCCAGGCGCAGGGAGCTGTTTGGGCTCCGGCGCTGGGACGGAGGGGTTCCCGTCCTCTTGCTTTTCCTCCACGGGCTTGCGGGCAGGCTCGCTGCTCTTCTTCATGGCACTGTCTTCTCTGGACACGACAGGCTGAGGGGCTTGTTTCTGTCCCGAGTCCAGCTGGTTCTTTCCAGAATGGCTTTCTTTCTTTTCGTTCGTCTTTGACTTCTTCTCTTTCTTTTTGGCAGCTGTGAAGAAGAAGCATCAATAAAGCAACACGGATAAAATGGTGTGACTTCCAATGATTTGCTGCTTTTTTAAAATCAGGAAGCAGACACTTTGATGTCAGAATTTTGTCGTTCTGTTGTACAAAAGAAAAAAACGGTACTCAAAAAAATAAAGAATTTTGTCGGTAAAATGAACGCCCTTGGCTTATGCTGCAACCTGTGTTCCGATACTTGGGCCCCTGCTCCGAGAGAGCCGCGAGCCAGACCCTTCTGCAGCAAAGCAGATCCTCGGTGTCACCGTGCCTCTGTACGGTGAAGCTCGGGGAGGCGGAGGCACCCGCCCAAGCGCTGTCACACTAAACCAGACCCCAGCGCCCCAGTACCAGGAACGTGGGGATTTAACAGAACACTACGACGGCCCACAAGCCTTCTGTCAGAGACAAGGAGGCTCCAGAGACTCCTCAGCCCCCGTGTCTCTCGGGAGCAGCAACCCCGCGAGAGAGGCTCCACCTGAGGGGCAGGCTCCCTGCTAACACCTGGCTGCAGCCTAAATCTTTTATAAGCTGGGTGCAGCCACAACGACAGCAAAAAGAGCAAGATTTAAGCGGTGAAAATTTCTCTTTTGTGCTAGACTCGAGCCAAGCCGTTTAGCTTACCTTTAGCTTGCTTCTGGAGATATGCTTTTGAAGGCATCCATTGTAGATTCTGACATTTCCTCATTCTAAAAAGAAAGAGCATGTTGTGAAATCAGAAGGAAAATGCAGCTGGTAAGAGGGCAGTCTCTAAGTATTCAACAGGAAAAATTGAAAAAAAAAAACCATTATCAATACACCTTCTACCTTTTTCCAAGCAATCTTTTCTTCCCCCCTCCCTTCTTCAGAGATATGTAAAAGAAACTTCTGATTTTCCTCTGTATTTGTTTCCCTTTGCTTTTCCACACTCTGAACACAATTTTGAGGTTGACAGAACTGCTTAGGTAACAACACAGTCTCACTGGTGAATGCCCCATCAACTCTGTTTCTTAGATTGGAGAAGTTTCAGAACACTTCCAAGAGCTTGTAATGACCACACCTCAAATCAGGATCTTGACTCTTAAATTAAACCGTTTACAATCCCCTGCTGAGATTCAGCCTCAGCCCAGGGCAAATTCACTCGGAGCCTGTGCTGTGGGGTAAATCCGCTGCTCCCTGTCCCGCCGTGTGGGTGTGCTTATCCCACCCCGCGCAGGGATTAGCCCAACACTTACTTGCAGCACTGCTTCTTGATGTTGCGCCCGCCGAACTTGGGTTTGTCCAGGCAGTTGGTGCAGACCCCGCAGTCCTCCGGAACCTGGCAGCCCGAGCACTGCCCACAGCGCCTGGAGCGTCGGCCCTTCTTCACCGGAGGCTCCTGCTGGGCCTTGTTTCTGGTCACCGGCTTAATTGGCTTGATAGGTGGAGCCAGAGGTTCAGCCTCTTCCGAGCCAGCTACCGACGACTTATCTATCAAAAAAAATGATTTCGAATGTGAATTCACTGATCTCAAAGAATGTGTCAGCAGCCCCTGACTTGCTAAAGGAATATATTCCATGAAGCGTAAGTTCACCCGCAGAGCCACACAAGGGGTGCGTGTGAGTGCATGTGTATACACGTATGTACACACATATGTACGTGCGCATACGCATGTGCACACCCCCCCTCAGCAGAGCAAAAGTTTAGTGCAGAACACGCGTTATAACGATTACCGATGGTTAAAAGGATTAACCCTGTTCGAGCGGCATTGTAACAGAGAGCCCGGAGCTCTTTAACACACTTTCCCTTGCTAATCACTTGAAGTCCTCGTAAGCAGTCAACAAACGCTGACTTTGTACGAATCCACAGATGAAAAAGAAAACTCTTAACTCACCGTCATTCCCCATGGAAGACAGTATCTTCTCCCGCTCCTCCCACGGTAAGGCACTCAGAGTGGGCATGTCATCGGGAAACACCGCTCGCTTGCGGCCCAGCGCAACAGCCGCTCTCCTGCAAACGTGTTTGATCCGTGGTCCTCGCACCGACGTTTCCGATGAATCGCTCTCTTGCCCCTGGATTTCAGAACACGAGAACAGACAGTATTCCTGAGGAAGGTACCAAGATGAGGCTGAGAAACACGCAATGGAAACTTCTAAGCAACCTAAAAAGAGTTAAACTTCATCTCAGCTTGCACTTCCTAAGAATCGGGATAAAAATAAAGACTCTCAGCCTTCTAAGCCTTGGTTATCCAAGAGAGGATAAACTCGAAAGAACAAGAGGCTTTACTCATTTGGAATTACAAGGTACATTTCTACCTGCTACTGGAAAGCAAACTGGGCTCAAGAAGCCGTCTCATCAAGGCACTGGTATCACAAAAACCAGTCAACTGGAATTAGACCAACATTTGGTGCTAACTCATGCAGCAGAAGCCAGAAGGAAATAAAGCTGCTTGACAGCTTTGTAGCCACTGGCCTTTAAGATGAGGGGCTCGTGTTTAGCGAGGTGCTAAAAGAAACGTAGAATTTTAGCACAATTTTCCACGTTTCCACCACAGGATTCTGAAATATCTCCTCCTAAAAGAACTCCCCCAAAGAGGTAATTGTGAGGGCCTGGGCTGCTTCCACACCAGGCCAGACACACAGAAGCATGCGCTTCATCTCAGAGACAACTTGATAGTCTCCTATTTAGAATATGCACTAGTGATTTTCAACACTAGTGCCATTAAGGAAAGTAAAAGTTTAAACAAAGCGTACTTCGCCTACCTTTCTGGCAGCTAAAGAGGACTGCAGAAAAGGGGAACAGGGAGAGAGAAGAGAGGGAAGCGGTAGGAAGCAGTGGCCCTGATCAGAGGCAAAATCCCAATGGATTTTACTCCTGCCCGTAAGCGACAGATCATCACTGTGTGAAGTTAAAAACGGAGAGAGACCAGACCAACTCTATCTTCAGAAGGCAGCTTTCTGCTCGAGAAGGGCCTACGAGAAACACTGCGGCCAAGAAGGACTCCTGCAGTTTGCCAGAATGGCGCTTTTCAGAGCGAGTGCTACTGCTCTAGCTGCTCACTCTGCTCACAGTTATTCAGAAGCCCACAGCAGCTACGCCGTGCTGAGCTCTACAAATGCAGGCAGCTCCCCCCTGAGCTGAGGGCACAGCAGCCCCCTCCCCCCCCAGCTTCTGCCCAGGGCTTCTCCTGTTCAGGTCGGTTGCCATCTGTTGCACTAGCAGCTGCTTAGCTCAGCACCTTAATTCTTCACGCTTAGGATACGAATGCTACTTGTGACTTTCACTGCAAGTTCAAAATAAGATGCGCTCTAGCAAAAAAACCACAACAAAACCACCTTGGAAAAGGGAATACCTGTGCTTTTGGCTGGTCTGCTTGTTTGAGGGACTTGCTTTTCTCAATCTTGTACAGCTGGGCTTTTGCCTTCTTCAGAAGGCTGGCCACCCTCTTGTCAGTCATCGGCAGTTTGTCCGCTTGAGCCAGCATGGAGCTGATGGAGGAGGCGGAATGTTTAACAGTGCTTGAGGAGGGAGCAGAAAGACGCAAGGCTTTTTCCTTCTCCAGAGACGGCGCAGCGGGGCTGAGGTCCAGATCCGACTTGTCTAATCCCCCTCTACCTTTCTTGGACGTTTTGGTTTTGATGGCTGCCGTATCTGCCAGAGCAGCAGCGGAAACCTCTGCCGCGGGATCTAGTGCCATAGACTTCTTCCGCCCGGCAGGTTTTTTGGCAGATGATGATGCTGCAACGTCTTCGCTGACAACTTTTTCTTTGGGCGTTTTACCTACAGGAAACAAAGCAGAGCTACTCTGAATTTCCGACCCTTTTCTCCTTTTCTCTTTCCGTGACTCCCGTTTGTTCTCCTTTTCTCTCTCTCTGTCTTTCTCTCTGCTCTTGTCCTTCTCCAGGCTTTTGTCAGTGTCTTTATCTTTGGAGAGTTCCTCTGCTGCCCTGTCCTTGTTTCTGCCTCTCTCTGTCTGGGGGCTCGACGTGAACCAGGGGAAGAGAGGAGTGGGGCTACCGGAGGAGAAAGGCTCTGCCGGAGTGCTGGTCTGCTTCCTCGGCCTCTGGCTTCTTTCTGCCGATTCCCCAGACTGCGTCAGGGAATGGGAAGGAAAAGTAAAAGTTGAATTTAAGGCACTAGTGGCAAGAGAACTAACAGAAATGCTAGTTAATGAGGAAGAGACAGAAGACTGTGGGGTGAGAGTTGCCAGGTCAGAGGTACTGAGTCTCCCGCTTCTCGTCCTCATGGAGTGCGAAGGAGATCTGGGTTCCGATCGGATGGGGCTGAACACCCTCCTCTTCCGCTTCCGAGAGGAGACACCCGCTGCGGAGGTCCCCGTAGTGGTTCGACCAACGGCTGAGGGCAGCGTGACAGACTCAAAGATCCTGGAGTGGGCCTCGCTGGGCGTGAACCTGGGCGCCCTCAGCAGCGGACTCCTCTTGTGCATGTCAAACCTGGTTCCGGAGTGAAGAGAAAACAGACGCGCTGGAGCCGTAGCTCCTGGCGTTGAGAAGCCGGATGCAAAGCCAACGTCCTCCGGCGTCAGCGGCGGGGGTCTGAAGTTATCGAATATCGGTTTGCGAATGAGCCCCTCTTTGGCATACTTTGCTGATGAGAAGTACTGCGGTTCTGACCTGGAATGCTTCAGGGAGGTCCACCTGAATGTGGGCTCTCGCAGAATTGACTTGCGTTTCTCTTGCATGGGCGCAGCAGAAGTGGGCAGAAAGGGTGAGGCTAGCGGGATGGTGGGAGGCATTAGCCAGGGGGTATGGTCCGAGATGCTGGAGGCCGGCTGCAGCGGCGGCGGGGGAGTGAGCAAGGGGGGAGGAGGAGAGGAGGAGGACTGCTGCTGCGGCACGCTCGGTAAGGCTGACAGCTTCTTAGCAGTCCTCTGGCCAAAACTCCGTTCCGTTATCGAAAATCTTCTGTTTCTCCTGTCGCCATTGTCGTTTTCAGGGGACTGAGAAACAGGCAGCGGTGCATGAACTTCTGGAGTATTGCTTCGCTCTTCAGAGAGCGCCTGCATCTCCTCGGAAGCCTGGGAGTCTGTAGAGGTATCCACGCTGGGGCTGCTGGACCGCGAGGAGTCCGAAGACATCTGGGACGAATGCTGGGAAGCAGCGCTGGACTTTTCACTGGAGCCACAAGATGTAGCACTGAACCTGCTGTTTGGTGTGGATTCTAGTCTGGATATTTTGATAGGAGGATCGTAGTCTTCATCCTCAATGAACCGTTTGGGTGTTTTGATAATCCGTGAAGAGATAGCACTCACGACCGGCATGATGAACTGTCGGATATTTTTGAGCTGGGTTCTCCCCTTCCTGCCCTGCAGTTTGGCCGCTTCTTTCTCAATCTTTTTTTGCGCCCCCTTTTTAGCCCTCTGCAAGAGTTGCTTGGCAATCGCAGCATCTGTCCTTTTGGTGGAAGGTATAATCCTGACAGGTTTAATCCTGCGCGGACTCTGTCTGACAGCGGTTTTCTCTTCCTTCGTAGGAGGTGGCGTGCCATCCTTTTCTTTGCGGATCCTTTGAGGCTTCTCCAGCTGCGAGTTCATGACTAAGGTTGAGGAAGTCTTTACGCGCTCAGAGGACGGTGGCCTGCCTCTCCTGCGCACAAGCTGAACGCTCTTCCTCCCGATTTGAAGTTTTGCCCCAGGCTTAAATTTCGATTTCAGGGGGGAGAGCTTACTAGTTCTTAATTTCTTGATTTTAGTTGCTTGCTGAAATGTAGTGGACGGTGACCTTTTGATTTTCTTCAGACTCTCTTTTTCTTCTTTACTGCCCTTCTGAACGTCCAACGTGTCCTTTACTTGTGACAATTTGAACTTCACGCTCGTAAGCGTCGGAGGTCTTCCTCGTCTCTTTTCCCCACTCTTCAACTCCTTCTTCTTTACTTTCTCCATGGACGTGGTTTCAGACTTGCTTGAGGGGGAACACACTGATGAAGAGTCTGAGAGTACAGCTGAACTTCGGTCAGAACTGCTCCGGGGCCTCCCACGAGGTTTCCGTGGACTGGATTTAACTGAGAGGGAGCAGAGAACACATTAAATTTCTCCGAGTGTCAGATCAGCATTACCCAGGTCACCCAAATATTTACTCACCATCAGTCACACCGCCTGTACAAGTTACCAAGACATTTCAGTTAATCAAAAGATAAAAATACAGTTTTATCAATACATGTAAAGAGCACCTTCCCAACAAACCTCTTCTCCCACATAAAACATGAAGTACATAATTTTTTTTAAGAACACAAGTTTGCCTTTTCACAACAGCTATATATGCAATGGCACAAAGCCACTATCAACCTAATGCTGAGAAGGAAAAATAATTCTTAAGGGCATGTGCCACCTTTCAAACACAGTAAAAGATTTTGGTTTTTTTGTTGGTGTTTTTTTTTTTTTTTTTTTTAAAGCAGATGACAGTTAGTTGAAAGGAAAACACAAGTCCTTCTGCAGTACTATCCATCTACGCTGCTAAGGGACAGGCCAGTAAACCCAGCAAATCCAGCTGCTCCAGCTCTGGGTCTCCCGGAGGCACCATGTCCTGCCCTGGAACCCCCGTTAGCAAGGGCTCCACAGCAGTTTGCGGGCAAGGCCCAGCTGAGGGGGCCATGGTGGTGACGAGCAGAGGGCTGTGGTGAGAGCATTTATTGACGAGAACCTCAGTCACAGCTGAGCTCATTCACTGGCAGCCCCATCAGGATTTGATCCTACATCTTGAAAGCTGAAAATGCAACAGCTCAGCTCCTCAGTGCTCATTTGTTTGGTTTCCAAAAACGGGAAGGTTCCAGTTACAGGCGATAATGAGCCTATTGAAAGATAGTGAAATATTCAAGCCAGTTTTAGATCCTTACTATTAAAATAACTGCCTCTCCAAAACACTAACACGAGGTTTCAAATACTGATTTCATCAATATAACTCTTTTACCCAAAGTTTCCCTGTTCTGTAACAGATTACGTGTAAAGAGCCCAAAACTGAGTTGAATGCAAAAACTGGGGCTGGCCTTTATGGTGGATGAGATTTGATGGAACAAACAGAAGGGGCACAGCAAAGCCATCACAAAGGAGAATACAGAGTCGACATCCATCCCTGCGACTTGAACGTACCTGTGGGGGACCTGGTGGGACTTCGTACTTTGACTTCTTCATCTGAACCAAAACCTAAAAACTGTTCATCCTGCAATGAGAAAGTGGATGAAAATTTGAAGACATGGATATTAACATCAAAATGAACTTCGCTATGATCAAAGCATGAAAGGATTCTAGGGTTTTCCCTCCCCAAATAACATACTGGCATTTGTTCTTCTAGCCAACAATTGCTAAAAAGGAAAGACAACTTGTGTATATACATATGAAGCAGCTACAGCTTACAGCTACGGAATGATCAAAAAGAGTTATGGGGAAACAAAGGACAAGTGTGTATGGAAACAAACCCTTAATGCATAAAACCTGTCGCTTGTATCAAACCACAAAGGTCTAGCTTTATAAGCTACTGTTCAAACTACGCTGAAGCCACACTGCAGCAAGAGAAGCGTTTTTCCGTTTCAAGACTAACTTCCTCCAGCTCATGTAAAAGCCTCTGTGGATGAGCAGAAGCACCTGAGGTCTGTAATTCTGCCCGAGCATCCTGGAGCTTGACTGAGACCTCAGGGCTCGCTCCGATCCCTTTCTGACAGCTCCCCCGAGAGAGGGCTTCCCACTGCTCCCTGGAGACCCTCCAGCCATGCGTATGGCCTCTGGAAGGGAAATGGAGCCCAAGAGCCGCAGCCTGTCGTAGCGCTAAATACCCAGAAACACTGCAAGCCAGCACGGTGGCAGAACCAGCTTTCTCTCAGTGGCACCAAAGGGTGTCTCCTCTCCTGCAGCTCCCAGCAAAGCCACCACCAAAGCAGCATTTCTTCCAAGGGACCACAACCTGCACTCCTCATCCCATTGCAAAGAGAGATGGAAGCAATAGCCATATAGGTAACACTAGGGAACCTCAAGGACTATTTTCTTAAAAACTGACTCTGGATTACAGTAAAGGTGGCTTCTGTTGTTGGGTTGGTTGTTTTTTTTTCAATTCACTTCAGACTTTGTAGGAGAGATGAGAACCTGACTTCCATTGTAAAGCTCTTCCCCTGACAGAGGCAGGACGTTAAAGGCACTCTGTTCACGTTAAGGCAGGTTTCAGGTGTCCTGAAAGCAAAAAGGTGCCACACTGACCGGGAGGAGGTAAGCTGTGCAAAGGAGTAACACCATTTCCTGATGCAGCTTGGGCCTGATAAAAGACTTTATCAAAACAGCACCTTTTTTCTGCCTTGTGCTTTCCACGTGAAATTTCTAATTCATTGACTTACAGGACAGACCAGGAAGAAACTCTTGGCTACTGAAACCAGTTAAAGAAATCAAACAACACGCACTGAGACCCGTACAGGAAAGTTGATAAAAAGCAACGAAGCTTAAGACAAACTACTTCTCAAAATGTTCTGCTTGGTTTCTGTTTGATGAGCCTCAGTATTAAACGATTCAAATAGAGTAAATGCTCTGAGCAGAAGGCTGTTCAAGTTTTCAACCCAAATAACGCTCTAGTAAGTGAAATACGATGCACACACGCTTAGGCTGCAGCTCACAATCGCTGCAAGCAAATACCCCCGCTCCCTGCTGGAGCAGGATGGTCCGGCCCTTCCTCACGCCCCTGCCGCCAACCTGCTCTTTGCAGCTGCAGCAGCAATGCCGAGAGAACCGGAAAAAGCAATGATAAAGCAAGGTAAAAGAAAAAAAAAATTAGGGCAAAAGACATTGTTTCTACCCGAGGAATCTTGCACCACACAGAACTCCCCGAGACCTCTTCCTGGAAGGGAAAAGCTCCCACTTCTCAACTCCAATCGTACAGCAACGAACCTGGTGCGAGAGGCGGCCGCTCCCCAGCACGTGGGCTGTGCAGGATGTAAACACCGCTGCGCCGCATGGCCTGCCAGGGACACGGCAACAAGGCACCCCGCCGCCGGGGACAAACTTGGGCTGAAACGGTCTGAATGCTGAGAATGCCAGCAGAAAAAGAACAAGCTATGCATGGGTTTGGAAATGCAAAGGGAACAGCCGCTCACCCCATGCGGTTTCCTCCTCCCCAGCCTACCAAACTCTGAGACTGCAGCATTTCAAACACACGACCACGTGCATACAGAGTACGCCGGACCGCTGGGCATGAGCACATCTCCCCCAGGGAAACAGAACCTGCTGCAAGCAGAAGGCTCTTACAGCACACATACAGCCCCTTGTAGGAGGATCCTACAGACTGCTTGGGGAACAGAGACAGCAACGACTGCTTTCCATAGAACAATTCATTTCCAAGTTTCCCAGCTCTCATTAAACAGCTCCCCAGTGCTTGGTTCGTTAGCTGTGCAGGAAAGGTGCTGAGCAAGGGGCGTCTGCTGGCTGTGGCCCCAGAGCACCCGGCAAAGGCAGAGCCCTCCCCACCACGGCACCCGGCTCCGAGGACTGGTCACCTTTCCAACAGACCACTTAAAACACCAAATAAACAAACAAGTTAATTTCAGGAAGAGTAACTGACACAAAGGCTTATTTACAAGATGGAATTAGAGCCCATCCCTGGACAGAAAGGCAAGTTCAGGGAGTCTACACTAAAAGCAGTTACTGGCGCTTGACTTACACGTGTGTGAAGTGCTCGCTGTTGGCCAACAGCTGCCAATCTCCGGTCTCAAAGAGAGAGATGCAGCTAATGTTAAACACAGTCTCACGCACTACAAATCAAAATAACCCCCCGTCTAACACCGGAGCTGGGAAGGGGCTGACAGAGAGCAGGCATGCAGTTAAAGCTACGAGCCAACAGTTCGGTGTTCCAAGGCACCGGTGCCACGCGACAGAAGTGCGTTTGCTGCCCCAAACCAAACACCGGCCTGAGGGCACAGGAGAACCCACCGTGTGGCTCCAGCCACCCCTCTGCCTTTTTGGGCTCTTTATGAAAAGAAAGCTGTATGTGTCTTTTACTTCCCCTGGAACCTGCATTATTTCTAACTTGCTCCATTATCTCACTTTTCCAATGGGATACCTTCATTCTGGCTTTGGCCCCATATCCTGGGAGTGATCTTTTTTCCCTCCTTTCCTACCACGCAGTCACCAGAAGCGGCTACGGGAAAAAAGCTCTCCACAAAACGATTCCCTTGGCTTCATTTACAAGCAGCACGACTAATATGTCACTCATGTTTGCTGGGTGACGTTCATGAGTGCATCGGCGACCCCAAAGCAGGCGTTCTCATGACCTGGGAAGGCAGCCTGGCAACTTGGCAGAGAAGATCGAGAAGGCCACCAAGTCCCAGCCCATGTTTGCCAGGCTGAGCCATCCAGTCGGCCATCATACCTCAAAATGCAGTTTTGTGGCAAATTAGGCAGGAACAGCTTCCCTCCAGTCTTTCAGAAGTGACTATAAAGCACAACAGATGGAGAGTGATTAAAAACCATAATGATTTTGAACGTGACCTCATTTACCTGAGAAAGAATAATGCAACACAGAAAAGGTCACTGGGGATTATAAATAAAAGGATGAGGGAAGGCTTGTCTCGGTGCAAGGCATGAAGTCCAACCAAGCAGGCAAAGGGCCACCTCTCCACGGGCAGCAGCTTCCCCGTACATCTCCCACACCTCAGCTGGTTTCAACCCCAAAGTTGTGAGCCGATGGAGAAAGCCTTTTCCTGAAGTAGCCCAGCTACTGCAGGGACAGAAAAGTTGTAAGCAAATCTCTATTACAACGTTCTTGAGCAAAATTACTTTTCAAAGTATTTCCAACTAAAGATCTCAGAGCAAAATCCACCTTTGAATGAGAAACTATCCTGAAGGTACCAACTGACGTCCTGATCTCTGTCTAGGGAACAACAGCATAACCCGCACCACTGCGGGCCCATGAAGTGGCACGGGACGGTCATCAAAGCTGTTCCAATCTGCTCCTGCAAAGGTTTATTCAATTTTACAATACAGTCACTGAACAACGCTTTACTTTTCTTCCGGTTCATCGTCTTGGTCTTGGCCCCGATTATATGGCACCTCATCTCTTGGAAAGAGATAAGCTATTTTTAGAAGCTCATTCAGAAGCCTGCTTAGTAACTATGGCACAACATCTAACAAACTCCTCTCCTTTCAGCGGAGTAAACATCCTTGGAGGCTGGCAATCAGTAACCCTGAGATGACGGCCGGGAGCCCTCCGTGCTCGTGTCGGGAGCGGAGTCATCTGGGAGCTGAGGGAGACGCTCCCTAAGCGACTGCCTGCGACGCGGCGTCACTAATAAGTGGCAGGGCACTTAGGGTTACTGTTATGTACCGATTCGGCTGAGGGTCCACTTGTCCTTTCATCCTTTAATTAGACGAAAGCTCAGAATGGGAGTGACGCACAGGCTCCGCTGGGGCTTCGCCTGGAAACAGCATCGATGCACACAGCGTGTCCCGAGAGCACGGAACAGCTCTGGGCTAGGTCCCTGCAACTCGACAGCCCCCGGGCCAGAACACTGGGAGACACAGCGCTGCCACTGCACTACAGCTGGACCCTCGGCCACCAACCACCACAATACAACCCCGATTAGGGCTGCGGCTTCCACAGTCCCTTGGACAACACCTCATTTTAGAATTAGAAAGAGCAAGCTGCTCCATACGGGGCTCCAGTGCGGAAAGCACCCGTTGTGACAGTATTACCGGGCGTGCAGATCAGTCCTGCTAGAAGGAGAATGAGAATATCCAGGGTTAGGAGGTAATGACACAGCCAGCCTCTCGCTATTTGGCCAAACCGCGAGCAGCAGAACAGACTAACTTACAGCAGTGGCCCACCAACAGCACACAGTAGGTCTCTGCTTTCCACGGAGTCCCAGTTCCATCCTGGACGAGAAAGTGGTTTATAATTTCCCCTCTGAAGGAAGAGGGATGCTTTTCAGAGCACCTGGAACAGTCCCATTCTGGTCACAACAAGCTTTCAACACCACCTCTGAGGAAGGGGCAGCCAAACCAGTACCTAGAAAGAGTCAGCTTGTGCCCGGCGAGGGAAAAGCCAGACCAAAGCTCCTGCACCACATCTAAGAGACCACTGGCAACACACCCTTTCTGGCAAGCCAAATCTCTCTCTCTCCCAGTTCCATAACGGACGTTTAGAAAGCAAGGCTTCAGCTGGACTGGAACTACTGAGGAGAGGAAAGACTTCTAGAGTTTGTTGGTAAATAAAAGTAGATGTAACTAACAAACACAGCTGCCCAACCCACCAAAGAGCAGGCTGCAAGACTTCAGACCCTTCTACACAGACACGGCTGTGCTCTAAAGCTGCTGTATTGATGCGTTAAACAAATCTTTAGTGGTGGCAAACTCATCTTTCACTCCTATGGAAACGTACACTGCCTGGCAAAGCACGGAAGTGTTATTAAAGTCGAACTATGCTTTGTAGCTTGGCTCGGGGGGGGAAACAGGTCACCCCTCTGTGGGAATTTTGTGGCATCCCTTCACCTCAAGATCCGAGGATTCACCGTTGGTGCACGAGACTGCACTGAGGAGACTCACCATAACGACCTGCAATATCCTCAGTAAAACACAATATCAGCAAAATCCCAGAAGCTTCTGCTGTGTGGCCACTAGCCGAAAGGATTCAGTTGCCAGAGAAGCATCACGTTTGAGTAGTTCACAAGAACACGCGTTCCTTGCCAAAGCCGTGTCCAGTGGCCACCAATGCTGAAGAGAGACGCGAGACGCAGCATCTCTCCAGTGGCTCCCTTGTCTGCCCTTCACCAACACCTCACTGCAATCCAGCCTGGACTTCGCAAGAGACCAGAGGGGACGAGGATGCCTTCCAATAAATGCCAGATAGAAGAGGAGACGACGCTGCTGGAGTGACAAACATTTGCTGGTTGGCGAGCTGGACCAACGAAACAAAGTCCTCTGCCAGAAAGCTCCCTCTGATCACAAGTTACCCACATTTCTGTTCGCTGAAACCAAATCGAGCTGAAACCTGAACAAAACGCCTCCTTGTCACAGCTTTACTTCACATAAGACAGAGCCTTTTCCCACTTAATTCTCACTGCTTAACAGCGGTATGGGCAGCAAGTGTTGGCACCGCAGCTGGAAAAGCTTCAGCCAGCGTTTCCCCGTGCACGTGTCCAAGGAGATAAGCGCCGTGGAAGCTCGTGGAAGCCATCGGCACTGTCCCACGCACATTCAACAGGCTGGGAGGAGGCAGCCTCGGCGGGGACGCCCTCGGAAGGCAGTCAGAAGAGGCGGAGAAGCGAGCTACTGACTCAAAGAGTTACCCAGTCTCTTCCCTCATTTCCTCCAAGCGCTGTACAGTAAAATCTGTAGTTCAGTGCTTTGATGGCAGTACAGAAGCAGGCAGTGAAGCACGCCGCTGCAAGAGTCTGTCCCACGACTTCTCCAGCTGAAGAGAGGGTAACACGGAAAAGCCCCCAGAGCAAACCGGTCAGTGTGTGCTGCTGCCGCTTCTGAAACTGCCTGACCTACCCATCACTGCTGTCAGCGGAGCAAGGGGCACCACCTTCCATCGACAACAGCTTCTCACCCCTTTCTGCCAAAAAGCTTCACAAAGCCACTCCTCTGAGGGTTTCCAGTACTGTGTAACGCTGACCAAATCGTGGACACGGGAAACTCACCAGCATGGTTGAAACATGGCCTTTTATTTTCACATGTCTGACAAAGGAGCACCCGAATCTTGGGAAAGCAGAAAAAGCATGAAGGAGCCCTCCAACTCTGGGTCCACCATCTGCATCGCCTTCACCGCACGTCCCTTGTTTGACATCAACACCTCAGAGCAGTTCTCTCCCCACGCACGCGCGGGAACTGAGCTACCAGTACAGACTCTACAGCTCTGCCTCGCACGTTGAACACTCAGGGAGCTTTACAGAGACCGTCCAACATGACACTAGTAGAGGAAATTCTGAGACAGACAGAATTTTAATGCCCGTGGAGAAGAGACATTATCTGTGCTTCCAGCTGAGGCGTGACCGTGGTGGCAGTACAGAAGCCACTCCTTCCTCCCAGCACATGGATCCAGCACCATTTCAAAACACGCCAGCCATCGATGCACAGCAAAGATGCTAACAGTTACCTCATAAAAAATTATGATCCATGTATAATTACAGCAGCACTACGAGACACCATCATCATCACGACGTTCCATTTCAAACCTCAAGTTTCTGCAACTTTCAGGCTGATGCAGATTTATGGAGTAAACTGTCAATATGCATCCAACACGCTCTCAACTTTTACATCCCAAAGCTTCAACTAAACTTCAGGGACAGGAGGGAGCTCTGAACCAACAGGCATAGCGGATATTTAACAGCTACGTGCCAGCTTCTTTTATACCAAATATCGACATAACGAATCAAGAAAGCACAACCAAGTTTCCCTTATTGCTAAAGTGCCATTCCCCTCAAGCAGAAAGGATAACACACAGTACAAATGCCACCGTTTTAAACAGTTATAGCTTTACTGTGCAAAAAGTCCCCCCCCAGCTCTTACGGGGACAAAACCAAGTACCATAACGTATCTCACTTAAAGCGAGCCAGTTTCGAGATAACTCAGTGAAACTCCAAGCTGCAGCAGAAATCAAGGATTTGTACAAAGTCACCAAACCCCGGGGAGCACGCAGTGACACTCCAGAATGCAGGTACCTTTTAGATGAGAAATAAAGTCTGCTACGTACCACAAAACGGCCAAGGAGACAAGGGAAAGACCAAGCGTAACACTTGCTCTAGACTTCTACTTTTTGGTTAGATCAAATTTTGATGGTAACGCACAATTTAAACAGGTACTTGCACAAGTGAACACCGGAATGCAGCATGCCACCAAGAGGTCACAAAAACAAGCAAGCAGAGCAGAAATGGTACATAAAAAGATAGCAGAGCTTCTTCCTCTGACTGCCACAGGATCCTGAACTCACAGTGTCAACTCAGAGTTTATGCCCGCTGCAAAAAGCCAACCCGGCTGGAGATCGTGTTCAGGCTTCACCCTCAGCCTTGTGGAAGAGAACAGAGCGAGCACCAAGAAGTTACTCCAAGGACACGGTGAGCCCAGGGAGCAGGGGTCTTCTGGAAGCCCCCTTTGAGAAGAACAACATCTCCATCCAAAGCGGGGAACCACGGGGGCACCAGGATGTCCCCGTTTCAGCACCACCACGTGACCCTCTCCTCCGAAGAGACCAGGGGCGGCACCCACACGCCGATTTCCTAGATGTGCCAGAGCTCTTCTCACATCCCCGCTCCCACCCGCAGAGAACTCGCGCCGCAGGAGAAGAGCTGCTGCTGCCCGGCAGCGGTGGTGTGGCCGGCACTGGGACTATAACGCCTGCACAACAGGTCAATGGGCAGGAGAACCAGGTCCTCCAGTGCAAAAGTGCTTTGTTTCTTGAGCACCAACAAAGGGAAGAAACCAACTCAGCAAGCCAACCGAATGTGAACGCTGAGCATATCCGCTCCCCGAGCGCACCCCAGAAGGCAGGCACAGGCTGCAAATTTAGAGTGGGAAAAGCACCCAGAGTCTCCCCCTTCCCTGCCCACGAGTGGTCAGGTCAACCTCAACCTACAGACAACGGAGCCATAACGAACGTTTATCACTGCTTCCCACTGCGTGTACTGCTATTGGACAGAAGTCTTTAGTAGCTAGATTGAAAATTGACATAAGAAGCACAACCTTTGAGATCCAAGAGGCTGTCTTCATCATCAACACTAATAAATACTTAAAGGGTGGGTGTCAGGAGGACAGGGCCAGGCTCTTTTCAGTGGGGCCCGGGGACAGGACAAGAGGTAACGGGCACAAACTTGAGCATAGGAAGTTCCACCTAAACATGAGGAGGAACTTCTTTACCCTGAGGGTGGCAGAGCCCTGGCACAGGCTGCCCAGAGAGGTGGCGGAGTCTCAGTCTCTGGAGACACTCAAAACCCACCTCGATGCGTTCCTGTGCAACCTGCTCTGGGTGACCCTGCTCTGGCAGGGGGTTGGACCGGGTGATCTCCAGAGGTCCCTGCCAACCCTACGATTCTATGATCTGCCAGCACCAAGAACATATTCAAGCTATTTTATTGTAACGCAAAGATACCATAAAGGCACAAAGATCTCTCAAAGATGTTTTGGAGTTTTTTTGAGATGCCAAAATATACTTTATGACAACTGGAATTAAAAAAAGACCCAAAACAACTCAATGTCATCTTAGGAAAAAA
This sequence comes from Alca torda, assembly GCA_008658365.1. Classification (NCBI taxonomy): domain Eukaryota; kingdom Metazoa; phylum Chordata; class Aves; order Charadriiformes; family Alcidae; genus Alca; species Alca torda. The sequence goes on along the minus strand of CM018093.1, from coordinate 8,080,640 downwards.
AAGAAAAAAAGAAAAAAAAAGAGAAACAAAGCAACTCGCCTCCCCCCACTAAAAACCTCCCGAGTTGTTAACTCTGCGGTCAGGTTGGTTAGCCAGATTTCAGTCATTTCTACCACCAAACTAGCGTTTGTGAGGTATTAACTTCTTTCAAGTGGACCCGGTGAATTCCACTGAGCCTGGTCTGTTGCACACAGAAAAATGTCCAAGTACCCTAAGCCACAGCCTTGAAGACACCGGTATTAGATAAATGGGATGCTGGTGCGCAGTCCGAGTTAAAACCCTTAAAAGCACTTCCATGACCAGCGCAAACGTGACCCCCTTCCTCCCCGCACCGCAGCTGCTGGAGCTGGAACGCTGCAGCCCAGGAATTACTCCAGCTCAGCCGTGAGCGACGAGCTCCACTTCAAGGCACCCAACAGAAAACACCAGCACCCATTCGGAAACACACCAGAAAACACTATTTTTCTGTGCGTTTTAGTAAACTCTGGTATCGCAAGCGATGGAAAAGCACAGCAACTGGTCTTTAACTGGGCAAAATATAGACAAAGATACGCTCACCCACTCCGCAGCTGACAACCTTCCTGTAGAAGGAGGGGCAGAACCGGCCTTTCAAAAAAAATTAAGCATTTCTGCCACAAAGGACCGGGGGAATTTTCTTGCCGGCACAAGGATGCAGCTCGCAAGCGCTGCAAGGCAAGAACCGGGGGAGAGGAAGGCGGCAGCTCGTAGTAAGTAACACACCCCCATCATGTCTTCCCTGCTCTGTCAATAGGTGGGCTGTTGTCAGACTCCCGCTCTGGCTGCCTTCGAAAGGCTTAAAAATAAAATAAAACGAAGGCAGAAAGAAGAGCAACTCAGAGAAAGAAAAAAAAAACAAAAAAGAAAAAAAAGAAAAAAGCGGGCTCTGGGTGCTCGCCCCGGGGCTGGCTGGGTGTCCGGGGCACGGCCCCGGCCCCCCACTCCCTCCCGGAGCCCGTACCGCGCCGAGCATCCCCGGCGGCGGGCGGGAGGAGCCGCCGCCCCCTGGCCCATCCCACCCCCGCCGGCGGACAGCGCTGCGCACCGGTGGGGCGGGGGATAACGGGCTCCCGGGCGGCGGGGAGGGGCCCGGCCCGGCACCCCCCTCCCCTCCCGCGGCCCGGCGGCGGGGCGCGCCCTTTGTGCGGGGCGCGGGAGCGGCGGCGCGGGCCCGGCGGGCCCCGGAGGTGTGTCCGGGCGGGGGTGTGCCGGGCCGCGCCGCGCCGCGCCGCCGGGGCGGAGCGGGGATGCTGCGGAGCGGGACCCGCGGGCCGCGCCCGCCCTCGCCGTGCCACCTCCCCCCCCTCCCGGCCTCGCCGCCCCTCCTCACCTCGCCGCTGCCCGCCTCGGCGCCGCAGGCCGCGCGGAACCGCCGCAGGTTGATGCCGATGGCGGCCGAGACCTGGAGCGCCGCGTCGAAGCCGGGTCCCACCCCGGCCGTGGGGCCGCCGGAGCCCGGCGCTGCCCCGCCTCCCCCGCTTCCCGCCGCCCCGCCGGAGCACGGGCCGCCGCGCTCCCCGTCGCCCGCCGCCGCCGCCGCCGGCTCGGCCGCCCGCAGGCTCCGCACGGCCGGCACCCGCAGCCGGGACCCCCCCAGCCCCCGGCGGCCCCAGCCGCCGCTGCCGGGCCGGGCAGGGAAGCGCCACCGACCGCTGTGCGCCATCTTTACTGTGAGGCGACGAGCCAGAGAGCGGGGCCGGGCCGCGCCCCGCGCCCTGCATAGCGCCTAGCCGGCCGGCAGAGGTCCTGCATAACGGTGGGTTCCATGCAGGTTGCGGGGCCCCGCCATCCCGCCGCCCGGGCGGCTGGGTAAGCCATGCGCAGCGGATGCTGGTCCGGCATAACGCTGGGCGATATGCAGAGCCCCGGGCCCGAGCCCCAGCGCAGCCCGCCGCCCTGGATAGCGCAACGTCTCGCCGCCGCCCTCCCTCATAAGGCGGAGGATCATGCAGGCGCGGGGCACCTGGCGGACAGGCCCCGGAACCTGGCTGCTGCATAAGCGGCCCGCCAGCAGCCCGCATAACCGCGGCAGCGATGCCGAGCCTGAGAGCCAGCCGCCAGCGCCCGGGACCGCGCATACGGCATAGGCCGCCCCTCAGCCCCCTGCATAGCGTCGGTCCGCATGCAGGGCGCGGGGCCGGCGGGAGGGCGGCGGGGCGGACCCGGCCTGACAGGGCCCCTCAGCCCTGACAGGGCCCCGGGGACCCCCCGCTCCCCCCAGCCGTGGCCGCCCGGGGCCGGTGCGCAGCTCGGGGCCTGCCCGGGGCGGCCCAGCTCCCGGGGGGAAACCAGCCGCCCGGGGAGGTGCGAAGTGGAGGCGGCGCCCAGGTACCGAGGGCCGATAGCGTCGGCCCGTCCCCGCCCCGGCCCTCGCGCCCCACTTGCCTCCTGGGCCGGGTCGGCGTCCCGCCCGGTGCCCGCTCCGCGAGGAAGGCAAGGGCGATGGCACTCGCCCGGCAGCTCCCTCCGGTCCCCGGCCCCGCAGCGCAGGCTCGCCTCCATCTTGTGCGGCACAGCGAGAACGGGGTTAACATCCAACAAGTGCCCGCCGCCGGCCCTGAGAGAAGCAGCGCTGCCAGCACACGGAGCAGCCGGTATAAACCCTCTGCTTGGGGAACATGAAGTACCTGGTTCCTTCAAAGCTCAGCACCGGGAGGGAGGGAGCGCCCGGGGAGGAGAGAAAGGCCGGTTGCCCCTCACTGCTCAAGAGGACAGAAAAGCTTCTCGAGCCCTCGAGGTTTACAGGTGCTGCTTCTGCTTACCCTGCTTATTTCCCCCCACCTCGATGTGCTGCCGGGGCACTGCTGTGGGAGCAGGGCGGGGGCAGCTCCTCACGAGGGCTCCCAGGGAGGAAAATCAGAACGAGATTGTTCCTGTCTCTGTCAGTAACGCGGAAGGAGCTGGAGCCCATCCAAGTCCTCCTGTGCTCTGCCAGTCCAGTTCAATCCTGTCCTCCCCCTGATGGAGCCCGGCAGCCCCCGGGGGCCAGCACTGGCCCGGGAGCTGCAGCACAGGGCCCACACCTGAGTTCCCACCCCAAGAGAGCACACGGGCTGGGACCAAGGGGCATGGGGCAGGGAGCCCTTGGAACAGGAGCAAGTGGACTCATGCTTAGGGAGGGGCTCCTGAGCCTAGAAACCTCCTGGAAACCAAGATCACACCTTAAGCCCCACCTGTGACCCCTCTGTCTGTCTCTTACCAAGGAAGATGTGCTGCAGACCCCCACTGTAGGGCCCGGTGGGTTCCCCACACCACTATCAATCTGCTGGGCCACGGCTCGGTGCAGCCAGGAGCCATGAGCTGCTGGGGGAGCAGTCTGCGGGGCCACCCTTCAGCCTCGCTGGGCTTCGGCCCTTTGCAAGAGAGTGTCACCTCCCCCGAGGGGAGTGAGGAAGAGCAAAGTCCTGGGGCAGCAAAGTCAGTGTTGGGAAGCGAACACAGGACAGGGAGTCATGGAGGCCCAGGTCCCACTGCTGCTCCTGTCACAGGCTCCCTGGGGAAGTTTTTACCCTCCATTTCCCCCTCTGCTGTGTGAGTGAACAGTTGTGACCCACAGCTGCAGGCCAGGAAACCTTTTTAACCAAAAAAGAAGAGCTTTCCACCGATGCCACCAGTGACCCTCCCAGTCCCCAAATGCGAAGCGTGTGAGCTCACCAGTGCTACCTGTCGGAGTCCAAGGGGCTTCTGGCTGGGCCGAGGCGTTGAGGTCAGCTCTGCGGCGGGGAGGAGAGGGAGCGCTCCAGAGCACACGGGGCAGCCAAGCTGGGGGCTAGGGGGTCAGCGGGGAGCCGAACGCAAGGAGGAGCAAAGGAACAGCTGATACAACATCCCGACAAGAAGCAATAGGACTGGGACCTATCTTCTGAGACAACAACTGCAGTTAGGTCCTACCCCGGCAGGACAGCAGAAAACAACAGTTTTCTGAAGCCCCGTTACCTCCCGGCTGATCTTAGCGTGTTTTTGCATCCAGCTCTGCAAGAGCTGGCGGGGAACACACACGGCTGTGGATCCCGGAGGGCAGAGAGCTGGGATGACAACCACGGCCCAGCTGCACTTACCTCCAAGGTGCCACTGCACCAGCCGTGCCCCGGGCCAGCAGAACGGGGTGGACGGTGCTGCCACCCTTCTGCAAGGCGCTCAGCCCGTGCCTTCGGGCAGCGTAAGCCCAGTACTGGCTTTGCCCTGGCTCCCACTGGCCGATGTGAAACGCATTCGGGAACCACCGGAAGCATCTGTGCTCCCCGGTTGGAACTGGGGCCCTCGGGCCTTCCCCAGCGCAGTTCTCCACCGACCGAGCGCCGTCCCTGGGGACCCCTCGGGGGCCGCCCCCCCGCCCCCAGCGCCGCAAAAGACCACGGAGAGCCCGACACCGGTTCCCGGCTTTATTGTCACATCGCCATTACAGGGGTGGTCCGTGGGGATGGGGAAGTCTTCAGACGTTGTACCCGATGAGGCCGCCCTTGCCGATGATCTCCCCGATGTAAAACCACATCAGCACCTCAGTAGCCACCAGCCCGTTCCTCAGCGCCTCCTGCATGGGGAAAAAGGCCACCGGTTCGGCGCTGGGGGCCCGTCCCCGTGCCCGTCCCGGTGGCCGCCCCTCCCGCCGTTACCTTGACGGTGAGCTGGGCCAGGCGGCCGCTCTGGAAGGCCCGGACCATGGCCTTCATGCTGTCCACGGCCCGCGGGATCTCGGCGGGGGTCGGCGGGGCCAGCTCCACCTTGGCGTAGTACCAGAACGTTGCCAGGCGCGGCTTCGAGTAGGCCAGGGCGGCTACGGGAGACGCACGGGCGGTTCCCCACCAGCAGAAACCCCGTCCCCGTCTCCCCCCGCCCCGCTCTCCGTCCCTCCGTCCGTCCCTCCCTCCCTGTGCAGCCCCGGTGCCCGGCGCTCACCGTTGAGGAGCTGCGGCCCGCGGGCGGCCAGGCGCTGCGCCAGCCCCTGCGCCATGCTGCCGGCACCCGCAATGTCACCCCGCCGCCCGCAGGACCCCGCCGCCGCGGCTGCCCGCGCCCCGCCCGCGTCAGGCGTCTGCCGCGGGCAGCTCCGCAGCGAGGACCCCGGGCGGGGCGCGCCGCGGGGACGCGGGTTCGAGCCAGGCCGCCGCCAGCCCAAACCGAGGGGCTTTTCCCGCTCTACCAGACCCCCACGGCAGCTGTAAGATCATCTCTGCGTTTAATTCCCAAGGCCCTCTCCGTTCCCAACCATCGCTTGGGAAATCAAACCCTGCTACACAACCGGCACGTACAAGTTGGCATCAGCGCCCGCCTCCCCTGTCACACCCCGCAGCGGCTGCAGAGGCAGCGCCTTCGCCTTAGATGTGCGGTTACAGAGGTTAAACACAGCAACGGAACAGAGCGGGGTTTTGGTATCGCTGGAAAAGAGCATGGCCTCACAAAGGAAGAGCAACAGAGGGCCGGGGCGCCGGGCTGCGGTGTGTCCCAGGCAGAGGCTCCAAGCTGGAGAGTATGAAAGAGCAAGTCTTGAAAGGAGAAGACAGAAGAAGGGGTGGAAGGGAGGGTCCAGGGCAGACCCCGCAGGTGGTAGCAATGGGAGATGGCGTCTGGACTGAGGTGGGGAGTTGCGCAGATGCGCTGCAGGCCCAGCCGCTGCCCTGCGAGGCCTTTCTCTCCCTGGCGACCGTGAGTGCGGGGCCGGGATCCGGGGTCTCAGTTCAGCCTGTCCTCCAGCTCCTCCTTCTGCTTTTTCCTCTCCGCCAGCCACCGCTGGATCTTCTCTTTGAGCTCCGTGTTTGGTCTGATCTGGTCCATTGTGAGGGGGCTCCGATTGAAAGGATCCGTCTGGTCGCTGAAAGACAAAGGGGCGAGGGGATTATTCGGAGTGTCCCAGTGCAAGAAATGAAACCGGAGGAAGGGGGGCCAGGCAGAGGCACTGGATAAGCAAAACACAAGCCCAGGAGCATGGAAGGACGAGGCCGGCGCCGTGTACCTGAGGAGGTGGCGGGCAATAGTCGAGCGGTCGACGGTGACGCGGGAGGAGGGCAGGATCACTGGGTCCGACATCAGGGTGCTCATGATGGGATCTAGGAATTCATCGCAGGCATCCGCGTACGTCTCCTCCTCCTGCTGCTGCCGGTCTGCAAGAGACTGGGGGGCACACACCACTTGCAGAGACTGCGACTCCCGGTTCTTTCAAACCGGGTTTGCTCTCAACTGGGAGCTGAAACATCTACAGATCTGTGCTGGGATGGAGCCCTCCCCGCTGCCCCACAGGAGCCCCCCGCTCCCAGAAATCCGGCTCCTCAGCAAAGATGCCGTGGTACCCAGATGGAAAAGGACACCAGGAACCAGCTCTCCCTTTTTTTGTGAGCTTAAATCCGCTCTGGTTCTCACCTTGATCCTCTCAGCCAGGCTACTGAAAGACACTATCATGTTGCCAGGCTTGTTGATTTTCTTCAGAACCCGGACGGTCTGGGCAAAGAGCGTGGGCGAGTAGGAGCGGCCGTCCTTGGGCACCGTGGCACAGAAGTTTTCTTCATCCCTGCACCACAGGTTGGAAGAGAGCAAAGGCTTAAGAATTCACATTTATGGGGCTGCGAAACACAGGCCCCACCAGGGCTGTGTTACTGCAGGAAAGACCTCAAAGCGGGAGAACAGCTTGACTGCAATTAAACCTTTCTCCTGGCTGCTCTCCGGAGTCACCCGTGGTATGGGGTAACTGTGACGGTGCTCAACTGTCACAGCTGAACTTCCCCTGGTAACTTGAAGTTGTTACAGGAGAGCCCAGCGCACTTCCAAAAAGCCTGCGGCAAGCACGCCGAGCAGTTCTGCTAGTGCTGCTCCCAGAGGGGAGGCTCCCACTCCTGAGGCAGGTGGCCACAGGGCTCTGCTGGCCCAGACGTCCCCAGGGTGGACCCCAGGCAGCTCCCACCACCCCACACGCCGGCTCTGCCCTGCTGCCTACCCGAGGTTCAGGTAGATGGTGCAGATGTCGGACACCAGCTGCTGCGGCTTGAAGTCAAACTCGCTGAAATCCTTGACTTTCAGAGCTCCCATTTTAGGGCCAACCAGGTGTTGCAGGAAATAGTTGAGCATGGAGATGATGCGCTCGGCGAGGAAAGGGTGGACGAACAGGGACTTAATTTCTGCAACCGACACCAGCAGCTCCCTGAGCTCCACAGAAACCCCCTCCTGCTCCCACCGCCCTGGAGCCGAGCCCACACCGCCCACCACTGCCCAGAGGGGCCGCGCTCCCTACCCGAGGTGAGGAAGGCCAGCGTGCCGATGGTCTCGTTGGACATGATGTTGTGGAAGCGTGCCAGCTGCCCAAACATCTGCAGGCTCGACTCCTTCTCACGGCGAGCCTCCGGCGACAGGCTGTCCCATTCGCCCCGGTCCTTCTCAATCTGCTGGACTTTGATCTTGCTGAGGTACTGCGAAGAGGCGGCAGGGAAGCGTCTGGGAGAGCAGGCAGGGAGACGGGCAGCGACAGCTACACCAGACCTGCTCTGCGCTGCTCCGGGCCCACAGAGGCCAATTCGGGACACGAAAGGTACAAGAGAGCGCTTGAAAACATCACTTAGAACGTTTCACAAAACACAGAACGCTTGTTCAGACAGCAAACCATAGAAACATCCATAAATGTTCAAAACCAGATGGGCAATATCCGCGTTGCCTGTCTCGTCTGCCAGCCTCCAGACAATCAGTTCTATGGCAGGCAAAAGCTCCCAAAAAAAGCCATTTTGGGCAGCAACGGGCAGCTCTGAAAGGCGCGGAGGGACAGTCACCACACACCAGGGACATGAGGTCACCTGGCACTCGCCTTGTGAGCCCACAGAACTGTCTGGAGGCAAAAGGCCTTTGTTAGGATGAAACACCTGCAGAAAGGCCAAGGGGACTCGATAATCAAAACCTCAGAGGTTTTTTAAAGCCTGTGTCCAGATTAGCAACAGGCAGGTTTCCTTGCACCCCCCCAGCATGCTTCATGCTGGATCTGGAAACAGCCCTTTTGCTCCTCTTTGTTCTGATGGGAGGGAGGGAAGAGGGTGCCCCGCGCGCCCCAGAGCCCACCACCCTTCTGCCTTCGCCCAGGGCACCGGCCACAGCGCCCTGGAGTCGCTCCCTGCAGGTTTCTGCCGCACGGATTCACCAGCGGAAGCAGAGCTGACCCTGCTCCCGGGACAGGAGGTGGGCACCGCGCCAGCTGTCCTCAGGGGAGCGAGAACTGCGCCACCCCCAGCCCTACCTGTATGGCTTCATCCAGCAGGAAAATGGCATCGTTCATCAGCAAGTTCAGGAAGCGCAGGAAGAGAGGGGGATTCATGGCCTCCAGGTTCTCTGAGGCGTAGTCAGCTAGAGCCTGCCAGGAACGAGGGAGCGGTCCATGCTGCGGCACAGTCCCGACAGCAGCACACGGATCCGCATGCTCCATAAAGAGCTGCACATACACACCCCTGATGCTTATATACACGTGCCTCTTGCCTTACCTTGATGCTCTGCCGGTAGGAATCCGTGCCCCACATGTACCTCAGGATGGGATACATGGGGCGGCGGTAGTTAAACTTCTGCTCAAACTGGTGCGGGTCACCTAGAGACAAGGCAAATCAAGAGCATCTCAGGGGGACAGCGGGCACAGCGGCTGTTAATTCCTTCTTGCAGTACGTTTGAAATAAAAACCCTGCTCCCGTGCAAGTCAGTGAGGTCTGTCACCCAGCTCGGAGCAGCTCAAGGGGTCCCACAGTGGGAGAGGACCATAATAAGCACGGCTGAGGTGTAAAGCCTGAGCTCCGGGGGTTCCCCTTTCTAGACACACAGTTCTGCACAAGCCGTAAGTCTGGAAAGCCCGATGCTTTGCTGGAGCGCCGCCTGCCTAATGCAACCCAGCAGCTGAACAAAGCGCAAACACATCAGTCTTGTTTTCGCCAACAAACTTCACACCCTGGAGACGTCCCCGTGCAGATGTTACAGATGGAAGACCACCTTTCCCCTTGTGCGCCTACCGGTGAACTCGATATCCACAAAGACTTTGATCAGCGCCTCGGCAAGGTGGGCAGCGTGCTGGTACGAGCAGAACACCCGCTTGCGATGGAACACACTCGAGACGAGCGGGTTCTGGGCCTGGTCTAAGTGAGGCATCACCGCTTCCAACACCTCCGCCAGCTTGGCGCGCAGGTGGGGATTCTTCATCCTGCCAGGGAAAACAAGAAAGGGAACACGGGATGGCACCAGGGCGCGGAGACTGGGCTGCTCAGGAAGCGCTCCAGGAGCTGCGCCCATCTGTGCAGGAGCGTCCGTGTGCTGCAGACCATCTGTAAAACTACCACTGGCGTCCAGCGGCTCGCTCTTGGTACTGGGGCCACGGGGCAAAGGCACTCGGTGCCCGCAGCCAAATCTCAGGCAGAGCGGCCAGAGGGTGTGGGAACAGCCGAGCTGCTGCTTCCCTGCTCCCCGGCAGCGCGCTCTGCTTGCAGCCTGCGCTCCCTTGTCAGCTGTAGCTCCGAGCAAACCTGCCTCATCCAGCTGCGACTCGCTTCCCTTTATCCTGCCAGTCCAAAGCCCTTTCCCTCTGCCCAGGCAGGACAGGTACCGAGGCCAGGGGTAACTCTCCTCTGCAGCCAAACCACCCGCCCGCGGTCACGCCGCTGGGCAGTGCCGGGAGAGAACCACAGCCCCCGTCTGCCGGGGCTGGCGAGAGCTGGCTGCCATGAGAAACCTCCGTCTGCTCTGCCACCCCGTCAGCTCGCTCTATTTACTCTCGCGAGTGTAAACAAACCAACAGCAGAAACACAGCGTATGCGGAGATGTCTTATCAGGGAGATCAATAAACTACTCAGCTTTCTTCAGCGCCCAGTTACCACGGCAGAGTTCACAGAGACACCCCAAACAGATCGATCCCAATCACCGCCTCTAACACGCACCAAAGTGGCTCTCGCTGACGAGGCTCTGCGTGGTACCACCAAACGAGTGTTTGGACACCAAATACACTTTGTACCTTGCATGAAGCCCCTGTCCTTCAGGCAGGGCCTTGTCCACTCTGCCTTCCATGGGCAGAATTCAGCTTTTCCAAAGAGATAGACCTGCCCACGACTGTCTCAACTGCACCTCAGACACCGCCGGCAATTCCCCGTTCCTTGTTCCGCGCTGGCTGCTCAGCAGCGGAGCCCAGGGCTCGCCCCTGGGGCTGCACGTACCTCTCCACGTCACCCATGAAAACTGTGACAAAGTGCAGGACGTGCTCCAGAGAATCGGCAGACGTCTCCAAGATGTCGTCAGCAAAACGCCGCAGGAAAATGAAGAAGTCGCCCAGATTATCGGCAAAAAATTCTGTAAGGAGAGATTGCACAGGAGTTACTCCTCGGGCAGCTCATTTTGCCCTTCTCTACCCTCCCGTGCGCTCTCCCGCATCCCCCCATTCCGACTGAGGTCTCAGAAAGCGACTCGCTGTCAGAACACTGCGGTCAGGAGGGATGCCCGGCCTGACGAGATGTCTAACGCACAGGGCTCACTCCACCTCCCTCAGAAGTCACTCACGGCGTGACACTCAGCAGCCGCCTGCTGATCTTACGCACTCTCACACTAAAAGCTCAAGGGAAGAGAATCCCCAGCCAAGGGAAACCATGAGGAGGGTTTGGGGCACAGGGACAACAGTAAATCAATATGGGGTTTGGCGAAACTTTGAGAGCTGGCTGTGAGTGGGATATTTAAAAGCTCAGCAGCATCAATACCCACCCTCAAAAAGCCCCGAACTTTAGTGAGTAGCTCAAGGCTCGGGCGGTGGATTGCGGGAGGGACACAGACAGAGAGACCGACGGCCAGCGGGACCAGCGGCCTCACCTGGCACATAGGCCAACGCGCTGTTCTCCACCTCGGGCAGCGGGAAGGTCAGCTCCAGCGGCTCCGTGCCCTGGTTGCCCATGGCCAGCTGCACCAGCAGCACCGCCATGGACACCTGCAGGTTCAGGCAGTTCTGCAGCATCTGCGGCTCTGTCATGGCTGTCTTGGTGGAGAGATAGATGGTCATCAGGCGCTCGAACTGCTCCCTGAGGCCGTCGGCAGCAGGGCTGGAGCTCTGCTGGGCTTCTCGCCACGCCACTTGCAGGCGGTGAAGGCTTTGGTTTATCTTTACCATCTGGTCGTGCAACCTGCCGGGAAAGGAAGGCGAGACGTTTATACGTTCAGCACCGAGTGCCTGAGCAACACCGAAGCACGTGCTTCTATCCTCTTGTGAGACACTGTTCGGTGCAGAGTCCCAACCATTCCCTGTGGATACTCTGCCCGCGGCGCCCGCGATGGGAAGCCTTTAGAGGGATGTGAGCCAGGGCTCAGGAGGACACCAGACTGTACAGAGGAGCTGCAGCCTCTGCGCAGCCTCGCCGGTAAACCAGTGACTGCGGCAAAGCCCTCAGCAGGGGCACAGACATTGAGCCGGCGCAGCTGCAAACCTCCTTGGGCTACCGAGGTCAGGGATCCGGCAAGCCCCAGAGACGCCTGCCAGGTGGCACTTCCAGTTTCCCAGCAACGAGCCACTTGCATAACTTTTTCGCCTATTTCTATATTTAGAGACTAAACCAGAAGGGGACGGTGCATGGATCAGCGGTGACCTCACAGTATCCAGGCAACGATTTGCAAAGGGAAGCTGAGAGAAACAGTGCATTCTGGCCCCCAGAAAAGCCACCTCGCATTAGTGATGCGCACACGACCCGTGTGGCTGGGCAGTTCGCAGAGCTCGCAGCGGGCAGGAGATTTCTAGTGGGGATTTCTAGTGGAGACATGAGACACTGGCGGTTGGTTCCCCCGAGGAGATGGGGAACCGCACGCCCCACGGATGCCCGGCACTCGGCCGTTATGTTTCTATAAATAATGTGGGGCCTGTGTTGGCGTTGACTGTGAGCATCAGCAGACAAAGTTTCTTTCCAGAACAGTCAGCCTGAGGCTCAAACGTCAGTCAACACACAGAGCAAAAGGTACTCGGCAGCGCAAGTGCCCTACTCTGTATTCTGAGCATTTGCTAACAATTTCCATGGCCGGGCACGGGTGGAACACAGCACTGGGAGCTCTCTGGTACCCACGGCCCGAGCATTCTCGCTACTGACATCGCACACGATCTCAGCCCGGACATGCTGAGCCCCTCTCGAAGCCCACGTGTTCGGCAGCGCACTGAGAGCCCTTGGAGAGGAGAGAGCGGCACAGCCACCGAGCACTTACCTGTGGAATCCCAAGTGAAGCGTGTACTGCGTGAGGACCAGGTTTTCCGTCACCAGATTGTAGCTGTTTGCAAACTCCGGCTCTTGCTCGCTCACAGCGGGTATCAAGCACGTTTCCTTTTCCAAACCTGGAAGGAAAAGCATCTGTGTCAAGTCAGTCCCACCCGTGAGGAGGGGGCTCACGAGGGCCCCCACTGAAGACACAAAACGACTGCTGGTGATGCTAAGTAGTGTTTCATTTGTATTCAGCCCTGCCTTGCTCCTCTCCAGTCACTCCTTCGACTCTCCCTTAAGGGCACACGTTGAGAGAGCACTGCCGGCAGAGGGCAGGACCCCAGGAGATGCCCTTTCTCCCTCCCTCACTCCCCTGAGGTCTGGGCGTTACCTTTCATGTGCACATTCTTACTCCTCCTCTCCTCCTCGTTGAGCTCCTTCAGGGCACAGTACGTGGGGTTGAAGGTCAGCAGCCTGGGGGATTTGGGTTTGCAGAAGGGCTGGCACAGCCTCAGCAGGGCAGCTCCCAGATTGAGGAAGAAGGCATCTGAGGCGTACATCTGGAAGAAGATCTCCGGCATCTGGTTCGCCCAAATTTTGGTGCGGCCAGCGTTGGCGTGGAGGCAGTTTCCCAGCCAGGAGAGAATCCTGTGCTTCGTCTCAGGAGACAACTGCAACAGGTTCTTCAGCATCTGGTAGATTTTCTCGTGGAACTGGGCCATAAACTGTGATGGGGAACAGGAGGTGGTTGGCGGAGGCGTTGGTGGGATCGCTCTTCTGCCTCTCCCAAGGGTCATGCTCACAGAGCGCCCCTGGTCCCAGACCGCAGCCAGGGCTTTCAGAGCAAATCACGCCAGGACGCCTCTATCGATCACCCCTCGGACACACACGTTACGAGCGGCTCAAATCCCAAGGCCGGCAGCAAAGAACACTCAGGGACATACTCAAAACATAGTTGAGAGCAAGTTGTTTCCATGGGGAGTAAACCCAGAACTTATTACACATTTTCAGCAGCAACATTGACCCTGAAAGAATGTGTGACTGGGACAGCCCCTCTCCGAGACCACTTCCACAGCCCAGTTTGCTCCTGTGTTCACATCCTGCTTCCCGATGCCTCACTCCTTGCCTACTGAAACGGCTCAGCTCAGGAAACTATTTCCATAGTGAGAGAGACCTGTCTGCTGCTTTCTCTGCTGGGGAGTCAGTTAGCCTTTTAATTACAGGACAGGTACTGAAAATGATTTCCTACGGTGGACTTCCTCAAGTTACGGTGCTGGTGTCTGTCCCACGAACAGCACCCTGCCCCTTCCCAAAGCTCCAACAACTGCGGCGATAGACCACCACCCACTCGACAGAAGACTTGGGCTCCAACAGCCCGGGGAAGTGGGAGAAACCCTTCGTCTGTTACAGCTGGAGAATCCCAAGCGGTTCTGAGACTCGCTTAGTCACAAGTCGGATTGTTAAAGAGCTGGTGGTGGAACTCAGGCCCCCGTATCACGGCTTTAGCCCTCGGGCAAGGAGAGGCCGCTCAACCAGGCGGGGAAGCAGGACCCTCATGCTGCAGCCCACCTGATGGATGTTGGATTCCTGCACTTTGATCTCCTGGGGGCTGGATCGGGATGGATTCAGGAAATAGCCGTGGTTCTCCACCACGCCGGGGGTCTTCAACAAGCAGGAGATGCTTAAAATGGTGCCCAGCAAAGTCTTCTGGTACATCTGCCCGTTGCTGGGATCCTTGGGCTGGATGTAGCCTGCAAAAACCTATGGGACACAGCAGGATGTGAAATCAGCAGCTCCGGGGAACCCCAGTAAAAAAACCCACAAGTCAAGAGGTTTGGGCCAGGCTCTCAGGAAGGAGGGGAGGGGGAAGAGCGTGCACAGGGGGTGTTGTCACGCTGAACTCGGCAGATCAGGCCCTGCGAACGTCCCTCCTGCGGGCAGAGCCCGGGACCAGCTCTGGGCCAGGCGCTGGCACCCACCTTTGCTGTGTCCTTCTGCCTGGTGAAGTAGAGGAGCACGTCGAGGTACGTGTACAGCAGCATCTGGCAGAGGTCCAGGTCCTTTGTTCTGCCCAGCAGGATGTCAAACACAGGAACCATCACCTCCCCGAACGTCCGCACCTCCTCATCCGCCATCAAGGCCTCTATGACCTCCTCCAGAAACTCCGTCACATCTTCAAAGTCTAGCGAGGGGAGCGAGGCTGTTACCGACAGGACTCAGAGTCGAACCTCAGCGCGTGTATGCACGGCGCGACCTAAACGCAGCCCCTCCCTTTCAGCAGCGAGCCAAAGCTTTCTACCCGCAAGCTGTAACACGGCACGACGCCAGCAGCGCAGCCCGGCTGCACTTACGTGCCCCTCTCAGCGCCTCCAGCATCAGGTCCACCAGCTGCTCGTACACGTTCTGGTCGACATAAATCTCTGGGGTGAGGAGGACGGTGCGAGTGTTGGACACCGTCAGGTTCCGGCAGCGCACGGCGAAGGGCAGCAGGTTCTCCGGGACCTTGGTGATCTGTGCAGGGAGAAGGAGACAGCGCTGGGCCCTGGCATCCACTTCTGGCCTTTAAAACCTCGGCTTGGTCACCTCGGTGCAGAAAGCTGGGCGACAAAGCCCCCGCCTCCCTCTGGAGGCCCTGCTCACCTCTTCTCTCGCCCTCTGGAAGCAGGCGTAGAGGTAGCGCAGGATCTGTCTCTCCCCTGCGTCCCGGTCGGCAGAGAGGTTCTGCGTGCTGGCGGAGGTCATGTAGATCAGGTGGTTGCCCGGCTCCTGCAGCAGCAAGCGGGTGAACAGGGCCTGGGCACCGGAGACAGGCGGGAGGTGAGATGGCCCTGACAGTGAGACAGTCCCCCCAGGAAAAGCAGCCCTCTCCTCTGTCATCCCTGCCTGAACTATTTCTGCTGGGAAGAGCTCTCTCTGTCCTTCACTGAATAACAAAGCTCCGCACCCAGGACCCTGAGGCTGAACAACTTCTCCGATCCCCTCCGAGAGCCACAGCAGCCCCCACAGGGGTTATTGTCAGCAGGAAACCCACCAGGAACCACTGACACGTCTGCAAATGCAGCTGAGCGTGCGCAGGAACACCCCTCACACAGCTTTGCTTGGCGACGCAAGAGACGGCTGCCCCCCTGCCGGCAGTGCCTGCCCCACCCCACGCAGGGTGGATTTGTTCCCCTCTCCACCCCCAGCCAGAAGTCCCGCAGACCCCAGGAGCAGGGACTCTGAGCAGCACCTTCTCGCCCTTTTCCAGCCTCCCACCCCAAAACCCCCGAGGCTGTTTCCAGTGAGGTCGCAGCCAACAGCTCCATGCTGGGATTTGGCAAACAGGCAGTGTCCAGGATGCTCTGCGAGGGAATAAACCCCATTCCCGTCCCCACAGCCAGCTGGACACCGGCCATACCTGCTCCACGTTGTCCATGTCCAGCCAGTCCTGCTCCTCCAGGTCAGCAGCCATTTCCTCCAGGTAGACGCAGCGTGCCGGGATCCCGTTCCCGCTCTTCATGCTGGGGTCACCTGGGAACAACCCAGTTTGCCCAAACCGACAGGGAAGGTGCCGGTGAGCAGCAAAACTGGTGGGCAGGGCCCTGTCTGCGATGTGTCCCCCCTCCCAGCGTTCCCGTCCTGCTTAGAAGGGCCCGGGGTCCCTTTAGGGGCGTCCTGGGGCAGTGTGTAGGGCTGTGGGGCAGTCTGGGGGGCTCCTGGGCAATTCCCATGTTCCATTATAATTTACAAGGAAAGGTGGCTTGCACAGAAAATAGCGACTTTTAACAATCACAACTCAGTTTGCACAGTGGTTACTAACAGGAACCTTCCTTTGGCCCTTCCCTGTGTCTGAAGGTTGTCGCTTTTCCGCCACGTCTGGCCACCCCGGCACTGAAAGCTGTTACACGCAGCTCTACAACCCCCCAGCTGCAGCCCTAAGGGCCTGTTTTCAAAGTCTTTGAGGGTACTGGCAGTGGCACTGGTGTGCCGGAGCCCGTCATCAATGCCAGGAAACCTCCTCCGGACCAGGGAACCCTTAAGAACCCAGCGCCGGTCGCGACGCAGCGCAATCCCCCCCACCAACCCCCTGCTTCCCAAGGCGCTGCGGGAGCGGTGCTGGCCTCCCGCCCTCCCCAGCCCGCCGATCCGTCCCGGGGCCCCGAGCAGCCGAGACAGCGCTGGCAGGGGGCTGTGAGCGCCCCGCTGCCCCCGCCCCGCTCACTGTTGTCGAGGGTGATGAGGAAGATGCGCTGGATCATGTGGTTGGTGTTGAGCTGCTGGCAGAGCTCCCGCTGCGAGCGGAAGGCGCGGCTGATCTCCGCCGCCGAGTACTCGCACTCGTCCAGGCTCTCCGAGACGCTGTTGTCCGAGTCATCCTGCGCGGCCGCTGGCTCCTCGCCTGCAAGGGCCAGAGGGGCTCAGCTCGGGGCCGCCGCGGAGGGACCGGGACGGGGCCCCGCCGCCGCCGACCCTCCTCACCCGCGGGCGGGCGGCGGCGGTGCTGCTGCCCGGCGGCGAAGTGCTTGGCGTCGGCGAGGGAGCCGAAGAGGGCGGCGAAGGGGTTGCCGGAGATGCTGTTGTTGTTCTCCTGGTCGGTCATGGCCCCTCAGCGCCGGGCCATGCGGGGTGGGGACCGGCAGCGGGGCCGCCGCGCTCACCTCCGCCCCACGGCCCGGCGGCGCGCCGGATGTGCGTCACCGCCGCGCGCCGGAAGGCGGCCGCTCTTCAGCGAGGGGCGGGCGGGCGGGCGGCGGCGACCCCTGGCGGCGGGGAGGGGCCGGGCGGCGGCGGGGACACCGGGACCCCCCAGGGCTGTCCGAGCGCCGGGACCCCGGGCCAGGACAGCTCATTGAATATTAATCGTATGCTAATTAGCTAATCAATATGTTAATTTATTCAAAACGTATGTTAATTATATAATTAATATGCAAATTCACACACCTCATTTGCATTTATAAACATCTGTTTGCAGTTGCATAATTGAAGCAAATCACGCGTCAATATTTTTTAATTTTTTTTTTTTTTTTTTTAAATTTCTATTTCTGCGTGAGCCGTTTTTTGGCTGGTTTCTCACTAAAAATGGAACTGTCACTACAGAGACCCGGGGGGGGGGGAGCTGGAGCCGTGTGGGGCAGGAGGGCGGTTTTGCAGGGTCACCCCCACCTGTGGGTCACCTGTGGGGGGGGGGGGGGATGAACAGCTATGTGAGGCAGTGGGGGGGGGGGGGGGGTTGGGGCGCCCGTGTGTCTTGGGTCAATGTGTGGGGCTGTTGGGGGGGGTGGTGGCAGTTCCTGGGCCAATTTGTGGGGCGGGGCGGAGGGGGGGGGGTGCGGGGGGGGGGGGGTGGGGTGGGTGGGGGTGTGTGTTCCGGGCAGTGTGTGCGGGGGGGGGGGGGGCCCTGGGAAACGTGTGAGGCTGGGCAGGGCAGTTTTGGGGAGAGTGTCCTATGCAATTTGTGGGGCTGGGGAGGGGGCAGTTTGAGGGCGCTTCCAGGCAATGTGTGGGTCTGGGCGTGTTACCCGAAATAAAAAGCTCTTGAAACCTGAAGTAGCTGAGAGACGAGACGCTGCTTTATCCGCCGTGGGGCGCTGGGGGTTCCCCCAGCTCCAGCCCAGCTCGCCGGGGAGGGTCACCCATTGCTTATACGCAAAACCACCCACAATTCCGCCCGCCTCACACGTAGGTCCCGGCTCACAGGCTCAGCAGGATGCCCCAATGGCCTTTTTGCACGCGGATTCAATTTTGCAGTGCTGGCAAAACACTTCTGCGTGAGCATCTCGGTGGTCATTCGGCTGAGGAGACCCTTCCTCACAGCGTCCTTTTCAGGTACTGAGTCATCTCCGGGCAGCCAGAGGTGACTGTCCTGAGGTCAGCACAGGAAAGACATGGAGCTGCTGGAGCGGGGCCAGAGGAGGCCCCGGAGATGCTGGGAGGGCTGGAGCCCCTCTGCTGTGGGGACAGGCTGAGAGCGCTGGGGGGGTTCAGCCTGGAGAAGAGAAGGCTCCGGGGAGACCTTCCAGTCCCTGAAGGGGGCCTACAGGAAAGCTGGGGGGGGGGGGGGGTGGGGGGGGGGGGGTGGGTGTGCTCTTTGCAAGGACATGGAGTGACAGGACGAGGGGCAGTGTTTTAAACTAGAGCAGGGCAGGTTTAGATCAGCCATCAGGAAGAAGTTCTTTACACTGAGGGTGGTGAGACACTGGCCCAGGCTGCCCAGAGAGGGGGTGGAGGCCCCATCCCTGGAGACATCCCAGGCCGGGCTGGACGAGGCTCTGAGCGACCTGATCTAGTTGAAGACTGATCTAGACTACGGACTGGTTAGTCTCACCTCTGTCCCTGGGAAGGTAATGGAGCGACTCATTCTGGATGTCATCTCCAAACACGCTGAGGAACAGGAAGTTATTGGAAGTGGTCACCACAGATTTACCAAGGGTAAATCCTGCTTGACCAATTTGATGGCCTTCTATGCTGTTGTAACAGGTTGGCTGGATGAGGGGAGAGCCGTAGATGTCACCTACCTTGACTTTAGCAAGGCTTTTGACACTGTCTCCCATAACATCCTCATTAGGAAGCTGAGGAAGTGTGGGTTGGATGAGGTGACAGCGAGGTGGATCGAGAGCTGGCTGTGACAGGACTCAGAGGGTTGTGATCAGCGGCGCAGAGTCTAGTTGGAGGCCTGTAACCAGTGGTGTCCCCCAGGGGTCAATACTCGGTCCAATTTTGTTCAATATATTCATTAATGACCTGGACGAGGGGACAGAGTGTATCCTCAGCAATTTCGCTGATGATCCCAAACCGGGAGGGGTGGCTGACGCTCCAGAGGGCCGCGCTGCCATCCAGCGTGATCCGGACAGGCTGGAGAGCTGGGCAGAGAAGAACCTCATGAGGTTCAACAAAAGCAAGTGCAAAGTCCTGCACCTGGGGAGGAAGAATGTCAGGCACCAGTGTAGGTTAGGGGGGGACCTGCTGGGAAGTACCTCTGAGGAGAAGGATCTGGGGGTCCTGGTAGACAGTAAATTATCCATGAGCCAGCGATGTGCTCTTGTCGCCAAAAAGGCCAATGGAATCCTGGGCTGCACAGGGAAGAGCGTGGCCAGCAGGTCGAGGAAGGTCATTCTCCCCCTCTGCTCTGCGCTGGTGAGGCCACAACTGGAATAGTGTGTCCAGCTCTGGGCTCCCCAGTTCCAGAGGGACAGGGAACTGCTGGAGCGAGTCCAGCGAAGGGCAACTGAGATGATGGAGGAATTGGAGCATCTCCCTTATGAGGAAAGGCTGGGAGAGCTGGGACTCTTTAGCCTGGAGAAGAGAAGGCCGAGGGGAGACCTTATTATGGCACACAAGTACCTAAAGGGTGGGTTGAAGGAGGATGGAGCCAGACTCTTCTCAATGGTTCCCAGTGCCAGGATGAGGGGCGATGGACACAAGTTGGAACATAGGAAGTTCCGTTCAAATACACGGAAAAACTTCTTTATGGTGAGGGTGACAGAGCCCTGGAACAGGCTGCCCAGGGAGGGCGTGGGGTCCCTTCTCTGGAGACTTTCAAGCCCCGCCTGGGTGCAGCCCTGGGTGATGTGCTCCGGGCAATCCCGCTCTAGCAGGGGGTGGGACTGGGTGATCTCCAGAGGTCCCTTCCAACCCTGAAGATCCTGTGAAGATGTCCCTGCTGACTGCGGGGGGTGGGACTAGATGGCCTTTAGAGGTCCCTTCCCACCCAACACGTCCATGATTCTGTGACTGTAATTTTGCCAACTTCTTGAGGATGATGAGGATGATCCTTGAAGTAGCCACGGCTCCGCCCCAGGTGGTGCGGCAGCAGCGCAGCCCTGACCCACAGCGGCACCTTGCGGTGATTAACTGCTTCTCGTCCCCCGCCCCGCGGTGCTGAGCTACCCCCGTGTCTCCTCGTTGCCGCGATGTGTGACATCACTCCGGGACTATTTTCTCTCACAGCGAGGGGGTCGCTGGGAAACAAACCCCGTCCCCGTCCCCCCCCCCCGCGCTGCTGCAAACACGGCGGGGCCTGGCCTGGGAACGGGGGGCGGTGCCGCCGCGGGGCGGCAGCTGTCAGTCAGCGCGGTGGGGCGGGGACAGCGCCGGCCGAGCCAATGGGGCGCGGCGGGGCGGGGCCACACTCTATAAAAGGCGCCGGCGCGGCCCAGGCCCGGGAGGCTGCACTCGGGAGGCTGCACTCGGAGGGGCCTGTTCGTGAGGGGGCGGAGGGCGGAGGGACCCCTGCGCTGCGGTCACAGAACGGTTCGGGTCGGAAGGGTCCTGAAAGCCCCCCCAGTGCCACCCCCTGCCCTGGGCAGGGACACCTCCCACCAGCCCAGGTCGCTCCAAGCCCCGTCCAACCTGGCCTTGAACCCCTCCAGGGATGGGGCAGCCACAGCTTCTCTGGGCAACCTGGGCCAGGGGCTCATCACCTTCAGAATAAACAATTTCTTCCTAGTATCTAGTCTAAATCTCCCCTCTTTCAGTTTAAAGCCATCACCCCTCGTCCCATGGCTCCCCTCCCTGATCCAGAGTCCTTCCCCAGCTTTCCTGGAGCCCCTTCAGGGACTGGCAGGGGCTGGAAGGTCTCCCCGGAGCCTTCTCTTCTCCAGGCTGAACCCCCCCAGCTCTCTCAGCCTGTCCCCACAGCAGAGGGGCTCCAGCCCTCCCAGCATCTCCGGGGCCTCCTCTGGCCCTGCTCCAGCAGCTCCGTGTCCTTCTGACGTTGGTGGCCCCAGGGCTGGGGGCCAGCACTGTGCAGGGGGTGTGTGTGGGGGGCATCACTTTCAAGTGTTGTACAAAAAAACACCCGCTGCTGATTGATTTTTGTGTGTTTTTTTTTAATTAAGAGACTTGTTTGGACCTGGCATTCCTCCTTACGGAAGAACGACGCTGCAGCAGTGATGCCCTGCGGCCGGGGGGGGCTCAGCCCCGCAGGGGAGGGTGGGCTATGGCACTGTGGGTGTGGGACCCCCCCTCAGCCCATGTTCCCCCGCTCCGGCGGCTCCTCCCGGCGGTGCCCGGCGCGGGGCAGCACAAGCTGGTCCCAGCAGAGCCCGAGCGTGGGGAGCTCCAGCTCCTGCCGCTCCTGCAGCTCCTTGGCACTGGCCGCCGGTGTCTGCACCTCGAAGGTCATCTCGAAGCGGCTGTAGTCCACCCGGAAGGCTCCTTTCTCCAGGGACATGCAGGGCTCGAAGCGGTACCCCCAGAGGATCTCGTCCTCCGTGTAGGAGGTGCGGGCTTGGCACGTCATTCCTGCGCAGAGACCAGGCTGAGCCGGGGCACGCTGACGACCCCCCCACTGCTAACGGGGCACTTCAGCCCCAGGGCACTGGTCACCAGCTCTTCCCAGGATGCCGGCCCCCCAGCCTGGCTTCACCAGCACCCGTGGGCGGCCGCCCGTCCCCTCCCTGTGCCCCCCCTCACCTGTGGCCTCCACGATGCCCTCAAGGATGATGATGATTTCGAACTGCTCCTGGCGCAGGGACTCGGCCGACAGGTCCCAGAAGGGGCTGCGGCGGTCGATGACGTGGCAGATGATCTGGGGCTCCACCAGGAAGAGCCGGTCCTCCCCCGTGTCGTAGCCCAGGTTCAGCTCCGACTGCTCCAGCGGGATGAACTCCCCCTCCGCCGTCTGCCGCGACTTGATCAGCTTGGCCCGGATCTTGGCATCCACCATGTGGCTGTCCCGTAGGTCGCCCACCCGGAACATCAGGCAGAGCTGCTCGTCCCGGCGGGAGATGACGCAGTTCTTGCTGAAGATGAGGGTCTGGGCGCGCTTCTTGGGCCGGGAGATCTTGACGAACATGCAGCCCACCATCAGGGCGTCGATCATGGAGCCCACGATGGACTGGGCCATCAGCAGGATGACGCCCTCGGCACAGTCGGCCGTCACCATGCGGGCGCCGTAGCCGATGGTGCGCTGGCTCTCCACGGAGAAGAGCAAGGCGGAGACGAAGCCGTCCACGTTCTGGATGCAGGCCCGCCACTCGGGGTCCCCCCGGTGCTCCGTGTCGCCCCGCGCCCAGGCGTCCAAGAAGTAGATGGTGCCGAAGACCACCCAGGTGACGATGTAGCACATCATGAAGACGAAGAGGAACCAGCGGTACTTGAGGTCCACGATGGTGGTGAAGATGTCCGAGAGGAACCGCTTCTTCTCCTGGATGTTGCCCAGGTTCACCTGGCACTTGCCCACCTTGGTGACGTACCGCTGCCGCTGCCGCCTGCCCGCCTGGGCCACGGGACCGTCCTCCTCCAGCCGCTTGCAGCGCCGGCCCGGCAGCCCCTCCATGGAGGGGGTCCTGCCGCGCCCCGCGCTGGGGACGGTGATGCCGGGGACGGTGCCGGGGGCGCCGGGCACCTGCAGCGGGTGCCAGCGGGCGGCCAGTGGGCAGCGGGCCAGGTCGCTGGGACGGCGCGGGATGGCCGGCAGGGACGGCTCACCGGGGATGCCGCCATGGTTTGGCATTGGGGGGCTTCTCTTGGCTGCTCGCTGCCGGCTGTCCTCCGCCGCAGCCCCCCCGGGGGCGGCCAGGGGCTGGGGCTGCAGGGCAGAAAGGAGCCTGGGAGTGAGGAATGGCCTCCGGGCACCGGCGGCGGCCGGCAGCATCCCCCGGGAGGGACCCCGGGAGCAGCCGTACCTTCTGGGGGAAGGTGCCATAGCGGCTGGTGTCGGTGGGCGGCCGGGGCAGGTAGGCCAGCATGTGCTTGGCGGTGGGGGTCTGCGCGGGGGGCACCGAGTTGCTGCGGCCGCGGGGCTCCTTGGGCAGCGGCCGGGCGCCGGCACACGGCAGCACCATGGTGGGGCCACGGGCGCGGGGTCCTGCGGCTGGGCACAAAGCGGGGTTATCGGGGAGGCGGGGGGCTCCGGCCCCTCTCCCCATGCCCTCAGGGGGGTCCGGCCCTCGCCCGCAGCACGGGAGCCGGCGGCGGGGCCGTGCCGGGGTGCCAGCAGATGGCTAAGCCCATTAGGGGCCATAATTGCACTGCAGAGGCCGGGGAGCACGTCCGCGAGCAAGCTCTGGGCATCGCCCACCACTGGGCTCCGCGCTCGCCTCGGGACCTGGCACTAATTGCCAGCTCCGTAATGAGCTGCGAGCAGGGACGAGCGGCCCCGGGGTGTGGGAGGACGGACATGGGACATGCAGATCCCGTAACCGGGCTCCCTGGGACAGGCTGGGAACAGCCGGGTCGCCCCAGGTCACGTTCCTGGAAATGCCACCTGGAGAGCAGTGGCCTGTGGGGACAAGGACGGGGCTGGGGACGGGGAGGTGGGCTCTCTGCCCCCCCCGAGCATCCCCTCCCTCTGTGAAGCAGCGGGACCCTTGGTCCTCGGTGCAGCCCTGGGGGACACTGGTCCGTGGAGCACCCCCCCATCCCCATCCCCGGCGAGGGGGGACCCACCTCATGTCCCGGTGGAGCGGCCGCGGGGCTGGCAGACGTCCTCGGCTCCCGCTCGGCCCCAGCTGCTGCCGGGCATCTTCCCGAGGGCTGGATGGGACCCTCTGCCGCGGCCCGTGGGGAGCAGGGAGGCAGAGAGGATGGAAGGATGAAGGATGGATGAAGGAAGGGAGGAAGGACGGGGAACTCGACGGTGGCCGCCAGTCCTGCTCCAGCGGCAGAAGGTCACCCGTTAATCTGTCTCAATGACAGGCACAATTACCTCCAGATGATTTAATCGAGAGGGGTGGGCGCCCTCCCGGGGGAAGGAGCAGGAGGGGTTTCCCAGTGGATTTCCCCGCGCTCCTGGGGATGACTCTCCCCATCTGCTGCTGGGGACGGGGCCGTCCCCCCTCTCCCCCTGGTCCCGCTCGGGTCTGAGCGCGGTCCGTGCCCCCTCCCCACTGCTCCGGGACCCCCCTGCCGCGGTCCCCCCCGGCGCTGAGCGGGGCCAGACCCCCGAGGCCAGGAGGCCTCAGTAATTTGCCCGCCTGGGCCCCGGGCCCCCCGTTGATAAGGAAGACGGCAGATGAAGGAGAGATTAGTCGCTAATCTCCCCGGGAAGATGAATCTCAAGCTGGACCCCGGGGAGGGGACGCAGGTGGGGGCGGGCGGGAGCCGGGCGCCCACACCAAGTTGGGATTTTCCTGGCAGCGCGGCCCCTCCTCCTTCCCCATCCTTGTTTTCCCAGCAGGAGGAGGAGGAGGTTTGCTCCCAGGCAAGAGCCCGGGCACGTCAGGTGCCGAGAACTGAGGTGTTGGGCGCGGGACGGGGTGGTGGGTGCCCATGTCTCCACAGAGGGCAAAGGGACGCCCTCCCCACGGCGTCCCCAACCGTCCCTCGCCTATTTAGTTAACGACCGAACGAGGGTCGGTGCCTCAAACCCTCCCGAGAAGGGCTCGACGTCAGCTCCCCGCATCCCACCGGCGTCCCCTCCCTGCCGCCAAGAGGCTCTTTCCCTGCCAAGGCTCTCGCTTGGGGGTGGCCGAGCCTGGGAGGATTTAAATGCTTGGGTTTAACCCTGCCGTGGTGGCCAGGCGGCGGCAGGGATGCACCCTGCAGCTCCTGCCCGGTGGCCGCGCTTTGCTTTTAGCATGGAAAAACCAACAACGGCTGGAAAATGCTGGTGGCCACACCCCGGCCTCGGAGGAAGAGGCTCGATCGGCTCCCGCGGGCGCAGACGCGGCCGGCGGCGGGGTGGACGCTGCTCCGCAGGCGTTAATGACCGCGGCCGGCGCTGCAGGTGGCCGAGCAGGGCCCGGCGGGCGGCGTTAGCATGGCCGGGGGCTGGCGGGCGCCGGCGCAGGCCGGGGGGATGCTGCTGGCCCTGCTCGGGTGGGTCTCCTCCTGCGTCACCACCTTCGTGCCCCTCTGGAAGAGCCTCAACCTGGACCTGAACGAGCTGGAGGTGTGGAGCATGGGGCTGTGGCAGGTCTGCATCGCCCAGGAGGAGGGGGTGGTGGAGTGCCGGCCCCACGGCTCCTTCCTGGCGCTGCCCCCCGATCTGCGCGTCTCCCGCCTGCTGATGTGCCTCTCCAACGGGCTGGGGCTGCTGGGCTGCGGGCTGGCCGCCGTGGGCATGGAGGGATGGACGCCCTGCCAGGACCGGCCCGGCCTCAAGCGGCGGCTGCTGCTCGCTGGGGGAGCGGTGCTGGGCGCGGCGGCCGTGGCCACGCTGGCGCCGGTCTCCTGGGTCGCCTACAACACCGTCCTCGACTTCTGGGACGACACCGTCCCCGACATCGTCCCCCGCTGGGAATTCGGGGAGGCCACCTTCCTGGGCTGGTTCGCCGGAGCCTTCCTCGCTGCCGGCGGGCTGCTCCTCGCCTGCAGCGCCCGCCCCGCCGCGCCGCTGATGCCGCCGGGCCCCGCCTGCCGCCAGCCCCCCAGCGCCCGGGGCCTGGCCGGGGGCCACCACCCGCACCCCAAAAACGCAGACCTGGTCATCTAAGGACTTGGGGGGCCCTGCCCCATGCGCTGCCCACCGCAGGGAGGGCGCCCGCAGGTTTGACAGGACGATTCGCTAATTCCCGCGGCGGCCCTGCAGATTTTTCTCCTTCCTCCGTGTGTCTGCTTCGCTTTTTCTCTTCCCAGGAGCAGCGGCTTTCCCCGCAGCGCGCGCGCGGGAAGGCGACGAGGCAGCGGCAGAGCAGCACTTCGTACCCCGGGTGACATTTGTGGCAGTCACTCACTGACGACGCTGCGCAAGCATTGCATCCCCTGCCGACGCGTCCACGGCGGTTCACAGCTCGGCCCTCACGTGTCCGTGTCGCTCTGATGTTCCCACAATAAATTATCACGGCTGCCGGCAGCACATTTCTTTGCTCTGAACGTAGATCTGCGTCTCACAGGGGGCATTGATGGCGTGAGCGGGGATGAAGGGTGGGAGCTCCGACAGCGCTTTGGTCTGTGCAGAAAAGATTTGGGGAGGAAAAGGGAGAGGAAGGTGGAGAAGAAGGAGGGGGGGAAGGAGAGCCGCGGCAGTGCTCGGGACCGCTCCGGCTGCAAGGGCAGATGCTGCGGCCGCGTCCCCTGCCCTGACCCTCCTCGTCCCATGGCAAAGACGACCGAGCCCTCAGCGCCACAGACCTTTGGGGAGGAAGTTCCTCAGCTGCGTGGTTCGCCTGCGCGCAAGGGGCAGGAGCGGTGTTTTGCGGGTCCCTGAACCGCTTCTCCACATTTTCCTGATGCAGCTGTAAAACGAAGGCTGCCCGCAGCAGGGAGCTCCAGCTGGATTAACTCCCCAAGTCCCGACAGGAGCCGGCCCCGCCCCTGCACCCCGGGAACAGCTGAGTTCACAGCGGGTTTAATCCCTGCAGGCTCCGAGCCACGGGCGCGTGACCGATCCCGAGGAAGCCCCCAGCCGCCTCTAGCATTCCTGGGGGAAGCAAAGTCCGTCCTCCTCCCAAAGTCCCCTTTGGAAACCTGCCCTTTGCTCGGCTGCAGGGGCAGGGAGAGGGACGGGAGCTGCTCCCTGGGGGTTTCTGACGCTGCCGGGGCTTGGGGCAGAGGCGGGTGCTGGTCCCTCCCGAGGGGCCGGGATGGCGGTGTCCTTGGCCGCGCTCTCCAAAGCTCCCACAGGCGGCAGCCGCCCTCCTCGAGGGCTCCCACCAGCCCGGAAAGCAAACAGAGTCGGTTTTGGCCCTGAGCCGTCACCCACGCCCTCGGGAGAGGGGAGGACGAGGCGCCCAGCGAAGGTTTCCAGCTCCGGGCCATTCCTCCCTCCCGGCCCCGTCCCAACCTCCGCCTTCCCAGGCACCGACCCGCGCTCGGGGGCAGCCTTTGCTATTTATTTTTTAGAGCAGGCTTTGGATATTTCACTTTCTGGCAGCGACACAAAGAACGGGGCAAAGCCACCGCCTCGTGACGGTCGGAGTAACCGGATTCTCCTAATCCAGGATTCCCTCCCCAAACCACATCCTACTTGCCTGCGAGTCGGAGTGACACAAGAGCGTTGCAAAAGCCACCTAAGAAACGCCGAGTCCTGCGCGGGCTGGGAGGGGTGAGCGCCGGCACCGCGTCCGCAGCCCCCGCTCAGGTGTGGAACGTCCTCAGTCACTGCAGTACGTCGGGGGCCGCGTCCCGCCGCCCCCCGTCACAATAACGGGGGAAAACGCAGAAAAAGCAGCAGCCCCGGCCCTGCAGCAGCCCCTTACCTGGAGGAGGGGGCTCGGCCTGGGCACGGGCTGCCAGAGCCTCCACGGGTAACAGCGCTTCCGTGCTGTCATAAAACCACTGGGAGAATAGAAGAATCTCCCACGGGATCTATCCCTTCCTCAATAACGGGGAACCGCGCACCCACGGAACGGTGGGACCGCGCTGGCAACTTCCGTTCCAAGGCTGCACTAATTACAACAAATTCTGTGCTCGGAACGAGCCCTGGAAACGTCTGCCTGGTGTTGGGAACAACCCTCGCCCCGCGCGTCTGCCCCCTCCTGCGCCGCTGACACCAAGCCTGTGTTCAGGCAGAGCGATGCCGGCAGCGGCAGGTAAAAGGCTGCCATTACAACACAGGGTCACGTCAGCGGCTCAATACGTAATTAAATGTTTCAATTCCCCAATTGATAAAAAAAAAAAAAAAAGAGAGATTTTGGCTACAGGAAGAGAGTGGTTTTCCCGCCGCTTTACTAATTTAACGTGAACGCTTCTCCACTGCCGCTGCCTTGGGAATGGTAACTCCTGAAACCCCACCCGTGAACGCGGAGTGGCTTCGCCACGGGAAAAGGCTCCGGAACAGACTCCCCACTGCGAAAAACACGACTCTGAAGAGACCCCCCAGCATCGCTCAGGAACAGGGACGTGTCCTCAGGCCCGGTCCCTCCCCAAGGCGCTCCTCTGCCCGCTCCGAGCCTCCCTGCGCTCGGGGACACCCGTTTCTCTGCTAAAACACCCAGAATTCCGCTCCCGGCAGCTCCCCGCGGCTCTGCCGTCTGCCCGCGGCGCCCAGCTGAGCTCGGGACCCCGCGCACTGCTCTGCCCGGCCCGCGGCCTCACCAAGCTGCAGAAATATTGCCAACATTATTATTTTTCTTTTCTCCTGCCTTTTCTTCGTATTGAAGCCAGGAGGAACCTTAAGGCTTAGCACCAGGAGGGAAATAAAAACACGGAGGGAGCTTTTTCATTCTAACATAGAACAAATGCTTTTATTGCACTTTTAGAAAAGTCTGCATAGTCCTAACAAACAGGATCCCACCTCCACGACCTCCCAACATTTGGTTTAAAACAACCGCCGCAGCTCAAGCGCGAGTACAGGCTGCCCGCCCGAGGAGATCCAGCGGGGCACGTGTCTTACGGAAAGTCAAGTAAAAAAAAACCCAAACCAAACCACCACCAACCCAAAAGGAGCCGACTCCAGCCCGCGCAGGCGCCAGCAACACCGATCCGGCACCCAAAACCCAGAGGAGAGGAGGAAGTTTGCTCCGGACCCCAGAGGGGAACGTCCTTCGGGGTGATGTCCCTGCGCCAGGCAATTCTGCCGCCCCGTCCCCTCTCCTCGCTGCCAGGACTGGCTTCTGCCTTCCTCAGAGGAAGACTCCTGCGCGTTGTCTTTGGACAGTTAAAACACAGAAGGCAAACGCCCGCCTGCCTTGACCAAACATGCAGCCGCCCGCACGACCGCCCGCGCCCCTCCGAGCGTGACCCCGCTCCCCGCTGCTCCCAGCAGCACCAGTGACCCCTCCAGCCGCAGCGGGGCAGGATGGGGCGCACCCCCTCCGGCAGCGAATCCTGCAGGAGGGTCTCAGCGCCTCTGCCAGAGGAGCCGGCTCTCGCTCTGCTGCCGGCGCGGGACCGGGGATCTGTCTCTAGAAAGCTGCCAAAACACCCGAACGCGCCAAGGTGGCCGAGGGACCCCGCGGCGGACGGTGGTGCCGGGGTCCTGGTGCCTCGTGCCAGAGCGGTGGGTCAGGCCCTGCCCCTCGGCGCTCAACCTGTTCTCTCAAAAGTGCAATACCGCTTTTTATTCGTTCGTATTTACAAGGAACACAGCTCCGAAGCCGAATCACCCCTCTCCCTGTCCAATGCTGCCCGCCGGGAGGACGGGCGCTGGCGGGCTGCAGCGTGCACCACGGCGCGGCTGGGCGTCCCCACGCTATTTCACCGTGACGGCCGAGGCGCCGTGGATGGACTCCATGACAGCTGCAAAGCGGCTGCAGAGGTCGTAGGGGGAGTTGGGCCGGATCTTCGGGGGCTCTTTCAGGACAACGACCTCGGCGGAGCAGTCGAGGAGCCGGGGCAGCAACTCGCCCAGCTTCACCTGCAGTTTGGCTGTCAAGGGGGAGAGGGGGACAGGGTCAGCGGCACCGCAGCAGCACGAGAGCAGATGGCAGAGGGCTCCAGGGCCGCGAGCAAAGGAGTTGTGACGCCTTTTACACAATCATCATCCAACAGTGTCCGTCGGGACAGATCCGCCCAGGAAAACCGCCCGTCTCCTGCAGGTGGGGACGAGCAGCATCTGCTGACACAGAGGATGCATCGCAGCCGCCGCCGGCCGGGTCCTGCTCGGTCCTGAGCCCTGCCCGCGCACCCCGAGCGGCTCCGCTGCCACCCGCCCGCCCCGGGGACGCTGCCACGTCCCACCAGGCATCACCGCCTCGAGTACCAGCCGCTGTGCTGGCTGGCGGGTCAGAAGGAGCTACGTGTTTCAAGGTGACGCTCTAACATCGACTTTGCTTTCGAAAGAGACAGAGCGCGCCTTTGTCACCTGCTGTTACGGCCTGAAGACCTGAGACCTCGGCGGGCACCGTCCGGCCCTGGCAAAGGCCTGTCCCCGGGAGCCGAGCACACTAATGCCACCCGACGGCGCGTTACAGACGGGCGCCCTCGGACGAGGAAACGCGGGCAGAAAGGGGTGACACTGAGCCAGCTCCCAGGGTGCGGGAGGGACAAGCAGCCTCCTTCTGCTCCTTTCAAATCTGCCGTGTCCGCAAATGCCACCGTGGCAAGCCCGAGAATGGGAAACTTGCCTATTAGCACAAATCTCTCCAACTGTTATTCTTTACAACCGTATTTTGAGAATAAACCTCTGTGGTTTTGCCTTCCTTTCCTATGGCCAGTTTACCCTCAGCTAATGACAAACCCCCTGTAACGACTCCCCAGCCCTTCACACACAGACCAAGGGGCTCAAAACTGATTTCTCTTAATAAAAACAACCTGGAGCAGTCGTGGCAGCCCAACTTCAGGCTGCAGAAGGAACTACAGAGCCAGAACAGCCATCCTGAACGGACGTTCAGCCATAAAATGATAAACCTCTCTCCAAAACGCAAAGACCCCCTGAATCCGCTCCCCCATCCAGCCTCCTGCAACTCCGGACACAGTTCTGGCCACGGATAAACCTGTTCCTGCTCCTGAAGAGCGGACCTGGCAGCGGAGCCCGCCGGCACCCACCTGCCGTCTGTGGCAACCCTCCGCTCACGAGACAAACCCAAACCAAAGCCCTCCAGGTAACACTGAGCCACCCTTTGGAAATCAGCGCTTCACGTTTCAGGGAAGAGGAACCCTTCCTCGACAGCTTTAGTGCAGAAGACGATTAAATTCTTCTATAACATAATTCAGTGGATTCAAATTCAAATACATTTCTCCTCTCGCCATCAGAAATACCCAAATGTGCTACCGTGCAAACGCCAGGAATTTAAGGAAGCCTTTTAAAGGGTCCTTCAGTTCCTTTCTTAGTCGAGATCCAGCCACCGCCCTGCCCACACCCACACGACAAAGGTACGGCCGTTCCCTACCGTCCATGTCTTCTCGTCCCAGGTAGGAGCACCAGCGGTTCCTCATGACCTCGATGGCGTCCAGGTCCTCTTTGGAGATCTCGAAGTTGTTCATGAGGTGCATGCAGGGGATGATGAGCTCGTTCAGGATGCCGATGCCCTCTGCCACACGAGCTTCTTCACAGCTGACGAAGAGCGATGCCGCCACCTCGTTCAGCTTCTGGGGAGGAGGGAGAGGCAGGGACGGAGGCGTGAGAGCAGCGCGGAGCCCAGGAAACCCAGGCAGTGCCGTCAGGAAGGGGACACAGCTCGGGGCCCTCACCCACGGCCACGCAGAGACGCGAGGGCTAACAGAACCAGGCACAGGTTCTGGTGGAAGAGCCACCTTGAACCACGCCAGAGAAAACAAACAGATAAATACAAGTAATTTACTATACAGACACGTCCGGAGTACCTATAGCTTATTTGTAATTCTGGTTTTAAGATGCCAAGATCCAGCTCTGCCTCTACCCAGCCCCCCGGGAGCCATACTGCACACTCTTTCACTGAATTGTTATTTCCTAGATTTCCAGAGCACTGCTGGTACCCAGGTAACAGGCGCAGGAGAGACAGTTACAGTGGCCTTGGCAACCACAGAGCGGGAACTAAGAACAAATCTCATTTTTATGCAGTTTTTTTTCCCCCTGTGGAAAAGAACATCATCTTTTGCTCAGAGAGAAAAAGCCATTAATACTAGAAATAAATATCAGGAGGGGGAAGGAAGCAAACGGACAGAAAACAACACAAATGCCGAGTTAAAACCCAAGAGCGTGTTCAGCAGCACCCGAACCCTCCCTGAAAACGCAGCACGTTAAGGAAGCGTGCTCCTCGAAGGGGCACGGGACAGCCCATTCCCTGGGTGACGCGCACCGAGCCGCCGGTACGGGAATTACAGCGCGGAGCCGATGTCACCCCAGCCGCTCCCTCCCCTCTGCTCTCAGGGTGAGCTGGAGCTCCGCGGTACCAACCAGGAGACACTTCCTTCGGTACAAGGCGATGAGCGACTCGTTCACCCCCCGGCTGGCTCCCTTCAGCAGCAGCTTGGTGTTGCTCTGGTAGGCGTAGACCAGGTAGGTGAGCGCCTCCTGGTACCTGGGAGAAGAGGGGCAGCTCTCAGCCCACTTCCCACTGCAGGGAATGTCCCCCACTTGGCCCCAGTGGCAACCAGCAGCAGGCCCGACAGCAAACACTCTTCCCTTGCCAACGCAGAAAGAAACGGACACCCTGCGTCAGGTAATTAATGTTCCTTTTTGCCCAGAGGGCCAAATGAGCATCCCGGGACGGGCCCTTTAGAGCCACATTGGCGTACGACTGCCCCTGTGCGTGAATGCCAGCGCCGAGGCTTTCCGCATTGCGCCGGGAACTCTGCACGTCGAGAGAAGGCGCGCAGAAGGGAACGGTGACAGCGCCTTGATGTATTTCTAGCTTATAAACCCCCTGGTGAGAAAACAGCAGCTGACAGGGATTAGGTCAATTCAGGGAAGCCCTGAGAGCTCTCACCCAGCCCCTTGTCGACTTGCCCACCTGCATTAGGTGGCTCATCACCACTAACCACCTCAGAGCTCAGTTCGGGTTCCATCCACAAATCATTTCTGAAAGCCAGGTTATTTTCCAGATTGGAAAAAACGCTTTTCAAACTACAAACCCTTCATAAAATGGCACTGTTCTCCTCCACACTGCACTATTTATGTAAACTACAGGTTCTAGAACTGTAGGGAGAAAAAAAGGCCCTTTTAAAATTCTTAAGAGCCTAGAGCACTCCAAAGTGTGTGCTTACGCGAGGTATAATGGCCAATCCAAGACAGTTTAATTTTAATACAGGACTCCAGAGGAAAGAAAAACAGCGATGGCAATTGTTCCTGCAAACCCATGTCTGGAAATGAGAATATAAAGCTCTACTTCACAGAGGGAAAAATTAGGGGAAAGTCTAAGAAACCACCAGACAGCTACAGCCAGTACCTGGGTATAACATTTAAACTGTTAACCGAGGCTGACCGGGGATTCCAGAAAGGGCTACTGGCAAGTGGAAAAGAAAGCCCACTGGCCTCAGATACAAGACTGAATGCAAGCTGGCCATCACAGGTCAGGAAGAAGAAGCTCTGTCAAAGGGGCCTTTACTTTTCAGCTGCAGCTTATCTTGTCCAAACACAGAACGAGAAGTCACTCACTTTCTGTTCTGGTAGAGCTCCAGCCCCGTCAGCAGATAAACCGACACCTTGCGGAACAGGCTGTAGTCTTCGTGCCAGCGCTGTTGGGGAGCAGCAAGAGAGCAGAGCGTCAGCCTCACCCGTCACACGCACACGTGTGTTTTACGTTCCTTTGTGACCCCAAAGCGTGTCGGATTTTACCCTTTGAAGGGTTTACGCATCTCTCCTAAGCGACACACAAATCATTTCAGTCACCCGCGCCGCACGCTGGTCCCTTACCTTGTACTCCTCCATGTCCACATCGTCAGGACCGATTTCTCTCAGCTTTGCTCGCGCCACCTTCATGATGCTAATTGACCTGCCCCGAGTGAGCAGAGACGGAGATCAGAGCAATGGCCCTGGCTGCCTCCAGATGAGAACAGCCCCGTCTCGGACCATGCAGCACAAACCTTTCATCGTAGCTGAGGTTCTTGTCCGCAAACTGCTCGAGAAGGGTCCGTTCCACCACCTGCTGGGGAGCGTTGTTCTGCAGGAGGTAAATGAGGACGTGCTGCAGCCGGGCGTCATTCTGAGGAGTCGGGGTCTCCTTGGCGAGCAGGTAGAGCCGGGAGTACTCCTCGTGGAACGCCTGCAATGGGACACGGACTGATGCTCCTGCCCCTGGGAACGCCACAGCGGCTGAGACGAAGCCTAAAGCTGTCCTGTGACGACGGGATTCCCCCGGGCGATGCCCGCCCCTGCTGCGTGGGTATGTTCCACGGTGAAGGGAAGCCCACGAGCACCTGGAACCGTAACCAAAAGGCACCCGCCCCTCGGCAAAGCACAGCCATGGAGCAGGCGCTTCTCACAAGCGCCGAGGTGCCTCAATGGCTCGCAGAGAGCGGGGCACGTCGCTGCCTTACACAGCTCTGCTCATCCTCGGGCAAGTGCCGAGGCTGTAAAAATGGGCTGCGACACACTTGTATCCGCAGTAAGGTGCAAGAGCGTCTCACAATTTACATTCCTGTAGATTCACAGCACGGGGGATTCCCCCCATGTGGCATTTTCAGTTAAATCCACCCGCCTGTAAAATCTACCACCAGCTTCAACGTTCAGCAGTGCTCGTTCTTTCCAGTCCCCCTCTTCAAGGCACACATTTCTTGAGGACACACTTCACCAGAGAGGTCACAGTGAGTGTGAGTGTTCGGACAAAAACAAACATTTCACGAGCGCTGGTTTATTTTCTGATGCTTGCACTGAGGCCCCAGACAACAGACTCCGAAAGGCATGCAAAGAAATTCTACTTCTTATTGCCCAGACCGAGAGAACTGCCAGTACTAAAAGAACAGGCAGAAAAAACAGTGAAAAGTAAGAACAGAGAAAAAGGTTGTTGTTTCTGCTGGGAGGAGGGAGCTCGCTCTTACAAGCTCTAAAAATTATTTAGAACTGAAGGACTCCTTGTCACAATAGGAGAGCAGCAACAGAAAGGCCATTAACTCGAAGAAAAACTGCCCAAATCGTTCCCTTCACATTCCCGACCTGTCAATACAGCATAGATTCTTCATTCTGTGAAAACAGATGTCCATAGTATTGGATTTCGCAAACAAATCGGATACCTTAACAAGCCCCGCTTCAGACCCGTTGCGATCAAAGGTCTGGCGGGCTTTTGCAATCGCCAGGATGACGCCTTGCATGGCCGGGCTCAGCATCACCTACCACGAGAGCAGGAAAACATACACAAACACGAACAAGGAAAAGGGAAACAGACAGGGAAAGAAGAGAAGGCACGGTGAAGAAAGGAATACATTTTCGAAAGACCAGGTGTAAAGGAAATGGCATGAATGCAAGGTGGAGTAAGCCAGAGCCGTGATTCACTCCGTCTATCGCATGCACTTTACGTGCAGGGGTTTCTAAGCACTTAAAGGTCTGATCGCTCCAAACACTGAATTTGTAAATGCAGCACGTAAGAACGCAAAGCACGCTGGCCCCGTCCCCGCTGCGCCCCATTCAGTACAAGTAAGAGCACGTATTACACACGCTCCAGGAGTAACGGTCTCGGTACGTGTGTGAAATCCAACTGCACTCGTGAAAAAGCCTGAACTTGTGCAAGGCTGCCCGAGTAGGTGTGAGTGCGGTTAACAGCCCGATTCAGAAATCGCAGCTTGGGTGCTATAAGTTGCGCTATCAGCAGTCAACGTCTGCGAGAGAGGGGACCGAACTCCACCTGAAGACAGTAAAGAGGCCCGTCAATACATTAATACCACTGGGATCAATTTTGATACAGTCGTGCCAGAAAGAGGGCTTAAAGGAAAAACGTGCAGATCTAACGATCGAGAGCTTTTACAGAGCTGCTTTTCTGATGGCATTTAGAAAGGAAATTACTGAACGATTACTGGGTCTGGGCTTCTTCATTTCCACAGTGGGAAAACGCACTTCGTAGACAGCGTTGTTTCCCTGCCGGACTACCGCACCCAATCTGCGGAAAGCTCAAAGCCAGCTAACTGCAAAGCTCTAGGTTAGTGACTGGCAGTAATTAACCCCTGCACCGGGATCTGTACCTCCTCGTTATATCCGTCTGCATCGGACCTAACGGGGATCTTCCCCACACTGGGTATTTCCACCTCCGAGACCTGTGAGCGAGCCGGGGCAGCCGGCTCTGTCCCCTGAGCGTCCCGGGGCTGCTCTGCCTCAACCGTAAGGGCTGCTGCTCCCGGCTGGGCCTTCACTGGCTCTGCCTCCTTGGGCTGCGGCCAAGAAGAAAAAGAAGAAACAGAGTAAGAAAAACCAAAGCAAAACACAGGAAAGCAGAAGGGGACCGAGCTAAACGTGGCAATGCTACAGAACTGCACAGGAATGGGAAAAGCAAAGGTCTGTCAAGAGGAATAATGCACAGCCAAGAAGGGGTTTGCTTCCTGGGCTCGGCTCCTACCTCGCAGAGAGCTGCCTCGACGCCGTTCTTCTCGTAGGCGTCGGCGGTGTTCGCGATGGCCTTGGCTGTCTGCTCCTTGGCGATCATGGCGTGCTCCGAGGACAGAGAGCGCATGCTCTGCTCGCAGACGGAAGACTGATCTGTGGGGACAGAGGTGTGCTGTTAGTGAGCAAACCGCAAGATTCCTTCTCCTCTCTTGTTCTAAGATGTTCTGTAGCTTGTCTGTGCAGGATTCAACCGCTGCTGCATCCATCCCAGAGGCGAGGGCATTTCACCGTGAGCTTGCGCGTGCCCCTTTTCAGTGGGGATGGCACCCACCATCTGGGATTGCCAAGGAACGCTTTCCCACTCCAGCGAACAGCACTTGAATGTTTTCTACCCAGCATTTATAAAAAAACAAAACAAGTCTGTAAGTGAAATGAGATTAGCCCATTATGATTAAATGAGTGGAAAACAGCATTTCTGGTGACAAGCTTGGAAGGAAGCACATGCAAAAATAACAGAACAGGCTTTCCTACTGCCAGGACAGAGCCTCCACCAGCTGCCATCGCTGCTGCATCCGCAGTTTCTCCCAGATAGCCAGCAACGTACCAAGGTTCCAGCACAGCGGTGTTTCTGACCAGCTGATCATTACCGGTTTCAACAGAGTTTGTGAGTTCAGACATGGTACTACCTGGTCCCGATTCAGAAGAGAGGTCCTGCAACTCAGACGTGGGTGAAGGCTCCATCTGAGGAATCTTGCAAGACTGCTCCTCCTCCCACTCCTCGGCCTCCTGCTCCAGGCGCCAGTTGTCCTCCTGGATGTAGTGTCTCAGCTCCGGGGGCAAGGCTTCCACCTCCTTCTGGAACTGGCCCAGCTCTGAGCCCTCCTCCTTGTCTGGAAGAGACGCAGGGCCGGCGTGTAACGGAACACATCGGAGCAGGACACCACCGTCACAGACTACACAAACAGGCAGCATTACGGACTGGAACAGGCTGCCCCATCCCTGGAGGGGTTCAAGGCCAGGTTGGACGGGGCTTGGAGCGACCTGGGCTGGCGGGAGGTGCCCCTGCCCAGGGCAGGGGGTGGCACCGGGTGGGCTTTAAAGTCCCTTACAAACCACTCTATGATTCTATGGAAAGCCCCAGGCGAATTGCCTGAAGGGTAAATGGGGAAAAAACGCAACTTTCTACTGGCTTTGTAATTTAAGATGATTCATAAGCAAAAGTGCAAAAAATAAAAACAAACCTACAGAGTTATCCGAAACAAAACCCAGTTTTGTTCTACCACTCGACGGCATCTATCACAGAGAAATGGCAGAATAAGCACCGGCTGACGCAGCAGGTGAGAGATGCATCCTTATTCCAGGGCTACCATTGTACAGAGAACAGTATTTACACTGCCAATAGCCGGAAAATTCACATTTCAGCCAGACACATCCTATCTACAACACTACACAGCACGTACAGGTAGGGAGCTGCAGGGATTCCATAGCCTGAGTGGCGTGCCGGTATTTCTCAGCACTTTTTAGATCTGCTTCAGCGTTCAGCTGTGAAACAGCACTAACCCCAAGTAGTATCAGCTTTAGACAAGTCTTAAAAATGTACGAAAAGCAAACGGCAATTGTCTACACCAGATATTTCTTATGCACCCGTTGTAAAAGCAAAGCGTCTTTAAAAAACAACAAAAACTGCATTAAATGGGGGGAAAAAAAATCATGGGTTCATTTCAGAAATGGAACTGTCATAGAAAGACAGACAAAGAACAACCTCCAGATCCTCATCAGCCATATTTAGCTCTGAACAGAATGACAGTTCTCCATTGTTTCTTGCTATTTATTACATCAAAATGAACCACGCGTGAAATTATTAGGTTCTTCTACAGCTGTTTGCCATGTATAGTGCCACGTGCACGATAATTTCTCCACATAACTATTTATACATTGGCACTGCAAACGTACTTCCAAGTCTAAGCCACCGTTACCAACAACCCATGTGTGAGGAAAGGCTGCATAAAGCAAGAGCTCCGTTTAGGTTCAGTATAACAGCATCAGGAAAAAGGAAGCCGCCGGGTCAGAAAGCGTGATAAAAATGGGAGAAATAAAGCAGGAGGTGCTCCACATGCCCTCATAAAAGAAACAGTGCCAAGTAAACCATCCGCAGAGCCAAAGTGAAATCCACCAGCAATAGATGCGTGTTGGAAGTGACAAAAGTGGAACTCGAATATTTATACACATGAATAATACACACAGTTCTGTACCTATTCTCACCAGTGCAGTTCTTCCTTCAGTTTTCAACCCTACTGGGGGTTTAGAAACGAACCGATTATTTCACTTCTATCTGGGGTGATGTTTTTTGCATTGTCAAAAGACAACTGTGCTAAAGAGAAGCTGAGGAACGTAATGATCATGCAGGCTGGATGACACACAAATGGCTAATTAACCGGCAGTTTTGGCTCCAGTACCTGCAAGGAAGCGGGACACCTTATCGCTTATGTACATCAGGCAGTAGGCGCTGGCGTTCTTCAAGCCTCCGAAAGAATCTCTCTCCAACTCTTCCCAGGACGACTCTGTCACCGAGATGTCATTGTATTTGAGCCAGCTTTTCCGAGGCTGGTCGTATATGTAGGCCCAGTAGTGACCGGCGTTTGCTTGCCCTTCGTGTACCAAGACTGCGTGCAAGCGATAGGGAACCTGCAAGTACACACCGACACAGTTTTCAGACGCACTTTCAGCAGATTAATTTGCCTGACCTCTGTACGAATACGCTCATGGCTGTAGCCTGGAACAAATCTCTTGATTCACATGGAGAATTTCCCACTATGCGAGAACTGACTTTTAAGGGAAAAAGCAACAAGATTTTCATAAAGAATCCTTTCTCTGCTTCATCATAATACCGGGATTTTTTTTAATACAATAAAGCGGACAACTTAGAACAGCTACTAACACAAAACAATATTACCAACATAGTTTAATATTTACCCAACGCAGCCCCATTTCTTACCTGTTGGAGGAGAGGGTCACAGTACATTTGTTCAATGGACAGCTTGATTCTGGCAATAGACTCCTTCAGATCTGCCAAGAACATCACGAATGAGAGAAATAGATAAGAAATAACGACAACTCATCAGGCGATGCTGGCCCCTTTCACTTCGAACAGTGAAGCGAAGTGACGGCCGTGCAGTAACTACCAAATACGCTTAACACAGGGCTGAAGCCCGCACCAGACTGGTTGTAGATCGGGATGTGTCCAGGACACATCAGGGAAATCAGGGGGAAATCAGGCTGGCATTCAAGAGGAAAACCACAACAAAGACATTTGGGGCTTACCTTGCACGTCTTGTTCGATCTCGTTTCTCCACCGCTGCAGACATGTCCGGACAAGGCGCAGCTCTTCCTCGGAAACCACGCGAGGAGCTGGACGTTCAGACGTTTCAGGAGGCTGGAGTGGCACGCTCGATCCTTGCTGTGGCGAGGGATTTGCCGAAAAGAAAGCTGTGTCTTCAGTCCCAGTATCCTTCCCTTCCAGTGTGCTGTGAAGCAGAATCCAAGAGGAGCGCACAGGTTTTTCAATCTTTCTCTTGTTTTTTCTCTTTTTGAAAAAGAATACGAAATAAACCAAACAAAATTTGCTGCAGAGCCAGAGCGGGATTTCCCTCCCAGGATGGTACAAGATGTAAAGAGAACAAGTTCACTGAAATGTGCTTCTACCTCAACAGACCAAATTAAAACATTGGACAAATAAAAGCTGAATTCTTACAGAACCCTGTAAGCATAGATCCACAATGAGCAATTCAAAAATTCCTTCCCTTACTCCTAAGCAGCTCATGTATTACTCAGCTTAGTTTTGAGTGTAAACCAACCACGCTGGCCAGGTTCGTAATAATCCAAAGTTGCAGTAAGCTACTGGTTGATGAAGCCAAAAAATTAGTAGCCTAACCAAAAAGAGCACATAATTTAACTCAGAATTGCTGCTGGGACAAGGAATATGGTGATGCTTTTGGAAAAGGAAAAAGCAGAGTAGATGCAGCGTTCCGTTTGCATGAACAGAAGCGAATGACGAGCGAAGCAGCGACCACTTGCACAGGCATTCATAGGGCACAGCATTGTGCTGACAAGTGCCCAGATAAATAACCCACTTTCAGGACGTAAATCAGGAGCACTCAGCCGAAAGGCAAAGCGTTCTCCTACGAATTATTTGCATTTCTGTTTACTAACCTGTTTGGCTGGGAAAGCACATGCAGAAGACGAGGCTCGGCATGGGACTGCGGGAGCGCTGTCGGAGAGCCCGGCGCAGGGGGAAGGGCTGCGGCTGGCTTTGTGGCGATGAATTCGAGAACGTACTGCAGCATGTCGGGCAGGGGGAAGCGGGCTGGGCCTGAGCCGTACTGCAGGTACCTGCAGAAACAGGCAGGGTGGTGCAGGAATTAACCGTTTGGTTAAACCCGAGGGACGACGGAAGAGCAACAGGGAAGAAAACCCCCGGGCGGGGATGGAGACAGGTTAAGCAGTGAGGGAAGGCAGGCAAAACCCAGGCGATGCAAAGGGACGCACGCCCAGCAGACCCCGAAAGCCGTGAGGCTGCGGGCAGGGCTCGGCAGCCGTGGAACACCGCTGCGCTCTCAGCACCGCTTCAGTCGCAACAACCACCCGGCTGCTCTGGAGACACTTAACTCCAGCCCAGCCAGGGAAAAACAATGGAAAACGAAATCTTCTGCTTGTTCACATGCCAGATCTTTGCTATCGGTCTCCGTCCTTCCCCAATAAACAATGCCAAATGCTAGGCTGGAGGGGAAAACTAATATGAAAAATAGCAGAGCTTTTTTTAATGTCTTACTGGGCTTCCTCACCCAAACTGGCCAGCAGAGCTGACAGTGACAATTGTACTATTTAAAGAGCTTATTCTCGTAACGGCATCAGTAATATTCAGAATGCATCAAACCCATGCGATTTGATTTTGAAAGCACACTTCCTCGCTCCACACAAACCCGGCTCTGTCTCTCCTTCCTCTACAAGTTCCTCTTCCATTGGAAAGCTCCTTTGAAAGGAAGCGTTTGCACGCTCCCGTGGGGCACAAAAATAAAGCTAGCTGGCCACGTACCTTTCCAGTTTCTGCTGCAGAACCACCATTTTCTCCTTCAATTTCTTCATTTCTTCTCTCTTCCTCTGAACAAGCTCTTTACTGCAGTAGAGGTACCTAAACAGAAATACAGAGCCCGCCACGTGAGATTTGTTTACTTCTCGCACCCGCAATCTTTCAGAAGTATTTTAAAATCCCTCCTTGCTCAGCCACACGACCTTTTTAATTTCCTTAATTACAACAAAGCAGTAGCTTTAGACGTACCGTAGAACAGAACAACTCACCTGTCCATATACATAGTCTGGGGGAATTCTAGCCTGGTGTGAATTTTCTCTGGCTGTCCTAGGGACTGATTGAACTCAAATCGGGAGAGTTCAAAGGTCAGTACTGGTGGGAGTTTTGTAAACCAGCGCTGTAACAAAAGGAGAAATGCCCCCAAAGGGACTTGTTTTAAGATGGCTGCTAAACGGCACATTTTAGACCGATCCGAAATGATTTTAGACTGATCCTAAATGTCTGTCTTTAAATACTGATTTAGTATATATTTTCTTTACAGAGTGAGTAGTCAGAAAGCCAAATTTTAGGAGATTAAAATTTCCGCTTCCGTTTTACATTTTTACCGTGAAAAAGCCCCAGCACAGCTTTCAGAAAGTGACTTTTCATTGCCTGGTGCATCCAGCTTGGTGGATTACTAACGGGCCCGGCAGCGAGTTTTACGCAATCAGCAGACACCACACAAAGCCTGGATGCCAGCTAAGCGCCTGCGAGGGAGCTCTTTTCCGAAGCAGACCACATGCAGTGATGAAGAACAAAACAGAAGCCCTTGAGTGGTGCCTGATTCCTCAGCCCCTCTCAGTCTATCTACAAACCTTTCAATTTAGGAGGCTCGGAGAAGAAACCCACTTTCTGTCCGTTCCATACACTGTTTCAAAGAGCCGAATGAAAAACCCTCAGCTGAACTGACAGTCCCCCTCTCTCTCCCTGGGCTCACAAATACTTCCAGCACGCACTGCTGGCGGCCTCCCGCACCCCCCTCAGCAGGGCACCCCCAGCCAACGCTCCCCGCGGGCCCCGCAGGACCCCACCAAGCTCGTTTTCCTTCGCAGGAGCCATCTCTGGTGTCCTGCCAAAATAAACCCGCGCCACTCCAAACTGCAACAGCACAGGTTTAGATCTAAAATATTTCCAATAAAGGTGAAATTGTTTTTGCTTATTTTTTTTAAAAAAAATCTTTGGAAGGAAATGTCCAGGTAGCAGAGCTGTTTGAGAAGCAGCCCGATCTTCCGAACAAGAGAAAAGGAACGCAGAGCAGGAATGATTTACACGCCTATTATCTAGGAGAAATGCAAGTTCTCGTTAATCCCACTGGTGCTTTGGGCTTCAGTACACTCACTTAGGTTCTCAAAAGACAAAATGCACCTTATTCTCTATGTCCCCTATCATGCAGTCCTCTAGCCACGACATCCTGGGAAGTGAAATTAAGATGCAGAGTTTTTCCAGTCAGATTTCTTAGAAATACAGCCAGAGCCTTTTCCTTCTCTCCGTACAGACAAGGAACGCTTACAACATCTCCACCATCGGTCCAATCTCCCTTATTTGTCAGAGAAGGATTTGGAGGAACTGGAAAGCTTGGATTGAAAAAACGTGCCCGATTAGCTCCCTACGACCCTTGTCTCTGGCACCAGTCTACACCAGTTTCACCTACAGCGGCTGGAAATGCACCTGAACAGCCTCAGGGGGAACCAGGAGAGCCAGAAACACACGTCTGGGTCCAGCGGCGGCCAGGGCTTACTCCTTTGCCAGTTTAAACCACAGCAACGCGTTTTTCAGACATTCTCACAGAACTGAAATACCTTTCCCTGCCCCCTCTACGCCAGACACCTTTGCAAATTCCTCAGTGTCATTTCCCAGCCTTTCTCTAAGCTAACTTCTCAGCTGCACGAACACGTGTAGGGTGCTGAATGCAATGGTACACCTTCACTTTCTACTTTGCTGCAACTAAGGATTTTATGATTGGCTTGTGATTCGCAAGACTTAAAAAAAAAAAGAAAAAAGAAAAATAAATCAGCACAGTCAGAAGAGTGAAAATGAGAAGAAAGAAAAACACACACTGTAATAGGGAGAAAGAGACAAATTCCAAATGGCATACCATAGAGTTAAGCACTGTACTTTACCCTCCGAAAATATGGAGGCAGTGGTTCTCCCCTACTCAGGTACAGGTAGGCTTCAACAGAAAGAGAGAGACTTTATCACACTTGCATCAGAAGCAGATGTTTACCTTTTTAATTTAAAACAAACTCCTCAAACTGGTTATATAGGACAACACATCTTTATAAATGAGCAAAGACTTAGTGTCTCGCCACGCGACACTATCATACATTTACGCGAGATTCCAGGTACCCAGAAAATACGTTGTATTCAATTCTTAGGGAACATTTACAATTGCCATTTAAAGTTATCAGAATATACTGAGACACCCCTCTGCTGTATGTATTGCATTTTTCGGCAACAGGCAACCAAAAGCTCAACAAAAAATGGTAAAACTAACCTCCTGTCCGTACTTCACCGACTGCGATGCTGCCGCCTCATCCATCTCTCCCTCCACCATGGCTCCTTCCAAGCACTCATTCAAGTTTCGGTAACCGTTTACCTGAAGGGGATACTGACCAAAGGTTTCGATCTTGGAGAAAGTATTGCCTGGATGATGGAAACGATACAAAACCCATGAACTAACTTCAGAGAACAAAAAACTCCGGTCAACTCAAGAGTTTGTTGCCAGCACCAGTTTAGAGGCGCGGCTGGCAAGAACGGAACCGCATGTCGCTGTACACACGTCTGCCAGGGTAAGTGTCCTTATATAAATAAGTGCTTCCAACGTGGGAGCACTTGCGAGTATTTAACGCTTTCAGAAGACAGACTTTATAAATGTTACAGACAATTCTATCAAGAAGACTATTTGCAAGTTTAAAGAACTAGGCAATTTCATCAGGAATGCGCAACAAAATCCCGTGTCATCACTGCTATAAATCAAAACACTCAAAAAGGGAATCTGCCAAAGCCTTCACTCACCCTCATGGACACCCTCCGTCAGGAAAGTCCCGTAGAAAAGCTGTACCATCGGGTTTTCAGATTTGTCCCCAGGGCTTCTGTTTCAGAAAGAAAAAGCACACGCTCATTTGCGGCCACAGCCTGCAGAAAAGCCCCAAGTCAGAATCCGAGCCTTTGCCCGGGAATCATCCTACAGCCAAAAGTGAAGTTTTCTACCCAAGCACAAAATACAGAGGAAGCTTCTCATCTGTTTTCGCACTCAAAAGCACATTATGAGACTTATAGGAAGGAAGGACTTATAGGAAGGAAGGAAAGGAAAAACAATATGAAGGCACTACCTTTTGAAATGCAGTTTCTGTATCTTTCCTGTACACCAGTTCTGTTGAGTTCCCCTAAAAAACTTATTTACTCTGCAGGCCATATCGGCACTAAATAAAGTCCTGCGCTTATGTGCAGGAAATGTGGATATAACACTTCACAAGCACATATTGAGCTTAAGGATCACTATCCTCAGTAAAAAAAAGGGTCTCTCATTTACGCAGCATCTTCATGTAAAGGCCTCTCATTTATTAAGGCCTCGCAATTATTAAGGCCTCGCATTTAAAATCTGTTTCTCCTCAGCGGGAGGTCAAACTCTCTTGACCACAAAAAACTCACTTGACGTTCACAGCGAGCTGGAACGCATCCTCCAGCCAGTCCAGTAGTTTGTGTGTAAATTCACTCACATCTTGCTAGAAGAGAGACAAAAGGCGAGAGTCAAGCCTCACGCCACCCAGCCTGCATTGTCACGCTCTGCAGTTTCCCGAAGCCGCCTCACACCACCCAGCCCAAAGAAGTGAGAAACTCGAGCGCTGTGCTGATTTAGACCGATAATGAACACTCTGCTCATCTGAAAACTAGATCAGAGGAAA
Organism: Alca torda; assembly: GCA_008658365.1. Taxonomy (NCBI): domain Eukaryota; kingdom Metazoa; phylum Chordata; class Aves; order Charadriiformes; family Alcidae; genus Alca; species Alca torda. The sequence goes on along the minus strand of CM018093.1, from coordinate 8,035,739 downwards.
TTATCGTGATCGCTACCCAACCACCCAGATGGCACCGGGTAGAGCACTGTTGCGCTGCTGGTTAATTAGCGAGCGCGTACATTCTGCCTAAACGACCCAGGGACAGCTGCTTGGCAGTTGACAAAGATGGGAAGATGCCTCTGAAAGCAATAGCAGGATGAAGTGCAATAGGATTGCCGTGGCTGCGAGTGCTGTTCTGAAGGAAGCAAAAGGCTTTTTAACGGGGTTTTTTACCTGCTGTTCCTCAGCGGATCTAAACGCATCCCTCAGGAGTTCCAGCGCTGCAGACGGGTCTACAAACTTACGACGTGTGCCCAGCATTAACGCAAACAGACACTGAAGTTCTTGCATGAACGCAATGTTTCTTTTTCCCTGCATTGCAAAAAAGAAGAAAAGCCAAACCCTTCCTGCAACTCAAAGAAGCGGCGTCTTAAAACAAAGCGCTGCAGGACACCCCATGCACATCCCTGAAGAAACAACCAGGGGGAGAGGGGACATTAGACAGGACAAAAGCAGACAGACAGGCAGTGGCATTTCTGGGAAGCAAGCTGGTCTCCCCACGGATGCACAGGAGAAAAAATTTAACTGAACCCAAACTACAGAAAAGAGTGCCAGGAGGAATAGTTGCTAAAACAGAGGGCAAAAGCTGGTGAATTTTTAAATTTATTCTGCCTACACTTGAGGTTTGTTAGATTACCAAGAGCTCACATGAAAGCAAGTAAAGCAAAGTCTCTGAAATGGCGGTGGCCACAAGCTGGAATGATGTAAGTGAAGGATTACTCTACCTGTGCCTTTTTCTCTAAATATTTCCTAAGCCCCTTTTGCTGACCACGCTCAGAAGGTACTGGGGCTACAGGGACCTCCAGGCTGGCTCAAAGCGCAGCTCCGCCGTGGTGCACGCGAACACACAAACAGTCTGGAGCTACCAGAGAAGTTTGACAGGACAAGTTCCTCCCCACACCACAGTCAGAAGCTCTAGAGGAAAGCTTTATGAGAAGCATCTGATTTTTCCCTACAGCAATTCTGTCTTTGAAAAGTATTTCCCAAATTTGTCTTTACCGTAGCCTGACAATGGAAAAGCCATTAACACAGGCACGGGAGTCTCAGATGGCCCCAAATTACATCAGCTTAGAGGAAGAGCAGAAGAGTATGCCACAAAAGAGGGAAACTTGACAGCGCTACTCGATGGAAACTTACGGTGCGACTACGACAGCTTTCAAGCACGTTTTGTGGCAGGGAGTACCCAAGGACCAGCCTCCGAAATTCCGGCAACTGAAACAGCGACTGAAAGGAGAGGGAAAGACCAGTCAGTGTCTGCAAGGATAAGACTCGCTGCCATTTGATGCCCCGTTGTCACTCTTCTCCACAGCTTTGTTACTAACTGTTAATAGCCATTTCCAGGCTATACATATCCATTTTAGGCAAGAGTATTCTACTGTGCCTTGGTGAGCTTAGAAAAAGCATCCAGGAACAAGGCACAGGGAGAAAGGAGCCCATTTGAAGGTTTCTCACTTCCTCTCACAGCTGGAGATGTGATGAACATCTGTCTGCTGATGTGAAATAGTTACAAGAGACAAATCTGCTCAGCTCCACTTATTGTTGTCTCTTCTTGTTTAGGTTATCACTAATAATACACGCTGCCTAGTTGCTTACTCATTCAAGCATCTATGCCAGTCTATTCCATTAACTGGAATATGATACACTGGGTATTATGGAGCCAACAATAACTGCAGTAAAATTAAATTATCAGTTCACTTTGCCAGTCAAGCTTCGGTCATTCAGTAAGCATTTGGACATCGCTGCACCAAATCCCCCCCGCATGCGTACGCACAGATTATATGTATCTGTAGCTATTTTTACGCACAGTCTATTTAACCGCTCTTTAGCTCTTTCTGTGCACGCACAGAATAAATCACAGTCACATCAAATCAAAACAGAAGTCTCATTTGAGCACGGTCACGTTTGCTCATCTGCATACAGTGAGCATTTCACAGAGGTGCTGCATATCGAATTCTAACTGATAAACATTTTGACTCCGAGAGTGCAGCAACCCCAGAAGAACCCTTCCATCAGCTTACCTGTATGACAGCACTAAACCAACACGTATTTCCAATATTTTTCATTCCAACGGGCCAGTCGCCCACTCTCCTCCAGTCACTCTGCTTGGGGTTCTCTCCCCAGACTTCACAGCGTTTCCTTTTGGAGCGGTTTTTGTTTTCAGCGGAATGCGCTTCCTGTGGCCTGTCACAAAAGATGCACACCGTGCTGTAAAACACCATCTCACAGAGATTCTCCAGCGCTACGGGGATCGTACTCCCCTCTCCTCACAAGCGGGACGCCAGAGCCGGGCCATACCCAGCGCAACAGGCAACAGACGCCTTATCTGAGCCCAGAAAGGTTTCCGCTCTCAAATGAGGTGGGTGGAAAACATGACTGCAAGACAATTTGGAATGGTGGAAGGAGGTAATAAGATATGGATGTTTTCCTTCATGAACTAGCTGCATGCAAAATTGGCACCTTCAGCCATTACTGGAGGCAAACCCAGCCCCCGGTGAAGAGGAGACTGGTGCGAGGTGAATTGACACACAAGATTTCACGGTGCTCCTTCCCCAGGCGCCGTAACGCCAGTACAGCATCCTTCCATGCGGCATGTCAGCAACAGCAGTGGGATCAAATAAGCCACAACTAAACCTGCTTTTTCTATGTCAACCATCATGCTGCAGTGCTAAAGTCAACGACCCAGAAGGCAGCGATGATCCAAGCACCTTCTAAAAGCAGCAGGTGTACATCTGGGAGGTGGTTTGTGTTTGCTTTGCAGTTATCAGCTTAAGAATCCACCTACAATACCGGGGAGACCAAAACCAGTTTGCAGAGCCACTGACCTTTCCGCAGCATCTCTTTCCGCAGCCTGAGCTTTTGGCAATTCCTGGGGTCTGAAGGCGACTCCTGTGTGGAGGTCGTCTCTGTCGCTGGGGGTAGGCGCAGCAGTGAGATCTAGAAGCAGAGGCAGCATTCTGATCAGTTTTCCACCAGAAGCAGACAAACGTTCTCTTTAAAAGGAACTTAAAGAAAACGTTAGACTTCACAAATACAATTTTTGGATTGATAAGAGCCTGATTTTCTAGCTCAAGTTCTAAATACAAATCCTCTCAGCTTGGATCGTGCCAGGGAACCTAAAAAGCCATTGAGTGGGCCGGGTGAGGAGAACAGGACAGACCACGCAGCCGTGGACTGGCCAGATCTCTTCAAATAAGGAAAGGGGAACATCAGCTGCTGCTTGTATTTGCTATGCCTTGACATCAGCATTGACAACTGACAGTTTCGAGAAATAAAGGATTTCACTAAAATCGGCACAATCACACAGACTCGCCTTCCTTCCCTCAGCTACAAGCCATTTCATGTACTAGCTCCGTAGGAAAGAAGAAGAAAGAAAAGCGAGTAGTTCTGGAAGAGATGGAAGCCTTGCGCAGTGGAACAAAGGGCAGCCGCACTGTTCCGGGTGTTGCTTCAAAGCTCCCAGCACAGATTTTTGGCACTGTCAACCTGTCCGGTGATAATATCACTTGGGAAAGCTCCAGTTAACAGATATGTCATTAGCAAAAAGGTTTAAGGGAACTCTCCTCAGCTACCTCAGACCACAAGTACACTTTTTACATCTAAACGTAACAAACTGATGGCCAAAACCTGTAACATTAATAAAAACATTTTTCATGTAGTCAAACTGCTAGCTCAAGTAACACAAAGTTTTCATGAAAACGTGACAGTGAACGCTGCGTGTGCCTGCTCTGCCAGCGGATGCTGTGGGAAGGAACGCATGCCTTGAGAGGGATTCAGTTCTCTGTTCCGGCTGCCCTGCTTTAGGAGCTTTCCGGGGTTTCTGTCCTAGCCGAGACCGACCGTTTAAACCGACGACAACTTTGTAACTGACGTGTTGTCTACAAACACTATTAGGCCACTTTCCCTTCAGATGCAGCCCTCCTTCCCCAGGAAGGTTTCATTCCCCGAACTCTCCTGTGGCAAGTACTGGCCAAATCAGACCAGTGCTGGGACAGGAGCCGGAGGGATTCCCTGGCGGAAGCAGGGAGGACCGACCCTTCCGACACCTCCCCTTCGGCTCAGACCGAAACGCGTGAAACCATACAGGTGAGCAGAGGCGAAGGACTCACTCCGTGGGAGCTGTTTGTCCACAGCACTCCCTTCCCAAGCAGACGGCTCCGCAGCGGCCGCATCCCGAGCCGGCTCCTGAGCGTGCTCCTCCGTCAGGAAGGTGACTGCTTCCATCAGGTCCCCATTAGCAGCCTGACAGAACGACAAGGGGAGAAATCCGTGGTGCCGGGGTTACTTCATCTGCATTTGCATGACATGTAATGAATCCGTGGCAGACAGGCACCCTGCCACCAACTCTGCTTCCCCCGGCCATGGGAGCCAGCGACCTGCTGGTGACAGGCAGTGGTAAAAAATGAAAATAACGAAGGCTAGAATTTCTCTGTCGGAAAGCACTTTGGCTTTATTACTGGGACAATCTAGACTCCATTAACTAATTTAATTTCCCTCACAAGAGATTCGAGTAGTCGCAGGAGGCCTGAAGCACGACACGGTACTCTGCCACCGGGAGAGGCTCACAGAAACCAAACTCTGGGGATTTCAAGACGTTTGTCTTTTACTCAGCTAGGGCTTTCTTCAGACCATCGCTAGGGGCTAAACTCCTTTAAATTTAATCTAACGTTTTCTGGACATTACATCTTGATGAAACATTTAGGAATTTCCTTAAACAAGCCTCTTTGTGTATTTCCAGCACAGCCTGCATCCTGCTGCTACCTCTCAAGAGGATGGACGGCGACCGATGATTCCAGACTGATGCGGTCGCAGCCAGTTTAACACTGCCGTTTATAAATACCGCACTATAAAAACACGCACTATGAGGAAGAATCTTTCCAGGTAAACGTTGCTCCTCCAGGTGCCTGAGATTCCTGCGTCCCTTCACTTTGGAGCAGAGACAACTGTTCTGGTGCCAGACAAGACAAGCACCAGCCCCACAGCTCCTGATGTTATCACAGCTGTCCAGAACTCCCCGAGCAGTGTACAGGGAGAAAAACCTACTCTGACCCACTCCATTTGTGTTTACCATAATGCAGGGATAACAGCCCCGTGGGAGCAAAGCTTCCAGGGAATGTTTACAGGGCTTTAGCTCAGCACACACTGCCGCAGCGGCACAGACTTTAAGGTCTACTGTTAGAAAAATGAACTGTTCTCAACTTAGCAGGGGGTTTTGTTTCAGATGTGGATGAAAATATATGAACCCCCAAACCAGCCGTTCCCTGCTGACACCAATAAATGCTGGCCTCACGTACCTGTCTGCCTCGGGGGTACACCTGAACGAAAACACAAGCGAGGGCAGAAAACCAGCGGAGGGTCTACCCTTCAGCTCCTACAGGAACCGCGTTACCCCACACCGCGCACACTGCATCGCTTTCACAGGCTACGCACGGGCTATTTTAGCGAGGACCAGCTCATTATCAGCCCACAGACGTGCCAGCGAACATCCGACCCCCGCATCATGTTTTGAGAGAGCCTGAACCTGCCTGGCTTTTGGGAGGAATTCAGAGGTCTCCTTTCCACAGAACAATGACAACAGGCACAAACCTTTAGAGCTGCATGAAGGAAAGCCGAATCTTGAATTCCTGTGATCTCTTTCAGCTGGTTTAAAAGCATCTGGCAATCCTACACGCAAGAAATAGAGAAAGCTCATGTGAAAAGGTGACCAGGATGGACATTAAGCAGTTTCCGCAAGCTGTGCCATGGGCTCACTAGAGTCTTGCTTCTTGCTCTCCTTTTTATGGACAGATGAACAGGAAAATCCAATCACACTTCCCTGATGGCAATACCACTATCAGCTTGAACATCGCACTCGCATTTTTTTTCCCCAAAACGTGCAGAGCAACGTTCAGTCGGTTGTATCCCGAGGAGGACGGCAGCAGGCCCGAGGGGAAACGCTATCCCGGCTGTTGGATGCTCCGCACCTGCGGAGGGAAGGGGCACCCCGTCCCCCGGACGGCGGCATGTGCAGCGGGACATATAAGGAGGCTGCATGTTCTCAGGGCACCGACCAGGGGCTATTTTAAGTCTGGCCGCACATGCCATTTGTGCATGTCACTTCTCACTGACAATGAGGTGTCAGAATAAGGGCCCAGGAGGCTGCCATCGCTTCTCCTGCCCCCACCACACCGGCAACTCGAGCTTTGGCAAGATACTGGCTCTAAGCCACAGTCAACAACCTATTCTTTGACTGGTTCAACCACTTTAAAAAAAGATTACAGAAATTTTCTTTACCAGACTGATAAAATCTTCGCAGCCTTGGCTTGCCACAGGAGCGGTGGCTGTGCTTACCAGGCTACGCATAACTCCAGACGACCGGCTGTCAGGACAGGCGGCTCTCTGCAAGCACCCCTGCTGCAGCCGGCCCCAGGGGTCCCACCACCCCCTTTCGCGACCACAGTTCAGCTCCTGTCGCCAACAGCCCAGTCCGGCTGGGGTCTGAGGGGTCAGATATGGCTCTGTAGTGCCGGCATCGCACCGAGTACGGGAAGGAGCAAAGCCAGCCAGGACTGCACTGCGTATGCCCGACATACAAAGGCTATGAAGGATCCTGCTGTCAGCACAGTCCAACGAATGCCAGCTTCTTAGGATCACACGTTTAACTGATCTTAACTGGCAAGGCTGCAGAGGAATAAATTCAAGTTTCTACTTACTCTCATCATTAGGAAAAAATTTAAGATGCCTTTGTGCCATTGGAGCACAAGTTCCACCCAGGGAGCAGGAACTCAACCACGCTTCTGAGCCATAGCAGCCGTACCGCTGACGGATGCTGCTCCACGCACAGACACCGCAAAGACGGCACGCATCCATGTCGGTGGTTAAAAACAAACAAATCCTAGATTATTTTTTGATGGGGATTCCCCCAACAAGTTATTTGTGATAGTCCCACCTAAAGTACTACTTTTGCTCCACTTTTACAAGAAAAAGCACATGTGTACACACCCCACCCCCCCACCCCCCAACCTGTCCTGCAGCTCCTACAGCCCCAAGAAAAGCCAAGAGGCGTGGAAAGCCCCCGGCCCGGCCGACGGCACAGGCAGGAACCGCAGCATCGGGAGCCGAGGGCAGGAGGCTCAGGACAGACATACTTTCACAAAGGCAAACCACTTATATCATGTTGCTAATTTTGCTGCCTGCGCGCGCGGCGTGCTCGTCAGCTAACCCCACCTAACGCCGCAGGGTATATTTTTCCGTTGGAGAAAGAATAAGAAAACCCACACTAATAAACCGCATTACAATAACGACATCCAAGGCAGGACAGGGCACGATTTTCAGGGGGTTTTCTGCTTCACCAAAAGGAGGCCTCACAAAGGCTGCCGTAACCATAAAAGCTAATTGCCGATCCACCGCTCTACGTTACCCCTGAATATTGTAATGATTTCCAGCACAATCTTATTCTGCCTTTGAGAAGAAAGGTTTGAATTAGCAGCAGAGAGCTTATCCCATATAACAAGTTTTGAGACGCTTGTGGCCGACGGGCAACCCACAAAAACCACTGGGAACCATACTCCCTGCAAGAAAATGGTGAAGTTTTTGGGGAGTGCGCGTGGGTTTGTTGCTATAACTAGCCTGGTTGATTGCTTTTTGAGGTTACGTGCTGCAGGGCTCTAAAACAAGCTCCAGAGCTGGCAATTAACACCAGCGTGCCGCCGCTATTAATATATAGCTCACTTGAAAAAACAAACCAAACCAAAGTCCTACCTGCCGGAAAAATAACAACCCAAACCTAAATGCTATTAGTATTAAATTACAGCAACAGGAGACACGTACGAAACCAAGAGGCTTAGCGGAAGGAGGGCGCTGGAGATAAAAATTACACGGTTGGCCAGCAAGCGAAGAAACTGAAAGGTTTTGTCATTTTCCTCACTCTACTGTGACTCACCGTGCTCAGAAGTAGTTTGTTTTGATGAGAAACTGCAAGTGAGGAAGGGTGCAAGTGCAGTGCGGGAGTTCAAGGGGGTTCCAGAAATAACAGTGTGAGGAGGAGGAAGGTGGTTGCGCATAAGCGGGAGGCAGAGCCATGGCCTTCAGCCTCTGCACCTCAGCTGCGCTTTTCATCAGAGCGGGAAAATGGATATGAAGAGGGCTAAAAACCCACAGGCGGCGGCAGGAACAATACCCGCATTCCTGACCGAGGCTTTTACAAACCCATATCCATCAGGGGAAGAAGCGGCGGCCAGCGGACTCTTCCTCCATCAACACACGCTCCTGCGCATCGCGCACGGTCCTGACCCCGTCCCTGCGCGCGCGGGAAACGGCTGCCGCACAAATGCAGCCTCTAAAAGCACAACGAAAAGGTCGATACCCTTAACGCCGGCCTCTCGAAAGCGTCTCTCTCGCCTCCCGAGAGCGCAGAGATGCTGCAGAGAAGCGCGGCCGCCTGTGTAAGCTGGGCTGCAGCCCCCCGTGCAGGGACACCGACCTCGCGAGCACCACGGAGGAGCCGCCAGCCAGGCGTCCCTTCAGCGCTCGGGTCCGTGTGCTTGAGAGACAATTTATGCAGAGCCCTGGGGTTTAAGAGCGATGTTTCTTGCTAACGGGTGCTGGGCTAGGGAAAGGAGAACGTGAATTCCGAGGGGAGGAAGCCCTCGTGAGAGACCATACTGAGTTATCATGGAGGATCCTTTTCCCACAGAGGATCACAGAATGGTCTGGGTTGGAAGGGACCTGAAAGACCATCCAGGGACATCTCCAACTACACCAGGTTGCTCCAAGCCCCGTCCAACCTGGCCTTGAACCCCTCCAGGGATGGGGCAGCCACAGCTTCTCCGGGCAACCTGGGCCAGGGGCTCACCGCCCTCACAGCAAACAATTTCTTCACAATATCTCACCTAAATCTCCCCTCTTCCAGTTTAAAGCCGTTCTCCCTCGTCCCATGGGCTCCCCTCCCTGATCCACAGTCCCTCCCCAGCTTTCCTGGAGCCCCTTGAGGGGCTGGAAGGTCTCCCCGGAGCCTTCTCCCCTCCCGGCCGGACACCCCCAGCTCCCTCAGCCTGTCCCCCTGAGGAACCCTCTCCCCGAGAAAAGGCCTCACGATAGTTTTCAGTGAAACAGACCAAAAACGGCTGACGGCCCCGGGACCCCCCCCTCCGGCGCTGGGCCGCAGGCCCGGGGCGAGGCGGCCGCCTCGCCCCGGCCTGCGGCCCAGCGCCGGAGGGGGGGGTCCCGGGGCGGGTGGGCCTTACCGGCAGCAGCCCCCCCCCCCTCACCGTCCCCCCCCAACCCCGTCTCACCGCGCTGCCGCCGCCGCCCGGGGCCTGCAGCTCGGCCGTCATCCCGCCGCCGGCAGCGGGGCCGCACCGCCCCCCGCGCATGCGCCAACGGCCCCGGCCCGGCCCCGCGTCCGTCCCCCCCCCCGCCTCGTTCCCCCAGGTCCCGTGTGCCCCCACGCCGGTCCCATCGCGGTCCCGTGTCCCCCGTCCCCCTCCTCGCGTTCCCCCGGTCTAGTCCCGTGTGTCCCCCCCGCCCCCCCCCGGCTCCGATCCCATTCCGGTCCCGTGTGTCCTCTCCCCTCGGTCACCGCCCCCCCCCCGCTCCGGTACTGTCCCGGTTCCGTGTCGTCCCCCCCTCGGGACCCACGCCGGTCCCGTGTCTCCCCCCGAGTCCAGGTCCCCCCCCCCACCTCCGATGCCCCCCAGTCCCGCCTCCCTCCATCCCTCTCTCCCCCCCCCCCGCCGTCCCGTGTCTCCCCACCTCCTGCCCCCCACCCTGGTCCCACGTTCATCGCCCCCTCGGGACCCCTCCCCGGTCCCGATCCCGTGTCCCCCCTCCTCGGTCACTCCCTCGGTCCTGTGCCCCATCCTGGGTCCCGTGTGCCCCCCCCCCCCCGAGCACCCCCCGCTCCCCATCTCCCCGGTTCCCAACCCAACGGCGGAGGGACCAGCCCCGAGGGAGCGCCTGGACCCCTGGGGCACCCCTCTTTACAGATTAAAAAATGAAAAAAATCCCACCAGAGCTATTAAAAAAAATAAAATTAAAAAGAAAATAACATTTTACAACCTATTCTCGGTCCAAGCCGCCCCACACCGACACCAAAACCTCTATGATTGTCACCATAAATACTTTGGGTAAATGGTTCTTGGCGAGAGACGGGGGCAGAGGAACAACTGGACCCGAGCCCTCGGCGGGCGAGTGCCCAGGAGACGCGGTGGGACCCTGAAACGCGTCCTTACGGCGAAACGTGTCCGTAATGGCTGATTACAACACCCCCCCCCCCCCCCCCCCTCGAAGCAGGGACACCCCCCTCCGCCTGGGGACCTTCACCCACCCAGCCTGCACTCGTCAAGCGGCACCGTACCTTTCACTGACGAGGAGGACACCTTCTAACTGGGGACACCTTCTAATTGAAGACGCCAGTCAGCTTCCAGAAAAGGAATTACGAGCACCGGCAGAAAGTTGCAAAACAATGAATATGGTTAATTATGCTGATTGGTAACGTATAAATGGATGGCTGTTTCAGTGCTGGGGGTGCCGGCTTCGCGGAGGCACTCCCCAGCCCCCTTTTCTGTGCGGAAGTGCTAATAAATAGCTATTTTAACGACTCCTGTCCCTGGCGGCCGCACCAGCCACCAGACCCCGGAGCCCTGGGGCCTGGGTGCTCGCGTCCTGGGGGAAAACTGTGAAGAAATGGTTCATAACAGCAGAGGGGGCCAGTCACCTGCTCGCTGCCTGGCCCAAGCCCCCGCCTTCTGGGGCCTGGGTTAAATTGGCAGAAAATGGGCATTTTCCAGGTGTGCCGAGACAAGGAGCACCAAGCGCCGTTCCCTTTGCATCCTCGTGCAAGCACAGCCCAGATTTCACGCTTCTCAATAAAACGACCCGAGGCCCGAAGCGGAGATGGGACTGTGGGGGGTTCCACGGGGCTGCAACGCCGCCGGGGAGCGGGACCCCGCGGGGGGACATGACAACATGGCTGAGCCCAAGCTCCCTGGGGGCTGGCGGGCAAAACGCCCCTCTGCACCCCCAGAAAGGTCTCACTCACCACTGCCCGGCCGCTCTCTCCCCGCCGAGCGCCCAAGGCACCCACGCTGGCCTCGGCGTCCCCAGGTGCTGCGGGACGGGGGGGTGAAAGGGTTGGGCGATGCCACCGCCACGCCCCCGTTTGCTAATTCCCAAGCCAAAGTGCCCTTTCCCTGGGTTTCTCCCTGGGCAGCCACGCAGCATCCCTTGCCTTTTGTTTTGGGAAGAGGGGTGGGAATTCCACCGCTGCCCTCCCTGGGATCCTCTGGGCTCCCAGGTTCCCACAGGTGCTCCAGCTCGGGAATTCAGGAGGCGGCAGGGCAAGCAGGAGGAGGGTTGATAAAGTAACTCCGGGCGAGCCGGCAGCGTTATCCAGTTTCCGTGATATGCAAAGAAGAAAAACCAAGACACCCGGCAAAGTCTAAACGCAACGTAAGAAACTCCCATTTTGGGAGCCCAGAGGCCACCAAACAGCCAGAGGGAGGGGAGCGACGCTGGTCACCGTGTTCTGCCCCGCGCTCCCGGCGTGCTGGGACCCCGTCTCTGCCCCCGGCCGGAGCTCCCTGCCCGGGAAAGGCTCCCCAGGGATTTCCCCACCTTAAAAAATGTATTAATTTACCATAAAAATTCTGAACGTCCTGGTTACAAAGATAAACTCAGCCTCGTATTTTTACCTCCCGGTTTGCCGAGGGTGCGTATGATGTTTAGCAGCCTGATTAACGCCGCAGTGACTAATTAGGGTGCAGGACAGATACTGGCGATTCGTTGGCAGCGTCAGGCGCAGTCAGAGCGCCGTTACAGCAAAGATAATTTACTGCAGGGGGGGTCCTGCACCCTCAGAGGAAGGAGGAGTTGAAGATCTGCCCTTACCGCGCTTCTTCCGTGTCCCGAGACCTTTCCTCACAGCCTTGTCTTAGCAAAAGGAAGCGATTTGCACTTGCGGGTGATTTAAAAAATGAAATAAACCAGAGTGGCGTATTAACACCAGGGGAAATTGAGCTGCAGGGAATTTCAGTGGGTACCAAACGCTCGCACTTGAGATGGCAAATGGTCCTGGGAAGGAGGAATTTCTCACCTGGAGTTCCAGCCTCAACGGTGGGATGAGGATTTCGCTGCCCCTCGGTCGCATCCCAGCTCCGTGTCACGTCACCCAGGATGCCAGGCACAGCACCTTTGTGGTTTCCTCGCAAGGGTCCCGTTCCTGTTCTTAAACACAAACAGTGGGAAGTTTTCATCTCCCCTTTGGCACAAACCCTGCCCTCCAGTTCTCGTGCCCGGCTCTGTCTCGAGCTCCGCACCCAGAAACAGGCACCCACAGATCCCTGCCGCCCTGTGAGATTCTCACCACGGGGTGGTCGGGACGCGATGCCCAGGGGCAGCCTGGAGATGTTCACCTTCGCCTCGACACCCCACACAGCTCCCTGGGCACCGGCAGCATCCTGCGCACAGCCAAGCACCGTGCACTCCCAGCCTGGCTCTGGCCACCGTCCCCTCCAGGGCCGTCCCCACACCTTGTGCGACACTCTCCGACCTTTCTAGCACTGCTGCTGCCTGGCTCTGCATCCGGCTCTGCCTTCCCTCCCTGGACCGGGAGCATCCCCTGCACCGAGAGCATCCCCTGGACTGAGAGCATCCCTGGACCAACAGCGTCCCCTGGACCGAGAGCATGCCCTGGACCGAGAATATCCCCTGGACTGGGAGCATCCCTGGACCAACAGTGTCCCCTGCACCAAGAGCATCCCTGGACTGAGAGCATCCCCTGGACCTGGAGCATCCCCTGCACCGAGAGCATCCCCGGACCAGACCACCCCCGGCTCAGCCCTCTTGCCCCACCACCCACAGAGCAGCTCCCCTGCCGGTGTCGCTCCTGGAAGCAGGATGGCTTCGTTTGCCGGAGCTTCTTGACCGGGGCTTGGACTTCGGATAGGCGCCGGCAGGGCGGGGACCCCTGGCCCCGGGGCAGAGGCCGGCTGTGCCCCCCCGGCTGCGCCCCCCCGGCTGCGCATTCAACTCCAACAGAAACAAGAGGGAGGAGGCTTTTCTGAGAGACTTTTTCAGGTGCTTTACATCAAAAGCTAAGAGCCTTTTCGGCCCAAATTAACCTTTCCAATTTGCTTGAAATCTTTCTCATTTTCTTTGGAAAACGAAGGGAAAAATATCCCACTGTGATGGCCAGCGTGGTTTTATTAAAACCCAGGCTGGAAGAGCTGTGGTTTCTGATTGGAAACACTGCTGAAAAGCTAGAGCCGCCGCAGAAGAGCTGGGGTGAGAGGGGAGGAAGGCAGACATGAGGTTTTACAGAAAGGCCGCCGGTGCGTGCACGGTCCCTCTGCAAACCTGCCCCCGGGATGGCGTCTCTGCCCAGAAGGCGGCACGAGGCCGGCGCCCAGCTCCCCTCTCCTGCTCCAGCACGGGCCTCCTTTAAAAAATAAAGAGAAAAAGGAAAAGATGGTGTCACAAGACTGAACACCGGTCGGGTCCGCTCTCAGCAAGGCAGTTCTGCCTAACCCGGGCTGAGATGGCGCCTGCGACGCGTGGCTGCCGTACCCGCTCGGGACGAGCTGGAGCTCCTTCATTAGCAGCAATGGGCTGCAAATACCTTCCCGTAGTTATTATTACCTGGCTTTAATGGAGAACGGAACGGCGGCAGAATATTGCTAACACCTGAAGGGTGTCTAATGGAGGAGAGGACTGCGAGGGAAGCGCTCCCTTCCCTTCGCCGGGGGGTTTAAAGGCTCCTTTGCTGGTGCGGTGTGGGTGGGCTCGGCGCCTGCAAAGCCACCAGCGCCCCACCGACCCTCGGCAGCGATTACACGAGCCATGGGCGCAGCACCCGGCACCTGCTCTGGTCCCTGCTTTGATGTGGAGCCACACAAGGGGGTGCCGGGGGAGAGACCCCGCGTGCCCCCGTGGCCCCTGAGCATCCCCAAGGACCACCGCCCGCAGGAGAGGGCTCACTCCCCTACCCCCACTGAGGGTCCCGCGCCCCACCGGCGTGGGGGGCTGCTGCCAGCGCCGGCAGCCCTGCCCGCGCCCGGCGGTTATTGCATGTCTCGCAGCGTTAAATCACAGCAGACATGCAATTCGGGGCAGCGCCGGGCTCCGTAATGGGCGGCCGTGGGCGCGTGATGGGGCCGGGGCCGGCAGGCAGCCGCGCTGCCAGGGCTCCTGCGCGATGCTTTATTGCTTTTGACGCTCCAAACGCGCTCAGAAAGGCGAGTCCTGGCAGCCCGGAGGAGCTGCTGCCCTCCCCTGCCGGCTCCCCCCGGGCAGCTGCCACAGCTGAGGCCTCCGTCCCTGGTCCCTGTCCTGCACTGAGCCGGGTGGGCGCCTGCCAAAGCCCCCACAGCCCCCGGCACATCCCAGGGCACAGGGGCTGGGACTGCCGAGGCCGACGCTGCCACGGAAAGAACACCCGCACGGCTCGGTCACCTTCCCGGTACGGGCAGGTTGGGGCGATGGCGGGTGCTGAGCATCGCCGGTCCCCTCACAGAGGGGATGCTGAGCATCGCTCGTTCCGTTGCGGATGGGGGGGGATGCTGAGCATCCCTCATCCCGTCCCACCGCAGGGACCTTGTGCCCGTGCTCCCGTGCCCTCCCCAGCCTCCGAGACCACCATCGCTCCTGGCTATGCACCAGCTGAAGTTCACTACGTGCGCCCAGCCGAAGTTCCTGCTCCCAGTGCGGCTGCCTGAGGAAAAAGCCCTAGAAGAGCTAGAAAATTTTCTCCAGGAGCTAATGAGACACAGACAAACAGGGACGGGGGCTCAGCTGCCTGCGACGTCCCATGTGCCAGGGGACATGTGGCTCCTCCGGCAGCCCCGCAGCTGCTTCTGACCTCGGGGAAGGTCTCCATCCCTCCGTCCCCGCACAGAGCTGCTGCTGCTGCGGCAGAGCCCGGGCAGGACGCGGGGCTGAGCCCCGGGAAGCCCCCGGCGCCAAACGCTTCGATTCCCAGAAAAGCAATTACCGCGCAGCAGATTACAGGGCTAATAAAATCCCATTACGCCATTTCGGAAAGTAAATCTGATCCGGGCGCTGCCGACTGATATCAGCCACCCCACAAAACGTCCCGCAAGAGCCCCCCGTGCGCGTGTAACACCAGGCTGTAATAGATTAATTAGATATCCGATAACAGGAGGGCCGATAGGAACTACATTAAAATCTCTTTAAGATGAAGACGTAAAACCCGAGGGAGACGATCCAGAGGTAATGATGCTGCAGCAGAGGCTGTGCCGGAGCGGTGCTCGCCCCGCGGAGAGGGGCCGGAGCGGGGCAGGGTCCCCCGCGCCGCTGCCCGTGATTCTCATTACCCAGATTCAATAAGGGGAAGGAGCTGGGAGCTGCCTGCGCGCCCCGGGAGGTGACTTGCCAGCTGCTGACGGAGCCGAGAAATCAAATTAGCCCCGGCGCCGCTCTCGCTCTCTCCCTGACACCGCTGCTGGCGGCCGAGGGGGAGTTCATCAGGGCCGCGCACTAATTCTTATCTCGTTTAAGTGACTCCGCGCTGCCATCTGATGCGATTTGCTCCGTGCCGCCGCTGCCGCAGGCTCCGGTCTCTGCCCGTCGCGTCCCCAGCAGCTCCGTGGGGACACGGGCACCTACGGCACAGAGAAACGCAGACAGACGTACATGAATATAGGAGATTTTGGGGGAGGGGGGCCGGTCCCCCGCCGGGCGGGGGGACGCCGCCCCAGGGATGCGATGCTGTGGCAGGGAGGGGAAGGCGCCGGGCCTGAGCGGGCGCTGGGCACGCTTTTGCTCTCAGTGGTACAAGAGCAACCTTTGCTTACGGCCGCGTTCGCCCAAAGGTGGTGAACGCTGGGGGGAACCAAAAACGGTGAGAAGTGCCTTCACGCGCTGAAATTTGTGTGCAAACGCCACGTGCCGCAGTGAAAACAGACCGGGGTTGGGGGTGGTTGGGGTGAAATTGCTGCCCCGGGACGGGGTGTGAGGGGTTGGCAACCTGTCCGTCCCCATCGGGACAGACCCCCCCCCTCACAGGGTGCGAAGGGAAGCCCGGTACCTCCAGAGCCCCCCACTCCCCTGCTGATGGAAAACCGTCCTGTGCCGGTGCCGTGTCTCTGTCACCCCCCGGGACAGACCACCCCATCGCAGAGCGCTTCCCCCGCTGAGGGGCTCCTGGCGCCCGCAGCACCCTGTCCCCCCGCCGTGCCCCCCCCAGGCACGATGCTCGCACCCCCAAATCCCGCTTTTCCATGTCAGGCGCCCGGTCCCAGTCTGGGGCGGCCCCGGGGGAGCCGGCAGGGCGGGGGGTGGCTGGGTGGGCTCCTCTCGCAGCCTCCCAGCCTGAAACTTGATGCGGCGGGAGACGCTGATGGCGAGATTAATTGGGCGTTCTCAAAACCCCGGCGGCGGGGGGAAAGCGAGCCAGGAGTGCTGCTGAGGGCTCACTCCTCGGCGGAGCCGGCTGGCGAGGAGGGAGCCACGGCCGGGAGCTGGCAGAGCCATGACGGCCGCCGCGCTGGGGGCTCTGCTGGCCCTGCTGCCTCTCGCCTCCGCGCTGCAGAGCCCAGGTAAGGCCGGGGACCCGCGGGCAGGGCTGGGGGCTGCGGGAGGGCACGGTGCTAGACCTTCCCCAAACGCGAGTGGCACACAAAGGCTGCTTAACCCTCCTGACAACCAACGTACCTGGGAGAAGCGCGAGGGTGGGCGTCTGTGGCGCCGGCTGAACACCCCCTGCACGGTAACGCGGCGTTTGGAGCCAGCGCGGTGTCGTGGGCTCATCGGTGCGGGGCTTCGGAGAACTCTGGAAGCTCTGTCCCAGCCCTGAGGACAGAGAGAAACGGGGTCATCTCCTGCATCCCCCCGTCTGGAAGCCGCTGCCCAAGCCCCCCACCCCATGAAGGGGTTTCTCTAATGTATCGCTCGCTCCCTCGTAACGCAGAGCTGGGTTTTGGGGACGGCAGCACGCGGAAGCGATGCTGTGCCCACAGTTTGTAATCCCAGCTCCACACGGCACAAAACCGACTGCCAAAGCTTCACGAGCTATGGTTATTATTTTCTCCCGTTTAACTTTCCTGGGAAAGAGTAGAAAAATGGCTGTGCTGTTCTGCCCTGGCGCAGCTGAAGGCTTTCTCAGCAGGTCTGTGACTGGGGGCTTTGGTGGGACGGACAGTCCCCCTCGTCGGGACATCGCCCCAACGCCAGCGCCTCCGCAGTGAGCCCGGCAGAGGAGCAGCGGGAGCGACGCCGCTCTTGCCCTCGCGGTGCCGGAGGTGGGGGGCAGGAGGGTCCGTGCAGACGCGCTCCCGCGTGCCAGGCATACCCGTTTGTGCCCGGCGAGCTCCCGGCACGGGTTTGGTGTCCGCGGCAAGTGCACGGAGCGGCCGGGGCAAACCCAGCCCAGCCCTCCCTCGGCAAAGCCCCAGCATCCCCAGACAGAGCGGGGCAGCGAGGAGGAGGAGAGGGTGCGAGGAGGAGGAGGAGGAGAGGGTGCGAGGAGGAGGAGGAGGAGAGGGTGCGAGGAGGAGGAGGAGGAGAGGGTGCGAGGAGGAGGAGGAGGAGAGGGTGCGAGGAAGAGGAGGAGGAGAGGGTGCGAGGAAGAGGAGGAGGAGAGGGTGCGAGGAAGAGGAGAGGGTGCGAGGAGGAAGAGGAGGAGAGGGTGCGAGGGAGAGGAGGAGGAGAGGGTGCGAGGGAGAGGAGGAGGAGAGGGTGCGAGGAGGAGGAGAGGGTGTGAGGAAGAGGAGGAGAGGGAGTGAGGAGGAGGAAGAGGAGAGGGTGCGAGGAAGAGGAGGAGGAGAGGGTGCGAGGAAGAGGAGGAGGAGAGGGTGCGAGGAAGAGGAAGAGGAGAGGGTGCGAGGAAGAGGAGAGGGTGTGAGGAGGAGGAGGAGGAGAGGGTGTGAGGAAGAGGAGAGGGTGCGAGGAGGAAGAGGAGGAGAGGGTGCGAGGGAGAGGAGGAGGAGAGGGTGCGAGGAGGAGGAGAGGGTGTGAGGAAGAGGAGGAGGAGGTGTGAGGAGGAGGAGGAGGAGGAGAGGGTGCGAGGAAGAGGAGGAGAGGGAGTGAGGAGGAGGAAGAGGAGAGGGTGCGAGGAAGAGGAGGAGGAGGAGGAGAGGGTGCGAGGAGGAGGAGGAGGAGAGGGTGCGAGGAGGAGGAGGAGGAGAGGGTGCGAGGAAGAGGAGGAGGAGGAGGAGAGGGTGTGAGGGAGAGGAGGAGGAGAGGGTGCGAGGAGGAGGAGGAGGAGAGGGTGCGAGGAGGAGGAGGAGGAGAGGGTGCGAGGAGGAGGAGGAGGAGAGGGTGCGAGGAGGAGGAGGAGGAGAGGGTGTGAGGAAGAGGAGGAGGAGAGGGTGTGAGGAAGAGGAGGAGGAGAGGGTGTGAGGAAGAGGAGGAGGAGGTGTGAGGAGGAGGAGGAGGAGGAGAGGGTGTGAGGAGGAGGAGGAGGAGAGGGTGTGAGGAAGAGGAGGAGGAGGTGTGAGGAGGAGGAGGAGGAGGTGTGAGGAGGAGGAGGAGAGGGTGTGAGGAAGAGGAGAGGGTGCGAGGAAGAGGAGAGGGTGCGAGGAAGAGGAGAGGGTGCGAGGAAGAGGAGAGGGTGCGAGCCAGCTGCCACCAGCAGCCGCAGCAGAGGCCGCTCGGCCGCAGCGCGACGCCGGCAGCGCCAGTTTTCCTCCCCTGGCCCTCATTGCTGCCTCTCGCCCCCCCGCGCCGCTGCCTGGGCGAGGGCCGTGCGCCCCGCCGGCTCCCCGGCATTACCGACCGCGCGCAGACTCGGCAGGGCTGAGGCTGCCGGGCTGCTTCTTTTTTTTTAAGCTTAAAGGACAGATTAAAGTTCCCTTCCTGGCAGCTTTTCCCAAGATCCCGCAGATCTATTCCAATTAGTCCCTTTCATTAGTCGGGAATTGGACTCCGGGGCTGGGTGTGCTGCAGAGCAAAGGCAGGATCGTGGCTCGGCCGCAGCGCCGCTGGCTGCCCTGCAGCGAGGGCTCGGGTGCCAAGCGAAACGTGCTCGGCAATTAATGCTGCCGGCACCGGCCGAGGGGCTGTTTCCACAGGAACCAAATGCCAGGATACCTGAGAAATGAGCTTGGCACCCTGGCTCACCGCTAGCCTTCCCCGCCTCCACCTGCACAGCAAAGAAATGGCTCCCGTTGGAGGAGCGAGCGGTAGGAACTTACCTGGGGGCGGCCAGTCCCTTGTGCTCCCCCGCTGCCGCTGCCCCGGCATCCATCCAGGAGAGGCGGGAGACAGCAGCCCCATCCTCGAGGCTGGGGGAAGGTCACAGCCCCATCCACCTGCACGGCAGAAGACGGGAAGGAAACTTGAGGTGATGCTCTGGCTGGGAGGCTCCTTTCCCGTCAGGATGTCCAAGGTCACTTTGGTGGGAAACCAGTCGTGAGGGATGGCAGCCAGCAGCATCCCACGGTTCATAGCACCCCCCGGGTGACTGCAGCCACTGCCCTGGTGTGAGCAGCCCCCCATCCATCCATCCATCCATCCATCCATCCATCCATCCATCCATCCATCCATCCATCCCTCCCTCCCTCCCTCCCTCCCATCCCATCCCTCTGCTGGCAGGTACCCGGCGGGGGAGCCGGACGCCAGAGCCTGCCGAGCCCGCCCTGCGCCGCCTGTCCCACTCCCTGCTGGCCCACTACCAGAAGGGCACCCGGCCCGTGCGGGACTGGCGAACGACCACCAACGTGGCCATCGACCTCATGGTCTACGCTATCCTCAGCGTGGTGAGTCCTCTGCTCCCGCCCTGCCTGGGGTGGGGGCAGCTTCCGCATGTCCACAGCAAGATGGTGCCCAATGGCAGCCGCCTCCTGGCACGCTCTGCCTGCCTCCCAGAGCACCAATACCCCCTGTGCCGACATCGTGTCCTCTTCTTCCCGCAGGATGAGAAGAACCAGGTGCTGACCACCTACGTCTGGTACAGGCAGGTGAGCAGAGGACACCGTGCACCCTCACCAGGGCCGAGCACCACACAAACACAGGTTTCCCTGTGTGCAGCCCTGCGGGAGCGCAGCAAGGTCGAGCCCGTGCCGGGGGATGAGGAGGCCTCTGTAGGGCGTGAAAGTCAAGGCACAGCTTTCCTGCTCCGTGCTCCGCAGCGCTGGGTGGTGCGAGAGCTGCAGGATGAGCCTGTCCTCGCTCCCACAGATGGCACCGAGCATTGGTTCCCACAGCAGGGTGCTCCCGTGGGGTTTGGGTGCTGGCGGGGTGGAAGGGACCTTGCTCTCCAAGCCCCCTCTTCCTTGTCCCCCAGCACTGGACGGATGAGTTCCTCCGGTGGGACCCGGAGCGGTTTGACAACCTGACACAGATCTCCCTCCCCGTGGAGAGCATCTGGGTGCCCGACATCCTCATCAATGAGTTGTGAGTGCGACGAAACCCTCGGGCCCCCCTTGCCCACCGCGGGCACGCGCCGCCCCGTGCTTTGTATTCCCAGCACAGAGCTGGCAGCCTCCCCGCATCGGGCGAGCTGCAGATGGGGAACGGCTCGGCAGTTGGGCCATTTCCAGTGCTGGCTAACCGCAACCATCGGTAATTACCCGTGCCGTGCCGGGGGTGGGATCCAGATAGCTGCAGAAAGGCTTTGTGAAGGCAGCACAATGCCTGGGCAGCTGCAGAGCTGCCGGCCCTTCCCGCGAAGCCAGCCGGCGTCCTTCCCGCTCCATGGGGATTGAAGGTGTTCCCGCCAGCTCCAGAGAGCCCGGGGGCAAGGACACAAACGCTCCTGGGGCTGGGAGAGGGCAGCAGCCTGGGCAGCGGTGCCTGCGTGTGCACTGCCAAAAAAGCAGCTCGGGGGGTGAACCCCTGGCCCCTGGGCAGTTCCCCTCCCAAACGCCACTCGGCAGGAGGAGCCCCCACCAAAGGTGCTCCCAGCCCACGTCTCTGTCCCTCCTGTCCCCCAGCGTGGACGTCGGAAAGTCCCCCCACGTCCCCTACGTCTACGTTAGCCACCACGGGGAGGTGCAGAACCTCAAACCCATCCAGGTGATGACGGCCTGCAGCCTGGACATCTACAACTTCCCCTTCGACGTGCAGAACTGCTCGCTCACCTTCACCAGCTGGCTGCACCACAGTGAGTGCCGGGACCCCCGCGGCCGGGGGGAGCGGGCAGGGCCTCCGCCGGGCTGGAGCTCGGTGCAGAAGGCGACTCGTCCCTCTAGATGGCCCCAGCGGATCGGGGATGCGTGCGGGGAGGGCAGGCACCCAGCCCGGAGGCTTCGGGCCGGGCACCCCGCTCCTCACCTCTCCTCCGTCCCCCCAGTCCGCGACATCAACCTCTCGCTGTGGCGGCAGCCGGAGCTGGTCAAGTTCGACCGGAGCGTCTTCATGAACCAGGGCGAGTGGGAGCTGCTCTACGTCCTCAGCCGCTTCCAGGAGTTCAGCGTCAAGAGCAGCGACAGCTACGCCGAGATGAAGTTCTACGTAAGGTTCTTTGGCCACTGAGCTTCTTGGGAATGGGGCGCTAGGGAAAGGTCTTGCCCTGGCTCCTGTTGCTCCACCGCCGAGCTGCTCCCTGCTGCGATGCTCCTGTCTGCAGGCAGGAGGGTCCTGGTGCTGCGCTGTTCTCCTCTGGCTCGCCATAGTGCATCCCACCGCCCTCACCTGCCTTGGCAGAGAGCTGCACTAGCTCAAACCCTCGCTGAGTCTTTACTGTCTCTCTGTCCCACAGCTAGTCATCCGGAGACGCCCCCTGTTCTACACTGTCAGCCTGCTTCTCCCCAGCATCTTCCTGATGGTTATGGACATCGTGGGCTTCTACTTACCGCCCAACAGTGGCGAGAGGGTCTCTTTCAAGATCACCCTCCTGCTGGGCTACTCGGTTTTCCTCATCATCGTGTCTGACACACTCCCAGCTACTGCGGTTGGCACCCCCTTGATAGGTACGGCAGCGCTACCTGCCAAGCCAGCCACTGCTCCGTACAGAGCAGCCACTCTCCGCACAGAGACCACGGGTCCCCTGGAGAGGTGGGCTGGGAGGACTCGCTCAGGACCGCGAGCAGGCCACTCACCTCACTGGCATCTCCACAGGCATCTACTTTGTGGTGTGCATGGCGCTGCTCGTCATCAGCCTGACGGAGACCATCCTGATTGTGCGCCTGGTGCACAAGCAAGACCTGCAGCCCCATGTCCCTGAGTGGGTGAAGCGCCTGCTGCTGGAACGAGCCACCATCTTGCTCTGCATCTGGGACAGGAAAAAATTCAGCCAAAGCAGGACGCAGAGCTCAGACATTTCCAGGCAGGTGGAGAACGACAGCACAGGTAAGGGCTACACGCAGAGGTCCTAGGGAACCAAAGGGGACTGGGCCCTACGTAGCCATCGATGTCCATATAGTCCCTGTTTGTGTGGCGATCCGGATGCCCGGGTCACCCGCAGAAATCCCAGCTCCCCATCTTTCACACTTGCCTCTCTCAATTGTGCAGCCAAGCTGAACCAGTACGGCTGCGAGGACCCTCGGGAGTGTGAGACGGTGGGGGGCGCGGGGCCCACACTGGCCTCTGCCGGCCAGGCGGAGGGCTCCCTGCTGCTGCACGGCGTCCTGCGGGAGATCACCGCCATCCGCCAGTTCCTGGAGAAACGCGAGGAGTTTCGCGACGTTGCCCGCGAGTGGCTACAAGTGGGCTATGTGTTGGATGTCCTGCTCTTCCGGGCGTACCTGGCGGCCGTCCTGGCCTACACCATCACGCTGGGCACCCTCTGGTCGGTGTGGCGGGACGCCTGAGCGGCGCCGCCGTTGGGCGCGGGCGAGGTGGGGACCTCGGGCACTGCCGTGCTCAGAGGCCGCCCCACGGCTCTGCGACTCACCGGTGCTTGCTGACCCAGGCCGGGGCACCCACTACCGTCCCCCCGGCGCCGGGGCAGGGCCCCTGAGCGGGGAGGGCTGCGGAGGGACCCCCGAGCGTCGGCGGTCCCGCGCCGCGCTCCCCCCGCCCCGCCCGGCCGCCGCTTCAGCACCGCGGACAGCGCCGGGCAGCCCGGGGGTCCCGCCGCCCCCGCGGGGTCCCCGCCGCCCCCGGCGTCCCCCACCCCTCGCCCCGGCTGCCCTGGGGGAGCCCCAGCCTCCCCCCACGAAGCACCAAAGGCCACATGCCCGTGGCCGCTTCTCCGTCACTCCCCTGCAAGCCATTTGCTCATCGGGCTCTGCATGTGTCTGTTTCCCCCCCCCGGGCCCCCTTTATTCCCCCCACCCGGGCCCCCTTTATTCCCCCCACCCGGCTCTGTTTACCCCCCCCCCACTCCTGCCCAGCGGTACAGCAGCTGGGAGAGAACCAGTGCCAGCCAACAGCAAAGGAACTGGGGTTCAAACAGGACCGGCTCCGTGGGTGCGCGGTGCTGGCAGAGACCCGCAGGGTCACCCATTGCTGCCGTGGCTCCGTTCCATCCCCCCACGGCCTCTCTCCACCCCGGCCGGGGCAGAGGCGTGAGGCCGCCACACAACAAGAGTGGAAAGAACCACTGGCTGCATCCCAGAGCAGGGAGTCGAGCCCAAACTGCAAGGAGCAGCGCTGCCCAACACGGTGCCCACCCTCATTTCAGAGCTGGGGGTGTCAGTGGGTCGTGACCAGAAACACCGATGGTGTTTTTGGCGTGATCCCTGTCACTGCTGTGCTTGCCCAAGACCCTTCACGCCAGTAACATACCTGAGCAATCGGTGTGGGCCCCATCCTCGAAAGCGCTGGAGATGACAGGAGGGCCCACCCCTGCTCTAGGAGGGCCTCTGCGTACGCTCGGGCTGCAGGTGGTGGGGGAGAGGTGGGTGGATGGCGTCCGGCTCTCCTACGTCTGCCCCCAAGTCCCTGGCCCTGGACCAAGGGCCCCACTCCCTGTCCCGGAGCCATCACCCGTAGGAAAACTCCCCACTGAGTGACGGGGGGCTGAGGACGGGTGGAGCGGGCTCCTGCCGGCGCCGGCCCGCGCTAATGCGCTGATGGTCTGTAAGTGGCTGCCTATTGATGAGATGTCCAGTTAAAGAGTTCGCGAGACACTAAATCAGCCCATTGATCCTGCCGAGATCGATGGTGCTACAGACCTGATCACTGCAGCGGGCAATTAACACCCTCTGGAATGAGCCGCCTTCGTGTAACATCAAACGCTCCAACAGACAAATCCAATGGGCCCATTGACCCGGGCGCATGGTGCTGCCCAGCCTGCGCGTTCAACGGGGTGACGGGGCGGCAGGACCCCCGAGCCAGCCTCGCCATCCCTCTCCTGCCCGCTGGCACCCTGGACGCCCCTCGGGGACCCACCGCGAGATGCTCACCTGTGCCGCCACATCCCACGGACCACGGCGGTGGCCGCGCGGGCGCTCGGTCCTCCGTCCTTGCCCGTGCTGGCAAGCCGTCCGGTGCCCGACCTACCCCCCTCGTGCAGCTCCACGGTCCTTCCCCCCTGGAAGAGGAGGCTGCCTATGCCGGAGGAAGGCTCCAGGTTCTCCCTTTGCCCTCTCGCTGCTTTGGGAAGCGCCGCACGCGGGGAAAAAAGTTCCAGGCATCTCTCCGAGAGGAGCCTGGATTTTCCTCTTTAAAAAAAAAAAATAAAAAAAAATCAATAAATCTGAATCTAATCTACTAATAAAGGTTTAATGAGGACATAATGTTGATGGAACAGAACATTGTTGCAGCATAATCGCTCCCAGCTGCTGTGTGAGTGTGCAGACAAAGGCCCGGTCCTACGACAATTTCCCCGTTATTATAATAACGCCTTTGTAGCGGCCAAACGCCGGCGAGGGGCTTCGCCCCCCTTCTCCCGGGATGCGGCAGCAGGTTGCTCACAGCAGGACCACCTCTGCCTGCCCGGGCCGGCACCAAAGCTCGGCCCTATTTGCCCAAAGCTCCCCCGAGGAGCCGTGCTGGGGGGAGCTCTGGGTGGCAGGGACCATCACCAGGACCTCGGGGCGGCTCACAGCCCCCCAGCCCCGCTGGGAACCCTCGGGATGAGCGCGGCCTCGGCGCCAGCACACGCGGCAGCCCGGCACGCGGCATCCATCCCTGCAGAAAGGCAAGGGATGCTCTGCCCCCAGCGACCCCCACCGCGCCGTAACGAAGGGTTACCTGCACCGTGGCGCCCGTCGGGCGGTGGGCAGCACCCGTTGGGCGCGGGCACGGCTGGGCGACGCCGGCAGCACCCGCCAGGCCCCGCCGTAGAGTTTGCCGCAGCACAAAAGGAGTGCAGGCGCTGCTGTTAATGTAGTCAGTAAATAAATAAAGGAGGGCTTAAGCTTAGTGTACAGCAATCAGTCGAGAACTACAGGATAATTAACGCAGCGGGGGGCCAGACTACTCTGCAGTCAGGTTTAAATGAACGAGTTCACTTTCATTGAGGCAAACTTGCTCCGCTCCCTGGTGAGCGGCGCAGGCAGCGCGCCCGGGACAAGGGATGTGGGTTTGGTCCCCATCCCTGGGGACACCCACATCCCGGGGGCACCCCCCACCCATGGGGGTTGGTTTAGGGAAGGGACCCCCCCCGCAGAGCCGAGGAGGCTCCCCCAAACTCACCACTGCGGGTCCCCCCATGGCTCGCCCCAAGCCGGCGGGATGCATCCTTCCTCCTCCTCCTCCTCCTCCTCCCCGCGGGCACGGGCACAGGAACAGGAGACGGCAGGCCGAGACAACGGAATTAACTTTATTGGTTGGTTTTTTTTTTTGTTTTCTAACTGCAGATTCAAGGTATACAACTGAACATTGCTATTTTCCTTATGAGACTTATAAATAAAAATACAAAAAATGTTCACTACAAAAAAATCTACTGTTAGTAGGATGTAAAAAATATTCTCTTTGCTATAGAAGGCACAAACTTCACTTAGTGACACATGGAGAGAAAAAAACCTGCAGCAGTATATTCTTCTTCTTCTTTATCTTTTTTTTTTTTTTTTTTTTTTTTTTTTCCTCTGTCAGAAACACTGAAGTCTTACAAAGAATCTGAATCTACACAGGACGAAGGCAGATGCAGAGAGCTGCAACTAGGAGACACCACAACTGGTTTTTTTTTTTTTTTTTGTGTTTTTGTTTTTTTGTTTTTTTATTTTTTTCTTTATTTTTCAGGAAACTTTTAGCTAACGGCATCTGTGGCTAGAGGACAGAGAGGACTCGCAAGCGGAACCGCACGGGAGCGAACGGCGAGGGGAGAGGGAGAAGGTCGTACAAAAAATAGGAGCCGATAGATACTCTGAGAAAAACCGACGGGGGAGTGGGGCACCCCCCGCGCCGGGGCTCGGGGGGTGCTGAGGTAGACGGAAGGAGGGCAGCGACGGACCCCAACCACGAGCGGCAACACAGAGCGACGGGACGGGCAGGCGGGCGCACGACACCGACACAAGCCAGGGGAGGGGGGGCCCCCGCGGGGCGCTTGGTCCTCACTGCTATGATACACATATATATACTTATATATATATGGAGGGGCGGCGGGGGCCGCGCCACGGCAGACCCGTGCGGGGACGCGCGCCCGGGGCACCGCGGCGTCGCTCCGGCACCCATCCTGACGCCGTCCGGCCGGGAGGCTGCGGCACTGAGGGAGGGAAGGAGGGGACGGGACGGGACGGGACGGGAGGGGAGGTTAAAGCAAAAAAAGCCACATGCGGCACCGCGGCACCCGCGGCCGGCAGCACCGGTGCACGCGCCAGAAATTGCAGCAACTTTCCGTGTGAAAGAACTGGGTCTCTTTAATATTTTTTTTTCTCTCTCTCTTTTTTTTTTTTCTTTTTTTCTTTTTTTTTTTTTTTTCTTAGGCACAACAATTAAACAAGCCGTTCTCCACAGTCACATCCCGGATTGTACAACAGCGGCCTGGCCAAGGCCCCGCGGGCCGGGGCACATGCGCAAAGCCGGACCGGGGCGCGAGGGACGCAGGATGCTGCACCCGCATCCCTGCGCGGCGCCGGGAGCGGCAGGACAGGCACCCCCAGCGAGAGGGGCCATCAGCACGCCCTCCAAACCGCATCCCGACACCGTCCCGCGCCCCCCCCGGACTCTTTTCCCCGCTTTTTCACCCAAACGCAGCAAAATGACCAAAAAAAAAGCGGCGAGCGCCGCGCGGGATGGAGACCGCCGAGCTCGCTGCCGCAACCGCAAAGGAGAAACACAACAAAAACAAACACAAGAGGTAGCTTCAAGAACCGGCGCCCCCGGCCCCACGGGGCCGGGCAAAAATACCAGTTTTGGTAAGGATAATGCACAACGGGAGGCCGGCAGGGACGCCGACGCCGCGCCGCCCCTCCACCGCCAGCGCCGGGCACGCGCCTTCCCGGCCACGCCGCCCCCCGTCCCCCCCAAATCAATAAAAGCTCATGAGGTCACAAAAAACCGAGGTAATTTCAAGTAAAATGTGCTAAACGCGGAAATATTCCAAAAGAAAGTCCAAAAAAAAAAAAAACCCCAAAAAAACTGAACGAAAAGCAAAATAAACCAAAAGAAAGCGGCGAGCGAAGCTGCCGGCCACCCGGCGCCCCTCCCGTCGCGGGCTCCTGCAGCTGAGGGCTGGGCAAGAAACCACGCTCGGCACCTTCCAGGCGCCCCAAACCAGCACAACAAAGAGGATCCCCCCCTCGGAGCGACGCCGCGCGCCGGCGGCACCCACACGGCCACCGGCATCCACCGCGCATCACCAGAGCGGCCACATCCCCCCGGGACAGCGGGGGAGGGAGGAGGGGGCAATGCATAGAGAGGTCTTTGGTCAGGGGGAGGGCGGCAGCCCCCGGGCGCCCCTCGCGCCCCCCAGACCCCGGCTGGCACCCGGGTCCCTGCCCCAAACACCCTCCTGCGGCCGGGTCCCCCCGGGGATGCTCTCGTCCCGCAGCGCGGGGGCCCTCCCGAAACGGGGGCCGAGCTCGGGGCATCCGCGGTGGGGGCTCTGTGGGGACAGAGGAAACCAGAAATTAAAGCCTTCCCAAAGCACCGGCTGCACACGCGCCTTCGGGGAAGCGCGTCCTTCCCGCGCTGTCTTCCTGGCCCGGGCGGTGACGGAGGGGCCGGGAGCCGGCCCCCGGGGGCTGCGAGGGGCGAGCGCTGCGAGGGGGGAGCGGATGGGGCTGGGGAAGGGGCTGGCGCGTCCCCCCGCCCCGGCGCGAGCCGCAGCCTGCGTCCGGCGAGGAGCGAGACCCGAAAACAAACAAGGCCGTGGACGCTGCGGGTTTGGTGGTATTTTTTTTGCCCAGTCCTCCGCCCCGCGGCCCCGCCGCCCCTGCGCCGCCGCCCTCAGACGTAGCAGAGGTAGAGATAGGTCTTCTCTATCCGCCAGTCGGTGGGGATCTCCTCCGGCTTGTGGCCCTTCATGTGCTTCTGCATGGCGGAGAGGCTGGGGCAGTACTCCAGGCAAATGGTGCACTGGTAGGGGGAAGCGCCGTTGTGGGTCCGAAGGTGTTTGATCATGGCTGAGTAGTCCCGGGAGCGCTGGTGGCACAGCTTGCACTCGAAGGGCTTCTCGCCTGCGGGAGACGGGGAGACGGGGGCGTCAGGGGGGGCTCGGGGCCGCCAGGAGATAATTAACTGCCCGGCATCAACACTGCCGCGGCGGGCACAGCCGATAACCGAGTAACGAACAGCAAAACCGATCCGACTATTGATCCCCTCTTTACAATAGTTATGCGCTGGCGCATCCAATGATTCCTTATTCCCGGCTGCTGACCTGGTCCGCGCTGCCGGCATCCCCGCTGGGGGGACCACGATGGCATCTCTGCCGGGGGAACCGCACCAGCATCTCCACCCATGGACCACACCGGCATCTCTGCCGGGGGGACCATGATGGCACCTCTGCTGGGGACGCCACGCCGGCACCACCGGCCTCGCGGTAACCCCCCCGCAGCACCCACCTGTGTGGACCCGGTAGTGGGTCTCCAGCTGGTGCTTGAGGCTGAACTTCTTGCCGCAGCCGTTGCACTCGTAGGGCTTCTCGCCGGTGTGGATGCGCTTGTGGCCCTTCAGCGTGCTCTCGTCGCGGAAGCAGCTGCCACAGAACTCGCACTCGTAGGGGTGGTCGCCTGCAAGGACACGCGCGTGGTGTCAGAGCCGCCACCGTGCCGCACCAAAACCGCCCCCCCAGCCCACATTTACCCCCGGCACCCGCCGCCATCCCAGGGGAGGGAGCATCCCGGGCACCCCAGCTCGGCCCGCATCCCGGTGCGGAGGGGATGCTCAGGTCCGCAGCCGGGGTACAGAGACCGCCGCCGACCACCGCCCTCCTGTCCCCCATCGCCGATTCCCAGGTTCTGGCCCGGCGTCGCCGGTGCAGCCCCGGCCCCGGGCGGCATCTCCCGCGCTCCAGACCGGGCGGCTGATAAATGAACTCCGGTTGGGCACCAAAGGCGGAATGATTTGAAGGAAAGGTGAGGGCTCCAGCTACTTATTTATTACAGCCGCGAAGGCAAGGACAATAAAGATAGATTGATCGTCCGAGACTTTGTTCATGAATATTTAAATATTACTGATTTGTCTTGTCACTGTAATTACAATTTCTCTGTGCCGCATATCCTACAAGCACAGTTTATGGTAAAGAATGGCCAACTGTATTTCACTTGTCCTGCTGCAGATGTGCGGAGCTGCCAAGCGTGTAATGTTCCCCGCATTTCATACATTTTCTTCAGCTGTGAAGGCTTAAGTCATCCACAATGACCTACGTTTTTTCATTATCCCCGTGTCAAACTGCACTCGTGCCTGGGCATAAATTGTCCTTCTCGTTATATACTCACATGCCTGCGCTTTCGCTTCCTCTTTAAAATGATATTTTACTCTCTCCCCGCGTGCTGCAGCCGAGACCTG
Source organism: Alca torda (assembly GCA_008658365.1). NCBI lineage: Eukaryota > Metazoa > Chordata > Aves > Charadriiformes > Alcidae > Alca > Alca torda. The sequence continues at coordinate 8,005,967 of CM018093.1, read as the reverse complement.
CGGCCCTTTGCCCCCTCCCGCAGCCCCTGCCCGGGGGCCGGAGCAGGAACAGGAGCAGGAGGAGGATGCTCGGGATGTGTTCCGGACCCCTGTCCCAAGGCAAGGCAGGCGGTGCCTGTTGGAGCCACGTTTCACCTCCCCGTGCCCACTTCCAAATTATCACCCTGCTTTTCGCTCCTATAGTCAAAGACGGTGATTTTGCAGCCGGGGGCAGGCAGCCTTTCTGCATGCCGGGTTTTTGGGAGAAGCTGTGTAAATGGGAGCGCTCCAGCCTCCGGAGGAGTGTGCGCATCTTGCATCCATGCGGGAGGAAGGCCCCCAGCAGGGTTAAACGCCCCTAAAGCCCCCGCGGTCCTGGTGTTTTCCCCCGCGGGAGCTGGTGCAGCAGCAGGGGTTGGGGTGGGACGCGCGGGGCCCGACCCGCAGCCCAGGTCACCGGATTACCGGCTATAAATAGCTCCAGCGCTCGGCGTTAATGTGCTTATCGTCAGCGTGCGACACCCATTTCCCAAGCGGGGACCCCGCGCCCAGGGACACGTGTGGGTCTGGTGGCCGTCGGCCACAGCCGGGACCCAGGGACCCTCCCGGCCGCGTCCCCCCGCAGCCGCTGCTGGTCCCTTCGGGGCTGGATCCCGCAGGGGTAGGGGGGAGAAGGGGTGTGCAGCCTCCGCACGCACTGTCCTCCCCCCCAGCAGTAAAAGCGCAGCCGAGGAGGGCGCAGGAGCCCCCGGCTCTGTGGGCACCGGAGGGCAAGGAGCCCCCAGCCCCTGCAGCGAGCCACAGCACGGGCGGCGATGCCCAGAGGGGCTGCGAAGCGCCGTGTGGGCTCAGCCCCACCGCCCCGCTCATCCCCCAGGGATCTGCTTTTTCCTGCACCGGGGGGTTTTGCGGCTGGACCCAGGCAACGGTGCTCACGCTGGTTGGGAGCATCCACTGGGGACGGCCGGGACCTCTCCCCCTGCCACCCCGGGGCCGCGGGCGGAGGAGCCGAGGACACGGTGCGGGCGCCCTGAGGACACGGCGTCAGGCGTCCCGAGCCCCGCGCTGCGCTCCCGGCCCCGCGGGGCTGCGCCGCCGAAGCACCAGCTCCACGTAGCACAGGTCGCCCTAATCCCATTAGGGCCGAGCACCGGCTGATTATGTGCATCTACCGCCCGTAAGCCGATGAAGCGGGTATGATCGCACATCCCCTAAGAAGGTCACGTGTCACCTTATACCGGATCAACTTATTACACGCAGCTTTTTTTTTTTTTTTTCCCGTTTCGTTTTGCAAATCCAAACAACCTCAATCGCAACCACCTCGACACTTTGGAGGCAGTTTCGCCTTCCTTTTCCCCCTTTATTTTTTGTGTTGACCCAAGGAGCGGCGGCGTACCTGTGTGGGAGCGGAGGTGCCTCTTGAGCGCCGTGTGGCTGGGGAAGGTGCGGTTGCACTCGCTGCAGATGTAGCTGCGCACCCCGGCGTGCACCTCCATGTGCTGCTGCAGCGCGCTCTGCGTCTGGAACCGCTTCCCGCACAGCAGGCAGAAAACGGCCATGTCCGTACCTGGGCGGAGGGAGAGAGGTGAATTAGGCACCGCCACCCCACCGGGTGTGCAGGGGGGTCCCCGCTCCCACCCGGCACCAGGGATGCCCCAGCGAGGGGGATGCTCCAGCACTGGGGAGGATGCTCCTTTGCGGGGGGGGGATGGACACCCCAATAGCTGCGCATGCCAGGTACCATTGGGGTCCGGCGGCAGGACCCTGCCCCCCCCGACCCTGCCACCACCAGCCCCGCAGAAGGAATGCCGGGGGAGGGAAAGGGGGGTTTTATTGCACTGGAGGCAGCTGGAGGCCCCAGCCCAAACGCAGGGCAGGTGTGGGGCCATCACCGCACCCCCACGCACCTGCGGGAGCTGCCGAGCTCAGACCCCTCGGTGCCCAGGGAAAGGGGACCCCAAGAAACACCCCGCAGGGGGGGCGGGGGTGACTCTGCCTGCAATCCCGAGCCCTAACACAAACGCCAGCTCCCTCCTACCAACCGCGTCAACACGACAGTAAAAGCCGGGGAAAAAACCCAACCCCAGATACTTACACACCGTCAATAAAAATATCAGACCCTCGTGTTATTAAACAATTTGTTTTCGTTTATGCATAGCTGATTGTTCAGAACCTATGAGTCAGTGCAAATTGTATTACGCAGGGAGATTAAGCAAATAAATGCTAGCTTTTTGGAGACATTAAAATGTGAGGACTATGGAAATAAAATTATCTAGAAAATTGTATTAGCAATTCATTAGCAGCAGCAAGATGTTCAAGGTAACCAACTGATCCGCGCTGCCTTTAGGAGCAGCAGGGCTGGGGGATGCTGCCAAAACCAGCCCAGGGGAGCCCGGCGGCGAGGAGGGGTCACCGGGGGAGCCTGCCGGGGCCACCCAACCACGGCGGTGTCGGCATTGCGGTGACGCCAGGCACGGGGGAAGGTGCCAGCGAAGGATGCTCCCACAGAAAGAAAGGTGCCGGCAGCATCCTCCCGGTCAGCCCCACACCTCCCGCCTGGGGACCAGCCGGGTGACGGGCATCCCCGAGAGCATCTTGGTGTGTGCCATCGCCCATCCCAGCATCCACCATTGCCCCCATCCCAGCATCCACCATCGCCCATCCCGGCATCGTGCCATTGTGGCACGCGGTGGCCAGCTCTGCATGGAGGGATGCAGGAGGCGCTGGGAGGGATGCTCAGCCCCAGCCTCGGCGAGGCACGCCACGGGCTGCCCAGAAGCGCTCCAAAACCTGCCAAACCCCCCGGTGAAACGGGGATAAAAGCAGCAAGAGAGGCGGCCCCGCACGGGAGCTGCCCCTCTCCCTCCGCAGGGATTTACCCCGGGGGGGTGTGGGCTCGCGCGCCCCCCACGCAGCTGCGGACAAAACGCTCAGAGACAAAAAAAAAAAAAAAATTTTCAAAAAAAAAAAATAAAAAAAAAAGCAGGCAGCCCTGAACGGGCCGTGCGAAGCAAATCCCGAGAGGTATGCGGCCCCGCGGCCCTCGGCGGCCCCGGCGGTGACAGCAGGACGGGTCAAAGGTCCCCGGGGCTGAGCCCCCAGCGCCGTGGCCAGCTGCGGAGCGGAGGCCCTGGCCGGCGGGACGCCGGCCCCGATAAATCTGCCGCCAGCAGCCCCCGCTGGGGCCGGGGACAATGGGCTCCCGTGGGGGCGGAGGGCAGGACAATGCCGCCGGGCCGGCGCGCGGGGCCGTAACAAATCCTCCCTGGCACCGTAGGGCCCTCATTTGTGAAACTAATTGGCCCCCGCTTGAAAAAAAAAAAAAAAAAAAGACAGGCCGGCAGCGGCAGCGAAGGGGACGAGACGCCTCGTGCATGGACGTGGGGACGCACCGGCCCGTCCATGGGGACTGCGCTGGTCCCCCGGGAGACGGGCATCCCCCCGGGCTGCTGCTTGCCAGGACCCACCAAGGGCATTTTTAAATTTTATCTATATATTTTTTCTAGATAACGCGTTAGTAAATAAACAAACACCCTGAATGGGGAGGTCGACGTGCCCTGGCACGGCTTGTGGAGGCACCTGGCAGTAGCCACCCTCCAAGAGCATCCGTGGGGTGCAAAGGCTGATGCCAGCCTGCTTCAGGGGCGGAGGATGCAGGAGACAGCCCTGCATCCCTCCATCCTTCCATCCCTGTATCCCTGCATCCCTCCATCCTTCCATCCCTGCATCCCACCCAGCAGCGGGATGCGGAGGACTGAGGTCCGTCCCTGCCGAGGACCACGGCACCAAGCAGGGCCTGCCGGGCACCGTCCCGCTGCTGGCGTTCAATTAACTTGAACTTACTCATTCTTTCTTTAAGCTGCACGTGCAGCGATGTCCCATCTTCGAAGAGGGGATGGGATGTGGGGAAAAAAATGGGAAAGCTGATGAGAGGGTGCCTGAGGTCGCAGCCGGGTGACACCGGGGCTCGGCCGCGGTCCCAGCCCATCCCTGGGCTCCCACCCGGAGCAGCCCCGAGCCAGCCCTCAGCCACGGGAAGAAAAATCACCCCCGATAAAGAAACGCTGCCGCCCCAAACCAGCGAGAGACGGATTTATTCATTTCCCTGACGTTTTAATGGTTTCTCCCCTTTTTGCGGGAAGATGATTACAAATTAAGCGGCATTTAAACGCTTTTTACTGTCAACAATTAAAAGGGGTGAAGGCGGGCGAGCAATTCATTCCCCGGGAAACGCGGCGGGCGCCGCCGGCCCTTCCCTCTACTGTACGTCGCACAATGGCCCCGAGCGCGCCATTAATTTTGCAGGATGTTCAAAAGCAAATTAAAATATAAAAAGCCCCTGGGCACAAAGATAGATACCAAGGGAGGGGGCGGCACAGGTCAAGCTCGCGGAATTAAAGTCTTAGCAGCCGGGGAGGTTTAAGTGCAGCCCCGTTTCGCCGCGCTCGGCAGCCACCTTCACCCGTCTTCCCCGGTTTCGGGGAACTCCGCCGGACCCGGCGTGCCATGAATCGGTGCTGCCGCGGGGTCCGGAGGCAGGAGCCAGAGCAGGTTGGGTTTTGGATGCTACGGGGGTGAGGCAGTTTTAAAACAGCAGGTGGTCCCAAATCTGGGTTTTCGGGATGGATGGTTGCGGGAGGGAGAAAATCCCTATGGCTGCAACCCTAGAGCTGCATGCCCCGGTTCTCCAGCGGCTTGCTCCCGAAGACGCGCAGTGCCAGGGATGCAGGGACAGGCAAGATGGGACTCGGTGTGATGCGACGCACGACACCCAGGGGCTCCTCCGTCCCGTCCCGGTGCAGCCCGTGGCGAGGGATGCTGCACGGCGGCCTCCAGCACGGCCACGGCCCCCGCCGGGGAGGAATTAAAGCCCAAACCCGCGCGGCGACGGGGGGGTCCCATCGGAGAGGAGCCGGGCGCGCTCCCGCGCCGCCGAGTTTTGGATGCGGGAGGCGCGCTGGCGGGAGAAAGGCGACACGTCCCCTTTAAAAGGAAATATAATTTACAGTGTGCAGCCAGGCGGCCCATAGTTTCAATCTCGTTTACTATAGAGAAAACTCTGCTAGCTGTTCTCTATCCCACAAATCCGATTTAATCAGACAAGCCAGCCAGCGTGGCTTGAAGTAAAAACGGATAATTAGTAAACAGAGAGCTACTTCAGTGCTTCATTGGCATTCGAGCCGGGCTAGTGTGTCGCATTTAAAATGCAGTCTGATGAAGTTTACAAAATCAAACCATTTGTTACTCCTATTGAAGAGGCTTCAGGCCACTTGCAATTAAATTGGAATTAGTGCTCAGAATGAGATACAGCAAATTCATACTAAAAAGGGATCTGACTTTCAGACATTTGACTTCAAGTTTCCCCCCCCGGTGCGTGTGCAGGCGCCTGCGCGGCCCCAGCAGCTCTGTGCCGGCCCCGGACCCCTGGCGCGGGCGAGCGGGGATGCTGCGGCAGCCGGGGAGGGGGGACCGGAGGGGACCGGAGCCACCGTGCCGGTGAAGCATCCTCTGCCGAGCCCCAACGCGGTGCCGGCACGCGGAGCCGAGGCCAGGATGCGCAAACCAAACCGCCCCCTCCCCGTCACGCTGCCATCTTCCCCCGCCTGCCCTCGCAGCCCTGCCACCAGGCGCGAAAAACGCAGCAGATCCGTCCACGCGCTGCAGCCACGATCAATAGCACGAGGAACCCGCCACCGGCGGCTGTGGAGGCGCGCGCCGGGGAGGCTCCGGCATCGAAGGATGCCAGCGGAGCCCACCGCTGCCTCTCGCGCCCGCCGTAAAACCCCCAAACCCTCGACTCCCGTCCTGCAAATCCGGGGTCTCCAACAAGACTCACCCTCCTTCAACCTGCACGTTTAACGCCATCTCTGACGCGACGCACGTGCCAAAGAGACGCACTAGAACTGCCGCCATCCCCGGGACCGAGGCAGGCGGCTCCAAAACATTCCGGCCGCGCAGAGCCAGAGCCCGAGGGCCGTTGTCTCCCCCCAGATGAGATTTCAGGGACGTTTGGCGTGTTTTTGCCAGCGTGTCAAGGGCTCCCCAGCAGCCGCCTCCCCCCGGAGAATGCCGCTGGCTGCGGGGCCGGGCGGGCGATGGCCGCCCCGCTTGGACAACGTCTGCAAGGGCAGCACCGAGAGCCCTTAGAGCCGGTGGGACTTAAGGATGTACTTAAGGCTCTGGGCTCAGACGGGGATGCCGCACACATCCCGCTGGAGCCAAGCCGAGGAGGAGGAGGATGGGTGACGAAGGACAGGCAGAAGCAGCGGGCACCGGCACGGCCCTGGGGATGCGGGTTGGTGGCACCGAGGCTGCGTTTGCCCCGGGAGGACGGTGAATGCGTGCTGCCCGGGGTAAGAAGATTAACCCAGTTTCAGTGTCCGTTTTGGGGATTATTACGAAACCACCAGCGGGGTTTTGGGAGGCAGCGCCGCAGCAGAACTGTGGGCGGTGCGGAGGAGCCCGTCCCTGCGCGCCGCTGTCGGGATACGCGACGCCCGGACGCGCGCACATGGACGCAGCCCTGAGGACAGGGCTTTTTCGGGTGTCACGCCGGGATGGCAGCGGCGGCAGCGGCTCTGGTGCAGCTGCGGAACAAAGGTGCTGTTGGGTGTCTCGGTGGGGGCCCACAGCCCCCGCAGCCGTCGTGGTTAGGTAGAGAGAGGGGGAAAACAACCGCCTAGCAATAAACACACATTTCGTGCCAGAGCCACCAAATCATCCCGGTTTCAAGGGCTGCCTCCGGACTCCACGGCTCGGCTTGCGCGCTAATTAACATCTTTATGGAAGGCAGCTTCTCCCAGGGGGGCATTTGTTTGATTGTTATTATTTACTCGGAGATAGCGCAGCTTTCTTCCCAACTTTAACCGACTACGGGAAATTAATTCTTAAAAAGCGGCCGGCGCCGCCGGCTCTTCTGCTGCGGGTTTTCCCTCCGGGGCTGGATGTGGCCGCCCCGGCAGCAACAGGCGGGCAGGGCACGTCCCCCCAGCGCCGCCAACGCCGAGGAGACCCCACGCGTTTCCGAGCAGCTGTACAACACCGACCTTGCAAGCACAGGGCGTTACGCGCCCCCCCTCCCCCCCAAACCTAAGAGCTTCATTTTTTGCTCCCGCGGCACGGCGCGGGGCTGCTCCCCACCCGGGGAGGATGCGCGGGGAGGAGGATGCTCCGCATCCCGGCGCCGAGCCCCGGCTCCGGCACAGGGGGTGATTTATTCCGGGGGCCATCTGGACGCGGGGGACAATGCGGTCCCGCATCCCGGTGACCCTGCGCATTAGTCACACCCTCCCCGCTCGACCTCTCCCTCTCCCTTTGAGCGCGGCGGGGCGAGAGCATCCCCTTCTCGCCTGCCTTTCGGGGGGCCCTTCGCTCCCCCCGGTCCCGTCGGCGGCACCTTCTCCACCGCCCTGCCTCTCCATCACCGTCACCATCATCATCATCATCGCCTCCCTTCACTGCGCTTTTCTGCCATCGCTCAGGCAGGAACGATTACGAGGGAGCGCGAGCGGGGAGGGAAAGAGCCCAGCGACTATTAGCGGCGGTGGCTTTATGGCAACAGGCACACAACTCATTCGTTTCATGTTTCGCGGAATATAAAAGCGCCGAAACATTTTAATTTTAAATTCTTATCATTGAATTTACTGCTTTTCTCTCGCAATGATTTGTGTTGCTTTTTAATTTTTACAGTCTCTACAGAAGCCAGATGCTACCGCCTAGGGCCAAAATAATAAAAACCCGCCGCAGTTGCGAGTTACAGAACAAAAAGGAAACGCGCGGCTGACAGAAGTTAATATCTCAATTTAACAGTGCTGCTCCGCTAATGATCCTTTGATATGTGTTTATTTAGAAAGGTCTGATCTTGACCTTGAAAGCAAACTAAACCGCAAAGTCTTTATGAGAGGAGAGAAAGACTTTATTTATAGACTGGCTTTGCGTCAATCACGGCGGCAGCTGGACCCGCGCTGGCTGCGGCGCTGCCAGGCGGCCGCCGGGCAAGACGGGGGGTCAATCGAGGGATGGGGTTTTTGGGGGGACATCGGCTGACGAGGAGGACCACGACGTGCCCCATGTCCGGGGGGGGGATGCTGAGCCCGCGCACAGGGACCTGCCCGCGAACCAAGGGGTGCGGGCGGCTCCTGCCGGGGATGCTCCCCCGGGGACCGCACGGGGCCAGGCGTGCTCCCGTCCCCCGCACAGGGGACGAGCCACCCCCGTGCATCTCCTGCGCCAGCCCCTCGCCAGTCCTTCGCCCCGGGAAGAGCCGCCTTGGCCCCACGGCCACATCCTGCCCTCCCCGAAGGCGGTCCCCGGGCACTGGAAGGATGCTCAGCACCACCCAGACCCGCGGCGGCAGAGCACCAGCGGGTTCTGCCCCCGAGGAAACCCAGCGGCGCCCAAACCTCGCGCTCGGAAACGAAAATCAGATGAACTTTTCAGGGGCAAACCCCGTCTTACTGCATTTCCACCCCTCGGCTGGGGGAGGCGAGAGCTTCCCAAGCTCCCAACGCCATGCGAGCCTGGGAACGCTCTGCGGAGGCCTCGCACCTATGGTGTGCTGCGCTTTCGAGCCTGATTTCTATTGTTTTAGGTCAAACTGCCGTTTGAAGACATTTGCAAACCCCAAAGCCTTCCGGTTGAAGCTGGAGGAATGCCTTCCTCACAAAGACATCCCCTAAAGCCTTTTCATTGTACTGAATCTCTACCAAAATAGATCAATACATATTACAAATGTTCAGGCGGCCAAAAACGGAGCCCGTCATCGGGGACGAACCTTCCCTTTTCAGCACCATTGGGCATTTTGGTGCCAATGGGTTCACGGTGCCGGGACTCCCCGTAACACCAGGACTCGATGCCCGGCTCGCTGCGGCGGACGGGAGGCTGCGGGACGGCGGCATTTGTGCCCTGCTGCCACCCAACAAAGCCAACGGGAGATGGGGACATCACCAAAGGCCACTCCGCGCCTTGGCTCGGGGACAAACGGCACCTTTGAGCCCCGTCCGGCCCCGCAGCCGAGCGGGGGCAGCTGAGAGACATCGCACCCTTGTGAACGGTCTCAGTTTACATCCTCCAAAGAGCCAGCGACAGCGATTCGGCCTTAACACAGGTGTGAAAAATGGCAAGCGCAGAGACAGAAAAAACTTTTCTTGGGAAGGGGAGAAGCGCGTATGAGCGGGGGGGTGTGACTCTCCTCTGCAGCCACCGAGCGTGCCCCAGAGCCGGTGCCGCGCCGGCAGAGGGGATGATGCTCGGGGACGCCGGCGCCACCAAACCCAGTGTGGAGGGACGAGCCTCGTGCATCTAAACCCATCGCTCCCAACCCTCCTCGGCAAAATCCGGTGTTCTGCTCCTTCAGCCCCCAAAGGCAGAGATGGAAAAGCCACCCTCTTTTCCAGCAAAACAAACATCTCTTTACCAAGATGCACTAATCTGGTTGGCATCTACATGCAGCATCTCCCCTCAGTGACGTTCCCCCCTGAGCCCGTCCCAGTGCTCTCCATCCTGGAGAATCCCGGATCCATCCCGGGGATGGACCATTTCTCCCGGGGGCAGCCGGAGGCAAACTGCCATCAGAAGGGGAGCTGCCATCTCCTCGCTTACTCGTCGCCACTGCGCCCGCTTCCCAGATTTCCTCTTCCCAATCAGAATTTGGAGTGAAACCAGCTGAAAAAATAATTTAACTTTCTGTCAAAAACCTAACATATTTTCCCCGTTGCTTTGCCAGTGATGGTTAAACTCATGCGTTAGCAGCTGCTCTGTTGTTAAACAACCAGCTCCAGTGAGGAGACGAAGCCCTCACCGGCGTTTCTGGCCCACCGAGGGCTGCCCCCATCTCTTTTTGGCCAAACAGTCTCCCCCGCGAGTGTTTTCCAACACGCACATCAGCGCGGGTGCACGTCTCTCCCTGCCAGGAGGGTTTTAGGGGACAGCAGATGATGTCCCTTAGCCAGCGGTGTTATGTCCTGCCCTCCGTGGTGCCCCTGCGCTTGCCTGCGGGGCTGTGACATCCCACCCCATGGGACACCAGCATCACCACCACCATCGGCATCACCATCGTCACTGCCATCCCGCCCGGCACAGCGCACCGCCCGCCCATCGCCCACCCGCTCCTGGGTCTCCCGGCCAGGGTGGCACCACTCTGGCATCCCCCAGCCCCATGGAGACGCCGAGGAAATGCCGGTGAAAGGACCCTTTTGGCGGCGCAGGAGGCCACCCCCGGCCGAGCACGGCTAGCGGGGTGACCGGCGGCCGCGAGGCACAAAGCCGGGAATCGCAGCGTCCACTTATTATTCCTGCACCCCCATCATTAAAAAAAAAAAAAAAAAAGAGAAAAGATGAAAAGGGCCCCTCGGTAAATGCGGGGAGAGGCGAAACGGTACCGAGAGCGGCCTCCCCCCCATTTCTTGTGCGCTTTTTTTTTGTAAAGCGGGGAGACGTGAATCCCGGGGGGACAAAAGTAGCTGCTAAGGTAAGTTAAACCTTGTCGAGATGAACTTTCCTGCTACTTTTAATTAAAAGTTCTTTGGAATTAAAAAGGACACTATTCAGGAAAGGCTGAAAAAAAAAATTCATTGACACCAGCCCGCCCCCCTCCCCTTTTTCCCAAGGAAAAGAAAAAGCTGTTTTTGTGTGTCTGCTCACCCAGCCCGCACTGTACAAAAGGAAGCGGATTTGCAGCAAGACACACGAGATGACCCCCTGACCCCGAGCCGCTGAAAAGTCCTCAATGGCATAAATACCAGATAATCAATCACATACCAGGAGGGCCGGTCCCCCTGCCCTCGCCCCCGCAGCCGGGTTTATGAGAGATGCACTGTAAACGGACACCGGCTGCGGACGGGAGGCCCCTCTCGGCATTCCTGCGCCGGACCAGGAGACCCCGGCCGCCCCCTCGCCCGCCCCCGTCCCTCCTTCACAGCGCCCCGCAGCCCCTTCTCTCCCGCTCCGGAGCCAAAGGACCGGGAGAGGCATCTCCCTGTGCTCCGGAGCGACGGCCGAGCATCCTCCACAAGCCACGGCATGGCCAGCGCCCAGAAAACAGGGCGAAAGCAGCCCAACCTATGGCAAACTCTGCTTCTTTGGGGGGAATCTCTGGGTTTTGGAAGCCCCCGCGGGTTCTGGCCATGACCGTCCACCACCGGTTTCCCTGTCCCTCTGACAAACCCCCGAACGCGGGCAGAGGAGGGCGGCCAGGTCCCCCCGCGCTCAACAATGGACCTTAAAGCCTTCAAGGGAGGGAAGAAAAAAAATAAATTGCTGAGATACGGCAGCGGTTCGGTTAAATGGGGAGCCACTCGGCAACTAAATTTGATAATGCTTTTGTCCACGGGTCAGAGGTTAAATATGTTCACACTAATCCCCTTCATCTAGAATTAAAGGACAAGAAAGATTTCTCCGTAGCTTAGCGAGAGGGCTTTTCTCATCGCGCTTTAAATAGTATTTGCACAGGAAAATTAAAGGCCGGCCATTGGCCGCTGGCTGGGACGCGGACGCGCGGCGTTCCCAGCTCCTGGCTCGTTTTCGGCAAATCCGCCCATCGCCCGGAGCCTGGCCTCGCAGCACCGGGAGTTTTCCCCACCGCCCGCTGCCAGGGTGGGAGAAGCGGCGGGGCGGGAGGTGGGGAGATTCCCGGCCTCGGGAATGCGCGGCGGGACTCGGGTTTCAGGCGCTGTCACAGGACATTACTGTCAGACAAAGGGGCTCTGTCCCGCACCCCCAGCACCCGCCCGGACGGGGCCGGGGCCGAGGTGGCGACGCCAATCACCCCGTGCCGTGAGCTCCCGGCGCGCTCCCGGTGCGCTCGGAGGTGGCCGGAGGCAAAGCCAGTGGATACGGGACAGGCCCTTGCACCAGGAATGACGCTGCCAAGTGATGGAGAGGCTTCCGATGGGAAGTGCAGCTGTCCCAGCCCTCGTTTTTATCAGAATAAGCGTTTGAAAAACCCACTTTCCATTGAAGACACCAATTGGCGTTGGAAGAGCACCCGGGCCACGAGCTGGGAAGCACCGGAGTGGCCACGGGCTCCAGCTGAACACAGGCCTCCTCCTTCCCTCCACTTGCACCATTTTCAGTCCTTTTTGCAAATAAACCTGGCCGTGAGAGTATGTAAAACACTCAAGGCTTCGCGTTCTGGATGCACCGGGGTTGCTCGGTTTCGCCCTTCCTCGGCTCATGGCTTCCCTTTCGTTCTGCCCCAGCCCGAGGCCGGAGCGAGCGCGGCCTGCTCCCTCTCCAGCAGCCAAAACCAAGCGCGGAGTACTTTTTCCAAGGTTCTTACACATCCATTTGCAGGCGATGCTGCGCAAAAGCTGCCGCGCCTGCGCGTGGCACGTGGGGCTCCAGTCGGGTGCCTCTACCCAAAAATGTCACAGCGGCCACAAAAGCGTCTTTACTGTTGGCATTTTGCATTTCCAGCTGCTGCTGAAGCCACAAACCCCGGAGGTGCCTCTGGCAGCAGCTCCCCAGCCCCAAATCCAGTTTTCCCAGGTTGGCTGAGGATTCCCGCTGGGCACTGCCGGCGCTGGAAGGTGCCAGGAACAACGTCTTTGCACCCTCCATGTGCAAACCACTTCTGTTTCCTGAGCTCAGTTTGAACCCAGCACCAGTTTTCTCCATTCTGGCGCATCACGGAGCTGCCATCACCCCTGCCTCCTCCGTAGGAACCGTCATCCTCGTGCCCAAACCGAAGCCCATCTCAGCCCCGCGGCCGCGCTCGCAGCCTCCCACCGGCGCGTCGGGGGCCGACAGCGTGCTGCGGAGCGCTCCCGCGGCCCAGCATCCGAACCCCGCGCTCGCCTCCAACGGAAAACCCGCAGAGCATTGTCTGGGCGCCATCGCCCGCGTGCCCTCCCCCAGCCGGGCCCGGGGAGCCGCGGCGAGCACGGGAGGGATAATTACCTCTACGCGTACTTAACACTACAGTGCATTATCTCTAGCTATGGAGAAAAATGCTATCCGGCGGTATTTCCCCCAGAAGCCTCATCGAGCCGCTCTCTGAAAACTCTCAGGAGCCCCGTGAAACGGTAATAGAGAGTCGGGGCAGCCGGGGCGAGACGCGGGGCTGGCTTCGGTAAGGAAGCGCGTGGCGCTGGCAGACGGGCACCGGGCACCGCTCCGGCCGAGCTGGGGGAGAGGATGCAGCCAGGCGGGCAGGAATCGCATCCCCGAGGCCGAGCCGCCGGAGCAGGGACACGGCAGATAAAGGGACTGGTGGCAAGTGCCAGTGCCGAGACAAGCCCGGAGCATCCCGGCGCAGAGCCGGCCCGGCCACGGCGCCACGCCGAGCCCACGGCAACCGAAATTTATGTCTCCACAGAATTTATGGCTCATGTCACCAAACTTGCACGTTATGTGCTGCTCGCTCAAAAACCTGCATTGCCAACGCCGAAAACAGCGGCTGACGCCTGCAGCACCGCTGGTATTTTTTAGGTGGGTACCATTTTGAGGCAGAGAAAGTGAAGCAGAAGAAGGGAGAGGAGACAAACACGCAATTAATTGGACTAAACGTAAATTTGCCAAGAAGAGAGAGAGACAAGGCGTGCCCGTGCGCCAGCGCAGCTCCGGCGCGGTGCCCCCTGCATCCCCCCAGGCTCCCACGCATCGCCCCAGCCCGCCCCAGCCAAGAGCAGGGCTGCTGGGATGCTAAATGCCAAGCGCTCTGGCATTTAAAAAATAATAATAGTTAAAAAAAATGAAAAAAATCACTCTGTACCTCAGTGTGCATTTAGAACAGGAGCAGAATATTTTTTTTGGGGGAAAAAAGAGTGGATAAAGCCCCGCCGAGGCGGAGGAAGGCCGAGCTTCCCGAGCGGCCGCGGGGGCATCCTGCCGCCTCCTCCCGGGTCCCTGCTCTCCTGCGCCGGATTTTTCTCCCTTTGTACCTCCGCTTATACCGCACGACTGTTTTGAATCTCTAAAATAATGTGACAAGTTAATGATGGCACAATTATCTAAATGTTTAACAGACATGTTATCTAAGTGAATCGGATTGAGATTCCATCCCGCTGACAATAAACATCAATGGGAGAGCAGAAAGTGATAGGCAAATTATCGCCAACCCTGCAATTTCAATGCTATTAAATTTGGAGGAATAACAGCCCTGAGGCCTGTAAACTCTGAATAAAATAGACCCTTGTGTTTGGCCAACTATTAAATCAAAACGCTACCAACATCCCAGCACAAAAAAAAAAAACGGGGAAAAAAAAAAAAGGCAGGGGGGAAGATTTATAGCTTTTCAATTTTCAGTAACACGTTGGTTTTATTAACTCTTTTCTCCTACTTGCGTCCTGGCATCACCAGCCAGGGGAAGGCGAGGGATGAGGGCAGGGATGTGGGCAGGGGACAGAGGGAGGGATGTGGGCAGGGGATGGAGGGGAGGGATGTGGGCAGGGGATGCGGGCAGGGGATGGAGGGAGGGATGAGGGATGTGGGTGAGGGATGCAGGGGAGGGATGCAGGCAGGGGACGGAGAGGAGGGATGCAGGCAGGGGATGTGGGCAGGGATGTGGGCAGGGGACAGAGGGGAGGGATGTGGGCAGGGGACGGAGAGGAGGGATGCGGGCAGGGGATGTGGGTGAGGGATGCAGGGGAGGGATGCAGGCAGGGGACGGAGAGGAGGGATGCAGGCAGGGGATGCAGGCAGGGATGCAGGCAGGGGATGGAGGGAGGGATGTGGGCAGGGGACGAAGAGAAGGGATGCGGGCAGGGGATGGAGGGAGGGATGTGGGTGAGGGATGTGGGTGAGGGATGCAGGGGAGGGATGCAGGCAGGGGACGGAGAGGAGGGATGCAGGCAGGGGATGCAGGCAGGGATGTGGGCAGGGGATGCGGGTGAGGGGACGCAGGCAAGGGATGTGGGCAAAGGCTGCGGCGCATCCTCCGCGGAGCGGCCGGGGGCACGCCGACCCCACAAATCAAAGAGCCAACGACGTGCCGAAGAACATACAGTCTATATTAGGCACCGAGCACGCCCAGGTGGAACTGGGTCTGGAGTAAATGCGTGCTCGCCCGCGGACCGCCGCCGGCTGCCCAGCGCGCACACGCTCGCGCGCGTTAATGGCCCTGGCACACGGGAGGACACCCGAGACGAGTCACCTCTGATATTTATAAAAGCGGGCGCCGAGCCCGACCCCCGTTAGCACGAACCCTGGCGGCGCGAGCGTCCCGAGCCCCGGCGGCGCTGGCTGGGGCGCACTCGGGCTGCCTCCTCGGTGCATTTTGTTTTTTCCTCTACATTTTAGGAGAAGGGTAAGGAATTTTCCAGGCTCTCTGAGCTCACGCTGCTGGAAGATGAGCCAAAACAGTTGCTGCTTTTCCTATTGCCGCGGGACGGGTGCCAAGGACAGCGGACGCCCGGAGAGGGCGTCGCAGCCCCGAGCCCACGGGGCCGTTGGCAGCGCGCAGCCAGCTCCGTGTTTACAAGCAGAAACTATTTTTTCCTTCGTTTGTTATTATTTTTTTTTTACCTTGCATCTGAAAGCAGGGCGTAGGTTTTCTGCTGTGAGAGCCGGGCGCTGCTGGGCGCAGCACACGTACACCAGCACTGGCTTCGTGCTTTGCAGCGTCGTTTGGAGGAGCAGCGAGGGAAACGGGGTGGGGGGGGGGAAGTGAGATAAAGGGGGGTCCCGGGTCCTGACCGTCCACCTGGGAAACAGCCCCACGTGCTGAGAAGGAACACCAAAAGTCCTCTGTCTCGGCCAGCCCCTGCAGAAAAGCTCTCCAGCTGTAGGTCACCCGCAGAAGCAGCGATATCTCGCAGATGGGTCCCGCATCCGCCCCTAAACACCGCGTTTTTGGGCAAAGCGGGTGCATTTGGTCAGCCTGGGCCAGACACACCCCGCGCAGTTCTTGATGCCACCCTTGAATGAACCCACCCGCACATTTACCAAACAGGGGCTATTTTTTACATGGAAAGCTGGAAGGTCTTTCACCAACCAACCTGCTGCTAAGGGTGAAGGGAGGACGCCCCCGAAAAAATCCTTTCTGGGAGATGCCGTTATTTGGGACGGGGGTTAATTATAGCGAGGCAGGGGAGGGATGCTGTCGGTGCCAGGGCCGGGCTCCCTGCGTGCCACCCGAGGAGAGGAAGCGATTCATTTCGGTGCTTACGGCTGGCGATGACAAACCCGCTGCGCCCGGGTCACCGCGTCCCCGCGCCGCTGCCCGGCCGCCCCTTGAGCTTTGGCCCCATCCAGCCCCTGCGCTGCGGCGGCCGAAGGGGCTTTAATCCCCGCAGAGGCGTCAAGGTCGGCAGAGAAACCGTGTGGCTGCTCAGCTCCGCATCTGCGGGATGGTTTTGGGGACAGGCATCATCAGGCGCCCGCTACCGATGTCACACCCGGGGTGATGGAGCCACGGGGAGCGGGGGGAGCCGGGCTCCCACCGACCGCCCCGGGATGCTCAAGACATCTGGGAAATACATGGAATTTGGGAGCCAGACGCTGTTTGCTCGGCCACCTCCACCTCCCCGCCCGGGCTTGGGTCGCTCATCCCTGAGCAGGGTCTGTCCCTCGGCTGCCCCAGCACAAGCATCGTCCTTCCTCTTCTCCTCCTCCTCCTCCTCCACCTGCCGCACCACCCGCTTTAAAAGGACCGTGACTGGTAAATCCCAGCCTCCCGCCGCAGGACTCGGGGTAAGGAGGGCAATTACTTTACAATTTATGAGCTTGGCCAGTGTGTGGCTCCCAGCTCGGGTGACGGCCGCGGCTATTCCTGCCCCGTGACGCAGCACTCGCATCCGTCCTCCAACCCCGGCGTGAAGCCGGCCGGGCTCTCCCTGCCAGCCCTGCCGCCTCCCAGAGCAAACGCGGACATTTGTGGCACTTTGCAGCGTTTTCGGCACTGAAAGAGGAGTCTGTGCTCAGTCACGCCGCTCCCGATACAGCGCGGGGAGGAGGGGGCGTGTTTCCCTGCCCCAGCCGGGGTTTTGGGGGTTTGAAAGGCTCCACCTGGGACGGTCCGGCTGCAAATTCCCCCGAGCCCCGGAGCAAACCCTCCCCGGGCAAGGTGGCTTTGGGGAGGTGCACAAAGGGCTCCTTGTGCTGCCCGCGGGCTGGAAACGCAAGAGGCGAGACGTGGCGGAGGCCAAGTGCCGGGAGCCGCCCGGGAAGGGCTGGCGCTTCGCTGGCAGAGGGAAGGAATCACCGCGCGTTCGCTGCGCCATCGCTCCCCAGGCGCACGTGTTAACGCCGCGCGATAACCAACGCCGCGGTGCGGTGCACGGCGCTGCCTCGCGCCCCTGTTTCAGTGGCAGAGGAGCTGGGGACCCTTCGCTCCTGCCAAGCACCGGCGCCAAGATGCCAAGTTAATTGCCCGAGTGCCATGGCTCGCCCACGGCCACTTCTCTGGTTGGGGTTTTAAACGTGTCTGAGCACCGGGGAATGAGGTTTTCTGGGCACAGCTGGGTCCTGCCCTACCCAAAGGCCCGTCCCCGGGTCCCAGGTCCCTGAGCATCCTTTCCGACGCGCACACCCACCGCGCAGCCCGACTGTCCGCAGGGACTCGCAGCGCAATGAAACCTGCCCAGAGCTCCGGCGCAACGCAATTATCCCTATAAACGCCTTGAAAAAGGGGAACGCAACTACCAGCATAGGCTGGGGTTTGCAAATGATTCGTAGCTCATCGCTCCTGGGCTCCCGAGCATCCAAACACTCCTGACGAGGGTATTTATCCCTTGGGAAGCTTCTCTTAAACCTGAAACGGCAGCCAAGTGTCTGCGTGTTGGTCAAATTTTGGTGCACGTGGCTTGAGAAACCACGGGTGAGCGGCGCGAGGATGCTTGGGTTGTGCTCCTCCTTCCGCCAACATCCCCGCTACGAGCCCAGCAAAACCAGACCAAAGAAGTCGGCAGCAAACGCCCTTGCAACCGCCACACACGAATTATCAACACAGGAACAAAACCAGTTCCAGTTCGGAGCTCAGCAGAAAACACAGCCGACTTACCTGAGCCAAATTACAGCCAAGAAACGGACCCAGGCAGGTCGGAAGCGGGAACCGCAAAGGGTTAATCTCTCGGTGGGGCATAAAGGTCCCAAAAGCAGCCCAGATATCGACACCGCGCCTCGCCGAGGGGGGAAGGGGAAGGGAAAGGGCGGCCACGTACCGGTGTGCGTCTGCCTGTGCGTCTCCAGGGCATCCTCCTTCGAGAACTGGGCGCCGCACTGATCGCAGACCAGGGCCTTGGCGCCCGCTGGGGAGAGAAAGGGGAGAGGAGGGTTATTCCAGGGACGCGGGGACGTCGCTGCCGGCACCGTTCCACCCGCAGGAGCCGGGACACGGCGGGGTTTCGTGTTCCGCATCCCCCGCTCAGCCACGGAAAGCAGCGCCTTGCTCAACCCCGTGGTCCCAACTCCACACAACAGCACAATAAAGAGTTGCTAGCCAGCGAGAAATTAAATATTTGGGTGGTGGTTTGTTTTTTGTTTTTTTTTTTTTAAAAATCATTAAACATCAATGCGTTTCATTAGCATTGTAACCGATCTAATTGTAATTGGTTTCCTGCCCGTTCCCATGGCAGGCGCTGCTGCCGGTACCCGGGGATGGCACCCGGGGGTGGTACCCGAGGGATGCATCTGGTCAGAGACACGGCTGAGACGCTGCGATTGAGCGAGAAGCTCGCAGGCGTCTTCGACTGTCAGAGAGAGAGATGCGGTATTGGGGGGAATTCTTAGAAAATCACTATCAACATGTGCTGCTAGTTCAGGTGAGGGGACAAACAGGATGCCCGGCAGCAGATAAGTAACTTCCAGATAAAAGCAGATTAACGATACACACCACGTCCGAAGCGTCGCTGCCGGGACAAAGCTGCGGACCCATTTCTTAGATTTCGAGGTTTGATTCAGCTGTTGCGAGGAGCTGAGTGTGACGGAGCAGCCTTTGCCACCCATTCCCGGCGTCCCGGCAGCATCTCCTGCCCCATTCCTGCCCCCCCAAAAAGACGGGATTTGGAGAAAGGTGCACAGAAACAGCGACAGGGAGAGAGGGAGGGGTAACACGGGATGCATTAAAAAGAGAATTCCTTCGCCTTTAAATTGTCTCGGTAACGGCTGGCTCGCAGGCAGAAATATTTGGCAGCGGCGAAATTAAAAGTGATAAATTTTCTCGCCAAGCGTTGATCGATAATAGAGGTCTCATCTGTTAATCAATACGACAGTCTGCCTGTTTACTGTGCATATGTTGTTCTCCGCCGCCCTCGCCGCGATGTCAAGTTTGCATTCAAAACAACCCGAGTGTGCACGGGCCACATGGCCGCTCGCAAAGGGATAAATACGCCAAAAAATGAAAGGGCTCTGGGGGGTGGGGGACGGGCTCAGCCCGCACGTGCCAAAAGGGATGCTCTGGGGGCTGCGGAGCATCCTGCGGATGCTGCTGGTGGTACCCGTGGCAGGGAGAGGAGCGTGGGGTAAAGGGCTCCGAGACCACCCGGGATGGGGGAAGCTGCCGGAGCGGTGTCGGGATGGGGAGCGACGAGGGGATGGGGAGCGACAGGGCACGGCCACCCTCCGCCCAGCACAGGCGATGCGCAGCCGGCAGTTGCCAAGGCAATGGCTCTCCATCGCCACTCGATGCTCTCCGGAGCCCCACCGCCCCCAAGTCTGGGTATCCGTGAGGACACCGGAGCAACAGGTCCCCGCCCCGGGATCAGGCTGGGCTGGGACACGCTGGGGTTGTGCCAAATGCGGGGTTTGCCTTTTTTGCCCCCATTTCGGGTGGGGAGGCGGGTGCTGGTGGTGCCCCCCGAGCGCGCGAGCAGCCCTGCAGGGCCACGGCCAGGAAGGGCGAAGGCGGCCGGCATCTGGCCGGGAGTGGGGGGGGGGGGACAGAAAAAATTCCTTGGCCAGGCGAAAATAAACAGGGCGAACGCCGGGAGGAGCCGGGCGCACTGGCTTACATAAGGAAGCACAGCGTGTACCAAAACAGCGGACCCAAAAAAAGCCGGAGCTGTCAGAACAATGAGTACAGACGCGGGGCATTTTACAGCAGGCGCTGCCGTACAGTTTTATTTACAGTACCTCTTATCAGCGCGGGAACAGCACGCCGCCTGCCAATTTCCAAAGGCCAGGACTGCGTGTTCTTTCCCTCAAGTAGATGTGTACTCCAGGCGGGGGAATTTTTTTCTCTCTCTCTTTTTTTTTTTTTTTTTTTTCTCATCAGCAAAACAAAAACTGATACGGAGCCAGAATTCCTGTAATGTACACACGCTCGCGGGGAGGGGGGGGGAGGAGGAGGAGGAGGAGGAGGGAGGGCGGCGATTGAATATGTAAATAGTTCAAGGTTAATTTTACTACGTGAGTCACCGGGAAAAATGTCATCCAACATCTGAGCTTATTATAACAGGGATCAGAAAAAAAAAAAGCCCCACCGCCACGGCTCGGTGTTTGTTGTTACAGGGAGCAGGACGTATCTGAAAGCAGCACATCCAGCGCCGGTGTCAGGGCTCGCTTCGCTCCCGCTCGCTCTCTTCCCGCGCGCTAAACGACACCCGGAGAGACGATTACCCTCTCCAAACGTACACACGAATTGGGGGAGGGTATTTTTAGCCAGCGCCTCGTATCGCCTACAGTATATAGATATCTCCGGATGATCTTCCCGACGGGACGGGACTCCGCGTGCTGCCAAGTATCAGCCGCGCTCCCGGCGCGAGCCTCGCGGTTGGCACCAGCCTCCCCGCCGTACATTTATATCCGCGCGAGCAAATTTATAGCTCCTGCCTAATAAAGGTCCCCGCAGCCAGCGGCGGACGAGGAGCCGCTGCTTTTTCCGTCCAGCGCGATCTGCAGAGTCATCGCCGCCCCGGCGTCCCCCCCCGCGGCAAGGTCAGCGCTGCCCGGGGACCGCGGTGCCCCCGAAGCGGAGCGACACGGAGGGGCAGGGCAGGCCTCCGCTCACCCCATTTCCCCCCAAATAAAGGCGAGGGGGCAGCCCGGTGCCGGCCAGGACGGGCAGCGCTGCCGGGGTTCGAAGAAGCTCTTGGGGATGGGATGTGCCAAGGGGTCACGGTGAGCATCCCTGAGAGCATCCCTGAGAGCATCCCCGGCGAGGATGCGGGCCCCCCCATGAGTCCCCTCCCGGCTCCCGCCAGGCTCCAGCCGGGGGGGTCTGAAGCTCGTCCAGTTCCACCCGCTCTCACCCCAGCAATCCCCCCCAGCGCCCATTCACTTTAATGGCTTTATGGGGCCGGAGGATCCCGGTTTAGCGTGCTGGATAGTAGGAAGTAGTAAAAGGCCCCAACGCGACTCCTGCGCCACTGCCCTGCTCTTAATTGCGGGGCTGCAGCCCCTCAACGCCTGCGCTTCCCACCCCTCTCCCCCCTGGAGCAGCCGCCGCCGCGTCCCCTTCCCCGCCAGCCCCTTCTCCCGCATCCCCCTCCCCGGCTGATGGGGCTGGGAGGAGAGATGCTCCGAAAACTCCAACTCCAGCCCAGGGAAAAATAAGGGAAAAGGAAAAAGAGAGGCCGCGACCATCCTGAGGAGGAGGAGGAGGATGCGTAGAGGAGGAGGAGGATGGGAAATCGGCCATTTCCCGAGGACGGCGGGGGAGGACGGGCTGGTGGCAGCAACACCCCGGCCCTTCCCCACCGGTACAGCACGACATCTATTCCCCTCCCTCCCCCGGCACAGGGGATTAATAAAAATTTGGGATTATATATTATTAACAGGCTGTAATTGGCAAGAAGGTGGAGAGAGGGGGGGTGGGAAATATGGATTAAAAAAAAAAATTGCCAAGTAAATTTATGCACTGTCGTCGCTTTACTACCTAATTAATTCAGTAATTTCAAAAACAATTTTATTTATGTTCCATTTACCACATCAAAAGTGCAAAGAAAAAAAAAAGCACCAAACCACAGTGATGCTAAAATAATACCTCAAGGCATCTATTTTTAATCAGGGGGGGGGGGGAAAAAAGAAGAAAAAAAAAAAGAGCCGGCCCCGGCTTCTATACAATCTCTGTCGGGCAGACCACCAACTCGGGGAGCGAAGCAGCCGAGCCCTCCGCGAGTGCCTTCCTGGCTGCCGAAAACAGAGCTTGTCAAAAAAAAACAAATCCATAATGGCCTGAGGCTCCTCTCCAATCTATTTTCTGCTCAGCTGGTTTTAAATGAAGTTATTATGAGTCATTAAAACACCCGCAAGCCTGTGGAAGTCAGCCAATTACAATTTTAAATTTAGCCTGTTCTCTACCCCGTTCTCTTGTTTTCTTCTTTTGCCCACATCAAGCTGCTTTTTGATTTTTATTATTGCTCTTATTATTATTATTATTTCCCTTCTCCCCTGTTCCACCCAAGTGGAAGAGACAGTCGTGAAAATCTCTGCGCTAGAAAGATATATCGGAGAAAGCCAAGGAGGGCCAAAAAAGGACCCAGCTGCGGAGCAGGCTGGGGTTTGGGGAGGCAAACGGCTTTGCCTCCTTTTTTCCCCGAGTGCCATCCAAAGGCGGTAACTGAAGATGAGGGAAAGAGCGAGGCGTGGGCTCCGGAGGGTTCGGGGGGCTCCCGAGCCCAGCGCGATGGCGGGCTGACACCGGGGGGGGTTCGGCCCCTCTCCCGGCCAAGCACCACGAGCATCCCTGGACCACGGGCGGCTCTCGCGGGAAGGATGCTCCGGCAGCACCTCCCGGGCTTGGGAAAACACCTGGAATGATGGGTCGGGGGCTTGGGGGACAGAGCCACCGCCAACATCAGCGCCCAGCCGGTGACGCCCGCCCCCATGCCGGCAGAGCCGGGGGGGGAGGTATTGTCATACATGAAAAAAAATCCCCCCAAATCAGATTTTGAGCTCAGCAGCAAAAACCAGGCAGGTTCTTACACAATGTCCCCCTTTTCCTCCGCCCTGCGAGCGCTGCTCTCCCCGGCAGCCGCCTCCCGGCAGGGGGGGAAGACGCCAGCGCCCACCCGAAGCCCCCTCGTCCCCGCGCGGGGAGCGAGCGCGGCGCGTCCTGCACAGCCCATAAAACTCCAAACAGCCTCCAGACACTCCCGCAATCGTCCTCCATCAAAACACTTTGTCTTGCATACAGAAATGCGGCGGGGCGCGCGCGGAATACCAAATCAGGCCGTGACGGTGCGGGGAGGCGGCTCCTTGGCAACGGGGGGGGGGGGGGGCTTCGCCGCCGCGCGACAGGAAACAAAATCTGTCAAGCCTGTTGGGCAAATGATAAACATTAGCGGTATTAAAAAAAACCAACCCAACACAAAAGCTGCGTAAATGGCTGGCGAGAGCACGGGGAGGGATGGGGGGCTCTCACCCCATTCTCCCCCCCCAGCCCTGGGGGGTCTCCAGCGCCGTGACCCCGGGGGAAGTTTGGGAAGTTGGGGCAGAAAGGTGGGGGGAGCGGGGGGCGACGGCCGCGTGGCCCAGGGGCGTCAACGTGATGGATGAGCATCGGGTGGGTTCGGTACCGGGGGGGTGGCGTGGGGGGTCCTGGCACCCCTGCTCTGCACCCCACCTTCGGGAACAAGGGGAAGCCAAAGGAGGGGAGCGGGGAGAAGCGGCGGCGGGTGAAAAATAAATCTATTTCATCAGGTAAGGGCAAGGGGGGGCGAGAAAGCAGCTGGCTCGGACCCAGCGGCCGGGTCCAGGAACGCAGCCAAAACAGGAGCTAAAAAGCAAACCATATTCTTCTGGTCTCAGCTCAGGCTCTCGAGGCAGAGAGGATGGGGAGGGGGGGGCGAGAGAAATGTATTTTTCATCAGCCAGTGTATAATTTATAAACAGCATTAAACAGTTTTTGTTTTCTTTCTTCCTCTCCCCCGTGTGCGCGGCTTGGCCGGCAGTCAAGCCTGCATTAATTTCTGCTGTGGGTACAGTGTGTTCTTGGATGCACATCTGCGGATGATCATAAACGCGGGAACGCTGGCAGAACATCCAGACCTGCCGGCGGGGCCGCTGACATCACCCGGCACCGAGCGCGGGACGGCGGCCAGCCGGGGCGGGGGGGGCCCCGGGGAGCCGCCGGGGGCCAGGGGACGCAGCCGCCCTCACCCCCACCGCCGGGACACCGGCGCCCCACGGAGATAACGCCGAGCAGGGGACGGCACTCGCGAGAGGGACGGGTGGCGGCGGGATGAGCCCCCTCCCCTGAAAACGGGCGGGGGGACGTGCCCTTCCCTCCTGCCCGAGGTACCGTCCCCATCGGCGCGTTGGGTCCCGCTCCCCCAGCACAGCCCGGCCCCTCGCCCCGCGGGACCGGGGGGCTTTTCTACATCCCCCTCCTGATGACAGAGGACGAATCGAGCGGATTCGGGTGGGGAGGGAACTGCTGGCAGCAGGGCAGGGGGCTGCGGGCGTTGCCCACACGTTGCTCACCAGCATCCCCATTTGCCGCCCATCAGCATCCCCATGTGCATCCACCTGCATCCCTACACGCTGCCCAGAGCGGAGAAGGACCACGGCAGCGGCTCCTGCGGGATGGAGAGGCAAAGCCAGCGGGGGAAAGGCAGAAACCCGCTTCCCTCCCTCTTCCTGAGCTAAATCCAACCGAAAGCGGGCGGTTTGGTAACCGCCATCCCAGGCCGCGAAGAAGCGCCAGGTCGGACGAGGATGCCGGCGGGGCTGGGACCGGCCTCCCCCGGCCAAATCGATGGCGCTTCTCACCCGCACCACAACGAGCCGGGTTTCCCGCCTCGCTTCCCACGGCGGCTCCTTTTCCCGAGAGAGGGGCAACTCTTCATAGTGCCTCTGGAGGCTGGAGCGTGCGCCTCTCGGCAGGCAGGAGCGGGCGGCACGTAGGGAAAGGCTTTGCATGGCATTAAGGGCTTTATATTTACGTTTTATAGCGGAGTGTAAACATTTGGCTGCGGATTTACCTTGCACCTGCGAGGCTGCAGCGATAACACCGCCGAGCACCCGCCACGACGCAGGGGCACTGCAACCCCCCCCGTCCCCAGGTCCCCAGTTTGTTCATTAATTTAAATGCACCTTTAGCACCGAGTATCTCCCAGAAACGCTCGGTCAGGGAGACGCCACCCCCCATTAAACCCGGCATTTGCCACCTTTGGCATGGGGGCGCTGCCGGAGGAGGGGGCTCTGGGGGGGCACAAGCCATCCCACCCCGACACCTTCCCATCGGCGCAGAGATGAGCCGCCACCGCCCCGGCACAACCTGGCCTCATCCCGGCGGGCGGAGGGGGGAGGCGAGGGGAGAGGTGCAAAGGTCTCCTGCTTTAATAAATAACAGCGCTGGAATTCGCGGCGGCTGTTTGCGAGCACAGGACAGAGCTCTCCCCGCCCCCCCCAGCCAGATTTAAAAAAATAAATAAATTAAAAAAAAAATAATTAATCCCGCGCGATGACAGGCTTGGCTCGGCGTTCACTGTACATACTGTACCCACAAAGCTGGCCGCCCGCCAGGGACGGGCCGCGAGCCAAAGCGACCATAACAAACACGAGCCGCGCGCGCCAGCGCCGGAGGGGGGGAACCAGCATCCCGCGGACCAGCACCGGACGGGGGGGACCAACAACCTGCACCCCAGGGACCCCTGTGCTGGGGAGACCAGCATCCCACGGACCAGCATCCCGCACCCCAGTGCTGGGGGGATCAGCATCCCGTGTCCCAGCACCCGGGGGGGTCCTACATCCCCCACCCCAGCACTGGGAGAGAGGACCAGCATTCCACGGAACAGCACCAGACGGGGGGGGACCAGCATCCTGCACTGCAGTCCTGGGGGGGAGGACAACCATCCCGGGGACCAGAATCCCACGTCCCGACATCTGGGGGGAACTTACATCCTGCACCCCAGCACTAGACAGAGCAGGACCAGCATCCTGCACCCCAGTGTCGGGGGGGGGACCAGCATCCTGCACCCCAGTGCTGAGGGGGGACCAGCATCCTGCACCCCAGTGCTGAGGGGGGGGGGGACGACACACCAGCATCCTGCACCCCCGTGTTGCGGGGGACACCAGCATCCTGCACCCCAGTGTCGGGGGGGGACCAGCATCCTGCACCCCAGTGCTGAGGGGGGACCAGCATCCTGCACCCCAGTGCTGAGGGGGGGACCAGCATCCTGCACCCCAGTGCTGAGGGGGGGACACCAGCATCCTGCACCCCAGTGTTGGGGGGGGGGACCAGCATCCTGCACCCCAGTGCTGAGGGAGGGGGGGACGACACACCAGCATCCTGCACCCCCGTGTTGCGGGGGACACCAGCATCCTGCATCCCAGTGTCGGGGGGGGGGACCAGCATCCTGCACCCCGGTGTTGGGGGGGGACCAGCATCCTGCACCCCAGTGTCAGGGGGGGACACCAGCATCCTGCACCCCAGTGTTGGGGGGGGGACCAGCATCCTGCACCCCAGTGTCAGGGCGGGGGACCAGTATCCTGCACCCCAGTGTCGGAGGGGGACGACACCAGCATCCTGCATCCCAGTGTTGGGGGGGGGGACACCAGCATCCCGGGGACCAGCCCCAGCAACCCGCCACTGCCTGCGGGCACCCCGGGGAGCGCCGACGAGGGGCAGAGGGGGAAAAGGAAATATGAATATAGGGGGGAAAAACAGGTAACAAACTAGATCAAAACACAAAACGTAACACGGCTTCCTCGCAAAGCCACCTGCACGCACAGCTTTGGCTGCGGCACCTGCCACCCCGAGTGATCTGTCCTCAACGGAGCGGGACGAGGACCCGCCCCTGCCTCTGAGCAAAGGGGGCCGGGGGCCACCTGCATTTTTTCTTTCCCATTAAACCCCCCAGCTGTGTGCGGGGCTGCACGCCCAAGGGGAACAGCAGCCTACATTGACTTGCAGAGCACAAGCCTTCCCCCCAGCGCAGCGCTCCAGCCCTTCCCTATCTATTTAATTAAAGGGCCTGCATCATGTGAACCTGCTAGTTAGATTCATTAGGCAGAGAGCGCCTAATTCCGCAGCAGCCGTGCTAATGAAACTGCGGCGGGCGCCCGTACGCGAGGAACACGCTGCCGGGCCACGCGCAGGAGCTGAAGCGGAGGCGATGCTCGCGCCACGAGCAGGGCTGGACGACGAGCAGCCCCGCGGTACGCAGGGTTTGTTATTCCGAGCTCTCAGCCCAGAAAAATATTTCCCCAATTAAGGAATTGAAAACAAACTCCGAGAAAAAATAACAAAACGAAATAAACCAAATTACTGCGCAACTGGAGAAGAGGTTCGCAATGTGCTGTGCTGGGAAGGGCAGAGGAGATGCGTGAGCCAGGCGGCCGCAGCGTCTCGGGGTGGGCACGGAGAGCATCCCCCCGTCCCAACCCCCAGCGTTCCCCCCCGTCCCGACCCCCAGCATCCCCCCCAACCCACCTGAGTGAGCCAGTAAGTGCATTCGCAGCCGCAAACTGTCCAGGAACCGCTTCCCGCACAGCTCGCATCCGTACGTCTTCATCCCGCTGTGCAGCTTCCTAGGGGAGAAGACAGAGGGGGGGGTTAGTCCTGCTGCGCGCGGGGGAAAGGTTATCCGAAATGACGCCCGAAACTTCCCCCTACTTCACCCAACCGACGCGTGGCCCGCGCTCGGTTCTGCCCGGAGAAGCCCCGTAGGAAGGGCACGGGCGGGAGGCCCTGAGTGACCCCCCAGCGCGGAGGAGATGACCTTCTCCAGCTTAATGCTTGTTATCGTCACTACAGTTGCATTCTTTTAATAAGCCAAATAGATCTGAACTCCAGAGTTAATGCAAAGTATGTTTTGGCAAACTTATGGCAAACTTCTTCCCCATGCACCGGCTGCTTTTGAAAAAGGTACTATACTCCCCCCCCAAAAAAAATTAAAATAAAATTAAGAGGTTGTTCGTATGCATTTCTGACTGAATCCCAATTTCCACCCCAATTCGGCGTGACACAAATCACAAGCGAATGGTAACCAGCAGCTGCAAACAGGAAACGTGCCACTCGGCGTTTCCTGGCACGGCGAGGCCGGGCTCAGCGCCGCCGCGGCGCTGCACAGCCTCCCGCCCGCATCCCCGCTCCCGCTCCCCACCGCGGGCTGGGCTCCCCCGCAGCGGGCACCGCGCACGGCATCTCCCCCCTCTGCCACCGCGGCCAGACCCGCCTTATCCCCGTCCCTCGGCCGTGGGGACGGTGATGCTCCGGCTTTGGGTAGCGAACAACCCACCGCAGGTCGGAGCCCCTTCAGCAGATGGCGTTTGCACAGACCCGGGCGGGAATATCGCCCGAGCCCACCTTGCCCCACGAGCCGCCACCGCCAGCCCAGGGCAGCCCCGCTCCCCCCATGGCAGAGGAGCGTCCGAGGGCGGCTCCCCCCACAGCGCCGGGGGGACGTCACGCAGCACCCCAAACGCCGGGCACGGCTGCTCCTGGCTGTGTCTCACCACGTGCTGGCGATAAATGGAGGCTTTTGCAAAGCGACCCGGCTCTGCGGGTGGGAGCAGCACCGATAACCCCCCCGCCCTGAGCCACAGGCGCTCCCAGCTCCGGCGAGGCCTCCGCACCCAGCCACACCGCGGCTCCTGCGAGCCCTTCGTACCCGCGGCCGGGGAGGGCTCGCGACAGCGGCACGTGCAAAGTTTCAACATCGGATGCTGTAAACAGAGAAGTATTTGTATGTGTTTGAGGAGTCACACAGCAAATCGCTGCGTGCCGACCTCTGCTCGCATCCACCATTTATCATCACTCTGCAACAAGACCAGCGTATTTTTATTGCCTTGTTGCCAAAGACAAAACAGAAACGGTCTTGTCCGGGGCTGGACGCCCAGCCCTCCTCCCTCTGCCGCTCCCGCGGGAGGGCTCGGCCCCGGCCGCGCTCGGACCGCTGGTCTTCTGCACCCAGCCCGGGGTGGGGGCAGATTTTGCTGGGCGTCATCTTTATTCTCCCCCCCAGTTTTACCGGCGTGAAGCTGCTGCTGCACTGAGCCCCAGCAGGAGCATCCCTGCCATCCGCAGAGAGCACGGAGACCCCAACCAGGGCGCACAGGGTCTGGTTCCCTCACAGGTGTGCACAGCAGATGGCCCCGCATCCCATCCTGCATCCCAACCTGCATCCCATCCCGCATCTCACCCTGCATCCCGCCCTGCTTCCGAAATCACATCCCAACTCGCATCCCAACTTGCGTCCCAATGCGCATCCCGCCCTGCATCCCATCCGCATCCCACCCCACATCCCATCCTGCATCCTGCCCCGCATCCCAACGCACATTCCAATGCACATCCCACCCCACATCCCATCCTGCACCCCATCCCACATCCATACCTGCATCCCAACCTGCACCCCAACCCGCATCCCACCCCGTATCCACGCCCACATCCCACCCAACAGCAACGCCAGAGGTGCTGGACCGCGGGAGGAGACGCCGCGACGTTCCGCACCGAGCGAAGGCCGCGGAGCGGGAAGGGAGCGGAGAGGAAGAGAGCGGGAGTTGGTTTCACCTCTCAACTTTGCTGCATAATGTAATTATTAATCAGGCTTGTCCTGAATTCACTGTGTCATAGCGGAGGATTAAGAGTCATGCACGAATTCAGGCCAAGAAGGTTTACAATCCAGAGGATTTATCCGCCTTGCAAAAATAAATAAAACACCAGCCTCCTGACAGACTTCTGCTGCCAAGAAGTCAGCTAAATAAGTGACAACCTTCTCCTTTTGCATTTTTAATGAGGGACGTGCCTGTCACGCTCCCCGGCCGGGGCTGAGCTCGCTTCTGCGCTTACCGCCGGGTTTAAACCACTTTGTCAGGAGGAGCGCAGCGTCCCCGGTGCCAGCGCTGCGGCGCTCGCCTCGCGGAGGCCACAGCGCCTTCGCAGTGAATTAAAGCGTAATTGGATAATTAGTTCGAGCAAAACTTGCGAGGTTCGGGGTTTTTTTCCCTAAAGCCAGCCTCGAGACGCGGAGGGGAAACCAAGGGACGAGTTTCCTTTCTCTGCGCCGCCCGAACCCGCAGAAATGCCGGGGAAACCAGCGCGGAGCCCAGCAGGGAGAGGGGGAAAGACGGGAGCTGGAAACCCGCGTCTCCATCGGGCTCCGGGCGCTGCCATTTCCCCTCCTCGCGTCCCCTCCGCATTGTTTTAACGCGCCGAGTAATTTACTCGCAATATCTCTATCAACAAATTTCAGCGGCAACAAAAGTTTTCCATTCGGCGCCTGCCTATAGGACGATCTTATCGCGCACCATCTTGCACGGTCCCTTTCAACAAGGTCTTAAAGCGCTTTATCTGCTCGGTTTCCCGGTAGCAAAATATGATTGAAACGTTCTATTTCTGCTCGCCGGATTAAGGAGATGTTGCAAAACGGCACAAAAACCTGGCAGATGTAAGCAAGGTATTACGGCTGCTGGGGCTGTTAAGATCTGAGGGGAAAGATCAATACGTGCTTCTAAAGTTGCGCCTCCAGACAGCGGGGGGAGAGGTTAAGGACGTTAAAATACATCACGGCTCGGCGATGCTGCCCCAACCCGCCTGCAAAAACATAAACCATGCTTTATTATTCCAATCCGACGCTGAAATTACGCTCCACGTGTTATGTTCTCCTGCAAGGTCCCCACCGGCAAATGAGCCGAGACGACGCTCGTGGGATGGAGAGTAGCGGCAAGCGGGGAAATCGCCCTTTTTTTGGTCAAAAGACAATTTTCCTCCGTAATTCCTGCTCGCACGAAGCCGGCCAAAGCGAAATATGGCTGGAGGATGCTCTGGGGCGGCGAGGATGCTCCGGCGGCATCCCGGGGCCGGGACCGACCTCACCGAGCGAGTCCCGGCGCAGTTTGGCGAGGGGCTCTCCGGGGGGGGTAGGACCCACCGAGGGGCGACCCCCCCCTCCCCGCCCGGCTCCGGCAAACAAAAGCCGGGCGGGGGGCTGGCCCCTCGCAAGCTGCCGGTAATTAAAAAGGCCTGTAAATGCCCCGCAAAAAGCACTTCAAAGGGACGGCGATTCCAGCGAGACCGCGCGGTGTAAAAATTATGAGTTTTCCCCACAGGGTGCTTTGTGTGAAAGGGCCGGGATCGGTGGCAAACGCCGCTGCCTGCTCCCGGGGGATGCAGGGGCCCGACGGAGCGTCCTTGGGGACACGGGGGCTCGATGGAGCATCCTTGGGGATGCGGGGGCTCGATGGAGCATCCCGGGGGACGCGGGTACCGACGCAGCCCCGGCACCTACGGACCACCGCAGCTGGCCCACCACGAGCAAACTCCGGCTCCGGCCGCCTAAAAACCTGCAGAAAACCACCTTCTGCTGTTTTTATTTCAGGGGCTGCGGTGTCCCGGCCCCTGCCCACCGCCCCTTTTTGGGAAGCGGGGAGGAGACCCCCTCCCCTCCGCGCCAAACAAGACACACGGCTTCTGGCCGTTTGATTACTTTTAAGTGTATATTTTTCCCCTCAAACAGAGTGAATACAATGGTTAGGAAATTTGACAGAAAACTATTCCGAGCCATTTATTGCCTTAATGCGCACCTTTGTCCAACAGGCAGTTTTGACAGGAGCGATAAATTCCAAATTTATGTCAACAGAGCATATGTTGAACACCTCATTTCTGAGCTAAAGCGGCATGCTGCCCCATAAATCACCCTTCTGTTTGAAATGAAAGTAGATTACGGGCCCGTGTTATTGAGCAGTTAGAGCCAGAGTCGTATAAATCAGAACTTTTAACTCCAGGCGATCCGGTCTGCAATTAACCGAAGGGCACTTTGTCATCCGCGGGCCGGGGCGCAGCCTGGCAGGGCACAGGGCTACCGGGGACCGGCAACAGCCCCGGGAAGGGCGCGGGGCGGTGGGGTTTGGCCCGGGGATGCCAGCCCAAGGGGCTGCCGAGCCCCCACGCCGCTGCCCGCAGCCCCCCGCGGCCACGCTTTGGCAGCCGGTTCCAACGCGGCGGGGGAATCGCGGGGCTGGTGCGACACGAGCGGTTCCTCGCAGTCCCCATACGGCAAAAGTAAGACAAAAATACACATCGGTGCAGCACTCGGAGCCCTGCGCTGGCTGGGAAGTGAATGGCACAGATGGAAATCTGCCCTCGTGCATTCGGCACTGGGTTTCCTGGCACCTCCCGATGTCCGTTCGACAGCTCGAGACCCTCATCCTGTGGCACTGCCCCTGTCCCATGGCATTTCCCACCTCCCCATGGCATTTTGCCCCCATTTCACTGCATTTTCCCTTCCCATTTTTGCTGCATTTCCCCCCCTCCCATCGCATTTTGGCCCCATTCCGCCCCATCTCCCCCTGTCCCACGGCATTTCTGCGGGACGCTGCTGCCGGGGCTCAGTCCCACGCCGGAGCTGTGTCGGGTGAGGGGGCAGTTCCCACCCGCGGGAGCAGCAGGGCTATAAAAAGCCTCAGACGCTAAGTATTTCCTTTCCTATAAAATATTCATTGCCGCGCGCGAGAGCCAGGGAGCAGAAACCTCAAGCGGTTCCAACTTTGTGCCGCAGCAATAACGGAGTTTTATAGGCGCCTTCGGATTTTATTTCCAGCGGGCGAGGGCCGCGGTGCCCCGGCGGAGGGGGGGCTGCCGGCCGGCGCATCCCTGCGCCACGCGGGACGGCAAACCGGCACCCCCGCCGGAATAACCCCTCCCTGCCCCCCAGTTCCCACCCGCGCGCCTCCCTCGCCCGCGTCAATCGATGCGAAAAATCAATCCGTCCCCCGGTCTGTTTTATGGAGACGGAGGTGCCACGTCTCGCGTGCGGCGGGGGTCTCGCGGGAAGCCAAGGTCAGCGGGCAGCAAGCCGCCCGCAAAAGCCGCCTCAGACACCCTCCCGGCCGAGGGGGCGATTCCCCCCCCCAGGGCGGTTATTTACGAGGCCGGGTGACGGCGGAGCTGGCGTGGGACGCGGCGCTGGGGACACGGGGCTCCTGCACAGTCACCGCTCTGCCGATTAAAATAGCAGGGAGAGCTATTAAGGGCACGGGGAAGGGGGAAGGGAGCCGAGACCTTTCTTTCCGTTCAATAAATTAAGAAGGAAAAAAAAAAAAAAAACTCCGACCCAAACCTGCCCTCAAACCACCACCGCTCCTAAAAAAAAATGAAATAAATCTTACAGGAGCTGGAAATAAAGATTTTACTATTTCCGAACATAAAAAAAAAAATATCATGGGGGGGGAGGGGGAGGAATAGCTATCAATAGAGAGCACTAAAACTCCCTGCCCGGACAATATTTATATTTACCATGAGCTAATTCATGAGCTTTCACCAGATGCTGTGGCGTGACATCATTTCAGCACGATGCCAACGCTTCCCCTTTCCAAAGAAGCCGAGGAAAGGATCCCTCCCTCCGTTTTCCCTCACCTTACACAAAAAACAAGCGGCCGACGCCAAAAGCACGCTCCGAAATCTCCTCGCGGCCCCTGCCCACAGGACCGCTGGTAAACGCTGCCGCCGGGCAGCACCCCGGGCTCAGACCTGCGCTAGTCCTCAATAACCAGTATTGCCTGGGATTTCCCGGGACGGATGATCCCCCCGGGGCGAAACTTGGTGCATCGCAGCCCCCGCACCCCGTCCCTGCCCACTGGGGTCCAGGGGCACTCGGGGGGCTGGCGCTGGATGGGATGAGCGTGGATGGGAAGCCATCGGACGCATCCCAGACTGTGCAGCCGGACCACGCGGGGTTTCAGCAGGGGATGCAGGATGCAGCCGCGGCACGGTGCCGTCGGTGCTGAAGGTACCGGGTGGCAGTGGGTGCCGCCGGCCCAGGGAACAGCCCCCCCATCTCTGCTGCCCCACCGCCAACACTCGCCACCCACCCAAAAAACTCCGAGCTGTCACACTGCCACGGGAGCGCGGGCGCCGAGGGGTTAAGGCATCGCAACACACGCAGCCCCGCGCAGAATAACCGGCGCTAACTCAGCGTCCAAAATCATCATCCCCGTTCTTTGGGCAGCTGGTGACACCGGCGCGGGGAGCGGGGCGAGGAGCGTGCGCGTCCCCGGGCGGCACCGACCCCGCGCCGGGCATCGCACCCGCCGCCGCCGGACGCTCAGCAAACGCGGCACAGGTGACAGAGGCGCCAGGCGCGGCCGCGCCGGAACTTATTCTGAAAAATAATACCAAATTTCGACAAAAAAGCAAAGTGACCTCAGCGCCGAGTACATCTGCCGCAGCAGTGGCGTGATTATTCAGATGTTTTGATTCCTAATTCAGAAATAATAAGCGGTTCATGGATTCCAAGTTTAAAAATACATTCATCATCTGGTTTCCTTAGCAGCACGTGTGCCGTTGGAGCACCAGCGCGGTCCACGCACGGCGGCCCCCCGTTCCTCCTAACTGTAAGGGGTGTCAGGACAAGGGGAGAGCACTCGGCATCGGGAGATGGGACCATCCCGGGATGGTCCAGGCAGCATCCCACCCGGGGAAGAGGGAGCCTGCGGCTTCCAGGGCGCCGAGGAGTTGGCGAAAGTCCCCAGGGAGCCAGAAGCGGGGAGAGCGGAGATGCCAACGGGAGGCTGGAGCAAAGAACAGCTTAAATAAAGGGGAGAGTTTCAGGGGAGGGGGATTTCTGTTTTAATTTCCACTCTCCAGCGCCCCGACGGCAGGGAGGAGGCTGGACGCGCATCAGCACAGGGTGGTACCCGCGGCGCTGAGCCCCTTCCCCGGGCTGCGCTCACCTTCAGGGAGCGGGGAGAGCCCCCACCGGGCAGCGGGGCTGGGGGGATGTCCCCATGTCCCCCCCCACGCCATTACACCCCTGCTACGCTCAGTTTTATCTTCCCAGCAGGTTTTGCACAGCATCCTCTTCTCCCAGCCCCGCTTCTCCCCCCGGGAGGGCGCAGTCTCCCCTCCCCGCCAGCTCCTTCGGGTCCCTCCTGCCGGAGGGAACAAATCCGCAGCAGAGCACCGCTCCCCTCGTTACCCAGACGATGCTGATGGTGGTGCCCCCCTCCCCGGCTGCCACCAGCCCGGCCGGGTACCGCGCGGGATCGGGCACAAAGCCCAGGCAAACGCCGTCCTTCCAGCGAGCGGCCCAGATCCCGAGGAGTTTTATAAGGTAATCAAATATGCAAGAGATTCAACAAACTAATTTCGAGCACACACCTGGGGTCCTCTGATAATGTCGGTTGTGCCTAAACAGCGCAAGGATTAAAATTTCATAGAGTCATGATTTCATCAGTCGCTAAACTACAAAGGATTAATTAACAGCCAGGGAAGAGCTCATGGCTTGGAAATACAGTCTTAAGGAAAATATCTATCTCCGCTCTCCAGATGTCAGCACACAGACGAATAAAGCGCTTTGATGAAAACACTTCCTTATTATTAGCGACTCCCAAATATTGTGGTTTTGCAGCTAGAATTAAGGATGCCCAATTGCAACCCGCCGCCGCCGGGCTCCGTGTGCCGCACCGTTCCCTCCCAGGGGGGTCTCAGGCTGCAGCCCCCCGGGATGCGGCCGCCGGCCGCACGAGCAGGTCCCACGCTGGGATTTTGGGGATCGGCAGAGATGCCTCCCCCGGGCCGGGGGTGGGAAGAGCCGCAGGCTGGGGGGGTCTCGCCTTTGCTGCCATGCAAACCTCGGCTCGCTGCCCCCGGAGAGCCTCCCGAAGCATCCCCCCGCAGCCGTGCTGGAAAAGCCTGGAAAGGACGCGAGGGCACCGACCCGCCGGAGCCCCACGAGGGCTGCCCGCAGCCCCCCCTCAGTACGCACTCGCAGAAGCCGCGACACCCCCGCCTCGGGACGAAGGCTGGCGACATCCGAGCGGCAAAGCGGCGATTCGCCCCGGGGCGTTTGGCGGGCGCAGGGTAACACCTGCCCCCACGCAGAACCCCGCCAGGCCCGGGGCTCCCCCTCCCCGGCGCACACGCCGCTGGCACCCGAGACGCGCGGCGGGAGCGCGGCAGCGGGTCCCCCTCCTTCCCCGGGAAGATGAATGAGGGAGCTGTCAGGCAGGGACAGGCGCGGCGGTTGTGTTGCTGTAAAGGGGCAGTGGAAGTGTCTTTGATTAATGAAACCCTAATACCCGGCTGTTACACAGCCCTTCTCCGGCAGAGAGAGATGCCCTGGGACAGGCTGAAAACACCGCGCTCCGCAAGGATTCCCAGGAAAGGCTTCTCCCGACCCCAGCCCAGTGTCCTCCTGCCCTCTGCCTGGGCCCGCGCCGCCTCCTCGGGAGTTCCCAGGGCTGACAAAGAACTAATTATTTCCAATTAGAAGCTGGGAGATGAACATTACGCACCTTGTCAAGCCAGTAAATTAACGCATCTGGACTGCGCCGGGCCCCGGTGAGAGCCCGGAGCGCCCAGGGCGAGGTGGCGGCAGCGGGAGCAGCCACTCGGAGGTGCCGCAGCCCGGGGACGGCGAGCCGGGTCTGCCGGACCCTGCCACGGCCAGGGTCTCCTCCGGCACGGGCATCGATAGCTGGCACCAGCCGGGGAGCAGCCCTGCAGGGCTCCTGCGGAGGGTCCCGCACCGGGCAGAGGGTTCAGGCGCTGCTGCCGGCGATGCCGCGCTGTGCGACGGCACCCATGCGTCTGGCTGGGCTTTGGTTTGCGTGGGCTGGGGTCACGCCGCGGGAGCCTGGGCCCCGGGAGCCACCGGCACCCCAAAGCCCCCAGGTACCGGCTGCTCCCCCTGCAAACGCACGAGCCAGACACGTATTCCACAATCAGGAGTGTTTCTCCCAGCCCTTTGCTCCTCTTGGAAACGCCAAGTGCCCCCGGGATGCTCTGACCATGGCAAAGACCAGAATCACTGGGAACACGGGGATGGCCGTCCTGGGAAAAATGAGCGCTTTCACCCAGGCTGTTTGTGCAAAACGCCCCGTTTTCCACCCAAGCCCCCAGGGTGGGGACACAAAATGCTTACGACCAGCAGTTCAGAGGCACGATTTACTACCCCGGAGAACGGAGCCTGGTCGGAGCGGGGCAGCATCCATGCGGACGGCTGGGATGGGGGGGCTTGGACCAAGGCCGTCGCTGTCCATCCGACAGCGAAACACTCCCATGGAAAACCTGCTGTTCGGGAAGGACTATGGAAGTGGGAGGTGTCAAAAGAGCTGGGGCAGCCCGCGCCCCGGCGGAGCTGCTGGGAGGGCACGGCACGGAGGGGTGCTGCATCGCCTCCGCGGTGGCTGCATCGGCTTTGCTCCCCAAACCCCCCCCAGCCCCGCAAACATCTGTGGGGAGGGGAGCGAGCGGCCGCTGGCCAAAATCACGCTGGAAACTTGTCCCCTCACGGAAGAACACCGTGGGCAGACGTCGCTGGCCACGGGCAGGACGTGGGCAGCGTCGCGCCCCAGGATGGGGACGGGGCGCATGGGACCGGCAACTTTCTCCTTTATTTTTTTTCCTTCCTGCATCAGCTCAAACGCTGGCGCTTTAATAGGAAGAGCGCTGCCTTCAGCGCTCCGTAATCGGTTTTGCTCAGCCTACAACATGTTTTCGCTGAAAAAATAAATAAATCCTTTCCGGGCGAGCCAAGTTAGGAGCGGGACGCCAGCCCTGACGGCACGCTCCGCTCCCCCCGGCCCCGGCCAAAAGTACGCGGCGTCCCAAACCCAGCAGCGCGGGCGTTGCTGAGCCGTCCTGGGGCCCCGGGACCCCTCCGAGGAGCCTCGCTCGCCATTAATCCATCGATGTGCAGCCTCGCCCCCCCTCCCCGGCGTGCACAACAGGTTCCATGCAAATTCGGGAGCTTTTAAATTATACCGTTAATGAAAGCAAATAAAAGCAGTTAAAAGGCAATTTGCTCAATTGGTGTTAATATTTAAGCACAGCATGTGTAAAAACGAGATCGCAGAATTCGGTTTCGCCACGAGAAAACTTTTGGCCCCAACTTTCCCGCGGAGAGGACGGAGCGCAGCCGGCCGGTCCCGGAGCCCCTCGGCGGCGGGCAGCCGGGCTTTTTATGCAGGAAACACCCCGTGCTCCCCCCAGCAGCTCCCCAAATAGCCGGTGGGACCGGGAGTTCCTCTGCCAAGGGGCGCACTCGCGATCCCCCCAGACCTGCCGTGAGGGCGGGAGCAGGGGAGGCTTCCCAGGGTCTCCCCGCCGGGCACCACAGCCTCTTCATCCAGCGCGCTGGCCAGGGAGCGGGAGCAGGATCTTTACGGTAGCCGGGGTTCCCGGACATATCCCATCCTGGGGGGAAGTATTTTGGACGTGCATGGGGCTGCCCATGGGCCACCCAGCACCCGGGGGAGGCAGCGGTCCACAGGGCGCATCCCTGCACGCCGGCATCCCGCTGGGAACCTCGGGGGGGAAAGAAGGGGGAGCACGGGGACGGCGCGAGCCCTCAGCATCCCCTGCTCCCCCGGGACTCCGCTCACCCACGGCAATTCGGGCTCGTGCAGGCAGAGGAGCTGCCAGTGTTACACCGAGCCCCCCACCTCCGGCACAGCACCGCAGCCACACATAAACCCAACAAATCCCAAATCGGGAATGCGGCGGCCGCTGCGCAAGGAGAAAAGCACCGGCCAGCCCGAGGTACCAGGGGATGCCCGAACACCAGCATCCCCGCGAAGCACCCTCCCGGTCACCATTTCCCACCTAGTGATGCCGGGAGGGCCCTAACGCTAACTCTTAAAGAAGAACGGTAACGGCGATCTGGCATCAAAATAACGCAGGCAAAAAAAGCGATCTCGTTTCCCTTCCTCAGGGAGTTGGTCCGTCGGCGGGGAAAGCCGAGTTTTGCATCACGCAACACAAAAGCAAAGGATGCAGCTAAAGAAGCGCTGCTGCTCCTCCGGTTTCTAACGTGCAGTTACGGCCAGCAGAGTGGCGGCTAACGCTTGCCCCTCAATTAAGGCCGGCTCTTGGCAATGCCCCGTTTGGCGGGTTATGATGCTCTCGCATAAATTCGCTTTCAAAACAGGAGCCGCCGGTGAATGAGACCTCGGTTTCTAATGGTTGGAAATATTTTGTACACTCTGCTGCTCCCTCTGTACCCCTTTGTCGGGGCCGAGGTCTGCAGGCTAAAGCGGGTACCAAAAGACCATCTGTAGCTCCCGTCTTTACAGAGAAGTTTAAATAGGGGGATGAATGAGCACAGGAATTAATGAATGATAAAGCCGTATGGTCTCAGTCAGCCTCCTACGCCTGTATGTGGTATTCAAACCCTCCCAGCCTTCTGCCACAAAGGGAGGTTTCTAAGCTGCAAAAAAAAGGGGGAAAAAAAAAAAGGGGGGGTGGTGGGGGGTGGTGTGCGTGCAGGTTTTTAACAACAAACCCGGCGACTTGCCCCAGAGTTCCCACCAGGTTTCCTGGCTCCGATCGGGGGGAAAGGCACGCGTTAACGCCGAGCGGGGGGAAGAACGCGTGGTTTCCCCACAGCCGGCTGTAAACCCCCCCTTTGGCAGCAGAAGCGGCCCAGGAGAGTCGGTGCCGGGGCTTGTCGGCGCTAACGGGGGTCCCGGGGAGGGGACCCGGGGGTCCCGCACCAGCAAGGGCAGGCAGGTGCCGGAGGGGCCGCCTGGAGCAGCCGTGCCACCTTCCCCTCGCCAGCGCCCGCTGCGTCCCCACCATCCCTCCGGCACGGGCTGGAGGTGCCCGGGGAGAGCTGGCAAACCCCGACAGGCCCCGAGGGGGGTTTTGAGCGAGGGGTCGCAGCGAGGATGCGCTCCCTGCCCAAAGTGCACCCGTTACAAAGCAGCTCCATTAAAAAAAAAAAAAAGGTAAAAAATGGGTTTGAGGAATGCTCGCGGAAACCAAACCTGCTCGCCCGTGCTGCAGAAAGCGCAGCCCCGTCCCTCCAGCCCTGCTCGCCGCGGGGGTGCCGGGCGCCCGCGACGCACCCTGGCCCTGCGGCGCTGAGCGACGCCGACCCGCTCCCCCCCGGAGAAGGTGCTCCGGGTCCCGGTGCCGATGGCTGGAGACTAAGAGGTGAGACGCAGGGAAAGACAAGGGCATGGATGGTATCACCGACTTTGCTCCCGCAATCCCGAAATGCTAACAAGGTAAACACCCAGGATCAAACGCCCCAAATCTTTTTGATTCCTACTCAAAAACAGGTGGTGCCGGGGGGGGGGCGGATCGTTCCTCTCCAAAATAACCCGCCGGAGGTTGAGGCAGCGCAGCGCAATACTGCAACGCTACTTTTATTTTAAGAGCCGTCATGTGTAAAGCATTAGCGTTTTGGAAATTGCATTCTCGAGTTAATTAAATGGACAATCTTTTATACATAAAAAGTGAAAGCAAGCAATTAAAAGCCCGGCGAGGAGGAAGTGCCTTTTTGGCGTCGGGCGCTGCCCCTCGGTGCCGACGCCTGCGGCGCGGGTTGTGCTGCCGGGGGCCAGCTCGCACCACAGCGAAGTTCACCTTCGGGATTCGGCATCGCAAGACCCCGCGCTGGACCGGCCCGTGGGTCCCCTTCCCCCTCCCGAGGAGCCCGTGGAAACCACGCGCGCTCAATTCACGGATTTCCTACGCATAGGCGCGTTCAGCGGCCCGCGCTGCTGTGAAAACCCGCAGGAGTTATCTCTGCTGCAGTAAAACGCCGACCTTCAGTTTTAGGCAGGAGGTAAAGTTCACCATCGATTGGACTCACCGTAATCTGTTGATAATTACTATTATCTCCGAGTTAATCTTGTGAGAGGTCAACAGTTTTACAGAAATCTTGCAAGCCGTGCCTTTTGCTTCCCAACTTCATATCTGGGCCAAAAGGTCAATTACCGCAGGTTGCTAACTTTGGAGGTTTTTAAAAAAACCCCACCCCCCTGCGTGCTCCCCCCCCAGGCCCCCGGGCGCGGGGGGCGCGGGCAGGGGCTGGCCCTCGGCCTGGGGAACCCCTCAAGCCGCGGGGCCTCGGGGCTCTGGGCTCACGGGGAAGAGTTTTCTCACCTCGGGGCTACTCCCAGTCCCGAAACTGAACCGGGCTCGTAGGGTGGGAGCCTCCGCCGCTGAGGGCTCGGGCGTCCCCTGCGCACCGGGATGCGGCCGGCGGGTCCTCGGCACCGCGCTCTGAAGGCACCGACTGCACCCCGCAAAGCGTCGTGTGTTTGTGCAGCCACCTCCCTTCCCAAGTGCGTGAAATGAGCATTTAAAGCCCCGGACCCGGCTCCCATCCCTGCTCCACGACAAACGGGAGCGGAGCAGGAACCCGCAGTGGGGGGGGGCTGGGGAGAGCCGCGGGGATGGATGGAGACGCGGCCCCATCTCCGGCCCCGCCAGCCTCTCCTCGCGCTGCGTCACCAAATATCATCCCTGGCATTATCGTACCCCCCGCGAGGGGATGCTGCCGGGCGGGTTTGGGGGGTGCCGCGGGGGGCTCAGCGCGCAGCGGCGGTGGGCTCGCAGCGCAACCCGGGGCGCCGGGCATCGCTCAAGCGCTCCGCAGGCAGGTGTCATAAACAAGCAGGCACATGGCAAACATATCGATTTCCCGGAGCTTATCGCGCAGCAACCGGTGCTCAGTTACCAGGCTACTTTAATATGTAATTTACTGCGAGGAGGGAGAGCGGGGCTGAGGGCGGCTGAAATATTTACCGTGGGGTGGTCGGGGAGGCGGGAGGCGCGCGGGAGCTCGGCTGCGCCGTGCCGCGGGCGAGCAGGAGGGGTGGCACGGCGGCCCTCGCCTCTGGCCGGCCTTAGTGTTTTCCAACTATTAAAAAAAAAAAATCCGCCCCTCGCCGCCGCGACCGAGTGTTTACACAGATGCTATTAATCTTCTTCTGCAACTGTTTACGCTATGAAAATATAGTCTCAGCTGCCCGGGCTCTCCATCTCCTTAAT
The DNA here is from genome assembly GCA_008658365.1 of Alca torda. Taxonomy (NCBI): domain Eukaryota; kingdom Metazoa; phylum Chordata; class Aves; order Charadriiformes; family Alcidae; genus Alca; species Alca torda. The sequence goes on along the minus strand of CM018093.1, from coordinate 7,964,443 downwards.
TTAAATTCAGATGCTTAATTTCTGTCAAAACAGAGCCCACCGAAATTACCTCCATCCATTTCTGGTGCTCGACTCGCCTTGTCACCCAAGAGCGTGCCCGGCAGAGCCGGGAGGGAGCCTGGGAAAGCTGCATTGGGAAGACTTTTCTCCTCCGGCCCACCTGGGACCAGCCCTGAAGACCCAAATCAGCCTGTTTTATGCACCGAGGCTGGGATAACGCTGACACCGGGTCACGGACCCCTCCGGGCAGAGGGGATGCTCGGCCCCACACCCGAGAGCTAAAGCAGGAGGCAATCGCCCTCCCGGAGGCGCCGCAGCATCCCAACCTCCACCACCTGCGCCGAGTCTCCGACAAAACACAACTCTCCACCCATCAGGGGCTGGAAACGCACCTATTTCTGAACGCGTGTCACCAGCCGAGCTGCGGCGGGGGAATTCGCCGTCCGCGCCCTCCCGGCACCTCCGGCCACCTCCCGCGCGCTGGGGCATCGGCAGACGCGGTGCTCGAGGGAGCCCTGGCACCTGCGGCAGGTTTGCATTCTCAGGGTACAAAATTTTAAAAATCCTCTTTATGCGCTGCCTCTCGGTAGATCTTTTGGAATTTACAAGATAAATACTGGTAATTTGATTCTTATCTTCTTCAAATCCAATTCTAAGGCAATTCTGTGTAAAGGACACTAATTATAGCCCGCGGGGAAAGAAAAGGTAACCCATCAGCGAGAATACACTTGAAACGTTTAAAGAGGTATGGGACACTGAAAAGTTAAATAGATTTCAAATCTGCTCTCGCAAGAACAATAATTTGTCGGGTGAAAACGATTCTCTGCGCCATTCCCGCTCCCTGCTTTTGGCGACGGGCTCAGAGCTGGGCCGGGAATCCCGGCATTTGCCGGGGCTTCGGTTCTCTGCGGATCTTTCGGAGGCTGCCGGCCGTCAGGAGCAGGCTGCGGCAGCGGCGGCGGAGCCGAGCCCTTACGCAGACAGGCACGCTGCTCTTCACCCCTGCCTCCCCACGCTATTTACCCACGGAAAGGCACAAGTTTATACGCGCAGGAGAACGTGATGAGCAACATACACCGAGTGGCAAAACCGCCGCTCCTTAGCCCAAATATCGCACCTTTTCCAAAAGGCATGCCGGAACACTGGCAATGCTGAGTCAGTGCCGAAGAGCATCCCGAGGAGGAGGAGGATGGTGGGGAGACCGCGCCGGCCACCGCCGCACAACACGCTCCAAACGTTATGGCACCCATAAAATAATAAAACCCCGACCCCGGGCTGCGGAGCCAGGATGTGGCAGAAGATGCTGCAGGAGGAATCAAAGGGATCTGGTTGTGTTTAATGAGTGCCGAGCGGGCTGTGGCTCCGCAGAGCCCGGGGGAAAAGCCCCCGGACCCGGAGAGGGGCTGGGACCCGCAGCACCAGCGGCTGCGGCATCTCCCAGGCAAGAGCCGAGCCCTCGGCTGGGCTGCACGACCGGGACGGGCACAGCTCGGGATGTATTTATTCGCCCCGGGGGAGGGCGGAGAGATGCTGTGTCTAAACCGGTGGGAGGCTGGCACTAACATCCATCCTCACCGGCCCTCCGAAGGCGGCACGATTATTTCTTCTAACACGGCGACACTCGCAGCTAACTCACGCCTGACCCCGGCAGCGCGCGGCAGACGCCGTACGAGGGGTGACCAAAGGCAACTGGAAATACCAGCGTCGCGGACCGGAGCAGAAGAGCTGCCTCAGCAGCCACAGGCGAGAGCGATGGCACCCGGGGGGCGGCCGGCACCCACCCGGGGACACGGTCCATCAGCCCTTTGCTGAGCCAAGACGCGTCCCACGCTCTGCGCAACGTCGCCGTGAGTCGGGAAAAACCCAGCCCGCGACAGCAGCTTTAAAAATAGCCCTTTTTTCCCAACATCGTGTATGCAAACATTCCCCATTACCCCGCTTCCATGATTCAGCAATTCAAGTCCTGGTAATAAAAAGTGTGGTAATCCACACATTTGTGTAAAAGAATGGGCAAATTCATGCCTTCAATAACTTTTGAGAGCTGTGCTAATAGGAAAAGACATTTTCCTTTTCTCACATTGAAGGAAAAATACAGTTATTTAAAAACGGCAAAAGAATCAGCTCATTAGTTAATAACAGTGACGCAAACCCCACCATGGAAAATCAGAGCGGCTGCAGACCGAAGGAAGGATTAAGCCAATGTATGTAAAGAAGGAAAGCCCCCCATGTCCGACACACGCCCGGCCCCGTACCCTGCCTTAGCTGCCAGAGAGGAGGGACGGCAACGAAACACGCGTGAGACCCCGCGGCGGCCCCCGCCATCGCTGCTGCAGCCCGGCGCCATGCCCCGAGGCGGCAAACCCAGCGTCCTTCCAGCCCGGCCACGGTCCCCGGCCCCAGCCAGCACCCGCCTGCCTGCAGAGCAGTCCCCCGGTGGGGCCCATGGGGACCATGGGGGGGCCACAGCATCATGGGGGGACCCAGGCGTCACAGTGGGGATGGGGGGCATCGCAAGGGCTGGGGCATCTTGGGGGATGCGGGGCATCATGGGGACCAGGGACATCACAGGGGGATGGGGGGCATCACGGGGACCAGGGACATCACAGGGGGATGGGGGGCATAGTGGGGACCAGAGACATCACAGGGGGATGGGGGGCATAGTGGGGACCAGAGACATCAGAGGGGGATGGGAGGCATCGCAGGGACCAGGGACATCACAGGGGGATGCGGGGCATCGTGGGGACCAAGGACATCACAGGAGGATGGGGGGCATCACGGGCACCAGGGACATCATGGGGGGATGGGGGGCATAGTGGGGACCAGAGACATCAGAGGGGGATGGGAGGCATCGCAGGGACCAGGGACATCACAGGGGGATGCGGGGCATCGTGGGGACCAAGGACATCACAGGGGGATGGGGGGCATCACGGGGACCAGGGACATCACAGGGGGATGCGGGGCATCACGGGCACCAGGGACATCATGGGGGGATGGGGGGCATAGTGGGGACCAGAGACATCAGAGGGGGATGGGGGGCATCGCAGGGACCAGGGACATCACAGGAGGATGGGGGGCATCCTGGGGACCAGGGACATCACAGGGGGATGGGGGGCATCGTGGGGACCAGGGACATCACAGGGGGATGCGGGGCATCACGGGGACCAGGGACATCACAGGAGGATGGGGGGCATCATGGGGACCAGGGACATCACGGGGGGATGCGGGGCATCGTGGGGACCAAGGGGGGATGCAGGGCACTGTGGGGACCAAGGGTATCACAGAGGGGACCAGGGCCAGGCTTGGCGCTGGAGCTGACCCGGGACCCGCCTGGGCTGGGGGACACCTCGCTGTGTCCGGCCGCTCTTTGTCTGCTCGCCGCTGCCCAGCCTCTCGCATTGTCGCCGCTGTCACTTATGTGGAAAACGTGGTTTCCGCATGAGCCGTCGCAGCACAAAAGAGCCCGTACAAAGACGCATTTGCACGTGTTACACCCAACCAGGAAGAAGTGGAATGCCCCAAAACACCGCCGGCACCAAAAGGAGACGAGGCACAGCACAGGCGGGAGCGCAGGAGGAGCACCGCGAGGAGCATCCCTTCCGACGGCGGCTCAGGGCGCAGCAAACCCTGGCACGGCACGACTTCATGCCAGAAACGCCACTTTCGTGCACACGTGCCATCTTTTTGGTCGGGTGGAAAAATTGTCACCCCTCACCAAAGCCCAAAGAGACTCGGTCCCACAGAGCGCGTTTGACACCGGGGACTGAAAGCGCTCACCCACGAGCGCGCCGAGGACGCAAACCCCGCTCGTGGCACATCCACGCGAGCAACCAGCAGCCAGAAACGTCCGACCCGGCCGCACAAACACAACGCGATGTGGGTTTCTTTTACTTTCAGCAGGAAGCAAGTCCCCATCGCTCGCTCTAGGTCAGCGATCCTTATCAGCCCCCACCAACTGTATTTGTGGGTAGCACCACACACCCAAAAAAACGAAGCAGGGCGGGGAGGAAAGCAACCGCGTTTGCCAGCCTCGGCCCGGGATAACCGGCTCCGGCACGGCGTGTGCGGCGGCGCTCGGTGGCCCCCTCCCCGACACACGCAGCGCTAGCGGGAAGCTGGCCGCGCACGGCCGCTTCCTTCACTTAGCAACAAAGGTGCTAATTAGGGAGCTGCTCTCCAGCTCCAGCCCAGCCGGAGGAGGCCGTGGCGCAGCTGCCCGTGCCGGCAGCGGCCGAGCCCTCGGCGCTCACCCCACAGAGCCGACACACCGCGCACGGCTCCGCGACAAGGAGAAGGGAAGCATCCCGAGTGCCGTCCTCGGGAGACACACGGCTCTGCTCTGCTGGGGGGGCTCAGCCCCCCATCACCAGGGTCCCCTCTTTCGCCATCTCCTTCTGGAGGGCGCAGCCGGACGCGTCCCTCTCCCAGCGGCGAGGTCCGACGGGAGCTCTCCTCCCGGCTCAGAGCGGCACCGCCGGCCGCCATCCCGGGCCCGTGCAGAGCGATGGAGGCCCACGACCCGCTGGAGCCCCCCGATCCCCCCACCCACCTGCCGGCCAGTCTCGGCACCCGCTCCGGGGCAGCCGGCGGCAGCTCCCACCCCGCTAAATAACGCGCTGCCAGCCCTGATTAACGCAAGGGAAGGATGATGCACGTTTCTGGGCTGCTTTACGTTACATCTGGTTCGACGCTGAGGGAAGAGCTGCCTCCAGCGCACGGGCCAGATAAGCTGGAAATCAATAGACGCGACGGCCTCTGCATCCCCAGACCCCCGCAGCCCCCCAGCTCCCGCGGGCAGGGCCGGGGGGGCCGGACTCAGCACCCTGCGGCTGGGAGATGCTGGGGGTCCCGTTCCCACTGCGGCACCCATTTCCCACAGCCCCTGCCCTGCACACAACCTTCCCTGCAGCCCCAGAAACACAACGCTCAAACCCCCCCAAAAACCCCCCAAACCAAAGGCTGCCCTTCAGCCTGGGAGACAATGAACCAAAAGGCGCGGCAAAGCCAGAGCGGCGTTTCCCCCATCGAGCAAGAGAAGACAAGGACCCAGGAAGCAAAAATAACAACTCCTTCCCACTTTTCCACGGGAAAGGTGTTCATCCAAGTTCAATTTTTCCCCAAAACACGTTCCTGCTGGAGGGCAGTGGGGTTTCTGCCCATTTCATCGCTCAACGCCGGTGCCTGTCCGAGGCAAGCGGGAGCCGGGCTCTGAGCACCCCGGTGAGACGGGGCAGCTGCGGGACCCCCCCCGGCGCCCCCCAAAAGGTGTGGGCAGCGCGGCCCGAAGGGGCTTCGCACGCTACAAACGCCTCCGGCCACCGCTCTCGTTCGCAGAAGCGCCCTTCCGCCCGCTCCGGGCACTCGGGATATTTTCTACGAAGAGGGGGAAGGAAGAAAGAGGGGAGGAAATCACCGCGTTACGGGTAAAAATAGCAGAGCGCCCAGCGGGGAGGTACGCAGGGTTTCGGTTACGAACACTGCGCCGATTCGCAGAAAGGGGCCCTGCCGCGCTCTGACCACCCCAGGCCGCCGCCGCGTGCCGGGCTCGTGGAGGGGGGCTGCCGCGGTGCCGGCGAGGCGCGTGGTGCCGTGTCCCGCGTCCCCCGGCTGCGCGCGGCACGGCGGGAGCGGGACAGCGAGCGGGTACCGTAGACGGGTGCCGGCGTTGCGCAACGCCCTGCGCCTTATCTCTCCCACGCCAAGGCAGTTGGTGCGTGTTGCGCAGCAGGCTGCGACCGCAGCCCGTGCCCCGCCGCAGATAAGAGATCTGTCACCGGCACTCTGTGCCGCGCTGCCGGCAGCCAGCTCCCACCGCCAGCACGAAACCCCCCGGCCTGAGCCGTTTGCCGGGTCTCTCTGCACCGAGCATCCCCTCTGTGCATCCCCTCGCCGCTTCCCCCGGACCGACCGGAGCGTCTCCTTCCAGCACTCGAGCACCGAGGAAGCCCGAGCTCGCAGCTGCCCCCCAGCAAACCCCCCGAGAAGCCAACGGAGCAGCCGGAGGCAGGCAGTAAAATCTGGAAAGCGATGAGCCGTCCCGAAAGCCTCGTGTCGCCGTGCCTGCGCGCTTCCAAGAAGACCGGCTGGGTTTTGGTTGGAATTATTTAACGTGCAGTCTGTGCTGTGGTTAAATCGAATTTCTTAGAGTCGTAGCCTTCACGGGTTTAGTCTGTGCACGCCGAAATTAGTACAACCTGTCCCTAAACACCACAATAAAAAACACATAGTAAGCGCTTTGCCTTTATTTATGTCAGCGCCGGTTTCAAGGAGGATGAATCACTCTTCCTCCTTAGCACTCCTTTCTAATATGATTTACTATAAATAATGCGCAGAGAAAAGAAGGAGGGAAGGCGACAAAGGGCAAGGCGCGGGGAGCCCGGCCCCGGCCCCAAACTCGGTGGCGGGAGCAGAAAAGCCCTTTGAAGAGTTGTGCTGGAGCCGCCAACAGCGCGCGGGCGGTGATGGGCGCAACGCGCGGCGCGCCAGCGCCGGTCTCAGCCGACGCTGAAGGACAGGCAATAGCCGTGGAGTTTCACATACACACACAGATGTACGCTGCGCCGGGAGCCGGGGGGCGTTTGGGCGAGCAGGCGGCTTTCTGCCGCCCCTCTGCCGGAGAACAGACCCGCACCCCCCGGTGCCGCACAGGGATGCCCCACGGAAGCCGGAGCCCAGCGCTCCCCCAGGGAACCCCCTCCCACGGGGGGGTATTTGTGGTCTTTTTTCCGACCTCGCCAGCCCGCCGGCGATGGGAACGGTCTGCTGTTTGGGGTTGTGGGGTTGGTTTTTTCTAGTTTCTCTTTGTTTTTCCGCTCGGTCGGTGTCTGCCGTCTTTTTAGGTCACCAAGGTGAAAACAGGCATCCCCCCCTCCGCCACGGGGTGACAGATGGGGGTGTATTTTTTTTGAGAGGGGGGTGCGGGGGTCCCCTCCGCAAGGTGCAGGACGAGCCCCGCGGCATCCCCTGAGCGGCATCCCCCGCAGGCAGCCGCGCCGAGCGGAGCAGGGGGTTATCAGCCCGGCTGATACCGGCAGATAAAGAGCCCATCTCCCGCGCTGACACCGCTAACAAAGCAGGCTGTTTAACGCCGATTTATGGCGGGCGGCTCTAGCGAGGCTCGATGCGCCTGACAGCGCCCGTGCCGACGTGGAGGAGCATCTCCTCCACCGCGCATCGCCGACCGGCTCGCGGAACAGCGCGCCAGTACAACGGCAAGGCGGCGACGAAGGCCGAGGGAACACCGAACCAGCCCAGCGGGGCACGTATCCAACCGTAATCTACTTAAAATCAGTTAAGAACACTAGAGCGAAAATGATACGGGCGGCCCTGGCCCCCGGCCAGAGTGAGAGCCCGGGGCGCGAAGGCTCCCTCCCACAACCCAAATTTTAGGGCGATGCTCCCTGCTTTAGCCACAAAACACCGGAGCTGGCGGATGCTCTTGTCGGAAAGAGGAATCCACCTGTGTTTGTGACAGCACGCGTCCCAGCGGCACGCGCCGCTCCCGCAGGGGTCCCCGCGGCTCCCCACAGCGACTGCAGAAGTGATCCCAACCGCCACCAGTGCCAACCCGCCTTCCAAACCGATACCAAGCATTTCGGGCACGCGTCGGCTTAGGTAAGGATTATCCAGAAGGAATACACACAGAGCGTTCCCGAACGCCCACGGCAGGCCTTCGCAACCGAGCCTGGGAATAAGAGGAGATGCCCCACCACGCCGAGAGCTGGTAAGCCCGTGTAGTAAAAGGCGTTACGTGAATGTTGGCACGTTATCTGAATTCCCCCGCGTGCCACCCGCCTTGTTGTGGCCGGTACCCGCCTCGCGGCCGCGGCTCCCACCGCTCTCCGGCGGCAGAGCGGGATGCAGGCACCGCGCATCCCGCCGTGGCAGGGCAGGCGGCGGTGCCCGGCGAAGGGCCAAACCCCCCATAAAGCACCGAGTGGCTACCACCGGGTCGGGGCTGGGGGGGGAAGCCCCTCTCAGGCAGAGTGACACAAGCCAGGACTGCCGGGCGAGGGGGAATGAATGGAATAGGCTAATTTACACAGGAAGTGAGCACTTACCAGACCCTTCATCCCAACACACAAAACCCTCTGCCATATCTGGAAGCAATTACACCCAGTTAACATGATCTGCCTGCCACTAAAATTAACTGCAAACAGAAATATTTTTCACTTTTGCAACAGGAGATGCCATGGCCCCGTGTTTGGCTGCCGGGAAATATTTAGTAATTACTCATTTAAAGCCTCTCTTGAAGCTGTCAAGGAAGGGGGGGGGAGAGAAAAAGAAAAATCTTGCTAATTGCGAGCAAAAAGGAAAATGCGGATCGTTTTACTCTATCCAAGGAAAACAGATTTACGCACCGGTGTAACTAAAGAGCCAACATCGCGCAGATGCGGGGAAGGCAGCAGAGATGCTCCGTCATAAACTTGCTGGGCTGCTCTACACCATTTCCACGTGGAAAAGGGGAAAGAAAAGAGCCGATAGCGTCCCCCTGGAACAGCACGGGCTCTCCGAGGGTCCCTCTGCGCAGCCAATAAATACCTTTTTAACCAGCATCACTGTACGAGCCACAACCAGAACCGAAAAGGCCCCACAAAGCTTATCCAACTGCTGCGAGCGAGCCTGGAGAGAGCCCGCTCCGGGGAAAAGCCACCCCAAGCGTCCTCAAGCAGGCAGCTTTTAAACATCAGGGTCCCAATCCTGCAGCCGACAGGGATCAGCTGGCGCAGATCCACTGGCCCCAGTCCCGGGGAAAGGGGGCAGCCTGGGGAAGGGGGGGGCACCCCGGGCAGGGGGCTCGCAGCATCCCCCTCGCCCCCGGGGAACCCCCCCAGCCACCAGCCTCGCCATCAGGAGGGAGGACACAAAAGGCATTACCCGGCAAGGGGAAAAAGAAATAAAATTTAAAAAAAAAAAAAATTAAAAATCGGCGTTTTCTGATGGGAATCTCAGAGTTTTAGCTTTAAAACGCGTCACCCGCGCGACTAAAACGACGCAGGATAATTGTCAGAATAGCAGGGAAGGCGAAGGGGGCTTTCCCCCCTCCGCGCTGGGAGCCGAGTATGGAAACGGTTAAGTCCCCCACTGAATAAATCAAAAGTTCAAGGCTGCAGCATACCACGCCGTATTCCCCCTCTGCCCATGACAAGAACCAGAGAGCCCCGAAATCCCAAGCATCCTGCGCGGGGTCTCGGCCGGCGCTCACAGGTTACACGCTCGGGGTCAGCGCCGCGGACCTCAGCGGCAACATTCATTTCCTGCGCGGGGCACGTCCCCCTGCCCATAAAGCTAATAAGGGCTTCCTCGCCCCGCGCCGCGCGGCAGCGGCCGGCCCGGACCCCTGCTTTCCATTAGCCCCTTATGATGCCAGGTGCCGCTAATAAGCCCCATCAGCAAGAAACAAGAGCTGCCAAGTCCTCTTCGGACTCTGGAAGCAATCACGGGCAGAGTTTGGGGGGCTGCTGCCTTCTTTATTTTTCCCCTTCCCTCCCCCCTCGTTTTCTATTTTTCCTCCTTTTTTCCAAAGTTTCGGCTGCGGCGGAACACAAATCGCCCGACGCTTAAAATAAAATAAAAACCAACTACTACCAAACAGGCTACCAAAATTAACACTAATAACATCTCACAAAGCACTTGGGATCCCATTTATCACGTTTATTGCTTTAATGGTATACTGCATCTGCTTCTCGCTGTGACACGTCGCGCAGTGCCAACGTGCCTAATGGCATTAGTCGTACAACGCTCGGCTAATCCGGGCGGAGACGGATGGAGGTGAGGCTGGCGACGAACGAGCCAAGAGCTGGAAGACTTCCCTACGCCGCTGCTTCGAGTTCGCTGCGCCACTAACGCTACAGCTCCGCGCAGACCAATGGGTCACGGGGATTTGCCGGAGGTTGTAGCCGGGACCCGGATCCTGACAGGAAGCTGCGGTTTCCCTGAGCAGGAGCAGCTGGGACCGGTGGGAGCATCCACGGCCGGTCCTGCGCACCGCGCTGGTGAGAGCAGCGGTGCCGGGCCCTGCACTGCTCCAGCGCCGCCGGACGCGGACAGGTAGATCTGCCGCTCCTCTGCGCTTCGGGAAGGGGGAAAGAGGGCGAAACTCTGCGGTCTGGGGCATCGCGGCCGCTCGGCAGCCAGGGCGGAAGGGCAAACCTCCTTATTCCTACCCTCAAGATGCTCCACCGGGGCACGCCTCCTTTAGGTGACAGCTCAGCCATGAAACCTCAAAACTCAGCAGTGAAAACCGGACGGGAGGCTTTTCCCGAGGCGCGTCCCCCGTAGGACAGCGGGAACGGGCACCTTCCAGCCAAAACCGCTCCCGTTTGGGTTCTGAGCCAAAGCGTCCATTTCCCAGCCCAGCACCCCCACCTCGCACAGACGCACGGGGCCAACGCCGGCAGCAGCGGCACCGTGACGGTGGGCGAATTCCCGGGGAGCACCGGGCTTTGGACGCTCAGCCGCACCGCTAATGAACTCCATCAAATCGCATCCCCTCCCGCGGCCTTGCTATCGACATTTAAAACATGAAACCACGCCTTTTATAAAGTTTTACAGTATTTAACTTCCTGATGAAAAATTACTCTGGGCTCGGCACGGCGCTCGCGTCGCAGCTCGGGAGGTTTTTCTTCGTACAAACCAACCCAAAAAGGGCCACTGAACCATGGCTTTTTTGCCTGCAATTAGAAGCGACGATCGATACTAACATTAGATTAAGTTTGAACTTTGCTGAACCCAGAAGGAAATCTTTTATAAAAAAAAAAATTAAAGAGCTGCCGACTCAATATACACTCAATTAGTCAAAATCATAAGCTCGGTAAAGAAGAAAAAAAAAAAACCCTTGCATTGCGCAGCAGCTGGCGGGTTCACGGACCCGAAAAACCTGACCAGAGTCGGTGCCGAGGCCGGTAGCCACTTGGCCACCAAAAGGTCACAGCTCGGTGCTCCGGAGTCGCCCACCTCGCAACGGGGCACAGACGATGCTGCCACGAGGGCGGCCGCGGCAGCCAACCCTCCATCACCTGGGCCACCAGCCCCCCCGACACGCTAGCCGAAGCCCGGCGAAAAGCCAGCCCAGCCCTCCGCTCCCCCTTTTCCTGCGTACGCTTCCCATAGTAATGAAGGCAGGAACAACACTCAGGAGGCTCCGAGACTATAAACGTATATATTTATACTTCTATAGGCATGTGTGTGTGTAAACAAACATCCCGCCATATGCACCCGCTGCCTGGTGCCATGTAAACAGGCGCGGTGCTCCGCGGCGCACCCAGCTCCCCGCAGAAAGAGCGGCGGCGGCTCGGGACGGGCTCGGGCTCACGCTCTCACCCGCCGGGACTCGGCACGCGAAAGCCGCGGTGCCGGGCAGCCGAGCATCCCGCGGTGCCGCCCGTGCCGGAGGTGCCCCTCCCCGGCCCCCGCTCACCGCAGCGGGGAACGGCTGCGCTCCGGGCACCGCCGCGCTCGCTTCGGGGTGGGAAAGCGAAACCACAGCAGTGAACGCGCGGCAGAAAGAGGTCAGCGAGAGCCGCCGGCCCACGAGCAGCACGGCGGTGCCCCCGGCGCATCCTGCCCCCGCCGCCAGCCACGCGGGGAGGGGGCGCCGGGACCCCAGCGCGGGGCGCGGGTCCCCCTAAACCCCCTCTCCATCGGGCACCAGAGCCCGTACCCGGCGCGTCGCGGCTGCCACCACCACCAGCACTGCTCCAGCAGGGAGTTACAGATCCCAGCCCAGCGTAGATGCTGTTTAACAGCTCCATAAATACAATAGGATCCCACAAACCCTCCCCAAATGGTAATTTTCACCACGTATTAGAAAGCAAACACCATAAAAAAGCCACACGAGTCCTTGTCTACACACAAACCACCTCAGATTTAGGCTTGGGGGCGAGGGGGGGAGGTGAGTTGATGCGACTGTTGCCCAACGCCTTTCAACATGGATGGCCTCACAGATTGCTTCAGAAATGGCTCGCAGGGTTTGGCAAAGTTTGCCAGCGCCAGGTCACCTGCCCGGCCGCAGGAACGGGCAAAGGGAGCTCGGCGCTGCCTTCGGCGACCGCCCCTGGGCTGGGCTGGCAGGGGACGGCGCTCGGCCCCGCGCCTCGGCCGGACCCCAGCGCCCACCAGGGCACGGCGCGCACCCAGCCTCCGATAAGCATCATGAATAATTAAGAAATAAGCTACGACCCTGCAGCCGCGGCTGTCAAAACAAGGCAAGCCCAGGAAGGCGATGTGAAATACGGGCTGCCGCGTTGGGCCACGCTCCCCCGACTCCTGGTCGCGCAGGGAAGGATCCGACCTCCCAGCCAGCCCTGACGGGGCTGGTCCCCGGCGGCGGTGGGAGCAGCCCCATCGGCCGCTGCTCTCGGGCTCGGAGGGGGAAAGGGAGATGACTACGGCCGTGGCGGAACGGCACGTTAAAATTCTCTCTGAGCCTCCACTGCAGCTCTCCCCCGGTGACGTGGGGTCTGCATCACCGCGCGGCCGGGGAAGAGCCGCACCGAGGCGGCTCCGGGCACGCCAACCCCCGCGCTGCCGCCGGCCGGGGGGAACAAAGCAGCGAGCGGCCGCGCGCCCACTGAGAGCCGGGGTCCCCGCGCGGGGCGAGGGCTGCCCTCGCCGGCCAGACCCGGGGGGCGACGCTGCTGGCGCACAGACCCGCGCGGCTGCCACCCCGCACTGGAAACGCTCCTGGGATGAACGTGCGGGAGCTGCTGCTCCAGCACCGCATCCCGCACTGCCGGCAGCACCGGCTCCCCCGCCAGAGGCGTGCGCCCGTGCGGCCACCGTCCCTGGAGCGCGTTACGTGCATCGGGACTAATTAGCCTGTTGATTCAATAAAAAAAAATCTGACAGGGTGCGCAGCCCGGGGAGGCTGCGAGCAGCTCCGGCACCGCGCCAGTGCTGCCTTCCCCCGGGCAGGACGCTGCCGCCCGCGCCGGGGGCCAGTGCCGCGCTCACCGAAGCACGCCCAGCACCGAGGGGTTTGACCGGCGATGCTGATTTAGGCACGGCAATGAACGCGGCTCCGTTCCCCAGCCAAATCAGGGAACAAGCTCCAAGTCCCCGCTTCCAGTATTGGGAGATGGTAAACGGGGGGGGGAACCGAAGTCCCATGCCGATAACCACCACCACACTCCCACCCTGCAGCAGCTCCCCACGGCATGGGGCTCGGTGTGAGCACGCAGATCCCCTCACCCTGAGCCGGGGACCCCTGAAATCGCATCGGCAGCTATTGGAACCCGAACCCATGATCCCCACGGGCACAGACCCCCGGCTCCGTGCTCGCCGCGGCGTCACCCAGCCTGACCTACATGTCACTTTGTGCAAAGTACAAATATTTCCTAAACGGGGGAGCGGAGCGGCACACAACCAGCGGGCTGGCCAGGCGCTGCCTGCCGTGACCCCAAATGCCATCGCGGCGACCAGGCGCGGGGGTCCCACGGGTCTCTCCCCTGCTTGCCCCGCGGGGGTGCTGGGCAGGAGGGACGGGCTCTCGGCAGAGGGTGGGTGATGGCTGCCCGACCCCCCCTGCATCCCTCTACACGCAGATCCCTAAACTCCAGGCACAGCAACTGTGAGCGGCTCGGTGGGCGCCAGCCAGGGAAACTGGCGGGGTTTGTGCTAGCAGGAGACACGCACGGCTCGAGCCCCCTCCGGGCTGCCCTCCCCAGCCGGCACTCGCTGGACAGAACCTTCTGGCATGGCTGCCAGACCTGGAAAAGTTGCGACAGCTGTCCCCCCCCCCGGCACGCACACCGCTCCGCGTCCCGGTTTTGGGGTCCGCGGTGGGAACTCTGCACCAGCACACACAACACCCGACCCGAAACCGAAATCCTCCAGCGAGATCCCACCCGCCCAGCGCAGAACGCGGCGTCGGCACTCACCGGTGCTGCTCGAGGGTCTCGTTGTCCGGCAGCTCTGCCCCGCACACGCTGCACTGCTCGCCCAGGGCTCTGCTCTCCGTCTTCATGCCGGCCGCCAGCTCCCCCAGCTTGCTGAACAGCTCCCGCTGGATGAAGCCCTGGGGCAGCAGCCCCCCGTAGGCGCTGAAGTCCATGGAGACGGCCAGGGCCGGCTGCACGTGCAGGGCGGACGCCACGGCGGGCGGCACGCCGAGCACCGGCTCAGTCTTGTGGTTCGGCAGCAGGGAGTAGATGCCCAGGGGTTTCCCATCCTGGCCGGCGGCGGCGGACGGCTCCGGCCCCAGCGGCAGCCCCTGGCCGGGCTCGGGCGGCGGCTCGGCGCCCTCCTCGCGGCCATAGTGCAGTTCACGGGCGCTGGTGATGACGCTGCCGCGGGTCGGGGTGCCGGGCCCTTCCTTGCCCTTCTCCTCGGGCTTCTCCCCGCCGGAGGCGCCAGGCTCCGCCGCCTGCGGGCTGTCGCGGCTGGAGGTGTCGTCCACCTGCATCGCTTCGGTTTTCACCTCGGCGAGGCCGGGGGGGCGGCGGGTGGCGGGGCGCGAGTCCTCAGGGGCGGCGGGCGGCAGGGCGCCCTGCAGCAGCGACTGCCCGATGGTCATCAGGCTGTCCACCGCCGCCTTGGTGGGGCTCATGGCGGAGAGGGGGCCGAAGGAAGAGGAGGCGGAGGGGCTCTGCTCTGCCGTGGCCGCTGGCAGGCTCTGGCTGGCCACGCTGGCGTAGCCACTCTCCTCGCCAGTGGGCTTAGAGATGAAGAGGCCCTTGATGTACCTTGACTTCCTCTCCTCCTCTTCCTCAGTGGTGGCGGCAGCACCTCCGTCAGCCATGGTGACCTCGGCGTCGTTGTCTTCGGAGGCCTGGATGGTCTCCAGGATCTTCAGGCACTGCTCCTCCAGGTACTCGATTTCCAGGATCTCGGCGGCGTAGAGCAGGTCATCCAAGTCTTCGACCTTGGCCTGCAGGGTGGCGGTGTAGGCGTACTCCAGGATCTGCTGGAAGGTCTTTGGCGAGAGGAAGTCCAGGGTGTAATGCTGGCTGTTGCGGTGGAAGAGGATCTCGAACATCTTGCTGGTGCAAGCCAGCACCGTCCGGTGCGCGTGGAACTCCTGGCTGTCCACCATGATGACCACGTCGCACAGCGTCCCCGCCAGGCGCATCTGGTTGGCTTTGTGCAGCAGCCCGGTGGGGTGGCAGGGGTTCTGCAGCTGGATCATGCCCATCTTAGTCAAATCCATGGCGCTCCCGAGGCTCACTCATCAGGGTGCCTCGCCGTCGCTCAAATCTGGGACTAGCTTTGTGTGCCGACTATCTGCGAAAACAAAAGGCGGAGGGGGGAGAGG
This sequence comes from Alca torda, assembly GCA_008658365.1. NCBI lineage: Eukaryota > Metazoa > Chordata > Aves > Charadriiformes > Alcidae > Alca > Alca torda. The sequence goes on along the minus strand of CM018093.1, from coordinate 7,949,193 downwards.
AGCGGAGCGAGAGGGGGGGAAGGGGGGGGGGGGGGGGGGGGAGAGAGAGAAAGGGGGAGAAAAAAAAGAAAAGAAAAGAAAAGAGGAGGGCCGGGGGAGGAGGGAGGAGAGGGAGGTTAGCCCGCAGCCCGGCGGCGACTCGCCGAAAAGTTTCTGCGCGGGGCTCGGCGGAGGAGCCCGGGAACGGGGCGCATCCCCGGCCGCCGCCGCCCGCCCGGCTCCGGCGCGCCCCGTCCCGCCCGCGGGGCTCCGCCGCCCGCCGCCACCCCATCAGGTGCACGGCGAGCGGCGCGGAGGGGGGGGCCCGGGGTGGGTGGTGGGGGGGGGGCCCGGCGCAGCCCTTCGCCCGCCCCCTGCCCGCACTCACGGCGGCCGGCGGCTGCTCCGGCAGTTCGCACTGCCCGCTCTCATCGCCGCCGCCGCCGCTCGCCGCGCCGCGCAGCAAATCACGGCGGCGCCGGCCCACGGGCCGCCCCGCGCCCACGTCAGGCCGCCCACACCCACCCACCCACCCGCCCCCCGCGCCCCCCCGCCGCCGCCCGCTCCATCTTGAGTGCGGGCGCCCTCCCCCGGCCCCCCCCGGCCCCGCCGCGGCACCTTGCGGGGCGAGCGGAGCGGGGCGGCGGCCGGACGGCGCTGCCGACAACAAACATGGAGGAGCCGGGGGAGCGGGGACCGGCGGCGGCGCGGGGGGAGCGGGGACCGGCGGCGGCGCGGGGGGAGCGGGGACCGGCGGCGGCGCGGGGGGAGCGGGGACCGGCGGCGGCGCGGGGGCTGCCCGCTCCGAGCCACCCCGGGGGACACACGCCGGCCCCCGTGTGACAAACCGCCCCCCCGCCACACGCCCCCGCCGAGGGCGCCCCGGTGGAAGAGGGGGAGAAGGTGAAAACCAGGCAGAAAGCCCAAGTTTGGGGTTCGGATTCGGGCCAGGCAGCGGGCGACGCTCCCGTAAAGCTCGTTTCGCCCAGGTGAAACGGCCACCCCACGTCGGCACCGCTCCCGCGCGCTCCGCGGACCCTCGCCGTGGGTCCCCGAGGATGGGCCATGGAGATCTGCCGGCAAAGAACCGTGGCGGCAGCCACGGCGCGGGAGCGGAACAGCAACGCCGGCAGCGCTGCGGTACCGGCAACGACAGCAAAAGGCAGGGGTAGAGCGTGGGCCGCGGGACACCCCTCGCCGAGCGCGCTGCTCCCCACGCAGAGCATCTCTCACCGCGTGCGGTGCTGGCGCTCGGCGCGTGTGAAGGCCCGTGTGTCATCTTCAGGGGCCGGCGCGGCAGCGGCACCACAACCCTCTCCCTCCCCGGCACTACCCGCGGCACACCGCAGCGGTGCGGGGCAGGCCTCGTCAGCTAAAACAACAAATACGGACGGTATTAGTACAAAGACACCCTTGGGGTAAAGCAGCGCAAATGTAATCTAAGGAGAACGTTATGGGGAAGTGTGTTTATAATTATAATGGGATTTAATGTACTTTGGGACCAGATGATAGCAGTCATTTAACGAGAACAGCCTAATAACAGAGGCCTCACAATGAAAGGCGGCGCTGCTCGGGTTATTAGACGCGTGCGATAACGCAGCGCTCGCGGTAGTATACTTAAGGGTAAGGCATCAGCTACCCCTATTTTTTCGGGGGTTATAACTCTGCCGTTGTAATTGGCAGAGAGCGAAAACGCGGCGCGCAGGCAGCCAGCGTGCCTGCAGTATGGGTTTTTTAATTGCCTAAAACTGCTCGAGTTCCTCCCCCTCCCCGACTTTTAAATCCGAACAACTGAAAGGGGGGGAAATAGCGAGACAGTGTGGTTTCAGGTGTTTGTTTACCCTCCTCTAACTTTTAAAAGGCTTGATTTCAGGAGCGAAATTTTGCAGACGGTTAGGGGTATGTTTTTAGTGTAGCTCGCATGAAATTAAGCTGCGTGAGTCCCATTAGCAATAATGGAAATCCCACGGCTAAATTCCCAGGCAGCATCCTGAAAATTAACCCCCCAGTCCTTCCCGTCAACTGGTGCGTTGCACTTTTTGTTGCTCCTCTAATACTTATAGTAAAAGCTACCCGGTTGTTTAAGAGCCCGACTTCCCGCAGCCGCTTTTCCCGAAAGGCACCGCTTGGCCTGTCCAGCCCGAGCAGGGAGACCCGGCTGCCCGAATCTCCCCCGGATCCGCAGCGTGCCGCTGCCGACGGGGTATTACGTGCAGAGCTGCTGGTGGCTCTGCAGCCCTCCCTGGGCAGCGGAGGGTCTGGGCGTGGAGGTTGTTTTGCTTTTCGAGGCGACATGAGACAGAAGAGCTGGTTAGAGGGCTCTGGCCAGAGCATCTTCCCACGAGCCGCGTTTTGTCAGCCACAGCTGAAGGGATTCCCCTTTGCTTGGGGGTTTCTCCCCTCGCCCACCCCCGTTTCCGAGCAGGCGTCACCAAAGCAAGCTCTGGAAACCCTGGAGCGCCCCAGGGCACCACAGGGGTCTTTCTGCCGGGACCTGAGCCCTGTTTCCTCCCAGACTCTTACAGCCCCCCAAACCCCCAGGAGGTCCCTTGCTGGCAAGGAGGCAGAGCGATCATAACACGCGTAACGCAGGGAAAAGCCAAAACCCAAGAGCATCACGTCCCTGTCCCCCAGCAACGCCCCCGACGCTGCACAGGGGAAACACTAAGGAAACACCATCCGCTCCCTGCAGAGCCTCCGCCAAGGCGCCCGTCACCTCGCATCAGGTGCCGTGGTCCGGAGCAGAAAGGACGGATCCGGACACATCCGCAAGCCAAAGAGGAGAAGCAAAACTAGCCACTTGCCGTTGTGCCCCGGAGGAGGGAAGAAAAACCATCTCCCAGGTTCAGCCATCGGAGCCTGGTGGCTCCGGGCGGGAGGTCCCTGGTGGAACAGGGGCAGCCCTGCGGGGTGGGGGCAGTTCAGGGCTGCCCAGTCCCAGCAGCCCCCCATGCAGGGCCCATGGAGATGCCGACACACAGCTGGGGAAGCCACCGCCGTGGCCTTCGGGGCCGTTTCCCCACGCCCCGGCACGGGAGTTAATCACCCGTCGCTCCCCCCAGTCCCTTGCATTTCCCTCCCATCTCTCCCCATCAGTTTCCAATTTATTTACTTTTCTGATCTTAATCCCCACCTTGTAGTGTAACGTGTTTATTAGAAAGGAACCAGCACGTTAAATGAAGCCAAGCTGGGCTCTTGTGTTAAATAGCAGTCACGCCCAAGTGCCTCTCCATGTGCCATTACTCCAAGTGATTGAGGCAATTTCTTCCTCCGCCACGAGTTTCAGTTGTAAATCTCTCAACCAGATACGGGGGCAATGATGTGCTGCCTGGTGCGATTATTATGAACCTCCAGCATTAAACTTGTGAGACGTCCGTGGTTCCTCGGGAAGGTCTTCCCGTGAGAGGACCAGGCGGAGCACGGGCATCCTTCCCGGGAACACTAGGGATCCCTTCAGATCCAGCTTCTAGCCCCGAGACCTGCGGTTATTTTGGATGGGGAGATGCGAACTTTTGCTTTCCCAACGCAAATAGCCTGGTGACCATCAGCAGGCCCGCAGAAAGAAGAGGTCCACAAAGCACGGAGTTAAGGGTCTGTAAGGCCAAGGGACGATGGCAGCTCCAGGCTGGGACCCCGCTGGGCACGGGGAGAGGATGGGGAGAAGAAAACAGAGAAGTCTCCGAAGTTACAGTAAGAAAGGAAAGTCCTTGTTCATGATGCTCGGCCCACGAAGCAGCCATCATGAGACGCGGCTTCAGCCGGGAGGTCCCCCAGCATCATCCGTCCTGCAGAAAGCAGAGGGGGGGAGGAGTCCCCCCGGCTGGCTCCTCTCCATCGCCCCCGAGACACGCGCGGGGCAGCTGCTCTGCCCCCGCTCCCCCGGGTAAATGCCATTTCCCATCGCCCGCGCTCCTCCAGCGGCGCTGACAGACCCAGCGCCCCCCACTTTCCGCCCCAGGGAGGGGCGCGACCGCACGGCTCCCGCTTCTCCAGCTGGCGGGGACACGGGTTTGGTTGCCCCCAGCCCAGCTCTGGCCCCAGCTTTGGGCAGCCGGCCGCTGCAGCGGCGAGCGGCACACAGGTGAGGGACGGGAACCTTCCCGCGCTGCGGCTCCCGCCTTTTCCTAGGAATACTTCGGTTTTGCTTTTGGTGTGTTGGGAGGGTTTCCCAGTCTCGCTGGTGTAGAGCTGGATTACGGAACAGCAGAACAAGGGTTTTGCGTAAAATAAGATCTGTTTTAACTCAAATCAGACAGCCATGACTTTTAAAACCTGGGGTTTGATCCCCCTCCAGACTTTGGCGCATCCGCGCGCAGGCGACCGGGATGGTGTCGGGCGCGGAAGCTTTGCTCGCAGACGGGGCAGAGCGCCGTGCTCCACTTTCGCATGCGGCAAGCTGACAGCTTATGAAAAGATGATTAAATGTGTTAGACTTTATTTAAAAAAAAAAAAAAAAAAACAACACAAAACCAAAAAACCAACCATAAAACCCCCCTAAATGCACAAAGCTGTTTGCCGGGGGAGGGAGGGGAGCGGCGGCAGGCCCCCGGGAGCTGCTCAGCGTGCAGCCACGGCGCGTTAAGCTCCCTGTGAAAGCCATTGGTTATCACCGGGATCCGTCCGAGCCCTGCAGATACCGGACCCGGGCGCATTGTGGCGGCACGGGGGAGCGGAGGAGCCACAACAGGCCCTTTATTGTGCCCCGGCGGCCGCACAAAGGGAACCTGAGCACGGCCGCGCGGCTGCAGCTGCTGCGGGGCTGGGGCGGTGGGACGCAAGCAGCGCGGCCGGGCGAGCAATGCCGCGGCACGGCGCGTCGCTGCAGGGGCACGGCCGTCGCCAACGCCAGCGGAGCCGTACCGCAGCTCTGCCGCTGCCATGGGGAAGGCAGACACGTCAGCCCTGATAGTTCGGACGGAGCTGACTCAACGTGCGTGGAGCATCACGGGGCGGGCACGCGGCTGGTCCACCCTGCCCCGCGCGCCCGCCGCTGCCCTCCCACCACGAGGGACACGGTGCGGCCGGCGCTCCGGCGTGCGAGGAAGGCAGGGCAGCAGCTGCGAGGAGAGCTGTCACCCGCCTCGCGACCCGAGCAGACCCTGCACGCCTCCCGCACGCCGGCGTCCCGGCCTGGAAATCCTCCCTCTCCGCTGCTTGTTTCTTTTTTGTTAAAGCGAGGCTCCGTTAGGGGATATTGCACCCGAGCAACAAATGGGGGCCACTAAAATCAGCATTTCTGCTCCAAGCCCTGCTCCGAGTCACAACTCTGCTGGGCCGGGGACGGTGGGAGCGGTGGCGTTACACCGAGCGCGCAGCTGAGCATCCCTCAACCGCAGGACAGGCTGCGATGCGCAGAACGCCGCTGCGAGGAGGCACGCACCGCTCCCGCGCTTCCAGGAGCGCATCCCTCCCTTCCTCCCCCTTCGCCCGGGTTATGGACGCGGCGCAGCCCCTAAGACAATGAGGCTAATTAGCAGCTTAGGGCCCCGAGCCCGGCGAGGCCAGCGGAGCTGTGACTCAGGAGGGCGGCAGCCCCGGCCAGCCTTCCCGCATTCCTTCCCTAAATCCCCCACACAAAAGGGAATTTAGCCACAGTGACTCAGCGAAGGAGCACAAACTTTACAGCCGGGCTTTGAACCGCCGTGTTTATGTATTCCCCCCCAGCAACGCGCTGCCGGGTTAGTAATTAAATAAAAATGTCTCCCTCTAGCAGGCTATGACCTAATCATTTGTACAGCACCTATTTTTAGCGTTACCCTTTGTACGTATTCGAGTGAGCTCGAGCCAGAGGCAGCAACTTTTGAAGCCCTAATAAGCGGGAGGGGGGTTACCTTTGCTTAATTCACTGGGTAATTATTTTTCCTCTTTTCCCCTTCTCTTAACCTAAAATATTTGCCATCCTGCACGGGGCAAGAAGAGAGATGTGCCGAGACCGCAAATGTCAGCCCCAACCGTACGGTGCCAAGGCGGCCGCGCGCCTGCTCGGTAAAGTTCATCCCGGAAAAAAACCCACCGCTTTTAAACGCTTTTAAATCGAGCAGAATCTACACTGGGGCCTCAGCGAAGCGCTGCTGGGGGGTCGCCGAAACAGGGGGTGCTCTGCCGAGGTTTGTCTCTGCGGTTCAGCCTGCTTTCCCTCCGTCTCCCCGGCCTCCCGGCGGGTCGTCCTTCTCCCCAGGATCCGTTACGGCCAGGGAAGGCGATGGCTCCCCTGCGCCTCCACCCGGAGCCCCCTCTTCGGGGATGCTCCTTCTCCGGAGGGATCATGCCCAAGCGTAGACACCACCGAGAATTCCAGGCAAGTTAAATACCCGTCGCATGCTTTTCTGAGCGCCAGATTAACATCTCATTAACATACTGCTTAAACGTCTCCCTGCCTTCCAATAGGACTGTTTTCAAGAGCCACCGAATGACTTTGGAGCCGAAAAACCTGAAATCCCTCAGGGCCACAAGTGGCACCGGTGTCCCCTGGAAAGCAGGGAGTGTTCGTGCCCTGGCGACGCTCGCCTCCGCTTACTGCCCGTGTGGCACCCGCCAGATCCCGAATCCCAGTCGGCGAGCAAACACCTTCACCCCTAATTTCATCTTTCCTCTCCGGCAAGGGCAAAGCTCCACGTCCCATTTCCAGTTGCACGAGGCATCTCTTCCCCTTTCCAAAGGGAGAGATATATATCCCTTAGGAGATACAGATATATATGTGCGCGCCTCCGTGTGCGTGCACAGAAAAGGCATTACCATTTTGACAGCGCAAACAAAAGCCCACACTCCTGGAAGCCTTTTCCCCCTCCTCCCTTCGCTGAACATATCTGTGCCCTGAATGTTCACCCAAAATGCCCCCACAGCTGGGGAAACTTCTGCCGCCAGGGGCTCCTCCTCCTTCCCCTTCTTGCACCGGGAAGAGAAAATAAATCTAGTGGCAGAATCACACATCATACGGACCTTGTTCCTAACGTGTTTCTCAGGTGATCTAGCTGCATAATGAAGGTATTTTAGTCAGATTAAATTCCTCTAAGTGTCTTCCATCATCCCTAACGCCCCTCTAAACCGTACAACTCCAGAATGAACGAGAGAGAACGAAGGCTGAGGCCAAACATTACAGCCTAGGTTCAAGGTTAGATATTAACTGATTTTATTTTCTTAATAATTGCCAGAAGACACAATAACCCCCTGGTATCTTATCTGGTCACAGATTCCTAAGCGACTGAGACCTCAGATAACATTCGTGCATCAAGCCCGCTTGCAAACCGCCCTCTTCAGGGAGATATTTATGAATCCCCGGCGAAGGTCGGGAGGAATCGGCGTGTTCCAGCGCAGCCACGACGTGCGTGTCCGTCACCGCGGATCCCGCGGCGCTGGGACGGGGAGGAAGGTGGCTTTGAGGGAGCTGCGCTGCCCTTGGCCGCGTCCGGAGGGAGCTTGGCACGGTCCCCCTGCGGCCACGCCACATTCCCTGCGGGAACGGCTCGATCGGCCTCCCAAGAATGAAAGCAAACACTCCTGCAAAGCCGTTCCGGGATAAGAGCGATCAGCCCAGGGCCAGGGCTTCACACGTGGTGCCGCGGGCGGCCGGGGATGCGAACGGGGGGACAGGCAGCATCGCAGTGCGGGCAGCCGCTTCCCAAACCCCCCCGGCCCCTCCCGAGGCACAAAGTCCCTTTTGAAACCCGGCCCGTGGCTCCTCACTGGCGTGACTCCCCTCCACCGCGCCATCCTCAGGCTGGGAGAGGCCAGTTCCACCCCAAACAGACCAGAATTTCATTTCTCTCTGCCATTCAAAAAAAAAAAAAGTTCTCCAATCAAAAAAAGTTGTCAGAGCGTTCGTATGGCCGTCTCGCTACGGGCACCGGGATGCTGCGCGTCCTTGGAGCGGAGCAGAGGGACCGACGGGGCAGCAGGGAGCCGGCCCCCGCCGCCACAAAGGGCAACGGCTCTGGGGGGAATCCGGCCCCAGAGGCTCTAAGGGGCACAGTTTGGAAACATCCCTTCAAGGCATCTGAAGAGGAAAAAAAAAACCCAACACAAACAACCCCAACTCATGAAAGAAGCAATTATCTGGAAGGAGCGTGAAATGGAATAAGGAAAAATAAAACGGAAAAACCTGAAAGCAGAGCAGAGCTCAGAGCCCGGGAGGGGTTTCTGAGCAGCAGCAGCTCCTTCTCTACCCCTTTCCCTGCCGTAGGGACGCGACGCTTTCCCTGCGGGACCCGCAGCCCTATGGCCACCCAGCCCAGCACCGTCCTCCCCAGGGGCGCCGCGCTCAGGGGAAACGCTGCGCGGGGGACGCAGGTGACGGGCAGCGCCCATCACGCAGCACCGGCGCCACGGGGGCAGCGAGGCCGGCAGAAAGGGGAGGTTACAGCCAACATCTGGGGGGAGAGAGCTTAACCCCGGGGCAGATCGGATGTCAGGGGCACGGGGAGGGTTCAGTTTGGGAAACGGGATACGGAAAAGAAGGTTTAATGCCCACCCAGCTCATCGGTGGGTGCTGTACGATGGTGCTGAGAAAAGGGAGTTACTGAAGTACGGTTTTTCAGCTGAGAAACACCCGGTTCGTTTTCCTCAAGGGTGGAAGCACTGCAGATCTCGGTGCTGACCGTGCCCAGCTCCGGGGCCCGATCTTTGGCCACACTCATCCTCCGATCGAGCACGGCCAGTCCCAGGACCTGACTTCCCATCCAGTGCTGCGGTAAAACACAGAGCTCCTGGGCTCCCGACAAAAGCGGCGTTATTTCAGACACAAAGAGGTGCTGCATCCACCGGCAGGTGAAATACTTCACCGGCGCTGCTCAGGAGTTCAGCCGAGGTGATGAGAAATAATCCTCGCCAGCTTTAAAGCTGGTGAGTTTTGCCGTAATACCGCTCTTCACAGCATCCCTGCCCGGCAAGACCGTTCCCAGCAGGACGCGGGCGGCCCTGGAGCCTGCACCGGCACATCGCACCGCCCCAGCGCCGGCTGAGTGCTCTCCCTTCTGCCGCCGCCCGTGGGAAGAGCCGTTGTTCCCTACATCCAAGGCGGTTTTGGGGTGGCCATCACCGTGGTAATTACCTGGGAGCATCCTGCCCTGCGCCCGGGGGCTCCAGCCACTGTGCCTCAGCTCCTGCAGGCACCGAGCGGCGTTTTCTTCGCGGTTTTGCGTCTCCTTCTGACCAGGGCCGCATTGCAAGGGATGCCGTGTGTGTCCCCAGCCTGTCGGGCGTCCTGCGCCTGCAGCACCAGCTGCTTGGAGCATCCCGGCCCTCTTGGCAATTCGGGACCAGGTTGGGATGCTGGAGCCGTGGGGAGAGCGGGATGCTGCTCCCAGGAATGCCCTGCCTCCCTCCCCACCTGCCGCGCTCTTGGCACCGGGCGTCTGTGTCCCTGTTGGAGGCAAAACCAGCGGATCCTGGAAATCAGCTGACGGCAGGAGCGGGCTCGGAGCCGGCTGGCAGGGAAAGCCCCTCGCTCAGGCACAGGGCGGGCAGCAGCCAGGAAACCCGGCAGCGCCGCTTGTGCCTCACGCCCAGGCGGTTTGACCAGCTTCTGCAAATCTGGAGAAAGTTTAAACCAGAAAGTCTGGTTTAATCTGTGCTTCCCTTTCCACCCCGATTTAAATCGCGCTTTGTCAGAATCGCCTTTTGGGTGGGTTTATTCCAGGGGGATCCGGTCACAGAGCAGCAATGGAAAAGTACATTTTCCTTCTGTGTTGGCCACACAGCGCCCGAGAGGAGGCAACTCAAGTCTCTGTGACCTGAAATGCTGTCCCCGTCCCTCCTAATCCTAATCCCGCTGAAAATAGGAACCGAGAGCAAGCGGAGCCCGCACAACGCTCGCAGCCGGGGCCGCACGCAGGTCCTCCTCTGCCCCAGAGGCCACTCAACAAGCGCACAACTCCGATTTTTCTCTCTTCGGGGTCAGAGCACCTAACTTGGTATTCCACGACCAGGAATATCTTCCCACCGGCGCAACTTCACCCCTTCTCGGTCCCTCTGTAGTGCCACGGGCACACGGAGCACCGCCGGGACGGCCTCTGCCGGGAGGGAGCTCGGGGGGTAACAACGGGCAGCGCTTGCCGACGAATCCCACCCCCACGAGCCGCCCTCAGACAAAGTGAAGGCGACGCGGCCTGAGAGGAGCCGCGCTCGCGCGCGGTGGGTCCCTCTCCGTCAGCGCTCCCGAGCAGGTCCGTGCGCAGAGGGAGGAGCGGGGGGAAGGAGAGGGGATGAGTGAGAGCGCTGCCTGCCGCAAATATTGACATAACCATTATGGGCATGTATAAAACTCCCATTTGCGTGATGCGAGCGTGATATTCTTTGAATACTTCTGTCTCGAGGAATTCTTTATTTTGCCATAGAAGAAAAATGTTTTCATATTCTCTCCTGCCGTTCAGACCTGCAACCCAGCGAGCCCTTTTGCCCTTGAGAGCCATAACATTATTTGTTAACATTTTTATGATGCCAAATGGTCTGTGCTAGAACGGGTGCCATTCTTTAGCTGGGAAACCATATGGCATGCCGAGTAATAAATAAGGTATTGTGATAGTTAATGAACCTAATTGCTAGCAAAGGCTTTAATACAGAGAATGTGCTGCTGAGAATTTAGCACCACATTAGAGATGCAGCAGAGCTCCTCTGACTTCTGAGGCTTAATTTAAGTTCTATATTGCAAACTCCAGAAAATAATTCCAAACCCTCCTGCTGGAAAAGCAACCTGCTGGTAGACTGTGATTATACTGAATTACTAAAATCGCAATCAATTTTATACACTCAGTTAACCCTTGCTGGGGAACTCGCCTCCCCACCATTGGCGGGGACGCCACTTGGAAGAGGCGCCAGAGCCCCGCGAGCGGGAGCATCACGGTCATCGTCCTCAGCGCGGCCGGTGCCCCCCCGGCATCCCGCTCCTCCGGGAGCAGCCCCTTCTCCCGGCCTCTCCGCCGACCAGCCGAGCCGGCTGCGGGCAAAGCGGGGAATAAAAGCCACGATTATGAACGGTCACCGCTGTTTCCCCTCCGTGACTAACTCCTTAGCTGCCGTCCCGGCGTGGCGGCAGCCGGACGTGGCAGGAAGCGCGGATGCAGCTCTGCCTCGCAGCACGGGGGCTCCGGGAAGCGCTCCCAGCGCGGAGGCAGCGGCCGGAGCAAACTTAGAAACCAAATTCAACTGGCTTTGACCCGCAGCCCCGGAGAGCGGAGCAGCTCTTCCGGCCTTCCTGATGGAATCCCCAGCATTGCTACGGATTTTAAATGTTAAAACGTGAGCCCTTTCGGCCCGGAAAGCCCTTAAAGTCCTGCCTGCAGAGGGGCACTGGCGGCCACCGAGACGCTGCCCACACAGCTCGGGGAGGGACGGCCACCGCTCCCAGTCACACACACGGGGCTTGTTAAAGCAGCCAACAGGGGCTCAGGCCACCAAACATTGGGCTGACGTCCCGCACACCACAATCCACAGGAAGATAAGGACACGCCAGTTTTGGAAATGCCATTGCGGAAGACCCGCAGCTCTCCCAGCTGCACGCACGGACCCACTGTCCTGTGCAGAAGGGATGTCCCCTGCCCCCGGTGACACTGCCCGCGCCTCCTCCAGGGACGGCTCCGAAACGCTCACCAGCACCGGAGGCCGTCCCTCAGGCTCTGCACATCACCCCCCTTCAATCACTCGTCTTTACTTATCAAAAGCTGCCCCCTGGGTGGCAGGCCCCTGTCGGGACGCAGCCGTCCCCAGAGGCCACCCGCCGCCCCGGCCGCACGGGGACACCCCGCAGCTCCTCGGAGAAGAGCAGCGCGGCTCTTGCAGTCCCTCCGGAGGGGGAGAAGCGAGGTTATTGGTTTCTTCCCTGCTCTGATTGCTCTCGGCCGTCCTGCAGTCACGTCCTTCTGCTGGCAGCGGGCGACCGGGCTCCGTCAGGCAGCGACATCCCGGCTGGGAGCAGGAGGGAGGGCGAGGGGAAGGTTCCCCGGTGGGGCCGCCCTTCTCCGTCCCCCTGCCTTGTCCTCGGCCACCTGCAGCCCTCTCCTGGCCCGGGCTGCGGGCCAGCGGCACGGCTGCGGTGCGTGCCCCGCTGCCGCAGGGCGTCCAGGCAGGAGGTGGCCGGGGCCCGACGGCAGCATCGAATGGGGAAGGCGCCGAGATAAAGAGCTGCGCGGGGCGGATTTAATACTGTACATAAATACACTTTACAATCTGGGGAAGGGCTCGGTGCTAAGAGGAAACCATTGGAATATTTTATCGTGATGCAGATCGAGTGAAAAGACTGTGAATAAATAAAAGGGAAGATAATTATTTGATGGAGTTCTCTTAGGATATGCCACAGCGGGGAATACTTACGGAGAATACATATTACTAGAGAGACACAGCTATTCAAGCATCAAACTAACCTATAAATTGTCAGAGGAGAAAATTGGAGGAGAGGAATGGATGGGGGTTTGGGCACCGCTCTCATCAGTAACGCCGGGCTGCGCTTTTCCCCCTTCCCCGCCGCAATTCCTCCTGCCCGAGGAGTCACAGTCCCTGAAAAAGGGAAGGCTGCCTCTAATAAATGTCGTTCAGAAATTACGGCCGAGCCACTACAGTACGGAGATGGCGGCATTTATCTCCCCGCCATCTGCGCGGGCTCCTCGGGCCGGGGAGCAGCAGCCTGCTGCCGGGAAGCCTCGTCTCTCCCGGCTTTTGCGGGGTGAGAAGGTTCCTCAGCGGAACCCGATGTGCCTCGGTAACCACTCTACCCCCATCGCTCCGGGCACTGCACCCCGGTCTCCAACCGCGGCCCCCAAGACCGGCTTTTGCACCCGTTTCGGAGGGGAACCCCCACATGGGGAGGGGTTTCAGTGCCGGGACCCGGCCGGTCCATCCCCTGCGGTGCGTTTCCCAGCAGCTTCCCCCTGGAGCCGAAAGTCACCCGCCGAGTGCCAAGCTCTTCTGCGCCGGGTACATCCCTCGGCCACGCTTCTCGCCCACTCCTAAGCCAAGGGTCTCCAAGAAAGCGCTTTGCCAACGCCGAGGAGGTCGTGCCTCTCGGCAGCACCACTCAGAGGGATTTTCCCCATTTTTGGCAGCGATTTCCCTGAGGTCAGAGTGCTTCCTAGAGGCAGAGCTGGAGAGAACCTGGCGCTCCCAGCCTCCCGCCGGCACAGCTCCGGCCGGCCCCGGGTCCCTCCGGGCCAGTTACAGCTTCACATCTCCCAGTTAATAATTACCTATTAATCCAAGCGACTTCACTCACCAATATTCCTAACGGCCAGCTGCGGCTGTAAATAAGCCACAAAACCTCACGTGCGCCATGCAAAAATCAGAGCAGTTGCCATGCTTATTGCACGCTAATTTCTCAGTTATTGAGCCATGGCTCTGGAGGGGCTTCGGAGCCGCGCCAGGGACGCGGCACATCGCTGGCCGGAGCGCTAATGTAAACGCTGGTGGTCACCGCAGGCAGGCACGCAATTAATAAAACAGCCGCTCTCCTTTTCACCCTCCGAATCGTGCCCTCGCTGCGGCACGGGGACCCCAACCTCCGCTTGTCGACCGGCATCGCTTTCCCAGGAGAGAAGAGGGCGATTGCGGAGTCGGGGAGACCCGACATGGCCTGGAGTGAAACCCCCCCCGAAGTTCCCAAGGGAGTTTGCTGAAGGGAAGAGGAAGGCGGCAGCTCTGCGTCAACCTCCCCCCTCCCAGGCAAGGCACGGGTTGGAAGTACAACCCCCGTGGTATGGCTGCTACGGGAAAATCCTCACCACACCTCAAAAATACTACTATTGCTTTTCCAGGGGCTATCTCGGGAACCCATAAAGACAGCGCAGACAAAATCCAAACCAGGACGACACGGAGCCTGTGGGTAGCAACAGCTTCTTATACAGCTTGTTTAATTAAGTGCCACTCCTGCGTTTTCCCAGGATTTTTGGCCCTGTCCCTTACCAGAGCACTCCTTTCACCCATCACAGCTCCCGCGCGGCGCTGGGCCCCGTTCCCGGGGGCAGATGGGGCACAGGCGGGCCGTGGGAGGGGGCTGAGGAAGACCAGGGTCAGCCCCGGCCCCACGCCTGGGACAGAGGCCGGGGGCTGTGTGGGGGCAAATGGCTTTACACCCTTTCCTGAGGGGGCTGATGCCATTAGCTCCGAGCATCTCCCGTCTCTCTGGGAGCCAAGGAAACCTTCGGTTCCTTTATGGGGAAGATGTGAGAGACGCCAAATAGGCAGCCTCGTGTAATTAGCAGAGGCGCTCATTATTTTAGGCGCGACTCGCCACCGCTTCCCAAACCCCGAGCAAGAGCAAAGTCAGCGCCGAATGCAGGATACCTTTAAGGCTGGCTCAGACAATAAAATCAAAGGCAGCCCCATGACGACGGGTCTCCTCCCTCCCTCCGCCTGCCAGAAGGGAATTGCTCACTCACCTGCACCCAGAATAGGACTTTATCCCCGTTCCCATCATTAATTTATTCCCCGTGAATTAGTGGGGCCCCGGAGACCCACACAGCCCACCTGTTCCAGCGCCCGGCGCTGACATTTGCAGCCTCGGCGGCGGGTACCGGCGCCGGCAAATGGTCCCATAAACCATGCGGTAACGCAGCACCTGCCAGCGCGGCCGCCCCGGGCCCCCCCGCAGCCGGGGAAACTGGGTGCCGAGAGGAGCATCGCGCCCGGCTGGCAGGGACGGACACACGCAGCCAGGGCACTTTTACATCGGCCTTATTTTTCCCTGGAAAAGGGGCTTTTAACACCACGACAGCGGGGATGCTGGAAGGCGCGGCGCGAGGCTCCCCGGTTCGGGGGACGCGCGGGGCCGTACCCCGCGGTACCCTGCCGATCCGCACGCGTCTCCCCCCCCGCCCCATCCCCTCGGCGGAGGTCACGCTTGTGCGAGTGTTCCTCCATTTATTCCAAATGCACAGCGCTACTTTAATTGCTGCCATTCTGGACTCCAAACAAATTGGCCCTAAATGCATTTTTGCGAAACAAGACGTATTTTGTTAAAAGGGGATGGGAGGAGGGCGATTTTTAAAACCGCTATCACCGTAATGCGATGAAATTACCATGTAGCAGGCAGGGGTCTGAAAGCCGCAATTAATATCCCACACCTTTCCGAATCGTTTGTGCCATGACGGTCCTGGAAAAACAGCGGCTGGTCTGGGGCCGCAGCGGGGGCCGGTCCCCTGCTCCCCCCCTCGGACCCGCGGCGGGTGCCCAGCACCTTCTGCCCTTCCCGGAGACACAGGGGAAGCAGCAATGCGTAAAAACCCTGTGCGCCCCCATTTCCACACACAGCTTTCGGCTTCTCTGCTGCGGAACGGTGGCCCTGGCTGGCGTGCCGCCCGCTCAGCGGGCCAGCCGGGGCTTCGGCCACCGGGGCCAGTGTCGGCCGCACGCAGGGATGCCAAGCCCAGCGCATTGCTACGGGCGGTGGGGTAAGGGAGAGCCCCCCTTGCTGCTCCCGTGGCAACACAAGTACAGGGTGGCCATCGGACACCATTCTCACAGAATCCCAGACTGGCCGGGGTGGGAAGGGACCTCTGGAGATCACCCCGTCCCACCCCCAGCCAGAGCAGGGTCACCCACAGCAGGTGGCACAGGAACGCGTCCCGGCGGGGTTGGGATGTCTCCGGAGACGGAGACTCCGCCACCTCTCTGGGCAGCCTGTGCCAGGGCTCTGCCACCCTCAGGGTAAAGAAGTTCCTCCTCGTGTTTAGGTGGAACTTCCCATGGTCAAGTTTGTGCCCGTTACCCCTTGTCCTGTCCCCGGGCCCCACTGAGAAGAGCCTGGCCCTGTCCTCCTGACACCCACCCTGTAAGTGTTTATAAGCGTTGATAAGATCCCCCCTCAGCCGTCTTTTTTCCAGGCTAAAAAGACCCAAATCCCCACCCTTTCTTCATGAGAGAGGTGTTCCAGTCCCCTCAGCATCTTGGTAGCCCTATCCATGTCAGACCCATAGGAAACAAATCCATCTTTCCCTGGCCCTCATACCATGGAGCTGAGAACAGCCAGATTCATTGCTAATAGAGGGAAAACAAAGAGGTTTTTTAAAAGTAGCCGGTAAACAATCGCTCGTAAAGAGAGAGACCGCTCCACCCAAAGCAGCCGGCCAAGCGCGCGCGCGGTTCGACGCAGCTCCGCCGGCTGGAGCTGCCGCTGCTCCGCGACTGCGGGCTTGATGCGCACCCACGAGGGACACGGCCCGAGGGCACGCGTTTGGGCGGGCGCTTCTCCCTCCGCGGGTGTCCGCCCCCACAAGGGACTTTCTATCACGGCACATCCCAGCTCCGCACCCTGAGGCTGACGCCGATGCTGGCAACGCGCCCTTCTGGGCTGGCGAAAGGGAAGCGGGGGGCGATGGTTGTCCCAGGCTCCGCCCGGCGAGGGCATCACACCCCACGGCACCGGGATGGGCGGCCGGACAACTCATCCTGGGGCATCGCAGGGACCGGCCGTTCGTGTCTCTGCTCCGAGGCTCAGCCACCAAACCCAAACCCGTACCCAGAGCCATCTCCTGGATCTCCCGGAGCCACAGGGATTTGCTGGCCGGGGCACGGATAACCCCCAAGCCGAGCTCCGTGCTGTCGGGTGAGGCAGAGACGAATCACGCCACGATTTCTAGGCAAAGTCCCACTAATGAAAGCGCTCAGAGGCACTGCGGCTCCCAGTCAAGTGCTGGGGAGATGGAGGCCTTATTTATGAGTGAGATATATCTGCGGAGGGAGCAATAAACCACAGAGCAAAGTATGAAGGTTTGCAGCAAACGCTGTAAAGTTTTACGCTGCCGAAAACTAGGAATAAAAGACATACCCATTTAAAACAAAGTGGATGGAAAGGGTTTCCACAGGACTGTAAAACAGCCTTAGAGCAGTTAATTGCTACGTTCTCGTGGCAGCACAGAGGAAAAAAAGAACCGTTCAAATCTCCACCGGAGAACAGGGGAAAAGAAAGGAGAGGGAGAGGAGAGAGGGAGAGAGGAGCGCAGGGGAACGTGGAGCTTTTGTTCGGATGCTCTGCACCACGCGGAGGAAGAGGCGCCTTTTGTTCCCGGCCCCGGCTGCTCCCGCGCCCCACGGCCGGGGAGAGCCCAGCCCCGGGGGGGAGCGGGGCAGGACCCCGGCAGTGCCCCCGTTATCAGTTATAGACAATTTAACCACCATCACATCAATATCCCTGCACCAGAACATCAGCCGAGCACCTGCGGGTGCTCCTGCCCCCGGGAGGAGGGGGCAGAGGGAAAAGCAGCAGCATTCCTCCCAGTCCGACAGCAAACTCCAAGCGGAATACTTTTGACCGAGTAACATTCAGGAAATAAACTCAAAACGTTTTCCGCAACAACTGAAACAACCAACCGCCGCGCTTCCAGCCAACTCCAGGCAAAGCGCCGGTACCCGGCGGACACCCCCGGGAATAGCTGCGCTCCTGCCTCACGTCCCTGCCCTCCCTCGGCACAGACGCGCCCCGGGACCCCCGACAAGAGGAACCCGCGGAGTTTGCAAAAAGCCCCCGAAGGGCTGTTGCGTTTCAGAAAATAAGCACGTTTTATCCTTCAAGAGCACAATTGCCTTCGCTTATTTCAAATACCCAGCGTTTTCCGCAAAAGAACAGTCGCTCCCTTCTCCAAAAAGTAGCCGAGACACCTTTCCTTTTCGGGTGCTTTCTTCACACACATTCCGGCAAACGGGAAGCAGGGGAGCACCCACAGCTCAGTCCAGCAAAAAGCACCTCAAATGGAGAAAAGGCTGCTTTTGCGCCCCCCCACCCCCCCAGCGCGTCGCCCCCCCGGTGCCCGCTGCCGCACTTACCTCTCTGCGGCGGGCGAGGAGGCGGCGGGAGGGCTCCGGGGGTGCCGGGGGGCGCAGAGCCCAGGAGCAGAGCGGGGGCTGCTGGGGCTCACACCCGGGTCCCCCATCAGTCCTGGGGCTGATCCATCACCCGCCGGCTGCTGGCAAACGGGCTCCCAGGAGCCGGCACCGCAGCCGGCACCAGGCAGGGCCCAAAGCAGGAGCACGGCAGGGGCCGACCCCCCCCAGCCCCCTGCCTTTTATCACCTCCCCAGCTGCGGCTCGCCCAGCTGATGGCACAGGCCCAGGTGTTCCTCCTTTGGTGACGGGGCACAGCCCCATCCCATCATCCCGTCAGGGAGGGACCCTCCCCTCCCGGCACCTGCCTGCAGGGACTGCTTTTTTTATTTTTTTCACATTTTTTGGGGGTTAATTTTCCTCCCTGTAACGGCAGATTCTGTGCGTTGTCCAGGCAAGTAAGCGGAGCGACGCGTTCCGCAGCGTAAATATCGAAATGCTGTTTATATCAGTCAGAGAAGCACTTAGGTAGAGATGACAATGGAGCCCGCAGAGCCCTAATCACACATTTTGATTGAACTAAAAGTACGGGGGAAAATGGAAATCAGCCGTCTAGAGCCAAGGTTTCAATAGGGAGGGAAAGCTGGAGCGGCAGAGCCGCGCGGGGGCTGCTGCCGGCCCCGGGAGCCGCCGCGGCGGGCTCTGCGTCCCCTCTCCAGCAGCGGGGGGGTGACAAGGTGCGATGAGCGGGGCCTCGCTGCCCCCGAGACGCTCCACCGCTCCCACTCAGAAATACCCCCAGGCCCTCTGGGTGCCACTGGTCTACGCTTCTATCCCCAAATCCTGCCATTCGATGGGCAAAAATGTGCTCTCTGGGCTGAAACGCAGCCGCTGCGCTGGCAAACGGCGCCTGAAACGAGCCAAGGCCCCCGAGCTGCAGCCGGCTCAGGGCGATGCTGCTCCCACACCTCAACCTGCTGCCTTGAGAGCCACCGCACGCAGACCCGGGCCAGGACACGTGTGTTCGGGCTCCCTGAGCTCCGCCGCCCCCTCGGCGATGCTCGGCACTGCTGCCCACCCCCGCCCCCGGCACCTTCCTCGGGGGCACAGAGCGCAGCGTCACTGAAGGGTCACCTTCGGCGTCAGCTGCTGGTGCGTCCCCTTTGGTGACCGCACCCCCCCCCAGCCAGTGTGCCTGGGCAGGGGGGGTGAGACGGGATGGCTGCATCCAGGTGCAGCCTGCAGCACCTCCAATGGTTCTGTGAGCTCCAGGAATTTCACACAGGGGGCAAATTCGCCTCTCCTCCACCTCCCGTTCCTGCTGCAGCGCAGGGACAAAACCCCTGGCATCAAGAGGGTTTGGCTCAGGGCTTCCAGCTGCAAGGCTGGGAGCGCCCGTGCTCCGCCTCGGGGGCTGACATCCCCTGGCAAATCCGCCCCCGGCTCCGCTTGCCGTGGCTTGGGGGGGCTCTTGTTGGGCCAGTGCCTTTAGAAACTGTTTCAGCCCGGGGTCTCGGCACTGGAGTCGCAGGGAGCGCCTGTTGTTGGCTTTGCTCTCAGAAGAAAACCTCTTTAGCGCGTTCATCTTCCAAGCTGGCGTCCCTTTTTCGGCTTCCTATCTCCGGCAGCTGGTTTCGCACCAGCAGGTCCGGCCGTGCATGCGGGATGGCGAGCTGGGTTTGTTAAGAAAGTCACCTCGGGACCTAAAATAGCGCTTATTAGTTTGAGGATGATACGGCAGCTCGTCCGCCTGTCACTCCTCATGACAGATCTTTAAAAACAGCAAAGGCCAATTATATAGATTCGGAGTCGGTAATGAGCCTGGAATTGTTTGATCATTCCGGCTCCCGCCGGGCGAGCGGGAAGAGGACGAGACGCTGCGGGGACCCGTGGCTGCGAGAAGCGCGGGGCTCTGCTGCCTCTTCGTGGCGGGGACGGCGAAGGAGGCTGCCACCATGGCGTCCCCTCCGCGCCAGCCGCGACGGCGGGTGAGGGGCTGCGGGGGGCCGCGGGGCAGGCAGGGACCCCCGGCGGGCAGGGTGCGGGCAAGGGCGCAGGCAGGGCACGGGGTCTGGAGCCGGCTCTGGAGCCAAAACCCAGGCGCCGAGGCTGGGAATTGTCTGCTTTTCAGTGTGAAAATGCAGTTCTTCCAAAGGAAACCAGGAAAAAAAAATAAAAGCAACAAAATCCATGGAAGAGAATGGGAATTTCGGCAGGCGCTTTCCATGGAGGGGAAGTGATTCCTCCTTCCTGGGGGGGAGACTTTGACAGTCCTCTGCCAGGGCAGCTAATGGCCTTAAAACTTCCTTGCCACGTTACGTTACCGAACGCGCCGACTCCAATCCCCTCTATTAAGAAGCCAAGGTGCCGACACAGGAATTCTGTTCACAGGGCTGTCGGGCTGCCACTGCCGGCGACACCGACTCGCGCTGGGCTGGTTTATTGCCGTCAATTACTGTAAAGCCGGGGACGTGTAATGTAATCCCAGGGATTGCCATTAATTGCGGCCCTTGGCGCAGGGGATCGTACGGCTCGGGGGCTGCTGGGGGGATTTCAGTCCCGAGTTACTACGGAAAAAGCAAAGCTGGGCGCGAAAGCGGGGAGGAAGGGACAGCCCTGCTTAGGAGGGAGCGTGTGGGGCCGGCAGCCGCAGGGAGGACGCGGAGGGAAGTAAAAGCGAAAGCGGAGCAGGGCAGGAGGAGCGAGCAGCAGGGATCGCGCTCGGCAGCATGGACGCTCCGGCCGTCTTCACGGGCCCAGACGTCTACCAGCGGAGTTTCAACCCTCAGGAGTACTTGAGGGAATTCTACAGGTTGAGCAACAGCCAGGGGCAGCTGAACACCTTCCTGATGCAAAACCTGAGGGCCCTGCTGAAGATGTTCTCCCTGGGTGAGTCCCCCCCGGGGGCGTCGGGCGGCGCCGTTTGCAGGGCTGTGCGGGGCTGCTCAGCCCGTGCCAGCGCGCAGCGAGCTACATGGGCACGCGGGCGCTGTTACCTGTGTCTGTGTCCGCAGGCGTGGGTACCCATGCGCACAGGGCGCTGCCAGCCAGAGTTGTTCCACACTTTCTGTAAATACCGTCAACCCGGGCTGGGGAGGGGGGTAGGGGTCAGCAGGGCGCTGGGGGCTCCGCACCCGCCGCAGGAGCTGCCCCCGGGCATCGGGGGACGGGGCTGCACCGCCGGACTGTGGCACTTGGGGTGGCGCTTCTGGGGCAGGGGAAGCACAGCCCCGCGGGGATCTGGGGCCTTTCTGTCTCCATCTGTCTCCATCTTTCTGCCCCTTGGTCTCCCCCCCAACTCTGCACCAGAGGGGCTGAGGGGCAATACCCTGATAGACGTCGGCTGTGGCCCCACCATCTACCAGCTTCTGTCCGCTTGTGAGCACTTCCAGGAGATCATCACCTTGGACTACACGGACCAGAACCGCCGGGAGCTGGAGAAGTGGCTGAAGAAGGAAGCGGGAGCCTTCGACTGGAGGCCGGTGGTGGAATACGTTTGCGAGCTGGAAGGGGACAGGTGAGGCTGGCTTCCTACCGCCCACGGCATACACAAAGTCACAGGCGCGGGTGCTGAATAACCATGGAACAACCGTTCTTCTATTTATTCGTTTATTTACTTGCTAGGGAGAAGTGGGCTGAGAAAGAGGAGAAACTGCGGAAGAAGGTGAGGCAGGTTCTGAACTGCGACGTGACCAAAGCCAACCCCACGGAGCCCGTCTCCCTGCCTCCTGCCGACTGCATCGTCTCCACCCTCTGCTTGGAGGCCGCCTGCAAGGACTTTGCCACCTTCCGCAGCGCCCTGAGAAGCATCGGTGCCCTCGTGAAGCCGGGGGGACACCTGGTGATGGTCACCGTCCTGCGGGAAACCTACTACGCCTTCAACAATCAGGTCTTCTCCTGCCTCCGCCTGGAGAAGGACGTGGTGGAGGAAGCCATGGAGGGTGCCGGCTTTGACGTGAGGTTCAGCGAGGTCCAGCCGTGCCCTCCCGGCGACGTCTGCGCCGACTGCGAAGCGGTGTTGAGCCTGGTGGCCCGCAAGCGTGCCCCCATCAGCGGGTAGCACGTGGATGCTGGGGAGGAAAACAGCAGCCTGTCTGGTTGCAAAAAGCTCTGCTGGTGTAACCCACAGCCCCTTACCCCTTTGTCTGGAAGCAAATAAACTCGAGGGTGTTCTAACGGTGTCCGCGGGCTGGGATTTACGTGGCACACGCAGCACCAGCACTCCGAGCCCCAGCAGCCCAGGCTCGGGGTGACCCCGAGCTCGCCCCGGCCCCAAAACAGGAATTGCGCCCAAGTCCCTTCCCCGCCACCTTCCCAAGTCAGAGCAGAGCTTCTGAGCAGCTGCCCTCTTTCAGCCGTGATGCCCTTCCTTGAGACCAAAATCCATTCTTATGGGAAAAACCTTTGGCTGCAAAGGCAGCGAGATCGCCCAAACCCAGACCTGCTTCTAGTTTCTGGATGAATCCCACGTGCTCTGTCTGAAAAGTCAGGGGACCAAAAGGATGCTGTCGGGGGGAGCAGCACGCCTTGCACCCGGACAATGCCCAGCCCTCACAGAACCGGGAGCACTCGCTGGCCTTTTCACTAAACCTGGAAAAACTGTTTGACAAAATGCTGCAGCCCCAGCGCTTTGTACCTGCCGGGTGCCGGCACCGCCGCGGGAACAGGGAAAAGGGTGGGCAGGTGGAAAGGACGCTCTCCCCAGAGCAACCGCCTCCGGCTCGCAGCACGCTGCCCGTCCTCAGCTGTTCTCCCTCGACTACAGACAGCCGGACCTGCGACATAACGGAGACTCATTCCAGAGGTAATCTAGCCTAGGCATTTTTACAAATAATTAATATTCGCACACCCAACACGCATCGGTTCTCAGCAATTTTTTATGGTGAGTGTGTGGGGTTTGCTGCTGACGCTGCTCCTGCCCTCGCTCATGCAGATTTTCTTTTGGGGTGGTTTTGGTTCAAGAGTGAAAAGAAATAGGGAAATGGGAAATCTTCTCACCGGGTATACACAGACCGAGTGCCGTCACAAGCCTCATTCCTCCTGCCGCACAGTAAGGCAGCGACACAGCCCAGAAAGGGGTCAGAGAATTGAAACGAGTCTTGGTCCCCAAGTACTGGCCCCGCTTCGCAGCGGGCAGCAAGCCCCGGCAGGGACCGGAGGGGCTCGGCCTCCTCCCCGTCCCGTCCCCTTTCAGTCTCTTGGTGAAAATCTGATTAACCCCCCCAGTGAAATCCTTAGGGCTGCGGGGAACCTTGGCACCAGCGCAGGCTCGCTGAGGTTACCAGATGTGATTGTACGTGACCCCAGAGGTGTACATTGGAGCCGCCAAGTCAGCGAGATGGTGACACCGCCAGCGCCAGCTCTGCTGGGCGCGACTGTCCCCGGAGCCCCCGGGACACTCTGTGTAAACGGCACCGGTTTCCAGCACCGCTGGGAACAGCCTTGTTGCCCAGCTCCGAGAAATGGAGCTGAAAACAGGCGGAGGCTCGGCGGCAGCGCAGGACCCACGCCGCTCGCTAGTTAACACCGAATCTAACAGGCTGCCGTAACGACCCGCAGCCTGCCAGCGCGGCGCAGCGAGGGCAGGGACTCAGCAGCTGCTGACACGTTCTCCCGAAATAACATGCCCAGGTCTTGTAGCGCCGGCGTCTTTAATCGCTGTTTAACTGTTCGAACATCGGCATCGCTGGGGATTTTTATGGTCTGTTTAAAAAGCACAATGATTCCCTTCACGGAGAAGTTTGTAGCTACAATTACCCTTCTGTTGCAACCTGCCGGGAGTCACTGACAGCCTTTCCCAGCACAGAGGCTGGCGGCATTCCACCTGTCGCTTGCCGACAGGAATCGCGGTGGCACCGAAGGCAGCAAGGCGGGCGCAGGTCGGACTCGTGCCGGGAGGAGACAGACTCGGCTCTCCCCTCGCCTGTGCGGGCTGTGGGAATGGCAGGACGCAGCCGTTGGGACGGAGAGAAAAGACTGTCATTTCCAACAGCGCTGTCGGACTGCTCCCTCCAGCACCGGCTGTCATCACAGGCACCGGCTTTCTGGCTGCCGGGAATATTCAAGCACCCACTTTCAATGGATCGGCCACATCACCATGGTGCCGGCGCCCGCTCGGAGAAGTGACGGAGGCAGCCGAGCAGCTGGAGGAGCGGGAGCGTGGTCAGGCCAGAGGGAGGGCACGGCCAACACGTGTGACCGGCGCTGGGGACAGGGATGTGCTGAGCGGCCGCCAGGCGCCTGCACCACACGGGGAGCTGAGCCGCAGTCTCGAGCTGGGGGACGTGGGGACCCACGGCCTCAGGGGAGTAGCCCAGAAGGCGAGAGGGTAACCCAGGGCCAAGGAAAAGGTGTGAGGCACGAGCACAAGCAATGACGCGAGGAGATCTGGTTGCTCGTTTTGCCTCTGGAGCAGAATTGGTTGGAGTTTCTGCAATATTTCAGAGTGCCTGCATATTAAGAGTGGAAATCGGCAGGTAAAGAATGTGTTTTGCCCCCCATAGCAAAACACTTTTCAGTTTTCCAGTTTGCTGCTTTGAAGAGCAAGAAGGGCATCAAATAGTGACAGAAAAAGGGAAAAACCCACAACAGAATTGCCAGGGCGTACCCATAAAAAACATGACATAGTTCCCCCTCCTCTTGTCGCGCCTTTTTTCCAGTTGGGGCTGTGCGAGGCTGCGACAGGCAATGCCGGAGCCCGTCAGCGCCTTCTGCGGGTCTCCAAACGCGGCCGTGCCCGGTTCAGCACGTGCGGCACACGGGGAGCGAGCCGGCGGTGGATGGTACAAACGCCGCAGACGCTCCCAGACAAGCCCGGGGGGACCCAGAAAGGAAAAAAAGCAGAGAAAAGTAAACGAGGCTCCAGGGAAATTAAGGCAAAGTGGAAGTCCTGGCAGAGTGAGGTAATAATTTCCTTTCTGAGTGAGTAACTGTTTAGAATGTAACCAGGCGAACACGATTAAACCAAATGAATATAAATTCTAGGTGCGGTAGTAAGTAATGAAGTGAAGAAAATGAACAGCGCCTAATTAACAAGAAAATAGGATCTGCCATAACGCGTTGGAATCTAATGAAAAATGATTGCTCAACTTCCCCTTTCAAAAGTTTTCCAGATGGAAAATATCCTTGTTTTACATCCGGCGCCTTTTGAAATATCCAGGGGATTACAGTTGCTGGGAGGAACCGTCCTCCGTCAGAGGACACGGGCAGGGGAGCAATTCTGCAAAATAATTGGAGAAGCAAATAACTGGGAGACCACTGCCCAGCGCTTGGCCCCAAGATGGACCCCAAAGGGCCCCCTTGGCATTAGAGCGTGGCGGGGAGCACCCAGCAGCCCTCCCGGCTGGCGCACCCATGCAGCCGCCATCAAACGGAGTGTTGTGGCAATAAAACCAAACCTCCGCTCCTTCCCTCCGTTACTTTTATGACGGAAAACCGCCTTTACGCTGTGTGCTGGGGGCCGCACTCCCACCGGGCTGGGCTTCAGCCCCCGGGCTCCTCCGGCAGCAGCTTCTAAGAGAGAAAAAGGGTTAGGAGCCGGCAGAGAGAACAGCCACAGCTTCCCCCCACACACCTCCGGGATTCTTTCCGGGCTTTCCTACCTGTAAACGACTAAATTAGGGTTTTTTTAATCAGTAGGACAGTTTTACCAGGCAGCGTTTGACCAGAGCCACTTTCTTTATTTGAGGGACGCCCGCAACAGCGTGGAAATACCAGGGCAACTGAGAAGACCCCTCACGCGCCGGGCTGTGTCGCCACCTGGACGCAGCCTGTCGGCGACACTGGCCTCAACCCACCGGCGACACGGAGGCCCGGGAAGGCGCGGGGCGGCGGGAGGCCAGCCCCCATCCCCCCGCAGGCCCCGGTCCCTCCGAGCCCGCCGCCCCGGCGCCGCAGCTCCCCCACCGCCGCCATAGCCGCTGCCCCATCCTCCTCCTCGGTCCGGCCCACCGGAAGGGGCGGGGCTCGCAGGCCGACGCAGCAACGTCACGCCGGCGGCGCCTGCGCAACGGGACGCGCGGGCTGCCCGGCGGCGGCCATGGGGGCGTCGGCGGCCGAGGCGGACCGGACCCTGTTCGTGGGGAACCTGGACCCCAAGGTCACCGAGGAGCTCATCTTCGAGCTGTTCCACCAGGTACCGCCCGGCAGCCGCCCCCTGCCCGCCCGCCCGCGCTTTATCCCGGGGCAGGCCGCGGCCGCCATGGCGGGGCGGGCCCGGGCCGGGGTACGGCGGCCGCCGGCGGACAAACTTCCGAGGAGCCACGCCGCCGTCGCCCCCCCCGCCGGCGTTTAAGGGGTTTTGTTTCCGTCTCGGCAGGCAGGCCCGGTGATTAAGGTTAAAATCCCGAAGGACAGAGACGGGAGGCCCAAGCAGTTCGCGTTCGTGAACTTCAAGCACGAGGAGTCCGTGCCCTACGGGCTGAGCCTGCTGAACGGGATCAAGCTCTACGGGCGGCCCATCAAGATCCAGTTCCGATCAGGTGCCTGCAAAAACAAACACTGAACAACCAGACAGAAAGCAAAACTGCCGTCAGCTTCCCACCCCCGCCCCCCGAGTCTGGCAGATTTGTATTTAATTGGGTAAATTGCACGTCCTTCTCACCACACTGTCACTCGCCTGACAGCTGATGGTTCCGTGGAACGATGGGGCCAAGCAGGGCTCTGCTTTTGTCCCTCTGCTTCAGCAAGGGACCTTCCCGGCAGTCATTGCCAAGTATAATCACGGAGCTGAGGCTTCTGCTGGTTTTTTTTTTATTATTCGTTCTATACCCTTGAAAGCTGATGTAAATTATCACGCAAGCAGTGAAAGTTGCACCTGGTGTCAGTTAAGGCACGTTGGCCAGAATATCGCTCCCTGTTCGCATCTTTCCCTGCGTATATTAATACAGTTGCAGAGTCTCGTTTTAGAGACTGGCTCGCGTGCTTTGGCAGGTCACTGACAGAACTCGAGAGCTGATTAAGTTTGTGGCAACTGTCAGCACCTGGCAAGTTCACTCCATACCCACGTTCCTCTAACTGCCGTTTGTCCGTCTCGTGAAACGCTTGTTTCTCCTCAGGGAGCAGTCACGCCTCTCAGGATGGCAACCCATCCTGTTCCCCGCACGGAGCCGCCAGCACCAGCCCCTCCGGCGCGCCGCACCCCGCATCCAACTGCAGCAGGTACGAGTCCCGTCGGCATGTGCTGTGGGTACCCACGCACAGGGCAAAGTAGGAAACGGCGCTCGCAGGGGTCGCTGCTTCCCCGGCTCTCTTCCCAAGCGCCAGTTGCTCTTTCTCCCCCATGGAGTAAGTACTTGCATTCCTGGGGCCCTGCGTGCTCGGTGCCTGACATCCTAGTGCAGAAGGAATAGCGTTGTGTTTTCGTACGAGCACGGTGGGGTAAGGTGGTGGGAGAGTGCTGCCAAACGCACAACACAAGCACCTCCGCACCAGTTTCTGACCGCAGTGGTGAGCTCAGCCTGACGCTCGGATGCTTATTTTGTTTCTAATGGGAGTAACGCAATTAGGATTCCAGTGCCCCTTGGACTGCAATAGTCTTGTTTTTAAGGCTAAAATTCCTAATCCTTTTTTTCTACAGATACGACAGGAGTCCTGACGGTATGGGAGCAGCGGGATTCTCGGCGGCGCAGCGGTCTCTGCCCTCTGCCGATAACCTTCAGAGACAAGCGGTGGTACGCTTCTCGCTTCTGGGGGGAGCGCCTGACCCTGTGCTCGCCCGGGGCTGACAGACAACACGCGACAGAGTTGTCTCTCATTTTGAGTCCTTGTTTCCTGTAACAATGGTGAGAGGCTGTGGAAATGTACTTCTGGAGTGTTGAAATGCCAGTTCCAGAAGATTTATGGCTGCTGGTACTTGGGTAGTCAGTCAGGGAGGGCCCTGAGCTTTAGGAGTTCAGCTCTAGGTGAAGTAAGGGGTAACAGCTATTCTATAAAAGTTCGTGTTTAGTCTCATTTCCAAACCAAAAACTTTCATTTTCCTGTGTACTTACAGAGCGATTAGCGTGGGATTTGGGGCCATCGTGGGAATTAGTATTTCTCTGTGCCCCAGATGGGATCCAGCACCTTGTCGGGAAGGCAGTGCACCGAATCCCCCGACCTTTTTCCTCTTCTCTTTGCAGATGAAAAGCGCCGGGTGGCAGCAGCCCCCGTTCGGGGGGAAGTATGAGCAGCCCGCCTTCCCCCTGCCCGGCTACCCACCAGCTCCTCACGCCTTCCACCCGGCCCCCCAAATGCCGCGGCGACCGGAGCTGCCGCGCAAGGGCCGGCTGAGCGCCCACCCCTACCACCCCGAGGGCAGGCACTTCGGCCGCGAGCAGCGCTTCGGGGAGTGGGGACCCGACTACGGCCGCAGCAAGAGGGAGGAATATGGCTACGAGGAGCGGGGCCACGATGGCGAGCACCACTACCGGGTGGGCAGAGAGGAACCCGCCTATGTAGACAGGCACCGGGACGGTTGGAGCCATGACTACGACTACCGGAGGGAGGGCTACAGAGAGGCCAAGTGGCACCCGTCGCGGCATTAATTAACCCCCCTGCACTGGGCTTGAAAGAACTTGATGGCAAAGAAAGTTCTATCTGTTTCTCACGGAGTCTACGTATGAAAAAAAAAAACCAAAACCCTCCACCCCTCGCGGTTACCTTTTAATGTTTGTTTGTAAAACTAGCGTAATCCTCCAAAATTAGCGTCTTCATTTTAGATGTGTTGACTCTGCACTTTAGGGCTTTGTGCGGGGGGAAAAGAAAACGTGTCGCGGTTGCGGAGAGGCGGCTGCCGTTTGCATTGTAGAGCAGCGCACATTTGTATTTTTGTAGCGGGTGGCCGAGGCCGTCTCCGTGTCCCCCGAAGCGGCGCCCGGGTGGGACGGTGCTTTGTGACACCCGAAACGTCTCGCGCGGCGTTTTTGATACAGGACGTTGGAACGTTCCTTCTCTTGGGAAGAGCATTAAACGTCTCCCTGGAATAAAAACCCGCGGGTGAACCGTTCTCATTCCATCCCCCGGCTCTGCGTAACGGGGCCGGGGCGCGCCCGGGTCTCCCCGGTGTCGCCGGGGGCGGGGAGGGGCCGCGGAACCGCTTCCTGGGGTGCTCCCATCGTCCCCCCCAAACACCACCCCCCGGGACTACAGCTCCCATCAGCCCTCGCGCCCGCCGCCCGCGCCCGCCCTGGGGCCGGCGCCGCGGGGGCTGCCGGGAGTTGTAGTGCGACGGCGGCGCTTTGCGGCCTGGCGGCGATGCTGGGCGGCAGCCGCGCTGGCCTGGGTCGCCTGCGGAGCTGCGGCGGGCGGCTGTGGCGGGGCCGGCGGCGGGCGGCGGGCATGGCCGGCGGCGGCATGGGCCAGCGGATGGTCTGGGTGGACCTGGAGGTGCGGGGCGCGGGCCGGGAGGGAAGGGGAGGGAGGGAGCGGGGGACGGCCCGCGGCCGCGCTGACGGCGCCGCTCCCTGTGTGGCAGATGACGGGCCTGGACGTGGAGAAGGACCAGATCCTGGAGATGGCCTGCCTCATCACCGACTCCGACCTCAACATCCTGGCCGAGGTGAGGAGCCCCCGCCGGGCCCCGGGCCCCGTCCCCCGGCTCCCCCGGGCCCGCCCGGCCCCTCCGGCGCGGAGGTTCTGCGCCCAGGGGCGATGCCTGCCGGGCCCCCGCCCCGGCTGCGCGGGTGGCCGCTGCTCTGGCCATGGTGGCTCCTGCTGCGCCGGCCCTGGCCCCTGGGGACGCGCACCTTACCTCGCCCGGCGGAGTGTCCGCTTCGCGCCCTCCACGCAGCCGCGTCCCCGCTGGGTCGCTGCCACGGCCGCGCCGCGTCTCAAGGCCAGACCTGTGGGAACAACCCTATGGGACTTTCTCTGATTACCTTTGCGTTTTTCTTTTCCTGGCAGGGCCCGAACCTGATTATTAATCAGCCCGATGAGCTTCTGGATGGCATGTCCGAGTGGTGCAAGGAGCATCACGGGAAGGTAACCCTTCTAGAGCAGTCATGCTGCACTTCCTTTCTCTGCAACGATGAGAGTGACGTGTAAGTCAGAATTATTAGTTGCAGTACAGTCGCCTAGAAAGGGACGACTGCCATGCTGAGCAGTTTGCTGTCAAGCAGAGGAGATAAAGAATGGGAGATAGTAAGTATCATCCTTATTTAGTTTGGAGGAGCTGATGTGTAACGTATCTCAGCTGCAGGATTGCCGCGAAGTGGCCTGCACGTTGTAGCCTGGCTTTTCGTAGCTTTGAATAGTGCTGGAAACTACTTTCTACCTCGAGAGGCAGAAGCATTGGCGCGGGCCGACAGCTGGCGAGCGGTGCCCTGAGATGGCTGGAGCAGCAGCTCCCAGGAGAGCTGCAGGCAGGGCAGGACAACGGCGCTGGGTCTGGGAACGGCGTCCGCCGCTCCGATACGTGCCGCTGGTCCCCATCTCCTAAAGGAGTGAGGTTAGGAAGTCGGGTCTGGCTCCCCGGTCTGCTCGCGGAGCTGTCGGCCGTGGCCTGCCTCTACTGCCGGGTTGGAGGGACTCCTCTGGCAGCTCCTCCCCGTGAAGCCTGTTCTGCGTTGCATAAAATAATTCACAGAATAGTTCTGACAGAGAAGGGGAAGTCGTGGCTTGAAGTCCCAGCTAGGAGTAGGAGCGAGACCAGTGTAGAGTAATCCAGAGGTGACAAAATGCAAATTAATCACTGCAAATTCAGATATTTGGAGAACTAAACAGACCGATTTACCGTAAACGTTGCATTGTCATTTTTGCCTGTCCCCTCAACGCTGTAAGCCTAGTGTATTTTTTTTTGCTGAAAGCTTAACTTTTGCAGCAAGAGATTATTTTCAGTTCTTTCAGCCACCAAAGAAAGCTTCCTCCTTGCCAGTAGCGTGAAAGTGAATGGATTTTCCAATCCCTGATTACGAATTGAAATTCAAGTTAGTTTTCAATTAAGGGCTGAAGTTTTAAGACACCCACAACCCGTCCCCTCCTCCCCCCTTCGGCATCTCACGCTCCCCGGGAAGGATTAGCGAGAGTTTGGAAAATGAATATTAATTTCCTGTGATGGGTGCTTTTCCCCTTCTCCAGTTGAGGACTCAAACTCGGCTTCGGCTCACGAGTGAATTGAAGATGGTAGCATTCGTTATCGCTGCTCCTGAGGAGCTACTTATTTTTAATTGACTAAGAAAAGAGAAGCAATTAGAATACAGATGAAAATGCAGCCACATAATGAATTTTTTAACCACCACTTGGATCTGTCAAGTAGGTTTTTGCGGCACAGTCGTGGAAATATATAGCGTAGCCAGATGGAAATAAATCGCTGAGAACACTCGGAGCAGATTTGACATTTAACTATTGAAAAAAAAAGAAGGAAGGAACTTTTCTGATTTATAGGAATCTTGATAAACACTTAAGCCGGGATCCTGATTATTTCTGTTTATTTATACCTCCTGCTCTGTGCTGGAGAGGCGAGTGCCTCTCCTTAAACAGAGAGACGGGTCGTGCTCTCCTGGATCACGTAGGTACAGGTGTGTGCACGAGGCTTGCATAATGTCTCGGTAATTGAGAAGAACCCCTAGAAAGTACAGCAACCGGGAAAGAAAAAAAAAACAACCCAAAAAAATAAATCCGAGGAACATCGGTGCTGTTAGGGGTCTGCTACGATCACCTTTACTGGGTGGGTTTGTAGTTCCCGAGCGGCGCCCTGCACGTCGGTCAGGCCTGCTCAGGGAGGCACCCGGGGGGAATAAAGGCAAGGGGATGTCCCAGAATACCGGACCACAGAGCTCCGTCGGTACTTCTGGGCACGCCGGGGAGCAAACAGTACTCAGAGGGTTGTGCTTCCGCTGTGGAGCGTTTCTGGAAGTGTCTTCTCTGGCAGCGTATTTCTGATTTGTGATGGATGGCTCTTTTTTTGCAGTCTGGCCTTACTAAGGCTGTGAAGGAGAGTAAAATTTCGTTGCAGCAAGCAGAATATGAGTTTCTGTCCTTTGTACGACAACAGACACCACCGGGTCTCTGTCCTCTTGCAGGTAAAGTATATTCTTTCTTAATAACAACAGTGTCATCCCTCCCGCGGCTCCCAGCTGGATGCCGAAAGGCCCGCTGCTGCAGGTGGCGGGGATGCTTTAGTGCTGAGATCTGGCACGCAAATCAAAACCTGCTTAGCAAGGAGAGGCTCAGTAACGGCATCGTGCGTTCTGCAGATTCCCCAAGGCAAATATCGCACGCCATTTCTGCAGGAAACCACAGTTCTTTTTTGCATTACTGGCTCCCTGTACAGTTATAATTGGGGCGGGCGACCTAACTGCTGACAGCAACCTGTGACCGTAAAATGAGCAGCAAACCCCGCGGTGTCTTCTCCTCAGTGTGCGGACGTTCACGGACGGTCTTGGGACTGGTGCCAAGAGAAGTTAATACCGATGCCCGTCTTCACTTGGCGGAAAACCCGCTTCTTGCGTAATACTTTGATATTTATCTGTGTGACAGAAATTGCAGGAGTTGTAACTGAAGAATTAATAGCGGGATTATGGATGTAAACCGTGTGTGATCCTGCAATGAAAATCTGACAAACCTTTACAATCATATTTGCTAGAAAAGGGGATAAACGAGCTGCTTGCGAATAGCTTTTCAAACCCTATGATCTTTCCCCAGCTCGCTTAGCCTGCTTCTCGTCTAGATGTCGTTCGTGGTGGCTTTGTGATGTCTTTGAAGAAACGTCTTGTTTTGTGTCTTCGTAGGTAACTCTGTTCATGCAGATAAGAAATTTCTTGACAAATACATGCCTCAGTTCATGAGGCATCTTCATTACAGGATCATTGATGTGAGCACTGTCAAAGAACTTTGCAGGTAAACGTTCCCCAAATTAAGTAGTCGCATGAAAGATAACCTAGGGAGGCCTGTTCAGTGGCGCGGACGCGAGCTCTTCTAACACAAGGCGAAGGGCTGCCGGGAAGAGGGCTGCCTGCAGCGCCTCCTGCTCTGCTCTGCTCTGCGGGGACGCGCAGGAGCAGCCGTGACGTGCCCCCCGCGCGGCTGCTCCGGAGGCTGCAGCACGGGGACTCGCAGGGTTGTGGCTTCTCTGGGTGCCAGCGAAGCCGAAATTCTTTCACCAGTTGTAACAAACCTGCAGCAGCCACCGGACGTGTTTTGGAATCCCACTTTCCTTTTTTAAGTGGCACTTTTTCCCACCTGCAGGCGCTGGTATCCGGAAGAATACGAGTTTGCACCAAAGAAGGCGGCTTCTCACAGGTGAGGCTTCTGCTTTCGTCTGTAAGAGAGCGTGGTTGTCACGCAGGAACCACGCTCCTCGTGAGCAGAATGCGGAGCTTCCTTTCAGTTCCTCCGAGGGCGGAGGCTGTGCCCTTCCACTCCCTGCCGTCCGTTCGTGTTCCCCGTCTGAAGCCTGGTTAGCGTAGGGAAAGGGATTGTTAAAATACAGAGACTCAAAGTTGGCTTATCTGTTCTGATTCACTCTGTTTACTGTTCAAGCCAAGATGCTTGTTTGGCGGCGTCGATACATCTGTCACTTCTTAGACATCAGAGTGAGAAATCACGTGGAAACAGTAGCTCCGCAGTGGGTTTTTTCTGTCCTTGTTTTGGGCAGAGTTGTTCGGGAAGACACCGAAATGGGAAGACTGCAAGCGGGGAGATGAGGGTTCTCTTCCTGGCTATTTCCCAAGTTCCCAATGTGACAGAGTTTGTTCTCTTCCTCTGGAAGGGAGTAATGATGAGTTACGCTCCTGCCAGCACCTGAGGCATCCCTAACAGTTGCAGTTGCCTTGAGGTTTTGGAAGAAAAGATTCTGCGCAATATTAAAACTTATTTCTGGAAAGCTGCGTTTTCTAGTCCTTCCCAAAGGAGGAGACAGTGGGTCCCGTGGGATCCGTGGGCTTTGGTAAATCCATATTTACTGTATGCGCAGTATGTGCATCCATTTACTCTTTCATCTGCGCAGACTAAACATGGAAGAAAGCGCAAGAGGCCTCGTGTGCTGGGCTTTGCGTAGGTGCTGCTTGGTACGTGGGGCGAGGGCTGTCCTCTCCCCCAGCCAGGGGAGGCCCTGAAGCCGCGCGGGGCCGGAGAGGCGGCCCCGGGACACAAAGAGCAGGGACGAGCGTCGCAGGGGTCCGGATGGAGAGCACGGGTCGGTGTGCTGCGCAGCACCATTCCTGCTCCGCGCGCTCGCCGTCTGAGCGGGCAGAACTGGCCAGAGCAGGAGCGGGAAGCGCGTCTCCGGAGCCCTCCTCTCTCGTCTCAGATTGAATTGCTTTTAATAGTCGAAGCTGTAGAACCTGTTGGCTTCAGGAGCTTCCGTGTCCCACGGTGGCAGGAACTAATAAGCTGTGCGTTACTCCCTGGCGTGTCAGCGCCGGTGGGCTGTTATTGCTTTCCACGCAGCCGAGAGTAGCGAGGGTTGTTCTCCTTTCTGACAGACGTGCGATCCGTGCACGGCAGGGTTTGATTTCCTACAGCCGGGAATTGTTCCGAAGCGGTAGAATCCAGATGTAGCTGAAGGTGTGCGCAGGCGTTTTGAAACCCTCCTTAATTCCCTTTCAGAGCACTGGATGACATCAGGGAAAGCATCAAAGAGCTTCAGTTCTACAGAGATAGCATCTTCAAGAGGAAAACGGATGAGAAGAAAAGGAAACTAATAGAGAACGGAGAAAGCGATAAAACTGCCAGCTGACTTCTCATCGTACCGTGCCAGCCCGGGGCACGTACTGGATGCATCTCCTGGTTCTTTTCTGTTTGCCGCTCTCCCGAGAAGCTGCACCCTTCAGTTACCTTCTTTCTTAACAGCAGTTAAAACGCAGATGGAAGCCTCAGTTACTGCTTCTTTCCTGTGCGAGCAAGGCATCGACACGCTCGAGCCTCAGCAGCGTCTTTGTACGTCCTGGGTAAAACACACTGTTTGATACTCCTCTTCATCTGGTTTTAGATGCAGTCTTTCACTACACAATAAAAACAGTTCTGTTGAAAGACGGTGTTTTCATACAGCCTTTCTTTTGTGCTCGCCGTAAGCTGCTGGGGGAACCAGCCTCTCGTAGCGTTGCGAAAGAAGACGCTCTGGGGAATTACTCTCGTTACGTAGCAATGGTATATGTGTGCCCGGTGCGTCGGGGGGCACTGAACAAGGCCTTTCGTGCGACGCCTGCGATCAGAAGCGGGCTGGAGTCAGTGCCCAGCAGTAAGTGTGGCCTCCCGAGCGCTGGGGACGGGGCACGGCCGTCTCCGCTCTCTCCCCAGCTGACGTCGTTCCCGTCACGGAGGTGTCTGCGGGTCCGGGGTCAGCACCGGTTTCCCGCGTCGCACCGTCGTGCGGCGTCTGTGTGAGGGAATGGCCCGAGCCGCCTGGTTCGTGAGCGGGCGGAGGGCACCCCAACGCGCACAAACCCCAGAGCGCCGCGGGTCCTTCGTGGCAGCAGGGAAGGGGTCGGTAACAGCAGCTCCATCGGCCTCTAATAATCCCTGTGAGAGCGCCTGCAGCTCTGCCCCTTTCCACAGCACGCTCGTGAGAACAGGCAACGCGAAAAGCTGCTTCTCTGACCTGAACCGCCCGGGCGTCGGGGTTACGCACCGCTGCTCAGGTGCGCAGGCCGGGAAAAGCGGAGTTCGAAAGGAAAGTGTGGCAGGAGAGGGGCCTGGACTTCGCTCAGCACGCAGCTCTCCGCGTTCAGCAACGCTTTTCCTACCACTGGAGGTACCACGAAAGCGTCCTCAAACATCCCGTTCAACAACAGACGCCGGGACAGAGCTCTCGGTAGCCAACAGCCACACGTGAATCATGTAACCAGGTAAACGATGGAAACAGGTAAACAGCCACATGCCAATCACGAGCAGGTGAAGCCAAGGAGAGCAGGGACAACAGCGACACCCGGAAATGAAGAGCGCAAGCGGTTGGACTGAAAAAATAAAACTTATTATTGATTTTTGGGCAAAGCCACAGCAGTAATTGAACCGTTCTGTGTCTGCGCGGCCCCGGCGTTTGCTGCACGAGTAATTACTCCAGCGGAGCAGCTTGTGAGGAGAAGGTACTGCAGAGCCTGGCGAACATTAAGCTCTTCGCTAATGAAAATATCCGTGGGGAAGGGTCTGAAGTGCTGGCCCAGAACGGCAGCGGTGGCTGGAGCCGCTCCCCGCCAGCGCTCGAGGGACACACGCGTTTGCTGGGATGGCGTAAAGGCCGCAGCCGCCTGCAGGGCCCGGCCACCAACACAAGGGCAGGAATCGGGGCACCCTCACGGCTCCTGAGGAGCCGGCTCCCGGCAGCGCCCGCGCCGGGGGGAGACGCTGGGCGTTCGCCACGGGAATCCCCGCGCGGCAGAGCGGCTGCAGCCTTTCAGCAGGGCTTTTCCTCCGGCTTCGCCAAAAACACCGGCAGCATCTCTGTGAGCTCAGTCAGAGGGAAGGTGGAGATGTGGCTGGACGTACTTCTTTATTGTTCGTTGGCGAAGGACATTGGGCAAACCCCCTATGCCAAAACTGTCCCCCTTTTGAGTTCCATTCATGGTGTCTGATATTTCCCTCGCTCCCCCGGCAGCGCAAATTAATAGGCTAAAAGCTCTTGAAATGCTGCACAGGCTTTCCTTGAAGGGCCCGAGGGGTCACCTCGATTTAATGGGAGTATTTACGTGCTCACTGAACCTTTTTGTGCGTTGGGTGTTTCGGGCTGGAGCCCGGGGCCGTGGGTTGACGCTGGGATTGACGGGGAGGAGCAGCCCCGGAGCCAGCCCCGGGCAG
The DNA here is from genome assembly GCA_008658365.1 of Alca torda. Classification (NCBI taxonomy): domain Eukaryota; kingdom Metazoa; phylum Chordata; class Aves; order Charadriiformes; family Alcidae; genus Alca; species Alca torda. The sequence goes on along the minus strand of CM018093.1, from coordinate 7,912,767 downwards.
CGCGAGCGCACCCGCAGAACCAATTTGCTTTCCGAATAAACGCGTCTCGCAGCGTTTTCGCTTGGCCACATTAGAGCGCAAGTCACCCGTTCCGCATTAACTCGTCAGAAACGGCCGGAGTGGGCGATGCAGGAGCCGCAGCTCCCCCCCAGCTCCGGGGGCGTGCAGGCAGCAAGGATTCGCCTTTGGGAAGTCTTTCACCTGTTACTACACGCGTGGCGAGAGGCTCCGGAGGTGCCGGCAGGACAGGGCCCATCCCCGCGGGACACAAACAGGCTCTTACTCCGTTACCGACACGAGCGCGGCCTCTGACGCCGCCCCAGCTGCCAGCCACGCTCTAATTGAGGAATCGTCAGCGACGAGCAGGCGACTCTTCTACATCCCGGAGTCGGCTCGTGGCTCCGGACAGAACACAGGATCCCGCGCCTGGCGAGCAGCGTCAGCTTTAGCCGCCGGCGCGGGCAGAGCGGGGCACGCAGCCCCACGCTGCTCCTGGGAGGGTCTCGCAGAGGGGACCGGCGTGTCCCTGCTGCCCCGCGCCCACACGCTGCTGCCCAAACCGCGCGGGGAGAGATCACCGCAGCTCCCCCCCGCGCGGAGTGAAAACCTCCTGCTTTTCTGCTCGCACCGTGTGAGCCGCCTGCGTTTTACATCTCGGCCTGTTACAAGATCGTGTCTTGAGCCGCCTGGATATAAAAGCGCCCTTTCATCCACTGCCGACCTACTTGTAAGGACACCAGTGTCTTATCTACCGTGCACGTGGCAACGCTGTCAGATTGCCACCGAGACGCTCTCCCTGTGGTAGCGAAATAGTCCGCGGATTCCCCACCGGTGCCAATCCCGGACTCCTTATCGACAACATGGCCCCTGCTCCTCTGCCGGGCTCCCAGGCCGGGCTCTCTCCGTTGGGGCCGAGGTGTGGACCTGCTCCCAGCCGCCCTCCCGACCCGCCGGAGGGGGTCCTCCCGCCCCAGCCCCCCGGACTGGTGCTGCTGGGGCAGCCCGGAACAGCGGGAGCAGCCCGGAACAGCGGGAGCATCCCGCACGGCGCCCCTTCTCCCACCCGCACCGGGGGGGCAGTGCCGCGGGCAGGCCCGGGGCTGACCAGAGGGGGAAACACGCACCGATTAGAGCGGAGACGGGAGAAGCCTCGGTGCAGAGCCAACAGCGGGGCACCGAACAGCCACGCGTCGCCATCTTCCAACGTCAGACATTTGATGGTTTGCCGGAGTTTTCCTTTCCCAGCTTTTTCCTCCACCGACTTCTTTGCTCAACTCAGAAACTCTCCTCGCCCCGAAACGCTGCCCGGGGCTGCTCGCCGTAGCCAGCCCCACAGCCAGCCCCACAGCCAGCCCCCCCAAGGCACATCGCCACGGCACTGCCCGCTCCCTGGGACGGAGCCGGATTAGACCGAGGACGTGGGCTCACCATCGCCCGGCAGACGCCCACAGCTGCCCGGACCCACGCCACGGCCACGCGCCGGCGGAACCGGCTTTGTCTTTGATTTCGCTTTTGTCAGTTCTCCCCCCTTCCTTTGACTTCTTCTTTCTGATCTACTTCTCCTCCTTTTCATATTGTATTCCTTTTTAAGCGGCTTTTATTTTTCTCAAAACATTTTTTAAAGGAAAATATGCCATCTGTGTTTATACATTTTTAAATATTGTTTATTCTTGCTTCTGAAGCAAGCGTGCCGCACGAAGGATTTTGGTCTGATTTTCCTGTATTATGCAATAGCTTTCCCGTTTTTACGCGCCAGCATCTTTTGAGGTTCCGATTTAGTACAAATTTGTCACGCGTCTTGGCAAAGCGCAGATAAAACCCCCAAAGCAGGCGCTGCTTTGGCGCTGCTGCGTGGGGGCTGCGGGGGGGGAAGGACGGCACCGCGCCGTCCCCTTCTCCGCGGGGACGTACACGGGTCGTCACCGCTGTGCGCGACACCCTGACAGCTCCGTCACTTACAACCGCGGAGGTTTTGAATAGTAAAATAACATTTTTGCGTTTGCAGCCTCATTATTTATTTAAATCAAAGCACTTTTATGAAAAATTACCAACTGACTGGAACGGCCTCGCTGGGAAATGGCCGACAAAGGAGACGGGCGCGCGCCTCGCAGACGCTGCCCCGGGAACGCCTCTGCCAGAGCAGAGCTCCCGCGACGCCGCGTCCCCAGCCCGGCACCTGCGTTAGCGTCCAACTGTCCCGGCATAAGCGACGGTGCGGGACGAGTTGGGAGGAGAACCCGCGCCATCTCTGCCCTTCAATGTCCCGTGCAGCCGCGCTCGGGGGGTGATGCCGCGCTCGGGGGGTGATGCCGCGCTCGGGGGGTGATGCCGCGCTCCGCCCAGAGCCCCTCCTGCAGAGACGGCAGCGAGCAGAGCCCTCCTTCCCATCTCCCTCCTTCCTTCCCCTAGGAAGCGAATGGGACACAAAGCCCACAGCGTTCAGGACATCCTTTCGCTTCCTGCCAAGGCACGTGGGGTGCGAAAAACGGTCAGGACTTGTTTGCTCGCTTTGGAACAAATTCGGGTACATACGCCTACCTCCCGGCCCGAAACGCAGAACCGGGACCTCGCCCAGCAAGGCGGTACCAGGCTGCGGGCGCCGGGTCCGGCCGAGAGCGTCTGCTGCCCCATCGGCATTCCAGCCCATCCGCAGCCCCTGGGCCCGGCCGGGTGAATAACAGGGTATTTTGGGACGTGGGAGTTTAAAAATAAATTACTCGAAGGCGAATACGGAGCGTGCCTGGGTTTTTCAATTTAATTTAATAAATTATCTCGGCTCCAGTAATTATTTATTTGAAATAGGAATTTGCTGAGAGGCCTCGAGTCCTTTTGATACTACATTAATAACGTAAGCACGGATTACTGATACAACTCTGAAGCAAGGTGAAAAACTGCATCACTTATTCCGCCCAGGTTCCGAGGCCGTTCTGGCCCTGAACGTGCAATTGCTCCGGCCGGGAGCACCCGCCCTCGGCAGCGCCGAAAGGTGCAGCGGGAGCGTTTTCCCGCAGTTCAAACGGGGGAAACAGCCCCGATGCCCCCGGAACAAGCAGAGAGACCCCCCGGGCCCTTCCCGTGAAGGACAAGGCGCCAGCAGCCCCCGGAGCGAGCGCCCGCCCCGGCGGCGGAGGTTTTACCGACAAATAACCCGCTTTGTTTGGAAATATTTTGTGCTTCCCTTTTCCATCGCTAAGTCAACATTTCCCCCCGCCCCACACACACTGTGTCAAGCTCTAATTATTTATATCTGGCAAAAAACCCCTCCCCACCCCAGCAGGGCAGTGCTGGGCTGGCGCCAGCTCCTGCAGCAGGTTTTCGGCACAGCTGGGAGCTGCAGCCATCCCACTCCACAACCTCCCCCCGGCTCCAAACCCAGCTCCCTCCTGCCCGGAGCCACCCCGGGCATCGCCGGACGATGGCCGGGAGTGTCTTCCTCCGCACCTTTCTCCGCGGGGCAGCGGCGCGGGCGCAGCGGGGAGCCCCGGCCAACAGCCAGCCACGGCCTTTCCCTGCCTCCTGCTTACTCTCCGGCTCTTTCCCTTTCCAGATCAGCGAAGCCACGGAGGGAAAAGCCCCTCCAGCGCATCCCAGGCCACGGATGTGCCCCACGGGGAGGGGACGCCACGCCGTCCCCCTGCCCAGGGGCTGCTGCCAACCGTCCCCGCTCCTGCCGCAAGGCCGGCACCGGGAGAAGAGCCTCACGCTGCCTCCCAAAGCTCTCGCAGCAGCGGGAAGGGCACGGATCGATACCCACCGGGTGGGCAAAGCCCTCGGACCACGGGGGAACCGCAGGAGCCCTCATCAGACGGGAGGAGCCAACGTTACAAGTCGCAAATAGCGCTGTGTGATTGATTTCCCCCCAACGCCCCTCGCTCGACATGCCCCGGGGCTCCCAATCCATCTCATCAACTCTCTTATTTGCTTCTGCGCTTGGAACAAGTATTTTATGCATGTTTATACAACATTTTTTTTTATGACCCAGTCTGCCACTGGGTTTCCAAAGTAAATGAAATACGGGCACGGCGGTCCCGTACCGGGGGGAAAGCCATTTAATGCGTACGTAAATGCACCTCCTTGGACAGAAAGCCATATAAAGACAGCTAACAGCTCGTTAAAACCTGTTCACTGCAGAAGGCAAGTTTCTTTTCTGCTTGGCAGAACAAGAGTCCCCGCAGCTCCCAGCACCATCAGGCTGGAGGCTTTTCCACGTGGAAGCTCCTTCCCAGACACGAGGCGGTCGAGCTTCCCGCAATGGCAGGGAGAGCAACTGGTTATCCATCCATCCATCCCTCCCTCCCTCCCTCCCTCCATCCATCCCTCCCTCCCTCCCCATCTCTTCTCTGCCCTTCCCTGCACCTCTCACTCTATCCATCCTTCCATGCTGTCCTGTTGGGTGCAAACCATGGAAATCAGGAAAAATATCAGCTCCTGCTACACCAAAGGAAAAAGAAGAGAGAGTACTGGACCTTTGAATTTCTCTTTTTCACACGGCCTCAGAGCGGCCCACTCCAATTCCCACTTTTCCCAGAGAAATCACCGTGTCCCTTCCCCTTGGCTTCTCGGCACAGCCGCCGGCTCCACAGCAACTCTCCGAACGAGCGGCGGCACAGGGGCAGCCCGCGGCACAGGGGCAGCCCGCGGCACGGGCACGGCACCGCCCTCAGTCAGGCAAAGAAGCGGCAAAACGGCGAAGCCCCGAGCCAGCCCCCCCCGTCCATCCAGGCAGAGCGGGACGGCTGCCGGGAGACGGCTGCCGGGAGACGGCAGGGATGCGGTGGGCAACGCTGCCGCCGGCCGTGGGACACGACAGCGTGCAGCTCTACGGGCTCAAGGTTGGCTGCAGACAGCCTGAAATAGAAAACCTTCAGACTTTTACCTTTTTTTTAATGTTTTTAACTTTTTTTTTCCTCCTGCTGCTGTTGATGATACCCTTTTACTGGAATAACTCAGGGATGCTGACAGATAAGCTTTTAGGGTAGTGAAATCTCCGTGACACTTTAAGTGCTCTAAATGACAAAACAAGGACGTGCAAAATTATCCCGTGTGTACTCGATAAAACACAACTTGTCAGAAACTTGCGTGTGGCTTCAGCCGCCCGGGGCCTGGCGAGGACGGGCCACCCCCGCCGTCCCGACAGCTGTCCTTGCAGGGGACGAGAAACCTGGATAGCGTGGGGAGAGGGGAAGGAGAGGGGAAGGAGGAGAGGGGAAGAAAGAAGGAGAGGGGAAGAAAGAAGGAGAGGGGAAGAAAGAAGGAGAGGGGAAGGGCAAAAGATGGGTTGTGGTGAGGAAGAGCTTCCAGAGCGGTGGGGTTGGAGGGTCCCTTGGCGTAAGAGACCCCTCGCTTACGGAGGGCCGAGCTGCCTCTCCCTGCTGCCGCCCGGGTGATGGATGAGAACCAAATGGCTGCAAATTGCCGGGTGCTGCAGCAGCGTTTCATCCCTTGTGCCGCGGGAGCCGGGAACAGCGGGCTCGGTGCTGCGTGTGGGGCACCGACTGCCAGTCAAGTGCCGGGGGACATGGGGAGGGAGAGGGGACAGCCAGAGCGACGCTCCCAGCGCCAGCGGGGAAAGGGAATGACGGGAGAACGGGCCTGACGGGGCCTGACAGAGGCGGTATTTTGGGGAAGAAAACAACGAGCCGGTGAGCTAAGCGGCCCCTAACCGTGCCCACAGCACTCTGCGCCGAGGGAAGGTTACTGCGAGAGCCAACAGATAATTCCCGCGAAAAGCCTCTTGCTGCCCTGCGGCACAGCTGGCGCCGTTCACCGTGGAACCCCCCCTTTCCCGGCGGCCTGGGGGGATCCCCCACGCCGGGGGTGGCTCCCCAGCCCCTGCCCTTGCGGGGACAAGGGTGCTCGGGAGGACCACGGGGCCACGATGGGGCAGCCCCCCGGCAAGGGGGGTGAGGGCGGCAGGGCCGGGCGCGCAGCCGGCGACCCCGGGCCCCGCCGCGGCTGCAGTTGCGGGCGCCCCGCCGGCGGGGGAGCTCCGAGACCGGCGGAGAGCAGCGGCGGGGCCCGGCCCCGGCCCCCCCTTCCCTCCTCCCGCACGGTTCGCACCGTCCCCCGACAGCGCGATGGAGAGCGACGCTCCTCAACGGCGGCCCCCAAGCCCGACCCGCACCCGAAAGAAAGGGCGCGGTGAAGGCTGGGCTGCTCCTTTCATGGCGTTCGCTTTGCCTTTTATCACACGAGTTAGTTGATAAAGTCGTACCACTGGAACAACAAACACCGCCACCCCCCCGCCTCAGTCCTCCTCCTCCATCAAACACTTCAGCAGAGGAAGAAGTTCCCCAGTCGCAGACGTTCTCCCCAAAGACCCGAGCGCAGCGCCCGGGCTGGGGACGCGAATCCCGGCCGCCCCCGAGACGCCTGGGTGCCCCAAGTCCCCCCGGTGCCCCCCAGCAGGGCTGGGCTCCCTCCCTGGGGCTGCCGCAGCGCAGCTCGGGATACAGCCCCCCCGCACACTTCGGGCACCGCCACACGCCTTCGGCCACGTTCGCCGCAGCTGAGGCTCCCCCTTTTCCTCTAAAGCCGAGGTTTGCAGAGCGATCCATGGACAGAGGGGAGGGAACAACCAGAGGGGCTGTCTGTGCGAATCGGGCTGCAAGAAGTACAGTCATTCTGCACCTGCCCCAATCCCGTGTGATGTTTTACTCATTTAAAAAGAAAATATTTCCTCTGTGCATCCTGAAATAAGCGCGCAGCCTGCGGGAAGGAGCAACCCGAGAAGCCGCCCCGCAAACCTCCGCTTCCCCTGGCCCTGCTCTTCTCCCGCACTCTGCCAGCGCCGCGCGCCGCACCGGAACAAAAATAACATAAATGTGCGCTCCCGAGCCAGGCAGATGAGACCGGAGGGAGGATCGTGCGCTCCAAACTTTGCAGAAGGGAAATGAAGCACAGAGAGATGAAGTGACCTGCTTAAGGTCGCACGGGGAGTTTGTAGCCGAGCCAAGAACGGAGCAGAGATCTCCAGGGTCCTCATCTACTTCGTCCACTGCAAGATGTTCCTTCCTCTTTCCCTCTGGGTAGCCAAGTTAAAAATAAAACCGCCCTGTGTTTCCCTTTGGCGGCAACGTGACTCCAGTGCAGAAGCCTCGTCTGTGAACTGCCGGGGCCGCGGCACCACCAGGCGCTGCCTGTTCCTCTGTGGGGCTCTCACGCCCTGCGTGTGTCTATATGTGCCTATATCTCTCTATATATTTGTGTGCATACATCAATTAGCTTATGTGGCCCATTCCTCCCCGTAATCAAAGGGGAGCCTCTTCATAAGCCCCTTTGAAGCAAACCTCTCTTGGTTCAGAGATTTTTTAGTGGCCAGCCAGTGCTCCGCGGTGCCTGTTCGCATCCTCCCCTTCACTCGGAATAAAACTCCGTTTGATAGGGAGGGAGAAAAACGCTTTCGGTTCCCGATGCTGTCACACGTGCCGAGGCTGTTGGCGCCGGGACGGGAGGGAGACGGCTGCCAGCCCCTCGCCTCTCGGCGGGGGGGAATAAAGCGATGAAGGCTTTGATTGCCAGTGGGCTCCGTGCTGCGGGAGCCGGACAGGAGCTCCCTTCGGGGAGGGCTGGCGGCGCATCTTCCCGCTGACACTGTTTGTTGGGGAAACAATCGGCTGTGATGGCTGTGGGCCCAATTAAGCGCTCTCCGGGGCGCAGGGGTAGGCATGTGCTGCCTGCGCCCTCAGATCCCGGGGGCTCCTCGCACACAAACCCCCCCAGGCTCCGGGTCCCGCCGTGCCCCCCGGCTGCGGCTGCGCCAGCTCTCCCTGCAGACGGGCTCTCCCGGACACCTGGCTGGGGGGGCGGGTGCCAGGCCCTGGTTTTGGAGGGGGGACGTCGGTTTTGGCCCCCGCAGCCAGGCCTGGGCAGCGCCCGCGGGCTGGAGAAGAGCGGCGACGGCTGCCCTGCCTTGCCTGCTGCTGGCTCCCCGCGTCGTACCCACTCTCATCCCCGAGGTCTCCAACCTGTTGCGCCCTTCTGTTTTCTCCTCCCCTCCAGGACAGGAGCTGCCTTTTTACCAGGGAGCTGTAAGATTTTACCCTCACGGCGCATCCGCAAACGCCCTCGCGTTTCCCCGCACAAGTCCCGATGCCCGAAGCGCTGCTTACGAACGCGACCCCAAAATGTCCCCGAACCCCTTCTCCGAGCTGCGGCCGCCCCGCCGGCAGCGCTGCTGTTGCTGCCCGTGGACTTGTGGTGTCTCCCGAGCACAGAGAGCCGCAGAGCGGCGAGCGAGGCGCAGGGAAGGAGAGCAGCGCTTTTTAGGGAGCATGGCGATGAAACCAGGACAGAAACGCTGCTGGGAGCCACAGGTTTCCCCGGGGCGGTTGTTTTCAGAAGGCGCAGCTCCTGCGGTCAGAGAGAGTACTAAAGGCACATATTATCTTTCCAGGAGTAATCCCCTTGTTCCGAAAAGGAGAATCTCCCGCAGGAACGAAGATTGCTTTGTTCCTCGCTCGCAGAGGGGAGGAGGGAGAAGCCCTGGCTGTGTCCCCGTGCCGTGGAGGGGAGCATGAGCCCGGGACTCGTGGCACGTGTCGGGGAAGGCAAGCGGCCCACCTCTCCCATCCCCGTGTGATGGGCGTCAGGCGCTTGGCGTTGTCGCTCCTGCCTTTCCCCCTCCCTGGGCCCGTACCCAAGGCAGCAGGGCAGTCTGGGGGGACATTTTGGGTCTGCGAGCCTCTGCAGGGGATGGGCTGCCCGGGTGCCGGAGGCTGGGGAAGGCTCGGCGAGAGACACGGCCACGCTTGTGCGATTTGTTCGAGGGACCGTTCATCCCAGAACCTGGTCATTTATGTCCCAGGCTTTTTAAAATAAACATACCACCGCTGACTTCGCAGCCCTATCCTCCATTCTGGCACTGAACCAGCACCTGCTGCCTCTTCTCCTTCCTGCTCTCCCTGCAGGAAACCGGCCTGGGAACACGGGGACTGCAGGTTTTCCCCATAAAAGGGGATTCCCTCTATTTGCAGAGCTGCAGCTCTCCTTGACGCGGACACGGGAAAGGTTTGGCCTCGCTCGCTGGGTTTGTTCTCTCCCCTCGTGCTGCGCAGTGCACAGCATCCTAACTGAGCAGCCCCCGGCCGGGAACCCCCGGCACCGCCCCGCACGCGCCTCCCCGCCACCAAGGCCACCTGCACGCTCCCACTGGGACGAGACCTCCGTCCTTCCCGCTGGGGCATCCGCGGCGTCCCACGGGAATTTGAAGGAACCTGCGAGAAGCCAAACCTGCAGCCCCGCAGCCGTGCCCCCCCGGCCCCGAGAAACGCGCTTCACGTATAATCCTATTTGCACCTCGCGCTCGCGAGAACCCACCCAGTCAAATACCACAGGCAGCTTTAAGAGGTCTGCGCAAGTTTTTAACCGTCAGTAACGCCAGCAGATAAATTAGGGCTAATCATAGAATCATAGAATTGCCGAGGTTGGAAGGGACCTTCAAGATCATCAAGTCCAACCATTAACCTACCCCTGACAAAAACCACTTCTAAACCATGTCCCTAAGCACCACATCTACCCTTTTTTTAGACACCTCCAGGGATGGTGGATCCACCACCTCCCTGGGCAACAATCAAGTCACCCCCTTCAGAATAAAAGGTTATCGGTAGGAAAAATGAGGGGAAATGCATTCCTGCCATGAATGGCCTCGCAGACCTGCCCGAGGCGCGCGTGGGCCTCGGCGGGGGAAGGACGCTGCCCTGCCCGGCCGCCCCGGCGTCGGCACAGCGGGGCCGGCGGGGGGTCGGAGCCCACCCGGGGCTCCCAGCACAGGGATGCAAACGCAGCCGAAACTCTCCACGTCTGCACAGGCTCTTCCACCCGGCTCGCCGCGGCGATGGCAGAGCTGGAGCCGGCAGAAGAGCTTTCAGATCATCTCGGATGAGATCTTTCTAGAAAGTCAGCTCTCCCTAATGGATCCGCTGTAATTTCAGGCAGCAAAAATGCAGACAATATGTTTTGGGACAATTATTTCCCTTTCCGGGGGGACAGAGTCACTTGGCCTGGGGTCTTCATCGTGTCCTCTGCTGTGTGCTCTAATTGCCCCGAGATGCTCTACCTGGAGAGAGCCTTAATACATAATTATATACCATTAGCGATGAGAATAACATGACAACTGCTTTGGATAATCACGCAGAGCACAATTTCTGCCAGTCTCCTAGATACCACAGACACATAAGTGTTGGTCTCATTTTTTGCAAGAGAGTATTTTGGAAGGATTATTTAAGCCTGTGATAAAAGCTGCAGCCACACGGTCCTGGTTTCACGGGGCTCACATGAAAACCAAAGGGAAAATTCACTGCAAAGGCCAATCAACCAGTAGGATTTTTAGTATTTAAAAAAAAAAAAAAAAAACTAATTAAGAGCAGAGTTAACACAGCACAAAGGAAGGCAGCCTTCAGACAATTCGCTCGCGTGCTCTCCGCCCGGAGATCTGGTGGAAATCTGGTGTTGATTTAAAGACTTCACGAAGCTGTGCTGCCATCCCTGGGTAAACCCTCCTCATGTTTTATGACCGTGCTGCTAAGAATTTGTCCCGTATTTCTCGCCTGAATTTGTCCGACTTCCATTTCTAACCAGCAGGTATAATTTCGCCTTTCCCTGTGGCGCTGAAGAGGCGCCTGCTGCCACCCCCCCCGTCCTGCGGGGAGCCGCGGGGGAGGAACGCGCTCCCCGCGCCGATCCCTGCGGCCCTCCTCGCCCCTTTTCCCAGCCCTTCCGCAACGCGGAGACTCAGGTGAGTCCAGACTTTTTCAGAGCTCTTTACCCCCCGCTTTCTGAATCTGCCCTTGCAATTTCACCGTGCAAACCCCACTCAACCGCAGGTGGGGACACGCCAAGACCTTTCTCCCGAGGCCGTGGCTCTGCCTGGAAATGTCTTTCTTGGCGAAGCACCACGGCTGGGAGCCTCTCCTCCGCCCTCCCGAGACCGTCACTAGGTTTGGACCCACCGGGCGGCCAGAGCAGCGGCGCACACAACGCCCCAGGAGGCGCAGAGCCTGCTGGAAGGGTGGTCACCCCCTCCGCACCCCCTGCGGCACCGTCCAGCCCGCCCCCCGCGCGCTGCGGGGCTTCGCCCGCTCCCTCACGCTCCTCCAGCTCTGTGAAGCGTTTTTCAGCCTGAAGGATGGCACTGTCAACCCGTCCCTGGCGAATAAAGCAAAGCAAACAGAAACCTTCGGAGGTGGTCCGAGCCCCAAGGACGAGGCTGGCTGCTGCCAAGGTCACAGCGCAACGATATTCATCTTCATTCCTCACCATCACCATTCCGTCTTACCGGAGAGAACCGAGCCCTTTCCGGGCTGCGCGTGTTTAAGGGATGAGGGAGCACGGGATGGTTCAAGAGGAGATTGCTTCGTAAGACAATGGCTGAGCTGATAATGCCAGCTAAAGTCGGGCCACCGGGGACCTCTTACAATTTTAAGATCCAATCAACTTTAAAATATTACTGTCTCAGGCAGGGGGTGAGTCCTGGAATAGAAAACAAGCCATCCCGTTTTATTTACGGGGCGGGGAGGGGGCAGCAAGGCTGTTCTCCCTGTCCTCACCCACGTATCGAAATATTAACGGTGTTTGTGTGCGTCCCTGTGTTAACATCCCATTTCCAGAGCTCGAGCTACAAAACCCCTGGTCAAAACACTTATCGCTGCGCTCCCAGCTGTGCGGGAGCAGGGAACGGCGGAGCTGCAGAGGGCAGCGGCCGCAGGGAGAGGCTGCAACCGGCGTGGCCTGCACCTTGTTCCCCTTCTCCTCCAAGGGAAGCCTCCTCTGACTCCACCATCTTCCTGGTGGCCAGGTGGCAGCGCTCCGGAGCGGCTGGGCCGGCATCGGCGGACGCACAGGCTGCCTCGCCGCGGCTGCACAGACCGCGATCCTGGGATCGCCAGTCTGTGTGGAGCTCCCAAATCTGACCTTCTCCACCCCTCGCAGTTACCATCGTGCCATTACATCCCTTGCAGAAATTCGGCTTGGGAACAGCCACACAACAGCAGCCCCACTTCGGTGTCTCCAATCTCCGATACGTTCCCCAACTGTCGGGACACCGTTCTACAGCACAGGAGGCTCTTCGCAACGAGTCCGTGCACTATATACCGCTGTTCCTGTCTTGGAAGCGCTTCTGTGACACATCGTTATTTTGCCTTAGCCGGTAGCCACAGTGGGATGGCGGTGGTGACGACTGCATTATATATTTTATGATAAAAACAAAAGCAACGTCTACAAGAGATTCTTAATAAAAATGCGTCTCTCTCGCCGGTGCGGAGCGCGAGTTAAACACTGTGTAACATCAAGCAATTTGTAGCGCCTGCACATGCTATCATGCAAACGTCCCCAAAGTGCCCCATGAAAAAGTCAATAACATCAATAAAATCAACAACAAATAAAAAGCAGCCTGGCTCAGCGGCACGCTCTAGTCAAGAGGAAACGTATCAGCCGCCTTTTAAACCGGCTCCGCGCCAGAAGCATCCCCACGCCGCCATGAGGATTAGCCAAGGAGCGCACGCAACGCGGCGTCACCCCAGGCCCATCTCCAGACCAACGCCAGCCCTGGGACCACAAGCAACGCGCCGCCTCCTGCGGGGCCGGCCGTCCTCGTGGGACACCGAGCAGCCCGGGCACCTCTGGAAGCTATCGCGACATAAGCAACAGGCGCGAGCTGCCCTTGCGATCGGCTGCTTTTTGTCGGGGTTTAAAGAACGCCCCCCGAAACTCTTATTCGCCTCTGCGTTGTCCAAGGTTGCCCAACTCTCCCCACCTGCCAGGACCCGAGCGCTCTAAGTTATGCCGCTTCTTTTCTGATGTGCCCAGTCATCCATCCCCGAGATTCAAATTCATCCTCCTTTATGAAGAATTAACTTGCTGGAGCTGATTTATGAAGACTGGCAGGCACCCGTGCTGCAGCAGTGCTCTAATACGTTCATCATGAAGTCCTGTAGTTATTCCTAAAAGAGCTCATGTTAATGCCGCGCATTAAAATTCATATTTTATTTCTACATAACTAAATGTCTCTCTGCAATCTTTAAGAGATGCCCTTCAGAACCTGGATATTATATTATATTTATTTATTTATTTATTTTTGGCCAGGGATTGAGGCCACAAGGGTGGCCGTGTCCCGTAGCGAAGGGGTGGCAGCGGCACAGGGCGGCAGTCGCGCGTTTGCCGTGTGTGACGTGCTCCAGGTGGGACTGACCGCTGGGGCTCCTCAGAGCACATCCTCCACCAAACGTGACTCGCTCTTGTTAATGCAAGATTCGGAACCATTTTCCTTAAGAATATAACCTTTTCTAATTCCGCTTTTACTAACAGGGGCAAGATTGCACTGAGAAAACAAAGATTTTAGCTTTGTGGTCTTCCAAAAGGCTTTTGAGTTAGGAGCGGTTAGAGAACACGTCCGGACGCGCGCTGGAGGAGCGGCTCCGATGGAGCCTTCCACCTGAACCGGCTCCCGCAGGGAGCGATGGGCACCAAAGCAGAGCTGCGGGGGGAAAAGTCCTGGAGAGTTTGGTGGGAATATTCTCTCCTCTTTCAACCCAGGCAAACGTCATTCCCTGAATGGATCCGCTGGAACCCCCTGCGTTTGGCATGAGTTCAGCGCACAATTTCACTAGCCCGCGTTCACTCAAACTGGCCCAACAGCCCACCCCGGGCTCCCCTTCCCTGCCTTTCTCGCTCCTCCCTACCCCCCGTCTCTTTTCCCATTTCCCGTCTTCGTCCTCCACCCAAGTCCTGGCAACCTGCTTCCCGCAGCGGGACGGGACAGCCCGGGAGCCAAGGGCCCGTTCCAGCCTTCTGCGGCTGATCCTGATTGAGCACTTGAAGCCTGAGCCGCGGGACTGATTTGGTAGGACTGTAATCAGTTCTGTTTCTCACTCTCGGACGTAGGGAAAGAAAGAAAAGGAGTGGGGAAGTTAATCTGAATATTTTTCTTGCCCAGCGCTGCAGCAAGAAAACTTCATCCCTTGTTACTATTTATGCCAGGAGCAGGCTGCTTTCTTGGAAATACTTAAATACGGATAACCCCTGCCCCAAGGAAGGTCCTGCCCCAAGGAAGGTCCATCTCCAGCAAGGCAGAGGCGGGGGCCATCTGTGGCATGGCCACCGCGTGGCTTTTCGCTGCCCAGGAGGGACGCGGCGCTCGCAGGGCGGCTCCGAGCAGGAGAGGCAGCGAGGGGCCGGGCCGGGAGTGCCACCGGTGATGGCCATCACCCAGGCCAGCCGGGGAGCCAGCAGATGTCTTCATCCCGCTCCCGGCCCTGGATCTGATCCAAGCCAGATTGAAGTCTGTGGAAATCTTCCCATCGGCTCCCCCGGGCTTTCGGCCAGACAGGCGGCGGCGGATTGAGTTCCTAGGACGCGAGACAGAGGGAAAGCAGCGCTGCCGCGCGACTCCCATGCCAATGCACGAGTGCTTCTTGCTGTGCAGAGGACACAAACACAGCCCTGCCGCCGCCGCAAGCGCTCCAGACCTTCCCTTGGAAAGCCGGCATCGCCCGGCGCAGCGAGCCCCCTCGAGCATCCTCGCCGGCCCCTGCCTGCATCCCCGGCGGTGACCACCGCGGGACGGGGCGATCCGCACGCTGCCGGCATCCCTGGGCCGCCGGCGCTGCGGAGGACGGATCCGCTCCCGCTCACTTCTTTGTTTTCGCAGGGCGGCGCAGAAGATGACAGGTAATAAACTGCCTGCCAGCGACCTCCCTTCCCCGCCTCCTCCGAAGCCAAGCTCACCGCTGGCTCTGAACCCTCTGTGTATTGCGTGCGGCAAAGCGTACGTGCCTCTCGGCTGACATAAATTACAGGGCATTAGTAGAGAGAAAAGGAGGAAGATAATGCAAAATGCCCTCCCAACTAACTTTGCTAATTAAACCACCTCTGAAGCCTTCCCAAACATCCCTATGTTATGACAACGTGAATAGCACATTCCAGTGAAACTATTAAATTTATATCGTGCAGATAAAATTCAAATGAGACCATTATTAGTCTGTAATAGCGGCTGAGCCGCCGCCTCGGTCACACCAAGCCCGAACAAGGCTTTATTCACTGCCCAGGGACACGCTTCTCCGGCCTCCCCCATCAATCCCTGTAAAAGCACTAACAAAAGGTGCTCAAACTAGTTTTTCCAGTTATTGAGACTTTTAATTGCTTCCAGTAAATAACTGAAAGGAGTGGCTTTGCAGAGGGCCGCTGAGGGACACCTCTCCTGCTCCTTGGAGGGGTCCGGGGGAGGTCCTGCCCCAGTCCCTGCCGCCCCCCGCAGACCCCTGACCATGGGGGGGCAGCTTTCACTGAGCCAAACCCGTTGGCAGCAAGTCTCCCCCTTCAAAACTCCAAGGATTTTCCAACCTGGCGACACGCTCCCATCATCCTTGTTTTCCAACCTGTTTCCAGCACTACGGGAGGAGAATTTATTTCCATTGTCTTTTTTTTTTTTTTTCTTTAAAAGGCTGAAAAAGAGTCTTCCCAGTGAGCAGGGGCATCGTCCCTCGGCAGAGTCCCGCTCTCGATCCCACTTGTGAGGAGGGGACTGAGAACACGCTCATCTGTCAAGGGCCCGCGAGCGGCTCCACCTTCCTCTGGAGCGGAACAAAAACCTCATGGGCCGGCTCCTGGCGAGCGCCCGCCATTTACTTTCTGCTACCCTGACGCCACAGGCAGCGATCCTTCCAGACGTGCCGAGGGAAGAGGGATCCCGCTGAGCCGAGGTGGTTCCTCCTCCCGCCGGCTCTCCCCAAGACACCCACAGCACGGAGCAAGCGCAGTCCTGCCGGATCGTCCCCCTGGGGCAGCGGGGATGGCAGCAAGTCTTCAGGCTGTGGCATCACCGCACGGAAAACGGGAATTGATTGTCATGACCAGAATCGTTTTCATTATGGAGGTTCACGTACTCGTGCAATTAAGTTCCGAAACGCCACGAGTGTCATGAGGACCAGGTGGATTTTGCAAGAGCGTTTTTTTTTGGGCTAAAATAACCTTTTGGAAAGCGGCAGCATCCTCCTCCTCCTCAACCCTCCAGTCACTTCTGACCTCTACTTAAACACTGATTTTTGCAACACTCCTTATTTTTCCTGCGCCAGAAATGCACGTGATGGTGTTATTTCTGCAGAGATGGTAAGAAGAGAGACGGCAAAGGTGGAGACGTCTGCGTGTCCCTCAGGTCAAATGGGTCCGGCCTTTAGGAGTCCTTAGAAGAGGCTTCAGGCCGGAGCATCTCAGGTGCCTTATGTTCAGGACGCTTATAGCCGAAAAGAGCTGGGCTTCCCCGTTACCGTCTGAACGCTGAAGGAGAATAAGGAAGCCCCTGTGCAAGGACCACGCTGGCCGAACGGAGTGGTGGTAGGATGACAAATGAGCCGTTATTCCCCAGGGAGGGACGGGATTCAGACCGCGGGGAAGCCACCCAGCCGGCCAGGTCTCACCTGGCACCTCCAACACCTCCTCCACGCCCCGGCGAAGGCTGCCCTGACGCCACGCAGCAAACCGGATTTCTCCCCGATATTCCTGGGACGATAACCGGTGTCGTACCTTCTGTTTTACAGGAATAGAGATGACTTTTCCCCAATTCCTTGTGGTCTCTAGGGGGGGTGTTGGGAAGACTCCCTCTCCGGTTTGCAGGAAGAAGATGCTTTTGTTGCTAACAAAACCGCAGGGTGAAACCTGCAATTAGCTCTAGTGTTATCTCTGCAGAGTGGAGCTCGCCTCCAAAAGGCGAACGAGGATGACCCGACACATCGGTGCCACGGCTGAAAACAGGAGCCCAGCCTCCCCCTGCTCCGCCTCCGTCGCCCGGCAGTCGCTGGAGGAGCCGAGGTGGCGGAGAAGCCCTTTGATCCCCGCTCCTCCGCGGCTGGGGGCCGTTGCTATGCTCCTCACGGAGAAGGGACGCCGCGGGGGAGAGCAAACCTCGCAGAGCTGCCGCATCGGCCCGGTGCTGAGCGTCGGGGAGGCGGCTTCCATGGGTCCATCCCTTACCTGCCAGCGTCACGGTCATTCCCATGGGACGTTCGTTCGGGGCTCGGATTAGAGCCCCCAGTGCTGTGACCTGGCCCCATAAATCCGAGTTCAGGCCCTCCTTGGGCTGGGAGGGAACGGGCAGATGCTGCCGGCAAACACAGCCCCTGGATCCCCGAACACGCGCAGCTTATGCAGCACCGGCGCAGGGGGGTGGTTTATAGCATCCCCCCAAGGAGTGGCCGTCCTGTACGGAGAAAGCCTCGCTAAGCAGAATACGGCCCATCTGCGTCACCCTCCGGGTGACCTGATCCCCTCAAACCCAGATAAGCCCCGCGCAGCACATTTATATCGTCCCGGGAGAACCATCCCCGGAGCTCAGCGCTCCCGGTTAAACGCCGCTTTCAGACCATCCCCCCGAGATAAACGCCGCCGCACAGATTAATTCCTACCCGAGCACAGCGCCGCACGCTCGTCGTCTCCCCCGCGGTGCATCGTCTGCAGCGCAGAGCCCCGGGTGGGGCGGCCGCAGCCCCGCGGGGCACAGACCCACAACGGCAGTTTCCCGCTGCCCTTCTCCCAGGGACGCCCCGTGAGCCCGGCGGGAGAGGGCCGGGGGGTCCGGGCCGGGGTCGATCCGTGAGCAGAGGGGCTGCCATAGCAATACCTCACCGCGGGAGGGGAGAGCCCTTGCTCCCCAGGCCAAAGCTGGGTGCTGCAGAGCCTGCCGCCCGCCCGAATTCGTTATTTGCGGGCGATCCTCTTTCACTGACGGGCGGTCATCGTTTGCCACGGTAAGACTAATTAGCTATCAGGCCCCTGCAGCTTTTTGTCTGTCTGGTTTTTAAAAATCGTTACTCCCTCTAAGCAAACAGCAGACATAAGCAACTTTTGTTGCTTCAATAAGGCACGGCGAGAGCTTTCACTCCAAGCAGAAACGCGAGACCGAGCCGCAGACGACGTTTCGGGAGGCCGGGCGGTGTGTGGGTAACTCTGTGCACGCTCCCGCGTGTAAATACCTGCCCCTGGGCATTCACACACATCCCAGGTGATGCCGGGAGCGAGCACGCCAGAACGTGATAAGCAACGCTGTAAAGGAGAAACTCTGAAAGAAGAAAAAAAAAAAAGCAACTTCTGCCTCCAGGTCTGGACCCTGCGAGCCCTGAGCGCGTGATGAATTCTGCGGGGGGAAACATTTCTGCCCAGATGCTGTGTTTACAGGCGCAGGCGGGTTGGAAAGGCATCGGATGGAGCTCTGGATGTTTGCTATTCTTTATCCTTGGTATTTTCGTGGTGCCAGGAGGCCCTGGGTACTGAATGCCCCCCCCGGCAAGGTACCGTACACACGCGAGAAGGCACGTTTCCCCCAAAAGCATGAAAGTTAAAAAAATAGAGACTACAGGTATATTATCACCAGATGAGAGCTCACCCTAAAAAGTTATATATAAAGCGATTTAATTCCAGCCCCAAACGATGAATTTCACGGCCCAGTTTCCATTCTGGAGCCGTCCCTCCCCCTCGCCGAGGCTCCCTTTGCGGGGTGGGGGAGGTCTCTGGAGAACAAGCGCTTTCCCTTCGATCTCCCCGGGTCACGCTCACACGGATGCAGCCGCCCACGAGCGGCATCGACGACGCAGACGTACAAACCGCCACATTTCCCAGTATCAAACAGGGAGCTGGGGGGGAGTTACGACGATCAGGCTCCGCTCTCATCTAACTTGCATCTCTCCGGTTCAAAATCTTAATCGAAAAGCTACTTGAAAGCCTCCTGCTCTCTTCCTGACGCAAGATAAACCCCAGCGTTCGCCCGGAGGGCCAAAGCAGTGGAAATAAAACCAGTGACCGTGCGCCGCGATACCCCGACCCACAAACGTGACGAATCGGTCCCAGCGTCCCGACTTCCCCGACGCGACATTTCGTCCCGCTCCCTCTAGTGCTTCTAAACCCAGTTCAAATACAAGAAACCAAGCGCAGAAACGGAGGGTTTCGAGGAGCCGCGAGCGTTAGCGCCGCGCGTGTCTGTGTTTAACGAGGAGCGATCCCGTACCGCGCCGCCCAGCCCCACGGCAAGCAGGCAGCGACGTGCCGAGCCCCTCCGGAGGCCCAGCCCGCCTCTGCCCCGTCGCACAGCCCGTTCCGGGGCAGCGGGAGAGGCTGACGGTAAGTATTGATTTGGGGGAGGATGAAGCTTCCCGGCCTCGTTTTCCAGGTGCGTCCAGGATTCCCAGCCAAGCCGGGGCGAGCGCTGGCCGGGGCTGTTCACACAGGGCGCAGGCGAGGGGCAGCCCCGGCGTCACCCCCGATGGGCTCCCTCTGCTCGGAGACCCCCGGCGTCCCCGGGACCGGCCCCCCCCGCGCCTGGGCTGTGCCCCTCTGCCCACAGCCGCTTTCTCCAAACCCTGAGCATCGCCAGGCCGCTATTTCACATGGGAGAGAGGGGGAAAAAAAAACCCCACACCGGCCAGAAACCGATCAGCTGGTAATTACATTTTGCGACATCTGCTGCTTGCTACCATTTGTTTTATTAGTTCTGTTTTAAAAATTGGAATACACTGAATTTTCGCCACCTGTGATGGCTGAACTGCCTTGAAAAACGTGACAAGCCCCTGCTCGAGAGCAGCGGCCGGAGACAGGGCGGCACGGAGGAGCCCCGTCAAAGCCGGCTCCGGAGCGATGCCCGCCCGGCTGCTCCTTGGCCGGCCAGTTAGTTATTTCGGGTGCAGCAGACAAACCGTTTGTTCATTTAGGACCAACGGAGCTTAAAAACAAACGAGGTGTTAAAAGGAGGGGAAGTAAAAAGCGGGGCTTTCATCTGAAGGATGCGGCGCGGCTTTGATGGGGCTGGGAGAAAAGCTCTTTTCTCAGGGGGATAATAATTATTTTTTTGGGCTTTGAGCAGTCCGGTTGGTTGGTTCTTCACAGGCTTTTGGCGCTCCCCTCCCCGCCCCCCACATTTCTACTTCAAAACCGAAGGGAAGAAGTACCTAAATAGCATCAGTTTGTTGATCAGACCCCGGCGCTGAACGCCCGCCCGGATGAAGGGACCGGATCGGAGCTTTTCATTATCGGCAGATGAAAACAACACCTCCCTCGGCCCCGGGCGCGGGCCGGCGGCGGCTCCCCTCCCCAGGCAGCTGCATGTTCTGAGCAAAGGAGCTGCGCGCACGGCTCCGGCCCCGTGCGCGCGCAGAGAAAGCCGGATTATCTTGCTCTGGGCACCAGCATTTAGAAGAAAATGGTTTTCTTTCATCTGCCCAAGTAAATCTCTTCCCAACACTTGTGAGCCTGATTGCTGCCAATTTCCGCTGCAGAAACGCAGCCATTTGGAGGGGAAGGCGTTAGGAACTAAAAGATACTCATAACATTTCAAATGAAGCACTCCTTTCCTTTTTTTTTTTTTTTTTTTAATCTCCCATCCCACCTCAGGCGGCGTCTCTTCCAGCGTTTTGCTATCTATTCTTTGAGAAAAAAGAGATATTTCTCCATCCGAGCTCCATCTTTCGGAGTCCTGTCCCCAGATGTGAAGGCGTTCCTGCTCAGAGGGATGAGCCCCCTTTGCAGCTGGGGCGTGAAATATGGATATATGGATATAAAGACATACGGATATACGGATAGCAGAGGACTTAAAGCACCTCCCCTCGGTGCCCCGCAGAGCCGCGGTCTTTCAGGGTGCGCACGGGTGCCAGGCTACAGCCATTTTCCACTCGTCCTTATGTGCCGGGATATTGCCACACACGTGTTATGAAAAATCACCCGCTGCTCGGAGAGCTCGGCGATACAATAAGCTCCACATCAACATTAATGAACCCCTGTCTCTCCTGCGAGAGAAAGCTAATGTAATAACAGCCTTATATTCGGCAAACAAATGCTTGAGACAATTTTTTTAAGCACCAGACAGTAAACAGGACCTAAAATATCCTCATGAATTACAAGAGTCTAAAATCCTCTACTGAGAAATTAATTTAATAGCAGTAAATACTGGAGCAATTTCCCCCATGTGAAATGCCACCGCAACGTTCAGTTGAAAAGCTTCAGCTAAACGGCACGTGGGCGCTCGCGCGGGGCTGGAAATATGTTCCGTCGCGTAACGGCATTTTTGGCTGCCTGGGAGAGGAAAAGCCTCGTCCCTCCGGCGCTGGCACCGGGGCGAGGGACGCGCCTTCCCCCGGGGAGGAAGAGCAGGGAGAGAGCTGCAGGGGAACCACAAGGAGAATAAAAAAAATTGAAAAAAAATTGGGAACAAATTGCAGGTTTAGGGAATTTTTTCAAATTTAGCCTCCCTGGCCACAAAATGGACATCGCTGCTCGGCCCCAGCTGCCGTCCGGCCACAGAGGAAGGGGCACACGGCGCTGGGGCTAATTCCCATGGGGTTTTTGGGTAAGGTGTGGGACCCCGGAGGGGCCTCGTCTCCGAGAAGGGACATCTGCCGAGGGCAGCGCTGGCGCCTGCGCTCCCCGGCCCCGATGAGCTCTGGGAGAGGACGGAGGAGCCGGCGCCGGCCTTCAGGGAGGCAGCGGCCTTTGAAGGGAATTAAGTTAATCAGAGCGGCCTTCTGCCCACATCTGTTCGCCTGTTATTCCGGGCAAAATTAATAGGTCTAAGGAAAGATCCCATCGTAATGACAATCTGGTCCGCGCAGCGGGAGATTTTATAAAGGAGTTGAACTGCGGCTCATTGAAAACACTTAAAGTAATTAGTTACAGGGCTACTTGCTTTCTTTCCTTTATAATAGTAATAATGGTTATTAGTGTTTACAAATTACAGCTGGAAACGAGGGGACAGCCGGAGCGGAGACCTAGGGAGAGCGGGTGCTCCGAAATGCAGCGTCCCGCTCCCTTGGAGAGGGGTTTTCCGCTGGGAACAGCCTCCTCCCGCAGGCCGGGTGCTCGCAGAGAGGAATCGGTTTGGAGTCTGAAAAAGCGGTTTGGCACCGGGGAGCGACGGTGCCGGCCCCCCCGCAGCAACACGCCGCGCGCTCGCCCGCAGGACGCCCGGCAGAGGCGAGGAGGGAACCGCAACGCTGATAAATATGTAGGAGAAGCTCAAATCAACCTGAACTTTAGGAAAGGAGAGGAGAAAGATAATTAAAATATAAATAAACATGTTTGTTTCAAAGATTTATGGCAAGCGCTCGGCTCAGCCTGAAGATTAATCAAGGAAGTATAATTATGTCTTTGCACAACAAAAAAAAAAAAAAAGAAATTCTTACAACCCCTCCCCACCCCAAAGAGCGGAGGAAGGAGGCAGCCGATGCTGCCAGACCGCGCGCGAGGCCGAAGGCTTGGGGAAAGCCCCTCGGCGCGGGGGTGCTGCCGGGGCCGCGTCCCCTTCCCTCGCCCGCCAGCCCCGGGTCCCCAGCTCGGATGATGGCGCGGGAAATAACCTGGACGCGTTTTCACGGGGGACCTTGCACAGAAAACGAGAGGAGGAGTGTCCGGGGCGCCTGGGAGGCGTCGCTGCCGACTGGCACCTCGCTATCGGAACAAACTCTCCCAAAAGGCAAAGCTGCAGATTCCCAGGCCTGAATCAGCGCAGGAATGGACAAAGACTTTCTTTGTGTTTCTTTTTAATTAACCTCCTATTCCCAAGAGAAAAAAAAAAAAACCTTTTATCCTTGTCTGTTTGACACTGTTCTAATGTCATCATTTGCCGAAAATAGCCTGGACGCGTCCCAGGAAAGGAAATATTGCAGCTGAAGCTGGTGGGACGGCCCGGTGTCAAAGCAGCCCATCACTCCCCATTACAAACCCATTTCCCAGCACTTAACGCCGCCGCCCAGCCAACGCTCTGGGCTGAGCTGGGACGGGAAGGGCCAAGTTCAGCTTCAGGAAAGCACTTGAACCCCCAGGGTGCTCCATTTTGCCACATTTCTGCTGCGCGGGGCTACGGCAACGCTCATTTATGGCACAACGCATAGATATAAAGGCACACACAGGCCATCCTAAATCAGCTTTCCTCCCCAAATACCACCCCCCCCCCACCGGTGGGTCCCCTCCGCCCCTGGCTGCGTCACTGGGAGTCCAAGCGCTTCCGCGGCTCTTGGTTAGAGCAAGTTGGTGGGAGAGACGTGAACAAGGGGGCCGGGGGGGTCAGGTGAGCAGAGCGGCTGGCGCGTTGCCATGGAGTTTGTCGAATTAGACACCGAACACGGCGGAACGGTTAAACGCGCTGACCCCAGCGAGTCCCTCTGCGCCCGCCCGCAGCGGGGGACACGCCGGGAAACTCTAATGTGCTGGGATTTCCTCGCTTCCCTGTCCCCCCCCATCACGCTTCCTAAGCCATTTTTGGGGATGCAAGGCCTTATCCCGGCAAGGAGCCGATTTCTCTGCTCTCCTCCTTTTCTTATAGCCCCTGCAGACTCTCCAAGGACGTTTCAAGGCGTAATTACGGCGCTAAATATTATTGCCCGAGCTCGTATGACCGGCTCATCATCCTGGGGGTGCTGCTCAGTGAAGCTTCTCCGTAACCCCATTATAGCTGAGGACTCTGAGGACAGGGAGGAGGAGGAGGGAGGTGGATGTAGCGCCATCAGCCTCGCCTTCCTCCCCAGAAAGGGATCAAGCGGCCAGGCCAACGCCAGAGATTGATTTGCGGGGGACTGTGTGTGCGCGCGCGTGTGTGTGTGCGTCAAACCATCTGTGACGAGCACAGAGATTTGTTTGACATCTCTTTCCACGCAAGGTCAAGTCGTAACGCTGCGGCTGCTGACTCAGGCGCTCGGGACGCCGCGGAGCTCGGGGGCTGCCGGGAGGGTGGGATGCTGTCGGAGGCTGGGATGCTGTCCCAGCACGCCCGGTATCGCACCCAGCGACCAAAGACATGACGATTCCTCCCCTGCCCCTTCCAGCTGTGCCACATCAGCCCGGCGGCGTCCCACCAGCCGGGCAGTAACGGCGCGGGGTGTACCCCCTTCAGCCTCTTGTCACCAAACCTTTCAGCGCTTCCCCCCGTGATTTATTTATGCAGCAGCGTTTGCTCGGAGTTGGGGAAGTTTTCCATACGGAACCCTTCGGAATAAGACATCAGAGAGCTGTTTGCCAACTGGAAACGTAAAAGAAGGCAACGCTGCGCAAGCGGCAAACATCTTTACGGCCTCAAAGTTGTTCCCTGTTAGCGGTTCCTGCACCGACGCCGTCTCCCCGCCCCGGGCTGCGCACCGGAGACACTCGCCCCACGGATCTGTGATTTTCCAGCAGGTGCAGGGCCCCGAGGGAGGTCTCCATCACGAGGCAGAGCACGTCCTCTGCTCATCGCGGGTGCCAGACGGGAGACGGGTCTCTGCTCTCCACATTATTTACTTTTTATAGACAAAGCTGTGACCCTGGACTCCTTTTTAAAGCTTATCCGTCATGTACTCCTCTCCTCTCCCGCTCGTCATCGCGCCGAGAGGAGGAGGGTCCATGGGGAGGGAGGCAGGATTTATTCTGCAGGCTCAGCGCCGGAGCCGGCAGCGGGGAATCCCGGCGGTGGGGCGGCTGGCCCAGCCCGGATCCCGTGTCCCGCAGAGCCTGTGTGACATTCACCGAGCCGAACCGATGCGGGAACACGCGGACACACCCCTCTCCGCAAAGTTCAGGAGCCGAGCAAACAGAAAGCGAGAGGCAGGAGAAAGTTCTGCACGGGAATCAAAAAGGACATGCTGTCACCGTGCACCGAGCTGCGGCAGAGAGCCTTGAGCACGGTACAGCGAGTGCTTTATTTAGTGCATCTGGAGAGAGAACAGGTAAAATAACCGAGTTCAGGGATGAGGCCGCGATTCCTGTGGCTTCGGAGAGCTCAGACTATTAACATGAGAGGTCAGAGTGATTTTCATGAATCAGACTAGCGATGCCAGATCCTCTCCTCTCAGCTGGAAAGAGAGGACTGAGAAAGCCTTTTTTTTCTTTTTTTCCTTTCTTTAAATGACTCTCCATCTCTGAGAGAGCCCGTGTCCTCCCTGGGCGTTTAGCAATCCTGCTGCTTCTCGGCATCCCGATGGGAAACCGGAGGCTGCAGTGCTCCCCCTTCTCCCACTGGGTTGCCGGTGACTGGCCGTGATGGAGCATCTCCATCCACACGCACGCACAGAGGCCGTGTGATGGGCAGCCTCCTCACCGAGCGCAGAGGAAAGGCAGCTCCCCCTCCATCCGCGTCCCGGTGACCCACGCTGGGACGCGAGCAGACGGGATGGCAAGTGCAGACGCTCAGACACTGGTCCCGCCGCAGGCAGCCCTGTACAGGCAGCGACGCTGCCCACACGCCTGGGCGAAGGCATCGCCGTCGCCTCCTGCGGCCCAGCGTTACCTTTCAGACGTGCTAATCTCTCGTCGCCTCCTTTCATCTCCCAGCAAACCTCAGAACCACAATGTCTTTGCAAGGAAAGGGACAGGAACGCTCCAGGCTACCGAGGCAGAGTTGTTTGGTTTTTTTTTTTTCTCCGTGTACAAAGATCTCGGAAAACAAAGTTAGATATAAAATCCCCTAAATTATTTGAAGAACAAAGAGGCCTCGGTGCGTGCCAGGCAGGCTTTAGGGGAGCGGGGGGGAAGAGCCAGCCAAAAAGCTACTGCTGAGCATATTAAAGAATGGCATTATCAAGTGGAAGAGACAAGACATGTATATAATGCATAAGTAGCGTTTGCTGCTTCTCCAAACAACTCATAGATCACCAGGACACAAGCTCCCAGGAAGAGCAAAAACAGAAAAGAGAGAGGGATGCGCGATAGCATCAGAAGAGACGCGTCTGCTGCCGAGCACCAGGACAAGCCTTATCGTATCCCGGGATCCGGACGGGGCTCGGGGACGCCTGGGGACTTGGGGAGCAACCAGAGGGACCCCGCGTGCGGCATCCCAGGGAGCGGGTCCCCGCGCTGGTCCGAGCTCTCCCGTCCCCGCTGCCAGCCGGCGATTTTAACATGCGGCGCCAGCAGCAGCGCTGACCCCAGACAGCCCGCGGGGCCGAGTTCGCGGTAACCTGCCAAAAGAGTGACCTTCAGCCGCCAAAGAGGAGACGCTTTTAAAAACTCATAAGCGTAAGGAAGGATAATTTGCTTTCTCATTTAGCATATTAAAAGGGTATTATTGCTACAAACAAGAAATCTAAACGAGCCCCCAGTTGCAGCTTTGGGTAACGCTTTAGATTAAAGGTGCAGGGTAATGATTAACATGCAGCGTATAAACCATTTATCCTTCGTAAACAAGGCGAGACACACTTTCTCTTACGATAAGCAGTGGAGGGGCCACAGTGAAGCTGCGCAGAGACAGAGGACACAAAGCAGCGGGAAGCGCTGGGGAGCACGCAGGGACGTGGCGGCAGTGACCGGGGTCCCTCCTTCTCACGGCAGCTGAGGGTTCGCCCCGGACCCGCTCCGCAGGCGCTGCCAGCCCTGAATGGCCGCCCCGCTCCTCCTGCCGTTACCAGGCTCTTCTTTTCTCCTTGCGGATCTGCAAAACCCTCTTTGCTCCAAAACGGGAATTGCGCTATCTCGTCTCTCGCCTCCTAACGAGGTTTGCCAGCCCCGCGATGGCTCCCCACTCCCGCGTTTGGGAGAGCACGGAAACAGCTCAGGGCTGCAAGCCCGCTTGGAGCTGTGAACCTTTCCCTCACACCGTCTTTGTGACAGAGAGGAGGAGAAAGGAGATGGGAAAGGTCTTGCTGATGCAGCCTCGCAGGGGATTGAGGCTGTTATTATTTGCGGGCTTAGGCGGCTGCTCGCAGACCTCCCCGGCTTTCCGAGCGCCCCTGGCGGGAGGTTACCGCAGAGGCGAGGTCCCCTCGGAGCCGGCTGTCCCCGGCTCGTGCTGCTCTGGAACACGCTGGCACCTCTCGCTCCTCTCCCTGCTCGAGCACAAGGACGCCGCGGGAAGCGGAGCCTTGGAAAGCTCCTGCCACGGGGAGATCAGTCACTTTAATTACCCCCTTGCACTGTATTTATCTCCATGAAAGGTCCCTTGCTCCTTTGTCACTGACTGGCAGGGTTAGCAAAAAGGAGTGGGAATGATCTATGTGTTTATTTATTTATTTCAGCAGCACCGCCAATGGAAAACAGAGCCTCTGCCCCGAGCTTTTCCTTTTCCTATGGCTGGTGGGCTCCCAAGCTCCGCTCAGCCCCGACAGATGGGACAGGAGGAGGGACGGCAGAGCCGGGGCTGCTCCGGCCTCCAGGACGCTGCTGGGCTCCGGCCTGGCCGGCAGCCGTGGCGCTGCCAGGGCGAGGGCAGGGGCCGAGGGGGCTGCTCGAGCGTCGGGCAGGTCGCTGCCCCTTTCCTCACTGCTTGGAAGGGGCGTGGGTGGGGGTCCCACCGCCCATGGGGGAAGGCGGGGGGGACAGCCCGTCTCCAGCAGCCACACGTCCTCAGCAGCAGGCACTACGCGCTGGGTACCGGCGAGGGCTCCGTGTGCCGAAACACACCTATCAGCTGCTTTTTTGTGTATCTTTTTGCAATAAGAACCAGTCTCCCCGACTACACAGCGCCCCCAGGCCTCTCCACCAACCCACGGCAGACGCAGAAGGGGGTTCTGCTGAACACCAGGACTCAGAGACCATATAACAACGTGCCAGAGGAGCTGCCCCAAAAGAGCCCTCAGGGATGCTCGGGATGCAGGCAGCGAGGATACCCTCTGCGCTCACAGGGGGAGCCCAGGGACCCCCTGGGTGCAGGCTGGGAGCGCGGCTGCTGCCCTGCTGCACGACTGGGCAGCGGCAACCAGAGACGTGGTTATGGCTCCTCTCGTGGCGAGGAGGCAGTGAGAGCCCCGGGGACGGCTCCAGGGGCCCAGCCAGAAGGGAAGGAGATCTGGCAACTGGGCAAGCGTTTCCCCCCTTTGCAGGGGAAAGAGGGAGCAAAGAGGAGCTACGTGCAGAGAAACCAGGCGAGGAGAGGCAGGGAGAGGGCAGGGAGGGCAGCGCGGCTCTTTCCCCAGCCCCGGAGCGCCGCGGTCTGTGGCAGCCCCCCCAGCCGAGAAGCGCTTTCTGCTGTGACAGGGTTTTTTCTGTGATTGACCCCAATTACAGGAGTCAGCCCACACGGGCGAGCGCGTCACTCGTGTCAGGCGGGCAGCTGCTCGGCGCCTGAAAGCTCAGCTACCCGGTACATACACAACGAAGGTACCGCCGGCAGGAGCTGGGGTAAGGGCAGCCGGCATGGCAGGGGGTGCCGGCAACGGTGCAGCATCCCCGGTACGGGCAGAGACCCCCGCACACCCCACACCACCGCCCGGGGACCCCGCGCACCCCCCAGCACTGCCCCGTCCACCCACGCTTGCCAGGTGCTGCCTGCGGTGCCCATTTCCTTAAAGCTTTTTCATTAATTTAACGCGGTTTGGTCATTCGCATGGTAAGATGGCAGAAGTGGAACACCAGAAAGTCAGTCTTTAGGGGAACTAGAGACCCCACAGCGTGCTGAGATCACGCTGCCCGACACCCACCACGACCCGCTTCACCCTGCGCATCGCGAGGGGCGTCAGGAACGGCCGCCGCACACACACAGTGTCCGGAGCCGCACGGCGCGAGGAGGAGGAGGAAGAGGAGGGATTGCTGGCTTTATTCATTTCAGGTTTCCATGCCTCCGAGCCATTTAGGAGCCCAGGTTGCAGGAGAGAGCAGCAGGCGTGTTCCCCAGGACCCTCCTCAAACACAGGAGGGTTGTTTGTGTGCAAAAAGTTTCAGGACACCAAAACACGCATCTCCAGACAAACACCTGCGGACAGTATTTATGAGCATTGCTAACCCAGCTGCTGCGCCAAACCATAACGTACTACACCAAACTCAGCAGATCAATCTGCTTCCTCTAACAACTGAGTGCAATAAGGAGCCAGGCTACAGAGGACAAGGGGCTTTATAAACATCTGGGGGTGAATCCACATTCCCGGCTTCGGCCCCGGTGTGTTTCTCAGCGGTCGCCTCGCCTTCGACGGGCGCAGAGCACATTATAAAGCACAGAGACACAGAGAACTGGAATAACAGCCGTGCCACCAACTTTCACAGGACTCGCCTCCCATCTGTCTGGAGCAAAAGCTCCTGGACGTGGGCAAAAACCACCTCAGCTCTACACCCAGCGTCCTCACTACCTTGTTTCTACTACAGTCACGCCTTGAGCTTCTAAGCAAGGTCAACAGCAGACAGTGCTAGGGCCTGTGTGCACACGCACTGAAAGCAGACATCAAATAACCAAGAAAATAACGTCTCTGCTGCATAAATGGAGAAATAAAGAGCCAGAGACTCACCCCGGGTCCCAGGGAGAGCACCACGTCGCAGCCGGCCCCGGTGAGGGGGATCGCTCTCCACCGCCAGCCCATAAATAACTTCACCTGCCCCCGGTAAGGCCGCCTCGTCACTCAGCTCGTTAGCTGCCCCTCATTAGCTGCCCCTCGTTACTCACCTGCGAGTACCCGGGGCCCTGCCGCCCTCCTCACGGTGCTCAGGGATTAACGCCCCTTCCGCGTCCCCCGTCCCGCTCCTCTGTCTCACCCCGCTCCGTCGGCGTTCTCTGCGACGCGGAAGTTGGGCTCCGCTCAAAGACCCGCTTTTGCTGCTGTTTCATCCCGCTGTTATTAATGCCCCATTTGATTCCATTTGTTCCATTTTACAGCTTGTCTCCTGCAATTGCCTGCCTTTAGAAACAGTTCTATCTGAGCAGGTGAGGCAGATTATAAATAAATTTTGTATCACACCTTGTATTTTAAGCAAATTTGAGGCTTTCCTGATTAGGTGCCTTCCACCGGAGAACCCTGTTCAGTCGGATAATTGCAACCTGCATTCTTTATCCTCCCCTTTTGTTCTCTCCCGCCGTTGGCAAAGCCGCAATCTTGCACGGGAACATCGGCAGACAAAACCCTTGAAAACAACTCTCCAGAAGAAATCTAATTTACTTTTTAATCTGCTTCGGAAATTTGCCAGCAAAATTTCCCCCGACAAGCAGAGCCATTTATTACTACTTATCATAGCGGCTGGATCCTCACTCCTGATTTGGGTAATGGAGCAGGGACGGCGGAGCGTGCGTGCGCGCGGAGAGATGAAGAGAGAAATCTTTTGATATATTATTTATTTGATACAATCTTCCCCCTGATAAAATCAGTAAGCAGAGGACAAAGCGGCGACCTTATCCATTTCAACTGCTTATATTATGAAATACCGAGCATACATACAGAGTTTCGTTTCGCTTATTTTGCTTGGAAGGTTCCCTTTTATTTATTTATATCTAGACACAGGCATGCATACAACATTCCTGCCGGGGAAAGACCTCAGTGCAGTGGTTTCTTCCTGGACCAAGAGGACTGGATTGCGTCCGTGATTGGAGGATCCTCTTCCAGTGACAGATATGGGAAAGCGTCGCTCGCTGAGGCCGTTACAGGGTTAGGTTAATGACGCGGCTAATGAATGGCCACCACAAAGGCCGCGAAGATGTTCCACGCCTCATCTTTGGGAGCGAAGCGGAGAGAAGACAAGCATATGCCGGGATCCGTAACGCCTGGAGTCTGCAGTTAAATCAGACTGAAGCTTGTGCGATGTGGAGCGACGCGGGCTCTGCTTTCACTCTGCACCCCAAAATAATCCTTTTTTCCTGCCTTTTCCTTACAGCCTGGTGTAATCTGACGGCAGGGACTTCGCTCGGCGGGCCGTCCTTTCCCGGCCGGCTCTCCGTGCGCTGCCGGCCGCTGCCCTCGCAGCCTGGGGACGGCCCTGCCTGGCGCCTTTCCTTAACGAGGTGGATTCCCCGGCCGAGCCCGGCCCAGCCGACGAGGTTTCTGCGCAAAAGTTTCCGTCTCTCACTTTTCCTTCTCCGAACGATGCCTCCTGTGGGAAGTGTAAATACAGAAAGATGACAACATGCGCATTAGCGCTCGTTAGAATGTCATCATTATATCCTGCAAAGTGTCTGCTGAAGGGATCCCTAAAGGACACTTAGAGATGGAGCAGCTGCTCCGGATTTGTTCCAGCTCACATCTCGAGGAAAATGACATTGAGATAAATACGGCGCCGCGAGCACCGTCGCAGCAGAAGGGGGAAAAAAGAGCGGGGTGACCTCCTTGGGCCGCAGCTCCGGGGCAGGACCCCAGCATGCTCCTGCTGCCTCGTTAGCGCTAATCATGCCCCGCAACGTTTGCGATGGCACCGGTGGGTCCAGCAGCGGAGCGGGGCCGTGGAGGGCTGCGCGTCCCAGCTGCCCCCCAGCCAGCTCTGATGCTGGTGGCGGTTTATCAGCGTGGGGGTTAGTATGGATTCCATGGGGGAAAAACCCCAAACCACCACCCAGACCTCTGGAAGATTGCATACCTGTGACCAAACCCTTGTGTTTATTTTAACCCAGTCTGTCGTCTGGCGTAAAGCAGCACAATCTCACTCATTACTGCAGCGGAGGGGGGAGATTTTTACAACAAAACCCTTAACAGCGCGGGATCCCGGGACGGTACCATTTGCTAACCCGCCCGTGCCTGCGTGCCGGCAGGAGAGAGGGGAATTCAGGAGGAGTTACACGTCTGCACAATAATCTCCCCCTTGGCCTCTTTGCATTCAGAGAGAAAGCCTTGAAATGAAAATGCAAACAGTCCCAAGGGCGCTCGCAGCAGAGAAGAGGAAGGTTAAGGACGGTGATTGACCACGAGGAGATCCAGAGTCTTACATCACCTGGAGACCTCGCACGCTTGCCCTCTGTCAGTGCCCAGCAAAGAAAGAAGAAAAGCATCGTCTTCAATTTTCCCGTCTCCCAAGAGCCCCGACGGTGTCGAGTAGCGGAGTCAGGGAGCCGAGCTTCTCTGTTCGCCACTAACCAATGGCTCATTTTCTGGGAGCGGCGCTCCTGCGGCTGGCGGAGGGAGGGAGGGAGGGACACCCCCTCTCGCCCGGGTGCCGGAGAGCCTTTTCCACCGCCAGACAGCACCGGGGCACCGGGCAATGCCACGCCACGCGAGAGGCATCCTCAGGTAACCATTGGGAACCCTCGCTGCTTCTCTGCCGCTGCTGAAACGATGCTCCAGCTATTAAAAGGGGTTGAACACACACCGCAGAAGTGAGAAAGAGAGAGCCAGGGTCCCCTTGACAGCCGATGATCCCACTATCCTGTGGTTTTTTAGAAAAAACTAATGCCGATCTGAATACGTGGTACTATTCCAGTCGGTTGAATTACCTCCCGAGCCTCTGGATTTGTTTTGTCATCTGTACAAAGAGAATACCCAATTCTTTGCCGCTTCTTCAAAATTGCCACGCGGAGGTTTTGGACACAGATTAAGGAGCCAATGTGTTTCCTGCCACAGGTGGCTGCATCTCGGTAATAGCTTCATCGGCTTTCTACAGCAGCTGCATTTTATTTTCGACTTTTAATTGCAAAATATCACGGCGAGATTGCCGCGCGGCAGATCTATTAAGATTGCAAAGCGCCCAGGAAAGTCCTCTGGCTGAACGAGACGCGGGCACCTTGACTCCCACCATCAGTTACCGCTGGAGCCCGGGAACTGCATCCCACGCCGCGGCACCTTCTCACCTGCGGGACCTTTTATGGGCAGATCCTGTTAGCAATGTGCCCGCTTTTGGGGTATTTGTTTCTCAAAATAGCGTCGTGAGAAGTTTTGTTTCCCATTGTTTCACCTGCTGCTGGAAGAGACCCTCCCCAAATGGGAAGAAATGGGCTCGGCGCCGAGGACCGGTCTCACGCTGGGAATTTGTGGAGGCAGAGGGAGGGACAACATGGGCTGCCAGGAGCCGGAGTGGGGACGGTGCCAAGCGACTGCCGCAGGGATGGATTTGCCGTGAAATTGCACCGCTCCGAGGGGGGAGGCAAATGCTCAGAGCCAGCTGAAAATTTTTCAGAAAACCAGAACATTTCCATTTGATCTAAACGCAAACACTTACAAACACTTCCATTCAGATTCTGCTTTGGATAAGCGAAGGAGCGCAGAGCGGCGCTCGTCGCCGGTGCTGGCACGGGATGCCCTGGGGTCGTGCTCTTGGAGCGGGACCCTCGGGTGCTCCCACAGCACAAATACCCGTGACGTGCCATGCGGAGCGGTACCGACCGGGAGGAAGGGCTGGGGGCTTGCTCCACTGGTATCAGCATTTCATCCATCCCCGGGACACGCTGGAAGCTCTGGAGCCCTCATTCTTTCTAGATCATAGACTGCTGCCTTCAAATCTGTGCTGCGGGTACCCCCCTTCTTTGCTAAATGAGCCCAGTTCACAGGGAAAACATTTTATATATACATTAGTACATATATTACATATGTATTATTTAGCTGTTTTTACTTACATGTGTATATATACGCACATTAGTAACACCTCATCCAGCAAAGACCGATTTATCTTAACCAGCCTTCGCATTTCCTTACCAACAGACGGCACCTCATTAGGGCGTTTAGGGACCAGAGAAATTCAACGTGATGTCACGTCCCTCAAGGCCCGAGGGGTAAAAAGCCCTCCTGCCTTTGGCACAGACGGCGTCAGCACGTACAGGTGTGAGGAGCAACGCCCCCACGCCGAAATGTCCCTTCGTCCCGAGCTGGAAATCAGACGCTTCCAAATTCGCTGCGAAAAAAGCTCCCCTTCCAACAGGCGCCTGCCAGTGATCAAAACACTGAGTTTCCCGGCTGACATCCACCATTTAACAAATTTCAAGTGAAAAATCTATTTGGGAATGAAATACTGCCACGCCGCAATCCAGCAGTGCTGAAACGTTTCAATCCCGCTGCAACACTTCTCCTTCCTCTCCTGTTTTTGGTTTAACATGAGACAATCAAAGCAGGGGAGGACCGGGGCGGGCGGCAGACGGGCACGGAGCTGGGCTCCATCCGACCCAACACGCGGGCTCCGGGTGACGGACACCGCCGGGGGCAGGAGGGATGGTGCCAGGGCACCACGAGCTGTACCGTGGGATGAAGGACGCGATGCCGGGCAAAGCTATCGGAGAGGTGGAGCAGCCGAGGCGCTGATGGAGCAGGGCCAGGGGTGAGGAAAGGGGCGGATACGTTGGGAATACTGGCAGACGCCGCAGTCGAGGTTTACATCCCAAGGTGGTTTGCGCAGATAGAGGGAGGACCAGGTTCGCTTGGGCAGGGAGAAGGGTGGAAGCGATAGGAATGCCAAGCCCCATCGTTAGCAGCAGCAAGAGCCACATTTCTATTCCCTCGCGCCATAGGACATCGTAGACATGCCCGATGCGTCGTGATTATTGTTACCCCCTTCTGTCGTCCTGCCTTTGTCAGGCAAGCAGAGGGGTCCCTCCTCGCCGCAGCGTCTCCCCTGCCCGGAGCGGCGTCTCCCAGCGGCCAGGCAGGACGGCAGAGTTCCCAACGGGAGCGACAGCCGAGGAATCGCCTGCAGACGCTCACCCAGCCTGGCATAACAACATACCGCTCGGGGAAGATGCGAGAGGACTCCGTGCAGACAACTATTCGGCTGGCAACTAGCCCCGTTTAGGTGTTGTTTAAAGATCAGAGACTAGTTTAAGCTAAAAGACCTGGAACAGGAGTGGATGAAAGGCGTAGCCCACTGCGCTGCGTGCCGTCCCCACGCTGGGTTACGAGCACGCCCGCTGTTACTTACAGCGCCGCTGACAAACAGCCGCTTGTTCAGCTGCGGTAACCGCGCGGTGCAGCCGAGGCTTAAAAGCAGGAGCAGAGACTCGCGCCAGCTCGCCTGGACCCAGCGCCGCTCCCCGCGTAGGGGAGGCCTCGTTTTCCAGCCGCCTTGCCTTTCGCAACGGTGACAAACCGCGTCCCCCTCCGCGGACGTCAGCGGTGCAGAGCCCGCTCCCGCCTGCTCCGGCCCCAAGTGACTGCGCCCGCAAAAGGAGACTCTCCCAAAAAATCCTTCCAGCAGCAAAAAAGGTGAGGGCGGGATATTTTTTTCCTAAAGCGCACGTTTGAGTCAGTGCCTGCCACCTCACATCTACAAAGCAGAGTTGCCATCTCCGCGAATGGCTGTAATTTCTTTTTAGTTCAATTATTTCTGCACCATACCGTTCGCAACAGCTGAAGCCAAGAGCGCTGCTCAGCATATTATGTACTCCCTGTCAACGCACCGTGAAATATTAAGACTACAATAGGTCTGAAGTCACAGAATCATAATCCTGTAATAGCTTGCTTCATCTTTGCTGCTGGAAGATGGCAGAATATTTCTATTTTTAAACAAATGGCATTCATTCTAATGAAGCCAGGGCTCATCCTGATACAAGTGCAGCTGCAGAGCTTTTTCCCCCACTGCGGTTTGGGAACTCAGTTTGAGGCGGGGGGTTGCTGCTGACAACTTTTGATAACGTTTCACAACGCGGACAAACCCAGGTTTATCTATTTGTTTACAAGCCGTTGGTTCCCTTGCAGGGAAAACCTTTTCCTCTGCCTTTTTCCAAACCAGCGCGCTGCCCGGGCTGAAGCCCGAGGCCAGTGAGCCCCGTCTCCAGCTCCCAGCCCCGCAGCGCTCCTCCGCGGTGCCGCGGGGGGCGGTGAAGCAGGGGGAGATGCCGCTTTCCCCCCAGGAGCAGCCGTGGGACGTGTGCGGGGCAGCAGCTCCGCCGGCTCCGGCCTCGGGGAAACCTGGCCCTTTTGGGGGGTTTTGCATCTCGCGCCAAAAGTCAACCTTGGCTGGGGCTCGCGTACAAACCGAGCGCGAGAGGAGGGAGAAGGGGGTGCTTTCCCAGGGAGACACCCACATCCCCATTAAATCCCTTTCAGGGGCAGCCGTTCGGTGCCTCGACAGATGCGTGCTTGCACATTTTCTCTTAATAGAGCGGAGGTATTTTTTTTACTGCTTTCTTGCAAATTTGCATATCCCTCCTCCTCTCCTTCCACGGTTAAGCTCCCAAAATATAATAAATATTTCACTTTCAAATCTAGGTTCATTAAAGGATGCCCAGGAGGGGGAAATAATAAGGTATTGCTTTACAGCCCAAATAAAACATAGAAAGATACGGCCTGTAATGTATGTTTTAGGCTTTAGGTTGAGATAATTCATACATCACTCCCAGTTAAGGAACAAAGCCGGTGCTGTGTCAGCACATTGGCTGAAAAAATACCTTCTTGTAATGTTTTATGCCTTTTGGTAACGTATCCCAGTTACCATACGTCACCGCAAGCGGGAAGCGAGGCAGCGCAGAGCGGCAGTCACCCCTGCTCGGTGAAGAGCTGGGATGTTCCCCTCCCTCCCTCCAGCCCTCCTTCCATCCATCCCGTGCTGTGCCAAGGCAAAGGGAAAGCAGAGAAACAGGCTATTTTTCTGCCGCGTTTTCTGACTGAAGGCGCATTTTTTGCTCAGGCGGCAGAGCTGAGCGGGACGGGAGGGCGCCCGTGACAGGCTGCACAGCGCTCATTTATCATAAGAGCGATTTCCCTACTAATAAAGTGACCTTGCGTAAATAGCTCAACTTTTCACAGCTATCACATCGTTAGGACAGGACACGCGTTGATAGATAGAGACCACACGGACTGCTGATCCAGGATGAACTACTGCAGCCAAGGAGTTATTTTTGACGGGGCTGAAGCGCTCCATCATTTCGCGACAGAAGGTGCCGGTGAGTAACACTCGGGGGGACACGATCCGTTCTGCTGTTGGTGCCGCGGGGAGCCTGCGCTCCCGCCCGTTGTCCTCCCCCACGGCTCACGCTCTGCCCAAAGGAGCTGACATCTCCAAATCACCGCTGCCTCGGCAAATCGAGACCCTCAGCAGCAATGGCGTCTGCTGGAGGGTGCTGGGCTGCCCCGGACCCTGCACAACGCCCCCGCGGGGGCTGCGGGAAGCAAACACGATCTTTGCACGAGACCCAAAGGGTGCCCTTGGGTGCCAGCAGCAACGCATCCCGCCTTAGGCGAGACTTGCCGTAGACATCGCCGTGGCTGAACTTCAGATCGCAGAATCACTTCGCTTGGAAAAGACCTTTGAGATCATCGAGTCCAACAGAGCAGGACACAGGGCAGACCCCGAGGGAAGAGCGCGGTGCTTTCACGGAGCATCTCCTGCCGGGATGGCTGTGGGCACCGGCCACCACCCCCTTCCCCATGGAACCCACCCTCCCGCGGCACCGCAGCGCTCACATCACCCCCTCCGCCGTGCGAGCGAGGGAAGGAGATGTGCGGGGCGGGAAGGGGCCGGTCTGCGGGGTGACGCCGCAAGGAAAACACGGAGAGCGGGATGGTTTGTTGTTATTGTTACTCTCCCCTGTATACTCCTGGCTAATCCAGTAAGCTATTATTGATGTGTAGCCTAATTAAGGTTGGGAGTAGCTTGATCTTTGTTTACTTAAGTATATAGCAGAAGATTGCCAAGATTAAATAAAATTATCTGCCGGCAGGCGGGCAGGGCTGTGCGCGCTCGGAAGGATGGCTGCGGGGCTGGGGAGCTGCCCTCCTGCCTTCTCCGATGGAGAGCACGTAGGCTCTTGCATCACAGGCCCTGTTGCCAATTCAAGCTTATCTAATAAAGATTCAGATAAACCAGACCAAACAAAACCCAGCGAAGTCTGAAACGGGCTAATGGGATGTGATTAGCGCTCGTCAGCCTCCGCTTTCACCTGCTACCCGCAGGAGCGGCGCCCATCCAGCCCTGCTCAGGTGCTGGGGCTGCGGAGGGTGCGGACGCACGGGCGATGGGGGGGAGAATAACGCGCGTCTCAGTCACGGTCCCATAAAAGAAACTGAACTGGTGCGACAGCCCCCCTGAGATCCCGGCACAGGTGTGCAGGACTCTGAGCGGGGAGATACCCATGCCCCCGCGCTCCTTGCCAGCTCCTGAGGAGCCGCTCGGGGCTTACACCGGCCCTTTTGGGCAACGCAGACCCAGTGCCGGCCCCCGGCTCCCCCTCCCTCCCCGCGGGGTTGATGGGTTCAGGCCAGCCCATCACTCATGGCTTCCATGAGCTATTGCAAGGACATGGCTGGGACTGTCCGTGTTGGTAACCACGCTCCGACGGGAACGAGGGGCTTGCACGCTGCCTCTCCTGATTTACACCGACACAAAGGGAACAGATAAAGCATCCACTGATGTCGATTCCCATTGATGCAGCTACTCTATCTTAGAGGGGACCGTGGATAATGCCACCTTTTCTGAGCTTCACGGATGAAATATGCTCATAACATCGCATATGTTATGATTTTTGGACTTCCCAGGCTGGATAGCATCCTCTCCTCCCATCAAACCTCCGGCGTGAGCAGATCCCGCAAGCTGAGCTAGCTAATGAGACTATTACATTCACAATGTGTGCTGCCACCCTACGTCTTCCAAACGCTCTCCAAATGGATCTGTTTGGACCCATTTTAAATATAAATATTGCTAGGTTCTGAGTTAAATGTGTACGCAATGCGTTTTACAAAACCTTTAACAAATTCTGTGCAGAAGAATATGTTTTCCCATATGGGCTGCTTAAAGAAAGGCAGATGTGAGGCAATCCAAATCCCTCATATGCTTCTCCTCCTTCTCCCTTTCCTTTTGGCAAACTATCTCAGGCAAAGACAAATATTGTATCAAAGACTTATGGAAATAAACACGAATATAGCTCAAGGGCATAAGTAAAGTTCTGGAATGTTTTCTCCACGCAATTAATAGGTAGCGTTGCGGGGGGAGCACGAATACCCAAAATCTGCCCGAGGAAGCTCATGTTATTGTGCAGACGGTGCTCTGGGAGCCACAGAGCAGGAGCCGCGTTAAGCAGCGTTAGCCAGGCTGCTCCGAACAGGCTGCTGAGGGAGACGGGGGGACCCGAGTCAGGAGATGGGGCTGAGGCAGGCCGGGAAGCCAGGGACACGGCTTGCTCCGCGCCAGAGGGAATGGGGGAAGCCCCATCTTGGGCTCCAGCGGGTGCCAGGAGTGGCCAGCCACTTCCCGAAGGGGCAGGAACATCTGGAGGTGGCACCGCTTGCCCTGGACCCCACTCACATGAAGGATGCGCTAAGGCAACTCTCCGCCTCGCCATAAATTCCGCAGACGCAGGGACGCCGCAGCCCGTGAAGCGCACTGTATGGGAACTACTCATCTCGTGCCCAGGGCGATACAAAAACAGATGGCAAAGAGGCACCCAGAGATAAATCAATGGCGCTTCCACCGCTGTGCCCATGGACAGGCCATGGACACGTGCTTCCCAGCACCCAGAACCCTCAGGGGACGAGCACACGGGGTCCCCGAGCCTGGACCCGCAGCTGGGAAACACCGAGCCAAAAGTAGGAGGCAAAACCCAAGCACCCAAGCAGTATTCCTCTCTGAAACCTACGTTCTTACAAGAAGAAAAAGAAATAAATATACCGTTCTTCTGCCAGGTTCCTCAGTTCATTAAATAACCCGCAAACGTTAAACCAGATGTTGTGTTTTATAGCTTGACTCAGATCATTATGACTTTATTTCTGATGGGCCCGGAATAAATGAAATGCAGTTATAAAGGTTATTTAACTATTAAAACAACTATTAATTAAAGTTTGCCAAGTCTTGGGGGCTCTGAGGACGAGAAGCAGCTAGGTAAATGTCAGTTATTATTTAATAAGTCATTGTTGTTGAAATATGCGGCACGTGAGCTGCATTCCCAGCAGGAGCGGGGATCCAGCCGGTCCCTGCTATAAATATTTTGCCCGGTGCTTACAAGGTGGGAGGTGATTTAGTGCCAGGGCTGGTACCGCCGGGGACCCAGGGCTCACTCAGCAGAGGGAGAGGAGCAGCAGCGGCAGCCGCAGGGCAGGCATCCAGCACACCCCCGCTCCCTGGGAAAGGGGGGTACTGGGGGGCTGGCAAAGTCCTGGTCCCTGTCCGGGGATGTCTGTCCACCCACGTCGATGCGACAGGTGGCTGCAACGACCATCCTCGCATCCGCCTTGCGCAGCGGTGCCGTATTTAGCATTTTGGTCAGCCCTTACCTGGCCGCTCGCTCTCGCCCTCGGGGCCGGCTCCTGCCTCGTCCCAGCCTGGGGACGCTGCGGGTCGCGGCTGCCTCGCGCATTCTGCCTACGGAGCACCGGCCACCAGACCTGACCCGGGCTGGAGCCCTGGGAGGAGGAAAGAAGGCAAGAAGTCACAAAATAGTAACAGCTCTGAGCTCATCTGGGATTTCCAGAAATGGCTCTAATGCCAATAATTAACAGAAATAATGCTGAATAAGCCTCAGAGCTCGAGGAGGAAAGGCCTTCGCTGAGCTGGAACCCAGGAGAAAGACATATGGAGCTGCTCTTGCATGTTATTCTGTAATTCGGCCTTGCTGCAGCTTCGTCCCCGGCGTGCCAGAGCCCACCCGCTTTCCCTCCAGTGATATGAACCGAGGGGAACGGCCGCCCCACAACTCCCCGCTTTGTACCTGTAAACAAAAATAAAACAATAACTTGATTCTTCTAAGCATGAGGAGGGCAAAGAAAAGGAGAGAGAGATGAATATGGAGCAGAGAGCCCAAGCATTAAATCAGGGGATGAAATGCCTGCCAATGTTTTTTTAAAAACAAACCAAGAAAATGAAAGGGCTGCAAGCAACCGCCATGCCGAGACAATAATCACTAATCAAGCCAAAGTTTCACTCTAATCAGTTCAGTTGTTAAGGGGAAAAAATAGAGCAATGCCGGGCTTGAAGAATTATGGTTCATTACTGGCTGCAGCCTGTGGGTCTCATCAGGGCTGAACCTCCGGGTGCCGGAGGAGCTTCCCAGCCCTCCTGCCACCGCGCTGGACCTTCCCAGCCCTCCTCCCACCATGCTGGATCTTCCCAGCCCTCCTCCCACCGCGCTGGACCTTCCCAGCCCTCCTCCCACCGCGCTGGACCTTCCCAGCCCTCCTCCCACCGCGCTGGACCTTCCCAGCCCTCCTCCCACCGCGCTGGGCGCAGGACCGGCTCCCGGCAGGATGCTGTGGCTGCCAAGGGACGCTTCCAACCAGGAGGAGATGACCAGGCATCGCCTCTAAAAAGCCGGTGGGTTTTCCTGGCCCTGCCACCACCTCGGAGAGGGGCCGGTCCTTGGCCACCACACACCGGGCCGTGCCGAGGAACGAGGGACGTATGCGCCACAGCTTTCCCAGTCGCTGCCTGACTCGGCCTTTGGAAAATCCCACTTAAGATCGTTTCTGTAGTAAATCCACACTCATTTAAGACGATATGCAGATAGTTTCACTGCCAAATCCCACCACAATCTTGGGAATTCAAGTAGCTGTTCTGAGAGATCAGCTGGAAACTTGAAAAGAGCAGCTTGCACGTTATGTTTTTTAAATGGCCATAAGCAGCACAGAGAGGCACAGGAAAGGGCTGGGACTAACGGCAAGACTTTTCATCCCATCAAAGAGAGGAGCGTGAGCCGAGGGAGAAGATGTGAATACCAGTAGCAGAGATGCAGGCTCCCGGATGGCTGCGAGCAGCGGCCGGCGCCGTGCCAACAGCGAGGGTATGGCTTCCCAAACCACCCTGGCAGCCGGAGCGCCTCTGCGGAAGGCCAGGCAAGCGCTGCCACCAGTTGGAGGGGAAGGAAAGCTGATCCAGCAGAGAGTGCTTTTCAGCGTACTAATCCTGTCCTGTCCCATGAGCTACGTCCCAACAATGATCCCGGCGGCACAGACAGGGAGAGGGGCAGGGAGACTTGCCCGCGCCAGAAAGGGAATCATTTTCAGAGCTGCAATTTCAACGCACGCAGTTTCGACCCCAGCTCTGTGCTGGGAGCAGCGTCTGCGCCGCGCTCGGCTGCAGGGCTCTCCCCAGGGCATCGCCCTGGGCTCTGCTCGCGGTGCGTCCCCGGAGCCAGGCACCCAACTTCCCCGCGGCCCCGGGTCCCTCTCTGCAGCCCGGGGTGCGGGGCAGCGGGGACTGCAAAACGCGACTGCTGCAAGGCAGGGAACGAGTGAATCGCAGGGGCCGTGCCGGGAGCGGAGCGGCCGGCGGCCTGGGGGAGCTCGCTAGAAATCCAGCGAGCCCCCACGCGACTCGCCCTGCCTTCAGCCGCCACCCGCTCCCTGCGCGTGCAGACACCAAAGCTTCACCCCTTCCCTCTCCCGCCCGCCCCCCCGATGAGCCGCTCCGTCTGGGAAGGCAGAGGACAAGTTGTTAGATGTGGCTTGATTCATAAGAAAGGAAAGAAATTATTATACTCTCTGTGATTTACCTTCCCCGCGTTTTACAACCGGAATAAATTGCAATGCTGAATGTTGCTCTGGAATTATTAGTTATTGGGGGGAGCAGCAGCGCCATGAATCTCGCCAGCTGGTAACTCGTGCCCGCGGCACGTTGCAGAGACACGGCGCTGGAGAGGTTTAACTGGGGGCACGGCGGCTGGGGGGCAGGAAGGACAACGCCACTAGTTGGGAGCGTCACGGGAAGCGGAGCTCGAGGCGGGCGGACGGGCTGTTACCTGTTGCGGGTCTCCAGCTTGCCGGTCTCCTCTCCAGCTTTCTCTTCCCATTTCTCTACGCCGGAACGGAGATTCAGCGGCTCAAAACGGGCATTCCTAGAACCAGGAGCCCTGTAAGCACAAGGTCAGCATTTCAGCCTGATGAGCAAAAGTTCGCTTTTATGCAATTCGTCTGATGCAG
Organism: Alca torda; assembly: GCA_008658365.1. Lineage (NCBI taxonomy): Eukaryota > Metazoa > Chordata > Aves > Charadriiformes > Alcidae > Alca > Alca torda. The sequence goes on along the minus strand of CM018093.1, from coordinate 7,870,387 downwards.
CGACTCTCAGCACCAGGAGGCAAACCCCCCAGAAAAGCCTTTAGCCGACGGCGCTGGGAGCACAGCACACTGAACCGTGAGGCCAAGAAGGTATCTTCTCATCTGGTGTTCTATGAATTCTGCCAAGTACTTTGAAATCAGTAACAACTTGTTGCAGGGAATCTCACAGAGCAATTATATTTTATTCAGGAAAGTATTACTATCATTTTTTTCATTTCTCCTGCGTCTTTCTCCCAGTCAGAGCTCAACACACATTTCTGGGGGAGAAGCAGCCATTGCCTTAAAACATCGTATTTCCGGGGTTGGTTTTTCCCCCCTGCCACGTGCTTTAGAGAGTACTATCTCTCTTGGCTTTTTAGATTAGATGCGCGGGTGTTTTCTCTAACATGAATGTGTATGTGCTTCCTGGGGCCATAGGGTTCAGCCAGCACGCAGCAACGCCTGCGAATAGCTCGGGTAATTGCAATCCCCGCGCATCACTTTGGGAGAACTCAACGTCATCTCCACGCCAGGTGCTTGCTCGCCAGGCTTTGGTAGCTGTCCTTAAAATTTCTCCACCTTCTTTAAACTTGCCTGTTACAAACAGCCGTGTATCATCGGCAAATTGTGTTCCTTCACAACTTATTGCTTTTCTAGCCCGTTAATGGCTGCACGGCCCGGGCCTGGCTCTGGTACAAATCCCGGAGGCACGCTACCCTTAATTGTCTCCGGCTGCAATTTCTCTGCTATTCCCTTTGATGCCACGGCCGGCAAAGCAATGATAAAAGCAGGGATGGTGGTGGCAGCAGCACCCTGATGCCAGTGCGGCAGAGCCGGCTCGGCACGTGTGGATGGATGGGACGCTGGAAGCGGATGGCAGCTGGAAGCGCAGCCGGTGCCCCCGTTCGCAAGGGTGGAGAAAGGGAGGGAGGCGAGGGCCGGCGGCAGGACAGCAGGACGACCGGCACAACCAGCTTGAGGGACGCAGCCTATGCACAAAGCCCCCCCCCCGACAGCGAGCCGGAGCAGCCCCTCCGAGCTTACCGGGACCAGCAGCATCCCTGGCCACGCCACCGCCTGGGACCCACAGCCGGGCTGGTCCTGACGGGAGCGGGGATGGAGCCCAGCACCGCCGGCTGCTGCCACATGCCTGGCCACCAGCCAGCCCAGCCGAGGAGCCATCACGCCTGTGCCCCACGGCCGCCAGACGGGGGAGAAGGGAGGCCAGGAAAGCTCTGCATGTGGACAAGAGGAGAGAGGGACATCAGGCAGCTGACCAAAGAGCCCATAATAAATAAATAAATAAAGCAGAGAACTGTGCACAAATATTCCCAGCTTCCCGAGGTTTTGCTTTTTCAGTTGTGGTCTGCAGGCCAGGGCAAAAGTTCTCGAATAAAGTGATCGTTTCCAGATCAGAACCGCAGAGCACAGCGTCCTCCAGCAATTATCCCCTTGCCGTCACTGCCGGCTCTGCAGACCCTTTCCGAGCCACCGTCAGCCCCGAACGCTCTGTTTACCTGCGCTGACCGGTCACGCGACATTGGTCTCGTTTCTTGACTGGTTCTGCAAAAAATCCAAGATTCGGTTTCCAATGTGGTTAATGCCAGCCTATGTTTTCATATGGATTTTTAATGGCTTTTCCGTGGTGCGGCCATCGGCACAAGGCTGAGCTTGCGAGGCGGCAGGAGCAGGGCTTCCCGGGGAGCCGCGGGCTGGGAGACAGCAAGGAAGGAGCCCTCTTGTTCCTTGAGCAAAGGGACTTTCACTCATAAATCCTTTCTCAGCAATTCCCTGTAAATGCAACTTTGCCAGATGGGTCTTTAGCCCAAGGGAAGATTTTTGTTCTGTGAAAACATAACGGGGGGGGAAAAAATAAGATTCCTTTCACCTCTATTTTTGACTTTGGCAAAAACAGCAGCGAGCAATATGGTGCAATGATTTACTTTTTTTAAACCTTATTTTCTGGCAGGAGTAACATCCCGTGTCTCTCACTCGAGCTTAGATGATCGCCCTGCTCTGTGCTCTCCGTCCAGCGCCGGTGACGCGGCAGCTCTGGAGGAGCCGCTGTCTGGTTCCAAACGCTTTTGCAAACCCCCAACGTCTCCTTTCCTCGTGGGCTGAGTTTCGCCTGCAGGATAAAGCCCGTTCAGCACAGGGTGGTCCCGAGAGCTGCTCTAGAACAGCAGAGAGAACGCGGAGGAGAGGTTAGGAGATGCTCTGGGATAACATGGAGGCAGCTGGCTTGGGAAAGCACTGGAGGCGGCCGGTAGCTACCCAGCAACCCGTCCTCCGCTGTGCCCGCTCACAAGCCACCACGTTTGGCCAGTGCCACCTGCCTTGGAGACGAACCAGCGGCCGGTCCCTCTCCACTGGGGAACATCCCGACCTCCATGGAGTAAGGCTGGCCCCAGCCGTGTTCATCTGCAGCACCAGCATGTTGGAAGCAGCATTATCCCTCCCAGCTCCAAACCTTTCCCGCGGCAGATGCCCCTCCATTGCTGCCGAGCACGTGGGGACAGACGATACGGGTGCACGGCGCTGCCGGGGGTCACGATGTCAAGACTGTGCGTGCTGCAGGTGTCTTCGCTAGCAATTGAATCGGGAGCTGAAAGTCATCGGAGAAGGGATTAATTAATGCAAATCCCCAGGGCTGGATCAATGCAGATACCGAGGCTTTTACAGTCTCCCTCAGAAGGTAAAAGCACTTACCGGCTTGCTTATTTCAAGAGTTCACACCACACAAAAGATCTTGAAATGCTATAAATACCTCCCGAGATGCTGAAGAGGCACGTGACGCCATCAGCGCAACGTGGAAAAGCCTGCAACAGGAATTCAGACCTGGAGAGCCCCCGCGCAGGGACGGGGGACAGGTTTTCTCTGCGTTCATTTTGGTCTGGATTAAAAAAATCCACCACAGTCAAACGTGTTTCTTCAGAGCCACCGTCACTTTCTGTTAGACACGGGCTGTAGGCACTGAGCTAAAACGAACCGCAGGAAGAGCTGGTGGTGAACATCTGGAGCCGCAGCCATCCCGGGCACGGAAGGAGGACGGACGTCTGTCCTAGGAAGGTGAGGGATACGGACGCGAGACCCAGCTGAGGAGCGTTTAAGGGCCATAAAGCAGCCAGTGGCGCAGCTGACCTTGGACTGGGTGTTGGAGAGATCAGCGCATGCGACAGGAGGCAATTTTAGAGCCACAGCAAAGCAGCGAGAAGGAAGGAGTCCCGTAGGCAAGGACGTTCTTGATTGCTATTATTACTCTTATTGCTTACTGAAGGCAAACCGTAGGCAAACGCAGCAGAGAGGTGACAGCCCAGGGAACAGGCAGATATCCCAAAACAAGGGATCCTTCTCCATGTACCGCACCCACAGAAGCCACTGTGCATGAGGAGCCACTGAACTCGAGCACTGACTCACACACATGATGACTGGGGAAAAAACCCCAAAACCACAACCTTTTTTTGTCCCCCCTTTTGTGTGATGCAGAGACAGGCTCAGAAGAGACAGGCCAGCTCGCTTTCTACTGCCTTTTGATATCTTCCAGGCTAAGAGTGGCTGGTTCACACATCAAAGAACAGAAGGATTCTCCAGAAATCAACTCATGAGTTAGTGAAGTCTGGAAAGTCAAGTTGCCTCCGTATTTCTTTCCGTATTACCACCAGGAGAGAGGGTTACACTGGCAGTGACTGGCCTGTCTTGACCTGATAGCATCCAACAACCTCAATAAGGCCAGGGTGGAGAAAACGTTTATTTGGAATGGCACAGCAGCATCAGCTATGGCAGCGAGGCACGATGAGTGGTAATACCGCTCACCAGGACCATGGATGCGGTTGGAATAGAGGCAAGCTTTTAAGCACAAGATGATCTTGGGCACCCACAGGTCTGTCTGCTTTTTCCCCGTAATTTCATCCACTAGACAACCTCAGCTTTTCCTACAGGTTCCTAAACTTGCCCATACTTGCTTCTTGAGTCCATCGCGGTTACAGCAGACAGGTCTGGACTTGGATGTCCTGTGGGTCCTGGTTCCTCCTTGGGATCAAGCCTTGCATCCATACGGATGCTGGAGCGGATCAAGTCGGGTGCCGGGATGTGCCCACCAGTTGCTGGTTAACGGGTTGCCAAGAGAAGAAGATGCCCGTGGCTCACCTCGAGGGTCTCCTCTAGGTGCGGGGAAGGAGATCAGGGTGATCGGGGGAGATCAGCGCTTCGCCAGCTGCTGAGGAGGAGGCTGAAAGCCTGCCACGTTCCTCTTCTGACCAAGTCGAGTGCGTTTAATTAAGGCAATCCAATTCAGGCTGGGACCGGTCAAGTTCTCCCCAAAGGTGCACAGCCGCGTTACCAATGTTTTCACAGGATTTAAACTTATAATACAATAGCCAAAACTAAAGCAAGCTTTGTACGTGCTGTAACCGCTACCTTTTTTGCATACAATTGAATAAATTACCTTTTGTTATGGAACATTAATCCTCTTTGCTAATGGAATAATTCCCACCTCGGCTGCGGTGCGAAGCCTCGGAGCAGAGCCGGGGGCGTCCTCCGGCGCAGGGGAGCCGGCGTGCCCCGGGAGGGGAGCAGGGACCTGCCGGGGAGGTCAAGATGTTCCCTGGCGCGTCCTCAGCTGGGTGACCTGAGCGATGCGGGGGCACAGATCAACCTTCCCAGGAAACAGAGACAGGAGAGTAAGAGGGAAGCCTACCTGAAAAGCGCTTTATCGCTGCTAATGACTCTCAGCGTCACAGGAGTACCACGAGCCGCTGGCCAAAGGTCCCCCCGAGCCCTGTAGCCCCAGAGGAGGTCCCTGCCATGCAGGGGACCACATGCCATGGATGTGGGTCAGATGGGAGCAGAGGAGGAGCCGTGGCATCACTGCACGGGGCTGGAGCACAGCAACGAGCCTGCGGTGCGGGCAGGGGGCCCTCATCCCACCTCAGCACCGGAGCCCCCTCCTCCAGGAGCCTTTCTTCCCGTCTCATTACACCTCAGAGTTAATAATTACTGGCCTGGGCAGGAGGTTTTCCCGCATCTCCCTTTCCCTGGCATCGCCAGGTTTGCTCTCCCCTAAAACACACACACACCCCCCCCACCCCCCAGGGTTGGGCGCTGGAGCCGAGTGGGATCCATTAGAAGGAAAACTCCACAAGTCTCTGTGCGGAGCGACAGCTCCTGACAAAATGAAAGCAAGTATCTGGTTCAGATCTGCACTTAAAACAACCCAGAGGGCCATTAGTATTCGTCCCGCGTGAGCCAGATGGAGTAATAGCGGCGCTATGAATACAATTAACACCAGAGCGCTGCTGCCGCCTCGCACTGGGGAAGATGCCGCGGACTGAAGGCCACGTTGCGGCTGGCGACGCCTCGCGCTTCGGCGAGGGGCTGGGCCCCGCGGCCGTCCCTCCGAGCAGCCCCTCGCGCGAGGAACCGCTCTCTCCTTGCTGCCTTTCCAGGCCAGCAGCAAGCCTGGCTTGGGTCCCAGCCTGCCAGGGCGTCACGCGGCTCAGCGACCCACAGCGAACGGCGAATCGGTGGTTTTAAGGTGTAGCTGGATGTCTAGGAGCCGGCTGCGGCACAGGGACAGGCTGGTGGCATCATGGCAGACTGCGCCCTGCTGGGGTGGTCTGAGGGGCTCCACGACGTGGGGGCAAGGCGTGCTTTCGGAGGAAGACGCCTTCCTGGGCTTAAACCTCTCGGTGAAGCTCCAGGGGCTTCCCTGAGCCTCCCCTTTTGTGCCGCAGCGGAGACCCGGCCGAGGGGAGGACGGGCTGCTCCCGTCGATGCCCGGAGGCAGCGGGGAAGAGCAGGGCTGCAGCAAGGCCGGCAGCCTGCCGAGAGCGCGCGGCGGGTAACAAATCCTCTCGGGGCGCCCAGCGGGTGAAATCCATAATGTTTTTAATCAGGCTGCAAGTTTCAGGCCGTAGTTCATTAATTCAAAGAGATAGAATTGATATCCCTCCCCTTCCCGTCGATGGAGTTGAAGGGTCTCTCTGTGTCTCCTGATGCAGCCATCGTATTCCGATAGCTCCGCCTGCCTCTGCAGAACCCAATCGTTGCTGCCTCCGGGGACTCCTCAGAGATGCCGTAACCAAACCCTGGCACACAAACCTGACTGGCAGCCGCTGCTCCATCTCCCTGCCCGACATCCCACTGCCGTGGACACCCATCAGGCAGGAAAACCGCCGCGCAAGGAGTCTCCACTTTGATTGTAACGACACGGTGGCAAAAAACACCACCATTTTTTTGCCAAGAGTCCCTAAGCACTATTATTCACGGTTGCTTATGAAACCTCTCATTAGCTCAAGAAGCTAATTGTTGTTGTTGAAAAAAACCGAGGATTGAATCTCCAGGCCTGGCGCTCTGCCACCCCAGGAACCTGGGCTTATTTACTGCAAGGCACGGCATCCTCCTCTTTCCCAGTCAGAAACATAAACCCCAGCAAACCCACAGCTTTTCCTCCCATACTACCAACCGTCTTTCCTTTTTTCTTGCGTAGTTTCAATACACGGGAACGTTTAGGGTCGCCTGTGGATGCAAACTGGTACTTTGTGACTTGTTTCAAGCAGAGTTACCTCTAAAGTGCCAATAGTGGGGAAAAAAGGTCCTACATCGGGGCGTCTTGCCGATCTACAAGAGTGACCCAGGATGGAGCTCCCTCGCCTTCCCCATCAGCCCCAAGATGAGGCGCCACTTTGGGGTCAGAAGCACCAACCAGCACGACCACCAGTTAATAACCCACCCCTCCATCTGGCTGCTGGGAGAAATGAGGCTTCGGTCAGGAGGAAATTATTTTGCAGGTATTGTTTTGCTAACAATAGCAATTCCTGCTTCTGAGAATGCTATTTTGCTTAATACCTTCTTTCTGCAGAGTGGTGACGTGATGGAGTAATAGCCCTGGGATCAGTACGAAGGGCTCTGGCTGCTGACAAGAAAAACAGACAGCCGTATCCATCAGAAAAGAAAAAGAAAATAAGCGCAAAGAAAATAAGCGCAAAGAAAATAAGCGCTCCACACAAGAATCCCCTGACAACACGAGGTTTTAATCTTCGGGATTAAACGGTGTTTTGATTCCTCACCGCACAATAAATGTATTTGCAGGGGAAAAGGTGCCGATTTTCTTCTCGGGAAAGAGAAGAGGTAGCTGGGCCTAAGCAAGGCATTGCTTATTCCGAGGGAAACACGGGCAGGTTTGGAAAAGCTGTCCGAGAGATGAGAAATCAAACGCCAACCCCGCAGTACAGCGCGGGGCGCGACCGGCCGGAGCACCCTTCTGCTGGTCGTCTGTCCTGTACGGATAGCGGGGGTCTAATTAACTCATGATAAAAAAGCAACGGGCCCGGCCCGGGCAGCTGACCCCATGGCAGGCGACGGAGGGGCTGGTCCTGCGCCCCCCAGCCGCTGCTGGCAGCCCCTGCTCCTCCGCAGCCTGGAGCCTTTGGAAACAGCTTCCAAAATCGTCCAGCGACCCCAGAAATCTCATTATTTGTTACCATTTTTATGGGTTTCTTTCCGTTTTACAGAGAGGGCCGTGGTATGCCGGGCACAAAGTGTTTATGCTGATGAATTATTCAAGTTCTGTAAAACTAGACATCATTATTCTCATATGAGATAAAGGAGCGGTTGCACGTATACATGGATGTAGATATAATACCGGCTTTAAAAAGAATTACAATTCTCGGTATTCTCCTCCCAAACAAAAAAACCTCAAGACACAATGCTCTTTAAAAAAAAAGGAAAAGAAAGAAGAGAAGCCAAGCAGCGAACGCCCAGGCCGGCCAAGCACGCTCATAAGACGCCGCTGTGCCCTGCGTAGTTGGCCAACAGTAACGATAACCCCTCATCCAACCTCACGAGCAAACCCCCCGGGATAACACCACATCACGACACGCCTGCAAGCCCTCGGCAACCCTACGAGAACACGGCCATAAGCGCCGTCGCAGTGCCGAGCCGGCAAAGCGCAGGTGACCGCCGCAGTGCCCAGAGCCCCCCACCGACGCCAAGCTGGTGGCAGCGGGGACCCTCAGCAGCCTCCCCTCCAGCCTCTCCACCAGCCAGGGTGCTTGTCGGAGGGCCAAGCTTCATTAAAAAACCAAAAAAACCCCCACCAGAATACTTATAAAACAGCGCGATAAATAAGAGCATAAAGGAAAGAGCTTATTTTAAAGAAAGGAGAGAAATCCTTTAGCTGCTGTCCTCTTCCCCTCTCCTCGGGGGTGACGGAGGAGGCCTGTGTTCTTATTGATCTGACCCGCGACGCCCCTAGCAGAGCTCGTTACAAAAACAGAAAGAGAAAACCAGTGTTTAGCAACACAACATCTTGTTAAGTTTGTAAGTCGGGGGAGCCTTCCCGCTCCGCAGCAATCACTCGGGCATCGCCTGCTTGAATAGAGCCGAACGGTATTGCTCTTAATGGGGTTATTAATAACTGCCACATTCCAAGAAGGTGAAATAATGTGCTTGCTTTCTTTCATAGATTAAAATAAACCCGCGGGGAATTGTCCGAGTCCTCCCACCCCCAACCCTGCGTATCCCGACGCCGGCGCGGCGGGACCTGCATCGTCACAACGGTCCTTTGGGATGGCCAAACCCCACTGCCCTCACCAGGCCACAACTCGCTCCCCGACAACAAACACTCTGTAAAGATGCCTCCATTTCAGCTCTAAAAAAAAACCCAACCAAACCACTCGCTGCTTTGTTGTTGTTACAGTTTTAGACCAAAACACAACTACAAGCCAGAGAGAGGAGAGTGTGTTCAAGAGACTGCTCGACTGCAGGCAAAAATCTCAGCCCCTCCACGTTAATTTAAAGTTTGAGGTTTTTATATGGATGCTGCCGAGACAGACATAGCTATGAGTAAATATGTCAAAATAATCTGTCAAGTGGAAAGCTGGTCCCTGAGCTGTTCAATGGAAGAGGGAAATTACACAAAGATTATTACTAGATTTCCAAAATATATTCCAAAAAGAGAGAAAGAAGAGAAAAAGGACGAGGTGTGTGGGTCCTTAGTAACACTCATACAGTTCCCATCCCTTTCTTGCTTTGCAATGTGTTGGGAAACAGCCATTACACTAAGTGAGGTTCCCAACCTTTCGGACACTTTTTCGGAGCTCCAAACTATGGCAGAGCCCTGCCTTTCTCTCCTCTCCCTCCCTCCCTGTCGCCTCTGCCAGAGGAACCTGGCCTGTGCCGTGTCGACTCCTTCAAAGCCGAGCAAAGCCAAGTACGGACACGGCGCGGCACATGCTGCAAGAAGATGCAATCCCATCCCTGCTGAGAAAAAGCACGCAACCCCTCCCGTCTGAGCCCTGGGATTCCCCCCCGAGCAGGACGCCGCAGGAAGCTCGTTAGCCACCACGTCCCCCGTCTTTATCAGCGTCACCGTGACTGAGCCCTGCGGTACCACCATTGCGCCGGGTGCTGCAGCCCGGAGAAGGGCTGGGAAGCTCCCGAGAGGACGGTGGGGCTGGTTCCCTTCCCTCCGAGCATCTCCGAACACCAGGAGCACCTGCCCACCAGTCCTACCCGGGGCTTCAACTGGAAGGGTGCTGCCCAGCTCAGTCGAGCTGTGCTGGAAAGCCTGGGTAAAAGCTACCCAGCCTGCGAGAGGGCTCGTAGTCACTTGCTAGTAGAAGTGCTGAATTTATCCATTTAATAAAGAAAAACCCTGCCTTAAAGTAAAAAACAAAATCAAAAAAATCTATCTGAATAGTATTCCCCTTGAGGCTTACCAGTGCTTCATTTTCCATCACAAAAATAACGTACTGTAAAAGACTGATTAGTCAACTGATAATTGAGTTCTTAAATGTCAAAAACAATATAGTATGAATATTCAGCAGATCACGCCACTGAAACTTACCTGTTCAATCAACAATGACTAACACTTTCCATCCCCATTGTTCTTTTCCAGAAATTATGTTAATTTGACTTTTCAGAGGTGACGAACAAGGCTCTCTTAAAACATACCATCTTGCAGGTTAACGTGTAATGGGCTGCTCAAAAGAAAACTGTTTGGAAGTCGTGCCTGACTTCTATCCCTTTGCATTAGCTCCATCTCGCAGTCCAGCTAGAGGGCCGATTGAGTCAGAACTGCGTCAAAGCAGACACAGTTAATGTTTCGCCTTCCGAGAAGGAGAAAGCCCACTATGTAGATGGGAAGAAATGCGATGCTTCCCTGCTGCTGGAGGTTAAACGCAGCCCAAGGGTCAAGGTTGCAGCACATTCGAGACATCATTTCATTTAGCGGGGGAAAGCACAGGCTACATTTAATTAAGGGATGTAGCTGTGGTGTTTAAAGGGATGCGGAGCGTTCCGGGAGCAGTCCAAGCAATTGGTTGCTCTCCTCCTATGTCGGTACCGTTCCTACTCACCAGAATCTTCCCAAATACCCGTTCTTGCAGCCGGCGTGGGTTATTACACCTTGTCCCTCAGAGCGTCTCTCAGTTCCCGGCTCTGCCGGCTCCTGCTGTCCCCGCGGGTCCCCGGCTGCCCGTGGGACGGTGCAGCCCAGCCTGGCAGCCGTGCCCGGCCCTCGGGCTAAGGGACCGGGAGTGACAGAACGGGCCCATTTCCAGAGGCGACAGCGCCAAGCAGGTGGGGATGTTGGGAAGGAGCCTTGCACAGCACTGCGAGGATGAAGAAGAGGTTGCCGGCGGGGAGGAAGGAGCACACCTACCTGCCTGGCAAGGCGAGGGGCACGCGGTGACAGCGCTCGCCTGGACGCAGAGGCCTTGAGGAAGAGGCAGCAGTGCTTGGAGCGGCACCGTGGGGAAGGCCTGAGGGAAAGGAAATTAAAGCAGGAGAAGGCGTTTTATCCTGACCCCCGGGGAACGGGGTGACGCGCCGCAGGTGATGCGGCTGAGGCACCTCGGCTTTGCAAACGCCAGGATGCTCTGCCACGGCGCTCCTGGTCCGGAGGAGTGCAGCACAAGGACCGAGAGCTCAGCGGCTCCCAGGAAGAACCACAGCAGTATTTCCACATCAAAATACTCCTGATTTTCTATAGAAACGCTGACATTTTCATGAAAAGCATCCTTGTTTTCCAGCCAGCTCTCATTAGAGACTGCAAGTATTTAAATCACTTGAAATTGATGTGGACAAAGTCCTCGGTGGTGGAGCATACAGAAACACTTTGGCATTTTCCAGAGATAATCAGGCGACGGGCTGAACCTCCCCCTCGCCATTTACCTCTGTTGTTTCACTTTGTGTCATTCCACTGTTCCAAATATATCCACCCTTCATCTCACCCTCGTCAGGTTTTCTGCGCTGTTTACCTTGGAAGAACTTACCTTCTAGGAAAGAGCCTTTCTGGGAACCGCGAGGAGCCGGAGGAGCCTTGCGGTCGAGCCGTGGGGCGCCATTAAATAAAACCATCTTCTCTGTCATCATCACCGTGATGGAACGACTCGGGGGGAAAACAAGCCGCAAGCACTGAAATCTCCCAAGGCTTCTCCAAAGGAAGGGCAGACACGTCAGGGCCAGGAACGCAACGTCTCGGCGTTGGGGAGCGTTTGTTGTGCCGAGCCCCCGCAGGCGGTCGCTGCTGCGGGGACCATCCGCCGACAGAAACCCAGCACCCGGCCCCGGCTCCGGCACAGCCAACGGCCGCGCGTTTAAAGGCTGAAGGATTGCATCTTCCTAAGCGTGTTTTTAATTAACGCACAACTGTGTCATCCTAAAAGAGAGCTCAGAAGCCTGGCTCTCAGTTACCCGAACCCAGATTTATGGGCTCTATGTGAAGTGGTTAGCAAAGACATTTAAAAACAATTAGGCTCTCGGAGAGGCAGATTCAAGCAGCCCAGACTGCTCTCATTATGCTGGAAAATGGGAAAATAAAGCCATTAGGCTCACCAGACAACTGGGTTCTTTGTACTATTTTTTTTAATGATTAGTTGCTTTAATAATGCCTTCTGCCTGCAGTGGGAGAAACTCTCCGGCGCGCTCTCGCGCACCGAGTTACTGATGGATGACACTCACATATGACCAACCAAACCCGACTTTAATGTTTCATAATGCTATTGAAATGAATAAAAAGGCAATTATCATTTCCCTCCAGCAAAGCCTCAGACGCTGCCGCGCGCGAAGGGGTGCAGGTTCCTTTGCTGGGGACCATCACACTTGACTTGCCCCCAGCAGCTGAGCCCAGCTCAGGCTCCCTTCTACCCTTTGCTGCACAAGAAGGGGGAAAAAAAAAATAATAATTAAAAAAAAATCGTTTTGCAGTGCACGTCTGTCTCCCTGCATCCCCTTTAGCAAACCAGGACCCGATTCACAGCATGCAGTGCACTGCAAGAGGATTTTTCCTTTGCAAGGAAGAGTTTTCTTCAAAGGAGGAGATTTTCATATACAGGAACCAGCTTCCAAAATTTCAACCTCTTTGGAGGAAAAGAAAGTTTGAAGTTTAGGGCGTTTTTCCCCCCTCGCTCAGTTCTCCCTAGCCCTTACCTAAGTCTCTCGGGTATGTTTAAGGCTGACCCTCCCGTGCACGGCGCACTCCGGCTTAGGGGAGCAGAACACCCTGAAGCACATCTGGCTGGGGCGATCTCCATCCCTCCCAAACTGCTGCTCCTCCTGGAGCCCGACCCCAGCCGCGGTCCGCAAGGCGCCTGCCAGAGCCTGACGGGGCACCGTGTCCTGCCCCATCTCTGCCTCGGCTTCCCCGCGGTGGGGATTGATTTCAGGAGCCGTTTCTGCGTACGATATATCAAAGGCCTCCATAGCACTGTGCTCTGATGGGAGCCAGAACCCAGGGGGAGCGCGGGGTGAGCCTTCCTTTTTAATGCCACCCTTTAAAAAAAATAATCCATCTGGAGAAACGGAATATAAAGGACTCTATTAAAACAGCATTAATATTCCAACTGAGAGAAGCCAGAAATTTGGGGGAATTTCTTTCGGTCTTTGCAGGTTTGCCATCTCCTACAAAACTCCGCACATTGTCATGGATATTGCCGTGTCACTCGTGTAGTTCCAGCATGTCTTGGGGGGTGGGGGGGAGAGGAGAAAAAGAGGGTTTTTCTTCAGTGCCAGGGTGAGGGAAGGTGACCTCTCCCACACGCACCGAGTTAATCACCATCGTGCCTTGCCTTTGCTGCCTGGCCCGGTATCCATAATTATACTAACATATTTTTCATGAGTATAATGGGAGAGAGTTCCGGAGGAACAGAGCTCCGACGGGGAAAAATTAACCGCCTTACTTGTGCCGAGATAGAATGGTTGTTTATTCCTCCTGGCGGCACCGTAATTCTCAGCAGAGCCGCCCGCAGAACAAGAGTAATAGATGGTGCAAGCAGAGGGCGGGGGGATCCGGCCCACACGTACCAGCCATTACGTTAATTCCTTTTCCATCCTCACGCAGCCAGAGATTGTACCAGGTGTCTGGCCAGGCAGCGGTGGCCAAAGGAGAAACGGGACTTTGGCTGGTTCGCGCTCCAAATAGTCCCGTTCCCTCACTCCCGCTTTAACGGGATCCCCACAGGCCGGACACAGCCACGACCTAGACGAATCGGAGTTGAGTGCATCTATAAATAACGCCACGGCCATTTCCATGGGTCGCTGTGCAAACGGGAGCCGGATCAGAGACCCTGGGAACTTCCCCTCGCACGTGCGCCGTCTGCTCCTTGCGGTATTTCGAAGCGCGACTGTGTACAAGCAACCGGGCAACAGCCCCGTGCTACGGAGAGGTTCCATACGCTCAGCCATGAAACATATTTCAATTACCAAGGCAATTGAAATTTTAATTAGTAACACCACGGAAGTGTTTCTGACTCAGCCGGCCGTGTGAAAAACATACAGACAACCCCAAAACGAAACCCTTCATCGCTCCAACGGATACCGCCTCAAGAAGCTGGGAGAGGACAGGAAGTTTTCCAAAGCCTGTTGAAGACACGCTGGTTTCTGAGCCCAGCAGCAAAGAGCAGCTCCCTCAGTAACGACTCTGATTTCCCTTAGGCAAAGCTGCTGGGCAGAGCCCGGCCGAGCCTGGGGGCTCCGGGGGGCGATGCCCCCGACCTCGGAAACCTTCCTCTCGGGAGGACCGAAACCGCCACCCGTGTGTGGAAGGGAAGCGTCGCCCGGGAGCCGGGCAGCATCCCGGCTCACCGACACCACGTCCGCGAGCACGTCTCTCTCTGCCTGCTTGGATCTCGCCTGATTTATTTCCTTTGCCCGGATCCGTCATTGATCCCGCGCCCTGGGCACCTTTCCACGCTCCCTACTGACAGGCCGGGGGCTTGTTTTCGCCTTCCGCGGGTCCGCACGCCGCCACGTTCCTACCGCAGGAAGCAGAAAACTAGTTTAACATCTCATTTATTTCGTAGATGAGAAAGTAATTCCCTGCTGAATGATTGTCCTGAACCAACAATTCAGAAAGCAGGAATTTACAGTGCCTGCCAGAGCCGGGAGTGCATTACTGTAGTGCTGCTATATAATGGAAGCTGAAATATGTTTTTTTCCCCTCCTGTTAGCCTGAAGAGAAAAGCCATTAAATATGATTAAGGTTAAGAGATTGCTAAAATTACAAACAGCCGCCATTCAATTATTTTGCTCTATAAAATGCACCACAGATTGGAGTTATTTCTCCGAAATGTGTTTTTAGAAAATAACATAACACAACTAATGTGGTTTGATGTAGCAAATCAGGTTTCAGATACTCCTCGTAATGCAAAACTAAAAGGTTCATAATTTAACCCAAAGTTCCTAACTTCAACTTGTCAGGTACCTGCTGCATAAAAAAAAAGCCGGGGGTTGGGGGGGGAGCAAAAAAATCAATCCCACCCCAACTAATATTCTGTGGAGTCGTCTACAGCCGGCGAGTCAATCAGTTTTATCACCCATTAAAGCAAAAGACAGAAAAACGCAACAACTCGGCCTAACAGTCACGCATTTTTTATGGGGAGTAAATCTCCCCGGCGGTTCCCGTGGTTTTCAGCGTGACCCGAGGTGGGTGCGAGGGCTGCGCCGGGGCTGGGAGGCTTCTGCGGGCAGCGTGGCGCCGGGAGCACCCCCTGCCCGCCGTTGCCCGCCCGGCAGCCTCCAAACTGTGCTAAAACGTGCTCTCTGTCAGCGCCGTACAACAGCTGGAAAGACAGGGGGAAAAAAAAAATCAAAAAAATCTGGATGGGGATATATTAACGGCTAGAGACTGGTGGTTATTACGGTTAATAAAATATGAGGAATGGCATTATTCTGCTGAAAGCAACACAAAGCTGGCGGGGTCCCCGGAGGCGGCTCTGGAGCCGTTTCCATCAGCATGCTCCGAGCGAGCTCGGCACGGCGTGGTGCATTGGCCGGGGCCAGTCAGCGTTCGGGTCCGGCCATTTCACGCGTCAGGAGGATTTGTTACCTCATAGATGCTAATTATCCACCCGCCGGCACGCGTGTGCCCAGGGGATTTGCAGGTTCCCACCGTGGTTATCACGAGACCCAAAGAGCGAGCACGACGCCCATAAAAACCTTTTACTGCCACTTGTCGCGATTGCCACGCGAGATCCCTTTTGTAGCAGGTTGCAAAGGGTTAACGTGTGAGAAATAGATCATTTGATGAGTAATTGCATGATTAGAACCCAACAGATCGATAATTTCTTATAACCGTATACATAATTCATTCCGCTAATGTGCTTATAATCATCTAACACGCGCCCCCTTATATCTCGCAACAGCTACTCATTCATCTATCAGCCCCGCGTACACCCAAATACGACCGAGAAAACAAACACAAAGGCCACTTTCGCGTCCTCGCCAAGGCGCAGCTGAGCAAGCAGGTTTACTGCAAGAAACCAGACAACTCATTAAAAATAGTATCGCCCTTATGAAGACGTCAGCGACGAGCGGCCGGTGGTTCTCCAGCCAGGCGGCGGCTCAGCGACCCAAACGCAACCCTCCTCCAGCGCCTTGGCAAGCCCCGGGGGGGCTCAGGGCACCTCTTCACACCTTCTCCACGTCCAGTCCCCCACCCAAACCCGGCTTTTTGGAGATGCCAGCTCCCGGCTCCGTTTGTGTGCCCTGCTGTTTAGGCAAGACCCTGCCAAGGTCCTTACAAAGTGTTAAAATTAGCTCTGCCCGCTCCGTCCGCAGGGTTTTATCCACACGAAGGACCGCGAGAGCATTAAAGGCGGGTGCTATATGAGTCTCATCCATCACAAAGAAGCGCCCGAGAGATAGGTCCGGTGATCCCAGACCCGGTTCTGGTGCATCTATCGCCTGCCCGCGGTCCTCCCCTTCTCCCTGCAGTGCTCCCTACATTAAAACGTCTGGGAGATTAATAATTTTATCCTGAATCAAGGAATTACTGATGGCCAGGGAGATACATCCCCCGCTATTAAAGATAATACCGTTCCTTGCAAAGCGCACAAATCACGCTGCCGTCATCGGGGCCGTTGGGCTTCTTGTAGCCACTGCTAAGGAAACGGGGGCCGCGGGTGCGATCGGCCCGTGTCACCGAGCACCGACAGCATCTCCACGGCGGGTGGCTTCAGGGCCACGTCCGGGTTGTGCTGAGATACTGGCGCGTGCGTGGGGCCGTCCGAGACGTCCCAGTTCCAGCCTTCAACTGGAACTTCTCCCCTTCCTTGCCGGCCTCACCCCTGTGCCCGACTCCATCCAGCCCGGTCTGAAAACAGCCTCCGCCTCCCCCACCTTCGCTCGCCACCTAAACAGCTATTCAATGCACATGAAACAGTAGATAACTCTCTCTCTGACAGGTAATTAGCCGCAGGGAAAAAAAAAAAAAAAAAGAGGCAAATTAAAACCAGAGACGGTATTACTAACAATGCACAAGCACATATTTGTCTGGAGATGCACAATGAATTACTTTAATTTACAAAAAAAGCCTGGCTTATCTGCAGATGGCGGAAGATACGTCTCCATTGCTGCCCCCATTTGTGAAGGCTCTGGGCAGCCGGGAGGAGGGCGAGGGCCCAGCACCCCCCGGCCCCGGCCCTGCTTTTGCCACAAGTTGCCGGATCCACCGACAGACGCCAGCGTCACCTGTCCGGACCCGCGCTGCACAGACTTTCAGGGGTGAGCTTCATTATGAAAAAGGGCAAAAAGAGATTATTAAAAAAAAAAAAAGAAGCATCAACGAGGCCTGGCACAGCAGAAGTGGAGACCGAGCCGCGGGTGGACTTTTCCTGGGGCGAGGGAGTCCTTGCTCCGGTGGCAGGAACAAGGTAGGAGCTTAGGTGAGCGCTGCAATTTCCTTCAAGGCTCATTGCTTTTGGGTTTAATATTTAACATTGAATTTCGAGTACCTGACCGGTAATATGCACTAAATTAAAAGTGCCATCCCAGCCCTCCGGGCTACAGCTGGAAGGAAGGAGAGTCAAAAGAAGGATTAAGGATCGCTTCCATGAGAACGGAGCCTCGCCTGCCCGTGTCCCGATGCTTTCCTCGCGCCCCGGGTGCGGAGCCAGCGCTGGGGTCACTTGTCCCAGGCAGGTCCCCCCCATCCCGCTGGGGATGATAGAACCGGTGGAGCTGGGCATTCGGAGCACGCCGGTGTGATCTGGCGGCTGCTCCTCTGTCCCTCACCGCGCAGCAGCTGCCCCCGGCAGGTGTTTTCACTCCCTGCGAGCTGTCTCAGGCACTAGCGTGTTCTGCTGGGTTTTAGTTTTGGTTTTGTTTTTTTTTTTTCCCTTTCAGAAGGGGAGAAAGAAGCCGCTGGAACAACAGAGCTCCCCTTTGGCCACGGCCCAAACCACAGCAGAAAGAGATACCACAGCACACATCCCTTTACGAACCTGCTCCCAGCGAAGAAACCCGCGTGGATGTAAATCTCCGGGATGACAAGAAGGACGCGAAGCAGCAGTACCGGGCTGCTGCCAGCGCGAGCCCGCTGCCTCCCGCCGGAAGCCAGGCTGGCCCACAGCAACGCGAAGGCCTCCGCCCCCGCTCCGGCTACTCCAGGCTATTTGGACCCAGACGGTGAAACTCAGCAGCTAATAAAAACTCAGGGACCTCATTAAGCCGGCGGTAACCTGCCTGCCGTTTGCAGCATCCTGCAAAAAAGGGAAAGAGGGGATTCCAAAGAAAGCACCCCCCACAAAACCAAAGGAGACCCAAAAAGAGTACCCGAATTCCCCCGTGGTGACAGCGGGAAGCTGTTCCCAGGGATGGCCGGGGATGCCAAGGCAGAGGGCTGGCTGCGGGAGGCACCGGGCGACCTTTAACGCCCTTTTGCCGGCGGGCGTGTGGCTGGCGGGCAGCACCTCGCCCCCGGCGGATTTTGGTTGCTTTACGCATCTCTTCGCAAAGCGTTTGTGACTGGGGCTGGCTGCGAGACATCCCTCCCCGGGAAGGCGTGCGAGGTGCCGGGATGGAGGCGAGCGGCATGGCATCGCTGCCAGCTCTCCTCCTCCCGCGCACCCCGCGGCATTCCTGCCTTGCGGGAAAAGCCATTACCTGAGGATTAGGCTCCCGTCTGATCACCATCAAAGGCTCTGGTCACCGCGTATTTGCTTAACACTAGACCTTTCAGGCGCCATCAGATTTAACACAGCTTGACAGATTCGGGATTAAACACAAAAGCCAAACAAATCCATACTTTCATAGGAGGCCCCAGCGGATGCAACAGGACAGGCAGGATTAGGAAAAGAAAAAGGAAAAGAGAAAAGGGAAGAAAAGAGAGATGCCTGCGAAACCCGGCTGCTTCTCCTCGCGCTGGGGGAATTTGTTGTCCCAGCTGGAGCTGAGACCCTGAGCTCTCTGCCCGCCCTCCCCTGTGATCCACGGGGATGGGGTCCCCTCTCCCCATCCTCCCGCCGGGATGCTGCTGGCTGCTCCGGCTGCCCAGAGCCCCGCTTTTTCCAGCTTGTCCCCTCCTCCGGTGCCCTCCCCGGCCAGCACCCAGCGCCTCGCGCAGCAACGCCTCGGCCTCCCTGCGCTCGGCGGGAGGCAAAAATAATTAGCAGGGCTTGTCAGCTCATTAGCCCGGCAGCAGCAGCTCAGGAATCCCAGGGTGCGAGGTTTGTTATTTTAAAACAAAACTCTGAGTTTATCAAACGCCGTCCCTAGCCGGATGGAAGCTCCAAACAAGCACGTCTGGTTGAACCGCGCGTTTAATATTTAATGGGGGGACCAGGCTAGGTAATCAAATAGTCCCCTCTGCCTTAAAGTTATACATAAAATCATACATAATCCATGGAAGACTGTAACGCAAGATATTCACTCTCCGCTTTTGTTTTTATGGAAACCTCCCCAAGAGAAGCGTGCCCCCGCGGTGCTGGCGATGGGGCGTCCCGGCCGGGGGGATGTGTCCCATCCCACGGGGACACGGGCTGTGCCCCAGCACCAGCCGCCCGTGCCGAAATCCCGGCTGTGCCGAGCACACCCCAGCGCGGGGCTCAGCACTGAGCCTGCGACGTCTCTCCTCCAAGGCAAGGCAGGTTTATGTCTTCCCTGTGCAATAACGGTTATGGAAGGCAGGCTTGGGCAAGGAGTTCATTACAACAAGGAGATAAGAATCTGATTTACTATCCCAGGAGAATCTGAGATATTCTTAAAATACCATTAGAAAAGGAACATAAAGCATACTTTATCACTAAATGAAACTTTCTTGAGATTTTATAGAAACAAAATTTTGGAATTAAGCATTCTGCTTCTATCTTCGCTTTTTGTCTCAGACCGTTCATGGGACTATCAAAATGAGCGATGGGAGTTTTGTTTGGAAACTGCTGAAAAGGGACATCCGGCTCCGAATCCTTTTTCGATTTTAAAATAAGAAGCACAAAGAAACGGAGCATTTGTTCTGACAGACTGAAAGAAACGTCAATGCAGCATATCCTGATTTAGTTATAGAGCCCTAAAAATAAATCGGATCAATGCGCGCCTGACACGGTCCCACCCGCCCCGGTGGCCATCGTCCCCGTGTGCCACGGCATCGCTGTCACCCGCCCGGGGCTCGGGGGGACGGTGGACCCGGTCCGGGAGGCTGGCCGGGAGCACGGCTCCTTCGCTGCGGTGCTGGGAGGCGCTTGGGCACCTCTGCCTGGAGCGAAGGCTCCACGCCGCTCCTCCCAGCACCGCGGCGACGCTGGCGAGGCCGTGCCAGCTTCCCCCGGCACCCAGGTTATTCATGCAAATCCCCCAAATGCTTCTGCAGCCTAAGCAAGGGTCCCAGCGCAGCCCGCACTCCGCTGCTTGGCAGCTCTTCCCCTGCCTGGCGCTGCCTGTAGTGTAAGCAACCCCCCCGGGGGAGGGAAAAACTCAGCTGCCTCATTATTTGCAACCGGCTGCTCACAGCTTTGGCTGCGGCCGCTGTTTCTCGGCTCCGCTGGCTTTGCCCTCCCATCGTTCGGGAGCAACAACTCCCCGCCTTGCTTTGGCAGGCGCCGGGAGCGCCCAGATGCTGTTTCCAGCCTCCGAGAGGTCCGTCCCGGCCTGGTCACCCCCCCCCGAGCCCGCCTCCAAGAGCCAGCAGCCACCGGTTTTCCTTGGGACGGGAGCCATCCCGACACCTCTGCGGAGCCCTGCCGCCAGCCTCGCCAGCCCTCGGCCCTCCCCGAAATGATTTATCTGGAGTTGTAAACAAGCCTGTCCATTCTGGGAGCAAATCGGAGCGATGGCCAGTCACTGACAGTAATTTCCAGTAATTAAATGTGAATTAATTGATTTTCCAAGCAATGCGCTTGCTTTATATATGGTGTTTTTATTAAGTAACTAAGGTTTGCTAAGTAATTTCCGAGGCATATTTATTAGCGCTGCGTAAATCTGAGTAAACAAGCTATTTTTAATTGTGGGAATAATTAAAAATTACCATGTACTTCTAGTCAAGCGAATATCCAGCCAGGGCTGCCGCTGAGGTGGCTTTGTCCCCCCCTGCCTGGCACCCCCGGCTGTGCCACGTCCCCTCCGAGCTCTCCCAGGGGGTGGCACCTCATGTCCCTGCAAAGCCGTCCCCTTGGCGCGCCAACTTCTCCACTGCCAACGGCCCCTAACACCGAGCCCCCACACGGATTTATGTCCCACCGTGACACCCCTCGGCCTGCGCCAGGACCGATCCCACGGACAACGTGGGATGCCGTCCCCGGTGAGCACCGGCAGCCGCCCCGCTGGCAGCGGAGCCGTCCTCCTCCGTCCCCCCGCGCCCCTCCTCGCCTCCCCAGCTCGCCCAGAAAGACTACGAAGGAATTTTTTTTTTTTATTTTTTTTGGGTCTCACGATTAAAAAATTGGCTCCGCAATGCTTTATGCATGCATCTGTTATGCTAAAATAACCATCCTTCCCAACCATGCCCACCTGCTGTCTTTTTCAATTTTAAGTATTTCTAAGTAGCAATCAAATCAGTATAATTTGTTCTTTATCTCAGAAAAACCATTGTGAAAGAAAAATGTGACCATTATGTTACATCAGGGAAAAATACAAGCCCTTTATTTTCAGCCTTCTCTCTATTCTATCAGATCTCACAGTCGTCATTATGCCCGTCGTATTTAATATTGCTCAAATGAACAGAGCTTTCTTTAATCACTGCAACCTTTCTCCCTTCCCCGAGCTCCCCCCTCCCCAAGGTTAAGGCTCTTTTTTCTTTCTTTCTTTTTTAATCCAGATACATAAATACTCGTATTATGAATGCGTTAAGGGTTTCCAGGAGACAGCTCGGTGGGTTTGTTTCGGGAGCTGGCTGCTATCAGCAGCGTTTCCATCAGCTGCCATTGTGCGAGGACCGAGGGGCCGGATCCGGGCGAAAGCGGGATGCGCCAGCCCCTGCCACCACCCACGGGCTGCTCCAGGGAGATCAAAATAAAACCCGGGCAAATATTGACTCTATAATCAATCCCAAGATTAGGATCGACTGCTGAAACGCACCCAGGTCGCTGTAAAAACATTCAATTCCGTAGCTTTCAATGAAGCCCACACACTAGAGGTCACCGATAAATTATTATTTATGGACCCGCTGCAAAGGTGAGGAGGAGAGGGAGCCCATTACAGCTCAGATTAATCCCTTCACATGCCAAGAGCCGGTCGCGACGCGCGCGTTGGGGCAGGCTGTAGGAAGATGTCTCTTTGATTTAAATAACAGGGCAGCGGAACCTTTCAGCCGTAAAAGAACCACTAATAGGTGGAACAGAGTGGATCATTTTCAATAATCTGATTTCTTGCACATTTTTCAGCTCGAGGGATAAGCCTGGGCTTATTTATGCTCCTTTCAGCTTATTGAGTATTCAAACACCTTCCAGCATCCCCCCAGATGGGCTCTAAGCACCCGGAACCTCACGAACGCTGCTCTGGGGAACAGGACCAGCAACACCACGTTGGAACTGCCGTGAGAAACGTCCTTCACGTCCCTGGAATTAGGCATCAGAGGAGGCTCTCTCTGTCCCCTTGCCCCTGCCTTGCTCAGCCACCCACCTTTGTGCTCAGGCTGCATGAGGTAGCTCCTCGGGGGGCATCACAGGGGTCTAGGGGTCTCTGGGGTTTGGTGGTCATCGGAGAGGGCCTGCTGCGCCCCATCCCACTGCAAAGAGGCAGCCGAGTGCCAGCATCCCTCTTCCCGGCCACCACCGAGTGTCCTCTCTGTCCCGCACTGCCCGGGGCACTTGCTGTCAGAGGAAGGTGACAGCCAGCGCTGCACGTCCCCTTCCCGCCGCCCCGAGCGCCGCAGCAGCCGCGGAACCTGCAAACACGGCGGCGGCCTCTTGGCAACACATCAGATAACACATCGCGTTATCTCAACAGACCCTTCCCAAGACATGGCCACGGGGACCGCGGTGCCACCAGCACAGATGCGATGCTCACGGCATCCCGGCACTGAGGTCTCCGAGGAATCAGGCTTTGGAGAAACTTATCCTCCAGCCTGAGGACCTGGGAGCAGCTTTGGTAAGAATATATGCTGAAAACAAATACTGTCCTTCACCTCCCTTTTCTCTTCCCAAATGCCAGTTCTAAAAATACGAGACATTTGCAGGAAAATCCCCCATCACAGGAGCTCCTCTCTCTCTCTCCCAGGAACAGGGTGCTATTGCCGTTTAAGGGAGCTGTGAGCACATCTTCGATACATTAGAAGAATGGCGCACAGGGTTCAGATCATTAACCAGTGATCCAGGGCTGGGGGGTCAAGCATTTCTGTTTAACAGCCCGCTCCCCTTGCCAGCTCTTCACCCGCTGAGCGATCAGTGCGGGCCCCGCTCCCGACGGCGGGGACCTTTTGTCAGCATTTCTCTGGTGGTCCCGCTCCTCTCCCCGCCGCGTCCTCCAGCCCTGGGATGCAGCCGGCCCCCAGAAGGAGCTGGGGAAACCCCCGCCGCTTTCCTTTGCGCGCATTGAGGAAAACATTTCCTTTGGCTCCGGCCGCGAAGGAGGGCACTCCAGCTTCCTCCGGCTTCTGCTTGTTTCGGAGGCAAAACAGATGCAGAGAGCAACCACTCGTCCGTCCCCGAGCCTCGCAGCGCGGTCGGTCCAAACCAAAGAGATGAGCTTTCATCTAAACAAAATCCCAGCACCTGAACCCGGACCTGCTGCGGGTCCGGGGGTTTCCACACCTGCAACAGCCAGGCTCTGAAAGGGACTGGGATTTCCCCTGTCTTGGCGCTTCAGTGTCCTACCTAAAAAATGAGGATAATTATACTGTTATCCCCCCAAAATATTTACTCACAAAAAAACTTCAGGGCTTAGGCTCCCATCCTCGCTGGGAGAAAGAGGGAGGAAAGGGATGCTGCACCTCCAGCACAGGATCTGGCCCTTAGGCTGCTGGTTTTGGGAAGTCAAACAGCGGAGCCTCGTGGACCCCAAACAAAGCTCCTGAAGCCCTCGCCCACTGGAGGCTCTGCCCCCACAGCCGACGGAAAGGGCAGCTGTTCCCGTGCCAGCACGCGGCACCATCCTCCCCGCACGATGCTGTTCCCCAGGGACGCCATAGCGAACGGCAGCCAGCCAAGAACAAACCTTTTTTTCCTTCCCCCCCCCACCCTCCAACTCAGCTGCGGTTCACACAAGCAGCAGCTTCTCCCCGAGCAAGCGCCCGGGTCCCGCAGAGCCCGCGCGGTGCCAGCAGCCGGCCCGGCCTGGGCCATATGGAGGCAAACCATGGATGCGCCGCCGGCAGCCAGCCCTTGGCAGCAGCCCCGGCCCGGAGCTGCCCGGCTCTGCTGGCACAGCGAAACCCGGCTCCCGCGGGGGCTCGGGCGAAGGATGATGCTGACGCAGGGAATCGGGGCTGGCTTAACGCCCGAGATGGCTTGAAGCAAGCCGCTTCGTTCATCTGCACCTCCACGACGAGGGCCATCACGTTCCTAATTGCTTTTTTAGTGTTTGGTTTTTTAATCTTGTGGACAGGACAGTCCTGGTGACACACGTGCACGGAGCAGGGAGGCTCCGAGCTCATTCTGGGCCCCACTAAGGCCACCCAAACATGTTATCCACATTTAAGGTCTCTTCCTCTGCACAGGGCTGTCAGATTAAGGTTTTTTCCAGGCTTGCCTACACCACCAGCTGCAGGGCACAGCCCGCATCCCGTGGGCTACCGTCGTGCTCTGGACCGAGGGGTGCCGAGACGCAGCACCCCCCGGGATGGGGCAGGACCCCCGCAGCAATCCGCGAGCTGCTTCGGCTCCCTGTTCCAGCACGTCTTCCGCACATGCGCCCGCATCCAGCTCAGCTACACTTAGCAGATTCTAGTTTCCATAAATAAAAATTAAACAAACACTTAACAAGCGTCATGCATATTAATACCCTCCAGGTGAAGGTTAGCATGAGCTGTGATTGTGGCAAATCCGCATTTGATTAGATTGACTCGAAAACAGGAGAGATAAACAACCCACAAAAGCCTAAAAATTACAGTAATTTATTCTTTTGACCTCTGCGAGTTTCTCAGTTTTACACAGCTTCAGCCTCCTGCGTGCGAGGGGATTTTTCCCCACTCAGGGCACTTCAAAGAAGCAGGCGCTGGCACGTGACAAATGACTCCGTTCCCCTCGCCACACGTACGGCGCGGCATCCGCGGAACAAGTGGGAGCTTTTGACTCAGCCGCCTGACGAAAAGCTCCTGGTGACAGCAGGAGTCTCGTGAGGAGCCGGCGGCGGGATGCCGAGGCTGTTGGAGAAGCGGGAGGTGCTGGGGAGAGGAGGACGTGGCGCTGGAGCTGCCTTCTCTCGCAGGGTTTATCTTCATCTGCGCCCTGAATATCCACGTCCAGCCAGTGCTCGACGCTGCTTCTCAGCCACCAGAGAAACACCCCGCACACATTTTAGGTGCCTGCGCTGAAACAAGAGGATGTGCATCCCAAAAGCATCCCTCTCTCTTTGCTGACTTTAAGCAAGTTCAGACAGCAGCATCGGAGACGCGGACATCCGAGTGCTATCGGCTGGGAGCTCCTGGCTCCAGGAGGTTCCAACCCAATGAGGCACAGGAGATGCTTTTTTGATGGACACAGGCTGAAGCAGCAGTTTGGAGGGAGGCTTCCTCTCTGTAGAGCTCCGGTAAATCCTGTCCATTCCATGTTCACAGTGGCAGGACATTTCCCCCCTCTGTAAATAGGAGGGAGTCCCTAACAGATCTACACCCTTGGGAGAACCTCGCTCTAACCCAGCCGGCTGGATTTAGGGGAGCTCAGCCCAAGCAGACACCTGGGGTGGTGCAGGTCTTTTAGGGGACCACTCACTGGGAGGACAAAGGAGCTCCAAGGTCCCGAGTCTTTTCCAGTGCAGCGGCCATTAGGCCCCCCCAGCTCTAACGCAAGCCAGAACGGACGCCCCAGCCGCAGCCAGAGAGCCGACAGCTGGTTAATGAACACTAATAAAGGCAACCTGGAAGGATCTAACCTGCGGCTGGAAGTTCTCCACGGGGTCCCTGCTCTGCCACTGAGCAAAAGGTGCAATCGCCGTAGAGGCCCCGGCAAGACTTTCCGATAGATGGGCAATTATTATTCATTCGCTTCCTGTTTGTGGCGACAACGTTAATCACAGCGGTCTCCGGGAGAAGGATGCTAATGAAGATGTGATGCGGGCAGCAGCGTCCGCAGCCATTTCTCAATTCATTAGCATCCTGTCACTCCGAGGGGCGACCGCCGAGATCCGCGTTCCCACCTTTCACCAAAACATGACAGGGTAATAAAGCAACGCTATTTGCAGTCCTGGGGAAAAGCCGAGCGCGTTCCTGAAGCTCAGCGGTTGGCGCAACAAGTGCCAAAAATCAAAGACCAAAAAAAATGGAACAAAACCCCAGCACTCGAAGGAGCAATGACGAAGAATCCTCCTGCACCCCTGCTCGCCCGCAGCCAGGGTCCAGCGGCCACAGCCCTCGCCGCAAAGTGCCGCCGGACCCGCGGCCACGCACAGGTAATCGTATGGAACGAGCCTGAAAATCCACGTGGGTGACCAAAAGCAGGACAGATCCCGGAGGCTGACATCTGGGACATCTCCCGATGCCCTCGCACCAGCAGAAACGCTTTATTCATCAGCAAAGACATGGAAAAGAGAACAGTCGGCAGTGCACGACGGGAGAAACTCGAACCTGCGCAGGGGACGCGTCAACCCCGGGTGGTGTTTCAGCATTTCCCTTTCGTTACCCTCCATAATGAGTGACACAGAAAATAATCGGGTGCCTTTTGCTAACTGCTGCCTGGTGGGTGTCCCACATCTCACGAATCTTCTGTGGGACCAGAAGCACCCAACATTTTCACCTTATCCATTGAAAGAATCCCCAACAAACCTATATAACTACACACACTGATGCTGCTGGTTCCGCGTTTTCTAAAAACGCCGAGTACCTTAATGCGGGTGACACCGCGGCCACGCGGGTCACACGCGTTAACAGCTCTCTGAGGGCCCAGGCCAGATGAAGGCGAACGTCTCCTGATGCAGATGCTCCACGTCGCGCCCGGCGAACTCCACCTCGTCCCTGGTGCAGATTTATCCCAGCAGCTCCACGTAATAAACAAGCCCATTTCCCTGCTGAAATCAGAGCGGGCAATAACGCCACCGTCTCAGACAAGATGGAGTACGCCATCACCAGCTTTTAGGTTGGGAAATGCAGTTCTCTGAGCCATCTGATGGGCTTCCGAGTTAATGTGATAATAGATAAGCCGGGGTTTTTAACGTAACTGCAAGCATCCTGCTTTGCAGGGTTCAGGTTTCTGCGCTATTTCTATCACCGCGACAGCTAAACTCAACTTCCACGTTCTGATCGGGTGCCATATGTCACCAGCAAACATTCAGATGAGCCGTGAAGCGCGCGCAAGCGTTCACTAAATCTGCGGAGACAGAGTTTCTGCTGATCTCCGCTCTCTCGACAGCGGTTTCATCATCCGGCCGGGAAATAACAACGGCGCAGCGGGAGCCCTGGCAGGCTCCAAAACCGCGGGCGCAAACGCTGTGCAAAATAAACCCCCGTCCACCCACAAAGCCGCCTGCCCGACGGATTCGGGATAGGCCTGTAAAACAAGCCAGGAGACGCGTTTGCAGACAGTGGGAAGGAGCAACCCTGTTTTCAGCCTGGGGCTCGTTGTCACCCGCTGTGGCCCTCGGCGGGCAGGGAGGGGAACGAGCCCTTTCCCCTCGCTGCGGCAGAGCGAAGGCGCTCACCCCCCTCAAACGCGGTTCTTCAGACCCCCCGAGGGGCTGCTGCAATGGGGGAGATAACCTAGAGCCCTGCGAGCGCGACGGGGGCCCCGAAAGCAGGGAGTAGTAACGCAGTCGGTGGAACCCATATGTCCGCGAAGTAGAGCATTCTGGTTGGGAAAATTAAATTACGCTTTTGGAAGGCGGAACGGCACCCCCGCGTTCAAACAGCGGCATCTGCTCTTTGCGAGGTGGGTTTGGCAGATGCCGGCGCGACAAAGCCGCCGGGAGGTCCCTGGCCACGGCAGCTTCCCCTTTCCGAAAGAAATCCCATCGGCTCCTTCCCTACGAACAGTTCCAAGGGCTCCAGTAGAACGCGGTCACCGAGACGGGTCCCCAGCACAGACACCGGCTCCGCGGCAGAGCGGGACGGGGTCCCGGAGACCTCACGCTTCTCTTATTAAATCTCCCTCCCTCTCCCTCGGATCCCGGCTCGCTTCCCTTTCAGCCTCAGCTGCTGCACAACACAATTTGAGCTGTGAAAATGCAGCCAGCACATCGAGCTGCCGCTGCTGCCTGAACCCCCCCGGTTTTGTCAGCTCTCCACGCTTGACAGCGTTCCCTGATGTTAAATGGGTTTCGCAGATGAGCGGGGGCAAGTTACCAGGGTAAGGAATCGCCGAGGGAGAGGAAGACAGAGCGAGACGCAGAGAAGGCAAGGAAGCGAGTAGGGAAGCAGGAGGCAACCCAAAATCCAGCCCGTTTTGAAGACGGGACGGTGCCAAGACCCGCCTGGAGGTCCCATTCCCGCACACCAGGGTCCACTCTCCCGGCAGGCACGGAGCCCTGCAATGAGGGGGAAACCTCCCTGAAAAGCTCACAGGAGAAATGCTTTTCCTCCCCTCCCAGGGGGTCTGAGCGCCCTCCCGGCAGGCACGGGGGGACCTTCCTCTTCCGACAGCCCCGAAGCCAGGGAGCGACGCAGCCGGGAGCCGCAGCCCCGGGCAGGGCTGGGGAACGGCTGGGTTTCCATCCCCTTTGAGAGCGGAGCCGGCTGCTCGAGCAGGGCTGCGCGCAGCCTAGCAAATCGCAGTTTTATTTCCAGCTTTATTTTTTCCCCTGTTAAATCTAAGGGGGGGGGGGGGAGGGGAGGGGAAATATATATATATATATACACACACCAACTGTATTTGATAAGAGCTACTTCACCCGGAGAGGGCTGCGGGGAGACGCGCTCTCGCGAACGAGCGAACACAGCTCCCCTTCCTTGTTTATCTGCTTCACATTTGAAGCGAGGGCTGGGGAAAATGCAGTAATATTTGGCTGAATTCCCCGTGCCTGTCAAAACCCAACGCTTCATAAATATGTAATTGTGCCTATCTATCACCTGCTGGTGTTCGGGGTTTCCAGGAGTCAGGGAATCATCGCTAACTTCTTCAGGGAGCTCAGTAATAAGCAGGAGGTAAAGCTTCGCCTTCCTTGATATTACTGCCCCAAGGATCCAGACTGCTCTCGAGAAGCTGGGAGCTCTGGGGACCCAGGAAGTGAGAAAAAATACTGTTTCAGCGAGTGAAATAAAATGGACCTTTTTGTTCTGCTTTCCTCGGGCATCGCAGGTAGCAATCACCTCAACCGTAAGCCACCAAAAAGGGTTTCTGGCAGAGTTTTCGGGTGACGAGCCGTGCTTGCAGCCGGGCGGCACCGCCAGCGCCACCTCCATGGCACGGATGGGGAAACCGAGTCCCTGCCTTTCTCCGTGTCTCTGGGACCTCGCTTGGGTCCTGAGCGGACACTGCGGAAGGAAGATCCCCTACTCCTCTGCCTCCTCCAGCACGCCCAGGGAGCCTCCCGCGTCCCTCGCCACGCTCCCTGCGTCGGGCTGTACCGCACGGAGAGGGATGAAAGGGGGGAGTTCAGCACGTCCTCCCGCAAAACAGACCTCTCCTGCTCTCATGCACATTCCTCTTGAAAACACTCAAAAAAAGAAGAGCCTCGCTCCCCCCTCCCCCTGCTGCGAGGCAAACTGGTACAAAGGCACAGCTTCTTTTCCATAACTTTCTTTTAAAAAGACCACGCGCTTACATTTAATTAAAAGTATCTATGTAGGAATGAGATTAATTAATCCTCCTTCTACCCAAGAGCCCTCTCATTGTGTTCGCTTAAATGAGGTTTTAAAATGTTGTCTCTCCGCCGTATCTGGGCTAGTTGTCTCCAGACGGCACTTGGACTGTTATTCCGGCTCATGCTACACCACCCCGCTTCTCTCAAAAGAAGACGAGGTGCGCAGGGCCGGCCCGCGCTCGGCTTGGGGGGATGTTAGGAGTGGGGCTTCAGACAGACATGGGCACCTCAGATCTTCTGGAGAGGATCGGCTCAGCCCACAAACAGCCTGGGACGCCGGCAGATGCTGCTCAACTCGCCCACCCTCATGTGCTCCGCTCACCATCGGCGCAACCGGAGGATGCTGCCGGGTCCGGAGGCGACAGCAAGTGTGCTGAGGGCGCAGTGCGAGGAGAGCGCTGCCAAAGGCTCCGCAGCCCGGCTGGAAGCAGGGGTGATGCCGCAGCCGGGAGGGGACGCCAGCAGCGATGATGATGGCCGCGAAGCCCTAGGAGGGAGCGGCGCCGGGGCAGCCCACCCACCATCGCTGCCTCTGCGCGCTCCCAGCCCCGGCGCCCGATGCAAATCAGTAAATCAACAGCCTGTGAAACGCGGCTTTCCAACCTGCCATTTTCCTGAGACGCCTGCCCGTTTCTCCACGCAGGTCAAGCGCAAAGATGGTGAAGGGTGACAGCTGACAGTAGAACTCAGCGTTTAACCCTCCGAAATAAAGGGAAGGGAACAAAGCGGACAAACAAGCTCTCCTCCCTCGCAGAGGGAGGATGCGGAGAGGTGACCTCAAGCAGCGCTGCAAGAAGGGACCCGCTATTACGCACGGAGAGCGACGCACTCTTCTTTGTGTCCAAATTTCACCCGACACAGAGGAAACATCTTCCTTATAATTCAATGTCAAGTGGAGCCGGGGACACACGGTGCTGCCGAGGGAGCCGTGCTTCCAGTGGAAAGCGGAGCAGAAGCAGAGCTCTTGGCGCCGCTGCCAGAGGCCGCAGGGACAGCCCCGGGGAGCGCGGGGCCCCCGGGCTCGCTTTGCCATCCCTGGCAGGTCCGGTAGCCCTGGGACCAGCCCGGTTCGGCTGCCTCCGCCCGGCACCACGGCAGGAGCACGGGGACCTGGCAGAGCCCAGAGCCCTCTCCAGTGGCCGGGCCACCCCGAGCCGTCCCCGGCAGAGTCACCGACGGGCTGCAACACGACACATGGACCCCGTCCCCTGGGCGGTCAGTAGTAACAGCCCAAATCCACACGTTGCAGGGGGAGGGAGAGAAAGCAGTGTACTGCAAACGGTGCGGCGGAGCTCCCTTCAGCTCTCCTGCCTTTAGGCAGCAGCACCGAGCCGCCCGCGAAGGCTGCGCCATCGTTTGTACCGTGGCTGAAGGGATGTGGGAACTGCAGCGCCCCGAGCCCCGCTTTGGGCAGGGGAACGGGGAAGGCCGGGGAGGGGGTCGCGGCGCTGCCAGGCTGGGAAAACGGCTGGGACCCCACCAGGGCCAGCAGCCTTCTCCCCCTTTCCCCCACCTCACCCCTTCAGCAATTCTCTTCCATGCCATTTTACAAGCCGCCAGCCGTCCCGTTGGCAGGCGAGCTCCAGCCTCCCGCAGCCCAGCATTAACTGATGGGGGAGCGAGAGATTTCTCCTCCCAAACAAAGGGCTTCCCAGCCAGGTCCGACAGCCCACCAATTCGGCTATTTACATTTTGAGTCAAATATGAAATCACCCGGAGGTTCCCTGGGGCTCCTGAAGGCAGGCGATGGGGGTGACCTTACCTACCAGTAGCTCAGTGTCAGACCCGGGCAGCCAGGGGCTCCCAGCTGAAGGAAGGGGGCGAGGGACAGCCCCGGCTGCTAGCGGGGATGCTCGGCGATGCGTGTTTCAGTAGAGAGATGGAAACACGACTGCTTTTAAGAGACACAAAACCACAAGTCTGTAATAAACTTGACCATAAAGATGTGAGCTGGAGCGCGTTCGACACCATCTTGGTGCTTATATCTCATTTACTGCGGCGCCCAAAGAAATACCTTCCGCAGGACACGACTGACTCCCACTCCGGGCTCTCCGGACCCTCTTTTCTCTTCCCTGGCACACAGCCCCGGCCCTCTGTGTGCCGGCAGCATGACTGGAACAGTTACTGGTGCAGAAAGCGGCAGTAGCATCCCGCGCCCACACGCAGAGCGTCCCTCTCCCGCTCCTCTTTATCTCCCTTGGCCACCCGGCTCGGCAGCGCTCCGGAGACGCTCCGCGCCTGCAGGCAGGCACAGCACGGCACCCGCGACCTCGTGGGGAGCCCCCCGCTCCCTTCCCGGGCAATCCAACGGCGCCCCACGGCCCACCCCATCCACAGCAAGGCATTTGCATCCCGCTTCCCAGAGGCGGCTCCTGCTTCACCTCAACTTCCCGCGATAAATCCTTATCGGGAGCGCCCGTGGCAAGTCTGCGGTGACTTTGTTCGTTTGTATTAGCTCTGCACAGATTAGCTCTTCGCAGCGCTTTGCCAGTTTATACAGATTTCTGATAAATGTTGTGACAGATTTTCCTGACTTTGGGAAAAAAAAAAAAAGAGCAAGGGGTTGGGGGGGGAGAAGGAGAGAGTCTTTGCCTGCCCACGCTTCAGATAGCGCTTTAGACATGAAATATTCATTGCTGTTCAAGCACGTAGGGTCTAAAAAACCAGTAAGCACTTGTATCTCCCCAAGTATAACGTTCCTCCCTTGCCACGGCTCCGGCAGCAGCTCTGGGTCTTGCTTCCCTCATGCACCACCATCCCTGGGACACCCGGCCCGGAGAAGGCAGGAATCCTCCGAAGGATGCTCCTCCACCCCCTTCTCCCTCTGCGCCCCAAGAAGGGCTAGAGGCTGCACGGGGGATCTTTAAGCCAGATTTGGGATGGTAGGTAGCACTTATCTCCTCCGGATTTACATCCCTGCCGTGTATATAGTAAATTCTGTGGATCGCCTTGACCATCGGTGCCGTCTCTCCCCTGTAACACTGATCTTTTATTCATCTCAATTCTGAGTGAACGCTTTCCAGACAGTGAAGACGACAATGAGAGCAGCGGGTATTTCGCCTTTCAGCCACATATTGAGACTGCTGAAGCTCCAAGCTTTTTTGGGAAGCCCAGGCTCCCTGCGTACCACCCGCAGAGTCCCGCCTGCACGGGACCCCGGTGCCGGACTCGGCCTGGCAGAGGTCATGGCTGCATCCGTAGCGATGCAGGTGTCTGAGTTTAAGCTCCTGCAATGCCCAGATCCCTCCGCGGGAGAATCGGGGTTGTGCAAAGGGAGGAGAGCACCAGCCCGGCCCGAGCCACGGACCACAACCTTCCCGGGCACTCCGCCTGGCGATGGAAGTTTCCAGCATCCCTTTCGCACGACCGTTCACTCTCTGCCAGGTTTACGTGCCTGCTATTAGCCTTCGGAGCTCTGATTTGTTTGCCTGTCATTTGGACAAATGTTGACGGGCAGAAACAAGCGGAGCTTTCTTCCGCTCCCCCCCCTCCCCTTTTCTTTTTCTACCTGCGCCCCCTCCATCCAGCACCAGTGACAACATCAAGGGAAAAGGGTGAACAACTGACCCATAAAAGAAATACAAGGCTTTGATAAAGATTAAATATTGTAGGAGTCATGACTAGATAAAAGCCTCAGACCTCAATGGAGTATATAAAAAAAGCAGCATATATATATATATACACACACACACACACAGAGGCAAGAAGACACCTTGCAAGTTTTATGGAGAGTTTGATGACCTGAACAGGCGTCGCTCCGAGTGGACTTGCCCTCACAAGCACGTCTCAAACGCGGGCTGAGGAATCTCAGCAGAGCAAGCGAGAATCCGAGCACGAGCAGGCGTCCCCCTGCCCTGGGGGCAGCAGCTTCTGCCCCCGCAGCTGCGCCCCGAGATCCCCCTCCCGGCTCCCGCAGCCCCCCGGGCAGGTCCCCGCTCTGCTCACCTACCTACGGCCAAAGCAACAACCCGTGGAAGGAAGAAAAGATAAAAGGTGCTGATGTCTCGCTCCGTCCCCACGTGCTGGAAGCGCCTGGAGCCCGGGGCGGCTCCATGGGAGAAGCCCATGGCCGAGGCTGGGGGCAGCGCACAGGAACGGCAGCCCTCCCCAGCAGGCTCTGCATGCGCGGGGGCAAGAGGAGAGCACGTCTCCTGTCGGACCAGAAAAGCGCGCGCAGAACATACAAGAAAAAACCGCGTTAAATATTCTCTTAACCCCGGGATAGGTTTCTCTTTCAGAGGCCTCGCTCTGCGGCGGGCAGGGGCCCGTGGTGGGGAATCACGTGCCCCAGAGAAGCAGCTGAAACGGCTTAAAGGAGGCAGAAACTGCTCTCATCAGGCACAGCCAGGAGATGGCCTCCATTAGGGAGATGCCCATGCACGAATAATCATCCCCCACACATGGCACGAACAGGCCGACGCAGCCGGCGTGAAGACATGGACTGCCGCGGTGCAGTAACGACGGCTCCTGCGAGCCTCAAGGACTTTTGCTGGGAATGCTTTGCATGGTCTGCTCCCAACTTTCCCAACAGGGAAAGCTGCTGGCCCGACCGGTGAAAACATACGGAGTTTCCATTGGACACACAGAGGGCGGCACATCCTCGGCGGGTCCTGCCCCCACTCCTCCTCTGCCCACACATCACTGCGAAACCGCCCGCTAAACCTCTCCAGCCTCCTGCTGCCGAATTCGCCGCCCGCCAGCCTGCTGCGGGGTTAATTCCCCTCCCGCTACTCCCTGGTCTTCCAAGTTACACACGTCCCAGGTCTGCTTTTATACACACACCCAGGCAAGCAACACACCACCCCCTGCTGCAACACAGCCGCAGGCAAATGCAATCCCCGAAGGGCCACAGGCACCTGATAAACAGGGGGGCCCTATCCCCACGGCTTCACAGACCCCCGGCCATATCTGCCCCCTCACCCTAAGAATCAGCACATCCAGGCGCACCCCGAGCCCCCCGAAAACGCCCCTTACCTGCAGAGCCCCGTCCTGCCTCCCTGCTGCATCGCCCAGGGGCTGCTGGGGCTGAGCACTAAGTACCCGCAGGTGTGGAACTGGGAATTGGCCCCAGCTGGGCAGGGGCAGCCAGCCACGGAGCCGCTCCAGCGTCCCCACCTCCGTGGCCAGCGCTGCTGGGGCGATGCTGGGGGGGCCGTTCCCGTGCCGGGGAAGGCCGGGAGCACTTGCTGCCCCTGGGAAGCGCCGTGCACCAGACACGAAACCCCGTTTTCCTCCCCTCATGCCAATCCTGCCGGTTTGCCTGAAGCGGGCAGAAAGCATTTGCCCGTGTCGTGCAGAAAACCACCTGCCTCCCCCGCTAGCCACTGCAAACCCCGCGCTGGCCACATGCACTCCAGAAGGGCGCGTGGCTGGTAGCCCCGACCCGGCCTCGGCAGGCTGGTGGCCTTAGAGGTGCCATCGCAGCAGCAGCAGCGTTAAAAGCTGCGTTGCTGCGGTGGGACTGCGCGGGAACCTCTGCCATCCCGGTTTCCAAGCGCCGCACAGCTCACACGGCTGATGGAAGGGCACCGGCTCCGCCTCTAGTCAGTTCTGAGCACCCCAAATGTTCATACTCCTAAGGCAAGCCCAAGCAGCCCCTGGAAGAGCTGACAAGAGTCTGGGCACTTGCAGACAAACCCGTGACGTTTGGTCAAGCCTGGCTCGAAAGCAGCCTGCTCGTGGCCTGAGCCAAACTGGTCGTCTCCCAGTGCACGGGGGTCCTTACTGGGACAGCGATGCCGGGAAGCCTCTGCCCCTCCGCCCGTCCCTCTCCCCAGAGCACCAGCTCCACCCCGGGCTCCCCATCCGAGCAGACAAGCAACCGGGCAAAGAGGAGCCAGAGAGTTCAGGCGGCGGCACAGGGAGAATTGGAGCTGCGCTCGGCAGCAAATGAGACGTTTAAAAACTGAGGAGAGCGACTGGTGAACATTAAATGCATTATAGATTTGCTGGAGGAGAGGCGAGCGAAAGAAAAGGTAGATCATTGACACCCCTCAG
This sequence comes from Alca torda, assembly GCA_008658365.1. Lineage (NCBI taxonomy): Eukaryota > Metazoa > Chordata > Aves > Charadriiformes > Alcidae > Alca > Alca torda. The sequence continues at coordinate 7,834,816 of CM018093.1, read as the reverse complement.
GCAACAGGGGGAAGATTTGTTTACGTACCGGTGTGTAATCAAGTAGGAACGAATGCGAGACACGGGGCCTTAATTTTTCATTTGCAATCAAGGCCACGAACACCTTTCCTTAGTCACAGAAAAACACTGCCATTCTCCTCGCTCCTGCTCAACAGCAGCATCACCCACAGAAGGGAAAATTATCCAGACATAATCGGGCTGATTACAGACAGGGACGGCCAGGGAAGGAGAGCTCTGGGGGCTGCCGGCACCTCCCGGCCACGCTCGGAGCGGGGCTCGGGCACCCTGGCCCCTGGCTGGGAGAGACTTCCCTGTGACACGGGAGCTGTTTTGGGAACACCACCAGCTTCACCCCTGGGCTGGGGCTTGGGGACAGATGGCATCCCTGGGATGGATGGCATCCCTGGGATGGATGGAATCCCTGGGATGGATGGCATCTCTGGGATGGATGGGATCCCTGGGATGGATGGGATCCTTGGGATGGATGGGATCCCTGGGATGGATGGCATCTCTGGGATGGATGGCATCCCTGGGATAGATGGCATCCCTGGGATGGATGGGATCCTTGGGATGGATGGAATCCCTGGGATGGATGGCATCTCTGGGATAGATGGGATCCCTGGGATGGATGGGATCCCTGGGATGGATGGCATCTCTGGGATGGATGGCATCCCTGGGATAGATGAGATATCCCTGGGATGCTGCGCCTGGGCTGCAGCTTGCTCCTGTGTTAAAAGTCTGTTTTCCAATGCTGGGAAAAAAGGAATCATCCCAGATAGTGTGAAGTCTCACACTGGACCGGTGGCTCTGCCGGACTCGTTGAAAGGACTCTAGGAGGAGGCGTTGATGCCGGGGTCCGGGCTGGGAAGCGTGGAAGAGCCTGCAAAACACGAATGCCTGGGGCATGGCACGAATACGGGGCACGTCTGCAGAGGCAGGACGGAGTTGCAGGCTTTCGCCCCGGCGAGGGGGGCACCGGGCAGGACCGGGAAAGACACCGGGTACGCGAGCAGAAGGCTCTGTATCCCAAATCCCAAGTGTTAACAGCCAGCCGTCGACACCCGGGCTGCGCAGGTAGGGCCGCAGAGGAGCAAAGGCAGCGAGGGATCCGCATGGTGTGGAGGAAGGGGAGGGAATCGCACTCATCCCAGAGGATGCTGAGAGCCAGCACGCAGGACCTGGGGGAGAGGCGAAGGGCTGCACTGCTACTGTCGGGGCACGAGGCACCACTTTGTTGAAGCCACTCAGAGGAAACCGGGATTCCAGAAAGTGCTCGAGGTCAAACGGAGCGTCGGAGGCTGCCAGCGGGTCTTTAAAGCCGACCCTGCTCTTCCCGGCACTTTGTGTCTCAGGGTCTTTTTACACACCGGGGACTCCTTCCCGCTTTGTACTCGGAGACGGGGGGAACCTCCCTCACCTCGCGGGGAGCGACATGGAAGCAGAAAAGGAAGACTCCAGCCCAGCACAGTGCGGAAGGGCACGAGAGTCTCTGCGTGCGGAGCCATTTCGGGGGGAGCGGGGGGTCACCCCCTTCCCAGGGCGATGGCCTCGAGTGGCTCCACAGAGCCGTTTGCTGGGGGGGAAACGGGGGGGCAGAAGCGGGTCTGGCTTACAGCATAGTCCTTGGACAGGCACGAAGCCGCATGGGGCAGCCGAACACCCCCCTGCTCCTGCCGGGGCTCAGTTCCCCTTCCATCCGGAGGTGAGAGTTCTCCCAAACCCGTTGCAGGCTGCCAAGCGCCCATGGATCCTCCCGGCCTTTGATTTCTGCCGCTGCAGGCCGAGCAACTGCCGAATTCCATCTATCCAGGCCCCTTTATCTATATTCTGCTTTTCTGTTCTAGCTACATGCTTTATTCCTATTCAAGCTGCGCTGCTCTAGGCCTATTCCTTACAGCGCTCCCGCTGCCGCCCTGCACAACAGGGTAAGAAACGGGGCCGGGAGAACATGGGTTGCGGGGTAATAGGCAGAGGCGCGTGGCTTAAACCCGCTATTAATTAGGCAGGCGGGAGCTGAGAGGGAGAAGGGCTGGGAGAGCGCGGCAGCCCGCGCCTGCCCGGCCGCGTGAGGCGCTGCCGGCTCCCTGCGAGCGGAGCCAGGGCGTCCATCCGCCCGGCCACGGCCAGGCTGGCGAGCGGGAGCGAAACGGCGCCGAGGAGGGGCGAGGGGAAGGCCGGAGGGGCGAGCGGGGAGCGCAGCGTACACGGGATGGGGAGACGTCCTGACCCGAGCGAGCGCGGGGCCCGCCTGCCCAGCACCCGCCGGCAGCGGAGCTGCCCATCCCGCGGCGTCTCCGAGGGGTTCTCCCTAGGAGAGCCTGTATGGCGAGGGATTGCCCTGCTCTTACCTTGCTTTGGTGGTTTTTGCGAGTCCCGGCAGTAAATCTGGCCCGTCCCGCCACAAACAGCTGCGCCTGCCCGTGTGCCGGGGCAGCGCCGCGGGTTTTGTGCCGGCCAAGCGCCCAAACCGGGCCCAATCCTGGCTCTTCCGGACCCAGCTCTTCCTATAATATTTAACTAGAGTTTGTTTGTTTCCCTAAAGTTTGTTTGTTTCCCTGACGTTTATCTATTTAACTGAAGTTTATTTCTTTAACTAAGTTTAGCGAGGGGGTTCGCAGGCCGCCGGCCAGCAGCCGGGCTGGCAGAGCTTCCCCCTCTGCGGTCACCGTTCCGTACCTTCCCCAAATCCAACCCCGCCGCCCTGCTGACCGCACACCCACATATTTCAGGGAAGAGCTTTGGCATACAGCAGGGAACGCCCCCCCGGCTGCCTTCTGGAGCAGGACAAGGCCGGTTTAAGCTTTTATTGGCCATTAGACTGAAATTATTTTCTGAGTTGTACTAATTCAGATGTTAAAATATTAGCCCGAGAGATGGAATTTGGCTTTTCCCCTTGACTGCAATTACACCGCCAGTTACGGCAGCGCTCATTTGGCTCGGAGGAGGGTGTCGTGCGTGAGGGAGATAATCTGCGGCGAACGGCTGGCAAATCGGACCCACCGGAGTTCCGGCCTGGCCGAGCGCAGGGGCTGAGCCGCGCTGCCCAGGCTCGCTCCGACCCTCCCCACGCTGCGTTCCCAGCGCTCCGCTCACCGGCGTACGAGGTGCAGACCCACAGGTTCTGGTCCCTGGGGAGTGGGATGGGGCCGGGTCTGGCATCCCCCCCATCGCTGCTGCCCCCCCGCCTGGGGGAGGGAGGGGAGCGCCATTCCCAACGGATGCTGTGGGAGTGGGTGTTATCCCAGGCCGCCGCCGCCTAGGAAATGGGATTGGAGCCTCAGGAAAAGCTCTCAGGCCCTTGTCAGGCCCCTGCGATGAGAAGCGGCCGGGCAGCACGGATCGACGCCAGCCCCACGCCCCCCCCAGCTCCCCGCGGCCCCCACCAGCAGCCCCATCGCAGTCACCGGCGCTCGGCAACTTCCACCGGCTGGGAGCGAACGTGGCGTTTCTCGCTGACGACTCCATGTGCCCTGAGCGTTCAAGGCCTGGACTTGTCGCAACATCAGCCTGGCAGAAAAGGCGGTGATTGTGCAAGTCCGACTCGGTTACTAGGTTAAAATAATTCCTCCCTATATTTGGTTAAAAAAAAAATAAAAATCAGGACTTGTGTTACCTACCTAATAAAATAATTGTGCAATTAGGACCAAGTAACTTCTGCAACTTGTGAAAATGTTAAGTTCAGGGCAAACGCCACATTCTTATTTTAAGTCATGATGATTTTCTTCAATTTCATAAAAACCTAGAAGTGTCCTTTTAATGACAAAGGCTCAACAGCTGAAGGGTCACGTCCGAAGGGCACACGTTTCTGCAGCTGGTCACTAGGGATATGTGATTCACCAGGACTAGTTTTTTAATGTTACTGTTTTCAGCTTTCCCCAGCAATGTTTTTCTATCTTCATGTCTGAAAAGTTCATGCAAAGCATTTAATCAAGAAAGGGATTTACAGTTTCTCTTCATCTATTTGCCAGAAGAGCAAAGAATCAAAGTGTTTTGGTAGGAGCAGGAAACGGGAAGAAAAGTGCTACTAAACAACCCTTAAAAAGCTGAAAGATGTGGACTAGTAATAGGATGAATTGCAGACTTTGTTATTTTAATTCCTGGGAACCCCTGGGGCTGCGGAAGCTGGTGGGAAGCTGGGACCTTCTGGGACGCCGGACGGTTTGGCTGGCGAGCTCTGCGTGGCCGAGGACGGAAGGGGGGAGACGGGGGGGTGCGATCCAGGACACGGGGAAAACCGGTCGTCCACGCAGGCCTCGTCGCTCCCAGGGACACAACGAGGTAGAAATGAGAACCTTTGGAAGCTGCAGCCGAGCTGCGGTGGCTTCTGCGGCCTTCGCCAGCAGCACTCCCTGTTTGGGTTCCTTTCCCGAACAGATGGACGCTGCGGCGTGAAATCGCCGAGATGAAAGGCGGCAGCGGCTGAATGCAGCAGGGAAACGGCCGGGCCGGGCAGGGCCGGGGATCCGGAGCCTTGGCAAAGGTAACGCAACCCCAGCGCAAAGCAACCGCACTGCCTTCGGCGCTGGCACAGCCACCGGCAACAGGGACGGCTGGATCCGGGGCGGGATGAGCGAGCCGCACGCGGCCCCAAATAAATCATGAGCCCTCTGACACGTGGCCGATTAGCTCCCAGCCGTGGGGAACTACCGCCGCCGAGCAGCAGCGGCGGGAGCGTGATCGGAGACAGGCCACGTCCTCGGGGAGGAGTGACGACTCCAGCGACGCAACGCGTCAAATTAGGGATTTCAAAGAGCCCATCCCCATTGCAGCACACAGAGAGGGATACTCAAGGCATCTCATGACAAAGCGAATGGGGGGGTAAATCCGGTTGTGGTGTTCGTGGCGTACGCACCACTGGGGTATCCGTGTGTCTAGACAAGCGACGCGGGCCGGCTGTACCTACTGCGGCGCGGAGATGCTCTGCACGCCCTGCGGTGGGGACCAGCCTTTTCTCCCAACGCCGCTCAAAATCCAAGAGGTCCCAGACTCGAGGATGCGCCGTTAACAGCTCGGCCCCTTCATCCCTCCCCCGGGCGAGAGCGTCTGGGCAGCCCCAGGCGGGACCCACGAGGGACCGTGTCTGGCCCCCGACCGCTGCCACATCCAGGTGGAACACACCAGGTGCCATGGTGGAACGGGGCTGAACAACAACCCAAACGATCACTCTGTTTGAGCTGTGCCGCATGGAAATGCCACCACCCGAATCACCGTGATCGTAAAGGGCTTGGGGAAAGGGGAAGGACCCGGTGGGAAAGGGATGCGTCTGCGTCTCCGATGCCGTAACCTTGCTGTCGACACCACCGGCGTGTGACACACGGCGGCTCCACGCGGGAAAAAGCATCACGAGCCAGCATCGGGGACCTGCGATTGACAAACTCTCGCCAACTGAAATAAAAAAATAGTCCCCAATGGAAGAGCGCACGCCCGTATCCATTCCATCTAAGAACAGCTGCTTTCTCTGGCTTGCCCTACAGCTTTCCCCTCGCTGTCACAGTTTCTCTAGGAACAACTTTGCTTCCCAAATACCTACACTAGAAGCAGCAAGCGCTCGAGAGCGCCGAACGCCGGCCGGGCAGCACCACCAGCTCCAGCCCCGGCGCGCGGCCCCTCCCAGTCCGGTACGGCTCGCGTACGCACGGGCACCGCGGCAGCGCCTCTCGGTAGCAGCTCCTCAGCAGCGAGCCACCGCTGTTCTCCTCCTCCTCTGTCCCAGACATAAAAGATTGATGCTTCTAATTTCGGCACTGCAGCTGCCTCGTAACCCCGTTTCAGGAGACGCGGCGAAGGGAAACGCGGGAGGAGGAAGGGACGCCGGGATCATGGATGGCTCCGCTGAGGGCGAGCGGTGGCGAAGCCGATTCCTCCTGGCGGTACTTTTCGCTGGGGTTGGGTGTTCCGAGGCGAACCGACATCCCACATGGTGACTCTGAAATCCTCAGCGTTTTAAAGGGAGACGCAAGAAAACCTGACAAGAGGCAGAACGGCACGGGAGATCGGAACGGGGCGGAGGGGGTCGCGTATCTCAGCGCTCACCTGCCATCGTAGCGTGGAAATCTGTCTGCTGTTAAAAGCTTGTGTACGGGGCCGCCCCCCCCCAGCAGCTCGGGCAGGTTGAAATACCAGCCGCAGGTCAACGTTCTCCGTAAGGAAACACCAGGGCAGGTACCCAGCATGGGAAGACGGGATCGGGGCGAGCTCACAGCAAGGTCCAGCCCACGGACAAACTCACCCGAGACGATGGCCCGTTACGGCCTCTGTCGCGGCAGGGCATAAAGAGCGCAAAACGAGCTGGAGTTTTGTAACATTAATTTTTTTTTATTAAGAAGACAGATATTTTATAGTACTTCTTTTCCTTTGTAAAAATGGTATACATGAACCAATACAAAATGTGAATGGGAACAGATGGATATGTAGTTTCTTACATTGTCACATCTTCCATGGACACCTTAAAACAGAACTGGCCTAAGGGGAAAAAACGAAAAGGGCGGGTGAATAAAGAACAAGGTTGTTTAGCATCGGTTCCGCCTCCTTCATTTGTAATATGCCTTTAAACAAGGTTGTTCTTTCTTCACGCTTCGAAATCCTAATGATCTAAAGCTGTACAAAGTAATACTCAACAATACATTTCAAACAGTGCACTGTATACTGAAGAAAAAATACATAAACCGATATACAACTAAAATTCGTAATTTCCTGTTTTTTATCCTGTTTTTCTTCTTTTTTTTTTTTTTTTTTTTTTTTCCAATGCGTGGGGCCGAAATTTTGCAATCTACCTGAGACGGAAAACACCAATCAAAACACATGAACCTGAGACATGTCAACATTGTAAGTCAAAGTTACATCGGTAACACTGCACTACTGTACACTTCCAAAACAAAGATGGGCTGCTCGAAACCAGGCTGCCGATCCCGCCCCCGCGCCTCTGTGTACCGTGAAAGCCCCCCGGCCCCCCCGGGACGCGAGGCGGCGGCGGTGCTGGAGGCTCAGGAAAGAGCTGCGCTCGACAAAATCTGCTCGGGGCAAAACCAAAGGGTGTTTCGGCGAGGTTCTTCTCCTGAAAAGGGGAAAGACAGAAGACTGCCGGAGAATGGACTCGCGCTCTGCCGTCAGGCCATCCCGTTCCCAAAGGACTCCCGCATTGTAATGGTTCTGCCAAAAACAACAATTAAAAAAAAAAAACAACCAAACAAAACAAAATGCACGAAAACGCTTCCCCCGAAACCCCTAAAAAAAACCCCCAACCTGACGCTAAGATTAATGTTTCCCTTAAATAAATCAGCATACATTTTCCACATAAACACAGTAAAAAAAAGTACCGCTCGAAATCCAAGTTTACTCACCAAAAAAAAAAAAAAAAAAAATCAGCATATATAATTTTAATACCGTCTTCTCACTGCGGGCAGCTGCCTGTCACTGCGGATTCTAATTTGCCCAGATTCTCCTTTTCACCTATGGCTTTGTAAGTCAGTCAGCACTGCCGTTTTAACGCCAGTTCCCACGGTTGGCTGAGCGGGTAGAAAAAAGGCAGTTTGGCCGGTCCGGCTGCTCGGCTCCTGCGCCGGGGGGAAGGTCCCCGTGGCCGCGGTGGGATGGGAGAGGACGGCTGGAGCCGCGGGCTCTGCCTCCTCCGGCCCCCGGCAGCGGGACGCAGCGGTCCCCGGCGCGGCGGGGAGACGGGCTCGGCATCCCCGCGGGGGGAAACCCCCGTCCTGCTTCCCCGCGGCCGAGCAGCGCCTTTGCCGAGCTCCAGCCCCTTTCCTGGCCGCCAGCACGGCACCACCTGAAACACGGGCAGCCACCAACGCGTTCTCGTCCTTCGTCTATCCGAGCCTTGAGGACGACAGAGGGGGATGGGAGATGGGCACACTGAACTGCAAACTACGGAATCTAAAATGTGCTGGTTCTCCTCCGATGAGCTCGAGTTTGGAACGGAAACGGTGAAGAGAAAAAGAAAGAGAAACACCTTCAGAGAAAGCCACCTACTCCAAGGGGTCCCAGCAGGCAACTCCAGAAAGGGACCGGGAAAGGGGAAACGAAGAGCCACAGAAACCCGAAGGGAACTAACGCACAGAAGCCCCTCTTCTTCCCAGCCTCCCCCCGACCCCCACGAACAGAAATTAAACAAGGCACAGAATCTTCTGCAAATGACTTCACTAAACTAAATCCAAGCTGGACTTGGCCAAAAAAAGAAAACCCAAACAAACTGAGGTGTCGAACAGCAGAGTGTACTTTACGAGGAATATTTTTACACAGCAAATCCCGGACCCACCCAGCCTCACCGCTCTCCACCCATTTGCTTTTTTTTTTTCGTTAAAAAAAAAGACACAAGCTGGTTGCAACTTCCAATATCGCTGTCTCTTTAGCGTTTAAATAGGGCCAGTAGTAACCGTCCACGGTTGGACACCTCATAGAAACCAAGGCTGCTCTAGATGAAGTACTCCTTCTTTTCTTCGGAGTTGTTCTGTCCTCCCTCTGCATTGATGATGGCTGTGTCTGCGTCGGCCGCATCGTCTGCTCCTTTGGCTTCGTGAGTGAAGTACGTACCTGCAAGGCAAGCGGGAGGCTGCGCGACTCGTCGCCCCACGCGGCGCCAAGAGAGGGCGAGCCACGAAGCCGCCAGCGGAAAGGGAAAAAAACACCTCAACCATGAAAACACCGGGCTGGGGCACGGGAAACCGGTGCCGGGAAGAAGCAGGGCTGCTGCTGCCTGGCGCGGAGCCCCCCGCTCCTGCTCCTCGGGAGCGGCCGGGGTTGGAGACCCCCAGGACCGACCACGCTCCGGGCACCCCCGTCCCCTCTCCGACAGGCGACGGCGTGTCCCGCTCTGCGCCGTCTGACTCGGAGCAGAAATTAGGTCACAGCTATTTCCCCCTCTCAGAAGCACACCAGTATCGGTAAAATTGCGTTTTATACGCTTTACTTAAAGGAGAGAAATCTTTCATCTCCACTTTCTCTCTCCCCTAATGTGCTTTGGTTTTGTGGGTTTTTTTTCCCTTTCTCCTCTCTTCTCAGCATTATTCACTCCATCCCGGCTGCGGTCATACCCAGCCTCTCATCCTCTGTCAGCTTTTCCACACGTCCTACGTAACCCCCCCGTTCACGTCAACTCCTTCGTACAAACACATACAAGGGGGACCGCTCGCAATTCTGGGGGCGGTTCGATTTGCTCTGGAAGGTGTAACGAGTTCCCAAAACGGACCGTTTTACACAAACCCAAGCTCACGAGGCACGTGTATGAGCTCAGGTCAACTGCGTTTTGTAGAGGGACCCCCAAATTCCCGTTGGAGGCTGCGTGCCGAGGCACTGGCTGCGAGCTCTGGGGATGAGCCGAGCTGTGCGGCTCCGCGCGCCGTTGCTCGCAGTAATTGTCTCCAATACCTGGGGCCATCACAGCAGGCGCCGCGGGCCCTTCGAGAAGAGCTCAGCGTGCCCCGTGGCGTGAAATGCTGCTCCAGAAAGAGAACGGACCTGGTCTGTCGGGCGTCCTGCTGCTACCACGCCTTGGAAGGGAAGGTCCTCCCCTGTACCACCACCCGCCGGCCTCGGCGCTGGCACGCCGGGTTCAGGCACTGTCTGGGGTCAACCGCTGTGCTCCTGCCCTAAGCCCCGGTGCCCAGAACATCCATGGGCTGCTCCCGCCTTCCTCCTTTTCCCCTTCCCAAAGGCCCTTTGGGAGACATCCTTCCAGAGCAACCAAGGCGGGGGGTCTCTCGCATCGGACAGACCACCACGAGCAAGGGGAAACTCGTACCACCTCCTCTCTTTTTCCAGTTTCGGTCTTTGTCTTACCTTTATGTCTGGCAAAATATCGCCCTAAAATGATGAGCAGGCAAAGCATGGCAAACACGACCACGGCCACGACGCCACCAACCACCGCATGGTCCACGCTCCGAATGGCCCCTTCCTCACCTGCACGAGAATCTGTTGAGATCAGAAGAGGAATAAGAATTCGGGACTTATTACGATGCGCTCTGAAGGGTTTGGCTGCAGCTGCTCTCGGATGGGAAAAGCCACCCTTGCGCTCTCCGAAGGAAAAGGGGTAAAGCACGGAGCTATCTAGGCAGATGAGTTCGGGCAGCGGAACGGCGCCCAAAGCCGAACTGATCTGGCGGCTGGACTCGCAAGGTGTTCTCCGCTACAAGCAGCAGCACTACGACTACGCACGTGGAAGACAGCTGGGAGAGGGAGAGGAGAGATGGAGTTGGTGGTGGGTACGTGTTTTGGGGAATTTCCCTAGAACGCTCCCCAAATTTCAACCTCCCCGGGGGATGGGGGCACAGCGAATAGTAGCTCAATAGGGGAACATTAATCGTTAGCTCTGGAGAAACATCATTAACGAGTGCCCTGCTGGAAACATTTCAACTTCAGCCCAACAACTCCTTGACCAAAACCCAACCGACCCAGCATGGTGAATGCGTCCACAGCCATCCTCTCCCCCAGCCCAACACGATTCCATCGGGAAACACAACCTTTGCTCTTCAGCGCAGTTCTCGATGCTGGAAGACAGGGAACTCCTGACTCGGACTATAAGGACCTCTTCAAAAGCAGAGAGCGAGCAATAATTGTACAGTGCCTCCAACCACTTTATTTCATTTCTTTAACTCCTCACCACGCAATTAGTCGTCTTTCATAAGCGCCTCTCCCTCAGGAGGCCGTCACCCGGGAGAGGAATGACTTATTTGGCGGAGGAACAACTCCGCAATGAACCCAGAATGAGCTATGGCCGTGTAAAATGAATGTATAGCAGTGTAAACAATTTTAATTTAAGAACGCAGCTACATCAACCCTCACTGCAATCCTAATGGCAACCGAGATTTATAACGTAGTAAAAAACAATTATTCTCCCGTTGATTAATACATTAACATTTTGGAATAGAAGCTAAACCATTGTCTCTTTTTTTTATTGAGTCAAGCGCGACACCTCCATTAAAATGATTTACTGGCCGTACCTTACAATTTAAGCACAGCAGCAACAGAAACGGTAAAAATCTTTTAACTTTACATGATTTGTGAAGTCATATGTGAAGGATTTACCATTTAAATCTTTCACTACAAGAAGCACATGGCCTATAAATCTGTCCCGCATGCAGTTGCCCAGGCACCTAAGAGAAATGCATTTTACCAGGCAGACTGAGAGTGCAAATGCAAGTCAATTTTTAAGAAAGATTTATCTCCGTCTCCCTCCAAAGAACAGAGCAAATCTCTGAAGCCTCCACCTCTAATAATATTTGAAGTTTATCGATCAAGCGTACAGATCCGTGACAGCTAGAGGTAATGGTGCTCTTTTGAGCTGAAACCTGATACAAAGCTTTCCAGCAGCAGCCCGGGATTTACGCTTTCTATCGATATTTCCAATTCTGCTCCAAGATTAAGGACCGAGGGACCTAGGTAAGTAACTCGTGACTGAGAGCACCATCAAGCGCCTTGTAATTAAAACAATTTGAGAAAAAAAAAGCCTTCGAGTGCTTCTTGGAGTAACTCCCGGCAGCGGGATCCTGGGCCGAGCTGGGACAAGGCTGGCACAAGGCGGACGTTGCGGGACACGGCAGCCAGCGGCCTCCCAGCGCCGCGGGCAGAGGGTCCTTGTCAACAACCCCTCTGACGAGCTAAAACCCGGGGCGAAAAACAAAGATTCCAAAAGCACTCGCTGCCGCACCGTGTAAATCCCAGTCGTTTCCCTGTGGGAAGAGCGTGCCAGAGCAATCCGAGAGCACGGGAGAGGGAGGGATGCTTTGTCCGGTCTCCGGCAGGAGCAGACCGTGTCCTCAACGCCTCCCGGCCCCGCTCGCCGACGGGGAAGCGGCCCAGCGGCGTGCCAAGCGGCCCGCCTCGCCCGGACAAAGCCTCTGCCGCCTGCCTGGGACAGAACCCGGGGAAAACCAGCAATCCCGGGCATTCCGGGCAGCGCTGCCCGAAGACAGCCTGCTGCCTGCGCCTCCCACCTCGCCCAACCCGGGCCTGGAAAAGTTTACTCTCCGCAAAGCACCAAACCCGGCTCATCCGCTGGAGCAGCTGCTTTCGACAAGCTCCACTCCGTATTTTAAGTGGTTTTTTTTTAGAAACTTAGGACCCGGTTCCATGTGACTGCCCTACGGAGGTGACAGCAGCATCCCGGGCTGGGAGGATGAATGTCTGGTTGACATCTGGACCAGCTGAGGAGAACAAACACACTGAGTTACGGCTCTATGATGTGCTTAGGGCAGGATTTTGCATCAAGAGCCATTTTCTCTTAATCACCACAAATTAAAGCTCTGGAAAGAGGAGGCCTGACGGGGGGGTCGGTGGGCTCCTCCCGGTAGCCCATTCCCACCGACCCGCGGCACCCCAATGTCCCCCCGGCGTCCCCGCCATCGGCATCCAGGTGGGAGCAGGGAGATAGCCCTTCCCGAAGAAGGGACTTCGGCATAAAGCAAACAGTTCTGGCCAGAGCAGTTTATTCAGTCCCACTGCGTCCACTGGGACACGCAGGGCCATTTTTCTTAATTATTTCTGTTAAAGAAGACCTCTGCGAAGTGCCAGCCGCGTGGCTAAATAGTTCATCTTCCAGCTTACGCACTACATAAAAATTAAAATCTGTTCCGAGGAGGCCTGGGATGGTTGCGAACCGTGCGGCCGCCAGCCCGCGAGGCCGCGGTGGCGCACCCCGCCTTCCGCCGTGCCCTGGCTCTGCGTATACGAGGTCGGCAGCGGCGGGAGGCTCCGGGGGTCTCGCTGCGGCTGCGCGGGACGTCGATTCCCCGGGAGCGACACCTGTAACCGCGGCAGCACCGTCCACCAGCGAGGGGTTCCCCCGCCACCGTCCCCGGCCCAAAGGTGACACTGCCGGAAGGTCCATCTTCAGCAGAGACGCCACATTCAGAGGCATCGAAAGACTTCTCAAAATTAAATCCGCCTCGTATCTTTTCCACGTGGCATCGATTTGCTCTCCAAAGGTAAACTACTTGCAATTTTGAAGAAAAGTTCAAATATTTGAAATTCTTTTAGGCCGGCCACGTATGTTTTCTTCTACGTAGGCAGGGAAGTAAACCCGAGACACCTTGAGAGGCCGGGGACCACCATCCCCCGGCAAAGCCAGCGATGCCCACGGCGCTGCCAACGCCGCTTTCCTACTCCAGCCCTTAAGTGAAACTCTCCAGTGATGGCTCTTCCACACAAGCCACTCCAGCGGGACGCCGTTCCCTTTGCCGGACACCCCTCCTTCCATGCCCCCTCTCCGCCTCAGCTCCCGCGTCTCCTCAAACTCCACCTGCTCCGCGGCAGGTCCCGGTTCTGCCCACGGCGGGGGAGGACGAGGCAGAGCCGGGGGCTGCCGGCCCACAGACCCCCCTCGGCAGCTCCAAGCAAAGCACCTCGAACGCCACCAGCGCAGGAGCCGCCACTTCATTTTCTGTCACTCACAACCTCTTCGGCAATTAAAAATAAAGCATCAGGGCTGCGGAGCAAGGAATAATTCCCCAAATTTGCGCCAAGAAAGAGAGACTTGACCTTAAAAAACGGATTCTGCTTTAAGATGCTGCCTCCGATTCACAAAAGCTATTCCCGCTTCATATCTATGATTAAAAAAGAAATCACAACTTTATTACTGAAGAGGGAACAGACGAGATGGCAGGAACTGACAAAATGCCACATTATTTGCTAATCCTAATATGTTATTCTTCCTTAAGATTTGCTTTTCTCAGCACCAATTCAATTATAGATGCTACAAATCCTTCTGACATTTAATTCCCTCTTGTCAGAGAGTAGTAAATGTATACACGCAGAGCTTTCCCATTAAGATGTTAATATATATTGGAGCACGCTGGCCTTTAAACCGAATTGGCAGAATTTTTTCTACCCGGGGTTTGTTTCTGGTTTGCTTGTGGGTTTTTGGGGGCTGGGAGGGGGAGGAGGGCGAGGAGGGGACGGCGAGGTGCAGACACCGCTGCGTGTTGCCACCAACACGCGCGGCCCCGGGGCCCCTCGGCTGCCCCCCATGTCACGGGGGGGTGCTTTGCCCGACGCCAAAGCACCTTAAAGGAAAACTGCAGCGACGATGGTACAATCCACTCGGGAGAACTGCAGAGATGCAGGGAAAAAAAATAAAAATAAAAAAATCAATTTTCCTTTTAAAGTGCTGCGAAGCCTCCCCCGCGGGAACAGGCCGGTCGTGCCCGGCATTAGAGGGATGCCAAAATTTTGGTCTGATGGAGCTCGAAGCGCTCTGCGCGAGACGCAGCTCCGGACGCAGCAGCAGAGAGCACTCTAGTCCCACTGCAAGTGGTGGCCAGCGAGAGACTTTGGTAGCTTTAAATCCGTTTTGGCGTTATTATTGTAATCAACCGCCCATGCAGTCAACAAAAGAGATTATACCACTTGAACGCGAAGCCTGAAGTTTTCCTTTAACAAAAAGTGCGACTCAAGAAATGGTACGTAGACCATTATGGTCTACGTACCATTTCACGGTCTAGGCAGAAGAGGAAGGCATTTGTGGCTGGTTCCTCCTTGTCGCCACGCTACCGCCACGCTACCGCCACGCTACCGGCACTTATTGCGAGCCAGGGCGGCCTGCAGCAGACGGTCAGCTGCTTACCTGCCATGCAAGTACTGTCAACTACCACCTGCGTTTTAAACCTCCCAGGTCATAGTTATGTGGGTGGGGTTTTTTTGTGTGTGGGGGGAGACACTTTTTAAAAAATAAATGTATTAACGGTCTCAATTTCCTAACATTTTTGCAGATGGAATTGTTTCAAAATAGCTTTCTGTGGCCTGGCTCAAGGGTACAAAAAAGCTGGCAGATTTTAGCCGCATCCTCCGAACAATGTGGGTCAAGCGCTTACAGCGAGGTTTAGCAGATGGAAGACTTTCCTCCTCCCACCTACTCAATAAAAAGGTTCCATTTGATTCTCTTTTTTAATGAGGCCTTAAAATATATCTATATGTATCTACGCATATTCCAGCTTCCACTCCCTTTTAAGCGGCCGCTTCTCAGGATGAAGAGAAAGCCCGGACTGGGCCTGGCTGTGCTGGCCAGCACTTTAAATCTCAATTATACCCCCTCCGAACTCTATTAATTAGGCTCAAACCACTTTATTTTTAGCTCCAGTGCTCCCGGAGTTCTCGGGTGCGGGTGCTGGGAAGCTGGAAAAGCCAGGTTTGGGATCTGCAGCACCATTCCCGGGATGATTCCTGCTCCCAAAGCGTCCCTCACCACCTGCCCTGGGGGCTCCCGCCCCGCTTCCCACCACGGGTCTCCGTCTCCCAGTACCAGCGCTGGGGGCAGCACCGGGAGATGCCACCTCTCCCATGGCCACTCTGTTCCCATCGGACGCCTGCTGCGCGGGTGCTCCTGCCTCCTGGCCTCGCTTCTGGCCTTCCCGCCTGCCTCTCCTTTGGTAGACCAACGTTTTGGGATATTTCTGGGGTACCTCCGCCCGGCCCCGAGCTTGTCCTACGCCCACTTCTGCTGTAAAAGCAGAAAACCGATGGAGGTTTTTTGTGAAAGCATAGTATAGATGTTAATTTTGGCATATTTGGATTTCTCGCTGCGATCCCACAAAAAATTTTCCTCCTGTTTCTGGGTGAAAATTAGCTTCAAGCTGCCGATGCAGGACAACACGGGCTGAACCTGCGCGTGCGTATCTAAGTTTATAGACTCCGACTCCATCGACAGCTACGGCGCCTCCCGCGTTACCCTCACACCTGCACCACGGCAGGGAAAAGGAAACCTACATCAACTGCTCTGCACAATTCCGAACTTGGCGATCTTTCCTTCCACCCGTTAAAGTTCAGTTAATTAAACAATTAACACACCACCGTGACTTAAGCTCCCACACGTCACTGCTGGTGATGACGTGGCTGCTAATGGCCTTAAGTCACTTGTCTGCTTCTGGAAAACTGGTAAAGCCAACTGTTCCTCTCTGCTACCAGGCAGGAAAGTCAACGCTAGAACCGGCATCTTCCCACCAAATTAGCCGCTAATTCTTTGGTGGGATGGAGTTTTCCAAACCACAGAGCAGCACCAGTGGTGGGCAGGGCTGGGGGAAGAACAGGCTGCCGTTATTCCAGAAGCACTCTGAAGCGCATCCCCGCCACGTGGGAGGCCAGCGCTCACCGCCGGAATACGGCGGGATGAGCAGTGACGCCATTCATTACGCCAGCGCGGCAGTAAGCGCGCTACCCCTGCTCTAATTTACTGATGGACCGTTAAAAGAGTGGCGTCAACCTGTTTGTCGTATTGTAATTGGATTTCGGCTAATTTAAGCCAGAGAAATTCGAGGATTTCACCCTTCTTCAATCAATACGCTCCCCTTCAGTGACCCACTTCAAGAGCGCTTCATAAAAAATAATGCCCTCTCTTTTAATGAATTTAACCCTACGACAGGTGCTCAATGTCTATCGCTTGCTCCTGCAGCCTCCTCCCTGCTGGAAAAGGGAGCCCCGCCGGCAATCGGCAGCCATCGATTCATCAGCAGCCCCCTCGAACAAAGGTGCTCATCGGGTTTGGACGAGTTAATCAAACCCGACAGGCGGGTGCCTCCCGGCCGCTGTACCAGAGGTGCACCGGCACTGGGAGCGGGGGGAGCGCCGGGCACCGCAGGGGGCCGGGATACAGCCGTGCCGGACGGGGAGCCGGCGCCTCCCGCCCGGCGCACGCAGCAGCCCGTGTGTACGTACGTACACCCCTGCCCGTGCCCCCGTACGCACGCCCAGCCGCGCGCCCGCGCTCCCCAGCCCCGCGGGGCTGCCGAGAGGCTGCGGGAGCCGCAGCCCCGGGGGTGCGAGGCCAACCCTGCCCAGACCCCGCCGTCTCTGCGCCCCAGGAGCCGGGGGAGGTTTGCGAGTGGCACGGACACACACAGCTGGACCAGGAGAAGCGAGGACAGCTCTGGAAGCTAGCTACCTGGGCGGAAGGCAAGGGATGCATTACTTAATTGCACAGTTGGCAGGGCCTCCGGTGAAGCGTTTAGCGGGACGGGAGCACCTGCAAGGAACAGCAGACTGAGCAAACACCGCCGCAGCACCCCGCGCTCACCGCACCGCCGTCCGGGCACGCACCCCGGCATCCCCCGTACTCTCCTGACGGAGAGCTGGGCTCCAGCACCCACCTGGACCCCCCCATCTGACAGCCCCAGCCTGCCCAGCCCCGTCCGCAAAGGGGATGCCCTGGATTCAGCAGCAGCCCCCTGGAACAAAGGTGCTGATCAGGTCTGGATGAGTTAATCAAACCCGATGCCGTGCCCCCGCAGCCTGGGCACGGCTGACGGGATGGGGACAGACCGGCCCGGGGCCCCTTCTCTAGTGACACCGGCGTATTTGGCTGGGCACGATCACCCTTTGGGTGTCCACAGGTAACCAAGAGAGCAACAAGCAAAATCTTGAGATTCTTAGGGAAAAAATAATAAAAAATCAGGAGTCAAAACGGATGCTGCAAAACGGGTGTCTGGCAGCGCACAAAGGCCGCCCGCTCCTCTGCCGGCCGTCGCGGCGGCGGCGCCTGCGCTGCTTCCTGCAAAGCTCGGGGGAGATTTTGGCTCGCACACAAGCGTCAGAAACACGGGAACACCAAGCTGTATGCTGGGGAAAAGGCGCTGCCCATCGGGCACGGCCACAGCTCCTCCGTGGCCGGCACCGCGGCACCCGAGGGGAAGGCACGGCTGCTGGCAGACACCCATTTTGAGGAATTCCGTTGGGGAATTGTTTCCTGTTCTTCTCTTCATTCACCAAAAAGTGCATTTTCTTTAAAAAACACAAATCAAAATAGTAATGCAGCTTATCAGAGCAAAACAATTACTTCCCATCCGCACAGCGATAATATTTGACAGACACCTAGTGCTTCTTACCGATGGGATCTGGCCCAGGCCTGCAACAATAATTATTAGTACGGCTCAGGAGTTAGAATTCTGACACACTGCATCAATCCATCGTTTCTAACCTCTTGGCCACAGCATACCTATAGTGGCTTGTAGAGGAGGTGCCGCTGAGCTGATCACAGCATTTGACAGAGCGAGATGAGGACTCGGGGCTTGGCTTTTTTTGGCCTTGCTTTTTGCCCCGTGTCGCCCCCCGAAGGGGACAGGGTGGGAATGGGCTCTGCCGCCCCCGGCCCCACAACCCCCCTCTGCGGAGATGCTCTGACAAACGGGAGCAAAGAAACCCAAAAACGGGTGCACTTCTAAAAACGCTTAGGAAGACCCTGGCAAAACACGAGGATCAGAGGTTTACGACATCCGCAGCGCTGGGACGACCCCGCTTTGAATGTACCAACTGCGCCTCTGAAGATGCTTTCAGTTCTTATCTGGATTGGCGCTGATTCACAAGGACCAGCTACGAGGACGTTATTATTTCCGTTATTTATGTAACTTTCAGCCCAGCGTGGATAAAAAGAGGTTCAAACCATTTACTTGGCTCTGCCTCCGCCGATAAAACCTCCTTTTTTCCCCCCAAAGTGATACTCCTACCGTGAGAAACCGCCACGCAGCCGAGACGTAGCGCCGGCCGCTTTCTTAAAGGCGGTTTCACACAACGGGGCAGAGTCCGGAGTCGGACCAACATCCAGTTTCAACTCAACCCGTCTCCAAATTCAGCGTTCAAAAAATTCCGGCCCAGCAGCTGGGAGGGCCCCGGGAAGGGCGTCTCCCCGCTCCGCGCCCTCCCGCCCCCTTTGCAAGGCTGCCGCAGAAACGGGTGCCAAAAGCAAAAACGGGGCGGAAAATCCCAAGGGGAAAGAGCGGACATCCGAGCTGCCAGACCGTGCGTGGGAGGAACGGCCACACCACAGCAACTATACAATGCGACATGGCCAAGATGCAGAAATCAGAGTGGAACCAGTATCTAGCGAAGAAGAGCAGCGGTGTACCTACGTACTAGCCCTTACCTGAGAGATCCCCATAGTCCAGCTCCTCTGCCGAATTGGGCAACTGAGTAAAGCCTTACAAGTAAAAACAAACTCATTTTTCTCTGCGTTTCTCGAGCGACAAAAAAAAACAACACACTTAAGAACCGAGGATGAGATTTCTTGGGGGGGGAAAAACAGAATGCGTCAATCACTTGCCATCTTCTGCCCGTTCGGGCAGGGTGACTCGTATGACAGAATTGCAATAATTTCCTTTATTACAGACAGAAACATTCCTCAGTCTACACTGTTGGCACACAAAACATGGAATCAAAGTCACTCATTCATAACAGCATGCAAAGACCCCCAAACTCTGTCTTTTGGTCATCGCGGGGGGCAATCTCCCAATTTAGCCCAGTGCAATTTAGGTTCTGTATACATACAGCAATGTCAAATTTTCTTCCAATTTCCCCCAAACTTCAATCTTTTTTTGGTAAATGTTGACAAGCCGGGCAACGTATCAATTAGTGAGTATTGCGGATCGCGCTTCCGTACCGCAGGGCATCTGCGCGTGCGAACCGCAGGCTGCATCTTCTGCAAAAAAAGAGCTGACAAAACCTTTCTTTCATTTCCCAAATTTGATGCGTTTTTGGAAAAAGTATCTGTCCTCAAAGCTGATAAAGCAGTTAGGTGAGACACGCTTTCCTGACCCCAAAAGGCAGCGGACGCTGTCCGTAAAGCCATTATTTTCTGTTTTGAAAATATTGTTTATCTTTATATTTCCCCTGAAGGGGCAGCACCGTCACCGGCTCTTGGGAAACCTGGCGGCGTGAGCCCGCCCATGGCTAAAAACATTGACTTTCTTTTAAATGGCCAAGATGTTAATGCAGCGCAGTCGATGCCAGACTGTCCCCATCGGAAAGCAGCCGGCTACATACATATATATATATCTCTCATTAAAAATAAAACTCCTTTTCCGTGACGGTGTTTAAAATCCATCAAGTCACCTGGAAGCTACAGGCGGAATTACCTTCTAAAGTGGGAAGGCGTTTAGATTAATAGCAAGAAGGTTGTTTGTGCGCCGCTCCTGGACTTCAGGGCGCTCCCCTTTTTTACTGTAATCCAATTTAGAAATATAATTACGGTTGACTCACAGAAGCATTGGACATGCCAACCTGGGCTCCCAAGAGGAGCCCTTCAACTTTTCTCTCTCCCAAATCGCTTCTGCAGAGCCTTCCCTTTCACTTCAAGGGAACTACATTTTCTCAGTAATGAAAAAGGGCAACGCTGCACTTTTTATGAAGGCTTTTTCAAAAGAAAATTTAGCAATTCCACAACTCAGTTTCTGCCTGCACCTGCTATACTTAAAAATGCCGCCGAACAGTATCAAAACCTGTTGCGAGGCATTTTAAACATGCGGTAAATTACTTCTTGACTTTTCTCGTTGAGCTTCCGTACCAGCTATCGGAGTCCCTTCCTCTCCCTTCAGCTCCGAAGGAATTCCGAGCCTGCCGCGCCTCCTGGTCCACGCGGGAAAGCCGGCGTGGCGCTCGGCTCCCGTCTCCCCGTGCCGCGGGGGCTCTGCTTTGGGCTCCTTCCTCAGCTACCTCCGCTTTTTAAGGAAAAGCCAATTTTCTCTTCCGTATCAAGCTGTAAATAACCAATTAGGGATTCCGTTTTATGCTGCCTATTCCGGGGCCCCGCACAGAAACCGCAGCATGTGCAGAGAGCTTTGCGATGGTTTATTCAATCGCCCCAAGGACTGGATCCGTGAAATCTATTTAGGAATGTATTTACTGTTAGTTGCACTTTTAAACGGGGCGTTTTCCAAAGGAAAGGCAGCTGGGCAGGCAGAGCCGCTCGGTAACGTTAATGCCGAGAGTACGGAGGCGTTTTCCTGGCGTGCCGTTGGCTCTGGCGAGACCTGCGAGGCGAGGAGCGCTCGGGCACGGCTCAGCTTTTGGCTGCAGACGAGCAAAACTCGCTCTCCGAGACCGAGCGCTACCAGGAAAAGCAACGGGAGCTTAACATGGTAGCGTTAAACCTCCTTGTACAAAACCCTGCTAAGGCCGCAATTAAAAATTCATAAGGGCCTTCGGGGAAGAATTTGCAGCTTATAAAATAATTTACCTGCTATAATATGGGCAAGGTATTTCCTTGTCACTCTTCACTCACGATTGGGATGTTTTCCTGATTTTAGCCTTGGCTCCAGACTTCCTGCTTTGCCAGCTTCGGAAGAGATTTTTTTTTCGCCCTACCTTTTCGTGAGGACGAGCAGAAATCCTGCCGCGCTTCTGCCTCGGGGGGTGGGGGGAGCCGAAGCGCCGCCCGGAGCATCCCCCTCGCCCCCCGCGTGTGGCCGGCCGGGGCCGCCCAGGGACAGCGGCTCCGTGCGACGGGCATCGCCCCCCGCCTGGGAAAACCATTCCCGAGCTCTTAAAGCTCTTTGCTTACGAGAGGGCGGGGTCAAAATTTGGGAAAAAATGGCAAAATTACTTCTGCCGTAGCAAAAGACCGCCATGCATAAGGTCATGGCTGCTTGTACGTGTCCTGCCCGGGCAGGGGGCGCGAGGCGAGGGCTCCCCAAAGGGCAGCAGCCCCACACCGGGGGTGAGCGCCCCGGGGGCCGGGAAACCAAAATCTCGCAGGTTGACTTTGAGGGGGAGAAGGGCAGGGGGGAGGACAAGGACGGGCACGGCAGAAAAAGGGGTTTCTTTGCAGGCTCGGCGGCGGCAGCCTCTCCGGGACGGAGTTACTGCCCCGGCCCCAGCGCGGTCTGCCCCGATTTGGGCCGTGCAGGGAGCTGCGGTGCCAGCCCCGCCGGCAGCCTGGCCCCGGGCAGGGAAGGAGGGCTTGAGCTCGGGAAACCCGGCTTAGCGCGGGGCAGCAGAAGCACAAGCCTTCCTGCCGGCCACGACCATGCTGTTATTGGAGTTCTGGCAATGAACAGTGCAGAGAAAGGAGAAAGTGCATCAGAAAATTTACAGTTAAGCTCTCATCTTTAAACAAAAGAGTTAACAATGTTCGTGCTTTAAGTCACTCATGCATCGCTGCCGTCATCTCCATTCCAGGAGGAAACAGGAATGGCAGGGGCTTTGCTACCGCTGTTACATGCACACACACAGGACTCCTTCCCCCCCCCAGTCCTCTAGGATACACTCCAAAAAATTAAATTACTCAAAAATCCTTTCCCAGATTGAAGTATTGTGCTGGCTCACACTAGCCTTATGTTTCGTTTTCTTTGCTAGCAATCTCTTTTTTGGGTTCTTTCTTTTTTTTTTTTTTTTTCTTTTTTTTTTTGGTTTCGTTTTTTCTTCCCCCAATTCATTTAAAACGGTTTTTGGAGAAAATCCATTTGGCTGTAGTTCATGCCCATGCATTTCTAGTCATTCACAGACATGCTCACTCCCATCGGACATCGGTAAGAACAAATGGCCAACATACAGAAACACCTGGTGTACTCCATACACACTCCAGCAACACAAGCTTGGAAAGAAACCCCGGAGTCTCCACGGGAAAAGCACCCCCAGGGCAAGCGCGGGGGGCTCGGTATGAACCGGCCGGGTTTGAAGGCAGGAAAGTCTGTGGCCGGCCCTTCGGGTGGGCTGGCCTGTCATGGCAGCCGTCAGTCCTCCCCCCCAGCTGCAAACAGAGGTGCTCCCTGAGGGAAGAACACGCTTTTTGTGGCTTTCCCCAACGCAAGGGAAAACGCTGAAAGCCATGGGGAATTGCATTAAAGGAATTCGCCCGGGCTGCCAGGCTGCGCGTCCCCTGCTGCGTCCCCTCGGGCGGCAGCCACCCAGTGCCGGAGCCTCGCAGCCCTGTCCGCAGCGAGGATGCTCAGCCTCCCGGGCCTGCCTTCACGCCGGCGAGGAACAGCCTCGCGTGTCAGGGCGGCCTTGCCGAGACACCCAGACGTGACGCTGGAGGTCACGCCGGCGTCAGGCTGCCTGACCCTGCCCAAAAGCGGGCAGCAGCGTCCGCACCCGCGCGCCCCTGCGGCCGTCTGAGACAAACAGAAAAGCCCGCTCTGTTTCCCGGCCCTGCAGGGCACTCTCTTCTTTTCCCTGGGCCATTTTTCTCCGCAAATTCTAGTACTAAAGGCAGAGCACCTTGGCCGAGCCCCTCTCCCTGCGAGCGCTGCCGGAGCGGGATGCCCCACGGCCGCTGCCGAGCCCTGGCTACGGCCGAGCCGCAGGGGCTGGGGAGGACGGTGGGGATGGAGCCACCCTCCCTTCCGCCTCAGCCCCGCGTCTCTCCCGCCCTTCCCGACTGCTCCCAGACACTTCTCGGAGAGCAAAACGCCCGCTGGGACTTCAAAGAGCAGTGGGACCCTGAGCACCTGAGCGAGGGGCGCTGAGCAGACCCGCAGGGGATTAAAGCGGGCCGCCAGCTTCAGAAGCAGCTCTGCAAGGCTCCCCCCAAGGCTTAACGATCCGGTGATTAACGTTTTGCCTTCACCTGACTTTCACAAGTGTCAGCGTAGGGCTGGACGAGGCGTCACTTGGACTATTACTGCCTTGCCATGACGCTCGTCACGGAATCTTGACATTAAACACACAGAGGGAGACGGGCAATCTAGAGAGAGCACAAGTAGGCCTCAAGGCTTCCCATTTTTACGTCAAGCGGGAAAATGCATCCAGGTAGGTAAGTTATCTGGGACAAGACCTGCACGTCCCTCCACTTGACACGGGGCATCGCTACGTAACCGAGACTTTACTCCGTCCTCCCTCTCCCATCGCCCAAGAGGCGCCTGGGGGGGAGCAGGCGGGGAAAAGGGGTTCTTCCGCATCACAGATTTCTGTCAATAAAAGAAACGCTCGACTTCTCAGAGTGAAAAGGCACTAAAATAGCAAACTCAAATATGGATTAGCCTTAATTAAAATTGTCAGAGGTTTCGGTTCTGTAGCTGAAAAGCGAGCTCGTGCCAAAAAGCGGTCTGCTCAGCTTCCCGTCTGAAGTGACTATTTAGGCTCGCCTTAAAAATGCAGGACGCTAAGGAAGCTGTCAAGCTGTTGATGGGCTGCCGGGAGCAGACGAGAGGGGCGAGTTCGCTCGACTGCTACGCTGATAGCAAAGTGTTGCTCCTTGTTTTCCAAATCTCCTCCTGCAGTGCAGTAACGCACGCCGCAGCGCTGCCCTCCGCTCCTCTCCGAGCATCCCCGGCACGCCCCAGGCCGCCCCACGCCGGCGGACGCCCTGTCCTACAAACTCCCAACCAGAGCAAAAACCCTCCAGATTTCACTCGCCTCCTAAAAAATTAAATTTGGATTCCTATTTCTTCCCCGTCTCCACGGGGCTTGGGCGATCGGTGCTCGCCTGGCACTGGAGCAGCCGGCTGCGAAGCTCACAACAGAGATGACAAGCCCAGACAGACTTTCCAGCCTTCAAACCCATGTTATATTTATGAGATCAGTCCACCTGAAACACGGTTTTCCCTTGAAGACTCCGTTTCCCTTTTTGGCCTCCCCTTCCCAGGCTTGTCTTGCCACTCAGCAGCGCTGAGAAATAAGATAAACAGGAATGTGATACCAACCGTGAACTGCCGGTTCTGTCGTCGCCGTTGTGTCTACACACGGGAACAGAGGATTGGAGGAAGGGAAGAAACAGGAGGAACAGCATGCAAAAAAAGGGAAAATGGAAAAAATGGAACAGATAATATATGAGCAAGCTTTCAAAGAACATTGCGTGACAAGCAATAATAAAATGAAAGGCAAAAAGCATTTGAAGTGAGTTGCACTGTTTAGAAGACATGCCTCCAGTTCAAAAGCTATGAGCCTGAGGAAAACAGTAAATTTTTCTCTTTTTCCAGGACCTTGCCAGCACAATTACTGGTGGTTGCAAAGTCAGGGGGACAGGAGACGGGGGAGAACACCGACACCAACGCTTTAGTTGGTAAGGACCAAAACAGAAGCTCAAGACCAGGACAAAGAGCCGACACTCGGAACGTGGCTTTTACGCATTCAAACATTGCCTCCATCAAAGCGCTAGTGGCCGGGCCTGATCCGAGCCCACCTCTGCTCTTCCTTCATCCCCCGCAGGGAGCCTCCAGGCACGTCAGTGCACGGCCCGGCCTCCGGACCCAGACTTTCAGAGGTGGCAAGCAAAGGCTAACCCGCAGAAACCGCAGGGCTAGTGCTGAGGTGTGCGTGGCCTCCTGGCCTCGGCTACAGCCAGCCACGCACCCGTAAGACGCAGGTTTTTTTCAGTGTAAAAACCATTGTTCTAGCATGGGCAAAGGCAGGCGGAAATGACCAGCCCCTCTATCGCAACAGTTAACTGCTTCACGGTTATCGGTAATTAAAATAGAGTGTTTTGGTCATCAGTCCGAGGCTGACTTTACTCCCTACGTATTACAGGCCATGGGAAACCTCTGGGGGGGGCTGCCTTGCCAACGGGGGGACGCTTCATCTCCTCACCGGTGTTTGAACAGGCAAGTCTAAAGACCGACCCAAACCTGAAGGCTTTTCCTGACGGCGTCCTAAGTTATTTCCTCTGCACCAACAGGTCTAAGTCCTATTTGTCCCCATTACCCAAATTACGGGCTTGTTTCAGCTGCTGGAACTCGTTTACTTTTGGTCTGGCTCTGTGTGTTCTGGGATGCTGTTGGTTTAGCGGGCCGGCTCCTCCCAACACCAGTGTCACCTGCGGGTCCCTGCCGATGGCTTCGAGCCGGCAGCAGAGCCCGGGTCCCGCCGGAGTCCCCTCGGTTGGATGCAGGCAATGTTTCAATGAGTAAATCGCACAGGTACGTGCAGAGAAGCGCTCTCCCGCGTCCTTCTGCAAAGCGGCCCCGAGCTTGAGTTTTGTCGTTGCAAGAGCAGCCAATTCGCACCGGCGGGTCCCCCCCTTCCCGCGCTGCGGCCGGGCTCTCCCCGGCACCCGCGCAGCAGCGGAAGGAGCAGGACCCTTCCTGCGCGACTGCGCTGGGGACAGCCCGGGGCTGACTTTCCGAAGCACCAGTGAGGACAAGGATCATACAAGGAATACACAATACTTACAGATACGAGGCCTACATGCTTTAATTATGAAAGCAAAAACAAATAAACCCTGCGCAATTTAACAAACTGCACCAAGATTTGCATAACAGATTATCAAGCTGTCATTAGCCTGTTTCCACTGCCAGCACGTACTGGTCTCGTCTTGGCAACCAAATCTAACGCACGCTTCCATACGCCGGCGCTTGTTCTCCTGCCGGGAGCTCCGGGGGAGGCTCAAGGGGAGCCTTCAGAGCCGGGAGGAGAACAAGAGCGGGGCTGCTCTTTGGTTTCGGGCAGCGATCCCCCAGCGATGCCTCGTTTCAACCGAGCAAACGGTGGAGGGGGAAATGGCGGTGGAGGTGGGGGGAAAGTTGTTGTTCAGAGAGGGTGGGAAAACTGAGTATTAACTCCTGAGATAGCACCTTGGCATCTACCAAGTGTCTCAATTTACTGTCTTCCTGTAATAAAAAAAGTTACGTCAGCTTTTACGCTAAATAGAGAATCTGCTGAAAGCAAACTTGAATTCACGTGCTGGAAGAGATATTAGTCAAGAAACAGTGCAAAGTGGACAGTGCAGCTCGCTTCCCCGTCTGGGGACAGAGACCAACAGGTTACAAAAAATAAAGTTCTCAAGCGGTTGTAAGTGCGAACAAATATCCAAGTCAAACAACATGTTGGCTGCAGCTGGAATGACAAAGTTATGATTAGCAAATGGTTTGGATGGTTGCAATAGGAAACACAGACCAGTTAAAGTTCAGAATGAGTTTTCTGGAAGTCCGTTTCAATCCCAGAGTCTTCTTGGAGAAGAAGGGCCGCATGCACACAGTGCTCCAGAGGAATAATCTCACGTGAAAGCAAGGCGAGGAGCGGCCCCGCCACAGGCACACCACTACAGCGCTCGCGCGGCAAGGAGAGAAAAACCGCCGCGCTCGCTCCGGCACCGAAGGAATGAATACACGGGAACCCGCGCGCGTACCGAACGCCGCCTTGCGCAGCAAGGATCGGCCCCGGCCCCGCAACGCTGCTGCTAGCAAAACCCGTAATTTTAAGAGGGATGGGCTAACTTTGGACGGGCTTCCCTGAATTCCAGGTGCCACTGACTTCTACTTCACTGCCAAGAGCAGCCACGTCTCTGTGCCCGACCAGGCAGACGGCACCCCGGAGGTCAAACTTCTGCCCACGTCCTAGAAGAAAAATCATCACTTCTCCTCAAACAGGGACCGACAAGAAACTCCTTGATCCGTCTCTGACCTGACTAAGGTTGATTGAAGCCAATGGAAGGCTTTGCCACCACCAAAAAGCCCCGTTCTGGTCCTGAGCCGCAGACGTGAGCAGCCGCACAACCGCACGGCTATCCTTCGCAACGGTCAGCTGCTGCTGGAAAGGGGCTGTTTTCCAAGACGCGGCGAAGCAGAGGAGGCAGAAAGCACCGAAACGAAGAGGCTCAGTGTGGTACTTTCCATCTCGAGACAAAGCTAAAGGCTGCCCTTCCTGATTTTAATCGCTAAGACAACAAAACCTGCTGCACGGGGAGCAGTAAAACAGTGCAACGGCCCTTCAAAATCTGTGTGTACGTAAATCCCCCAGAGGACTGGTTTATAATTACAGAAGGTATCCAAGATTGGGACCACTGGCCTCTATAAAGCTGCACGTTTCACTTAATCGTCACTTCTTTCCAGCGTTGGTCCCAGGACGAGAGTTTCGTGTGGCCGGCTCCGGAAGGAAGACGCTACCACA
This sequence comes from Alca torda, assembly GCA_008658365.1. NCBI lineage: Eukaryota > Metazoa > Chordata > Aves > Charadriiformes > Alcidae > Alca > Alca torda. Next base: position 7,807,288 of record CM018093.1, on the reverse strand, counting down.
CGTCGTCTGGCGACACAGATGGTGCTATCTGCCAGCTAAGACAACTCGGACGGCACCCAAGTTTTAGGCACTCACCGCTTCATTAGGTAGCTACACAAGCGCGCGCGCACGCACACATAGACACACATTTTTATAAAATTACTGCAGGAAGGCATCTGGGCGACATTTAGTTGAGTGACGAGCTCCATCGCTATGCCTCCTCATTTTTTCAAATGGATTCTCTCCAACTTCAAACTGTTTGCGGACTGTGACAGACTGGGCCCTTTAAACTCGTCCGTAATTAGTCCACAGCCTCAAACAGAACGAGCACGATGGAGGAATATTAAAACCCCGGCAGCAAAATTAAATTTGCCGACTCGCGTGCCTGAGCTGCAGCGCCGCAGCCCCACAGAGGCACAGCGTACGCTGGAGCTTAAAAACGCACAGCTATTGCAAAGAGAATTACAACAGCACATCATCCAAGAATGGCAAAAAACACTTTAAAAAAAAGAAGTGAAGCGGTATTAATAAGCATAGATATCCATGCAAGATATTGCTTTTTAAGATGCTTTCTGAACTGAAAGCAAAAGCCCATCTGGTCGCTGACTTGCGGAGCTCCTACCCTTTCTGCTTTTCCTGACTCCCGAACACTCACTGACCAGGGCGAGCGCGAATTCCCCCACGCTGCTGGTTTCACAGCAGCCGTAGGGAGCAGCCTGCAGCACCACAAACGGGATTTCGGCGTTGTTTCAGGTCCTCGTGGCTAGCGAGGAGCCCTGCAGGGCTGCCCGTCCTGCCCGCTGAGCAAGTGCCCGCGGTCCATCAGCAGCGTCGGGAGCATCGCAAAGGGGCTCCGCAAACCCACGGCGCGGAAAAGCCCGGCAGGCCCCCTCCCTCGCCAAACGCTCCTCGGCAGGAGGGGTGAAAATGTACCTTGCGTTACGGTACTCCACGATAACCCTCCGTCCAGCGGTCCCAGCCTGCGCCGAATGCTTTTGTGTACGGGTGCGTTGCAACGCGCCCCGGGGACGGCTGGATTCGCGGACCAGATGTTTCACAAAAATAATCACAATCTGGATGGAAGTTGTGTGCAACAGGAACAAAAACGTTCCGAAATTAGTGCTGCGGCTCCAGCTACACCTTTCTGTGTTTTTCCGTAAGGATCTGCCAGGATTTGGGGTTTATTTCATTCCCAACCTTGCAAACACCGAACTGGTCCATGGTTTGCCGATGCCAACAACGTGCGGTGCCGGCACAGCGCTGGCTCCCAGCGGAACCCTGGGCTTCAGAGGGTGGCCCACCGTGCTGCCAGGCATCCCACGGCCCCGGGCAAGCCCGGCCCCATCTCTGCCCTGCCCACAGCCCATCTCATCCTGCGGGGACACACACGTTCCCGGCCTGGCTCCCTCTGCCCTCACTCTCCTCCACACGCACCTTTTCTGCCCAGCAAAACGCTGGTTTCTGCACGGCTTACGCTGCACCACCCCCCATGACAGCAGGCGTGACAGCACCGTGTCCGCTACTGACTGGACACGGTACAAAAAGACTACATTTTATTTCATTTTATTTTCTGTAACGCACCTGTCAGCTACTCTCTCTCCCTTTATTCCCTTTAATGCGGTCACATCCTGGATGGAAATGTCAGAAGAGTGCACTATCATCTTTAAATTAACTTGACATTTTACCGGGGACATGCAGAAGCTTCAATGGAAAGTGAAAGTTAAATAATAAATAATTTGGGGGAACAAATCCCTGGGCTGAGTCCCTGCACGGTGGCACCAAGCGCAGGAGGAGCCGGGGGCTCCGTCCGACCTGCCCGGTGCCTGGCGACTGCATGGGCACCTCCCGGGGGCTGCTCAGAAAACGGGGAGAAAAAGCTGTAAAAAGGCCCAGAGGGACAGGCTGGAGCCGACCACCGCCCCCGGGCTGGGATCGGCTGGGGAACAGACACAGCGTTCCCTAACTACGATTAAATTCCACGTGAACGCCGCCGCCAGCAGCCGCACTGACTGGATGCAGAGCCTGCGGTTCTGCGGGCACGAGTGTGCTTCAGCGATGCCCCCGCCGCCTCCTCGCCTCCCACCACCCCCCGCCAGGCAATCTGAGCAAAGAATGACTTCCATTGCGTTCTTCCCGCCCACCACCTCCTCGGATTTCTGTGGGAATAAGCCCCGTGCCACTGGAGGCGTTCGCACAACCAGCTGCAATCTGAACAGAACAAACTTCCACTGTGGATCAAACCAGCATTTTCCTCATTTCGAGGAAGTCTTCCGGCACGAGGATTCGTGCTTTGAAAACCTGCTCCACCATTTCTCCTCAAGGGCTTCGGATTGCCACGCACTATTATTTCTTGGGTAGCTAGGATGAGACAAAAAAACGGCCACAGCACCGGCCTGGCGCTTTCCAACCCAGGTCATCCGGGAGGTATGAGCACACGCTGGGAATTCCGAAGCTAAAACCCCTGCCCGCGATGCCTCGGCCCCCTCACCGCACACGCACCTGCCAGCGGACACTCTACGGGATCGGTGGGGTTTAAAACATGGTCTAAGATGGCATGAAAGCGAGCCGCAGCGGAATCTGCCGGTTTGCCGTCGGTTCTGTTGGAAGACGGGCAGCGGGGGCTCTGCAGAACCAGCAGCATCCAACGCATGGCCGAAGTGCTGGTAACGTGCGTGTGTGTCGCACCCCCCTCTGTCTCCACCGAAACTGTTGCCAAGGCACCTGCGTGATCCGTCTGCGGAAAAACTGTGATAAATGCAAATCCGCGTGTACAACTAACGGGGCAGGTCCCGGGGTGCGGAGGCGTACGTGCCGAGCAGGACCAGAAGGCAGCAAAAGGATGCTTGAAAAGGCAGAGTAGCCGCTCCGCTCCGCGCCGGGCCCAAGGATGAGGGCTCTGCTGTTATTAAGAACCTTTATCTCCCAGGAACCAACAGCTGTCCAAGACCGGTATTTCAAGGAACGACTCCAGGGGTAATTCAAATGATGCAGTTTGCTCTGCTGTATCGTATTGTACATCTTAATGAACAAAGCCACAAGGACAATTTGAACTGATAAAAAAAGGGCTGGCCAGCGATAACAGCTGAAACGCCAAAGGACGGTCGGAATATCAATTCAGTTGGAGGATATACGGAAAAGATCAAACTGTCACGCAGGAAATCTTTTCAAGCACCTACACTGAAGCAGAGCACCGGTGACAGAGGAAAAGCTTTAAAGGTCGTGCCGTTTTGGAAACTTTACCACCGCTCGGCTCTCCCTCCTCCTGCAGAAAGCGGCAGGGCGGCTTTGCAGAGATCTGCCCCAAAACCTCCCTGCCGTAAAACCACTTCACGGGCTCAGCCTTCGAAGCTCAGCCTCCGGCGGCAGCCATAGAGGATTTGCCCTTGTCGAAGAAGAGGGGACGGTAAAGGGACCCAGGGGGTGCGGGGAGGGACTGGGGGCACCGGGGGCACCTCCATCCTACACCCGCATGTCCATCCGTCCGTCCTCCCCCAGCTGCTGCCCCTCGGGGGCATCTCCCCACTCCGAGATGAACTCCGTGGGACAGGGCTGCGCTTCCATGCCACGCTGGGCCGCGTTTCGGGTAGAAATACTGCAGGCAAGCAAGGAAGAAAAGATGTCCGTCATCGGAACCTGCACAAAAGGGGTAACCTGCCACGCAGGTGGAGCGGCAAACGCAGCCCTTTCAGACTCTCCCGTTTGGTAGGGGAAGATGAATCCAGACCACGTTATCCCCAGTAAGTCAGAAGGACGACATCCAAGAATGCAGTTTCCATGGGGCAGCTGCTGGGGACCGCAGCGGACCCACAGCATCAGACTTAGACGCAGAAACTGTTCCCGTGCAGGTCTCTCTCTCCTTTTTTTTTAAAGTTAAACCAAGACAATTGTTTCTCAGAACTACTCCGTGGTTTGAGGGGACGTGGATTAGGCCAGTATTATACAAGAAATAGGGGGAAAGACAAAATAAACCACACTTCAAGTCCCCTCATCCTCGGGCACTGCTCTCAGCCAGCGGGGAGAAGGAACACCCCGGCTGCTACCCAAGCGCTCCTCTCGCGCTGCAGGAGTATCTCAGCGGCTTGGTGATGACGGGAATTAAGGTATCAATTGTCTCTTGAGGCTTTAAAAAGTGTTTCAACACCACTATGCTATGTAATTCTAGAGATTATGTTAATTTGACCTAATTTTTTCCCAGCTCCGAAGTCTCTTAACTACTGAAGAGCAGAAGTTCCGCAGCTCTGCGCTGCCTGGAAAACCTCAAAGCAGGACACGGACACAGAAAGAGGGGAGGGAAGGGGAGGCCTCAGCTGCTCTTTGTGGGAAAGCAGGCTGAGCTTGTGGGCAGAAGATGGGAAGACACACGTCAAGAAGACTCAACGTTAGCTCGGCATCAGGGAAGATTATAAAAATTTCTCTTATCAGCATTAACTACTCTTCTTCCTACACACCGCGAGCAGAAACTGCTGGTATGAGTGAACAATATTACATTGTCATTACATTTCCAGCATCCTCAGCACCTCAAAGCCCGTACAGACGGGCAGCGAGGCGGCGATGGAGACCCACCTGGGTTTTGCCAACAGGGTCTCAGCAAGCTTGGAGCTTTAGATCCTCCATCACGGCAAACAAAGGCGCAAGAACAAGAGAGGGCAGCCTGTCCCGCAGTTGTGCCTCCCCAGAGAGCAGCACCCTCACAAGGGCCGCGCCGATCCTGCGGGCAGCGCTTCGCTCCAGTGGGAAGCTGCCAAGGAGAAATGGCTGGGAAAACGTCTCTCCCGAAGGCCTCCCTTCCTGGAGACCATCGGCCCTTCCTCTCCGTGTTCAAAGCAAACCCGTAGCAGACGTCAGGAGCGACTCCTCGGAGGTAGAGACTCGCCAGCTGTGGCCGTGGGGGTGCTGGGCACCTCCTGGGTGCGAGGCACAAACCCTGGGGCTGGGGCCACTGCCACCCCCGGACCACGTAACAGCAGCAGCCAGAGCATGGCTACCCTCCAAAGGGGCGCGGGCAGGAGCGCTGGTGAGAGCCGCTTCTCACGGCAAGAACTGCCCACCCCCCCTTCTTCTTTTTAATACAAAAAAAGCTAGAAAACTACCATGGGGAGAGCCTAGAAGCCCAGAGGCTACTGAAAATTCCCAATTTGCAATGCTTGCAGCAGAAGAGCAAACAGCAAAACCACTATTTGGTATGAGCAGCCCCTGCCTGGGAGCCTGAACGTCCCCGCGCATGGTCCAAGGGCGATCCCAACGATGGGCTGATAACGACCCAGTTCCCGGGAAAAGGACAATCGTTAATGTTCGCAGGCACCGACAGCAACACAACGGGGTCAATCAAGAGTCAAGACAAATTCTTCCTTTTAGCCTCGCCAACTTCACTGAAAGCACGAACAAATTACCGTGGACCCAAAGGAAACTGTAGGTACGTCCATTTACACCGAGACGCGGGATGGAGTTTCTCTGCAAACGGCTCTTAAGGAGACTTCAGTAAAGTTTGAAACCTACTGTGAAATGAAAGCTGGTTAAGAAAATAAGAACAGAAATAAATGAACAAATCGCAAAATGGGAAAGCGATCGCGGCAGGGCGTCCCAAGCATCCAAACGGGGGTGCCTGGGGTTGGGTGCTATCGATAACCACCTGGAGGGAGGAAGACAGAGAATGGGGAGGGCTGGACAACACGATGGTGGATGGCGGACGGCGCACATGCGGTGCGCGGTAAGGCACGTCGGAAGAAAGACTTCAACTGCTTCTCCACGCCAGCGCAGTCTGACTCGGTTGCGAAAACCTCAGAAGGAAAGAAGCCACAGAACACCCTGCGCAGGACAGTTAGAGTCAGCCGAGCAACGTCGTAAAAGCAAATAAAACGTGAAGGCATTTACACAGGGGATGGTTTACAGCAACAATAAACACGATGCCATTAGCTATTCAATGGTCCATTCTCACCTTCGGTTTGTCACCTCTACCTCCAAAAAAAAAAAAATAGAAAAAAAAGCAAGCAAAAGCAAAAGCAGTGGTTGAAATAGAAAAGATCAACGAAATGACAATGCAAATGATGACAAAGAAAGCAGAAAGGCCTTCCCCATGAGTGGAGAGTCGGGTCTAGTGCGGAAGTATGACGGATGCGTGGGACAGAGAGAGGTGTCTCGTGATCAGCTGGTTGGTTTTATTCACCTTTTCTCGCAAGACAGGGAAAAACTCAAAATGCTAAAAGCCAGCTCCTCAAAAAGGGTCATACCGATGGTGTCGGGCTCACTAAAAAATGACTGGTGGGATTGACTCTTCTGGGAGAGCGAGGCAGAGGGCTTAGCACAGAGACAGACCAAACACCTAGGCATGAGAGAAAGCATCTCCAGTCGCATCAGGTGAATTAAATTACCAAAGACCAAACCTTCTGCTTCCGAGTAGAAATTGCTCAGAAATTGATACTGATGGGCTGGAGGCTGAAACAACTGCCCGTGTGAAATGAGCTCTACGGCCGTTTGTATCCTTCGTTTGGACGCACCCAATATTAGCCACCACTAAGAGCATTAATAGCTTTTTCTGCCCCGGCAACTCCCGCCTTTCAGAACCACCTGCAGTAAGGACTATCCGACTCGTCCGGCTGCCGGACCAGGGCTCGCACGCTACCGTGGGTCTGTTTGGTTAAAAAAAATAATTTTGTTGTTTTTCCCCAGGCTTCACGCTCTGCTTATATACATAAAAGACAATAAACATTCAGGACATTTCCAATGGTTATGAAGGTACCGTACCTGTGATGGTGGTAGGGATGGTGGTGGTAGTGGTGGTGGTTGTTGTGGGAGGAGGGATAGTTGTGGGGGGATCTGGATAAAATATAAAAAGGAAAATAATAAAAAAGCAAATTAAGAAAAAACAAGCAGAACACAACAGCGGTCAATTGTGATCAGAGAAAAACAAGGACGCAAAGAAGCAGCGCGGCTGTGGGATGCCCTCCCTCCTCTGAAGCCAGGTGGGGCACCCAGCTGGCCTTGAGGACCGCGGGCCAGATCCTCCGGAGCCGGACACGGCTCCCGGCGCGACCCGCGTCTCGGGACCCGCGCCAACCGGAGAATCTGGCCCCAAAACTCCCCCCCCTCTGGCCTTCTACAGTGCTAAACAAAAATGAAAAATAAAAACCAAATAAAACCCAGCATAAATTAGTCAATGAGAGAGAGAGAAATGGAATGGGAGAGGCATAAGAAAAATAAACTGCACGCTTTCCACAACAAAAAGAACAGTTTACAGGTACAAAGAGAGACACAGCGATGCTTTGCTGCTTTTCTACATATACATGGGAAATCCCAGGTGGGAGGTTTGTGTGAGGGGCCCCGCTGAGCTTTACAGGCTAAACCTCAACAGCACGTGAATAAATCGCGCTTTCTTCCCTGGGCCGCTCACTTCGCTGCTCTTCCTCTATCAATACACGTCAGCAGGATGTTAAAAACTACTTCAAAGACAGTAATAAATACAAAGAAATCAGAACATCATTACTAAATATCAATTGCAAGGTATGAAGAATTTCACCAAGATCTTTTCATAAAAAGAAAGTAAATATTTTCCTGACAATTTCAGTTGAACGCTCCCGTTTGGGCTACTAGGGCATCGTTAATGAGAAACCCAGACACGGGGATGTTTCTCGTTGGGACTGAGAACCATTTCTGACGTACTTGACCTGTTGAGACCCGGACACCGCCGCCCCTCACGGCGTCTCTGTTAGGCACAGGGGCACATCCTCATCAACACTATCGGGCAGGAGAAGGTAGATATGAGGAGATGTAAAAGAAAAAATATGTTTCAATGCCCAGATGATCAAACTGAATGCGCTAAGTAGTCGGGAAGACTTTGAACTACGGCTTCATTCGGCAATAATAGAGCATGAAACATTTCACGGGCTTTTGATTTTAGGTTTCCTCTCTAGCATGTCAACTCTTCGTCACCAACACATCTGCTACTCTTTTATCTCCAAGCGAGCTCTCTCAGATTCCCTAATTAATACAGCCGAACTTTAATTATATGCTGCACCTTTATTATATTCCATGCGACTTCCCGAAAGTTGAGAAACATTACCTCGGCGTTTGCTGGGCTGCGGAGCGCTTATTTACGGCTATATTCTAAGCGGTTATTGCCCTTCCCCTACCTCCGAAGCCCCCCGGGCCCTACACCTGCACCAGGGCAGCCCTTGCCCGCCCCTAACACACGTGTCTGCCCAGGAGCCGCGGGGCCCGAAGCAGCTGGAGCGCAGCAGGACCCGGGGAAGAAACTCCCCGGCCTTTCCCCAAATGGCACGGGGAGGATGCTGTGCAGCAGGCTCTTCCTCCATAAAAGAAATGAAAAAAGACCGTGTGCTAATTGCACTGGAAATTTCTAGCAAATGTGTCTGCCCACTCCCACGGGAGGGAAAAGCGTGAAGCGGATTTTAAAAATAAACGTGTTTTCGGTGTCAATGTGATTCGACATCCTTACAGCACGTGCGCAGCAGAGGAAGGTGTTAGGCACAGCTCAGCAGCGGGTATTCTGCAAGCCCTGCCTGCTGGAGGCTGTTGGCATGGAAACCCATCCCTTTGGGATGGAGACTATGGCAACCCTGCCTCTCCCGCAGGTGTGCCGGACCACGGCTCTGCCATGCCTATGGCTGCTCCCTAACGTCCCCCGGGTGCGGGGCGACCGTGTCTGTAAGGCCCTGGTTCCCAAGTTAAGGTGAGCCGGGGGAGCTCCATGTCCATAAGGTCCCAGTTCCCAAGTTAAGGTGATCTTGGGGAGCTCCATGTCCATAAGGTCCCAGTTCCCAAGTTAAGGTGAGCCGGGGGAGCTCCATGTCCATAAGGTCCCGGTTCCCAAGTTAAGGTGATCCCGGGGAGCTCCGTGTCCATAAGGCCCCTGTTCCCAAGTTAAGGTGATCCCGGGGGAGCTCCATGTCCATAAGGCCCCGGTTCCCAAGTTAAGGTGATCCCGGGGGAGCTCCGCACCGACAAGCGGCGAGAGCCAGCCCCGTCTGTGGCCAGCCACGTCCTCCCACCAGCTTCCACCCGGCGCCCGCAGAGATGCGTCTGCATGGAGGAATCCCAGCGGGGACAGAACATCCGCTGCCTTGTGGTGGGGAAGGTGCCCAGGGCTGGAGACGCGCGGGCAGCAGAGCGGCCCTGCAGGGACAGCTCGACTGGGGTTCTGTGCCGGGAGGCTTCAGACGATGGCCACAGCCCAACCGCTTCCCCCACACCAACACCTCTGGATTCCTCCCTTTTAAACCCAGGGTTAATAGGATTCTTTATGCTCTCCAGAGTGCCGGATCCTAGCGGGATGCTCCCTAACGTGCAGAAACTGGACGTGATGAGATGTACAACCATTATCCGCCCACGAGCTCCTGACAGACCGCAAAAAGCCCTCCCCTACGTGGCCAGAACGTCCGCTGGACGCTTGAACTAGAGTCCATGGGTTCACAGCCCCTGGGAACCTGCATCTCCTTTGGAATACGACTGTCTCGGGTCTCCTCCTGTGGATTTAATCCTGAGGGGGAGCGGCACTGAGCAAGTCCTGGGCGGTCTAGCTCTCGCCCACATCCCAAAGGCAGGATAATTAACGAGTGCGAGAGTTAGTCTGAGCTCCAAATCCCAGGTCGCTGACATCGGTGAGGGTTGATCTAGCGCTCACTTGGGCCGAAACAGGTACATAAAACTACACAAGGAACGAAATCAGCTCGTCTACAACCACTTTATGGCAGTAGCTTTCCATAGTTTTAATCTCACGGGGAACTGCCTGCGTCCTATTTCAACTTCTTTATTGCTTCTCCGCAACAGCAGTCATTTCTTTAAACACCAATGTAAACAAGGTTTTTTTTCACGAGTACAGAAATTACTCCATCATAAATGCGTGTCGGACTTCATTTTGTAAACTGGAGGCTTTGGGAGCTAGAGGCACTAGAAAACCGCCCGCCTGATGGGGCAGATGAGCTCAATTTCAGCTCAAAGTCGCAGTTTTGGTATTACCTTCAATCTCTGGGCAAGTTTCTAAGACTGGGCTTGAAACGGCTCACGTGCGAGTGGCGTTTGGACAGGGGATGTCAACTATTTATCTGGGCCTGAGCACGAACAAGGGAGCCTGGACTGCGGAGCTTCCAGCGGCTGCTGCGCGGAATGAGCTTCAGAGCAAGGCGAGCGACTGTCCCACCCGAGCAACAGGCAATCCCCGCCGCGAGCTCAGCCCAGCCGCACGATAACCGCTCTGCACAGATAGAGCTTAAACACGCAGCCCGAGGGAGCCGCTCGCAATTAACCTGGGGGACCACTCTTCGAGCGCCCACTGAATCTTCATTACACGCAACGCCTCGTGGCAGGAGCACAAGGTCTAGAGCGATGGCAAAACAATGCGGAGGAACTGAAGAATTAAAGGAGGTACTTAATAGCACTTTAAAAAAGATGCTGAGGCGTGTTTTAGCGTCTGCTCAGCCGCCACAGATAGGCCTAAGACATCTCATTCCTCCGGTTTATTTACTGGTTTGTAATTACCTAGGGATGCCGGCTGATTCTTCGGTAATTTAACTTGCTAATGAAAGACTTGGAACCCGCCGCCCCCCGGACCGTTTCTGAAGACACTGGAGAAGGTATTAGGAAAAGGCAAAGGAGGTACCAGGCCAGAGAACCTGCCAGTTCTCCCCACGCCCCTGCTCTGCGTTTCCCTGGGCTCGGCCCGGCAGCAGGACGAGGCGGGCGCGCGGCTGCGGAGGAGGGAGCGCGGCGGGCTGGGGAAGGGGCTCCGCACCCCGCACCCACGGCCCCGGGAGCAAAAGAAAGGGTTTTCCAGCCCCTACCCCAGCCCGGCGTAACGCAGAGGTGCCGGGAGCTATCTGTAAATCTTGCATTAAGCAAAAAGTTAACTTCTGTCAAAGCGTTCAGAGCGCGGGATGTTGCAATTAGGTGTAAATGAGTCTAGAAGAACGGTGGTTTTTCTCACGTACCGTATACAAACAGCATGTAATCCGCATGTGATTTCCCCACCGCGTTTGAAGCCTCACAGCGGTATGTACCATTATCTGTTTTGTTTAGGTTACTAATGAGAAGGTTTGAACCAGACACTACAACGTGTTGAGGCATCTCATCATCTACTCTTAACCACCTCATGTCCGTAGGCCTACAGAGGAGGGAGAAAAAGAAACAGTCACATTACTATTTTCCTACGGTAAAGATGGCATCTTCAATAGTTCATCCACAGACAGAAAGCCCAAACCAAGAAAAACTGTAAAGAAACAACACATACTTTTTTGCACTACTCAAGCCCAGATGCTGTCGGGCTTCCTCAATTTAAATTTATTTTAACCCAACAGGAAACCGTATCCAGACCTTAAGTTTTCTGAAAACACTAATGCAAGCAGGAAGAAAGTTCATTAGTGGTTAATCATTCGCTTACTCAGAAAACCTGACGTCTTTGAGGCTACGGACTACAGGTGCATCCACAGGGTGCTCCGAGTGCAGATCTGGAGGGCGTGTGGCAGAACAAGTACGGTTTTGTCACGTTTGGCCCTTCCCCGAGGGCTGTGGCCGTGCCGCTCCCGGAGAGCGCTTCGGCTGCCGGAGGAGAGGACGGACCTTCCCCCCGTCCCGCCTGGCAGCGGGAGACCCCTCCTGCGTCCCTTTGCTTGGCTGGCTGCGTCGCTCGGGGAGGGAAGTTACCCCGCTCGGCTAGAGCTCGTAAGGGAAGCGAGTGCTGTGGGGCCTGGAGGGGGGCCGGGGTGTGTGGTTTTTTAAATTTATTGCTATTATTATAGTCTTTAAGCAGCAGCGAGGGGACAGACCAGCTGCAGCTGGGATGTGCTGGGAGCTCGCCCTGCTGGAGGTGTCCCGCAGCTCGGGCCGTTCCTGCCATCCCAATGGCAGACGACTGCCCTGATGTGGGAGCTCCTGAAGCTCCAGCATCCCAGCCCCATGCCGGGACGGACATGCCGCCGGCAAACCCAGCGGGGCACGGCTGCTGAGCTGGAGCTGGCTTTGGGCAGGGGCTCGGCGCCCCCCTCCCTCCTCGCCGCCAGCACGGGAGCCACGGCACGGGCAGCAGCGGCTATCTAACCTCCAGAGGGGTGGAAAGGGCTTCCGTGCTCCCGGCTGCGGTTTTCCAAAGGCTATTTGTGATTCTGGAGTCCCCAGGATCCCGGCGCCGCGTGCGCTACGCAGCGGCCTGTTTCCCACCCTGGAGTCCTAACAGTGACCGTCCCGGTGTCTTCCCGCTTTCGTCCCAGTCCTGGCGTTCCTGTGTCTCACCTCCCAACACACCTGCATTAATGCCAGGACAGAGATGTCTACGCTCTGGCCTTTTGTTTTCCTCTGAGCTTCCCTCCCCCAGTGTTTGCTTTGCCAAATTGCGCCGAGAAATGATTTTGTTTAACTGGAGAATCACCCCTCTTCGTCTTAAACCTCTGTAAAGGATTTTACGAAATCCCTTTGTCTTAAAAGCATAGAGGTAAACACAGCCCGTTATTTTACTGTGTGTTTTCTGATGCTTTGAGAGACACAGGTGAGGTGACCTACATAAGCGAATTCCTAGCACATTACTGGCGTCAGCGGAACGCTAAGTGGCACGCTGCCGGGGAGATGTGTCTGTCTTATTTAACGTGTCTATGTCTTATTCATAGCCTGGAAGAAGAAAAAGTACAGCAGCCTACTCATTAAATTCCCAGCTGACAGCAACTGGGAGGAACTGCCGTCACCCACGAGAGGGGGAATGCAAAGGGGCTCTGACAGGCTCCGAGCAGGGAATCGATATTAAAATGGGATTCGGCAGGGGACGTGCCGGTCTCTAATGCCCGGGGAGGGAATCAGCCTCGTGGCGAACAGAAGGAAGCGGGAAGCGGGAATCGGCAGCCGGTTCTGGGAGAGGAGGTTGGCTGCCGCGGCGGAGGGCAGCACCCCACGGCTCCTCCCTGCCGCTGCCAAACTGGGCGGCTTCCAGCTCGCCTGCGCCCGCAGCACCTCCTCCGCTCTGGGCACGCTCCCAAGGAGACGCCGACAGGTTGCGGGGATGTTTGCAGAAACCTCATGAACACGATGAAAATAAAAAAGGATAGTAAATACTTGACAGCCATAAATCCAAGTGGAAGAGAAACTATTTTTTAAAAAAACAAAAGTCGACAAAACTTAAATTAGAACAAGGATGGAAGTGTGGAAGAAAATCTACCCTCCCTTGCCAGGATTTTCCCGATGCGTTAATTTCTTCATCTAGATAGGAAAGCCTCAAGGGCACGGGCAAGGGGAAGGAATCAAACTGGCATTCCATAAAAGCCACAGAGGGCGCGGACAGGGAGGAGCATCACCAGGCAGGCGAGAGGAGCAGAGACGAGCTGCCTTACCTGAGGGATCCATCCCACTTCTACAAGCGCTCAGCTCTCCGGTGCCACTCTCAGCTCTGCGCACGGGCACCGCGCTGGGTTGGGCAGGCGGCCCCCGGCCCCCGCAGCCATACGGCACCCGGCTGGCACCCAGGCCGTTCCCTGGGGAAGAGGGGTACAGCCCGGGGTGCCCCTTCTGCACCCGAGGGCTTGCTGCCCGCTGGCCGGGAAGAGCTCTCCCCGGGGCTCCTCCAGCAGAAACCCCGCAGCCGCCGCTTACGCAGGAATAAACGCGCGTCAAAAGACGCGTTTTAAGAGCGCAGCAGGTGCTCGGGTGCAGAAGGCATCTCTCCTTCACACTCTAGCATCGTCTTCGCGGCAGAGAATGCTGTGTTGAGTGTCTGCAACGGCAGCAGAGGCTGAACAAGCTCCGCGGGCTTCTGCGGCACGGCCCCGTCGCCGCCGGGCAACCTGCCCCATCCCGGGAAGTGGCCAACTTACTGTGGCTTTCCAAAGGCTGCGCAGGTCAGCTCCAGCGGCTCCCCTTCTCTCGTGAGGCCTTGCACCGGGTAGTTCTGAGACACCCGCACTTGAGGCTTATCTGCAGGACAAAAGCACCAGTTGGTGAGCTGTGGGGTCACAGGCGCCCGAGGCCGCGGCAGGAGCAGGGCAGCCGGCGGCGCGCGGCACCCCGGCCGGGAAACTCGCCCCGCGGCCCCCCGTTTATCTCCCAGCTCGCTCAGGCTAAAAGGAACTCGTTTGCCTTCACGCTGAGGTGAAGCCGGAGATATTTGCGCTGCTCCGAAGCGATAGGTTTTATCGCGGATCGTATATTACTGTGTGACAACGCTCGGCCTCCGCGCATATTAATACGTGGGGCTTTACAAGAGATGCTCGTTAGAAACACGAAAAGAAGCCGCGGCTGCTTTTGTTTAAACAACAGAAGATCTTATTTCGTCCAAACGAAGCTCTTCGAAATCCTAAAATAAACAGAGAGAATTAAAGCATTTATAGTTGGGGAACCAGCTCAAAAACACTTCAGGAAGACCCTGCAGGAAAAAAAAAGAAGCCAAACCGCAAACCTGGAGTCCACAATTAAAAAATTCATTACCTCCTGCAACTGAAACACCGATTAAAAACGCGATCTAAGCTGCAGCCAAAATGTTATCAGCGCAAGAAATCAATTCAATGCTACAAATGCCATTAAGCCATATATATTTTTCAGGAGTTTACTCAACTGTAAGGAACAAAGGAAGGCAAAAAAATCAGTATGCATAAAGGTTGAAACCATTTTAATGTTTCTATTTCCTCTGAGAGTAACTGCTACCAAAAATATTGGCTTGCTGCGTTTTATTAACTGTGTTTAACTCATTAACATGCTTCCTATGGAATAATAGAGATTAGAAAAAAAAAAATCCGTGTCAGGATTTAACCAATTTAAACTCTCATAATTTTCAGTAATGGAATAAGCTACACGAGTAAATCCTCTCCTGAGATGACTACACCGCAAACATTTTATAACCTAATCCCCATCGCAGATGCTTCCCGCGGCGGCCGGAGGGGCGGCAGCGGGGGGGCCGGCGGTGCCCGGGGGCCGTCCCGCACCGCAGCACGGAAACACGCCTGACGCTTTGCGCACACGAAATAACGATGTGGAAGTGACTGGAACGTTCCAGGTACGAGCCGAGAAAGAAAAGGCCCTTGGCAGGAGGGCGACGGAGCCACCCGTGAGCCCAGCCCCGGGGTGCCTGGGTCCCCTGTTGCAGCCAGCTGCGGGGATGGCCGGGGGGGTCCCGGCCTCGGAGCCTGGGGGGACACACGCAGTGGCGGCCCCCAGGAGAGCGGAGGGCAGAGCTGAAATGCTGCAGTGAGCCTGGCCCGCGCCGCCAGCGCTCACCCAAGGCGTCCAGAGGGGGAGAGGAGTTACAGCGGGGATTGCGCAGCAAGTAAATCACAGGCAGCATCTTCAACGCCGCGCTCCCGCTCACCACTCTCACCCACAGCTCCCACCCCCCGGCCATCTGCTCGCTATTTATTATTTGCTTTGCAGCAGTACCCACGAGCCCATGCCAGAAACAGGGATGCCATTACACTGCGTGCCGTACAACGAGCAGAAACCCCTTTCGGCCCAATTTACACGGGAGCAGAAAGGGCAGAGCACCCCGTGCCGAGGCAGCCCTGCGCAACAGCTTCTGCAGCTCGCCTCTCCCGTTGCTCCCAGCCTGTTTTCATTAGCTAGATTTTAGTATTTCTAATGAGCTGTTTACCGGCTGACAATTACTTATGGAAATCAAGAGGAAGGCGCTGAAGGCTTGCCGTACGGAGAATGAACCGCAGCCCAAGCGAGCTCTCCCAGAGCGGCGGGAGCGAAGCCCTTCCCTCTCAGCTTCCCAGCCCACGGTCCCCGATAAACAAACAGAAAAAGCAGCAAAGCGACCCCGTACCATCTCCTCCGGACACCGCGGAGGCGTCACCTGCGATAGCGACCTGGGCTGTAGCAGCACGCGTGCACGCGCTCGTGAAGACGAGAGCGTTCCCGACAGTCACCACAGCCAACGGCTCTCCCGCCAGGACTGGCCAGTAATCACAGCGGGCACTTCTGAGAACGCTTCCCAGTCTGAGGGATTCAGGAGGATGGCTGGGCACTCAGGAGAACCGGCATTCTCTTTAGGCTCCTGCTACACAAAAAAATTTCACTTGCTTCAACCAAGAATTCGGGGGTGGCGGTGTCTTTTTTCAAAGACACGCATTTCAGCAATCTTACGTTCTACTACCAAGCGTCCCAGCTCAAAGTCAGTGTCTGTTTCCTTCAGATTACGGACTCTGTTATCGGAGCTTTGCAGAAGGCCGAGCACCGTGGGATCCTGAGCTCAGTTCCTACGGGGGACGGTGGCATTGAGCGGCCTACACCGGTAAAGCTGCGATGGCTTCCAAGGCCTGGCACTGTGCCACCTACTAGCCCCGTCACCAAGAGGCCGTGTTCCAGCGCTCAGTCTGTGCCTGGATGACGGGGGGCAACGACTGTCTCGGATGGTCACCTAGGGCACAAGGCAAGCAGCAGCAGAGCTTTTACCACCAAGTGCATTCCAGCCGCCCAAAATCCTCCACTCGGAACTTCGTAATATCATACCGCTGGATTACTTCATAAAAATGAACGCTTGCATCTATGCATCTAAGCCACTGCATACTCCACTGGCAGCCAATTAGATCTAACAACCCAAAGCTATTTCCTAGTACGCCTATTGCTAGCGGCCTAAAAAAACAGCCTAGTAATTTAATAAGGCACCTTTATTAAGCTAAATTCATTCAAAAGCTAAGAGTGATATACAAGGTTAAATAGCAGTAGTCTAAAGGTTACGCTGTAGCAGCAACCAATTTGAAAAACTTATTACAAACCCATTCTGCGTTTGATGAGATTTCTTTCACAACGGGCGCAGCGGGTGCCTGCGCGCGGGGGGACCGCGGCCTCGCCGGAGGGGGCAGCCCGCCCCGATCCCTGCCCTGGTGGTTGGCCACCGTGCGGGCCAGCCTGACCCCGCGCCGAGAAATGCTGCGTACCCCACTCCCGGACGAAAAACCAGTATTTGAATTTCTCAAGCAATGGAGCCGCTGAAGGCTCCTCCAGCTGCCACATCGCGCGGGCGCTGGGTGGCTCAGTGTCCCTGGCGCTGAGCTTCTGTAGTTGTAAAGCTCCGTGGGTTCGAAGTTCCCAAAGCACTCCTAGAATCACAGAACCGGTCGCGTTGGAAGGGACCTGAAAGCCCCCCCAGTGCCACCCCCTGCCCTGGGCAGGGACACCTCCCACCGGCCCAGGTTGCTCCAAGCCCCGTCCAACCTGGCCTTGAACCCCTCCAGGGATGGGGCAGCCACAGCTTCTCTGGGCAACCTGGGCCAGGGGCTCACCCCCCTCACAGCAAACAATTTCATCTTAATATCTCATCTCAATCTCCCCTCTTTCAGTGTAAAACCCTTCCCCCTCGTCCCATGGCTCCCCTCCCTGATCCAGAGTCCCTCCCCAGCTTTCCTGGAGCCCCTTTAGGGACTGGAAGGGGCTGGAAGGTCTCCCCGGAGCCTTCTCTTCTCCAGGCTGACCCCCCCAGCTCTCCCAGCCTGTCCCACAGCAGAGGGGCTCCAGCCCTCCCAGCATCTCCACGCCCCTCCGAGTTCCTCTGCATTTGTCCCAGTTCTTCCTCTTCTTAGCTGCTCGCCCAGTTTTTGTGCCATCAGCAAAGATGATTAACAGTGACTTTTTGAGAACTTCAAATGATTCACGGGAGCACTGAACAGCAGCAGGCCAGGCACCCAGGCCCGCGCATTCACTCTAAAAATACCACCGCTTGCTGATTACTCCCTAATGACTATCCTTTGAGATCTGCCAGTTAGTGATTTCTTAATCCATTTAAATGTGCGCTCCATCGATAATGCTTAGATCCCATTAATCAGCCAAGATATCACGTTACACCGCATCCGGTGCCTCACAAAAGCCTAAGCCTATTATTTCTACCCATTTCCTTCCAT
This sequence comes from Alca torda, assembly GCA_008658365.1. Classification (NCBI taxonomy): domain Eukaryota; kingdom Metazoa; phylum Chordata; class Aves; order Charadriiformes; family Alcidae; genus Alca; species Alca torda. The sequence continues at coordinate 7,789,490 of CM018093.1, read as the reverse complement.
CAGGCCAAACGAAGATCTCAAAGGCGGGCCAGCTCACCCTCTCAACGCCCATCACCAGGTGGAGTGACCTCCGGACCCTCGGCCGCGCTCCCCTTCCCACCCCACTGCCCCTCCGTGGGGCTGCAACTCAAAACCAAGCCGAGGGCAAACATCCAGCCCCCCCCCAAGCGCCCCTCTCCAGATGGGCGGGTGGTGTGACCCTTGGGGCTGCTGGAGGTGGGCAGCAAGCACTCGGAGGTGGCAGCGGGACGGGTTTCTCCACCCACCCAGTGGCTACGTTCTCAGCCATTGCGACCAGCAAGGATGCTAACACACCGTAGGCACGACTTATCTGCGAGTATGACCACGCACTTCAAGAAAAGGCTGCTTTTCTTGGGAAAGGCACGTGAACGGTGGTTATGTTCTCGCCCTCATGCCTCTCCCCTGAAATACAATCAGAATATGCATAATGAGGAGACTGTGAGCAATAGATTTAACTCCGTGGTGGTATCCAGTCATTTCACTGCGCACAGGAGCTACCAGAAGCTGCCGTAGAAAGCCTGCACTGCACTGAACGCGTGCGTTCCTTGGGGCCACGCCAACCCTCGCAGCGTTGAATCATCACAGCCCAGCAGCTCCTGGTCCTCGCAATCTCCCTGCGAGTGAGACGACTCCCACAATGCCGCAATCTGTCCACTCCAAGCGCAAAACCTGCACCGAAACAGTCATCGGTAACTCGGTAAAACACTCACGGACACGCTACTTCTTCTCCGAAGCCCAGGTGCCTCCTAACCCTCGCCAACCACCACCAGCAACGCACCAGTCAACCCTTCCCAGCCACCATGCTGCCAACTGGGGTCGGGAGACAGCCAAAAGCTGCCTTCCCGTGTGGTGCTTTTGGGGGAAACCATCCAAAACCACGACTGAGGAAGCCAAGCCACACACTGAAAGCAGGCTGGGGGTCGCAGCTCCACCGCAGGGCAGCGACGGGCACCGCCCAACAACGCCGAGGGTCTCCTGGAGGCTTCGATCGCTTACAGCCCCTCCAGAGGGGCCAGCCAGGACGCGGTGGGGTTTCAGCAGAGGATTTCTCTGGGCAGAACCATGCAGGTTCAGCAGGTCGCGCAGGGCTACGGATGCCAGCTCCGTCACGGCAGGCACCAGCGGAGACGTGGTCCCCAGCGGGGCTGGGACAGGGGGTGCAGCGCGGGGCGGCATCTCCAGACTGTTTGCCAACGGAGAACACGACAAAACGCATTCCCCCGGTGAGAGACAGGCAAAGAGAGCATCCGTCCTTCGCTTAGTGGCCAGCCCAGCCCAAACCACGGCACAGTGATTCAGCTGGAAATTCTCCGGCCTGAAACGAGGGACTGAATCCAAGTTTTAAAATCCATTTCACAATTACCGTGTTCCTTCCCGATGTGCACCTCCTGGCAGGAAGGATGACAGATGGCATCCTCGGGAGAAGGATCCCGCGGGCCAGGCCGAGTTCCTGCCCACTCCAGGCGATTCCAGCTTCAAAGCCGCCCAGATACGGCTTCAGACTCTTCTGTCTTCAGAGGGGCGCTGCCGCATCCCGCTCCTCAGCCCCGCTGTGCAGCAGGGAGAGGGGAGCCGAGGCCGGGCGGGTACGGTGCCCATAAACGCCGCCCTTTAAACATTTAAGCTCAAGCTGCTGCTTAACGCTCGGGAAAGGCCGAGCCCAGGCTGTGCTCCTCGCTCCCAACAACATTCCTCCGAGAAAACCGTATTAATGAGCTTGCAAACGAGCACCCAACTGGGAAATGTCACAAACAAGAGTGGCTAATGCCCCAGAAAATCAAATAACCGAACACTTGGCTGATTGTGGTGCTTTTCATGTTTACCAGAAGAAAAAAAATTAAAAAAAAAAAAAGCCTTAAATCAAAGTTTCTGAAGGGGTCAACACCTCGCTGAACAAAACAACTCATTTATTCGGTTTCAGAAATCTCCAGATGATAAATTACATTGATGTTAATCACTTCACTGCGTACTATGCAATTAATACTTGTACTCGATAGAAATGTAAGGATTACCGGAGATGCGACAGCACACATATATGGCCAATTTTTAACATAATTGGGTGCAAAGAATTCCCCCATCGTAACAGCAGAGGCTGAAACACATTCCACCGGTGCATATTTTAAAAGCCCACGTGTAGATATTATAAAAATGAACGTGCAATTAATTATAACATCAGAAAAGGGAAAAAAAACCCCAACAACCAAGCCAAAGAAAATGCCAGATCAAGACCCTGACACTTTCGGTTCCTGTTATCACGTAATGAGATAAGGAAAAGTACCACAAGGGCTGAACTTAAACGTCTCCGAGAATATCTGGTTCCATTCAATTCCTTAATGATATTTTAATGCATTTTGTTGCTTCATTTCCTTTCTAAAATTACACTCGACGCGCTGCCCTTCCATCCCTCACCGGCGGCTCTGAACGGCACAAAGAAAGCAGCCCCGGCCAGAACGGGGGGACGTTTCCAACCCAGCGCCACGCGGCAGACGGCGGCTGCCCATCGCCGAGGGCTTCAGGCGGGGAAGCGTCGGCGTCACCGGGGGCGCGTGGCGCCCGTCCTCAAACTCCGTTTGCTCTCGAGAAGTACCGCCGGGGGGGTCTCCTGCATTACCCAGTGCTTGTTTGCAGAGGTTTCTCTTCGATAGCACACCCTACGTTTCTGCGGAAGGATGTATCTCCAAACGCCACACGGGGCCGCGTTACATATGCGCCGAAGAGCCTCCTCCGGGGGCAGGACCAGGCGGCTGGGCAGGAATCAGTCTCCTGGGCAGCACAGCCGCCTTTCCCCCAGCACCCGCGCTCTCAGCTTGCTCCTTATTCCTCGAGTTCAGCTCAGGGTACGGTAACAGGCGACGAGCGGGCAGTAGGGCAGCCTGGCAGACAATGCAGCGCGGCTGTTACCCGGCCGCCGCAGAAGCCCTCCCTGCACAAGACGGGGAGCAGGAGACCCGGTCCTCCCTCTCCACGGGAGATGTGAGTGCCTCAGCACCCCAGAGGATGCTCGGGAGCAACCAGGGCGAGGAGGCGGCAGCAGCACGACAAGCGGGTGCAGCACAGGACCGTCGCCTCCCGACCCCTCGGCTCAGCGACCGAGGGGCGGCGCCGCATGGGGTACGCGGGGCTGCCAGGCTCTCCTTTATGAGGAACCCCACGCTTTCCCCCTCGGAAAAGCATGGAATCGCTCTGCCCGTCCCCCTCCGAGAGCACTCTCCGCTTCCTCCCTCCTGGCCTGGGAAATGTGGGACAAGCCCGGCCTGGGGCCAGGAGGCCAACAGCCATTTAGAAACCTCTTCCCGAAGTTACCGAGAAAGTGAAACAACCCACACCCCCGAAGTCTGCAATTTTCTTTGAACTACAACGCAGAAGAAAATGTTCAAATGAATTGTTTTTGAAACAAAGTAGGTCACTTTGCAGGCTTAAATTTCTGCACCTTCCTTTCTTTTCTTAGCGGAGGAGGACATTTCAATAAAACAAATACACATTTTAGGCAACACCTCCAAATGAGCTGAAGTACAAACGCTCCAGATTGTCAATGACACTTAAGGTCCTCATTTACCAAAAGACATCTGACATCCCTAGCTTTAAGCAAGTCACCTTACAAAGAGAAAAGGTGACTGTTTTGAAGGGAGAACGAAGGAGCCCTGGGGGAAGAAACGTCTCCCTCCTCCTCCTCCTCCTCCTCCTCCTCCTCCTCTCCGCCCCGGCCGCCCCACTTGCTGAACTATGCGCTTTTCTGCTTGATTTTTTTTCTTTAAAAAAAAAAAAACCACCAAACTTTTGAGTTGCATCTTACAGAAAGTATCTCCATGTTCTGAAATTTAGTCAGACAAAAAATACCTCATTATCTGAGAAGGCTACATCCATCATCTCCTGTCCTTCCCCCACGCACTTCATGCTCCAGTTGGATACATTAAGTGCAGAGAAATACAACGTCTGCTGAGAAGAATATTTCCCGGTGCCCTGCTGATGTTCCCAAGCTGTGCCCTTGGTGGGAACGGGCAGGACTCCCGGGGAGAGACCCGAGAGCAGAGCCTTGAGCAGGGCACGGAGAACCCCTGCGGAGCGACGCGTCTCTGGCTGCAGGAGAAGCGGCAGCGGGCGCAGGACGAGCGGCGGGCGCAGGAGGAGCAGAGGCAACTGATGCGCCTGGAAGGAACCATCGCGGTCAATGGAAACGCACCCACAGCAGTCGGGAGGACCCCCTTCCTCTGCTGCACCCCCCGATCTATAAAGCAACCGAGAACGTATCAATGAGGCCTGATGGCAGGAGCTCAGCCCCCCGGGGTCCAAGCCCACGTGCACAGGAGCTCTGACCGCGACGCCCAACTGCAAAGACGTGAGGGTCTTCCTCCTGCTCGCGCTCTCCCCCCGGCCAACGAGTCCTCAGCTAGAAGCAGGAAAAGCTCAAGGGTAAAAGTTTGCTCTGCGACTGCCTTCCCTGCCCTAAGTTCAGGTCCAACAGCAGGTATTAAATGCAAATGTCTGGATGCGCTCCAGCACATGCAGTCCCGAAGCCGCTAATTGCTGGGAGCCGCAAGGCTGCGATGCACGACGTGTTCTTCTGCCCGTGCTCTTCTCTCCAGCCATCTGCTGCTGCCCGCCGAAGGAACCGGCTGGGCCAGCGTGGGTCAAGGCCCCGTATAGACACATAATCACTTTTAACAAGCTCAGACTTTAATTCAGACCAGACCATAAACCCGAACCGGTCCGAAAGCCCTTCTCCTCGTGCCCGCTCCCTTCCGAGGAGGCTCCGCACCACCTCCATTCCAACAGAGCTCCCGAGCAACCCGAGGGGACGCTGAGATCGGAGCTACGGGCAGAGCCCTTCCAGCAGGGGGAAGGAACCCCGCAAGATTTCGACACCTCCGCGGAACAGGGGAGATTGGATTCCTTTTATTTCCCCGTTAAGTATTTGATCAAGCCTTACAAAGGTGCTAATGTATTATTAAAGCTAATGGAGCTCTACAAGAAATGTTAATGGACATTAAGTTTGCATAAATGAATTACACATTAGCAGAGTCGCAAGAAATCTAGAATCTGCCAATTGAGGTAGTATCTGATCATTTCTGTTTTCCTCATTACAGGAACATTACTTCCTGCTAGTTTCAGAGATAGGAGAATTGTAACCAAGATGTTCATCATGAAACTACATAATGAAGCAGACGAAATAAATTAATACAAAACTTCCTCTTCCTCTTATAACGCAACGTTCTACTTGAAGCGAACCTACAAAACCAAGCACTTTGACTGGACCTAGCACCCGGGTTTCTGAGGACCCGGCCGCGCCGGGAGGACCAGGGGCCTCCGGAGCCCTTCCCTGGGCAGAGGAGCGCGCTCGCAGCAGCGCCGGCATCTCCAGCAGCCGAGACTCAGCCACGGCCGCCCTCGGGACCGCGGGTCTTTCCAGGCACCTGCTCACAAACCTCGTTACCGTCACACACAGCAGAGCGGTTCCTAAACGAAGGGAAATGCATTATTAACGCCAAACATTTTAGGAGCGTTAGAGAAAATAGGTTGGCCTTAACCAGCGGCGTTACTACAGATTCCACATAATTCCTGCTGCAGAAAACCAGGCGGTGCTGCGGGGACGCAGTGCGCAGTGCTGAGCCGCTCTGGCACGGTACCAAGTAAACTTTTGCCAGTAAACTCGCAGTGGTGGCCAGCCGCTTTGATGTGGTAGGAGAGAAGCACTGTTCAAAGAGTTAGGAGGTTGCTGAAAGGAAAATACTCCCATTTAATCTGTTCTGACAGTTACAAAGCCCAGCCAGGAACCTCTGACAGTGCAAACTCTACGTACAGAAAGTTACTTCTTAGGAGAGCGTATGCGTTGTATCGCAGAAGGGCGAGGAAAAGTCGTGGCTTAACCCATGAAGTGGTACCCAACATTTTGCTTTCAGTTTTTAAATAACAGGATACGAACCCCATCTCTGCTGTAATTTTGTCACATAGTGAATAGTTCCTCAACTCTTAAGGGAGCCGTTTTCTACGTTCAGAGAATGAGAAGTTCTGCTACTCACACATGACTTCTAGGTAACGCTGCGTCTGCAAGTCTTTGACGGCAGGGTGATCCACCAGGCAGATGACAGGGACGCCGTCGTCCTCCCGTCCCACCTTCAGCACCAGCTGGCTGGTCACCGTGTACATGTCGGACCACTGCTCCACCTCCGACTTGCCTGCCGGGAGAGCACCGGGAGAGTGACCGGGGGGACGCACCCAGGTCTCCTCCCTCCGTTCCATCCCCGTGGGATACCCGTCCCCCCTCTGCGGCCACGGAGGGTTAGGGAAAGGGGTCCTCTCCGCCAGGCTATTGCCAATGAATGTCCACACCGCGTTGCCGCAATGACTAACAACCCCCTTTACACCCTCCCCAAATCCCCACACTCCTAAATCAATGAGCTACAAATCCCCTCCTACTCTTGAATCAACAAATTAGCTAGAAAAGTGATTAAACAGATTAACTTAATTAAAAGTGGTATCGATAGGCTGGAGGATTTCAGCAGCGCTGGGCTGGAAGGAGAGCGGAGCAGCGGTGGCCGGGGCACGGCGCAGCTCGGGACTGGCTGCCCGAGGGACGCCACAGCGCACGGCCCGCAAACAAGGAGGAAAACAAGACAAAACGGGAGGAAAAGGGATTTTTCCGTAACTCAGCAAGCGCTTGCTGACAACGCGCCTCCCCTTTGGTTTGAAATATTCTTATCTGTGGCTTTTCATTTAAGAATTGCCAGGCAAAAGAGTAACTTTTGTGGCAGAGCTCTTTCAAGCACCGAATATGGCTGTATGATGTGTCACGGTGAAACAGAGGGTGGCCGCAGAAAGTGGCGCCCATTGATATTGAGAGGAAAGGCTTCCTGGTCGGCGGAGCTACGCTTTCCCGGTATTCACTGCCCACAGCCGAGTGTTCCGCTTTCCCTACTTCTATTTTAAAAAAATCCCCGAGGAGTCGGCAGGGTGAGCGGTACTGCGAGGAGCTACCACTCATCCCAGCAGTCTTCCAAGAGAAGGGAAAGCTGGGATCCGATTGCCGACACAAGAAGACTCAACCAAGGAGCCGGAGAGGTCAAGCACCAAGGGTCAAATACTGCTGCCCGCCGGAACGGGGCGGGAAGCCCAGGAAGGGACGGGTGGGAGATGGGCGCACCACGGCGACGACAACCCTGCTGGGAACAGCGGGGCACCGCTTCGCGTGGCAGTGGCTCCGCTTTCCGCCTCCACCACCGTACTCTCCGCACCCGGCCCGCGCGGATGCTCGCAGGCCTCGGACTTAAAGAGAGGATTTTGTGTTGCCCTTGTCGGGGGGCGGATTTGAAGTAACGGGTCCGGACTTTGGTAGAGAGCCCTTCAGTGCCTCAGACTGGGTAAAGCACAAAGGCGTTGTCAACCGAGCTCACGTCTACGTGCGGACTCAAACTAACGGCACGTCACATGCAATCAGAGTCAGTGACTCCAGTGTGCAAATACCGGGAGCAGCCAGACTTCAGGGAGTCGGAGAAACCCATCGTATACGAATATTCAGCTGAACACAGAGAGAACGGTCTCTAAACAGGAGAGCTAGACGGGAAGGTGAATTGAAAATCTTCACAGCCCGCAGCGCAGATGACGCTGCTCGTACCTGAAACGGGGCAGAAAGCTACAGAAAGCGCCGCAGAACCAAATTCAGCACGCGGCTTTGGGGCTCCTCAAGGGCACCCGCAGTCAGAGGAAGACTCCAGAACCCCGTCCTCCAGCCTGGCAGGAGGGCAGAGGACCAAACGGAGCTCAGCCCTTCTGCGCTAGAGCGTAGTCTGCCTGCCCACATACTCCTTTGTTCCTCAGCTGCCGTGTAAAGCAGCTCGCTCTACTTTTTTTTTCTTCTTTCTTTTTTTTTTCCCCCCCTTAACATGGCAACAGAGAACAAATAGCCAGCATTACATAAATCATCCCAGCGCTCCGAAAAAAGCAAGTGACTGAGAGGACGCATGTACCGGTTAGCTCCTTGTTTCCTTTGAACCATCTGATGGTGGTGGCGGGTCTGCTGGCCATGGCGGTGCAGTTCAGCTCAATCTCTTCTCCCTCGACAGCGATTTCTTTCTGGATATCAATTACCAAATTGCGTGGCGGGACTGCAATGAAAAAAAAAAAAAACAACAACGTGTACTTGATGAAAAAAGCATTTTTCGATCACTACCACAGGACAAACCTTTGTGAAAACCCGTAAAACCTACCAGGGGAAACTGGCCACCAGCATTTATTTGATCTTTCGATCGATCAAACCCTTTGATAGGTGGTTTCACAGTAATCAGAGCAAGCTCTTTCACTCTCCACCTAATAATCATCATGGTTTCGCAAATTATTACTTATCAAAGTTGTAACTTTCTGTTCTCTCTCCCAGGCGGGCACCGTTCCAGGGAAGAGCTTTAGTCCTCCGCCACTCGGCTCTGTATGCTGCTATTTAAAAGTACAGCTTGACTCCGTGCACATTTCTTGACTTCTTCTGACAAGGAGAGGAAACACAAAAGCTGACATTTGGAAGTGCGTTACTTACCGTGCCTCGAACCTCGCAAGGCAATTTTTCTCTCCCGCTGTTCAGCTTCAAGCCTCAGCCGTACGGAGTGGACGCCGGCCAGCAGACATCGGGCTCACTTCAGACGCTCAAAAAGCCACCGAGTGCAAGCCCGGAGCGGAATGCCATCCCGAATGCCACCCCCTTGGGACAACGCCGCGTGCCCCATCGCACCACCATAAACCAAATGTGAACCATGCCCGAGAGGGGGGAGCCAGCTCTGCACCCAGCAGTTCCCTCAGGATGGCGTTTGCCCTCCGGCCCGGACACCTATCTTCTCATAGAACACAAAGGTAGAATCACAGAATCGCCTCGGTTGGAAGGGACCTTTCAGATCATCGAGTCCAACCATGAACCCAACTCTGACCAAAACCATCACTAAACCGTATCTCCAAGCACTATGTCTACCCGTCTTCTGAATACCTCCAGGGATGGCACCCCAACCACCCCTGCTTGGTATAGGAGGCTATACTCAATGAGAAATAATCCGTCGATACTCAAAAACAGGCTGGAGCTCCGAGGGGATGACCGTGCCACTGCAGCGCGACCCACAGACGTGACAAACAGGCTGAAAAACGACGACACGGGAACAAGGAACCTCTTCGCCATGAAAGCACCCATAGCTGGTGAGGCAAACCCAGGAAAAACTGAACATCAAGAGTTCGTGCTGCAGAGAGCTGCGGCTTCAGGAAAAACCCAGAACTTCCAGAGGAAACTCAGCTTTGCTCTGATCAATATGATTAAGCAACTGCATAGTTCAAATGTGACTAACATGTTTCTGAGCTAATGAAGAACAAATATGTACAAATACCATCCAGATGATCAAATGGACTAATTAGTCACTTGTGGCTTTTCTCTAAGAAGAACAGAACGGGCTACATATTTGAGATTTTCACATGTTCCAATTAAGCATGAATAAATCTACATATCATGCCACAGAAGACGTTACAGCACACGGGAGAGCTGGGGGAAGCACACTGCGGCAGGAATAAAAAGAAAGTGCGAAGCTCTCTCCGAATACTGGCTACGAAGAAGGACGCCTCGACACTTCCCTCCGCTCTCGGAAGCGAGTATCATTAGAGGCAGATCAGCAAAACCACGCTTTGATCGAACTTAAGATACGTCGACGTCTGAGTGCTGAGCACCAGGTCTGTGGTGGGGAGCAGCCACACACCGCCACAGGGAACCCCTCCCCGGCCCATTATTTCTCCTCATTAGGGAGCCAGTGACAGGGAAGGCAGGGTAGACATGTTATCCTTGGCGTCAGGGCACGCAGCTCTCCGTACAAATACTAGCCAAGATGAACACTCCCCCTCCCTGGCCTTCTCCCCATGAACATCCCTCTTGGCTGCCTGCTCTGTGAGCTCCGGCTCGGCCCGAGCGTGTGAGGAAGGTGCAGAGAAACGTCGGGGAAGGGCAGGCACCGGCCACGCTGCAAGTCCCTCTCAAAAGCAACCCAAGTGCCAGGCAAGAAAACAGACTTTCCCTGAATTCCGAAGCACGATTCGTGTTTAAAAAACAAACAAACAACAAAAAATGCATTTCATCTCCCACTTGAAAGAGACACAGTGCCGGCTTATAGGTGAATAAAGTAAGTAATATTATTTCAAACACCTTCTTAGCATCGTTAGCAGTGAAACGAAATCCAACAAACTATTTCTGCGTGTGTGTGATTAGAGACAAGAGCTGGAAGAGAGCTTCCGACTCCTATGAATATCAGAAAGTGCACTAAAACTTTGAAGATGTTGATAAATGTAATCGCTACAGTAGAACTCCTTATAAACATCATTATTTAAACGACGTATAAAAAAGCTGAGAACCATATCTCATTAAATAAAAGGAGGAAGATTTAAACTAATCAGCGAGTGAAATCTTACATTCAGTCACCCTCTGTGATTCAGGTTCTGCTATGAATAGTCTTAAAAGCCACTGCTGATCTGCAGAAGCGGCTCCGATGGCGGCTCCGATGGCAGGGGCTGCTGCCACGGGCACCCACCCGCGTCCTGCCCGAGAGCCGCGGGGCGAAGCCGTGGGGCGAAGGCAAGGCAGGGGCTCACCAGGCTGGGGCTGAGCGTATCTGGGGGGGGCACGGAGGGGAGGGGGCAGAATTAGCTCTGCAAACAGCCATCCCTAAGCAAATGAGCAGGCTCGCGACGTCAAACGAGAGCGCTGGCGTTCTCTCACACGTGAAACGAATTTTGGCGGAAATGAATAGGAAGCTATCGCTTTCCGTTAGGTGAGCGCGAGGTTTCGCTGAATATGTTAAGTCAACTGACAAACACGCGAAAACTCGCGCATCTTCCCAACGGCAGGAGGTTCACCAGCCACGCTGTGAGTAATGTTTGCCCTTAAGGAGTATCATCGATGGGCAAAGATGCTGTCGTTCGTCATTAAAATGTAATCTCTCAAATCCCCAAGTTTTGGAAGAAAAGATTCAGAAGGTGATCAGAGTCGTCTGATTACGGAAAACACAAAATTCATAAACTGAACAGTTCTACCACGCTATGAAGCATTCAACGTTAATTTATTTTCCTTCTGCATATCAGATAATTATCGAAAGACATTTTCTACAGCTTTTACTTTCTGGCTGACTTCTCTCTCACTTCACCGAGCGAGACCCAACCACTGCCACTTATCTTCCCTTCTTCCCAAGAAATGTGCCTGCCCTCGCCCTGGAGGAGACGGATACGAGCCGGAGGAGGGCTCGTCTCGCGCAGCCCCTGCCGCTCTGCATGGACCTTCCTTCCAGGACGCCAGCAGGTCCAGACCTGCCCGAAAAGCCAAACGATTCCCTCGGATGCTCCTACAGAGCAGTGACAGCACGGCCGAGCAGTCCCTGCAGGCTGCCTGCAAACGAAGGCCGGTAGGAAACCCCGCTCCATAAAGGGCAGGAATACCTGGCAGCCTTTCCCAGTGCCCTGCCCAAGAAAAAGAGAGGCTTGGAAGTGGAGAACACCTCACGCCTACCCTTCTGCTAATTCTTTGAAGCCAAAAAAAGCCTGAGAACAAAAAGGAGAAGACCCGAGAATCCCACTAAATACGATGTCACCTACGAAGAGAGGCGGAGGGCGCAAGCAGGGACGCCTGGCAATGCCAGGGCGATGGACAACCCGCTGGGCATTTGCTGGCAGCTCCTGAAAATCTCGTGTCTGCGCGTGCAGCTGCACGGAGCGACTGAAGAGCTGAGCTGGGCTGCAGCGGGGAGCACCCGGCCTCAGACCCGTGCTGCGCTTTATCGCTGGAGAGAGCGGCTGGAGCTCCCCGACCACCCGGCGGAGCCCCGTCCCACGGACCCTGCGCCTCCAGGGATGACCAAGTCCACCGCGAGCACCCGACGGGTCCTTACCGAGCACTGTAATGGTGGTATAGATTTCCTGGGGGGGATCAGTGTAGAGCTGGCAGAAGTACCTTCCTTCATCAGAAATGGAGACGTTCGTCAGGGAGACGCGGAGCTCGCTGTTGGAGAAGTTCACCAGCTGGAACCTGCTGTCCTTCAGCGCTGCGGAGCAAGCACAGCCTTAGCGACCGCGGGCAGAGATGCGGCGTCCCCTCCCTCTGCCCAGCGAAGCCAAGGGTCTCCCGCGACGGCAGCAGCACCCAGAGAAGCAGCCCACGGGGTCCCGAGCCCAGCCTCCGCCCGCCTCTCGCCCCTAACTCTGGACCGAGGAACGACTTCTGCTCTCGCATCATTACAAAGCACCAACACGGGCAAATCGCCGGGCGCAGGATCACATCTTTGGACACGGTTTTATTGTCAGATGGCTTAGGGACGTGTAGGTAAAATGCTTATTGTGAAAATACGCTTCTTATTGCGTACAAAAACCTCAACGTGGACCTGTTTCTGACTGTATGCGGTCAGTGGACTAGGGACAGCGTGAAAAGAAAAGAACTGGGAAAAGTGTAGTTTAAAACCTGTTTCCTGATCAGGAACGGCTGCCCAAATTCTTTTAAGAACGTGGAAACGGAACATTTTCCATCTCACCAGCTGAACGCAGGGGCCCGGAAGGGAGCGGGGTGTGACGTGCGTGGCCACAACGCGGGGCACAACGTGTCCCACCCCCCCCAGTGACGCTAATGCGGACAATTTAAGGCGTTTCATCGCAGCTAGCACGCTCCATGGCATCGTCACAACAGGAAACAAAGCCAGACTCATTCACCGGACACGGCAGTGACGGGAGATTCTGTTTTCGTTATAAAGCAGCATAGATCAGTCTTGAAACGTTCAGTCTTCCAACCAAACAGATTACCTCTGAGAACATTGTGCTGTCTCGGCGTTGCCCTACTCAATTTGTTTGTGTCAGCTAAATATTTGGCACTCGATCGCAATTCACCCTGAATTACTACAATCAATTCCTACTGCAAAGTAAGACGGGCTGGCTTTTAAAGGGGACCATCAAGGTTTCCATTAAGGAGAAAGATTATGATTGCCTGTCTCATCTACCCTCTAAAGAACTGCCTAAACTTTAAGTGTCTGGCGTCACATTAAAAGAAGAGATCTCGGCAAAGGCTTTCTCCCGAGCGCAAGCGAGGCGCGGGGACGTTATCATCGCACGAGGGAAGCCGAAACTTACGCCTGAAATCTCGGAAATAAATCGTTTGCCTGTTGGGGTTCAGGAGCTGAATCACCGAGTCGTCGCTGTTCTTGACGCGGCAGCTGATGGTGGCGACGTCTCCCTCCACCACCGTCACGTCTTCGGTAACCAGATTCTGGCCATCGCCTGCAAGAGAGAGCGAAGATGAACTAGCGGAGGTAGGAATCATAGAACCTTCATGGTTGGAAAGGACCTTTGAGATCATCGAGTCCAACCGGACACACGCAAATGACTCCGAATGACTCGGCCACTTCTGTTTTCTGCCGGGGAAACCTTGGGCAGCAACGGCGAGTCCTCCACCCCGGGTCCTCCAGCCAGCCGGCCTACAGGGAACCGGGACCCCCCCAGTAACCGAGCAAACACCCCTTGCCCAGCCACGCTTGGGGTTTGCTGGGGCTGATCGCAATTTCGCTGCAATTACCCGCACGACAGGCGCTCAGAACAGCAATGCCAGGGCATACAAAGACAGACTTCCCCCCAGACTGTACTGGGCACCGCTCCCTTAAAGAGGAGTGACTGGAAGGGAGCCCTGCGATGGGAACACAGGGAAAATAATCATAGAATTCTCCAGGTTGGAAGGGACCTTTCAGATCACCGAGTCAAACCATCAACCCAACCGCTCCATGGCTGTGTGTAAAACGGCCCCTCCACGGAGCATCCCGTTCATCCCACAGGGATTTTCATCCCGGCGCAGTCTCCCGGCTGTTCTTTAAAGCGTGAGCAAAGGCAGAGGATGAGGGAAGGCTCCCCCCGGACACCACCAGCCCCTCCACGCTTTAGCGCTCCCACCGGCCTCGGGGGACCAAGAGCCACACCACGCACACGGGAATGGCACAAATTCCTTTCCTCTCTCAAAAGATGAATTTTGTTAAATTACCTTGAAAGAACAATTTGCTGTAATACGCATTTATCCTTTGACTTGAGCAGACAGACGTTAGGGAGCCAGTTTTTACTCACTCCATGTAATCAGTAAGCGCTATTAATGTCCAGAGGCAGGAAAAAAAGAATTCGATGCAATTATGCTGTGGGAGCCTTGTAATCATTTACAGGTCATCACCTCGAAAACTCTCCTCCTAATGAATCGAATCGTTACATCACACGCACACCGGGAAATTTGCTTCCCATGCTAAAGAACGCAGAGGACGGGGATTCGAACGCAGCGCTTTGCACTTCAATTGTCCCATAACTACGAGTGTCCCTCAGGTTCGGACGCGAGCCGGAGAGTGCGGAGGGACACGGCCCCGGGACTCCAGCCAGGGGATCGCTCACCGGAGCCCCTTTCGGTAGCGACTTCCGTTTGCTTTCAGACCGCACGGGCCTTACGGAGCAGGAGGCAAAGCGAAGTGGGAGAAATTTTGAGGCTTTGATTGCCCATTTGCCAAACGAAGTGGCGGCACGCGGGCACCTGGCCAAGGGCCGGGTGGCCAGGAGAAGCCCACTGCTATTAACAGCACGGAGATCGGCCGGGAGACAGTCCCGCTGCCCAGGGAGCCACGAAAAATGCAAAAATGCACGGTTTTGATAAAGCTACCAAGAAATAAATCTGGGCATGTTTTTCTCTCATCTTGCGCTCTCTCCATTTTTCTTTCTTTCCTTCTGACTTGCATTTATTGTTAGACACGCCTCGGAAATATGCGTCTGGCAAAAAGTTTGCATCCTTTGGAAAGAAAGAGATTGATAAATCGTCAGACGCCTTTCTAAGCCCGACGGCACCGCGTTGACGTCTCGGCACATTTTTCTGCACTCTCAGTATAAATTTTATTTCTCCAGATTGATGAACTTTACGCAGCAACGTGAAAAGTTGTGAGCAAACAGGACGACGCCCAGCGCCAGAGAAGCGCCCCCCAGGCCCATCGCGAGGGGGCCAAGAGCCCGTCACGGACGCTTTCCGGGCTCCCGCTCCACTTCCCACGAGCTGATCGAGCTGGAAGCCCCCGCCGCGACGGCGCGGACCCCCACGGCCCATCTCGCCTCCCCAGAGAAAAACCCCGGCCGTGCCAGAGCGGCGCGAAACCCACCTCTAACAGCCACAGGCCCCGGCGTAAACAACATTCAAATCTCTCAAAAGCGGTGCAAGCAAGATTATTCAACGTTACTAACTGCTTCTGGGGAATAATTCTATCAAAGCCATTCAAAACAAGGTTCTTGCACAAGGATCAGCTTGATACGTCCTCATAAACGCAATATTCACTACAAATCATTAACAAAGCTATTAAGATTCGATTTCCATCTAAGCAATTATTGCTAGCATATTTTTTTACATTTACTTTAAAAGACTCAATCCTATTTTCAATTCATTAAACTGTTCCTTGCGTTTACTGAATTTTACATCAGCTTAGAAGCCTATTTGAATTAATA
Organism: Alca torda; assembly: GCA_008658365.1. Taxonomy (NCBI): domain Eukaryota; kingdom Metazoa; phylum Chordata; class Aves; order Charadriiformes; family Alcidae; genus Alca; species Alca torda. Next base: position 7,773,980 of record CM018093.1, on the reverse strand, counting down.
AGAATTACAGTAGAAGTAATTTAGAAATAAATTATTTGAAGTTCAAGCCACTGAAGCTTTTCGTGCCGGGATGCTGCTACATTAAGCCGGCTGAGCGATGGCTTCAGAAGCCCAGCAGCCCGGTCCAGGCTGGCACCAGCGTCGCTCCGCAGGCGGCGTTTATCGTCCCGGGGCTGGGGACGGGCAGGGCGCACGCGGGGACACGCGGGACCCACCGGCCCAAGCAGCATCCCCGGCCTCCCGGACTTCGCCTGTTTAGTCTGAATTAAAGGGCGTCTAATCCGGCCGCTGCCTGCAAAGCTCCCCTTGCCCTGCTGCCCCGCGTCCGCTCGCTTAAGGCAAAGCACCAGAGCGTACGCCTCGACGCTTTTGGGCATCTGTCTTCATATCTGCTCCCGCTTACCAAGGCAAGAGTGTTATTTCCGAGAACAGCCTCAATTACAAACTCTAAATTAAATAAAAACGCAAGGCGAAGTGAGAACTCTTTAGGCCCATCTGCGTGTCAGCAGCTCAGGAAGTTTCTCGGTAAATATTGTGTATAAGTACGCTGAGGAGCATCAGGGTAGGCACATTTACAGCACTGCAAGACGCTGTAATAGGAAAAGAAAGATTCGTGGGGGAAATGAGGTTTATGCACTCGTCTTCCTGCCTTAGACCACCGCGGTGTTTGCTTTTAAGGCTGCAAAGACACAGACGAGTAAATCGTGTTTCAAGCAAGTTTCTCTTAGCTGGCCGCAGCCCAGGGACCGTGGCCCACGTGCAGCGGTCACATTTAAAGCCAATTCTTTCTCCACTTGTGGCACACGGGGATGGAGCGAAGCGTCAGGGAGAGAAGAGGGAGAGACGAAAACTACGTGCCCGTGAGCACGAGTCTTCAACTCCCAACGCTGCAGGAGCCGCAGGACTCCGTCAGGAGCAGCAGCGCCGCCGACACCTCTACCGGCACCGACACGGACGCTTTCCAGGAAAGACCGATTCTCACGATACCCCAACCGTGGAAGCCCATGAACTTAAACAAAATTTCTCTTAATAAATTGAGCCGAAGGAAACAACCCACTCAGGTACACAAACTATTTGTTCGTGTGCTGGAGGGAAAAAATGCCCCCGTGATCAATCCACGGAATTAATGTAATTGGGATGTCAAAACTCATCTACCAATTTCAGCTATCTAAAAGGAACGTTAACAAAAGGGTAACAATTTTAGACGGGGCTGCCTGCAAAATGTACGTACAGATGTGAGCGCCCGGCACGGCTTCCGGCACATGAAGCCCAACGGGGCCTGCACCGGCCATGAAGAGGATGGGTCTGGACAATAACGCTTAAAAACACACCATAAAAGCCAGTCCGCATTCCTTGCCGCGCGTTTGAAGTATACAGAGATACGGGTGTTGTCATCCGCTTCCATGGAAAAAGCTTATTGTGAAAAGTTTTGGGCGAAGGGCCGGCAGGAGAGAAGGCAGCTGCTGCCGGCACCGGCATGAATCCACACGCCGGCATCTCTCAACAACATTCTTCTCGTGTCATCCTCATCCTCGGAGGAAAACTTTGTTTCCCACCACGATTTACAACGTCTTGAAACGGCAACCTTCTCTTCTGCTAAGACGTCGTTACCGGTTGCGTGACCCTGAGCCAAGCATCGGAGATTCTCCTGCATTCCAGTAGCTCTTATTCCCTCTTCAACATCTTCTCCACGGCCAGCAACTGCCTCGGTGTGGCCAAAACGCAACTCCGCTTCCCGTGGCAAGAAGCTCTTAAAAAAAAGCAATAGCAGCAAACAAAGGGAATTCTAGAAAAATCTCCTTTCCGAGTTTGCTCTGCCGTGCAGGTCTCTCCCCCCCAAGTTGAGTTCAGCCCTGCGGAAGTACCTGTTTTCTGAGCACGGGGAGCGGTAGCTGCTTTCCCGCACGGCACCGCGCTCCAGCCGCGGAACGGCCGCGAGCGGGTCTGGCTGAAAGGCCGGGAAGGGAGGGGGTAGCGCAGCTCCGCTCGCCCTCCGAAGCTCAGCCCGCAGCTCACCCATACGGTGACGCTCACCCTGGGCCACCATTTTTGCTTTCAGATTGAAGGCATTTCCTTCTTCCCGTACCGCTACGCCTAGGTCTGGAGGAAGGGCTTAGAGAAAGGACGCTGCCGAGGAGGCTGCTGCTACTGAGGATACGAAAAGCATCAGTTTCCGTCTGGGGAGAGAAAAGGTGGGGTGGGGGGAATTAACATCCCCGGAAACTATTCCCAAAATATCGCTATTGTGAGTCTGTAAAACTAAAGCTACTGCCGACCGCTACCGAAGCGTGTTATTGCCGAGGGAGGAACCACTCCTGGGCACGGGCCGCCCCCTTCGAGAGCAGAGAACAGTTCTGCCCAAAGGCTCCGCGCTTCTCCGAAGAGGGAACGGCTGAAGAGACGGAGGCGCCAGATTAAAGCTTCACATCGTCATCGTCGGCGTCGAGATGGGACACACCAGCCTCGCCACCCGTCCCCGGAACCATCACACCTTACCTTAGGAAACGCGCAGCTTGGAAAAATATGCTGCAAATTCAAGCAAGTTGTGCACAGCTATTCAATTTGTGGAGAAAAAAAATAAAACGCTACGGCCGCCCTTCCAGCTTTTCTTGCTTAAAGAGTCAGAATAAAAGACGACAATAGCTCCGAACTGACACCAGAGGCTGTATTTACTTTAAACATTTGTGGATTTCCGCGTGATGAAGTGGCATCGGGGAATTCTCTCTACTGGTTTGGAACCAAAATGGGAGAGAGAGAGAAAAGTGCTGTGAAATAGCGCTGCGGCAACGCGCGCCGCGTCCCGGGGAGAGCGGCTCCTCTGCTGGATCACGCTCCCCTCAAGCAGGAAAACGCTCGGCCTTCCGGGCTCCGGAGGCTGCCGGGAGCGCCCCACTTCCAACGCACCCCTCCGGAGCGGCAGCCCTCCCCGTCCCCAGGCGCTAATTGAGCAGAGCGCTAATTAAGCAGAGCACTGACGGGGGTCTGCATGCACCCGGCGCATCGCTCGACACCAACAAACTGGTCAGCCCGCATCCCATGGAATGAGCGAGCGGAAACACTTCTTTTGCTCTTAGGAATAAGGAACATGATGCACTTTTTCGGCCGGGAGCATCTCCCGAGCTGCCGGCGCCCGTCCCCCCCGCCTGCCCCCCCGGTAACCACAGCGGCGCAGATGGATGACCCGTCACCTGGGCTGGGATTAGATGTCAGGCTTGTCTTTCTATTACCCGCATATTGATAGATAAAATTCCAGGGCCATACATCGCCTGTCCCTTCAAAGGCTGCCGTCGGCGGGTGCCGAGGATCGATACTGATGTCACCTGTCACTGCCGGGGGGGGACACACGGCAAACAGGCGGGAGGGATGCGGCACCGCTCGCAGCGTTAGCGCCGGGCTTTGCAACGGAGCCGGCTCGGCTGCAGACCCCGGGGCTTCACTGCCCACTTCTGCCCCAATCTAGCGGCAGAAAGCGATTTATACCCATTGCCAGAAATCTAGTCTTTCAGAGTCCGACCATATTTCAAGCTAATGGGTTCGGACCATTTGAAGGAGGAATCCCACGAGTCACGCTCACCACAATGGAGCTTCTGATGTCTAAAAGCACAATTTACACGTTTGGCTGCCATGGCTAAGTCGGAAAGCTGCGTGCTACACGTTTTTCCTGGTTTAGAACTAATTTCTTAAGCCATTTGACAGTTCGTAAATAAAAGATGTTGCTACTGCAGCTTTCTATTTTATTTTTTTATATATATGTGTCTGTCTGTGAAGGGATGCTCAAAGAGCGTAGCTAACTTTCCAGAAGAATAGCTTTCAAGAAGCGGCAGCAGCTGATCTCTCGCTTTTGTTCTGGAAGTCGACGGCCCATTACAAGACAATAAAAGGTCGCTTATGAAAAGCCGGTCGTGCTCTCCTAAGGTCAGAGGTTTACCAGAGCATCATCCAGAGGAGACCGCGGTGGGCACCGCTCCCCAGCCGCTGCGCGCGGGAGAGACGAGGATCTTTGTGTGGAGGGTTGCGGAAGGGAGGCAGGACGGGGACATCCCGCCCGGGAGACGCCTGTGGGCTCTGGAGGGGCTGGCGGGGCACTCTCCAAGGGAGACAGAAAGCAAGGAAGAGCACGGGAGAGGGAGCAAAAGCACGGTGAGGGGCAGAGCTGTGCCCGGCCTCGAAGAAATCAAGGCGGGTGCCTTCCCCGGGCCCCTCCTCGGAGCCGGCCATCACGGCGAGCCATCCTCCGTCAAGGAGGGCACCCAAACCCGGCGTCGGGGTCTCCCCACCAGAGGCGGCTGCTGGGGGGCGGCAGCAGCGGGGGAGACGCGGAGCGCCAAGGCGGGAGGGGCGCCGCAGACTGCCGCCGCCACTCAGAGCGTTTAAATAACACCCAATTAGGACCAATGCTCGTTTATTATTAATGTCGCCCTAATACAGTGTTCCTTATCTGCATTTTCTCTTCCAGCTACATCGCCAGCAAGGACACACGCTGCCTAGATCTAAGGAAGGAGACCTTGATTAATCCGGGCTTTAAAACACACCTGGAATCTCCTCTCTGTCGTGACTTGTTCCGTTAGGAGCCGAGGCTGATGTACAGCAGGTGAGAGGAGGGAGCGCTGATGAAATATTCAGGTTTCCCAGCCGATGAGAGCATTCAGCGCATTTACATTATCGGAACGACGATATTTAGGAGCGCCTGCTGCCTGACATTGCCTTCCCTCTCTGCCACGGGGGGCTCAAGCCGCGGCAGCCTCTGCCGAAACCGGAGCACGGAAGCAGAGAATTTACGTGTTTGCAGGTTTGTCACCTGCGCTGCCGCCTCTATTTTTGTACTTAGAGGCTGGCAGCGGCCACATGCTTCGGATTTAGCGTGGCACCGGCCACACTCGGAATTGGCAAGCGCTGCCTTCGGAGGAGGCTCACCCATCTGCTCTCTCCCCACCTCTCCCTGCAGCTGCCGAACCCGCGCTGCCGCGGGCAGAGACCGGGGACCGCGGCGGGGCCCGTCCCTCGGCATCCTCCGCACGCGGCCGCCCGCCGGAGCACCCGCAGGGACACGAGCCACCCCAGCCCCGCACCCCCGGGGCGCCGCGGGGGATCGCTCCAAGCCCGGGGCCGAGACACTGTTCCGATTAAAGCCCGTTCTGGAACACACTCGGGTCTCAGCTCCTACAGCCCCCGCTCCAGGCGCAACACAACGCCCCCAAAAACGCCAGTACGGATTAGGCAGAATGACGGGATTCTCCCATAACCGGGAAAACTATTTCAAGTCAGATGATGGGTTTCGTTTTACTCTAATGAGCAGATGTGTCTTATATCCATACCTGTAACCCACTCCTTGCGGATTTTTTAACACCCTTTTTCTTTTTTTCCTACTGTCAGTAGCATCTGTCACAACGTGCAGCTTAATAATCTCTTTTAAACCCAAGAAATCTTTATTTCCATAAAGCGCCCAAGATGAATTTTGATCAGCATCAGCCCCGTCTCCCCCCCGAAGAACGGGCCTCCCTTCACTGCCCGCACGTGTAACTTAGAGCCGCTCTGAAATCTTCGATTCCGCCACTGCGATAGGCAAGAAGCAAACGACAAAGTTGGTGACAAACGTTCAGACCTGTAGAAAATGTCCTGAAGCACAATGGGATACTAGATAATAAATGAGAATAGCTATTTTTCTTGGGGTACTCTGGCCAATTCCCTTTCTTTGGCTAAGACAGCACGCAGCCAGCTGTCAATTACGCCTTACTTGCTGCATCATACGCAGAAGTTATTTTGTAAGCCTTCAGTAAAACACCCGCAGAACTTCTACCCAAAGTGTTTAGTGTTACATAAAACGAGAAGCCAAAGTATTCCCCAGTTTGAAGAACCGGGAGCTGGCAGATCTCAGGCACCCTTCCGCGTGCGGCCCCGCCGAGCGCTGCAGGCACCAGGATGAGATCTCCTCCACGGATTAGGCCGAGTTTGTATTTTGCCCTTTGAATTCCCAGTTTCTGGCCCTTCCCAGCACCTCTCCTGGCTCAGCCCAGTGGGAGCAGGAGCCGTCCTGGCGTGGGCAGCTGCGAGATGGTGATGGGGAGATGCCCAGGAACCCAAAACCCCAGCATCCCCCGGGCTCGGCGCGGCGCTGGAGGGTAAGCAGCAGCCCATCTCCAGCTTTGCCAGCCTCCAGAATTCACACATTTAGTATTTTCCAGACCCTTTTCCCCCACGATAAGGCAAAAATTGCTGCTATCTTCTACTCTAAGAGCTGGGCTCTTAACAGAAGCGACGTATTGCAGCTGCTGGGGGCTTCACCAAAATGACAAATACAACTCGGCTCAACAAGACAAAAGCAGAAACACCACAAGATGGAAACAGCATTAGCGCAAAAAGCAAAATGCAATTATGAAACGCTCCGTCTTCCAAACACACAGCCTAATTTCTTTTTTTAAATCCCCCCTTTAGTTTTCTTTTAGAGATACAAAGGGAGAGTGACAAACACCACCAGCAAGGATTACGCACTTCCCCCCCCTAAAAAATACAGGAGGGGAACCCCCCCCACCTCAGCAGCAGCATCCTGACGATCAAAGCGAGAACTCCTTCCAGTCTGTACTCGCAAGGAAGGATAAAAAGGTGTGTTATAACAAAAGCCTTTAGCCTAGGTCCCAGCTCAGACACAGTGATGAATGCCAGCCTAAAGGGCAACGTATTTGTAAGCTTTAAGTCTCCTGCAACACCAACTGTCCTGATTCATCCCCGCGATAAAGGCGGTTCTGAGAGCTATTTTACCATATTTATTATTTTACAGAAGACGAAGAAAAAAATGTGGCATCGGCCCTCAATCTGCCACCCATCGGATTTATAAATGTTAGTAAAAGACCGATGCTAATGTCTTTAAACATTAATCTGCTCGCTGCAGATTCCACGCGTCCCCCCCCTTGGTTCTGCCTCCGCCTGGCGGTTCTTCCAGGCCAGGGGAAAGAAAATGTCTTTTTGGAATTCCCACCCCCCACCCCCCCTTCACCTCTGGGATCTGCTTTGAGTAAAGCCGTGAAAAGAGGAGAAGGGGCAGGTGCTGCCGAGCGCGTTGCCGCCCGCTGCCAGGCAGCTTTGCCCGCGACGCCCCCGTCCTCCGCGCCTTGGTCCTGCGGAGAACCTGCCTCCGTCTGCTGGATGGCGGGACAAAGGCACAGTTGGAAGGACGGGAAAAGGAACGGTGTATACCGCCCGCAGAAATAAAGCCGTGGTTTGATACGCGGCGTTAGCCCCGTCCCCCTTACTGCCTCTGCAGCGACGGCGGCGAGACCACTAAATAAACGCAGCAATGGTGAGAAAAAAGACATTTTTGGATGTGGTCCTCACCCCACCTCGCTCAAACGAGCGGATGCAGGTTGTGCCCAAATGCCACCGAGGCTTGATCCATCCCGAGGTAGATGCCCCAGCCTGGGGACGCCGGGGGGGACTGGGGGACAGCGGGGGACACCGAGGCAGGGACAGGAGGGGCAGCCGGGGAAAGGTCCCCGCTGGCCACTCGCCCGTCTCTCCAAGCCAGCCGAGCCTCGGCAGCCCCCCCGCCTTCACAGCGCTCCTCCCCCTCATCGAGCACTCGCTGAATGTTATCACATATTGCTTAAAGTTGCGGCTGCTTTTTAAAAATGGATTGTGTTTAGCTTTTAATTAAGTCTTCGTCTCTCTAGAAAAACCCACAGGCCTTGAGGTTTGGATTGTCGTTTTAAACACAAGTAAAATGGTAAATGCCTTTTACATTCAACACCATTAGATACAATTAAGCGATGGGTAAAGCATACGTCGTGCTATAAATGTCATTTAGTTTTACAGTTAAACTCATCAACATTTATCAAAACACTGCCTGCAGAAAGAACGAGACAGCGCCAGCGAGCGCCTTCGTCTCGCTGCTGTCGGCGGCACCACGCTCCCAGCCAACGCCGCAGCACCAAGAGCCTCCGCGCTTCCCGTCTCCGGCTTTTTGGACCGAAACGCTGATGCTGCGCAGGACGGGCGCGGTGAGGCCGCGGGGGGGCCCGGGGGCAGGATGGGCAGCCCCAGCCCCAGCCCCGGCCGGGCTCCCCCTGCCCACCCCACCGCGGCGGGGGGACGCCACCCCACGGCGACACTTTGGGGTCTGCCTGCTGGCGAAGGGGGAGCTGGAGCCGCCGCGGAGCAGCGCGAGCTGTAAAGAAAGGAAAACACAAGCAACGCGCGTCACCAGACACTGCCGCGCCTGTTCTGGTTTAAAAAGCTCAACATTCCTTGTTTTCTCCCGAGGAGCATTAAAACATGCCAACGGAGCCCATTAGAGGCAATTTTCAATTTACTGCTCCTCCTTGATATTCACACGGTAAACGCCAGCAGGTATCGGCGCCATCAATAAGGACCGCAGGCACCCAGCCGGCCGTAAACCATGTCGAGCTCCCTGACTTTGAGGCTTCAGACAGAAGAAAAGGCAAAAAAACCACCCGAGATCCGAAATGGATGTTTCATCATCACCCATCGTTAAAACATGCTGTTGTACCATTTCCGAAGTAGCCGGGAGAGGATGCTGAACGTATTTATTAATGCCCCCTTTCTGCCCCGGTGTGGATGCGTGTTTGTAGGTGGGGGAGGCTCTCCCCCTCCTCCTCCTCCTCCTCCTCCTCCTCCTCCCGCCCGCTCCCCGCCGTGCCCGGCACTGCAGCTCTGCAGCAGCGCGTCTCCTCGCTCCGTCGTCTCCTCCGCACCGCGTTGGCAAGGCAACCGGCACGGCGGGCTGCGGGGAGCCGGCAGGGCCGCAGCGCCTGCGCTACCTGCCTTTCCTCCCGCTTCGCATTCGCGCCTTTCCTGAGAGACCCCAACGCCGCTCCCGGCGCCGGGCTGCCACGGTGCTCGGGCGGAACAAGCCGGCAGCGGTGGGAAACCGCAGCCCTTGCGGGGAATCCCGAACACTGGCATAAAATCAGGCTTTTGCCGAGACTCCAGCAATTACTAGCCCAGCCATTTTGCTTACGCGTTTGCCCACGCTGCCTTGTCTTTAGCCAACCCCGTTTCCGATGGGAATGCACCCTGCGGATCGCAACGGCCATGAAGCAGAAGGGTTACTAGAGAGGGCCCGAGAACAGCGAGAGCCGCGAGGTGCTTGCCATCTTTGGGAAAAAAACCCAAAATCAGTGAGAACGGCCAAAAAACTCATTCTTGCCCCAGTTTCTGGTTCTCAAGCCAGTTCTCCCCCTCTCCTACGGCAGCGCCGCCGTGGGATGCCCAGCTCCTGGGAGGCCAGGGCAGGGATGTCCCAAAGCAGGGCGCAGGCAGGGGGGGCCGCGGGAGCTTTCTGTGCTCCACGTTTCTACGCTCAAAGACCACCCTGCGGAGATGAGAGGGGTTGGGCGGGTATAAATTGGTAACTCCCTCCCAACGATCCTCCTCCTGCCCGCTCTGCAGCAGGAAAACACTACAGGTAGATTAAACTCCTGGCCCTGAAAAGGAGGGGGGTGCCGACTTCAGCCGCAGGCAGCTGGAAGTACAGCCCCTGATCTTGGAAACGGAGGTGACATCCCAGCACCAGCCCTCCGGGTCACCTTGGTTTAAAGTTGTGTGCAAACACAGAGACCGCTTCACCAAAAATCTGTCTTCTTAACTGCTTGAAACTGAATTTAGAATGCATGCATGCAGCGCTTCTACCTGTCCGCTATTCTCAGCTCCTCCTTTGGCCTTACGATAAGAATGCAGGAAATTATAACCAACCTTCCCCCCAGCCCGGAACAGGGAATTAATTACTGCAAGCAGAAAGTCAGAGCTATTCCAATAAACCAATGCAATCCATTCAGGCACTGAAACGCAAGGAAAACATCCTAGAGGCTTGATACCTTGCTAGCCATTCATATCGCGTGCCGCCGTGGATATTACGGAGCAGCTGTGCCCGGGACTATCACAAAGCCAACATTATCTCTACCGTTATTAGAATTAAATAAAGCCTCTCCTTCCCCGCACGCTGCGCCAATGTGGCGGGATTACAAAGCAACCTCGAAAAGCCGACAGCTTCTGCCGCGCCTGGCTCCACGCTGGGGTTTACTTCTTCAAGCCAGGATTAGATGATTGTGGCGATTAGTGACAATGTCCCTCGACACGACAAGGCACGAGTACGCGCGTGGTGCCACCCGAAGCCGGCTGGTGCCGTGGATCGGCTCTTTGAGACGCTCTTGGGGAGCCCCGTGCGGGGAGCAGGGAGGGATGCTCGGCGGGAGGGACCGCTGCTCGCTCACGGCCCAATCCCGGATTTCCAGCCTCGGCCATGGTAAACCCCGCAATGGAATTCCAACATCGCACCCCCTCGCAGCGCATCCTTCTGCTCCTCTCATCGAAGGCGAGCCCGCTGCCGTCCCCCACTCGCGCGTCACGCCAGAGACACGAGACCTTCTACAGATGCTGCCAGCGGCAGCTGAAAACCCCCCAGACGCTCGCTTAGCATTTCTTGAAAGAACAACTCAAATTATACACGTTCTTCACCATTCTTTTCCCAAACCCCAACAGTTTGAAGAGGTCTGCTTATTTTTGCCAACTTTCAGGGAACCGCGAGGCCGGTCCTCTCGCACTCAGCACACCAAGGGCAGAATATCTGAAGACAAGACTCATTTTTAGAGAACGCGCCCTCCAATAAAGAGCTCAGCAGCGCAGCTGTGAGAGTTTAAATTCTCAGCACTTGACTGTTCCGCTCAGGAGCCGCACTTGCATCAGAGCAAGAGAAGTTATTCACTTATTCACCTGCACTTAAAGCCCCCTTCTACAAGCTCCTGTGAGGTGCAGTAAGCTCTGTCAAAAGCACCTGTCCTTAAAACCCGGAACGCCCGACCTTTCCGTAACGCTGCTGCCAACGATCCGTGCGACGCGCCGCACCTCGGAGCTAAGACAGTCCAGTTCACCCTGGGCGGTTCCACAGCGAGTCCCTGAAATGGCCGTCTGGCTCGATCTGGCTTTTTTAAGCCGTTTATAAACTTGAGAACAGCTTTTGCTGAAACGCCGCTGGGGCGGCTTCCATACCGCAGGTGATTTTCTTTTGTGGGGGGTTTTTTTTTTAAACCCGCCAGGGCTGCACGTTACTGAGACACTGTCAGTGAGGCGGGCAAGCTGTGGGCTGGAAGAGCTACACCAGTTCGCAGGTATCATAAATCCCTTCATCCTCGCGAGGTTCCATCTCCGACGTCGGGTCCGTAACGCCCCCAGGCCCAGCGGCACCAACGTCCCCCCAACAAGCGCACGGGGCGAGCCCGGCTCCTCTCGCCTCGGGGCGGCCGCGGCGCACGCAGCGCCCTGGAGCCACCATCCCGCGACAGGCGCCTCTTACGCCGTGGCTGGGATAAAACACTCGGGTTTTGTGGAAAAACACTTTGATGCAAACACCATACGCCTTACACGCACGGAGGGCTCTCCAGGTTGGGTTGTGTTATGAGAACCAAACGAACCATCACAAATCATAACGTTTTACGGGTCTGCTGTTTCCCATAATTTCCTAAAAAAACCCAAATTACATTCTGCTCATCAGCAAACCCTGCTGCACAAAGGGAAGGGCTGGAGAGCACACAGCATGCCGAGGACACGCAGGTAGCGCGGGGCACAACGGATAGTGAGTGAAGCCAAATTCCATTTCAACGCGCCCAGAGAAGCAATAGCGTCATCAACGGGGGTTGGGAATCGGGAAAGAAGGAAATTCAGCTGCCACACTCTTTGTTTCAGTCTGAAATGCGATATAAAGAATTAACCTTGTCACTCGGCAGCCGGGCGGTAGAGCCGACCCAGGGGCTGGGGCGGCCGATGGGCGCCTGGCACGGCATCGGCACTGGCACCGGGAGCCCAGCGGCTCCTTCCGCGCCGCCGGCTCGGCAACGACCGGACCTTTGTGAGCGCCGGTTTGCAGGACGGGAAACACTCGTCCCCCCACACCTCAGCCCAGGCGCTGCGATGGGCAATGGCCGGTTTGCATTCCGTCACCCCAAACCCGCAGTGCCTGCACAGCTACGGGGACACACGACGACGGGACGGGCGCAGGGCTGCTGCCGCGCTTCAGACTGGTCCCCAGCATACCCCGTACCTCTCGTCTGACTCAAAACCCCAGCGCGACGAGGTTTTCATGCTGGCTTAGGGCGGTTTTTGGGTTGTTTTCTAAGGAAACATCAGCAAAACGTGCGCTGACAGGCCAGTTAGCCGCCTAGACACAAGGATGCCCGACGCTGAGCAGACCTGGCAATAATTAACCGCAGAAGCCAGCGAGATTGTTATTCAAACTTCACTGCTTGTTTGGTACCTACCCAACTCTACAGAAAACATTCAGAAGCAGCAAGCTTTAAAATCCCCAAGTACAAGCCCCAGGTCATCCATAGCTATACACGGGGGCGGGGGGGCGTTCATTTACAAATTTTAATACACTTTCTCATCTGAAGCGTTTCACTACGGCACCGGCCACACTCCACACCAGCTTTGTCCTTGGGACGCTGTGAAGGGCAGTGTGACCCAGGAGCCCACGTGCAAAGCTCCCGCGTCACTCTGAGCCGCGAGATGTTCCCAGCCGGTCCCGACCGATTCGAAACAAGGAGTTTTTGGTGCTTCGGGACCGGGCTCCCGCCACGAGCAGCATCCACGGCATGGCTCCCGGAGAGCCCCGTCCCAACACCCCCCGGCAGGGTGGATGGAGAGCTGCTGGTTTCGCGCACAGCGAGAAGCTGAGCGGGACCTTCGCCATGAGGACAGAGGACGGCCACCAGCCTACGTGACCCAGCGCCCATCGCCAGCGTCCAGCCTCTGCTCCTTAGCCAAGCCGGGGGCGAGAGGGAGCCAAGAGCCCGGCCGGAGCAGCTCCTCCGTCTCCCACCACGTCCCAGCTAACGAGGACGGCGGGGAAGGCAGAGAAAGCAAACCCTCTTCCAAGGGACTCTCTGATCTTTTTGCTCCGAGGAGACTCGCCCAATTGAGAAAGCGACTTGGCGTACTTTTCTGGTCTGGAAAACGCTCAATCCTGCCTCATCACCATCGCCAAAAATCATTAACGGCAAAATCCAAAAGCGCTGCCGCTTTTCAGCCGCTTCCCCTTGAGAACAGCCCTCTCCCCCCGGGCCGGAGCTGGGGACGCACCACCAGAGCTCGGGGGAACGTTCCCAATGGCGATCCCAATTAACAAGCCCACGTCTATTCACGGTGGAAGGTTTCGCAGCTTTCATTGAAAGTTCTGCTTTTGTCTTCCTGCCGTCCCTTCCCGAAGCGAGGGCTCATTACCGATGAAGCCCAGCTCTGTAATTGGTTGGGAATGTGGTTCTGGGCACAATAACCCGGGAGAAGCTGCATTATGAGGTCTCCTAACGCTACTGAAGAACGCCACGAAAACCCCAAACCCAGCTGTCTGGCTCCAAACCAGGGAGCTTGGCTGGCCCAAAGAGATTCCCACCGCGCCGGCATCGCGCTGCCGCAGCACCGCGCTCCCGCGAGGAATCACGCAGGAGTCCTGTGAAACACCGAGCGCGCCCCCGCGCTCTGCCGGGCAGCAGCAGCGTCCTGCGGGTGAGGCCACGTGCGTTATCCGTGCCTCGCCTTCTCAAGGAAAAGTACAGACGACGCGTGCGCTCGTGCCTCGTCACGTCAGGGTGGATCAGACCACAGCGCACCATGTCGCTAAAGATCCCCAAGTGTGTTTTTACCATTTTCAGATTTCTGCACACCGCCTTGGCTGCTTCATAATCCCTCCAGGAACCGGAAAGAAACGCGGCGTCTTTACCTAAAACAGTCTTGCGCAAGTGCAAACGTGAAGGCTGAGAAACAGAGCAAAACCAGAGCAACAGGTGAGAAAACGGTCTGAGAACCGCGGCGCGAGAACTGCTCGTGCACCAGCAGCCGCGGGCACGGCGTGCCACCGGCAACCGGCGCGGGGCCCCCGATCCGCGTCTCACCGGCCCCAAAACGCACCCCCCTCCGCAGCACTGGAGGGAGAAGAGCATCCCCTGGCCCAGGGTGCAAAGCCAACCTCCCTGAGCTTCCTCTTCTGTCCCGCCGGGCAGGAGCACTTCAAGCCTTGCAACGAAATGAAAAAAAAGCTTAAAGTAGGATTTCAAGAAAAAAAGAAGGTAGGGAAAGCCCTTTGGCTGAGGCTCCAGACCACTGGACATTCACCTTTTTATCCGTTGGAAACAAATCTGACTTCTCCTTGTGTTTGTCAGCTGCGATCCCACCCTCGCACCCCTCTCCCCAGAGGGGGCTACCGAAAGGAACGTTTGCTGGGAGTGACGCCCGCGGCGTTTGAAAGGTAAGTCTTTCTACGAGAACCAAATCTTGGACTGGGCTGCTAAAGGCATCAGCCTGCTTATCAACCTAAGAGCAGCATCTTTAAAGGTCACAAACGGGGGGGGAAAAAAAAAATCAGAGACTCGTTCTAATTCCTCGCAAACAGGAGCTCGTTTTTCACAAATCCACCCTGCAGTGCTGGGTAAGACGACCTTTCCCTTACAAAGAGAACAGCGGATCTCCGCCTCTCCCGCGTTAACCTCCCTTCTTTCCCATAAATCAACCACAGGCTCGGTACCACCACGACGCGCTTCCCAGCACTCCCCCCAACGCTTCCACAAGCCGTTTTGCCATTGCTGAGGCTCTTGTGCCCCGGAAGCCCTGGGCAAGCAGAAAAAAGCCAAACTGCAATGAGAAATGCAGACGCACAAAGGTTTTTCGGGCCACGAACCTGACCGTTAACCGCCCAGAGGTTTAACACAGGACGGGCAAACAGGACGGTGCTTTAGTACAAACACGCGCTTTCGTGTCCATGAGCGCAGGGGTCCCGGATCCCGCTACGATCACCACGTCGTGCTTTGTAAAAGGGTTATCAGGATGATACGGGCTTCTCGGCCAGGGAATTTTTAGTGGTACCTGTTATCTATGAAGACAACACAAAGCAAGGAAACTTCCCAGCGAGAACAGGACCTTTCCTCTCGAAACCTCTCCGTTTCTCAACATCTCCAAAAAACCCAAATCAAAACCGGAGTCAAATTGGAGAACACGTAGAAGCAGAGCTGAGCGCCGCCTGGAGAACAGAGTCATCTGTGGAGTCCTCGGGGAAGATCGCAGCCTTCCTGCAACCCAGTCCATCGTAACCACTCCGGGCTGCAGAACCCCACGCAGAACCACCCCAAAAAAGAGCCCCTTTAGCGGGGGGTGCTAACCTGCGTTCCCATCCAAGGAGGCAAAGGAACGGAGTTATCACCTCCTACGATATAGTACACCCACAAATGGGCTTAACGCGACTTGCCTGGAAAGCCACGTGTTTAACACAATCGTTCCATTTTGGCAGCCAGAAAAGTTGGCAATAGGAATAGAGGTTGATCTTCTACGTCTGTGCTTACTCATAATGATCTTTATTGGTTGTGTGATCTTTGCCCACTTGTTTGCACTGCTTCATCTCTTGCGCAGGAGCAGAACAGACGACATTTACCACCGCCGCTTCGCAATTACCTCTTATTTTAGCTGAAGGTAGCTGAAATGTCAGCATGGGATTCCACCCACACCCGGTTGCCGCCCAACTTCATTCCGGCCAGAAACACTCGCGCGTCTCCACCCTGCCCCGCAATTTCTCCCGCGTGGCACGTTGGCCTGGAAAGGAGCTCACGCCGTCCTAGAAACCATCCTTTGGCATGGAGAAGATCCCCCCGAGGGACGGGACGCCCCTCGCCGCCCCCTGGCACGCCTGTCCCCGGCAGCAGGCGGGTACCCGGCCCACCAGGCTGGGCACGGGGGAGTCCCCAAAGCCAAGCTTCGGCTCCTACGGGAGACCAAAGCGAAGAATAACTGTCACACCCCCCTGCTCGCTCCCGCAGGTCTCTTCTGAACATTCTGCATGCTCTTCCCCTCTCTGACACGGTCTGTCATCACGCGACTAATGCCGGTGTGATTTGCCAATTTATCCGGCGTTGCAGGAGCAGCACGCGGGGCTGCTGCCTTCTGATGACTGCCACAAGCGTGACAACGGGATTTGACTATTAGCCACGAGGTCAATTGGCTTCCCAGGAGCCGAGTCAGATCCGCTCCACCGTGTAGAACTCCAGAAAGAGTCCCTCAGCTTACATTTTATAACGTAAACCTTCCGGAGAGTGCCGGGAGCTGGCGGCTCGCTCCAGCCAGCTGACAGCCCTTCTGCCGGGTCTCCGCTGTGGAAACACAAGTGCTGCAGTAACAAGAGTAAAAAGTTCCCAAGCATTCCAACAAATAGAGCGTTCCGATCAATGAACATGCTTCTCCGGGCGTCCCGCTCCGGCTCTACCGCTGCCCTCCCTCGGGCATCCCCCGCTGGAGGCTCTGCGGAGAGCGAGGGGGCACAGACAGACCACCCACCACCACCGGCAGGAACGGGAGGGCCGCTAGACCAACGTTCCCTTCCACGGTAAGGACCAGGATGGCACGAAAGGGCTGCCTGGATCCCTTTAGGGATGGATGTAACAGAGCCCTGAGCATCCATGATCCCTTCTGGCTGCTTCCCTCCCCAGCAAATGCTTAATACAAGAAAAACAAGGTGATAGATTCAAAACCAGCAGAGAAAGCAACGTGCGAAGCAGTGCTGACCGGCAGATTGTGTCTCCCCCGGCTCTGCCGACAAGCACATTCTGTAAAAATATCCCGTAGTCCTCCTACTGCCAAAAATGGGGAACTAGTAGCAGCCTTCCCTGGATTCTCCTGGCAGCGGCGGGCGGTGAGTGGGCTCTGTGGAGCTCTCAGGACCAACACCACCAGGCCGTTACGAGCCGGGAGATGAAAGCTGAAGGCAGCGCGTGGGGGACCGCGGGATGCGTTCCCATCAAGTTCTGCGAGCTCTCGAGGGAGATCTGGCAGATGACTGCCCCCCTCTCCACCCCCAGCCTTCGGAGGCGAGCCGAGGATGAGCCAAAGGCTTCGGTCGGAGGTGAGCATCCCGCGTACCGACCAGCAGAATCTCCTCTCCCGACTCAACCCGCGACCTCATCTCGAGAGCTAATTCCCTTCCGTGTGCTCATGAATTATTGATCCCTGCCGCGGCGTCAACAACAGGCAGGCGAAGCAGATCACAAGCAACCCGCGCCCCGCAAAAAGGAGAAAGCAACACCTGAAAACTCAGCACAAGAAGAAAAAAACCCCTCATTTTACAAGTTTTGGTTTGGTTGTGTATTTCCAGCAACTCTCTATCGCCATTATTTTGTACCAGCTCCGTGCTCCTAACTTTGTCTGGAAAATATTTCTGAGCGCAGCCTTTGTTCGCCACCCACTGCTGCCAGGCGGCTGCCAGCTCCCATCGCGGCGCCGCAGACAGCGCGTGCCAGATGACGGGAACGGCGGGTACCTGTCAGCCGTTGTCCCAGCAGCCATTCCTGCCGGCTGCGCGGGCGCAGCTCCCGCGGCCGGCTCCGGAGCCCCGTTTCAGGGGGGCCGCGACGCTACCTGGTCGCTGGCAGGTCCCGGCTGCCGCGGGAAGGGGCCAACTGCTCAGCTCACGGCTCATTTCTTCCCAGGTTTAACTCTAAAGGCTTTTGTCTTCGCGTTTGCAAAAAAAAGTATTTTCCATCTTAAACTAGGGATGATAAGGGCGGTAGGGCTAAACCTCCAACCAATTTGGAGACACCGCAACGCTTGAGGAGAACCGATGAGAAACTGAGTAAAAATGCTCTTTTGCGTTCAGATGCGTTACGCGCAGATGTTTCGGTTCGCTTTTGCGCTGCAGAGCTCCAGCACAACATTTTGTGCCGGGGACGCCTTTTGGACCGGGCTTTTTGACGTACCTTCCCGAGAACCGCGGCCGCTCGCCCCCGCCTGCTCGGGGGAGGCCTGCGGGTGAGCGCCTGCTGCAAACCGCGCGGCGCTGGTGCCCAGGTGCAGCTTCCTCTGGTTATTACACATAAAAATCAAAGAGACTACAGATTTTGAAAATGGCAAAGGCCAAAAGCGAGCCAGGAACGACTCTGGGCATCGCCGCATCCCGTCGGCACGGCGTGCTAACACAGCGCTGCCGCCGCTCGGCACGTTCTCGGGAGTCCCGTGGACACCCCGCACCCCCGCGGTGGGACACCCCGCTCCGGGGGGGGACCACAGGACGCAGCCTCGGCCAGGGCGGCCGTGGAAGCCCCCACAAAGGCCACCATCAGCCTTTCTGGCGGAGGAGACGCCGGGCACCGGGACGCGCTCAGCACCACCCTCCCCAGAACGACTCGCTTTGAGGACGGAAACAGACCCCCCCGTCTCGAGCTGGTCACGCCTCAACACAGGCCAAGGGAAAACCTGTTTTCGCATTTAAGCGTGCGCAAAGCGTCCAGAAGGAATCAAACCTGGCAAAAAAACCCCCAACACTTTAAAGTCACCCCTGCACAGAAGCAGCTGAAACTCCTTTCTGGTAGAAAAACCTGATTTTGGGTGTGTGGTAGATGCAAGTCTAACAGCTTTACTTTTACCCCAGCTAAGTTAGGTTACAAAGAGGGAAGCCAACACCTCGACTGCTCTAGAGAAGTACCAGTTTGGCATCAAGTAAGAATTTCCGAATGCAAGTTATTGCGGGAGGTTGTACTGGACTGCGAACACAAACACAAGCATTTGCAGTAGTATCGTCCCCTGCCTCACCACGTTTTTCCATGTAGAAAAACATGGTTGACGTGGTTTATATTGGAGCGTTTTTTGGCCAGGATACGTTGGCTGCAGAGAGCTGCTTAACAAGCCTTCGCCCACGCAGCACCTGGGATGTCCTGGTCCTGCCTGGGACGTTAAGCCGTACCGATGCTCCCCTTCCCGATGCCGGCAGCGCTGGGCTCCCACGGGTGATGGCTAACACACGCACAGAAGGGCACGGAGCAGAACTTCAGGCTGCTTCCGTTTCCACTTGGGCACGTACCTTCAAGAAGTTTCCATCGTTGGAAAAGTAATCATCAGTTCCGGTTTTCTTAGTGCAGTAATAATTCTCTGCCCCGTTCCCACAAGAGCCGCGCTCTCTCTAGCGACGGCTGCGAACTGCTCCTCCCCGGAGCTCGCCGGCTCGCCCGCGCCAGCCGCGCTGCAGGATCAAAGCCGCAAAGGTGAAAGAGTTTCCCAGCTGAAATCGTGAGACCGGCCTCAAAAACAGCATCGCGTTAACTCCAGTACCAGCGAAAAGCCTTAAAAGGCATTTAGTTTATGTGAACTCTGAATCAAATGACTTCACTTTTTATCACCTCGAGTAAGGCTGAGTAGCAACAGAAAAATCTTTCAAACGCAGTAAAAAAAAAAAAAAAAGTTCAGAGTGAGATTCTGGACGATTTTTAGTGCTCTTCATTTGGGTCAGACGTTCCATCACCGGAGCTGGAACATCCTTAAAGTAATTGCAAGAGTTTTTCCCCCCTCTTTAAAAAGAAGGTGGAAATGAGGCGGTGAGCCGAAGGGCAGAAGGGTTAATGCTACACAGAGGACAATTTACTTCCTATATCTTTATAAAAATGATCAACAAGCGCGGTGCTTAACCTAACGGCACGCTGGTACGGCAGGGGATGAGCCCAGCCAACGGCACCTCCCTGCGCCCGGTTCCTCTGCTCCCTGCGGCCCGGAGCGGCCAGAGGCCACCGCTGAGGGGCACAGCTGGCACCCCTCAAGCTCCACACCACCGCTCCAACGTACATTTGTTCGTTAGACGCCGCCAGAAAGGCTTGACGCCTAGCTGCACGGACAGACAGCACCCTCGAAAGGCAGGGAGCTCCCCATTTCCACCTGGAGGAGAGCTTCAGGGCGTGCTTTTCCAGAACTAATCCGCGTTTCTGCAGCAGCCGGCGGATCTGGGACAGCCCGGCATCAGGCTGTGCTGCCGCTGCGCAGCCAGGCGATGCCCGGCATTCTGGGGTAAGAAAGCAGGAAAAAGGGCACCCCCGGGGCGGGGGAACCAGCCGCCTCCCACGTGGAGCGGCGCCGGGGAGGCTTTGGGAAGGACACAGCGGACACCGGCCCCGCGTCCTGCGGGAGCCCCACGGAGGCGACGGGGCGCGCAAACGGCCCGGTGGGAGTAACAAAGAGCTCTGCGCCGCGGGACGCGCGCAACGCGTTCATTCCCGAGCCGAGCCGCCGATTTAAGGGAGGAAGAAAGGATCCTCGCCTGCCCAGAGATAAACTTAAGTAAATAATGCCTGCCATCAACTCCAAATGAAGAATGACAGTTAAATTTTATAATCATCTTCACAGCTCCAGGACTTACTTTATATTTTCTCAGGCTCATGACCCAGGGGTTGCCATAGCAACGAGGAAATCCTACCTTATCGGCCTCTTACATTTACATTCCTTACGGCTGCTTCCCTTTATGAATTAAATCCATCACGGTCTTCTATTCTCCAAATAAGAAGTTCTTAGGATTATCTCGCAGAAACAAGGATCAAATGCTTTGATTGAAACACTATGGAAAAGCTAATTCACTGGCGGTTCTCTTTAAGGGGAGACCGACTGCGCCACAAATAAATGGCTCCCATCCAAGTCTGCAGTTGGCAGCCTCTCGCAAAACAGAAAAGTTGGGAGAGCAAACACGGATTTCGCAGGATGTTCCCGTTGGTCGAAAAGGTTTCTGCATCTGGACGGCGAGAGCAGCATCTGCGCGGCTGAGGGGGCGGCAGAGGAAGAGCTTCCAGGGCAGCGAGAGGGTGACTGTCAGCACGTGTCTATGCGCAATTGTAACGGCGTTATCACCGCCTGTAGCGCCATTAGGCCTGTGCAAATCCCCCGTTGCGCTCAGGGCCGCCACCAGCATCGCCGGGAGCAGGGGGACGGGGCCCAGGGGCTGTGAAGCTGCGCAAGGGGGCGAATCCTGCCCCTCTCGTACATCGACCCCCAGCCCCACGGGCACCCAGGCAACGCATCTCAGTCAGTTCGTTATCTCCCGCACCTTGACGGCCTTATGTGGATTTTTTTTTTTTTTTTTTTTTTTAAGATGTTTAAGAGTCATCCAGATGTTTTCTCAAGCGTGAAGAAAACAAAAGCCTGCAACCCAGGGAGCTGCCCAGCTCCGGGGCTCGGCGTCCCATCGGCCAGGGAGCATCCCTGGCCCCTGCTCCCAGAGCGCATCCCGGCTCCCGGCCCGCTCCAGCAAGCGACCTACCTTCATATTTAACATACAGAAAGGAACGCAAATTAAGCACTCCAGCGAAAGAAATCTAAATAAACCACCAAATAAATGTATGTCCGGCAAGCACGGGATGAACTCCGGACATTTGCCAGAGCCCGTACATGCAAGCAGGGCTCACCAAGGGACACAAACGTCATGGCGTGCGTATGTTGGCGTAGAGATGCGGGGGCAACCAGCCTGGGTATCTGCTGAGCTGCACTAAAGACACAACTAAGTACAGCAAAAAACGTCATTCGGGAACAGGGGAGGGGACGGAGACCATTTAATTGTTTAAATTCAATTGCTCCCCATTCGATGGCCCCAGTCGGAGCACAGCTGAGGATTCGGACCGAACAGCAACGATGCTCACCTCTGTTCTAAACAGTAGAGCGTGAAAATAAACTTTGAATCCCGGAATGTTTTCCGCAGGAGTCTTTTGATTAACGGAACTCTTATAAACCGTAATGAATTTCATAAAGGCAACTCTACAGTTACAGACCTACAGGCACCAAGAGTTTAATTTAGTTAATGCACTTTTTATTCATTATTGGTCCTCCACAAGAAGCTGATCACCAACTTGTAGAGTGCATTGCTTAATTATCCGTGCTGCACTTCTTCAAATGAGCACTGTCGAAGCTGTCTGTCAATACGGCGGGCAGGGCAGCGCGGGGACCGATCGATGAGCCGTGCAGCCGGAATGCCAACGACCGCCAGCAGCACCGCACCGGTGCACCGCGAGCACGCAGGAAGCAAAACAACCAGAAACTCATCTCAAAGACCTCAAATCCTTGCTGTTTCCAGAGATACCGTCTTCTGCATTTGCAGATGGTGAGCAGACTCCAGAACTGCTCTTGCATGCACGGTGCATCTCAGTTTCAGTGCAAACAGCTCCCGAACATCTCGTCTGGGCAGCTTTAAGCCAGAAATACATGCGGTTTTTCGCTTTATCTCTTTCTTCCATATTGCTACAGGGAGGACAATGGAAACGTGCATTCCAGTCATCTGCCGGCTCCCTCAGGGCGGCAGGAAAGGCGTGCTGAAATCAGAACCGGTCCCTCAAGAGCGCCGTTTACCTACACATACCTAATGAAGCTGAGATTTAGAATAGCAAACGCTTGCACCGGGATCACCTCAAAGTCAGCAACTCAATAAGCAGAAATTACGGTCCCTCCAACATAAGCGAACACAGATAAAAGCTGCATTTACAACGAGAAAAAGCCCTGGGAAGCTCTAGGAGTGACCTAGGAGGCCGTTCTGTGGAGATCTCTCCCCCTCCGCACTGCGACCCTGTCACGGACGTCTCCATCAGCTGCCGGGTCTGACCATCTTATCTTGCCCTTCTCAGTGACAAAGTGACGCTGTGCTGCAGGGCGAGCTATCACAGCCTGACGGGCGGCCGAGGATCTGCTGTGCCTGTGGAGCCGCGTCTGCAGGGGTGGTGCTCAACGACCTGCCTCCGGTCTGAGACCCGGGCGGCCTGAGCCGCTGAGCGGGGCCAGAGGAGGCCCCGGAGATGCTGGGAGGGCTGGAGCCCCTCTGCTGTGGGGACAGGCTGAGAGAGCTGGGGGGGTTCAGCCTGGAGAAGAGAAGGCTCCGGGGAGACCTTCCAGCCCCTTCCAGTCCCTCAAGGGGCTCCAGGAAAGCTGGGGAGGGACTCTGGATCAGGGAGGAGAGCCATGGGACGAGGGGTGATGGCTTTAAACTGAAAGAGGGGAGATTTAGACTAGATACTAGGAAGAAATTCTTTGCTGTGAGGGCGGTGAGCCCCTGGCCCAGGTTGCCCAGAGAAGCTGTGGCTGCCCCATCCCTGGAGGGGTTCAAGGCCAGGTTGGACGGGGCTTGGAGCAACCTGGGCCGGTGGGAGGTGTCCCTGCCCAGGGCAGGGGGTAGAAGGAGATGACTTGAAGGTCCCTTCCAACCCAAACCATTCCATGATTCTATGACTCTACGGACGGCGGGACCTGCCCAGACTCTGCACATCTGCCGTCAGGGAGGACAAGGGCAGAGCGGGCACGGGATTTGCCAGCGCCAGCCTTTGTCGGCGCGCCTTTGCTGAAATATTCACAATCAGTGGATCAATAATTCATTATATAATATGATAAAAGGTAATCCACTGTTTGAAGTCCACGCTTAAACAAACTCCCCTTCAGCTACAGCACTGCGAGGTCTTACAACTTGCAAGATGCTCAGTGCGATGGTGGAAGGCAGAAAGACGCAGTTGGCAGGGACGAACACATCCCTGCTCCGACACGGCCCGATCCTTGCTGGAACGGAAACTATTTACGGCTACGACTTAAGCCAGAAGCCCTTTGCGAAGGGACACTAATTCAATATTAAGTAACGTAAGTCAATATTCTTGTTTCCCCTTTCATCCTTTCAGCCAATATAAACTAATACAAATGATAATGACATGTCACCCGTGACCTCTTAAGTACGCTCCTGATGTTAGCAGTCTAATATTTATTCTCCCCTTCAAGCAGATGACTCAAGTTGAGTGAAAATTTACTTTGGGCAAAGGAATACCTGAACTGCATTACTGCAATCCTCCGAACATGCCCAAAACAGCAGAAGCAGGTTTAATGCCCCATTTTAAGATTATATGCCGGGATTTTCAACACAAACCCAACGCTTTGCTTCAACAGCCCAGGCTGTAACTCCAGCATGCGGAGCAGGAACACGGAAAGCTGATTTCAAGGGGATCCGATCAGCTTTATCGCCATTTCTGGACCCCTTGCCAAAGGTGTGTCAGAGCTGGAAATACAAAGGGCACCGTGGCAACCAGACACCGAATTTCCAGACTTGTAAGAGGCAACCGGAGCCCGCACTTCCTTGGACTCCTCATCTGCCTAGAGCCATTTAGGAGAGCTTAAAAAGATAACTATCTAAATAGAAAACCTATCGACATTCACAAATACCTCACTGGCACAATAAGCGCCAACTGTGAGACGCGTATGAAAGGGAAAATCAAGTACCCGCCTTCCCCAACATCCACCCCGCATCGGGAATTCTTTTGCAAAGCCGGTAGCCACAATAGCGGCTTGTTCTTCGCACAAAAGGCCACAACAGCGCACAAGAAACCCCCGCTGATACTTAAAAGGCACGGATCCAAGGTCAGCCAGGCTCAGCGCCAAGGCTCCAGCAATAAACCATCAGATCTGTTCTGAAGTGGGGAAAGTAAAAGACCTTTTAATTGTAGAGCTCCGGAAGTCTTTCATATTAATTTAACGTTCACCTTGAAACGCGAGCTTTCTTCAGACCCTCAGCCGAGCGCGGGGGACGGGGGAGACCACCTTCAGGAAGGTGGCACGCTTGTTCCCACGGCACAACCGCACGATAACCAAGATTATACCAGAAGGGCCACAAAGTCTACACCCCGAAGCCGGCCACCATCAAGGCAGCCCACCCGAAGCTCCTACAAGCCCAGCCGAGCCTTTAGACCCTGCCCCATCCCCTCCACAATGAGATCGACGCCGCACCTGAGGATCTACAGGCGCATCAAAAATAGCTGCCGTGGGAGAGACTTTGTTCGTATATTGAGTGAGAAAGTTCATTAAACAATAAAAATTCCAACCATGCTACCGGGATGTAAATTGCACTCATACCCAGAGCTGACATCTTAAACAGTTTAATTTAGGTACAGCTCTTAGCAGCGCTGGGTGTCTGCAACAGAAACAGATGCCTTGAATCATTTCAAAGCGTGCTCCTGTCAGAAATGTCCTTTCTGACACCAAAATCAATTTCCTTCTCCTTTACTAACTACTTTTCCAAAAATAGAACGGGAAAAGTTGTCTCAATTGTATCTTTCCTAAGTGGTACAAAACGTGCTTCTCAGCTTTAAGGAAGAAGACGGCAGCAAGCACCACGTGCGACTGCGGTAATTAGTACTATTTTGATAGAGCAACTGGCAATGAGGATGAACCTGATCCATCTTCATTATGGAGATGTGCAAACCTTCCAGAAGCCTGGGATACAGGCAGACGGCAGCTTCCCTGCATTCACAACGGGGCTTCGGCACCAGGTGGTGGGACCTGGGGTGGCCCCGACGGTGGGGCAGGACGTCACCCTCCGAGCCCCCCTTCCGGGCTCCGCGGGAGCAAACCCAACGCGCGGGGCCGGAATCATCCCACGCCAAATGAACACCTCAGCAGTTCCGTGCACGCGTAAGCAGGTCTTGTAAATCACGCCTTTCCAGCGCGTTTGCAAATCCAATTAGAACAAAAGGCACCGCTATATAGCGATGCAGTTGGTAGAAGAATTCCTCAGTGCCGCGTCATTTCCCCGATGTGCCGAAGGGCTGCTTTAACCTGGAAGCCCTCTCCTGCCCAGGCTGCTGGGGAGTAAGGGAACGGGAAAAGTGCTGCTTTTCCGCCCAGGCTGCAGGCAAATACTAAATGGCACGCTGCGTGCCGTTCGGTTTGTCATCGGCACCGAGGCTCACCCACCGAGCCAAGCAGCCCCTTTGTTTTGCTCTTCAGCACATCCGAAAGCCATTCCCATCTCCCCACAAGTTCCCTCCCCTTTTCTCCCAGCAGGAAAAGGCAGCGATCCCACCTCCCGGGCAGAAGCACTTTAAGACCTGTCCATAAAGAAGCCTCACCTGCGAATTCGGCTTTCTTGGTGCCAACCCGACACTGAAACATCAGGAGAGCGACCTGGTACCCGGAGTTCTCGGGAAAGCCAGCCCATTGCTGGGGACAATGAGACCCACCGAGCCTTCTCTCACGCTGGAAAACCTGCTCAGGAGCCCCACGAAGGGCCAAGAGCAATAAATACCAAGGCATTGGGTCACGGAGAGAGAACGTCGGAGGCTCCTGAACGTGACTTGCCTAACAACGCCGGTGTCGGCATCAGGGCTCTATTATATTTACTGTATCCTCATCCCCAGCCCCCGGACAACCGTCCATCGCCGGCTGCCTCCCACCAGCGCTCTGAAGTGCTCCGTTAGGTTAACTCTTGCCCCGGAACACACAAAAATATTGTGCGAACTGCTTAGCACCAACACAGCAGGCCAGGCCCCCCGGTCAGCAGCCACGCGTGCACCACGACGTGCCGACGTGGCGATGTTTCCTCTTTTCTTTTTTAGCCTGCACAAAGGAAAAACCTGCAACGGTTCGCGTTCTAAAAGGAAAACAGGACGCGGAAAAGCAAGCCTAGAACAAGTAATGCGATACAAAAATGAAGCTGGAATAAGCCCGTTTTCCCGAGAAATGGGTCTGGAGGCTCGCAGCTGAGCAATGCATCAGCCGGGTAAGGGCATCTGCATGTCACACGCACAGGGTCGGCAGAGGGGGCCCTCAGCAGCCACACGCAACAGCGCGCCCCGTCATATTTTAAGTTTATTTTTCCTTGTCTGACCCGTTCCCACCGGGCAGAAGGCTAATGATGGCACTTCATCACGAGCAGCAGCGGGTATTTGCATCCATCCTGCGAGCGTGACAGCTGTGTCACCGCGTCCCCGGCCACCGCCACCGCCCGCCCCCGTCGTCTGGTGCGAGGCCGCGGGACGGAGCGCCCCGCAGCCATTATTCACCAGGCACTTTCATTAACAAACTGCCCTTAATTACAGCGGTAATTGCAAAATTATTTCATAGCAGCAATTATTCTTCGCAGCCCAATCCAGGCTATTTAAGCAGGACATTGTCTCCGAAAATGGCATAAAGCCAACCCATCGACAACCAAGAGTTTGCTTTAATTGCGCTGCATGGTTCCAAAATGGGGACCCAAAACAGCAGCTCGGGGCGGGGGGAGCGCTCCCCTTGTGTGCCGGGGGACAGAGCCCACCGTGGGACACCGTCGCACAAGGGCTAACGAGGAAACAGCTCATTAAACGAGCAGAAAGGTCAAGAAGGGACAAAGGCCCTTCGAACCCCGAAGCCGAAGCTTTCTGGCGTAACCGTCGGTTTTCACGATTCAAAGTAGGGTGCCGGATCTCCTGGTAACAGGAGGAGATTGAGACAAAGGGGTGATTCTCCCCGACCAGACTACAGCCATCTTAAAAACTCCTCATACATCATCCTTACAACAACTCTACAGCCAGTAAGTGAATCTATTTCATTCTGATCATTTCAAATACCCCATTAATGAGAAAAATTGAGGCATATTAGTCAGTGATCTAAAATACGGACAAGTGCGAGTTCAGTGCCAGGTTGCCAGCAACTCCCACCCCTGCTGGCGTTGGGGACAAGAAAAGGGGCCGGTTCCGACACGCCAATGGGAGAAACCCCAACTGGAGGTCACCACCTGGCACCCTGCCCCAAGAGCCACGGGACGGCCAGGTTTCCTCCATCAATTCCACGCTCTTCCTCACTTCTGCTGCTTTTCACCATCCTCTGGAGTAACTACGGCACCTGCGAGTGTGCAGAGAAACACCTAGAACGGAACCTTTCATGCCAAGGGCTCAGGTTAGCGGCCAGCCTGGCCCAAACCGTGACATGGAGCCACAGAAAAACCAAACAGCAAATCACGCTGCCAGGAATTCGGCTCTTCTTGGCTTCCTGAGTCCGAGTGCCACCGTATGACAAGGCATCTTTCGTGTCTGACCCTGATTATGTATGCAAATATGGGAATAACACAACCTGTGCCGCTCCGGCTGTACCTGCCCCACAAAGACTGCCCAAATTCCGAGTTACCTGTTCGGCTTTCCCAGCGTGTCCTCGCTGTGCTGGTAACAACGCCCAGGCTGGGAATCCCAAGGGCATCCTGGGCATCATCAGGCTGGGAATTCCTACAGCAAGATATTTCTAAATACCGAGAGATGGGTTGGGTTTGTTTTTTTGAATCTGTACAATTTTGGAAATCCTAGGGTAATTTATTTGTCAATTTTATGAGAAGGTGCCATCAAAGACTCGCCTCCGCTCGGGGCAGTTAATCAAACAGGAGTATTTCCCCGCAGAATTTCACCCTCAGACGTCGCGGGTGAAGGGGAAGGTGAAGCAGGCGGCTCCGCTCGTACCGAGGGGCAGCTGAGCCGTACGAGGCGGCGGGTTGTCCAACGTTACCCAGACACAGTGGCCAAACAGGACTGAAACCATCGGCACCCGCTCCGGGAAATGCCGCGGAAAGCGGGGAGGTGCAGACGGCCGGCTGACGGCGCGACTGACAGCCGGTATCTAGCTAGAGACGCACGTTCTCCAAAATCTCGAATAGCTCAAATGACAATACGCGCACGACCGCGGTGTTGCTGCACTTCTCAGTCAAACCAGAGACATTCAATAATCACCCAGAAAAGCACCATCTGTTATGCCTTATTGCTTAATTAAACTAAAATACAGGACTCTCCAATTCTCACAGCTCATAAAGATAAAGGTCACCACGCAGCTTTACTCCCCGGGACCCTGTATATAAAACCGGGAGGTTGGAGTTCCTTTCGCCCGGGCATCACTCAAACACCGCACCACCCGCCCGAGACACAAAAACATCATTCCAGCAGCGTGACACCAGTGACACCGCATCGATGGCGTGACTTTTGGGCCGACAGCCGGAGCGGATGGATGGCCATGCCCAAGATGTCGCTCACTCCTCCGTCAGAAGCGTGCTGGGGCTATGGTGGGCACCCCCCTCCCTGCCGTCCCCATCCCGCCTTGCTCAGGCTCCCGGCAGCTGGAGATCACTGGCCCAAAGAGCTGAAGACCGGGACCGAAGACTGTGTCTATCCACAGCATCCTACCGGAAAGCTTTTGCCCAGGATGTCCCGCTGGTGGCCACCCCACCGAGATTTGTCCCACCAAGCACTTCAGCACGCTACGTCCTACCAGTCCTCCCCCCAGGGACATCCCAAAGGGAAATCTGTGGTACTGAAAAACTGTCCCGACATTCACACTGCGTGCGCCCGCACGGCCGGTGGCGGGGTGGGGGCGAGCCGCGCGCTCGCCCCTTCCGGAGCGGGACGGGAACCGAGCGGTTCCCCGCAGAGACGCCACGGAGGCGGCGGCGGCTGCACTTCCTTCCTTGTTCTTCTGCTTTCGCGTGCAGAGAAAAGGGAAACAGAACCCTGGAAATACGAAACGCAACTGAAACAGCACGAGACAGCACCGACGGGCACCATCGCGTCCCCGCGCCTGGCGTCCGGCTCTGCGCCGTCAGCGCTGCCCCCAGGACAGGCGGCAGAGGGCCCGTCTTCCCCTTCCGTCACCGTTCCTACGTGCAAAGGGGTTTCCAGCACATTGGCTGCTCTGACGGCCCTGCCCGGGGTGACAGACGCGATAACCGACCCCAGCCCCCTCCTCCCCGCACGGACCGAGCCAGCTCCCGCAACGCCCCGCTCGCCCCAGAGCTGCTGTTGCCCAAAACCTTCCAGCACCACCCCTGCTCTCCTCGGAAATACCCGCTTTGTCTTCCAACCATGGACCCCAGCGGAGGCCTCACTAATGCCAACCGAAATCCAATTACTAGCTTGTCAGCCTCTGCGCGTCTCCTTTTGGAGGCCTGGGTTACATGAAAAGGTGAATTAAAACCTGTCTGATGGGTAAGAAGCCTTGGGGCTGCCGTGGCACCTTTCGGGAGCGTGTCTGAGCGCTTCACGCAGCAGCGGAGAGTGATGAGCTGCTTTACGGAGCTTCTCTGAAAGATGAGGACTAACAGATGGTATTGTGTGATTATGGGGGGGGGTTCTTGCTTTCGGCTTCCTGTAGGTGGAGGCAGACTCCTTGCTGAAGAGAGGAGGACGTGCAGAGCTGAGAGGTACCTGCGGCCGCGGGAGAAGCGCCAGCGCATCCCTCCTGCCCCAGCGGTGCCGAAGAGCATCCTCCCCGACGCCCCCCTGCACCGGGGCAATTCCCGCAGCACGGGCCCAGCGTGGGAACCCCCGCACGATGGTTCCCAGTCCCCAGCCGGGCACCTCCCCAGAGCACTCCGTGCAGAATACCTTAAATGCTGGTTTTGCCTCACAAGCCCATGGACCGTCCCACCATCCGGGCAGGTGCCATCTACCCGTTCACCCCACAGCCAATAACGTATCCCACCTCCGCAAGGAGCTCTCCTTAGGGACACCCCTGGCGTGGACGGGCTTGCGGCAGCAGAGATGTCCCCTCCTCCGGCCCCATCCTCTGCCCAGTCAGAGCCGCGGCGCCTGGGGACGAGGGAGGGATGCTCGGCAGCCAAGGCTGGGACAGACGGGCATTGCCAAATCCTGGGGGCCGAAGGCTTCTTCCCCCTTGGAGCAACTGAGCTGGCTGCGAGCGCAACTACAGCGCTCTAATGAGCCGCCTAACCTTGCCCCTCTTCTCCACCCAGGCTTTAAAATTTAAAGGTCCAGCCAGCTCAACACGAATAGATGAGTGAGAACATCAGGCTGCTCTCGGTGTAGGTGCAGTGCTTTCTATCTTCATTAATATTGCAGTTTCTCCCGTCTCCTCCTCCTGCAACTGTCCTCGTTTTATTTATATCCGCAGGATACCGCTCCGACTTCTGCGAGCTCTGCTTGGCTTGGAGAGACGCTCCCCGCCCCGGGTCTGCCCGCTCTCGCGGAAGCAGGCCCCCCATTTATCGGGGTGAGCCGCGCTAATTACTGCTCGCCCCATTAAGAGGGTACCACGCAGCCGCTCGTTCAGCCCCGGTGGGTGCGCGGCTCCCAACGCCGGGGAGGGATCACATCCCGCCCGGCACTGCCTGGGTTTGCCGGCCCCAAGACCAGCGGGGTCGACGCCTGCGCCTCTATAGGTGATTTAATACGCTGAACTCGGCGACGCGCAAGGTGCGAGAGTAGGAACGCGGCGACCGAGCGCAGGGCAGCCTTGGAACGCTGCGGGAGGACTCGTCCGTGCTAACGGTCAGCACGCGGAGGCGACCGGACAGACTGTACGTGGGGGTCTCCAAACCCCCCCGTCAGCCGGAACTTTTCGGACTTGATTATGAAGAAAATTAAATTATACAAATATTTCACAAAATATCTTTTTGAGCCTATTAATATTAACATCAATTCTGCCTCTTATGTGCCTGGCATTCGAAAACCCATTTTAAAATCTCAAACTAATTTAAGATTTACATCTAGAATACCAATTAGCAAGCGAGACTCCCCGCTCCCTGTTTTGCCTGGCACCCATCTCTGCCCAGTTAGTCCTAGATGTCACTCGGTGACACGTAAAAGAAGATGAATATTAAAAGCGTGCCCTTGCTTGCAAATTTTTACAGCTTTCTGGCCACCGAATTTGTTTAAAGCTGCAATTATACTGAACAAACAGTCCCGAGGAGACCAAAGCAGTCTCTTCATGTGCACGTCACCACGTAACGGGCACACCGACGTCGCTCCAAATTAATATTCACCGTTCCGTACCGGAGAAAACCAAGGGTGTTAGGGGTGCGTGCAGGGGTGCGTGTGCCGTTCCGGGGGTACCAGGTATGAGCCTAAAGGGCTACACCAGGCGGTGCAGGTTTCCTGGCTCGCAACGGCCCTTCCTCCCCTCCCCTCCCCTGCTGAACCCCCCCAGATTTACACACAGATTTGCACTCACTCTAAGACCGGCTTTTCCTGCAACCGTCTCACAAGACACGCAGCTTATTTTTGTGATGGTAACAATCCAGGAGCACAGGAAAAAGGAAAAAAAATATCTTTTTCTGAACCAGCTACCCAACCAGTGAAAGATGCGCGGGAAATCAGTATAGTTTAAAAACCAGCACGTGGCGAAGCAAAACTGGAAGAGAGCTCTCGCGCCACCCAGCCTCTCCATTTGCCTGCCCGGCACCTTTCCCACTTCTCGGAAGACCGTCAGTCAATATTCCTGGGCTGGAGCCACTGAAGTATTGCCAGGTCACCTGATTTCCTTTCTTGATTTTAAGCAGCCCCCGAACGCCGTGTCGCTGCCGCCCCCCCGCCCCCACCGCCTGCTCCCTTCTCTTTCCAGAGCTTTTATTAACAACGCGCTTTGACAACAACCCCCCCAGCACCTCCTCCCTCCAGGTACCATAAATTCTGATTTAATACTATGCCAATCTGTTTTCCAGCCTGTGTAACAAGCTCCAGTCTCCAGCCGATTTGGGGTATGACGGGATAAACCCACCAAGTTTTACTGGAGTGTAGACACGCAGTCACCGAGGGAGCGCTGCCAAACACGCCAACCTCAAAACTTTCCCGCGAGCGCAGAGACTGCTTAGCCTTTCGGGGTCCAGAGAAACCCACCTCCTGGGGGAAATCAATAAAATGAAATTTAAAAACCTCCCCTCCGCGCAGGTGGTGCGAGCCCGCAGCCCTGCCACGGCGCCAGGGCGGGCACACGCCGCAGGCTGGGAAACGGGCTCGGGAAAGGAAGCCCCCCATCTTTCAAAGAGGAAAATAAAGGCAGCCCACTGGCATTATTCTACGTTATTCTACTCCTTCTGCTCTTTCAAAATAAGACGGGGGCACGCAAGCGCTATTATCGGCCGAGCCCCTTCCCCTGACAATCCTCCACCTTGAAGCCCATGGCAGAGCAGCAGCCCCCAGGACCCCGTCCCCTCGGAGGTGCATCCCCCAGGACCCCATCACTCGCAGGAGCAGCCCCCAGGACCCCGTCCCACGCGGGAGCAGCCCCCAGGACCCCATCCCCTCGGAGGCGCAGCCCCCAGGACGCCATCCCTCGTGGGAGCAGCCCCCAGGACCCCATTCCCTCGGAGGCGCAGCCCCCAGGACCCCGTCCCTCGTGGGAGCAGCCCCCAGGACCCCGTCCCCTCGGAGGCACATCCCCCAGGACGCCATCCCTCGTGGGAGCAGCCCCCAGGACCCCATCCCCTTGGAGGTGCATCCCCCAGGACCCCGTCCCTCGTGGGAGCAGCCCCCAGGACCCCGTCCCCTCGGAGGTGCAGCCCCCAGGACCCCGTCCCTTGTGGGAGCAGCCCCCAGGACCCCATCCCCTTGGAGGCGCAGCCCCCAGGACCCCGTCCCTTGTGGGAGCAGCCCCCAGGACCCCGTCCCTCGTGGGAGCAGCCCCCAGGACCCCGTCCCCTCGGAGGTGCAGCCCCCAGGACCCCGTCCCTTGTGGGAGCAGCCCCCAGGACCCCATCCCCTTGGAGGCGCATCCCCCAGGACCCCGTCCCTCGCGGGAGCAGCCGCGCACCAGCGCCGCGAGGTGAGCGATCCCCGCGGTGTGACTCCAGTGGGTGCCCTTTGCTGGTCGGCCCGTCCCACCGCGACTCCCCTTCGCTTCACCCGGTGATGCATTAGGACAGAAGAACTTATGGGCTGTGTTTTCTGAAGGCAACACCTGAACAAACAACAGAGGGGATCAGAGGGGTCATCCATCCCCTCCAGAGATGGCATTTGTTTTGTGTCTTTGCCCAGGAAAGGAGTCGGCACTGGGTCAGGAATGAGAGATGCTGGGGATCGACCCAGACAGTGTGGCGGCATCCCTGGCAGACACTCGTTGGGAAGAGGAATGGGAACCCTGCGGAGCCCCATCTCGCGGGCCGGGGGGCTCCGCCACCCCCGAGCCCCCCCAGCCGCTCCTCGCCCATCGCGCCCCATTTCAGGCTCAGCCTCCTGCTCTGCTGCTGGGGAAACCGCTCGCAGCTCCAGCGCTCAGGCTCCCTCCCTCTTCTCTCCCATGACTCATGAGCTCATATCAAAATATTTTCCCTATAGTTGGCAAAATCTGAAGCCAAATTTCCCTTCCCTCTTACAAATGCAAGTGTAGATGCAGTCAGGGAGCCACCAGCATCACTTCTGCATTTCAACCGAGTCCCTCCTTCCTCATCCACCTCGTGAACTAAACGGATCACGCAATCTATTTTGAAGGGCAACACCCAATTAACATCACGCTAAATAAAACTTCATTTCATGCAGAAAAAAAGCGCACATCAGCAAACCTCACGGACCTCGCGCCGATATTGCCTGGCTCAAGATCAAGCCAGAAGAATCCAAACAGTAACGAACGCCACGGGAGAGGCGGGATCCGCACCGCGGCTCCGTGCCGGGCACATCCCCCAGTGCCTCGCGAAGGAGAGGAGCCGGAGTGGGACTCGGGGAAGGGGTCTGGCCCCGTCACCGCCGCCGGCATCGCTCAAGAGGCTGCTCTCAGCTCCACGTCCCTTCGGTTCCTGGGTGTCCGTTGGGCTGCTCCCGCCTGTGTCAGTCAGCCAACAGACAGGCTCATCTCCGTGCGTGCCTCGGGCTTGAAACCAAACGTCGTTATCCTTTTCAACTAGCAGACACGTAGCTCAAAAATATATTGCTCAAAAAGATACTCAAATAACGTTTTCCTATTTGCTTTCCGTAACAAGCCATCCCGAGGGCTCGAGTGCCCGGCGGTGCCCGGCGCAGCCAGAGGGACCGTCCCTGCAGGGGCACGAGGGGCTCAACCCCTCCGCTCCCCCCAGCTTAATCCACAGCCCGTTTGCCCGGCCGGAACGGCAAACCCAAAATCTCTGTCTCTCGGGACGATTTGCTCCTCCTGCCATCGAAACCCCACCGCAACAAACAGCCGCCGACATAAAGTTCGTCAACTGAGTTTCACTTCACGGCACCAACAAGATCAGATTCAACAGTTCCCTATCTCCCTGTCAAGTGAAATGCTTCAATATCTAACTCGATGTTCCCCATCGAAAAATTTATGAATTCAGTGAGAAGCCCATGTAATATCTTCACTTTATATCCATCTACTAAGGAAAGAAATTACACCAGCCATTTGTCATGGCCGTCATTCCAAAGATAAGTAACAAATGAAATAACTTTAACTTACCTCAAGAACTACGGCTACCATAAAAAAGAGCTGCATGTGCAGGTTCTACCGTGCTATAATAGAAGATTACTTTACTTTGATTACTCGGGAACAAAGTTAGCAGAGGACCTAAAAAACAGTGCCGATTTCTCACACTGGAGAGCCACTGCTGTGTTTTGCTCAACAATATTATCGGTGTAGGTGCTAAAAACCGCATCAATTGTGTACGAGAATTCACAGTAGTCATAGTTTTCTCCTTAATGGTAATAAAGAAATGAGATTTGGGCTGGGGAAACTGGGGTTTCAATCCTAATGTGAAATACCGCCTGCACCCCTTTTGTTTCAAAAGCGAAGGGCACAGGTAGATTTTTCTTTTTAAAAAGCCAGAAGCTTAACGGCACACGCAAAGTGCCGTCACTTAACGAGAAAGTTCCCAGCGTGTCGTTCAGCCACGGCACCTTTTACCAGGCATTGAGCCGCAGAGGACGTTCGCCGCAGGGACGTTTCTCGCCCCCGAGGACGCGCTGGCAGCGCCGGCCGGGTGCGGGGTGGCTCCGGGCCCGCCGTGACGGCAGCTCGCCGCGGCCGCCATTCGCACCGTAGGAGGGGGACGGCGTTTACACAGGTGCGTTTTATTGCCAGGCAGATGCGAGCAAGTTCAAGTGCTACAGGAGGAGATAACGGGACGGCGAGGCTCATTTTCCAGCCGCTGCCTAAGCCTAATAATAGAAACACACGCCTGCCGTCTCCGCAGCGTTTTAACACTCAAGAGGGCTTAATTTCACAAGCGATGGGGGCTATTTAATCCTGAGATGTCACCAATTTCTCCTTATGAGAAGCGCAAACCAGCTGGTGCCGGAGGAACGGCGGGAGAACAATGAACAATCAAGTGGTCCGACCCGGCTCGGCACCGGCCGGGCCGCGGTGGCCAGCGCGGGGAGCGAGGCAGCAGGGGCTCTTTGGGGAGGACCAGCCAGCTGCCAACGCCATCTCTGCGACAGAAGGAGATACCAAACCCATCTCAAGACACCGCAGTTCCCCTCTGCAGTGGTGCGAGCGGGCACCCCCCCCTTGGCGCATCCCCCCCGTTCCCCTGCCCGTGTCCAGGGGCGGTTCAAGCAGCCGCCACCTCGTTACTTGGAGCAGAGCCCACAACTAGCAAGGGTCAACTAATTTGCTCGTCCAAATGGAAAGACGAGAGTTCGAATTAAATCGTGAGGCTCAACTGCCTTCAAAAGATTCCTTCCCCCGAGGGCTCCGGTTTGAATCGCCACCACGGCCCAGCAAAACAATTAATCTCTGCTCAAAGGACCAAATCACGGGCCTGGCTTCGACGGGGAAGAGCTGAGGGGGGGTTCTCGGAGCAGCAGCGGGACCAGGATGCCCACGGCCTGCCAACAGTGCCGCGAGGCGCCTGATGCTCGCGATTCCCAGTTACCAACGTTCCCGAGATGGGCGGCTCCATCCCGTCCCGCTCTGGAGAGAAAACCCCCCTCTCTGAAGCAGAGCCCAGCCAGAAGCCCCCCCAGGTGACGGAGAAGCAGAGAGGGGGACACAGCCGGAGGCGGGGGAGCGGTTTGTCCCCACGTTCACGCCTGGACAGGACCGAGGATGACCTTGAGAGTCCCGTCTCCATCTGGCATGCTTCCCAAACACCCCGCACGGCGGCTTCCCAAGCCGGTCCCGGGCGAGCCACGGGGCAACCCCGCCGGTCCTGCCAAGGGCTCGCCGCATCCGAAAATTAGGCTTCTTGTCAGCATCGCTTTGCAAAACTTCACATCTGAAGCAGAAACCAAGGGCAAAACTAATCAAAAGGATACAGACGCTGCGCCTGGAACGGGCGGTGAGGGGGGGGGACAGGGGGCTTCGCTCACTGCTAAATTTAGTCCGATTTTCATCTGCCTTGAAAGTGTCAGCACTCAGCAAGGAATAAAACAAGGTTAAGGAATGTGAAGTTGAAAGCGGATGTCTTCGTGTTTATCTACAAAAGCAGCACAACTTTTAACAGCATCATCCCAAGCGAGCGCGATGCAACCCGGAACGGCGGATTTGCATAATAAATCTCTGCGTTCTCCGCGCCAGCCCCTGGCAGGGCGGCAGCATCCCACGGCCTCCCTGCCCTGCCCAGCGCGGCTTCTCCTCGGCGGAATCCTCCCGGCACCCGGGACGCCTCCCTGCCCAACCCAGCCACTTCGCCGGCTGAGGAGGGGTCATTTTGTCACCTCCTGGGACGGTCCAAAGGCACGACAGGGATAAAACACACCGCTCCCGAAGCCGTGCAGCTCCAGGAAAAGCTCCTCGGGTCCAAGTAAACTTGAACTTCCCAAGGAGACTTTGCTCCGCAGCTTCTCCCAACTTCTGACAGGAGTCTACTACACACGGCTACTATTTTCTCCGCAGCATGTCTCATACCGCTGCCTGACAGAAACCCCGAAATCCCACATAAAATCTGCGGACAGGCTTGAAGTCGTGGTTAACTACCGAGTACCACCTCAAGAAGAAATCCCGGGGGACTCGGCAAAGCACGCAGAGAGCTACCGGGAATCAAAACAGGCTCCTGACTCATCTGCAGCACTTAACTAGAGAAAGGCGCCGTGTAAAAGTGAAATGGATCCTAGAGCCTTAACGAGCTTCACTCGAGATAAGAATACCAGCACTTCTTTTCCTGGAAAAACGATACCAGCTGCAATAAAGTCGCCCAAATAAAGAGGTTTCTAGTGTTACTGATAAGTTTTGCAAGTTTGTTAATAAAGACTGCGAATTACCAGGCTGAAACCTGTCATTTACTCATCAAATTTAAAACTCATTTTCCTCCTACAGATGCGAGATAAATCATCGATTCCCGTATATCACAATTAGTTCAGAAGCGGTCTCCAATGCCGCGGAAGATCGGATCTCCGGAGCTTCCCACCAGCAGCTCTCGCAGGGGCCGCCCCTTTGGGCAAGTTTGGGTCTCAAATCACGGGCCACGGCGCCGGGGAGCCACAACGCTGATTTTATTTGTGTGGTTTGACGTACAGCAAAAAGCCGGCGCAAATACCAAGCGCCGAGAAGAAATAGCTCCGCCCGCGCGTGGACAGGTCAGGAGCCGCCGGGCTGCGGAGGGTGCTCGGCGCGCTCCCGCTCCGAGCATCCCACGGCGGGGACGCCGGCGTGAACCTCCACGGGTCTCCCCGAGGGGCTGAGGGGCAGCCAGCTCCCACCGGCACTGCCGGCGCTGGGGCGGGAAACGGGGGAAAACGCTACTGAAGACGTCTTTAAAAACTGTACAAAGAGAGACGGCTTTACCCAGGCTACGTTCCAAGAAACTCAGCAGACGACGAAGTTCAGGAAAGCCCGGCCCAGCGTCCCAGCGCCGGTATTCCTTCCCAGCGTGTTGGATGGAAAGGGCCACGCTAATGTGACACCTTACTATGGCGAAGAGGACCCAATCCTAAAATTAGGACATAAATCAGGCACAAATATTCTTGCAGACACGCAATCAACTTTGCTTTCCACTTATCCTCCTTTATGCACCAAGGGGTTACGTTAAATTCCATTATGCATTTGTTAACTGTACGCATCGCTCCTTTATAACTTCAACAGAGGCGCTGAAGCGGTTACAGCACCGCAGAGCGCA
The DNA here is from genome assembly GCA_008658365.1 of Alca torda. Lineage (NCBI taxonomy): Eukaryota > Metazoa > Chordata > Aves > Charadriiformes > Alcidae > Alca > Alca torda. Next base: position 7,735,684 of record CM018093.1, on the reverse strand, counting down.
TCAGGCCGGCTGCAGATAGAGCAAGGCGATTAGAGCGCTTGGAAATATTCGTTTAAAATCAAGATTGAAAGATAAATCCTTTGGAGTCTGGGATATTTATCTCCACGCGTTCCAGCCGCAAGGCACCATGGGGAAAGAAGAACGACTTTAAATGCAGCATCAGCTCATAAAAGCAATAGTGTTTGCACCGAAAATAACGCTGCAAGCCAAACGGCTGCTTGGTAAGCGGCAAACGGCGTGAAGTAGAGATTGCACATATATAAACTTTTAATTAATACACTCAGCTTGAGCCAAGCTCCAGAAAACATTACCCAAAGGCACACCGATACACCCAGACCCGCGTTCCGGAGGCAACGGGCACCTCCCCTGGTGTCCGCGGACCCAAATCCGGCCGTTTTGGGTCCACCTGATCCGCCGAGCGTCTCCAACCGGAGGGAGAAGCCCATAAATCCCGCTGAAATTTCAAGGCTATCAGGGAAAGATACTGAACCTAATACAAATACAAACTTGGAATCAATACGCCATGAACCATAAATAGGCCACAACAGGCTTTGCAAATTAAACAGTGTGCTTTACAGCATATCAGAACTTAGCGCATTAATAATTAGCTTTTTCTTTGTTTCGAATTCAATGAATTTATATCACCCTTCACCACTGTTTAGCCAAAGCAAATAAAAAACAAGGAAATCACATTACTTTGTCCAATCCATACAGAATGATCTGGATATTCACGTTCAAATTTGCTATCACGGATTAGCTGAAGGCAATTACTTGACTTGTTGAATTCTTTTACAATAATTTAAAAAGAGAACTCAGGTCTGTTCTAATAAGAAAAATGAAATCCCATTAGCCGCGTCTCCAATGTATATTAACATTTCTTTTGTTTAGAAAGGTTAATATCCCCCAAACAAAGGAGCACAGACTGCCTGTTAAAATAATTACATCATGACATTTGGGAAAGGTTGGCAGATAGACATGGTTTCCAGCAAAGAAACAAACAAAATAAGGAGGCTTTTAAAAAAATTATCCAGACTTAAAATACGCACGGCATCGGCGGCGCCGACAGCTCTTCAGGAGGTTCCCTCCTGCCCCAAAGGAACCTCTTCGGCTCCCAGCACCCGTGACATGAAATCGGTCTTTCCCACGCAGGTGCTCTGGGGAGGTTGGACCTTCAGCAAAACCTTCTGAAGCCCCAAATCCGCCGGTTTTCCCTAAAACCGCCCGAGCGGCAGGAGAAGAGGAAGGCAGGCCGCGGCTCCCGCTGGCCCGAGAAGCCGGCGGTGGTTCCCCCCAGCGCCCGAGCAGCAGGAGCCGAGCGCTCAGTAAGGAGAAACGCACAAGCACCTAAAATACCGCCATCTGAGGAATTCTGCTGAAGGTGGGAGCGGCCTCGGCCCCCTGCCCGCATCCGACGGCGCAAACCCCCCGCAGCTGGACCACCCCGAGCAACGCCGCGCGCATCACTTCATGCCTCGTTGCAAACGGCTCTTGGTCACCTTCCCACCGCCCGCTCAACGACCTCCTCCCCGGGAGAGCAAACCCGCGCTCGCTTCTCCGCCGGGATGAGGCACCTCTGCCCAAACAAACAGCCCAGACGCGGGACCCCCCCGTCCCCCACCCCTCTCTTCGGGGGGTCTGAGGGATCTAATCGCGTTGGGCCGCCTCGAACATCACGTTTTGCTTTGACGCCATTTGAGGCTTCTTGCAAAAATCAGTTCTCTTCATCGCCTGAAATATTTTGCATATTTTAAAGTGTTTGAAAAGCAACAAATGTTACAGTTTTCAAATGATTTTGGAACATGCACATATAATTAGCCCTGTCTAACAAATCTGCTCCTGACTGCAGTAGTAAACAACTGAATTTAAGCCAAAACCTGCTTCAGAGCCATCAAATGTCAAGGTCTGACTCCTGTTCTAACAGCCCAGCTGAAGCCTGGCAGGTAATATTTTCTCGGGGCTTATTTGCTTTGACGAAGCTGTGTTAAAGGATAAGATGCCCTTAATTCAGCAAGCTCTTCCACGCGGCGAAACGCAGCCTTCCGTTGGCGTAGCCGACCCTGCCGACTCCATTTCGCCTCGCAACGGTTCAGAGACGACGCGAAAACCGCCGAGGGGCGAGAAGAGCCTCCCGCGGCTCGCTCAGGTCCCTCGGAGAAGGGGGCACAAGGGCGAGCCCAGGGACGCGGCGGTCGGCCCCCTCCCCTCCAGTTCCGGAATCGGCAGAGAGAAAATTGGATTTCTTGCAGAAGTCTGTTCGACACAGCTTGCGCGAGAGCGCGACACCGAAACACTAAGCTGTAAGGATGCTTAATACCGATGATGAAAATCAATCTTTTCTTATTGCCTCCTCCACGGGATGGGAATAAAGGCTGCCTTCATCCCAAAAAGGTCATGTTTGCATTTCTGGTAAACACAACACTTTGTTTTTCCCTCTCCATCCAATACGCTCAAGTGAGTCACATCTGGCTGACTTGTCAAAAGATAGTGAAAGTTTGAGGAAATGGTGTTCCACAGATGTTACTGACTAAAAATAGCCTTCCCACAAATGATAACAATTTTCCAGCTCAGTGGCCAAATATACTGCTCAAAGGCACGTATTGCCAATAGAGATTCATCGCAGATGGCAACCCCAGCGACTTGTTTCTTGTCCTATTAAAACTTCCCTCTCCTGCCATCTTTTTGTGAGCGTAACCAAATTAAATCGCCCCAGAACTTCAAATCCCGCTCTACAACTTCACCCGATGGAATAATCCCCCCCTTCAAGGTCCTCCTGAGGAGCGACCCCTTGCCCACCAGAGGCGACGTCCTCCTCCTCCTCCTGCCCCCGTGGAAGTTGGGGACCTTGCAATCGCCGCGTACCACCACGGCTGCCCTTTACCCCCGGCACAGCTACGGCTGGGCGTCGAGGCGGGGGACGTTTTCCCAGCACCAGGCCGGGAGGAAAACGACGCTCAGCCTCCCGTCGAGCCAGGGGAGGAGCGATGCTCCACAATCCCCGGCAACGCTTCCAGGGAACCCCACAGCAACGAAGACAGAGTCCTACAAGCGCAGCTTTGCCGCGCCGTTGTCCTTTCTCAGCCCAAAATAAACCCTCTCCGTCACGTGCATTACCTCAAAGGAAATACTACCACCGTTTCACCACGTACCTGAGGCCTGCCTCTCATAAATATCAAGAAAATATTCAACACTCCTTAATCTTCGACTTCCAAAGGAGTAATTTTCAAATCAGCTACCTGTAATAAAGACAGCTGTTCTCCTGCAAATTCATCAGAAGAAGAAAACTGCGGATTTTGCACCTTGGGATAGTATCTCTCAAAGCCGCATCTTTAACAGGGGCACAGAAAAATAATCGTATTACGGTGTCGACCAATAAATACCGGAGGACTAAAGCTCAGACAAAGCAATTTCAGCAAACTCTGCCAGGACTGCATCTACAGTTATTGATAACAGGGAAACCGAACGCGAACAGCGCCAGGCTGGCAAAAATGGGGAAAATACCTTCCGGAAAAAATTCTATAAAATGAATACTGATATCCCATCGCCATCTAAGTTAAAACTCTGCAGAGGATAAAAGTGCTTCAAAACCCGATGCCTTTACTGCAGAAAATTCTTTACATTCCATGACTGAATCACGAAGGCTCCGGCGGTATTTCAATCTCAGATTCTGCTGATGTCCACAGACTGCGCCGTGCCGGTGCGGCTCCCGCCGTCAGCAGAACCCCTTGACTGAACACCGTGTCATTCATAAGATAAAGTGTCCGAGAGGCAATTCACCGGCTCTTAGAAAGGAGAGAGCGACGACCTCAATCCCCTTAGGAAGCCTCTCTCCCTAAAACGCCTTCGGAAAGGGAGAAAAAGGGATTCTGCAGGAATCCATCATCTGCTTAAGCAGCCGGCCTCAGCGCCCGGCCCGCTGCACTCCTGCCTTCAATTATTCAGCATTGAAATCATCCCCGTCCTTCGGAAGAACCGAATTGCACCACGACCACCAAAACAACTGAAACCTCAACAGAAGGGACGTCTTCCTCACCACGACCCTTTGTGTTTTGTTTTCCAATTACTGCTTAAACTCGCAAGCCTGATAACCCTATGGGAAGAAGGTGTTTGCTAAATCTTCCCCAAGCACCGGTTTAACTGGTGGAAAGGAGCAGATCTTTCTCCTCATCGCTGCAGAAAGAAAACATAAAAGAATAAAAAAAAAAAAAGAAATCCCGCAGCAGTTCTTTCCCTCCAGGGGAGACGGGCGCTTGATAGTCTGAGTATTTCCACAGCAAAAGGGCAGGGAAACCAAAGAGCGGCATTCCCAGGATGCGGCCGAGGAAGACCCCCCAGCTGGGTGGCAGGGGCAGACACACGCCGCGGACGGACAGACAGAGGCCGGGGCTGGACGGGGAGCAGGAACCGCAGCGGGCTCTTAACGAAGGCTCAGGACCGCGACGCCCCTCGTCCCGGGGAGCTGCAGGAACGGGGGCGCCGGCAGCAGAACGCTCCAGAAATAAACACCTCGCGGAGCGAAGTTTTGTACCATCTCCTATGCCTGTCACATCCGAACGTTCTGCGCCGAGACAGATGGTCCGGGCTTCTATTAGCGATGAATAATGAGATGTGAGGGGAAAGGTGCGAGATGCTATTTAACCTTGCTTCCCCCCAACATCATAAGTCTTGAACTGTACAGCATTTGATATTTTTGTGGTTATAAAACACCGAGAGCTGCAATAATCAGGAGTTAGCTACGCACCAGTTATTTCGCTATCTTTAAAACCAAATTTGTTCCTATTTTAGCCTTCAAGACTGGCAAGAGCTGAACCGCCCGCAGTAAAACCGTGCAATAGCCAGGAAGTCACGTCGAGGGAATTCACCAGCGTATGCACCTTCCGACTCCAAAACCGCCAGGAAATAGGTGTCACCTGCCCGGCTGCCTGGGACAACGCGGTGCGGGCCGCCGGAGCGCAGCGCGGCCCTGGGGACGGTGCCCCAGCTGGAGAGCGGGCCTGCCTGCACACGCTCCCTGCCTCTGCCGGCTTCCACGCGCCGCCCGCGCAACTCCAGCTCTCGAGCCATGCGCCTTCTCCAACCTTTCTGCCTATCGCCGGCCGGTCGGCAATTGATCGCACCACAGGGCCCGCTGCGGCGGCTCCTACAACGCGGCTCCGGACCTCTGCGCCGGGAGATGTCGGCGCGAGCTGAGCCTCTGTTAGGGGTTGGGGAGCTCACAACAGTGTGTTGTCCTTGAGACAATTAGTCTACCTCCTGATGACCCCTCCCCACCCGGGAAGGGGAACAACAAGGAAACCCAAGGGATGAACTACAAATAGATTTAATAGGATAAGACTAAGCAATTAGCATTAATGACGCTAAAGAACCCGTATTGATCCCGATACCAATATGAAACACCCCAGGACTGTCCCCAGCGCCCTCCCCAGCAGGAGCCGTGCGCTCCCCGCAGGGACAGCCAACGTGGGACCCTGCGAGCGCCGCGGCTGCGGGAGGGAGGGAAGGGCTCAGGGCTCCGGCACCGGGGCGAGGAGCGCTCGGGATGGCAGCCGGCACGGGAGAGCAAGGACTCCTCAGCAAACCTCCTAATTCACACTGACTGTGCTGTTCGTGGCGCGAAATAACCCTGTCGGCAGCTTGGGGCGAGTGCCCGCGTCTCGCTGCTCCTCGTCCCTGCACCTGCTGAGCTCCAAAACACCGAGGCCTTGAAACCCGAACACCACCGCTGGCTGTAAAGCAAACGTTTTCCCAAATCCAGGCGCTAGAGTCCAAAAGTGCGGTTTTCCCGAGGATTAGGAGAGACCTCACCGAAAAGTGAAAGTAACGACAGGGACGTGAGTCGGGAGCCGCTGCCTCCAGGACAGGCTCCTCCGGATCCCATCCACCGAGCGCGAGGACAAGCACCAGCGCGGCCGCTCCTCGGCTGCTCCTCACGCCGCAGCAGCTAAGCGCGCACAAATAAATCATCTAAAACTATTTAAAGCGTTTTGTTCAAATTAATGGGGCTATTTTATACAAAAGCACGTTCCCTCGAGCCATGTGCATTTGCAAACGTGCTTGCATAACCGGTTTTAGCAATTTGTAGACAAAAATTTGGCAACGTGATACATTTACCCGGGGGATACGCGTTATGTCTTACTCAGACAAACACACGTAATAGCTGTTCCCCACCTCTTTTCAGCGCCTCCGCCACCAGCTGAAGTGACTACCAGCCAGAGAGGCTGGCTGCCTTCATCGGGAGGAAGGTCAGAGCCGCCAGGGGGAGAACGGCCTTCCACCTTTTGGGTGTACGGAGGCTCTCGGCAGCCCCGCGGGGATCGGCAGGCACACGTACGAGGCTGGAAATAACCCGAGCTGCCTTCAAAATCCACTCATCATAATGCCGCCCGCAGCACCCCCTCTGCCCTTTTTCTCTGCGTTTCCGTGACACTAATCCATAGCATCGGGCTTGTTTTGTCTTGTCTTTATTAAGAAGTAGCGCTTTACAGGAGCAACTCGCATTTCTATGGCAAAGCCGCGTTAGGAAATGAGTAAAAAGCCCAAGAGTAAACACCCTCCCCAGAGAGCGCCCGGCGCCCGAGAAACAGACTCTCCCCGTTGGGCAATTGCTCCCAGCGAAACCGAAGCGGATGCAGCAAGAAGGGAGTACATCTGCCGTAAGCACATTATTGATATCGAGATGTTCGTCTCCTTGCCAAACGAGGTTGGGAATCAATCTCACGCCCAGGAAAGTCCAACTGGGAATCCACGCGGAGGGGATCAGCAGGAGACACTGGGATGGGGAATGACTCCCGCTCCGGCAACCTGCATCCCCCGTCCTGGCACCGTTGAGCCACGACAACGAGCGAATGCACGTGTTCTCTGTCCCTACGCACCAACACGCACATATACATATATCTACAAATGTACGTATACTACGCACACTTGTTTAACAGCGGAGGGGCCCAGCAAGTATGGCAAATCCTTTCTTCAGGGCAAATAAAAGCCTCTCGCAGGAGCAACTTTTTAAAATCCAATTTGCCATGACAAACAAAGGCGTGAAATACATCGCTACCCTCAGACAGACATTTACATTCCTTATTGTTAATTTAAAAAGGGAAACAACTTTTCTTTCTGGCAGACGAAACGGAGGTCTCGCGGTCCTGAAACACGTTCGAAGCGGGTGTTCTGCATGAAAGGCGCTTCCGAAATGCTGCAGTCAATATTAATAGGCCTTTAAGTCTCACAGGATTGGAAGCAAAAATTAATCCCGTTTAACAAAGTCTGAGGCCATAGTGTGCCGCTATAAACTCTTCCAAGTTCATCTGAAGGTAATAAATAATTTAACAAGGCACTTCCTACCTGTTCCGTACCGGAGACTCTGAGAATGCCAAACAAAATGGGGTTTTTTCTGTAGTATCTTCACTGACGCGGTGCTGCAAAAAATTCCATTTCCAAGCCGGCTGACATTCAATACTGAGATGTTAAGATCTGACTTATCCCTTTCAAAGCCATCTCCTCGCTAACGCGCCCCCCCAGCCCTCCCCGTGGCTGATCCCTTCCCTACAAAGTTGCTCGTGATTCAAGCAGATAATTTCTCTCTTTAATCTCGACTCCAGTGGAAACTAAATTAACTTCTCAGCGCCTCAACCGGGAAGCAGTGCGTCAGCCACGGCGCGTTCCGGGAGCGAAGGCTGTCGGATGTTCCCATCTGTGCTAAGGAGGTATTTAGGGGAGCATCCAAGCGCTGCCAGCCGGGGAGCCCGCCGACGCCGGGACGGGACCCCTGGCTCTGCCTCTCCTCCCCACGTGGACACCAGCCCCCGAACCCACAGGAACGGGCAATCCGAGCGGCAGAGAGGATGAAACCCACGGCGCTGCGGCAGAGCTGGGAGAGGAGAGGCGGAGGGGCGAGCAGGACCCGCAGCACTCCACTCACCACGGAGCCTGGGGGCCTGGAGCGCCCGCCCTCGCCCGTCACCCCCCTCTCAAAAGGGTCTTTCCGCTGCGCTCAGAACTCCATGGTTTTAAGATGGATAAACCAAACTCAGTTAAATGTCACGTTTTGCGCCTGAATTCATTACAGCCACTCAAGTACCAAACTCAAGTCAAGCACGTACAGGGAGAAGACGCAGGTAACCGCCACCGCACCCCAAACACGGAGACGCTCCAGTCAACGATTTTGGAACCGGGTGGGAAACAAGTGTCTCCTCCATCCCCGTCCGGCCTCAGGACATCGGGAGGGCTCACGCACGCTGAGGAGCGGAAAAGAAACCCCCCAAGCTGCAGGACTAGAGGCTTCTCTCTTCGCTAACCTGGTGTTTTGACAATAGCTTTTTTTATGAGACATTTGTCATTAACAAACTTTAGACAAGGTTAATGAAAGTTCTGTCACTTTAATGTCTAGCCTGCTTTAAATTACAGATGTCATCTGCCATGACTAAAGAAAGGGCACTGAGCAATAATACCATAAACTATCATCTCCAGGGACACACAGGTAATTGCATAGCTCATTAAAAAACTGTTTTAATTATTAATTGACCGTGTCAGAGTTGTCCTTTGAAGTCAGTTTCAATTTTTTTCCTTGCAAGCATGATGATTCCAAGCTGACCTACACAACTTGCCTACCCCCTCCGAGAACCAGAAGGGAAGGCCTGGGACCTGGCTGGGGGCACGGGCCGTGTCCACACACCCCAGCATGCCTAAACCACACCGGGAACAGTAGTCAATAGAGGGATTTGGGCGATGAAGGGAAAAAACATCTTGAACGTTGGCTGGCCACTGAACTTGGAGAAAGAAAGAAATTCTGAATGGTTGATGAGCCACAGAAAAAAAATGCAGGAAGAGTTTTGCTACTTCCTCCCGCTACAAAATCAACCCACCTGAGCATCTCTACTGAGGCCAAAAAGTCAGCCTCAAGCTGTGGGACTGGACTTCAAGAGGTCCCTCCCAACCTCAATGAGTCCGCGACTTGCATAGTAACAATGACCAAAAACCAGGCTGGAATAACGATACTGAAAATCCACATGGTTGGATTAAAAATTTTTTTCTTAAAAGAGATTGTACTCAAGCTGCAGCTTTGGGAAACCCCCACCACCCAAAGGAACTCGGGAAGGTTGGCTGAAACACAGACATGTAAATGCAGCTCCACCGGCTTGTAGGTCGTTCAAGGCGGTAAAGACGTTAAAGCAAAACGTAGCCCAATACTGAACGCTGAATGAGATTAGGGTTGTTACCTGGCTTTCCGTATAGGTCAAAACGAAGACAAAATTACTGAACACACAAAATAGCAACAAGAATCTTGAAAGAAAAATCATTTATCTTCAATTAAAATAACCACAGCCGAGAAGAAAAGCCCATTAACCCTTCGCTGCAGTACAGTCCCCTCCCAGGGGTGCATTAGCAGAGAAACCAAGTCTCTTCAAGACGGAGGTTTGACCCGAGTAGGGTTTGGGGGTTATTTATTTTGCAAATTTGGCACACGTGGAGTAAAACGAACAGACGTGACCATCCAAAACCGTCTCCTGACACCGAAGGCCATGTGCGCTTTTGGTCTAAGCAACGGTTAATACTTTCCCTCCTCCAAATCACAGCAATGCTAGAGATTTTAGGAGCAGGTAAAGAAGATCAAAGTCCAAGCACCATACGGTTTCCCTAATTGCCAAGTGCGAGACTGGGAGGAAGAGAACAAAGTTTGAGCTCCTGCGGTTACGTGGAGCGTAGGAAGGCGTCTCGGCAGCGAGCGCCGGCTGTAATCGCACCCCCCAGCTGCAGCCCTAGGAAAGGAGCCGACGGCGCCAACGCCGGCAGGTTCTGCTCTCGCTCCCCCTGAACCTTCCGTTGTGGCACAAAACGCGCCTTCTTGTTAATGCTTGTCTTAGGCACTAACTAATTTCACAAGGAAGCGACGCAACACAGCAGCTTCCCCTGCCTTTACCTTTTCAAGCCCGTCCTTTACACGTCCAAAAGAGGAGTCGTTTCTGTCTGTTGACGCTCTCAGGGCACACGCAGCAAACCCACGGCCCCATTCCGGTTGCGTTAAAGCATTTGAGAAGCCCACCCCTTGAGCCAACGCTGAGGTTACCCGAGGGTTTCGCCGGGTTTCTAGCTCTCCCCATTTTGTGCATCTCCGATCCTGAACACCAGCATCACCTTTCGGGCGCCGGTTACAGCAGCTTCCCCGCTGTTAACTTGCTGTGGGAAAAGAATACTCAGAGACAAAAGAACAAGCGGGGTTTGCTTGAAACGGGCAGATGTTTTCGTTATTTTAAGCAAAACCAAGCATTTGCCCGCAACCCCGACGATTTGGTGCTGCACTGGCCAGCCCGCGCAGCAAGGGCCTCCCCCCGCGCCGCTACCCCCCCACTGCAAAAGCCGGGACATCACCCAAAAGGCACCAGCACAGAAGCAATTGCCAACAAAAAAGACATTCACACAAAATTCTCGAGTTTCATACGACTCTTAATTAGGCCGTAAGCTGCTGTGTACATATCAACACGGGTGAAGTAGCGCAAAAGCCGCTGACTAAAGGAACTTAGAGGTACATCTCCATAAAATACACCGAGCGAGCAAGCAGGATGTTATGTGAAAATGGGAAGCTTTAATGAAAATAACGTTTTTAATCTTAAAACTATATAAATGCACAACCGTGATCCCACTGCCCTACGAGCTCCCTTCGTACCCAGTTCCTGTTCAAGCTATTTGCCAACGTAATTGAATCCTTCTTCAAGGCTCTTCATATTCCGTTCTGGTTTGGGGACAGTGCTGCTGAAACACGTTTACCATCCATCTTTCTTAACGTGCTTAATCTAAATAGAAGACTCGAAGCCGAGATTGTGCGTTTGATGGATGGCTCGCCTTCTCTGAGCAGTCTGCCTCCAACGCGTCCCGGCAGCGCTCCCAGAAACCTTACAGAAAACCTGCACTCGCAGGGATTTCAGCCTCTCCTACCGAGCGAGCTATCATAGACACTCATTACAGTATCGTACGACTAAAAATAGATAAGGTTAAAGGAGCTGCCACATACCAGGCAGGGACACACGGACACGCTGAACAGCCCCAGCGCCGTAGGAGACTTTGGGGATTCCAGGCTGCAGAGCTAAACCCGGGGCTCCCCCCGCTCACCCGCGCGGTGCTGGCAGTGGTTCCGCGGCAGCGAGGGCCTTCAGCAGACCCCCAGCACCAGGGTACGTCGGGCTGGCTTAAAAGGGGGAAAAAATGACATAGGGAAAGCATTCCCTGTTTACTTCTCAGATCAGGCAAACACGAACGTACCTCTCACCTGCCTTGTGACAGAACACAACACGCGCCACAAAGTCCCAAGCAATTCCTAACGAAACCTTACGTATGAAGTTAGTGGAGGTAACGACCCTGTTTTATGTACTTAGATGCAAAATCTGGATAGCAAAAACGTATTACATTTGAACCAACAAAATCCATTACTGACGCCACACGTTGCCCAGAACTGCACTTTTATATAGCTAATACAATTTTCTATTGGATATTCTTAATAAAAAGCACGTATTTTCCCGTCTCGAAGGGGCTGAGAGTCCCACCGGATCAGAGCACCCATTGCGAAGGAAACGCAATCCCTCCTTGCTCGGTTTGCAGTGCTGTACAGACCCTCGTGTCCCCAGCTTACAAGAACCGCGTGTTATTTTGCATGCAAAACAGCCAAGAAAAACGTCTGCTAATCGGACCGCAATGATGTTTCCTTCCGGAACAAAGAGCTGGCGCTATCCTGCGTCCCCCGGATCTCCCACAGCCTCCCCAGTGAGCACCACGCACGGGCTGGTGCCCGAATCACGGGGATCCCCCCCGGAGATCACCCCGCATTAGCTCCACTTGCCGAGCACCTCCAGGCACGGCATGGGGCTGCTGCCCCCCGCCGGCATCACCCGCTTTCTCCAGAATGATGGACACGAGGCTGAAATACACAAGAACTGGGAGATGGGGTGCCGAGCCCTGGCTAGCAGGGGCGCAGGAATGGGCCAGTGTCCCAGAGACCCCCCCAACGCGCCTCTGACAGCAACCGAGACCTGCCGGGGCCCTCCTGGAGAAGCTGATTGTGTCAAAATTTCAGCGGGGCACGTGCTTTGTGAGACAAATACCCAAACCCAAGGCGGAGCTGTGCTGCTTGTTTTGTCTCTTCTCCTAAAGACCAGCCACCGGGGACTACCAAGAGCCCGGCCAAGGGGAGTCGGACTGCAGGGAGCCCAGGCGCCAGTCGAGTCCAAAGCCTTAGGGCAAAGGGAAGGCTGAAGCCGCTGCGTGCCCTTCCCACGGAAGGAAAGAAACCCATTTATCCCCATCCCTCTGAGCCGCAATTAGAACCGTGTTGGGTCCCCGCACCCCCGGGACGTCCAACGGCACCTCGTTAGAGGGTGAGCGATGCGACGCCGGGCGGCAAGGACCATTGGACTGGCAAGCATCCGAACCGCCGGGAAACGCTTCCGAGGGGAAGGAGAAACAAAGCTAGAGAGAGCTGCAGGAACGAAATGAAAACATTTTTATTTCTGGGAACAAGGCAGACAGGCCGCTCTCCTCTCCTGTCCCCCTCATCCTCGCTTCCATAGCGCAGGGAAGAAAAATCTATCAGGTCAATGTCCTACGTCAATTTTGCAGCTTCTCCCCGGTCAATGAAATAGTTAATTATAGTTTTTCTACTGGTTTAATTCAGATAGAAGAGTCAACCACTTCATTTAATAATTTAGTTGAAACACGTCCACACGAGAACACACTAATTTCTCATTCGGTTTTCAAATTGAAACAATTTAAAGGCTGCCAATAATACAGCAGCAGAAATGCAAAACCCCCACAACTGACAGTAAACCCAGGTTAGTCCTTCTTTATAAATTGACCATTGTCTCAAAGCCTGCGAAAGAAATCAATGCACATCACTGCCTAGGAACTATTAACCTATCTGTGCTAGGCTGCAATAATTGAGCACAATTAGACATACAATTCAGAGAATTCATCAAAACGAACAAAAATAAAGACATTTTCCATTTAATTCTCGCTCCTTTTCAGAAGAACGTTGCCTTTACCGCTGCCTCGTGTTTCACCATTTCTTTGCAGCGTTCGCAGCCTTTATCACCGATGGGGTTCCAAAGGACCCCCATGCAACGCCGAGCCTCTCAACGCCCCGAGAGATGAGTCAACCACCTTCTCCACAGACCCGCGATCCTGGAGTGCAGCTTCAACACTCGGATGCCGGGATCCGCACGGACACACGCCAGCAAGCAGCTGACATACCCCGATGTACAGCCAGATTGGCACGTAATGATCCATCGCCGCCGTTGGCCGTTCCCCACGTGTTTCCATCGTGAGAGCCCCAGGAACCCAGCCCGCACGCAGACCTGCGTCACGATACGGGTCACACGGCCACCAGCCTTCCCGCTCTTCCGAGGCAAATCCCCGCGGCAGCCCGGCGTAGCGGCTCAGGCCAGACTTCTTGTTCCCGGTAAGCCAGAACCCATCCCGCGCACTGCTGACCTCCTCCCACCGGCGCGGCGTCCCCTGTCCCCAGGGCTCCACGGCGCCCAGCCCCAGGTCGCTTGCCTGGACAGGCTTCAGCACGGACACTTCATCTCACCAACAACTACCTCACCTCTACGCTTCCCAGACTTTGGAAAACATCCAAAGTCAGTCTTCGGACGCCTCGAAAACCAGCCTCGTCAGGCACTTTGGAACCGCATCCTTTTTGAGCCAAAAACGCGTGTCGTTTGACATGGGCAGGCATCTTTCCACAGCACCCCCCTCCAATGACTTTAGACCGAGCGCTCTGCTGCAAACCTCAGTGCTTTTCTACCTCTTTTTTCTAGAAAGATTTTTACCTACGACTCATTTGTTCCAAGTCCAATGACGCTGAGCAAACGTGGCATCTCCCATCTCCAACCCCGCGGCCAACTTGACTTTGCCTTGCCTCGCTGCTCCCGAGCTCCCTCGCCGCTCCCGGAGCCCAGGGATTCGCACGGCGAGACTGCCCGGCCGCTCAGGCAGAGGAGACCATCTGAAGAGCGTTTGTTGGCCGTGTCCGGCCCGAGGCTGTGCTCAGCCCCTCGCCACCAGCCCCATCTCCGGTGCTCGGGTTCAGCCCCCGCTCGTCACCCCCCTCACCCGGGCACCGCCGATGGGAACCGGCGGCCCAGCACCTGCGCTATGCAGGGGGTGTCACCCTCAACACCGCTACCTTTCGACCGCGTCCTTAACAAGGTCATTATTGCATCGTTTTAAAGCACTGTCACATTTTTGAACGCAAGCAGGAAAGGAGTCAAGGCAAAAGCAGAAATCGTTGCTTCCCACTTCCTATTTCTTTTCATTTCACCCCCACCACCTTCCAGTGGAAAAGCTCATGGAAAGATTACAAACGGGCAGAGCAGAGGAAGGAACACGCAGCCCCGCGTCCTTGGGCTGCCCCCCGAGGGGTGGAAATCCGAGGTACGCTCGGTTTCACATCCTCATCTTCCTGATACCACGGATACGGGGTAGGAGCGAACCAACTGAAGGAGTAAAGACAAAGGGAACTTGGGATGCCAGCGCTCCTGTTCCCATAAATCCACTTCCTTTTACATTAAAGGAACTCATTGACAGCAAATGCATTTTTCAATATATCAGCCAAATATAGAACCCCGGTGAGCTCGGTCACAGCTTGCCGGGCTGGGGAGGGAGCAGGCAGACCGCAGCTCCACCGCGGCAGCAGGAGCGAGGGTGCCCTACTTTCAAAGGATATTTCCCTGCTCTACTTTGCCATTCCTTCGCACCTGCGAGGGATCCTGAAAGCGGACGCGCACCCCTGCAACAAGCAGAAAAAGTTTCCGACCGTGGGAACCCTCTTTGGCAGGCGCGGGAAGAGGCACCCAAACCCCTCGCAGGAAGCGTTCAGGCACTGCAGCGCGACAAAGCCGACCGGTGAAGTCGCCGTAGGCTGCAGCCTAACCCAAACTCAGCACACGCTGCCAACACAACAAAGGAAGAGCAGAAGAAACCCCGCAGACCTACCGCGATTTGTCTTTTGAAGTCACAGGTTTCTTAAGGCTACGCATGGAGACAAGATGCTCTGCTAACAATACTTTTCCTTATAGCCTCTTCTTTAAGTCTGTCTCCAGAGGGAAAACTCTTGTTTGTTAAAACCTAACACGTGTGAAAAGCCATCACAAAGCAAATCAAGAAGCGAAGGTTTAAGTTGCAGGCAGGACTTCATGGTTTATGGATCGCAGAAATCTGTACTTACTCATCTCTTCCCGCGTTACCAACCGCAAGAGGAAAACGATGCTTAAGATCTTCAGAAGCGAGAGGGCAGGGAAACTGCTCAAAGGAGAAAGGCGATGCCGAAGCGCGCGCTCTACAAACCAGTCAAGCCCCTCACTTTATTCCCAGCAAACCCCTAAGGGACAGGGCGGTGAGGGGATGCCGCCAGGAGTCCCCTCAACTGGGATTTTTCAGGCAGGCAGCCGCCGGCCGGCCAGCTCGGACTCCTGCCCGCCTGCCTTCCCCTCGCCCTACGGGCCACCGTGAGGGACGAGGTGGCGAGCCAGGGCATTGCCCGCGTGCCGCGTCCACGTGCAGAACAGGTCGGCAACGCGCGAGCCGCACGTACCCCTGTGACCCCGCTGCGGCCACCAGCACTCCTTGGGGTCAAGCCGCGCAAAGGTCTCATTAGCACTAAAGGACTGTATGAGAAATACATGAAACGTGCAGACAATCGCGCTTTTTCTACGTGGCTTCACTGTTCTAAGCACCTGCAAATGGAGATAACATTCCAGCCGCAGCAACTTGCTGTACACGGTTCTCTGTTCTTATCATCTGGGCTTGCTGCGGGATTGATGTTCAGGGAGCAGCGGAGCTCAACGGCGGTGTAACACCCGCGCTTGCTCCGAGTTCCGCTCCTACGGACCAGTCCCGGCACACCTCGGCTCTGCTCAGCCTCAGCACGGACACGGCACCGGGGGTGGGAAGGAGACCTGCCCTTTGGAGGCCTGTCCTCAGCGCTGCTAGCCATGCCGGTTCGACACATTCCCACCTCCCAACACCACGTCCTCACTGGCGCCTGTGGAAAGGATCAGGGAAACATCCAACGACCTCATAAGACCGTCTCGATGCAGATAACCAAACCTCTTCCCTACCTAGCCTTTATTCACCCTCACTTAACCCTCTTCGAGATTTTGGCCGCGGCGTTCATTAACAAAAGTCTGATTTCTTAAATGCATTAAAAAAAAAAAAAATCATCATCTTGAAACCTGTGACTCCAGATTGCCCTGAGCTGCCCCTTCCACGGGGTAAGAGCGCTGCAGCGGCACCGCAGAGCTGCTCCGTCCTCACCCAAACGCACAGGTGGCAGGGAAGAGGCTCCCGAAGCCGAGGGATGTGGGATGAGCAGGTGTGCGAGCATCCCGCCCTGCTCCCGTGGACCCATCCCCTCCTCCGGCTGCGGTGCTGCCCCCCGGGACCCCCGACGCGGCTGAGCCCGGCGGGGTAAATCACAGGGGTTTAACCTGGCGGGGGCGAGCGGAGGTGACAGAAGGAGCGCGGTGGCACAGGGACGCGCTCCAGCTACCGGAGAAACGCGCCGCAGCCCCACCGCCTTTTCCCTGCTCCGTTACATCTCCTCAGGGCTGTTTTCCTCCTTTTTGATAATCGTTCCCAACACCGTCTTTCAGCCCCCACCCTCCTCCTTCGCCATCCCCTCGTGAGGTCACCATACGTGTGTGACAGGGTTTCCATGGCAACAGACTGACGACACAAACACGGGCTGAGGGTTTCTCCGCGGAGCGGGAGCCGGGCTGCGAGGGAGCGGGCAGCCGCTCCAACACGTCTCCTCCGTAATGGCTGTGGGAATAGAGAACAGCGCTGCCAAAGTAAATTGCTTTTCGTAAAAACGTTCCCTTTTTTTTTGAGGTTTGCCCCCATGTGAAAGTCTCTAAGTCAGAACCTCAACGTTATTTTAATGTGCTATTCTGTATTTAATAATCTTCCGCTTCAGACACCAGTCTGTTACCATGGGAATGACAGCCGCACAAATACAGGATTACGGCTATCAAGCAGGAGGAGAAAAGAAATTACGACTGAGCGAGTTATGTTCAATAATTAGCAACTGTATGAAAAAACCCAAAATCATGAATTTAGATTGATGCATTTATCTCGGTGTTTGAATACAACCGTGAGGGTGTTACCGCTGAAAAAAGGGGATTCTAACACATCGCGCGAGTATTTTTGACTGAACAGGAGGGCAATGGATGCTGCTCCCGTTCCCGTTTTTCCTTCCTCCTCCTCAAGAGCCCCCTCTCCCCGGAGGCCTGGCTCCGCGTGGGAAGGAACGGGTCCTGCAGGCTTCCACCAGTCCGCCCAGCTCAGACCACGAGCCGCAGTTCACCGCAGGAAATTAAAGCTTTTACCGTTGTCTTTTTTTAAAAATCGGAAGAAGCTTTCTGCTGTGGTCGGAGTTACTTGCAGTGTCACCAAATAACTGACCTTGAATGGCACGCGCGGCAAAATCCTCCGTTATTTAACCAGATTCTCAGACAAAAAGGCACGGATTGCGCCTGGCCCTCGCCACAAGACGCTCGAAGCGCCCCGGCCGTCGGAGGGGAGGGGGTTCCGCTCTGCGTCCGCACCGCGCCTCCGCGGACACGCAGCACCCGCTCCAGCCGCGTCAGCCCGGACCCTCCCGGAGTTTAACTGCTCTCCTTTATCAGGGGAACTCCCTAATTAAAGGAGGCACCTGGGAGAGAAGCCCACGGGGACGGAGGCAGCCCGCCATGGGGAGGGAGGTCTGGGGACCGCTCCGCTCTCCCGCCCACGGGCAGGACCCTGGATCCCCTCAACCCCAGAAGCTCAAGGGAGTCGATTCCTCTCCTCCGGCTCGGCTGGGGAAGGCCCGGGTTTGTGCCTGCGCTGCAAAAAGTTGCATTCTTCAAGCATGGAAATGATCCCTCGTTTGCATTCTTTATTCACTTGAGATACCTTCCTCTTTGCATATCGGTTGCTATTAAAATTCCCCTTCCAGCATATAATTCTACTAGCTTCTCTTGCTTATTAGATAAGACAAAAAGTATTTGGAGAATCTGATCAGCGAGATCTTATTTTTCTCCAGGCGCTCCTCTGAATTTAATTCTAGATTAAGCATTATTTAAAAAAAAAAAGAAAAAAAACAAACCTTCCTGCCTCCTACCTCATGCTCCCTTTCAACACGAAACTGGAGAACGCTCCCAAGCCACGGAATCCAGCTGCATTTAAAAACTACTCTTCGATGAGTAACGCTTCCAAGTATACTACAGAAACTCAGAAACAAAAATCGGAAAACGGGAACGGCTGGACGGGTTTTCAGAACAGAAGCGGGAGAATTAGTACTTGAGTCCTCCATTCCTCGCCCAAGCGGGAGAATCCCAGAAAACCTCAAAAAGCTGGTGCAGCGTATTTTTCATAGCTTTTTGAAATGGCAAGGGGCGATCGGCACTCAGCGGCGAGAGGAACGGCTGCTGCCCCCCCGCAGCGATGGAGACGGCGGTGCCGGGAGCCGGGTGTCCCCGAGCCCGCGTCCCCGTCCCTGCCACTCGCGCTCCATCCTTTCCACACTTACTACCGCCGCATCCCTCGGCTGACAACGGCTTACGATTGATTTCCAGCGTCCGCGCCCGGCAGCCGTCCCATGCAGAACATCATCCCTCAAATTACGTGCCGCAACGTACTCACTTACCTAAAGCAAGCAGGGAAAACACAACATTAGTACAAACGTAGCAACTTCGATACAAAAACCTGGAGGAAGAGAAGTTTCATTCCGCAATATTAAACTCTGCAATACCAAACTGCAGCAAATGGTTTTTCTGCTCCTCCACTTCCACAAATTCCGAGGCGGACAACGAGCTAGTCAATCCCTGAGCAAGCTTTTGCAGCCCAGGTAAGCCCCTGAAGAAGAGGAGAGGTTAATAAATACTGAAGCAACCTTTGAGGCCTTTTTATTTATACCTACATACATATTAGCACAGGGATTTGATGAATAATGCTTCTCAAATCACTCCTACGATGCTAACGCTCTGGAGTATTAACTTCTCTCTGCCTGAAGGAAATGGGTCAATTTTAATTCTTCAAACAATTCTTATCGGCACAATAACTCATTCTTCTGGCTACAGATAGCGAACCGTGCTTCTGTGCTCGGAATCCCAGCCCGCTCCGAGCTCTGGGATGGGATCAGGAGGGGGGCGGCACGGAGAGGCTGCGCCCCCCACCAGAGAGGAGCCACCGAAGAGGCCTCGGCAGAAAAATCCACTCAACACCCAAACCAAAGCAATCGCAGTTAGGGGAACTCTCGAATAAGGGTTCTGTGAAAAAGGCAAAGACGTTTAAACACACGCCTTTGCCAAGGCACCTTTTCCTTACTCGCGGTCACCTCCAAAAGCGCCTTTCCCTGGCTGGTGACATTGACACCCCTCTCCCACCACGGGGACGGTGACAACCAGTAACGAACCCTTCGAAACGCTCCCAGAGCAAGACTCGGATATCCTCAGTATCGGAAAACGCCTCAATACCTCATCTGTTAGACAAGCTCGCTTGACCTTCCGCCAAGAGGAGAACTTCGGCAGGTTCCTCGAGGTCAGTGTTTCTCCTTCGGAGGAGTTTTGTGCATTCCAGCTGAGAACGCAGCAAAGTGCGTCAGGCAGAGGAAAAATCCCCATTACTTAAACCTTACGAGCCATGTGCACAAAGAGATTAACAGAAATTAAAGCAGATATAAAAAGCTGCCTGGAAAAAAGTTTCCTTAAATCTAACACTTCAAAGGCAAGGAGGACGACTGAAGATGACGCGGCTGGATGGAGAGCAAGCCAAGGCTACGCCAGAGCCGAAGACGCCGCGTTCGCTGCGGGTACGCGTGTGGTACGATGGGGCAGGTCTGTGTCCAGCACAAACCCAATCGCGTGGAGGATATTCTCACTCTTCTCGACCACGAAGGCTGAATATACGCCTATGCGCGGAGATCTGGACACCGAGGGGAAGGGTACAGCTCGTTAGTGCTTTTGGGAAGACGCTGGGATGCTTCTGCCTCTCGCTTTGGTTATAACCACCACGTCCCGGGGGGCAGTTCTAACTCTGCCCGCCTGGGGAACATCCCCCTCACCGACCGTCGCTGAGCCCGTCCCCGGCTCACCCCCACCCGGCTCCGTACCTGCCAGCACCGGGATACTACAAAGACGTTCCCGTGGCCCCACACCTTCCCCCTGCTGGTATTTTGGACACCGCAGGCATTACAGCAGGGTTATCGTAACTCTCCCACATCTGCATCCTTCCTCGCTTGCTTCTTTAATATGAGCACCTCAATACGAGAGAGTTATCGAGGTGCTGGAGCGAGCGCGGAGGAGGGCAACGGAGCTGGGGAAGGGCCTGGAGAATAAATCTGATGAGGAGCGATTGAAGGAGCTGGGACTGTTTAGTTTGAGGAAGAGGAGGCTGAGGGGAGACCTCATCACTCACTACAACCCCTTGAAAGGACACTGTAGAGAGGTTGGTGCTGGTCTCTTCTCACAGGTAATTAGTGATAGAACAAGAGGGAATGGGTTCAAGCTGCAGCAGGGGCGGTTTAGGCTGGACATGAGGAAAAAATTCTTCCCAGAAAGAGTGGTCAAACACTGGAATAGGCTGCCCAGGGAGGTGGTGGAGTCACCATCCCTGAGTGTGTTTCAGACTCGTTTAGATGTGGTGTTGGGGGATGTGCTGTAGGGGAGAACTTTGTAGAGTGGGGTTGGTGGTTGGACTCAATGATCCCAAGGGTCGCTTCCAACCTAAGTGATTCTATGGTTCTGTGATTTAGTAGAGGGAAAACCGAAGTTGAGGAGGTTCCTCCAGCCGCTCATTGGTATGCTTCCAGCACACAAAGTATTACCGTTTTATCTGCTTCCTGGTAGCCCTCCTCGAGATGTACCCCCCGGGCGTTCTTGTTGCCTGGCCTACGCTTCAGTGGGGAAGGAGCTACAGCAAAATCACCCGCGCAGCATCAGAGTAAAGACACGCTAAAAGGAAAAGAGATCCCATCCCCAGATACCCGTGAGCAACCAACCCCCGGCCGTCCCCGGAGCGGGCGAAGCAGCCGCCCCCGCGCATCCCGAAGCCGCCGGGGGGAGGTCGCCCCAAGTCATTCCCCCCGGCAAAGCTCGTGGTGGCGGCAGGTCTGCAAGCGGCAGACAGGGCTCAGCAGGAGCCCCCCTGGTCCCCAGCAGAGCCCCCGGCCACCCCGGCTCCTCCTGGCATCCTCCGTCCCCGCTGGACCTCCCGCCACCCCCGCGGAGCTCCGAACCCTGCCACCCGGCGGCACACGGGCTGCTACGACACATTTCTCAAGCCGTAATTACACATAGTAATTACATATTTAATTGTTGCACATTAATATCACCTCAGCCTGTAATTACGGCTTGTTCATGTAAACCTAATCAAGGAAAACTGGCGTATTTGCATAAAAGTTGTAATGAAAAGTATAATGATTTCACTAACAAGACGTGGATAAGAATGCATATCTGTGACAAACACTTTGTGTCAAGAAGAATAGAAAACGATTTTCTTTCCTGAAGATTATTTCAGGCCCATTTAACACAATCTGTACCACTCCGTTGATGTGCAGTATCTTACGCACATCAAGTCGTATCTGGATAATGTTCCTGACTTCAAATAAAATTTCATTACTGTATTTAGTTATAGAACTGTTGGAAACGGTTGCATTGTTAAACTTAATAAAAATTGGAATTTGCGCAGTATTAGGCAATCCTCGGCGCCAGTTTTTCTCCTTGCTGTAGGAACGCTGCAGCGGTTCCACCCCAGCCTCCTCACGCTGCCGTTTGCATTACGGCTTAATTTTCACCCATAAAACGAGCAATTAAGAATAAGTACAACTGCTTTGGAGTTCCTGAGGCCAAAGATAAAAATAAATTGGCTTTTATAAATTCGCTTTTTGCCATGGTAAAACAAAAAGCAGCGCTAATTATCAATAATTTGTCACCGCTAATTTAGGCAGACAGACTGACGGGCACGCGTCGGGATCCTTGCGTCTCCCGTGTAGTCCCCGCGAACTGCAGCAGAAGGGCTAAAAGCTCTAAGTGGCCCGACCGTCCTTTGGTCGGAGACACGGGCAACCCCCACTCGATCCTTGGATTCGCGTTACTTTAATGGCTTGGTGAGGAGTCAACGGCTCTGGAGTCCACGCCCCTAATTTCAACTTTCTATGGAAGGAAGCGATGCCGTATGAATGGCAAAGTCAGGATGGCGGAGCCCTATCGCAGGGCCAGCGGGGGCCAGGGCTGCGCTACCACCAACTGCTTTTCCATCGGGGCCTCTTTCGCTGAGGAGCGGTAAGAACCGCTCAAGCGCTGGAATTTCCAAAGGACATGATGGTTACGGAAATCATTTCGGTCCCTTCAGCAAGGAAATCCAGCAATAACTGCTCTTAGGAGCACCGCTTGCCCCGCGGGGCGCTCCCAGCCCCGCGCGGCCATGGACCTCTGCTCTCCCCTAGGAAACGGCGCACAACTGTTCCCACACCACCATTTCCTAAGTTTCCTTCACCCTCGCAGCTGCAATCCAAGGGAAAAGGTAAAAGCAGTAAATTAATGCTGGAAGCTGAGCCGACTTTCCTCCGCAGTTATAGCAAGACCTCCCCTTCGGCAGAGCTGCTAGTGATTCACCTCTCCCCAGTCCCCCTCTCCCCGAAAAAAAAGCAGTTAGGCGGTCCTTGGGTTTAAAAGGCTGATCATATATCATTCCATATGGAAAGCATCCTCAATTTCTCACTTCTTAAATGTTATTTCCTTTCCAATTACAACCTCTGCACATCTTGTCTCGTCTTACCTAGTCATTATCAAGCGTGGCTACTTAGAAAGCTGCATTATCGAGGTAAACGGAGAATTTCCGAGCAGCACAGACAAGAGACGGCAGAACGAGTTTGCTTTTTTGTATTCGGGTACGTCATTTTGAAATCTACGTTGTACAGGCAACAGCTGTACATAACATCTGGAGAACTTCGCTGTCTCGAAGCGCTTCTAGGACTAAGAGGAAACCTGCCAGTTTCTGCCATACGATGTCTGGGAGTTCAACGGGCTCCGGTTGTCTCCTTGACAACCTGCAGCATGACTCACCTACCGGGTTCCTTGGCAATTAAGGATTTCATGTTGAGCAAGAGGTCCAGACAAGGAGGGACGACGACCGCCACCAGGAGGAGGAGGTGGCAGCCACCCGCGGAGCCTGGCCTTCCAGCTTTCCGACCGGAGGGTGCTCCTTTATTGAGCGAGGAGGACAAGGGACGGCACCGCTGAATTTCAGACGACCTGCAGGAGTACCTCTCTCGCAGGGAATTCCAGTGTCATGGTATCCACTGCTCCACCCGCCATCCTGTCGAAATGCTGTCGCTCCGTCGTCTTCCGAGAACCGAGTCAGACAGTTAGCAGGCAACATCTCCACAGAACAACACCGCTCGGAAGCGCTCTCAGGTACCGAAAAGCTGCAAGTAATAGCCCAGAAAGGGAAAATCCTTTCCAAAGTCTGCATCTTTGGTCAATCCTCTGCCCGCTTCCTCATTAATCCTCCAGGAACAAAGACGTGTGGAACGATACAAAGCGTCCCTGCTTTGCCTATCAGAAGAATTGAACCTTGCTACAGAACCGGCTGCGAATACGGAAGAAAAACCATCAAAAGACAAGACGAAGGAGCACGATGTCGGCAGAAAGAAGAGTCCGGAGCCAGTGACGGCCGTTAGCGGAGAGCAGAGGTGACCCCAAGGGACGCTGGCCGTGGCAACGCCAGCAGGGTTTGCCCCTTTTCTCCTGCCAAGACACAATTCCCAGAGAAGGGTGAAGCGTGTCCTGGTTAAATCCTGCCCCAAACCCGACGTGGCT
Source organism: Alca torda (assembly GCA_008658365.1). NCBI lineage: Eukaryota > Metazoa > Chordata > Aves > Charadriiformes > Alcidae > Alca > Alca torda. The sequence goes on along the minus strand of CM018093.1, from coordinate 7,711,844 downwards.
GGTGGTGGTGACCCAGACGCCACCCATCCCTCTGCTCCGAAGGGCGACGACACCGCGGTCTCCGGCAGACGAAGCACTTTCCAGCATCCACCCTCCCCCCGTGTTTGTGTTTTGCCCGTTACCTATGATGAAACTGTGCATATAATCCAACCATTAGTTCATCAAGGGAGAATTTAAACATGACATACCGGTAATTAAACTACAGGAGAACCTGGCTAATTCACATCAATGATTAAGAGCCACTGCAGACTAGCAAATTTTACAAGCGAGTGAACATGCAATAAAAATCTTGCTCATTTATTTTGACAAGTGTCACTTCACATTAAAGGCACGCTTCACCACGAACTCCAGTCCGCGAGCACAGCCCTGTTCCCAGCACGGCACCTCATTAAGTCCTGGACTCAGCAAAACACTCGGCCACGTGCTCGACTTCGGCCCCCGCAGGAACCCCTTGCGGAGGGAGCTCCAGCGCGGGGCAGCCCGCGAGCTGCCACAGACAAAATCCCACCTTCCTTTCCACCCGTGCACCCCGAGTGGGCATCCCACGGCTCCCACGCTGCTCCAAGGTTTGGAAGGAGCCATCTCGGAGCTGCGCCCGTCCCATCCTCCCCAGGGCCGGGACTGACCCGCGTCTCCCTCCGACTCCACCTGGGAACACGCTGCGCTCTTCCGATGCTCCCTAATTGCAATGGCGGTTCCAAAGAAAGAGATAATTGATCCAATCTGTTTTGTGTACAGCTTCCCACCAGAAAGACGATCCCTGTTTCTGCAGGGCATAATCAATTTCAAAACATTTAATTTCTCAGACGACACGTCCCTGCCGCTCTGTCTTCCCTGTCCGTTTGCCTCGTTAAGGTCACAACCAGGCTCAGGACGGCTGACAGACCCTTCGGCACATGTTACTATTCCCCAGAGAAAAAGCCCCAAGACCAAAACAAGGATTTCCCGGAAGCAGCCCAATCCTTCTGGATTCACGAAATATGCCAGGAGTCTTCTGCTTTTCTGAATGTCGTGTTTCTCAGCTGCGAGTTATTTACACCCAAACGGCTGATGTGGATGAGGAACGCGGCTCGCTCGCTGGCAGACGGGAGTTCAGCAGCGCTTGACCGCTGGGCCCGTTTCTCAAGACAACGCTGGAGCCGCAGCCAGAAATACGTGGTCCGAAAAGTCACCATCAACGCTGGGGAAACGCAAGCTCTGCCACCCACGGCAGGTCTGCAGGGTCACCCCCGAGGGCCGCCCCCGCGGGCTCTCGGCTCGCTGACATTTAGCAATGACGGTCAGTGATTCATTTTGTTTTTTAGTAGTTCGCTTGCCTAAAAGCCTTCGGAGCTCCTCCCCCGCCAGTGGAAGTTCCCTTCGTTTGGATTCTGGGGCCGGCTTCCGAGCGCGCGCGCGTAGGAGGTGCTAATCTAACGAGTCGCATCGCTTCTGACTCAGCCGCAGCCCGGTCCCGCTCCGCGTGGCGGGATGCTCCTGCTCAGGCAAAACAAGCAGGGAACCAGCAGCCAAGAAACCCGGCCGTCACGACGGCGGCAGATGGGGGCACAGGCAGATTATTAAAGCTGACATGGGAACGTTTCCAGCAAGGCCCACATCCCCACGGTTTTTATTCTGTACTTTAGGAAAGAATTCCCAGTTTCAAGGGAGCTTTCTTCCCCAGACGACACCTGCAAGCGCGCAGCCCCCACCGCGCCCCCACGCCGGGAGCGCCCCGGGCTCCTGCCCCCGTCCCCGCCAGCCCTCGCGCGCCGAACCCCCCTTCGCCCTGACGAGCAGAGCTTCGAAAAGGCAACTCGCTTTCCACCGCCAACGCCGGTTCCCGGCTCCCGCCTGAACACATCGTGCAGCCTCCCACCGAGCACTCCCATCCCGACGCACTCCACATCTGCAGAGACCGGTTAAGAAGAAGCATGTTACAGAAGCCCTGCCAACCGCAAAAAGGTCTTGCGACTCAAAAAGATCAAATCTGATAGGGGGGGGGGGGGGGGGGGGGGGGGGGGGGAAACATTTGGAGTCAGAAGTTCAAAAATTAATATTTTTACATGCCTGCTCACAGGCAGACGCCCCGAGGTTGTTCTCGCAGCCGCTCTATCTACAGCGATCTCCGTGTAACGCTTTGTCTCCCTTGCAGTCTGCATCCAGGCAATTAGCTTCAGCATTTTGCTACAGGCATTAGCTGCTTTGAAAATAAACAAAAACATTTTCAGAAAGAGACGTGACTAAGCCAAGTGAGGGAAGAGGAGTTCACAAACAGGCTCAAAGGTAAACATCCTCGCCACGCTGCCAATTCCACCCCCAGTTCCTCGCCGGGGCCAGCACACGCTGGGAAAACAGCCCGCCCGGGGCAGCGGCTCTTCGTCGCCGCCGGCACCTGCTGACTCCGGCTTTAGGCGCGTACGGAGCGGCGCGGCCGTGTCACACGTCTAACAACGCGCGGGAGCCCGTGTTCAGCTTCGGAAGCACCCGGGCCGAGGCGCAGACCGCGGACCGTGCCGTGGCATACCAGCCCTGCCGAGGAAACCCCCGCGTTATCCCGCCGGCAGCCCGGAGAAGATGCTCGGGTACCGCCGGGACGCGCCCCCGGCGAGGAGGAGACCTTTCGGCGCGGCGCGTACCCCCAGCAGCAGTGCTACCCAAGCCTTTTGACCAGCACGCCCAACCTTCACTGAGATAGCCCCGGCTACTTTGGCTACGCGGAATGCCACTGACGAGCTTCCACAATATATCCCTCTAGGTTTTACACCAGACGATCCATCTCCCATAAAACTCACGACGTAAGGTTTAATGCTGCTATAATTTTTATATTCACGAGTTGCTGTACAGCCCAATGCGAAATGAAGATTAACCCTAATGGTTAAAAAAAGCAGCCCTCCTAATAAGTTTCCAGCGGCTGCATTTGGAGGTGGCAGCTCTGCAAGGATTAAGCTTTCCAGGACGGGCTGCTGTAGCTCGGCCACGCTGGCTCCCACCTACCTGAAATTGTCCTAATTCGCCGCAGCCGAAAACAAAAGCCTTTGCAGTTCTTTCCTCACGCGTCCGGCGCTCTCCTGCTGCGGCAGATGCCCAGGAGAGTCCCCGCGGTGGCTGGAGGTCCCCAGGAGACCCCCCCGGCCCAGGGGGGAGCGGCGGTGGAAGGCTCTTACGAGAGGGGACGAGGCTGAAAATCCTGCGTGTTCCTCGCAAGACGAGGCCGCCTAACGAGTCTGAATGGCTTGGTCACACTCCAGAGCTAAAGCCAACACCCCTTCACATCACAAATCCCAGCTGCCCTATTTTGCACCTTCTGTTTATCCGGTACATGGCAACGCTAAGCCTTGCGAAATATTCCAAATTACTTTCAAAGGGGTGAAACGAAAATAGAGGCAGCCACCAGAAGACTTAAGCCCGAGATCTGCCAGAGAAAAATAAGAAAAAAGGATTAACCTTCTTCATTGGCAATTTAAGAATACTAGTAATTGGAAAAAAACAAACTCTCACTTCCAGCCTGTAACCCGAGAGGACCAAAAATGTGCTGCTTGTACAGTATTTTTGTTGCTCTGTCCGCCAAAACCCCAGCCTTGTAGATAAAGAGCCCGCAGCTGGGATCAATAGCTAATTTTTAACATCCCTTTCATAAACCTTTAACTTCCTTCAGTGCGAATTCACTGGCGGGGCGGGAGGCGTGCGTGCGTGCGTAGGCAGGGTTTGCCGCGCGCGTTCCTCCCCCGTCCCTTCCCCTGCCAAGCCGGGAAGGCGAGCGGCTGGGCGGCTGGTAGCCCTTCCGGGTAGCCACGGCTTCAAAGTTTTGTCTGGCTCCATGACTTTTGTCTCATCCCATGAATCGCAAATCTCCGGGTTGCCAGAGAAACCCCGGGGCTGCCAGGAAGCCATCGGGAAGCATCACGGTCATCTTTGCCATCTTGTTTGCTCTGCATCAGAGCACTTTAAACTCCCTGTGGCATTGGTGCTCCGCAGAACGATTCCCTCCACGCAGTTATTCCTGTGCAGTGTCCAAGCCGCAGTGATTAATCATTCCTGCTTCCTCGGCTGACATATCGAGGTGGGGAAACGACATCCTAAATGAGCAGAGCTGATTACCTGGGAAAGCAATTCTTCAAGATAGCACAGCTAACTAATAGCTCCATCTGCTACAAAAACACATTCCTGAGCCCCAGAAGTAGTGTCAGGATACAGCTAACGATTTCGTTGCATCTGCCAAATCTGAAATTGTCTGTCACAAGTTGCCACGAATAGGTGGGGAGGGCTTCACCGTTTCCCCACGTCGCCTCGGAAAGCGGGGAATCTCTATCAGAAGGTCTACAGCGACCGGGGACAGGCAAGCCGAAGGTCAGGTCTACGCTGAAAAAAAACCAGTCCTGATATCATATATTAAAGGTTTTGCCAGGATAATCCTTTTTTCCATCTCGCCCATCCCGGGCAGGTTTAGCGAGCGTCTGTCCCCACGGACGGCGGTGTCGGTCCCCGAGGTGCCGGCACACGCGGGTGAACACGGATGGTGCAGGACGCCTGGTACCGCAGAAGGCGTGCGACAGACGGAGCCGCCCGGCCGCGGTGGGACGCCGTGGGAGCAGCGGCCCCGCACCGCGATGGCACCAGCCGCCCGCGCCCCGGCAAGGCAGAGCCGCGGGCCAGGAGCCCCCGCGCGGCTCCCAAACCCCGGCCGTGGGCAACCGCCACGGCCAGGCAAAACCCAACCCACCAGGGGCCACTTCTCCCAGCCTCCAGCCCAGTCAGACGTACCCCTACCGCAGCGGTCAGAGCCATCTCGTTTTCAAGTCAAACCAAATTTTAATAGGGAAAAAAACCCCGAAAGGCCAGCGACGCTTGTACCCAGCACCTCTCGCCCGCCGCCAAAGAGCGGCACGGCCTCGGCCAGACCTTCACCCGGCATCAAACACCAGCTCCTCACAACACCCATAAGCTCATCATTGAAGTGCTTGCTTCTTGTTCTGTAAAAATAAAATAAAATAAAATCTTCCATTCAGGATCTCCCATTCCATACCCTCTCAACCAGATAAAAAGCCTCCTGAAACAAGTCACAGGGAGCACAAAGCTGTATATTACAGGCTTCTGTGATCATTTAAAAATACATTTTTACGAATCCTATCCAAGACGCAATCGCTTCTTTACACATTCAGGAAGACCTGCATGGATATTAAAGCAGCCAACTAGCAAATACGCCTTTTAGTAGATGCCCGTCCCCCTGAAGCCACTGGAGCTGCTGATGGGCCACAGGGACACTCTACATGTCAATTTTGTTTATTTTTTTAGAGTATGTTGATAATTTATCTTGCAACTTTGTTGCAACTACGACAATTTCGCAGGGGGGAATGCCTTCCGCACCACTTTCACTGTTACCCGACACCAACACCACCTGGTTTGAGACTCGGTCAAACATTTCTCAAGGTTTTCCCTGGGATCATAATGTCCAGGTTCCTCCTCTTCGATTCCCGTCACCCCCGTCTGAAGTGGTAAGTTTAGGTGTACTCAACTCAAGTAATTTAAGAAGCTGAAGGTTTCAGAACGAGAGTTCTTGCCAAGCTCGGGCTGCCTGCAGAGTCGCCGTCCCCACGACAGAAGGTATCTGCTAGGACAGCATGGGAGAACACCACCCGGGGAAAGCCGCATGGAGCCCAACCAACACAACACGCCTCAAGGCGCAGTCCTGGACTTGAGATAAAGCCGCCACGGAGCGCCAGCTCCCCTTGACTCTTCATGGAGCGCCAGCTCCCCTTGACTCTCCATGGAGCGCCAGCTCCCCTTCACTCTTCATGGAGCGCCAACCCACCTTCACTCCTTATGGAGCGCCAGCTCCCCTTCACTCTTCATGGAGCGCCAGCTCCCCTTCACTCTTCATGGAGCGCCAGCTCCCCTTGACTCTTCATGGAGCGCCAGCCCCCCTTCACTCTTCATGGAGCGCCAGCCCCCCTTCACTCTTCCTGGAGCGCAGCCTTAGCAGGGCTGCACAGGAGAGTTTCACAAACCACCTGATGGTCCTCTCAGCAGATGCTTTCTGCATCTACACTCATCTACCTTTCTTCCTCAGTCAAGGCTCCTGGGAAAAGCCTTGCCGCAAATTAAGCTGTGACTGGAGGTTTGACTATCAAGGTAGGCATGCACCACACTGCCCAAGGAGAGGCAGCTACCTCCATTTTAACAATGGGGTTTTTCTTTTGGGTTTCATTTGCCTATTATTTTTTTTTTTTGTTATTAAGCTTCTTCTGGGGAAAAAAACCACTAAAGAATGGCATCTGATCTAAAGGCTGGTCTTGGAAACCCAGGTTTAGAGGCTTCGTTTGGATAGTACGCTCAGTTCTGTCACGCGACAGCCCTGGGTAAAACAGGCAAGTTATATTTAACATTAGTGCTCCAGCCAAGCTGTTTATACTCGCGCGCTGTCTCACCAACTCCCATCACCGCAAACCCATCAAAACATTAAGATATTTTAATACTTCAAACCGCCGTGCTCTCCTTCGCTTCGCCGTTACGTCCTCAGCTCCCTGCGCGGCGCTCACCCAACGCATCAATTTTCCCGATATCCGTGCCACGCTTCCATCATGTGTCAGCAAAAGCAAGGAGCTCTAAATTAGGAGCATTCCAGGGACGTGCTGGCTGTGTTTTATTTATTGCATTTGTAAACTAAGGAAATTACCATGGTATCCAGTTGAACGATAGAAGTGCAATCACTTAAGAAATTAGCCCATTAAATGGAGAACCACAAGACCACAACCTCGGATTCGCTTGGAAGTGCACTCCCAACCTGATTTAATAACCTCTTTGTGTTAGTCGCTCACTTGCAGGCAAGAACCGAAGGGTTATACGCTTCTGTAATTAATACAAGAAAACTGCACGGGCAAAACCATTTTCCAAAAATGACTTTGCTTCTATCTAAACAAATCTGTCGTGTTTCCCTCTGCCTTGGAAGGAGGGAGAAAAATGCCTCCGGAGCAGAGATTTCATAATTTCATTCAAAAGTCACCACTCATGTGTTGTGCTGTTGACAGCTAATTAAGTTCTCCCGAGGTAAAATACATGTAATGTTTTCAAGTCGCTTCCTTGTCTTAAAAATCCTGACCGATATTTCGCTTACGGATTGTTAATCGAGGAAAAATCATTAAATAGGGCATTCGAGTTTGCTTAAGCCGGAGCCCCAGCACCCTCTGCACCCTGTAAGTAGGTCGCTAATCAGGTTTGGGCTTAATTGTGCTCATTTCTATTTCTTGGCACCGACAGCTCTCGCCCTGGACACAAGCACTTACTCTGCAACTTGGGCGATTAGACAATAAACCCCGTTTCGCTTGGTAAGGACAAAAGAGGCGGCAGCTGAGCGGGGGGGACGGGAACCGTGAGGCAGAGCATCCCCGTCCCTGTTTGCACCCCGGGCGCTCCGCACGCCGCCCATCCCCTGCCCCGAGGCCGGCGGTGCCCAACCGCCTTTGGCATCGAGGCCCCCCGTGCTTAGAACGACGTGTTCTATTGCAAAGGGCCTTGAGGAAAAGCCGCAGGATTTGTGCTGTCACGGAGGATCATTACAGAACCCTCCTGCAAAGCTCTCGCACGCGGAGGGCATCTCCCAGCGCGGACGGGGGGCTGCGGCAGGACCGTCTTTTACAGCTATTTCCAGCAAAATGCAATGAACGTTGCAAAGCCACGACCAAATAAAAGTCGGTTCCCCCACGTTCACCTCAATAAACACATCAATTTAAAGCAATTCGGAGAGGCTCATTTATTCCTTCGTATTCCTGTGACCGGCGCTATTCCGCGCTTGATACGTGGTGCAGCCACTAGAGCAGCTGATACGTATTCCCAGCCAGATCCAAGCAGATTAAACTAAAATAACGATTCCAGCAAATAAACATTTCAAGCCAAAAATCACTGGACACCTGAAAGCAGCCTTCAAAGCACCATTTGTCAGAGATATCTGCTCGGCTGTTTTTAGAAACGTACCGAGTGAAGAGAAAATATATTGAGCCACATCTCAATATAAAGACACCAAAGCATTATCACAATAGCGTGCCCACAACAGTTATTGCGGCAGAGTGCCTTTTCTTCATCTTCTGGAAACCCGTGTAGATAATATTTCAACAATAAGCACACATTCCTCCCCGCGGTACAGACACATACAAAACGCATTAGGAGCGATGCCAAGAGCCGAACGGCGTTTCTCAGTGGCTCTATTCAGGCCAGCGTCTTGCAGGTGCCGCGGCGCTTTCCCAATGCGGCTCCAGCGGGAGCTCCAAATCAATACGGCTCCTCGGCCATCATCCAGCCCAACTAAATCACTCCAAGGGCAAGCCCTGCTGAGTTATGTGACCGTTTCTTCCCCCGCCTCACCGGGAACGGCACGCCATAAACCAATTCCACTCAAGGTAACCCAAGCTCAGGGGTGAAACGGAGCGCACACGGGCTGCGAGGAGAGCTGGGCACGCGTTACGGATCACACTCCGTGGAAAAAACAGGGTGAACAGCGCACCACGCGGGCAGCAGGAGTCACCCATGTCACCCCCCCTCTCCTGCCAACGACCTTGTTTCCCTCGCTTGCTGGGTGCAGGGGTAGATCCAAGCAAGGAGAAGACGCCGGTCAGCCGCCCCTGCCAGAGCGCCGCACCAGGGAGAAGCGTCTGCAAACGAAAATAAACCTGTTTACTTTCCCAAATCAAGGGAACTTCGTGTCCTCTTTGTGGCAGGTTATTCAAAGGTGGTTTTCACACGAGCCTGTCAAAGAGAACTGAGGTTTGTGGGTTGCGTGGCAGGAGATTTTTTCGGGAAGCTGGTGGAAGCGATTGGGCTGGAGGTTGTTTTTGAAGTTCTCTGACTTGCTCAGATTTCCCCTGAAGTGACCTACAAAAGCCAAGGGGAGAGGGAAGAACTTGTGCTTATTTTCTCTAGTTTACTGCTGTCAAAGACACCTTAAAAGCCTTCAGAGATATTTTTCCCCTCTCGTTTTCTTTCCCCGTGTTGTAAATCCAGGTCATGCCTGCATCTGAAGATTATCAAAAGGCGAACTGGAGGACCTGTCTTCTCTAAAGCAGCAGCAGAGGCTCGGCTTTCATGTCCGGGGGGCCCCACCGGCAGCATCGCCACCAGGAGCGCCCGTTGTCCCAGCCCCGCTGAAACAACACAGACCAAAGCAGTGACGGTCTCCGACGGGGACACCGCAGGCAGCGGGGACCGCTGGCACCTGGCGAGGATCAGGAGAGAAAAAAGCCGTTTGCTACGGGCTCGGCAGCCGCCTGTTTGCCTGAAATGCACAACCCTGCTGCAGGGATGTCACGGGACACCCCGGGTAGCGCATTCCTTGCATTCCGGGTACAAATCCCAGAGGATAACAGCAGTCTCCAGACGTAATCAAGGTGCGCCAGCCCCATTCAAACGCAAGGACAAACCCCACGCGCTTCCACAAGGAAGGCACAAAGTGGAAACACGGACGGCTCTAAACCAGTGCTCCATGAGGAACTTCCCGGCTCTCCATGACCAACTTCCCGGCTCTCGGCTGCAGCCAGTCAAGCCCTGGCTGCCGGGAATTCCGCAGCCGAGTCGGCTCAATGATGGAGAGAGGACGCTCCATCCTGCCTTTCATGTCCTCTCCTCTGGGCGGGGGACAGAGGATGTGGGAATTCTTTGCTCTGAAAATACTCCATTATTTTAATAGGATTACGCTTGAGATTGACAACGTTTAGAACAGTGCCTTGGATTTATGAGCCTGCCAGCACTCCGGATAAGTAATTTGAATGCAAAGATCTCTGAAGTTTAAGTAAGTAACTGGCAGGGAGTCAGTTCCCACCCTCCCTGGTTTTCGGCACAACACTAAGTTTTGGAAATGAGTTCCTGAACTCAGCAGTAAAATGCCTAACACGGCCGTATACGTCTCACCTTCCCTACATATTTCTTCCAGTGACATTTTTGCCTGTTGTTATAGTCACACAAGGGCAGAGCAGCTAAAAACCGCAGATTAATCCTCCCTCTGTAAACATCCCACGTTAAGAGTAAACCAAGTCATAAATTAACGGAACGTGGAGTCCAAAATGACACGGACGAGCGCAGCTCTTCCGTGCAAGAAATACAGTACGGCACAAAGCCGCAGCACACTGAAACCCAGGACTGGCGTCGCAGAGGGACACGCTCGTTGTCGCAGAGTTCGGGTTATTTCCTTGGGGGGAGGGCACCAACAGGAGAGTCCTGACCGGTATTTACATAAAGTTTGCCACACTCAAGCCCTGCGCAAACGCTGATCCCCACCAGCCCCCGAGGAAGGTCGGCGTTGCCCCTTCCCCCATCAAAGAAAGCTTTGACATGGGTGCTGGTGGTGGCTCCGGCCGCCCCAGCTCCGTCCGTCAGCCCCACCTCTGCCGCCGCACCGTCCTCACTGCCCGGACCTCCCCCGTTGGAGGACACCCACCATAACGAAAGAAAACAAACGCAGATCATCCAACAGCCGCAAGACTGGCTCCCTGAAAATGCTGCCGAAGCCTCTGCCGAAGCCCTGGCCCGGCAGAGGTTGATTCCCTGCCACCTCCCTGCTGGCTGCCGTACCTGCCACGGCTGCTGCCACCATCCTCCAGGGCCGGGGGGCAGAGAAAGGGAAGGTGACACAAGCTGGTAGACACCAAAAAGTCAATTGGATCGGAAATGAGAGCACCTGGGGTAAAAGCATGGAAAAAAATCCCTAAGCAGAGTGCTGCCAGAGCTCCACAACCCTCCGCTGCTGTCAACAAGCACCTACAGACCCTGTCTGCAGCACCTCGCCCCTCGGCTGCCCCCCACCACAGAGAAGAGCTCGACATCGGGCTCCTCCGTCCGCTCACGGGACAGGGCTCTGGGCGGGCTGATGATCCCAGGGCCACGGAGGTGATCGGAGGGCTGGAGCCCCTCTGCTGTGGGACAGGCTGAGAGAGCTGGGGGGGCTCAGCCTGGAGAAGAGAAGGCTCCGGGGAGACCTTCCAGCCCCTTCCAGTCCCTAACGGGGCTCCAGGAAAGCTGGGGAGGGACTCTGGATCAGGGAGGGGAGCCATGGGAATAGGGGGAATGGGTTTTACACTGGAAGAGGGGAGATTGAGATGAGATATTAAGATGAAATTGTTTGCTGTGAGGGGGGTGAGCCCCTGGCCCAGGTTGCCCAGAGAAGCTGTGGCTGCCCCATCCCTGGAGGGGTTCAAGGCCAGGTTGGACGGGGCTTGGAGCAACCTGGGCTGGTGGGAGGTGTCCCTGCCCAGGGCAGGGGGTGGCACTGGGGGGGCTTTCAGGTCCCTTCCCACCCAAACCATTCTGTGATTCACACTGGAATAAACACACTGCAGGTGTCTGACTCCGTATTCCCAAGCTTTCGGATGAGAAGACCACGTCCAAAGACAGCAGCGGGCCCCGGCAGTGCTGTCACCTCCTGGGGTAAGGAAGCGCCTTTCCCAAGCCACCCTCTGGCACGCCGACTTTCCGAACAATGCCAGTAGCAGCAAGGCTGCCAGCTACTCCTGGAGCCTTTTCTGAGCTTTTTCCCTTGAAATTCAGCTTCCTGGCACCCCAGGTTGTGAGATACAACTACGATAGGGGAAAGGCACGCCACCCCTTCCAACGGCTGCTGCACTTCGGAACAGGCAATTTAATGCTCGCTTTGTGTTCAAGCTGGGGGAACCAAACAGAGGAAAAGAAACATGTACAGGCATTATCACGCTGGCCCGCAACCAAAAAGGTAATTAAAAACCTCCCCCTGAACAGGTGGTCAACAAAACCCACTATTAATGCCTTGGATTGCCAAGCAAATGTCTTTCAGCACGCGAGCGGGCACAGCCGGGCCCCGGGATGTCAAAGCACATTTCTGTGCTCCCACACCTGGCCCGGAGAAGATTCCCTATCGATCCGCTGCCGGAGACAGCGCGCCCACGCCAGGGACGGGGACAGCATGCCCACACCATGCCACAATGCTCATGGTGCTGGCCACGGGGCTACCAGAACACCTGGCCGGGGCACGGAGCAGCCCGGGTGGCAAATTCCTGGGAGCAGAGGATGAAGGCAGCCACCCCGGGCGGGAGCGGCAGAACCGCTGGCCAAGATAAAAAAATCGGTGGCCCGAGTCGGACTCTGTGGCTACAGAGCAATAAGGGGTTTGAGTCACGGCGAAGCCACTGTCATTAAACACTTCAGCTTTGAAGGAAGGGGCCTATTAAAAGATTGCTTTCGCTACAAAATTCAACCAGATACACTTTTTTCTTGTCAAGGGTGGCAAATTGTCCGCATAATTCTAGACCTCTGTTGTAAACATCCTAAAAACACACCTTTTTTCAGCAAAGCGCACTATCTCGAGCGATGTTTGCCGAATTCCCTCGGTGCCGGCAGGCACCTCCGCAGCAAGGAAGGTTTAAACCCGAGAGCTGGGAAACTTAAGAATACAAAAACCTGCTGAGCACGTGCAAAGGCTGCCCCGGAACGCGTCGGGGTCCCTGTAAACGCAGGATTTTCAGAACCAAATTAGAAATTATCTGATACATCTGATCCTATCTCAGAAATAACAGCCTCTTTCGGCTCCCTTTCTGTTACCTTGGGCGCTTATACCAGGAGGGATTTGATTTGTTCAGATGGATTTTTTAAAAGGCAGAGGTGTAGTTTATTCCAAAAATGCCACCTTTCAAGCTCGCCCGGTTTGATAAGTGACTTTATAACTGATGTTGCCTTGCACGTGCTCTGAGCGTTTTTTTCTGCCATTTTTCAAGGGGTCAAATTTTCCTGCGGAAAATGCTGCTGCCCAGAGAGCGCGAGGCCGGCAGCGAACACCCTCCAACACCCTGTGCTTCAGGGCATCTCGCGGCACGGCACCAGCTCCTCTTAACCGGGGTGACCAATAAGCCCTAAGTAAAATTCGATGCACCGACATAAATCCTGCCGCGCCTTTATTGGAAAGTGCATATATTTTAATAATCCTCCCACAGCTTCACGCCAGAGCCTTCTCTTGAACAGCACTTCTAGCAGCTTCAGGGACTGTAAATATCATTACCCCGAACCAGGAACTGCGAAGAATAACAGTGGGACTAGAAAACAGAATCAGGTGTGAACTTCTCCACGGCAAAAAATTTAAATAATGCAGCCTGCAATTAGATGTAGTTTCTCTTTCATTCCAATCCCATTACACAGGGAAATAACTTTCAAAAAGGACATAAGTGCCTCCTCCTTCCTGGGAAACTGTATTTCAATACTAGCTTGACAATTGCAACCGAAACCTGGCAACGCTTGTATTTCGCAGGGCGAGGCTCCAGCCGTACCAAAAGAAACCGGGACCTACAACGGCACCAGATTTCCCACTGAAATGAAGGAATCTCCACGTCCTAGGAGAACCAAGATCTACAAGGCATGGGAACACGACTGCGCTCCAAGGAGGACTCCAAAACCCGCATTTCACCTTCTCCTCACCTGTGCACAAGCCGGGGCAAGCCAGGTCGCTGGCCTGGGCACGCGCACACAAAGGACGCGCTCAACGGACAACGGCGTGCTAAGAATATTCATCCTGCTTTAAAGAAAATAGCAAGTTTGTCAAAAAATCCCCTCCAGGACAAAATTTAAGGCACGTTAATCTCCAGTGCTTCCTCTGAAGGAGCCGCCTTAGCCAAATGGAGCATCTTCACCATGCCGAGAGCAGCAAGGAACGCGTCTCCGACCAGCCACGCACGCGTCCAGCGCTACCGCTGCTCCGCAGCTTTCCCCTTCATATGGATTTATAGGCATACGCACGTATCAACCTGCTGAAGAAACAGATAAACTTGTAGGTTGCTCCCGCAACTCAGCAAGGTCATAAAAAAGATAAAGACAAGCCACCGAAGAGCAGCGTTACCGAATGTAAAGCTTAGTCACGCACGATAAAAATCCCTGAACTCCCTGCCTAAAATGGCCAATGAACGGTCTGAGGAAAGGCGGCAGATGTGACGAGCGCGAGATTCCTGTACCAACAAATCATGTGCTTTTACGATAATACGCAGCTGCGTAGGAAAAGGGACCCCACCTGCAGGAGGGCAGATCTCCCGGCGAAGGGGAAGGGCCCTCGGCAAAACCTTCCCGAGCAGCCTGGGGCAAGAGCAAAGCCCACGCCAAGAGCACCAGCGTCCCACCACCTGCACGCCACCGTAACACGTGTTTAGTAGAAATCAGGCCCACAGCCTGGAAATCCTCCATCATCGGCTGGCGCAGGACTGTCGTCCCCCGTGACAGAGGGGGCAAGAACACTTAGGACTGAAGACTTAGCTGGATGCTGTAGCAACCCAAAGCTGTGATCTTTATTGCTTTCTAAGGAAAATACTAAGCGCAACTGGCAAAGCTTGATAATGCTTAAGCCTCTGCACGGTATATTAATGCTTCCAGTGAAACTAAGGTTCTGCCAGGCTTTAAATTGCAGCTGTGTGGCAGCAACCGCCGCACTGCCACACGGCGAGAAGCGCGCACCGGCCCATCCAGCGCTAATCCGATCAGTAAAGCACGCAGAGCAACGCCGCGTCACTCCCCTTCAGCATTCACGGTGCACAGAAGAGTCTGCCGTGCTTGAGGCTAGAAATATTGCAGCTGGAAGTATAAAACACACCCGCCACCGAGTCACCGACGACTGCGGGAAAACCAGCGCAGAGCCACTGCTCGCTCCACACGGGAGAGCCCGGCCCAAGATTTCCTTAACACTCGCATCTTCCCTAAGTTAAGTCAACAAGCAAAGTGGGAAACGGTCACCGCGCAAAAGCCTTATGAAAAATACCTTATAGAAATGCACATATTAAGGCTACAGACCACTGGGTAGCTGCCAAAAATGATGGAATACAGTAGAGTTTACTTATTTCTTTTTAATGGCTCCAACTTTCCACCTGAAAAATGGGTCCTGGAGCTACATAATTGGGGATAAAAATTAAGCGACAGTTGCCATTTGTCACTGCGGAAGCTGATCACACACATTCCTCAGAAAATCAGGCAGCGCACAGCTGATCCTCGGGTTCCTCCCGAAAGCCAGCGAAGAGGCGCTGCGGAATAGACGTCTTCATTGTAAGTATAATGTAGGATAAATGTATTTTATTATATTCCAGCACAAATGTGTTTGTTAACCAGAGCACGATGGAGGTTTGTGTTTTGCGCTCTGCTCCGCACATCTCCATAGCACGCTCCAGATGCCGGCTCTCGCCTGACCCTTCCCCTTCTCAGAAGGCACCAAAATAATTTCTCTAATTTCATGCCATTTCGTGGGTTTGCTGCGTCCCTCCCTTCACCCCTCTTTTCTTGTCATCAGTGGGGGAAAATTCCATGTTAAAACCAGAAGGAGCTTCTCCCGACCCCGCCGCTGTTGCGCCAACACCAACATCGACCCTAAATCCAAGCCCTGCTTAGTGCTCGCCCCCGGGCGCCGCGTGGGGTGTCGGAAGTTTGTCCTGTCCCTTCCTTCCCTGACCCCATGGCAACGCCAGAACACACAAAGAGTCTTCTCTTTTTCCTGCCGAACCAATTCCCAGAGTTTCACAGGGCCAGCCTCCTCACCCGAAAAAGTGATTCCAGGCTTCCCTTCCCACCACTTGAGCCCATGCCTGAGTAAGACCCGCCACCAAAGGTGGTCATTTAACACCGTTCAATACGTAAACAAGTTTCCCGGGAGCTGGAGCGAAGGGAGGGGAAGAAAACAACCGGGTTCATGTGCAGCTTTCCCTGTGCTATGAAGGCACATTTTCATTTTGTTCCCACACAAATACGCCAGCACCAGCTCTCCGCTGGGAAGTTACGCCTTTATCTCTTCGTTCGCTTCTGTTTGCGCTCTCAAAGGAGGCAAGAAAGTATGGTGAATGCTTACTTTTCTTTTTTTCGCCAATCACAAAGCATCCCAAAATAAACATGAGAAGGCTCTGAACCACAAAATATTCTTAAGCACTTGACACCAAGCTCCCTCTAAGAACTACACAGATTGCACATTCACAGAATACTGTAATTCTTCACACATTTTCCAGGCCACATTTCCGAGAGTTTGCACAGTTTATTCCAAAATATTGTGCAACATATTATACCACCGAAATAATCAACTGCTTGGCTGGACACACAAGATTTGCTCATTTTCTCTTTTCAGTCCAAGTTTCAGGTGATGTTTCTACAGGATTTTTTCAGCCAAACCAACAATGGAACCATTTCCTAAATCCCCTTCAGAGTTTGAACTATTGTCTGCCGCGCACTGAGCAGCAGGTCTAGAAAAGTTGTTCTAGGAGGGTCTATCAGAAGCAACTCTGTTGAAAGTCAACTTAATTCTTCTAAAGTCAACTGTAAGAGATCTCCAGCCTCACTGAGGGGGAGAAAAAAAAGTATATAAAAGTACATATATATCTCCCCAGGTTGTTCCTGTTTCAAAGGAGCTTCATGTTTAATCCAGAGGACCCTGGGCCGCACTTCCGCTGAAGCTGTCACTTGTGTCCAGTAGACGATGGCCAATTAGTACGACCAAACAGCGATGTTTATGTGGTCTGTAGACTCGCTGGTCAGGCTCAAGCTCTGAGGCAGAGAAAGAGAGTTCAAAGATAATAAAAGAGACCACTAAGAGAGGAGCCAGGCCTCAGGAGCTCCTCGTGCGACGCCTGCGGTGTGAGGAGGAGGAGCGACGTGCTGCAGAAGGACCAACTGATGGGAAAATCACACGTGGGGCTCCCAGCATCGCTGTGGGGAGCCCACTCGTGGGACCGAGAGCCCGGACACCGGCTCTGTCAGCTGCAGTGCCGCGGCCGGGAGACGTTGCCGAGCCATCACGGCAAGCCCGAGTGCCCAGAGCGAGAGCGTTTCACTGAATCCAGAGCCCGGGGAGAGGCCACCGAACTGCTGACCCGGGTGGCAAGTGCTGTCAGCCGCTTGGCCGCAGCGGCGTTAGTCTGCGTGCAGCTCCGGCCGCAGGGCTGGTTTGGTTTTACGTACAGAGGTTTACTACCACCTTATAAAAGAAGGATCTCCAGAAGGCAAATGGACCGATGTCTCAAAATAGAGTGTTTACATTAACGCTTGGCAAGCAAAGCCCTGCAAACATAGATGAATAGAGATAAGCTATAAAAACACCACGGACATTTACTTGCTGGAATAGTAGCTTGTAATCCAATTTCAAGTCCTTCTGCCAAGTGTTACACACAGCATCTTTGTGTATGACGATTCCAGCCCTCGTCCCCCACCGCCCCTCAGCGAAGATGAGCCAACGAGAAGAAACGGCAATTCAGAAAGAACGCTCCACCTAAAAAGCCATTTAAATCGGAAGTTATGATCTGGCTAGATCGGAACCCACTGTCCTTCCATTTGCGGAGACATTAAAAGATCAGCAAAGGGCAATAAATACTGCCTGAGCGGCAAACAGGGATGCCGCAATAAGGGCGGAAAAACAAACCTTTCCGCACCTTTCCATTGTTAATGGGGAGCAAAGAGGCTTTCCCTGCATTTGAAGGGCTCACTAGAGCCTCGCTGATGGAATGACCGCCTTGTAATTAAACCTCTCCGCTTGTTTCACACGCAATAGGCAAAGAGCAAAGTTGGATACAGTGAGATAATTTGAGGCAGCTTCTCCCAAAGGGAGCGGAGACGGCACCAGGTACGCCACGGTCCCCGGCCAACCTAGAGCAACGCCACTGCCAGAGCCACCAACACGGGCTGGTAACAACACCACCGCAAAAACCTCCCTAGAGCTCAAACGGGGAGGGAGAGGAAGACAAGACCCGTCTGCCAGCCAGCCCCGCAGGGGAAAGTCCCCAGAGGGCTTTGAACCCAGTGCCCGACAGCCAGTCCGTCCCCCGCGCGGCTTGGAACGCCAGGTCTGGTTGGCACGGTACCTACTGGGACCAGCGGAGTAGTGGCACGGTACCTACTGGGACCAGTGCAGAACTGGCACGGTACCTACTGGGACCAGCGGAGTAGTGGCACGGTACCTACTGGGACCAGTGCAGAACTGGCACGGTACCTACTGGGACCAGCGGAGTAGTGGCACGGTACCTACTGGGACCAGCGGAGTAGTGGCACGGTACCTACTGGGACCAGTGCAGAACTGGCACGGTACCTACTGGGACCAGCGGAGTAGTGGCACGGTACCTACTGGGACCAGTGCAGAACTGGCACGGTATCTACTGGGACCAGCGGAGTAGTGGCACGGTACCTACTGGAACCAGTGCAGAACTGGCACGGTACCTACTGGGACCAGCGGAGTAGTGGCACGGTACCTACTGGGACCAGTGCAGAACTGGCACAGTACCTACTGGGACCAGTGCAGAACTGGCACGGTACCTACTGGGACCAGTGGAGTAGTGGCACGGTACCTACTGGGACCAGTGCAGAACTGGCACGGTACCTACTGGGACCAGCGGAGTAGTGGCACGGTACCTACTGGGACCAGTGCAGAACTGGCATGGTACCTACCGGGACCAGCGGAGTAGTGGCATGGTACCTACTGGGACCAGTGCAGAACTGGCACGGTACCTACCGGGACCAGTGGAGTAGTGGCATGGTACCTACTGGGACCAGTGCAGAACTGGCACGGTACCTACCGGGACCAGCCGGCACAGCCTCGCACCCTCCTGCGATGAGACCAGGCGACCCATCCCTACAAGCCGACTTCATCCTACAGGCTTTCCTACTTTTGGCAACTGCACTAATGGCCCTGGTTTTTGGTGTTTTTAAGGCAGGAATTTACGTTTTTAAAACTTCTACCTAATGTCATCTGATGCACGGGAAGGATTCTTCGTCCATCTGATTTTAGTTTGGCACAACTTGGGGAAGATCCGTAATTCAGTTAATCACTCATCACATAAACAAAGAAAGCTCTTGAGAACCAGAGAGCAACACGTACGCATATTTGCAATGCATAAGAGGGTATTTTTTTTAAAATGGTAACAATGCAATCTATTCAGAGTGAAGAGTCTGTGAGGCCAATTAAATACTTTGGGTTCCATAATTATAATTGCAGTAATGAATGGAAAGGAGCATTACAGCTCGCACAATGCAGTTCCTGTTCAATTCAATGATTCGGTTCTTGTCTGCTTTCAACTAACCTTTTGTGTCTCTTCATATCAGATCCTGCAGATTACTTTCAGAGTATAAAAATATCCCCAAACATCCCAGGTAATGTAATACATTAAGCATCCTTTGATGATGCCTACACGCAATCTACAGAAGGGATTACGCACTAAACGGATAGCATTCGTATTTATTAGTTTTAGACATTAATAAAAATTCAGAGGGGCTCGGGCCACCATCTGAGCACCCTGGCAAGCCCATGATGACAGGGAAAAGCCAAAACCTGATCTCCTGGGGGTTTTGGAGGTTTTCTCCCCCTTTAAAAAAGCTCCTCCCGATCACACCTCGCCTGGAAGGCGGTTTGAGCGAAGGACTCCTCCGCCTCATCCCCTGCCCGGCAGCTTTTATCCGCTGCGTGTCTGCAGAGGTCAGCCTTTGGGAAGTAAAGAACTGCTCCCAGAGAAGTTAACCCAAAACCGTTCCATTTCTACTTAGAAAAGTAAGATGTATCTTTTTGTTGGTTGGTTGGATTGGATTTTTTTCTCAAATATTCGTACAGTTCCCCTAACCTTGATGCCAACGCTTTGCTGCATTCAGTAACTTTTGCGAATGAATCGCCCTACAAGAATTCCTTAACTGTTGAGTATTTCCAAATACACCAGAGCTGAGGTCGATTTCTTTCCCCAGAGAATTATCGGCTTTAGTAAACCTTCCCATGCTCTCTCATAGCCAAGACGTACTATCTGGCATACAAATGTATTTTTATATCCTCTGACACCCCCCAACAATAATTCCCCGACAGTTGGCCCACGGGTGTCAGAAGGCAATGAGGCGTCATAGAAGTACCACGAAAGCGGCTCCATCCCTGCCCTTTTTATGTGATTACTGCACTCTCGGCTGGGTCGGGGAGGTTCTCCCTGTCGTGCGCAGGGATGCTGCCGCTCCGGAGCAGCAGGAGCTGGGCAAGCACCAGGGCTGCCACGAGCCACGGACACAGGCCGCTGCACGCGGCAGAGACCACGGACACAGGGAAGCAGAGACCGCGTCTGCACTGGCAGTGCAGGACCTCAGGCTGCAGAAACAGGGTGATACGGACCACGCAGGGAGCACGGGAGCTTATTTCCGACCCCACGGTGTTTCGAGTCAGTTGGAAAAGCCGCAGCTGAGACCCCCGCCCCGAGCACGGCTCCTACAGGCGTCCTGCGCTTGTCAAGGAGCTGTCGTTTCCCAGCCACCCGCAGAGCGCTGCTCCTCCGCCTCCCAGCTTTGAAGGCTGCTGACCAAGGCTACAGCCAACCTTTTCCTTCACACGGAACCGATTAGCACAGCCAAAGGTCTCGCCCATGAATGAAGACCCCGCTCCCGAAGCGGGCCAGGCGGCTGCGACCAGAGGGACTCAACGGCAGAGAAGCACAACAAGGCTGGAAGAGATATTTCGGTTTCCCCGGTTTTCTTTAAAAGCACATCCATCCGGCCACAATTTACTGAAAAGGATTGCTTCCTCGCTCCCCCCAACGGCCATGAATCTCTTTAGAGAGAGCATTACATTACACCCATAATGGGTTTATGCAACACAGCGCATATTTGATATGTTAGTCATGTCTCCAAAGCATTCTTTCCTTCATTTCCTAAGCATCAGAGAAGCTCGTTTTCCCTGAAAGACAAAAGGGTTAACGCCGGGCCAGAGCTGCACATGCACTGATTTCCCCATTTGTCTTGAGGAAATGAAAACAAGAGATTTAAGCAAATCCAGTTTTATGAATTCAAAACTTCAGACACTCCTTGCCAGAGAGCAAAGCAACATCCTTCATAGCTTCGCAGAGAGGGGGAAAAGTTAATTTCTTTGATGGAAGGCCCAAAGAAGGCAGATCCTAATCTGGGCAAGTCAAAAAAGAAAACCTCTCTTCGTCTACAGCAAATGGGACCTGGAGTACGGTGGTACTGCAGTGATTTATTACAAACCTGAGGAGACAACGAAATCCACCTCCTTCCTTAGGATTAAATCCAAGACGCTTCTGGACTGTCACTGCTCATCAGAATCTACTCTGAAGATGCCGTCGCCTTTGCCAACAAAAGCCCTGCGCGTCATGGCAAAATAAAAACGCGAGCTGGCCCTCTTACAGAATTCCTGCTTCCTTGTCTCTCCGCTACACATAAATATTCCATGAGCAAAGCAGCACACCCGGCTTCAGCCGCAGCTCGGGCTGGAACACGGAGTTTCATCCCCAGCTCTGCCAGGGCTGCTCTGGACCAGCGCAGCCAACTTGCCTCTCGGCTCATGGAAAATCACGGAAAATCGGCTTTTGGAAAACCCTCCAACACCACTGCCTGCCCCCAGAACTTCAAGAAACCCAACTGGACATCACAGCATCCTGAGCACACCTTCCAGTTACCTACCATTTACAACTGGGTTTATTCGTCTTGGGTATTTTCAGAAAGAGACCCATTAAAAGAAGTCTCCCCACCCTCGCCCGGTTGAGGCTGGCTCGTCAAAGGCCACAAGGAGCCCTGTAACATCACTAATTACTCAGCTTTCACACTCACTGCTGTCTGACGAAGGCAACTCGGAGAATTTGTCATGCGGAGTTTAACAAGACTCACCAATAGCCGCATGCGGCGGTGTGTTTGCCCGTAATTAAGAGGGACCTGTAAAACTCCAAGGCTGCCACAGCCTGGTCTGAGCGCGCGCGGACACATCAGTTGACATTTCCTGTTGACTGAATTAGAGCATCTATTAATGAGGCTCACTTCGAAATCATTTTAAATCCATTTGCTCATGTCAACATCAATGTACTCAGCATTATCTACCAATTAGTAAACCAGAAAGTATTCTTTAGATAATCTAAAATCTCAGTAAAATATTCAACGTGTCATTCACGTACCACAAACTGCCCTATAAAAGCAAATTACTGGAACCAGCTGTCACAGAGCAACAGGTGTCTAAGGACAGAGCGCTCCTTAAACCCGGGGCTTTCCACAAGGCGTCCGAGGCCTCAGTGCGGACACCGATGTCACGTCTCCGTCTCGTGCCGGACTTGGCCGTTCCACGTGCCGGCCGTGTCCCCAAGGAGGGGTGAAGCCACCCCAGGAGTTCTCACCATCAGGAGGACGCAGATTGCTCCGCCTGGGAGCACAGAAGGACGTTCCTCGGGCAGAGGAGGGAGCTGGGGAGACTTGGCCCTTCTGAAGGGTCCAAGCTCTGGGCTTTCCCCTTCCAGCCCCTCGGGAGCATCCCGGAGCTGAAGACGCAGCATCATGAAGGATCACCCAAATTGGGCATCCTCGCAGGTGCCCAGTTAGGGAAGTCTCGCCCGCCTCTGCAAGCTCATTCGAGATTGCCAGATGAAGCAGTGGGAAGGTATTTTCCAGTAGACGAGGCTGGCAGGGATGTGGAACGGCGCTCTCCTTCCAAGCCAAACCCAGCGAGCCGGTGCCAGGGCTGCAGCTCCGGTGGGGCACGGGGCCAGGCGGCCCGGGACGGCTCCCCAGGGATGGATGGCCAACCCGGCCGGACCCCCGGCGGCAGCCGTCGGGCGAGCTCCCCCAGCGCCGGCACGGCATCCCCACCAGGAGCACCCCGGACAGGCCAACGCCCCCCTTCCCTGCCAGCAGCAGGGCCATAGCCATCAGAAAAAGGAGGATTCAGCATGCTTTTGCAAAAAAAAAAAAAAAAAACAACAGCAAAACCATCTTTTTTTTTTTTTTTTTTAACTCTCAAGAAGAAAAAAAACCTTGGTTTTCCCTAAGTTCTGCAAGTGAAGGAAAGGTAGTTCGGAGGGTGGTGGTTGGTTTTTTTAATCTCTGGAGTGTGGCAGAGCAGTAAATCTTGCATTATGCTCTGAAGAGTGTCAGGTTTGGGCTTCATTTTGGTCTCTGATTAGACTCCCAAAGCAATGAATCTTCCATCACAGAGGCCGTTACCAACACAGTTTTCCTCCATTTTGCACCACTTTGCCGCTGATTGTATTACCAAACCTATCTCCAGCCTTCCCTCGGCTGCAGGGGCTCAGCAGACCTACAGGCTTTTCAAATATTCATCGCCCAGAGAAGCCCAAAGCTCAAAAAGCAGGAGTTGCCGAGGCAGGGCAAGCTGTCCTACCAACCCACCATTCTCATCCTGCACCACCGTACTCTGCTTTCCAGGTACAGTACTCGTCAGGATTATCTGTCCCTTTGCTAATGAATTTGACAACATTCTCCAATTTAAATCCGTAGAAACACAGAATGGGTCGGGTTGGAAGGGACCTTAAAGCTCATCTCATTCTAATCCCCCTGCCCTGGGCAGGGACACCTCCCACCGGCCCAGGTTGCTCCAAGCCCCGTCCAACCTGGCCTTGAACCCCTCCAGGGATGGGGCAGCCACAGCTTCTCTGGGCACCCTGGGCCAGGGGCTCACCCCCCTCACAGCAAAGAATTACGCCGTATTTTCGTCACTCTTCCACTTAAGACCCTTAAGAACCCAACCCACGCACTTGAGAGGCCCACCCTGGCGAGGAGATGGCATCGGGGCTGTGCTTGTGCCGTGATGCTCCTGCAGCATCCCCATCCATGCCCCTGCCGCAGGGACCACCCCAGGAGCCCGAGCCCCTCCTGCCCCAATTAGCACTCTGACATCAGGTACAGCCGAAGGGGCCGGCAGGAAAGCCGAACGACTCCTACAAGGAACGAATCCTGCCACAAGGGTCGTACCTTAACAACGCTTAAGTATTTGCCGTGGGTTCAGGCAGACGGAGCCAGCCGTGGCAACCTGCCACGGCAAAGTCACCCCACGGCAGCCCAAGAACCGGAGGAGGAACATGGACACAGGGGTTGGAACACACGGCAGTCGATGGGGAGAAACACAACCTTTCGGATCATATTAAAATCCCGTGATCGCCAGGATCTCAAATTACTGTATGCAAATTGTGGTAATTTAAAGGCTTTTATAAAATTCAAGTAAAATAGTCCATGAATATTGAAAAATGCTTAAGTGCTAAGTTAAATGACAACATTCAAAACACACTAAGGAGATCCGATCGTAACAAACCAGTCCCATGAAATACCGTATCTATCATCAACTTTTTAATTACCGATTGATCAACATGTAGACAGTGTAATAGCTTTCAGCTTTTAATTACTGAACTATCAAAATTCCAACCAAAAAAGGAACCTCCAGAGATGAAACTGTAATGCTTGATTATTCATTGCTACATAATGAATGATTTGTTTTTAAACAAGATGTCAAGTTCCTCATGTAATCCATCTGGACGCGTGACTTTGCAAAGCTTGCACTGCCCATACTAAGTACTCGGGGTTCCTACTCTCCCTTCTCTCCCGACCCCACGAGGGAAGATTTTTGGGGGGTTTTCCCCCCTTACGGCAAAACACTTCTGAATCAAGGGGCTGAACGACAAACAAACTGCCAAACTCTGCTGGAAATCCACATGAAGCCGCTCCATCTCCCACCAGAGGGACAGCTTTTGCCTGCGAGGGAAGAGAGATTCCTTCCAACTTGTCCATACTCCCCGCGAAGCGGCTCCAAACCCAGCGATGCACCCACCCGGCAGCGGGACGGACGTGCCGCTTCTCGTTTCACACGTACGGAGAAAAACCAGCGCCGCAAGAACTGGGACACAATTCCCAGGTTTGCCTCATGCAGCCTAAGCCCTAGCGAGATACATAAGGTTTGAAATGTCAGTATTACATAGAAAAGCAGAAAAGAGGCTTTTTATCTGTGCCCTAAATTCAGCATCGAGTGCATTATAAGCAGCTGGTGGACCAACGGCATCTCCCGCACGTGGCAGCTTTACCCGCTCGGGACGATTGAGGAGCCACCGCCTGCAGGTCGAGGGCTTCCATCCCGCTCCTGGAGCTGGGAACATCGACCCACCGGGGCGGGAGGCACCAGCACTGCCTGGAACCCAGTCCCTGCTTCCACCACCAGCAAGTTTTTTTTTAACATAATAACCATTATCACCTTAAAACTTCAAATTACACCCCCAAATTTTCATCTCCGTTGCTCAAACGCGCAAGAAGCCCGTCTTGGCATTGCTGGGGATCTGTGCCTGAAGGCTGCAGGGAGCCCCGGGCAATCCTCACCCCCGGAGAGGATTTTCCAAATCCAGGCTTTTTGCATTTGGAGAGCCGTTTCCTAGAAATATACGTTTGCAGACGCAAGGGATCTGGGTAGGTACGGAAGGCATTCGGGAAGTGATACAGTTACACAAGGGCAGGTCAAGCAGAGCTATTAGTCAATTAAAAAGAAGCGAGTAGCAAATAAGCCATTTGTTCCCTCGGCCCCAGTGGCAACGACTAACATCCCGAGCCCCCCATGTATAACCTTACAGATGTCTCCTACACATATCATTCCCAAAGAGTTATTCCACATACTGGCAGCTGTCTCCACCCAAAAAAAAGGGAACAAGAACCGTTCCTTTTCCCTTCGTTACGGCATGGGAAGCCCAGCTGTTGGCAGACAACCCTCCCCCGGTAATTCCCCCCCTCCACGCACCCCAGGTCCGGCGTGCAGGGAGCCACAAGCTCCGTGTGCGCTTCCCGCGGGATGCTGCTCGCATGCACGGCTCGTACAGATCCTCACCGCAGAAATTCAGTAATCGGTCCAGTCGCTGTAAGCGCTTATGACAACAATATCTATCAACACTTACCATATTTACAACTAAATCATGTAAATACAAGGCAGCTCTCCTCTGCATGCTGATAATCCGCACAAGCAAAGGCTGAAAAAAGCCACTCCAAGAGGAGAATAAACATACAAAATCCCACAAGGTGAGACACAAATACCCACAGCGCTCTGGAATCGCTGCCCTGTGCCGTACCAGCGGCGATTCCCGTCCCAGAGGCGATCCCCGTCCCAGAGCCTGGCTGCTCTTCCACAGCATCCCTACGGCTGCCAGAAAAATAGTGACAAGCGGCCTCAATGCCCACCCCGAGCTCTTCACTCTCCATCTGCCTTTGAATTCCTTGTAAATCCTAGGAACCAATTTAAAATGAAAAGAGACCAATTTCAGAGGTGCTTTTTTTCTCCCTGAGATTTACCGTTTTATTATGCTTATTAAACTGACAAAAATTACTCTTCAGCTGGTTCATTCAAATGCAACTTCTACAGAGGTTTAGGCAAACGATTTCCTAGACGTTTATAAATCAGCCGAGCCAAGAAAAGTTATTCTGTAAGTAATTTGATTTTTTTTTGGCACAACAAAAATACCAAGTTATTAAAACTTTCCCATTGTTTTGGATTGCATCTTTAGCAGGCGCCGGTTTCTTCGGCTGCTCCGAAGACGCTGTATTAAAGCAGGGAAGAGCTGCGCTTCCCAAGGCCTCCCCAGGGAATTCAGGGACAGTTCGCAGCACAGGGTTCGCTCTTCGGGCGGTGAAACCCAGCAGAGGCGGGGAACAACCCGCCTCGCCTGTCCCCAGCGTCCCCCTGCTCTGCACAGAGCCGCCACGTCCCCCTCCCTCTGGGGACAGACCCCCTGGTCCCCGGGGGCAGAGCGCGCCCGCTCCATCCCCGAGTCCTCCAGGCTCTGCCCGGGATGAGAGACAGACGACCGGGCTTAAAATAGCCTACTAATCCTCCTTTATTTACCGCCGGATCATTTTCGGCTCCTCCCTGCTTTAGGAGAGGATTTATACATAGGAACAGCAAGGATGAGTACCACGAGCGTAGCCCCAACCCCATCCATCGCGGGACCCCGGGGCAGAGGCGCCTCAAAGACCATTCCCGGGGGCTGCGGCGTTTCCTACTGGAAATCTCCACGGCGTAACAGCACCCAGAAGATGACGCTCCATTTTAAGGCTTGTTATTTGCACGTACCACAAGGTTCTTTTACCCTCCAGATGTGCAATGCTTTTCCACCAACACCATCTCACTGCGTGTGGCCGCGCGTTCCCTGAGGATTAATTCCAGCAGATAACAAAACTAGCACAGACACCTATTTTCCTCCTCTTCTCCTGCCTCGGCAGCCTCGCACAGAAACCCAAACCAGTCAGATCTTTGGGGGGGCGGCGTGTGGGTCGGGAGGAGAGGCGGCACGGAGGAAGCAACAGCGGATTGCGAACACAACGGGTATTCCACAAAATATTCTTGCAAGGGATTAAAAAAAAGGCCCTTCTACAGAAAACACTGAAATCATATTTAAGAGGAGCTCTCACAACCTCCCCCATCTCCAAGAGGAACGAGATCAATAAGTCTGCCTGACCTCAACACAAAACTGAAGAAGCGCCCCGAAAAAAGACAGCTTTGTCTGACCCAGAGCTGCGTCCCGCAAACGGCCTGTTGCGTTAACACACTTGAAAACTCGAGATCCGATTTACCAAAGAGAGCCTGGAGGAGAGAGTCATCATATAATCGTGCATCTGAAATTCTCCCCGAGTGATTTAAAAGCCACACCTTGGTTTTGCTATAAACCCTCTGTTTACAAGGCTCTATATATTCCTATATGGCAATAAATGATTGGCCTCCAAGTATTTCCTTTGTTTCTCCCCCACAAGTTTCTCCCCCGTTCCCTGAAGATGTCCAAAGGGAAGAGTGTTAATCTCCTATCCATCCCGCTTTAATCTTTGCTCTTACTAAAAAGACGCGGCTGCGCTTCACGTGCTGAAGCAGCAATACCTGGCAGTTACGGATTCCGGGAGAGTTGATTCAATGTCTACATCCTGGTAAAGACTATATGGAACGATTAAGAGTATAAGACCTGCAAATCGAACGAGAAGCTGTTGATGTGGACAGAGCTCAAGAACCTCAGCGTGGGAGTCACTTTTAGCAGTTCTGTCCGCTGGGTTAATGCGCAATGTCTCTTTCGGAGCCGCTTCCAGAGCGGAAGCTGAGCAAGGAGGAGGAAAAACGGTCCTTAACCGCGATGGTGTGGAAAACAGCAGTCGTGTACACGACCCTACGGACACGCTCTCCCAATGCCACAGCACGGCTCTTCGTGTCCAGCAGCGGGTAAACTCTGCGCAGCACGGTAAAAAATGGGGGTGCCAAAAACTTCCTCTGCCTCGAGAGCTGGCGCTGCGGTCAAGCCGACCTAGACTCCCTCCGACACCGCGGCAAGCCGGGGTTTCGTGCTGTTTCCTTCCTCCTACGCCCGTCCCAAAAAAGCAGCTCACTCCGAACAGGCCCAAGGAGCCCGAGCCGTCCTCCGCGAGCTCCCTTCGACAAAGCTGACATCGCTCGGTGACGGGCAGTCACGGGTTTGATGGTTGTCAACCAGCTTTCCACCACAAAGCCCGGTCAGGCTGTCACCGGGAAACGATAAGGGACGGCGGCATCGCTCGGGATCTCGGCACCGTGCCGCGTTATCCAGAAGCCTTCTCCCGAGTACGGCAGGAAAAGCCGTCCAGGCAGGAACGCTTGTAAAGAGCTGCTGACACCTGAAAGGTGGCGGCACTTTCTTGTTAAAAAGAGCTCAGGTGGTGCATGGCAGCGCCTGTCCTCAAGGCAGCCGGAAAGGGCATCTAATTTTACACGGAGTGGGGAAAGCAGGAGGGGCAACTCTTAGGAGCTTCCCTGCTTCTACACGGCGCAGCCGACGTCCACGTTAGCTAATGCGGATAAAGGCATCCAAGAGGCAAGCAACGGGAGCGCAGATAGCCCAGATCATGTTTTCACGCAAAATAGCTTAGAATGCAAATCCGAAACAAGCCAAGCTACAGCAACAGCTCTCCAAAGGCGAACATTTCAGGTCTTCATTGCAACGAAACCAGGTCAAACCAGCTGGCCGACCTCAGATCCAAACTCCACGGAGCGATATAGGGTTTCTGCATCTGATGCAACTGGGGTTTGTCCGACACCAGCCTCCCCACACCCATGGGTATCTGCGGCGTAACGAAACCCCTCACCTGAAGCAGCGTTGTCAAAGGCGCTATCAGCGTCTCTCCAGCCAGCTCACCTGCAGCGTCCAGCCGAAAGCTCGGCATCGCCCTCTGCTCGAGGACAGCAAAGGAAACACCACTCGCCATTCTTCTCCCGACCTCGACCAACGGAGCTAACCCACGCCAAAAGCCTGAGCAAACACACTGCAAACATCGAGGACCAGGGTGGACGCCCACGTGCCTCCAGCCGGCGCAGGGACAACCCAGTGTGAAGAGGAGGAGAAGTCTTTGGAGCTGAGCCACCAACCGGAGCGGCAGCTC
The DNA here is from genome assembly GCA_008658365.1 of Alca torda. Taxonomy (NCBI): domain Eukaryota; kingdom Metazoa; phylum Chordata; class Aves; order Charadriiformes; family Alcidae; genus Alca; species Alca torda. The sequence continues at coordinate 7,682,738 of CM018093.1, read as the reverse complement.
TTCCCCCGGCCTGACCCAGTGGACAAAGGGCAGCTTTTGCCCCAAAGTTTTCCCACACCAGGGCTTCCCAGAAAGCCACCGTGCCTCCTCGAGGTCAAGGACGTACCAGCATCATGGACCTCATCTCAGAGCAGTGTTACTGCGATAAAGCACAGAAAGTGAGAGTGCTCCCTCTGCAACAAGTTAGGGACGAGCATTCCTCTTCTCGGACACAGAGTAAGGGCCGGGAGGGTGTGAGACGCCTTTATTTTCGCGTATTAGCCCAGAGGCGACACGTAACGCTCAGGCTGCGCCACGGAAGTTTTCTTTCCAGCCCCATTTCCGCAGAGCCCCGCTTCGCTGCAGCCCCAGCGCTCGGCATCACTCATACGCGGAGTGCTCTGCCAGGGAAGCTGCCAGGCAGCCTCATTTGAAAACAGAAAAGCGGCAACAAGCAGTTTCTCATGCTTGATCCGATTACTCTGATCTCTCTTTTGATGCCGCAGACTCTGACTCGTATTTCTATTACTGCGGGGGGGAGCAGGGGAGGGAGGGGAATGTCACTCTGCCACTTGATATTTCTTTCTTCCCTGTCACACTTCGGAGAAGGGATATATGCTGTGGAGCGCCGGAATACTGCGGATGAGGGGTGCAGGATGCTCCCAGCTCCCGGGGGAGATGTCACGCAGGCTGGTGGTACCGAGGGCCCCACGAGCCCTTGGGGGGGGCTCTCGGACCGCTCTCGCCGACGCGTGCCAAGCCCCGGGTTGGTCTCATGCTGCCCACGAAGAGCTCACATCCACAAATTGCGCTAACAAAAAGCTGTGTTCCCGCAGCAAATTTTGCGGCGCCTTAGGTCCAAGCTCAGCAGAGCCGTGGTTTGGATGAGGCCGTGAGTGCGTCTCTGAGAACAGGAGAGACCCCCGCCAGCGGCCACCCCAGAGAGGACCGACCCGAGAGACCTGCTGGTGCCTCGGGAATACAGTGACATTTCCACTCTGGAAGCAGACCTTTGAAGAGATTATACATCAGACCCAAGCGCTTACTAACACTGCTAAAAAAGGGCACAACGAGATCAAGGAGGTCCATTCGCCACCGTAACCTGAAGCCTTTGGATCCCCAGCGCTTGTCAAGCCCAAGTGTAACTTTAGGAGGCGACGCCGGCCCCGCAGGCATCCCTGGCTCCGACAGCTCCCTTGGCATCTCCCCTGCTCCGCAGGCAGAGATAGCCATCCCTCATCGCTTCCACGCTCAGCCAAGCTCTCCAGAAAGCGCCCCACCAGCGCCGCGGCTCTGCCGTCCTGCCGGAGGATGAAGCCAGCAACGCAACGGCTCAGGGCAAACTTCCCAGCCGGCCTTGGCAGGGAAAGAACGGTTCTCACGCAACTATTTCCCACCGCCAAGGATACACCTGGCTTATACAACGTGCTGGCCGTCACCTACCAGCTATGAGCCTGTTTCCTCTTTGATGTTTGCACTCGACTGGCGGCTGCCGCTGAGAGGAGGGGAGGGAGCGACACGGGGTGTAGGCAGGACCCACAAAAACAGGCAGCGCTGCTTCAGGAGGAAAAAAAACCGACCCAAAGCCAGCACAAACCCGCCAGAAAGCAGCACCTACACAGGAGTCTGTCGGCAAACGGGCAACACCGAGAGGCTGCCAGCATTTATTGTGACAAAAAAATACTCAAAAAAACATCAAGACTAAAAAGATTTCCCAGCCCACAAAAGTTTTATATTTCAGAGCAAAGAGACATGCTTAAGTGCCACTTTGATCCTTTACAATGGCATCTTAATGGGGTCTCAGCTCTTATAATAGACTCACCTTGAGAATTCAGTAAGGTCAGAATGGTTTTAGTGCTCAACTCTTTAAACCACAGAGGAACGTAATCAATTAAAAACAAACCATATGGTAAAAATAGCCTGCCGGCCCAGCCCTGCGAGGGGACATCATTGATTTAAAATAACTAGGCGTGCCGGCCAACAAAAGCTCCGGGCACAACCCGGCCGAGCGTTTTAAATACAGGACGAAAGCACCGACCACAGAGAGTTTACAAGATCCACCAATTACAAGAACCACTGCTGCTCCTCCTGTATTTTTATCAATCCCAGAAATATTTTTGGAACGGGAGAATCGGATCGACCCGAAAGACAGGTTTCCCCCTACAGCACACTCCGCAGGGCTCCCCAACATCTACCTCTGCTGCCACACCGTGACTTAAGGCGAGGACCCAACGTGCAACAGAGCAGGAAAACCACCGAGTTCAAGCGGCACATGAAGAAGAAGAAAAATTGTTATTGTGGCCAAAAAAAGGGCTGAGAGAAAGCAGGCAGGCAGCAGCGCCGTGCAGGGGGTGGTTAGCCCAGCCAGCCCACGCCCGGGGCTCTCGCCGCACTCCCAAATTACAGACTGGAATATCTAAATTGGGCCCGTGGCTCGGCCACAAAGGCCAGCTCGTCGCGGAGCAACGGGCCAGCGCCGGGGCACCCGCGCGTGCCCGGCCGCCGAGCTCCCCTCTCCAAGCACCCCGCTTCCATTGCCAAACCGCCACTGGAGCCTCGCGGCGTTTTTCCTTCCAAAAAAACGCCTGCCACACAGGCAAAAAATCTCTTTTCCCCAGCAGGCTGCCCTCGCAGCCAGGCCCGCCGAAGCGGCCGAGCCGGCACTGGGCGACCTTCAAAGCCTTCTGTGGTGGAGCTCCCCATTAACCACAACAGCAGCTGCTGGCTGCAGCATGCAATTAAATCCCAGGAAAGCAACTGATTTATGAAACTTAAACAAGTACATACCACTCATAATTACAACATTCCACCTAGGGTCCCTCTCCTTCATTGCAGGTTTCCAAACAGAGCCTCTTTATTTAGCGCTGGTGGGTTTGCACCACCGGAGAACAGCACACAATATTCCCCGGAGAAACAAACACAACTTTTTTTTTTTTTTTTTTTTTTTTTTTTTTTTTACTTTTTTCCCTCCTCCCCACATAGCATCCAATTTCTGAGCAGAGATACAGATTGCATGTCCAGCTTTGCTTGTGCTCTTAAAGCACCGCAGAAGTATTTACTTACTGGCTGGCTTCCAGCCTGCGGAGCCTGCCGAAATCCTGATTTCCGTGAGCCACGGAGCACAACTCCACTTTCTGGATACAGGGAGCCCCTGCACTCCAGCCAGAAGTACTGCCAGATGGTACCCAAAAACGGAAGAGGTACAGGTTGCCAAAGCCCCTTTTAAAAGTATGACAATAGTGCCGGCTTTTCTAGAGATTAAAGAGAAACATCCAGAAAAATCTGCCTACATGCAATATCAGGAAGCTTTTTTTTTTTTTCTTTGAGCAAACACAGCCTTCGGAGCATTTAAACGGTCGCTGCAAACACATCCAGCCTGAAACATGGGTTTTATCCCGGCTGGCCTCGGGCAGAGGCAGGGTTAAAGAGCTGACCCACTTCCAGTCCTGCCGTAGGGCAGGGACCACGTCCCCATGCCATCGCCCCACGCCACCCAGGGTCACCCAGGCAGGGCTGTGCGGTGACAAAGCCGGCTTTATTTGCACGGAGAGCGAAAGACAAACAAAGCGAACGACGCGGCAGCATCATTGCAGCAGCCGCTGATAAGGCTGGGGCTCCTGGGGGAGCGCCCCCGCTCCAGCCCCCCCCGGCACAGCCACCTCCGCAAGGCAAGCAGCAAGGGGCATCCCGGCGGGATTGCAGGGTGCCGGTGTCCGTCCCGCCGAAGGCACTGCCAGCCCCCCCTCCGCGCGGGGTGTGCGTGGAGCCGAGCCGCTTCCCAGCCTTCCCACCCCCGGGGCCGGCGGGAGCCTCCTTGGCAGCGCCTTCCCGGCCAGATTGCCGTGCTTACAAACCTGCGCTCCGCTGCCGACGCGCAAGACAAATGAGCCCAAGCTGCAACCCAGATGGATCGCTTTATTCACCAGCCCCTTCCCGCAGCGCTCCGCCGGCGGGCGCGTCGCACGGGGAACGCGACCCTTGCATTGTCCAACGCCCAGCGCGAGCGAAGGCGCTGCCGACAAGAAGCCTTCCTGTGCCCGCATACCAAAGCTCCGCGGAAACTCGCTCCGTACTGGCAGCCTCGGTGGGAGCGCTCGCTGCCTTCGGGGGGGCCTTTCTCTGGCATACGGTGCTCGTCTGCTGCTGGCGGTGGGGAGACCTCAGCCCCCACCACCCCTCACACAGCCCCTCGCCCCCCTGTGCCTCGGCCGCATCGCATCCCGATGCTGGCACCATCCCTAAATGCCTCCCGCAGCTTCCGTGGAAAGTTATTCTTTCTAAAGTGGCAGGCGACGCTGCTCTGCACCGTTAGACAGACGCTGCGTTCCACCCCAGCGCTGGCTGCCTCTCAAAATTAGCCGAAATCCTTCCTCGGCTCTGCCCCGACTTCGCAGGGGGGTTGTGAAGGGTAATTAACTGTAAAGCATTGCCAGCAGATGAAGAGGCGCCGCAGAAACACACGGATTCATCTCCAGTTCCCGGCTCAGTTTAAACAGCCATTGCCCCTCGCCGTTCCCATGATCCCGGCTTAAAGCCACCGGCTCCAAAGGGCGCTCCGGACCACGGGGTGCCACCACAGCAGTGGCACGGCCCTGGCAGCGGCGTTGCCTCGAGTGGCAACCCCGTGGGAGACGCCACGACAGCACCCTGCCATCACCGCCAGGCGCAACCGCCACAACCCTCATCTTCTCTTCGAGGCGACGGGAGCGAGCAAATCAACGGCTTTGGAAAGGCGGGGGGAAACAGGGGGAAAAACAACAAAAAAATTGAGTTCTTCAGCCTTATGGAAATCTTGTCTAAAAAGCATTAAAGCAGGAGGTCTAGGATTTTATCCCGTGATTCACGACAGGGCACCAAAACCACAGGACAGTTATCTTCTACTACCAGCGTCGCAATCCCAGTTCACGCTGCGTGGTGCTTTCCGCCGTTGGAAAACCCGGACTGCAGAGGTCGGGCACAGCCACTTCAATTCAGCATCCAAGCCTGCTTTTGTTTCTCTTCAGCCGCTTGGCTAGTCTACACCGCGTCCTTCTGCCCGTTAGCTGGGCGGCGATTAACAGGCTTACCCTACAGTATCACCAGCCGTGAGTCAAAAACTGCTCCTCCAGGAAAGGGATGGAAAAGAGAGGCGAGGTACCAGGAATCAAACAGCAAAACAAAGAACGACGGCGGCTCTCCCGCAACGGGGCTTTTATTTTAAATCTGGGCGTCTGTAAGCGACAGGGTCTGCGGGTCGCGCCGGTGGGCAATTCACCCCGCCTCGAGCTACGCCAAGCGTAAATTCCACAAAAAACACCTTGCGAGGAAGCAGCCGAAGAGCCGGGAGGGAGCGCGGTAACTACACAAACATCTGGGCGCCTGCTGCTCGGCGCAGAGCCGTCGTTCCGAGGCGACACAAGCGTTCCCCCGCCTCGCGGTGGCCAGAGCCGACCCCGGTGGTTTCCTGCCATCGCTCCTGGCTCCCCTGGCAGGGCTGCCGGGCTCGGGAACAGACACCTTTCGGGCTCCTGAACCGGGGCGAAGGCGCCGTGAAGAGATGGAGCCATCCCCGCCGTGGGAGCCGGCCTCCGGGCAGCAGCCCCCGGCCCCGCTGGGAGGACGCCGATCCCTCGCAGAGGGAGAACGAGCTGAAAAATGTCACCGGCTTCCCCCCACCAGCATCCCACCAGAAAGGCCAGTGGGGAAGACCGGGGAAGGCATGTACAGCACGCCTGTGAATAAAGCTCTTTGTTCGGCCGGGCTGCCTGCGCCTTTATCCCCCTTTTCCCTATTAGGGAAATTCAACACACGGCTCAATGGCCCCCTTGTTCTTCCCAAAACGGCCCGGGCAAATAATGCTCGCTCCTCCGGCCGCGCGAGCCAGTCAATGGAGCGCTGTGCCTCCCCAGCGACACACTGCAAATGCAAAGTGCCGTTAGGGAGGGACGGTCCTCCCCAGCCGGCAGGCAGCGGCGCGGGCCGGGCTTGGCGCAGGAGCGGGGCGAGCCCGCCGGGGCGGCTCTGCCCCGGAGGGGGTCACTCGCCCAGGGCTCCGGGGTGCGGAGGTGGCCGCGCATCGCCCCACCGCGCCGGCGGCCGGGCTCCCGCCCCACGGCTTCCCCCGGGAGGAGGCTCGCGGCCAACGATCGCCCGCTCCGTCCCGAGCGCCCGAGCCGGGCGCTCGCCACCGGGGCTGGAGGCGCCCGTTGGCCACCGCGGGAGGGAGGCGGCGGAAGCGCCGGGCAAGTTGCACTTGGATTCCAACAGGTTCCCCGCGACGGCGGGCAGCGGCGCAGCATCCCCGCTCCCGCATCGCCCCGGTCCCCGCTCCCGCATCTCCCCCCCGCCGGCCCCGCATCCCCCCGCCGCCGCCGCGCGAGAAAACACCGGGGGGTGGGAGGTGGGGGGGGAGAGGGAGGGGGCGCGCACAGCAATTACTTTTTAATCGGGAGGCCGGCTGATGAGCCCGCGGGCAGCGGGGAGAAGCCGCTTCCATGGCAACCGGCAGCCGGCCGCCCCGACACGCGCGGCTGAACCCGCCGCCGCCGCTCCCCGCCGCCCGCTCGCCCCGGGCTCGCCGCGCCCCGGCCCCCGCGATGCTTGCCCGGGACCAGCGGGGTTGGGGGGGGCGGCGGGGGGGAGCCCCGGCCCTCCTGCATCGCCCCCCCCGACCCGACACCCCCTCCAGCCCCCCGGGGTCCCCGCCGCGGCTACGGGGCGCCCCCCCCGCGGGCGGGGCACGGGCGGCTCGTACCTCTGGGGATGATGGCGGCGGCGGAAAGCAGCAACAGGAGGAGCGGGAGGAGGCCGCGGGCGCCGCCGCTGCCCGCGGGGCCGCTGGGCTGGGCGCGACCCGCCATCGCCGGCACCTGCTCGCCTCTGCCCGCGCCCGCCGCCGCGCGCGACGATAATGAGATGCGCGCGCGTCAGCGCGGCGGGGGGGCGGGGCCACGCTCAGGACACGCCCACCCCCGCGCTAGGGGCCGGGGGTAAAGTGCCCGGCGCGGCGCGGGGCGCAGGGGCGCGGCGCGGGGGGGGACGCAGCGGGCCCGCCCGGGGCGGTGGGGGTGATACCCACATTGGGGCCGAGGGAGGGGGGCCGCCGCCCCCCTGGCGAGCAGCGGCGCGGGGGACAGACCGCGCTTCAGCAGAAAAACAACAAAATTTGAAAAACAGCCACCCAAAAGCCCCACGTTTCCCGCGGCCATCTATCGCGACTCCTGCCGACGGGGCGACAGGCGGGGAGGAGGCGCGAGTCAGACGCTCGGCGCCTGTCCCACGGCAGCCCCCCCAGCGTCCTCCGCCCCGGGGTCCGTGTCCCTCCCAGCATCCTCCTCCCGGGTCCGTGCCCCCCCCAGCATCCATCCTTCCTCCCTCCCTCCCTCCCGGGGACCACTCTCCAGCATCCCCCGCACCCTCCCTCCCGGGGTCCCCCTCCCGGGGTCTTCCTCCCCCCCAGCATCCTCCCTGTGGGGTCTACTCCCCAACATCACCCCCCGAGCATCCTCCCGGCGTCCCCCCCCCGCGGCATCCTCCCGGGTACCCCCTCCACAATGCCCCCCCCCCAGCATCCTCCCTCCCCGGGTCCGTCCCCCCAGCAGCCTCCGGGTCTCCCCCTCCCAGCACCCCCGGTCCCGGGGTGCCCCCCGGCAGCCCCCGCCCGCTCCGCCGGGCCCCGGGCCGCTGGAGGCGGTGTTGAGCCTTCCCCGGCTCCGGGGGCGGCGGCCGGCGGGAGCGAGGGGGGGGTTCATTGACCGCAGCCCGGAAAAAATCAACCTTCGCTGCAGACTTTCGGGCGTGCAATGGTTTTGACAGGGTTTAAAATGAGAAAATTAACCAGTAAGGCACAATGGCTCCCCCCGACTGCTAAACCGTGCCTGAATCCAGGGAGCCGGAGGGCGGCGGGGGGGTCGATCCCAGCTGGGAAAGGGGCCCCCTGTCTCCCTCCCTCCCTCCACACCAAAAATACCACGGGCCTGCGCCAGCGTCAGCAGAGGATGTCAAATATTTCTAACGCTATTAATTAGGTTATTCCAAGTTAACCTGAGGCAGGTGAGTTGTCAGTTTAACTTTATCATCCCATCTGCTGCCAAGCCTGAAGCTAAAACCGCTCAGGGCGAGCGTTGAGTCACATCGCGGGGCTGGGAAGAGCTTTCACCCACCGGATTGCGAAACCGGGCTGGTTTCACACCGCCGCCTCCCGAGAAAGGGCAAAATGCTGCTCCTTGGGGCTGGGTTTGGGACATTCCCACTCCCTCCCTGTGTCCCCGCTGCCCCGCAGGACCCTCCACGCTGTGCCGTGGCTCGTTCCCGGGCTGGCAAGCCCTTCTGCTCCGTAGATGCACCGTCGCTCCTTCCATCCCACTCGACAAGCGGCCCGGGCGCAGGATTTCGAGCCACCATAATCATCGCAATCCTATAACTAAGCCAAATTTATCCCCAAATTTGCAAGAAAGCTTTTGTCTGCGACGCCAAATCCCCTTCTCTGCAGAAGGCCGCGGGTGCCGGAGCAGCTCTGCAGCGTTCGCCTCCGCGGCACCAGGCACCCTCTGCCCTCTTCGTCTCTCTTTAATTACGCGGCTTAGACCCTTTTGTACAATATCCTACATTATGACCCGCCGTGGCTCAAACATCACATTGAGACAGCCCGTATTAACTAAAAAGGTTTATAATAATTTAAGTATTCATAGGGTACAGAACAATAAGTAGTAGGAAATACAATTTGCATAATAAATATCAATATCACAACAGCTAAAACAAACCATGACAAATTATCTGCCGCTAAATGACCGGGAGATTACAGAATGCAAATTGCAAATCCTGAACTCTAGGAAATGACTTCCCTAACCTCCCGCGTCTCGTTCGGCAGACAAAAAGGGACTCGAGATGTACTAAAACTGGCTACGTTCCTGCTGGAAACATCTTATTGCATTCCATTATGCATCAACTTTAATTTCAAGAGGAAAACGATTTCCTCTGTCCTGGAAGCTTAGCCTCAGATTATTTGTCACAGCGTGTTTAGCAGTTATGATATGGAAGCGCGAGCCCCGTTGGCAGTGATTGAAAGCTGTATTAAATCAAGTCGCAGGCAGCCGGGGACAGCGGCTAACGCGGGAGCGGCGGTGGCAAGGGGGGACCAGGGCAGAGAGGGCTGACGGGGGCTGACCCGACCCACAAATCCCACTGATACAGCCGCGGGCGTTCCATGACAGTGTTGCTCCCCGGGCAACACACCCCGCTCATTGCCGAGTCCTGCCGATCCCTCTCTCTCCGGGGAGGCATCCGGAGATGCAGGACACGGGGAAGCCGCTCTGCACCCGCTCCCGGCGCTGGTGACGGCAGGGTATGGCCCTGGAGGCGCCCCAGGACCACCGGGACCCGCAGCCATTCCCCAGCACATGGCGCAGGAGCGCGGGTGGCACCCTGCTCTGGTCCGTGCCGCTCCACGCCAGCCCACCCCAGGCCCGAGCAGCGGGCCACCGGCCACACGCTCATTCCACGCGTCCCCCACGGGAAAGATCAAGTTTCCTGGCGGGCTCTGGCAGGGGCTCCGAGCGGCAGGAATTTCTCCCGGGAGCCGTCGCCTGTGCCACTTGCAGAGATCCTTCAGATGTGTCATTCCTGCTCCCCCCCAGCCGCAGTGTAGCACATCTCAAAGACCAGATGGTGTTTTTGCATTTTAAAACCGATAATCAATTGTTTTGTTAATGCAGCTTTTACATCGGGAGCAGAAATGAACTTAAAAAACAAGAACTCCAATCTGTGGAATAGCTGCAGAGACGGAACCAGGCCCCGCGGCTTTAAACACGCTCAGAGCGGCCTGAAAAGCAGGATAAATCCCATTTTCGTGCTCCACCTTCCCGTCACGCAGCCCGTGGACAGTGGTTTTGCCGTGCCCCGCGGGGCGGCCGGCAGCAGAACCCGCGGAAAGGCTACGACAGCACCTGACTTTCGGCTAATTGCGAGTAACTGACGTTAGTTGCGTCCGTTGCAGACGAAGCTACAGTGGAAGGTGTTTTCCGAGGGGTTCACAAAGCCAACCATCAATTACCTTTTCTTACTTTCACAAAGACGGGCAAAGGGAACCCAGATCACCCGCTAGCCACAACGGCTTTCCACCGAGTCCCTGGCTTTGCCGTTCGCTCCCTCCACGAGCCCAGGGAGGGAAAAAGAACCTAAAGAAGCCCAAGTTTTCCGCCCTAGAAAAGGACGACAACGCAGAATGCATCTCACTTTTGCCGCTACTGTGGGACTTTCCATTCTTATGCAGCTCTTTGAGCCTCAGATTAAAGGTGCTCTCGAGCCCGAGACCAAAAAGGCCCCTGCGCTAACGGTGGTGTTTGTTCGTGCCACGTTTTCTGTCAAGAGAAATAAAACAGTTGTCGATCTTGGGAAAAGCGCCGGCTCCGAAACTTTCAAAGGACTGCCTGCAATTTTAGCCACACAATTCGCGCTAAAGCCAGCGTGGGGCTAAATCCTGTGTAACTCTTTGAAAATGGAGGAGTTTGTCAAAGGGAACCCGGAGGAGGAATAATCAAGTTATAGCACTGCGGATTTAACGGCTCGCCTGAGAGACACCTCAGCGCTTCCCGGGTGGGCTGTGCTCCCCGCAGCCGCACGGGCCCCCGGCAGCCCCCGGCCACCCCGCTTACCGGTCCCCAGCCCCAAGACCCGCCGCCGGCGCTTTAAAGATCAGGTAAAAAACCCACAAAGCCTAATTTCCCACTCTTTCATGTACTGTGACAAAGCTGTCATTCGCTACGCTCTCCCTCTATAAATTCAGGGCTTTAGTTCCAGCACAAATAGCTCCCGATATATTTTATTTATCCGCCTTCCGCTGTGATGAGGAACAAATTTTGTCCACAATTTGAAAAGGTGTAAAAACGGATGCGGGCAGCGCTACTGCCGGCCGTCGCCGCCGGGGACGGGGGAAGGCTGTGCCGGCCGGCCCCATCGGGGCTCTGCGGGCAGGGACCGCAGCCCCCGCGTCCACCCCCCGGCTCGGGTGGCCGGGGCCACGCAGCAGCCACCCTGAGTGCCACCCCGGCCCCCGCACCCCACGGGGACGCCCCACGGCGCCCTTCGAGCATCCTACGGGCACGCCTCGGCGCTCTGAGTGTGTACTGAAAAGGCGGCGCATTTCACAGCAACCCCCAAAAAATAAATAAATACCGGTGCCAAGGCAATAAAGGAAAGCACCATTTATAGGAGCGTGTGATACGGTGACTTTCATTCCCCGGGACAGACACCGCAGGCACACACGGGGACCGGCCGCGCTTGCTGAGAGCAGGAACGCCGTTCTTGTGAAGCGCGTGTGCTGGGCACCCACTGCAAGTACCACATTTTCATGTATAATTTACAAAATTTTCTCCGGCGCCCACCGGATATTTGCATTTGCTTTGTCTTTTTCCTGCATATGGGGGGGGGGGGGGGCTGTTTTTAAATTTTCATTTTTGTTTCGAGAGCTAAAAGATTAAATTTAATTATTTTTAAGCCACAAGTGTGACAATAAAACAAAAAAGTCTTTTGATTTTGGAGAAATCCTATTGAGGATCTGAAGGGCTGTCATCAGCGCGGCATCAGTCTTCATTATCTGATTCTTTCTCCAGTTGGCAGAGCTTTACAGAGAACACCGCTCTTTCAACAAAATGATAAAGGGGTATTTGAAATAAACAGAGAGAGTCCCCAGCCAGTGAATACCTCAGATTGCTGCGGACTGTGACTTAATGCTAACTCCTATGAACTCCGGGCTTTTTATCTTTTAATAAAAAAGCCATACAGATGGGATTTTTTGCTCGGCTCAAACCTTTGTTAAAAAAAAAAAAAAATAAAAAAAAAAATAAAAACCCCTAAGGAGCAACAGACACCAAAAGTATAAAAGTTCTCTCTGAGCGAAGTCTCACGCATGTATTTATTCCAGACTGTCCAAAAAAAGGTTGAAAAAAAAAAAAAAAGGCACGTCCATGGTATCGATGGACGGTGGCCGCGTCGCCATCTCCCCCCCCCCCGACAAGGCACCCTGTGGACATGGATCGAAAGCCACCCCCGCAGCACCCACCGAGCCACCGGCCTCCGGGCCTGCAGCGCAAATATACACCCGAGTTTAACCAAACCGCTTGTTTCTGGCGCCCCTTCGGCCACCCGCAAGCAGCTCTGCCCGCCAGCCCCGCGCCACGCACGGCCCGGGGAGACGTATGCACAAAACACCGGCGGGTTTTCTGTCACCTCCAGGAAGCACCCCCAGAAAGGTTACGCTCTCGAGCCTGCTGGAACGAGATGAAATATTTGCGGATGGTTTTAAAGAAACCAGATTATTCCCTAGCGTAAGGATAAAGCACGAAACATCTAGCCAGTCTGGCTCCCCTGCCGGCCTAACCTTTTTACTACTGGGTAATGAGGAATAAGCTATAATTTAGACTTTTTTTTTTTTTTTTTTTTTCAAACACGGATCCAATTGAGAAAGGAGGGGGACAAATCACTTTGTAGTCTTGCATCATCTTTCCTGCAGATGAGTCTCTAACGCACCCGCGCCATAAAACTCAGGCACTGTGCCCTCTGCATGTTGTTGTGACAAATTTCAAATCAAGAGGGTGCTTGAATTGGATTTATTACGATTGGAAGGCAAGAAATTGTAATCTTTACGAGCCAATGACACAGAGCCTTATAATGAGAGAATGAAGTATCATTTTAAACGTAAAGCAAATTAGATTACCGGGGTCAAACCCTCCTAGAGAGACATCATGTCTTCAGAGCGCCTCTTGCATTTGACATCCTCTTTTCAGGTTTCGCATTAGCATTTAAGTGTTTTTTAAATATGTTTAATATTCTTATAGGAGAAAAGTGCCTGCAAAAGTCAAGACATGGAGATCACGGGGAGACGGGGGGGGGAAACAAGCCATCAAAATAAGCGCCAGGGGAAAGCGCAGCCCTGCCATGGGCGACAGCTCCGGCGCTGCTCCCGCTCACTCCAGACAGGCACCACGGCTAATTATTCGGGCTTTTCTCTTTGTTTGTTTGCTGCAAGCTGCTGGGGGAAGAAAAAGCCCTTTTGATCCCACCAAAAGTTGTTTCTTCCCCACAACAAGATGCCTCGTGGGTGTTGCCTGCCCCACCTGAGCACCCGAACACCCAGCATGGGCCCCGCTGCCGAGCAGCGGCCCATCACAGCGGCCCACCACAGCCACGCTCTTCAGCCTCGGGTTTGGAAACATCCAGAAGACGCAAAAGCGCCGTTTCTCAGAGCAGTTTCCATAAGTCACCTTACGAGCTTCGCTTGGTCGGCGGACAGGGACCAGAGACTTGTCGAAGCTCCTGCTCCTCGCCTCCACGAGGCACAGCCTGTAAGGTAGCCTCTGAGGGCACCAGCAAAGCCAGTAAGATCATCCGCTGTAAATACAGCAGAGGATTTTCTTTTCTTTCCCCCTCCGGTACCTTGCCCGTACGACCCCGGGCTGCCGTTCCCTGCAGCTCCCTCGGCCAGGGACACCTCGGCTGCAAGAGCCGGCACGTCCCAAACCTCAAAGGCAGGCTGAGGCGCTGAAAGCGCTGTGGGTAAACACCTGAGCACACAGCGCGAAACTTTGGCTGTTCCTCTGATTTGAGAGACTTCGCGTCTTAATCATCTGTCAACACGGCGTGTAACCAAGCAGGGTACAGAGGAAAGGGCTCCCAGAAGGGATCCAAACATCGCACATGAAAGGAAAAGCCTTACTTAGCCTAGAGGGAATTTCAAATTAGGTACAACGTTACTTCAGCTTTCACTGTCAAGAGCGGTTAGGTTTCCATTGACTCCTTTTGTGAGAGCAGGGCTTGCCTTTGAAGGCTCCACAAACATCTTCACCTTCAGCTCACATCTGCTAGAGCTCCCGCTCCCTTTCCACGCTCCTTTTTAGCGCTGAAAAGCCGCCGCCAGGGGCCGGGACCCCGGCTGCAGCCGGCGCTGTGGGACGAGGGGTTTGCCCCCGGAGAGCCCCCCAGAAAGACGAGGTGATGGGGGGCTCGGGGCCGTGCCCAGGGGAACGCTGCTCCCGGGGCCGCAGCGCTCCGAGGTGACGCCCGGGCTCTGCCAGCCCCGCAAGCCGGGACCACGCAGCTCCCTCGGGGCTCGCAGCGCTCCCCCGGCCTCTCCTCTCCGCCTGCCCCCATCTTCAGCCAGAACCACCCTTCTTTATCATCAGAGGCGGCTACAGACCGCGGGCACTCCGGCAGGCTTGGAAGGGAGACGGCGCTTGCTTACGGACAAATAAGAAGCAAGAAAAAGCCCAACGTGCACCTTCATCGGGCTGAAGTACAAAGACCTGGGGAGAGCGTTATCAAAGGGACCCCAGACCGATTTTCTTAAGCAAAACGCTTTGCCTGGCTGGGGAAGAAACACGGCCCAGCTGGGGCTTCGGGAGGGCAAACCGGGGCGGGCTGATCTTCAAAAGGCTGCTGGATTTTGGGAGTGGTGAGAGGATTCCCGTGTTTCCCAGTCTCCAGCCGGGATGCCGCAAGCGCGGCGTTTGCTGGCAGTTCCGCCCTGAAGCTGCAGCATCCCCGGGCACCGGCTGGACGGACGGGCCCCAGAAATGCCCGGGGCCGGGCGCCCGCTCCTCGGCACCCCCACAGCATCCTTCCCCGCCTGCCCGGCTCCCAGCGCACCCTCTCCGCGCTCAGCCATTCCATCCCCAGCGGATACACATCCGCACACGCGCAGCGTTTTAAACACGCATCTTAGCCCAATAATTGCGGGGCTTTTGTAAGCTTGTCTCAACTTGCCGACAGCTACAGAGCAAAACATAATTCGTTAACTCTACTCGAGTATTACAGAACAAAGCTGGAACTCCCATACAATTATGTTTTATCTCAGAGCAAGGTGAAATCATTAGATATTAGTGAGGTGCAGTGGCATAAAAATGATGTGTTAGCGGGGGTTCATTACATTGTATTTTCAGAGCCAGGAAGATCAATGCGTTCATGCATCATGAATTAGTCTCATGCCTTCGTCTTCCCTGCTCTCCGGAAACCCAACGTGATCTATCGCCAGCCATACATCATTGTTTCAGCGTTGCACATTAACGACAAAGCTACAGTTTCCACTTGTCAAGCTGACCAGCTGCATTTTTCTGCACAAGACGGAAAAATCCCAAGCAGGAGGAAGAGGGGAAGAGGGTCATTCCTGGGCCAGGCTTTGCAGTAAATTTCAACACTTCCAACCTCTCCTTTCTCTGTAGATCCATCACTTTTATCATCGGGGCCTTAACATGCTCTCCTTGCTTATGTCCAAAGCTTGGAAGAGCTGAGGGAAATTGGAAGAATAAATCCATTAAGGGATTTTGCCGAGTCCCCTTCTGCTGGCGCAGAGCTTTGCCTCCTCGGTACGTCCCACCGACCGGGAGCCGCTTGTGCCCGGAGCAGAGGGGTTCCCATCGCTCGTCCTAGCAGCAGAGATCCTTTGTTCTCTCCCCTACCCAGGCAACAGGAAAATACCATTTTCCCCAAGGCCTGCGAGCATGAGCCCGCTGGAAGAGCCACCTCCACTCTCGGATGACTCTCCCTGCCGGTACCCAGGCCAGGAGACGCTGCCTCCGTCTTCCCCCACAGCCTTTTCTCTCCGCTGGGCAGGGCAAAACCCAGCTCTTCTCTCCTGACTCATCCAGTTACGAGTTTCAGTCTTCCCTGTCCCCTCCCAACCACCGGAGCGCCTACCGCTGCATACTGCAATTAATGACGGGAGACAGGAGTCAAGGAGATGGCAGTTGCTCGGCTTCTCCCACCTACTGCGCTCCAAGCGTTCCCAAGATGGCAGCGGTAGAGCAACCTGCGACTGTCACAGGCGCTTACCACCCCCGGAGCGTCTCCGAGATGCCATCGTCCCCATGTCAGAGGCAGGGCACCAGCCAGGCGTCACTTTGTCCCGCCCCCACACGCACTAAGGCACTACAACAGCTGGGTCTCCATCACTGAAGCTCTCCCTTCTCCCAAGCATCAACCATCCCTTTTCCCCTCAACTCGTCCCGTTTTCCCCAGTGCACAGACTGTAACCTCCAGTAAGGAGCAACGGAGCCTCTGGGCACACACGGGGCAGCGCTTTATTATTATCTTTTTTTTTTTTTTAAAAAAAAAAAAACCAACCCATTGATCAGCAGTGTTTGAAACATGACAACGTGCCGATACTTCCCTTGTTACGTGACAGATGACTGACCGCACGCACGCAGGGCTAACGCTGCTCCCGCTCCTCGCCATTCACCGATGCTCACAGAGCAGCCGACAGTCGGCCAAGCTCCTTAGGGCGAATCGTTTCCCTCCCGGCCACCACCCAGCCGCGGCCCCACACGCTACGATTTGTTTTGCAGGGGCCCAGCTCAGTCCCCGATGGCTCTGGGAAGCGATGCGCGGGTGCCAGGACCCGCGGTGTGGGGCGGGTGCCAGGACCCGCGGTGTGGGGCGGGCGCACCCCACTGCTGCCCATCCACCTCCATTTCAACGGCGGCGGCGCCCCTGGCCCGGATGGGTGCCTGGAGGGGGTGGATGCCCGCCCCGGCCATCAGGAGGGAGCGTTGGTCCTTCGTGCCCTCCGCACCGCCGCTAGCCCAGCTCCTCCGCCAGCTTGCCCGCAGCAGCCGAGCCGTGGCAGGCAGTGCCCTTGCCGTGGCTATTGACAGCGGCGAGCGGGGAGCCTTTCAGTGCCTCTTTGTTGCTTTTAGACAATGACTGTTGCCAGAGCTATTTTTGCTTCCTCTCCCCCGCGTTCCCCCTCTCTCCAGTGCCGGGGCTTTTTTTTTTTTTAAATCAATGGGCTCAGATAGCGTCGTACTCAAAGTGACCTTTCGAATACCAGCCGGAGCCAGGTCATCACAAACTGTGCTCTCCACCCCCGCAGAACATGAAAGGCTTTTCATTTCTGTCCGCGGGGCCGGGGGAGAGCGCGGCTGTGTTTTGAGGACATCCACTCTGAGCCCGGTCCTGGCACTAACAATAACCGGCGGCTTCCTGCCCTGAGCGGCAGCATCGCCCCGATGCCACTGCCAGCGTTATCTGCTGCATCCCGATTTTTTGGCCACCCTATTTTTTTTTTTTTTCTTTTTTGCACTTTGAGCAGCAGCCACGAGGCCCGAGTGAAATCCTGACATCTGAACAGCAGCGCGGCTGCCGGGGAAAATCCAGACAAACCTGAGTGTTGAGCACGGGCATCTCTGCAGGGGCCACCAAGCAAGCCCATGGAACGTGCCCGGGGGAGGGACACGGCTTGGAAAGCCTACGAGCCTTTGCAGGGCTGTAATTACAAAGGTATTTTGTGTACTGGGGAAACTAGAAACCCGACTTGCTTGCCGCCCTCTAGTATATCATCCTCACACACACCGCTAAATTCCTGCGTCTGCAGCATTACGGAGCATCGTACCATGAATTACACAAGCCCAATGGCATCCGATACCCCAATACGCCGAGATCCCAGTTCAGAAGGAAAAGTCATTCTCCTAGACCTTACAGGAATTAAAACAGAGACCATTTTCTTCCAGTGAAGCCCAAGGGGCAGGACGAGTGCTCCAGAGCGGGAGCTGCGGTGCTGGAGGACCGGGAACGCGGCGCAGCACACGACTGTGATGGATGGAGGGCAGCCAGGAGGGATGCGGGCGCGGGGTCTGCGTGCCCTCCCCCAGCCCAGGGCCCTGGGGGTGGGCTTTTCCTCAATGAAAACAAAGGTTTACGCACAAAGGCAGACAAACGGAGGTTTGCTCGGTGGGGTCGGATGGGGTTGGTAGAGCTGGCGATGGGAACAACGCCGGCCTCTTCCAGCCCCAGCAGGAAGGAGAAGGAGCGGTCCTTCGCTCGGCAAGAGCGGGAGCATCCCCTCTCCACGCACTCAGAGGGAAGCGGTAACAAATTGCTTCTATTTCTTTAAACCTCTTCACTGGCGTACTTTGCCCTTTGGAAATGTAAAGAGGGAGTCGGCACAACGCTAACGGTGCTTTAAAACCCTCCTCTGTTGTGGCATCGCTGACAGCCCATATTAAACAACTCCAACTACGAACACGTTCCTTAGCAGCAGTGGCCCGATACTCGCTTCCCAGGATCCTTTCAGGAGCAAGAAATATTTCCCGGCGCGCTGCTTACGGCCGGGGCCGTGCTGACTTTGCTCCCCAAGGGGCTGGTACCCGGCGTGGAGCGGAGCTGCAGCGGGGATGGCACCGGCCGCCCCACTTCACCCCTCCATCGCCCTCCCCTTCCGTCCCCGCTCTCCCGACCCCGGCCACAACCGAGCAGCCGGACATCTGGAAACCCCTCGGTGCTGCCCGGGCAGGCTCTCACCGGGCAAGACACTAATATTTTTTTATATTCTTCTTTTTCACAACTCCAAACATGCGGCGGGCACGTAACTGCTCTCCATACCCCAGTCCTCCTCCGGGCTCCAAGCGCTGGGTCAGGCCAGCTCATTAGCGCTCTAAAATTAGTCCGCAGACCAGAAGAGGAATGGACGCCGCGCAATGGAAAACGTATAGTACTCTATTGACGCAGCGTGGAAAAAGCTGTTTGTTCTCCACAATAAGCATCCCGCTCTTCCAGTGGAAGAGATCCATCTTCCGCTCTGCCCAGAGCGACTTTTTTTTTTTTTTATTTCCATTTTACTCAAAAAAGATGCTTAGTCTAGCATTTCTACTCAAAATCAAGGATATTCTTGCTTTTTCATTTGCAGGGCTTAAATGAGTCGCTTGCTAATTATTTGACCGTTTAGGCTTATAATATCTGCAAACAGGTTTCAGTTTTCTCAGATTTTCTCATTATTGGGAATTATTCAAAAAGACACCGTGTCGCTACAAAAAAATCGATGGCTTTGATCATATTTCCTTTGCAACTGTTCGATGTTTACCATTTACGCCGTATTAAATTACAACTGGTTTCAAAGGTCTGGGTTTCACCTGGGCTTATTTGCTGGGGGAATTGAGGAATCTGGCAGTTAAACCCAAGACCTGTCGGGCTTGATACCAGCCGGCTACTGATAAAGAAAGCAAACATTTTAAAGGTAGCAAAGGGGGGAAAAATGCTTTTGCTCGGCAGGATGGGCAAGTTGGGAGAAGGTGGCCGGGACTGGGCGCAGCACTGAAGAAGAGCCGGCGAGCGCTGCTCCTCCCGGAGATGCTCCGGGAGCTGCTCGTGCGGGACCAGCATCCCAGGAGCTGGCTCCCGGGTCAAGGTGTGCGCATCCGCCGTTCCTCGCCTCATGGCCACCGTTAGCCACCACCTCCCTGCCTGCCCCACAGCCCAGGGTGCCCGCGGGGGACGGGCGCAGAGGCCGGGCCGTGGCTCGAAGGGAGGGAGGTGAGAGATCCTCAAGGTCAGGCTCCGAAGCGGCGTCTCTCAGAAGATGCCAAGCCTGCTCTGGGCGTTTTTTCCTCTTCCAAAGCCTCTGGGAGCACAGGCTGTAGCACAAGGCACTACAGCGCTCTATAAATATTTAGGAGAACAAAAAGCCGTCTCGCTTTTGGCAGGGACCCGGCTCTCGCTGCAAACTCAGCCATCACCCTCTCCTCCTGCCGGGCTGGGGTCCCGCCACCCCGCACACTTCAGATTAATGCCTGTGGCCTGCCTGCCTCCCTCGCAGCACCTTGCCTTCCAGAGTGACTCATCCCGGGCCACAGAGCAAGGAGGAGCTTCTACCTTTGCTTCTCAGCGCACCTCCTTCAGCTTTTCTCCGTGATTTTGCCGCCGCACACGATGGAAGCACCTGGGCTTTGCTTTCCTTCTTGCACAGCACTGATTTTGACTGAAGGTTGGAGGCAACAGATTCCTTTTTCTCAGGCATTGTGTTAAAAATATCTCCAGCTCCGTGAGGAGAAGCTGCCTGTTCCTCGCTGGTCTCCTTCTCTTTCAGCCCCTCGGCGCTGGTAGTTAAAAGGAACAAAAGGGTGAGTGTAAATTGAAGGGCCAGCGCCGCGAGCGAGCTAAATATAAGTGCTCCAAGAGCCGCTTTCCCCAGTCCAGGAGTTGTTTGCTGCTGGTTTCCTCCTCTCCCCGACAAAGGGTCCCTTTCACAAACCTCCTAAAAAGTGCCACTGGGCGCTGGGAGCACACGGTCAGAGGGGACGAGATGAGCAGCACGACGCACAATTGCTTTTCTCCCAAGCGCCTACATAAAAGGGGGCATTTTACTGACGGCGTCGGGGAGCGCTGCCGCTCCATCCTAATGAGGCCTAATGCCGGCCGGCCCCACACGCGCGGAGCCAGCGAACCCGAGGCATGATTAGCAACCTCGAAACTTGAGGGATTTTAAGCAGTTTTGACTAGGCGTTGTATTCCAGCGTGAGATGTATCCAGGAGATCTATTACACCTGTCAGGCGAGGCCGGGGCTGCGGAGGGAGAGTCAAGCGATGCCCAGCGACGCTTGCTGTAATCAGATTTCCACATTGTTCGAGCAGATACGGTTCCCGAGCTCCCCAGCTGTCCTGCCTCATAAGCAAACGCATCTCCCACCGCCGCGGCGCTAACTCCATTCCCCGCGAGGCTGCGGAGCCCGGCGTTAACCCAGGAGCGCCATGGGGCCAAGGCTAACGCTGTAATGGAAAACGGGGAGACCGGAGCGATCCCCTTCCCCGCTGCGTCATCCATCATCGGCTCCAGCGGGGACGGCACAGCAAGCCCTGGGTGGCAGCCGGGGAATGCTCCCCCCAGCGCGGCCGAGAGCCCCTTCAGACAACACATCCCGGGGGGATCCACTTCCCAGCCACTCTCCCGACGTCAGCAATTTATAACAAGGCTAAAATCCCCAAGTCGTACACACATTATTGGGTTTTCTCCCTTCCTCTCTCCTGGACAAAGAGCTCCCTGGAAAATAGTATTTCCTTAAGAGAGATTTATACCCAACCTGTTCCTATCTCAGAGGCAGGACGCCGCCACCGAGGCGCCGAGCGCGTGCCCGTGGCTCATTTCGGCCACCAAAGCCGGGAGCCACCAGCGGCACCGGGTTCCTGCTGGCCCGGTCCTGGGCAAGAAGCACAGCACAGAACGCGCACCGGTCACGGCTGGTGTCGGGATGGGGGCACAACGCAAGGATGCAGGAGTCGCTGGCGATACATCCCTGCTGGTGGTGCAATAAAGTACGTAAGCCCTTATTTTTCTTAATTATTCCTGATATTTCACCCGCCCTGTTGTCAGCTTCCTCTGAGAGCTACGATAAATAGTGCTTCTCATCTCACATCCTTAGGGAAAGCTTGCTATTTATTCCTGTGATGGGCAAGACATCATGACTAATTAGGAAAAATGGTGGCCCGCTCGCCCCCCAGGGCGGGAGAAGCGTGTCATCACTTTCTGCTCGCGGGGAGACCGGCGGTTCTTCTCCCCGGGTGCCCAGCAGCTGCCCCTAAGGCATTTCTGTGCTGTGGGAGGGATGGGGAAGGGGTTCCTCCCTCCCCCGGGAGCTCCGTGTCCCCAGGCTTCCATAAGGGAGATTGAAATGGTAGAATAACGCCATTTTCCCTCAGGTGAGTGGTCATAGGCAGGTAAACGTATCGTCGGACATAGCGCCCAAGAGATAAGTTGTATTAAACAGTGGCGTCCCCCTTGGTGCCATTCAGCCCCCCCGCCAAGCCCAGGAAGGGCAAATACAAGCCCACAGTCCCTCCTCGGCGACGGCGGGATTCCTCCTCCTCCTCCTGCCCCGCCACCACACGCTCTCCCATCGCAACAGGGTAATTGAGATCGGCGCTGGAGAGGACAACTCATGTGGGAACTGCAAGTACTCCAGATTAAAAGTAAGGGAAATTAATTTCGAAGTTGCTATGACCACGGAAGGGAACACCACTCGCTGGAGCTCTTAGGTCTGTGCTAAGCAGCCGAAGGCACAGCGACCGCCTTCCTCCCCTTCCCTCCTCCCTCCCACCCCACACCAGCTGCGGATTCGCCCTCGTGCTCACGGCTGTCGCACACGGGGGTGATCCCCATCCGGAGGTGGGGGAACGGGGCTCAGGGGGGCCGGGGCTCCGCACCCCCCGTCCGAGCGGGAGGCGATGGGGAAGCCTGTTCCCAGTGAGGGGCGGCGAGGGCCGGGCAGAGCTGGAAGCCCTTGTGTTGGGAAAACCAATGAGGACAAAACTCCTGTCGTCACCGTCGCCTCCGCCAGCATCGCCCAGGATTCTCGCAATGCCTTGCACGCCGTTGTGGCGGGTGCAAGTTATTTGTTTGCAGACTCTGTCTTCTAAAGAAGCCGTCAGACCTAACCCAGGCAGCCAACGAAACGAGGGGGGTGGGGGGGGGGGGTAAGCTCCTCACAAATCGATGCAAAATAAGAAACCTCAGCTGGCAAACCTCCTAAGTGGAAGCGTACAACCACGCGTAGGCACACACGCGGCGCGGCCTCCCCCGCAGAGGAGCCAGCCTGGAGCAGCGCCCGGGTCCCGCGCACCAGCCCCGCAGCACTGGATTAACTGGGAGAGCGCCAGCCCCCGTTACGGGGGCAAAGCGGGGCACAGGCAGCCCCTCCTGCCCCGGCGACTCATTTCTCCAGGATTTCTCTCGGCTAACACGCCAAGGCTGCCGGCTTTGCCTGCAATCCCAGTGATTCTGCTCCGGCCTCACAGAGCTCCACGGGGGCGAGCAGCTTCTCCCCAGGGCTGGGAGATGGACAGGACAGGGCGGGAAAGCAGGAGAGACAGTGGTGTAGCCACCTCATTCCATCACTGCCTTTCCAAAAGCAGCTGGGATTGCGCTACCGCTGCTCCCGTGACCAGCTATGGCACATGCTGGTGCTGGGAACACGGGTTAGAGAGTGATACGACTTGGTTGCAATTCCCCATTATGCTGCTCGAGATGAGCGGAGGAGGATGCAGGGCGCTGCCATCCCGGTTTTATCTGCTGGAGCCTGGCGTGAAGGGCTAAGGGGGCCGGCAAAGCGCCCGCCACCGGCTGGAGGGCTGGGAAGGGTGCTGCAGGCCTGACTTTGGGTACTGCCCTTGTCCCTCTGGAAAGCACAAGCGTTCGACAGCAGTTCTGCGGGGCGGCAGCCATCGCAAGCTTTGGTCCGAAGGAGCCAGCCCTTGCAGCCAGGCTCCGCGAGCGCCGGGGCGCCCGTCCAGGGCCGGAGCCTCATTCACCGCAGCCGTCAGCGAGTGCCAGCCCGCAGCCGCTCCTCCTCTCCCCCAGCCATTCCGGCCTCAGCGCCGCTTCCCATATGCCGCCGTTATTCCCCATTCATAAAACCCCGCACCTCGGTCGCATCTCCGCAGAGACGCTGTTTACAGAAATAGTCAGGCATCAAGCCCTGTCTGCCGAGTATTTTCCAGAACGCAGGAAGCCTCCGAGAGTCGTGAGAAAAATATGGAAATGGCCTGGTTGGGGGCGCAGGCTGGCAGGAGGCAGGAAAATGTCCCTCCCTGGCTCCGGCACCTCAAACAAGCCGGGCCTCCCTGACGACCAGCTCGCTGTTGTCCATTTCTTAGGGACAAAGTGTCATGGCCAGCACCAAGCACCCGACCTGCGCCCGGAGCATCCCACACGCAAAGCTCCTGGAGCCCTGGGATGAAGGCAGCAGAAGGCGAGAAAACAGTTCCTTCCTTAGGGTGGGGAGGAAAAAAGGAGGAAAAAATGGGAAAGATCTGACCGTGCAGCATCCACAGACACTCCTCCGCTCGGCAGAGGCTGACGGAATTCCTGCTTGCAGATACTGTTTCTTACAGTAGCCCGGTAAATTAAATTAAAGCTATTTACTCTGTATTTACAGGCTTGCAAATAAATCTCAGAGAGCATTTTACTGAAAGAGGCAGGGGGAGGAGGAGAGAGAAAGAAAAGAGGCATTTTCTGGGCCAAATATAATAAACAAGGCCACAAACCTCCTCACGATTACTTATTAGCTAAGGGAAAAGGGAGCTGAGAGTTGGTACGCTTGGAATACCGCTACACAGAGCGGAGGAGAGCAGCGTTTCGTTCTCATTTGCAGGTAACAAGAAAGAAAAAAGCAAAATCTTCTTTTTTATGTCAGGAAAGAGCTCTCCTGAGCCCGCATCTCCAGCCTGTATTTGCGCTGCTACCTTCATTTTAACTGAGTGCTATGGGTCAATGGGAGCCCTTTCAAGTTGTAACTGCATGATCTGCCCAGCCTGTAATGGGAAGCTGGTGGGTTTTGTTTGATTTTTTTTTTTTTTTTTTTTTTGTTTAAGTGGCTGATTGAGTTCTCTTTGTTTTGTTTGGTGTGTGGCGCACAATGCAGCCCGCTGCATTAGCCAGGAAAATCAATAGCCGCTTCGAAGGGGAAATGCGGAGGGGAACGCGGGGACGGAGCCGAGGGGCGCGGGGAAGGGGGGAGGAGGAGGAGGGTGATGGGAGGTGGGGGGATCTGGGGGGCAGAGACCCTCCGGCCGGGCACGGCCTGCCCTCGGTACAGCCTGGAAGTGACAAAGCGATGCCCTGTTGTGACGGTGACGGCAAACTGAGCCTGCGGCGCAAACCCCGCTGCCGCCATGCCACGCACCACTGAAGCGAACAGACCCCTTCTCCTGCACCGAAACCCAGAGCTTTCCGTGTCTGAGCAAACTTCACACCTTCGAGGCGCCGGTTTGGCACACAAGCACGCAGTTTGAGTCATTTTCAGTTTAAAGCTTTAGGCTTTCTCCTGGGCCAGACCCAAAAGCGCCGCTCCAAGTCAAAGGCTGAGGTTTCTCCTCATTTACACCCTTTTCATACCCGCAGAAGCCAAAGGATGGGAGCTTTTAAAAGCCCGAGCCCCTCGAGACTGGCCAGGCCGGCTGTGGCACCGCGGTGCCATTTCTCTTCCCAGAGAGACGCTCGACCTCGGTACGCGCTGCACCGCCGGCCCCGTCTGCCAAGGGGGACACGGCCTGACCCACAGACACCACCCTACGGCCAGGAAACCCACGCACGTACTCGGGGCATGAAGGGATGAACCTTAAGCCGCACATCTCAACGTGCAGCCTGTAAATGATTAGCCTTGGCCTAATGAAGCTCAGATTTGCTGGTGATGCATTAACCGACAAATGTGTGGCCTTCCTGACCCCAAAGAGCTCCTTACTCCTGCATCGTCGGGTTTCCCAGGAAATCCGAGATGAAAAGCCCATCTTTTACAGCTGCCCCTCTCAGACTTGTGAGGCGCCGAGGCAGGTGACCCTGCGGTCACAGCGCAGGCTGCAGGCGCATCTCGGGTAAGGGGACGGCATTTTCCCCTCTTCCAGAGGTTCCCTGCAGCATCAGGGTGGGATGGGGCCGTATCCGTGTCCGTCCCCCCTGAAGCCCTGCACCAAGCTCGCTGGTGCTGGCTCCAGCAGAACCAACCCTGCCCCCCCCCAAAATGCTCCTTTCTGGTTCGGTTCAAACGAGGGGAGCCCGCTCCTCCTCTCCTCCCCTCCCCGTACCACATCTGGACACATGGAACGCCACCCGGTGTCCCATACAGGGCACGGGAGCAGTGTCCATCCCGTCTCCAGCAGCTGCTCCACCAGCAAGAACCCCCCAGCCCTCGGCTGCGAGCTGCATCCCCAAAACCGCAGCCCCCTCTTCCCCCTGGATTGTTTTGTACGAATACAAAGGTAGATCACTTGATTCCCAGCTTTCCATACCGGGCCGCTTACCGTGCCCCGCTTTCCTTTGAACTTCCCCTGCTCTGAAGGAAGAAGCCGGGCTAATCTATAAAAATATTTTGGGTGCTGTGTTTGGCAGCCCCGGATTTCTCCTTTCTTCTTGTCCTCCCCGATTGACACAGGTGTCTGGGAATAGTCTACATTGGATACCGGGATCATTAATAATGATGTAGCAGGCGCTGCTTGGTGCTTCGCCGCAGGGAGACGTCGCCACTTTAAACCTCCTCCTCCTTTGCTGGGGAGCAGAGGGGCTCTCCGGCGGGTTACGGGGGGCTCTCATCTGCCGGGGGATGTTTGTTAATCAGGCAGTGATCCGATTTGGTGATAATTAGGCTCCAGTAGCTGCCGGGCAGGGGCCTGGACCACGAGCCCGGCGAAGCAGGGCAGGAGTGGGCGACGCCAGGGATGCAGCCGTCGCATCCCTGTGCTCGGAGTGGGTCTGGAAGCGCTGCAGCACCCCCGGTAGAGGGAGGTGGGGGCAAAGCCGTGCCTCTTCCCCCCTCTAAGGCAGCGCGGGCTGGGGGAGGCTGGGAAGCAGAGGGAGCGACTGATGGCTCCCTGTCCTACGGTATTAAGTCCGCCAGCAAGACAGACTTGGCACCCCCGGCTTCCCTGGATGAGCTCAGCACATTCAGTAGCGCTAAAGAGCTTGTTAAGCAATCCCTAGGTTTTACGCTGACTTCTCCTGCAGCTCTTCTGGATGGAGGCAGAGCTGGCGCCCGTCCTGAAAACCCGGCGTCACTCTTGGCTCCGCGCTCCAGCGAGCGCCGTGAGCTCCCCGCCCGCCGCGGAGCGCGGCACAAGCCCTCGCAGCCCGCCGAGGGCACGCCGCGCTGGCGCCTGCTAGCCACGCTGGCCCTCCGGCTACCGGCCGGGCACGGCCTCCCAGCCGCGGGCGTGCAGCTTAGCCTCATTCAGCCACTCCCTCAGTGTGTAGTAAACAAGGCGCTGCCATAACAGCCAGTGTTTACCACACTCCACATGTATTTACTACCCCGCACGGGCTGATGGGTTATCGCTCGCGCTGCAGGGAGGAAAGATGGTGACCCCAAACACTTGCATCCAGGCGGGAGGCGTAGGCCCGCGCCCCACGCGGGCATTCCCAATGCTGACATCTCGAGCAGGAGCGGGCAGGGAGAAGGAAAGGCCGTTTTCTGCTGGAGACACGGCGGCAGGCTGGAAACCTCCCCCGGATTTGCAGGGATGCGGCTCTTTCCACCGTTGGTGATGCATAATGCAGGGGCCCCGCTGCACGGGGCGGCGGAGCGAACAGCCTCATGGAGAGGTTGTAATCCAAGCTTAAGGACAAACAGCTGGTGATTAAACAACAGATGGGAAGGAGGGAAAAGGGGACAGATTTCTTCCCCCTTCCCTTTTTTTTTTTTTTAATCTATTCCCCTTTCAGAGGCAGACAGCAGAAGAGAAGGGAAACCCCCCAAGTGCACACTCAAAAGCAAAGGACGGTTTTAATTTGCACAGATGTTAGGGAACGGAGCATCTCCAACAAAGTGCTACAGCCTTTGGGGAAAACATGTACTCAAAAATAAAACTCTGCCTTCCTCTTCTCTAAATCCCTGCGAAAGGCCAGAGCTCCCCAAAACTGTGAATTCTCCCAAGCTGAGGCAGAGCCTGTGCTAGCAAATAGGGTTTGCCCAAAGGAGCCCGCCTGTCTCAGCCCCGATGCCTCATCCTTCAAGAGGCAGAAGAGCACAGAAACCCCTTCCCCGCCTCCAGATCCGCAGCAAGTACCAGCATTCGGCAAGAAAAAAGAAAAAAAGGCTGAAATTCTGGGAGAAGCAGGACGCCCTCAAATGAAAGGCGGGTACCGCTCCCCTGCCCACGGCCCTGCCCCAGCGGCCTCCCTTTGCGGTCGCGCGAGAAAGGGGGAGAACAAAGTCAGCGATGGTCTTAGTTTGGGGTTTTCCCCCTTTCCCGTAAAAAGAGGCCTCCTGTGCAAATGAGCACTATAACAGAGTATGCAAGACAGGCTTCCCTTTGGAAATGGGAGATTAAAGTCGAGGGATCACAGGAACACATGCAGAAAGCAAGGCTGCCGCTTCTTCCCCAATTATTGTGCACTCTCTGCTCTATTTTGTTGACCTCGCACATTTCAATCAGGCTTCAGCACATTCTGCCTTCACCTGCTACGAATCAAAACCTGGAGGGCTCAGATCTCCCTGCAAAGAATCCCTTTGATAAGCTTGTTACGGATGCCAGACAGCTCGGGTTTGGCGGGGAGCTTTTGCAGAACGCCATTGCAAATTTATGTCGTCACCCAGGAAAGTTGCGGAATTCACTTGGCAGTGGGTGGGAAGGGAGCGGAGCCCAGACGCCGCCTCATTTGCCGCAGCTCCGGGGAGGAGCGCGCTCCCCCAGCCCCGAGCCGAGAAAAGAAATCAAAACACGGAGAAAGCGGGGCGCTCCGCGCAGGGCTGAAGCCAGAAACATACGGCGTTTCCACCACGTTTGGCTTGTCGGGCACCCAAGGATCTCTGCTGCTGCTCGCTCTGCCCGGCTTTAAGGCACCCCCAGCCCCGTTCTCTGGGCCAGGTGACATCCCTCCTGCCATCATTCACCCATCTTCCCACGTTGCGACCAAATACTGAACAGTCACTACACGCATTATATCAATTTGCCTAGCGGGAAACCGTTATTGGAGGCAAATGAGCGTCCCACAGGTTTTGCCGGGCTTTTTCTTTAGGCTCCTAAAGTTGCGAGCAACTTATTTCTGCTCCTAAGGCAGCCCTCAACAGCCGACTCTCCCGCTCTGCTGGGTAGCGGAGAGAGGAGAATGGAGCCTGACACCCTCCCACAGCTTCTCTGCTCCGTGGAGGGTCGTTTAACCCCCTTGCTCCATCCATCAGCAGTTTTTCCTCTCATTGACTAGGGGCAGGCTCTCCTCATCCTGCTCGGAAGCGCAATGGGAACTGGTGGGTTTCGGAAGGGTTGAGAAGCCCTTAGAGCCATTCCGTCCTGGTTTTCTCCCAAAGGCAGCGAGTCAGACAAGCTGGTTTATAGGCACAGGACGGCTCCCTGCACCCACCCCTGGCTGCATGGTGCCGTGTCCAGTGTGTGTCCCCCGCTCCGGCTCCCCGCAGAGGGGTGGGTGTCCTGAGCATCCCTGCCCCACATCCCTGCCCCGCTGCTGGGATCTGCCCCCCCCGCTGCTCGCTTTCCCTCTGCTCGTCTCGTCCATGGGACAGACTTTATTTTTGCACTGAAAGACAAAGCCGGATTTTATGTTTTTACATGAAGGTAGATGCCGGCTGACAGAGTCTCCACAGTAGTGCGGAAAGTCAGACCCTCCGGCGCTGGGTGGGATCACCCCGCGCATGCAAACTCCTGGCAGTAATTGGAAACAGTCGCTGCCGCGGCTCTGCAGAGCCTCGGGGGCACCGGGAATGTTTTCCTTCCCCCCCCAGGGCCGTTTCACGGAGCTCCAGAACCAGAGGCTGGAAGAATTTAGTAGAGTTCACGACCTCCGCAGCCCAGCAAACCCAGCAGCCCGGGCATTTTTGTGTACTGAATCACTTCTTACCTGACAGGACTCGCACCCTTCAACCCTTTCTTCAAAGAACTGCTAAATTCTTTATTTAGCTGCAACGCGGAGTCCCCGGCCTGAGCAGCGCGCTACCCCTGGACTCGTTTGGAGCAGCTCGCTCCGATAATAAACCCAAGCTCCGGGCAGAGCTCGTGGATGCTCCGGGCAGAGCTCGCGCCCCACACCCTCAACTTAATTTGTGGCCTGTTCTCGTGCCGAATTCAACCCCGACCGAGCACGGCGACCCTCGGCAGCCCTCGCCACGCTGCTCCGTTCTGAGGTCCCCCCCCAAAGCCTGGCGACAAACCCTTGTTTCCCACAGCCCTGGGTGAGATCGCAGGGTAAGGGCAGCACCCTTAGGTGACGGGCACGTCGCCTGGTTTCGGGAGCGGGAGAGCAGCACGGGCGCGCCGGAGCCTGGCAGGCAGCCCCGGGCGGGATGCTCGGACCCGCGGTGCCAGAGAGGCTGCCGCAGCGCACCCGCGCTCCCCAATACGGAGCCCGCACACACAAACAACAAATATTTAGCTACAGGGTGGCCGTTTTCCAAGCCCAGCGTTTCCTCCGCAGCCACGGCAGCGGCTGAGCCTGGGGCCGGCTCAGCACGGGGTGCCAGGGTGGGAGCAGGGGGACCTGCCGTCCCCGCAGCATCCCCCCCGCACAAACAAGGCGCAGGGTTGTTCTGCTTCCCAGCCTCCAAGACCATATGGAGCTGAGGCGTGATTGCATTATTTCTACTGTACTGCAGCAGAACTCCACAGAAAGCTGTAATAAACTGCTCCCTGCCTGTCCCTCGGCACAGAGCAGGGGGAAAAAGAAAAGCAGCCGCTCGGCAGAAGCGCGCTTACGGAAGCCGTGCTCCTGAAGATGAGCTGCGCTCCGCGAAGCCAGGGCTCCAGGGCCCGGAATCACACCTTTCCACAAGGCTGGATGATGAAATTTCTATGTGCTTTCTCCTCTCCGCTCCCTCCCCTTTCGGGATGACTAGGTTTGTGTCTGGCCTGTTACAGAGGATGATGGGATTTAGTATGGGCTGGCCTGGGAAAGCCATAAAGAGAGAAGAAAAAGTGAATTCGTATGGCATCCGCGTAAACAGGGCCCACTGGTGTGCCCAGATAGCGCCAAAGAACAGCGTGGATGCTGCTCTTGCCTCTCCCCCGGCACGGAGGGTGTCAGCGCGGGATGACTTTCAGTTTGTCTTCTGTAGCCTTAAGAAAAAAAGCAGGAAAATCACAGACTCCCTATAGTTTCCTGCTGTATACTGCTATAACGTATAGGACCCGCGTAAAGATGGCTAATTCAGCTAATACTTCAGCTCCGGCCCCTGCTGAACGGGCAATATCAGGCTGCAGGGGCAATGAAAATCCCAAGACAGACACAAAGACGGAGACAGTTGTTCCCAACTTCGACATAACTTTGCTTCAGCCACAAACACGGGTGCCAAATGCCGGAATAAGCCCTAAACTTGCAGATGGCCCTGTATGAAACGGCTTTAAACTCAGCTTTCCCGGTTCTCTCTGCCCAAAAACCCCCATTCAGATCGAGAGAAAAGGCATTGCCAAAGCCAGTCGGAGGAAGGGATGCTTCAGTAAATGGGATGCGGGAGCCAGCTGACGGTTCCAAGTCCTCCTCCGAGCAAGCAAGCTGCTTGCAAACAGATTTGTAAGTAGTGAGGGAGGAGAGGGGAAAAAAAAAGGAAAAATCTGACAAGTTACTCATTCAGGAGACGTTCCAAACAGCCAAGCTACAAATCTCTCTACACTCTGCAACACACAGCAAAAACCTCTAGTGTTTCAGCTGAGGCTGGAGGCAGGAGAAACGTCAGGACCCTCCGAGAGGGCAGTGACACGCGGGGAACGGGACAAAGAAGGGCTGGAAATGGGCAAGATGAGTCCCGTCCTCTGTGCCCTCAGCCCGTCTCGGCGAACACCCTCAGATTTCTGGCAGCGCCTCCAAAGTCCTTGTTCAACCTCGGGACCGCCTGAGCGCAGCAACCACAGCGGCTGGACCCCCCTCCCGCCCCGGGGACGGGGCTTTACGAGGCTGTGGCCCGCACCAGAGTTATTGTGCTGTGCTAAATTTATTGGTACTATCTCACCTCATTAAATGCTTAAATAGACCTGACAAGACAGAAAAATGGGACTTTAAGAAAAAAAACCAAGAAGGAAGCCGGTGTTGGCACGCTCCGAGTCACCTCTAGCGTGGCAGCCAGCTCTTGAGGAAAGGACGGGGCGCAGCACCGCGCGCGGGGGGGTCACACAGCACGGCGGGACATCCCGGAGAGCCCCGTCCCGGCAGGAGAAGGCTCTGGCACCACTCTTTAAAACCCCGCTTGCCAGAGGGACACACGCCGCTCAGCCCGAGGATGGAGAGCGGAGGAGACGGGACCCGTCCTGGCCAGGCTGCCAACCCCGGCCTAGCGCGAGCCGAGGCCCTGCTCCCCACGGGGCCACCAGCACCCACCCCCTCGCAGCGGCTACTCAAGGCCTTCGGGGAAGCTTATTTAAAGAGCTCCTTCTTTCTGTACTCTTGACCTTGGCTGCAGTTACCTGCCTGTTTCACGCCGGCGCCTCGTCTCTGCCGAGGATGCGAGCGCCGGGGCCGGCAGGAGGGAGACAGCCAGCGCCACACGGCTCCGCTTTCCCCGCTCCGAACGGGCATAACACCGCACTTAATTTTGATTTAGTGGGACAGCTACAGTATAATGGCTGCGGGAGACCATTATCCTGTGACAATGTTCTGTTCCACTGTTATTGCTTCATTAATTAAGTACCAATTGACTATTAATTGCGGGAGATATTTATTATGGGAGAGAACCAGTTACCAAGTAGTTAAAGGTCAATAAGAGGTTTAGCTCAGCAGTTGCTATTTACACACACCCTCTCCATCCCCACGGTGCTCAGGGGACCCCGGGCGCCCACAGAGGTGACAGCATCCAGTTGCCGCGGTCCCTCCCGCATCCCGAACGGATGGAGGCGCGAAGGGCCAGGAGCCCACCAGCCGCTATTTCACCCCTGGAGGGAGGATTATAACAGCAACGGAGGGAAAGCTGCCTGGCAACAGAAATAATGATCCTCTACCCCCTGGTTGGGATGCGGGGCTGGGATCTGATCCCGAAAACATGGAGGCAGGGCAGGAATTCCGGCATCCCGCAGGCTGCGGGTGCCACCGGCCCCCCGGCGCAGCGCGGGACGGGCAGATGAAGTGCCTTGCCCTCCTCGCACAAAGCCCGCAGCTGCAGGGAGCAATGAAAGCGGAGTCGTGCATCCCCAGGCGGTGCTCAGCCCGCTGGAGTCTCTTCAGGAAAAGATGCGCCTGAAATCTTAGGAGTGAATTGTCACAGAAGGATTTTTATCTGCCTTCGGAGACCCATCGCTCACTCGCGCGGGCTCCTGCAGCACCTGCCCCACTCCAGCGGACACACTCATGTGGAAAACGCCAGCAAGACGCCTCCGATGGGCGCAGACGTCATTGTCACACACCAAACGGCTCCCAATTTAAGTGACAAGCCATGCAAATTCCAGCTAATTGATACTGGGTCGCATTTTGCACTCTTTAGGTTGCTCTCCGCCTTTAAAACGTACTTTAAAGTGACTGCAGGCTAATGTGTCTCGAACCTGAAAGGAGCTTCGGTTAGGAAGAGACTGCTTTTCCCACAGAAGAACTCAACTCTTACAATGACAGGGAGATTATCTGAAGAGACCTTCGCTCTCATTTAACAAATTAAATGACTCGATTTTCAGGAGTTCAGCATCTGAAGTACTACGCTGTTTTTGAAAAATCTGGCTGTAAATGTCACCACGCTGGGCCCTTTAGAAAAACCTGACTGCAGTAATGGCTGGGAACTTTTGAAACCCAAATCCGGCGCGCTGTGGAAGCGCTGACCCTAAACCCCCCCTATTCAGGAGCAGACACCCACCTTTGGATGCGCAATTTACTCGCTGCCTTCATTTCTATTTAAAGTGAAAGCATTATAGAAGGAGGAAAATACCCAAAGGGCTGAGCCGCCCCCTCTCCCCTTCACGCCTGAGCCCGCAGCACCCGACCGGCTCCCACGTCCCGCATCCGCCGCCGCCTCCTCGGAGCGCCCGCGGGAAGGCTCTCACCCCGGGGACAGCTCCAGGAATACCGATCCAGGGCTGTTCTACACGGCTTATTAACGCCGTCACGGTCCCTGTGTAAGTTCATTGTGCAGAAACAGAAGGTGCCCTTTCAAAGCGACGCCGAGC
This sequence comes from Alca torda, assembly GCA_008658365.1. Lineage (NCBI taxonomy): Eukaryota > Metazoa > Chordata > Aves > Charadriiformes > Alcidae > Alca > Alca torda. The sequence continues at coordinate 7,649,450 of CM018093.1, read as the reverse complement.
ACTCTCCGGTCCCCCAGAACGGGCTAAATAACCTTCCTGCAGTTTATTTCCAAAGGAAGGTGGAGGGAAGGCGGTGGGAAGGCGGTAGGGGAAAATCAGACACCTTGCTCTAGCTCATCCCTGGCTCCGCGCCTACCCCAGGAGCCCTGTCTGCTCAGCCAACTGGCAAGAACAAGCCATTAGGGCCATCAGCGCTGCGGAGGCGACAGCCGCCGAGGGGAGAGCCGGAGCCTCCTTCCGTCGCACGGGATACATACATCACACAGGATCATAGGCATTAACACCAATCCAGCTCAGTCCTGGTTTGGGAACTGGTGTCGCGTGCAGCGGAGAGGCCAGGAAAAATAAAAGTCAGAGGATGAAAGCAGAAGAGACCAGCTTGCCTCAGGTTTCAGCCTGAATGCGGAGCCTTGCTTCGCGTTCTGCATTTGTAAGGGCTTTGGGGCAGGGACAAACCTCTCCCTGCACAGGCAGGGCACTCGGCATCTCATAGAATCATGGAATGGTTTGGGTGGGAAGCGACCTTAAAGGACACCCAGTGCCACCCCCTGCCCTGGGCAGGGACACCTCCCACCAGCCCAGGTTGCTCCAAGCCCCGTCCAACCTGGCCTTGAACCCCTCCAGGGATGGGGCAGCCACAGCTTCTCTGGACAGGCTGCAATCCCTGCAATCCTGGCAATCCCTCCGCTGCCCCGGGGAGGGGGACAGGGCAGAAGGGAGCAGCCGCCCCCCCAGCCCAGCCCCCCGCACGGAGCAGCCTCAGCTCCTCCGTTGGGCTGCAGCTGCCCAACTTCCCCTTCCAGCCGCAGGCTGCTCACTTCTGCCTTCCCAGGGCTCGCTATTATTATCTCCGAGCTTTGCAAACGCCTCGCATGCCTTCGGCCCGGGCCCAGCTGGACCATGCAGCCGAGGAGGGGGGCTACGAGGGAGACCCAGTCATCTGGGAGAAGAGCGGCCTCGCATCTGGCCCCCGCTGTGCTGCTGACCCCCATCTGCCCCCAGTCCTCCCCCCTTGGCGCTTCACCTGCCTTTCTTTAACACCGGCAGGGAATCCTGCTAAAAAAAGAGCTCCAGGAATTCTCAGCATCGCTGGAGATACGCCCTCAGTGCGGGAGAGGAGGACGCCTCAAGGCTCCCGGTCCAGACCGTCCCCCCCCCCGGCCCTTCCTGGGCTCCCGCAGCCCCGACCACCCTTCGCCAGCGCCCCAAAGTGACACCCGAGCGCGCAAATCCTCCCTTAAAACCGGGAATTGAATATGCAGAGAGCGAATTCTTTACAAAGCGCCCTGAAAAGCAGCCGCATGCTGCAGGAAAAAGGGGAGTTTCGCGTATCGAACAATAATAGCAAGATATTATCAATGTAGGGCTGTGATTGTGCCATATAAAAAATAAAATACACACTGGTTAATCAAAGCACTACAGACACTTTTAAGTAATCCCAACTCCGGCTTTGCATAACTCCATATACTGCCAGCAGCACTCCTGTCAACCACAAGAGACCATCATATACATCAAAAATTCTCCTTTAAATTTATTTTCTGTAAAGATTGGTCTTTTGAACTGCAGTGGTGGAAGCTTAAGGGTACAAAAATCTGCCTTTTTTGTCTCTCCCTCTCGCGGAGGATGCTGATCTGTGGGGAAAGTGCTGCCACAAGCTTCTGTGCCTTGTCAAGATACCCGTCCTTTTCATGCATCGCTTCTCTTATCAGCCACTTCATTAAGACATTAAAAGAAAGAAGGTGAAGGAAGGTTGTGCGGCAGGAAAGAGGCAGCGCCAGGCTTCCTCCTCCTTGAAGGCGGCGTAACAACTGCCTGCCTTCCTTCCAGGAGCCCGGCTTAGCCGGGAGCCGGAACATCACCCGGCGCCTGGAGCCCCGCGCTCCTGCCTGGAGGGTCCCCAAAAGCTGGCCAGGGGGGAGCAGCACCTGGGGGGGATGTTCCAAGGGATGCTCCGGGACAGATCCCGGCTCCGCGCCCGGGACGGTGGTACCCTTGGGAATTTTCCAGCCCGGCGGAATTAACTGCTGGGATAATAAAGCGGCCCCAGTACATTAATTAGCATGCGAAAAAGGGGTTTCTGGTTTTATCGTCCAAAAATGCCAAAAATAGTTACGGCCTTAAGGCAACGTGCGGCCGGCTGGAAGCCCCGGGCGTTGGAGGGCTTTGTGCTCAGATGTGGGAACTCTCCGGCAGATAAAAGTGGGACATCACTGCCTCGACTTCCCTGAAACTCCGCTTTACACGCAGCGCTCTCCACGTCGTCAAAGAACTTCATAAAAGTGAAATTAAATACTTACACTTCCCCTGTGAGACATCAAAGCCGTACTTATCCTACAAGTGGGGAAACCAGAGCTGGAGGCAGAGCCAAGACCAGAATCAGAGGTGTGTTTAAGAACATGCACCGACACATGCCCATTGTAAACATCTAGGATGGATGAGCCTTTAATGTGCTCTACAAAGCCTTAAGCACACTGAAAACCTGCTCCATCCCGGGGTGTGTTACCAAAGGCATTCTAAAAAAAAAAAAAAAAAAAATCTAAAATCTGTTTCAACTTTTTTTGTGCAGGACATGTTTAGTCTGGACAAAGAGATGAAGCGATTTTCTCCTGCAGTAAGTGGGAGGCAGAGGCGAGGCCGCAGCAGCGCCAGGCTCCCGCCTGCTCAGAGCTGCCGAGAAGAGCACGCCGGCCGGGAACGCGGCAGCCGCTTTGCCCGGGGAAGTCCCTTCAGGAAAAGTGAACGCCCAAACCGGGCTCTGGAGGTCAAGGTGCAGGACCGCGACGGGGCAGAGCCCGGGGCGAACGCCCACAGCCCGGCCCCGAGATAAACCTGCGGCGCTGCCTTGTTTTCCAGCTCCCGCTGGAGGAGACGAAGAAGCGGCTTCAGTTTATTAAAACCTCAGCTCCAGTTCCCAGTAGGTGATCCAGACTCCCCAGCGTAACAAGTGCATTAAGGGGGGTGGGGGGAGAAGGCACGTCCCGCCACGTGTATTTACCGCCTTTAATAATTCATCCTCGCCCAGGCAGCCCGGCTCGCGCGCGGTCCCTCAGAAAGCAACCGCCTTTCCGACTGCACGGATTCTGCTAATGTCTTCATAAAAGGTTCTCAACCAGACCTCCCCTCCACATCAACTGCACCAAAGGAAAACTAATAGCTCCAGCTGGCGCTCATTGAAAAGTCACTTAATATTTCACAATGCAGGGAGCTCGGTTTAATGGGACACGTTGTTTTTCCCTAAGCAGTTGGAAAACCCCTTGACATCATATTAATAATGTCAAGTTTTATCGGCGCTCTGATTTGAAATGATATTAAACTTTTCAGACTGTCTCGACTGAAGTAGGAAGCTGTTAAGATGCGGACAGTTTGGATAACTGGAAAAATAATAGGTCTTGCCAGCCACTTCTTCCAAACTGTGGGGGAACGGTGTGAAAATCAGGAATTGGGCATTTCTCCTCTACGCTAGCTGGCTGGGAAACGCCATTCCTCCATAGGAACGCTGGCTCGGGGCGGAGGATGCCGTGCCTAACCTCCGGCCAAGGTAACACGAGCCATTTCTGCAGCAGTTGCGATGCAAGCACAGCTGCGTATGGGAGAAAACACCTTTGTTTTCGAGCTCTAGGAGCGATACAGAAGAGGGGGAGGAGGATGAGTTACGCAGACGAGCCCGGCAGCGCTGCAGCCCCCCGCGCACCCGCATCTCCCCTCCGCCTCAGACCCAGCGCTGCTGGAACATCCTCTCATACGCCTTCTGTGCGACTCGCTCACGCGGTCTCCTTCCCCGACATTCAGTCAGGCCGAATTACCTTCTGCAGTAAGTAGCCGCACGTGGAAAAAAAGAAATAAGTCTGCTAAATGTGCGACAAACTGGAAACTCGCGTATTATTTTCACATACACGTTTCCAGCTTGCCTGCTGTCAAATGACTCTTCATTACCAGTTTATTCTGGACCAGTGGCTTAAAAAAAAAAAAAAAATCCAGTTTTGACAACCAAATGCTGCTCAGTGCACCCGAAGGACGGTATTTTAAATTGCACCTTTCGTTTTGCGTGACATGAAATGGTGATATTGCGACTGGGTTTATCGGGAGGTGGGAGCAGCCCCTCCCCAGGTCCAGTCGACAGCCTCCGGAGCTGATGGAATTTACTTTGCTCCATTAAGACAGTGCATGACTTCGCTATGGCTGCTGCATGCCAAGCAGCCGGCGAGCTCAGCCGCTCTGCGCAGAGGCTGTGCCTGCGCCCGGGAAGCTTATTCAGGGCATAAATCATCCTTAGACCATGTAGGCAAGCCTGCTCTTCCGAGCTCCCAGCCGCCGCGGCTGCGGCTCGGGTTGCATCTCAAACCAGCTTCTCTACAGAGACGGAGCGGACACCCCGCGCCACCCTGCAGGAACGGTCCCTCTGGCCACGCGCTTGTTTCTGATCTGATTTTTAGAAGGTCTTATGGAAGTAATGACGCAGTTACAGGCACTTTCCCCAGTACGGGTCTTTTTGCTGCTCTTCAGACATGCCCACGGTAAGGCCCTACCTCAGCGCTCCCTTGGCCCGAAGCTCCTCAGTGGGTATCGATCCCCGGGACCTGCCCCGTGGATGCAGCCGCTCCCCACATCCCTCCCCGATATCCCACCTTCCCAGCGCCGTGCCGTCCCCAGCCGCCCCTCTGCTTCAGTTAGAAGCTCGAAAAGGCAGCCTCTCGCTTCGACTGTTTCCCACAGCCACGCTGTAAATCTCATTTCAATCATGGTTTTCCACTTTAGCAGGTGAATAGGCCTATCCTCGCCGACAGAATGGCCAAGGAGGAAACTCCAGCTCGGTTTGGGTGATGTACAGGACAAGCTTAGCTTCCCCCATGCAGATTCTGGCCTTTACTCCCTGTCAGATTTTATCAATTGGCAATTAACAGTATAACAGACATCCCTGTAAAACCCCCTTTCCAGCGGTGCCTGTTTAAGAACCCTGAGCACTCTGCTTGCTGCTGTGCCGAAACTGCCGCCTTCCACTCGCTCGGCAACGTCACCTCCCTCTTCCCGCATCCCTCCCCTGCGCTGCCCGCCACCCTCTGCTCGGAGCACTGTCACCGCCCTCGCCGCGGGCACCGACGCGAGGTCCCACGCACACCTACTGCCATTGCTCACAGGGTGCCACCGCCAAGGGGAGGCAAGAGACCCGGGCACCCCCGATGTGCGGGTCTGAACGCATCGGGCAGCACTAAAACACACAGCGGAGGACAAGGCTGGCTGGTACCGAAACTTTTCCAAAGCCACATAAGCCAGGGAGGCGTAACGATCGCTCTCGGGGGGTTTCGGGCCCGATAAGGCCAGCAGCAGCAGAAGGTCCCAGATAGATGCTGTATACCAGGCATCATCCCATTAATTGGGATGCAGCATGGACTGCAGCGTCTTCAGGTTTATACACAGGCAGAGCCGCTGCTGTTACCAAATTTATACAGCCTCCTTCGCCGGCACTGTGCCGCTCCAGAAAATTAAACAAACTCGCGCTCGGGGTGGGGGGGCAGAGTTATAAATAAGCAACTCGCCCGCTCGGGAGGTTGATCCCGCGCCGCATTTAGGCGGGAGATAGAGGGAACTCCCCTCGCTCTGCCCACGGGGGGCTCAGAGCCGCTCCCCGCACGGCAGGGGCTCGGCTCATCCCTGGGGGGCTCGCCCAGGCAGCAAGATGCACCGCGGCACCCCCCGCAGCACCCCAGCCCTGCAGAGCCGGGGATGAGTTGGTCCCCTCAGGCTGTCGGCAGATGAGCTCGAAGTCAGCCCAGCCCCCCCCAGCCCAGCCCCCAGCTCCTCCGGGGGAGGCAGAGGGTGCAGGCCCCCCGGCAGGACCGCGTTAGAAACCCCACGGGATGGCTGGGAGGAATCTCATCCCGTGCAGACGACGACGGCATCAAAACCAAATGCGTTCCCAGAGAAGTTCAGTACATCACAGCGGTACAAGAGAGAAGTGTTATTAAGAGTCTGAGGTTAAGAAAAATTACTGTTATTTGGTTTATTTAAAGCCTATTACATGTTGTTTATCAGGGTAAAAGTTAAAAGTTCGTCTCGGGTTGCGCCAGAGGAGCGGCGGGGATTTTCACAAGTGGCTCGTGAGGTTCAACGTCCAAACTAAAGCGCTTCCAACAGCATTTTTAGGAAGTATTTAGCATGCAGCCCCCGAAGGTCAGGCTTTGCTCAAATGGCTCCGTTTCAGACATTAGACTTGACGTCGCCGGTCTGTTTGCAAAGTCTTGACCTGTAGTTTCGAATGAATCGCGCAGCCCGGCCTCCCCGCCCGCAATCACCGGCGCAGGCAAACCCGCCCATTGGCGCTATTAGACCGGGCAAACAAACAGTTTTAGTTACGTACATCAGGGTTTACGCTCGCGAACGACCGCAGGTACCAAGCCATGCGTGCAGAGTGGGAAGCTGATTTATGAACGCGTCCTCTGAAATTAAGCTAAGTGCAAATGAAAAGAATTTCGCAAGCGCTCCTTTAAGTGCCTGAAAATGTAATAGGGCCCAGGGCTGTTTGGCTTAAGAACAAAATAAAAACGCTTGCCTTGCCGGATTGCGTTCTACGGGTGCGAGGGGAATAAAAACCCACCTCCAGGAAGTTCTTACTGGGGCTGGTGGGTTATTCCCCGCACAGCAATATTGGAAAGTGTTCTGAATCATCATTATCCTAAACACCGGCATCTTTTTTGGGGAACCGTGGGCCACAGGCGAGGGGTTTGGGAGAGAAAACGGACCCCGAGCATGTTCTTGGAGTAACTCGGTGGAAGCGGTGAGTTACGGGTGCCCTGGCAGAGCGGCGCGGGCGGCGCGCAGGGGACGGGACCAGGCGACCGAGGGCTTTTCTCCAAGCGCCAACACCACGAATACTCTTCCATCCCTCCCCAGGCGGCTCGGGCGGCCCAGCGGCTCCCCGGGCACTCGGCAGCCCCCAGCACCCCGGCCGGCCAGCAGAGCACCCCGGCCGGCCAGCAGCAGGGTGTCCCCTCCGGGAGGGCACCCCGCGGTGGCCCGTTGCGGGATGCTCCCGCACAGCCTCTGTGCCGGCGTCGGTTTCAAGAGCCCCCGACCTTTAATAATCATTTCTGCTGTTATCTGAACACTTCCTAATTCATCCCCTTCTGTCCCTGAAAATCTAAATCCTATTTAAGTTAATGCCCTTCATTTTCATTTATAAAGACAGATACAAAATAATTATTTCCTATCTCTGCTGTTTCCTTATCTTCTGTCCTAATAATTCCTCGCTGTCTCTCTTTCATCATCTGTCTGCCGTACAAGAAACTTTTCTGTTAGTTAAAATATTCTGTGTGTTCATTTTCCTCCTCTTTCATATCTCGCCGCTCCTCTCCCCCTACCTGCCCTCGCTCCCCCCTTCCCCGGGCCTGCCAGTGCTTTTCATGCTCACCCTTCACACTGATCTTCACATCTCTCCGGTGTTTGGATTTCAGCGTGCAATTTTATATGCAAATTCCAGCAGGCCACCTCTTCAGTCTCTGCCTTTGATATCCGAGTAGCCCTGCCTGGCTGGAGTGTTTTGCATAAGTGCCGGCGGGCTCCGAAGGACGGCTCCATCCTCGCCCCTGATGAAAGCGGCGAGGCGAGCGGGAACACGTGTCTCCTGGTGACAATTTGATTAAAAGAAAATCAAGGTGTTTTGCGCGGGAGACCGGCCCTGCCAACGCCAGAAGAAAGAGACCCCGTCCTCCGGCAGACAAGGGCACGGGTTTTGCCACGGAGCCGGCAGCTGCCGCCAGACACCGGAGACAAGGGGCCGGCAGGGCTTCAAGGGGCCGGGGGCTCTGCCAGGCACCAGAGGGTCCAGCCACCCGCCAACACCCACCTTCACCTTCCTCCCGGCAGCCCCACAGCGCCGGGCTCCTCGCTGGGCTTGGCCAAAGCACCCGCATCAGCGGTTTATAGTGACCGAGCATCCTCTTTATCAGCCCCATCCTCATCCCCCACGTCAGCCCGGGCGCACGCGAGCCCTTCGCCCGTGCCCAGCACGCACACACAGCATCCTGCATCCCCCCAGTCCCATGGGAATCACAGATATGGGCCCTGGTGGAGCCAAATCACAAACGCCAACAGCCCTCGTCGCTCCAAGTCTCTAAATCAACACGGCAACGCTCCAGAGCTTGCCTTTGGTAGATGCCTTGCGAGCCGCCTTCCTCGCGATGGTTGTGCTTGTTACATCCCACTCCACGGCCGCACAAATAAAAGCTTGTTGGGTGTGTTGCGTGTCTATATACGTTTATTAGATCTCTTTTCTCTCCGTATATATTGTCAGCCCTCGGCACGGTCTGTTTGTTCTTTTCCCGCATAGCGAGTTACTCTTACATTAGCTGAAGAGTGTTTATGTGTTCGCAATCAAAAGAAATAGGATTGTAAGTGTTCAAAAATTGACAGCGGAGCTCTGAGCATCTGAGATTCCCAAAATGCATTTCTAACGGCATTTCCCCGAGAACGGCTTAAGCTTTGCTTATTCCTTCAGACCTCGGAAAATATTGCATTCTCGGCGCCCTTCTCTACAACTCGTCCGGCTTCCCAAAGATGGGAAAGTTGACTCAAAATCCTTTAATTGCGGGCAGAACTTCAGATCCCTGGTAATTGTTCACGGGAACCGTGTCGCTCCGGCAAGAAAAGAACGAGCTCAGTCTTATGCTGTCTAGCACAGAGCGATCGCTTCTGATAAATAATTTTGACTAGTGACTCATCAGCAGCCTATGGAGGAAGTATATATTTAAACCTGCACAGCTTAAACAATTGTTAAAGATGTCAGTTTATCGTGCCGACAGCTTTTATTGAAAGGAGGAGGAAAATATCATTTTTTAAATTAATGAGTGCAGACCTTATCTCGGTCGCTTTTACCACACTGTATTTTGGAAAATACTCTTGTATTGTTCACAACGGCTTCTCTTTGTTGGGCCCGCACGCCAACAGCCGCATTTCAAAAGACTTCATAAACAGCAACCAGCAAAACCTGGGCGCTGGGAGCCGCAAAAGCAACGAAATGCAGGAAGATTGATTCGCTTGCCCAAAGTTACATTAAATCAGGGCCAACTCGTGAGCAGAACCCAGGTCCCGGCTCCCCCCGCTGCAAGCCTGGACCGTTCGTGTGTTGCCCCAGATAAAGGAGCTCCCAGGGCCGTGGAGGGAGGCAGCCCCCCCCAGCACTGCCCCCCCCCCGGAGCATTTCCCTGCACATTTTACCCAGCAACTGGATTATTTATCATTTTCACCGCTGCTGTCAGGTCTAGGGTCAGAGGTGGAAGCTTCCCCCTTCCTGCAAACCCCCTAAATCACTCATGGAGGATCCCGACGGCCCATATGGGCTCCGGGTGTCCGATTGCAGGCTTTGATGGGGCTTCTTAGCCCAGGAGGAGGCGAGAATGGCGAGGCCATGTGGGCAGGACAGCTGCCGCCCGTCCCCGGGGCCAGGGGACACCGGCGGCTCCAGCCATCCGCAGAACCTCCGGTCAGGTGGCGACGAGACGCCAACGTGGCTCGCTCTGCAGGCAGGGAGCAATCTGGGAGGGCAAAGCCAACTCTTCCACCATATGGGATTTTAAATTAATCCTGTCAGCTCAGCTAAAGGGGCTGCCAACGTTCCAGACAGCTTGCTGAAGGCTCTGGCTCAGCGGCGAAGGGGAGGAAGGCTCCTCCGGCTGGGATGGTCCCTGCATCCCGCATCCCACCCCACAGCCCGCCCGCTCCCCCCACCACAGAGGAGACAGGGGTGCACGGAGGAGAGCGAGAAGGCAACTCTGAGATAAAGACAGATTTGTAAAAATATGAGACTCTGGCTTTGGGATGGCAGCCGGTAAGAGGAGGCAACAAAGAGGCCATGGATGATCCCGAAGAGGGAGACTGGGACTTCTCCACCATCTCATAAGACAGGAGAACTGGGGCTTTCAATAAAATCAGACAGGAAGAAAGTCCAAGCCGATAAAAAGAACTACTTCTCCAGTGCGGTAATTAAGTTACTGCCACAGGAGATAAGGCCAAAAGCTTAGCGGGACTCCAGGCGGGACCACGGGCTCGCACAGCTACCGCGAGCACCCGGGCTCGTCGAACCACGCACTGAAATGCTTCGGAGGAGCATTTTAAACCTCCTCTTTCGTGCTGACGAGCACCTTGGACTGTTAAGGGACCAGGACGAAGCCTCTGGGGGGACAGATGGTTACCCACGTATCACCTTGGCCTCAAGCTTCAGGACAGAAGCGCAACGGCGACTCCGAAAGCAGCCCCAACCCCACTGCAAACTGCCCGCGTGGTCTTCCCCATATGGGAAGGACCCTGAGAACGGGCCCAAGCAAAATTCCCAGAGCTGGTGGGGGGGAGGGAGAAGGGACCCGGCAGGTCTTGGACACCCCCCCCGCACCCTCCTCCCTGCAGAAGGGGGAGATGCCCGTCCTTCCCCCCTTCCCCCCACCCCGAAAGCAGCTAAATCAAGCCCTAATGGACCAGCGCGGAGCTGGCTGCTGATGGAAACCCGTGCAGCCGCGTAGGCTTAAAGGGCTAAGAGAACTCTTCAGCCAAGTCCCCGCTGTGCTCTTTTCAGGAGAGGTCCTTTTAACTCGATGCTATTCCCAGACCATTGCACTGATTTAAATGTTAACACGCTCTCCAGGATACAGGCACCTCCCGCGCGTCAAATGCCACAGCAGCAGCCCAGAGCTCTGCCGCGCCGGCGATGGGTGCTGTGGGGTGCCCCGGGGACGGGAGAGCATCCCAGGGGCAGCGCTCACTCCCAAAAAAAGAAACACGGGTGCCAATTCGCAGTAAAGGCTGGCGATATTTCCTAAATACATATTGGAAAGTGCAACACCCATCAAAACCAAAGGCGAATGGGGAGAACAATGGCAGAGGGGTTGGAACGAGGTGATCTTTAAGGTCCCTTCCAACCCGAACCATTCTGTGATTCTATGAAAAAGCCGCTCTGGAAACAGCCAGGGAAAACGTCTGGGGAATGTACTTGGAGATTTGAGAAAGCTTAAGTCTGGGACACAAATCCCTGTTCTTTGTCCCTAACAATAGAGGATAAAGTCTGATGCAGCTCGCCCGGTTGTGATGGGGGGATCTCGCTGCTTATGTCCAGCGGAAAAGATACGATCTCGCCGCCGATTACGCGGGGCTCACAGCCCTGGCAGCAACTGCACGGCGCTATCGGCTTGTCCCGCGGATTCTGTGGCAGTGACGGGGCACGGAAAAGCCCCAGAACAACATAAGGAAGACACCGCCCGCAGGGGCGAGACCGTAACCCTGCCTTCACCAAAAGAGGGGGGTTAGAAATAGGGTAGGAAGGGGCAAATCCCAAACGCAAGCACGGCAAGAGGAGGCCAGGGGCTGCACTTTCTCCCCGGAGCTGGAGACGAGGTGACAGAACTGAGCTGTTTGGAGACAAACACGGTGAGGACGGAGGAGCAGGGCTTGGAAGGACAGGTGGGGATTCCCCTGCAGAGACCCTGCGTGGGAAGAGCATCCCACCACGAGCTCTTAGAGGCAGAAAACACCTTTTCCCCCCTCCCGCGGCCACGCTTCTTCCCCCGGGATTCACCGCACGGAGCTGGATTCACCCGCTGCGAGGCGGCTGCGTCTCTGCCTGCGCGAGGGCGAGCTTTCGGGGCGGGGAGGGGCGCAACAAGGGCTGGCACATCTGCAGCTCCGCAGCCTCCTCGCAACGCACGATTTCCCCGTCTCTTCCCTGCTGGCGGCTGCCGCAGCCTGGGAAGCCTCCGAACACGGCTCCCTCTAATCCATCAGAGGTGCCACTGCCCATCCCTGCTCGGCGGGAGCTCTGCCTCTCCACTAAATCCCTCAAGCCATCTCCAAATCGCCTAATCGCCATCTCCACCACCTCCCTCTTCCCAGTGACCTTCCCCCTCACATACGGTATCTGCGGGCTCCCAGATAATTCCCTCGCATCCTTATCTGCAAGAGTGTTTCAGCTGCTGTCCTGGCATTGTGCGCGAGCAGCAGTAAGGACGTGCGAGGAAAGCACCGGGAGCGTTGAGGAGGGGATGGAGGGGAAGGCAGCTTTCCAGCTGCTCACCTCAAGCATCGCCAGCACCTTCTGTTTTGCAGAAGAAACACGTGCCTCACATCAAAAGCCCATCTGCGAAACCGCCACAGCTGCACTAACCAGTCAAACCAGTCACAGGGAACAGGGGTATTTGGAGCGGGTTCTCCCCGTGTTGTCCTGGACCACGACCCTTCAGGCGGGTGGCGACGCTCCGTCCCCGCCTGCGCCCATCTGGGCCCGCTCTGGGCGCTCCTTTCTCACAGGCTGCACGTGCCGGATTTCCAAAAGCGGTCCGGAGAGCCAGAGCCTCACCCAGGAGCGCACCTGAGCTGCAGGACCCTCCTGGATGCGCACTGGCGCCAGCGGAGCAGGGAGGCCACCCCAAAACGCCCCACTGCTCTGCACCCGAGGGGTCCCCACGTAACACGGCCCCTTACGTGAGTGGCCATTCGGGGTTCCTCAGTGGCCCGAAGGCGGCAAGCGGCTCAGCACTGGCACTTGAGAGATGTGCAGTTTCCAAATGCTACGGAATTCCCAGGTCTCATAACCCTGCTCTTATTGTGAGCAACGGAGAGCTTCCCCCAGAAGTCTCCCCGTGTAAACAGGCAGCATAAAGGAGACAGATGTTGATTCTGCCGTGCTAACGAGGAACGCCGGTATTACACGGAGCGGCCGGGGCAGAGAGGTGAGGAATTATTACTCCGTGGCGAGGAGGTGGCGGGGGCGCGGAGGCAGGGCTCGGGCAGCTGGGTTAGCGGCGGGTTGCACCCAGCCTCCGCGCAGAGCTGCAGCCCTGCTCTCGCTGCGGCTAATGAATGCTACAGGAGGAGAGGGAGGAGGCAGAGGCTGGAGGGAAATGGAGCAGAAATTAAGGCTGCCATCTCGGATATCGTCTGCCTCTCCCCAGACAGGCTGGCCAGCCATGCAGGCATGGCAGCACCCGCAGCACCGGCTGCAGCGGGGGCAAGGAAGGACCGGGTATCGGCGAGGGACGTGTCCCACGCTCAAAGCCGTGTGCCGAGGAGTTTCTGTTCGGCAGCACTTGTAACAGGGAAACAGCAGGTGATACTGGCTCTGCTGAGCTTGGTGTTCACTGTCTGCTGAGGAGGAGGAAGCCCAGCTCTCGCCCTGGCGTCCCCCCGGCCCTGCCCATGCCCTCTCCCCGCTCTGCATCCCCCATGGCGCCGGGGGCTGCAGCACGGGCTCTCCCTACCCTGAGCAACAAATGGCCGAGGTGCCGCAGCCAAAGGGTGAGTGATGGGCTCAGGGTCCCACCGACTCTGTAACCACCGTCTCCCGGGCCAGCCCCAGCTCCTTCCCCGCTCGCCCCGGGGCTGGTGCGCTCCCGGCGCCCGCCGCGGTTCCGCGCCGTGGGCACGGCTTTCCCACAAGCAATCACATCTTAGAGGCTCTGGCATTTTCTTAGAACACCTCAAATTGCTTTTTTTACACCTCGCTGCTCAGTGCCAACCCCAATTCATGTTATTTGTGCATTTGCTTAGAGAACATTATCTGATCAGTCACCCTGCGAGAGGCTGGGGAAGAGCCTTCAGCTCCTCCCTGTCACCAAGCAGGTCGGGCACAAGGGAACCCACGCAAATACCGTGTAAAACGAACTGCCCCCCGGTGCGCATGGGGAGGCCCTCGCTGGGGTCCTGAGGACGGGCCGGCGTGGGCCAGGACAAGCGAGAACCTCAGGGTGCCCAGGGTCTGCTCTCCGGCTGAGCAGGGTCCTCCTAATGGAAGCAAGTCGAGAGAGGAGAGCATCTGGCACAGCCGTGTACGTCCCCTCTGCTGGCAGAAGCTGGAACAGGCAACACCCAAAAGCCTCGCGAAGATGCCAGGGCTTGTGGAAAACATCTTAAAAAATATATATATATATTTGTGTGGCTCTGAAGCAGCCCAGCAGGTCACCGCACACGGGCTGCTCGGTGGGAAGCGGCCACACGGGCACTGCCGGCCCCGGGCACCGCAGCCTGGTTTCTGCCCTCCAGGGAAGACGCAGGGGACTAAGTCGCACCACCGTGCGAGCTCCACGTCCACGAGAAGCGTAAGGGATAACTAGTGTGGCTCAGCAACACGGAGGCGGCCTCAGCACCCCCCCCGGACCCCTAACCCTTCCTGCTGTGACAAACTGCACCTATTGCAACAGGCGCCCGTAGCCCTTGGTTGCAAAAAAAAGGTGCAAAAATCGCTACAATTAATAATTTCTATATAGCCCATCCCTCCAAGCTGTTCCTTCCTAACCATCTGCATGTCCTGAAATGTGAGGTTTTAGTCATAAATGCCAGGCCTGGTTCTGGAGATTTATAAGCTGTTTTGCTTCCATCACCTGAACAGCTTCCAGACACTACAGCCGGGCACCGCAACGCTCCGAACCCCACCCCGAAACCGCACGGAAAACCACACAACGCCCCGCTCCCGCACCACAGACCCTGGGTATTCCCCCGTTCCGAAGAACTTCCTCCTTCCTCCGGCAGAAGCCAGGTACCCAGCAGCTCCGACCCGGCGGCCCATCTGCTGGAGCACGGAGGGGCACGGACGCTTTGGCAGTAGCAGACTAGGAGCCGCACTCAAGAAAGGAGACGTATTTCAACTCCCATATTGCAGCCACAACCCCTGAATGCACTATCAATTAAGAGCAGCAATAATTACAAATGGAAAACGGCAGACCTCGGAGCAGATAATGTGTTTCCATTAGATTAAGTAGTCATAGAAATCAAAAATAAAACCTATACTTCGGCTAATTAAGCCCACTCACCATCTGATTAAGATGTGTTGTGATACCATGGAAAAGCACCAAAGAGCTATTGTAAGTAAACCAACACAACTGGGTATTAATATTATATTCCTTGTCAGAAGGGGTAATTGATCTGCCTGGAGGTTAACCAGGATAATTGCTGCAAGTTGACAATACTGTCAATGCTGAACCTCTCGCTCTAAGCAGCGGCATCGGGGGAGGACAAAAAGAGGCTCCAAGCCTGTCCCCGGACAGCCCCGCTTCCCTCACCTGGTACCTGGTACCCTTCAAATGACCTCACCATTCATCCCACTCCAAATAAAGCCAGTGGGTGCTCGTCGATACCCTCCCCCGTCCCCAAACCTTCACTTCTGCTCAAAGTTTGCTCCAGAACAGCCGACTTGGGGTTCTCTAAAAATAAATCCCTGCGATTCATTCGATTTTTGGGGGCGGGGGAAGAACAAATCACGCTTTTTCATCTGGCTGTGAATCATACCTACAAGACCACACGCTGGGACTAATCCCCTTTACTTTGGAGAGTTTGGGGCCAGGATTTTACACGGTATTTACACACCTACTGGCGTCTTTGGAAATTTATCACCAAGCAACCAAATCAAAGCACTGATCTTTGTCCTGACATCGTGTCTGCAGCAGCACCCGCTGACCCGCGCGTGGGAAGGTAAATCTGGGACAGAACACACCGTGCGATTCCTCAAGCCTCCCACGCCAAAGGTGCGGGCCCTCCCATCCTCCTCCTCCTCCCCGCGGCGGAGGATTTAGCGGGGAGGGATTCCCCTTGGATTTAACCGCTGCGGCTAATGCCTGGGATGCTGCTGCTCCCAGTTGTTCCGCATGACTTGAAGGTAGGTCCCTGGTGACTGCGGTCACTAGCCCAGGACCAGCGTCGGAGAGCCCACCTAGCCCAGTCCAAGCCACAGTGGCCCCATGGGGGCGTTTCTCGGAGGGAGCCCCCCTGGCGGCCAGGCAGCTTCTGGAAGCGATGGAGCTGCCGGTGAGCCGTCCCTGGGGCTGAGCGCTGCTCTGAGGAGCATTTTGGGGGGGAACGACTTGTTGGAGTGAAGCTCTAGGTACAAAAGCCCGTCACTCAAACTCTGACCAGAGCGCGCATTTATGTCGGGGCTGAATTACTGTATGCAAAGAGTGATGGCTAATGGTCTGCTGTCAGACCCGAAGGATGGATTTGCCGGGGACACTGCTGAGGTCCGAGGTCTAGCGCTGCTCAGTATTTTCATTCATGACCAAAGTGATGGGACAGAAAGAATTATGAGATTTGCCGACGACACTGTGCTAGGAGTGGCAGTACGTCGGAGGATGAGTTTAGGATCGATAGCAATCCGGAAACTGGAAACGCAATCTAAAAATCCAGGGAAGCTAATGAGCTTTTACGGTATTGCTAGAAAGCCAAGACCGCAGAAGGAGCCCGGGGCTGCTGCGGGTCGCAAACTGAACGCGAGCCAAGAGCATCAGGGCGCTGCACGAAGGCATCGTAGCGGGATGCATTTCCCACCGCGCTTTCCGAGACACGAAGGGGCTGCTCCGCCCTGGAACGACGATGGCAGCGGGGCCGGGGGCATCTCCCCCGAGGGGTGTCCTCCCCGATTTTCTTTAAAGTCCGTGTTTCCATGAAATCTGTTTACGAAGATCCACAGAAAATAAAGATAAAAGGGGCACGACAGTGAATTTAATTAAATATTCAAAGATTGGTTTTGGCATTATTTACTCAGATAGGACTCCAAGCTTTGGGTTCCAGGTTCGGTTGTTACTGTGGAAACCAGCTTAACGTGGAGGTATAAAAAGAAAGGGCTCATCAATTAAATAATTTAAGAAGCGAAACAAAACCTCGGGGAACACAACATGACAGGTTGTTCTGTACATAGGATTCTCCGTTCCGATGCTTTGCACCGAGAGGCGGGAGATAGGTGGGATGCTGGGCTTGCCTGGAGCTGGTTGCCGGGGCACTGCCGGCCCCTGGGACCCCCGGAAGCGCTGACAGCTCCCTATCCCTGCTCGTGGGACAACCAGCAGGCAAGAAGCTCCCCAAAAACCCAGCGCAGATGGAGCAGGAGCAGGCTGGTGCCCGGGATGCGGGGCTGCAGGGCCCCCATCCTGGTGCTCACGGGCTGCACAACCTCGGACTCGCTTCTGCGCCCAAAGCTTTGGGTTTGTGGCTGTCTGTGAAACGGGAACGCTAATCCGCAGCCGCCGCCTTCGTTACTGTTTGCGAAGGGCTTGGAAACCTTCTGGTGCAAAGAGGTGTAAAAGGGCGAGAAGCATTATCCCCCCCCGGCCCCGCTCGCTGGGGGAAGCGCGAGCTGAAGCGCTGCTCAGGAGAGCGGATCTGAGGAAATGTGGATGGAATTCGAGGTCAGCCTGGCATTTACACCTCATCAGCGCTCAGCAGTGCCAGGACGCTGCTGCTGGGGGGGTGAAGGACGAACGGGGAGCAGGAGTTACCAGCAGCCGGGAGAGCCCCGCGCAGCTCGCCACCCCTCCCTGCCCAGGGCCACCGGCGCTGGCAGCGCGGCCCCCGCACAGCGGGCCCTCTGGGAGCCGCTCAGCCAAGTCCACCCTCCCCTATTTTTAGGGAGGCGCACGGAGGAGTTTGAGGGGCCCGTGGCAGGTCACAGGGCGATGGGACAGCTGGGACGACAACACCCAGCTCTGCAACAGCCCCCCAGCAGCTGCTCGGGGCCCTTCTGTCCCAGCCGATTCCCAACAGGAATTCTGCAAACCCCATTTGCTTCAGCATCCGCCGTCGCGCCAGGAGAGGGACGGAGGATACCGGACTTGCGCTCGCCACAGAGGTTATTTGTCTCACCGAGATCAACGATGTTCTCGGAGGAGCTAAGGGCATGTTTGACAGCATCCATAAGGTTTTCTGTCACACTATCCAAAGGATGTTTCTTCGCTGTCCGAACACCACCATTATCATTTAACCAGTGCCAGAAGATGGATTTCCCTTGTGTTTCCTCCTGTTACGCTCCCTGTCCTCACTCATCACGCACCCGTCAGCCCCTCGCTGTGCCAGCTGCAAGTCCCGGGCTCCTGACGCGAGTTTTCCCATCCATCAGAGCCGGATCGGGGTAATATCTATGTCCCCCCCATGACCGGCCCTTAAACCAGACCCCAAAGAGCAGCAGTGGGGACACAGCTGAGGTGCATCTGCACCAGCAGCAGTGGGTACCCCGCACCCTAAACTCCACCATCTTCCTTACTGTAAGGTCGGATCACGCTCAAACCCCTCCAAAACCTCTTCATCAGAGGAAGATGAGGCATGGCCGGAGCATCCTCACACACAGGCATCTCTCCAGAGATTTGCCAGGAGCCCAGCTCTCCTGGAGCCCGACCAGAGCCTCACACAGGACACGTCGGCATCCGCGGGTAGATGCTGCGTGGGCAGATGGCTCCGGGCAGGGCACCCTGCCGGTCCCCTCCTGGGAAGGGGTACGGCCCCCCAGAGCCCCCCGGGGGCACGCACGCCCCAGACGCTCCCCCCAGCAGGAGCCGGCTGCGTCGGAGGAAGAGGAACTGGCAGCCAGTGCTTTTAATTGAATAATTTAAACATTATTGATTTTTCCTGCTAGCTGGCAACCAGGCCCAAACGCCAGGCAGACCAGAAATGATTAAAAAGTAGTCTCTCCTCAGACAACTCAGATAGCGTTCTCCTCCAGCGGGGAAGAAGCAGAGGGGGAGCCAAGCAAGCTGCTGGCTCAGCTTTGTTCCCAGCAAGAGGAGACAAGGGGAGCGCGGGACCAAAGCATCCTCGCCCGCCCGCTGCAGACAGGCGGCCAAAGGGAGCTGGAGAAGCTCTGCAGCTACAGGTGAGCTGTTGCGGCGCCGACAAGCGTCCGGCCCCCACACCAAGAATACCGTGAGCACCTCACAATGCGCCAGAGCCCCCGCTTTGCGCCAGCAAATCCCAAACGCCGAACCGGGAGCGAAGCGGTACTAAAGGGATCCGTGGGCTGCAGCCGGACCCGGGACGGGCAATCCGGCTCGGTGCCCGCTGGCGCGGCAGGCACATCTCCACCGGGGACGCGCACGAGGGCAGCGAAGGGCTTTTCACGCTCCCGTGTAGGAGAGTCACGCTTTAGAATATGCTTGCAAATGTAAGTCCCCTTGAGCGAGAGCAGTCTAAGCCAGTTATTTGTGCTCCGGCACCGCGCACGCCCCCAGCGCAGCTACATTTTGAAGTGCGAGCGAGCTGCAGGCTGGCAGCTCCTCCTTCGCGTTGGAAATCCGCAGCCGCGTAGCTACAGGGCTCCAAAAATCTCTAACCCCTCTTTTCCCTGCTAAGGGATCAACCGTCTCACGCTCAGCCCGCGGAAGGGAGGGCAGGACAGTGAAGTATTTCCCTCTAGAAGAAGAAATGAACTTGTTATAAAACAGTTGCCAATGCAGTGATGAACACAGTGGCATCACGCGCAGAAATTGAAGATGCACTTTAATGGCTTTGCTATTGATCCGAAGACGGTGATTTTGCCTTTGACATTGGAGAATGCGACGGGAGAAGCAGAAAAGCAGCCTGTTCCCCGGGGGTCGGCTGCTGAGCGCGGTGTCCATCAGCTGCTGCGGGTTCGGAGGTGCCGCTGCCCCACAAGGGACTGCCGTGCCGAGAACCACACCGAACCGAAGCAACCCCTGCCCGAGACCTCGGATCGCTTCGGGGTCTACATCCCTGAAACCACATCTCCCGGGTACGAACCCCGGCTGTTACACCCAGACTCCCCAGAAAGCACACCAGAACCACCGGTAATCGAGTGCTTCAATTGCTCAAACTGCTCAGAGCTGAGGCCTCTTTCGCCAAATAGCCAAAGAACCAGGCCACGAACTCACACAGCTGAAACCCAGTTCCATATCAAAATAGTCCCCAAACTCCACGATACTCCAGCTGCGATGGAAAGGGTTTAACAATCTGTTATCTCCCCTTCCCAAAGTAACTTGGAGTTTCAAGATAATTTTCTCTGTTCGATTCCCCCAGCCTCCCTAAAGAGAACAAGCGTGCCAAACGGCCGAGCGTATCAGGAAATCTTGATGCGTTTAAATAAGAAAGCAATTAAACACTTTAATAAGGCGAGGGGGGGCGGGAAGGAAACCATTCAAGTGATTTCAGGACGACCTCAAAACCTTGCAGCGCTGTAGCCGAGAACAGTAATATTTAGCAAGTCGGGCTGACTCGGTCACAGCGCCATCCCCACCTCGCACCCGTGGCAGCCTCGCTGGGCTCTCTGCGACCAGCCTGGACACAGAACCTCCCCCGGACCCACTAATCCCACCTTTCTCCTCCCCTATAAAGGCTGTTTACCCATCATTTGGCAACGGGAACAAATAAGCCAGTGCCCAAGGAATCCCCAGCCTGCGCCACCGCCATGGGCTGCGGCATCAAGTGGCCAAGCCGAGCGTCCCCAGAGGTGCCGGCAGCCCGAGCAGCCCCCACCAGGAGCCTGCCTGATAGCCACCCACCTCACGGAATGATAATAACGACTTGCACTTCCACGGTACTTTTAACAAGGGGACTTCAAAGCCCTTGTAGGCTCAGAAGGCCCTGTGACACCCTTAACAAGTACATTTTTAGTCTCAGTTTTATGGATGAGGAAATTGGGGCCGGGAAGGTAGAATAATTTGCCCACATGACAGCGGGAAGGAAGAAAAGCAGCAGCGGCGGCTAGGAAGGAAAAATCCAGGAGCTGTCTCAGCCCCCGCCAAGACAAGCCTCCTGGGAGCGACCCCCTGCCAGGCGAGGCAGGAGCTGCCGACCAGCGGCTCCCCCAGCCACAACCACCAGCTCCCCCAGCCACAACCAGTGCCAGGAGCCCTGACCGACCCCAAACGCTCCCCATCCCCCCGCAGCCCTCCTGCGCTGGGGGGGGTTCAGTTACAGGGAGCAAGAGGGCACTTTGCAACGATCCCGTGGAAAAAAGGGCTTTAACGGACGGGTATCACGCCAGGGTTATTTTTTCTGGTGGCGGCAGCAGCAGCGTAACAGGCAAACACGGGCCCAGGGAGCCAGAGGCATCAGCTGCTTCTCCTCACTTGAACGAGCTGCCTTGGGAAGAGCAGGGCAGAGGGAGGGGGGCTGCGCACACACGTCGCCCGCTGCCGGTACAGCCGAGCCCCCAGCACCTCCCGGGTGCCCGGAGAGCAGAAATAAGGATTTTCGCAGGAATGCCGGGGAAAGGGAGGGCAGGAGAGCAGCGACCCGGGGCGCAGGACGCCCGCGAGCATCTCCGTCTCGCGAGCCTGGCGAGTGGCACGCGGGGCTGCGGCAGGGCAGAGCATCCCCGGGCCCCCCGTTGCCACAGTCTCATTGACGAGCCTTGTCATCCTTCCTCAAGACTAATTTTTTTAAATTGCAAAATCTTACAGAGCTATTAACCTCAAAAGGGTTTAACATATGGCAGCGCAAGTCTCCCTCTTACCCTAATTATAAGGCTTGCAGTAATGGGGCTGTCTTTTAAGTTACAGCTGCTATGCTTTTGGCTTCTCGCTAACGTTACATCCCATTAAGGAGCTACATTTAATGCATGCAAATTGCCAGAACACAGAGTGCCTCGGACCGGCGAAGGGATGCATTTAAGCAACAGCAGCAATATCCCAGGGTCAGGCTCACCCTGCTGAGAACTCCCTGTGATCCATCAATCAAACTCCACTCATTAATTAACTAATTCATTAAATATCTTTATAGATGAAGGTTCATCAAGGCGGAACATTGTGTTGACAGCGACGTCCTGTCAGCACTTAGCCGTACAAGCTTCCCTCCTCCCCAGCCCCGGCGCCCCACACTCACCACAGCTCCACACAGTCCTCCTGGCCCCGGCTCCTGAGAAAAAGCTGGCCCCCCCTCGCCACCCCCTTGATAAAGTCTCTCTGGCTGCCCCACAGCTGCCAGCCATTGCCATCAGCCCGTCCTGCCCACCCAACGAGCCCCACCTGCCCCCCTGCCCCACCTGCCCCCTCTAACGACCCCCCCAGCACGTCGGAAAGCCCCCGTACAGCAAGCAGAGGTGTTTTGGGATTGTTTTTTTAAGGAACGATAATAATAATAAAAATTGAAAATAAAAATAAATGCTCACTAAGTGATTAATAATAAAGGCCAGGCGAGGCTGAGGGGGACTCGTGGAGCCGGGGAATGGGGCCGGCTGGGGAGGGAATGGAAAAACAACCCCCAGCGCGGCAGAAGGTTTGGCGGCGGGCGCTGCCCCGGTTTCTCTCTGCCAGCCAGGGCTGTTTGCCGCCGTGGGAGACGCTGGTAACGACAGCCGCTCCGAGCTGGGCCAGGTACTGCCCGGAAACGCTCTCCAGGGGATTTTTGGGAAAGCCAGCCTTCGCAGCGAACGGCATTTTCCCATGGCATAAATAAAGCTGTGCAGAGGTGGACGGGGAGCTGCCGCAGGACTAGCTGTACCCGAAACTGCCGTGGCCGAACCCAGTGGAGCACCGCGGCCACACGTGTCCCCTGGGACCCCCACCGACCTGTCGCCCCTGCCTGGCGCCCCGGAGCACCCCTGCAGTCGGCCCCTCCGTTCACCGTGTTCCTGCCAGCAAGTGCCGCGGCCCTGGCTCCGGCCCAAGGGCTGATTTACTCTCGGAAGCCTGGAGTTCAACCAGGCGGATTGAAACGGTGCGGGAGCCGCTGCCAAAGCCCCTGGTCTAGACGGGGCGCCCCGACCTGGCACCCTGCCCTCCCCTTCCCCGCAGTGGCCGCCTATTGCCCTGCTGCTCCCAGGGTCCATGAAATCTGGCCACCAAATCCTTCCCCCCCCCTTTCCCCCGAGCCTCCCGCCCTCCGGCAGCCGGAGGAGAGGCTGTGCGGCGGCGGCGGGCAGTAATGGTAACCTCTGCAGCGATCCTCCCTCCCTGAAGAAAAGCCTCCTGGCTTCAGTGCCACAGGCTGCAATACCGAAAATGGCTGTAAATTTGAAAAATTGGCACATTGTAGTCCAACAAGACAATTTTGGAATTGCTGCAGGCAGCTGTGCAGTTGGGGATGCTATGCTGCCTGCATCCTAAATGGGAGGCGGAGCATCTTCTCAGCTGAAAAAAACGGTCCTGTTTTGGACTCTTTTCCTCTCTGCCTGTCCCGAACCCGGCCGCTGCCTCCTGGGGAGCTGGGGGGGGAGCGGGGACCGAGCCCTCAGGGGTGAGGGGCACCCAGAGCGACATTGCTGCGGGTCGGGGGGGACACAACTGCTTAATCAGCTGCTAAATCAACTTTAAATAACTGCCCCTTTATCTAAAGAGGGTCTGTGCTTATGCTGGACCTTTCCGCTCCCGCGCTTTGAAGAAAGAGACAAAATTCCAGAATAAATAAATTGTGGCAAGATGAGAAAGCGAAAGAAAGAAAAAATAAATCAGTGCCTGGCCTGCGGGAAGAGGGGGGACACCAAACCTTTATTTAACCAGCTGTAATGAACTACTTCACACTCGTTTCTCCCGGTGAACAAAGAGTGAGGAGGGTTTGTGGGCAGGATCTGGAAGTCGGGCACCTTTCAGGAGCCGCGCTTTTACTGTCCTGCGGTTCTTCTGGGAAGCCAAGACTGGCTCATTAAATTTTAGTATTATCTCTGTAGCCTTCTGCATTGTTTCATTAAAGTTTAATAACTTGTTTGGTGGCTTTTTCCGCCTGTGGCGGAGCCTTGCCCCCTCCCACCGGCAGCCCTGCCTTCACCCGGGGGGGGGGGGCAGGCAGCTTTGGGGGGCTTTGGGGTGGAGATGGCAGGTTTGAGAGGTTCGGGGACCCCCCGGGGCCGCCTTCCTCCAGGATGCTCTGCCACCTGCTCTGCCAACGCCGGCTCTGGTGGCTCTCTTGGGAAGGGTCGCACTCATCCTCACGCCCAGCCACCCCCCCCGGCTCCATTGAGAACCTCCGAGCGGACGAATCCGCGGCAATTAGGAAATGCTGGCCTGCGGATTGCGCGAGCCGTGAGCGCCCTGCCTGCAGTCCTTCCCATTCTTGGTGGCCACGGCAAGCTGCCGTCCTCTGATGCCGTGATCCCTGCCCCCAGAGCAGGCTGGCAGCAGGGAGGAGCAGCTCCTTCCTGGGGACGCGTCTCCGCATCCCCACAGCTCCTGCGGCCCCTGCGAAACGGGGTGGAAATGCTCTCTGGGAAAGTAAACCTGAAGTTCTGAATGAGCAGAACGTCACCGAGGTGTTTGCCTGCGCGGCCAAACGCCGCATGGCCCGGCGCTGGTTGTCTCAAGAATTTAATGAAAATGCTGTGTTTATTGGCGGGGTGTTGGATGTGTGGATTACGGGTGCACATAATGCCGAGGAAACGCAGCTGCCTGGGCATTCCCGCTCACTCCGACTGGTGGCGATGCCAGGAGCCGGGTGAAATACAGCCTCCGCTCCTCAGCCGGAATCTCTGCTCGCCGGAGGTGCCCCTCAGGGTGGTGTGACTTTCTGCTGGCTGCCCCTGCCAGCCCCCCCGGCGCACCGCGGGGCGTGGGTTTGACTAAGGAGGGCTCTGGCTGAGCAGCCGCCCGCCTCCTCGGTGTGACGGGGGTGACAGTGTCTCGGGGGGATGCTCTGCGTGTCGCCCCCGGGGTGGCTGGGGGCGAGGGTTGGCAGGCTGCGCACCGTGCGTGTCCCGGGGGTGGGATAACAACCCCCAACCCATTCGCATCCTCTGCCTCTCCGTGGCGTGAGGCGGCTCGCCGCGTTTCGGGGGGGTTCAGATAAATGGGAGTTTGTAATTGGGAGGGTGAGTGCTGCCGCAGACATCCCCATCCTGCTGCCGGGGGGCGGGAGGTGCCACGTCCCCGCAGAGCCCTGGGGACAGCCCCCAGCGTGGCCCAGCCCTGTGCTGCTCCAGGGGCAACACGTTCGGATCCAACGTTTCACCTGGCCAAGTTTCACTTGACCCCTTTCCGTGGAGCTACAATAGGCCTTTCTTCTCTTTCCCCTTCTTTTTTTTTTTTTTTCTCTTTCCCCTTCTCTTTTTTTTTTTTTTTGTTTTTTTTTTTGTTTTTTTTTTTCACAAAAATCTGAAGCCATTTTCAGTATTACAGCTTTGGCTGCGTAAACCCGGGGGATTTTCTTCGGGGAGCGAAAAAATTGATTCCGAGGTTGCCATTAAGTCACATTAGCACAGCACGGCCACTTTGAAGGGCTGAGCTCGGCAGCGAGCGCGTTGTGCGAGAAACGGGGCGGGTTTCAATGCCCGGCTCCAGCGGATCGAAGCCGGAGCAGCCCCATTAGGCCGCTTGTACTGTGGGGCGTGGGAGACGTCCTCGGGAGAGCCTGGAGAAGATCCGCCACTCCCCGGGATGGGGCTCGGCCGAGATTACGGCAGCTTGTCCCTTCGGCACCCCCGCGGCGGGGGACACGAAGGCACGGGGAGATGAGGGGCCGGTTGGGGGGTGCCCTGCAAAGAGGGGGCAGCCCCTCCGGGTGGAAAACGGCCGCCAGCACCTCCCCTGAGCGTCCCCATCAACCCTCAGCGCTGCCCTGTCATTTCTCCTCGCTACTCCAGTTGTCACCTGCCACCAGGTCGCTCACGTTTTGGCACAGAGGGTGACGATAACGCTGGTTGACGTACAGAGACGGCCACGCTGGTGCTCGCTGACCGTCCGAGGTTCCCCGGCCTCTCCCGCAGAAGCATCCCGCACCCGCCATCCCCTCCCGCTGCCTCCAGGCGCCGGGAGACCCCGAACCGCCGGTTCTTTCGCAGGGGGCGGGCGCTGGCAGGGAGCCGCGGGATTGATGCTGCGCGGATGCGACTGCACCTTGGCAGCGCTGTAATTGTGCTAGACAGAGCTGCTTAAATACCGCCAGACAGCGTGTTCCGCACACGAAAATGAGGCCTTAAATGTCATTATTTGTGTCATTATTAATAGCCCCTAATTGTGTTCTCTAATCATCATGAAATTATGTTAATATTAATATTCACATCAAAAATGCCTAGGGAACGAGGAGAGCTACTTTTTTTTAAAAAAAAACAAACCCCCCACCCTACCATATGTCAGTCCCCAGTCATGTGAAACGCTTGCCTCGTGCCCCTCCAAACCGGGCGGGGGGAGAGGGATCGCTGCGGGGGGATTTCTCTGCACCCCCAAGCCCCGGAAAAGGCTCTGCATCGCCACGGCCCGGGGACCCGCGGACGCCTCGCAGAGAACCCGCGTCCCGAGACCGCCGAGCCGGTGCCTAAGGAGCTTTATTGCTTTGGGGAGCGCTTCCCACAAACCCGTCCCAGGGAGCAAAGCCGGATCCTTTATTTACACACAGAGATCTCAGAAGATGCGGGAATATCACAACACTTTGTAGCATTACCAGCCTTCTGTGCAGGTTTTTCCTCTGTTAAATTCACTCTTTTCATTGTGTTCTTACCAGTGTGAAAATCCACCTGAGAGAACGGCAGCAGCACGAGCCCACCAAAGAAACGTTCGGAAAAAGCCTCCCAAAGGCATTAATTTTAATGGCTGTTGCTCAAGAGCTGAGCTCTGTGGACGTTAAGGACATTTGGCACCCTGCACAACCGTTATAATTACTGCAACGGGGCCACGGAGGTGGCGTTTCAGAAGCCTTTGCCCCAGCCCCATTACGGCAGGTGATATGCCCACATGGAATCAGCGTCCAGGCCAGAAGAGAAGATGTCCTGGATCAAGGGGGTAACGGCCAGGTGGCGGGGAACAAGGTTTTTCTGGAAAAAAAAAATTGGAAATGAAAATAAATGACTTTCTCACTGCAATTTTCTGCAGTTCCATTTCCCAACCAGCTCTGCTTGCAAGTACCCAAATACCCTACTTCATAAAACGGAGAGGTTTCCGAGTGCCAAACTACTGTGGCTCGAGTTAAATATAAGTGGGAGCATGGAAATGACTTTGGAGCAGCCGGCGAGGGAGCCACGCTCCCGTCCTTGGGGGGACGCGGGACAGGGCCCTGCCGGCAGCACCGCAGCGTCCCTGCGGCGCGGATGGAGCACTGGCGAGATGGGTCACCTTCAGCCCTGCTGCGCGTCACCTCCGCGGGCAGGCGGGGAAGGGGTTTTCGGGAGAGGGACGAGCGCCTTTGGGTGCTCGGGTGCCACCAACCTGGGTACGAAGGGTCGGGATGAGGCCGGAGCATCCTTTCATGGGGCACCTCCGGATGGAGACGGAGTTTTCCCCAGGGGTGGGGGTGGGGGGAAGGAAGTTTTTGAAGGTATTTAACACTTTCATGGGGAATGATTTTTCCATAAAATATTAATGACGTATATATAATCTAATTGATTCCTTAGGGCAATAACCTCTGACAAAAGAGCCCCGATTAGGAGATAATTGAGTGTGTTGAATTGCGTCCTAAGAGAGCTTAATGTTGACAAGGTCCATTATCTCCTGGTAATGACCCCCTTTTGTCAGGCGCTGGGGCCTTAGGAGAGACTTTGGGGGGAACAAATCCTTCCGCTGCACTCTTTTGTCCAATTACAGGGGTGGCTTTACAAATCACAGCCGGTGTTTGCATCCTCGGATGCAGGAGCAACAGGCGGGGGGGGCGGCAGCAGCTCCTCCACCGCAGGGATGGGATGGGATGGGATGGGATGGGATTCTGCACTCGCCTCCTCAGCCAGCTGCCTGCAAATGAGGAGATCACGGGTCACTTGTGGGGAAAAAGGATCTTATTCCTTTTCCAAAAGACGCTTTTCCTCGCTCCCTCTCTGCCTGGGTATCGCTGCCGTGTGTTAGAACTGTCGCGCTCGCTATCTGGCGTTTGGCTGTGGCACGCTGGCTCCGAGAGGGTTTCCGCATGCAAATCACAGCTGTCGCTCCGTCACTCAGGAATGCTGGAGTTAGAGGTTGTTTCCCGGTGCCTGGCTCGGAAGGAAGCCATGGGGTAGAAGGGGAAGCCCCTGCAAGCCTCCCTGGCAGCCTCCACGTGCGGTACCTTTCCAGCTGGGGTCAAGTCTACTCGTCCTAACCCTTCACTAGCAGTGTGACAGCCAAGTGGGAGTTTTTGTGCCAATTCAGGTTAATTTGGGATGGCACGGTCTCTGGGAAAATGCGGGAGAGCAGGGAAAAAGGATGGGAAGCCTGGTCCTGGGTGCCCTGGCTGAGCGCAAGGCCCAGGAGACGGTGTTTTTCCCCAAAGACAAATGCCTTCTGCGCTCTCTCCCAGGCGTGCACGTACGTGGCCATTCAAGAAAGCATTAATGTAAAACCCCATTGATTTCAATTTATATTAATACACTGTGCAGTGAACTGAGATGGCTGCTTCACAGTCCTCATCAGATTGCAGTGCGCTGGGTAAATCGGATCCCTTGGTTCACTGTAGTTTAATTATAAGCAAATTGTAAGTGAATTAAGATAAATCGAATTAGGACCACTCTAATACTGAATAAAAACACCCACCGAGGAGTCTGTGAAGGTTTAACTAATCCACTTCACCAGGTAACTGGGATGCGCGGCCCCGTCGGGCCGAGTGATGCTGATGCTGGACCAGGAGCCGGCTGCTCGCGGGCGCGAGGACAGGCAGGAGCTCGGCGTCGGCACGCCGAGGGATAACCCACGCTCGCCCCGGGATGGCGGCCACTTGCCAGGGCAGAGGGTGGCCGGTTTGGAGGGCAGCCGGGGAGCGGGGGAGACGGGGAGCGGAGCCAGAGCACCACGACTGAGGCTGGGAGTGGGGGAGCAGAGGACCTGGAGCAGACTGACGAGGCACAAATTGGAAGCCGGGGTGGGTCTGGCGGCGGCGGCTGCTGCTGCTGCTGCTTTTTTCCCTCCCGGGGAAGTGTCATTTGTACAAATTGCCCGTCCGTGCCAGCCGGGGAGAGACCGTACAAGGGAAACCTGGAGCCTTCCCGGCTTTTCATGTGCGCGGATGCCCCTTTCATTTCTGAGCAAGGAGTAAGTGGAGAAGAAAGCAGCCCCTGTCAGCCTCCGGGAGACAAATTGCTTCCTGCAGCCCGAGGTGGCTCAGCTCTAACAACCACCCCTTCCCGGAGGTGAGCCGAGGTGCCCCCGCGCCCGCCAGCCCCCCCCCCACCCACAACTGCCGCCTTTTAAATTGAGCCCCAGATAAGTAACTAACCATCCTTTTCATTTTTATCTGGCCAGAATGATTTACTGGGCCGCCGTGTGAAAGCGCGCGGGACTCCGCTGCTCAGGCGGCAGAAAATACCGTGCCGCCTAAATGAAATGACCCGGCCGCTGCCCGGGGTTAAAGATAGACGCGCGGCTCTTGTTGGCCACCGCCTCTACCTCGGATGGGCTGTTATCTCCCCGCGCGCCCTCCTCTCCCCACGGGGAGGTGGGCAGAAGGGGCTGCCGGAGGATCGCGAGCCATAAAGTTATTAAAACAGCGGAGGCAACAAAGCGGCGCGGGTCCCCCGCCGCTCCGACATTTCCAAAGGGTGAAAGGTAAAGACGCAGGAGGGATCTCACGCTCTATAAAAAAACACAGGCCGGGGCTTTTCGCTTTCTGCCTGAGCTCTGGAAGCAGCTAATTAAACAGGAGGGACAAATCCATAAAGTAGACTTCCAAGCCAGCAAATAAAAGCCTGGCCCGGTGGGGGAGCGAGGGGGCTGTGGGAAGGACACCGGCTTTTCTCCTTTGAGCCTCCTTCTCTCGGGGAAAGGGGGGAGCGGGGCTCAGCACAACCAATTCACGGCCCCGAATAATTCACCCCCACGCAGAGCGCCGAGGCCGGCAGCCAAACCGCATGGGAAGGTGCGATTAAAGGCGCATCCCTGGACTCCCGCCTCCAGTTCCCTCTTTACCCACCAACCCCAATGGTTCCTGCCCCGGCCCCGTGTCCTCAGGCTGGTACCTGCTGCCATCGCCCGGGGCCGTGCCTGCAGCATCCCCCCGGGGGACGGGGCCAGACCCCGCCGCGGACGGGTGACGGAGGCGGTGGGTGCGGGACGTGCTGCATTCCCGTGGGGGCTCGCACCTCCTGGCCATCCCCTCTGATTGATGCGGGGTTGGCTGCCTGTCCGCCCACGCCCCGGCGCTAATGGCCTCATTAGTTAGGGAAAAGGGCTGCTGAAGTCAATTTATAATATGTAATAGTGAAAAACAGCAAAATCGATACCTCTGCAGAGTCAGGGGCAGCCTGGGGGGAGGGAGGGGGCCCAGGGGCGAGTTCAGATAACTGATGAGCTCAGAAGCCCCGCTCCCCGCACCTGGACTTGGGTTCAGTGCGTGCTCTGAGCACTCAGGTGTGGAGGGACAGCCTGCACTCGCCTCCTCGGCTGCTCACCCGGGGTCTCGCACCAGCAGAGCATCCCCAGCTCCTCTTCCCTCGCTGGGACCGTGTCCCCAGCCATTGTCCCACCTCGGGCATCCCCCGCTCCTCTTCCCTCGATGGGACCGTGTCCCCAGCCATTGTCCCACCTCGGGCATCCCCCGCTCCTCTTCCCTCCGTGGGACCGTGTCCCCAGCCATTGTCCCACCTCGGGCATCCCTGGCTCCTCTTCCCTCGCTGGGACCGTGTCCCCAGCCATTGTCCCACCTCGGGCATCCCTGCTGGAGCCCAGGAGGCAGCTACGGCACCAGCCACCTCGGGTCCACCTGTGCCAGGAAGAGAAAAAAAACAGATTTAAGTGGTTCACCAATCCGTCCTTTAAAGGCATCCCACAACACCCTGAAGGGAACAAGCTCGAGAGACAGATTAGGATGAGTAACGCGGCGGAAGGTATCCACGGTGGGAGCGATGGAGGGTTTCCCGTTCTGGGGAGACTGAGAATCAGGGAGGGATTTGCTCTTTTGAAGCCTTCCCGAGTTCGCGCAGGAGTTAATCCGCAGCAGCTGACCGTGCCGGGCTGCTCACTGAGGGATCCCAAAGGTTCCTTCCGATCCGCCATCCAAACCCACAGTGCCCCCCGCGACACGGGCCTCTCTCAAGCCTCCTGCCAAAGATCTCTCCGTTTGGTGGCGATTCCCTTCACAGCCGATCTCCAGCGCGCACCCTGTGGGTCACGGGAGCGTGCGGGCCCCTGGCACGGCGCCTCTCCTCGCCCCGGGCTGCTCCTTTCTCAGCTGGCTCCCATCGAGCCGACTTCCCCCCCGTCCTGTGTTGTGCCACCGACGCTAAATCCACACGTCTGCTTTCCAGCGGAGGAGCGGGAGCCTGGCCTCGGGCCCCCAGCCCCCGCGGCGGGGGGGGCGGCAGCCAAGGCAGCGCCCGGGCGCCCTCCCCGCCACCCCGTCTGCATAGGGCCTACAAAAAACGGGAGCTGGGAAAAAAACCAAACAACAGAACATTAAATACGTGTGGGGCTGAGCTTTCCTCATCACA
This sequence comes from Alca torda, assembly GCA_008658365.1. Lineage (NCBI taxonomy): Eukaryota > Metazoa > Chordata > Aves > Charadriiformes > Alcidae > Alca > Alca torda. The sequence goes on along the minus strand of CM018093.1, from coordinate 7,618,453 downwards.
TCCTGGCGCCAAGAAGACATTTTCAGCTTCTTTTATTTTTCTTGTCTTCTGACTGCACTGAGAGCACCCCGCGGAGCGGAGCGATTCGCCGGCTGCCGCCCCCCAGCCGGGAGACCCCGCAGCCCGCGGTGCCCCCACGTCAGCCCCGGCTCGTGGCCACCACGCCGTCCTTCCTCCCACCCGACCCGCGTTTGGCACTTCTGTGCCCTGCGATGGCAAACTGGCAGTTAGGTGGCGCGCGGGGAGGGGGGGCTGCCAACGCTTTGAGAGGGCACACGAGGACCCGGAGGGATTTCACCCGTCCCAGCGTGGACTGGAAAGTGAGTTACGATCTCCCATTTCCAGCAAAGCCTCTGGGAAGGTGCTGGCTGCCCCAGCCCGTGGGCTCCGGGGGCCCGAGCGGGATGCCCATTAGCCCCTCGCCCCTGCCCGTTAGCCGCTTCGGCTTAACGAAGCCGTTTCCCCATCGCTCTGCTCATGCCCACACCTCGTTTCCCTCTTCCCTGTCTCTCGCCATTCTTTTTCCCCGTTATAAATTTTGCGTTTCTAGCCTGCTTGTCATATTTCCTACCGGATTGGGTGTTTAATTAAAATCATAATTAAAATTGATCTCCTCATTAGCATGCACCTGCTCTGCTGCTCGCGTCCTGGCATTTAATTATACGCTGAAGATGTCAAGTCTGACAGGCGAGAACGAGACCCCGGCCAGCAACCCCTGACAGGGCTTCCCGGTGACAACATCTGGACGCCGGGAGCCCATCTGCCGCCACGGTCCCGTCACCGGGCAGGGGGATGCGGTGGCTTCTGGAGCCAGGGGCTGGTGGCCCCGGGGGGGTCAGTGGGGTCCGGACCCCCGGCAGCCGGCACAGCGAGCCTGGCTCCCGAGGAGCGAGCTCCTCACGGGGTTTGGGAAGCGCCATGCGTTGCTCTCGCTTCCATCGTGAAAACAAAGCTCCCCTCGCCTTACCTTCGCTTGGTTACTAATGGAATTAGCAAAGCGGTTTCTGCTTCTTAAACTGCAACCGCTCCTTCCCCTGCGCGCCACAGGCAATAAAGCTGCCAAAAGGCATTTTGGGGGCCGTTATAAATGAGGAGTTTTATTCCCCTGCACTTTGAAAGTCTCTAACTGATGGAGGTAGGTTCAGTGGGATTCGTGAAACGACGAAAGCTGACATCAAACATACCCACCGGCTTTAAGGCTCCGCGAATGGCTCCTCGGGGACCCGGCGGGCTTTGTCCGTACCCAGGGACCCGCGTCTCTTTCCCGCTCCCGGCCTCGGAGGGATGCCCGGGCAGCGCCAACCCATCGTCGCTCGTCTCCGAAGGCTTCCCGACGGCCGAAACCTCAGCGCAGCTCCGCCAAACGACGCGAGCGAGGCTGTTACCAAAGTGGCTCCTAATGAAGAGTAAAGAGGAGAAGAGCCTTAAATCTCCCTCCTGGAACACTGCTCGGAGCTGATGCTTGTCCCTTCCCCCCCGCCGGCAGCGGCTGGCGACACACGGCGAGGCGCCCGCGCCGATCGGGGGGAGCTGATGGGAAACGACACCTTGAGGTGTAGTTGCCCTTACCTTTTTATGGCTCCTTCTGAGGCTGAGGCCGTCGAATGCCAGACACAGAGACCTTTCTGCGCTGAGAAGCAAAGCTGAGAGCGGAGCCCAGGCTGGAGCTTTACCGCATCCAGGCTGCCCCGGAGCCGGCGCCGTTTGGGAATAGCCAAAGGGGGGAACACCTGGGATGCTGCAGCCGCACGGCAGGAGAGAGTCACCTCTGCAGGAGTAAACTTCCCACATGGCCAGACAGCGAAAACCGACCATTCCCAGGTGGCTTTAAGGACCCACAGAGACCTTTAAGAGTAACAACAGCTTCAATTTAAAAAAATACATTAAAAACCACCAATGCAGCCAGTAATAGCCATTCCCCTGCTCCTCAGAAAGCCAGCGAGCCCCATTAATCATAAATAAGGCAGTCGAACATTATGCAGGAAGATACACACAAGCATTAATAGCCAGACACCGATACAGCGTCCCATTGCGGAACATTATTTATGGGGCTGTATGGTTATCAATCCTGCTGGGAAAAATCCTGCCATGGGAAACGGGATAGAGGAAGGCTGCAGCGTACGCGGGACGGAGCAGGGGCCAGCCACGTATCGATGGTGATGGTCATCGGCCAGGGATGCAGCTCCGGTATTGACCCTGTAAGACAGAGCAGGACTATTCTGCCGGATCCCGGGGTGCTTCATTTGGGCAAATTCTCTGCGATTTTAATGAGATTTTGCATGAGTAATAATGGAAAATTTTCCTCCAGCTTGAGTATGGGCCGGGGAGAAACGAAGCGCGGGCGCTCGCGGGGCGGCTGTGCCCGAGGGAGGGTGGCGTTGCACAGGGTGACGTTGCGCCCAGAGCGCGGGGCAGCGGAAACGAGCCCGGAGCGACGCGCTGCGCTTGGAACGGGGCGAGCCGAAAGCAGGAGTGAAAAATGGAGCCTGAATGAATAAACATTTGTCATTTGATTTCTAATTACACAATTACGTAAATGTATGATATTAGTAGTCAAGAGCCTGGAGTTTTCAGTAAAGAGTCCCTTAAGTAAATAAACGTTTTCAAGCGATTATATTATCAAGTTTGAGATTTAAAAAAAAAAAAAAAAAAAAAAAAAGTTAAGAATTGTGCAGGATTACACCAGAAAGCAAGGGGAAAAATACCCAAAACAAACCAGAAAAAGCAGCCTTCGGAGAAATGAGAGTCGGCAGATAGCGGGCTCTGCAGAGTTGCTTTATTTTTGGGTTGCTGCTGCAGGAGATGGAACACGAAGGCTGTTTGGCAGCGTCCGGACTTCTCAGGCTCTCTCCAAGAGACTTTTCCCTTTGGTTTCTGGGGTTCAGTCACTTTCCGACACTTCCCCCAACCCGCTGCCACTCGGGCTGTACCAAAGTCAGGGCAGCTTCCAGGTAGGTGACGGCCAGGAGACCAAAGCAGCCAAGGGGCCTGTGGTGGATGCCCACGGGGATGCTCAGCATCCTCCTGAGGGCTCAGCATCACCCCGCAGGGATGCTCAGCATCACCCCGTGGGCTCAGCATCCTCCCGCAGGGATGCTCAGCATCATCCCGTGGGCTCAGCATCATCCCGCAGGGATGCTCAGTATCACCCCGTGGGCTCAGCATCCTCCCGCAGGGATGCTCAGCATCATCCCGTGGGCTCAGCATCCTCCCGCAGGGATGCTCAGCATCATCCCATGGGCTCAGCATCATCCCTCAGGGATGCTCAGTATCACCCCGTGGGCTCAGCATCCTCCCGCAGGGATGCTCAGCATCATCCCGTGGGCTCAGCATCCTCCCGCAGGGATGCTCAGCATCATCCCGTGGACCAGGACCAGCAGCCCCAGTGCCCTGCCTCCTGCTTCCCCGCCTCGCGCCCGCCTGCGCGAGGAGCTAAATATTCATCCAGTAATTAGTCGGTTCAGATTAGCGGTATGGAAAGAGAATCCCAGCTAATTATAAGAGATACCAGCTTGAAGATGCCACACAAGGACGTCAGTTGCAATGGAAGGGCAGAATATAAATAAATATATATGTAATATAAATAAATATATATGTGTAAAAACAAACACAAGCCTATCAAAACAACCAAGAACAAAACCCACTCCCTGCATTACATTTCATCATTAAATATTTATCAGAGGAGAGGAAGTAAAATCCATTTACTGTTTTGGGCTGGTCACAACCTTTCTTTTAAAAATCCTTTGCAATTAGCTTCTTCCTTCCTCGGAGACGAGAATGCCGAAATAGCCTTCAAGTCCATCTTGAACAAATTGCAGAATATTTTCCCGTCTGATTGGTATGTGCGTGCGCAAGTGTCTCAAGGAACTTTCTTTCTTTAGCTTAGATCTTCCTGCTGAGTGTCCTTAATGACGGGTTGCTATGGGCTCCGGAGCCGGAGGAGCCGCGCTGCTAACGCTTCCCATTAACCCGGGGACTACCAGGAGTACGGCTGCCCACACGGCCTCCCTCCCTGGGAAGGGCCGCAGAGAGCTGCGTCTAAACGAGGCAAATTCATCTGAGCTCCTGCCAGCCGGTTTTTGGGGCGAGGGCTGCCTTCGCTGCTCATCCAACACCCACCACCTGATTTCGGGAATCCTTATTCCGGACACCGCTCCGCTAACATCCGCACCGTTCCCCATCACTTGGGACCCAAAGCGCTGGCGGGAGGAGGCGGGAGCGCGGGTCGGAGGGGGTCAGACAGACGCACAGAGATGAGAACGTGGATCAGACAGACGCACGGAGAGGTTCCTGCCCACCGTCGACCGCAGCAACGCGCCCCGACCATCGCGCCGCGGGACGCGGCGGGTTCTGCCGCCGGCGTGGCGTTAAACAAGAGCCCGGCTGACGGGGACACGAGCTCCCCCGGCACCGGGAGCCGGCCCAGAGCCTGGGCCCGGGGCTGCGAGAGCTCGGGGAGAGCCCCCGCCTCCCTCTCCCTTCCCAAAAATCCAGGCCGCGAAATGAAATCTCACATTTGAGATAATTGCATTAAGGTAATTGCCACTACAGCGTTATTTCCCGTGCCTAGGAGAGGAGGAGAGGAAGGCTGAGTGTATTGTGTCTGCGTTAGCAGATTAATAATTACAGCCCTTTGGAACAGTGCTCGTTTGTATAGATTCGCAGCTGCCGCATCATTACCGGGCAAACTCCAAGATACCCTATAGGAGCAATATTCCGCGTGCTGCACAGTTTGCCTCTTCTGCTGCTCCGTCGTGGGTTTTTCTACACTTTCATCAGATTCACAGCTTGTTAGAAATAGAAAACATTTACTACCTGAAGAATCCGAGAGCCGGAACCGCGCGGAACGGCAAAGCGCCGTCGGGGATTACTTGGCTGATACCTTTGGAAGGAAATACCACTGGGTCGCAGGAAGGCTCCGCGCTCCTGGATGGCAGCCCCGTCCCGGGGGGGCTCCCTGGCTGCAAGCGGGAGGTTGCCGAGCCCCAAAGCCCCCCCCGCGGCGGACAGGAGTGTCCGTGGAGATCGTCCTCTCTTGCGTCCTCTCCTGCGTCCTCTCCGTTTGCCGCAAAATCACTTCGGAGAGGGAGCGGGAGGCTCCCAGAGCCTATGGAAAAGGATGAATAATTTAGGGAAGGGGGATGAAATCACCAGCGCGGGTTAGCTCCCCATCAGAAAAAAAGGTAACATAGAAACTGTAATGATCCCGTAGGACGAGGGACCGGCACTTCCGTATCCCGGCTAGCAGAGCATCCCCGCCGCAGCCACCAACAGCGGAGCGCGAACTCGCCGCAAAGCGGGAAGGGGACGTTGGCCGCACGCAGAGGAAACCGCTCTCTTTAGCTCTGCCGCCTGACGAGAGCGAACTGAAAAACAGAAAGCGCAAATTGCGAACAGAAAATCAGATTGATAAATTGATTTCAATTTTCACAATCTGGGATGTAACATGGCAAAGAGTTCATTTGAAAGAGAAAAGCTCTGTCTTCCCTAATGGTGTCTGTTTCATATATTGATTAACGTCTATATAAAGCATACCATCTAATTTAGGACACAGTAAAACAATATTATATTTCTTCTGCAAAGCACCGTAAGGGATTTAACACAGAATTTTAGCGTGAAGCAAGTACTGGTTATTCACAGGCGATGTCGTCGGCGTAGCAGACCGTGGCGAGGACGCAGGTTATTCTGGGAGGGCAGCAGGTATGAGAAGGGATCTGCACATCCGTCCGTCCGTCCGTCCATCCGTCCGTCCATCCATCCATCTATCCGTCCATCCCTCTGTCTATCCATCCATGCATCCGTCCGTCCGTCCATCGCCTCTCTTCCCATAGGGGAAGACCAGGGGGTTGGGGGGAGCCCAGTTCCAGCATCTCCCAGGCATCTGCTCCCAGAGGCACGAGGGCAGGCCGTGCAGGACAGTGAGCGGGATAATGCGGGATGCTGCCAAAGCTGAGGAAGGGCACAGGAGCCTCCCGAGGGGGCGGTCGGGGGGTCCCGAGCTGGCCCCGCTGCCCTGCACCACCTCCGGCAGCTCGCCCGCGCCGCTCGGCCATCCTCGCAGCGGGACTCGGGATGAAGCTCTAAGCTCGGTAAGCCCTTGTCAGAGCCCCGGTGCGCCTGTACGGCCTCACGGCTTGACCTCTGCGCGTCGGAAATTATATTCCAATCTCTCTACAAGACCCAGCGGAGCACCAGGACTGAACACCTCCAACCGCTCCGCCGGGGAAGGCGGATGACAGCTACATCTGTAACGCCCGGCCGAGGAGAGGAGACCACTTTCTCTCTTTTCTTCTTTTTTACGCACGCAATTACGGCGCTGAGCGCTATTTGGATTCGCCTCCGCAGCTGCGGCTGTCCTGCAGCGCGCTCCAGCCAAATTACATTTCAGAAATGACATTTCCCCTCGCAGCGGCGCAGCCTGGCTCCCCCCTGAACGGCAAGGAAAGGGACGTAACGGCTTTAGCGTTTGTTCTCCCAAACAAGGAGCATTTGTTCTCCCAAAGACGAGACCCGCTCACCCCGCCAAGGGCCGGCTAGCCCTGCCGCGCTGCCTCCTAGCCCAGCTGGCCCAGGCACATCGCTTGCAGCTGGAGGGCTGGGTCGGGAGTCACCGCTTACGGAGCAGTGGCCGGTCTGGCCCTTTAATCTAGTAATTCCCATTTATGCTTCTCCGTCTTGTTACCTGTCCATCAAGGCTAATTACCCCGAGCTCATTACCTAAGCGTCCGATGCTCTCTCATCCTTCTCCTACCGCCACCGGGGCGCTTACGAGCTTTGCGGCGGCGTGGCACGCTGCCGGGGCCCCTCGCTCGCCGCAGGAGAGCGGCACGCCGAGTAGCAGACCGCTTCTGGGCAGGGGGTGTCCTCGCCCAGCTCTTACTTAAGCAAAATAAAGCAACGGCCAGGGTGACGACGCGTCGTCACAGGCAGCTTTACAAGTTCTCGTCCTCCGAGGAGCTGGGCAGCACCCAGGCACGTGCGGTGAGGTCTTTGCCACGCTCGCCATTAAATTACCTTTCCCTGCTGCCATACCAATCGCTAACCCTTGGCAGGAAAAGTGCTATCGCTTTCTCCTTGCTGTCAAAACAAAAACCCCAAACAAATCCTACACCCCATCCCGTGCTTCCAGCAGTGATTTATCTTTCCGCTGCCGTTCTCTCGAGATTTATGCCTCCTGGCCGGGAGGAGCCCGCAGTCTCCATCCCTACCCGCTTCTCCTCTGTTTAAGCGGCAAGGGCTTGTCAATGCGCGGAAGCTCCATCGATTTACTGTCAGATGCGGGATCACGCTGCTGCAGTCGAAGCACCGGCCGTGCTCCCGCCGCGGAGAAGGAGCGGTTCCCCTCGGATCGGCAGAGCCCACTCCAGGACTGGAGCATCCTATGGACAGGAGGGGGAGAGGAGAGGCGAGGCGCAGGACGGGGGCTGAAATGGTCTGCGAGGGCATCTTCGGCTAAACGGCAGCGGCCCCAGCTCCGCTGGCCCTGGGCGAGGATCGGGGGCTTCTCCTCGCCGCAGCAGCAGGTACTACAGGGGACGGCGGGTCTGAGACACCTCGGAGCAGAGGGGCTCGGGGATAAGTACGTGTGTGTTTGTTTTCACAGCTCATGGCAATCTTCAGGTGCGCCGGCACCATTAAAAAACAACAAAAAAAAGGAGCAGCATGTAAATTGCCGGCTGTATTGCAGCACAATGAAGTATTATGTTTCCCTCGTTGCCGCATTTCATTGTACAGAATCGGGAGAGGGAATCGGCCTGAAACAAGCTCCCGCTCTACTCCTCGCGCGGTGGAAAAGTGGGCAGAATCGCAAAGCTCCTCCTTTTCTCTCCAGGCTGGGGAAAGGGGTGGCTGGGTCCAGGGGGCTCGGAGGGTCCGAGAGCCCCCGTGTCGGGAGGGGGGTCCCTGCAGGACGTTCTGGAGATGGAGCACGTGGACCGGCAGCGCCGAGGTTCCACGGCCGCGTCCCTTCTCCGTCAGACGGCAGCACTCTGAGCAGGGAAGGGCTTAGGAAGCTTGTAAACTAATCCCAGTTAACGAATGATTGACGCTGTCATTCTTCAGGGTGTATTTTAAGCGGCAAGATTTATTGTGGTTCCGAAAAGCCAGAAGATGTGATGGAAGAGGTTCTCCCAGTCCAGCCGGGAAGAGGCTGGAAAAGGAAGCGTGGAAACCCTGATGTTTTCACGCAGGGTGGATTTGACATTCCCGTGCCTTGGACTATCCCCCACCGCCTCTCCTCGCCGGCGTGCCGGGTGCCTCCCGGGAGAGGTGTCCCCGCACTCCTTCACGGACTCGGGCCCTTCCCTTCTCCCACGTCCTCTGCCCAGAAGGGGCGCGCGGGACCCCAGGTGCCGCTCCCGACCCTTCCCAGAGCCTGAAGCGGTGGGAGAAAAGCACCCCGAGCTCCTCCAAGGAGGAATTTCAGCAGCCGCTTGATCGTCTTCCTGCTGAGCTTACTGGGAAAACTCCTCTCCAGTTCAGCGGGAGATAGATAAAAAGTATTATTGTTACCATTACGTACAAACACCGGCCAATTTGGTAAAATTCATCTGCTCTGAGTCCCATCCCTGCGCAGGGAATGAATCAGGTTAGCAGCTACAGCCCTGGACTTCCAGCGATCCCCGCTTCGATAATATAAACAGAAAATTGGAAAGGAAATGTCATCTCAGTGAGTTCATTCCTGAATCACATGTTTGATGAAATACTCTTTATAAACCCTTAAACTGCCTGGAGCCATTCGCCTGAAAAAAATGTAACATTCCTCCTAGGAAAAAAACAATTAGCAATACAATTAGCTTTCGAAGCGGCAGTGATAAATAATTGAATTCTTGCTTTTGTGGGGAGGCGGGAGTTCTCGGTTCCTTGTATCGGCAGCAGAGGAACAGCCCATGAAAGCGGTCATTTGCGGGGAATTTTGATCCCTCGGTTGGGAGAACAAGGGAAGCACGAAAGACGGGATTAGCTGTCAAACCTCCGTGCGGGCCGTCACGCAGAGGATGGATCCGCGCCTGCTTCCAAAGGGAAAGAGCCGCGTACCGCCAGGCACGCGCACCCCCGCCGGCTCCCAGCGGCCGCGCACAGCTGGATGGGCACCCCACAGCTGGCTCCCGCAGCCACGCACAGCTGGATGGGCACCCCACAGCTGGCTCCCGCAGCCGCGGCCCGAGCCCAGGCGTTGTCCCGAATCTGGGCTCTTTCACCCCGGAGTGCCAGGAGCCGGCACGCGCAGGGAGGGGAGATATTTATCTCGTTTCTGCGCAGAGGTGGGTGCCAGGCGGCTCATCCCCAGGGCACAGCGCGGGCTGGCACACGGTGCAGCGCGTATACGTTTGTGAGCGAGAGTTACGAGTGTTTCCTAGTCACCCCCGGCCACCCCCGGTCCACGGGGTCTCACTGCCCCTCGTCCCTGCCTGAAGGCACAGCACCCTCTCTTTTCACCGCGCGCCCTGCGTGAGGAGGGGGTTTTGGTGGCAGGGGGGGCTTTCCCTACCAGAGGGTGGGTTTTTACTGCGTTAATTGGGGTAGTTCACTCGACTGCCTCTTTGGCCCCATTAGCGGTTCTGTGCCCCTTGAGCTTATCCCGGTATTCCCTTATTTTGGCTACTTTATGGTATCCTCCTCTTCTTTCTCCAGGGCCACACCTGGCTAACTGTTCACAGTGGTTAGTTGTAGCCTCAGCTTCTCCTACTGCCGTGCAGCCGCCGCTTTATCCCCGGGGCTCCCAGCGCCGAGGGCGGGAGCCTGCCCGGCTTCTGCCCAGCAGCCGGGAGGGAGCCGCAGCGCCACGGACCTGCTCCACGTTCCCTTTTTCCTAAAGGATGAGACGGCAAGAGCCCAGGAGGAGGCTCAGGGCTTCGTCACAGCTACGGGCCCCGGGCACGTGCTTGATCGCAGCATCTCGGCACCTTTCTGAGTGCGAGGACGCGCTCGCGGCGCCGCGGGAGAGCTGTCACGGAGTGCGCCGGCTGGGGCTGTTCGCAGGGAAGGGGAGGTACAGATTTGTCTCTGCCACTGAGAAACGGGCCAGGACCCCGCGGCGCAATTTTAAGGTATGAATTTCTGATCGATGACCTGTTCTCGTTGACCCCCTGCTCGCCGTAATGAACCGATTAAGGGAGAGACGGCTGCGAAACCGGGTGCGAAGTGCCCTGCTGCTCTTGGCGGGGCAGGAGGGCGGCCGCGGCTCCCTCGGGCACGCCGGGCTCGTCCCACGGGGCACATCTGACACGGGGCTCCTGGACCACGCTCGGGAGGTGGCCTCCGGCTTGGGGCCCCTCCCCGAGCATCAGCGGGATTCCTGCACCTCCCTCCCACCCAGCACACCTTTCTCCTCGGCAAAAAATCCCTGCCCCGCGGCCGGGCAGAAGCCGGCCCTTTCGGAGCGCACAAATGCAAAGCGATGGGGGAAAAAAGCCAATGTTTTCAACACGTATTAAGACGTAGCTTTTGCACGGGCAGCTTGGGACCTCCTCCTCCTGTTTGAGCGACTTCGTTTGGATCTGCTCCCTCGTCTGTCCTCGTATTCGTTTGCTCTTCCTTAGCTTCCATCCTCCCCTACCCTTTCCAAAACCGGAGAGTGAAAACCACATTTTTTGCCCCCTTAACTACTTTTACGTGAAATTGGAGCTCGCGTTGGCTGACCCTGCTGTGGCTGAACCTCAGCATTTTCTGTATCCAATCCTTCCTGTAAAATTTATTAGATGGTGCAGCGTTACCCTCATAAAAATGCAATAAATGGCCCTGTTTGCATTATACGCCATAATGACTCTAACCTAGTGGCATTCTTAGAAAGCCTTCTTTAGAAACAAAGGGGGAGAGGAAAAAACTCTAACACAAATCTTTTGGATAATTAGATTGCCGGAGTGCAGGAACCTTTAAAATCCTTTTAAATCAAAGGAAACCCAGGCTTTAAATCCGAGCTGAGGAGCATTTGGTACGGTTGCGAAACTTGCAATCTTGCCCCATCTCCTTTGCACCCTGTGTACATTAACGGTTGTCAGAGGGTGATTTTCCTGCCTTTCTCCATGTATTCCAGAAAGCCGGCAGGCTCCCGGGAAGCTCTCCTTTCCTTACGCCATCTCCATCCACCCCGCAGTGGGGCGGGGGCTGCATCTGGCACGGCGCGGGTGCGACGGAGGGATGCTCTGCGAGGGGTGGGACACGGCGCGCTAACGGTTTTGGTAGGAGACGAACAATTTATACCCGCAAAAATCAGCGTTTCCATTGCGTTTCAGAGATTTCGCGCGTGGGGCATTAGGCCAGACATGTGGGGAGGTGTTTTTGTCTGCAGGGACTGGCCCGGGGTGGCACATACGAGGCGATACGCATGTTCGAGGTGATGTGCACACAGCTATTAAATAGTTGCTGGATTTATTTGCCTCGTTTCTTTTTGCTGAGCTGGAGTTTGCCCGGCGCCTTCTGAAATTTAGCTACAAGAAAAGACAGTATATTTCCTCGTGTCTGCATTACGTACCCTATAAAATTTTTGTCACGCTGATTTAAAAAGAGACGTTGCGCTACTTACAAAATATTTAGCCCTATATGAAAGGAGTCAAGTTTTACTGCGTTTGAAATCAACGGCGTGCAGCAATATATCCTGCTGGCTGCGGACTGACTTCCAATCACTCGCCTGTTCATAAATAAGAGCCGCACCGATGCGCATAAACCAGGCCGGGGATAAACGCCCCGGCCCCAGCCCCGCGGGAGGGGGACGGCCCCTGGGGACCCCCTCGGGAGCGGGGGTGGGATGCTGCACCCGCGCCGCTCGCCCGGCAGGCCCCGCCGGCTCTGCCAAGGTCTTACGGTTTGAGAAGACCCGTAACAATTTATTGTCGCTCAGACAATTATTCGATCGCCCCACGACCCCCCTGCGCCCAGAAAGGGGAGTTGGAGAAAGCAAGGAAATACGAGGGTTGAAATATAAATAGATTGGGTAGGATAAGACCAAATAATTAAAAATAATACTAAAGAAGCAGTATTAATCCCGATACTAATATAAGACCTACAAGAATTACACCCAGCCCATTCCATCAGCCGAAGCCGTGCATCCCCGCAGGGACAGCCAACGTGGGACCCCGCGAGCGCCGCGGCTGCGGGAGGGAGGGAAGGGCTCAGGGCTCCGGCACCGGGGCGAGGAGTTTCTCTGGACCGCCACCATCAAGGGAGAGAGAAACTACGCAGCAAACTTTCTAATTTATATAGAATGTGGCCTTCATGGTATGAAATAACCCTGTTGGCAGCTTGGGTCAAGTGCCCGGGTCTCGCTCCTCCTCATCCCCACACCTGGCAAGGCTTGGAAACACTGAGACCTTGAATCCCACGTAGCCAAGCTGGCTATAAAGTAAATATTTTCACAAATTCAGACACTAGAGTCTTCCAAAAGTGGAGTTTTCCCCAGCATTAGAAGAGAAGTTAGTCCTGTATTGCTCAACCCAGGACACAAGGGCAGGGAAGCCAGGGCAGCCGGAGCATCCCCCGGCTGCCCTCAGGGACGTGCTCCCGGCAGCGGGCTCTGAACCGCAGAGGGAGAACCAGCCTTTAGCCCACCCCTCGGGTCTTTCTGGCAGTCTCGGCACAGGTCCTGGCCCGTTCCTTGATGTCCTTAGCTCCATTCTGCCCCCCGCCTGTGGGCCGGGATGCTGGAGAGCCAGCGCTGGGGCGTGCGGTGGCCAGAGGTGGCCGGAGGTGGCCAGCAGAGCGGGGCTGTGTGGCACAGCAGCGGAGCAGGGGGCGCGGAGATGCTGCCGGCAGATCTCAGGGAAACGCTAAACGGCTTTTTATTCCCTGGGCACGAGAAGCGGGAAAGGGATCCCTCCTTGATCACGGGGGAATCAATTACTGGCACGACGAGCAGGATAACCTTTCTAAAACTGCTGAGCTTGAGCACCAACTCCTCCCGCTCCCGTCCACGGTTCGGCTGGGAACCCGTCCGTCGGTCCATCTCCCACCCGTGGCCAGGGGGGCTGGCGTGGGGACCACCCCCGCCCCCCCGCGGTCCCCGGGGATTTCCCGTCGGCTGTGCGGTGACAGCCCGGATCGCGCCAAAATGCCTGGGAGCACGTCGTGTGCTCGCAACAGAGGGCTTTCGGCTTCGCTAAACGCTTCGCCGCTGCTCTGCTGTTTACCTGACCCGGCAGCCGTTTATTGCTCTTTCAACTGCCGGCTTCTAAACCTTATGGCTTAATTATATTTTAAGAAAGCGGCACTCCAGAAATATGGAGCTTACTGCTTCGCTCAGGATGCGCATTTACTTGGCCCTCATTTCCTTACTGGCTGAAGCAATTTTACCTCTACTCGACTTAGGGAGTTAAGTCACAAAGCGGAGACATAAAGCCAGAGCGGAGGAAGAGCCGAGCACGGCCGGGATAAGGGCGAGGAGAAGGACTTGGCACCGGAGGCTGCCCCAGAGCACCCCCCGACCTGCTGCTCCTCCCCGGCCCGGCGGGGGGACACACACCTGCGCCGAGCGTCTCCCCGGTCTCAGCCCCCCAGCGGAGGGGAGCAGAGCGGAGACGTGACGAAGGGCACGACGGGTTTGTTCAGTCCCTGCCTGTTCCCTTCAGTATGGCCATAGCCTTGGATAAAGCCAGGCCCCGCAAGCCAACGACCGCCTGAGAAGGGCCAACCCCAAATACAGCGCGGGAACCGGCTTTCTCCCTGCGTGCCCCGGGGCAGGGCTCCCGTCCTGTGATTTCCCCGGCTGGTATGTGGAAACGAAAAAAAAGGGAGCATGAGAACAACAGCTCGCTGCTCTGCAAGGCCGGTAATCGAAAACTCCTGACGCTAAACAGAAATGAAAACGTTAATGGCAAACACCCAAAGCAAATGTATTCCATATGCAAAGGATCGCCATAGGCTGACAAACACAAATGTCGCCTTAGCTGCAGCGGGAGGAAAGGCAGAAAGGCTGCGGCGCAGAAGAAAGCAGAGGCGCTCGCCACCGAGCGCCGTGTGGCTCCCCAGCACCCCTCTCCCCCCGGCCAGGAGCAACACGCACCCACTCCGGGCACCGGCACCATTCCCGATCCCGACCCACCTTCGGGAAGAGGCTGGCGCAAGGGGAGCGACCCCGGACCCCTCAGCCACCTCCAGCACCGGGGGAAGGAGCATCCCCCCCCGCCCCCAGCAGCGCTTTCCAGCACAGGAGGGGGAAAAACCAGCCAAGAGCAATATCCATTAGCGCGGGGCGTTCGCCGCCGCCGTGAATTACCGCCTTGTTCGGAGGAGGCGCGCCATAAATTTCTCCCGTAAAAGTTCTCGAGTCGGAATAGGAGGTGGAGGCTAACGACTTAAAAATAATACACGGAAATGCAGCGGGAATGCAGAATGGCCTGTCGGCAAGCCCAGGGGAAATTAGCCTAATGCTCGGTGTTGGAGAGCGAGGGGATTGCTCTTCCCCCGGCCCCCGCCGCCGCCGCGGGAGACTTTATAGCACTTTGTCTTTTACGGCTGGAGCCCTTTATGGCTCTGGGGTTTTGATAGCAGCAGCAGCTCCTCCTTGTATGCGCCTTTGTTGTCACAGACAAGAAGATGTGGTGCTTATGGTGCTAACCTGGGACCTGAGAGACCTGGACGCGGTCCAAACCTCCGCTCCCGGCCAGCTTGGCTACTGGACCACAGCCGGATCCTCTGGCCAAGCCCCAGCTCCCCGAGGCCAACCTCGCTCGCAGCCGCAGAACCCGACCTTTGGTCTCACCCTCCCCGTCCCACGACGCAGGGGACGCTTTTGAAACTCCTGAAGGTCTTTCTTTTTTCCCCGTTTTTTCCCCAGACTTGCTGCACGCCTGCAAAACCGGGCAATTTTCACACTTCTTGGGTCTCACCGCAAGCATCCCTTCTAGCTCCATCTGTGAGCCTTAATTAGTGAATTTACTGACAGAAACTTTATTACCGCAGCATTTAGCTCTGCGGGCAGCGTCTTGCGCCCTTCGGAGCATCCTGTTCAGCAAAACACCGGCGCCGGGGGCAGCCGAGCCCCCGCGAGGGCGGCGGCGGTGCCCGCCACAGCGGGCCGGGGGGATTTGCCTGCCCGCGTTTCGCCCGCTGGCGGCCCAGGAGCACCCACCCCCACCCTATTTTGGGCACAGGGTGGTGGCAGAGGGTCAGGCGAGGACAGTGGGGACCTGGGATGGGGACCGCGTCCTGTCAGGGGCGAGCCAGGAGGCGCAGATGGCAGCTCCTGCCCTGCATCCTCTCCATCCAGCCCTCTCCAGCCCCATCCAAACCCTGCTGCTGCCATGAGCAGAGAAAACAAGGGGCAAGGGCCAAGGTCACCCCCCGAAAACCAGCTCTGTGACACCCCCGCCCACGTGCCAGCCAAAATCAGAGAGCAGCTCCCGCAGGACAAGCCCCCAAAATGACGCTCACAAGAGGCATAAACCAGCATTCCCGACGGATCTTCCTTTTTCTTTCAATTTTTTTCTCCTCCTAGTTTTTTGGTTGGATTTTTTTTTTTTTTTTTTACTTTTTAAATTAACCAGAAATAAAAGTTAGATGTGAAGTCGAAACAATAAGGCATGGAAATAGCAGAAATAACTTAATTAAGTTTTTAAAGATTTCCATGCTTGAATAAATTAGCCTTCCTGCAAATGTCACAACAGTCAGAAAAAATGTGTAATCAACGGAGCACAATGTTACTCTGCTCTTTATTCAAATGAGAGCGCCGGTGCTGTGCTTCTCCCCCCGCTTCCCCCAGCCTCCCTCTCTCCCTCCGCGCTCCCTCCGTCTCCGTAGGCCCAGCTGCGCCGGGGGAAACCGCCATCGGCCCCTGCCGTGTGCCGGGGACGCAGCGGGAGGGAGGGGACGCTCCTGGTTTTTTGTCAATTACGCAAAAAAAAAAGGCAGAGTCAGCGGGAACGGAGGGCGTTTTGCTCGGGAATACGCCAAAGTGCCGCTTGCCAGCGCTGCTCGGGCCCCTGCCCATCCTCCTGCCCACACAGGATGCTGCTCCCGAGGATGGGAATACACCGGGGACAGTCTGGGGGAGAGCAACCAGAAGCAGCAGAGGGTTTAAAACACCGATACATGAGAAAAGCGGAGGAAACTTCGACTTGCTTGTTCTAGAGGAGAAAGATGGGGGGAGATGTGCAAACAGCCTTCAAAAATGTAAAGGAAAGCTCTGAAAGGGAAGGGAATAAGCAGGTTTTCGTGTTCGCTACGAGGATGACAAGACAAACATGAACTGCAGCACGGAGCGTTCATGTTCGACATCAGAAAGGCGCTGGCAACGCCGAGGCCAGGCTTTGGGGAGAGCGAGCGGCCGGCGAACGCTGCCGACGGACGGGGGAGAGCGGGGATGGAGACACACAGGCTGGATGAGCAGCCGTCGGGAGCAGCTTCCGTGGGAGCGTGGGCGACCCCGCGGGATGACTCCCCAACCCCGGCTTTTGCCAGGGGGGGTGGAGCTGCTGAGCTGCCCTGCGCCCCGGGCTGGGAGCTGCAGCGTGGCACACGCTTCCTCATAAAGCCAATCGGGCACGTAAGGTATTGGACATTCTTCTAAGACCATTTTGATTGTCCTCGAGGAATCGGTGGCCGATGCCGGAATCCCGGGAGGACAGAAGCGGCTGGCAGATTAAAGTAAAGAGAAAGGATTTCTCTTCTTTGAATCAGCAGCCAATTAAATTTTCAGCACAGTAAAAGCGAAGGGCAAACTGTTGGGCTAATGGCCGATCCCATCGGCAGCAGCACCGCGCTGGGCTCCAAGGGGGGACGCCGGAGACACCCCCACGGCTGAGGAGCTGCAGAAAGGCCCAGCAAAGCCGGGGATCGGGGCCGAAAGTCCGGCAGAGAGAGCGCACGCCGGGTTATTGATGCACATCCCTGCGGACATGAAGCCTCCTTCAACCAGAGCCTGAACCTACCGCCATTGTGTCCGTATCCCGGACGGAATTCTTTAAAAAGGTCGCTTTGGTGCGCTGGGCAAAGGGGTCGCGCTTGCTCTTGCTTTGCGGCTTGTGAGCCCGGTAAAGGTGGGGAAAATCTGCTGGGGGAACGGCTGGAAAAAGAGCAAATTCGGTCCCAAGACGCCTCAGCGTCCACCTAATTTTGACCAGCCACAGCCAAGGAGCGAGGACGGGCTGCTTGGCTGTTCCTCATAGCCCAGCGACGCCGTCGGGGTACGGAGGAGCAGCTCCGGTTAACGCAGCGCGCGGTAGGCAAGGCAGAAAGTCCTGCGGGCTAAAGAGGTTTTAATTTATGGCTCTTGATTCTTTGCTGAGCTTAAAGCTTTGCAATGACAGAACATTCCTCTCCGACGCTGCCCTTCGCCCCCTTCAAGGCTACGGAAATACGTACGATAGAAAGAGCGAAGACAGATCTCCTGAGCCCGCGGCGATTGTTTACCAGGAAGACAAAAGCCTGGAAAGTTACGTGTGTTAATTGAAGATAAATCTTCCCTCCCCTTGCAAAATTTGGGACGATTGTTACTAATGACCTCTTTGGATCCGTGCCCAGGATGCGGAGATATCATCTCCCGGTCCCAGTAATGAGGTTGCAACTGATCCTGAACAAATGGCAAAGTTATTTAATAATTATTTCGGAAGGTCTGCTCACGACCTTTCAGCTCGTCAGGATAAGTAGTGCCAATTTATCACCAGCGCCATGTGAAGGGGCTTGATTATTCGAGATGTTTTTCCCGGCAGGAACTTGTTTTCCCCCCCTGTTTTCCGAGCCTTCCAAGGGATGCACCCCCAGTGAACGCAAGCCTGGCTACTGCCCGGCTGCACGTGGATTTTTGCCCGGGGACGGGGCATCCCAGGAGGGGCAGCAAGCACGAATCGCCGCCGGAGACGGCACCGGTGGGAGAGAGGTGGGTTTATTCCCGCTGAGCTGCTGGGGCCGGCGGTACCTGTGCCCGCAGAGCCTCTTCGGTTCCCCGCAGAGCCCGAAACGCGGACTTTTATCAGGACGAAGAGTGTGCACAACACCCCCCAAAGCCGACGGGGGACTCGGGCTCCCCAGCATGGCCTCTCCGGGTGGGACTGCAGCCCGGCATCCCCGCACCCGGGAACCACTCCCCGCCGGGGGATGCCGGGACGCGGCCGGGGGTCGGATGGGGAGCGGGAGACCCCCAGTCCCTGTTCCCCAGGACCTGGGGCCGAGCCTCCGGCTTCTCCCCTCGGGGAAAGCCGCCCAAAGCCTCTTACAAAACAGCCATTAAGCGCCCCTCGGCTGTCCTGTTTGTATAACCGTTCGCAGGCAGCCTTGCCTTTCATTTCCTTAATCTTAAATTGCATCAAAAAGGCAGAGATTAGAGGTAAAACCTCAATAAAAGACGGAACAAAAGCCTCTGCCCACATTGGATTCTCATACCCAGCTTTGCCAGGGTTTTTTTCTCCTCTTGTCTGACAGCCTGAGTAGCTGAACCTTCAAAAACTGAAAAAACCCCCTAAGATTAAAACACTATTTAGAAAAGGCCGCACCAGTTTGAAATCACCTGTGGTTCATACATTAAACATCAAATGTACATTAACTCTGAATTATGGTCATGAAAAGCAAATCCTTTAATACCATTCTCTGTGTTCCACGGGCTGGAGCTTAGCATTAATCGTCCTGTTTTTTCACAGCCCAGTCAATGGAGTACGACTTTCCTGCCTGGTATCCTGGTATTATTCCCCCGCCTTCGGAGGTGTTCAAACATTCCCGCCCTGGGAAGGAACAGGCGCGCAGGGGAGCAGAAAGCACAAACAGAAGCCTTGGCCGGGCGCCCCTCGGCCGCCGCCAGCTCCGCCGAGCGTTTCCCAACGCGGCAGCGGCTGCGGGCGCTTCGCTGGCTGGGGGAGCGGATTCCCGAACGCCGAGGAGACGGTGCTCCTCGTCCCGCGAGCGAGAGGAAGGGTGCCAGGAGGAGAGGGGATGCTGGAGAAGGTCCGTCCCCACCGCCTGCAAGGCCCTGGGAAGGATGCAGGAGCATCAGTCCCCAGGGGATCGCAGAAGCGATGGACGCTCCTCACCCATCCCTAGGAAGAGCAGAGGGAGGGAACGTGTCCGATCGGAGAGGGCGAGGGATGGGGAGCCGTTATTTTTGACAGCGTATCAGCTTTATATTACATTTGGAGCATACCTCCTCAGCAAAGAATCAGGTTTACGCTTAACAGCTTGAGAGAATTGCCTGATAGGCAACACGGCAATAAATAATAAATCCCCCAGCTGCACTTGGCTCCTAAAATAACACGACAATTAAAGAGGAGAAGAGCAGCGGTGACAATGAACAGAAATAAACCAAGGCGTCGATACGGGTTACTCAGCCAGACGTCCTCCGGGGTGACAGACAGGGGATGGTGTCCTAAACCGGTACCCGGAAAGGAGAGCGAGAAACCCCCCTGCGCCGCGCGGGCGGAACTGGCGTCTCAGGACAGCGCGGAGCCCGGATTTCAGACCGTTATCGAAAGTTGTCAGAACTTGTCCCGCTTTTCTCTTCTTATTATTAATGTGTAAATAAAGCGCCCCAGGAGCGTTACCGGCACACGGAGTCTAATCCTTGGGAGATTAATTTACGAGCGCGGAACAGGCTGAACCGAACCGGCGGCTTCTGCAGATCCCTGCGGGTCCCAGCACGCGCGGGGCAGAGCGGGCAGGGCTGCGGGCGCCGAGGGGACGGGGACATGCCCGCACTGTCCTCGCTGTCACCCGCCTTCCCTGAGGGTCCCCAAGCCCTCGGCAAGCCAGGCTCCAGCTCTCCGGTACCCCGAAGAGATGCTCCAGGCTCCCGGGGCTCCTGGAGCAGCGTGACGAGACCTGCCAAGTGTTTTTCTCTAGCCCAAGCGCCCCGCGGGAAGGGAGATGTCCCATTTGTTTCATCCCTCGTAAAAACAACCAACCAAAAGACCTTTCCCGGCACGGGGGTACGGCACGGACGCGTCCCCCAGCAGCAAGGCTCCCGAGCTCTCCTCCTCCTCCCCGGCTAAATCCCAGCACCCTCAGCGGGACTTTAACCTGGTTTATTTTTTATCTTCCGAACATTTACTTTCTCATGTATAAATATTGAGTTGCGTGGAGGCTGGAGCAAAGGCGCGGTGACAGGGTTATTCTCAAAGACAAGCTCTAAGAATTACGGGGCTCCCAAGGTCTTTTATTTCTCAGTGTCTAACTCGTTTTTGCCATTTGTAAGAGACGGGACAAAAACGTTGCCTGCGCGTTTGCCGATTATTTCCCCATTCTCTGCCTGTGGCTGGGCGAAGGGAAGGAATTACTGCTTATAAAGAGGAGGAATCTTCACGCGGGGCGTTACACGAGCAGCCTTCCCTTTAGAAGGGACGGAGCAGCGTCGGGGTGGCAGAAAGGGGGGCACGTGGGAGACGAAGGGTCCCCGCGGAAGGACGGTGCCCCGGGTTTCACCCTAACGAACGCCACTGTTAATTACAGCTCCTCCAGGCCAGGCGCTGAGATTTCACCTCCAGCCTGTTGCTTCGCAGGATACCCAGCGCTTTGTAATTGCTGCTCATAAAGGCAGCGGACGGCATTGCCAAGGAAAATAACTCCTGGCTGTACGTCTTAATAATAAAACTCAGCAGAGCTTCCCTTTTCTATTTGGAGACGATGCCCCGGAGGGAGCCGCGCGCTGCTGGAGCCTCACCTGGCCTTGCAGGAGGAAGAGCTGTTGGATCAATCCTTCCTGCACATCCCCACCTCCGAGCCATTCCCGCTCGGACGCCCAAAACTAAAAGCTCCCAAACTTGCTCTTTTCTTTTCCAGGGACGGGCTGGAAGCTCTCGCCGCCATCTCCCCGGTTCGCCCCCACCCCGAGGCAGTCCTGATGGAACACCTTCACCGCCAGATGCCCCTTTCCCCGCCTCCGTGGAACCCAGGGAAATGCTCCACAAAAACAGCTACTTGCACATTAACAGCAGTGGGTGGGTGTGGGGCTGTATATATATATATTTTTTATTATCTTTTTTTTAAACCAAAGTACATGGTTATTGGGGTTTGGGAAAAAAATAAATACCCTGTGCTTTTTTAGGCAAAGTTTTCCTTCCAAACAGAGATTTTTATTTGCCTCAGACAAGCCTGCTCAAACAAGGCCTCCTGCCCCCGCGACAGCCCACCCCCGGGCCATGCACCTCTTTGGACAACGGTTAATCGGGCTCCCAGACGATGATGTCATGTCACTCGCGGTGACACTGGATCAATTCTGGAATAAAGCCCCCCCCAAGCTGCCAGCGTTCGGGGCTGGAAGGAGTTCGGGCTCCCGGCAGCGGCCACCGACCTCCCCGCAAGATTGCTGGGAATGAGACTGTAATGGGAAGAGCGGTCAATAATTCAAGGGTTATTGATTGCAACCAGCTCTATTCTTTTTTAATTTATATTTTATCCATTTTTCTTCTCCCCTGCCTATTTTATTTTTTCTTTTCCCCCTTCATCTGAGGGCTCTGGGGCTTTCTCTCCCGACAAAAACCCCTGCTCACCGGGGCTGGCTCATTCTCAACTTATTATTTTCTCCCATTCTTTAAATTGTCTGGGTAATTCAAGTGGCACTTAGAGAAGCTGAGGACCGGTGGGGCCCCATCAAGGCCACCATTCAGCGGGTCGCCAGCTGTCCCCAGCCCCGCGGGCAGCACCGTTCCTGCACCGCCGGCAGGGCATCCCTGGCACAGCATCGCCAGCACGGCCCGGGAATCACCCAGCAGCATCCGTGCATGGGCTTCATCCCCTTCCCTCTGCTCTGCGTGACAACTCAATTACCTCCTCCCCACCCGCTCGCCTCGACGGCGGCACACGAGCTCCCCGCCACCAGCAGCGCAGGGCTGCGAGGGCCACCACGGGACGAATTTAACCTCCCTTCTACAAATCGCTCCTCCTACGTTACTTTTCATAAGATCTAAATGACCCGTGGCTCTTCCCTTTGCGTTTTCCTGTCCCCCAGGCACGGCTCCCGCTTTCTCAACCCGCGGTTTGGAGCACGGTCGCGTTCCCCTGCCAGGCAGGGGACCGCGCTCCTCTCTAGCTCCGCATCTCTGAATTTTTGTTTTGTCACACCGCTCTGCTCCTAATGAGCCGTTCACGATATGACCATTACCTATGCAAATTAACAGAGCGGATTCACAGGGTGTTTTTTACCTGGAGAGAGAGAGAGGGGCTGCTCCCTTCGCGCGGGAGACAATAAATCATGCCAGTGTTTTTATTAAACTGCAACTCTTACGGGACCTGGATCTCCACAAGTCTCCACCGCGAGCTGCAGCGGTACCATCAACACCTTCCACGAACAGCACTGGGCAGTTGGGCAGGGAAGAGCCAGCTCTACCTCTGTTTTAATTAGAGCAAGAAGTAAAATGTGGTGTCTAAATTCCCTGGGCAGCCACAGCCAGCCTGCTCGGGGCGCCCAGCCTCTGCCTCCGCAAAGGACCGCTGCGGGATGCTCGGCCAGGCTTCGGCGCTGCTGCAGGTGTGGGGACGGACACCGCAGGCGCGGGGATGGGGATGGATGCTGCAGAGCATCCTCTCACCTTTCCCGGCTGGCAGCGCTGTGTTCGGCATCACGAGCCCACGGCTTCCAGCTCCTGGCCAGCTCATGGGTGAGCCCCCACCAGCCCCAAAGTACAGGCTAAAACCACACAGAGAAGAACCTTTTCCACCCGTTGCAGCACAAACTTTTGCTTTGGAGAGCCCCGCTGTGCCGCTTGGCACCGGGGCAGCCCCGGGCAGGGACAGGGCTGCCTCCTCCCACGGAAGCGTCTGGCTCCATACCATCCTCACGGCCCTTTCCCAGGCAGGAATATTGCCCCTGACTTGGGTATTAAGGCACCATCCCGGACGCCCGGTGTTCCCCTGCGGTCACGCAGCAGGAGCTGCCCGCATCGTCTCCGGATGGAGCCCGCAGCTCCGGCTCAGGACGGCTCCGGTTCACCCACGGAAGGAACAGCACAGCGGGAGCCAGGGGCGCTCCCGAGCCCCCCCACACCTCCCAGCCCCGTCTCGGGGGGTCTGCGGGTCACACAGCCGATGCCCAGGTGCCCTGCCCAGCGGTTACGGGAAGATTAAATCCCAACTTTCATGTATCTTCAAGCCTGGCCGGGTTGTAGGAATTTATCTCTAAAGCACTTATCCTTCCTTTTCTTTTCCTGGGCTTTAATTAAATATCTCTTTGTTTAAAGGCGGCCGCTGGTGGCTGTGAGCTCTCCTGTGCTTTATCAGCGACGGCGAGGAGATAACTGTCCAGAATCTCGCCTGACCTTTCCTCGGCTCACAAGAAACAGCATTCGGTGGCTTCATTCTTCTATTCTTTCCTATTATCTTCTGCTTTTTCTGCTCTCCGCCGCATGCTACGGTTTCCGATAGCGACTGATGAGTTGCTATCACAAATATCAAGAAAAGAACCTAAAATATCCCTGGCAGTTTAACAGCCTGGAAAGCAGAAGGGCTTGTCTCTCGCTGGCCATCGTAAGCAGTTGCCAAGAGCACGGAAGGTCAGACTTTAATGAACTGGCGAGAATTAAACAGAAGAAATGAAACTGAGAGGTGCCCCAGTGGCTTGAACCGAGTTTAAAGCAACTGACCTTTGGAAAGAACGAAACAATTTCGTTTCTTAAACGTTCAAGGGCTGTTTTTTATTTCCTCCTTGGCAGCCTGATGCTCCTCGGAGGAATGGATGCGCCCCAGGAGCTGGGTCCAGGTGCCGGCTGCAGAAGGACGCGGGGGTCCTTTCCCTGCTCCCAGGTCCTGGGGCGGCTGTGCCGAGGTGTCGCTCCGGCCGCCGGGCAGCACAGCGGCAGCGAGAGGCCGTTACCGCTCCTCCACGGGACCCGGGATGCTGGAAGAAGATGCTCCCCCACATCCCGGGGCTCGAAGCCATCACCCATCCCTTCCCGGAGCCCACAGCTGCCGGATCCGGGCATCTGCTCCGGGCTGGGGAGGGGGCAACGCCTTCCACCTTAGCATCTAAACCAAGATTTCTAGAGATTTTCTCAAGTTGTGCCCGGGCACGAGGGGCCGGCACCCGGACAGCCCGGCTCTGGCACATAAAGGCAGCCTGAGCTGTTAAGTTTCTCCTCTGCCTTTCACAGGCCAAACAAACAAATAAATGAATAGGTAAAAATAATAAGGCTGGCTTCTTGCGGGATAATTGTTTCAGGCAGTTATTTATTAATGAGGAGAAACAACATGTCGACAGGCAGCGGGTCTTGCTGTACAACTAATGTTAGCGGAGGCACAGGTTAGAAGCGAGCTGGGGCCGCTGTCACTCTGCATTTGCTTAACTCTGTGATCGCCTATTAATTACCGCCCTTCGGATGTGCTCGTCTGCCGGTGACAGAGGCAGCGCCCGCTCCCTCTTCCCGGCCAAGCCGGCGTGTCGCCGCGGCAGGAGGGATGGGGAAGGGGCTCCGGCACTGGCGAGGGTACAACCATGGCGCCAGGGGAGGAGGAAAACCTCCCCGGCGCTGTAGGACCTGCGCTGCAGGGCAGAAACCCCCCACCAATCCAGCCACGTGGGGCAAAAGCGGAGCGAGAGCCGCACTGCTGCCCTTTTCCGGGTACCCTGCGCACCGGGCTTCGGCTCTTTCCAGCCAAGGGTCAGCTCTTTATGTCTCGCCTTCTACCGGGGGTCTTGAGTAACACGCATCCGGTTGAACGAGCCCGACGCCAGCTCCCGGCCACATCCCGCGCTGTTGGGAATGGCCAGGTCCGGGCTGGGGACCGCAGGGACGCCCGGGGGACCCGGCTCTGCCGCGCCGGCCAGTGGCACCTCTGCTCGCCCCAGGCCTTCGGGGACCACGAGGACGGGGAAGCAAAGTTGGTAAAATACAAACTTCCGTTGAAAATACTCCTCAGCGTGACGCGTATCCGCAGCAGCACAGTGAATAAATCCATTTTAATGGAATTATCCATTTCAGTTCCCAACTTAATTGAGCTTTGCCCTGTCACTTAGCACAAGGGGGCCTCTCTCAATTAACCCCATGCGGGCGGCAGAGTGTTCTGCCACCGCTTACGCGCACCCCCAAAGGTTCGTTCGAGAGCCGATACCTGCGCGACATCATTCACCGGGGTCTGAGGGCTGAGCTGCCGCCGGGAGGAACCACTGGATGTGGAATGGTGCGGCTGCAGAGCGCGGGGAGGAGCTGCAGCGTCTGGCGGTGGTTGTCTATGGGATGGGGTTGTCGAGTGCTGCTCCTGCCGGGTGTGGTACGAGCACGGCCCTCAACAGCCAGAGCCTCAGCGGGCAGAGACGCTCCCCGGTAATACGTCGGGATAAAAATCCCCCCTGTTCTCGGAAGCTCTCAGCCTGCCTCCAGTGCGGGGCTGACCGCACGCGTGCCGGCCCTCCGATGGAAAAGTTGCTCGAGCTGACAAGTTTCTTCCTCAAAGACAGTATCTCGCGCTCTCGGGGGCCAGCTAAGCCCAAGGAAGCCCGTCCAGCTACTTAATAAGTCATTGAGGATGTGTAGTTTAATTAACTTACCCAAAGTTCCTCCTTTCTCTTTCCCATTTCTGCTATTAATATTTTTCTCTATCTGATAATGCAGCATAGCTAATTCTTTCTGGCTTCATAATGAACGATGCCGTGATGAAAAAATAAAAAGGTTAGCGGTGCTTCAGGCGGCTTTTAATTATCCAGCTGAGCAGGTAAAAGCACCATATTCCCTGCTCGCCCCCCGCCCCGCAGCAGCTTTGCTCGGCAATTACCTGGGGGGCTCCTTCCGCACCCCTTTGCCTTGCAGCGGAGGAGGCGGCGGCGCTCGCGGCCGCCCGCCCTTCCACGCTGCCGCCAAACCGCAGCTCTTCGTGGGGGAAAACGGGGGACAGACTGCCCTTTTCCATAGCACAGACAAGAAGCCGGGATGGAAACGGAACTTCTTCCCCCCCCCCAACCCCGACAAGCGCCAGCGCCGCTGGGGAGCCGTGGTGTGTGCGCAAACACGTGCCCGTGCCAAGGCCAGCGCGGGGGCCGGGGCAGGCAATAAATCCAGTATTTACAAGGCTGCACGGGCACGGCAGCACAGCCATAAATTGGAGGCAACTCGGAGCGCAACTTTTCTCGGGGTGTAAATAAATCCCTGTTCTTACCAAATAAATCAGGTGCCTGGAATACTCGTGGATGAGCAGGGCGGGTAGAGGGGCGCGAGCAGGCGGGAGAGGAGGGGGGGAGGCACGGGGAAGATACACCCGTGCCCCTGCCTCCCGCGGGGCGGGCTGTACGGCGGCTCCAGGAGCTGGCAAGCCAGCTGGGATGCGGCACCCCGCTCCGGGGGTCCCCAAGCCCTCCCCACGCGCACCCCCCGGAGCAGAGCCACGGCACGGCCGGAGAGCGCGCCTCCCCCCCGGCAAGGCTATGGCAGCCCTCGCCGCACCGAGGGCGTCCGTAATCTCCTGCAACGACCCGTGAAAGCAGCCGCGTTACACGCTTTCCCGCCCAGCGTTGCTTTATCCTGGCTTCCACCGAGCAATTTCTTCCCATCCAGAGCATGACCCTGCTCTCGGCATCGCCCCGGCGGGGAAACTGAGGCAGGGGCAGCCCAGGAGCCCGGCCCTCCCGAAGGGTCCAGCCCCCGCCTGCCCCCTTCCCCAGCCAGGCTCGCAGACCCGTTTTCCTGCTCCAAGTCCTGAATGGAAATGTCACGAGGACAATCACCATGGTGACATTTCAGTGGCTCCGTATAGAGCTACGCAGGAAATGAATTCGAAAAATCCCTATTAAAAATGGAAGGGCAAAAACAATTTTCTGGTGGAAATTTGTTTTGAGCGGGTTTATAGACTTTTTATTTTTTTTAAAGAAAAAGCTCTCCAGCAAAGAAAGTTTGAAGCGTCCTGGCTTTTAATGAAAGACCAGACCTTTCTCCAGAGGGATTTTTTTTTATATGATTTTTTTTGTGCAGAAATTAAACTTTGTTGAGCCATTTACCAATTTTTTTCTGCGAGAAGCATTTCATGTTTGGCTGCAATATAAGGTCATTGGACACAATGGAAACGCTTCCAGCATGGAAAAATAAACAAGGGTGGTATTTCCATAGGCCGGGGCCCCAAGACAGCAAGAAAAACACGAAGGCGCTGTAGCACAAAGACAGGTAATTTGAAGTATTATATTCAATCCGCTAACATTAGAGAGCATCGATTAGTGCCAAGAGCCTGAAACGATGGGCAGGACCACATTAGCGTAAACGGCATTATTTATTTTAGAGGCTGCCTACGCGAGGAAATTCACAATAAACCTTTTTCGCTCCAACTAACCTGTTTGTTCAGGGTTTTTTTTTCCCTCCATAAAAATATAAATTGGAAGATATCGGCCGGCCGTAAGCGCACGCGTGCAAGCGGGTCGCTTCTCTTTTGGTACGGGCAGGACACCCGGGGGCTTCTCCAGGGACCGGACGGGCCATAGGGGACCTGCCCTCGATGGGCATCCGCATCCCAGCGCGGTCCAGCGGCCCCGTGCGCCGCTCCGCAGGGTGACCCCAGCCCGGGCTCTGTTTTCCGAGCGGGCACGGAGCTTGGCACGGCCGAGAGAGAGGCGGGTGTTTGATTATTTCAGCCCCTTGTTCCCCCCACCGGCTCGCGCATCACAAAAGAATGCTAATGTTCACGTCTCTATGAAAGCACTCGAGTTCATCAGCTTTGCAAAGAAGAGAAATTAAATCAAGATTTAATTGGGATACGCATGTTTTATTCATGGTACTATCCACAGGAGAAGCCAGACAGCTGAAGGTAAAGGCGGGGGGGGCGGAATTCTTTTGAAAAGTTGTTTCTCTCTGATTAAATAGAGTTTCCCACTTCAAAGGGAGGGCTCCTTTAATGTATTTTAAATGCTGAAATGTGCCGTTCCAGTGCCTCCGTGCACCAGGCTGGCCAGGGCCCCCCGCTCCCCTCCGCTCCACGGCCTCCCAAAGGACCCTGGGCATGTGTCCCACCAAGCCCTTCACGTGCCACCTCCTCCGGCAGCGGGTGAACTGAGGGTTTCGGCAACAGGGCTGGTTTTTCCCCCCTGCTTGTCCCCCAGTGCCGGCGCTGGGTGTGATGGTGCCGCGTGCTGTGCATCACCCCCGGGCGTCACCCGCATCCCTGCCCGGTCCTGTTGGGTGCTCAGGGGAGCCCGTGTCAGCACTGTACAAGAAACTGGGAAATTCGGTGGCTGACAGGCTCTGGAAAGCACACAAGGAAGAAAAACCCGGCTTGAGTTTTCAGATCCACCTTCGCAAGTTTGGCGGCGAGGAAACAAAGCGTTTCTGCCTTTTCTGGGGCCGCTCCAGGCGGCGGAGAGGATGGATTTCGTTTTCGCTGCCTCACTGCTGGGAGAGAGCCTGCCTTTATTTTCACTTTGCCTGTTTTCGTGTGTCTTCATTTTCAGGGCAAGGGCAGGTTCCAGTGCAGAAGTGGCCGACACCAAATGCCGCGTAGCTCCGGTAGGAGTTTTTCCGGCCGGCTCTTGAGCTGCCCAGCGCAGGGACTTGGACTAAAGCCCCACAGTCATGGGGGGCAAAGGCCCCGAATTTGTCCGTGATGCTTCCTCCCCTCCAAAGCTTAATGCTGTGGGAATGGCTTTATTTTTCTTGTTATGCTTAAGAGGAGAGGGCAAAGCCGGGCGGGAAGGGGGGACGAGATGAGACTGCGCAGAGAAAGGACGAGAGGGAGCAGAGCGAGCTGGCGGGGATGGAGGAGGAGGTGGGAGAGGATGCGCAGCGCATCCAGCTACGGTGGGACCTCGCACCAGCGTAACGCCAAGCGGGTGCTCAAACGGAGCCCTGGAATGCCGGTCTGGAGCTGGCAGTGCAGCACGTACCCCACACACCACCCATCCCTGCTGCCGCACGCTCTGCCCTGGCTACAGACAGCTTTTCTCCTTACTAAGGCACGTCTCTGCTGGAAACCTTTCCCTCTTCTGCCTTCTCCGGCGCCTGCCTTCTCCGGCGCCTGGGTACCGCTCTGTCCAGGCCCGCGAGAAACGCGTCCCTCCCCAGGGATGCGACGGCGGATGCAGGAGGGCAGGTTCCCGGTGGCGGGGAGACCCGGGATGCAGGGCGACGCAGCCGGGGGAGGCAAGAGAGGAGGGATGCTGAGGGAGGTGGGAAGCACGACACACAAAAGCCACAAAAGCCAGGCTTTAAGGACACAGGGAACTTCTGGTTCGCTTTTTAGATTGAAATGCGTATGCGAGGCACCGCAAGATCGTGGTTGTAAGAGAGGAGGGGGATCTGCGCGGCAGCGCTCGCGGCGCTCCTGGTGGGAATTTTTCTATAAAGGAGCGATTGTTCGGTGACGGCGCCTGACAAAAATACAATTGGAAAAGTGGAGGAGAAAGAAAAGAGAGGAAGAAAAGAAAATCTTCTCTGTAACTTGTGCCCTTCAGAAGCAGCCCCTGTCGCGTTCGGCGCCTGGCGGAGCCGCCGCTGCCTTGGGAGCCTCAGGTCTTTGTTAAGAAAAGGACACGAAGAGAAACACGAGTTCTCCCGAAGGCTCATTATTCAAACTGCTCCAGACCCGGCGTCACGAGTGCCGGTGACTTTGGAAGATGAACAATCTTATCTCCCGGGTGAAAAGGACCATTTGTTGTTTACCGTCCGGGAGAGAAAGCTCACAATAGGCACGCGAGGAAACTTGGAGAATACGTGAGCGGGACGTGCCGGGCGCTGGGCGCAGCGGGGCGAGCGATGCTGCCGAGGGGCGCAGGGCTCCCGGGGGGGCACGCCGCTCCGCCAGGGCTCGGCGCGGCAAGGGATGCTGTCCCGGCAAAACGCAGCTTCCAGGGGAACAAAACCTTCCTTAGAAGTTATCGTCGGCTTCCGCTGAGCGAGCGAGGGGCACGGCGGCGGCGGGAGATCCTGCCACAGCGGTTGCTGCGACGACTCGTCAGCATTTCTCTTCGAGGGGGGCCAGCCAAAACCTGCCTGGCCCCAAAGCGAACGATCACGGGAAATGCTTACCTCCCCACTGGCCTTGTTCGGGCTGAAAACAGGCAACATCCAACACCGCAGGATGAGGGCTGGCTCCTTGCTTTCTCTCCTGCCGCCCCGAGAGCCGCAGGTGATGGGGCCACTTGCCAGAGGCTGGACAGTGAGACCCGCGGGGTGACACGAAATCGGCTCCCGCACTCGTCCATGCCATGCCCCGACCCACCGGCTCTGCCGGAGCCGCCTCCCGGAGCCCGTCCGACCTCCAGCACTCCCTTCAGCCGAAACATTTCGAGCTTTGTGCTTTTCATAACAAGCGGGCTGCTGTTCCTGCTTTCCTCAAGAATTGCGCACACGTAAACGCGCACACGGAGCTAAAATATATCGCACACGGAGCGAAACACATAATTCATTCTAGCAACTACATAAACAGCTCCTCCAAGGAAATGGCTCCTGTTTCCAAATAACGCATCCGGGATGCTTGGGGAAAACCTCGAGGCACAGCAGGAAGGGGGGGGGGGGGTGAGGGGTTTGGGACACGTGGAAGGAAAAAGACAAGACGGACAAGAGAAGAGCAAGATGCCCCTCTCCCCATTGGGGTCCCAGCCCTGTGGAGAGCATTTGGCCGCCCCCTGTGGCTCCATCCCACGGGGACCAGCAGCCCGGGGAGCTGCGGGACCGGGCTGAGGCCACGTATTCTCCCCACGGGCAAGTGCAGCTGGAGCCTCTACTGCCAAAGATGCTGATTCAACAGCAAGATGCGCTGGGTTAGCCTGTCTGCTTGGGACGGGGAAGGCACAATTTACACCAAAAGAAGCTTTTTCCACGCACAGGTTACTGCCCACCTCCCTGCCAGGGGAGGATGGGAGCGGGAAGCACGCAGGAGCGTCATGGACCACAGGGTCCTCCTCCCTGGAAGGAGCTGGTGGGAGGAGGGAAGGAGGGAAAGGCAGAAAAGCCGAAGCTGAGCATCCCCACACCCCCTCGGAGCAGCAGCCCTGCCTGGGGACCACAGGCAAGCCTTTGCCTTCGTCGCTCGTTGGTTTTGGAGGCGGCAGCGCCAGGTCCCCGCTCGGCCGGGGCACGGCGAAGACGGGATTCGCGGGAGCCGGAGCAGCCAGAGCCAGGTCCCGGGAGAGAAGTGCCTGGGCAGAGGGGAGACTCCTCACAGGCACAGATATAATCAAGGGAGGCTCCGCACCCCCGCTGCCCCCCTCCTGAATGGCATCTCTTAACGACAAAAAGTCCCCGCGGTTTATAATTACCAGTTTGACAAGTTCATGAGTTCTCTGTTAATTATTGTAATTACCTCTCGCTCGGTGAGAATGCGGGAGTTTAACAACAATATTAACAATGGGGGAACTATTATCGCGAATTAACTACCACCAGCCAGGAGAGAGGGGGTTCCGCCTGCGTGCCAGCCCGCCCCAGAGATGGAGACCCCCGCGCCCCCGTCCCCCCCCTTGCTCGCAGAGATGCAAACTGCGGGTCTGCCTGTAGCGCGGCTTCAGCAGCACCTGCACGGCAAGGGAAACCTAAATTTGCCCTGGGCTGCCTGAAAGAGAGTCGAGATTTGGACCAACAGGAGGAAATCCTAAGCGAAGGC
Source organism: Alca torda (assembly GCA_008658365.1). NCBI lineage: Eukaryota > Metazoa > Chordata > Aves > Charadriiformes > Alcidae > Alca > Alca torda. Next base: position 7,587,037 of record CM018093.1, on the reverse strand, counting down.
TGCGGGGGGCACGGCCCCTCGCCCGGAGCAGCATCCCCGCCGGGGCAAGGCAAGGATCGGGCCCCACCAATTTCTTTTAGCACCCGCGATATCTCACGTGCTCCACAGCTGCCGAGCCAGGGAAGTCGTGAGAGCTGCTGGCAAAATTCCTGCGAAAGCCTTTCCTCCCGGGAGCACACCGCGCGCGGCGCCAGCCGCGGCAAATATTAGAAAAATACCAGTTTTTCGGCCCCACCTAATTCGGTGAAGATGAACGGGTTGACTTCTCAAACACGGCGAGATCCCCAGCAGATCAACACGGCTCAGCTCTCGCCCTGATTTCCCAGTTCAAGCGTATACAAAATGTTTGTCTGAGGCGCGGGAGAGCTTAGAGACACGAGCTGTGCAAACCATTAGTTACCTTAAGCGCCTCCGCACCTGAAACAGAGGGCTGGAGGTTTTTTGGGTTTGCTATTTATTTACTGTTTTTATTTAATCACGCCTTCACGGAGAAGAAGCGGTGACGGAGAGGCTTTGGGGTCGGTATTACCAGCAGAAAACGGCTTTTGACGCCCACATAAACCTGCGTGGGCCCAGGGACCCTTCTGGCGAGGGGACATGCACGCTCCAAGCCTGGGAAACACCAAGAGCGCGAGGGGCAGGAGCAGCCCCGGAGCCGTCACCCAGCTCAGCCGCCACCAAAAAAACCCGGCAAAGCCTCTGAGAAACCAGGAAAGGACCGTGGCAGAAATTCCTGCACAAGGAAACGCGTCCAGGCCCCCAGCGGGGCCGGCGGCCTCCCCCCGCTCCTGCCCGGGGCCAGGGAAGCTCCGGCTTTCTTCCCTTTGATGGAAAACTTCATTTGCTTTTCAGACAAGAGGCCTTTCTCCACACTTAGGCTGCTTGGGAGAAGTAGTCCATTTCAAATACATACACAATTTCAAATACATACACACATTTTTTTTTTTCCCCCCTCATTTTTTTTTTTTTAACTGTAAACAGGTTTTGAAGAAAAGATCAAGATCTCGGTGAAATATTTTGAAGCTGTCGGGATGAAGTGCTTCGCTGTACACGATATGAATTTCCTTGGAGTAATTTCTATTTGAGGGGATTTAGGTTGGCTTTTACATCCCCAAAGCAGAATCGGGTAAAAAAAAAAAAAAAAAAGGTTGAAACTGCAAAGCATTTTTCAAGGCAGCGCAGCCGTTTCCCACCTTCCTGGGCTGAGGGGGCAGGGATGGGACGAGAGCCACAGCAGGTCCCGCAGCCGTCCCTCCCCGGGCTGATTCCTCGGCATTCAGCCCTTCCTCCCTCTTTCCCGTTGCCATCAGTAATGGATTCACCACGTTCCCGGGGGAATCCACTCTCGCAAGCGTCTCGACAGCGCAGAAGAAGGCCCCAGACGAGGCAGGATGCATTTGGCACATGGAAACGCAGAGACGGAGAGGAGGGAGACGGCGCGGGGCGGGTGGCGTTCCTGCCTGGAAAGGACCCCTTGGCTTCCCGGGGAATTATTAAAGGTTTCGCGGCGGGGAACAAATAATTTTAAGTGAAGGAATCCCTTCTGCTTTGCCTCCACAGACAAATGGCAGGAGCGCGGGGAGGCCGGGTTACTCCTCTCCCCGCGCCTTCTGAGAAGCTGCTTTGAACACTTCCAACATCAGAGCGCGGGGCCGCATTTGTTAGACAAGCCTGACTTTATTATTTTTTCAGAAGGGGGATATTATCTCCCGCCTCCAAAGGAAAGAGGAAGAGGAGGAAGGCACTGATGCAGAGCGGGGTGGAGACAGACACAGAACCTCATTATTAAACAAAATAAATAAAATATACTAGCAGAAAACGTGTCTTGGCTTTATTACTATATTCTGTCCTCTAAATATTTCATTTCCAACTAACGCACAAGCCAAATGGAAAATTTCAAGCAAAACTGCACTACTTAGAATATGCTTAATTATTGATTCAGCCAGGAGGGGAAAAGAGGAAAAAAAACCGAGGGGGAGAAAAGGCAGGGAGCCGCCGCGGAGCAATCTGTCCTGGGGGGGCTCTTTCTAACCCGTGCGGCTTCCCAGCGTGTCCCCGGGGCGAGGGACGCGTCCCACCAGCCTGGCGCAGCCCCACGCCGCGATGCACGGTGCCGGAGGGTGCTCCTCGCCCGGCCGAGCTGCTTTTGGGGGCTCGCTCATATGTTTTTGTGAGCAGAAACTCTTCCTCGGGGGGTAACAGCTGAACAGGGTCAAGAGCTTCAGTGCCTGCCAGCGTCCCCTCTAAGGGGCCACCAAGGCTCCTGTCCCTCTGGGGCCGCCACGCACAGGGCAGACACACCGACACTGCAGCACCCGTCCACCGGCAAGACAGCCCGGGGGAGAACAGCCCACCACCGCAGCCGGACTCCGGCACTGCACCTTTTTACACCAAAGGTCTGCAATCTGCGTCACAAGCCCCCACGGAAGGGTCCCACCTTGGGCACCTCTCAGCGTCCCACCGGCACGCAGCGACTCACCCCAGCCGTCCCGAGAGCCAGTGTCCCCAGCCGAGCCAAAGGGAGCTGTGGCTCTGCCCCAGGCATTTATAGGGAATGGGGATCAGCTGGGGCGGGGGGCTGACCCAGCACACCTGCACCCTACCCCCCAGCAGGCAAACCGCGGGGAAAGCAGGGCAAGGGGACAGAAAATAGGAAATGGATGGCAAGTTGAGGCCAGAGACAGCGATTAGGCCTGGGAGCGCCGCCGCGAACTGCGGCAGGAGTGAGCTTTAAGTGTTGACGAACTGGGTTTATGCACTTACATGGGGCTGGAAGTCTCTCAGACAAAGCAGTTTAATGGTGCTGCCATTTACAGGGAGAAAAACCAAAGCCGGAGTCTGTTTGCAAATGGACTCCAGGGACCCAATTTTCTTCCCCTGCTGGGATAAGTCCAAACCACCCCTTTGGAAGTTACGGGAATCGCATCGGACAGACAAAGGGGGAGAGAGGGCTGCGGCTGCGGAGGAGCAGAGAGAGCTGCCGAGGACGGTCCCCCGGGGGGGTCACACCGGGGCAGGGGACCCCCAGCCCCCCGGCTCAGGGCTGGCCGGGTGTTCGCCCAGAGGCGTGCGGGCAACCCCGAAATCCAGGCAGAAACTGCAGGTGTGACGCCAGCTCTGGGGACGGGCTCGCTGTCCCTCCCGGCAGGCGTCTGCTGAAAGACGACGGCAGTCGGGTCATTGCGTTTTCCCGGGTTTTCCCCCTCCGTCTTTATGTAGAAGTCCTGTTTGTGTGGTCTGGGCAAGCTCTTGTGAACATCTTGTGGTCACGAACGACAGCTAAAAACGTGGTCTTGGAAACACGTCCAAAAGCCGTTCCTAACTCACAGCAAAACGTCCCCCTGGAAAAAACCAGTTCAGAGTCTAATCCCTTAATCCGTCCTCCATCGCCTACTCCAGACAGTCCCCACCTTCCCATATTCAAGTCCTCTCTCATAAGCTCATTTCTCCCGCGAGACACGGGGTTATGACAGGCACAGTGGCCGGTTCAACCCTGAAATGAGCCTGAGCTGCAGTTTTCCTCCGGCGTGTTCAGCCTCCAGCGCGTACCCACACTCCTGGGCGTCCCGTTAGTTCCCTGAGATTGTCCCCGCGGTCTCGGCCATCCTTGAAAACACCCGGACCCCCAGTCCCGCTGGGAGCTGAGGGCTGCAGAAGGGTTCCCAGCGCCTCAGAGAGACCGAAGAGGGGGAGCGTCGCCGGCGGGTCCCCGGGGAGCATCGCCGTGCCCGGGGCAAAGCGGCCGGCGTCGGCATGCCAAAGACACACCGGGAGGGGGCCCGGCGCCTGAGCTGCACAGTCAATTAGGAATCTCACTGAAATTTCAAATTACGGCCTTCTTTTTTTTTTTTTTTTTTTTTTTTTTTAAGCGACAGAATTATGCCACGTTACAGAGAAAGTGACAGGTAATTTGGGACACCGAGGATTTCTCGGGCTCTATAGTTAATGGGGAGTTTAGCACCAATTCCTCTGTAATTTGCACTTCTGAGAAACCGCGTTATTACAAAGTCAGAAATCTCAAGCACTTTCAACTCGGGGATCTGCCAGACTGACGATGGCCAGGAGCTGAGGAGGCCCGAGTCCACAGGTCACCCATTTCAATATCCGAGGCTGGGTGGCTTCCAAAACCGGCCGCTCCAACGGCAGAGCCGAAAATTGGAGGTGACATTCAGAAGTCTCTGAAAATTATAACCCCGACTTCCTCCTTGAAAAGCTTATCTGAATCCTGGCTTATCCTTTGATGAGGTTACTGAAAAAGCATTCTGCTCCGCGTACTTGGAAGATAACAGGCAATACATGCGAGCTGGTGCGCTTCTCCCCGGGGGGAAAACACTATCGAACATGCCAAGCGTGGGACACTAATTAAATGGTCTGAATTACGCTGGACATTAAGGTCCTGGGGTGGCTTGGCTTAACTCCTTCCCGTCCTCGCGCAGCCGGGGCAAACGGGCGTGCTCATCCAGGCAGGCTCCTGGGGGATGCGCTCCCGCCGTCCTGCATGGTCCAGGCATCCCGCTCCATCCCACTTCATTCCATCCTGCTCCGGAGCATCCCTCTCCATCCCTCTCCATCCCGCTCCATCCCACCCCGGAGCCTGGCGTGGCCACGTTTCCACGGGGCAAAGCCCCTCGTGGGAGAGACCCACCTGCTCTGACCCCAGCTAACGGGCGAGCATCCTCAAGGAGCCCCGGAGACCTTCATTAACCAAATTAATCGCGTCCGGAGAGCAAGCTCGCTCCACTGCTGGGCAGCGGCTAGGCCAAGGCTGATCCTGCCCGTTGGTAAAGACGTGGCAGCGTTTAAATTTTTGCTTAACTTCAAGCAAATTCTTGGGTTTCTTGGATGCTAAACCCACGGGTACGAGAGAGTGTCTTCCTGAGCTTTTCAGGAAGAAAGGAAAAGCGAGCGGAGACAGAAATGCTGTCCTTTGGGTGAGGAATGGTGAATTCAGTGATGCTTAATGGGCTGGCAAAGGGGCTATGAAAACCGAACCAGTTCTATTTCTGAGGGGAAATAATGGGGCCTCCTTCAGAACGTGGAGTAGCAATCACAGCTCAAAGGCTGGAAAAGAGGAACAATAATGCCCTAAAGTCTACGGTATTACGGCAAAATCGGTAATAATTAATTATGGTTGGCGGGCAAGCGCATTCGCCCAGGGCAGGGCCCCTTCCCAGACAAAGCTGCCTTCCTCCTCCTCCTCCTCCTCCCCCCACAAACCCCTGCCACTCTCCTCTGTACCCAGCGCGGCCGCTCCGCCGGGATGCTCCGGCTTTGCCTCTTCTCCACTGAGCCTGTAGCCCAAAAAGGAGGGAAAAACAACAAAAGCCTTTTAATGGCGTAATTTGTTTTAAAATTAGCTGTCTCCTGACGCTGCCCCGGCCCCCAAGAACGCCGATAATTGTTGTCTGGTCGCCTGCCATGTCCCCAGCCAGCGCCTTCAGCGATTCAGGCACTGCTGCGCGAGATTAGCGGGGACGTGTTTTGAGTCCCCTACGTCAAAGGGATTGAAAAGGGATAAATTTAACAGAACGTATTATGCAGGTGGGGGGGAAAAAAACCCAAAACACGCAAGTTCTGTTAAAAAGGATGTCTCATTTCTCCTCGTTTGGGGCAGGCCTTGGGGCAGCTCGCACCTCTGCGGGGAGAAAACCCTATTTAAAGAGATGCAAGCCCAAAAAGCTGAGAAATGCCAAGAGGTGGGAGAAGCGCCCAGGTTCCCCGCGTGTGGGGAAAAGCGTTTGGGGCGGGAAGGTGGTTGGAAGGCGGTGGGAAGAGGGCAGGAAGGCGGTGGGAACGGGGTTGGAAGGGGGTGGGAATGGGGTTGGAAGGGGGTGGGGTGGCTGGCACGGGGACAGGGCAGTGCCAAGGCTCCCGGCGCACCTCTCAGAGCATCCCCGAGTCTCCCATCGGGTCCCTTCCCCGCCAGGTGCTGCGGCGATAAAGAGGGACGGAAGACGGGAAGACGAGAAACGAGGAGGAAAAGATGAAGCTGGTAGGATCAAAGGTTCGGGCAACGCTCTGCGCATTGCCCGCGACGAGCTGCCGTGGTTAATCCCCCCCTGCCCGCTCGCCGCCGAGGGCTGGGGACGGGGCGACGGCCGGCTGCTGGCGGTGGCCGGCGCCGGGGGGAAATGCTTCAAAGGGCCCCTGCCTCCAAAACGCTGAGCGTTGTTTCCACGGGCCCTTAAACAGAATAATTCATTAGTCAGCTCAGAACAATCAATATCGCGCGCCGACAATTTATACACCGCCTCTGTTTACCCAGCAGACCCTCTTTGATAATATTATTTATGATTCCAAATAACTCCATCGGTGTTCAATAGAGCTGGGAGGTACCTGGGGGACCGGGGCACAATCAAATTATGAAGACATATGGTTTACTCGGCGCTGGAAATGTTCAACTGCATTTCATTGCTGTTAGTCCTGCCGCAGAACCTTCCCCAACCACTTATACAACCTCCTCGCTACCGCTTGCTGGATGGGGAGGCTTCTTCAGGGAGAGGGCTCCCGCTCAGCCGGCGGAGAGATGTGGCTGTAAAGGGAATTTTACGCTGGCTATTTCTGCAGTCGCGCAGCTGAAGGACATGCCGAGCAGCTCAATGCATCCCAGGCCGCCGCGGCAATTAAACTCCTGCACTGCCGGGGCTTCGCGGAGCAGGCGGAGGAGGGGGGGAAGGAGGAGAAGGAGGAGGAGGAGGAGGAGGAGGAGGAGGAGGAAGAGGCAGGGCTCTGCCTGCAAGAGGGGCCGTGGGTGCCCAGCTCTCCCGGCGAGGCCGCCCCGGCGTACGGACGGATCCGTATGCGGCGCGGCACGCTCCGCAGCTCTTGGCTGTATTTATGTCCGCTGCATCTACTGTGTACGTTTTAATAAAGCGCTTCTGATATACCCACCGAGCGGCCAAGTGCTGAGTCATTATTATCGACAGAACATCGCATAAGTACTCTGCCGAGCCTCCTCTGGGCTTCGGGGGTGTATAAAGCTAACACTGATGCTATATTGCTCTATAAACTCTAGTCCTCCCTGCAGAGAAGCAATAATTAATCAGACGATGCATGATATGTAACAAATTAAAAAGATAAAACTTCCCAACAAAAATTATGGGACTAGAGAGGCGGGGGCCGTGCTTTGCAGCGAGCTGTGCCCGGCATCCCGTTTCCCTCGCTCCATCGGCACCGTCAGCTGGAGGGGCCGGATGCTGCGGGCGCTGCGAGCCATCCCAGCCTGCCGCGGCGTTCTCCGGCCCCTCTGCAGGGGACGGCTGTGCCATCGCAGGGAGCCCGGAGCGGGACGGGGACGCCGGGGACACCGTCGTGCTCCTCGCCAGCGGAGGACAGCCAGCGCCCTCCGCTTTTGAACGTGTCCTGGAGACTCTTCTCCACACCGAGCCTGCTCGTCCCTGGCTTACCAATCGCCGAGGCTACAAAATAAAGTGATAACAGTCACCACTGTGGAAATACAATCTCTGAGAAAATCCCAGCGGAGTAATAATTAAAATGGATACTGAAGACTCTGACAACCTGGGATTTATTTTCGGGTTTCAGCTGTTTCTGCTACGCGATTCCCTTTTCAAAAATCAGGATCTCCTTTCCAGAGGACACCCAGAGACCTCAGGGGCCGGTTTTGTTCCCCTTGAAGCAGAATGGAGAAGTAAACAGCCACGATCCCTGTAGAACAGAAAGAAAAGACGTTTTCACCTCAGAAACGTCATGGGTTTTTCACTTCCACCTTCCCACGCGAACCACCTGTTTTGGTAAAACCCTGGGTTCCAGCGGGGACGCGTTCCGGTGGGGAAGCTCCGGCAGGACGTACGGCCAACGGCGGAGCTCTGCCTCCTGGGCCGGCAATGCCCCGCACATCCCTCTGTGTTTGCCAGTGGAGGATGCTGGGGGAAGAAGCCAGTGGGCGGCCAATGTTTTTTTCTTTTATCCAAAACATTTGGAAGGAAGTTCAGTCCTCTCTTCGGGCACACGGCGCGGCTCTCCCACCCCCACTCCCCACCACAGCCGCGCTCGGGCTCCCTCCCCGGCTGCTTTCAGCCCCAGCCTGCAAAGAAAACCCATCCCCAGCCCTCACAGACTGCACTGTGGGGCGCGGGGTCTAACTGTGAGGTCCCCGTTGGGAGACCAGCCCTGCCAGAGCCTTGGGACAGCCGGAGGAGCCCTTGCCCCTCCCTGCGGGCTGCTGCTGGGATAAGGAGCGTGGCAGCACACACGGGAGAGGGGGAGGGTGGGTTTGGGGGTTCACAGCGGCCACCGACCCACATAAAACCATGGTGTCCCCCCGCGCCAGGCTGCCCTTCAGTGCTTTGCCAGGCTCGAGCGTGCAGAGGCCTTTAGGCTGCATCTATCACACCGCTTTCGTAGCCTGAAAGGAGGCGTGCGGGTGTCTATATTTAGTCGTCCTCGCTTCCTTTCCTCCCTGACATTTATGAATTTTAGATGCCTTTCACTCCGGACCTCCGAAGGGCGTCGTGCAGAAACACGTGGCGGCCCCTGCGCTGCTCGTCGTCCCCCGGTGGAGCCGCGCGAGGGACATCCCCCAGGGTCTGGCCACAGCCCGTCTGCTGGACCCCGCTGCCCGCCCGGCCGTGGGACGCCCGGGTACCGCGGGCGCTGCCGTGATGCTCTCCAGCCTCCAACAGGCGTGCGGGGCTGCGGCCGGCTCCGCGGCTGCCGGAGGGAGGCAGGGAGATGACTGGGAGCAGCGGAAAAAAACAAGATTGCAAGGGATGAGGGAGATGCTGTTAAAGTACATGGCAACTTACAGATGAAACAGGCAGCGGCTGCCTTGAGCTGAAGGCCAATTTGGCAGTGGGCTTGTGCGGGAGGGCTGGCAGAGAAGCCCTGCCGACGCCTGGGCGGGTGGGAGACCCTGCAGAGCCCAGACTCCTTCCAGCAGCATGATGGGACGGGGTCCCGCTCCCACCCTCCTCCCCGGGGCCTGCCGCAGCAGCGCGCCGGGTAACGTACTTCTCATTCCTCCTGCTTAATACCCCGGGCTCCTTCAATGGCGCCGAATCGAGCCGAGTGGTGGATAAACATTAGTTTCACAGCTCACAAAGCAGAACTGCCGGCTACTGCCAGTCTAGACGTAATGAGTTCCTCCCGGGACCCCTGGGAGCGTTTAGAGTGGGCTCTTCTTTACCCAAGCTGCCAGTCACGCCGGTGCCAGGGGGGAAGCAGCGCCGTTAATCTCTTTCCCGCCATCCCAGCCATAGCCGAAACCCCTTCGAGCATGTAGCAGTTTTATTTTAATGTGCCGTCCCACCGGCACACCGGCAGGAGCGGCGCGGGCCGCCCGCCCGCCGCTTTCTGCCGCCTCCCCGCCACCAGCCCCGGCTGGGGACGCCTTAATTTGGGGGGGCGGGGGGGCGAGGTGGGGATGAGCCGACAGGAGGAAGCAAACAGCGAGGGAAAAGCGTTCGCACGTTTTACTTTTCACCCAGGCTGGCGTTGTCACCTCCTTGGGTATCCTTTAATTAACAACAGATTGCCGTTCTGCGGAGAGACACTAATTTAGCACCTGGAAGAGGAGCAAGGGAAGTTTGCTTGGCAGCCAGGCTCCGGTGGCCAGGGACGTCTCCCACTGCGTCGCGCTTTCACCGGGATGCTAAATCACTTGTCAGGAGCTTTTCCCCTAACGGCTGGAGCAAATCGGCTAACGAAGGTGACGTCATGCGGACTTTCAGGAGTGCTCCGATGGACTGGCCGTGGCTGCTGCCGCCCCGAAGCCCTGGGTCCTCCTCTGGGATGTAAAACACGGCTCGCGCCCGCCCCCGCTCCCGTCTTCCCGCCGCAAAAGAAATGCGCAGGGAAAGCAAGATGGGATGCTACGTTCGGGCGAGGTGAGCTGGGACGGATCCCGCCTGTGCCCGCAGACGCAGCCACCTCCCCGGGCTCCTACCAGGAGACCCCGCTGGGAAGAGCCATCACCAGCAGCGCCATCTCCCCTGACGCCACACCGGGTCCCCCGCGGTGGCCAGGGCAGAGCCATCCTGCCCCGGCCCCCGTCCAGCTGAAACGGCGGCGAGCAGGGATGCGGCGCGTACGGATGCTCTCCAGATAACTGTACCCGCCAACCACCGCCCAGCCACGGCTCGGGCACGGCACGACAGCCCTCCCGAGAAACACCGGCTCCCGGAGCAGACACGAAGAAAACCACACGTAGGATTCATCGATTTTTCCTCTCCAGACCTCTTCCGAGAACAGGTTGGACATGCGAGATGGAAAAAAGGGGAAAGAGCCCCTGTCAGGGCCTTTCCAGAAGACCGACAGACTAATTGCCAAACTCCAAATATATTCCCGCTCCACATGTCAGCCCAGGGCTTCTGCTCCCCCGTCCTCCGCGGCAGCGTGAGCGAGCCACGAATCCGCAGGGACGGGCAGGGAGCCAGCGTGGACTTTTCCATCCCTAACCTCCGCGAAGACGGACACCTGTGTCTCTCTGCCGGGCCGCATTTAGCAGCCGTAATTATAGCCTTTCCATCTATGTATAAATAATTGGAATTCCGGGTAAAATGTTGGGTGCTTTGATTTACATCCCCAGTCAAGTCGATAAGGTTGCAACAAGGATAAATCACGGCCGAAGTGCGTACTCAGAAGATGCGAGAGGAAGAGAGAGAAACTTCTGCCCCCCGCCCCCTCTCATTATTCACGCTTGTTTATAAAGCGGCTGGGATAGTTTTGGCGTTAAACAAACATTGTGCGATTGCTCGAGAGCTTTTCATCATTGTCCTAAGTGCCCACGGAGAGTTGCGGGAAGAAGGCACTTGTTTCTCCTGCCTACTTCTGCCGTGGGGCCAGCGAGGGCAGAGCCGTGGCGGGGGCTGACAAATTGAGGATGGCGCTGAGGGTCCCAGACCCCTCGTCCCCGCCTGCCCCCCAGCCCCTCTGCCGGGCTCGGGCTGCGGTTTTCGGAGGCAGGACCCAGCAAGAGGTGGGGAATGAGCTTCGGTTCCCCTGAAACCTCAGCCCTGCTCCTGGAACGCTCCAGCCCGAGGGCTCCCGGGAATTTCCTCCCCGAGTGACCTGCCTTTTCCTTTTCACACCAGGCCACGGCCGGGCGTTCATCGGTAGCCTTGACTTCAGCTGGGGGAACGTGGAGACCACCCCCCCTTGCCACTGCCGCGCAGCAGCATCGTTAGTCTCCAGCCAGCCCATGAACTGGTGCCTGCAGCGAGCAGCCGGCACTGGGCGAGCGTCGGCCAGGGAAGCAGCAGCACTTTGCGGCGAGCGCCAGATCATCCCTCGCCCCACGCCCTCCAAGCGTAACCCCGTCCACGGCGTGGCTGGAATCGCTGGGGATGGAGAAACCGGCATCCTCCACGTCTCGGCAGCGGCTGGGAAGAGCCACGGCGCAGACCGCGGCGTCTGCATCTTTGGACAGCAGGCTGCGTGGCGGGGAGTGCGGCGGTAGATGGACGAGGCTGTCCTGGATGTTTTTCAAGTGGAGATTAACCACTGAGTAGGTTCTTTTTATTTAAGATGCCATATGTCTCTTCCCTCTAAATATCTCTTCCATCAGATACCGCTGTGATTCCCAGTCTGCCTTCCAGCCCTGCCTTTGAGACGCTGTTCCAAACACTTCATAAAACCGTGTTAGATCGGAGACGGAAAATGCTTTGAAGGCTCCTTCTGTCCGCTCCCCCGCGTACGTCACGCCCCACCGTACACGCAGCCGCTCTGCCCGCGGCCGCCAGGAGCCTGGGAGCCGCCACGTGCCCGTCTCCGGGAGGAGGATGCCATTCCTGGGCTCGGGGCAGAGCCCTGGTTTGACCGCGGTGACTCATTTGATTACGCTGCAAATTCTCTCCTCCGCCGGCGAAACGGGGGTAGCAACGCGATCCTTTTCCCCTGCTGCGAGCTCCAATATATCAAGGATCGTGAGGCACTTAATACTATGTAAATGGGAGACGTATCAGCTGTGCCTCAGATAAATGAATTTCACTTAGATTGATGGGTGTGAAGCACTTCCAAAATTAGGCCTATTCTTCTTAAATCAAACAGTTTCCCCAAGCCAGTTCAGCTCCGTTCATGTAGAGGAAGTCATCAAGCTGCCATTCATCATCGGGTTCAATCAAAGACCTTCAATACACTGACCCACCGCCTGCTTCCTCCTCCTCCTCCTCCTCCTCGGGGAGAGCCGGAGCGTGGCCAGGCGCCGCGGGACCAGCACCCTTCATCCCCGTGCGGGGCACCCCAGGCTCGGTCCGCAAAGCCGGGACACGCTCTTGGTGGGACCAAAACCACCTTACGCAGAGCCTGGAGAAGCACCTGGATATTTAAGGCCATCTTCACTGCGGATTTCAACTGCGAAACAGAGTTTTTCCCCGAATATTTGCCCGATCGCCCTTGCCCTCACGTAGCTGAGTGGGGAATGGGTAAGTCAGACCTGAGCATCTCCGAAATGCCTGCCTCGCTCCCCCGGGTCTGCGCACCGCTGCGGGCCTGGCACTATTTCTAGGGCTTAGGGCCAGCAAAGCAGCGCGAGCTCTTGCTCTGATGCTTATGCTGAACTGCGTTTACGCCATTAAACGCTCTATAACATACAGATAACATCATAAACCCCGTTTCATTCAGTCAGCAAACAGTAAATCCCTCTCACGCACGGTAGCATCGCCATCCCGCTGCGGCCAGCCGGGTACCGCCGCAGGGAAGCCTGCCAAGCTGCCCACGGCCGCATCGTGCCCGCCTGTGTGACGGGGCTGCCCCGCTCCCAGCCTCGGGGGCTGCCAGGGGGTCCGCAGGCAGCCCCCTCCTCCCCAGGGCTCCAGCTCCTCCTCTTCCCTCCGCCGAACGCCCGCACCTCCCGACTACAAGTATCCGTCTGGTGTTTATGCGCGGAGCAGCGCAGCTCTCTCCAACTTTTTTTTTTAACGGCAGATAATCAACAAAGCTGGGCAAACAATTTAGCGCGTATAATTTATTCGGTGAATTTTGATTCTTTGCCCACAAGCAGCTTGCGCCTCCCACAAAGGTACTGGTCCTGCGAAATTATGCAGGGGAGCTGCCGCCGTGGCCCGCGGCTCGTTCAGCCGGCTGGCGGCGAGCGCTCGACGCCCCGAGCATCGCAGTGCTGGCCGCTCGCTTGCTCTCCATGAGGCGCCTCGCTCACACGGCGTTTCTGCTGCCAATAGCCTGGGAGAAATCCCACCTTAGGGGGCATCTCCTGCAGGTGCAGCATTGGCAATGGAACCTCACCCGCACGCCCTGCCCGGCCGGTCCCGCTCCCGACGCAGGATTGGGCATCCCAAGGGTAGGTGCAACAACCGGCTAGCCGAGTAATCGCCCAAACGCAGTCGCATCATCCATGTGTTTGCACCAAAATGCCCCATACTGTCATTAAATGAGACTAAACATGCCTAGGAGCGGCAGTCAGCACAGCTGTGCTGCTTTTCCCCCTCGGCAGCGGCAGGAGAGGATGCCGCAGCCTCACGCGTAACCGCGGTACCAGCTACGAGCTTGCTTGAAATTCAGATGTTGAAGCTGTCGACTAAATCGCGTCTGCTTTGGGCCCGTTCTGCTGCGTGACGCGCGCCCTTTGCGTCGTCCCGTGCCACACGCCTCTCCAGCGCTCGTGCTCCCGGGAGAAGGTGGTTACGCACCCAGCATCCAAGCCGGGGCTCTCGGCGCACGGCAGCGGCCGGCAGACATCCATCGCCGGCAGGGACGGCAGCGCAGCCCCGCGCTGCTCCCAACCTCGGCCCCGACCGCAGCCTCCGCCGACGTCTCCGCGTCTGACAGGCGTCAGAAGGGCTGATGCGACTTTTCCTTAACGGCTCTTCCAAGGTGGGAGGCCACGCCTTTGTAAAAAGAACGCTGTATCAACGGGCGCCTGTAAATCATCCTGTAGGAATATCTTGATTTTTGCCGTCGCCAGCGGCAGGGCGTTCAAATGGCTGTCACTCCGCGGATGCCCTCCGTCCCCCTTCTTTATCTTCTCCACGTCGTGATCTTGTCGGCTGCAGGAAGAGCTACGGCCCTTCAAGTTAAATGTGCCTGCCAAGAAAAACGTTGATTTTTTTTTTTTTCCTCCACCTACCTCCAGATATCTGATTAATTCCATGCGAGGAGCGAGGAATTAAGATTCGGGGTGTTTTTTTAAGCCGGATACAGAAACATTGATGTAGAAAAATATTGTGGCTGCTAGAGCTGCCTTGTGACCGAGGCTGCCTTCAAACGTGTCTTAGCCTGACTTGGCACGCTGGCTTTTAGGGGCTAAATGGAGAAGTGAACTAATCCCAGGTCTTAATGAATAATGTTCAAATCCAACTTCCATTTTCAAACGCGTCCATACATTCGAGAATGAGTCACAAGGTGTTTGTTGTGCGGGTGAAGAATAGACAAGCCGGGAAGGGTGTTTTTATGTGTTTGTGAATCATTGTATATGATATTTTCCTCCGCTGCGCCTCTCCGTCCTAGCAGTTTTCTGCAGTGAAATCCATTCAGCTGGACTGGAAATGTAGGCACTTTATAGAAAATCTTTAATAGCGCTAGCACAAATGGATGGCTCTTATTTCCTCTCCGCAAAGAGGCGATTTGCAAAACCACCGCTAACAAACATTTTCCCCCCTTCCCCCAAAGCCATTAAATAAAGACCGACGGAGACGCCTCCCAGCGAGGCAGAGCTGCCTGCGGCGGCCACCGGCCAGGGGCTCCCTACAGCCGGACGCGGAGGGGGACGCGCAGAGGGAAGGCGCGGGGTGCCGTGGGGGATCCTTTCCGACTCTTTCCATCCCGGCTGTCGCGCCTGGGTTTTTTTCCCCGAGACGCTCGTCTTGCTGGGATTTTTAACATTTAATTAGCTGAGCCAGCTGCTTCCCCTTTGCAAAGGGTTTGTCTCCTTCCAAAGGCGGGTTTCTTTTGTCCGCGGGATGGATCCAGGCTCCGGCCGAGCCGCACAGCCCAGCTCCCATCCCATCGTGCTCCCGCCGCCGGGTCAGGGACACGCTGGGAGCTGGGCGCTCGCAGGAGCGACGCCAGCCCAGCCCCGCAGCCCGGGCTGGGATAACAGCCAGGCACAGAGCTGCCGTACATCCTCCTCATCCCGCTGGAGCGAACTGGAGCTGAGCGCGACCCTCCGCTCTGCCGATGATCGTCCCTTGGGAAGGAGGTGAAAACCAGAGGACTCACCCAGCAGAAGGAAGAGGTTTCTACCCAGTCGTGGTGGGGCACGGATCCCACTCCCGGCAAGGCGATTCTCACCGCCTGAAGCACGACCGCCACCTGCCTGGATGAGAAATGGGGAATTTTTACCAAGGGTGCTCAAAATCCCCCCTAGGGAAGGGCCACGGGAGAGCTCCCGCCGGCAAGGGGAGGCCGCACACCGACCATCGGTGTTCCGCTTTGTCGGCCCGTGCAAAACCCTCTGGGGAAACCAGAGGGGGACCGAGAGGGCCCTTTTGCCGGGCCACAGGGTTCGGTGGGCACCCCTCATCCATTTGTTAGCAGCACGGGCCGCGGCGCCCAGGGTTGGCTCTGACTCGTCTGAGCCCTGGAAGGAGGTCGCAGCTTGTCCTTAAATCTTTTCCCGAACGACATGGCAGGCAGGCAGCTTTAACCGGTTCCTAGGTACTGAGGACAGCCAGAAGCGCCGTTTATTTTTAATGGGTGTAAAATCAGCAGCACGAAATGTGGCAGGGATAGCCGGGGGGCAGCTTGTTTGAAGGGCGATGCTGTGCCCTTTCCCGGGGCTCTTCCCCCGCGTGCATCCTCCTCCTCCTCTGCCCCTGCCTCCTCAACAGCTTCAAGGCTGCCTTTCGCTCCACCTTTCCTCGGTTTTCCATAAGGTCTGCCTTTCCTTTCGGTCTCCCAAGCCTGGCCTTTGCTTTGTCCTGCTCCACGTGCCTGCCTGTTCTTTCTCATCCTCTGCAGCACTTTGTTTTAATGGCTTTACCCATTGCCCTCCAGTATGGCCCTTTTTGGCCCTGGTCCCTCCTTTACATTGTCTGCCCGCAGGTTTGGGAGGCTCCTCGCCGAAGGGCTGAGGACCAGCAGCTCGGGCATCGCCCCGGGCCCTGCCCCGCGCCGGCACCGCTCGTTCCTCCCCGGCGGAGGCTGGGAGAGAGACGCCGGCCCCATTACGGCGGCTGCAAAAGGGCCCATTGATTTCAGGGGAGCTGGGATTTCAGCCTGATTATCACTACCGCTCATGAAAATACTTCTGAGGCGTTTACCTTTGGAAAAGGGCAGATTGCCTCAAATGTCAGGTGTCAGCAAAGCCTTTCTGCATCCCTCGGCGGACTCCCCTCTCCAGCTTCAAATGACACAAAAGGACCCTGTGCGATTCTATTCATACCAGATGCGATCTCCTACCTTTAAAGCCGAGAGAAGTTTGCCTGAAAAGGGACACGTGAACTTTTTTCCAATCGTTCTAATCATTCCTTTTTCTCCCAGGAAATAAATTTTTAATTGTTCTTATTCTTCCATATCACCTTTGAAACGCATTTGCTTTTTCATTACAAGTCCAAGATAGAAGAACACTTAAAAGTTTTCAGTTTTCAGACCCCGGCAAACCTCTCGCTTCTGACATAAACAAACAAAGCCCAAACATGTTTAATGAAACAGTTTTGGTTTTTCAAAACGAACGCTTTTGTTTTGATCAAAAAGTCATTTGTAGCTCCAATCCCGAAGATGTTTCGCCAAAACCCATTTAATCCGGCTCTAAAAACCCCTTTGTGGGGAGAGGCGCGATGTACGATGGGCTTGTTTCCCCCTCGTCAGAGCTGCCGGACGCCAGACCGGGGCTCGGGGGGAACGAAGGTGCTGCCCGGCAGCTGGAGACCCGAGGGAGCGCGGTGCCGATCGCAGGTTCGTCCTCCGATAAAAGACCCAAAGCCCAGCAAACACTGTCTAGCAAACAATAATGTGCATTTTCCCTCCGTTTCCCTCCTCCGGTTGTTAGGGAGCAAAACTTTATCTTTCCTCCCCTGTCCCAGTCATCGCGTGGCCGACCCCAGGCAGGGATTTCGGTCCCGGCCGGCACATCTAGCGTCAGGCTTTGGTCAACAGCCCTTGTCTTTATGAGCTAAAAATTCAGTTCTAGCCAGCGCTGACTGCAAAACTGCTGTCCATGCAGTTGTTCCTGCCAGCAAACTCATTAGCAGAGATATTCATTGGGAGCGAAGGTACAGGAGAAATGATCCCAGCTGCCCAGGCGCTTCCGACTGCGGCTCCGGCGGTAACGAAGCAGCTCCGCACGCACGCACTGCCGCCCGCCCATCGCACCCGGCCACGGCCACCGCCCGGTCCCAGCCACCACGGCAAGGCAAAGGAGCCTGCAGCGCTCTGCGACGCGGTACCCGGCTCCGGGAGAGGCCGCGAGCGGGTCTCCCGCGGAGAAGCGGAGCGAAACCCGGATATTGTTTCTATGCCAGCAAAGCTGCGACCTTTTTGAAGGAGCCCGACATTGCTGCCAGGCAGCTCAGCAGCTCTGGCATGACCCCATGCAAGGAGGCGCATCCTCCCCAGCCCCGCATCCCTGCAGCGTTATCCCCGCACGAGCATCCGAGG
Source organism: Alca torda (assembly GCA_008658365.1). NCBI lineage: Eukaryota > Metazoa > Chordata > Aves > Charadriiformes > Alcidae > Alca > Alca torda. The sequence goes on along the minus strand of CM018093.1, from coordinate 7,569,526 downwards.
GAGCCCCGCACCTCGCCGCTCCCCGCCGCTGCCATTCCCGCTGCCAGAGATGCCCAACCACAGGGCAGGGAGCGCTTCCTTATTGCCCAGCTCATCCCTCCACTTGCCCCTCGTGAATCACCCCCCGGCCCGGCCCCAGTGATGAGTGGTACCCAGGGGAGCGGCTGCGCACCAGCTCCAGCTCTCACCGTACGGACGGCCGGGTGCTGCCGTGGCAGAGCGATGGCTGATGGTCATTGTCCATCCCAGCTCCTTGTCATCCATCCCAGCTCCTCGTCATCCATCCCAGCTCGTCGTCATCCACCCCAGCTCCTCCCGGGCAGCGTGGGGAATGCAGGGCAGCCGCAGTCCAAGGCGATGCCTGAGGCTGGTGGCTTCGTCGCTGCAGGGCCACACGTGGTAATAACTCCTCCAGTGCAGCTGTACTTGGAAGCACCTCACTAAAAGCAGGAAAAAAAGAGCATTAAAGTCGAGCGGAAACACAGCTGAGAGGGTTCGGCAGGGCTGACTTACGGGAAGAGGTGAAGGAACCTAACATGCAGGCCTGGAAAAAGGAAAGGGGCAGAGGGGAGACGTGGAGACTATGAGAAAGTGAGATAAATAATCGCAATAACAACAATAGTGTTATTGATAAATTGCTCACTCGAGGCCTCGGGGGGAAAGAAGCAGACAATTAAAGCGTGGTAATAATAAATAATAATAATTAAAACCTCATAAAACACATCACGGGAAAAGGAAGCAAAATATTCCAAAGCTCATGAGATCCTGCAGAGGACATAAAATAAAGGCACCGGGGAAAACTTATCCGAGGTTGACCCAGAACATATCCCAGGCAGTAGTGGGTTTCTGCCGGGGAAGAGGAGACAGAGGGCAGGGAGGCTTAGACCAGAGAGAAGGGAAGATGCCGTTGGGGTGAGCGGGGGCCATTGGCAGTGACGGAGGTGCCCGGGGAGGCACGGCAGCAGCAGTCCCACATCCAGCTGAGATGGGGGACACGGGCTTGTCACCTGCGAAAGCATGATCGCGGGGCCAGGGACTGCTCAGGGCCAGGAGCCACAGCCTCGGCATCCCTCCGGACCCGCCGTGCCCCTGGAAAGCACCGCTCCCGCTCCCTGAAAGCCTTTGCTTTTGGGTACTCTCTCATCTGCTAGCTTTTCCCCCAAATGCCGCGTCGCCTTCCCGGAAACTGCGGGCATCAAACCCAAAGCCGTCAGGACGCCTTTCGGGGACGCCGCACCCTCAGGCTGCGTCGTGCTCTCCCCACCTTCCACCCGGCTCGGTGGGATGACGCCTCCCGATTAGGACGTGAGAGACAAGCGCTCGCTCCCTGCGCGCGTTTGTGCGTGTACCTGCGCTCAGATCCCTCGCGTGTATTCTGCGGAGACAGGAGTCGGAGATCAGGGGAGTCTAAAATGCAGCATGACTGCAGCACATACGAGCGGGAGCGCGCCGGAATGCCTCTGACAAGTTACACCAATTATACACCAGTTATTTGTCACATCTGTTAACTCATCAGCTGGCATTTCAGGCAGGAGCTCTGCCGAGGGATGAGGCGGCGGCGGGGAAGCGGGGCAGAGTGACGGTGCAGAAGAAGGGCGCTGTTTGCCAGCCCTCGCCCAGGGATGATGCTCCCTAAATACACGTGCAGCATGGCGACGGGGTCTCTCCGCGTTTTGACGTCTATTATATGTTGGGATAACTCCGAGGGATTTCTACACAGTCTAATAATGAGCGTGCCCAGTAATAGCCGGCTCTGGGAAAGGAGACAAAGCCGGAGCTACCGCACCTGTGGTTTAATAGTTGGAGAATTGTGATCTGGGAAAACCAGCTTGCCCTAACGACATGAGCCGTGCAGCGAAAGCCTCTCGTCTCCGTGAAGGCGGGGGATGTTTGCAGCCAGAGGACTCTCAGAAAGGATGCGTTTTCTGGCAGCGAGAAGGTCACCCAGACGGAGCGCTGCCGCGCGCTTCTGCGGCACCGACATCTCCGTTCGGCTTTGGGAGACCCCCCAGCGCCAAGGACGGGGAGGCAGCCGAGAAAAGGCTCTCCTGGGGGGACCCAGCCTGAGCGCAGGGAGAACGTCCCCCTCCCCTCGCCTTCCCACACCGCGGGATGTCGCGGGTCGGAGCCGGCACCCTCCACCTCTCCCAAGGGCACCTTCAAATTACGGATCCGCACACTGAGTGTAATTGTGCAGACACGGTTCGAGCCGTGCACCGGCCCGTCCGGGCTGGCACCTCGCCCCCGGCGTCCCCTGCTTCGGAGGGAGGTGACACCGCGACCGCTCACAGAGTCACCCGGGCGGCCGCGTGCCGCGGGGGAACCCTTCCCGACCTCCGCGGCCATTAGCTCGCCACCCCGGGCCCGGCAGCTGATTAGCCCTCTGTCTGCTGCGCACGCTTACGAACGCTACTATCGATCATAAAATTAGGCAGCTCCTCTTTAAACCCAGCTCCGTTTAACCTCGGGACCTCAGATGGATGATAACCCTGCTCCTGCCGACCGAGGACGCGCGTCCCTCCCCGTCCCCGAGCGGTCCCGCGCTGGCAAACCAGGCAGCGCCTGCCTCTTGTTTCATCCATCCTCCTCTCAAGTACTGGGGGGGTGTCCCGTGCCCCCTCTCCTTCCCGACTGGAGACATCCCGCCTTTTCCCCGCGTCTGCAGGAAGAGCCGGGACCCCGGTGAGGGTGGGAGGAAGATGCGGATGTTTCCAGATGAACCTGCGTCCCCCAGGGCAAACAAACAGGTTGCTGTGGAGGGTTTTTAATTTCCTCCGCCACGGAGCGACCGCGTGCCTTTTATACGGAGAGCCTTTAAAGACTTTGGGAAGCAATTCCAACGTTTTCTATAGGCGCGGGGAGATAATTGAATGCTTTCAAAGCGCGCCGCATGGCAGGGAAAGTTCAATTTTTGCAGCGCGGCACATCCTGTATTCACCGAGTTTTGTGCTTCAGCATCACCCCCCCCCCAACCCCCCCGTCTTTTTTTTTTTTTTTTTTTCTTATTTCCTAGAAGCCAAATCCCTCTCAGCGTTTTCCTGTGGCTTCTCCCTGACGAAGCACTTAGGGATGAGCAGCAAAAACGCACGACAACTCAAGCAGACGTTTCCCTCCCCGAGCTTCCCCTCCCGCGGGGCAAGGGGGATGCGGGAGCTTTGCAGGGGAATTGGGCTTTTGGGTTCACGGCTGGCGACGGTTCCGTGCCAGCTAACCGCACCCAGCTTGCCTCTGGCCCAAAGAAAAGCCCGATTTACGTCTCGTTTCTCTTGGAAGTGGCATTGCTGACGCGCAGCCGCACGCACGCACGCTTCACGGGCCTCGAACCGGCCTCTGAAACGGCAGAGAGACTCCCGCGTGAAACAAGCCTTCCCGAGAGAAACACATCGTGTTGCATTTCAACATTCCTTAAGTCATTTTAATGTGTTTAAGTCTTAATTCACCTTCTCAAAGTTCATTTTCGCTACCCTAATGTGATGTATTTGACAGAAAGATGAATGACATTATTAAAGAGCCTCTCCGGCAAACTTCAGTAATAAAATCTCCCTTTCCCCCCCTGCTCCTCTCCTTTTCTATACACGTAAACCTTTTCCTTCCCTCCTCTTCCAAGATTATTCCCAGGTTTCTGGAAGGGGCTCCGGGACACCTCCTGGACCTTTCCCGTGCGGATAGTTTAACCTTGTGTGATGGCAGGGGGATGCCCGGGAGAGGACCCGGCTGAGCAGTGCCGTGTGCCCGCGGCGCGGGGTCCCGGCGGCGGAACAGCACGTAGGTAACCCCCTACCCTCCTCATCCTCACTGGTATGAGGCCGTGCGGGCCGCACAGGCTGAGCCTTGCCTTCCTCCACGCCAGACACCCTCTGAATTTATGCCCTGCCTCCCCCTTCCCTCTTGATTTATCCTTTCCAGCGTGCCGGAGGAGTCATGTACATTAATCATCCCGACTTCTAAACCATCTCCCCTAAATCATTTTCCGCGCTGGCAGCCACTTGCCGCGAGCCCTGGCCATCCCCTCGCTCTGCTGGACGCGGCGTCCCGGTGGGGACATCTCCGCTCCGTCCCCACCACCGCCGCTGCTCCGACACCCACCCACGGGGCTGGCCGGGATCGGGCTCCACCGCGCCGACGAGGACGGGAGCCACGCTGGGACGTGCGGCTGGTCCTTGGCTAATATAGATGCAGCTTAAAAATAGCAAAAGCAAACAGGAATTGCCAAGAGAAGGTCCAGGTTTGGTGTGTGCTCAGTATGAGCCACCGAAGAGAGGGCTCAGAAGAGCTGTCGGCGCTTCGGGAGCCGGAGGAAGAGGAGCTGTGGGGAGGATGGCACGGCTCTGCCTCGCCATGTGTTGGGCTGCGCGGAGGAACGTAGCGCAGGGAGAGGCGCTGGGGGTCGCGGCTGGATGGGGAAGAAGGGGAATCCCTCTGCCATAACGGGCTCTCGAGGGCGGGAGGGCGAATCCTCCAACCCAGGCACGCAAAAGGCAGCGCGGAGCAGGACTGACTGCCCGGGGGAAGGGGGGCTCGCAGGCAGCCCCCCGCCCGCCTCCCTCCAGCCCCGGCGCAGTGCCCAGCGCCTCGTGTTCCACGCACGTGAGGGATGTTCTTTGCCAGGCTTTCGCCTCTGCAGGTTTTGCTCTTTGCCCTGAACAGGAGGCGTTGTGCTAACTTTATCTTCCGACGCCCAGCACGCAGAAGAAAGGAGAATAAAAGCGTGTCACGACCCCATCTGCCCAACCTCCGGCAGCAGAGGCAGGCGGCGGCTCCCACGCACCCTGCGGTTCTGCCCAGCCTGCGGAACGGCGGCCACCGAGCCGGCGGAGCCCAGGAGCCGCCTTTCCAGCCGAGCTGGAGGCCGGGAAGAGCAGCGCGTCCTCGGCGTCCTGCCCCCATCCCCCAGGTTGGAGGGGGCGCACTGCGGAAGAGAAGAGGGAAAACTGCACAACTGCAACAACGACCTGGATTTGGCTCCGTGCGGTTCCTGGGAGCAGATAGCACAGCCTTGGCTAAAACCTCACGCTGTGTGTTTGCGACCCAAAACCAGCATTTCACCATCCCTCCACCCTCCCTGCACAATCCGGCACCCTCTCTCCCCGTTATCCTGCCCCTTCCTGCTTTTATTTTCCATAAAAGCGAGGCCCTGGGGGTTCATCCCGCAGAGGGGACGGCCACGGGCTGCCCCACGGGGGGCTGGGCATCATGGAAACCTCCATGAGAGGGCAAGGCTCCGCGTGCAGCTGCTGGGGGGCGAAGGCAGGAGGTCAACCCCCTCTGCAGAAGCATCTTGCTTGCAACAAAGAGGAGATCTTCTGCTCTCCGGCTGTTTAGTCTCTCCAAAGCTTCAGCGATCTACCTAGATTAGGCCTCAACAAGCTGAATTTCTGCTCCAGGTAGCACAGCTGCTCCTCGCTGAATAAAACATGCTGCTCACCCTGCTGCGCCCCCAAGACGAGCTCCAAGAATTCTTTTATTTCTTCTTCTGTCTATTCAGGCACGTGCTTATTCTTTCTGGCAAACGCCTGCAAAGCGGGGGGCACCGCTTGTTGCTCCTCTGGGTTTATTCCGCACAGGGAACGACGTGGCTGTTTTCCTAAGCCTCCCGTCGCTTGCCCGGGAGATAGGGGGTGCCGGATGCTGGCGCCCACGAATAACGGTGGGTGAATAATGCCACGAGCCCCCCGTCAGCGGCTGCTCCGCTGCTCAGCCGGGGCAGCACGGGGGGATTTCCCAGGGATGCACATCCCACGGCACCCACGGCCAGACACGAGGCTTGTTCTCCCCCCGCTGCATGGAGCTCCGTTGGTGCTTGAGCGAAGGTGCGGCAAAGAACGCGGCGGGGTCGTTCGTACACCCTCAGACTGTTTAAACCGCTATTCATTCCCACGGCTGGTGTTACCATTTAGGAATTATCTGCCAGATAGCTGGAGGAATCCTCTGCCTGTTATACTTGGTCCAAGCTGTCCGCTCAGAGGCTCCCGTCTTGCCGCTTTCATTTACTTTCCAGGGAATGCGGCCAGAAGGGATCGTTTCTGCTTCGCGCTGAAGTTTTTAAGCAACAGAAGAATGGCCATCGAGTGATGGCGGTGGCAGCGCAGGCGTAATTCGGCGGCCAGGCGGAGCGGCTCCCGGGCGGGATGGGGATGCCATGCCCCTCCGCGCAGGGGGGAGCGGTGCTGGGCGATGGCAGCGGTGTCTGCACGCAGGCCCCTGGAAAAACGCCGCCCCCGTCCTCCCAACGTGCCGAGGAGCCGCGGAAGCCCTCCGCAGCGAGCCAGGGCCCTTCCACAAACACGCAGAGAGCCGAGTTTGGCGTCTGCTCCCGTAATGATACAGCGGATCATTACAACTTGTGACATCCCACTATAAACAGAACGCCGTAAAACCCTGTAATTTAGAAAGCTGGATCAGGTACTGGTGTGTTTTGCATAATCCAAGAGACTGTGGGTTTCAGGCTGAGTTTTCCTTCTCTTTTTCCCTTTTTTTTTTTTTGCTTGCTTTCCCTGTCTCCCCTTCTGGTTGACATGGTTACAGAATCCTGAGGGTGGGGTAATAGGACACGACAGACGCGTTCGGGCAGACTCAGAAATCCACCGATGCCTCCTGGAGAAGTACGAAAAGCACGCTGTTTAGACACAATTCAGCTGCTTTGCCTCCTTGCGTGTCTCCCCCTCTCTCTCTCACTTCCAAGGAGGTATTTGCGCGAAGACGTCGCTTTCTTTCCCGAAGCTTTCCGCCCACCGCTGCCCTTTCCCTCCCCAGTCCCTTAATTCTCCGCTTGTGCCATCGGAGTCGCTTTTGCTGCGAGCCACTGCCATGGCAGAGGAGACCCGGGCCGGGAAACAACCGGCGGTGGGAGCAAGCGCTTACAAAAAATAGATAGATGGAGGCAGAATTGTTCCTAAATTGAATGTTTTTCACAGCCCTTCCAAGCAGTGTCTGCAGTACTTTAGGATTATTCTCTCCCGGGGGGCCTCATAAAAGCTGTAAATACTCGGAATAGCTTTCAAGGCTGGCCTTATGACAGTTCAGTTCTCAGGAAAATATATGCTAATGTGCTTTGCCGTCATTATCCGGGAGACCTCGCCACAGATGCTTTTGTGTCTACGAAGAAAAGATTTCTGATTGCTGGTGTTTTGCTAAAAGTTAAATACACCCAGGCTTTGAAACTCACTGCGAGCGTTTTGAAGCGGAAATTACCCGGTGGCGTCCCCCCTCCGCCGTACCCCAGCTCCGGGATTTGTTTAAAGAAGGACCAGATTTTCCGAGCGCTCTAAATCCCGCCGGAGGTGGGTGGGAATGGGACGCTGTGCCGCCCCGCATCGCTCCGGCGGCAGAGAGCCCGCGTGCCGCGCGCTGCCGGGACTCGTGCCCCACGTGCGCTGGGCGACGGCGCGAACGCTTCCAGCCTGCTGAATTTCAGAGTTGGCAGCTAACGCTCTGTTTTCGCAGACCTTCTCGTCCGTATCCATGGAGCTGGGGCGATGCGCCTCCCAGTCTTGCAGAAGGCACAGGAGACAAACGAGTTGCCGAAAGCGGGTCTCCGTAGAAAGAGGAGTGGGTTCCGCCGCTTGCGCACACGCGGACTCCTCGCTCCATCTCCCGGAGGGTTTTGTACCTTGTCATGGGCGCTGACACGCCACAAAATGGAAACAAGGCTATTTAAAGGTTCCCATACACTATGGTGCTCAAGAAAAAAAAAAAAAGCCACGCTCAAGTGTAAATGTCAATGGGACCATGACTGTAATGCAGGCCCAGAGTAAGCTATTTTACTTAATTGAGGCTGAAGGCACTGAGAGGGAATAAAGAAATAAATCAGGGAGCCGTGCAGATGGAAGCAGCAAAGCCCCAGCAGATTTACTGCGCCCGCTCCGGCACAAGGTTGTTGGAGGTGGCCTGATGCCGTGGTGTCGGAGGAGGCACCCACGGGTCCTCTGTAAATCAGCGCCCGCGGGCGAAGGGGCGAGCAGCGCTGGGTCCGAAGGGAGGGTCAGGCTGAGCACGGGCCCCTCCGGGGGCGTCCTCGGGAGGAAGGGCCGTGTCTCTGGAACAGGAGCCCGAGCCCGAGCCCAAAGCTTGAACCATCCTCCCGGCTGAGATGGGTTTGCAGCTCCCCTTGGTGGAGGGAAGCGGGGGGACAGGGGCGCGGCGGACACCGTGCGCCAGTCGGAGATGGGCTTTGAAGGTCCTGTGGAGAGAGAAGTCCTCGCCGACCCGACGGGCTCCCCAGAAGTGATTACACCCATCCAGAGGTCTGCAGCGTCGGGGGGTGCTTAGATCGGTCATGAGCGTGGGATGCCGTTTGCAGCTCTCTCGGTACAGTGGCTTCTTCAGAAATCCTTCGTCCCGGGGGAAAAAACCCAAAGGTGCCGAGCTTGCACGGCAACACGGTTCCTCCAGGAACCGCTGCTGGGGGGTCACCGCTCCGGCATCGCCCTGCTCCGGGGGAAGCAGGTCTCTCTCAAGCTCTGAGCTAGCCCTGAAATTCCTCTCTCCCGTTCTTCCGAAGTGTCCTTTGCTTTCAAACTGTGTTTATCGTGGATGATTGATATTTGACATTACGATGTACCGGGAACGCGGGCAGCATCACTCCGCTGGGATGTGACGCTCTTCCCGCAAACACATCCATCAGAGCCGCGAGTGCCACCCCGGCAAGAGGCCGGCGGAGGAGCCGTCCCCAGGGAGAGACACCGGCTGGAGCCCCACCAGGGATCTCACTGCCCATCCGGGGGCTCGGGAGGGAAAGATCCCCGCTGTGACGGTGCCGCCCCTGCAGAAAGCCTTCCCCGGCACGGCAGAGCCGTGGCATCGCCGCCGTCAGACAGGCGGAAGGATGCTGTCTGCTCCCCACCGCCCCGGGCGGCCCGTGCCCTTGAAAGATGGCTGAGGAACCCTTGAGGAGAGCCGGGGAAGGAGGGCTCCGGCACGCTCGGCTTTCACAGCCGAGGGGAAGGAGGGCAAGCAGCGGGAGCGGAGAGCCAGAACCGCCGCAGTCCTTAGCGGGCAGAGATCACGGGGGAAATATTGATCCCAATTTGCCTTTGAGAGGCGATGGCTGGAGGACTGTGTTATCTTCCCGAGCCGTGCATGCGCGTCAGGAAGAGATGGGATGCGAGTCATTAAGCCATTCTCCTAATAGTCCCGAGGTATAAGAAGTAAAATGACCTCAGCTAAGTAATTCGAGGGCCTGACGCTCATCGCCAAGGGAGACGTCTCAGGCTCCGGCAGAGGGAAAGGCTCTTGCGAAGGTGTCGCTTCCCAGCACCGTGGGAATAACGCCCCGTGCGACGGAGAGGGACGGGGGCATCTGCAGCTCCCACCGGGGCTGAATTCAGCTCCACACGGGACTCGGGAGCTGGCCGGAATTAACGGGTCCGCATCGATTTCTGTTTAGCTTCCCATTTATTACAAGGCTGTGGATAGAGATTAACTTTTGCGGCTTGGTATTTATTATTGTTTCACCTGCTTGCCAATGGAAACGGAAGGCACTGTGATGAATGAACCCGGCGCTCTGCTGTTCCCCCGAGGAAGGCGCGCTCCTTCCCGCACACCCAGGGTGGGGTTTGGGACCCCCCGGCTCCCCTGGGACCCCAGCGAGCAGCCGGCGGCGCTCAGACCAAGCGGGCACCTCCTCCCCGGCGGTTCACGCTCCCAAAGCAAACCATTAATATGCATGGCTCTGACGGCCCGTAAGTCACTCGCGGTGAAGTGCTGCGTCTAATTGATTTGAGATGCATCAGCCGAGCCTCCCGACCGGCTCCGCCGGGCCCGTACGCAATAAGTGCAACGCGCTGGGAAGAGGGGAATTACTCTTGACACTGGGATTATATCTCTGCCAAGAGCATCAATATTCTATTAAAGATATGCGATAATATAACACTAATTACCAATTGAGGAGCCATTAAAGGAAGCCTACAAACAGCAGTTCGATCTCACCTTTCAGATTAAAAACACCGCAATGATTTCCTGTTCCTTGTACTTTATTTCTGTGTTTTCTGCCCATGCATAATGCAGCGATGCAAATTGCCAGCCAATACCTAGAAGACTGCTGCCTTCATCTGCCGACCAAGGGTAATGGCTTCCCAAGCCCGGGCCGGGCCAGGAAGGAGATAAGTCATGTCTGGAAGCTGAGAACAGGATAGAGAAAAAGTCCTCTCCCGTTCCCATTTGGCCGCCTGCCTAAGGGCAACAGCGGGAGCCGCCGTGACTCAGCGAGAGAGGAGACGAGTCGCCTGGATGAAGCGGGACGGCACCGGCCCTGCAAAGCCGCCTGGTGCCTCTGCACTCGGCCTGCGGAACGAACACGGTTTTCCTGCCCACGCTGGCACCGGCAGCACCTTCACAGAAAACCACCGAAAACCTGACCGCGGCCACACTCGGGCTGAAAGCGGGGACGGGGACGGACTCCCAGCACAGCATCCGAGGCTACCGAGCGCTGGCCTTCCAATGGCCTCTCCATGCAGCGCCTTAACACGACGTTACAACTGCCACCACCCCCGAGGGGTCCGGGGACCCCCACCCCACTGCAGCTGCCAGACCAGCCATTCCCCGTCCCCATAAGGGGGACGACCGGGATTTACCACTCCCGCTGCAAAAGGAACTGCGGGGCTCGAGTAGTCCTGGGGCAAGACGACGACCCTTAGGGTCTTCCAAGACTTCTGGGCTTAAAGGTGCTTGTCTGACTTTAAAGATGTTGGTTTTTTCCCCTGTATTTTTTCCTAAGGCTACGGAGGGCAGCCAGCCTGCGACAGCGGTCACGAGGTTAATGAAACTGAAACAACAAGTATAATCTAAAAAAAGCCCTCATCCTACAGGGGCGAGCCTGATCCTGCCGTCAAGCCTCAGCGCCCAGAGCTGCGGAATATTTTGCAGGATGAGGGCCTGAAGGACAAAACCGGACTCCTGGGGCATGCCCGCCAGCGCACACAGCCCCCTCCCGAGGTGCAGCTGTTCGTGAGAATAACAGGGACATCATAGCTAAACAGGGAATACCTTTCCTGCGGAGAAACAGAGGAATTGGGATCCGCCCCCTACTCCCAGCTGATGTTAATGGCACGGTGTAGCTCAGAGCGATCCTTTCCGAGGGCAGCCTCCAGGAGCTGCCCATAAACGCCTACAAATGTTCCATAAATGTCTAACGCCGGCCCAAGTGAGTCTCGGCAGGAGGCAACAGGGGCAGCAGCAAGGGGCTGCGTCTGCCATCGCCCCTCCGGGGCGTCCGCGGCGGAGAGAACTCCCCCAACGGCCCTTTCCCCGCGCGCGGCGGCGCCCGCCAGCCGTGCGTTATTGTAATGAGACGCAGTAATATTCCACCAGCCCCACGAGCTATAGATCGAAGCCACAAGGAGAAGTCGTCAGAACCTCCACGGGATCAATCTTGTCAAAACACGTTCATTTAATCCCTTACAAATGGAAGGAAGATGTGTTTAAAATGTCATCCTTGGGGTCTGGGAGCCAGGTTCCTATAAATCAGTCAACCCCGGTAAACAGTATTATTTAGGAGCTATTTGACAGCAGATGTGCCAAATACAGTTTTGAACTATGCACACAAGGTTTACACCATCTCAGACGTAAGAAACTGTGAAGCTGTACGCTATTTTGGGCGTTTCGCCTTTCCGTGCCTAAGGGCCCCCCACGCAGAGGTGTTACAGGGGAGAGGATGGACGGGCGGAGGCTGCACAGGGACGCACACGACTCACGGCCAAGCAAGCGCACGGGTAAGCCCAGGGACTAAGAAGCTCCGAGAAGAAGGGACGGCCACGTAACATGTCAGGCGACCCCTTATTCCGCCGGGGAATTGAGCCCGAGGGAGGCAGCGGCGCCCAGGGACGGCGGCACGGCGGCGGCTGGGCTGCGGTAACACCAGCCCCAGGAGCAAGGCCCGGGGAACATGCGTTCGCCCTCGCTTACAGCAAGGTCATGGCTCTCCGACAACAAACGCATAAAAAAAATAAGCAGTCAGGGACCATTTTCTGCGACACCTACGGCAAGGACTGACCTCGCAGCCCAGCCGTGGAGCTGGGGACCATCAGGAGCATCAATTTGCTTTGTGCCGCTGGGTGAAGCGCTTCACCTCCTGCATCTCGTTCAGCTGATGGGCTTACAACCTCCACCCCTGCCAGAGCTAAGGCATCCCCCGACATCCAAGCCAGCCGCCCCAAGGGACACGGCACATCCCTCTGTGCCCCCCGAGACCTTCTCCCGAGGGACCGAGGTGGCGGACTGGCCTCTGTCGGGTGAACACCCGTGTGCCCATTTAGCAGAAAAGACATTTGACAGATATGACAACGGACAGGGATCGCTTGGGCTCTTTATTGGTTCTGAAGGTGCTTATATTTAAAACAATTTGTTAGGCTCCCCGTGATTTACTGCCGCCCTGGAAAATGGGGCTGAGTATTGATTCTTTGCCTTTTCTATTGCAAATGGGTGTAATGTTTTATAGTATGTCAGAATAATAGCAGCGGGCACTTTATCAATGTCAAATGTTAAAAATGATCAGCTATTGTGATGTAGGAGATTAAATATGAAAGCTTGATGGGTATATAAAAGCAAAATGGCAATAATAAAGGGATTTTTATGTTCAACTCGTTGCTCTCCCAAATCCACCTGGGGAGCTATTAGAACCAATTGTGCCGATCAGTGACATATCACCATGGGTTAAAGGACAGGAAAGTGCTGGGTTTGACTCCCCGGGGGTCCTTCTGTGTCGCTGTGCTGATGTGGGGGCTGGAAGTCGAGCCCTGCCCTTCCCTGCCAGGACTTTGCCGAGTTCCCCATCCCTCCGAGTCACATGTAGGTGCCAGACCCAAGGCTCGGAGATGGGACATCCACCTGCAGAGCCCAGCCCCGTGAAGCCCCTCTCTCCGGAGAGGGGATGAGCCAGCAGGACCAGAGTTGCTCCAAGGAGGAAGCCATGACACAACAACCAGGAATTTGGTGCAGAACGAGCTTAAGGGCTCCCGGACTGCAAAACCAGAGGGGTTTAGGGCTGTCTGTGCTGTGAAAACAGACCCCTCTCTGCAAACAGCCCAAACCAGGGCAGAAAAGCCTGCGTTTCTCACTGTATCCACCCTTCTGTAACCCAGACAAGCAAACGAATTGCGGAGTCACTTAATGTATTGATCGGAAAGGCTGAGATACAATAACTAATGCAAAGCATTCGGCTGGGCCGCGGCCCCGGGACCTGCTGAGAGCCGCAGCGCTGGGTTTCACCTCTCACTAAAAGCCACTTGCACGACGCAACATACATCTACGTGTGTCTTGTTAAACTCAGAAAGGGAAAATCCGTCCACAAGGATGTGTTCAAGACTAACTGGCCCTTGAATTCTTAAAATTTGGAACACAAGCACCAGCCACAAGTTCCGGCAAGCGGAACTCAAGGACCTGAGCTGGCTTAAGCTGGCTGCTAAAACGGCCGCGGGAGAGGCAGAAGAAGCTGTTGGGAGAGAAAAGAAGAGCTTCCCACAGCACAAGCGCAAGGCGGAAGCCCTGAGAGCAGCCTGGCCCCGGTGAGCACCACAGACCCTCACCTCCGTGCCCGACGCCGTGCTCACCTCCGGGGCTCACCGTCCCCGTCGCCTCCTCCAGAGAAAGCGCTACAGCTCTGCTGGCAGCCACCTTGATAAAAACAATCCTTCCTCTCTGCTCCCGTCTGCCCTCCATCACACAAAACCTCCCCCCAGCAGTCAGGGCCCCCCACACCCCCAGCACCAGCCCTTTTATAGCCTCTAATTCCTGACAGCCTGTGGCAAATCCCTGCTCATGGCAAACAGCTGGGCTCCTCTGCCCTTAATCCCTTCCCCACTGGCCCCCGACCACCCGCGCCCGGCGAGCGAAAGGAAAAGGCGGTGACATTAGAGAAAGTGGCAATTTGGCCGGCGAGGGGTCACGATTGTCCCGACAGGTGAAAAAATGAAAATTAAAAATCCTACCGGGTGGAAAACCACCGCGATGGAGTTGTTGGCTCCGGAGGCGGGCAATGGGCACGGGCAGCGGCTCAAAGCTAAGGCAAGACGCGAGTGGGAAATGGCCGCTGCGGCACGTGCCATGGGCCATCGCCGCGCGGGTCGGCGTTAGCGAGAGGCTGCGGGGGCCGGGAGGCTTCCAATGCCGATTTCTGGCGGAGCGACAGGTCTCCAGGCTGGCAGCGGAGCCAGGCTCCTGCTGGCACCCCCGCCGTCGCTGCAGAGAGATGCTCCCGGAGCGCATCCTTCCCGACACCCCGCGGGGAAGCAGCTGCGGCCGCGGCTTCTCATCCGTCCCCCGAGAGCCGGCACCATTCCGCCCCCCGCGCTCCCCTCCTCGGGAAAAACAGCCCGCAAGAGGAGGGAGAACTTTCGGAACTCCATCAGCAGGGACCACTTCAGCTGGTAACCGTTAGTACTCTCACCGATCCTTTATTACAAAAGGAAGCGTGAAAATAAATAAATAAAAGCCCCGTAATTCTTGAAGCCCGGACTCCAATTAATTTCTTTGAGTTGTCGTAAGCAAGAGGGAAAAAATGCACAGGCAGGACAAATGTTCTCCTAATTACCTAAACACTTTATTAACCAACGCTAATTAAAGCATTTCTTGGAGTCTGACAAATGTCTGGAATTACTCAATTTAGAAGTTAGTTTTGACTCCGGTAATTTATACGGCGTTGGAAAGTTACGGGGGGAAAAAAATACCTTTCAACTAATGTTTTTTTATTAAAGCTGACAGCAATAATTAGTTATTTGCTACTAATGGGGCGGCCCCGGGAGGGAAATTTGCCAAGATGGATGGCTTGGGCTGGTGCCAGCAGTAATTGGCCTGAGCCTTGGTCGGGCGCTGGCAGGTTGTCCCGGATCCATGCCGGGAAGGGGCCGCTGGGCTTCAGCCCACGGAAGAGAATAACCCACCGGCATTTTCAAGGGCTGGCGTGAGCAGAGCTCACACCCAACGCAGACAAGGGGTTTCATGCCGAACAGTTTCCGCAGCCTTTTTACACGGCTGTTTCTCGCCAATCCCCAGCCGCTGGAGGCAACCGACCACAGCGCTCCTTAAAAGTAGGCTTCTGGTTTCCACGGGCACAGGAAAAGCCCAGAACATGGGAAACTAATGAGCTCCGTGGGCTCAGAAAACACAATCCAAAGAAAGAGGATCCGGGTTTTCTCTTCCTCTCATTTTTTTTGAGCTTGACGCGTAATTTTGGATGCTTGGGTTGTCAATGCCTTTTGTTTCTCACCCTTCCCATAAACTGCAAATGATCCAATTACAGAGTAAAAGGAACAGAAAAGGGGGAAAGCGAGAGAAGTGGAATAATCTGGGGGGGGGAGGAAAGTAGCTGAGATGAAAACCTCTCGAAATGACAAGTGTATCGCCACAGGGATGAATTAAAGGGCGTTAGATGGAGCGGGGACGGCAAGCCAAGGGTGACGCCGGGGACGCGGGTCTGGTCCTTGGCCTCCCGCCTGGTCCAGGCTCCTTCTCCCAGGCGGACGCCGAGCCCCCGCGGGATCACAGCGTCGCCAAGGGGGGCTGCCCCAGCTCCCCCCGCACACTGGCCCCGCCACACCGGCTGCGGGTTAAACAGATTGGCCACCTCGCAGAACAGTCCCGCAGGCGGGCAGAGAGCCTCTCTGCAGCCCGGCTGCGGGAAGATCTATTTTTCTTCGCTTTTCCTCTTGCAAGAGAGAGGGGAGAGACGTGCCGTGGGCTGCGAAAGGCGCGTAAACCGCGCCGGCAGGGGAGGTTCGCCGGGCAGCCTTGACAGGGATGCTAATGCGCTGCTGTTCCTGACGCTAAAAGGCCTTGGTTAAAGACAGGGCTCAGTGTCTGAGCCGTGTAATGAGGTGTTTCACATCGCCCGACCTTGCAGGAGCGACCGTGGCTTTCTGAATGTTTTGGGTTGCCTCGGCGGCTGGCTCTGACGTCCGCAGGCGCTGCCAGGCCGAGCGCAGCAGCCCCGCCGTGCCCACGCCAGCCACGAGGTCTCCCGTCTCGCGACGGCTCTCGGCACCCCAAAACCTCTCCTCCCGGCCCAGAGCTGTGCACCATCAGCGGGGACCCCAACGGCCCCATCCCACCCACCACATCCCCCCGCGCGCCTCAGGACAGGCTCCGCCTGGCACAGCATCACCCCCGCCTCCCGCCGCCTTCTTTGCTCCCGCGTTTTAGCAACGGGCTTTGGATAAATAGGCACCCGAGCCGGCGCGCATTTAACACCGCGGAGTCCCGGGGGCCGGCACAGCGCGCAGCGCTTTGCTCCACTTGTGCGCCGGGTTATTTACAGGCTGCCGCGTTCCCAGCCGGGAAAGCCTCGGGGTCCCCATTCCTCTTTCTCTCCTGGAAGCTGCTCGCGGAGGCACTGCCGGCCCCGGTGGCATCGGGGACCGGGCAGCGGGAACCCGGCGCGGCTGGAAACAGCCACAAGGGCTGGGTTTGAGCGGTCCCGGGGGGTCCACAAGCTCAGCACCCGCGTGTTTCGGTCTGCCTGGGCCATCCAGACCACGCAGGAAGCCTGAAAATACCTTAATTCACCTTCAGCGGAGTGGCAAGCGCACAGCCCAGGTGGGCAACCTTCGGCAAATCCCTGGCGAGACCCGGGGGGGTTTCTCGGGGCTGTGGCCCCCACACATCCCCACATCCCTCAGGTGGGAACTCTGCGGTCCCAGCTCCCCACAAAGGGTCCGCGGAGCCCTGGAAACACCAGAAAGGCAGAAAAAGAGCAGAAAACCCACTTTATTCTAAAGCTTTTAAGGGAATATTCGGGAGAACGGAAAGAGGTTTTGATCTTTCTTTTTTCCCCAAACTCAAATAGAAAAAAAAAAAAAAGCTTTTAAAATAAATAGCTGACAATGTCTCTTATTTGAGTAATTCTTTGCCAGCAATAAATGTGTCACTCTAAAGTGCTTTATTTAGAAATAAAAAAATGTTTTTCTTTGTAGAGCGCTCCGCATTACATCAAGTTAAAGGCTGGGAGTAAAATTCTCCTCCTCTCGCCACATACCCCTCCCTGCTTGATACATTCATATATTCTCCTATAATCTGATCTAGGGTATAAAAATATAAGAAAAAAAAAGAAAAAATAGAGAGACATCTGGCTCTCCCACACATCTGACATTTCCCTTTATGCCTGGTTTAACTTTTTTATGACTGCCTGGGTTCGCTTCATTGGAGAATTTCTCCCTTCAAATGAGTTTCCTGTTTTATGTTAGAAATTTTCCTTTAGACAAACCTGGTAATTTTTCAAGCTAAAATGTGTACGTTTTAAGCACTTAGGAAGTTTAAGGATCCCAGTGATGGGGACATAAATCTGAGTTTATTCACGCCGGAGTCCCTGTGTCTAACCCATCCTTTTAAAAAAGGAGAGAGAGGCAAGGAAGAGCCTGGCATATTTTTCACTTGTTTTACAGTAGAAAACAAAACCCACACCCCGAACTGTCAGTCGGTGAGTAATTTGTTAGTGTCTGCGCACACCTCCAAGGCTTTACGTGGTAAAGCCGGGGAAGGCAGTACTTGCGCTTTCTCGAGCTTGCCCTGGTTTAATAGACGAGGAAGAGGGGGCTGAGGCGGTGCCCTCGCTGCCGACTGCTCTGGGGCGAGCCATGGGGCTGCCGGGGGGACGGAGCATCACCGGGTACCGCTGCATCCCCCTGGCCCCGTCTCCTCCTCTCTTCAGCTCCCAGCTGGCATCCAGCTCTTGCGACGCAAGATCGCGTAAGGAATAAAAGCCGGACAAGTCCTGTAAGGGGGGAGGGGGAAGCGATCCAAAAAGGCAGGGACTGAAAAGGCTAAGATTATTTCTCAAATAGAGCAGGGAAGGAAAAAAAAAAAAACCCAGGAAGGCTCATGGCAGCGGCGGAGCAGCGCGGCGCAGACGTGCGGCCCGCGCAGGCTGTCGGGAGCAGGCGGGTGACATTGTCAGGGACCCTTCCATCGCGCCTCTGGACGCCGCCCGCTGCAGCGCATGAGAATCACTCATTTGTGTCACCGCAGCGCGGGGAAAGATGCCGCCGAGGCCGTGCTTTGGTTTTGTTTAAGGCGATGTCCCCAGAATAAGACCTTCAAAGCCAGACAAAGCTCGTTTCTGAAAGGCGTTGAAAGAAGGCGGGGAAGAGAAACTTCAGGGAAGAGCGACAACCTAGGTTTGGAGAGATCTCCTCCTCCTCCCCGGAGCCCCTCGGGCTCTCCGGCCACCGTGCCGGCACCCAGGCACCCTCCTCTGCCTGCCCCAGGTTTATCACACAACGGTTTGGGTCGGAAGGGACCTTACGGACCATCTTGTTCTGACCCCCCTGCGGCAGGTGCTGCGGGGGGCACGGGCCAGCGTTCCCCCCCCCCAGCTCCTCCCCGGGCTTGGAAATGGAAGCTCTCTCCATTGCTTTTTGCTTGCTTAGCTGATTGCCAGCAATTTAGCAGAGAAATCGCCAGCCCCTACCCTCCAGCTAATTCTGCTGATTGTTCGGGGGAGAATGAGCTGGGGAGAGGCTTTTTTCTGACAAATGCACTTCCATTTTCATCCCAGTTCCTCCTCTGGGGACAAAAGACATTTTCCACTGGTGGTGGAGGCGGCTGGACGCCCCCCCAGGACCAGGGCAATGCCACCAGGGCCCCGGGGGGGCTCCCGTGGCCCCCCTGCCCACTGCAACGTGGCACTAGGGAGGGTCTGGGGGGGTCTTGCAGACTCAGTTCCAGCAGAGGCTCAGCTTTCAGGTTTTGTCCAAATGCCTAATTAAATTTTCAGAGCGCTAACTGCTCGGGATCCAACACAAATAGCTGCAGGAGCCAGAGGGGAGGCAGGGAAAGGACGGAGGGAGAGGGGGAAAAAAAAGGAGGGAGAAACCTAAAATAAATACATTAATTAAACCAATAAATAGGGAAAGAAATAACCGAGGGCAAACAAACGAAAAGCACCGGCAGCCACCCGAGCACTCATTAGCGGCGGGAGAGGAGGGAAGTGTCTCGTTGTCTGGGGCTGCCATCCTTCATCCTGACGAGCACTTAGGGAGTCGCGACCCCTTTCAGCATCTCCATACAGACAATCAGCCCCTCGCATCGGTCACCGCCACCCGCTCGCCACACCACCGCCTCGTTCCAGGGAGAGGCGGAAAGAGGGATATTATATCCTCGGGAAGCGGGGACGGCGGGGCCGGGGGAAGGCTGCTGCCCGCGCCGCCCCTCCTGCCTGCCGCTCGCACGCCGGAGGTGGGCAGGGGAGAGCAGGCAGCCAAGGCGAGGGCTGCCCCCCCACCCCCTGCGGTACCCGCAGCCCTCGGGGTACCCCCGGCCCCCCTCGCCCCGGGAGCCGCGCATCTATTTTTGCCCACGCCTACGCGGTGCTCAGCCATCTCTCGGAGGCCGAGCTGTCAGCAAGCAGTGATTTCAGCTGGGTTTAGAGGGGAAAAAACATAAAATAATCCAGTGTCATCTGCGGAGACGGAGCCCGGGAGCAGTTTGTGGAGAGGCCGGCAGATGCGGGGGGGAGCAGCGGAAAAGGAGGATCTGCAACCCGCTGTGTTTTCGGTGCTCCGCAGACTTCCAGCTTCCCGGCGGCACAGCTTGTTACCTGCCCGCCCGAGCTCCCCTTGTGCTTTATTATCAGCCAAAAGCCCAGTTAGCACCGGCGAGACAGGCGGCGGTGACAGCCCCAGCGCGACGCCGCCAGCTCCCGGCACGGCTGCGAGCGCGGACAACGGCCGGATAACGGGAGCAGCCCTGGCTCAGCAGCATCGGTGCCCAGAGGGAGCAGGACACGGCAGTCCCAGGCTTGCTCCAGCCAGGGAAAACCAGAGGAGATTAAAAATCAGATTTTCTGATTAATTTGGCCGCTGGACGACTCTGCAGCGCAAGGAACGCACTGGCCAAAGGAGGGGATGCTCTCCAGAAACTTGGGTCCTGTCTGCATCGCCCGGTAAAGCAAAATAGCTACACCCGAGCAGCGCGCTCAGTCCTTCCCGACACTCCGACCCTCCCTCTCGACCTGTTGCGTTTCAGATACAGCTCATCTCATGCCAAATCCGGCCCCGTGGGCTTCTCCGCACCCCTTGCAGCGTGCAGCCCTCCGCTCCTCGTCCCAGGGTGCCGGGTCCTCCCTGCCCCGGGGCTCATGGCAAGACGGAAGCCGCGGCGTCGCTGCTCCCTTCCCATGAAGGGCTCCAAACACAGCGGAATGCCTCTGGATTCTCTCGGCAAACAGCAGCGTTGCCAGGAACTCGTGTTCCGCTGGACTGTTTGCTCCTTGTCAACACGGAGGAAAGTTGGCCGGGTGCTTCGACACCTCTAGAGCAAACAGTGGGTAGTTATTTAAGCAGAAAAAGCAAACACACCTTTCACTGCAATGTGGAGGGGAAAAACTGGAAAGAAAGGGACATGCCTATACCCGTGGGAAGGTGCAAAGTGCCACCCCAGAGCCACCCAAAGCACCTCGGCCTCGGGGCCGCCGCCGCTATGGGCCAGGCTTTTAGATTTTATTTATTTCCCTAATTGTACTTAGCAGAAATTGAATCTCCGTTCCGGTTTCTTCTGATTCCATAAAGGCATATCAGTTACACTGTAAGTCCAATTTATTCTTCTCTGTGTATTCATTAAATCCCAGTTAGTTACTGCATTATTTAATGGAATTGATGATGTAATTAAGGTACAGGCAGACATTAACAACCAGAACCGTCAGGGAGGTTTAGGATCCTTTACTACTCTGTTCCCGGAGTTATACGGCTTCTAATTTCACAATTACTCCAGCCGGTGGGTTCAAGCCGCACGCCTCACGCATACCGAGCGCCCAGGGCCCAGCTCAGAGCAGCCCCCGGTGCCGCATCCCGCTGCCCTTCGCCTCTGCGCAACGTCCCCGCACGCACGGTGCATCCCGACGGCCTTCTGCAACGCAAAAATACCCGCGCCGGCGCCTGACTTCATCCCCATTTACACCAACAGCCCCCTCTCACATCTGCAAGCGAGAGGCACGAGCCTCAGGTTTCACACCGTGGGAATCATTGTCTCATTTTATTGCCGGGGGCTGGAATAAGAGGAGAGATTCGGGGCGGTTTGCAAATGACTCCGAGATTCACAGCTGGGGCGACGTATTATCATTCTTAAAAGTGCATCAGCTCCAAAGACGCGACCGCCTCTAAAGCGCATGCCTAACCCAATTTTCACTCGTGTGCAGTAGGTTCTTCCAGCACAGCAGGGAGGCTTTAAATAGCCGACAGTCCTGCCCAGGCACTTTCCTCTGCAGAAATCCCGGTTTCCCCCCCCTTCGCAGGCAAATCCGCTCTGGACCTTCCACTTCTTGTCCCCTGGTAGGGAGAAGTGTCAACCCAAGAGCTCAGCTGGAGCGCTCACACCTCACCCCCGGCTAAAACGAAGGGATTTCCAGCCTTCCTGGCCCCGGGATGGGTCCCTCCTCCTTGGGCTTGCAGAACCCCCCCGTGTGCTCCCCTGGCAGCTCCGCTCCCCGCCGGGCAGGGCACGAACACCCCGGCGGATAAACACTTGCCTGCTGAAGCGCTGCCGTGGCCAGCAGGAGGGCGAGCGGGCTCCGCGGGGCAGGGAAGAGACATCCACGACGTGCAGAGGCTGGAGCAACGTCCACGCTCCCGCAGCTGGACTTCCCCCAGGCTTTGCAGGACGGAGGGTGAAGCTATAACAATAACTGCCGTCGCGTTAAGGGATGGCTTCCTGGTGCCTTATCTGCCTGGAGATATGGGCAGCCGGGATCTTATCGCGCTATAATTACCAGGCCTAGATTTGCACTAATTGGCTCTCTGGAGTAAAGTTACCCGCAGCCTGTGCGTTATGGGTGCTCAGCGGGAAGCGATTTACAGCCCCACAGGTTACCGGGGGTGCTCTAACGAGGATTAGCTGCAGCTCCCATCAAGGCAGGGAGGGTCGGGGGGCTCCACTCCTGACCCTGGTGTGTTTGCAAGCTCCCGGGGAGGGCAGCGCTTTAGGGGAAAAAAACATGGGTTTTGGGAAAAAACGTGGCTGCGGCCTCTGCTACCCTGCGTGCGGAGCCCGGACCCAGAGGAGGGCGCGGGGCAGCTCCCGACTCTCGCGGCGGCTGCTCTGCGTGGCCGGATCCTGCTGGGAGGGCAGGGAGCTGCTCTTCCCCAGGCCCCAGCCTTCGGTGGGAAACCCAGCGCCCAGCCCGCGTTCTGCCCGTTCCCCCCCCCGAAGCCTGCCGTGACTCCCCGGGGGCCGAGCCGAGGTCCCGCTGCCATGGAAAACACACATCACGGTGGGAGAAGGTCCCTGGGAAAGGCAGAGCCTCAGCAGCGGGCAGCCGAGGAGGTGGGTCCTGCCTTTGCTCTGTAATTAGCCTGTGTCCGTCTCCCTGACTCCAGACGACATTCGGCAGGTTGGGGCTTGGGACCCCGGTTGCTCCAGCGGCGTCGGAAAGAAATAGATGGGTCATTGAGACGCCGCTGCGCTCCTGCGGGACTGGAAACCGCCCTGACCGGGCGGATGCCCTGGATGAGGCAGTTGGATGCCCAGGATGAGGATGCCAGACAAGGAGGTGGGGTCCCACGGGCGCACCCTCAGCTCCCCCTCTGCCAAGGATGTGGCTTTCGGTGACACTAGGCTTGCTGAACGTGGTAACGCAATAAAGCGACAGCCTTCGAGAAGGGACTGAACCCACACGGGGGGTGGGAGCATGGCAGGAAAGGAGGATTCTGGCGCCTGGCTGCAGGATTGGGGTCTGGCGGGGCTCGGGGAGCACCGGTCCCTGCCCCAGCGCTGGCACAGCCCCTGGGAAACTGCCCCTGGGGACCCTCAGCCACGGGGGCCCCTTGCCCTCTCTTGGTGGCCGGTTCCAGCATCGCCCCTGGAGCCATGGAACAGCTGCCCGGCAGACCTGATTTCCACTTCCCTCAGCTCATTTTTTCTCATCCGTCCCCAGTGTCCTTCGAGAAGCCAAATGCCATCTTTTCATGTCTTTCTTTCTCTTTCTAAACGCCGTATGTTTTGCAGGGCAGGTATCTGGCGAGCATGCCCGCTCCCTTCCCTCGCGGGTCGCCTCCTCCAGCGCGCTCAACAGGGGATGCAGCCGTGTCCTCCCGAGCCTGCACAAGGTCGCCTTCCCAGCGCTGCCTGCTAAAAGAGCCCAATAAAATCACCTCCCAGCAGCAGGATGCTCCCGCTAACGGCAGCGCCGCTGGTTTAAGCGCTGCCGGCCCAGTTTCACCGCTGCGCTTCCCGCCTCCGCAGCGTCAGCAGAAGAGCGCGCAGCAGACGCGGTTTCCCCAAATACATCCCCAGCATTTCCTCAAATACACTTCGGGCTTAAACCCCGGCAAGACACAGAGGCTGAGGGAGGCCCGGGGGGGTTGTACCCCCCCGTTGACCATCAGCTCCCCCGAGACCCTTCCCAAAACGCCGCTTCTTGCCTCGCGGGAGCCGCAGGCTGCACGTGGTCAGGGCACGGAGGTACGCGCCTGCAAGGCACCCCGCACCGGAACGCACCGTTTCAGCCCGGGAAATTAATATTCGGTTTTATTGCAGCTGCAGCTAAAAAACAGAAAATAAGAAAAAGCACAGAGGAGAAGCTAACTTAGGGATTTAAAAAAAAAAAAAAAAAAAACAAACAACCAGCAAACCCACGTATTTTCTTCACTGAAATGAAAATGCTTGAGAAAACCCCAGAATCATCATCTGGGCAAGAGGAGCCGGTAACGCGGAGAGGGGGCTCTTCCCCGGGGCGAGATTTTTAATAACTCCCGAGCTCTGGGAGGCTGGTGGCGAATCTCAGCTGGAAGATTACTTTTTTTTTTTCCCACCCAGCTGGATCTTGCAGTCTTGGTACCTCATTAACTCACCGAGATAATTCTCAAAGAGGGGTCGGTTTGATTTCCTTCCTGACAAACCTTCCGGGTAGATCTCGGTGCCTTTTTGTTTTCCGAGGGAGAAGAAAGTCCCCGGTGTGGCCACCGTTTCATCCTGCGGGGCCAACACCGTGGCCAGCAGGCTCTGCCCAGGCTGGGGGTAGGCTGTCGCCGTGTCCTGCTCCTTACCTTACGCTTAAATCCACAGATTTGGGGTCGAGAAGAAATTTTTCTTTCAGATCACATTAGCAGCAATCATAGTAGTTCTTACTTTTTTCTTTGTACCTAAAGAAATTCCTGGCTATTGCCGGGGCCCGAGGTCAACGCTTCCCTTTCTCCCGCTCTCGCACATCTGTTAGGCTTCTCTTTTTCTATAGATCCGAAGTTTGTAGCGGGCGCCGTGCGGTGTTCCGTGGCCACTGGTAAATGAAGGTTTTCTGTAAACTCCTCTGAACGGCCGTGTGAGTGCCGGAGATAACGCCGGACTCTGTCCTGCCGCCGTGCCCCCTCCTCCATGCGGGAAGAACCCTCTTTGCCACATGTATACCAGCTTGGGGGGGTTTTTTAGGTTTTCTTTCACCATCAGCTGAGGGCTTGGGGATTTGGGGCTTTTTTTCCTTTAATATTTAGTTTCAGGAAATCCACCGCGCAGACAAGACCTGGGATTTTGGGACCTTTTGGGCCCGCATCCTTCTCTTGAAGGCTGTCAGTTGGGCTGGCTCCTGGGCTAATAGACCGCTTACAAAAGTAATACCGGCCGTATTTTTAATCATGACCAAATTATTACTGGAAAACAACCCTGGAGCCATGAGTTTCCCAGGTAATCATCTAACTGCTGCTCCTCCATCAGTTTTAAATGAGTTGCCTTTTAATTCTATCAAGCCTTCACTTGGTCTCGCGGCGCGGGGAAGGATAAATATTGCTCCTACTGCAGGAAACAAAGCGGCTTTGGCTGAGAAAAGATTCCTGGGGGGGAAATTGGTCTGGTGTGGCTGTTATGGATGACACAGGTAGAGAGGACGCGTCTCTCCCGAAGGCTGCTCCCCCTGCGCCCCGTCCTGTCGCCATGACTCATCCTTGGCTTAGAGGGATTACTTAAGAGTGACAGGGGAATTTGATCTCCATTAAAACCAAATCATCTGTCACTCTGCGAGGAGCGGTGACAAGGAGGACAATTAGCGGGAACGGGGAGGCAATGTTTATGATGTAGAGCCTTGTCCATTAGTCAAGTGTTTATCAGCGTGGGTGTTTGCCCATCCCTGAAGGGTAATGGGAGAGTTTGGTGGGGTCAGCGAGAGGCCTCTCCATCCTTCTCCAGAGCCTCAGCTTCCATTAAAAAGGTCGTAAAAATAAGATAATAAAGCGGTTCTCCGGCTGCCGCTTGCAGCAAAGCGCTCCTGAACAGCAGAAGGGATGTAGGTGACGCCGCGTTCCCACCTGCGTTTGCAGAGAGCCTGGCCCAGGATCCCAGGGTGAGAAGAGCCGTGGGGGGGGGACAGGGGGATGCCCCCCCTGAGGCATTTGCAGGGGGTTCGATCTGTCCCCCTTCACCGGAGCAGGGAAAGGAAGATCAGGCAGCCGTGCCTCCTGAAGAGCCGCGGCGCTGTGAGTGCTTTCAATCCTCCAGCGGCACAGAGCCACGGGAGGAGTTTCACGTCTTTACGTGTCGATGCCGTTGGCGGGTTTGGCTCGGGGGATGGACTTCTTCCAAGTGGAACAAAACCACGGGGTCACCACAACAAAGCATCTCAACAGCAAATGGCACATCCTCGCGTTCCAGAGGGACCACTTCTCCTGTCCTGCGCTGCCGACCCTTTCCATTTCTTTCATCCAGTGGACATTCTCACCTTTGGCATCTCAGTCATCCTGCTCGGCTCCAGCTTCCCAGCGAGGCCGAGGCGGAGACACGGGCTTCCTGGGGACGCGTCCCATTTTCTGCTTTCTGCTCCAGCAGAGCTCGCCAGCCCCCGGTGCCCGGCAGAGGGATGCGCTGTGCCGCGCTCTGCCCGCAGCGCCTCTCCCTTCCCTCGGCATCGCTCCGGGCTTCTGGGTGGGTGCGGGACTCTCCGATCACCTGGGATTACTGCAGCATTAGGAGCTTTCAGATGGCAGCGGATGCTCTGGATAGAGAAGTGGGTCACGCGCGGTGGCACGCTGGGGACGCTCTGGGGCCGGGGGAAAGGGGGAGGCTGGCAGGGGAGGGGGAACCGAGCGGTGCATGGTTTGCGCGGGGCAGACTCCGGCGAGCCTGCGTCCGCCTGCCCCGGCTGCGCTTTACATCCAGTTTCTTGGAATTTTTCCTTGGTGAGCTTGCAGGGCTGGACGGAGACAAAAGGCTCTCTGTGGAAATGGAAGATTGCCCGTTTCCAGAGATAACGGGGAGACGCGGGAGATCAAGGCATGAACCAGCACCTCCCAGCGCTCAGTGTCTTCCTTTCCCTCGCAGAGCTCTGCGGCGGGGTCCGCCATGGCAGGAGAGGCCGGGAGGTGGGGATCACGCCGGGAGGTGGGGATCACGCCCAGCCGCGTCCCCATCGCGTATTCCCTCACATGTGTCCTGCCGCTAACGAAATCATGTAAGAAACATCATTCTCCATCACTTCCAGTTACACCCCCCTGCGCAGCATTCCCCTTCTTTGCGAGCGTAACAAACCTCTGCTAAAAATAAAGGCCATTAATAATAATTACCCACAAAGAAGAAAAAAAAAAAAGGGGGGGGGGGGGGAACCAAACACTCTTTCTCTCTCTCTTTTAATGAGCCCTAAAAAAATAAGTTTCTTAATTGAAAAGCTTTCTACTTTGGAGACAGCGCCAACACTTCAGAGAAGCCCAGACAGCTCCAGCAAGTGAAGATGAAACGAAGGAACCTGCCGGCACCTTCCAGGGGTGCGAGAGACAGACCTCAAAGTCAGGGGTCGCACCCACGCCACCACTGAAATCCAGGGAACCATCAACAAGGCACTAATTGGACTGGAAGGAGGCGGTAGGTGGAAAGAAACAAAGCAGGAAAACAGCTTTGGAGCAAACATCGTTAGAAAGAAAAGTTTAGGCGAGGGAGAGGAGCACATCCCGGGCCGGGGAGAAGCAGAGTGTGACCCTGGTGGAGACCCCCCCGGTACCACCTGTGCCCATGGCGAGGAGTCGGGGGGCTGGGGCTGCTCCTCCTGCCTCTGCGGGGGCTGCGCTGGCTCAGCAGCAGCATCTAACCCCCGGAGCATCATCATCTACCCGCCGGAGCGGAGGAGATGCCGGCACGTGGCATGGGAGGATGCCCGTAGGTCCACCCCTGGGACCTCTCTTCAGGGCCCCGTGCAGCGGCCGTACTTCAATTCAGAGCAAAGCCCACGGAGGGCAGGGAGCAATCTGCTCTCGGCTGGAAGGGGCCGGAGGATTTATGAACCCCGCTGTCTGGTGGTGAAGTGCCCTCTTGGTAAATGGCTTGTAAATGTTCCTTCATCTTCTTCCCCGGAGGGGCCCTGCTGGGGCTGCCAAGCCGGGGAGGGAGGAGGGAAGAGGCAAGAAGAATACGGATGACAGCAGGGACATTAGCAGGGATGCTGAGCCTGCTCCGATGCTTGCTCTCGGTTCCACGGGCTGGGTGTCGACCCTCAAGGATGACAAGGGGCCCCAGGAGAATTAATTTAAAACCGCTGCTGTAGAGCACGAAGGCTGAAAACCCCGAGCCATCGGCACAGCACGTGTTGAACCAGGCTGTTTCCCATTTCCAGCTCATAACTATTAAGCTAAAGCTTTATCAGCTGGCAAGACAGACCCCGCTGCTCGAGCATCTATCGCTCCAAGTGCTTTTCTGAATGGGTCATGGAGGGCTGCCGCGGCCACACAAGCTCCGTGAGTTCTTCCTGCGGCACTCGCTGCCTGGCAGCGGCCCAGCCCCGGCAGAAAACGCTCCCACCGAAGCCTGATCCACCGCCTCTCCCATCTGGCCGCTCACTCGCTGGATTAATGAGACGTGGGATCCAGGACGTGGCAACGCGCTCTTCCCCAACGGCATCGATGTGGCCTCTCTCCCTGCGGAGACGGCCCTGCGTGCCCGGAGCATCGGGGCACCCCGTGCACCGTGCTGGGGAGCTGTGAACAGCTACAACTCGTCAGGAGATTTTTGGAAAGCACAATATTTTGAAGGTAAGAGCCAGGATGGGCTTCACACACAGATGCTTCTCTCCTCCTACCCATTTCCATGCTTCCAGTTTAAACCATTGTGTGCCCTTGCTTGGATGCAAGATACTGCCCAGGACGTCTCGAAGTCCTGCGGAGACGATGCTCGCACGCCCAGAGCGGAGACCTCCGACCTTGACCTTAATCCCTAAGTGAGTCCCAGGCCAGCCGTCACCAACAGGCTGGAGGATGCTCAGCCACTTCCACGCGGGCATCGTGTCTCTCCCCGCTCATCTCCGAGGCACGGCAGGCTTTTCCCGGAGCACGGAGGAAGGCCGTAGAGCTTCCCCAGCATCTTCCCCGCTCTTCCAATCCTTTCGGCTGGCGAGGGTTCGCTCCGCAGCATCCGCTCCGAAGCCCCCACAGGCAAGATGCTTTCCCTGGGTGCGGCGCCCGCTGACGCCATTGCTACACTGCGTGATTACGGCGCGGCCCAGGTATAATTACCAGGAGCCCAAAGTATCCCCTTCATTATTTTGATGCAGGCAAACGCTCTCCTCGCCAGACGCCCCAGCTTGGCCGATCCACCCTCGCCGCGCTCCTCCTTGAAGCTGCTGTGCAAATTGGGCCTTAATATTGCTCAGACGAACGGTTTGAGGAAGAGAAGGGATACAACGGCCTGTCTCAAAGTTAACGGTGGGCTCTACCTCCCAAATTGGCTCAGAGAAATTAGGAGGAAGGAAGGAAGGATCAGACAAAATAATAAACCTGCTTACCTGCTCATTAATTTAATCTTTTCTTTTTTCTCCCCCTCTTCTAGCCTTGCGGTTTCTACAGCTGTAGAATAACTAGAGAACAGCTAAGTCCTAGATGAAAGGGAGACTAGGTCTGGAAGCGCGAAGATTAAAGGAGAGTTTTTAGGATTAGTCTTTGATTATTATTTTTTTTTATCTTGGGTCTGCGGTGATTATTCCTGCTCCTCTCCGAGCAATCCTTCCGGGTGCACGCGAGGCAGCACACCGGCTCCCGAGCGGGTTCCGAGCGCTGTTCCCAGGACACGACAGGAGATGTGCGTTCGGGGCAGTGTGGGCAGCCAGAGCCCCGCGCGCCTCCGGGACCCGGCGGCCTTTGTCTGCGGCTCCCGGCTCCCACCCCGGGCCTGGGAGCACCGCTGACCCCCGCCGCTTCTCGCGGCCCTATAGAAACAGGAGGGGCATGAGCCACAGGGGCTTCTTTTCTTTTTAATTGCAGGATAATTGGAGAGAGTGCCGTCTGCTTTGCGCAGGGCTTGCTGCTGGCTGCAGGACGACGGCCCAGGGAAACATCCTGAAGAGGACGGCCGCCTCAGCGCCGCTCAGGGTTTTTCAACACAGATTTCCCCCCCCGCAATGGTTTTGCATTTTCAACCATTTTGCACATCAGTCCCTGTCCCCCCCCTCCTCCCGTCCTGGTGCCGCAGCCGGACGCGCTCCCTTCGGGCGGGTGATTTAGTGGATGGGAGTGCGCCGGCTGTTAGGCAAGCAGGGAAGGCAAAGCAGATTCTAAATCACTCGGGCTCAGATTTATGGAAGCGGGACCTGCCTGGGGATGGTGGGAGAGGCGGCAGCAGCTCCGAACCGGCCCAGGGAGGAGCGGGGAGGTGGGCTCAGGGATGACTGGGAATGTGGGGATGTCCCCCAGCAGCGCTCCTTACCTGCTCCCTGGCACCGTCTCTGGTGGGAAGGTCCAGCCCAGCGCGAGAGGGACAGATCCAAGCTCCGCTCACCTGGAGGAGGACGAGAAGAGGCTGATTTAGATTAATTCCTGCAAGGGATGCACACCACGGCCATGCACATACCTATGGGATTTTACTGGGAATGGCTTTTTCCCAGGAAACTGGGCTTTTGAGTTCAGCTTGGAAAAAAGCAGGCTGAGCACAAAAAGGGGGGTTCAGGTTGTGGAAACAAAGAACCAAAGTGAGTTGCGGGAGGCAAGTGGCCGCGGGCCCAGCAGGGCATGGGGCAGGACGGGGAGGAGAGCGGCTCCCGCCCCGCGCAGACCGGGGGCGGCTGGGCAGGGCCGAGCACCGCCAATTAATTAACTTCTGTTTAGCCAGCATCCTTGGAGTGTCTCCAAAGCCAGCGCCAAAACAAATAAATAAAGGAGGAAACCCAAGTGATTTCCTCACTAAAAAAAATAAAATAAAATAAACAACTATTTCCTTGCTAAGGAAACCAACCAAAGGACGCCCCTGGGAGCCCGGATCGGCACGGCTCGGCTCGGCAGCAGCCGCGTCCCCCTCGGCCGCCTGCTCTCTCATGCAGGGGAGAGCGGCGACACCGGATCAATGAAGCAGCGAGACGGAGAGAAGGCTGAGCCGGGCTCGGAATATGATTTATGATCTGGCAGAGGCTCTGAAGCGGTGCGGTTGGGTTTCTTATTGCAAGGGCCTCTCGGTGAGCAGCATCCAATTAGGTGACCCCCTAGGTCTCCCTATTGATTTTTTTGGGGGGAAGGGTGTATTTTTCTCATTATGCCTTTGGCGGCAGCGCCGGGGCGAGAGGCCCTGGCAGAGGAGCGGCCTCGGGGGGGCGGGGGGGCTGCAGACACAGCCAGGCATCACCCCCCTGCAGAGCCTACCTGGGCAGGTGGGTACCCGGCGGGTACCAGTCCCCCTCCAGCCGCACAGAGCCGCCATCGCTGCTGCCCGCAATGTCCACCGGCTCCTTCGGGATGGGACGGGCGGTGGTGTCACCTCTCCCTTCCGCGAGAAGCCCTCCGCCGCCAGCCTGGGAGGAAAACGTTCATTTCTCAAGTGATTCTACCTCCCCCTCGCTCGTTAAACAAAGGAGGGGGAAGAGCCCGAGCAGACAGAGTTCTTAAATTAATCAGCACAGTTTTCTAACTAATGCCCTTTATGTTTTACATAATAATATAGAGCTTTATTCCGAGCCAACAGCCTCCTACATCAAAGATCCCTCTCTCCCATTCTGAACTTTTGAGCCCTTCTCCTTGCAATTAACACCGAAAGATCTAAACAGAGTTCCAGGGAGCAGCCCGCAGACCGCGTCTCCCGCGAGGGAGCGGGGCGGGCAGAGGCACAAGAGCAGCTCCGGCGCTCCTCGTCCCAGCGAGGCGGCAGCTCGCAGGAGGAAACGGTTTAATTTGATCCTACGGTCTCGGAGCCTGGGAAGCTTCGAGTCGCGCACTGTGCACATACAGCGGGGCGCGCTCCGGTGCCCTTATTTACACGGCTCCTTGCCCGGGGTCTGTCGGTGCTTCGGGAGCTCATGGCAGGCTGCTGCCCGAGGGCGTGCGGTCACGGGCGCCCACCCCAGCCCGCCGTTAATTAATGCAGTTATAAAGCTTTGCCGCGAAGCGCGACATTTCGCTTTGGAGGAGCACGTGCGTGACTCGCGGTCGCTGCCGAGGAAAACAAAGGCAGCAGCGGACGCAGCCCGGGAGCGAGATCTCCACCATCTCCCCAGCCGAGACGAAGGCTCCAGCTCCTTCCTCTCCATCCTCCGCACGGGGCACCTCTCAGCCAGCCCGGCCGGCGGGGGACCGCGGCTTTGGGGAGCTCCCCCCACGCTCCCGCGGCCTGAGCTCACCCCTCGCTATTCTGGGATCTCTGCAAAATGCTAATTGCTGTGCCTGACCTCCCCAGGATAACAAGGGAAAAACCTCCAGTAATTAGCACTGCAGTCTGTGGGTGAGAGAAACCAAATGTTGACTGTAGGGCGGCTGCACTTACTGTAAATTCCAACATATGCTGGGGAAAAACGCCGCCTAAATAAGGCTTCAGAAGCACGGGGTGTTTAAATAATAATGAATACCCACTGCTGTTTATTACAGAACAGAAACACAGCAAAAGGCAAAGCTGCGGCTGCGTTCCCTCCTCCCGACCAGGACGCCTTCCCGGGGCCGGCAGCGGAGGGGTGGGAATCCCGGGGACAGCAGGAATTCCAGGTGTGCGCACAATATTTGCGGGCATTAGGAAGGGCTGCCAGCGTCCCTGCCAGCTGGGCAGCCATCGCTGCCCGCCTTGGCCAACGCCGGGAAGGTGCCAAAGGGCTGGGGGACAACTACCTGCCGGGGCCGCGCTGCGAGACACGACGGGGAGCTCAATCATGCCAGGATCCCAGGGATGGACGACCTCTTCTGCTCTGGGGGGGGCTGAAAACGGGGGAGACCGAGGGCGTTGCGATTCGGGAGCCGGAGATCCAGGGAGCAAAAGGGAGCTGTGGGGAAAGGCTGGCCGGCGGAAGGCAGAGCGCTCTGCGGCAGCGGCGAGGGAGGACCTGCCAGGGCTACACTCCCTTTGGATGCGGCTCCACCGACTCGCGTGAAACCCCAGCAGAGGAATTCAGCCTCCACCATCGTCTCCACAGGTGCGCGAAATCCCTCTGGGCTTTTCACCTACCTATGTCAGGCGCCAGCACAGGGCAGGGGGGGACCTGCTGGAAAGCGGCTCTGGAGAAAGGGATCTGGGGGTCTCGGTAGACAGTAAATTATCCATGAGCCAGCAATGTGCCCTTGTCGCCAAAAAGGCCAACGGAATTCTGGGCTGCATAGGGAAGAGCGTGGCCAGCAGGTCGAGGAAGGTCATTCTCCCCCTCTGCTCTGCGCTGGTGAGGCCACAACTGGAATCCTGTGTCCAGTTTTGGGTTCCCCAGTTCAAGAGGGACAGGAAACTGCCGGAGAGAGTCCAGCGTAGGGCAACTAAGATGATGGAGGGAGTGGAGCATCTCCCTTATGAGGAAAGGCTGAGGGAGCTGGGACTCTTTAGCCTGGAGAAGAGAAGGTCGAGGGGAGACCTTATTATGGCACACAAGTGTCTAAAGGGTGCGTTTAAGGAGGATGGAGCCAGACTCTTTTCGGTGGTTCCTGGTAACAGGACGAGGGGTAACGGGCACAAGCTGGAACATAGGAAGTTCTGATCAAATATGAGGAAAAACTTCTTTACGGTGAGGGTGATGGAGCACAGGAACAGGCTGCCCAGGGAGGGTGTGGGGTCCCTTCTCTGGAGACTTTCAAGACCCGCCTGGGTGCAGCCCTGAGCGATGTGCTCTGGGCAACCCTGCTTTGGCAGGGGGGTGGGACTAGATGATGTCTAGAGGTCCCTTCCCACTCTGAAAAATTCCGTGAAAATTCCGTGATTACGCGCATCCTTCACCTATAATACACCCGGAGATGGGAGGGACCAGCACCTCCTCGAAGGAGCAGTCCCACCGCCGAGTGCCCCTCAGGCGAGAGCGACACCAGCTTCAGCGCCGTGCTGCTGGCCCCCCCCCCACGCAGGGCCCCCGCGCCGGCTTCTGTCCCCTCTGCGGGGACAAGGTGGTGGCAGCAGCAAAAGCCAAAGCAGCTGCGGCGTCCCTTGAGGGGACCCCGCGGGGTGGCCGTGGCAAGGACTCGCAGCTGGCGAGGAGACGTTCTCCAGCACCTCTGGCTTTCCGCTGGTCACTTGCAGCAGTCCAAAGCATATAAAATATTTATCTGCTCCTATTTAGGAATAATTACCACTTAACCTAGAGGAGGGATGTACCCAGCGTGCCCGGCAGCTCAATACATTTACTGCTGAAGAGCCTCTGCTGCAGCTAATTAAAAGCGCAGGGCTCCTGGCCGGCCGGGAACGGGCCAAGGGGGTTTGTTTTGGCCAGGAACACCTCAGGAACCCACCCACCCGCATCCCAGCTCCGCAGGCTCCACTCAAAGGCGCCCAAAAGCAAAGCCGGCCTCCCCTCACCTGTAATCTCCGTGCGATTATTCCCTCGCCTCCTCTCCGATTCAGCTCCAGTTCATGACGTCCTTCCCTCGCTCATTTTCTGCCTCCGAGGAGACCTTCCCGCCCGGCTCCATCCCGCTGGGAACAAGCTTGTCGCCACCCCTTGCTCCTTCCTGGCCACCGGCTGCACATTCAGGTGAGCTCTGCGGCCACCCCGTCCCCCCTGCTGCTCCCCGGAGAGCTGGAAGGATGAGAACAAGTTGTTAAAAGGATGCCCAGTTAACATTTCTTCAATGAGAATTATTTAAGGAAAAAAACACGGCACAAAAGAAAAACTACGCCACAAAAAAAAAAAAACATGCCACAAAAAAAAAAACACACCACAAAAAAAAAAAAGGCCACAAAAAAAAAAACACGCCACAAAAAAAAAAAAACCACGGCACAAAAAAAAAAAAAACCACGGCACAAAAAGGACTCATTTACATGGTTGTTGCTTTCCTGCTCGGAAACCCTTCCAAATCCTCCGGTAGGTCAGGTCTGGCTTCGCTGTTCCCGCTCGGAGCTGCTCATCCCGTGCAAAGCATCCCAAGACGCGACCAAGTCGCTTTTCCCAGCCCATCTTCCCAGCACTTCGCTCTCCCCATGGGGCTTTGCACTTCCCGGGGCTCGGGATGCTGGGCAGGACCGAGCCGCCCCGCACCGCCTGTCCGGGCCCTTTCCGCAGCTGTTGAATTAACAGATTTATCCCAGCAGTATCCATTGGGAATGGGATGCTGCCCACCATTCCCACTGCACGCCTCAGGAACTGCCGCACCCAGTCGTTCTATGGCAGTGCCTCCTCCGCATCTTCCTGAGCGTCTCCAACAGCAAACCCAACTTCCCAGGCTTTCTGCCCAGCTCCCCAGGGACAATCCCGACCTCCCGCCCGACGCACAGCCTCCGACACGGCCGGAATGAGCAAACACGCCATGAAAGATGCCCTGCAGGGCAGCAGCCCTGGACTTTTTTTGATCCAAGTGAATTCCACAGGTGGGGGATTCACCTGACAACTCGAACTGGGGAAGAAATAATTCTCTTACCGGCCAAGGACTTGAGAGAATAAAAATAATAAAGTCCACCTCAAGGGGAACAAAGAGTTCAAGATCCAGAAAAATGGCAGGGAAGGAGGAAGAAAAACAAGGGTGCCAGCAAACATCCCCAAAATCCAGGTAATGCCAACTGAAATATTTTGTCGCCACGGTTTAAAAAAAAGCGGTTCATAGCAGCTTTCCAAGTCTTTTGCTTCCAGGCAATAAGTTAACTTCCTTCCCAGAACTGGCATTGTTTTGACATTGTTTTGAAAAATGCAGTTATACGATTTTTAGCCAATTGTCCAACTCCTGGGCTTTTCAGACACAGGCCGGGTAGCTCCATCCCCTTCTAACACACGCTCTCCGCTGGGTTGGAGCACACCAGCTCCACAGGAAAACGCAGCTGAGGGACGCCGGGACAGCTTTTCCCCGGAGGCCGCCCCTGTCCCGCGTGGACCTGCCGGGGATCGTTTGTCCCGGCCGTGCCCAAGCCCCAGCTCCAAAGGATGGGAGCGATCCCGCACTCAGCCCTTCGGGACAAACGCTCCCTCCGGCTCATTCCCGGCCCAGCTGCTGCTGACAGCCAAAGGTTTCCAAACCTTGCTGGACCCAATAAACAGCTGTTCTTCCCCGCTCCCGGCCATCAATCACGGCTGACAGCCCTCCCCCCATGGTCAAGAGTGTGCTTTTCACCTTAATTTCCGAGAAGGGCTTTTTCACCGGTTGGAAACTCATAAATACCACTTTGCAAGCCCAGGTAGGGCTAATGATAGATGGCTGCTTCACAGATATGCCAGAGGCTTCGACCTAATTGTCACCGAGATACTTCCTGATTAACTAATAGATAAAACCCAATTAAAACTTCTGCTCTTCCCCAAGTCCCCGCCGACTACTTTTTCTCCCCTTCTCAAACTGTTCGAGAGCTGGACCCGCTCTGGGCAGCCGCGGATGCTCTGCCCGCCACCCTCCGTGCGGCCCGGGGTGCGGGAGCAGCTCTGGGGAGGTCCTGGACGCAGGGAGGGTGTCCCAGCCCGCCGCGGGGAAAGCCCCTTGGAGAGACACCTTAAACCCGAGGGCAGTAACGGCAGGCAGGGCACGCTTTATTCCCCCTATTTTTCCCATTTTTCTTCCTACACTGAATAGAACCGCTACACAGAAAAGCTCCTTTAGCACATTTGCTTTGATGTGCAATAAGTTAATTACTGTAATAGGTTCATCCCTCTCCCCCAGTATTGAATCACGTACTACATCCATATAAATTGTCACGGACTTCCCCATTTTGACTCAATTTATTCTTTAAACAGCCCTAGCAAGAGTATTTCTGCAGAAGGATTTGTCTAAATCCCATTTAACAGGTGTATCCATGATTATTTGCGCTCCCAACATTCACCTCGGTCCAATTTCCAGAGGGAAGGGGCTCGGTGATGCCCCATCCTGTGACAGCTCAGCCTGGGGGGGGGAAGGCTCCGTAGCCCACCTTGCCCCTGGCCTTGGGAGCAGCACATAACCCAGCGCGAGGGAAATCCAGCACCTCACCTCGCATTTTTGGTATAAAGCCCCTCTGCCCAGGGACACCAGGCAAGCGGGAGGCGTAAGGACGACACAGAAAGTGTCACCTGGAGCAGGACCGTGACCCCCCAGGGCTCGCAGCAGCTCCCGCCTGGCGAGGGTCCCGCTGCCGCGCTGAGAGCGAGGGGGAGGGAAGCCCGCAGCCTTTTCCCCGACACCCTCCACTACCTCCCGGCGCTGGACTTGCTTTTCCATCTTAAATCCTAGTGCGAGGAGGGCTTGGGAAGTCCCAGGCGTTCCGCAAGGTGACACGAACGCACAGAGAAACTCAGTACCTGGGGTTTACTCCAATTTTTCCCTGGTTCATCCCCTTCCCCCGGCTTTCTTAAAATAATCCCTAGGTAATGCATCCAGCCCCGCTGGGCTGCTTTGTGTCACCGGCAGTGTTTGCCAGTTGACTCTCTCCCACCGGGATCAAGTCTCTTATCAGGGATTAAGGCTGTCATTGAGGAGCGCGGCGTGAAGTGTGCCGTCGGAGCAGGCACCCGGCACCCACCGGCCCGGCAGACAATGCCGCTGCCCGTGGGATCCACAGCAGCCCTGGAAGCTGCGCCGGCACCGGGAATACCACGGCAGAACTCCACACCCCACAAAGGGGTGCTGGGGGGTGTCTAGCATAGCCCCCCTCTGAAAATGAGCATGCGGTGGGGAAGCAAGCGGAACGAGTCCAGAGAGGCGAGGCGGAGCTGAGGCTACATGGAATTCTCTGATCTCCCCGCTCCCAGCAGGGAGGATCTATGGCAAAGACATGGGAGGGGGCCGAAAGCGGATTTCTCCCCGCTCGGCACCGAGCCGCCGTGTTTCCCATCGCCCTGTGGCTGCCTGCCCCTGCTCCAGCCCGCCCTCAGCGCTCGCGCAAAGCCTCCTTCGGAAACACGGATAAATCACCGTTTCGTTCTAGAAACTACGCTGACAATAACCTCAGGAGGAAGCGGTTTGTTGGATGCACCCGGACGCAGAGGGAATACCCTGGGGCCGCAGGCGGGAGTCCAGCCTTGGAGCTGGAAAGTGCCTACGGAGATGTTCGCTCAGTGTTTAGCATGGGGAAAGCGTCCCAGCAGCCGCCCCCGATTTCCAGCCCTGTCTGCGTGCGGACTCGGGGCAA
This sequence comes from Alca torda, assembly GCA_008658365.1. Lineage (NCBI taxonomy): Eukaryota > Metazoa > Chordata > Aves > Charadriiformes > Alcidae > Alca > Alca torda. The sequence goes on along the minus strand of CM018093.1, from coordinate 7,532,185 downwards.
CAACCAGAGGAGCGGGGCTGAGCTCAGGCGCAAGGCAGGCGTTATTTCCAATGGAAATAAACCTACCAAGAAACACAGGGCGGATGAAATCGCCCGCCCCGGGCAGCCGCAGAGGGAGAGGCGAGCAGGGATGTTACTCCGGAGCAGGGATAGCTGATTCCCGGGGGAGACGCGGGCACGCCAGGGTTTGCTCAGCCTCCCCGACGAGGCTTCCAAGGCAAAGGCCGGTCAGCCATTGTAACACACCCCCTCCCTGGCATCCTCCATTAATTTAACCTTTAGCATAATCCCCGAAAAATCATTTAAAAAAACCTCGCAGGCAAGGAGAAAAGGACCGAGGACATCGGGGTGAGTCAGTGAGTGCTGCAGAGGGGGTGAGGAAGCGCTTTCCTTGGGAGGATAATTTCCCCCAGGCAGCGGGTCCAGCCAGCAGCCGGAGCAGAGCCGCATCCCTGTGCCCAGACAGCCCCTGGCTCACACGGCCACTGCCCCCGGCCACCGAGACCCCCGACCCCCTGGCCCCACCGCCGGTCCCCCCAGGAGCAGCCCAAGGGGGAGCGGGAAGCCCTCCAGCACTCGGCTGAAGGCAGGACATGACGCTATCATATTTTCCCAATTTCCTGCCCTGGGTCCAGCTCCACAGGTGGGAGCCGCTCGCCCGGGCTCATCGCAGCTGTTGCGGCCCGCGAGAGCAGCAGGAGAGAGGGAAAGCGGGAGGAGAACGGGGGTGCGGAGAAGGCCTGCGGCTCGCGGCTGGTAACCGCGCGTCAGCTCCGTGTGAGCCGGGATGTGGCCCCGGTGACCTTCCCCCCGCCCGGCAAGGATGCGGGAGCTCCCAGCCTTGCCCTCGGCGTGAAATGAGCTGCTGCCCCCACCCCAGCAGCCCCCTCCCCACAGGGTCTGTCCCCTCGCTGCCGAGGAGCCGGCTCACCCCAGCGGCGCGGCTGCCCGAGCCCGGCTCCGCAGAAGGGGCCATCAAGGCTGTTTGCTGCTTTACACAGGCTATCATGTGCTGTGTCGCAGCGGGGGACTGTAAATGACTTTATAGTTATTGTTCCTCAAATTGGACACCCCCTTGGAGCTTAGATAATATGAGATGAAACAGCCTGCGGGAGGCTGCAGTCAAGTGGAACAGTGATGGAGGCATTTTTTTTTCCCCCCTTCCCGAGAAGAACCACTCCACCTATTTACTTCTCCTCCTCCTGCCGCCTGTCACCGCGCGGAGCGGAGCCGCACCTGGCAGTGACAAGGGTGAGCCGGGGTCTAATCGCCAAGCAAACAGCAAACCCAGCTGCCCGCGCCGACGAGCGCATCGCACCCGCCAGGCTGCCGAAACACAGCTCTGACAGCGAGCCCCCAGGAGGACGGGGAAGGGAGGGAGAGGAGGATGCTGCCTCCATTCCCCACCGGCACCGGGTTCGCACGGCAGCGTCATTACCGGCAAAGCAGAAACATCATCTCATGTCATTCGGCTTCACAGAGCCGGCATAACCACTCCGGTGCCGGAGCGGAGATGCTGCGGGAGGGAATGGGAGTGGAGAGGAGGCTTTGAGGTGAGAGAGCACAGGGAAGAAACAGAAATAATGAGGGATTCGGGGAAGGAGGATGTCAGGGCTTACAGCCGCGCGAGGGGAAGGCGGCTCGTTAGGGGGGAAGGGGGAAGCGGAGGCCTGGAAGAGAAAGGAAGGAGCATCGGAGAGCAAAGCAGCTGCTGCAGCAGCCTCTGGCGAGGAGGGAGGGGGCTGGCGCAGAGGAAGGGGCCTGGATGGAGATGCTGCCCCCGGAAAAGAGAGGGCCAGAGTCGAGGAGCACAGCCGGGGACGGGGAGGAGAGGGCGAGGAGGAAACGGCGTGATGGGAAGCGCTGGGGATCCGCAAGGATCCCAAGTCTTCAGGGCCTAAAATCACGGAGTGAAAGAAAAAAATTAAAATAAAAATAAAAATACATCAGTCTACAAGTGCTATTTAGTACATTTCCTGAAATCCCAGAAGATGGGGCCAGGTGTTCGAGGGCAGCAGCTCTGCCTGACGGGGGGGAGTTTCTGGGGAGCCCTGCCTGAAGGCTTTTTGCAGGCAGGTATATATGGATTTTATTTTCCTTTTGCATTTTACAGGCACGTCGGAGGTCAGTAACAGCCATACGCTGCCCACGGGTGCCCACACGTTTGCGTGCCCCCCGGCCAAGGGAAGGGCTCGCTCTCGGTGCCTCTGCAGCCCCCGGCTGGCCGGTGGCACGTGGTGGCCACTGGGCCAGCGGAGGTTCGGCTGCCGGCGCCGGAGCCCGCGGGAGCCGAGGGAACGCTCCCACCGCTGGCGAGCGCAGCCGCTCTGTTTGCCTTTTTCCACAGCAGATCTGATGATTTAAATTAGGTCTCGATTCTTGTTTAAATTATAGTTTACTGTTCTGCGCCCCGCTCAGAAGTGAATTACCTTAAGCAGCGGTATTAATAACACGGTTATAATTAAGCTTCATTACTGTAGGCAGTTTGCTGAAACAAATTGCTTCTTCATTATTATTATGGCACCTTTGGTAAAAAGACATTTCCCCAGAATGCGACCTTGATGCTTTATATAGCGAAAGCTGGGAGATGATAGAGATGTAAGGATGAATTAGCATCTTTTACCTTCTATATCAAGCTCATTAAAAGGAAAGCAACCCAAGTCAAACCCAAGCAGCCTTGATGGAAATTCTAATCTGAGAGAAATGGATAATGAATAGGTTTGAACTTTTCCTGACATTTTTATGGCAGCGCTTTATTTATATGATGCTTCTGCTACAACATAAATAAATAAAGCCTGGGGGGGGGTGGCGGGTGGACAGGAGAGGGGCTGCCACCCCGGGGTGGCCGCAGAGCCAGCCGGGACACGGGCAGGACACCGAGCTGCTCCCCTGCCACCGGCTTCGTGCCCCCACACGGAGCGAGGTGGAAGCCGCTTTAAAGCCCCCCGTGTCTCAGGACAGTGAAGCTCCCGGGTTATCCCTTCCAGCCCCACACGCTTCACCTGCAGGCCCCCAGGAGCCCGATCCTCTCCCCGTAGCAGCCCCTTCCCGAGGTGCCCCGGGTTTCCCCGGGGGCTGCTCCCTCCCACGACCGACGTCACCCCCCGTTTAATTTCCTGTTCCGTTCAGCACCGCCGTAACGGCGCTGTAAGCGACTGCATCCCCTTCAGCAGAAGATCCCGACGCTCGTTGATGGAGCCCGCTGACGCCCACGGGGAGCGGTGGCGGCGCAGGCTCCCACGAGCTGTCCCTCTCCGGCCGTGTCCAGCCTGAACCACGGACCATGCGCTTCTCGGAAGCGTTCAGCCCCAGAACTTCACCCAGTAGCTAAGCTCCCCCCAACTCACAGGGTCTAGGGGTGCTCAGCACCCTTAAAAAGAGACTCAAGGAGCCAAATCCTGCTGTCCTTCCACCACGCCATTTTTCTTTGCCAAGATACACGATCTCTCCTGCCAGTGCTTCTTGCGGGTGATGCCCGTTTTGGAAAAACTTAGAATCACGGAATGGTTTGGGTTGGAAGGGACCTTAAAGCCCACCCAGTTCCACCCCCTGCCCTGGGCAGGGACACCTCCCACTAGACCAGGCTGCTCAAAGCCTCGTCCAGCTTGGACTTCAACACTTCCAGGGATGGGGCAAACTTCCCCCTCCCTAATGCCCATCTGCAGGAGAAGCTGGGAAGCGCGGGGCTCGTCCCACACAGGGTGCGGAGCTCCCGGCTCCCTGCGGCACTCCGGGGCCTCCAGCCAGAGCTCACAGCCGGGCAGCCCCGAAATAACGGCAGAGCGCACGCCTCGCCTTCCCCGCAGCGATCGCAACTAAGGGGGACATTAACTTCTGCACTGTAAGTGCTCAACGGCCGAAGCAGGACATTATGGAGGGGATGCAAATAGATATTTAGAGTCTAAAAAGATAAAAGCAAAGCAGTTCTGGAAAAGATGAGATTCAGAGCGTACCGAGAGAGGAAACAACCTGTTTAAGTCCTACCTCAAGGGGATCGTTACAGGTGGGAGAAGGGGACGCCGCCTGAGCAGAAACACTTGTGAAGCACACTCGGAGCTGGGTGATTTGCTCAGCTCAGCCAGACCGAGAGCCGAGAGCAGACAAGCTGAACCAAAAGAAATAACCTTGCTCTTTTTCCTGCCCCCAGAAGAGATCCTGAGCCCCGTCCCCGGCAGGTCAGGCTGCTGTCACGGGCAGACTCCCTCCCCGGAGCATCACTGATGGCAGCCCCTCTCCCCAGCCAGCCTCAGAGGCAGGAACGCAGCTCGGCCTCTCCTCTGTGCCAGCCAAGGCACCTGGTGGCCCATGGCCAGCAGCAGCAGATAATTAGCCCTCAATTATCACCGGCACCACCTTCACCTACACCACCTGCAAGTCCATTTAGCAGAGCTGCAGCCTCTCCCCACCCAGCCCAGGGAAATCTTTAACCCCTTGCTCCAAACCTCCCTGGCTGAAGCCCTGCCCTGGGCACCATCCCAGTGTCCCGACAGCCCGTCTCCAGCAGGACACACGGATGCTCAGGGACAGGGACTAGTGGCTACGTGTTCTCCCTCGTGGGACTCGAGTATTTCCACGAAGCAGAAGGATGAGCTGCGGCAACTCTTACATACACCACCAGGCTAAAAGGGGAAAAAACACCGCACGTACCTTACAGCAGCCTCCTGGCTTCCAAAAAGGCCTTGGAAAACCCTGGGCTCATCTCTGCTGGCCAGGCTGAGAGGAGCAGGGGGGCGCCGGGAACGGTGCCCCCCACCCCACGCTCTGCCTGCGGGACCTGGCCGAGCCCTGTGGGAAGGTGCTGCTGCTCCTCTCACCTTGTCCCTCCTGCTGAAAGCTGGCTGCTTTGGGCAGCACCATTTTAAAGGCTCCCCCTAATGCATGGCAGCTGTGTCCCCCCCCAGGTGCTCTGCTTCCATCCCAAAATAACCAGGGAGCCCGCTCCTCAGTGATGCCCACCGGCACCCCTGGGGTGATGCCCTGTGGGGCACCGGCTCGACCCCGTGTGCCGCAGCTCTTGCGTTCTGCATGCAAGAAGGTGACAGTGCTGAGAAGAAAAGCTCCCTCATCCCAAAAATCCCTCTGAAAACTTTTCCATCCCACCACCCCTCCTTCTGCTGCCCACGCAGCACTGCCCGGCCGGGACACGTCCCTGCGCCACCGTGGGTGCCTGCCTTGGTGGCCCCAGCGGCTCTGGGGACGTGCCAGCACCGGCCGTGCGGAGAAACGCGCCACATCTGGCCCGGCAGAGCCGAGACTCCAACTGTAACGACCCTTCAGACTCCCATCACTTGCTTCCAGGCGGTTCCTCGCAGCCCCCCGTGAATGGCTGTTAGCATGCAATTAAACTCCCTTCTCAAAAGGTTACCGACAAAAATATTTCTCCCCATAGTTAAGCGGGGCATTTAGTGGGTCTGGCTGTGACCTTTAGCGTGACGGGATTTAACGCTGTCTCTGCTGAGGCTCTGAGCTCGCCCAGACCCCGCGCCCCGACGTGCCGGGGGACGGAGGGGCTCAGCACCCTCCGCCCAGCGCAGCAGCAAAGCGTCCCCCCCGGCAGGGACCCAACCTGGATGCTTCCAGGTACCTTAAGTTTCCCCTCCAAACCCTCCAGCTGCCCACTGAACGCATCCCTGGCACGGGTGGGATTCCCTCCTGGCCCTGCTCTCGGACCAGGGTGCCCATTCCAGGAGCCGGAGCGGTGTGGGAGCCGCCGGTGCAGGCGCCAAGCGCTCCTTAAAAATGGGTTTTTGTCTCCATGATCTCCTGGGGCGAAGCTGACCGCTCGCCATCAGGAAAGAATCTCCCTTTCTAAATTGGGCTGGGAAAGCTCTCCCCCCTCGCCCGTGCGCGCCTCCGCGCGGGTGTACACACGCTCATTAAACAAACGCTAGCTATCAATTTCACTGAGTGCTTATTCTGATAATAGCTATATTTATCATTTAGCATCTCTGGATGCAGTTCAAGTTTAAAATCTATTATGGGTATTATGATATTTAATAACTGTGTTTTATTTTGAAATGCAATAAAAAATAAAGATAAGGAGGTTTTTTTCAGGCCCCCTCCCGGGCTGCGGATCCATCTCTGTCGCTGGCACGCTGGGCGACCTTGGAGAGGTCGCTTATTCTCCCCGCGCCGGAGCTTCTGGATGACGAGATGGGGATAACCGTACGATCTGCTGTCCGGGGGTGTTTGAAACCTCCTTCTTAATTAACGTTCGTGGAGTGGTTTCGTCTCCCCGGACAGCAGGGGCGAGCTCCTGCTGGTGTTTCAGTGGAGAGTGGCCGGACCCCTCCGACGGGGTACCACAGCCGAGCAGTACAGGACGTGTCACTGTCCCCTGGGTGGCACTGGGAGAAGGGACAAGGAAGCGATGGGACCCAGGACAGGGCAGGGCTGTGCCGCGCATCCCCGTGGCCTCGCCCAGCCCTCGCTTGCTCTTCCCATACGTGCGAGCACCACGGCTAAATCACCTCTCCTGCTGGGCAGAACGTCCCCCGGCCGGCCCTAAGCCGAGTGTTCCGCGGTGAGGCAGTGGCTGGGTGATGGGAACTGAGGCCGGGAGGAGGATCAGGGCTGCGGCCACCAACAACAGTCCCCGATCACCCGCCAGCACCCCAGAAGGGTGGCCAGGACATCCATCATCCCCGCGGGGCCATCGTCCTGAGGACACCAGGACACTTCTTCTCCACCCCCTCTAAAGCAGGAACTATGGCCGTCACCAATATATCGCCCTGTCCTCGGGCGCTGGCATGGGCTTGCAGCGCCCAAATCCACACAAAGCACCTCGGAGGCTGCCCGGTGCTTCGGATGCCAGGCAGCTGCCCGCAGGCGGCCCCGAGAGCCCGGCCCTGGTGGGTGGTGGTGCCCCATGGGCTGCCCGGTGCTGGCCCCGACCGGGAACCCCCGAGGCCGGTTCCAGAGGCGCGACAGGGCAGTGAGCATCGCTCCCCCGCGCCACTCACCCGGCTGCGGCTGATCAGGAGCCAGCAGGGAGAGGCGGCGGAAGGAGGGGACAATGCAGGAGAAAGGGCTGGAGCGATCTTTCCCACCCGGCTGCCAGCCCCGTCCCGGCGAGCGCTCCTGAATAGTGCCGAGCAGCGAGCGGCGCTTTGTCTGCCTTATCGGGGCCAGCAGCCGCCATGCCATGGTAACCGCAGCCTCGGGAAGGAGCCGCCGGCACGCCTACTGCCACCAGATAAGGTCACCTTCTGCTCAGGCTCCCGCCCTGATCTCCAGGCTGGGTGGCATCTCGCTGGGGAGGAGGAGAACGGCAGCGGCGGCGCGGGATGCTGGGGAGGGAGGGATGCTGGCGGCCGCGCAGGCGAAGGGCGCAGGCATGGTACCACGCACAACCTGCGCCTCCCGTAGCGACAGGAGGCCATGCCCGCTCCACCTGGGGTGCAGGGCGCCGCCTACGCGTCCAGCGAAAAGCACGAGAACCACCCTCAGGAGGAGGCGCGACTCACAAGTTCAGAAGTCGGTCGCTATTATTATTTTATTATCAATAATAATCCACCTCTTTCAGCGGCGTCAGGCTAACTGCCCCCGTTCCCTGCCCTTAGGCTGCACGGTCCAGCGGCCTCACACCCCTCCGCCGCAGAGTGGACAAACAATTTGCATAACTTAATTAAATTTACAGTAATCTCCACCGAAGTCAGCCTGTAAGGGATGGTGCGTACACGGTCTTAAAGCAAATCACGGCCAGTGATGAAAGAGCCTATTTCAGTTAAGCAAATTATGAGGAGGCGGGTGATGTCCTCAGTATAATAATTCCATGTGAATTATTTATACGGAATCTGCAATTACACTGAGCAAAACAGTGTTGTGTGCATAAAGCACACTTAATTATCCAACCACCTGTTAGGCGCGCCAGCGCAGCCGCCGGCAGCATCCCCAGGAGTCACCCCCGGCGCGGCATCCCGCGGGAAGGGCGCGAGGAGATGGGAGGAGCGGGGACCCCGATGCAGGCACAGGGGCTGGGGGCAGCAGGGGCTCCTGCCTCGGGGAGGGCAGCCTGCGACCAAAGGGGCAGGGATTTTTCCGGCGCTCCAGGAAACGCCCCACTGAAGGTCAACTTCAAATGCCTATTTCCACCCTGAGAAAGGTCCTCTTTAGTTCTTAATTTTTTTTTTTATTTTTTTTTTTTAGCTACTGCCTAATATATAGGTTCAAATAAAAAGGATGGCCTGCTTGCGTCCGTCCCTGGAGAGTTTCACGGGGTGAACAAACACTTCGGCAGAGACCCCCGGCAGGAGTCAGCCCGGCCGCCGGGGCAGGGAAAGCCCCCTCTCCCCCTGCCCCGGCTCCCCGCTTCTCGCCCTGATGGAGCTTTTCTCGGTGATAACTCGGCTTTTTTGGCCGAGTCACCGACGTGGCGGAGCGTGTGCTTTCGGCCCATCAACGGACAGACCCGTCCTGAATGTTTAATGGAAAGAAACAAGTGTTTTTGTCTTTAAAGATTTACCATGTATAAATGTATGAGAGTATTAAAGGCAACAATTAACTTTATTGGAAACTTTATATTCTCCAGCCTCATTAGAACTGCCAACAAGATCTATTATTAGTATTACTATGCAGATAATGTAATAAAAAGGGTATTTAAAGTGGATAGTTTTGCGCTGAAATAAAATAGCTTTTCTTCTTCCCGTTCTTCCCGCCTCTCTCCCTTCTGCCCTTCCCTGCGTCGCACCGGACACCGGGACCAAGACCCGAATCTTTTCTGATCTCACGTCCCACATTCCCCACCCAGTTCGCCACCCCCCGCAGGGAAAGGGACAGTGCCGGGAGCCTGGGGTTTCACTCCAATCCTGCTTTACCGGCGGAACATCGACCAGTCTGGCCGTGCTGGCGAGTGCCACCGCGCTGGGGACCGGTGAGCGGCGAGGGAGGGCCAGCCCGCCCCGGGGGAGGAGGAGGAGGAGGAGGAGGATGCTGAGCGCCGGCAGCCGCCTCCCCGCTCACGGGACCGGTCCAGGCCTTGAAGTCCGGCAGGTTTCTCTACACAATCCCCAGCACTCATTAAAACCGCAGGGACAGAACAAAGGAGCGGCACGTTTTTTTGCCAAAGACGAGCCTGATAACCCAAAAATATCATCCACGGGCTGCTGGAACTGGGACAACGTAGATTCTGAGAAAGTCTTCGGTGGCGTTTGCCTTTCTGCAGCAAAGCTGTGAACTTTTTTAGGGGAAAAGAGACGTTCTGCCAGCCTATTTATTTAATTAAGCCCCCTGCCTCCTGAAGGGAAAAGTGTCGACGGAAAAATTCCTCCTGCCCCACGGAGAGTTCAGAGCAGCAGCGAGAGGCGGCCGTGCCCGGCTGCCTGCGGGCACCGCTCTTCTGCCCGGGCTGCTCTGCATCCCTCCATCGCTCGCCTCGCCTAACGACGCCTAATTCCATTTCTGTTTTGTCACACATTTACATTTCTCACCCGTGACGTCCGCTCTTCTCGCAGGGCTCCCAATTTCAGCGTCGTCATCCCGAAGCTTCCTTTCACCGCATCCCTTCGGAGCAACAGGCAGCAGCAGGACAAAAGGCAGCCTTTAAAGGATAAAGAAGCAGAAAGGTTTCCTTTTGTGACACAAACGTCAGGACGCCTTCTCCTCTCACCACGCTTGTGCTGGGAGCGATAGTTTAAAAAACGAATTCAAAACTCACAGCAGAAGTTGAGGTGGGAAGGGGAGGGGATGGCGAGGGGACACTGCCTGCTCGGTCTCTCCCACACCTCCAGGAAAATTCCATGGGGAGCAGGATGTGCCCGGCCGGGGGACCCAGGGACTCGCGGGGCTGGTTGGGAACGGGAGAGCTGCCGCCGAAACCTGTAAGCCGCTGGTGAACAGCGATATTTCAGCTGGCGTCAGCCCCCAAGGCGCCGCCGCACGGAGCGAGAGGTGCTCAGGGAGCCGGGACATGGACTCGATCATCATAAAAAAGAATCTGTTTAATTTGTGGGTTTAAATTTTAAATAACCGCTGGAGCAGAGCAGCTCTCAGCTCTCGACCCGGCGCTCAGCCGCACCATTCCCATTCTGCTTCTGCGAGAGTCCCCAGGGGGGATTCAAATGCCATTTAAATGAGTTCGTTTCTCCTTCCTTCCTTAATATTTCTCCAGCGCGGGTCAGGGGAGGGCAGCTCTGCCTCGGGCCCCGGCTCCCACCCATCCCCGCCATGTCCCCGGGATGCTCCCTGGTCATCCCCGCGGGGACCAAAGCCGGGGTGCACCCCGCGGTCCCCGACAGCGTAACGTGGGGCAGCAGCTTCTGCTCCAGCAGAGCCGGGACGAGCGTTCCGGTTCCCAGGGTCCCCCCCGCCCTCTTGCTCAGCGCCCAGGCTGGATGCGACGGTGATGGCCGCTGCCCCCGCCTCCGCCAGGCTTTCCCCGCAGCGGCTCCGGCTCCCTGCCTCCCCTGCCCGCGCACTTCCCATCACGTTTATTACACCCTGCAGCCTAATTAACAGAGAGGAGTCAAAGGACCCAAAAGCAATGATTGTAATAAATAATCGCTCGGCGACCGCGGAGTTCGTATTCCGCCAGGGTCTCCCCCTGGCCTCCAGATGAGCAGGGAAGAGCAATGAAGCCTCGCAGTGGGATGACTGCCCGGAGGAGAGCAGCCTCCTCCAAAGGCCCCTGCCCTTTCCCCCGCCACCTCCCTCCCAAAACTTTAGAGCAACAGCAACAACTTTTTTTGGTAGCTCTTTGACGCGGCGTCCAGGGAGGGCCTGGGATTTGGGGATGCTCAAGGAAACTGTGAAACGCTGCAAAAATCAGATTGTGCCGACTCATCTCTTCCGAAGGCATTGTCCCAGAGGGAATGGGACCACCACATCTTGGACCGCCGCAGCTCTCCGCTTCTCCTGCCAGCCTGTAGCTCCCGGCACCCCCCAGGGTCCTGATCCCACGCCTGGGGAAACGTCCACAGCTCAGGAGGAGGAGGAACGTGCCAAGGCATTGGGATTGCTGCCTGCTGAGGACACACGGACCACGAGGTCTTCATCCTGCCTCCTCCGAGGGATGGTGGCGGAGGGTGCTCCAGGTGCTTCGCCGCATCCCGGCGGAGCTCCGGCTGGTTTCCCAGGCGTGGCGAGGCTGGGAGGCTGCTCCGGGATGCTGCGCGCAGCCCCGCACAATCATCTGTGGGGAGCGGGGCCGTGCCGATAATTTGTTACCTCCGCACATATCTCTGCTAATTATAAATCTCCGCTGAGATTTGCATTTTTATGAAATGCTTGCGCTAGAAATCTTTATAAGAAAAACTTACATATTAATTCAATCTAATCTCGGTCATTTCGGGTTCCATAAGAAAGCGTTTCCATAAAAGTACAAAGCTAACATCTATAACTTTTCCGTTTCCCCGGGGAGCGTACCTCCGCATTAAGTTGTCCATTTATCTTCCGAGACGGCGCTCATAATGAGAGCTAACGAAGTGCGAGCCCTTCGTAGCCCAGCGCTGGCCGCAGCGGCCCAACCTGCGCCCCGGGGACGCTCGGCCACGGCCGTGCCCTCCGAGCTCGCCGCCGGGGAAGGTCAGGGGAGATGTTTATTTCTGACATTGTTTGTGCTCCTGAGGTGGGGGACGGAGGCAGGAAAGCAGGCCGGGGTACAGGTGTCCCCCAGCCCAGGCTCCCGGGAAAGACACCTCCACCAGCATCCCCCAGCTGCGGGAGTCACATCCTACGCTTTGCTCTTCAGGGATTTTCTGTTTGATCTCCCACAACACCCCGGAGAAGGCGAAGCAACACGGCGCGCGAGGCCGGGCCACCTCGCGCCGACGACTTTCTTCCCTTTGCTGGGGACTCTTTTAAGCGGGCCTTTCCCAGCCGAGGCTCAAAGCCCATAATTTCATCAGCAATTTGTATCTCGTTCGAAATGCCTTTGTCTGGAGCCAGGGGAAAAAAAAGATTAACTTTTCCTCCCCGAAATATGGCTGCCGGATGCGAGGGAATAGAGAAGGCAAATAAGCAAAGCGAAGTTAAGCTTTGTGTATAGAGCTGGAGGCTTAACGGCGCAGATTACAACAGCAGGTGATGAGCAGCCCGAGCCTCTGCTGTGTAGGCTGTGAGAAATCCTGTTAAACCGCAAAGGCGCTTTAGCTACAGCTCCCCGCTTCAGAAATGATTGAGCCGAAATCCCCGGGACTGGCGGCCCCCGGGGAGCGGGAGCCGGCCCGCTGAAGGCCAGGAGGAGCCGCGGGGGCGCTGGGAGCCCGTCCTCGTTCCCCCAGCTCTGGCGGGGACCCGCTCCCGGCACCACTTCGGCAGCGACTGACGAGGAGGGAACGTGGCGGGATGGAAGTGCGGTGGGGCACGGAGCCAGCGGAGGGACGGGACAGGCCAGCATCCGAGGCGCAGAAGGGGAAGAGTGTCTCGGGGCAAGCTCGAGGAAAGGTCAAGAACTTGCTTTATTGCCTTAAATAATTTATGAAGCGCCCGTCTTCAAAGCCGCCGTTGGCGAGTACAAAGGCAAACCCAGAGAGGACGCAGGGCCGGGGGAGCGGGAGGGCGGCGCGGATGCTGGGAGAGCTGCCCTCGCATCCCTCCTTCGGATGCAGCTCCCGCAGCATCCGCCCAGTCTGCCAGCGAAGGCAACAGATGCCGGTGAAGTTTCTGGCCATTAGCTGCTAATAAGAAACTAATTAGCTAATTAGTTAATATTTGATCCTTTGGACTGGGCTGTGTCTGCGCCTGCGGATCCGGGCTGATTTCAGTCCGGCTGCAGGCGGTGCCGTGACCTCCACCCACTCTGCAGGAGGGAGACAGCCCTGGCTCCAGCGCATCGCGGAATTGTCCAGGTTGGATGGGACCTTTTGGATCATCGAGTCCAACCTTCGGCCTAACGCCGACGAAAACCACCGGCAAACCCTGTCGCTAAGCACTACGTCGCGAAGCACCGCCTCTACCTGTCTTTTAAATACCTCCGGGAGGCGCAGAAGCCAGACAAAGGTTCACTCTCCGCTGGGGGACGCGGGACACGGGGCAGGCTGCAGCCCGGAGGGCTCCGCATGCGCGCGATCCCCGGGTCAGCCTTGGAAAAGCAGCCAAAGTTTTCCGGCTTATCCAAAGCGATCCTGCGGGCCCCCCGAGGTTGGTCCTTCGCTAGGAATTCGAGCCAAGTTTCCGGCGCTTTCCTCCGCCATCTGCCCGGGCTTTAGTTGAAATGCAACATTTTGCTCCGGCAATCAGTAGGTAATCTTGTCAGCGCTACTTAGCGAAGCCGGGTCTGTCCTGCCCATCTGATGCTCTGTGCAGCAGAGGGAAAATCACGGCTCCCTCTTGAAAGGAGGGGAGAAATTAAGGTTGACTTTGGCACAGGAAAACAGGCAATCCAGAGATGACAATGTGCCACGGGAGCTTAAAATAAGCATCAACTAATTCAAACAAAAACAAATCTGCATTGAAAACAGACTCTTCCCCAGACCACATCCCCACTTTAAAGTGCCTTTGAATTCTCCCCGGTGCATTGAGAACATGCTCTCCCTTCACCGCCTCGCGCTCGCTTTGTTTTGCTGTTTGGTAGTTGGCAAATGAGGGCTGAAGTTGGAAGCGATGGTCCCTCGTTAGCAGACATGCAAATGCTAATAAATCGCTCCGCACGCCGCCCCGGCTCCCGGCGCTCCCCGCGCTGCCCCGGCACCCCTCCTGTGGGCGGGCGGGCAGGGGCAAACGGGCATTAAAAAAAAAACAGCATAAAACCCCACTTCGTTTAAGGGCACGACCTGGGCTGGGAGCTTCTGCAGCTTCAGCTCCTTCCCTGCCCCATCCCACCGCTCCCAAGGTGAAAAGCCGCTTCCAAGACCAGCAGCAGAGAAAAAAAAAAAGGCAGAAAACCAGGAGGTCGTCCTCAGGCAGCCGCTGACATGCTTGGAAACCGCCCCGCCTCGGCTGTAAATGGATATATTTGGGGTAACTGGTGCTTTGGTCCTTACGGCCTGCCACTTACGAGCTGGTGTCACCGTTTGCCGGGCTCGGAAGGGAGCCGCGACTGGCACGAGCCGCCCGGCTCCGGGAGCTGTGGTTTGGGAGAGGGACCAGAGTGGAGGGTACGCGAAGGGGAGGAGGAAAGCTCCCCGCAGGCTCCCCGGGACCGGCCGGCACCTCCTGCAGGATGCCCGTCCCCTCCAGCCGCCGCCGAGAGCTCCTCTGCCCGCCACGCGGGAGCCGGCATCGATAATTAATAAATCTTGCGGAAGGGAGTGGGAGAGGCTGCGGGATGCGCAGGCGCTGCCGGGATTGATGAGGGTGGGGGCTGAATGGCTGCGGCTAATGAGCGCATTGCTCTTTACCTGCCGCTCTCCGGCGGGGTGATGGATGAGGCTCACGGACCAGGTCCTGCTGCGTAACCCCGCATCCCGCGCCGGCCCCTGGGCTGGCCACCGGGCTACGGGGGCACACGGCGGCATGGAAGGCGGCACAGACGTCTTCGTCCGAAGCTCCGCGCTGTGCCGGGTGCCCTGCAGGCATGGGGGGGGGGCAGGCAGGCGGGTGCTGCCCGCTTGTTGCGAGGGAAGCTGGTTTTGGGGCAGATCGGGGATTGCTTGATATGGAATTTCAAAGGATCACTTAAGTAGCTAATTAGCTCGTAGCAACTTCGAGCAACCTGGGTGTAGTGTGTATTTAAGCGTTTAATGCCTCTTTTTTTCCCCCCCTCTCTCTTCCTTTCTAATTGGCATTTAATTAAAAGAATAAATAAAAAAAGAAAAGCGGCTTTGCCTGGGCTCCTTGGGTTTAAATATTAAACAGTTGGCTTCTCCTCGAGAAGAGCCGCAGCTCGGGCTCCCGCGGCAGAGGCGAGGCGGTGGGGGACGGGTGCGGGACCAGGGGGGATGCTGGCAGACGTGGCGACCCCGCGGAAGGAGGGAGGTTGCCGGCACCACGCTGCCTTCTTCTGGGGGGTCTCTGCCCGCGGGAGGGCGATACGGACCCCCCCGCGCCGGCCCTGTGCAGCTCCAGCCACTGACCGGGCAGGGACGGTGCCTCCCCCTCACCTTGGATCCTCCTTCCTCAGCACATTTTCCAGCGGAGCTCAGGACTTGGCACGGCTCCCCTTGGCTTCCCCCCGTGAAAGCAGCCTCCGCGCCCCCCCGGGAGCCCGAGAGGAGATGCTGGGGAAGGGAACGTCCATTAGTGAAGCGCTCGATAACTTCTGCTTTCTGATTTATTGCCTTCCCTAATGTCTGAAAATCGCCCAGCGCTCTGGCTTCCTCCCTTGGCGAGGGCGGGGGCGCTGCCTGGCCGGGCAGATGAAGTTATATCAGCTTCGGGAGGGCTCGGACGTCTCTACCGCCAAGGGCAAGGCGGTCCGGAGGAGCTCCGGAACAAAGCCGCGGCTTCAAAGCCCTTCTCTCCAGAGGCAAAATTACAAAAGGGGAAGGAGGAGCACGGCCGCATCCCCTGGGAGGGGTCGGGGCTGTGTCCCGGCTGTCCCTGGTCCCTCAGCATCTCCCACCCCAGCGGGGACGACCACGGTCCCCGTCCTCGACCGCGTCCCCCGTCCTCGGGAAACGTCCATGCACAAGGAGGGAAAAAATCCCGGCTCTACTCACTACAGAGGATGACCAATCCCTCGAAAAGTTGACGTCCAAAAGCTTGACTTCCCCGTCTTCATTAGAGCTTGGGTGAATATGATGCAAAACACAGGAAAAGTGCATGCCGGCGAATACCAAGCGTGCTAATAGGTTAAGGTAAATCTAAAGTAACATTTGAAAGCTGAAAGATGAAAGTAGATCACAGGGCAAAGATCAAACAATCTAGAACCACTTCTGAGCCTGTTAGTGCTGCGGATTATTAGCATTTGAAAGTGAAGAGCATTAGTGAAAGAGGAGGAGGGGGGGCACGGGAAGGAATTTCTGTTGTGCAGATAAAAAGTGACGTGACAGTGGAAGAGGAAGAATGAAAATTATCCGGCTTATTAAGCGCCACACAGACAGGCTGTGTCCGCGCAGGCGCGTGCACACCGACGGGGAACCACCGGCTTATTTTTAGAGGGGCCTCGGGCTGTGTCTCCGCCGGGATGCTTCCCGCCAGGGACGCTTCCCGGGAGCCTTCCCAGCGTGCGGCAGCTCGGGGAGGAGAAACCTCGTGCCGGGAGCAGCAGAGCCGAGGGCTGGGACAGCAGCTGGCGGGTACCAGCCGCTCCGAGCTGCCCGGCATACAGGCAGGTCTTCGAAAAAGGCATTTAATTGTAAAATTAACTAATGGCACTTTATTTCCCACGGAAAGCTCCGGGAGGAGCCTCAGGTTTGTATCCCCGTGCAAAGCCGTGGCGGGTAGGAGCAGGAGCGGGGAAAGGCCAGCAGCCCCGCGTGCGGCGGGGGAGAGGGCGGCCCGGAAAAGCCGGGGGGAAACAAGGGGCCAGAAGGCAGCGGCTGTGCTAGGGCAATAACATCGATGTCTGCTAACATACGTGTTCAATACCGGAATATATACATATTTACAGCCTTTCACCCGCACCAAGAGCTTCCCCAGCCGGCCAGTCACCCTCCCCGGAGCCGCAGCCAGGCTGGGAAGCACATTGGTGTTGGGGACCCCCAGCACAGAGCCGGCTGTGCGCCCTGGGGGGGCATCAGCATCCCCCGGGGACCTGGAGGGCTGCACCTCTGCGGAAGTGCTGTGTCCCGTAAAACAGGGCCCTCGGGAAGAGTCCAGAGCTGGCTGTCATTCCCCTCTGCCTCACCCCACCTCCGGGAGCCGCTGCCCGGGGCGGGGGGATGCCGCGGCGGGATGCTCGCAGAGATGCTGGCTCCCACCCGCAGGCGCTGGCGATGCTTCCCAGCACCCGGAGCGGCTGGGGACCCCGCACACCCGCGTTCCAGGTGCGGAACCTTCTCCCTGGCGACAGCCCGTGACACTGAGCCGCGCGGCGCGAGGAAAGCTGACAACAATGGCAATTAGCAAAGACAACCCGTGCCGTGCTGGCGGCCTGAGCCAGCCGCTCCGGAGTCGGTAACAAAGGAGCTTTCATGTCACAGCCTCTTTACGCAGCACAATTGCCTTTTAGCCTCTTTCGGCTAAATGTAGCGCACTCCAGAGTGGAAGAAGACTCAAGCAGTTCATGCTGATGTAACTGACACCGGCAGCGCCTATTCCACTGGAATATTTGCTCTTCTACCTGTCTGTGCCCATGCAGTGCCTGGCCCCTGCCCTGACTTACGGCTTCTTGGCATGTAACCCGCAACGCTTTTGTTCCCTTTCTGCTGATTTACCTACAGCGGTAATTGCATGCAATTAGGCCTAACGGAGCACACAGATACCTAGCTCGCAGCCCTTCTCAATGCGGCCTTTTTCTCCTGTTTAAAGGTTGCCAAAAACTCTCCAAATGTCAGCGTTGTGGGAGCCCGTTAACTAACGTTTGCAAAAGCTTCCTGTGATACCGTCCTTTGGTTACCTGGGCACCGGGATGAAAGCTGCCGCGGTGAATAAGATATTAGCTGATCCCCAAATAAAAGGTAAGCGGCTCCCCGGGGCGGAGGCTGGGCCGGGGAAGAGGGCAGCGCGGCAGCCGCATCCCTTCGGCAGCCGCATCACTCCCTTCGGCAGCCGCATCCCTTCAGCAGCGCCCGGGGAGCGGGGAGCGGGGCAGGGGACTCTGCGGGTCCCGGACCCCCCCGGCACCTCCGCTTGTCTCGGGTGCTCCTCTGCGCGGCTGCAATTTCAGGTAGTGAATTATGAGAGAGGAGAGAGGGAGAAAGCGAATGCCGTATCTATTATATGCAGCCTTGGCTGTAATAAACAGTGAAGCTGGCTGTTCCCAGAGGGACTTGCTAATATAGGAGATTGATTCACTGCAGTGTAACCCCCCAAGGGCTTTACACACAACTCTGACTAAACTTCCTATAAAATCAATCCAGCCTTTTCACCACTTTCGACAGGGTGTTCTAATATTAATCTACTCCCCTTGTCAGTCAGCTCCGCTAACAAAGGCTCTAACGATCTTTAACCAGGCACAAGAAATACTACACAGGCAGGTGGAGGATTCCTGGATCCCTCCAGAAGGAAAAAAATCCATCCTTTGCATAGGCGAAGGACTCGCGTCCCTGCTGAAAATATTAATATTGTAATTATTATTAATAACAACGGCGGCGATGAGGATGCAAACAGCTTGCGAGGCAAGGCTGGGCCCGTGAATGCCTTTCGCCTGCCCCGGGGGCGCGGGGCAGCGACTGGCACGAGATGCCGGGGAGGAAAAGGCGCAGGGCACGGCGGTGCCAGCGCCGCCTGAGCGACAGTGCCCGGGGGGCAAGGCAGCCTGACGAGCACCCTCCTCGCATCCAGGCTGCGCCTCGCCTCGGGCGCCCGCAGCAAGCGCAGTTCTGGGGGAAAAAAAAATAAAATGAGAGATCCTGGCCCCTCTGATCAAGCCCGGCACAGGCTGTTCCCTTCCTCCCGCGTGGCTTCCACACCTCTGCCTCCCGGCCCACGCGCCCTCCCTGACAGGCAGACAGGAGCCCCCCGGCTTCCCGCGCCCTGTCAACAGGCTGTGGGCACTCGGGGGGATGGAGCTGCTCCTGCCGCACGGGGGGCTGCGCGTGCCTCCCACCCGCCCCATCGCCTCCGCGACACCCCCATGGCGCTCCACAGGGTACCGCGGTTCTCCACCCCCGGCATCCATTCTGCCCCCCCGCCTCCGTGGCCCCGGCGAGGCGCAAGCCCGCGGGGAGGGGGCTGCCAGACCTCATTCGGAGGCGTCGAACGGGCTTGTTTTGCTGCTAGGTGCGTCTTAAGGGCAAATTAGGGACTGCGGCCAGATTATTTTTACAGCAGGAATAGGTGTGTTCTGGCGGGCTCGCTCTCCCCTGGCGCAGCGGCAGGCGGCGGTGCTGGGGGGCACTGCCCCGCGTCCCCCCGGCACCCACAGAGCATCCCTCGCCTCCAGCAGAAGCGGGGCTGGGGATGCAGGACGGAGGCGGGCGGGTGCCAGCGCCCGGCCGTGTGTCTTTGCTGGCTTTGGCAGGAGCGGTTGGCCGGGAGAGGAGCCCACGCGGCGGCGCGCTCGGGCGCCGCGGTAACTATGCATTTTTTATTAAGCGAGCGAGTTAACGGGCACGTACGGTGCGCGCAGCTTGTCAGCGGGCTCGCCGCTGCCGCCCCCCACGATGGCGAGGCGGCTGGAGTGACTCACTCATCCCTGCCCGCCCCGCTGCGGGTTTTCGCTCATATTTTGATGACTCTGCTCCCCCCAAGGGCTTGGCTCCGGGTGCCTCCGGCTCTGCTGACTCAGCCCCAATGCGGGGGACATCGGGGGAGCCTGCCGCTTCCCCGAACACTCTGGAGAGATGGATATTCAGCCTCGCGGGGCTTGTGCGGCCAGCTGGAGGTTAGCGAAGCCGGCTCTCCCTGCCTGTCTCACCGTCTAAACGCATCCGCAAAGCTTGGGAGGGAGACGCGGGTGGGAGCCGGGTTCCCCGCGAGCATCCTCCCTGGATCGGCCGACCAGGCTGCGTGAACGGGCACCGGCAGCTCGTGGCTTCGTGCCTCAAGCCCCGCCGCTCCCCTTACAGCCCCGAGCAGGGATAGGGCAGATTTTCCGGCTGCGTGAGCCGGCCAAGCACCGCCGAGCCCCACGGGGCTGCGCACGCGGGCCTTGGCACGGCTTCCACCGCCCAGAACCAGCGGAGGGAACGCAAAAGCGAGCATCATCTGAATTGATCTAGTGGTTAACAGGCCCCCCCCCCTAAAATCTGCAGGATCCCTTCACGGTGCTTAATTAGATGGCAAATGGAAGCGCAAATATTTACGCAAAATCACTGCCTCGCAGGCATCATCGGGAAATCCCGGGGACGCTGCCTAAGGAGCACCTTAATGCCTTTCGCCGGAGAAGGAGGGCCTGAGCGGGTATTACACCAGCCAGAACGTTACAAACAAGTCTAACGGTTTGCTTTGCTTCCCCCCTCGACACAACTCTTAATTATGTATCTTGCAAATGCGCTTGGAAAATGGATTAGCCGCACCAGCTGCTCGCAGAGCCTTTGCCGAGGCGTTTGTAGTGGCTCCAAAGCGTTATCCCCCTTCCCCGCGCTGGCAGCGCCGGCGAGTGACGGGGAAGGACCCGCTCGGGGAGATTAGCTGGGCTTTGTAGCGCTTTTTGGGTGTTTCGCAGGAATCGGTGCAGCTGCCTCGGCTCGCCAGCCGGGAATCGGGACGGCGTGCGCGAGGTCGGTTTGCTTTGTTGCACACCTGGTTTTGCAGCCGGGTGGCAGGAGAGAAGACGGGAGGATTGCAGGAACCAACCCAACGGCACATTGATGGGATTTATCTCGCCAGGCTGGCGGTACAAGCGCCTGCTCCTGCAGGAGCGAGCATCCTTCTGCACGGCACGGCCCCTTCTGAGCCCCGGCTCCAGCCATCGAAGGGCATCGTTGCTATTTTACCGTCAGAAGAGCCAACATCGCGTCCTGTGTTTATCCGGCGCTTGGCATAACAATGTCCTTGCGCAACGCTGTCGCGGCTCGGGACCCCGGGGGACCCAGGCGTCCAGGGCAGGAGAGGGGCCATCGCTGGCAGCGCGTGGTGGCCAGCCCCCGCCCCAGGACACCAGCCACGCGCCTTCCAGCATCCCCCGCTGCCTCGGCTCCTCTCCCTCCTCATCTGCCATGCAGACGAGGAGCCATCCTTTCAATAAGCTCCCGAGGACACCCATTAATAAAACGCTACTTATCTCTCCGTGCTCTGAAATCGCTAGGTGGGCAGTGCGCCGTAATGGAACTTTTTAGCTCAAGCAGCTATGACTTTGACCGTGCAAAATTACACTCCATTCCGGCCAAATTAACTAGGTAATGCCTTGCATTAGTGTAAAATCCTCCATCAAACCATGAAGGCTGCCGTTAAAAACACTCAAGGCCAAAAAAAGCATGGTGGCGGGGGAAGGAGGTCTGCTCGGTTCGCAGTCCCAGGGGCCCATTTTCCGCCGCCGCGTGCCGCCCCACTAAGCCGGGAGGGAGACGCGCGTGTCCTTGCTGGGGGCAGCGGATGCCGCATCCCCCGGGGGATGCCCCGGGCAGCCGGGAGCTCCCCTTGCCCGGCCCCATCGCTCCCACCGACCAACAAGGATCCATCTGCACATGCAAACAGGCTTCGCGGGAGCGGGCTGGCACACCAGCCCCCTGGCTAACACCAACGCGGCACCAGCGGGGGTGGTTTGGGTGGTCCTTGCCCACCTGGCACCCTGCCAGCCCTGCGGCGCTTGCCTTCCCGCCGCCTTCTCCTGCCGTCCCCCTTCGCCCCCCCTAATTCGGCAGGTGGGGACGAGGAGCTGATCCTGGGTGACTCAGGGTGGTCCAGGCTCGCTGGTGTCCCTGGGTGACACAAAGTGGTCCAGGGTCCCTGGTGATCCAGGGTCCCTGGTGTCCCTGGGTGACGCAGGGTGATCCAGGATCCCTGGTGTCCCTGGGTCCCTGGTGTC
This sequence comes from Alca torda, assembly GCA_008658365.1. NCBI lineage: Eukaryota > Metazoa > Chordata > Aves > Charadriiformes > Alcidae > Alca > Alca torda. The sequence goes on along the minus strand of CM018093.1, from coordinate 7,510,794 downwards.
CCTGGGTGACGCAGGGTGGTCCAGGGTCCCTGCTGTCCCTGGGTGATGCAGGGTGACGCAGGGAGCCTCGGCAGCTCCAGCAGAAGACACCTGGAAGAACCTGGAGCGCCTCAGACGGAAGGACGCGCAGACATCAAATGCGGCTTAATTAGGAGAACACGACTTTCCTATTAACGCTCCCCATCCATGTGACACCGGCAAAGGGAAAGGGAAGAAACTGCCAAAGAGCTTATTTGTTTTGCAATTACGGATGAAATAAAAAATTACTTGGTCTAATTAGACCTCTTTTAGTAAGAGACCCATGCAAAATAAACTCCGTTTCATTATCAATGCCAGCGCAAGTCTCTCTTGCGCTTTATATGTTTAAGTGAAAATGTGGGAGGTCAATTTGCTATGTAAATTTTCGCAAATTTGGCTAAACTAAAACGATTACCCTAATGTGTATGCAAATTAGTTTAATTGATAACGACTTCTCTCCGTAACTTTAGAGAAGGGGAGGGGGGAATTATTCCAATTGTGACGATCCTCTAAAGCGTTTCTTTGCCCAATAAAGAAATGATATCTCGACAAATTAAAGAGAATATAATGAAATCAGATTAATTAATGCTAAGACCAATTAGCACGTGCAAAGGGAGAGATTTACAGAAGCGAAATTCACTGGAGAAGGCCGGGGGAATTCATCATCTTTCATAAAGACACGTATGTACCTTCGTTCTCCTCGGGAGGAGGGCTCTGTGCTGGTCCGAGCGGTTTGCTCTGCAAACAGAGAGTTCGGCCGGCCGGTGGGAACGGGAACCCAGCCCGGAGGTGGGAGCAGGGATTCTGGGAGCAGAGCAGCCCGGACCGAAGCGCCAGACCCCAGCGCATCTCTGCTCGGCCGCGCGCGGGGAGACATTAATTACACCAAAATGGCAACTCCAAACTCTCCCTGCTACCACCATAAAACTCACATGAAGCAATAAAAATAATTACCAGCAACACCGCATGCAATATCCTTCCCGTGCCACCTCTCTCCTGTCAGTAATAAAGCTACCTAACAAATTAATGCTAAGGGAGGGCCCGTTTATTTGCCTTGTAATTAGACGGTGCTGGAAAATGCTTCAGATGAAATGGGGCACGGAGGGGTGTGAACCCGGGAGCACCAGCCTCTGCAGAACGGGAGGTGGTTGGGAAGCAGCGTCCGGGGAGACCCTGGGACCCCTGAACCGGGAGCCCCCTGGGACCCCACACCAGGAACCCCCTGGATCCCTGCACCAGGAACCCTCTGGATCCCTGTATTAGGAGCCTCCTGGGACCCCTGCACCAGGATTCTCCCCCAGATCCCTGCACTGGGAACCCCCCCAGGACCCCTGTACTGGGGAACCCCTGGGAGCCCCCTGGGACCCCCGCACCGGGACCCGCGCCACAAGCAAGCGCTCGCTGCTCCCCAATGGCAGCGAGGGGCTCTGGCTCGGCACCGGGACCCCGGGCCTCCGAGCACCCCGTTCGCCCCCTCCTTCAGGCCCCGTGGGAGGAGGCCCTGTGCTCCGTGTGCTTCACTGCCGGCAACTCCCTACCGTGTCCCACGGATGCTTTCGAGCATCCCATCGGCGTCGTGAGCTGGGATCGGAAAGGAGCCAGCGCGCTGGTCGGATAAACACCCCAAAGAGGGTTTGTCTTTTCACCCTCCTTTTTTTTTTCTGCCACCCTCTTTTCTCTCTTTTTTTCTGGTTTTTTTTTTTTTCGGCATTTTGTCATCTACAAAGACAAGCAGCAGGAAGGAGAGAAAAGCTCTGCCTTTAAATCCTCAGCAGAATTCTCTCCTCTCTCCATTTTCCTGGGCAATTTGTTAAACTGTAAAACATTAAAGGAGGGATGAGGGGGGAGAGATGTGTTTTTTTGACTTTGTCTCTCATTTGTTAATTGCGCTCATCAGCGAAAATCGTTCGTGACAGAGACGGGGGAGCGAAAAAGCCCAAGGAAGGAGCTGATCACGTGCAGGGGAAATAACTCAGATGTGAAAATACTTCAGACCGGGAGATTGCACTATTTATTCACACAAGTGTCCTGCTGTGCTTCAGAAATGCAGTGATTTAATGAGCTGCTGCAAAGGTGTTTGTTATTAAGGAATCCTGTCTCTGGTTATTCTCCCCCATGTGATGAGGACGGAGCCGGCAGAAGTTCTGACTCGGCGCCTTATTAAAGATTTAGAGGCTCTCCCCTCCCGCTCCCGGCTCCGCAGCGCCTTTTGAATCCGTTCCAGAATTAAACACTGTACAAGCCGAGCGGGGGCTTGTTCAACGCAGATGCCGAGCGCAAGTTAAGAAGAAATTAGAAAGGCATTTGTGTTAACAGATGTTCCTCCTCTCTGCCTTGCATCGGCGGCGAGCAGGGCCGGCGGCGCGGAGCCTGGCAGGAAGGACGGAGGGGCTGCCAGCCCCCGCCCGAACCTGCGGAGGAGCCGGGGGGCCGAGGAGACCCTGGGGCTACCCCGAATATCCTCCACGGGCCGCAGAGCCCGGCACAAGGACGCGCATCCCCACCGACGGCTCGCCCGGATGGGGAGCGACGGTAGAGCCCTTTGTGCCGTATGGACATTAAAAACACCCCCCGGGAGCAAAGTCACGCTGGCAAAGCCCTGGAGAAGGACATCCTCTGTGCGATTAGTGCCCGCGCACCGCACCGGCACCCGCCAGGACGCGGTGCTGGGGCCAGTGGTACCCGTGCCCACCCGGATGCCGCCGAGCATCCCAGCTGCTGCCGAGCATCCCGAGCCGGCTCTGCCACCCAGCGCCGGCTGAGCGGGTCACCAAAGCCACCCCCCGGCATCGGGGACCCAAACTGACACCAAGGCTGACGGAGAGGAGTCTGTCGCCCCCCAGAACCAGGCGATTTTGAACCCCCGCCACACAGCCCTGTCCGCTCCGGCTGCTTGGCTGGAGCCGAGCGTTCCTCCTTTCAAGTCGCTGGAGCACCGCTATTACTCCCAGGCTAAGCAGCGCTAATGGAGAACGCCTTCCAAGTTTCATTTTCCTCTGTAATGGAAAATGCAAGAGCGAGATTTCAGTCTGTGAGCACTTCTCTGAAAAAACAAATATCTTTATTGGCACTGGACAGCCTGCCAATCAGGCACAAAATTGCTGGCTTCTCTTTCTCCCCTGAAGGAATGCCTCTGCATACAAAGATACCGGAAAAACTTCAGGGCCCGGAGGATAAAAGGGCCTTCTCTGCCTTTCAGCGGGTGATTTGCAATGCATTGCTTCAGCATAATTTCCCATCTCCACCGCTCACAAAGGAAGCTCTGTTGCTATCTGTGAGTTTAATAATTTCTCTTCCCTACACCTTGCATTCATAATGCATCTTCCAACACCTCGGCTCCTGCTCTCCAACTGGGCTGCGGCTCTGCCTGAGCTCTGCCTCTTCGTTAGAGCTAAAGCGCTAATAAAAACAGAGCCTTAACATTCAAAAGACATCTTGAGCCAGGGAGCGGGCGGGATGCTCGTCTGGCGGAGGGAAGCAGCATGGACGGCCCCTCCGGCGCCGCCACACGCCTGCCCTCGAGCTCTCCGTCCTTCGGTCCCACCTCGGCTGCAGGAGCATCCCTCATCCCAAGGTAGCCGGGGGCTGCAGGGCACCACGGTCCCCCAGCTCCAGCTCTTTTAGTGACAAAGACGGGCGAGAAGCGGCAGCTCTTGTCAAGCACATTGTTCTTTATCCCTCTGGTGCCTTCCCAGCCCTTGGTGCACGCACCCAGGGCCCAGCCGGTTGCGGGGTTTGGTCGCTTTGGGCGCTCTGGACCGCACCGAGCGGGTCTGCACCGTCGCGAGAGGGGAACCGCAGAAAACTCGTCACCACCTGCTTTCAGACCGGAGGATTTGCATAAGTTATTCCCCAAAGCCTCCCGTCCCCGTGAGACGTGTTCTTTATCCATTTAGCCGGGAATGCAACTATTAAGAGCCTGTAGACATACAGCATTTGCAAAATTAGTACAAGAGGCTCCAAATAATCCATAAATCCATCTGTTACACGAGCCACGTCTGATAGTCTCTTCTCCATTTAGCTTTCCAAGGGGACACGCTGCAATTCCTCCAGCAACGAGCATTTCTCGTGCAGCCCCGGCACAAAACCCCCTCCATTCCCAGCACTGGGAAAAGGTGAATGGAAGAAGCGTCTGCTCCCAAACTCGTGAGCAATGGAGTAGGTTCGTGGTGGGGCAGAGGAGAGCAGCACCCCCCGGTGAGCTCCCACGCGGGGCACGGAGCCAGGCTGGCACTCGGCCGTGCCATGGAAAGCCCCGAAAATCCCCCCCTGCCCCGGGCTGCAGCTCCACGCCAACCAGAGCCCCCCCCCCAAAAGCGCACAGAGCTGCGGCGGCTCGTTGGGCTGCTCCGCACCGGTACAAAGTTCTGCAAAAACCTTAAATTATGCATCCGCTGGAGCGCTCTCGCCCTCCGCTCGCCCCGCGGATGGAGCGTTAATTATCTCCAGTAGACGACGCGGGCGGCCGGAGACACAGCCGAAAACGGGAGGGGGAAGTGCCGGTGCCCCCCGCTTCGCCACCCGCCTGCAAGCGGGACGAGACCCGTCCCGAGGAGCCCCCAGCCCGCACCGCAGTGACTTTATCTATTTTCGGTACGCTTCGGCGCGCAGCACGGCTGTACGCACATAAATAATTCAGCCCACTAAAGACTGCTGCAGAGGCGACTTTCCTGGGGATTTAACGTTCGCATCCCCCACATTCCTGCCACAGCAAAAAAAAAAAGAAAAATTACAAACTGATCTACAAGACCCCAGATCCCCCCTCTCCCGCTCCTTTGCCGATGGCCGGGCTGGGCTCACCCTGCGGCAGGGGACTGGGGGTGCTGCGGCCAGCGGGACACGGCCTTTGGCTCCGAAAAGAGCCCAGATGTGCCCCAGGGACCCAGCGCCGCCTCCCACCTGCTGGAGCATCCCCCCGGGATGGCCGCTGCCCAGGCGGAGCGGCCGGGCACGCCGGAGGCTGCTCCTCATCCCTCCCGCTCCTGGGGCCTCTCGTGCAGTCCTTGACATTTTCCTTCTCAAGGGGCAAGTCCCCGGTGCATCCTCACAGAGTAATTGTGAAATTATTATGGTTGGTGATTTTAATTTAAATTGGATGGAGAAACGTTGTACTGCGGCTGACTCATTTGCTATGGATTTTCACTTAACCAAATTGATTAGTCAACCAACTAGACTTAACTTGAAAGTTGTAATCATTCATTATTAGATCTAATTTTCCTGTCGCTCCCAGACTACATTTGGAAATTGAACTGCAAAGACTTTAACGAAGTTAGGGCGGAGGGCCTGAAAAACTTTGGGCTGCGGCGGCCAGTGCCAGCCCCGGCGTCCCCTTCCCGGCGGGCTGCCGGGAAACGACCACGAAATGCAGCGCCAAACACGGCCTCCCATGGCTTAGAACGCAAACGAAAGAGGGAAAGGCAGGCGATTTGTGGGAAATCACCTGTTTCAACACAAATGCGTTGCCCGACGATACAACTCTCCCGCTCGCGTTGGGTCTTGCTCGCTGCCCACGCGCACGCTGGGTGCGGAGAGGAGCCGGAGGGACAGCCCCAGCGCCAGCCGCGCGTTGGCCACGGCGCTCCCGGCCCCTCTGCGCAGCTCCCGGTACCCGTCCTCCCTGGGGACGGCGACACAGCTGCCTCGACGCGATGTGACGCGATGTGACGCGATGTGACGCGATGTGACGCGATGTGATGTGATGTGACGCGATGTGACGCGATGTGATGTGATGCGATGTGATGTGACGCAATGTGATGTGACGCGATGCTCCGCTCCCCTCTCCCTGCCCGGCCCCGGATTTGAGCACCGCTCCGTGTAGCTCTAATTACCGCCGGGCGCCGCAGAAGCCACCGCCTCTTTAAATAAGCAGGCGGCATGCCAATTAATACCTTTAATTAACAGTAAGCACTTGCTGGAGGGACTAGGACTTGCTCTCCCAGATGGACTCTCTGCCTGTCGGCGTAAATGGCCAGGCTCTGCCAGGTCAGGCTGGCCGGGACCCGCCGCCCAATTACTCGCCCTTCCCTGCCAATTGGAACGACCGCGAGGGAGGAGACGCCTCTGGCGGGACAGACGGAGGGACAGCGAGGGACAGACGGAGGGACAGCCGGCACATCCCGGTCTCCTGCAGAGCGTGGGAGCACCTGAGGGCTCACGGCAGCCCTGGCATCAGCACCGGGACCGGCAGCCCTGTGCCACCCCAGGGAAAAGCTGTGCCCGGGCCGAGCACCCCGCACCAAGCCGGGCAGGGGATCCCAAAAAGCCCTTTAGAAGCAGCTTCTGGTGCCAAGGAGAGGCAGCGAGCATCCCCCGCCCCGGCCAGGCGGGGACCACGGCGCAGCCGCCGCATCCGTGGGGTCGGTACCCCGTGGGGTCGGTACCCCACGGAGAGCGGCTCCCGCATCCCCAGCCCAGTAATTGCCGGTGCAGCAGGTGCAGGGGGGAGAGCCTTATTCAAAGCAATGTATGTTAACGTCTCCAAAAGCTTTTAACGGAGGCCATTATTCCCAGCCTGAGAATCGATGCATTTTAATTCCCTCCGAGCTATTTGTTTGGCTTTGCTTGTGTTTTTCAAACGCGCGAGCCCCGTTTAACAAAACAAGGGAGCCCTGCGAGAGAGACAGCACACTGCATTTTCCCTTGAAACTCCTGGAAGTTCATTTTCAAAGCAGAGCAGTTTTCTTGGAATCAATGCATATCAACCAAAATCAATAGTTACTTTACGCAGATGGGCTGAGACACCTAAGTGATAGCGCTCTATGGCGTCGGGACCCAAATCTCTGTGTTTTTCGACCAGTCGATGCATTTAAGCAGCTGCTACTGTCTTTTCACTGAAAAACAAGCCGTTTGCAGACGGGAGGGTCCCTTGCCCACAGAGGCCGGGAATCCCCCCGAGGCTTTGGGGCTGCCCGCGGCCCCCCGGCGCAGGCAGCCCAGCCGGGACCCCCACCCGCGGCACCGAGCCGAGACGGAGAGCTTTGCGACGCCAAACAAACCCCGCGCTCAGCGACGAGCCCTGGTAGTTCGGCTCCCCCACCCAGGATGAAAACCCGCGGTGACGAGGCGTGCCGGCTCCTGACCACTTCCATTCCCACTGACATTTCAGAAGCTTTTTCATCTGGCTCGGCTCTTCAGCAGCGCAATCACCAGCGCGTCCAGGTGCGCTGGCATGAAAGGCAGAACGTAAGCATATTTTTGCAGGACAGAGACATTCAATTTAGTTGAAAGGCTCTGCCAAGTGTAGTGCCTTTAAGGAGAGAGAACTGCGAGTCCCACTCGTCCCAGACACTGGGGAGAGCTCCAGGCAGGGAGAGCGGCCAGCGCTGGTGACTGCCATCAAATGCTTCTGTGATGTTCAGAGGCAGGCATTTTCCTTGGGGGTTTTCCCCCCCCCTTCCTTTTGCTGTATGCAAATCGCCGCTCTCTGTGAGTTATTAGATAACAAAGGACTGTTTTCTCTGCAGAGGCTTGCTTGTCTCTGAGCCTTGTGAGAAGGATAATTAAGGAATGCCGGAGGAAGCCGTGCGGAGGCTCATTTTCACCCCTTTCCCCAGCTGGGAGGAAACAACAAGAAGTTTCCTCCATCAGAAACGTGGCCGGGTTTTGGCGGGGGAGCAGAGGACAGCGTGGCCCCGGGTCAGCTGTCCCCACGCATCCCCTCCGCCGGCAGGACCTTGGATGCTCATCCCGGATCCTGTCTTTAGACCAAAGCAATTCGCCCGACCCCGGTCTGCATCCCGGCAGAGGATGCCGCCAGCTGGCCGTGCCACGAGCTGCTGCAGCTCCGCAGCCCCTTCCCTTCCTCCGGAGCCCGAGGGGCTCCCACGGAAGCCCCACTCGCCCACTGCTGGTCCCCCTCTGGCAGAGCATCCCGGTGGGCTGCATCCCGCCCACAGCCGGCCGCGTTGCCATGGAGAAGACTTCTGTGCCACCAGCCACACAAAGGAAATGGCGCGTTCCCCAGCTCGCCTGGGATGCAGCGCTAATGAGGAGGAGGAGGAGGAGAGCGGGAAGAGGGCTTGCTTTCTGCCCGCCTTTCCTGCAGGAATCACAGGAGAAAACAATAAAAACAACAACGAGCGCGGGAGGGAGGGGCTCAGCCTGGCCCGGGCAGAGCAGCAGCGTCTGCAGCGTTGCAGCCGGGCGACGCGGCCCCGTCGGGAGCCGTCGGCGATGCAGCGCAGCCAGCGCCGAAGCAACAGGTCTCAGGCGCTGCAGCAGCCCCCCGCTGCGAGAGCCCCCGTCCCGTTTTTGCAGCCCCTTTGTGCACCGTCTGTGCAAAAAGAGGGGCTGCGCCTTCGCCCCCTGGCTGTCAGCATCCGCCCCCATGGCGCGGCTCGGGCAGGCTGGCAGAGGACGGTGCCATCCCCCTGCCACCTCTGCCGGGAGCCGGCGGGGTCCCACGGCACGGCCGACCTCTGCCACGGCACTGGGGCTTGCCAGCGTCACCAAGCAAACGCCGCACTGCCGGCTTTCGGAGCAGGAGGCCATTCCCCAGGGAAGGCCGCCCGGAGGAGGAGAGCGGCTCACACCTCTTGTGCTCCTCCTCCTGCAGGGGAGGGCAGGGGTAAGGCAAGGGCGAGACAGCCTGTGGCGATGGGTAAAGAGACGGATAGCTCTCGGCAGCCCTGGGGCAGGTGGGACGGTGGCAACACAGGGCTTGCGTGGCCCCCCGGACCCCTTTTCCCCGTCCTCCCCCCAGCAGCCGCTGCAGCCCTGGGGCACAGCAGCACGGCTGCCCTCCTGCATCCTCATCTCTGTCCTCGCTGAAACCCAAACCCAACCCAACCCCCTCTGACGGGTCGCACAAGGGCAGGCGGGTCCCACGGCTCGTCCCTTTTCCCTTCTCCCACCCTCTTCGTGCCAGCCCGGGGACACGCGGGGACTGCACCAGCGGCACCGGGGTGAGCGGCGTCCCGGGCACCGCATGGCTGCCCCCGCCATCGCTGCAGACCACTCAGGTTCATAAATTCTCTGCTCTATACCGTTTGATTTTTGAGCATCTCCCAGACACTTCCTCACTTTACTACAATTGATGGGATCATGTGTAATTTGTAAATGATATTAAGTGAGGTAATAACACTCTGGGAACCGAGTGAAAATCATAAATTATTAAAAATTACTGCACTGAAATGTTACTACTTTGCTTTTGTACCTGACTGATGGCTCACACGCTGTCTTCTCTGCCCCCGAGACCTTCAAACCCGCTCTTCTCCATCCATTACACCTCCACGGAGAGCCGGTGGGCGAGGCAGGGGGTGAGCCAGAGGAGCAGCTTAGCCAGCACTTTCCGCCTCAACTTACGGAACGGCGCTAGAAAACGCCCGTCTTTCCCGAGACCTGCACGGGGACGGCGTGGCCACGCTACCGCTGTGTTAAAAACTCCTCTCTCTGCAGCGTGCCCCGGATCTCTTCCCGTCGATAGAGCTCTACTTGTATTTCCAGGGAGCGCATCGCGCCGGCTGCCCTGTCCCCCACTCCCTCCCGCACCAGCCACACCGAGACCCTCCTCCCTCCTGCTCGACACCCACCACGGTCGAGCAGCGGAGACCCCAGAAGGGCTGCTGGGAGTCACGGCCACCCCCCTGCGTCAGCCCCGTGAGCTGAACGGCAACGGCGCTGCCACAGCGCCGTCGCATCCCGGCGCCCGGGAACAGCACCCCTCGGCCCTGCCACTCAGGGACCGCGGCACCGGGCTGGCGAGCTGCGCTCTCCTGCATCCCGGCAGTGCCAGGGCGTCGCGGGACGGCTGGGTTTTTCCGGATTAAGTTGCAGTAAGGAATTGGTACCCACTGCAGCCAGCACGACGCCGCGCAGCCTGGAGCGGGGGCGGCAGCAGGGAGGATGCTCTCCCCGGCCCCGCGGCTGGCACGGTGGGAGCATGCTGAAGCCTGAGCTCCCGACGCGCTCAGCGAGGGAGGGACGCGCTCCTGCGTTTTTCAGGGCGATGGATGCAGCCAGGCACCCCGCAGACATGACGACTGCATTGGCCCAGATGCAGAGACGGGCTGAGCGGACGGCTCCAAGTCTGGCGGAACAGACAGAGCCCTGGGAGAGCCGGGCATTATTTATAATTTAACTTACAATTTGCTGCTCAAACCCAGTGGTTTCAGGCGGTTGGATGCCAGCGTGCCTTTGGAGAAAGGAGCGGGCCGGGAGGGGAGAGCGCGGCGCTTCCCCGCGTCCCCACCCGGGGTGTTTGGAAAGCTCCTGGCTCAGGTTCTGACCTACTTCGCACGGCAGAAGCTGCCTCCACCATGAATAAAAACAGCAAAATAGGACCCAGCAGGCTGCGGGGAGGCAGAGCCAGCGGCTCCGCGCAGCGCTCGGAGGCAATTTGGGAACAACACTGCAGATAATAATGGGCTCCCATCTCCCCCCTCCCTCCGCAATGCCAGGGCAGGCCAGACTGGGGGCACTGGGAGAGGAGAAACCTGCACTGGGGCAGCTTCTCCCTCAGCCTCCGGCATCCCGGCGGTGCTGCCCCTCCTCATCCCTCTGCAAAACCACCCCCAAAACGGAACCAGCAGCGGCGCGAGGGCCGTGGAGGGCTGCGAGGGGCAGCGAGAGGAGACGAGGCGACTTTCAGGGCGGGCAGCGGGACAGAAGCAGGATTACTGTAAAAATGTTTTGTCAAAACTTTTTTTCTCCTCTGGAAAACCAGGATTTCAATCAAACCGTTCCCAGTTGAAAGCAATCTGCTTCCTTTCAACGGCTTTCCAGATCCAGCACTCCGGGCCAAAAAAAAACCCTTGTCACTTTTAAGCCAGCTCTTTTCTCATCTTTCAGCAGATTATTTTTCACTTTCACCCCAGTCATAACCCACCCTCCGCCTGGCATTAGGCAGGTTATAAGCGTGCAGCCATCCCAAACATTATTTTACGGGATTAAGGTACCCGAGATGTCCCTGTGGCCCCCGGTGTCTGCTCTGGGCTGGGCAGGAGCATCCCCCAGCGCGGGGTTTCGCATCCCGCCCGCTTTCAGCCGAGCCTGTCGCATCGGGGCGAGAGCTCGTAAGCCGTCCAACCACATTTTCGGAAGCAAATTGCTTTTATAATTAATTTAATTATTACACCGCCGAGTTTTTGTGTCGGCTTAATAAACGTAATCAGGTTTCGCCCTCGGCATCCTTCCCGACGCCTTCCACTTCCTTCCCTGAGTCGGGTGATTTGGGGAGGGGAAAAAAAAAAACCAAACCAGGCGCAAGCCGAGTAATTAAAGTTTCAATTGTTACCATTCGGTAAATGGTACATGTTTTAATTATCCTGCGAGCCTGCCCGTGCCTTGGTGTCCCCGTGGCTGGCGGAGGAGAAGCCCCAGCGCCCGCTGGCTGGCAGCGGCAGGCCCAGCATTGTGCGTTGCCATGGAAACGGGCGATGGGGCAGCTCGGGGCTGCCGCGGGTGTCGGCAGAGCTGCAAACTGCCCCCAAACCGCCGGCGAGCCCCGCGCCGGGGCCGGCTCGGTCCCTGGGGACACCGGGTCCCCTCCGGCCACCGCAGGGAAGGTGCTGGCAGCCGAGGGACCGTGGGAACCCTGTGCCCTGACCCCCAGTGCTCGGGGCCTCCCCGGGCCGGGTCGGGGTGCCCAGCGGCAGATCTGGCAGGGGAACATCCAGCCTCGAGCCAACGAGGCCCTGCGAGGACCCCGGCGCCGTCCACGGAGAGCGGCTCCGCTGCTTCATCGCCCTCGTGGCACCCGCTTCCCGACCGGGAAAGGGGGATGCCGGCAGGGATGCTCTACCCGCGGAGGTGCTGCGTTTCAGACGGCAGGGTGAGACCTGTCACTCGGCCCGCTTTTAATGCCATCGGCGCCCGTCGTGCCGCCCTTGCTGCGTTTCTGCTTCTCCATCCCAAGGCTTTGGGAGCACCGACTCCGCTGCCTCCCGAAGCCAAAGAGCCCTACATCAGCGTTATTACCTTTATCAAGCAAACTTGTAATCTGATCAAAAAGATATCAACCGTTTGACAAGATCTGTTTTCCATGCACCTGTGTTGATTGGCATTTATTATATTATCTCCTTTAATTTTTTATTAACGAGGTCCTGGCTCAGCTCTTCCATTATATTGTCCAGGACCGATGTCAGCCTGACGGGCCTGTAATTACCCACATTATCCCATTGCCTCGTTGGAAGCGCTGGCATGGCACTAGGATTCGCACAGCCCCCGGAGCCTGCCCGGCTGGGGCACCCAGCGAGCATCGTGCCCGCTCCCGGGGCCACCGGGAGCCACCGTGCCAGCGCTGTGCCCGCACAGCCCGTCCCCCCCGGCAGCTCTGCGCCAGCCGCAGCCCGCGGGGCTCTCCGTCCTGTCGTCTTATTAATTCCTAATTTCCAATTTGCAGGAGGAGAGAACCTTAGCCCTCCATCACGCTAGCCCAGCAATCACAGCGATGAGCCAAGTATCTCTGGACAGTCTTTAATTTATTTCCCGGTGCACACGGACACTGCTGAGAGACTTGATGGCACCAGCTTAAACATAATAAATTACTCAAGTACCAGAGATTAGTTAATAAAGTGTCAAGCGCCTGTAAAGTGCTGCTTTGTCAAAGATACAAAATATTCCTCTGTTTCTCCCAAGATAAATAGCTGCCGCGGAGGGAGGAGCTCCCTGTCTCCCCCGGCGCTGCTGCCTCGGGAGGGGATGCTCCCCACGCTGCATCCCTGCCCCAGGACGGCGTCGCCGGAGGCGTCCCGCGCACAGGGCATCCCTGCCAGGGGCTCTGCTCGCCCGGCCTCTCCCCACCCTCCTCGCCGGCTCCGTGCTTGCCAGCGCGGCCAGCTGCCTCGCGGACACCATCAATCCTAAAGGACAGGCGAGGCGATGGCTGCCCAAACTGCTGGAGTCCCCCGGCGTCGCGGGAAACCTTCTGCTACCTCGAGGACGGAGCCAAATCACCGCTCAGGCTGAAAATTCCCTCTGACTGGACGCCGGTTTGGAGGACATCCCAGGCAAACACAGCATAACCCGGGCCAGCCGCTCATGGCACGGGCTGCTCGGAGCTGCTAGCCTGCACGCCAAACCCGCTGGCCACCGGGCACGGGGGCTGCAGGTCGAGGCGAGGAGCACGGCTCCGAGCCCCCCGTCCTGCCCTTTGCCTTCGCGCTCGGATGCGCCCGCTAAGGCCAGAGATGCTGGGGAAGCCCTGGGCGGAGCCAGCACCCCGTTCCCAGGGCCGGCATCCCTTCCGTGTCCTCCTCGAGCCCTGCATCCCGGGCAGAGGCTCCCAGCGGCCCCCAGAGATCGGAAACCGGAGATTAAAGAGTGCATATTCCCAATGAGCGGCGTTCCAGGCCGCACGTGAGAACAGAGTGATTGGCAGCTCCGAGGTGTTGACGGAACGCCAGAGCGGAGCCCACTAGGTGTTTTTGCACTCGTACTGCTTGATTTAATTACCAGACAATGGAAAATGCGGCTAGAGAAGAGTAATTAAAGAGAGAGGTAGGATTATTTGGGGGTAAAAATAAAATATTCTGCCGGGAGCTGCCTGGAGCCCCGTGCGATCCCCAGCATGGCCCAGGGCTGCCCTTGCGGTGCCAGGGGCGGGCTGGGGGCACCGGTGGCTCGTGCTCCGCTTTGTTTCATTGCACAGCAACAGCGGTACGAGGAGAAGATGAGATATTCAGTGAGGCTTTCAGATCTCCCATGTCGTGACCAACTGTCTGCAGGTTGTTTGGGCTTTTTCATTACCGAGGAGCCCCGTATTCAATCAAAATGTAAGAGTGATTTCATACTGCCTGAAACGCGAATCTGCTCCCGCCTGCCTCCCCTCTCCCCACCACAAATCACCCTGGCTCTGGGCCGCGCCGCCCCCCGAGACAGCTCGTTCTCTCCCGTCGCCTTTCGAGAGCGACAGTGCTGGATCTCCCCTGTCAGAGCGGGTGTATTTATCCCACTGGTGCCTATCGCAACGCCGCCGCCTGACTCACGCCCCCGGAGATTCATTCTGCTCCTATAGAATAGCAAACGAGAGGAAGGGTTTCGAGGAAAGTTTCCTGGATAGGCCGGGCTCGGCTCCCGGAGTCGCATCCCTGGCCACTGGCAGGGGTCTGGTGGGAGACGCCGCGCGCCCGCTGCGGGGACAGAGCCCCGTCCCACTGGGTTTCCACGGGGCGCTATTCCCACCGCCTCGTGAGCAACCCTATACGCCTCACACAGTGTGGATACACTATATATATATAGGTGAATGGGGACTCTCCCAAATTGGGAGAGGCATTTTAAGCGTGAGCACTCCACCCCTAACGGAGCAGATGGCTCCAGATGCCCCAACCTGCTTATAGAGGTACCCGCCCGCCGCGGCAGAGCCCGAGCTGCGGCAGAAACCACTTGTTTCGTAAACATCAAAATACAGGCAAGAATAAGCGTGGCCTGAGACTCCGGTGGAGCGCTGCAGCATCCCCCAGCCCCGCTCCGTCACCTCCCCACACCGGCACCCCGCGGCAGGTGCCGAGGGTGGCGAGGGAGGGGTTTCCAAAGGCTGCTCCGCCAGAGCGCGGTCAAAGCTGGATTTCGCCGCCTGTGGTTCTCCGCTTCGCCCTCCGTGTTGCTAAGTGATGGGGAGAGCAAGCCCAGCCTCGCCTGCCCTGCGCACGCAGATAAACCCCGCGGGGCCGGAAAGCGGGGCCCCGGCCGGCGGTTTGCAGGGTCCCCCGTCTCCCCACACCGCGCGTCCCCCCTCGCCCACCAGCCCCCTCGGAGGTGGCTCCCCCTCCGGCAGCGCGGCTCCTGCCCGCCCAGCCCCATTTCCTGCCGGGCTTTGCGCTCCCTCCCTTCGGATCAATTAGAGTATTGACATGGACGCGCTGGAGATCAAAACTGCCACCCCTGTTTACACGGTGTGTGGCTCCCGGTCAATAATCCTTGTCGGAAAGACCTGGTGTATTTGCTCGATACAACCTTTGGGGCCGGGGAAACCACCAGGGCTTGAAAAAAAACTGTTTTAAACAGGATTTCCTTATTTAAGCCTCGGCACAATAACCGAGTCATTTTCCTGCTGGTGGTTCCTCCCTTGTGCGGAGGAGAGCGGTGCCGGCTGGCAGGGAGGGTCCCGGTCCCCGGCAGCACTAATAACCCGTTACGGAGCGATGCCTGGAGGACACGCGGGGAGCCGGCCACGCTGCCACCCCACATGTAAAAGCAGAGGGCGGCGAACGCAAAAACGCTGCTCTGACATTTCTTTACACAACGTTACGACTGTGAGGGGATGATGTGGGCGCAGCCGGCATCCCGGTACCCGCAGCGGGCTGCGCGCAGCCGAATTGCCGGGAATCGCCCCCTGGGGGGGCAAGACGAGCTGATGAGGAGGTTGGGTCCAGCAAGGATCGGTGGCTCCTGTCCTGCCTCTGGCACCGGCACAGACCTTTCTCACCCAGGCAAGAGGCGTTTTCCCCCCATCTCCTCCTTTGCCAGGCAGATGGAGAGCTCGGGGATTCCCACCATGCCCCACTGGGAAGCCGCCAAGGGACTGAGGAGCTCTGGGATGCAGCATCCCACGGGAGGGGACGGGATGCTCCCGCCGCAGGTGCGATGATTCCCAGGAGCAGAGCCTCACCCAGTGCCGGGGAGCCCTGGGGGCCGCCGCTCTCCGGAGGATTTGGCAACTAACTTCTTGTGTGCGCAGCATCTGCAGGGATAGGCAGATTATTCAGCAGTCCCAGAAACATTCCCCTGCTGCTCGGATGCTCTTGGGAAAATCTGGTTCAACATACTCAAGCAATTAATACGAAAAAAAACCAAAAAAAACTCCCCAAAAACCAAACCAAACGACAAAGCGCAGCCCCAGCTGACACCATTAGCACCAGGCTCAGGGAAGGGCAAGCGCTGCTGAAAGGAATCCCGTTGTTATTTTGAGTTTTTAGCCCTAGCGCTGAAAGGAGCGCGCTGCGGGAGCCACCCGGCGAGGCGGGTACCTGCAGGCAGGGACGCGTGTGCGAGCGGCGGCGCCGGCTCCCACGGGATAAAGCACACGGCCAGCCCCAAGGAGAGCGGAGCGGCCGTAACCCGGGGCAGGGCCCCTGGGAAACGCCAGATGAGGATTGCTTCCTACAGCAATAATCCCGATCAGATTAACCAAGCCCAGACTAACCAACCCCCGAAGCAGATCAGCGCCAAAAGAGCCTACCAGGAAATCCGGAGAATTCCAATCACATTTTTGAGTAAACTCCAGCCAGTTACATAAGAATCCATAATTTCCTTGTGTGCATCTTTGCATGCTTCAGTAGAGTTTGTGGAGTCTATTTACCACATCTACGACCAATTTCCTTCCCTTCAGATGCTTTGAAGATAATTGAAGGTCCCTGCATTGTCTGCTTTTGAATGTAAAAGCCGGCTAATGCCGAAATCGATGCTTCCCAGTTAATGCTGCCTCTCCGGCAGCATCGAGCGGTGTGTAACACAGCCCGGGGTGACTGGATCAGTGGATCTTTGCCGGCCAGGTACTTTGTTAATCAGAGCAGGCTGGGAGCGAGCCCCGGACCCTCAGACAGCACCAAACATATTGAGTTGTTAAGCCCGATGTTGTTAAAATATTTAATAGCGAACTTTGCAACGCCGTACGGCGGGGGCGATCCCTCTGGGCTGAGCATCGGCTGTCCCTGCCCGCCCGCCGTGCCCCGGGGGTGCCGCTGCAGGACGGCGCAGCCTCCCGCCGACCCCGCGCCCCGCGAGAAGGAAAAGTCAGTTTTTCCCAAGCCCGGGATGAATTTCAGGCGAAGGATTGGTTTTCCACCTCAAGCCGCAAGCACCAGCCTTCCTTTGTTTCCACACAATGGAAATTTATATCAAATTTAGTTACTGTTGTTACCGTTAGTATTAGAGCCTAAAGGCTCTTACTGACATCTGTGCTGGGCATCGCGCAGTGACGGAGGGAGACATGGAGAATATCCCAGAGACACCCAGGTGACACCAAGCAGGGACAAGCGTTGGGGGGCGGCTGGCAGCGGGTAGCAGGCAGGGGATGGCAGCCCCCACCCCGCGCCATGCCCAGCATCACCGCGATGGCACGGCCGCTCGTGTCCCCCGCCGTCCTGACCCCCGGGGACGCTGCTCCGCCAGCAGCACCCTCCCACCTCTCCAGCCTCACCCCACTGCCCCACCACCAGCACCCCCCCCTGCCCCCCGAACGCCAGAAACGGCCGTCATCAGTAAAAGCAGGACAGGTGGCATTTGCAGTTTGGGTTTGCCACCTGAAAAATGCAAATGAAACGGGAAATTATGCGAGGCTCTTTGCGAGAGGCACATGCAGAGCATGACTGTGGGATGCAGATGGGGCAAAAGTCCCCCTGGGACAGTGGCCACCCGACAGTGGCCTCTGCCAGCCGCTCTGGGGAGGCCAGCAGCCCCCGGCAGCGCACACCAGCCAGCGCAGAGCTCACATCTAGAGAAAACATAAATCCTCCGGAGGTTTTGAACGGCAGCGGAAGAAAAAAAACACCCTTCGGGGAGCTGAGCTGCTGTAAAAGGAAAGCTTTGAGAGGGAGGAAGGACCAGAAATGTCAGGCTGGGAATGGATTGAATTGTGCCACAGTCAATAAAACAAGTGACCCCCGTGTGAGGCTGTAACGGGGTGGCGGGTTTGGTGTTTAATTCATGGACTGTCTCCCTCCACACGTGCCCGTCTCCTCCCCTGGTACCCGCACATCAGGAGGACGGCACCGAGCCCTCCCACCTCGCACCCGCAGCTCCCCAGCGGGGACGGAGACGCTGCTCGTGGCCAATTACCACCATTCTCATAATTATTCACCTGCCGAGGGCCCGGAGCGGCCCCCTCCCCTCGAGCCCCCCTGCCGCGCTTTTCCCGGTGCCTGCCTGTATCGGCGCGGAGCTGCATTTTTTTTATAACTTCCATAAAGTTTATTGCGCGGCAATGAAAACTCATTATTTCACCTGAGCCTGCCGGATCATAATGATCCGTCCGGCGCTTTTACGAGGGCGCTCGGCCGGCCGGGCAGGCCTTTATGGAGTCAGCGGCCGAAGGGACGCACACGTAACCCGGCACCCAGGGACCTGCCGCACATCGTCCGCACCCTCTCTTCGGAGGGGCTGAGCCTTCTGCACCTTTGCCCAGGGGATTATAGAATCATGGAACGGTTTGGGTTGGAAGGGACATTAAAGATCATCTCATCCCACCCCCTGCCCTGGGCAGGGACACCTCCCACCGGCCCAGGTTGCTCCAAGCCCCGTCCAACCTGGCCTTGAACCCCTCCAGGGATGGGGCAGCCACAGCTTCTCTGGGCACCCTGGGCCGGGGGCTCACCCCCCTCACAGCAAAGAGTTTCTTGCTCAGATCCCATCTAATCGCCGTCCCATGGGCTCACACACAGGCGCAGGGCGGTGGCGGGGCCATCTCCCCCCTCTCTGGTGGCATCCCCCGTGGCTGCGCGAGCTTGGGGAGGAACCTCTGACATGAAGTCGGTGTTTGGGAAGTACCCTAGAGAGAAGGATCTAGACGCCTTTTCTTCAGCCAGCTTCCCTGCATCCCCGCTCCCTCCCAGCCAAACCACCACCGTCTCCGGTCCTCCCTGTCTTTCTCTCCAGAGGATAAGCACGGTTGCCCAGGGAGCTCTCTGGTGGCCCAGTCGCTGCTCGTGTGATGCAGAGGAGGGTGTAGGTTGTGGGAAATGCCCCACATCGCTTAAGGACTTTCCCATCCAGCTGCTTTCCCCGCCCTGCGCTGGGAAAACAAGGGATTCGCGAGGCGCAGCCTGGCTGCTGCCGGCCCAGGGCACCCGCTCGCCTCCGCACGGTCCCCTCCCTAAAGACCTGCCGCTTTCCCGGGAGCCTCTGGGAGGGCGTTGGAAACGCCACCCACCTTTTCCTACCTCTGGTAGCACCCCGCGGGCCCACCCAGGGTCCCTGGAAGGCGGCGGCTCCTGCTTTGCCTGCGCAACACAAGCCCGGAGGCTCCTCCAGCCCGGCGCGGAAAGGTCTGCGCCTCTGAACAAGTGGCCCTTTCCCCTCTCCCTGTGATGGCATTTCCAACCGCACGTAAAGGCCGACGTAATATGCAGAAAAGCACTTAAAACACAGGGCATACAATTTTAATCATGACCAAGCCTGACCCAGATCCTTTCGCATTTGTACATACCTGTTCCCCGGCAATAACACCCTTGTCCGTGTATGACTAAATTAAAAGGTTTAGAAAGTACAAAAGCGGTGCGGAAGCTAATTGTATTCCTAAAAGACACTTAGAATAAGAAGACGAGTTCAGCTTCCTTTTAATTATGCAGAGAAACCTGCTGGAGCTGCCAGAGCTCCCTGGAAGCCGTGAATGTTTTAGCAGCAGCCGGGCGGAGGGCCGGCGGGCGGAAAGCGGGCAGGAATGCCGAAGGCGCTGGGATGGGATGCGGGGAAGGGATGCCGGAGCCCTGCTGCAGGCGCCACACCGGGAATCATCGCCCCTCTTGGCTATTTCTAAACCCAGGACCCAGAGTATGTAAATATCTCCCAAGAGGGTATTTCTGAAGCGCTGCCTGGAGCCTGCTGTAACCCCGGCAGCGAGCATCCCGCGGGCAGCAGAGCCCCGGCGTCCCCCGGGAAGGGAGCCCGGCTGGGCTGTCCCCTCGCCTGCCGTGGTCCCGGGATGCCCATGGGATCGGCTGCCTCCTGGCTTGTGTGTCTCTGCGGCTCCAGAACCACAAAGGCATTTTTAACCTCCATCTTCTCCTCCTCGGGCCGGCGAACAGCTGTTTAACAAAATGGATCTGCACAGAGCAATAATTTTGCTGCATTACTTAATATAGCTCTCGGCTAAAGATATAATTGAGTTGGTTAACTAATCAATCTCTCCATAAGCATAGAACTCATTTTGGTGCCCCATTTACAAGAAAAAATAATAAATATAGGAAGCCGGCAAGCTAAAAAGCGTTAGCGACAGGGCCTGGGGATGCTGGAGTCAACGAGGTCTGAGCCTTCACTGGAAAGGCTGCGAAAAATTCCATGGGCGGGCTGCAGCTCTGGGTGACAAGCTGCAGGATCCCCAGGGAGTTTTCCAGGGAAGCGGGAAGCACGGGAGGGATGCTTCTTGGTGATGCTGGCACGGGGAGTTGCAGTTACCTGGATTTAGCTGGTTAATCGCCCTTTCCCGCAACATACAGTTCCGGGAGAGCGGGACACGCTGCCGCCCAGTCCCAGGGAAGGGCCACCACCTCCGGTGTCCCCAGATGGCGACTAGAGCCTGCCGGCCAGGTTGCCAGCCAGCGGCCCAGCCTGCTTTCTGCAGCTACGTACGTCTGCCCGTTTGCCTTCCAGCGGCACTCGCTGCTCCCCGGGCCGTGCTCCGAGGGAGAGCCGAGTGCTGGGAGCTGAGACATCCCTTGCCGCGGCCTCCCGAGTGGCCAAAAGGCGAGCGCTGGGTGCTCCGGCACCCGCCCGCCGCACACGGACCCGGCCAATCTGTTAGCAAAAGCCCTGCCAGAGCTGCTGTTAAAAGCTTCCAAAAATAACCCCCCGAAGCATCTCTGACTCAAGCCATCTAATTCAGGCTCAGGATTGATCCTCCTCCAACTGTTGTTTCACGGTGTTAAAAGCAAGATTGATTGTAAATTTATGTTGTAAAAGTGCATCATTATTTCAGCACATTAATGCAGCGCCTTTCTGTGCAAATTGATGTTATTTTTATGATGTTGTTTATGGGCTTGAATAATCGGATTGATTCTTAATTTCTAAGGCACTGTTGGGAACGCAAGAGGAGACTCCGAAGCCGGGCTCCATCCCGGCATCTCCGCGGAGACCTGAAGGACGGGGACTCAGGATGGCGACCCCTCAACCGCGGTCCCCGCACTGCGAGGAGGGAGCCAGCACCCCAAACCAGGCACTGACGGCCCCCGGGGCTACCGCGGCCACGCTCTGGGCATCCCCATTTAAAGCAGAGCTGAGCTGGGAAAGATGGACATCTGCTACCCATGGAATTTCGCAGGTCCCTGAACAAAGCCAGGGTGGGAAGTCATTTCTCCTGGGGACAGAGGGCAATATTGGGGCATTTCACTACCACAGCCAGCACGAGCATGGCTGGACACGGAATATCAGCCCATCCCTCCCCGTTCCCACGCCAGCCCCTCTCCCTGCCTGCCAGCAGCGGGGCTCACATCGCTCCCCAAAACACGGGGCCAGGGATGCTCCCACAGGCAGCACGGGGGATGCTGGCCCGCAGGACCACCAGAGCGGTTGCCATGGTGAGCCCAGCACTTGGGACCAAAATACAGGCGTTGGGCGGGCGGGGGCTGCGGAGCATCGGTGCAGACCCCCATTTGGGCAGCCCGGGGCAGGTTGGGGATCGCTCCAGGGGGCTCAGTGGCCCCCGGAGACGGGGAGAGCAAACGGCTGGAGGCAGCAGCGTCTCCAAAAGGCGCGGCTTTCTGCAGAGCCTGCGGCTAAAAAGCCCAGCCTGCAAATATTCCCGGTTATTCCGGTGCTGGTGAGGCTCCTCCTGCCCACAGACCCCCCCATCCAGCTCCGGAGAGAGGGGGCACGCCACGTCCTGCCCCCCGCCTGTGCCCGGCCCTGCCCAGAGCGGCGGAGGGGTCACCGCAGCACGTCCTCGCCAGGGCCATCCCCTCGTTTTAATTGATTTCCAGATGTACAAGCAAACCCTGCCGACCTGCCGGCCGTGAATAATTAATTCCCCCGTCCCCGCGCCCAGAGCTCCTCGCTGGGGGGCTGTTCCCCTCCATTTCCTCCCACGATTTTCCTCCGCTGCTTCTCCTGGCCAAGATACGACAGACACAGAGGGTGAGAAGCGGCTGCTTCTGCGGAAGAACTTTGTTACGAGGCCATCTAAATCATTCTAATTACTCCAGAAACACACCATTAACTTTTCCAATGAGGTCTGCAGAGGGGAGAAAGGGAAAATATACATATATACAATCTAATGTATTTTATGCAGCTTACAGGAATAACGCAGAGGAATAAGACAAGGGCAGAGAGAAAACAAACAGGCAATGTAATGTCCTGACATTAGGAATTCAGAATTCATTAGAAAAGCATTGATTGCCACAGACTGATTTAGCACAGAGCGTGATTCTCAGGAATACAGTAGAGCCCGCAGAAACGCATTGTAATTCACAATTACTTTTAAAAAATAACAAGAAATAGCGGTACTGCAAGGAGCTCTCTCTGAAGCACTGCTCCCGCTTCCCTTCTCCATCCTGGCAGGATTTTGCCCCGCTCAGAGGCAGGAGCTCGGCAGGACGCTTAGAAAAAATCAGCTTCTGCTTCCTGGGATCAGCCCGAATTCCATATTGTCCGGGGAAAATGTCCCTCTGGGCCCCCACGCCGGCCAGCACCCATCCCTCTAGAAATCACCCAGCGCCCAGCGGGGCAGTATTAGCAGAAATTAGCAGAAATTAGCAGAAATTAGCAGAGAGGCGCTGGCTGCTGCTTGCAGGGAGCTTGGCGGGCCCAGCACCAGCCTCGCGTTACTTCCCTTCCCCGGCTGGAAACGGGATTTCAGCAGCACTTCACTTTCCATTCGTGCAAAATTAAAGTAAAAACGAGACATCCCACTTGGCCAGCCATTTCCGGCGGGTTTTGGCTGGGGCCGGCCCCTGTGTGGGTCATTATTTCCCTGGAATGCCCCCGGCGGCCGGGAGGCAGCTCCAGGCTGTCCCCGCGGCACAGGGCAGGAGCGGAGGCTGTCAGCACGGAGCGGGCGACGCTGCTCCCACCACCGCGGTTAATCAATCGCCGGGTGATAATCGGCACAAAGGGGCTTTGCGAAAGGTTTAGGCGCAGGTTTCCCAATTAAAACCCCCATGGGAGCACCCCCGGGCGGTGCCACCCGCTTCCAGGATGCCGGCAAAGCCTGTCCGTACCCGCACTGGTTGGTGACTGACCCCGGCGGTGCCGAAACACCTCCCCTCTTCACCTCCCATTTTCAGCCCGGGATCGCGAGGCGCACTAATAAGCATCATTTTTCTATACGTTGCCTAACAGTTAATTACTCCTTTCCTGCGTTTGGTGCCCCACTGTTAATTAATGGGCTTTTTTGCATCCGCAGGTCCCGGCGGTTGCAGGGGGCAGACCCGACCCTCCCCGCAAACTCCCGAGGCACTGCCCGCCTTGCTTTTCGGGTCAGAATTATTCCTTACAGAAGAACTACGGGCTTTTGCAAAGGAAGTAAATCCCTGATGATGAACAGAAGCCGGGGAGGGGCCCAAACGCAAACCCGAGAAGATGCTGCGTTGGCCCGGGTGTGCGGAGAGCGGCGGGGGAGGCTGTGGTGGGCTCCCTTGGGGTGAAGCTGGAGTTTCGGCAGGTCAGAGCAGGGAAACCGTGGGCAGGAGGTGTCTGCTGGGGCAGGAGGGACTCGGGCAGTGCCTCCACTCCAGCTCTGCGCTGCCACGTCTCTCACCAAGGTGTTCGGCTCTGCCCGAAGGGCTTTGCCGGGCTTGAACAACCCGTTTCCCACCAGCGACAGCACCCCTGGCTTGTTTACGTTTTACCTCTAACTATTTGGGGTGGGGGTTTCTCTGTTGGGAAACAAGGCAGAAGGCCCCTCCTGGCGCGGGGGATGCTGGTGGCCCTCGGGGAGCTCCAGCCTCGGGTCTCCGGGCCAGTCTCTCTGCCCATTTTGCCCGAGAAGTCCCAATCTGCAGGTGTGCCGGGCGTGCAGCCGTGGGGAGGGAGATGCTCCCTGGCCAGAAACCCCGGGGGAAGCCCCACGTGAACCAAGTCCCGTCTGCCGGTCCCGCGGGGTGTCCCAGCACCCACCCCCCCGTCTGCCCGCTCAAGGTCACGCCGCCAGGTTCCGAGACACCGGCCACAAAAGCAATGATTCAATTAGTATTAATCGTGTCGCTCCCGCAATTAATTACGTGACTTTAATAAAGAAAAAGACAAATCACCGGGGTTTTTAATAGGGGATATAAAACAGAGTTGTTAAAATAATATTTTTTTGCTTCCACAAAACCTATTCCTTTTTAACGAGGGCATAAACGAGCCCCCTTTGGCGGCTTTAGGAGTCGGGGTGGGGATGGGTGACCCGGGGGGTGGGCAGGGCTCCCAGCCAGGGGCTCCCGCAGGAACACGGGACACCGGGATTTAACAGATGAGGCAAAATTCATGGGGAAAAGGCTGGGGGGGATTCGCTCCTTCCGCTGGCGCCGCAGCCCCTGCCGAAGGGCTGCCCGCTCCGGCCCTCGCCTCCTGCCGCTCGGCTGTGGGCTGAATAAGCCAATCTCTCGCTAAACAGAAAACCGGGAGATCTTGGATGTGAAGAGACACTTATTTATCCTTTTACCAGACGGTCTAATGAATAATTTCATGTTTGCAAAAGCTCATTTTGAAATTTGAAGACAAGAGATATATTGCCAAGACGGCTGGGAGACTGCGACATTAATTTTGTGCTGAAAGATTTACTTAAAAATTAGATTTTACAATTTTAATGCCTCCATTCTTTTCTTTAAATAAGCTGTGAAATGCAGTTAATTAGACTTAAACCCTAGAAGCTTAGACATTTGGGCTGCAGCGTAAGCTACAAAAGAAAACGATCTTTTTCACTTGCAAATTAAATCTAAAATTCATTACTAAACCTCCCTTTGCCAGCCCCGAAGCAGCTGGGCTGGGGGGGCCTGCCCTGGAAGACCCATGGGGTCCCCCATCGTGCGCGAGGAAGGGGACAACGAGGGCGAGAGGGGCAAACGCGAGGGTTTGACTCGTTAGGCGGGCGCTGAACTCCGACGTCGGGAGCCGAGGGAAGGGCGGCCGGGTCTGTAGCCATGGATCCATGGCAGAGAGGAGGCAGGTCCGTGCCCCAGGCTGCCAGCAGCGGGGAGCGAGGGTCTCCTGGAGCACCCCCGCCTCGGACGGCCAAAACCAAGCCGGGAGGCGTCGAGGCCAAGAGCCATCGCTGTTCGCTGCTGCCATCGCCCCCCTGGGCTGCGCCTTTTGGCTGCCTGCGGTCGCTTTCCGTCCCAGGGACACTAATAATCAGGTAATGGCAAAGACCCCAATAAATTCAGCCCCGGCAGTTCAAAAAGAAGGGGAAGGGAGAGGCACCGGGTGCCAGGAGGGGCAGGAGCCGGGGAGGCTGCAGCCCGGGACCAGACGTGCCCATGGGGGTGGCAGGTCCCACCCCGCAGGGGGACAAACGCCATTCCCACCCCTGGTGGGGGAAGGCACCAAGGCTTCGGCTCTAACGCGAGAGAGCTTGGGCTTCATTCTCCGCTGGGCTGCATCAGCTCCAGCTTTTTATTCTAATCCTTTGGAAACACTTCATTCTTCTGATATTTCTCATTCTCCGCTGTGACAAGATTCGTATTTTTACATGAGAAAAATCCTCGTGAATTGAAAAAA
Source organism: Alca torda (assembly GCA_008658365.1). Taxonomy (NCBI): domain Eukaryota; kingdom Metazoa; phylum Chordata; class Aves; order Charadriiformes; family Alcidae; genus Alca; species Alca torda. Next base: position 7,485,489 of record CM018093.1, on the reverse strand, counting down.
AAAAAAAAAAAAAAATCCACCTTCGTCAAAAACATCTAATTTCAAAACTACGAAGGACAAGAACATCAAAGCAGGAGGGTCCTCCCTTAGTACACGCGCGGGGGAACCCCCAGCCGGGGCTCGCACCCGCTCCCCACCCCGGCGCGGGGGGAGCCGCCGGCCACGCAATAAACTCGCTCCCGTTTTTATCCCCTTTTTCTTTCCTGCAGCCACGCCGGCTTTGGCATCCTGTCTCGCCGAGGCCGCAGAAAGCACCTTTTCCAGCAGCCGGAAGCACGGCACAGACCGTCCCGGCACCGCAAACCGGGCAAGGCTCCCGGGCTGCCGGTCACCCCCTTTAGCGCCACACAACCTGCGGGGACCAAAGGGCAGCACCTGCCCAACGCCTGTTGATTATTCCAGACTAAATTCACTTCTCACCAAGATTTTTTTTTTTCGGGGTGGTGGGGGGGGCAACTAATTGGAAGTGATGAACGGATTTCGGAGAGATGTATCACCCCCCAGCGCATCCAGGCGAAACCCCGTGTCCGTGAGAGCGATCCCTGCCCTGCCAGGAGCTGCCGGGGACCGGGGCGGCCCTGAGGCGAGAGGAGAGGAGAGGGACAACGAGCGTACTGCTTTACTGAGCCCCTCCAAGGAGAGGAGAGGCTCTCTGGCCGCTGGGATGAATTATACATATATACACACACACATATAGATATCTATAGGAGAGCCCCGGTGCAGCGCCCGGGCAGCGGTGAATTCCCACCAGCGCAGGGCTGCAAAAGTCGCATTAAGGAACGGGGGGCCGATGCGGCGTGTGTCTTGGCAGCTTTTGCGGCTGCAGAGAAGTCAGTCCTGCGCGCGTTTAGCCGGGAGCCAAGCTCTCGGGAGGCACAGCGGGTCATTGGGAATAGCCTCAAATAAAAAAAAAAAATAAAATAAAAAATAAAGGCGTCTCGGTGCCCCGGGGGAAGTCAGTTAAAACACAAAATTATGAATAGTGTTAAACTCTAGAAGACAAAATGATGTCTCTGTTTCGATGCTGAATTTACAGCAAATACCAAGCTCTCCCCGTGGCTGCTGTTGTATTTATTAATATCATTTGAACACATCACAGAGCCTGCATTCAGACGGGCTTCCAACAGAGCAATAAATCTTCTCCGGGCGCCTCCAAGAAGCAGCTGCTGCAGCCCCGAGGGCTCCCACCCCCGGCCCAAAGGCTGAGGGGCAGCTCTTCAGGCCCTGCCCTGGGCAGGGGACCCTGCCGGGCCATCGCCTCCCGCCCGGGCCAAAACCGTTCCTCTCCCCGGTCCCGCCGTCCTGCCAGAGGTGACAAAGCGCGTATTGCAACGAGCGCGTCGCTCTGAGCGCGCCCGGGCCGCGTGTCAGCATCGGTTTGCGAAGCCGGTGGCAGAAGGATCTCAAGATAATAGGAGCCTCTTCATCTTCAATGGAGCTGGATGGGAGCAATTGAATGTCTGCGGAAGATTACGAGCAGTTATGGATATTGCTTGTCATGCTGCCATCAGCAGCCGCCTTGTTCAATTGACTGGGCACTTTCCGAGCGGGTAATGCCAGAGATATTTACTGTGGCCAGCACGGGGTGGCCGCGGCCCCCGGGAACAGCAGGGCAGGTCCACGCAGGGCGGACGATGCCCGCCGGCCGAGGCACCCGAACCAGCCGTCTCGAATAAATCACCTGCAAAGCCGCTTGTATATGCGCAGGGCCGGTTAACCAATTAATGCCTTTGGCTACCAGCCAGACAGCAACTGGTTAATTACTGCGCTGTCGCTGCTGCGACCTTAGGAGGTAAACACCGGGTTACGTGCCATCTGTCTCCCAAGCCCAAATGGTTAACCAGGAATATTCATTTTGTTCCTATTAAGTGTAATTACCCTCTAATCTGTAGGAGCCTTTTATTTCTATATAATTACAGGATATTTAACAAATAAGCCAGAGAAGGGTGGAAGCGGCGGGGGGACGGGGCTGGGAAACGAGACCACGCCGGAGCCGTTTAGAAAGTCGCAGAAAGATGTTTGGTTTCCCTGTAGGAACGCAGCCGCGTTAGCGTGGAGCCGGGAGCAGAGAGTGTGAAAGGCCGGGGAGGGCTCAGCAGAGCAGAAAGCCGACAGGGGTCCGTACTAGCCACTCCTTGTCACACCTGCCTCGCACCCTGATCTGCTGCGAACACAAAACAGAGGCCCAGCGTCCCCCCCAGGCTCCCCGCAGGGCCACGAGGCTGCGGGGGCTCGGACCCAGGAGGAAGAGGAGGCGGAGGAGGAGGGATGGGTGAGACAAGTGCCCACCGTCTGCTACTCCTGGGGCTGGCAGAGACCCCGCAGAGGTGGCGGCCGCCTTCCCCAGGGAGTTACACCGAGCCCGGGTGGAAAAACCCCTGCCCAGGACAAATCCCACACCTGGACCCTCAGCATCCTCTGCAGAGCTGCTCCCTCGCCCCGGGGCATGTTACTCCCTTAGTATTTACGAAGCTCAGTGCCCGGATCACAAGATAATCTTTGCCTAATTTACAGCCGTGATTTCCCCCTTGAAGATCCCAGCTATTTATTCAGTTTATTTATTTATCGCCTCTCTCCCTCCCCTCCCGGCTCACATCAGCTGCCTGCAGGGCTGTGGGAAGGGGCCCGGCTGCCTTATGCTTCGGCGGGAGCCGGCAGCGAGGACCACGACCCTGCAGAGGGGGCTGGGATGGACACGGCGCCCTGCATCCCACACCCCGTCTCCTCCTGGAGCGGTGGCGAGCAGGAGCAGGGCACGGCACCATGAGCTCCACTCAGCACCCACCGGCTGCTGCCGTCAGCGAGCCCCTCGCCAGCGCCGTGGCAGAGGCAAGAGCCACTTGCCGTCTCTTAGGAAACCAGCGGAATGAGCTCCGCAGCCATTCGAGCCAACCCTGCTCGCCTTCCAGCTAGGGGCTGACTCGGGAATCCCAGTTCGACGGGTCTCTCAACCCAGTCGCTTAAACCACCACTCTCTGGGCTTCGCCTTTCTCCGGGGAACCGCAGCGGGGCCACAGCATCCCCCTCATTTCATCTGGGCAGCTTTGCTAAAGATGCTAAAACTCCCGGTTCGCTCCCTGGGAATTCCCTGGTCTGTCCCATCCAATCCCTCTGAGCACGGGAAATCCCTTGCGCCCCGTACAAGCTCTCCTAACAACCACAAGTCTTGAATCACCCGAAGGGTCCTCAGCCTCGCACCTCGCGGCATCGCACCAGGCCGGCCTCGCGCCGCAGCAGCACCTCGGCTGCGGGCAGAGCCGCTGCCCTCCCGCACCGCGGCCGGCACGGGGAGCTGCGCCGCTCGCTGTGCCCACGCAGCAGCCATCGCACACGCAACTGAAGCACCTTTAGACAATCGGTGTTTTAAAGAAAAAAAAAAAAAATCAAGGGGATAATTGCTTAATTTAAAGTGATTTATTCCATTAAGTAACTCTTTACTATAGGCCTTTTTTAGCTGTTCGAGTGTATTTTTCATTAGCGCTGCATAATAAAATAATTGCAGACATAGGACGGAATTTGGGTTTTTTTTCAGAAAATCGTACTACAGAAAAGCAGACGCACTTTCTGCCCTTTCCGCTCTCTTTCTGCCACAAGCCAGAGGACGGCTGGGCACGACGAGGGAGAGGTTTCAGACTCCCTGCAAGACACGGACCACCGGGATGCGCCCCTGAGAAGCTCCCTCGCCCCCCGCCGTGCCCCTGCTGGGTCTCGCCTCGCAGGCGCGCACACGGGGGCACGCATCAGTGACACGGTACCCGCATGGGTGACACGGGTGCCCACCACGGAGCACCCACAAGCGCTGGGAAACAGGCGATGTCATGCGTGTGGGAGAAGTTGGCGCAGGCGGCGGGGCAGAGGCGAGGATGAGGATGCTGTGGCCGGGTACCGCTCACGGCAGGCAGGCGGCAGGAGCAGCCCTGGCCGCCCAGGCTCCTGCCACCGCACCCAGCACACGCACAGCGATGCTGCAGGTACCACACACGGACCTGCTGGCCCCAGCACGAGGAGAGGGAGCCCAAGGAGCGTGTCACCGCCCCGCCGCCTCCCCTCTGCCAGCAAAACAAACCCCGGCCGCTCCCCGGGGCCGCCGGCTCCGCAGAGCCGAGGAGAAGGCAATGGGCTGAGCTCCCCCTCATGGCTCCGCGGCAGCAGTGCTCCCCGCCGCCGCCCCAGCGTGCCGGGGGTGCTGCGGGTGCTGGGGGCGCGGGAGGGGATGCTGGAGATGCTGGGGATGCCGGGGGTGCGGGAGGGGATGCTGGAGATGCTGGGGATGCCGGGGGTGCGGGAGGGGATGCTGGAGATGCTGGGGATGCCGGGGATGCTGGGGGCGCGGGAGGGGATGCCGGAGATGCTGGGGATGCCGGGGATGCTGGGGGTGCGGGAGGGGATGCTGGAGATGCTGGAGATGCCGGGGATGCTGGGGGCGCGGGAGGGGATGCTGGAGATGCTGGGGATGCCGGGGGCGCAGGAGGGGATGCTGGAGATGCTGGGGGCGCGGGAGGGGATGCCGGGGGTGCCGGGGGCGCGGGCACTGGAGCCCGGCAGCTGCCTCCCAGAGCGCGGGGCAGAGAAGCCCCCGCAGGACGGTTTGGCAGGGGCTCAGCAGCAAGGCAGAGCCTCGGCGAGCCGGGGCGGTGGGTTTCCCACGCTGCTCAGCCCACCGTGACCACTCGGCGGTCCCAGACCATCCCGCCCCACGAGCATCCTTGTCCATCCATCCCTCCCTCCCCAGGCGTCAGGACCGCAGGATCCCACTGGGGCAGCATCAAAATCAAAAGGCGATCAGGTTTATTTTGGAAGTGCTGAAGCATTTGGCAGTTTTCATAATCTTTTCCTCCACATCATCTTGGCCAAAGCTATTTGCCAAGCTCAGTTTCAGCCGCGTAGCAGCACTGGCCCTTCCCAGTGCCAGTGGGGAGCTAATTTGCCAGGTGTCGGGGAAAAACACCCGGTCTCCTACCTTTAGTCACCAGCTGCTCTCAAGAGCACACCTTGTCCCCGCCCCTAGTTTCTCATCATTTATTCTGGGGAAGGATGCCCAGCTGCACCTCCGGACAGTTTTTGCAGAAGGACAGTAGGTTGGAGTTGGGCATCCCACAGAAAAAATCCTGCAGCTCTGATTTTTCTGGCAAAGACAAAGAGGAGGAGCAGGCAGGTGCTCCATGGAGACAGCCTCTCCGGAGCGGTTCACGCATGCATTGAATTTAATAGAGCTGTTTGTTTCCCAGGTACAGCCTGTGCCAGTGTCAGGCGGCGTTTGAGGGACTGGTGTAGAGCCTGACCCAGCAAATCTCTCCATTATTGTCAGCCCCGTGTTTGTTTCCATGAACTAATTAGGGCAAACGAGCGATCCCGTCAGAAGGGCGGGAGCGGGGAGGGATGAAGTCCCAGCGGAGCACGGGCGCCGGCGACCCAAGACGCGGCGTTCCTGCTCCGGCAATCGGCGGTGCCGAGCGGGCAGGAGTATCCCAGGCAGCGCTGCCGGGGAAACCCAAGACGTTCATCAGCATCTCAAGAAAGGAGCAACCTCCCTGCGTCCCCTTCGCCTCCCTCGTTCATCACTGTCACATCCGGAGAGGGTTTTTTATTCAACCACCAGTTTATTTCCAGTTTGACTAATCTCGGGCTGGAGCATCTCGCACAAACTCGCCAAAGATGCCGGGGCTGCGACCGGACCGACGAGCCACACCGGTTAATAGAAACTCCCACCTAAGTACGTCGGGCCAGAGAGACCCTGGAGGGAGACTGCAGGCCACTAAAATATGCAAGTGGCTGCAGTAAACATCCCTCCTCCTCCTCCCCACGGCCACCGCTGGGGCCTTCGAGCTGCTTGAATTTATATATTTGCCTTCTGGATTGCCCCGTCTCACCTTGGGAAGGCAACAAAAGCTTTCAGAAGCAATTTATAGGGAGGTAACGCGGAGGGGGCGGCGGCGGGGAGCTGTATTTCTCGGGGAGCAGCTCCCAGCGCCGTGCTACTGTACCCTTGCCGGTAAGGTCATGTTGCAGCCGTAGATGTACCTGGGAACAACAATTACTCGAGATAAGAAAAAAATCTAACTGGATAAAGGGAGAGCTAATCAGGAGAGTACAAGCCCCCGAATTGCTCAAGGAATCCATATTGATCCGAACAAGATATCAAATGTAAAATAAAGGATTTTGCTAACTCCACAGGCTGCTTCAGCCCCTGCAACCTGGCACTGGCCCAGCAAGCGGAGCAGCCGGCGCTCCACAGCTCCTCTCCCAGAAGATGAAGCCTCGTCTGCCCCTTCACAGGCAGGAGCCGCTTTTTCCGCTCTTGCTCGTGAAAAGCCCCTCCCGATTCCCGTCTCTCCCCAAGCCCCCGACGGGGGCAAGAGACACAGCTCCTGCCAGGGTCTCTCCTCCCTCCTGCTCCCAGCGGCAGCTCCCTGGGCTCGGGGTCCGGCCCCCCCGCCACGAGCCAGCCCCTCCGGGGACAGGAGGGGGTACCAGGCCCCCCATGCTCCTGAGCATCCCGAAATCCCAGTCCAGGCCACCACGACAGAGACAAACCCCTCCGTCTCCAGAGGGCTGCAGTTCCTTTCAGCGGGCACGTCCTACAGAGATATCGGTTTTAAACTTTCCCGCTGGAGGAGAGCCCCAGCGCCGGCAGCCCCGCAGCAGCCGGGGCCCAGGTGTGTGCCGTGCCCCACCGGGGATTCCTCCTTTCGCCCCTCACCCGCCAGCCCTGTAAATCACAGGAACGATTCTCCCCTCCAGCCTTCTACCCCCTTCCCCATCTCCTCACTGATTTAAAGAGCTTTGGCACCTGATCGCCTCCCTGCTCTTTCACACTCGCCCTCCACCTTGAGCCGCGAGCGCTCCGCCAGATGGACGGAGAGCTTCGCCTGGCTCCAACGGCTCTCCCGCACGCACCGAGGAAATACGAGGCTGTAATTCCTCCCACCGCACCACGTCCCAGCAGATACGCTCCCTCCAGCAAGAGCATCCTTCCCCCCGCCGCCCCAAAGGGGAACATGGATGTGTGAAGGGCCGGGCTGGCTTTGTGCCCTGCACCAGCGTAGAGCAGGAGTCGGCGCCCTGACATCGATACACGAACACCAAGGCAAGCAAGCGGAAACTTGGGCCTTAATATCCATTATTAATGCACTGTCAGAGACCGTCAGGCCCCACGGCGCAGAGTCATCCCTGCCTGGCAGCCCTGCGGGAGGCTGAGCCCCCCCAGCCTGCGCCCACCGGGGCTGGGGGCCACACAGTGAGACACAAACGGCCCCCCCGGCTCTTTGCCGAGGGATGCTCTGCCGGCCCGGCTGCCGCTCCGTGCCCTGCAGGAGGTGTGACGTTTCCACCTGCGCCCAGGTCGGCACCCCCAGTGGTCCCTGCTGCTTTCGGGGGGGCTGCATGCTAGCAGGGATGCGTTCAGGACACGCATCCCGCACCCAGAGCATCCCCTGGGAGCCTCTCCCAGCCCCGCGCTGCTGCCACCCCATACCCACGCCCCAAGGGAGCAGCCGGGGACGGTGCCAGCCCTGCTCCGGGGCTCTGGAGGACGACGGAGCGGAGATGGATGCCCTCCCCAGCCCCACCGAGACCGCGCCAGGCAGCCCCTGAGTTATGTCTCTGAACGACACGTCGCCCTCTGCTTCTGCAGCGATTGAGTAGGGGAGTTGGTTTATGCTAAACAAACACTGCTTGATTATTAAAAGCATATTTATCGAGGCTTAGCAGCTCTGGTAGGAGAGACGGGGCTGGAGCTAGTGCCGGCGAGGCGAGTGCTCCTCGTTGCAGAGCTGCCCCGTGACAGCAGAGAGGTGCCGGTGCCGGGCAGGAGCCCGCGTCCCTCTGGAGCAGCGCATGGAGCCACCAACACCAGCAACCTAGTGCAGAAAATCCAGCATTTTCTTCTTTCCACACACTTCTTGCACCCAGAAAGGAGGCGTCAAGGGCCAGCGGTGCCCCGAGGAGCGGGACAGGGGCTGAGCGAGGGGCAGCCGAGCTGAGCTCCCAGCACCCTCCGATGGGGACGGTACTGAGCATCATGGACCTGCGCACGCGGAGAGTCACCTCCTGTGTTTCTGCAGCAAGACAGGGCTCAATGGCAGCTCGGCGGCTCCTTCCTCCACCATTAAACCCAGCTTTCCTTCCCGCCAGGCTCTGCTCAGCCTCTGCCTTCGCCTGGCCCGGGCTGAGCTGCGGGGAGGAGGCACGGGAAGCCCCCCTGGGCTCCGCAGGAAAGCATCTCTCTCCCACTTGTGTTTTGATGTTGCTATGGTGATTGCCGAGCGATAAATCTTGATTATTATTGCCCAGCGCTTTCCAGCCGCAAGCAAAGGCAACCTTTCCCAAGCTGCCGGGCCGCCTTTGTTCCGGCTCCCGGCTTTTCTGCGCAAAGGCCTCCCCAGGCTGGGCACGCTCCCCCGGCCGGTCCCCAGCACCGCCGCGCTCTCCTGCCTCCGTCCTCGGCCGGGGAGCACCATCTGCCCCCGCAGCACCCATGCCCCTGGCAGCTGGGTGCGGGGCACCTCCTCCCGGGAGAGTCCTTTTCACCCACACGGTGCCATTTCCCAGCCAGCTCCGCATCAGCGCATCCTCCCGCGCCCGCGGATTCGCGCGAGCATCTCCCAGATCATTTTTGTGCTGTTTGCCTGGCTCTAATCGATACGGCTCGATCAGGGCGGCGAGAGAAGCCGGGGGGTCCAGCGGGCAGTCATCGGCTCTGCCGCGGTACCTGCACAAAGGTGACGCCCAGCCTGTCCCCTGGCACCCCCAGCCAACGAACCAGCGGCAGAAAGCTGGGCTTTGGACCCCCAGACCACGTACGCCCCCGTTTCGGAGCTCGCTCCGCTGTCCCTCCCGGCCAGATGTCATTTGCAATGTATATTCTGGGCTGTGCTTTCATCTCGGTCCCTTTCGTATTTTGCCAGAATATTTCTCTGTGTAATTTCACCCAGGGGAAACAGGCGTCTGAAATTCTGCTTTTAAAATTCCCTTTCCTCTGCATGCCCGGCTCTCTCCCATGCTGGCTCTCCGCTCTGCGCCGGCACAGCCGCGACTGGCGGTAAATCTCTAAGCCAGCTCCCTTCCCCTTTGAAGTGCAACCGGCGCCGCTTGGATTCCCTGACTTTTTGCTCCTTTTATCTTCCCTCCTATTTCACTTGTGGATATTCAGATCCGCAGATTACATTTGTTTTCCAAAATTGCTTTTCCCAGGCGGTAGCTCCTTCCCCAGCTCGTTCTCACAGGGTTTGTTCGGTCGCTTCTGCAAAGCGTCCCGTTCCTGCTGGCTCCGTGCTGGGTGACGCCAGCCCCCTGGATGGGGACCAGACCCCCACCCCGATGCTGTGCCCCCACCACCGAGCCGGGGGACACCCAGGACCACTTGGCACCCTTTTCCCCTCCAGCAGCGCCCATCGGGGGCTTTCGGAGGGGCTGGGCGCTAAGGGGAGATCCAGCCCGGGGAACCTGGACGGATCCAGTGCTGGCCGCCGACATCAAAGGCAGATAATCAGGGCTCCGCGACGCTTCCGGGGAAGCAGCTGCTGCGGCGGATGCTTTCTGCTCCCCATGTCCCCCCCCTCGCTCCTCCAGCTCCCTTTCATCTGGAAAACCAGTGGTTGAATTAACTCCCCAGCGGGGACGTGGGGACAGGCTCCCGCACGCCGGGCTGGCCCGCGCTTGCCACGGTGGCCAGAGCTGGGGATGAGGAGGGAGAGGCCAGGAGGGAAAGCCACGCTCAGCCATCGGGCGGTGATGGGTCAGTCCCGCGGAGGGGACGGGACGGCGCGGCCACCTCCCACCCCCGGGCCGCCATCCCACATCCCCCCGCGCAGGGTCAGACCGCCCAAGGGAAGCCGCAGCGACAACCAGCCCAACGTTTCCGTCCATTTGTCAAAGCTCCAGCGGTTCCTCTTTCAGGGTGAGCAAAACAATAAAACACATTGAGCATAGAACGCGGCCTCCAGAACACTGTATTAAACGCAAGGAAAAAAAAAAATAAAGTAGAGACCTGTTGGCTCATGCCATCTCTCATTCTATATCAAATGCCTCGGTCCCAGACTAATGGTGTTATGTAGACTGTTATATTGGTTCTTTGCTTTACGGCACTGTACTTCCACCCCTAATGCTGGGGATTTATTCTCCTCCGCTCAGCAATTACCTGCCGTATTGTCCTCGGACGCCGCTCGCTGCATCGCGCCGCCGTGCCCCGGGGTGTGAGACAGCAGGGGGAAAACCGGGAGAGGGCGGATCTGCCTCCCGGAGCCCACCAAAACCCAGCCCCTGAAAGCATTCGCTCGTTTCCCTGAAACGGGAATTAAAGTCCGGCACCAGCGCATCCGCTGGGGCATCCTGTGTGGCCCCCGCGCTGCCGCGGAGCAGAGCGATGCTCGCTCGGGAGCGGGTTTAGCGCCCGCAGGATGATCCAGCAGGTGTGCCGGGATGTTTCGCTACGGAAGGACAAATCAGTTCCTTCCTCAACACCTGGCTCGTCTGAACGCCTCATTTAAACGCTTATCAGAGGGCACGGCGCGCGATCTCCCGTAGGAAGCGAGGCGGCGCTGGGGGGGCAGACACACCGCCCGGAGCGCCGGCAGCGTTTTGTCGCCCTGACACTCCACACTGCGCGGGTGTCGCACCTGCGACTGCTGGGTGTTGGGGAGGAGCAACGGTCCTTTTTAAACAGTGCGACCGTAATTAAGGTTTTATATAAACCTTCCTAAAGAAGGTGGAAGGGGGAGAGATTCCTTAGGGACATGCTTACAGAGGGATGGCTGAGAGGGAGGAGGAGAAACGCTGTCGCCCTCAGCAATCCCTGCTGGGCTTCCAGGCTTCCCCGCACGAGCGGCAGCATCCCCGGCCTGCCCAGTGCCCCTGTAAAAGTTTACCGTGCCGGGTAAAAGCAGAACCGGGGAAAAACGGCGGGGAAGGGCCACAAACCGAGGGGAGCAGCTCGGGGCAGCCCCTCCGATCTGACGCAGAGCCAGGCGTGGGCAGGCTCCATAACCCAGCGCCGCAGCCGTGCCGGCGGGAGGATCTGGGAGAGACGGGCGGTTTGGAAGGTGCCCGTGCCACGGGGGGTGTCCTCGTCCTCCTCCACCGAACGCACTTTTCCCAGGCATGAGGCTGCTCCAGCCGGAAAGGGCCGTCAGCAGGTCCATCCCCGGGACAGGCAGCACCTCCCCTCGCCCCCACGGTCCGTATTGACAAACATCCCCCTGCTGCCCCGGGGGGGGACAGAAATCACAAGCTTTTAAGCGCAGGAGGAGGGATTTATGGCCCAGCATTATTAGCGTTTGGCATGACTTCCCCGGAGCACATCACTCGGGCACCGGGGCTCGAGAGATTGATGGGAGGTCAGGGTTGGGGGCGCAGGATGACGGGACGCACGTAATCCCTAATAGCGTTGCACTAATTCTCCGCAGGCAGCAAGGGCTGCGACGGCGCGATGGGCTCCAAGATAAGCAGATTATCTTGTCCTGCCTCACAGAGGAGCACCGACCCCTGCGGCGCTGCGCCCAAGGATGAGGCCGAATTAACCTCCGGGAAGGGGGTTCGGTGGCAGAGGACAGAGCGTGCCGCACGGCGGAGCTTCCCCAGCCCTTCCTCACCCAGCAGGGCTCACGCGGGTCCCGCGAGGCAGACGCAGCTTCTCCTGCGGGATCATTTTGGGGAGACGCATCACGTGCACCAGCCCCAGAGAGGAGAGAAAGCGACGCTGCAGGCAGGTGCTCACGGCCAGCGCACGCGTGCCCCGGGAGCGAGCAAATTACAACCGTCTAGGCAGACAGATGCCGGAAAACCAGACAGACAAGCTAGAGCTCCACGATCCGATCCGTCCTCGAACAAAGGAAGTCACCCCCCTTGGTCAGAGAGTGCTGAATTACGTGTGATAACACCCGCTCCCTTCCAGGCAGCCTCCCGCTCGTTAGGGGCGACACATCATTATCAACCCAGGGAGACAGAACCACGCGGAGCCGCGGGATGGAGGAGACGGCGACGGCGCGGCGCAGGTTGTGCTGTGGCGGCGGGGGGCCCAGCAGCCCCCCAGCACCCACCCGCGGGGGCTGCACCCCCGGGGAGAGGTGCGGCGGCGAGCAAACCTGGAACAGTACCCCAAAATAGCCGAGGGGTGGGGGGACGGCCCCGGGGAGAGCCGCTCCAGCGGGCCCCGCAGCACGCCTGCGTCGCGGCATCAAAGCAGCGAGAGCTCACACGCAGTTTGGGTATTTGCTGTGAGTAGATTCCGCCACTCAGACTGTGGAGCCTGCAACAATAAAGTTATCCTCAAAGGGCGACTTTCAGCCCCCTTGGATTTTTTTCTTTTTTTTTTTTTCCCTCCTTTCCCTTTGCTTTCCATCATTCACAAAAGATTGCAGATAAAAATCTGAGGGAAGAGGACTGCGAGCACTGCAGCAGGGGGGAGCAGAGCCCCGACTCCTCATCTCCTGGTCCCCCCCGCCCCATCGCCCCCTCCGAGGCTCCAGGGTATTCAACTCCATCATCCAGGCAGGTCCATCGCCTTCCTGATCCTCCATCGCCGCCAAGAGCTCCCCTATCCATTTCCCGAGCCCCCGACTCGCCAAGGGGTTTTATTTGCTTTAGCTCTGACCTCTGCCCACCTGGGGCTGAGCTGGAGGAGGAAAACACCGGGCGCAGAAAAACCCAGGAGGTTTCTCAATGTCACGGAGCACGTTTGTTACAGAGAGACAGATATTTATTTATTTAAGCCTGTGACAATCCGAGTCAGCCTTATCTGACCAAACCACTTCGTTGATCAGAGTGAGAAAAGCATCCCGGGCAGCAGAGCCATCTCAGCGCGGCGTGGAGAGACGCCGGCAGGCCCGCCGTGGCGTTCAGAGACGAGAAATCACCTGGGAGTTCGAAGACTGGGGAAGGAGATAGTCACCTTGGAAACCGGAGCCGTGCCAAGAGACCGGGCTGGTGCCGGCTACCCAGTCCCGGGAGGACGCTGGCCCCGTCCCAGGAGGATGCTGGCCGCTCGCCCGGCAGTGTGACACCCAGGTGTCCCACCCGAGCCACAGGCAGGGCGAGGGATGCGTCTCTCCCGGACCAGCTGCTCCATCAGGAGCAGCCCCAGGCTTCTTTGAAGGGAGGGAAGGGAGGGAAGGGAGGGAAGGGAGGGAAGGGAGGAAGGAAGGAATCCCGCCAGCTGGATGGCCGTCCCCGGGTGCATTCCCACTGCCCTCCTCCTTTTCCCTTAAACACCCAGATTGCAGCTCTGTCATCCAGTTCCACCAACAAAATGTCTTTTACAGGTGTTTTGCTTCGGTGCTGAGGTGCCCCCAGCAGGCACGTGCTCGGAGCCTCCAGCGATGTCGCAGAGAGGGGTGCGCAGCCCTCCGATGCCCGCAGTCGTGGAGCAGGGGGACAGGACACCCCCCGGGCCAAGCAAACACCGAGCACAACCGCGCCGCAGCCTGCTGCCCACATGGGAGAGAGCCGGACAGGCGAAAAACCGGCATATCGCTAACGAGAGCCCAGAGCCACCTCCCCCAGCCGCCCAGTGGCATTACACCGGGGCAACTTCGGGCCGCAACATTTGAAGTTATCTTTCTTTCCCGCGGTAACAGAAAGCACCAGGCAGAGATGAAGGCGTTTACGAGCCCAGCAGAACTCGCCCGTGGTGCACTTGCAAAGCGCGGCTGGCGGCCGAGGAGGCAATAACGCATCCCCGAAAACTGGCAGCCCTGCCACCGCTAAGCGCATCACGGTCCCCGCAGGAAAGCGCCTGCCCTGGGGCCCGACGTCCCTCACCGGGCTGTCGGGCCTCTGAGCCCTGCTCAGCCAGGAACGCCGCTCCCGGCACCGCCATTAAACTTGTCCCACAAAGTCTGGGGGCTTGCTTTTTCCCCCCAGCGAGCCGATAGGAATCATCTGCTGGCGCAGAGCCCGAATGCTGCCGCCACCTTTTCTATATACACACACAGATATATATATATATATATTTATATATAAAAACCCCAACTTGGAATTGATGATGCCTGATATGAAGCAGATTGTCACCTGTGCTTTTATGATTACAGCAACTGAGGGGAAAAAGATGTCCTTTCAGATAAGCATGGGAGGGGGTGGGGGGGAAGGAGCTTTCAAAGGGTCTTTGTTCTCTTGAAGTGCTCTGGCTCCCAGAGCCGGCGGATCTCTCCCAGGAGGGGGAGGAGGGAGGGATTCAAACACAAAACGCGTCCTCCTTTTCAAACTGTTTCGTATCAGCAGTCATCAGTTACGGAATTTGCCTTGCCTAACGTTTCAGGCCATTATGTCACCCTCGATGTTTGTAATTGGATCCTAAATTAGGATTAATTCTCCAGGAAAAGGTTCGGAGCTACACAGGTGAATTCTCTCGCTGGAGCTCCGACGACGCCCTCATTGCTAAAATAATCACTTGCTTCTTAACCTTTACATGGAGAAACCGAAGACCCTGAGGACCCTTCCCGGGTCACGCTGGGCTGTGTGGAGGGGACGGAGGCCAAGGGCCGGTGGGGACCCCCGGGGTGGCCAGGGTGCGGGACCTGGGCTCGGCGCGGGTATTCGGAAGCTCTTACACCCCCAGGATGGAAAAGGGCACTGCTGGCGTGAGGCTGGGGCCAGGGATGCCCTTACAACACCCCGCTCCACGCAGCCCCCGTCCCTCAAACACCCCCGGGCCCTCCCGATGACCAGCCAGGGAGGTATTGTTATTTATTAAGGAGCCGGTGTGTTTCTTAATAGAAATTTCATTAGGAGCGTTAGGTATAGATAGTCACCAGCCCAGAACATACAAGTAATTATGTTTAATTATTATGCCTGTATGTTTGGAATAACGATAGCTCCCAAGCACCGGGATGAAGGAGCGGAGTCAATTGGAACAGGAGCTATTTATATAATTTTTTTTGCCTTAACGGTTCCCCCTCTATTCTTAGCTGGTTTTCGCATTTCTCAGCCATGGGTAAGAGCCGGCAAGAGACGCGGTGCCACGTCCAGCCCTGGCAGAGGCTCTTCCCTGGGCGATTCGTCCTCCCGAGCGGGGAACAAGGGGTCGGGAAGTGTTTCCCTGGCACCGGAGGATGCTCCTCCACGGGGCAGGAGCGCGGGGGGAAGCCTGGCCGGGGCAGCACACCAGGCTCATCGCACCGCGGCTCTTCCCGGACCCCGACACAGCCTCCTCACGCACCTTTCCCCAAAACACCAGGTGTTGAACTCCGCAGACTGGCTTTGCAGGTGCTGCGCTTTATCTTCAGAGAGCAGCGTGAGCCCGCAGCCAGCCCAGAGCAGGCAGGACCCTGCCTTCTGCCTCCTGGCCCAGCAGCCTGCCCCCCGCGCGCCGCTTTCGCCCCGGCGAAGGGGATGCTGAGTCCCAGCGCAGCCCCTGCCAAGGGCACCTGCCTTCCCTCGCACCTCCCCAGCTGCACCAGCCGGCAGCCTGGAGGAATCCGAGCATTTGGGAAGGAAAACAGAGCTACAGAGAGACAATGTTGAATGTAAATATCAGTTAAATATGCATTACCATATGCCCGCGCCTTCGCGGTCTGTTAGGAGGCAACACGAGCCAGTGAGAAGACGCAAGAGCAAAGAGCTGGAGGCTCAGGAGAGCACGCCGCTTCCCTGCCAGCCCGGCACCCCCAGCCCGCGCCGGAGCCATCGCTCATGGAAATAAGCAGCTGGGGGTCTGCTCCGGCTCTTCTCCCCAGCGAGGGCAGCCCCAGGGTGCAGCGAGGCACCCCCTTCCAGCGGGAAGGGGACGGAGCGGTTTCCCCACCACGACCACTCGGGAAGGTGTGCTCCAGCCACCAGGGACACGCTTGCCATTCACTCGCAGGAGGATGTCCCCCCCCTCCACCCGCCAGGGGACACCCCCCAGCAGCCTCCCCAGCTCGGGCAGCGACAGCCCTGCCGGGGCGCAGGTCCGCGTGAGCGCAGAGCCCAGATGGCAACCGTGGCTGCCTAATTACACGTGCGGACGATATTAGCCACAAATGTTTGATTCTCGCTGGAGCCGCAGAGGAGATCAGCCGGCGAGGCTGCTCCGGGTGCGGGGATTAGGCAAATGGGATGGTTTCCTAGCAGGCGGCGCTGCCTGAGCCCATCTTCGCTTTGCGCCGGGTCCCGCTGCCTGCCTGGTCCCCACACCCTGCCCCGCTGCTCGCGCCACTTCGCACCCACATCCAGCCCCGGGCAGGGCCTGACCGCGCTTTGTGCGCTCTGAAGGGGGAAATCAGGACTCGCTTTGCTCCCGGAGGAATGGTTTGGGGCAGAATGTTCACCCTTCCCCTAAAAAAGCAGCCAGCCCTGCACTGCTGCCCTCACTGCCGTCTCCCAGCGCGTCGCAACGGGGCTTTTGGGCCAGCGGGGGACCAAGGTGGGGTCTGGGCATTCAGCATCCCTTTCACAGGGAGAAGGGAACCCAAACCGATCCCTCCCCTCTACCAGCTGCCCCACACCTGCAAAACCAAGGGCCTGCTCCTCGCTCACGGGAGCGCTGCCGCTGCCCGCATCCTCGCGGCACGTCCCAGCCATCTGAGCAGCAATGAAAGTCCTTCCCCGCAAAGGTTCCTGCGGCAGAAGCGTCCCTCTCCATTCAGGCTGGGTGGGCAGCTAATGAAGCCTGCGGGATTCATGGCGCGGGGAAGGGCAGCCGCTCTCCCCGATCCACGCAGCGTCATTAGGTACGGACCCGGCCCTGACAGTGCCGCCGGTCCCAGAACACAATTATCCGCTTGCTTAAATTCCGGCACATTTTCAAGTGCTTTGGTTAATTGGAAATATATCAAACACAGGTTTATAGAAGTTAAACATGCACTTAAATACTGTGCAGAACTGCGGCGCAGGATGGGTGCATCCCTGCCAAGCTGCATCCCTGGGCGAAGGCAAAGCCCCAGCCGGAGGGGGGGTCCATGGGTACCGCTCCCACAGAAACGAGCTTCGGCCCCCCATTTACTGCTGGGCAGTGCAGTGTGAGTGAAGGGATAACGAAGGGTCGTTTAACTTTATTTTGCTATGAGTGCGCTGTCACCAGATTTAACGGGTGTTTTACCGGGTGTCGCGGTGCAGCGGAGCAGCCGGAGCAGCCTCCTGCGGGACGCGGGAGGGCAGCAGCCCCACCGCCCTCACTCGCACCAGCCAAGGCTGTAACGGACGTTCCTGCGCTGGGGTTTTGTCATTATTCACGTGTTTTCTTTAGAGAGCTCCTTTTCCCAGGGTGGTTCTGTTTAATCCTGCCGCTTCACAAGCAAGAGCAAAGAAATCCAGCAGAGAGGAGGGAAAAGGGGAAACCATTGGCCCGGGATGGCACTACAGGGGTTGCAAAACCAGCCCATTTCAGGTTCTTTTCCCACTGTCCCAGGATATGGGGAGTCTCTGGTACCGAAGAACACAACTCACCATCACCCCGTCAGTGCGAGGACCACAGGGCAGGAGCCAAGCCCCCAGGTCCTGCCCCTGCTCGCAGGAGCTGGAATGGGCTCTGGGAGAGCTCGTCACCCCGAAATCGGGCTGGGGGAAGGCATGTTACGAGGACAGAGCGCTAGCCTCCAAAGCCACCTGAACCTGAAGTCGGAAGTGAAGCGTGTTTGGCCGGTGCTGGGTTCTCCCGAGCAGCCGGGGCTGCGGGCACTGCTCTGCCCCACGGGACAGCACTGTCTCGGGACCAGACCCTTCCCCACGGCACCTCTCCGCAACGCCCAGCTGCTCTTGGAGACAAGCAATGGGTTTCTAAAAGAGCCCAGCATCTCTCCAAAAGCCTGTTGAGCTGTTGCATCGGTGGCTGCGTTATAACGACGTACCCTTAGGTCCCCCCCCCCGAATCTGAGTGCAGGACCCACATCCCTCTCCACAAGCGCCCTCCAACGCCGCACGGCCGGGCTAAAGGGACGGCGCTGCCACCAGCCTCGTGTCTTTGCGGTCTGCAAACGCTTTGTCGGGTTATACAAATAAACCTTTCCTGACTCACTCTTGAGCGAAGGGCTTTTAAGAGGTGACGGTGAGCAGGGAGAAAAAAAAAAACCAACACAACAAAACCCAAAAGATAGACTGCAGCAGCAGCTTTACACCTCTCCCTGGGGAGGGCCATCCTTAGAGAAGCTGTTCCAGGAAAGCGAACTGACAGGCAATTACCGGCATGTCCAAAGAAGTCAGGTCCAGCGTGTCCCTGCGGCTCGGCAGCCAGGAGCAGACATCGCTTGGATATAGGCAGGGATTCGCGGGGACCACGTTCCGCTGTCCGGGAGCTCTCAGCCCCGACTCACCGAGGCGACAGGCCAGCTCCCCTCAGCCCTCCATGAGCGCCTCGGATCAATACATGCCTCGAGCCGAGCCCCGGCGCACTCGCTGGCAGCCACACCGGTTTGTCTTGAACCACAAGGGATGCACTTAAGGCCCCCGGTGGGATCGATGTGCCGGCTCCCAAGCTCCGAGTGGGGCCGGGCAATGCCCTCCCCCATGCATCCCGCTGTGCTCCTGCCTCCGAAACCAGTGCCAAGCCCGGGGAAGCTGCACTACCATCTGCCAGGGTGGTGGGCACAGCGCCTGCATGCTTTACGGGACACCCAAAGCAGGGGGCACGAATCACAACGTCCCCCGTCTGTGCTGGCCCAGGGCGCAGGCACGGCTGGGAGGGACGGGCTGGCCCAGAGGGCGTTCGCGGGCGATAAACAAGGCTTTTCTGGCTGGAGAGAGCCGCGGCGTTTCACCTCGCTTTGTTCCGCTTCTCTCCGCAACTCTCCGCCGGTTTTGGCCACTCTCCCGTTTTCGCCAGCCATTTTTCAGCTCTCCCTTTCGGAGGCGGGCTGAGGGCAGCCCGGCGGCAGCTCTGCAGTCACAGCCCTCGCCCGCAGCCCGGGGGGCTGCGAGGGGGGACCGGCAGGCCGGGGGGGTGCCTGTCCCACCCCGGCGCCTTCTCCTCTCGCATCCTTCGGCGGGGACGCAGCCAACTCTAATTGCAATTTCCATTCTGGTGGCCGCGCTCTGCAGGCAAAATAGGTTCTGTCTATATAATGAGTCACTCCTGAATATCAATCTGCGCAGGATAAAATGGAGACAATAGCTGCTTACATGCACAGTGAGTTAATTATGAGCATCTGCTATTAATCTTGCTATCAGACTGCTAATTGCTGCTTCTCCTCCAGCAAAGGCGTGCTGGAGGTGAAGCGCTTCAGCCGCCCTTCCCCGAGCCCCGGCTCCATCCCCACAGGAGCTCTGGGCTCGTGGCCCCGCAGCTCCCGGTGGCTGGGAAGGCGTTCCCAGGGCTGCACCCGCGCCTGCCCGCACACGCTCAGGCCTCCTGCGACGGTTTGAGGAACCCGCGACAATTCCTTGTCCTTCAGGCAATTATTCTATCACCCAGTGACCCCTCCCCACCCGGGAAGGGGAACAACAAGGAAACGCAAGGGATGAACTACAAATAGATTTAATAGGATAAGACTAAGCAATTAGCATTAATAACGCTAAAGAACCCGTATTGATCCCGATACCAATATGAAACACCCCAGGACTGTCCCCAGCGCCCTCCCCAGCAGGAGCCGTGCGCTCCCCGCAGGGACAGCCAACGTGGGACCCTGCGAGCGCCGCGGCTGCGGGAGGGAGGGAAGGGCTCAGGGCTCCGGCACCGGGGCGAGGAGCGCTCGGGATGGCAGCCGGCACGGGAGAGCAAGGACTCCTCAGCAAACCTCCTAATTCACACTGACTGTGCTGTTCGTGGCGCGAAATAACCCTGTCGGCAGCTTGGGGCGAGTGCCCGCGTCTCGCTGCTCCTCGTCCCTGCACCTGCTGAGCTCCAAAACACTGAGGCCTTGAAACCCGAACACCACCGCTGGCTGTAAAGCAAATGTTTTCCCAAATTCAGGCGCTAGAGTCCAAAAGTGCGGTTTTCCCGAGGATTAGAAGAGAAATTATCCTGTGTCGCTCAAACCGGGACACCTGCTCATCACCTGCCGGAGCACCCAAAGGGGTGCAGAGCCCGGGACAGCCCAGGCTGGAGGAGGACCAGCAAGATGAGAGCCTGCGCCCCGGCCCAAGGGACGTCCCCATCAGACCAAACGCGGTCCCTCCCCACGGGCAGGGGTGCACGGCAGGGGATGGACACCCGATGGGTGCCAGGCTGGAGGCAGGTCCCCCGGGAAGGCGGGTGGCAGGTCCCCCGAGGCAGCCACCTCCGCCCGGCCCCTGTCAGGCGGCTGCCGCCGGAGATTGAAGCCGTGCAGGGGGAGGCGGGATGCGGGAGAGCTGTCGAGTCGCACTCTCGCAGGTGAGGACTTGACATCTCGCGTGTAATGAGGAAAGAAATTGCATCAGGAGCGTTTGGGGAAGATGACAGCGGATCAGAAATGCCTCCTTCCTCCCACAGATTTATTTTGTCAACCAGTCACTCAGGGAAGCGGGAGGAAGGCAGTGGCAGCAGCCGGGGCACTGGCAGCCTGAGGAGCCCAGGCCCTTTGATCCGGGGGGTGCTTGGCAGTTGCTTTAGACAAACTCCCGGTGATGGCCTAACGGGAGAGCAGGTAGCACACCTCAATTAGCTGCCTGACAAGGCGGTTGTCTCATTAAGGAGCTGCCTTGCCTCCCCGAAGCGCAGGAACACACCGCTCGGGCAAGGCGCCGCAGCCTGAAGCAATGGGGATGGGCAGGCGCGGGGGGCGGGGGGGCTGACCCCCACTCGCCATCCCACCTCTCTGGGGGCCGGGCGGGAGGCAGCCGAGGCCCCTTTGAGCCTTTACAAAGCTTTTCTCCGCTGAGGAAGGGGCTGGGGAAGCTCGAACAACAGTCCGTGGAAAGGGCCACTGAGCACCTCATCAGCATGTGAGCGAAAGGGAGATTAAATCTCAGTCCCAAATATTCACCGTCGGACGCAGGAAATGTTTGCTCCTGTGTTCTGCAAAGCCTGAGAGGCAAACCAAGCCCGCGGCCGGCTCCTCCAGCAGCAGGACAGGGAGCGCTGCACGGCCGCCACCACACGCAGCCCCACCAGCCCTGGGAAAAGCGGATCCCGCGCTTCAGGCTGCCAGCTGATCCCCCCCCGACAGCTCGGGGGGACTTCCCAACCGCCATCCCCCTGGGACACCGCTGTCCCGGTGCCCCCACACCTGCGGCAGCGGGACGCCAGGTCTGAGCACGCCTTGTGCTCCCCGCCACCAGCAGCCCTGCGATTTTCCAGCCAGAACCTCCGAGTCCCCTGCCTGAAGCTGGCAGGCATAATTTGCAGAACACATACAACCTTTTAAAATAAATAAATAAATAAATAAACCAACAAACTCGCATGTTTGCTTGTTTTTACTCAGTTCCCTTTTTCCATCTGCCTGAAATCTAAGTTTCTGGGTGCCTTTGAAACGCCGTGGTCCCCCTTCTCAGCACACGCGCAAGAGCTAGTGCCGGGGCTCCTGCGGCGGCTCCCGCGCATCCCTGCTGGCTTTGCCAGTTAAGCAGCCACAGCCGTGCCCAAGCCCATGCCCTCTCCAGCCACGGGCCTCGAGACCCCAGCCCAAGGAGTCAGGGCACCGGGATGAAAGCTTTGCCACTGGAAAGCCGAGGTCCAGGTGCCCTCTGGCCTGAGCTAACCAGGCGGCGGTGCCTGCTCCGTACCCCCCCTTGCCATCAGCAGCTGGAGGCAGGGAAGCAGCCGCTCATTCCCCCTCCCGCATCCCGCTCTCCCCCTCGGCAGAGCTCCGCTGAAGCCAGCAACCAGCACCACGAAAGGCAGGGGGTTTCGAGCATTTCGAGACGCTCGGAAATCTTCCGCATCGATTTCCCCTTCTTAGTGAGCAGATGTAGCAATTAGACTCTCCTCTCCGCTACACGGCAAGGCTGCTTTGCGCAGAGCCTCCCAGCAGTGTTTACATGGGGGATGCGAGCGCAACCTCATCCACATGCACGGCAAACAGCCCAGCTGTATGACCGCAGAAACCTCCCCAAGAATCTGGCATCGGGATGCCATATACATAATATATAACAAGCATGTTTATCAGACGATAACACATCGCAGCTGCTGTTAAACGAGCACGCGAGCCTTGAACTGCACGGAAACTTCATGTATTATTTAAAATACTTTCCCAGGAATCCTGTCAAATCAAAACCAGCTACTGTGCCCGTGAGGACTGTGGCGGGGGTACCGCGGCGACGTCTCTCGACGGTAACGCCTGCCACGCTGCCGACGCCACGCTGCCCGCGGCGCCGAGCCCCTGCCCGCCTCGGGAGCTCCTCGTGCACCCCGTGTCCCGTGGGCGCGTGGTGTCGTACGCGACGTGGAGTCACCCCGAAGCCCCTAAAATCAAACATGCTGCTCCGTAAGGGGCTGCAGGAGGAGGTCCCTCTGTTCCCCATCCATTTCTGGAGCCCAGAGCTTCCCAGAGAGGCCCGGGGACAGACTTGGGTGCGAGCCCAGCCCTGCCCACTGCTGTTCACGGGAGGATTCCCAGCAAGCCCCCAGTCACACACCGGAGAAGACGGGCAGTAACACACTGGGGATGGAGCCCGGCAACCGGCCAGCCCGGACCAAGCCCCCAGCTCCACTGCCGGCCGTCGCAGCCCGTGTTAGCGTATCCACTGCAGTACGGGCTCCGCTTCCCAGCGGGAAAGGAACCTCCCTGGTCCCCAGGAGCTCTGCTCCTGAACCACAGGCCACTCTGTCCATGAGCAACCTCCTCCGCTGGCTTGTTCCCTTGGGGCAAATTTACTTCCTTACCGCCTGAAGGATTATTTCTACTGATTCTGTTCCTTCCTGCAGGGAATTATGCCAGGTTTGAGACACTCCAAAGTCTTGAAAGCCTCAAGAAACACCACAGAGCCCTTGTAAAAACCCCTGCTCTTCACCTCCCCGCATCTCCACCTGTCTGTACAGTAACCCCCCCACGTCGAGCGACCCCCAGGTGCTCCACAGGCGCTCAGCCCCAGCAGCGGCCAAACCAGCCCCGTCTCAAGCTGCTTCTGCCTCGTCCCCCGAATGAAACTCCAGCGGTCCCGGTGCTATCCCCTCCCGCGGGCAGGGCATCCCTCCGCCTGCCTCGAGGAAATGAGGATTTAGCACCAGCTCCTCCCAAATAAGCTGCAGCAGGCACGGTGCGATATCGATCCCTGCTAACGCGAGCAGCCGGGGCAACCGTGTTTGCTCAGAGCTGCTGTAATTTGGAGATCGTGCTTTAATGAACAGATGATGTATGTTTCAATATATGGAACAAGGGGAAAGCAGTGGAGATTTCAGACGGGCAAACAGGAAGCATAACTCTCGATGGAGGTCCACCGGCCCCAGCTCCCCCAGCAGAAGGGCAGGCCACTGCGGACATGAAGCCCCAGCACCCAGGTTTGTCACCCAAAGTGGGAGACCCCTCCAGGCACGAGCCCTCACCGCCGGGGGTGGTCCGGCCAGGGGGTGCTCCGCAGATGGATGGGACAGTGTGCACAGCCGCCCTCTCCCTCGAGAGCCGATGGCCAGAGAGACCGCGGGGCAGAGACGGCACGCAAAGGACCTCCGAGGGCAGCATCCCACCCCGCCACGGTGGGGAAAGCCAATTTGCCCTGAAAACCGCACCAGGGTGGGAGAGACTCCGCCGCGGAGGGGAGCAGCTCCAAGGGAAGCATCTGTCCACCACCAGGCAGCTCGGCAGCCCCTTCCCCCGGGACGTTGCCCACCCACGCCGGGTTTCTCTCCAGATTTTAGGGCTGGAGCAGCCCCGTACACTCGAGCTCAGCGGAGGAGCAAAAGACAAATGCTTTAATATGTGCTAAATCCAAGCTCCAGCTTCCACACTTACTTTTTGCTTCTTTCTTCTCCATATTTCACACCGCTCCAGATAAGAATGAATGCAATACTCTTATTAAAGTCTTCCTCTATATTATACGCAGAGGTCGATGCGGTTTGCCCTACTATCTGCATTTTTAAAGGTATTTCAAATACAGGCTTCCTTTTTCACGGGGAAAATAAAATAATCCATCCTCAGCTGCAACCGAGAGGGAGGCTGCTGCCAGCGCCGGGCAGGAGGGAAGGATTTCTCTTCCAGGCTGCATCTCTGCTCCCCATCTTTGCTTTCCCACCCGCGGACAGGAGTGACGGACCTCGAGCGCTTCCCAGGAGTGGTGAGGGTCCGTCCCCCCCTGCCTGCCCCTTACTCCTGCCTTCGCTGCAGCACCAGGAACCGAACTTGGAAGCGTTTTCCTACGAAACCCTCCTTTCCCCGGGATGCTGCACAAGAGCATTGGGAAAGGCTGCGAGCACCGTGGTTCATCGCCCCACCGCCCCCGGGATGCTGCTGGGACGGGATGGCAGCGCCCGAGCAGGGCTCCCCTCCAGCCTGGCCGCCTGCTCCGGTATTTCCCATTCATACGCCTGCAGACAGCTGGGGAGAAGCAGCCGAAGGACTTTTTTTCTTTTTAAGGGGTTTGGGAAAAGAAAAACTGCCATAAATTTATTTACTTAAAGGATTTCTCACCAGAAAACAGCCCCTCGAGACTCCCATTTTCCGAGAGTGAATCTCTCACCTAATCACAAAGTGCTGCTATTTACTGTATCTGCTATCAAGGCAGGCAGTCTCTGTCCCGCCTTCCCTAACATCTATTTACCAAATCCATTTGCAAGTCTAAAATTTAATCAGCCAGGTTTCATCTTAGAGGCATTAACATTCAAATGGGACTCACTCACTCCCAGAGACGGAGTAAACCCACGGCTCGGGGGGAGC
Organism: Alca torda; assembly: GCA_008658365.1. Taxonomy (NCBI): domain Eukaryota; kingdom Metazoa; phylum Chordata; class Aves; order Charadriiformes; family Alcidae; genus Alca; species Alca torda. Next base: position 7,460,854 of record CM018093.1, on the reverse strand, counting down.
CGGCGCATTAATAACAGGCGCCTGGGAGCGGGGCAGCTCCCGGTTCGGGTATTCAGCTGGTTATCCACAGGTTTGTCACACGCAAAGCCTCCACGGGGACCCTGGAACCAGGCTATGGGGGCTATGGGGGGTGGTGGCAAGGGGCAGGACCACCACATCCTGATGGGCAACGCAGGGGAGTGACCCGGCATCGTCCCAAGGGACCCCCGCAAGAGGTAGATGAGAATTAAAGCAGTGACGCACACACTCTCTCAGCACCCCCCTTCTAAAAAAAAAAAAACCCGGTTGCTTTGCAATAACACACACCCCCTCCCCAAAATGCCAAGGAAACGCACTCAAAGGGGATAAAAAGGAATAATCCCCGACTGCGTCGCGGCACCGCGCGCGCCTCACGGGAGGGATTCATTAGCTAATGCTCATAAAGCGTGGGTTGTGGCCTGCCCTTCTTGCCGCAACGGGTGGGAGGGCCGCGCTTGACCCCGGAGGCAGCAGGAGAGCGCTGACGACAGAAGCCAACGGTATTTTATACACAGCAGATTAACAGGCCCCGTAAAGCAAGCAGGCTGCCCGCGGGACGGACCGAGGCCGCTTAAATCCCAGGAACACACGGCGAACACAGAGCAAAATTTAGCAGTTCCATCAAAACCAGGGGGACCGCACCTTTTCTGGAACTTCGCAGGATTTTGGTGTGCAGGCAGCTGCCCTGCGGACAGCCCCGGTGGGTGCCCCAGCTCGGCTGGGCACGGAGTGATGCTCCGCACAGCCCGTGTCCCCACGCACCCGCTGTGGCTCCGCACCGCCTTCCCTGGGGACCAGCATCCCCCCACGGTGGGGAGCAGCATCCCCCCACCCAGCGGGGAGCAGCGGCGAGTTTCAGACCAGCTAAACTTTTTCCACTTATACCCAGCATCATTTTGCTAATTCCCCTGGGCCTTACAGGAAAGGAGGGCTTTGGCCAGGCTGCTCCGGTGTGCCACGAGGAACCTGAGATCATTAATTGCCATTTCCCCTTCCCTACGCCTGGCCGGGGCCCGCGGCACTGTAATGAAGCGCCTGCTCCAGCCCATCTATCCAGGACGTCAGGCATCACGGGGGCTTCTTTCATTATCCTCACCTCTCACCGTCTCCAGCACTGACAGATTGAAATTGTTTGCGCCGCTTTCTTGCATATTTCATTAGATTTGCTCCGGTGCCTCTGGGTGGCACCTGCGGCAGGAGCCAGCAGCGCTCAGGACCAAGGGGCCGGGGCTGCCGAGCGGTGCCCTGGGCTCTGCCCCCTGCCCCGGGATGCTCCGGGCCGGCAGCCGGGCTGGGGAACCAGCACGGCGCGGGGCGCCTGCACGCAGGCAATGAAATACGAGGCTCTTGGAAACATCAACAATGAGTAAAGGTGACGGGATAGTTCATCTCTGCTCCGGCTCAGACGGGTGCCCAGGTCTGCGAGGAGGGATGCTCCATCCAACGCTGCTGGGTACTGGCCCAGCGACAGCCTCTCTCCTCTGGAAATAACCTTTGCTGCGCTTTATTACAGGCCGTAAAAAGAAAGAGAGTGAGTGCGAGTGAAGAAAGGAGAGAGACATTATGTGTCTCACCGTGATAGCCTGCGATGTCTTTGACTCCAATAAATAAATAAAGGAAGAAATATTCCCCCGGGTCCCTCTGACATATCTAATTGATACCACTAGGGTTCTTCCGTGAAGCAAACAGGAATCTAATCTATCGCCTCGTACAGGCAAATGGAAGCAGCGGGGTGGCTGCCACCGAGCCTCCAGCTCCTGACAGGGACGCGCCTAATGGAAGTGGAAACCGATTACGGGCAGCCCGATACCCAAATAACAAATAGGGGCCTGGAGAGACAGTTGCTGCACCGGTGGTGGAGGTGAACTCCGCTGCTTTTCCCACCCGCTCCCCCTGCCGTGCTCAAAAACCCGGCTTTCCTCCAGCAGTATTTGCCAGCTGCGATGCAAACGTGCCGGCGCGTGCCCGAACGCGCCAGCATTCCCGGGAGGACATCAGCCCTGCGCCCAGCTCCCACCTCCGTGGCGCCGGGGCGATGCCGGCAGCAGTCGCAGCGCCGCGCAGGGAGGAGCAGCCGCAGGCTCTGCCCCAGCCGAGCGCCTTCAGCAAGGAGCACCCCTATCTGCGGGAAAAATGCCGTTTTCCAGAGATTCCCCAGCAAAGGGGATGGAAAAGCAGGGGCTGGAGAGGAGGCGGAAAGCTGCTGGAATTTTCCAGCTGCCCCCCTCCCTGGGAAGCTGCGGCATCAGCGGAGCAGAGGGGCTTTGCGGCAGGCTGGCTCTCGCTGGCACGTGCGAGGAGCCCAGCCTCTGCACAGGTGCCCTCAGCCACGTCGGCTGCCACCTCCCACCTTCCTTGTTTAATTAACTCCCTCCCGACGTAGGTAATGGAGCTCCGGAGCTCTTAAACAAAGATTTAATCAGCTCCGGCTCTGCACTCGCAGCAGCCGAGTCCCTTTGTTAGATTGGTGTGAAATCCGGGGCACGGCTAGCCCCTGACAACGTCCTCACTGCTAATAGCTGCCAGCATCCTGCGTGTCCCTGGATAGTCCGGCACCGAGTCCTCCGGAGCCTCTGCTCTGCGCAGCAAAGAGTCGCCCAGGCCATTGATTTTGAGCGCCACGCAAATCGAGTCAGCGGGGAGCTGGCAGCTCCAGTGCATTATTATTTAGGATGGATAAACTCTTATCCCGACTCGCAGCACCTCGCCGGGACCGAGGGAGGGTTTCTGATTTATCGTGATTGTTTTCAGTCCCGCGGAGGAGCCACAGCAGAAAGCGGAGGGGAGGGGAAGCGGGCAAAACCGCTTCCATCACCCGGCCCTCGTGGAATACGGGCGCTGCGCCGGAGCTCCAGCCCCTGCTCCCTTCCGAAGGGCAGAATTCCTGACCTCCATCACTGGCTTTGCAGGGAACAAAAAAACCATCAGAGCCGGGCACCAAGGGAATGCCTGACAAACAGCCCCTGCAGCGTGTACGACGGCGCAGAGCCCCGCAAAGCCCCCCGTCCTCGCACCCAGGCACCCCCTCCGGGCACCCGCCAGCGCCGGCACGCACAGACCGTGCCAGCAGACGGCACCGACTGCGGCGAGGGTCCCTGCCGGGCGAGCGAGCCATCTCCTTCGGTGACGGCCGATGAACAAGACAGCGATGTATTGGCAGCAAGAAGACATCCGAAGCCGCCCTGGCTCCCCCTGCCCCCATCAGCGGCTCCTTCCCGACCCGAAGCGAATTGCAGATAGATTGGCTCCCGGCAAATGGCAATAGCTTTGCGGAATGCCATCTTAATAAGTGCATCTCCCAGCCAGGGGTGAGAAGCGGCAGCTGAAGCACTGGCGTGGATGTCAAGTTACAAATGAGACATCCAACTGCTTCATTTATTAGAGGGAATCAATTCGACTTTTCATATTCACCAGGAGTTTCAGGCAGGAAGGACCCCATCAGCAGCCTGCGCTCAACCCCTCGCGCTTCAGCTCGATGCGGCGCTTGGGGGGGACAAAGGGAATGAAAAATCTCTCGCTGCAGAGCATCACTGGAAAGCACCAGTGTTTTCTCCGAGGCCGGGAAGGGGAACAACGAGGAGAGCACGACGGAGGGGCCGGCCCCTTCCTCCCCATCACCCCGACTCTGCGGGGGGCAGCTCCCGCAGCCTCCGGGGAAGCACAGCCAGAAGATGGGCTGTTTTCCCGGAGCACGGTTAGGATACGTGTCCCAGCCCAGCAAATGGCATATTGACACCAAAACCACGGAACCGAATATTTTAAAATAGAAAAGTCACAGAAACGTCCCAAATCCCTTCTCTGGCAGGCCAGCGACTGAGACGGCAGCACCGTGGCACCCAAACACTGGGAGGGAGGCCAGCAGCCCCCCCCCCAGCCCGGGTTTGCCTCTCCACACGCCAGCGTCCCTTCCCTGCGCAGCCCGGTTTCGGGGCCTCGTTTGGCTGAACGGGGCGAGGGGAGAGGGGCGCCGGCTGCCTCCGCACCGGGAGCTCCGGCTCTGCCCTTCAGACGACGTTAACGGGTTGTGTGCGTGCGCGTGCATGAGGTTTAATCCTCCAAGAGCTGTAATTGCCACTGTACAAAAATATTACAGGTCACTGGAAGCAATTTAATGATAATAAAAATTTAAAAAAAAAAAACCAGGAAATGAAGCAGCTGCCACCCTTGATTTTCAGGCTTCTTTATCACGCAAAAAGCCCCTGTTCATTTCCCCACAGACAATTAACCTATCGCAACTGCAAGAAAAAGCCCCCCTCATCCTCCCCTGCACCCAGCGCTTGCCGGTGCAGGGACAAGTAGCGCTGCTGAGCCAGAGGGGGCAGGATGCGACCCCAGCTCCAAGCATGCGGCCATGGGCAAACCAACCCTTTTCCAAGGCACACAGAACACCGAATCGCTCAGATAAGTGCACTTATGTCCGCGAAGATGCTCTGGAAAGGGGTATGCCTGTCCCAGCCCCCTGGTTTCCTGCATCTCTGCTCTGGTGGCAAGAGGAGGGACAGCTTTCCTTCCATCACCCTGCCCAGGGAGGCCCCCGGACCTCGGGAGACACCAAGGGGATGCTCACAGCCAAAAGTCTCCCTCTCCCTCCGGCTCCTGGCACCCCACACCGCGTTTCCCCCACGGATGCCCGGCTGCCCCCCACCTCTCCCCTGGGCTCCCCAAGGGGAATCGTCACTTTAAAGCGCACCTAAACCAAACAACGCCGTCACACACACGTCTGTTAATTAACAGATAAATCAAGCCTGTCTTGCCAAGAAAGGTGGCAAGTGTTAGGCTGCCTGCAAGGATGCCGGTCCCCCACTCCAGCAGATCGCTGCCGTTTGGCCCCAGATGTGCGGGGGTGCGCCGGGGACGGGCTCCAGCAGCAGCACCCACCCCCTGCGCCCCCCCCCCGGCCCACAGCCCAGCGCCAGGCACCCAGCGCTGCTCGAGGGAGACATCCGTAGGCAAAACACCGGGAGAGCCCCGCAGCCCCCCGAAACCCACCCGGCACGGCGTGGAAGTGCCAGGAGCACGGCAAGGGAAGGGACGCAGCCGGGGCTCGGGGGCCAGGAGCGTGGCCCCGTGGCTCGGTGCCACCGGGCAAGGTCGCGCCGCCGGGGAGCACCGCCGCGTCCCCCCTAACACGCTGGCCATTAGGATGCTGCTGCAGCCTCTCCCAGACACTTGTAACACGAAAAGGGGAAGGAAAAACACGGAGCTAAATTAATTCTGATGACAAAGATAATAACAAGATCAGGAAACGGTGCAAAATGAACGCGTTGTAATTAGAGTGGCAGCACTGCCGGCCCCAGGGTCCTCCTCCAGGGCCGAGCGAGCACGGTGCTCTGCGGCGGTGCTGGGGGCACAGGGGGTCAGATCTGCAGAGCCAATCGCTCTCAGCTGGTAGAAGACCTCCCCCCACCTCTGCCAGCCAGGGAGATGCTGATTCTTGCCAACAAAGAGGGCTTAAAGCACCCAGCAAATCGCAGCACCACATCTGCTTCGCCATTGCGTTTACGTGCCAGCCCCCGGCCCTCCCAGCCCCGCTCCTGCAGCTGCCGAGGCTCATCCCGTGCCCAAACCCTGCCGAATCCGGGGTGCAGCCCGGCCTGAATAAACGCACTGCGGAGCTTCGGGCTCACCGTGGGGTCGTCCGGCTCCCCGCAGGGCCAGCGGCGCCGGCGAACATGGCGATGCGCGGAGCCGGGCGTAACACTCGCCCGCCCCGCCAGTGCCGCTCGCCCAACTGGCCAAACGGCTAATCGGCAGCGTCTGGCAATCTTTCACCCCTTCTCAGTCTCTTCAAACACTAATTAATCTTCGCGACCAGAGCTTGGCCACCCTTTGTCACAAATGACTTACCCGATGCGCTTGGCCCTTCGCTTTGCTCAAGCTGACTGCAATCGGACGGTTTTTAGCGAATCGCTTTGTTATTCGCAATTGCTCAATGAACCTCTACGCGAACTTACCGCGGCTCTCGGGGCTGTTCAGAAGTTTTTGCCTCATTTCTCTTGTCCTTTGTTATGCCTCGCTAACGGCCCTGGGGCTGGGTGCTCCAGCCCAGCGGCCGCGCTTCGCCTCGGAGAGACAAAATCCAGCAGCCTGCAGGGGGGAAGGGGGCTGGAACCCCCCCGTGGGACACGTGGCAGCCAAGCCTTCACCTGCTGACTTCTTATGGGCAGGGATAAACTTACACAAACCCCTAGAGCGCAAAAATCGGTAGCTACCGCTGCTACTAAAGAGAAGCGTGGCTCGGTCTGGCCAGGGAGGGAGGCAGCCCCCGGAGGAGGAGGGCTTGCACCACCACCACTGCGCCCAGAAAGCGGCACAGCCACGCGAGAAGCAAAGCCTTCCACAGGGACCACGGCTTTGTGGCCTCCTGCTCCGGCCACAGCAGCCTGAGCAACCAACTTTCCACTGGCTCTGCTCCCCCGTCCCCAGCATCCTCCATCCCCCAGCATCCCCCTCTGCTCCCCCATTCCCAGCATCCTCCATCCCCCAGCATCCCCCTCTGCTCCCCCATTCCCAGCATCCTCCATCCCCCAGCATCCCCCTCTGCTCCCCCATTCCCAGCATCCTCCATCCCCCAGCATCCCCCCCTCTGCTCCCTCATTCCCAGCATCCTCCATCCCCCAGCATCCCCCCCTCTGCTCCCCCATTCCCAGCATCCCAGCAGGACAGCGGGAAACCCTTCGGGACACAAGGAGCACAGCCCAGCCATGCACCAGCAGCCCCCGGCTTTCCGGGGCTGGAAGCATCATCCCTGGCTGTGTGGCGGCAGCGGAGCGGTGCTGGTGTCCCTGCTCACAGCTCCTGCCACCTTTGATGGCCCGGCCAGGGCCACAGAGGAGAGCGAGCGGGGTCTCGGGGCCCTTTCTCCTGGTGCCACGCAGGCACTTGTCAGAGCTCGGCAATGGTGACACTGTTATTATACATGGCCTCAAAGCCCATTCAAGGCACTGGAAGATGAATTATGTTTCATTTATATCAAAGAAGCAATCTCAGAGCCCATTTGTGATCAAATTTGCTGTCAGAGAAACTTTGCTTTATCTCATTACATCTGATATCTCTTGGCTTCTTGTCCTTGAGACTATTAAAGTTTAATGTCAAATTCGAGATGAAATGGAATCGTTGCTGTATCATCTCATCAGGACCCGGTGCGCCCCGTCCATCCTCGCCGTCCTGACAACTCATTACACCGGGGCAGCTGGGGGAGAGGAGGATGATGGAGCAAGCCTTCCTCCCCAGGTGGTGTGAAGGAGGGCCAGGCTGGCTCTGTAGCAGTTGTCGGTGCTTGCCCCTTGCCAGGCAGACCGGCTCTGCCAGCCCCGTGTGGGGCAGAGCATCAGCCAGCCCCCCCGAGGGGTTCTGCCCCAGCAGCACCTTCACAAAGCGAGGGGGGTTTGGGGGCGAGGGGAATAGCAGTGGAAAGAGCTGGCACAGCCCGTCCCCCTGCCGTGCCACCGCTCCTCCTGCCCAGCCACCCTGGGGACATCTGAGCCCCGCACCCAGGGAATGTCCATCCTGAAAACCATCAAACACATTGCGCTTCGGTCCTCGGGGACCGAGCTGGGCCCACAGCACAGCCAGAAGTTTGAAATTCAGAGCCAGGCTGGAAAACAGATCCCTTTGAGGTGAAACATCCTTTCCGGATCATTTAGTCTCTCCACAATCCTGTTTCCTGCAAAGACTAAATACCTTTGATGATAGGCTTTAGTGGGCTCCCAGGAGGCTTTCCCGGAGCTAGCTTGTGCAACCTCCCAAAGATGTTGTGCAGAAGGGTCTGCCGGGTCTAGATTGAAGTTAGTCCTCCTTGACTGATCCATGAAAGCATTCAAAGCCCAACACACCACGCTTTTTCAGCTCTCCGGGAAAATAACTCACCGGCACCGCTGCTCTTCCCACCGCCCCAGACGCAGAGCCCGGGGTTTCTGCCACCGCCACGGGGAAAGGGCTGGCAGCAGAGCACAGCGCTCGCCACGGCGGCACGCGCCCTGCCTGCCGAGGGAAGGCCCTGGGCGAACAAGCAGTGATTCCCACATCTCCCCCCACGCACCCCACAGCTCCCAGGCGCCGGGACGCCAGCTCGGGGCAGGGAGAGCAGTCGGGAGGGAGGACTCAAAAAAAGCCAGCATTTCCCTGGGAAATCTGCTTCCGAGAAGGAGTCATTATCCATCTCAGGAGAAGAAAGGAAATAAAAAACCCGACCAGAAACTTTCCGACAGAGTCACTCGCGCAATCCCTCTGCAATCTCAAAGCCGGCCGCAAAAGCGGGGGAGAAGCGGAGAGACGTGCCGGGGCGAGCTCTCCGCGTACCCTCTCGCTTTCAGGTGCCCAACCTTCGACTCTCTGGCTGGGAGTTTCAAAGCAGCCGAGGGACGCGCAGGCACAATTCCTGCCTCGTTGCAAAAGTCTCAAGGAGTTCAGTCTCTCCAGATTAACAAAGAGAAGGTGATGAGGTGACTTCATCAAAGTCTTTAAATGCCTACCCAGAGAACAAAAGAAGTTGGTAATAGAGGGCTCTTCAGTCTAACAACAAAGGTGGAAAAAACCCAGTGGCTGGAAGCGGGAGACAAACGCAGACCAGACACCAGGTGCAGGCTTTGGAGCCAGGGTAATTAAACACGGGAATTTACCAAAAGGAGTCTTGGCACCCCAGTGGGGCATTTGGGTAAGAAATCTCCCCTGCTAAAGGAAAAGCAGGCCAGGGAACACCTCTAGTCCCTCTTACAGGAGATGGACAACCAGAGCCGTCGCTCCCCGGCTGCATAATTTATGGAAAAAGCTGTTCCTTGTAAAGCAAGGGGAGCTGACTCTCTAGATCCCCCGGGTAAATAAATCTGGGCACCTCTGTCCACATGGCTTCAAACGATGATGGAAGCCACGCTAAAAGCCGAGCTAGCCGGGCCAGGCCGAGGGCTGGAAGCGACCCCTGGTCCCGGAGCAATGAATCACCCCGGCAGCCCCTCCTGCCCCGCGGTTCCCCGGCCCCTGCGCCGAGCTGCCTGCAGAGATCCGCTCCTGCGATTTGTCGGCTCGGGGTCAAATCCCCCACCGCGGACAGATCCTGCGGGCGATGCCAGAAGTTAAGGGAGGCAGAAGGACGGTCCGAGACGGGAAGCCGCTGCCGCCCGGCTCCAGCCAGCATCTCGCCCAGCCCAGCCGCGTGTTTCTCGGTTTAACCGCCACCAGCGGTAAGGGAATACGCGCCCAATGTAGCTGCTCTCCTAGGCCAGGCTTCTGTGAGAACGGCAGGTATTTGCTTTTGCAGAGGAGGGGGGCCGTTTCCATCAGAGGGGACATGATAAGGGAACGACTGAAACAAAGAGGCTCCAGCAAAGGCTTGTAGAACATCTCTTATCACACAGACAAAAGGACAAACTGATTCATACCGGATTAGTGTCTAGAAGGGCAGTCAAACATTTAACCAGGGCTAATGACATTGAGCAATTTTTTTTTTTTTTTTTTAACCCAAAAGGAAAGAAATAAACTAGTCAGATAATGCCTTTAGGTGTAGCACAAAGAGAAGTAAACAGAGGCAAGACACCCGGGAAGGATTTGAGGCGCCTCGGACAGACTGTGAACGCTGGAGTACCTAACCAATGGGAAACAGGGGAGGGAAGAATTCCGCCGGGATTAGGAAATAAAAAGGTGTGTTTCAAGAACTGAAAGCGCGCCTACTTGCTGGGTCACCCGCTCATGCAAGAACGTGAATAAAAATGTGCCTCACAGAGGATTCTGCCTGAGCCTATTTCGTTCGCACCGGAACCGATTTCTCTCACTTCGCCGTTCGGGAGGCGGCTGGCGAGAGGAGCGAGCCCAGCCTGGCTCCCTTTGCATCAGTAATTTAACGGAGAGACGAAAAGCGACCCAGCCCACGGGAGGCAATTCCCCGAGGGAACCGTCACGGCGGCAGCGCCACACACCACCATCGCACCAGAATTTAAGAGCCGGATCCCACAGGCACCCAACGCACAGCCCAGTGCCCCAGGCAGACCCAGCACTTGCTCCGCCGGGGCCCGGCGCCGCCCCGTCTCCCCCGGGATTCCCGCAGGAGCCGGCGCTCAGGGCAAAAGCTGCCAGGGATAAACACAAACTCCTTTCTTCAAAGCATCAAGCGGCTTTTCCAGCCTGGGCTAAACCTCCGGCATCAATAGCCGCTAAACACATCATCATCCACACTTAAAAGAATCAACGGCAGCCTTCATTAGGGCACCCGGGCAGGGGCCGGGGCTTTGCTTTTGTGCTTTTCTGCTTTTAATGGGTTAGTTATGGCACTTCCAAAATGAATGAACTCCGAGCCCAAAGCCCCCAGCTCAATTGTCAGTTATTGCTGGCAGTTTATCAGCATTAACTGATTAGACTCAGGATGATGGATTCCCCTGCCTGCGACTGGTGCGCGGCGGAGGAAAAACCTCCTTTCCCTCGGTTTTCTCTGTCACCGAGCGGTAATTGCCATCTCTAATTCTCCCCAGCCGCTCCCCGCACCGCAACCTCCAGCAGCAGCTTTTGTTTTCATCCCCTCGCAATCACAGAGAAATAATAATAACAAAATAAAATTCAAATGAGAGGGAGGCTCACAGCCCCAGCAGAATTTAATTGATGATCATTACACTTTGGAATCTAAACACTTTTAATTTCATTGTGTTTCACCGAGATGAATTACGAAATTACGGTTGGCCAATTATAGGTCGTGCCTCTGCTTTGCGCGCCTTTCAGTTCCTCCCTCCCCTCCAAACACCCGGCTCTTCCCTTTGAGGGAGGAATCGGTAGAAAAGGGGAAATGCTGCCCTTTCTTTATCACCCCTGGAACATCTTCCGCCCACTGGGGAAAGGCAGAAGAGGGGAAGAACAGGAGGGCTGGGGAGTTTAATCGATTGGTTCCCAGCAGTAACTGCGGACTGGGGCTCCCGACAGCAGCCTCCACCCCCAGGGCGGCTGTGCTGGGGTTCACCCTGCTGTTTGGGGGCCACCCCGGGCAAGGAGCAGCCCAGGGATGGCAGCTCCAGCTTCTGCATCCCAGAGGATGGCCCTACAACAGGAATGGCAGACACCTGGGTCCGACCTTGCAGGAACCTTGCGAACAGCCTTTAAGGGGCTGTCACAGACAGATTTGGAGAATTGAGACCACCATTTAGGAGCAATGACACAAGAGCGCCATGTGCCCAGACCACGGGGCCACTGCCCTCCCCGGGGCCAAGACATCGGGGTCCGGGCACCCCGGCAGAGCTCGCCCAGCACCAGCCTCCCCCGCAGCCGGCTGACTCCAACCAGGCTGGGAACCCATTTGACACAGCCCAACAGATGTAAGGTACATCCTTCCTGTAATCTCACTAAGGAAACTTGAAGGGAGCCTGTTCCTCCGGGCTCTAATAAAGGTTTCATGCATTAAATTCCTCCTTGTTTTGTTTCATTTCATCTGCGAGGATTTTACTCTAAGTGGAGCTTCGCCTGCTAGGAAGGGGAGAGATTTAAAGCTGTTCACGATGCTACGCACTGACTCGCAAGTCTCTCCCACACTGTCTGGTCCACTTAGGAGTTTACATCTCCTTCTCCGGCACTGCCGGGGCTGGGTGAGCCCCAGCACGCCCAGTCCAGGAAGGATGCTGGCAGCCCAGCACACAGCAGCATCCACGGGGGAGCCCATCAAGCCGGGCAAACTCATCCCACACATCAGCAAAACGCTCCCCCCATCCCGTACCACCAAAAGCGTGGTGCGGTGGGACAGCTAACCCAGAAAATAAAAATAAATAGCGGTTGACAACCGCTGCAGCGCAACCAGCCTTTGATGGGGCTGGCAGCGAATGCGCCGCTGGAGCCGACGCAAACTTCTCTCCTCTGCCTTCCAGGAGGGGTTATTACAGAGCCGCCTTCCTCAATTTTTTTTTTTCCTAGGGCCGAGCGGGAAAATAAAGCCTTTTGCAAAACGCCACTTGAAGAAAAATACACCCCACCGCCAGAGCCTCACAAAATAAATAAATAAGTGAAAAGTGATAAATTTTGGCTGTCTTAAAAAGACAGGCCAGCATTGCTTATCAGCCACGATTTGACCAGATAGCTGCTTCAGAAAACAGACACTGGTCTTTTTGTAATAAATGAAAGCAATAAAGCCAAAGTGCCTCCTCTGAGCTATAATTAAGCACCGCAGCGCCGGCGGGGGCCGTTCCCCCAGCACAGGGCCTGCAGTGCGGGGAGCCCCCCGGGACGGGGTGCAGGGGGACTGGCGCCTCTCAGGCGCTGCCCCTCCTGGTCCCGGAGGATGCTGCTGTGCCGAGGCCAACCCAGGAAGCCATTGCCGCCTGCGAAAGCTGCTCCTGCCACCGCCCGAGGCCTCGGCGAAGAGCAGGAGGGAGCCCAGGGCCGCTCGCCTCCCCGATACACGGCCCCGGAGCTGCTTTTCCTTAAAGAGGTGTCTATTTAGCACAATTTCCATCACAGGCGGCTGCTTTGCATTTCTCCTGGCTTTATTAAAACTGATTTTCTATTTGCACTATACAAGCTGATCTGATTACATTTCCATTTCTCCTCTGAAGAGAAGGGTCTCGCTCTCCCAAGACAAAATGGAGATCGGGCTCGGCCCCCCCTCCCCGCCTCCTCTCAAGGGCTCTTCTGCCAGGGGACCGGGGATGAGGACCGGCTGCCAGAGCCAGAGCCGTGAGGAGCTCTGCTCTGCAGCATCCCGTATCCGTTTCCATGGGGACAGGGAGGCAGCGATTCCGCAGGCCCGATCCTGCTCTCGCCTGTATAAATATCAGCCGGGAGCCATGTCGGCAGAGGATTTGCCTTGCAGAGCGACCGTGAGCCCGGGCGGGAGCCTGCTGGCAGCCCTGCAGTAAGCCGTGGGATGGATGCCTTCCTCCAGCGCGGTCCCCTTTGGGCTGGCAGCAGGAGCATCTCCGCACCCATGGGCTTGCCCGCCCCGGGAAGCAGCTGGGCCACCACCAGCCTTCCTGCACACCGGCTTCTCCTCCCGGCTTCTTCCTGCTCTGCATCCTCACAGGATATCTTCTAAAGTCGCCCAAGGGGGCACACAGGCCTGGCACCAGTGGGCAAACACGCCCCTAAAGCAGGTGCTGATAAATAGGTCGGCAATCCATCCATCAGCAGGGCTCGCCCAGGCCGTCACGCAGCGCTACGGATTAAACGGAGTCGGCCAAACGCGCCGCTCCTCCCGGCTGCTGGCAAGAGGACGGGCCAGCGGCCAGGGCTGGGACAGGCGCATCCACGGCTGGGGACAGCCATCACGTCCCCGCGACTCCCAGCCCCCCTCACGGGGATTCTGTGATCCAAAAGCAATGAGAAGGTCTCATTTTGGATTTTTTTTTTTTTATATTTTGTCTTTAATTAGGAAGCATGCATTAACGTCCCTGTCCTCCACAAGGCTTGATAACTTCTCCCCATCTTCCCCTCTTGCTCCATCACCAGCCTTGTGGGAAACCGTCACCAGGAAGACGCTTTGAAGTACCAACTTTATTAAGATTGATTCCACCTGCCTCCAGTTTTGACAAGTCCAAAGCACACACACGGGGCCACGGGGAGATTTGGTAATAATTACCATCTTTAATTACTACTAAAACATCAATTGCTCTTGTTCAATTAGTATCACAGATCCAGGCATGGCGAATTCCGGAGCACAAAATAAGCTGAAAATTGATTTCTGAACACTTAATGCAGATCTGAAATTGCTAACCTGATAAGGGGCAATGGCAGAACGAGCTCACCGTCAGGGAGGGATCGCGTGCTGATGTAATTGCTTCGGCGGAAGATTAATAACTTGTATACTTACATCTTGTACATCAAGTAGGAGTTACTCATTAGGGGGGGCGCGAGGAAGGGGAGAACACGCTAACAAGGACAGAGGCAATTAGAGAAGAAGTCGCGGCAGAAGCGCTGGCGGCCCGTTGCCATACGAGCCGTGCCGTGGCAGCAGGGATGAGCCGTGGCTCCCCTGCCCGCCGGCGGGATGCCACCCCCACGGTACCGCACCCTGCGGACCTCCCCCCCGGCTCCCATGTTACTCCCCCAGCACAAGCATCTGCTTCCCAGAAAAGCGCTGAAAACCCCGGCAGGATCCGCGGTGAGAGCACCCAGTCGTCCCCCCCCCACGATTTCTTTTACTCTATAAAAGAGAGGGAACAGCACTCCCGCCGTTTTCCTGCTGGGAATTGCTGCTTCCCACAGATGCTCGCTACCTGAAGGCCAGCCAGGCAGCTCTCCGGAGCATGCCACGGCGCAATTAGAAATTAACATTTACACCAGAACATGTCAAAACTTCACTGGAGTATCGAGGATTCGCAAACGGCCAGCGTTTCCCTCCCAGCCATGAGGAGGCATCTCCTGCCCCAGCCGCGTGGAAGACGCCCGGCTCTAAGACACATCGCAGCCGCGTGTCCCCACACCCGTCCTCACCCCCAGCACAGCCAGTCCGCCCAGTAGCTTGGCCGAGCCTGAATTCCCAGCGAGGAAGAGAAGGGACCGGTTTCCTCACCTCCACCCCACCGCCCCGAGCACCTTGATGGAGGCAATTAATTGCCGTCACGACGGGCAGAGGCATTTGCATAATGAAGTGTGGAAGGGGCATTTGGCTCATGTATTTTTTTTTTTTTTACAAGGTTTCTCTTTAATTTTATTTCGCTTATGAAGGGCATGTCACTCAAAGCCAGCCGGTCATTTCTAAAAACATTTCAATTGTGCCTGCGCGAAGCTGTCTCCAGGCCTAAGTGGCTTCTCCGACCAGCCCCGAATACTAATGGCCACGGGAGCAGGACACGGGAGGGACGGAGCCCGTTGCCACTCCGCGGGCCAGCCAGGCTCCCGGCTGCTACTCTCACACGTCATTTCAAGTGGAAAAAAAATCTCTACCCTTCCACCTTGCAAGGGGCAGTTTTCTCCCTTTAGCCTCCTGAGCGCCATTTCTGCCACGGCGATACCAAGATTAACGGATCGGCTGCCCGCAAGAAGCCCACGGGCAGTGGGTTTCCGAAGAAAGCTTTAAGCGAAGGCCGCTTGTGGGCTCTTTATGCAATTTAGATACAGGCTGCCTTTGTTTTAAACAATGGGAAAATGAACCGAGCCAGCTTGGCCCCCTCCAGCCTGCCCCAGGTGTGCCCAACGCCCTGGCACACACCTGGGGAAGGTGACAAAACCCCACAGTGTCCCCAGGGCTGCCCTCTCCCACCGGGCACCCTCACCCTGCACCGAGACCCGCTGGGCTGCCGAGCAGGACCCGGCTGGGACCCAGCACGGAGCCAGCACAGCGTCTCTACCCAGCCGGTAGAGATCTAGATCTCTAGATGGTACCATCTCCACCCAGCTGTTCCTTTAGCAACAGAGCCCTGCAGCAGCCCATTTTGGGCAGTGTCACACACGGAGCGATGCGCCTCACCCCGAGAGAAGCAGCGATACATTTACTGGTGTAAAACAGGGATTTAACAAAGTTTGAGGGTAAATGTGACAGTGTTTCACGAGATTCCCCGGCAAGGCACACCGGGCTATTCCCTGCCCAGAGACAGTCAGACAAAACTGCCAGGGAGACCCTCCCGTTGAGTCACGGGGTTCGGAAAGGACCCCCTTGCTTTCCAAACTCCTTCTCGGAGAGGAGCCTAGGGGCGGCTGGATCCAGTCCTAGTCCCAGACTTGGGCAACGGTTTATGGCTAAAGGATGACACGTGCGCAACCGCCCCTTGCCGTCGCTTAGCTGAGATTTCAGCGTTCAGCACGCCCTTAGTCACTTACCGAGGGGCTGCTGCGGGAAGGAATCTCCGACTCTCGAGACGCAAACCTCCAGCGACGTCCCAGCTCCAGGGGAGGTCCTGGCGTGCAGCCGCCGCCGTGCGGGAGAGCGCAACGGGCTCTTGGGCTGGTCCCGGCTGGTGGGGGTGAGACGATGGAGTGTGGTCATATTTGCACGTTGCCCACAGCCCCAGCGTTGCTCAAGTTCACCCTCCGCTGTTGTGTTGTTCTCTGTCTCCCCAAGCCCTCGTTGAGGTGGGTGCAGCCAGCACGACTACCTGCACCCATGGGGACCACCATGGGGGGGTCATTGCATGGGGGGTTACGGGAGATGGAGGTCAGGCTGGTGCCTGGGGACAGGAGCACTCTGTCACAGGTAGGATGGGCCACAGTATTCCCAAAAACTACCTGTGACCCAGCGCCTCCCAGAACCAAAGACAAGGTTTTCTCTCTCCAAACCCTTGTGAGAAACGACAGGCAAGCGACTGGAAAGACACAAAGAGGGAGCAGCTGCCTGTTTCCTCGCCATGTTTTCTCCTCGCTTTCATCTGCTCTTCCTTCCATCTTCCCTCCCGCACCGCTTCACCTCCCACACCTCCCCGCAGCTTAAAAGGAGAAGCTCGGCTAAAGCGTTGAAAGCCAGAGATCCAGCGTGTGAGATCTGTGCCACGGGTGGCTGGAGAGAGCCTTCTCCTCACTCCCACACAACGCAGCCCTTCTTTTTCCTGCCACGCTCCACGCAAACCTCTCACAGCAGCCCTCCGCTGAAACTCTGAGGAAGTTTCACGGCACCGTGCTCCTCGCCAGCATCCCGAAGCAGCCCCCGCTGCGGGACGGCAGCGTGTGCCCGCGAGGGAGCGGAGACCCACGCATGGCTCCCCGCTGCTCCAGCCCTGACGCAGGCAACAGCCGGTGCAGCCCCACGGCATCAGAGGCTGTTTAAATGCACAGACACGGCACAGGATATTTCTCAACTTGGAACTCACACTTCGCAGCACGAAGAACAGCAGCCCAGGCTCAGGGCCCCACTTCCCCGCTGCAAAAAGACACATTTTTCTCTTTCTACAGAACCCCCGTGTGCTGGGACGCAACTTGCCTGAGGTTTCCACGGCCTCGGAGCATCTCCTCCTATTGCCGGCAGCTGCACAAGCCAGTCCCGCCTGGCCCAGGTCCTGCAGCCCTGAGCTGGGAGGGGGCCACCTCTATTTGAAGGCTCTTGATTTGCCCAATTACCCCGCAGCAGCCCTGGGTGCTAACGAGCAGAACGGGCTCAGGTGGGCAGCAGGGCTGGACCTCACCTGAGGGCTTCCCCCGCCGCCCCCCTTGCAGGCGAGAGGCTTGAACCCGCACGCACAGGAGAGAGGGCTCCGAACTAATTAGCACGTGCACAGCCACTCATCACTATTATTGCTGTGACATTATTAATTTCCCCACCTCTCATCTGCAGCTTTTCACTTGCTTCATTCCGACCCGTTTTAGCACTGGGAGATGGAAATTAAACCCAAGCATTTATCCCGGAGTCACGCAGCCCGTTCCCTCCTCCTCCCCCTCCATCGCACCCGGTCCCCGTGTGCCAGGGGCTCCCAGTGCTCCCAGTCCGGGTCGGAGCTGGCAGAGCACACGCACAGCCACTCATTACTGTTATTACTCTGGTTCTGGCTCACCTCCACAAATCGGGGCTCTGGTTTGCCCCCGTAAATCGGGGTTTTGCTAACAGCAGCAGCGCGGCGTGGGGCAGCATCCCCGTCCTCCCCACGGAGCCGGCGCGCGCACCAGCGTGCACGAGGCAGCAGCCAAGCAGGGAAAAGGGATACAGCAGCTGAGATATATTTGTTGGGAGTCATTAGCTACTCTCTGCGATCTATCTATTACCATAAACTTAAGCTTCCATATTCTTTCATTTTAAATGAATTTTCACATCGTATTTCCAAATGAGCTCTGCCTCCAGTCAGCTCCCATTTATCTAATAATGCTATGCAAATATTTTGTTATATTTCAATGAAATATGTCGAAAACTATTACCCAGCGCATTATCTCAGCATCAGCAGGGAGGCTCCGGTCCCTGCCACCGGCAGCCTGTCACTCATCCTGCCCCGAGCCCAGGGAGGATGAGGAGCCCCCACCCCGCTGCCACCCGGTGTGAAGGTCACCCGAGGCTGGCAGCGCTGTCCCGGGGTGGCGGGGGGGTCGCAGAGGGGGGCAAACCGCCGGCAGTGCCGTTAAGCAGGACTGAGACGTGCCGGAGGGGGCTGCTCTCCCGGCTGTGCCCGAGCTCCCACGGCTCCATGGGGCGGCAACAGCCCCCTCGGACCCGACCCACGGCGTATTGCCCGGGCTGGTGTTGCTGGGCAAGAAGGGACATCGAAATGGCACCCTGGGGTGTGTGGCCGCTCAGTGGGAACGGCATTGCCAGCCCCCCCCTTAGCCAGGGGCTCACCTGCAGTAGCCCCCCTTTGCTTCGGCCGCAGCGGGAAGCGCGGCAGAGGCCCGCCTGACCCCCTTTCCTTCGCGCCACCCCTCCTCACGCGGGTCCTACCAGCCAGGACAGCTTCGTGGACAGGGATCGACGTATGGATTCCAGACCCTACGCGCGCTCGCTAAGCTCCACCAGCCTCCCTGGCCCCCGGACCCCCCGCTCCCCCCGCAGCAGTGCTGTCTGGGGACTAACTCCCACCGGCACGTGCCCAAGCGGCTTTTCGCGCCGCAGAGGCCCGCAGCCGCGCCAGGACGGCTTCTCGCGATCCGGGTGCCCGGCACAGAAGCAGAGGCGGCTCCTCGGGGGGCACATGGTGCCGCTGCCCCCCGGCCCCCGCTGCTGCGCTCCCCACGCCGGGTGAGCGCTGCTCACGGGGACTGCCTCCATCTCCGTCCGCAGGGAAGGAGGAACCCTGCCCGGCTTGGAGCCTTCTCCTCGTTCCTCCCACAGGAGCCCTCTCCGCAGGGGCCGCGGGGCTCCGGCCGTCGGGCTCTCAGCCGGGGTGGACCGCGTTTTATTCGGTAGCCCCCGCGCTGGGCTGGGATGGCAATTTGCTTTTTCCCTTCCTGCCCCAAGTAGCGATTTGTGAGAGCGGGGCATGGTCCGGGAGCAACGCGCTTGTCTCTCGCAAGCCACAGGGCTGAGAGACCGCAGTGAATGACCTGCCTTTGACTTCCAGCAGGCACGGCTGCGGTACCGGTGCGGTGTGGCCTCGGCTCTCCTCCCTCCCCTCCACTCGCTATTGCCAAAGGACACCATGTGTCATCCCGCCCCCAGCCCCCTCTCCCGATCTCAGAACCTGGTTTTATCGATCTATTTTTTTTTTTTTAAAAGCACTTTTGTAATTTTAATTGGTATTCTGCAAACTCGGAGCCTTCCCTAAGGAGCTAGGATGTTTGTCTTCAAAAAGCCTTTTTTTCCTCTTCCCGACAAATTTTCGAAAGTACACATTTTTTAAGGCACAAATTCGCCTGGCACAGATGAATGAGCTGCCATGTGCCCCCACGCCCCCCGCCCGCAGCCCAGGCTGCGTCCCCCGGGTCCCAGGGGGAGAGGGGAAGCAGCGGGGCGATGCGGCATCCCTGCCAGCAGTGACCCCCCCGCCCCGCGGAGCGGGGTGCGGGCCCCAGCCCCGCCGCTGCCCGGCGAGCGGCCGCAGCATCGCCCCGCTCACGCCGCCCTGCACTGCCACCGAATCAAATAACCGCAACTCCCTTTTTATTTTCCATCTGACAGTAACGTATTGCAAACGCAGCCGGTTTTGACATCCTAATATTCCGGCTGGTATCCCTTGGGATAAACACGTCATCTGTTATCTGAGCAAGCGATTTGTACCGGGACAGTGGGGAGCGGGCAAATGGAGCAGACGGAGTGTCTCACGGGGGCTGCCAAGGGCTGGGCAGCAACCTGTCCTCACCCTGCCAGGGAAGGACGTCCCTGTGCCCCCAGCGTGGGGTTAAACACCTTTTATCGCCGGCGCCGCAGGTTGCATCCTTGCCAGGGTGAAGAGGGCAAGGCTGAGACGCCGGCGGGTGCAGGCGCGGTGATCGGCAGGGTGATGGCACGGCTCCGGCTCTTCTCCTGCCTCCAGCTCTGCCTGGCTGCCTTTTATCCGCCAGGGGAAGTGGCCGGCACGTTCGGGGTGCCCATGCAGAGCCCCGCGACGGCGAGCCCACGCCGTGCGCCCCCGCATCGCCTCGTCCGGCCGGCCGCCCGAGGGACCGCGCTTCTGTTTCACGGGGCTCAGTGCCGGCAGCGTGGCCGTCTCATCAACACGGCAACAGAGCGCCTGTCACCAGGCTCATTTTGCTAGGCGGGATCTCAAATGGCTAATTTCCTTTTAGTAATGAGTAAATTAGTGGAGTCTCTGATATGTTTTTGAGGCACTTCTACTAATAAAAGGCGGAGCGATAGCTAAATGCGTTGTGAAGCCTTGTGACCCCTGGCGTCAGAGACGCGGGAAAACGATGGGCACAGGAGCTGGGAACGCAGCGGTATCCCTCTGCCGGCTCCGACAGAGCCTGCTCGGAGCGGGGAGCCTCCAGGAGAGGATGGCTCGTAACCTGCACCATCCCAGGCGGCACCCGAGGACACGCAGCGGCATTGCCTTGCGTTATCTGTAAGGACGAGCTCAGCCCACCTGTCCCCCTCACCATCCCCGGGAAAAGGATGGAGGCGCCGAGTTTAAGGAATAAAAGTGGCGGAGCTTCACCAGCAATCCCTTGAGCAAGCAAGATGCGACAGTGGCTGGTGGCTGAGAGCAGAGCAGATGCAGGCTTTCTTCTTTCTCTTCCCAACACCGCTCTCCTGCTCTTGCTCCGCAGAGAAAATTGATTGCTGGATGTTATTTAATCAAAGGCAGGAGCCCATTCCCGACTATCCGCCCTCCCGCCACATCTGGGAGCTGAGCTCCCATCGACTCAAATCCAGGTCTCCCTGCGGTGGGGATGGACCCTCCCCGCTCCGGCTCCCACACGCCCCGGACCACCCGCACCCCCGGCCCCGCTCCCCCATCCTGCTGGGCAACGCCAGGCACAACGAGGCCTGGCTCCGTCAGCTCCGCACAAAACGGCTTTTCTTACAAAAAGGGCGGCCCGCTCGGCGTGATGGATGGAGATGTGGCGGCCGGGAAGGGCAGGAGCCGCGGGGCAGCAGCGGGACTGGGCTGCTGCTGGGGGACCCAGCAGGGACATGGAATATGGGTGGGCAAAGGGGTCCGCAGGCAGCTTAACCCGCACCGCCCCCGGGGAGAGAGGCGGCGTGGAGCACACCAGCCCCGTGTTTCCCGCTTCGCTCTCTTCATCAGCTTCTTGCTCCTCCTTTTCCCTGACTGGGAAGGAGGAGATCCGTCACCGCGGCTGCTCCCAAGCCACAGCTCCCAGCCAGGCCGGGCTGTGGCAGGCAGATGGGGGCTCGCCCCAGCCCTGTCGCCAGGACGGTGCTCCGGGAGCATCCCGGAGCTGCACGGCATCCTCAGCCCGGCTCCTCGCGGGGGACACCCCGGCTGAGACCGCGACCTGGGCCTTGAACCCAACCACGGATCCTCCCAGCCCTCGCCCTTCCCAACCCGCCGCTCGGTTCGGGGAGGGGGGCGTTCACAAGCTGCTTCACGTTAAAATCTGTGAGGTAGGAAGCGAGAGGCTCGGTGCCCATGAATATTCTGGAGGAGGAGATGGATTAGTGTCTGAGACGCATCTGAAGGGATTTGCGAGGGAATTATTTATGGTGGTAACAAGTAAGCACTCATTTAGCTTATATTATACATTATACAAACAAGGCGTCGAGCTCTGGAAGTTAAGGCAGTAATGCCACTCTAAATTAAATTCATCAGTGCCTTAATTAACATCTATATTTAGTTCTTAATTAAGGGGAGTGGAGCTGGGGGGTTAGACGCTGCGCGGGGAGCGATCCTGTGCAGCTCGATGGGTTGGGGGAGCCGCTTCCAGGGAAGTTTGGGAGGAAAAAGTGAACTTGGCAACAACGGGAAGAGGGAAGCAGCCGGGGCCACGGCTTTCTTCTCCTGTCCCCCCGCCCTGAACCCGCACCCACTTAATCGGTGGCTACAGCGCGCGGCTTTGATCCCAGAAACCAAACCCCCGTCTGATGGGTGACTTGATGTTATGCTAATCCGGGTTGATTGAGCTGAGATAATGACGCTTCATCCAGGTTTCCTGGGAGTTTGGAATAAATATTGATGCACAGCTGTCCCCCCGCTCAGGTACGTCGGGTGGAGAGCTCTTCCCCAGCTCCGGGCTTGTCCTGAGCCCGCGGACTGGCTGGGACCAGGACCGGTGGAGGGCAGGGGACACTGGTGGCCCTCCCAGTGTGGGAATCAAATCCAAGCTCCCTCCGAGTGCCAGGCCAGGGGCTCACTGTGCTGCCACCGTCTCCGAAGGGGCACGGCACCCGGCCGTGGGACCCTGCCCGCCGTGAAAAACCTTCCTGGGGAGGTTTGGCGGGGCCTCTCCGGCCCGGAATGCTGCAGCAGCGGCGTGGGAGCCTCTGCTCCGTGCCCCCAGGGCTGGCAGGGGATGAGGGGTGGCGGCAGCCGGGACCCCCCGGCAAGGGGCCGCCTGAGCCAACTCGGGGGCGAAAGGGATGCGAGAAAACAAGCTAATCAAATTATACATTCCTAAGAAGCATTTATAAGCCGTGTGCGTTCTTTAATCTTAATTAGAAATCTTAGCAGCTCCTGCCGACTCTGTAATCAACGTCTGAGCGCGGCTGACCCCCACCGCGCTAACCTTGAGAGCCTTGAGCGGGTATTTGGTGAGGGAGCTGGGGAGAGAGCCGGCTGCGCCGCGCGCCTTGTGGCGGGGAAGCCCGGGGGCACGGAGCCCCACATCGGAGCCCAGCGCCGGGGCGATGACGGGTGTTACGGCTGCGCTCTAATTAAACAGCCTGCGCTGACAATTCCAGGAGCCCCTAATAATCTCCCTCGTTTGGCTCCATAACATCCCTATTTGCAAATAAACATGATTTCCTTGCGCTCCCCGCGAGGGCAGGTGGCAGGGAGGTGCTGCCAGCTCGGGGGGCAGCGCCGGCATCGGGAAAATCGTCCCTGATGGAGATTCCTGGCGGCGGCAGGGCAGGAGGCGGCGGTGCAGGAGAAGCCCTTCCCGGTGCTGGGATGAAGCCGCAAGAGCGTCCCATCCCTGGGGACAGACCCCGTAGTGTGCGGGGGGGTGCCGTCCTCGCCGGCCTGGCACAGAGGAGCTCCCACTGGAAGAAAACAATCCAATGTGAGCCAAGAGCCCGTGGTCCTCGGGGAATCGCTGCCCCGTGAGCGCGACACGCTGTACGCAGGCCCTCTGCAAACACCGCCGGCTGCGGAATTATTAACGGGCAGCCTTCGCCGCCTCCTCATTAGCGCCGAGGACAAACAGAAAGCTGTTTGCCTACCGCCGATTCCAGCTCCGGCTAAGCAAATTTGGAGAGGGATGGGCAAACAGGGAGCGGGCTGCCCGGCCAGACCCAGGCTGCGCAGGGCGCCGGGCTCGGCCGCGTCCCCCCGCCGCGAAGCAGAGCGTTACGGGGCGCTTCATCTTCTCCCGCTAAGCCGATGCAAAGGACGCATTTGGCGGGGGGCAGGAGGAGCTGCAGAGCCCCCCACCCCGGTCGGCACCTGCAGAGCTGCCGGGGGCAGGAAGGAAAGCCCCCCCGCCTCCCCCCAGCAGCCGGGGGCCGGTTGTCACCGGCACTCGGGGATTTTTGGATGCTCTCCAGGGTTTCGTGCTCTGCCAGCCCCTCCCCGCCGAGAGCTGCGCGCTTCCCAGCCCACCCCCTGCGCAGCGTGTGTCTGTGTGTGTATAAATATATATATGCAACAGGCACTTTATGGTAAACATAAACAAACACAAGGCTGCTCTGTGTTTTGGAAGCAGAAGGAGCGCTTTCTGCCCCCCTGGGCTTGGCCAGACGGGGCGGGAGCACGAGCCGGGGCGAGGGGCAGCCGAGGTGCGCTGGCCACCGCCGCTGGGGACTGGTTTCACTGGGAGAACCCGCTGGGAAGGGCTGGTCCGAGCCCGCGCCGTGGCAGCTCTGCCGGGCCCTGCCTGCCGCCTGGGTTCCCACATTGGGTTTCAAGCTCGGGAGTAAAGAAAGCGGTAATAAACGCGAGAGCCACCATCCCGGGCGTCACTCCCGTAATTTGCAGTTGTTTAATAACCTCCTCGTGGCTTTAAGCGAGGCAGCCAAAAATCCTTCCCTCCGAGGGGAAAACGACGGGGCGCTGCATCCTGGGTACCGCCATGCATAACTGCTAATAAGCAATGAAGATGGAGTTTTAGCAATAATTAAAGCTACCAACGGCGGATTCCCACGTCCTCAGCGTTAATGACCGCAGCCGCCCTGCGCAGCAAAGGAGGGGAGCGATGCCCGCGCCATCGGCGTGCCCACTGCTGCCCGAAGCATCGCCGAAAAAAACCCACTCACCATGGGCAGCGGCACCCCTTTTATTTTATTTTATTTTATTTTATTTTATTTTATTTTATTTTCCTTTCTCTTTTTTCTTTTCTTTTCTTTTCTTTTCTTTTCTTTTCTTTTCTTTTCTTTTCTTTTCTTTTCTTTTCTTTTCCCTTTCCTTTCCTTTCCTTTCCTTTCCTTTCCTTTCCTTTCCTTTCCTTTCCTTTCCTTTCCTTTCCTTTCCTTTCCTTTCCTTTCCTTTCCTTTCCTTTCCTTTCCTTTCCTTTCCTTTCCTTTCCTTTCCTTTCCTTTCCTTTCCTTTCCTTTCCTTTCCTTTCCTTTCCTTTCCTTTCCTTTCCTTTCTTTTCCTTATTTCATTTCATTTTATTTCATTAAGGACCTTGAAACCAACAAGACCCCACCGGTGTAACCTGTTCCATCAATCGGCTCTGTTAGAAGCTCACGGATTAATTAAGGAGGAGCGGCGCAGCACCCGCCTCCCGGCACAGCACCCTCCTCCCTGCTCTCTGCAGCGTGCCCCGGTGCTCGGGTGCCAGCGGGAGACCCCCGCGGAGGTGCCACATGGGTCCCTGTGCCCCCCACCCCGCCCAAGGCAGGAGGGACAGGCGGCGTGATTTGTTGGCATCATCGCTTCTGGTCACGAAAAGAAATAAATAAATAAGGGGGGAGTAAAATCCCTGTGAACATGAGTAATGGCCCAGGAATGAGCAACCCGAGATAAAACTGAATAATAACATGTCAAAAACTACACGATGTGGGTTTTTATTCCCCAGCGGAGTTTCCTTCCTGCTAATCCATCACTGTAGAAGATGCAAGATTACCGCTTTCAGGAAAAACTCTGGGAGATAAATGTGAGTAAATTAGGGTTTATTATATTATTTAGGACGATATAATTCCAAACATTCCTTTATTAAATTACTTATGCCCTTGGCGGTGGCTCGGCTGGGCAGCCGCCCTCCCCGGTAGCATCCCCCCGTGGCGGGTGGCCGCGGCGGTGGGCGAGGAGGGGACAGCAGCGGTGACAGCCTCGGCTGAGCCACGGTGTCCCGTCAGCGGGAACGCCAGCCTGGATGGATTCGCGGGGTCCCCATCGTCCCCCCCGGCCCTGCAGCCCCTCGAGGGGTGACATCCCCCGGGCCATCGGTGCGGGGGGAGCTCCCCCGCTGCCGCACAAACGAGCCCCGTCCCGCTCCCCTCCCCGCCGGCGCTTCAACAAGGTGTCGGGCGCTTTCCCGCAAATTGCAGCAAAATCACAGTCACGTCAATGATGAAAGGCTCGTCCTCCTGAGGGAGGGCTGGCAGGAGCCAGCCGTCCTGCTGAAAGACAAATGTACCCTGTATTTAAATCCAGCGGCAGAGATGCTCGCCGCTGTACGGCCCTTCTGTTAGCGCGCAGCAGAGCCCGGCGGATAGGTCAGCGCTGTCAGAAAAATGAAAGGAGACGCGGGGCCGGGACAAGCAAAGCAGGTAGGGAAAGGTGAACTTTGTCATGGCGGGGAAAAGCAGCCGCTGACAGAAATTTAGCGTGCCTAATGAGCAGCCCTGCGCATCCATGGCAGGCCTGACATCTCTGTTTTCCCAAGGAAGGAGCAGACGGGACAGCTGTGCATCCCACGGGAGTTGGGCAGTGCCCGGGAGCCCACGGCGGGGCAGCCGGGCTCCGTCTCGCCCTGGGCATCCATCACCATTGCCAGCCGGCTTCCCAAGCCCGGCGCCACCAGCGGTACCGTGCGAAGCTCTGCCCGCTGCTGGGAGCAGAGCTGGCAGCAAGGCATGGAGAAACCCTGCCCGGGCGAGGAGACGGAGCAAGCGCCCATGAGATCACCGCTCTGTCCACACGGCTGTCCCCCGGGCACCCGGCATCAGCCCTGCCACCGCCGAGGATGGTACCCGCTGCCAGCGCCCGCCAGCATCATCCCCGGAGCCGCGGTCCCCCGCCGAGAGCAGCCTCATCCTGCCTGCGTCAGGCTGCGCCGCGAAGGCGGCAGCCACGGCGTCCCTTCTCGTTAGCTGTCCCCGGCCCCACGCGGCCGGCTAACTAGACCGGAGCTGACAGGGGAGGATTACCCGCTCCCAGGAAGCCGGCGTGATTGTGTTTACTCCAAAACCTGGGCCGATTTAGTTGTCGGTGCGCATCATTAATCTTCTTCTACAATCCCTTCCCCATCTGCTCCCACTTTTTAATGAACTGCCACTTGCCACACTCAATAAAATCAGAGCTTCGCAAGGATCGCAGCGAGAGGGGGAAGCGAGAGGCGACGCGGGGAGGGAGGGGACGGCGATAAAGATCCACACTTTGCTTTGGGAAGATGCTGCCTCATCTACATGGGCAAATGAATGGCAGCATCCAGCCCTGAGACGCTTTTGGCTGCCTTGCTCCCGAGCAAGTTACTAATAACCACATCAGGCCGCGCCGAACGCGAGCCTTACAAGGCAAAATGTCAGCCCAAGTTTGATCCCAGCTACGCTGTTTTACACAATTATTTTCAGCGCGTGAATACTGCAGGCGGCACCGAGACTGTAGTTTTCCAGCTTGCTGGCAGCTCTGGGGATTCATCCGATATCAGGCTATTACCTTCTGATTACTTTCCTTGGCAGCCAACCCGTTTGGAGCTGGCAAATAAACAATAGGGAAGAGTGTGATGGGGAGCTTAGCTTTCAAATTACACTTTTCAATCATTTGTCACACCAAAGGTATAATGAGTGTTTAATACAAAACTCAAAAGACTGTGGGGCTGGGGGGGGCCGCCCTTTGCTTGCGTGGAGGACCCTGAGTTTGGGTAGGGCTCGGAAACTTCCTCTCCATTGCTCCGGCTTTCTGTTTGGAATCGTGGCCAGCCCAACCCGGCAGGACCTGCTGGAAAAACCCCATGCCCACGATCCGCGCTGGGATGACCGACAGGGAAAAGAGCCAAAAACCCACCCGGGCATCACCCGGGCTGGGGCGGGTCATGGAGGGTGCCATCCCAACACGCCTCCAGGGACATCCCCGTCCCCGGCACTGGGGAGGGCCGGTGTGGGACGCAGAGCCACCCGCCCGCACTAATCCTCCAGCATTTGTTGCCTTAATGTTACTCGTGATCAGACTATCTCATGTTAATGTGGATCTAATGTAGGAATCCGTACGAGCTCCAGAGTCATTTGGTATTAATTAAACGCCGCCGTTATATTACTGGGATTGCTTTCTGTTTATTGCTCTCTGCAATTAGCAGATGAGACCTGCTCTGCAGCTGCGCTGCCTCCCCGCGCAGAACCTCCGAGCCCAGCACCCGGTGATGGCGACGGGGGCCAGCAGCCCCCCCAAACCGCCTCTTGCCCCCAGCAAAGTTTCGTGCCGCAGCCTCGGAGGAGAAGATGCTTTGGGAGGCAGAAGGATGCTGCCTCGGCCCCGGCGTCCTCCCCCAAGGTGTTTCGGTCCTGTCTTGTTATTGAAGCTCGCGGTCCCTCTGCCCACATGTCAGACGAGAGAGAAGAATAGAAATCGCTCCGTAAAGTTCACAACCCGTCACTCCGGCTTTCAGAAATACAAGCAAAAATGGCAACGCAGTAGGGGGAAAATCCATTTCTTTCGAGATGATCTTTCCCTGGAACATGTCCTGTTGATTTGCAGTCAGGGAAAGGCGAGTGTGTTTGTCTGAGATAGGGGAATCAGATCTGTCTAAACTCTCCTCTACTCCAAGCTCCCCCCTTCAAAAGAGCTTTTTTTAAAAAAAAAAGAAATGCCTCGAGAGAGAAAGCTCTCCTGTTGGAAGCGCTTTCCTCGGTGACCGTGCCCCCTGAGGACCTTCTGCCCTTCTCCTGCGCCAGCGGCGCCGGGGGGACGGAGCCGGCGTTACCCCCGGGAGCGGAGCCGGGACCAGACTTCTCCCGGCGTGGGGGGGTTTGGGCTGGACGCTGCGATCCCCAAAGTCGCTCGGGCCGTGCTCGGGCCCGCGGTGACCTGCCGCGTCCTGCTGGTGCCCGGGTGGAGCTCCTTTATTTGTGAAGGGATAAAAGGACTTTGGAGGGACGGCTCAGGCTCCCGCAGCTCCCGGGGGACCGACGCAGCGGCCAGCCCCGCAGCCAAGCCCGCCCGGCGCTCCCTCGGCCCCTTCCAGCATCCTCCCTGCAGGGAGAGGGCGGCCGGAGCCCCCCCGCCCCCCGGGGCTGCGCTGGGACCCGCGCCCCGCTCCTCGCCCGCAGCGGGGCCGGTGGCTGTCACCGGGGGGGGGTGACAGAATGGCGGAACGGGGCGGGTTGCAAGGGGCATTAAAGACCACCTCGTTCCAACGCCCTGCCCCGGGCTGGGACCCCTTCCACTCGATGCGACGGCGGGGCGCCGGGCCTCTTATTAGAGCCAATTAATAATTGCGGCGACCTGCGAGCCGGCCACCGCCTGGGGACGCGGGGCCCTGCGCCGGTGCAGCACTGCCATCTCCCGTCCACGCCGCCGTGGGGACAGCCCGGGGCTCGCCCGCCCGGGGCAGCCCCCCCTTTGCGAGGGGGTCCCTCTGCCGCCAGCTCCCGCAGCCCGGGCTCTGCCGCTCCCGCGTCCCTCCCGCCCCTCACCGCCGCCCCCGCCCCGGCAGCATCCCCGGGTCCGGCATCCCCCGGGTCCCACGCGGGACCCCTCCGGCGTGGGAGGTTGTGCGGGGCTACCGGCCCCCCGGCACCAGCCGGGGTCTGCGTGGCCAGTGCTGGTCCCCGCAGGAAGCCACCGGTGTCCCACCGGGCACGGAAAGGGGAAATCGCAGCGCAGCTCTCAATTAGCAAAACAAACTGGAGAAAAATAAACTTCATCAAAAAGAAAGGGAAAAAAACCAATACAGGGAGTGTGACCTATAAACATCTGCTCATGTTCCCCTCCAGTTATCGCAGAGAGAGAAGCCAAAGTCATTTCAGGCTTCTCATACATCTGGGCAGGGTTTTCAGGTTTGTTTTCCTTCTTTCCCACCACCGCCCATCACTTTTCAGGCTGTAACGTCTCAAAGGCCCCACGGAACGGATTAGGGCGTTAAATCTGCCCGTTGTTATTTGCAGGTAATGCCCCTAAATCCTTGCCGTGAGGGGCAATGCAGCGGGGAGGTCTGGTGGGTCCCCGAGCCCTGTCCTAGCACAGGGAAGCATCCTGGTGGGGGAGCTGCGCGGCTCCCTGCCCTCCCAGCCACCAGCCCAGCCCCAGGGATTGCCAGCCAACGAAAAACACGGCATCTTCACGCGTGCTGTCCCGCGGCCCCTCGTTCCTCACCAGGATGAGCAGCTCCTCGCTTTGCTTCCCCGAAGGCGGCCCTTCGGCAGACCCCTGCTCCCCACGGGAACCCACGCCGCCTCGGGGGCAGCAGCTCGGGGTCTCCCCAGGGACCCCCCCACCCTGCTGGGGTGCCCCAGGGTGGTCGTGGCTGCTCAGCCGGGAGTTACAGGGGGGTCATTGGGGGGGAGGCCGCTGCAAGGCCCTGCCTTGCCTTTAGCCAGGTGCAAGGGATGCTCTCCGAAGGCAGGATGCGGCTGCCAGCCCGTCCCCAGGAAGGTGTGGGGGAACTGGGTAGAACTGGGAAAGGCAGCAAAGAACAAAACCCAAACGGTGCGTACAGAGCTGGGAAATCTCAGGAGAGGCGAGGAGAGGGAAGCAGTTTGTGTAACCTTGGAGACGGAGACAAGGATCCCGAAGCGGAGGGAGCGCAGCGCCCGGAGCACCAGGGATGGGCGGCACCACAGAGGGCTCGGGGCAGGGGGGGGTCTGAGCCCCTTCCCAAAGGCCCCCCTCGACAAGGGAGAGCCGGGCAGAGGGAACGCAGCCCCCGGGGGTCTGGAGGAGCGGGACGCGGCGCTGCAGAGCAGCCGTTGGGCGGAGGGGGAGCGGGAGGGTTAGGCAGATGAGATAGCGGAAGAAGAAAGAAGTGACGTGGGAGAATAAAGGGAGCGAAGCGGAGAAGCGACGTTGATGCAGGAGAAAAGAGAAAAGATCGGATATGAAATACGAGAGAGCAAGGACAAAAGCTGTAAAGAGGCTGCACCGGCGCTCCAGCCGCCACGACACAGCCAGAATTGTCTGTCTTGTGAAGCGCTATGTCTGTTTTGATAAATCCCAACCACCGTCG
The DNA here is from genome assembly GCA_008658365.1 of Alca torda. Taxonomy (NCBI): domain Eukaryota; kingdom Metazoa; phylum Chordata; class Aves; order Charadriiformes; family Alcidae; genus Alca; species Alca torda. The sequence continues at coordinate 7,430,641 of CM018093.1, read as the reverse complement.
CACGCCATTCCCCCAGAGCAAGCCGCGTCTGCCCTTCCCTCAGAACTTGGGCTGACTTTTTCTTTTCTTACTTTCCACCTACCCCATCCCTGCTCTTTGTTTTGCACAAACCCCTTTGCGCGAAACTCCGGATTCTGCCCTGCCTGGCCCCAAACGCGGCGAGGGAGAGGGACGCACGCCGCTCCCAGCCGCCGCCGGAGCGAGCCCCGGGATGGAGGAGGCTGGAAAGCAGCAGATGCCTGGTGAGATACATCCATCGCGTCTGGGAGAGGTCCGCGCTCCTCTGAACTCACCTGGGGTAGAGATATTTAAAAACAATGTTTAAAAAGATAAAGCCAGTGAGTTCTGGAGCCCCTTGGGTGCGAAGGGGGGCTGCGCTGGCCTGGGCCGGGTGAGGCCGCGCAGCAGAGCGGCACCATTCCTGCCTCCCCCAGCAGCGACCCTGAGGCAGAGCGGGGAGAAAAACCTACCCATGGCGTGGGCAGGGCTGGGAACCAGCTCCAGGTGCGGTGCCACCTCCCGCCCGGTGTCCGGGAGCGGGTTTGGGGACAGCCGTGTCCCCTCCGCAGCTCCGGAGGGAGAGGGGGCGCAGGGAGCCGCTTCCCCACCGGCCCCACCACGCCACGCTCTGCAAGGGACAACTCGGTTAATGCAGGGCATCAAAGAGCCCGCAATTAGCTCTTGATCTTAATTACACACATTACTGATGAGCTCATCAACTTAATCTAATTAGTCTGCAGAGCTCAATTGCCTGTCCCTTTTTCTTAAATAACGTGCTATGTAAGCCTATTATCCCTTTTGATGAAACCTGTTCGCTTACACGATTTGTCAGGCGGGCACAGCACCGGCCGCCTGGCACGGCCAGCGCTGCCACCTGCCCCCACGGCACCGGCACCCGTCACCGCCACCCCCGCGTCCCCCCTGGCCCCGGGGATGGGGGCCGGTGCTTGCCCCGGGGGCTGCTGCGCTGGGCCACCTGGGCTGGCCAGCCCCCTTCCCCGCCCGTCGCGAGGCTCGGGAAATGCCATCGGCAGCTGGCGGCGGCCGTCACACCCCAGGGTCCCCAAGGGGTCCCCAAGGAGCCCCCGGTGCCGCAGCCATCGCCTCCCACCCCGAGCCGGCGCTTCCAGGAACCTGCCCTCGCCCTCTCCCCGAGCAGGAATCAATGAAATCCCCTAAAAGCTCATAACTCGGAGGTAATTATAAGAAGCATCAATTACCCAGCGATGTGGGTTTCATGAATTCAATTAATTTGCATAGTGATCGATTCAGGCGGGTCCTCTCCGGGTCCCTGGAGGAAGTCAGGACATTGTTCTGCGCGCTATTGATTTTACAATGCAAAACCAAGGCGCGCTCTCCTCTTATTCAGAGCTGCTCATTCAGCCATATTAACTTTCAGATCATTTATTTTTGTATGTCTTTCAACTCTGTTTGTTGCTATCACAGAAATGCAGAGTATTACATTGTAGAGAATAATTGAATCGATACAGTCATGGTACTCTGGGTCTCCCAGGCTCGCAGGAGCACGAGCTGGCAGGAGCCCGCGCGCAGCCTGAGAGGGGTTTTTTGTGGGTTTTTTTTTTAACCTTTCCAGCTATTAAAACGCTCATCTGGCTACATATTAACCTGCCGCACCGCGCGGCTGTTATTGTTTCGCCCACACCGGCATGGGAGATGCCGGCGCTGCCATGAAGAGGCTGGTTGGCTTTCTCCGAGCATCCTTGCATCCCTCGGCGGGGATGCTGCTGCCCGGTGGCGGGGCGCCGTGTCGGCGTGGGGACCCGGACAGCCCTCCTCGCCCCCAGCCCTCCCCACCTCCCCAAACCCCTCCTCGCCCCCCAGCCCCCTCCTCGCCTCCCCAAACCCCTCCTCGCCCCCCAGCCCTCCTTCCCCTCTCCATCCCTCTCGGTTGCAGGTGGCCACAGGCAAATAAGGGACCGGGCGAGAGGAAGAAGCCCCTTCAAATGATGAAGCCACCGCACAAAGGAAGAATCCTCCTTCAGGTTGAAACGGCTCTGAAAGGAGAGGGTTTTTTAATTCCGCTTCCCCTCCCACTGGGATATTAGACAGCTAAATAGCGGCGCGCCTGTTTCCTTCTGATAACCGGTTCGCAACGAGCACCCTAATTGTCCCCGGCCCCTCTCCGCCATCGTACAGAGCAGGTCATTTACTGCCCGGCACACACAGCTAAACACAAATCCATTTTCCAAGGGAAATTTCTATTCTTATCTGGGCTCTGCAAGAGGGTTGCGAGCGGCCCCTGTTAATTGAAGCTCTGATGTTTGTTGGAGGAGGCCTCTAATCAGCTCCGCCAAGGGCTGAGACGCTGCGCCGGGCAGCGCCGGGCTCGGCGGCCGTGCCGGGATGGCTGCGCCGGGAAGGGCATCCAACGGAAGAACCCACGGCACAGAGAAACACCGTCTCGGCCATGGAGGGGTTGAGCCGAGGTGCCCCGGGGCACCCAGCCCTCAGCGCCGGGCTGGTGGCCAGGGCACGCGCCGACCTGCAGCGCCGAGCGCCCGCCTGCGCTTCCCAAGGGTAAAGCGGCTTTTCAAGCGCTTTGGCTCCTCTTCTGCAATATCCTCCAGCAAATCAAGCATCCCCTTCTTGGGATGCTTTCAATCTGGTTTATGTTGATTTTAATTAAAGAATTTGAAACTGAACAAACGGTTCGTAGCAGGTGGCCACACAAGTGTGAAATAAGCAAACTGTTTTATCTGCCACAAACTCCACCAGTAAATTCCTTCAAATTAATCCCAGCCTCTGAAAGGCCGCTGACTCGGACCGAAACGCCGTGCAGTTTGGGCTCTGCCGTTCTCCAAATATTTGCCTTCATCCTGGCCCCAGGAGCAGGCGCGGCGGGGAGCTGGGATGTACGGTGGCTCCGGCTCCAGCACCAGCAGGAAGATCGCACCCTGGATTTGGGAGCAGCTCCTGGAGCCCGGCTGCACCCCGTAATGCCACCGGCATCAAGGCAAAGAGGAACCCATCCTCATCCTCATCCTCATCCTCATCCTCTCCAGGGCAGCGCGTCCTGCCCGAGCTGCCCCCGGCTCCGCTGCAGGACCGTCCTCCGCAGCCGTGACCTTGATGGCGCAGAGGCAGCCAAGGGCCTCGGCCCAGGTAATGGGCCCTGCGTAGCGATGGCCCCCCCGGGGAAGGCAGAAGTGAAGCACAGAGGCCCACAAGCTTTTCTTCCTGCAAGGCTGCGCCGGAGATAGCTAGGGGAGCGAAAAAAAACCAAACCAGAAGGGAGAAGAAAGGCACGGACGTGCTCCTCTTCGTCTCACACTCCTGCCCTCTGTCAGGAGCATCATCAGCGTCTTCAGGAGATCACGTTTTCCCATCTGGGAACATCACCTCCCTCCCTGGCTGAAGGCGGAGAGGAGCCGCCGGCTCAGGAGGTGTCTTGGGTCCCGTTCCCCGGCCTGGGGCGCGCTGGTGCCCTCACACTGTGCCCACACACTCCCCGGTGCCCGGGACCCCCTGCAGCGGGACACACCGGTCCCTGCGAGCACCATCACCGGCTGGCAAACAGCCCTGCCGCCGGGAAGCAGCCGTTTGCGTCTCTCCTCCTCGCCGCTCCGAGCACCGCCGGGGCTGGGGCTTTAATATTACTCCCTCTGGCTCCCTCTCTGCCACCCCAGCTCTTTGTCCCACCGCCGTTGCGGGGAAGGAGGCCACGCCAGCAGCAGGTCTCGCGGCAGCGCGCGGGGTATCGTTCCCTCGGCTCGGCGGAGGGACCACGCTCCTGCCCGGCATCCCCACCCTGGTTTCCATGGCAGTGGCGAGTGCTGCTGCCTGCTGCTGCCTGCTCCTGCCATGCATCCAGGCAGCACGAGGCCCTCTGCTCCCCTTCCCCGCCCGGGGGGGCTTTGGGGTGCGCATCACTCCACGTCCCCTGCGCTGCTGCCCCGCCAGCCCCGCCGAAGGGGAGCGGGCAGAGGTGGGACCGCTCGCCCGGGCACCGCGGGATGCAGCTCTCGCCCCATCCCGGCCACGGAGCCGCCGAGCGGGAGGCTCTCGGCTCCAACCCGGCTCCTTTCAGCAGGAGACACAACTGTCCGTCAGCTCCTTTTCTCCCTGCGATGTTCAGAGCGTGTTTAACATCCCATCTCTCCTGTTCGCCCTCCCTGGTGACCCGGCGCGGGGAAATCAGAGCAGCGCTGCCGGTCAGCCCGCGCCAGCCGAGCTGCCCGGATAATTACAAGATGTTCCGCTTTCCTGGGATTACCGTCGGTGCTTCTTCTCAATAAATATGGATGCACAGCTGCTGCTAAAGAGAATCAACAAAAATAAAGCGGGGCAGGCTGCGCGCCCCGTGCGCTTCCCTCCCCGCGTGCGGTCCCAGCGCTGCCTCTGGCCCGGATCCAGGCAGGTTGGAGGCAGGGAGGGGGCGGATCTGGATTTTTCTCTCAGAACACCAGGCTCAGGTGTCTGCGAAAACACAAAACAACGCTAACAAATGCCTTGGGAAGGACACGGGATTTAATAGGAAATCGGGCAGCGCTGCCTCTCCTGCAGCCTCGCCCCGAAGCCGGGAAGGGGCGTCGAGATGAAACACCTCCAACACCTTCCGCGTCGCACCAGCACCGGAGTTCCTCATCCCAACAGTTCCTCCTGGCCTTTAAAGGCAACGATATGCTCTTCTCCTTGTATTAATCTCCTAATCGCTAAATTAATTTCCATCTCAGTTACAGCACATTCAGACTCTATTAGTAAATCATGTCCTAGCTGCTTAGCAACTTTTGTTGTAAGATTCCTATTAGATCGCGTTTCAAACCGGCGGAGATGGAACAGCTATTATCTTAATAAGTTAAACATTAAAGGCGCTTCGGCGGAGACGGGGAGCGCTCCCGCTGCCGGCGGCCCCGCGCGTGCACACCCGTGGGACGGCGGGGACCCCCGTGCCTCCCGCCTCGGGGGGAGCCCACCCCGCGCCCCCGGCGTCCCCGGGGCCTGCGGCGTGCCGCCGCGCACGCCTCTCCTCCCTCCTGAAGCCCGGGCAGAGCCGCTCCCCCGCTGGGCTTCATTTCAGAGTCCGGGGCTGTCATTACGGAGAGGAAAAAGGGCAGCGTACGTGCCCACCCAGCCGGGGCGGGGAGGCTGGGCTGGCGACCGCCGGCTGCAGATTGCCTCCGCCACCCGGCCCTCTTCCCCCCGCGCCGCGCCGCGCCGCACGCCCACTCCTCCGGCTCATCGGCGTGAAATTTAATTTGCAGCAATCAGCTGGAGGTGAGGCGGGCGCCGAATTAGCTCGACGTGGTGCTCTCGCCTCCTCCCAGGCACCCCCTCCCCGGCTGGCAGGCAGTGGAGGCACGCAGCCCCCCTGCCCCGCCGATGCCCGGCCCCATCCCACCCCGGCCGGGGGGGATCACCCCAGCTGGGACGTCGGAGCGGTACGAAGCCATCGCCGTGCTCCTCCCGTCTGGTTACACGAGCGACGCAGAGGGTGAGTTATGGCGTGGCTGGATGCACACATATTCTGATAAGGAAGAATAATAACTTGTCAAAGATATATATGATATGTGTTTTCTTTCCAGACAGAATATATATTGGGATAATTCATCAACTCGCCTGGCACTGGCCAGAAGAGAGAGAGAAGAGAAGAGAGAAGGAATCGCAATAAAAAGGAGCCAAAGCGGAAAGACCCCTTGGCATTGAGTCCCATGCCCGGCAGGGACCCCTGGCCGGCTCCTTCTCCCCGAGCCCGCAGCCGGCCGCGAGCGGAGCCCCAGGAAGGGTAAATTGGGGGATGCTGGCCGGCAGAGCGGCATTTTGCAGCGGCGGGGCTGCCGAGCGGGCAGAGGCTTTAGCAGCAAGCCGACGTGTTTATCCAAAGAGGCCGCCCGAGATAACAGCGGCTTTACCGTACCAAGCCCTAAATCCAGCTGACGCGCGACGGCAGAGCAGAGCGGTGTTCCCTCCGGCCAGAGGGGGAAAGGGAGCTCCTGCCGAGCCGCCGTCACCCCCTGCCGATGCCCACCCCGGCCTCCCGCACCCCAGAAGCCACTCTCTGCTGCAAACCATGCTGCCCCCCCCAGCATCTGCTCGATGGGCTGCTGCTCCGGCAAACGCAGGCTCCATCCATCGGCAATTCCCTGCTCGCCGCCTCCTCGCCGGTCCCCGGCAGCCAGACGGTGCAGCCACCGAGCGCGCGCCCACGAAGTCGGCCAGATTTCCCTCCCGTGAGCCGGGGGATTAGAAATAAAGCTCCTCGCCAATTAATTAGCAATTACTTTGTTTGAAAGATAAACGCGCCGGTAAATAAAAGTCATTGCCAGGCGGAGTGGCGCCGAGCGGGCGCGGGGGGAGAGCGGAGGCTGCGTCCCCGGCCGGGGGAGAAGGGCTGTCCCCTCCCCGCAGTGACCCCCCTCCATCCCTCTTCGCCAACAGAGGGTCCCCGGTTGCCCCATGGCCCCCGTGACGGTGTCAGCGAGCCGGCGTGCAGGGCTACTGCGGCTCCACGACCACCGCGGTGTGCCGGAGCCAGCCCCCGCGGCACGGCGGGGCTGAAAGCTGGCACATCCCGATCCGGCAAACCCAGGGACCTCAGGGAGCAACGGGAGGGGTTTGTAGAGCGATTTGTCAACTGACAAGCAAAAACGTATTACCAATTTAGGCCTGTGATTTGCCTGCAACTTTTTAATCCTTGAGATGTTGTTGAATAGATTAAAGTGTCGGCTTTGATCCATGCGTTTGGATGGAAACATAAATATTGCCGGCGCTTATCCTCCAGCGCCCGGCGTGCCAAGGGCTGCTGCCCGGCCATGCCCTCCCCACCGCCCTGCTTCCGCAGGGACCTTTTCCCACCCGCTCTCCTTCGGCAGCCCCTCCTGGGGCTCCTCCTCGTCCCCGGGATTGACGGCCGCTCGCACGGTCGCGCTGGCACGGGAGGCGGCGGCTGCGGAGCACGAGCAGCAGGAGCAGGATTTGGTGGTAATCCCGTCTCTCCTCCCTGCACGCTCGGCTGATCACGCCAGCCTCCTGCGCTGCCGGGGCGCGAGTGGGCCTCACGCCTCCCAGGCCGGCTGTCGGAGCAACTCCTGCTGGCACGGAGCCGGCGAGAGGGGCTACGGAGCGGGCAGAGGCTTCCCCTCCGCTCTCCGGGGCTGCATCCCCGCTCCCATCCCTCCCTCCTGCAGCCCTGGCACAGGCAGCCATCACCCCGGGGTGACTCTTCCACTTCCAGGTCCTTCTCCACATCTTTGCCCTTTTCCTGGGAAAACACCTCACTCCGGCTGCGGCCATGGCACTAGGAAGCCCCTATTTTCATTTTCCCGCGGGAGCAGGCAGGGGTGAGCAGCGGGATGAAGGTCCCGGGCAGCACCGCGGCGGAGAAGGCCCACGGCAAACAGCCTGCAGCAGCGGAGGGGCAGGCGGCGCTCCGACAACAGCCGCCGAAGCGTCGCGTTGGCGGGGTGAGGTGCGGAATTACGCCGACGTTTTGTTTCGGGGAAATTTGGGTGGACGCGCCAAGGTTTTAACGCTGGTCTGAAAGCGCGGGCTGGGCTGTTTGCACCGCTCAGGTGGAGACTCCATCAGCAAATGGACGTACCTGGGATGCGGGATGCACGTCCCAGGCGCAGGATGTGCCACCAGGACCGGGACGGGGACCAGGACCATTCCCACGTGCGGCACCACCACCCGCAGCCAGGCGGGACGCGGCCCCGCACGGTGCCGCGGTGGCGCCAGCCAAGCACCTGCTCCCGCAACAATAAGCAGAGATCAATGTTCTGGCTAATTTTATGATGCAGAAAAACGCAGCATAATTCAATTTTCAGCAAGGGAAACAAATGAATCTCCGCTTGCTCCCCTCTCGTTTTTTCCCCCCTCCTTCCCACCCTCATTTGATACCGCTCCATGTGGCAACATCAAACGATCTCAGAATATTTTAGCTCCTGTAAAATATTTATATTAGAACACAAGGAAGGAAATTGGTCGCTTCCAAGCCATGTAAACATATGCCTTCTAACAGCTGGATCCCTGGCAGCGCTCGCCAGGCGAGGAAGCGGCTGCCGCGCTCCCAGGTATTTAAAACACTTGGCGGCGGAGCGTCGCCGCGGAAGGGCAGGGGAGGACCAGCGTCTCCAGCACCGGGTGACGCAGAGATGCTCCAGCGCCGCCGGATCCGCTGCCGCCGGAGCACCGCACGCCCCGCCGACGGCGGCTGCCTTTGCCCCGGGCAAAGGGTGGGCAAAGGGGGTGTGCTGAAGCCCCCAGAAGAGCGGGGGGAGCGCGAGGGCCTGCCCTCCGCCCCGGCGAAGCAGTGCCGCCTCCAGCCGGCTAGAGATTAATTGGGGACCGCCATTAAAATGTCACCAAGAAAATTATTAAGTTAAGGTAAACCACTTCCCCGCGTCAAAAGCGAAGGCAATCAGTCCCAAGCATGTCCCCCTAGGAAATTATGTGGAGTAATTAATCAAAAAGCTAATGAGAAATGTGTTTTCTTTCCCAGCCTAACACCACATCATATTCTTATTAGCCAAGGTTATTACAATAGTAATCATGCATGCTCCGAGTTCAAATTGGGTTTTTTTGCTCCACTGCCGCCAATTTAGAAAGCCATTAATGGAAAAGATAAACCCCGATACACAAAGCAGCCCTTTGTGTGGATGCACCTGCCGCGCCGTAATCGCCGCACGCGACCTGCACCCTGCCAACGTATGCCCCCCGTCACCCCATTACGGGCCACCGCGACGGGCGCCGCGGGAACCGCTCCCCCAGCGGCGCAACGCAGGCGGCCGCCGGCTGCTCGCCCCTTCCGCCCGTGTCGTCGGGATGCCCGGGATCGGAGTTGTTCCATAAATCCAGCTGCGAGCGGGTAATTTGCTCGATACGATGGGTTCCCCCTCCCCAGCTGCCAATCTTTCTGGCCCTAAAGTGCACAGTCAGCAGCCCGGCGAAGGGAAAACATCTCTGTTTGATATTCAGCATTAAATAATTCAGCCCCCTACAGAGAGAGCGGGGAGAAGAATGAGCCTGACAAAAAACATAAAGATTCCCTGTGCCGTGTTAAAACTGCATTGACCCGATTAGCTCGCTGGAAGGATGCTGAGCCGCGCCGGAGCGGCGCGGGGAAACCCGCTCTCGCAGTGCCAGCCCGGCGGAGGGGACGGCGGTGGGGCCAGCGAAGCTCTCCAGCGCGCCGGACCCCCTTCTCATTCCATGTTTTCTTGCAAAAATCTGCTTTTCTTGCCTACGCGTATGCGGCGCAGTGGAGGTCTTGCTGCAACAGCGCATTCCCTTGTCCAGGAGCCTTCTCATCTCGCACCTTCCCTCCGCAGCTCCGCTGGCCGCCTCCCTGGGGGCTTCGTCTGGAGGAGCCGAGGGGCTGGAACCCCCCTCCATCCATCCATCCATCCATCCCTCCCTCCCTCCATCCATCCCTCCATCCCGCCCCAGGGGACCGCGCTGGCGATGCCGGCAGATGCTCTGCCCCGAGCAGCCCAGCTCCCCGTCTCCCCGCAGAGCCTGCGCCGCTGCCTCGCAGCCGGTGCGCTCTCTCCAGGATGTTTGGCAGCTCCGGCTTTGATGTGGGGATTAATGAGAACTGCCACTGCTGGAGCAAAGCCTTCAGAAGCCCAAAGGCAGGGCCTGGGGCAAGACTGGAGGGGACGATGCTCTCCGCGTGCTCCCTTTGATTGCTCCGTGCTCGGCTTTGCCTGCCGGCAGCGGGGCGAGACGGCAGCTTGGCGGGATGGCGGCAGAGAAAGGCGGGATGCCTGGCTTCAGCGGGGACCATGGCCTTGCCGGGAGCCCTGGCTGGTCCTGCTGGCCACCACCACCGGGGCTGGCTTCACAAAGGCACCCTGGCACGTCAGCCCAGGCAAACACTGACATCCCGGCGAGGGGCAGGAGTCGGGGCGCTGCGGGAGCCCCGGCTGGAGCCACACAATGCTGCTTCCGCGCTGCCGGCCGGCTCCCTGCTCCTCGCCGCCCCACTGGAGAAGGTGGTGGATGCTCACCTGCAGCAGCACCGGCTGACGGAGGGATGCGGTGTCCCCATGTCCTCGGCCCGGGGACCTCGTGGCGCCTGAGCGGGGCTGGGTTCGGCCAACATCCCGGCCCTGCGCGCTCGCTCGCGCTGCACAGCGCTGGCCGGCTCCGCTGGCGGGGCAGCCGAGCGCACCTGGAGGGAAAACAACAACATCGTCATCAAAATGCCCCAAAGGGGAGCCCACGCAATATCATCAACTCCCTCCTAACCCTCTACCTGCCCAACCCGTGGGTGTAATGCCCCCCCGGCGCCTCGGCACAGCCCGGGGCCAGGGCTCCGCTCTCCTCGCGCTGAGGAGCTCGCGGCGTGAGCAGCGGCCCAGAGCCTCCGATCCCCCCCTGCGGTGGGGGTCCCTTCTGCCAGCACCCCTCCACGGGGCTCTCCGCAGCCCCTGTCCCCAGCAGAAAGGGGTCCCCCGGGGACCGCAGCGGGGTGGGAGCCCCTGCGCCCACCGCCCAAAGCGCTGGCAGCGCGTAGGCAGCGGGTGGGCAAAGCCCCCGGTGCCCACCAGGGCCCCCTCCACATTAAGCCCTTTAAGAAGAAATCTATTAGCCAGTGATTACATGCGGGCTGGAACACCGCAGTTTTATTACGGCTATAAAGCACTCCACGTTATAACCTGTAAATTCTGCTGTAGGGTGTTTACCGTTGGAACAACACCTGATTTACACCGTTGCACCCGCCTGGCCCCGGGGGGACGCAGGCAGAGGGTCCTGCCACACGCTGCCCTTGGCCACCGCTGCCACCGTCCCTCCGATCAGCCACCGGGACGTGGCCGCGGGCTCCGCAGCACCCCGGGATTACAGCCCGGCAGCCCAGGTGGGGGTCCCGACGCCGCGGGCAGCGGGGAGGGGGTAAGGCGGACCCCGACCGGAGCCGGAGCGGCTCTGGCTCCCCGCAGGCGATGCTGGAAGGTCCTCATTCCTCCAGCCTGCGATCCCCGGCCACAAAGCCTCGGCCTGGCCGCCGAGGGGACCAGGCGGACGCCGGAGGACGAGTCCTCGGTCCCCGTCCCCATCCCCACCTTCTCGGCTTGAACGGGAGCCCAGGCTGGCGGCGCTGGCTCGGCCGATGAAGTTGTAACTTCTGAAGTCGCTCCAGAATGAATATGGATGCACATCTGCCTCCACTTAGGTGTAACGAATTGCTGGAGATTGCGTTAAATCATCCCGAAACCGTGTCCGGCGCCGACATCCCAACTGCCCTGGGCACGGAGCGGCTGTGGCCCGGAGCTGCCAGGGGCGGGGGGGATTCAGCACCTGGAAGAAAGAAGTGCTGCAAACTTGTCATTTTTCATCGGGATTGTGCAGATAAAGCCCTCCACGGCCACCGCCTCCTGGAGGCAGGGGCACAGGGCTGCCCCGAGCCCCTTCTCCGGGCAGGGGGACACGGCCTTGGCCCCGGGGGCGGCAGAGGGACTTGGGGCAGCGCAGGGAAACTGAGGCACGGGAAACTTCCCATGCCCAAACCAGGGGCGTGATTACTCGGCGCCTTGCCCTAACGGCCAGATAACGCATCTAAAACGTGTTTATTTCCATCCAGGCTGCTTTTTAATTTGATTATTTATCTCCCGTTTAGCCTTTGACAGATCAAAGGCTCGGCGGAGGGGAAGCGGAGCTGGGCTGCGCATGAAAATGAGCCTCGATACATAATTAATTAACATAAAACAGTTTCATTAGGAGATGGCGTTAACACGGCTGTTTGTCTTAAAAGTTTAAGCTGCGGAAAGAGCGGAGGGGAAAGGCGTCTCCCCGCCGGAGCCCCCGTCCCCGGGGAGCACGGCCCTGCGCCCCTCAGCGCGTGCGATGTCTCCCACCCTCGATTATTAATCTGTTTTTAATTCTATTAAGAGATGGCCAGGAGAAAGAGTATCAATTTTAGATTAACAAGGTTATTAGCACTTAATTATGTGAGGTGTCTTTGTAATTGAAAAGGAGAAGAGGAAGCGCCATAAATATCCCCAGCCCCCGAGCTCCCGGGGGCTTGCGGGTGGCTCTTTATTCGCGAGGCTGTGCAACCATAAATATTAAATATCTGCTGGAAAAAAAATTACAAGGCAGAGAGAGGATGCCCTCTGGATATTCCGGCGCCGAATGTTCTTGCATTTACAAATATTCATTAACTGGGAGCTGCAAAGTTATTTCCACCAAGACTCGGCGAACGAGCAAGAGAGAGAGAGAGAGAGAGGTTATTTAAAAAAATAGAGTCTAGAGTAAATATTATTAGTAATTTTTATCTCTGCGTGTCCCTAATTATGGAATAATTAGGGAAAGCGCACGTATGCATACACAATCACTAACCTGCCGGTCCCGGGGATTTCGGTTCCCGGTCCCGCTGCCGGCTGCGGGATGGAGCCGCCGGGTGGAACGTTTCTCCCAGGACCCCCCCGGCGCCCCCCGCTCCGAGCCCGGGACAGGTTACGCAGCCACCGGGCTCCGCCGAGCATCCGCGACTCCGAGCTGCTGCCGGTTAGAGAAAAATTAAAATGAAAAAATCCCGCGCTCTTTTTAATTAAAAAATAATAGGAGATCGCAGCGGGAAGCCCGTACAACAACCCATCGCCTGCCAGAAGCCGCTTTGCCGGAGCTATTAAAAAAACCCCACCCCAAACCAAGCGGGAGCTGGGTAGTGAGGAGAAGCCACGTTCACCCTCCCCGGGACAGACACGGGCTGGGCGAGTGCTGGCCAAACCCGGTAGCCCTTCGCCGTCCTCATCTGCCGGCGGCCCCTCCGGCCAGCCCCCAGCCACCGGCACGGCCCCCCACCCGCGGGCAGGCGGTGTCACACACCGGGAATTAAGTTCTTAATCTTAACTAAACACATTACCGATGAGCTCATCAACAAAAATCTAATTATTATGTGTGAGGCCAAGCTTAATTGCTTGTCCTTGACATGAATAATGCACCACGTAAGCCTATTAGCCAGTGTAAGCCTATTATTATTATTATCGTGCTCACTGTCAAAAGTATAAAAGTAAAACAGTCGAACGGGGGGGGGGGAAATAATGTTGTGCAATTAGCAGCAAAATGCCAGACAAATAAGCTCATTAATTGTTCGAGGGAGCAAGCTCCGCCAGTCGTTAGCCAGTGCCCGGCTCGGGGGTGGTCAGGGGCGAAGCCTGGTCCTGCCTGCGCCGGGCACCGGGAGGGACAGACGGACGCCGGGAGGGAGCATGTGGCAGCCCCGGCACCACGGTCCCTCCAAAAAGGACGGAACCAGCTCCCAGAGCACCTTCTCCGCCCGGTAACGGCGTCCAAAGCCGGGCGCTGGACTCCAAGTCGAAGCCGCAGCGCCCACGCAGCATCCCTCGGGAAGCAGGCAGCATCCCTCGGGAAGCGGGCACCGGCCCTCGACCTCCCCCCAGCCACCGCCCAGCCCCTTGGCGTCGTTTGCTAATTAAATCCCACTAATGAGAAAATCAGGATGCAGGAGCTGGCTGAGCAACGCCGCCTCCTGCGCACACACTCCTCCCGGACTTATCACTAGTCACAGGATGTTTACAATAATTTTTAATTTGCGCAATTATTAATCATTTTTTCTATCTGCCTAATTTGCATAATAATTACTCTGCTCGGTGTTTGCCATGACTGTGAATGACAGTGTTTTAAATTAAATTAAGATTTTAATATTCATTTTTTTGGGGGTTAAAGCTAATCAAAGGTGCCGCTCGGCGCCAAGGCCGGGGCTGCTGCCCTGCCAGAACCACTAATAGAGAGATCCGCTTCCCGCTGTCATTCCCGCTTATCTCCATCACCCCCCTCATCCCAGAGGGGGATTTCCCAACCGCGCTGCTGCCGGAGCCGCTCAGACACAGCCAGGTGTGGGACAGGAGAGCCGCGGGGCTGGGGGACGCCGACCACGGGCATCCCCGCTCCCCGGCCAGCAGACGCGCCGAACGGGGACGGGCTTCCAATGGGACGTCCCGTTTTCTGCCCCTCCACATCCCGCGCTGCCGTGGCGGAGCGGCAGCCCGGGAGCGGCGCTGGAAGCGAACACGCCACGAACCAGGTCCCGGCCTCCTTCATAAGCGACGCAGGCAGCGCTGCTCTGTATTTAGAAACCCCTCCCCGGCTAACGCTGCTCCCGGCGTCGCGGCACACGGGCTCGATCCATCCAGCTCTCGCGATCCCTCCGAAGCCGCCAGCGCCATTTCGGATCCCGCGTTTTATTAGTCTGTCTGCGTCCAGATCAGCCAGCCTAATCTTCGCCCATTTGCACCGAGGCAACAACACAGAAGGACGCGTATTAAAATGTTGTAATTGCATCGCCTGAGCTCTCCCAGCCTCTGTTACTTTGCACAGGTACGCTCTACCAAGAAAATATCTGGTAATAAAGGAATAATTGCCAACATTAATACGTATTGCATAAATTCAGTACTGTGATGAACACCGATATGAGGTCCCGCCAGCAGTAATAAGCATATGTACCTCTATTGAAAACCTTAAAACTCCAGACTTCAAAGTAAGTGGCAAGAGCGGAAGCGTACGCTGTTTTTGGGTACTGAAGTAACGTTGTGCTTAGCACCGGCGTTAAAACGGTTTTCCCTCCCCAGGCAGCAGCGTATACTCCCAACCATGGCGCAAGGCAGCCAGCGGCCGCCTTCTGTCGCTCTGCCAGAGCCGCACGCCCTCGCCCAGGCAGGGTGGACAGGAGGTACGAGCAGCAAACCAGGGCGACAGCTCTCCCCGGGAAAGGGAATTCAGTAATTCCACAGGATTTCTTTTTTTTTTTTTTCTTTTTTTTTTTTTTTAACATCTCCAGAAGCGCTCAGTTAAGTGAGCGCGAAAACGAGCGTGTGTCACACGTAACTCCACTCTTCCAGGCTGCAGCCGCCTCAAGTTACAGGGGAAAAAAAATCAAATAGGACGTTGGTGATAGAAGGGGAAAGTACAACTGGAAAACAGGCGCGACTGCAGAGCGGGCTGTCAACGGGCCGCAGCAAGCGGCGCCCAGCCCTCCCCGCCGCCTCTCAGCACTGCCTGCTGCCCCCACACCGCTCTCCTGCCCGACAGGGCCCACGTGAGCCAAGCCTTCCCGACACCGCCTCTGAGCCCACAGAAGGAGCGAGACCGGCGCGGGGTGCTTCCCTTCAGTTTGGCTAGTGAAGCAAAACATCGCAGCTCCCACAGGATCTGCAAACGATGGCGGGTTCTCCGTTCCTTCTCCCAGCCTCAGCCTCTGGCCGCGAGCAGCAGTCCACGCTTCACGCACCCGCGAGCGGCGGCGGCAGAGCACCTCTCCCCAAAGCACGTGGTGAAGTTTAACCCAGTACCCGACAAACACGGGGGGCACTGTCAGCGCGGCTAGGGGCCGGCGAGCTCCCGCTTGTAGCCTGGGTAGTTACCAACAGGCTTTGAAAAAGGCGTAGCAAAGCACAATTTGTTTGGCAGAGGCGACCGCAGGCGGCGATGGCCGCAGCAGGCGTGATATCCCTCCCTTTTACCGGCAGGCTGACAATCATTCACCCTCTTTCTCCCTGCCGCGGAAAGAACACCACCACACAAAAATCAAGTAAAAAAGAAAGCTGTTATTTACAGGTGTACACAGCTTCCCGGACTGCTAGAAACATAACGCAGTGAATAAAAAAGGAAGTCCCAAGACTCTCCCACTCCAGAGAAGACTTTGGCCTTACACTTCTCGCCCACAGCCCTCCTCGTGCTCGAGAATCAGCGCGAAGAGCGATGCTGAGGACTGGCCCCTGACCACCACTGAAGGCAAGGCATCTCCATGGCAACTGCCGGCTGCATTTCATACACGCTCCCTGGGACGTCAAGGAGAACAACTGTATTTATTTCCACAAGTGCTTGCTCGCAAGCAGGGATTAAGGGAAGCTCTCTGCCTGGCCTCCAGCTCCAAGCCCGACAAATGTGACCACAAGAGAGGGGTTATGCTCCGCGCTGAAGCGAGCCCCCAGGCAGCGGCGCGAGGCAAGCAGCGAGCTCTCAGCATCGCTGTCTGGGGGGAAGCCTGGGGGGACCCACCTGCCCAGCCACCCTTAGCTACGCTGAAACATCCGTCAGGGGAAGCAATTTAAACACCCTCCGTGTGTTTATTTCCACAAGAAACTGACCCCCAAGGAGTTGCAGGGGCTGCTGGAGATTTTGCTGCCAAATACAGCGCTGCAGGTTGGTCTCTCAGCCTCTTGTAAGAGAGAGCCGGAGCGACACGGAGCCAGCAGCCTCCTGCTCAGCCCGGGCGAGGAGAAGCTGAGCTTTACCAGCCTCGCCGCAAGTCGGGGGCTCCATGAACTAGAGGGCACAGTGACTATACAAACTCTATGGAAGCCCTCTGGGCGCGCTAGGAAGGACACAGGGACACCAGCCCACGGGCAAGTCAGCTCACAGTACTGAGCAGTTTTAGGGGACTGTCGTTCTCTGGAAGAACTCGAACACAAGGAAAACGGCAACTGAGTTCCGGAACAGACCGACCTACTGGATGAGGCCGACTGTCCAGCGACCAAGAGTTCAACATACTTTTACCGTGAAGAAAAACCTGAGATTTAGGACACCTGAAGACTTGTGAACCGCCCTCAGAGGACAAAGCATTTGGCATAAAGCAATTACGCATACAGCTAAACGGACCAGAGACCAGTGTCTGCAGCACCTTACGGGGGAGCGCCGGAGAGCCGAGGTGCTCCTGCAGGCAGCTCTCCTCCACGCTCAGCCGCTGCGCTGCTCCCAGCGGCACCGCCGCAGTTCTCTGTGCTCGGCCTCTCTGCCTGACAGAAAAACCCTCTGTCGGCAGCTTTCCTCTAAATTCAGCCTTGCCTCTCAGAAGACGGTCCACTGGGATGCCGAATGCCGAGGACAGGGCTTGGTCCAGGCGGAGCGAGCCGTTCCTCACAGCTCTGGCAGTGGCGGCAGGTGAACCTCCGCAGCGTCGCTTCAGGAGCGCTGCTCTGCGTGGTGCTTTTGCCTACATGTCCTCAACGCTCCACTTGTATGCGAGCTCCTGAACTGCCTTCTTGTTGGCTATCCTGGCAAAGCGCTGCTGCTCGAATCCGTTGGACCTGCAAAGCAATACCGAGAAGACCACGGGCTGCTGCACAGAAGCTTTTCTGAAGCAATGAAACTTCTTAGAGGCATTGCCAGTTTTCCACTACTTTTACTCTGGCTCAGTTCCCACCTCGATCCGAGGTTAGCAACAGTCAGCATCTCTGAAGCTGTTCACACTCTTTCTGGGAGCACCAGCCTTGCTCCCTTCTGTCCCAGACAAGCACGTCCTCATCACCCATCACACTCAACCTTACTGTTGCCGATTATTTAATTCATTGGATAACTGGGAATATTTACACCGTGAACTCTTTGAAGAGAAGACTTATTTATCTTTACTATAACTCTCACACACCGCTGTATCAGGAACTCATACCTGTCCACACCATCCCAGCGATGTCCGGGCCATATATTGAATCTGTTGAGTGGAGGTGCCGGTCCATTGTACCTAGGTTTTTCTAGAAACAGAAAGAGCAACACAGCCGTTTACTACCTCAGCGCAATCACGCGGTCACACCGTCGCCAGCCTCAGAGGCACCCACAGGAACAGTGCACAGGCTGCTTAACAGCCAACCACAGCTCACAGAGGAAACTTCCAAAGATGCGCTCAAGCAAACTGGCGTCGGTTCATTTTTTTAGCTCGCTGGATACTGCTCTCCAAGCTACCAGAAAATAGCAACTATTACTGCTAACAAGGCAGTAATAGCAAATAACGCTACTTCACGAACTCCAGAGCAGCAGCGCTTTAGGATTAGGCCACCTGTTTTAACAGCAGCTGCATTTCTACACCGCGAGGGCCTTAAACCATGCACTGGTGCAACTCAACGTCCAAACCTTTCTTTTCTTTGTTCTCTTTGGCCTTCCTCTTCTTGATGAATTCAGCCATGGGGTCTCCCTCTCTCTCTTGCTCTCTCAGCATTTGGTCCAGATCCTGATCATCAATGTAACGAGCCAACGGCTTCTGCATCTCTTTTATTGCATCTTCCACATTCTGCTGCTGTTGTCTCCCCTGCGCCAGCCTGAAAACAAACACACAAAGTTTCACCCCCAAGCCAAGCCAAGCCAAGCCATCCTTTACTGCAACTTGCTGAATTTGCAGGATTGATCCCAGCCCTGAACTTCCACTGTGCGCGCAGCATTCCCAATGCACGTCCAGCAACAGAGGGGATAATGGAGGGGGTTTCTAAGACGTGTGGCACGCGTGCTCTCCTGGTCCCAGGCTCAAACTCAACAAAGCAACACGCCGCCACCACCACCACTGGAAGTAGGACCAAAACCCAGCTAAAAAGCAGGGAGTGGAGAGTCCCAAGCGGTAATGTGAGGCCAAAGACGGTGCTGGGAAGCTCTGCAGAACCTTACCCTTTTCCCCATTTGGCATATTGCTCGTCTCTCTTGGACTGTGCTTCAGCTTTCTGCCTCTGCTCCAGCTGCTCCTGCGCCAGGTCCCTCTTGCGGCCTGATTTGTCTCGGAAGACGGTCTCAGAGTGTCGGGATTCCTCTGGAGGGGGCAGACGCCTCAAGTCACACATTTTGGAACGTTATCTCCACACAATTCAGTGCCTGTGACTCATTTCAGCATTTTTTCCTTTTACTTGTTGGAATCTCTGAAAGAGCTTATCATCCAAAACCAGGCAGGATCACAGCTCTTGCCTTTAGCCACTGCCCCACACAGCCACGCTCGTACCGTGAGCTCTTTTAATATCACTCTGCTTCTTCAGACTTGCAGCTGAGGCAGGCGGAGAAAAAACCTCTCCCCCTCCCTACGATTTCACCAGCATTGCTTTGAAATCCCCATTTATAAATCTTTTATTTCTGAGGCTCAGTGACCTGACCCAAGGAATCCACCCACATGTCTAAGATGCTGCGCCACAGGGATGCTCTCCATCAGCGCCCTAACACCGGGGCTTGATACAGCATCAAGAGCCAGCTGAAAGCAGGGGAAGAGAGAGCCAGCTGGTGCTCACGCAGTGTTTTTGCGCCCCTACCTTCCAAGTGCTTGTTATTTCTCTCATGCCTCCTGAGCTCCTGCTGTTCCCTCCGCAGCACATCAGCTGACACCAAGCCAGCTTTGACCCCAGACATCATCACGTTTGCCTGCAAATCAAAAAGTCCCATTTAAGGCTAGCTGAGAACTGCCCAGTGATCCAGAGGAGTAAAGAGGGGGCAGCCCGCAGCCAAGAGAGACGTGTCAGCAGAGACAGCCACGTTACAAAGCCACTTCGCTGGCATCCTCAGGAACAACTTCCCCAGACCGCCAGAAGCAGAGTGGACTGAGGCAGAGCTCCTCTCTCACACCCACCTCGTGCCTCCTCTTAGTGCAAGCAGAGGGTCCGGCACGCCTGCATGCATGAGGTATATGACATTTCTACTCCACGATTTGTACACCGTCGGACTTCTACAGTTTTCTATCAACAGAAAGTAATCTACATCTTAAATGGAAAGACGAAACGTTTACCTTCTTGGGAGATCCCTTAGCGTCACGGTGGCGATGAGGCGAGAGGTCGGGGGGACTCCTTGAACTGTGCTGGTCCTTTCCGGCTGGCAGAGTCCGTCGGGGAGGAGATAAATCAGAGTCTGAAGACTTGCTCCGATTCTGTTTGAGAGGCCCACGCTTAGGGGAATCGGTGCGCGCGTGGCCTAGCCTGCGGTCTGCATCAGAGGCGTTCTGGCTACCCCGCCGTGGAGACGGAGACTCAGAGTCATGCCTCAGGCACCTCTGGGGCGAGGGCACCAGCCTAAGCTTTTTTGTGGTTGGAGAAGCACCTGCAATAAAGACATATACCAACTAAAAATCACAGTAGACAGAATTAGTTCCACGAGAGGACTAAACATGGTGGTGCATGAGGTTAACTCCTAGAAAAATCAAGACGCTAAGAGAGGACAACCTGTAGGGAAAAGACAAGCACGTGACACGAGTCTGTGAATTCTCTCCCTTCTGAACGCGTACTGCCTGGAGACTGCATTTAAACTTTGTTTTCCTTTCGGACATGTTTAAGCCTTAGACAGCCAACTCTTAGGTTAATTCTAATCCAGCTGATGAAAAAAATAGGATTAGAAGAACTACCTTTACCAACAGAAACAGCAACCTATCTGTTACCATTCCATCATTGCATATTATTTCCACGCCACTCACCTCTAGGGAGAGTGCAAAGATGATCGCTGAGTGGGCAGCCAGCAAAGAACAAGACAGACAGAACAAACTTAGGCACTCACCTTTTGTTCCACTCTGCTTTTTCAGACTAGGTGACCCAGTCCTCTTTCTCCGAGGCGGGGACAAATCTGGGTCGGAATCGTACCTCTTCTTCCGTGGAGGGGACAGATCTGGAGTAGCCTGACGCTTCTGACGTGACGAGGACTTGTCGGAGATATCATGCCTGACCTGAGATTGCTCTCCTCGGTCTCCCCCTGACTGTGACTTGTCTGTGGTTTTGCAGCCCTTTTTCCCCGTCACTAAGCTGACTCTCTTTGGAGAGAGGTCCGGGGAGTCGTGGCGCTTCCGTCTTGGGGGAGAGAGGTCCGGGGAGTCGTGGCGCTTCCGTCTTGGGGGAGAGAGGTCCGGGGAGTCGTGGCGCTTCCGTCTTGGGGGAGAGAGGTCCGGGGAGTCGTGGCGCTTCCGTCTTGGGGGAGAGAGGTCCGGGGAGTCGTGGCGCTTCCGTCTTGGGGGAGAGAGGTCCGGGGAGTCGTGGCGCTTCCGTCTTGGGGGAGAGAGGTCCGGGGAGTCGTGGCGCTGTCGCCTGGGAGGTGACCGGTCCGGGGAGTCGTGGCGCTTCTTTCTTGGTGGAGAGACGTCCGGGGAGTCGTGGCGCTGTCGCCTGGGAGGTGACAGGTCCGGGGAGTCGTGGCGCTGTCGCCTGGGAGGTGACAGGTCCGGGGAGTCGTGGCGCTGTCGCCTGGGAGGTGACAGGTCCGGGGAGTCGTGGCGCTGTCGCCTGGGAGGTGACAGGTCCGGGGAGTCGTGGCGCTGTCGCCTGGGAGGTGACAGGTCCGGGGAGTCGTGGCGCTGTCGCCTGGGAGGTGACAGGTCCGGGGAGTCGTGGCGCTGTCGCCTGGGAGGTGACAGGTCCGGGGAGTCGTGGCGCTGTCGCCTGGGAGGTGACAGGTCCGGGGAGTCGTGGCGCTTCTTTCTTGGCAGGGAGAGGTCTGGGGAGTCGTGGCGCTGTCGCCTGGGAGGCAAGAGGTTGGCAGAATTGTTTCTCTCTCGCCTGGGAGGGGACGGATCCGGGGAATCATGGCGCTGTTTCCTTGGAGGTGATTTGTCTGGGGAGTTGTGCCGCAGTCTCCTTGGTGGCGAGTTGTCTGGAGAGTCATGGCGCTGTCGCCTGGGAGGGGAGGAAAAGGTGAAAACGAGAGTTAGATTTTTTTTTTTGTTTGCTGTCTCCAGACTGGAAACAAAACCAAAGTGGGACCTGGAAAGCTAACAGCAGGGGTCACGGATGAAAGCAACTTTCTGAACACGAATTCATACTTGCTTCTGCACCTCTATGTAGTCACCTGCATCACTGACCTGCAGACTTCACAAAGTAGATTCCAGAAAGCCTCTGAGGCAACATGGATCACAGGAAAGCTATAATTTTAAGGTCTCCAGGGACTCAGACTATAAACCCCATTTTTTCCCCTTGTATAATCATCTTCTCACAAGGAAACACCCCACCGTGCTCTCTCAGAGAGCCTGAGCACTGTGTGACCATGGAACATCGCACAGAAGCTTTCAGAAAAGAGGCGTGTTGTAGCACCACCACTCTCACCACATTTCAGATCATAGCGAGTTATCACTTGGATTTCTCTGACGCTGTCAGAGGACTGCGGGACAGCTGTTTGCGTACCATGCAGAAACCTAGACAGCACGGTGTCTGCCACCCCCCCCCAGCCACGCAGAAGTTATTCAACAGTAAAAAGCAATGCCTGCATATGCCACTTCTCCCACTTCACAGCAAAGCATTTAGAAACTGCAGAAGATGACACACAACACCAGAAAACAAGAGTTAGCCGACAGGAGAATTTCTAGGTGGAGCCCCGTACCTCATGGTAGATTGGGCTGAAACATCCGAACTTTGTGAGTCTTCATTCTGGTCTAAAGAAAAACAATCAGAAAGTCACCACTGTTAAGGCTTTCCACAGTTCGTGATTTCTTCAGCATTTCAAGGATTTAATTTTTTTTAGTTAGTATTAACTTTTAACTTGCAACATTATTGTTTAGAGCAGTTAAACATTCAGGGAGAGAGGGTGGAAAGGTCTGGTCTCACCTCCTAAAAGTTTCCATTTAGCGTTTGTTCGGAATTCCTCCATGAGCTTCACTTCATCTGGACGCTCATCAATAAATTCTGCCACCTGAAGATAAAACACCAGAGTAACAACACACCTTGAAAAAGAAAAAAAAAAAAAAAAAGAAAAAAAGAAAGCAAGGATTTCCACCCTCTAACACAAAAAGCTAAGTATAACTGCACTGACAGGCAACTGATGCGTGACCATCATTTAGCTGCCTTCCTACAGGCAGACCGCAAAAGAACTTTCCAAAGCCTTCGCCTTCAACCTTTATCTCTTCGCTGCCCAGGATTCCAGCCCGTGTCACACTCCACGTGCAGCGGTCAGCAGGCTCTGGCAATCGCAGGGTTACCTTCTGCCTTGTCTCAAGGGGCTCTTTTGGAACAGTGAGAACCACCGTACTGGCCCTACCACATGCTTTTAGCACTTGTGAAAATGCAAATATGTAAAGAACAAGAACAGCCTATTTTTATCTGCAGGGAGATAATTGAAACCCCTTGTGCTTAGACCAGGTGAACTCACCCAGCCCTGCTGCAAAACGTGCCAAAAGTTGTGGGTGTTGGAACCTACCATCTTTTGGAACCTAGCAAAAGATGTAACGTTGTGGCTGCCCCATCCCTGGAGGGGCTCAAGGCCAGGTTGGACAGGGTTTGGAGCGACCTGGGCTGGTGGGAGGTGTCCCTGCCCAGGGCAGGGGGGTGGAAGGAGATGATCTTTAAAGTCCTTTCCAACCCAAACCATTCTGTGATTCTACGCAAAGAGGAGGCAGAGAGAAAGGGTTTGGCGAGTGCTTCCCAAAGAGAGATGCGTGGCAGACCATAAGGAACAGGTTTAGTTTGACATAATTCCCCGCTCACCACAGGCATGTCCCCTTCGTCCTCCTCCTCTTCCTTCTCCGGGACAGCAGCGATGCTATTCCAGCTGACATCGTCGTCCACGATCCGCATCCTGGGAGCGGGGAAGAGGGGCCCTGCCGTCAGGATACCGGCAAGGAAGGGGCCCGGCCGACGCTGGGGACGGGGGGCTTCCTGCCCTGGGGGGTATCCCGGCAACGGAGGGGAGCATGGGGAGGCCCCCGGCGGGAAGCGAGGGGCTCGGGGGGATCCCGGCGGTCGGGGCCGTGGGCAGTTCCCACGCCGAGACCCGCAGAGGGGCAGCAGGGAGGGTCGGGCCTCCCGCGAAAGGCGACGGCTGGGGCGGGCCGCGGCGTCCCTCTTCCCCCCGCAACTCACCCGGCTCTGCCGGCGCCGCCCGGCGGCTTCTTCTTGCGGCGGCGACGGGGCTGGGCGGGCTCGACGGCGGGCGGCCCGCTCAGGTAGCGCCGCAGGTACTCGGCCTTGGAGAGCCCCTGCGCCGCCATCATGGCGCCCGGCCGGAAGGGACGGCGAGCGCGGAGGGACGCGCGCGGAGGGGGAGGGGCCGGGGTGGGCGTGGCCACGGCGGAACGGGCGGGGTCTCCGCAGTGGGCGGGGCCATGAGCGGGAGGAGGGGGCGGCGGCGGCAGACACCATGACACCGTGCCTCCATCAAACACCTTTTATTCGGGGGTCGCAGCCCCGAGGGCACCCCAAGGCGGCCACCCAGCCCCGACACACCAGCGGGGGGAGGCCCCGCCGACGATCCCCACTGCCTGTGGGCTGGAGTGGCTTCCCCAGGGCAGGCACACCCCGGGAAGGGCACAGGGGCTCCAGCCCCAAACCAGTCCTGGTCCCCGAAACTGTCGGGGGAAGAGGCTGAAGGGCTCCAGCTGGTCCCAGCTACCGGGCCGAGGCTCCCTCCAACTCGTAGCCCTCTGTCTTCATGTCGTTCAGGCCCAGGTCTTCGTTCTGCTCAAACGTACGCTCGTAGCGCTCCACTTTCAGCTCCGGGTCCTCCTCCGGGGCGTACACGTTCTGCGGGGCGAGATGGACGCGTCCTTCGCATCCCTCTTCTCCAACTCCCGGGCACCAGCACAGGCTTTGACCCTCCAGCAGCACCGCAGCAAGGGCAAAGGGCTCCGGCCAGGATTCCCCCCACCGAGGGCAAGACTTGCCCATCACCCCACGGAGGGTACAGCTCGGGCCAGACCAGACGAGACCAGCTCATTCCCAGCCCTGGGATCACCCGGGGAGCAGACACTGCTCCCATCTTCCTTCCCACCAAGCCATCAGCAGCTCCCTCTCCCTGGACAGAGCCTCCAGCAACCCATTCAATCCCAGAGCCCCGAAGGGAACCCTGCCCACCAACACGTGTCAGGGAAATAAAGAAGAAAATCCACCCAAACTGCTCAGGAGACTTTGAGTTCGTCTTTCGAGTGCACAACACCGTACCTGAAGATAGCTGTTGCCTGCGGGGTCATCCATGATGAAGTGAGCCTTTGTCTTTCCCTCTATGATCTGCAGAAAAAGAGCATGTCCAGGCATTAAGGCTCTTTCTGATCATCAAGTCCTTCTGATACCAAGACATTTGCAGCACACTGCAGGCAGTTCTAGCATTTTCCTGAGTTAAAAAGCAGTAATAGCCTAATAGAACAAGTGAGGCAAGTGTAGAACAGCTAGAAAAGGTACAGCAACACTTGCCGAGGGGTTCAGTAAACATATTTCACCGCTGCAGTGACAGTGGCAAAAACCACATTGCAGAGCCCGGAACACTAAGAGCCCACTCACCTCCTGTAGTTTCCCAATGAACTCCTGCAGCTTTTCTGTTTTGCTGGGCGTAGAGCTGTCCCCCAGAGTGAAGGGGTTCCTCTCAACCTGGAAGAGCAGACCCACTCGCTCAGCCAGCCGAGAGACACCCGGCCCCACGGCCGGGCCGAACATCAGGGCAGAGGGATCAGAGCTCCAGCAGCGCGCTCACCAGCTCCCTGATGTCCTTCAGCAGCCCTTCCAGCGTGGTGAATTTCCCCCCCAGCGCTCCCATCCCCAGCTCGAACTCCAGCTCTGGGATCTCCACACTGCACGTCTCCGACTGCAAGGGCGAGCACCCCGTGAGTCCCCGCGGAGGGAGGGCTGGGCCCCGCACACCCACCGTGGGAGGGCAGGGCAGGCATCCCAAGGCACGATACCTTTAGGATGTCCCTCGTCATGTCGGAAGGGTCTGTAATCCGAAGGGTAATCCTGGTGCCCTGTGGTTCGATTGCTCCTCCAGATTTCACCTAGGAACACCCAGCAGTCAGTTTCCTGGACTTTTATGCTTAAATCCCGCCACGATGATTTAAGAGGGTTCACCCTGGCAGCTCAGAGGCCACTCCAAACTGGGGACAGAGCCTTAACCCAGAGGACTTCAGCAGGTGTGCGGGTGGCTGATTTGCACCAAATGAAGCTCCTCAAGACCAGATTCTCTCCCTTTGTGTGTTTACGAAGGCAAGTCAGAGCCAGGCTGACCTCGCCGCACGTGCCAGCCTCCGCACAGCTCCTGTCTGGTCTGGCCCCCACCCAGGAGCGAGCAAGGCAGCTCTACTACATCCAGCGCAACGCACCTCACGACACTGCCCCTAAATCCAGCCTTCCTCCCAGCCTGGCTTCCCAGACAGCCACACTGTGAAGGCAGGAGGCCAGGGACTCCAAAAACACCCACCCACGAAAGCACAGAACACCACTCCCCCTCCCCACCACCCCCAAAAAAGGGTCAGTGGTGTTCCAGCTCACCTCATTTGTCCTGTGCCCACAGGAGTCGCAGTTTGTGGCCATGATAACCACTTCCTTGAAGTGTGGGATTTCTGGAGCAGGCAGTCAAGGAAAACTCAATGAAAGGAAAACCTCGGAGAAGCAGCCTGTGCCCTCTTCGCAGCCTCAGCCCTTCCCGAGGCATTGCAGGAGCTCGCTGGCAAGTCACGGGCAGCAGCCAGACAGATCTGCACCCTGACAGGCTCTACGATTAATAATTCATTCATGCCTTACGGGCGCAGCAGGAAGAGACCTGGGGCAGCACAGAGTGACTCTCACCCCCACGCAGACCCCTGCGGAGGGCACCGATCTGCGCCCACGCCCCACTCAAAGGATACGCACTAGCTTCATATTCGTGTTAGCCGGAGCGTTGCACTCGGGGCAGTTGGTGTTGAACTGCAGTACCTGGGTCACAGGAATGGAAAAAAGGAGAATCAGAAAGTCCCAGCCAGCCCAGAAATCCTGTCCTGGGTGCCCGTCGCCCAGCACAGCCGCCATTCCACTGCAAAGTCACCCACCTCATTCCTCAGATCCTCTGCAGAATCAGCTGGCTTCTCCTCCAACTCCTCCCCCTGCAAGAGGGGACACCAGAAGCGGCATTAACTTCTGTTCCGTGATTCAGGGTCTCTCAGAGAGCGAGGGGACTGGTCAGCGATACACACAGGCCTGCTGCCTCGTGCAGGCTGACACCACGCCAGCAGCAGCTCCCGTTACCTCCAGTCCCAGCATGGCAGCCTGCTGGGGCGTCCTCCTGTAGTGAGCGACCACAAGAGCATCATCCTTCTGCGGTGCGTGAGGGTTCTCCACAAAGCTGTTCCCTGAAGGATCATCTATGATCTACGGGAGAATCAAGCCTTAGGAAGCCATCCCGTGCTTCCCCCGTGCAGAAAGGGGCCACACTCTTGCGTGTACTCACAAAGGTGAAGGAGGAATGTACTTCTTTCAGCTGCTTTAGTTTACCAATGAACTCATCTATTTTATTTGCCACCTCTTCGTCCGTTGCCTACAAAAGAGGACACGTGTGAGACTGACGCCAGGGGCAGCCCAGGGCTGAAGACAACGCTGACAACAGCACAAACCAAAGAGCTCGTAACACTCCTCTCATCAGCAGTGGGCAATGCCAATAGGCAGAGGATGAACAAAATACACATTTCCCAAGCGGGCATCCCTGAGGAGCTTCCCCTCGCACAGCATCTTACCCTGCGGATGGGCTGGTCCTGCTCCAGGCCTGCGACAGCTCTGTCAATTATCCCTTCAATGGTGGTAAGAACTTGAGAAGGAAAGAAAGCAGAAGTGACGGGACCGTTAAGTACACCACAGCAGTGCTACCCACCCTGCCAGCTCCTACTGATCCCCAGCAGCCTCCGCACATCGGCCCTGTCAAGCTTATTTCACCCAAAAGACAGGCGGCCAGGCCCTTAACCGGTGTCTACCACGCACCCACGGGCACGCCACGGGGCGCTGGCCACGCACCCACCTCCCTTCTGAGTGAAAGCAGGGATCTCAAAGTCCAGCTCTGGAATGCGAGCCGTGGCACAGTCGGTCTTCACCACCTCCCTGTTCATGTCCTGCGCACGACAGTCGAGGAGCGGCGTTAGGATCCCCAAGAGGACCACAAGACCCCAGACACTAAGCAGCCACACTGGGGTACGCAGCACCCACCAAAGCAGCAGCATCAGCCCCAGCAGCCTCTCTATTCTCTACCTATAGGCAGGAGTGCACGTTTTGGGCTTTAAATGGTTACTACCAAACAAATAACACTATTTCTCAAACAGCACAGAAGATAAACACTTTATTGCTCAAGCAAGACCAGCTTGTGAGGGACAAAGGTGTGCACAAGGCATCTGCAAGGCAGCTCCCTGCCACATGGGCAGTACCAGCCCCACTGCAGGGGACGAAGAGGGGAGCCCCCGCTCACCTGACGGGAGGTGACAGCCAGGGTGTAGCGCACACCCTGCTCCTGGATCCTGCCCGCGGACTGGATCTCCGTGTTGGACCAGGAGCAGCTGTCGCAGGCAAAGGAGCTGACAATGATCTCTTTGAAGAAGGGGATCCGGGTGAGCAGGAGCCGTGTCACTCCCTGTGGCAGCGAGGGGCCTCATGGGAACCTGAATCCTCAGGGCGCCATCTCCCCCAGGCCCCATGTTCCTGCCAACACCCCCCGCCCCCCCTCTCCCCGGGACAGTCCCCATTGCTCTCAAAACACCCAACCTCCTTCCACCTCCCAGCAGGCCCTGCCTCCCACCGACGCTCCTGCCTGTCCCTTTCACCCCAGCCTTCCACATCCTACCGCCACCCCCTGCTCCAGCACCAGCCGCAGCCCGCAGCAGGCTCTTCCCTGGTCCTGCCCCTCACGTCCCTCTCCCTGGCCCCTGCAGGACGCTGTGGCCCAGGCAGGCCCCTGTCCTGTCCCCGCCACAGGCTCCCAGCACCCTTGGCACCTGCACGCCGCTATGGCCTGGGCAGGCCCCTGTCCCCCACACTGGCCCCCAGCCCCCCCAAGCCACTGTGACCCCGGCAGGCCGCTGTCCTGTGGTCCCCACAGGCCGCTGTGGCTCGGGCAGGCCCCTGTCCCATCCCCCCTACAGGCTCCTGGCTCCCCCAAGCCGCTGTGGCCTGGGCAGGCCCCTGTCCTGCCCCCCCCTTCCCCAGGCACCCAGCCCCCTTGGCCCCCGCAGGCCGCTGTGGCTCAGGCAGGGCCCTGTCCTGTCCCCCCTACGGGCTTCCGGCCCCCCCAAGCCACTGTGACCCGGGCAGGCTCCTGTCCTGTGTCCGCCACAGCCCGCTGTGGCTAGGGTAGGCCTCTGTCCTGCCCCCCCCCCCCCCCGCCCAGGCCCCCGGCCCCCCCAAGCCACTGTGGCCCGGGCAGACCCCTGTCCTGCCCGCCCCCCCCGAGGCACCCAGCCCCCTTGGCCCCCGCAGGCCGCTGTGGCTCAGGCAGGGCCCTGTCCTGTAGCCCCAGCAGGCTCTCGCCCCGCCCCAGGCCGCCCCGGCCCCCTCACGTTGCGGAAGCAGTTCATGCACAGCGACTCGATCTCGGCCGGCCGCTGCTCGCCGTCCTCGGCGCTGAGGGGCCGGAACAGAGGCCCCCCCGTCCCGGACGCCGCCTCCACGGCCCCCAGCACCGACATGTTGCCGCCACCGCCGGAAGCGCTCGCCGCCGCGCCTGCGCGCGGGGCCGTCACGTGAGGCGGGGAGTCACGTGAGGCGGAGGGGCGGTCACGTGAGGAGGCGGTGCGGCCCGGCCGGGTCCGCCATGGCGGCGCCTTTATTGTGGTTCAGCCCGACCCGGCCGGCCCCAGCCCCGCCGCCCCTCGCCGCCCCCCGGCCCCTCAGCGCGCCTCGCCGCCCCGCTCGCTCAGGCTGTGGGCCAGGTCCCGCCAGAGGGCGTCGAGGCGGGCGTGCAGGTCCTCCAGGGCGGGCGGGGCCTCCTGAGGGTCCCCCGGGTGGGAGGGCTGGGAGGAGGAGGAGGAGGAGGAGGAGGAGAGCTTCAGCCTCATCTCCTCTGTCTCCAGGTCGAGGGCTCGGGTGAAGTCCTGGATCTGGAGGTACGTGTCCCTGCGGAACTCCTCCACCCGCCGCTGCACCTCCCGGGCCAGCTCCTCCGCGGGGGCCGGCGGCTGCCGGAGGCTGCCGGGGTAGAGGCTCAGCTTCACCTTGAGCTGCTCCAGGTTCCTCTGGATCTTCTGGTGGAGGTCCTTGGCGTTCTGGGTCAGCTTCGCGGAGAGCTCCTGGACGTACTGGTTGAGCTTCTCCGGGCTGGCCTGGGTGTGAGGGACGACGTTTCGGTGCAGCTCCTCCACGTTGCGGTGGATCTCAGTCACCAGCCTGTCCGCGTAGGGCTGGAAAATGTCCTTCACCTGGTCGGTGTGGAAGGCGATCTTGTCTGCGTAATGAGCCATGAACCTCTGGACCTCGTCTGCGCCCTCCAGGAGCTGAGCCGTCGCCTCCCGGCTGGGCATAAGGTGCCGCCGGAGCTCCCGGGCTTTCAGGGACACCTGGTCCAGGAGCTCCTCCGTGAACGGCTGCAGCCGGTAGCGAAGATCTTCCAGGTGCTTGCCGACCTTGTGGTGAACATCGTCCACGTACGGGGACAGTTTCACCCTCAGGCTCTCCAGCTCTTTCCTGATGAGTTTCCGCAGGCTGTCCGAGTCGTGGTAGAGCCGGGGCTGGAGGCCTTTGTTGAGGGGCGCCAGCTTCTCCAGGAAGTTTCCCATGTAGCTGACCCCATCCTGAATACTTTCCTTCAGGTTTCTGCACGAGACAGCACATGGAGTTACTGAGCACCCCAGATTTACCGCAGCATCTCTGCTGTGCCCTGACACACCCCTAATAAAAGCTGTTGACAGCCGCGAGGGCCGTTCCCATGAGGCTTTTTGTCCCTGGGGAAAGAGACAGGGGCCATTGCGTGTTTGTGGGGGCCTGGGGGAGCTTGCGCTGTGGGCTGAGCCCCCCCCCAGAGCAGTGTACTCACACGCCGTCACTGCCCAGCTTGCTGCTCTGGCCGTGCTCCGGGCTGTCCTTGTCGCTCGTCAGCTGGCTCAGGTACTCCCAGAAGCCGCTCCGTGCCAGCGCGGCCGGCGACACTGCGGGGAGGAGGGCAGCGGTCAGTGGGGTGGCCGTGGCGCTGCCCCCCAGCTCTGCCCTCCGCCTAGCCCACATCCAGGCTCCGACCCGACCCGCTGCCGCCCGCCGTTCCCCAGCGAGCTCCTCCGCTCGGCACCCACCTGGTAAGGTGGCCAGGAGGGCGAGGAGGAGCGCAGCCCTCAGAGGCATGGTGTGCTGGGCCAGCGTGCCGCGTGCTGCGGGGAGAGAGAGAAAAGGGGCGCGTTAGCTCGCACCGCGGCGCAGAACTCCTCTCTGAGCGCTCGAGGGTCTGTGGTCCCCGTGCTTCACCCCCACCCCTGCCACTGCTTTCCGCGAGGACCTCGCTCCTGGGGATCCCAGTAACACAACCAACACCTGGTTCCTCCGGCCAGATAAAGTTAAACCACCTGGCTCCTGGTGGCCTCCCGTGTCCCTCCCGCCGGGAGCTGGCCTGCGGCTCCCTTTATATACGCCTGGTGGGAGGCAGAGGAGCATGGGCGATAAGGCGCATCCGCAGGGGTAGGCTTTTTGGACCTCACTCCGTGTAAACACAACGTGGAGGTCCGCGGACGTTCCTGAGAGGTGACGTGGGGGCCGGTCATCTGACCGCCGGCCGCCCCTTCGCCTGCCCCACACCGCTCCCGTCCCACGGGCGTGCTGCGGCCGCGGGCAGCCTTAACCCGCGCTGGGCTGCGAGGCTGCCCTGCCCCTCCCCGAGCATCTCCCGGCCACGGATCTTGCGCCAGAGTTGCCCGAACGCCGGCCAGACCATCCCGCTGGATCAGCCCGTGTTTTCCCAGCGATAAGGGAGCCCTTGCTGCTGGCTCTGCAGGTTTCTCGGGTCGAAAAGGTCGCAGCTGACCTGTGCATCACGGAGCAAAGCGTAGCTGGGAGCTGCCGGGACGGTGAGGGGGTGCGGAGCAGCAGGATGGGGACGGGGACACCAGCTGGCAGTTCCTGTCGCAGGGGCTCGCAGCCCACACCGGGGGAAAGGGAGCCCGGAGCTCCGGGATGGCTGTGGGAGGACGAGCCCAGCTCTGTCTGGGGCAGGGAAGGGTGAAACGAGCACAGTGGCCGTGTCTGCAGGCAGGCAGGAGAGCGCACCTTCCGTGGGGGCTGCACGCTGCCAGCTGCACAGCCCCGCTTCCCCCCAGGACGCCAAACCCGCTGCGTTTCCGTGGGTTTCCTTCACAAGTCGCCTTTCCCCAGGGAAAAAAAAAGCGGCAAGGTTTTCAGCTCGGGCCTCGTCCCCCTGCAGAGTGCTGGCTGCTGACGCCAGGCTTTTAAATCAGGAGAGCGCTGCAATGTTTGCACTGAAGCAACTGGGCAAACAGGGACCCGCTGGGAGCGATGTCTCCCCGGCGGGGCTGGGGTCCGGGGACAAAGTCCGGCTCGCCGCAGGGCTGAAACACCGAGCAGTCGCCAACACTCCTCCGGCACCAGCGGCTGCTCCGCTCCCTCGCCCGTGCGGACACACGCGGTTGCCCCAGCGGCCCCCGGCCACATTCCCACCCCGTGGCTCCCGCTGCTGCAGCCCACGAGGGAATCCTCCATCCGCGGGAGGGGTCCTTGCGGTCCACCAGCAGAGTGGCTCGGGGCGCTCGCTGTGGCCATAGCTCCAGTCCCCTTTTCTTCTCCCTGAGCTGGGAAGCTCCTGGGGACAAGGGCCCTACTCCCTGCCAGCCCGAGAGCCGATGCCTCTGGGCACGGTCCCTGCAGGGACAAGGTGTCCATGGCCCGCCCAGCGCAGCCTGCGGGGACCCGTCCCCTGTGGCGGCGGCAGCGGGGATGCTCAGCCGTCTGCCAGGGCTGTGGGCCCTCTGGAGCCACCTGGGTGCCACCAAGTTGCTGCGGAACCCTGGTGCGGTGCCACCCGGGGCCCTGCCCCCACGCCGGCGGATGGTGTCACCCGGCTGCAGCCACCTCCAGCCCCCCGGCAGGACCTGCAGCCCGGCGCCGGGGATGGAGACCCCCCACCCGCTTGTCCCCACCACTGCTGCCCCTCCCAGGTGCCCTGGGACCCCAGTTCGGGGGTGATGCTCTCCCCTTGGAGCAGCTGGACCGGGTGCCGCAGGTTGCCCGTCCTGGGGCAGGACAGCGGGATGCTGTGGAGAAGGAGGGACACAGACCAGCACGTGCATCACAAGGGGCCAGTTTATTTCTGCCACGTACAGCGGCCATGAACGCTCCCAGCGTGGGGGGACGGATGGCCACCCCACACCACCTCCCCGTGGCGCTGGGGGGGGCTCAGTTCGCCGCCGGCTGGGCAGTGCTGAGGAAGGCGGCCACCTTCTCCCGCACCTCCTTCTCCAGCATCTCCAGGTGGTCCTCCACGCCGGCGGCGCCCGTGTCCAGCTTCCCGCGCATCTCCTCCAGCCGCTCCACCAGCTGCTGCCCGAAGGTCTCCCCGAAGGGGGCTGCCTGCTGCCGGAAAGCCTCCAGCGTCTGCCCCACGCGCTCGTCCAGCTGCTGGGCCAGGGGGGCCAGCCGCTGCCGCAGGCTCTCGGCGTCGCCGCTGGCCGCCTGCCGCAGCTCCTGGGCCAGCGGGCTGAGCTGGGCACGCAGCTCCTCCGAGCTGGCGGCCAGGCGGGCGCGCAGCTCCTCCGCCGCCCGCTCCATCTGCGCCGTCAGGCTCTCCAGCTGCCGGTTGAGGCCGTCCTGCACCTCCTGGGCGTAGGGGCTGAGCCCCCGCCGCAGCTCCGCCACGCTCTGCTCCACCTGCGCCTTCAGCTCGTCGGCCATGGGGGCCAGCCGCTCCTTCAGGCTCTCCACCCCGCCGTCGATCTGCTGCTGCAGCCGGTCGGCGTAGGGGCTGAGGGAGGCCTGGACGCTCTCGGCGTTGTCCTGCAGCCGGTCCCGCAGCTCGGCAGCGTAGGGCTCCAGCGCCCGCCGCAGCTCCCCGGCCCCGTGGTCCACCCGGGAGCGCAGCTCCTCGGCGTAGGGGCTCATCTTGGCTTGCAGCTGGCGGATGTTGGTGCCGATCTGCTGGTGCACCTCGTCGGCATAGGGCGCCAGCTTGGCCTGCAGCTCCGCCAGCTCCCGCCGGATCTGCTCCTTCAGCCGCTGCGAGTCCTGCGCCAGCCGCGCCTGCAGCTCCGTGGCGAAGGGCACCAGCCGCCGGTGCAGGTCCTCGGCGTACGAGTTGACGCTCTTCAGGTTGCTCTCCAGCAGGGTGCTGGGGAGAGGGGACACGTCAGTGCCCCGGCGGGCCTGTGGCCCCCTCCCCTGCCCGCCACCTCCCGGCCACCAGCGTGTCCCCCCCCCGGCGCCGCAGCCCGCGGCTCTGCTCACTTGAGCTGCTTGGTGAGCTCGGCTTGCTGCAGCTGGTCCACCGTCTCCTTGGCATTGCTGCCCAGCTCGGTGAAGTACTTCCAGAGCACGCTGGCCACCTCGTCCGGGTTGACATCAGCCCGTGCCCCTGCAAGCGCATCCCGGGATCAGCGCCGGCACAATCCCGCTCGGCAGCTCCCCCGGGGACATCGGGTCCCCATCCCTGCCCCGGAGCGGGACCACCCTCCCGGCACCGGGGATACCCCCCCGCCGCCCCACCTGCGACAGCGAGGAGCACCAGGACAAGGGCGGCCGCCTTCGGAGACATCCTGAGCGCTGGGGGATGCCTGCGGGAGAACAGAGCGGAGATGAGGGGAGCCCCGGGGACAGGCAGCCCCCCGCCGCCGGCGACGCAGCCACCAGCTCTCCCCCGGCCCAGGCAGGCGCTCACCTGCGCTGCTGCCGGCTGCCGGTACCTGCTGTGCCGGGGAGCGCCCGGCCGCTATTTATGCATCCGGAGCGCCCTCGGCGGCTTCCACGCAGGCCTGTGACACCGGCCGCGGGCTTGGACTTTAGCAAGGTCGCGACGTGGAAGCGGCTGACGCGCCCTCGCAGCCCTGACATCACCCGCAGCCCCGACGGCTCCCAGCGGGTGACAGGGTCCAGGGCGGAGAGGGGATGGGGATCCCCATGGGCTGAGCCCCTCCTGGGGGCAGGGACCGCGGGGCAGAGGGGACAGCGC
Source organism: Alca torda (assembly GCA_008658365.1). Taxonomy (NCBI): domain Eukaryota; kingdom Metazoa; phylum Chordata; class Aves; order Charadriiformes; family Alcidae; genus Alca; species Alca torda. The sequence continues at coordinate 7,396,144 of CM018093.1, read as the reverse complement.
ATGGTGGGGGGCAGCCCCCGGCTCCGCGTCTCCGTGGGGTGCAGCCACGGCCCCAGCAGAGCCAGCTGCGGGATGCGGGTGCGGCGGGAGAGGGGCTCAGGGGGATGCTGTGATGGATGCCTGGGAGCACTGGATCCTGCGTGGGTGCAGGACGGCACCGCTGGAGGAAGCCCCGCCACAGGGAATGGCCAGGACCCCGCAGCTGCGGGGCGTCGCGCCCAGGAGGTGCCGGTGTGCCCTTGGCTGGAGCTGGGACCCCTGTGTGGCCCTGGCCGTGGGCATCGTGCTCTGGGGACCACCCTGGGGACGCAGCCCCCGGCTCAGCCCACCCGCTCCCCGCTGGACCCGCTCCGGGCTGCGGACGGGTGGTGATGTGTCGCCTGGGGCGAAGGCCACAGCGGGCAGGGATCGGCCGGGCGCCGGCGACGCCACGGTCCAAAGGGCCCTCGTGGTGCCCCACGGCCGGATCCGGGCACGGGTCGCCCGCCTGTGCCTCCCGGGTGGCATCGCCAGCCCGGCGGCATCGTGCCCGGTGCCGGTGCCGCTGGATGTCACCCTTGTGCTGTGTGTGCCCACGCCAGCCCCATGGCTGCCCTCAGCATGGTGTGCCCGGCAGCGGGCACCGGGCTGGCTGCACGCTCGCCAGCGTGCACACGCGTGTGCACACACGCAGAGGCGCGCACACGCCTGCAGAGGCATGCACACGTATGTGGACACACGCAGAGGCGCGCACACGCGTGCAGAGGCATGCACACGTATGTGGACACACGCAGAGGCGCGCACACGCCTGCAGAGGCATGCACACGTATGTGGACACACGCAGAGGCGCGCACGCGCGTGCAGAGGCATGCACACGTATGTGGACACACGCAGAGGCGCGCACGCGCGTGCAGAGGCATGCACACGCGTGTGCACACATGCAGACACACGCAGGGCCCCCAGCAGCCCCGCTTCCCGGAGGATTTCCCAACCCCCGGGCGGGAGGCAGGCCCCTCCACAGCGGACCTGGCAGCGGGAATGGTCTCTGGGGACGGGCCCCCTCCCGGCAGCCCCTGACCTTTGCACGAACACCCCCGGCGGCGGCGGTGGGGAGGGTATAAAGTGGGAGGCCGGGGCTGCCCCCGCCGAGCAGAGCCCGCCGCAGGTGAGTGGGGAAGCCCCCGGCGAGGGTCGCGCCGGGAAGGGGCCGGAGTCGGGGTCGGGACCCCCACGGGCACGCGGGACCCCCGCTGCCCCCCCACGCCATGTGCTCTGCTCTCTCCCCAGCCATGAAGGCATCACTGCTGCTGGCGCTCGTCTGCACGGCCGTGCTGGCGGCGGGAGCAAGTAAGGGCCGGTGCGGGAGGAGGGGGACAGGGCTCGGGGTGCTGGGGTGCACGCAGCGGGGGGGGCACAGCCCTCGGCTCCATCCCCCCGCTTCCACGGGGCTTGTGCTTGCAGGGGCCGACTCGCCCAGGGAGCCGGAGACGCTGGTGCGGAAGGTGCAGGAATACGCCCAGAAAGCCACGGCCATGGCCAAGTCCGCCTTCAGCATGGTGCAGGAGTCGGAAGCGGCTCAGCAGGCCAGGTTGCCCCCGCGCCCCCCCGCCAGCCGCTTGCCCGTGGGGGAGCCCGTCCGGTGCCCCGCGCTGAGCCCCCCTTCCCCTTTGCAGGCGCTGGCTGTCGGACAAGGCCGACCTGGCGAAGCAGCGGCTGGTCTGGCTGAAGGAGAAGCTGGTGGAGCTCTGGAAGCAGATGCCGGCCGCGTAGCGCCGCTGGGGGCTGGCAGGGGGCTGGCCGGGCTGGGCTCCCCCCGGCTCCCCACCCGCTGTCACGGTTCTTGCAATAAAGCGGCGCTGAAGCAGACGGCTGCGGTGGCATCACTGGGGGGGCGGCGAGGAGGAGCGCGGGGTGAGGAAGGATGGGGGTAGACGCCCACGCCGGGGCTGCAGGCGGCCGTGCCGGGGCACCGGGACGCTGGCCGTGGGCCACCACCCCACGGTGATGTGCCCAAGGTGGCAGGAAGCGGCTGGGGGGACCCAGCTTCCGCACACCCAGCGCCGGTGTGCGGGGAGAGCCGTGCGGGGACAAGCCCGGCTGCTGCTCCGCGGCAGGGAGAGCCCGGGACACCCAGCCTGCCATCTCCCCGTCCCCTCCCCGCGCCCACTGGGTGCCCCCGGCACCCCCTGCCCGCAGCACCCTCGCCCCCAGCCCCGCACGGCCGCCCCCCTCCAGCATCCACTGCAAAGACTGAGCGGGCTCCAATAACTTAAGTCACGTTTATTTGACAAAAGGAAGGCAAAGCTGCGAGCGACGCCGGGTCGGGGAGGGGAGGTGGCGGGAGGGGAGGAAGGGGGTTCCCAGGGAGGACGCCCCGGGGCTGGCCTGGCCCGGGGCTCCCGCAGCCCGTCCCCGGAGCCCCCCCGGGGGGAAGCGCCCCGGGCAGGGCAGGGAGCGTGGCCGGGGTCAGTCCCTGGCCGCGCCGGCCGGTGGCTTAGGCCACACTCTTCTGGAGGTCATCCAGGAGGGTGATGAAGCGGGTCTTGAGGTTCTCGGCGTAGGGGGTGAGGCGCTCCTTGAAGTCCTGCAGCAGGGGGGTCACCTTCTCGCGCAGGTTGCTGAGGTGCTCCACCACCTTGGCCTGGTACTCGGCGGCCTGGGGGATGCCCTTCTCCCGGATCTCCTCCAGCTTCTGGCTCAGCTTCTGCCGCAGCTCGTCGCTGTAGGGCGCCAGGTTCTTGCGCAGCTCCTCCACGTGCCCGCGCAGGCGGTCCCGCGCCTCCTCGGCCACTGGGGTCAGCTTCTCCTGCATCAGCTCCACCTTCTGCTTGGTGAGCTCCTTCAGCTCCTGGGCCACGGGCGCCAGGCGCTGGCGGTACTGCTCCAGCTCCTCCGTCCACTTGGCAGAGAACTGGTCCAGGAAGGGCCGGATCTTCTGCTTCACCTCCTCCAGGTCCTTGCTCAGCTCCTGGCGCAGGGCCTCCGTGTCCTTCAGCCACATCTCCCGCACCTCCTTGTAGTAGGGGGCCATGTCCTCCCGCAGCTTGGCGGCGGCTGCGCCCAGCGTGTCCAGGTTGTCGGCCAGTTTCAGGCTGTGGGGGGGCGGAGGGAGGTCAGGCACGGCGCCCGGGGACCCCCCGCCGCCCCCCACCGCGCGCCTCCCCCGCACTCACTCCAGCTGTTTGCCCATGGCGGAGGACTCGAACTGGGCGATGGCATCCTTGCCGCTGGCCTTCACCGTCTCCAGGTAGACCTCCACCATGTCCTTGAGGCGATCCAGGGGCGCCTGGGGTTCATCGTGCTGCCAGAAGTAGCGGGCCTGGGTGCCTGCGGGGAGAGCCCGGCGCGCTCAGGACAGAGTGCCCGGCGGGGACGGCTCCAGCCGTGGCTGCCACCGGGACCTGCCCGCCTCGGGAGGGCACCACCGAAGCCGCTTGGCTCGCACGGCGCTTTGGGAGCCGGGAGCTTCCAGCAGCGCTCGGCTGCCCCGGCCCGCTCTGTCCCCCCGGGGGTCTGCAGCCGCTGCCGCCCGGTCCCCGTCCCGGTCCGGACCTACCCGTCAGGCAGAGCAGGGCGAGGGCCACCACCACGGCTCTCATCTTGGCGCTGAACCTGGGGGCAGAGCAAGAGAGTTGAGTGCGGGGAGCCCCGGGCAAAGCTGGCCCCAGCGGGGACCGAGCCCCCCACCCCGGCGCGAGGGGTCCCCGTCGGCGCTGCGGGCGAAGCTCCCCGGACTCCGGCGGCGCCCCTGGAGCAGCCCAGGCTCTTACCAGCTCTCTCCTGCCGCTGTTGTGCTGCCGGTCGTCCCGTCTGAGCCGTCCGCTTCCCCACCGCCGCTATTTATGCAGGAGGGGGCAGTTCCCGCCGGAGATAAGCCAGCGCTGCGGCCCAAGAAATCGCTCCCCGGCGATGTGGCGCGTAGAGTTCAAGGATCGCGTGTGCGAGCCAGCGCCGAGGAGCGCCGGCTTGGCAGGGGCGGCGAGCAAACAGGAGCTCCCCGCGGGACGCGGCTCGCCGGCCAAGGAGCCTGTTTACGCTCCTGGTGACCCAGATTCCTGCTCGCCACCGCAGCCTCTCGGCAGCCCCCGGGGATTGGCCGGTAGCCCAGGGACGAGGTTTGTACCCGCAGAGATTTGGCCTGTGGTACCCGGACCCCTCCGCTCGCCACCATGGTGGGGGTCTGCCCCATCCTTCCCCGGGCCGGTGAGACCCGCACTGCTCACATCACCCCCTTTTCCCGGCGCAAAAGCAAAGGAAAGGCTCAGCCCGGAGCAGACACCATCCTGGACACGGCCACCCCAAAACCCCGCCTCGGCCCAAAGCTGCTCTGCAGCCAAACCAAGGTGCCGTCCCGTCCCGTCCCACTGCCAGCAGCCGGGGGACCCGCAGGAACCGAGCACACGGGGCTGGCAAGAGGGGACAAAGGAGGCACGTCCCCCCGACGGGGCCGCGGGGAGCACACAGGCGGCAGCAGGGGCTGGTTCGTGCCAGGGGCAGCTGCAGAGGAGCAGCGCTGCCATGGCCGGGCTGGAGGCACAGCTCCCTTCCCTCTGCTCCCCAGCCTCTCGCCTTCCCCCCCCGGAGCTGCCCTGCTCCTGGGAAATCCCAGCTTTGGAAAGAGGCGCTGGACAAGATGAGTTTGATCCGCAACACCGCATTCCCCCGGCCGCAGGGGGACAGGGAAGGACGCAGCTGTGGCAGCTGCATCCCCCTGGAGGGGCAGAGCAGGGCAGGGCAGGCAGCACTCGGGGCCCTGCGGCTCAGGCTGGGCTCCGGGAGGCAAAACCGGGCCGGGAAGAAGGCGGGAGCGATGCCAGCCTTGCGCCAGGTAGGGAGGAGGCACGCAAGGCGCAGCCGTGCCAAAGGCGGGTGGGCAGAGCGGGAGAAGGGCTCGGGCTCCCCGGGAGCCTTGGCTGCGGCGGGGGCGGACGGGGGCGAAACCCGCTGCAGCCGCACAGGCGTGCTGTGCTCCGCGCCACCGCACGGCCCAGCGCCGGTGCTGGGGTCCTGCCACCCGCCAGGGGAAACCCTGGCAAACGGTGCCACCGCAGCGGAGGTGACGGCTCCGGGGACAGACCAAGGAGGCGGCCGCGCTGCCGCCCCTTGAGCTTTCGCCCCCGAGCGCCAGGGCCATTCCGCCTCCGCAGCAGGCGTTGGGCAACAAGGCAAACAGGAGACCGGGGAAGATCATAATCATGGTTTTATTTGTCATGATCCCACTGTCCAACTAATTGACTAGTTGCAAGTGACCCACAAAAAATGGACTGAAGATTTACTGAAACTTTTTTTTTTTTTAGTCCAACATAAATGAGGAAGAAAAAAATACTTCTGACATTTCCAAAAAACAGAAATAATAGCAAAGTATATTAATATACATTCAACATATACTGCGCGTATTGATTACTACAATACAAAGCAATGATAAAAAAAGTGTGATACTGCGAAATGGCACGGTTAAGCGAGTCCCTGCTGTTTCGGATGCTGTCTGTAGGGTGGCCGTCGACTCTCTCAGAAATACAGTGTCATGTAAACAAAAGGAAAACAAACCAAAGGTACAGAGCGAAAGGCTTTCAGCGTTTCCCGCTCGGGCCCGGCCCCGCCTGGCTCCCCGCAGCCCCCCCCGGGCCCGCAGGCGCCGCTGAGGGATGCCGCGGATGGCGGTGCCCGGCCAAGCCGCCTGGCAGCAGGACGCCGGCAGAAGCCGCGGGGTTTCTCTCCTCTCCGGTTCTCGGGACGGCAGAGCCCGTTAGCGTTATCTTCCCGGGGCGGGGGAGAAGGGGGAGGCCGGGAAGAGGCATGGGGACGGATAGCAAAGTCACCTCTGCCGTGCTGGTTTCACACTTCCTTCTGTGCAAATTCAGGAGGGCTGGGTCGGTTTTTCCTTTTTTTTTTTTTTTTTTTCTTAAAAAATATTCCAGAAAAGTGTCACTAAGAAGAATTTGAGCCGTAGCTTGTAAAGTCCCAAAGGCAATGATGACACCAAGTGCCGCCGAGCCCCGGCTGGGCCGGGGCGTCACGCTCTATCCGTCAAGGAGAGGATGGAGAGGAGGACAAAGAAGAGATCTATGCACGGCTGAACTGTATAAAGGAGAATACCACTGTCGCCACTGGCACGAGAGAGAAAACCAGTCACAAGTACAATGTCATTAAAAGAAATAAAATACTTTGAACAAAAGGTGCAAGTCACAATTCATATAGAACAGAATCTAGTTAAAAATTTCTCTCAAACAGAAATTCCTTTTGCCTTTTATTAATAACAATAATAATAAAACAACATTTACCAAAAAACAATTCCTACATGATCAGGAGAAGCTAAGAAAACAAAGAAAAAAAAATAATCCGTCTTCCCTACATTAAGCCAGGAAAAAAGAAAAACAACCCAAGTCGTATGCGGATTTGCAAAGGAAAGGTGCGGAGGGGGAGGAGGCGATCCTTTCAGCACACTGACAAACGAGAGAAGGACCGAAAGCAGACGAAGATGAGACGAGAAGCATATTGCACCAGGGGTGGCTGTTCCCCGCCGGCCGGCCGGTTGGAGCCCTGGGCTGGGACGCGCCGGCCGGGCTGGCACCGTCCTCGCCCCCCGCCAGCGCTGCCCGGGGAGGCTGGGGTCGCGCTGGGCCCCTCCCCAGTGCGAAGGGTTAAAGGGTGGAAGGACAGCATGGCCTCCAGCTGCCCGGCGCCGCAGGGATCCCACGGACCCCCGCTCCCGCTCCTTTCCCCAGGGCCGGCTCCAGGGAGGCGTCAGCCCCATGCGCGCGCTGTGCCGAGCGCGGAGGCGGCCGGAGCAGCCCCCGGGGGCCGCCTGGCCCTGGTCAGTAAAAGCCCTCCAAACCAGACTCAGTGCTCAGGCTCCGTGAATCCTCTGCCGCCACGTAGGACTCAGGGTCTCTGGTTATTTCTGTGATAGCTGGAGTTACAGGCAAATATGGCAAAAATTAAAGAAACCAAAGGAACAACACACTGGATGAACTGATTATGAGGAAAGGGGCCATGGTATTCCAGTTAGTCAGAAATACTACGGCAATTTGGCGCAATGCTGCTAGATACTGTTGGTTTAAAATGGACCTTTTCGTTTCAAAGCTGTACATAAAACCTGCAAGAGAGAGAAGAAGCAGAGATGTTAGGAGACACCAGAGAACGGCGATTCCGCTTCCACAGCCCTCCACCGCCTTCCCAGTCCGGACTCCCAAGCTACGCCCCAGGAGGGAGACCCTGCCCACGCAATGGGGCCCTGGAGGAGCAGCAAAGGCCTGGAAGGAGCGGTGCCGCCCCCAGACGAACAGGGGAGACAGCAGCCGGGCACCAGCGCGGGCACTCAGCGCTGATGGTCTCTCTCTCCCGCAGCCTCTCCCCTCAGAGCAAGGGGACAAGGAAGGAGCCACGCGCAAAAGTCAGGCCAACAGGCCTTTGGGTCTGCCCTGGAGGCAACCCGAGGTGCGCGGGCGGACAGAGAAGGACACTCGGGTACTCACTCCCTCCTGGTTACACCCCTGCCTGCTCCATCCCAAAGGGCACCTCCGGGTGCTTGTAGCTCAGTAGGACGTCTGTGATACATGTCGATGGGTAACAGGAGGTGTTTAGATGCTGGTTGCCATCACCGAGGTTGGGATGCTCTTGACCTTCCAAACTCTCCCCACATTCTGTAAGGTCAAAGAACAACATCGGAGCTTACACAAGGAGCAGCGTGGAGTCAGAGCTCCAGCCTGGGGATCAGCCCAGCAAGCTGCCATGGCCTAATGGGTCCCATCGCAGGCAAAGCTGCCCCGTGTTTCTCCAGGAAGCCCAGATCACTGCTCCTGTCAGTGATCCCAGGCTCTGGCCAACAGCAGCACCCAAGGAGCTGCCCCGCGTCAGCACACGCTCCCCTGCGGCCCGTGCACCCCCCACCTCCCTGCAGGCACTGCTCACTGGGATCAAAGGTGGCTTTGCAACACAGACTGCAAAAGCTGGTCTTAGCTCCTGACCCAGACCTAGAGCCGCATCCCACGCCCTCCGTGCCACGTCTCTGCAGCTCGGCCAGGTCCTTACCCTCGCTCTCCCTGTCGCGCAGCTGCTGACTGGCCATCAGCGACGACTGGCTGAGGACGGCATCAGACATCCGAGCAGAGCTTAGTGCTTTTCCTGCCATTAAACTCATTCCAGGCAAGTTATCTAACTGCACCTGCGGAGACGCAGCAGGACACGGGTCAAAGGGGGCTCGGGCCGAGGCGCCCCGCTGCTCCCCCAGCTCTCTGACAGCCTGCCTGGGGAGCTTCTGCAAGCCGTCAGCGAGGGTTTCTAAGTACAAGTAAAACGTGTACGTACATGGGGGCCAGCTTAGGCACAGCCGATGTCCCCTCAACACGTGAGAACGGACCGGACAGTCCAAGTCCCTTCCAGAGCACACTGAACTAACTAGGGAAGAGCCCTTCTCGTTTATAGCAGAAGGGAGCTGTAGCAAGGAATGCACCAAGATTTGGGCAGGACAGTTCCCAGGGGCCCAAAACACAGGGGAAGCGGTGCAGCCGCTCTGCTCTGGGGCAAGGTCTGGGCTGCCACGACAGCCAGGCTCTGTGTGCCTGCAAAGCCCCCCGCAGCAACAGCCAGGGCTTCACCCACAGCCCAGAGGGTTTTAACACAACAACCTTGAAGGAAAAAGAAGAGCTGCCCTGGCTACAGCAGCCAGCCCTGGGGCAGACCCTGAGTGAAGGAGATGCGCTTCCACGTTGGGCTCTGCTAAAATGTTTTCAGTTTTAAGCAAACTGGACATACTAACTGAAGCGTCCCCACGGCTTTTCCTTCCCAGCAGCCCTGCAGAGCAAGGCGCTGCCCGTCCTGTGCAACACCTCGTACACAACCCCCACGCATCAAGGAAGCTCTGCACCGCCCGAAGCCCTGCTGGGCACAGGCCTCTCCAAACCTACGTAGGCATCATCGCTGTTCTGAATGGTGTGATGTCTCTGCAGGGTCCTGGGCCGCGGGTGCTCGCTGGAGGCGGGTCGCGCAGGGTAGCCCAGTCCGTTGTGGTCAGGCACCTGCATCGCTTGGCTGGGGGAACTCCTGTCCATACAGTTCCCCACGATGGACTCTTGAAAATCGAACAAGACAGAAAAACAACAGGTTAGTACAAGGAACCTGCGGCTCTCCGCTGCGTGCGCCAGTGCAGAACTGTGGGACTGAGATCTAACGGCGTGAACAGACACTGGCTGGGTGGAAGGGGACCCCCGGCTGCTCTTGTTGAAGTGACGCAGCGCCAGGGTCCCCCCTCAGATGGCACGTGGGCAGGCTTCCCCCTCCCAAAGAGCTCCACGCCAGCTGCCTCCCACCAGGTCTACAAGAGCAGCCTGAAGTTGGAGGGAGAGGGGCAGGAGCACCACGGCACGGGACCCAGACCCTTTGTGACTGCCTCCCAGCACTGCCACCCTCCCCTCGACCCCCAGCTCGCCCTCCTGCCTGCATCGTCCACGTCATTACACAACAGCGCAGGGAGAAGCGTCCCCCCACAGCCTCCAACACAGGAGGTTCGAGCAGGGCCCCTTGGCAATTGTAAGCAACACAATCTTGCTGGAAGAGTTGGCCAGGATGTTCGTTTTTATCAGATGACTTCTCCCTACCCTCCTACAATCTGGCTGTAGGAGTGCATGAGTGTGCTGCCTGGCAAAGTCCATCTGCACTGCAAGCTCTTATGACCGAGGGTAAAGGCTACATTCCTATCAAGCAAAACCTCTCGTCATCAAGTACACGATGTTTTGAATAAAGTCCTGAGGTATGGAGGAGCCTATCATTGGGTCCGATGCGCGTAAACAGCTTGCTCTCAGCGAGTAGTCCCGGGGAGCACAAACATGCGGACGTGGCCACGAGCACCAGGGAGCTGCCCCGAAATGACGCAGCTGCAGGTAGATTCCCCAGCCAGGACTATTGGCTCCTGCGGGGGGAAACAATCTCCTGCCGTGCCGGGGCACCACACCGCCCCGCTGGGGCTGCAACTGCCGGACGCCAGAAAGACGCTCCCCAAAGAGACCCGTCCGTAAAGTTACCCAGAGCCAAACACGACCCCGTCCCAGGCGCAGCGTGCTGCCCGAGCTCTCCATGCCCCTCGTGGGCACGCAAGCACGGCCAGCACACCGCCCTGACTGCCCTTCCTCCCCCGGAGCCACGGCGGTCCTGCAGGACCCATCCCGGGGCAGTGGGAGATGCAGCCAGCCTCCCCCTTCCTTTGCACAACCGTGGGGTTACGTGCGGTTAAGTCAGCTTTCCCGGAAAAGCACGAAGGAAAACATGAGGTAACAGATGTTGGCGGAGCAGTGCCACCCACACACTGCTCAGGACGCCGCTCCAACTGTGGGAACGGTTGTTGGGGCCGGCCGCCTGCTTCTCCAGCTCCACAAACAGCGGTGCTCCCGCAGCCAGCCCCGTCCCCAGCCCCTGCGCTGCAGGTGACGAGGCATGGCGGGGGACGAGTCCCCCCGGCCTGGAATAGCCCTGACACAAAAGACAACCCCAGGCTCTTCGCTGCCAGCACAGCACCTCTGGGGGTGCAGCTGAGGCCGGCCTGAATTCACGCTGCTCTCCTCGCCCCAGCGCTGCTCCAGCAGCAGGAGAGCCTTTCATCCCCACGGCCATAGGGGCCGGGGCTCCTGCGCCAGGCGGCCTTTGTGTCAGCGTGGCATGTGACACGGGCACCGCGGGCAGGGCCACCGCCGCCAGCTCAGCTCCCTCAGTGCCGAGGGGAGGCAGGTTTCCCATGGGCAGCATTCCCAGCCCTCTGACGGCTAGGTTGGAGCAAAAGTGGAGCAGAGCCGTTCACAAGCAGTTTAGTCACATCCTAAACACAGATTTGGTCGACGCTCTCACGGTCTCCGGCTGCCTTCTCCGGCAGATGCTCAACAGACAAGCCAGGGCTTTTTGATCAGGGCCAGCGCACTCCCCTGGAAGGCACAAATACTCCCAAGCCACCGCAAAGTTACACCCTGCTCCAGGAAAAATACATCTGGTGAGCTGGGGCAGGAGGGAACATACCCCCCGGCCCCTGCCTTCTCAGGAGAGGCTGCGGCCTCGGAACACAGTAGAGGGAAATAAACGGGGAAGCCCAGGAACGCGGCTGAGAAAGCCCAGCCATCGGCACCAGCGCTCAGGGAGAGAAGCCACACTTGGCCAGGACAAGTCTCCCCGGTCAGCCCTCCACGCCGGGCACAGAGCGCGAGGGAGCACTGGGGCTGAGCTACACGCGAGCCAAACGCCAGCACGCTAGTGGCGGGTACACCGAGGTTTTGTAGGATTTATTTGTCGGTAAGGGTACCTAGGTGCTTAGATGTCGACTCCGCCCGGAACCAAAGCAGCACAGGCCTGATTCCAAGTGGGTTACTGAAGGCAGGAGGAAAGCGGCGTGAGCGGCTGCATCTCAGGACATAGTTTACTACGTGAGCCCTCCAAACAGCCCTGTCAGAAGGGCTTACACAATACTATTTGTAAACATTTACTTGCTTTTACTCATTTACAAAGTCTTGTAGTCTAAAGTCCTCTTCCCTTGTGTAACCGGTTCTAGTACCATCAGTACAGGGGCAGAAATTTAGCTTCTGACTTCATTGAATTTTGTTGTTTGTCTAACGGTCTATGGCATTAAGATGCAATCTCATGATTTGGTACAAAACGCACCTCCACAGCTCCCAACTCTCCTTAACCCGGGGCCATTCTTCCCTCTCATGCTTCGAGCTCCACAGGGGAGTTGGGGTCCGAGAGCAAACACATCGGTAACCCAGAATTTAAGACGACTGCAGAACAGCCGTGCCTTGTCCCTGCCCCCCGCCCACGCGCTGGGGGGCCAGGGCTTGGCGTGCCCGCTCTGCCCTCCCAGCCAGCCTGTTCCAACCCAGTACTTTCCCAACAAACCCGTGCTGTGTCCCCAAACAAAGCCCTGCCTCCTGTGCCCGGGACACTGCTCCTCTGCAATAGGGTCCCCTGTGCCAAGGGCAAGCCGATGGCTTCGGACCAGCGCAGCTCAGTCCTGCAGTGAATACTGATCCACCCAGCTCAGCCTGGAAAGCCTCTCTTCAAAGCCCTCCGCGCAAGGGACCAGGATGGTGTTTTTCATACAGAGGAGGCCTGTAATTACAGGCAGGAATTTCTCCTACAGCGCACCGCTGCCAACGCAGCCACCAAGGAGCAAAGGCACGACTGCTTCCAACCAGCGGAAAAGGTCTTCAGAGGCTAACGGCGAGTTTAAACTCACTTTATAACTCCTCCTAGCTCAAGCAGGGCTGGAGTCTCGCTGCTGCGCAAAGCGCCAGAGAAGCTGCTGCAAGGCAGCCTTAGCCGCAAGACGTTTACCACCGCTCTTACTGGGCAGGTTTGGGGAAGCTTTAGCAACGCCTGACTCAAAGGCCTGTTCCTAAGAGAAGGAATACACCGCTACGGTTAGGGGTGCGCTAGTGCCTTAACTGTTCCTAGCCCGTTGCTTACACGGGATGGGGAACACCAACAAGAGTAAGTACGTCAACAGCACAGAGCATCCCTGCAAATGTGGCAGTACTCTGGGACCTGGGTCTTTACCTGCCTGCAGAGGTAGGTCAAATTCCAAGGAGAAGCAGCCGGTCGGGTTCCCTTCTTATTGTAGACTGTTTATTAGAGAGACTATGCCTGCAATTTACTTAAGGCCGCAAAAGCCAAAAAGAATCTAGGTAATTCCGTGCTATGCAAAGTATGTCACGAAAGCCTTGCCGTGCTGGGTAGAGATGGTCTCCTCCGGCAGGAAGGCGGCCAGCACGGAAGAGCGTTTCGTCTACGCGAGCAGCAGGAAGCCTTACCTCTGCTGGGCACCTTATTCCTACTGAATCCAGCAGCGGGCTGATGTCTGTATTGATGCGTCCCCAGCTCCTGCACGTGATTAGCAGTTCCTAGCAAAGATTCTGGGTCCCCGTGCCCTCCTGCGTTTACAAGCAGAGGGGTCTCCTGGCAACCTTTGGTCAATGTGTTTGAACTCTTACTGTCTGGAAAGCTGTCCCTGGCACCCTCGCACGCGCAGTCCTCCTCCATGCTCTCCGAATGGAACAGGGCTGGCTGGTGTACGTATCCGTGCGGCGGCACTGACGCAGGTACCTGCTGGATACATTCTTGCGCCCTGATTTTTAAGAGATGCTGGGGGCTGTTCTGTGGGTGGTACGTGTCAGCACTCTGGTAAGGCAAAGACAACGACTGGCGCTCCGAGAGGTTCTGTCCCACGCTGGCGCCCATATTCCCAGCATCCCCTTGACTCATATGCCTGAACAACTCTTGAAATTCTTGCTGCTGCTGCTGTTGCTGCCGCCGTTTGATGAGCTGTGCAAATTCTGCCTGGGGCAGCCGCATGTCCGTGTGCCCTGTGAGCGAGTGCCGGGGAGAAAGCAGTCCCTGGAGGATGTGCGGTACCTGCTGGTGTCGGCTGTAGTCGGGAGGCGTCGGGGACAACAGTGCTTGCTGTAGTGCTGATGCAGTGTAGTGCTGCTGTTGCTGATGTGCGTTTTGAGGGAAACTGGGATACTGGTCAAGCTGCGGGACTTTCAGAGCTTGCTGAGCCGGAGGAAACCCAACTCCTCCCGATGGGCTGTAGTTGCTGGGGGAAACGCGAGGCTGCTCTGGGAACAGGTGGGGGTGTAAGTGCACCTGGTCGTAGTTGGCGGGGGGATACCTGTTCACGTTCAGGCTGCAAAGAACAGAAGAGAACAAGTGACTGCCCTGCAGCAGCTCCAGCTCGGCTTGCCGGGCTGCTGTCTCCGTCAGGAGGCAGACAGAGCTGCTCCCGGGCAGGGAGACAGCTCGCTCCCTGAAACCAGTGCAGCGAGGAAACCGCATCTCAGCCCGAGACGTCTACCCCCCGTTCTTCCTCCCTACTGCCAGCTCGGGGAAGCGGTGCAGAGGTGGCCGGCGGCCTTACCTGTGCGACTCGGCGCTGTCGGCGCTGAGCTGCTTGGAAAGCTGCCTGTGGCCGTAGGTGAGGGAGGCCATCAGGTTGGCGCGGTGCTGCATCTGGATCTGGTTGGCGCTGGGGCTGAGGGGCATGCCCCGCGCGTGGGAGGACATGCCCTGCCCGCCCACGGAGGCCCCTTGCAGGAGGTTGTTGCTGACCATGTCGCCGGGCTCCTGCACTTGGATGGTGACCTGCTGAGGCTGCGACTGCTGCTGCAGGCCCAGGCACGTCAGCCCCATGGTTGGGGGAGGGGAACAGTTACCGGACTGCGGGAAGATTGTGTTGTGGGACGGCATCCCTTGGAACTGGGACTGGGAGGCAGCACCTAGAAGGAACAAAGACCCTCAGCACCCGCACCAGCATGCGGCAAGGCTCGGGAGCGAGAAGTGCCCCATGTGGGAGACGATGCTCTTCTGGGCCATGCTGGGAGTGCCAGTAGGTGTCTGGGAGTGGCAGGAGTGGCGAGAGGAGCACTACTCCCAACCGCTCCATCGTGCTGTGCCTGCGTGCAAAGGTCACAGCTAGAGCCCCTTGCACAGAAAGAGAAACAAAGCCGAGCTGACAGTGATTTGCATAAACCCAAGAATATCAGCCCTTCCTCCCCACCCCCGGGAGCGATAAGTAAGGATCTTATGACAAGAAACCCAGCAGCACATTCCAGCTGGCAGCTCCTCGCAAGCTCTCGGTAACACCAGCCCTTGCTGCCAGATGGAGAATCTTTTACATCATCAGCAAACCGCGCAAGGACTGGGCTGCAGGGGGGAACCGGAGCCCCCGGCACCCCCACGCGCTGTTTTCCGCGGAGCTTTGGTGGGACCACAGGGTTCTGCCGAGTGGCCCGCCCTGAGGAGCGCAGATGGCTCAGCACCCTGTCCGCGCTTACCGTGGGGCTGCAGCACGCTGCTGCTCACAGGAGGCGGGCTGCTGTTTGGTTGCCTGAAGAGATGGTTATTAGGGTGGTTCGGGGGCGGGCTGGATGGCTGGATCCGTAACCTACGCAGGGAAAGAAGCACCTTTTCATCATGCCTGCTCCTCATTAAGACGCCTTTTCAACTGTGAGAGCTGACACCAAATGCTGCGTTTCTCTTGTTTAAAATAAACACCATAAAGCCCATGTTTGGGATCCCAAGCTCTTTACGGCTTGGCTTCTCTTCTGAGAGCCACCTGACTTGCCTGAGTCACGTAGGCAGCGAGCAGAATGCGGTGGCTACAACAGAAACCCGGGGACAAAGACACCGCGGGCTGGCCTCCTGACTCACCGTGGCCGGTGAGAAACCTTCCTTTCTCCTTTCCCATCACTCAGCCTGTCCCACCTACAAGTCAGGGGGCCGAAGCCAAGGACGGTTACCTAACCAAAAGCCTGAAAAGGTGTGAGACGTCCAGCAGCAGCCCTGAGTAGAAAGCATGAGAGAGAGCGGCTGCTGAAGGTAATGCATTTTCAAGCTGGTCAAAAGGCAGAACTGCCAATCATCTGTTCAAAGCAAGTTAGTGCCTTTGAATCATGTTTCTCTGCTTCTGAAAGTCCTTCAGACAGAACCCAGCTAAAAGGAGCCAGCATGTTCACCTGGGAACTGGCTCTGCCATTCAACCTTTATATACTTCCAACCCGGCCCTGGACTCTTCAGTGTATTAGTTCATTCCCGGGCTTGAGCAACAGTAAAACCCATTCCCCAGAGCTTTACTAAAGCAATTTCTTTACCTCTGAAGCTGGTGAGTGAGCAGAGCTGGCTGGTTTTCACATGCAGCTTGCAAGGGTGGAGATGGCTGGGGTGGCCGGATGCAATCCTGAACCAGGCACCAGAAAACAAGAAGTGTTTGCCATCAACGATGTCTCAACTAGTAAATTTAGAAATGCTGACTGGTGAAGCAGGACGTATCCAGACTCACCACCGACTCAGTCCCTGACTGCAGCTCTGGCTATCGCAGCAGCTGTGCAAACAGCACTGCTGGAGTCCTTCAGGCTTGCTTCTCCTTACAGCAAGCCGAGCAGCCTACCCTCCTTGACCCCCCCAGGCCCCGCTCGGTAGTTGGGCCTGCAGCAATGCAGGAAACCACAGCTAAGACTTCAGAAGGTCTGGCTCAGGCCCCAGTACCTGGATCTGCTGATGAAGAATCTGATGGTGCTGCTCCTGCTGGTACAACATGTGCTGCTGCTGCGTCTTCTCCAGCGTCCTCTCGTCCATGTGCCCTCCGTACATCTTCTGAAGCTGCTCGCACTCCTGTAACGAATCCAACACACCCTCTAAGTGACCTTTCTTGCGCACGGCACAGCTGCTGCGCAAAAAGGCACTCTCTGCAGCCTACCCATCTGAAAAAGCCAGTAAAGAGAGCCTAATCCATTTAATTTGACAGAATCAGGTGTGTAATACCATGGCCAGCTTATGCCCTAGACAACAGAGAAGAAACGGATGCACGCGATGCCAAGCTGGTACCACCACATTCCCTCAAAAATGCAAGCACAAAGCTCTAGTAAAGGTAACTTCAAGGTGAAAAGAGCATCTCCTATTTCTACCGTGTTGCAAGGTGAAAGTCCTGTCCTGGGGCCAAATCCCACTCAAGCCATTCATAAAACGTGCACTGGCTGCGCAGGGAATAGCACACAGTACGCTCCAAAGTCTGGCGGTAGGAACTGCCCTTTTCTTGGGACACCCTGGAACAGCCCCAAAACTTTGCTGCCCCAGGAAACCTGGGAGAGCAGCAGCCGCAGTCCGACAGTGCTGTGGGAGCCGCGAGGGCCGTCAGTGTGGGCCCGGCCCGTGGTTTGCTCCCCAGAACAAGGCGGGTGGGAGCCCCCAGGGTTCTCGGCCTGCGGGTGAACAGCACGTACGGTCAGAGGACACTCAGCATGGTTGCTGCCGATGTGCAGAGGGGGCACAGCTCCCCGGCTGCAAACCTCCCCCTGCGTGTCCTCAGCCATTAGCGGCAAAGATGTCACCTTTTGCTTCCTGAAGCAGCAAGGCTGAGACAATAAAAAGCCCTTGCAGAGGCTCTTTTGGGGCCCCGCACCCCTCTCTTACCTGCTGAAGCTGTTTGATGCTACTGTTATTGCCCATCTTCTCCAGGTGGGCTTTGAAAGCCTGGATGCTGGCAGCACCATCGGAGAAGCGCCGAACTGGGGAGAAGCGTTCGGTGGGGAGGTGCAGAGTATTCGAGTCCTTGTAAATAGAACTGAACACATGGGAAAGTGGGTTAGTGATGCCAGCTAAAAATCCAACTCCGATACAGAGACATTTAATTCACACCAGCCATGCCAAGTTCTACCTGCCCACTCACCCAGAATAAACCGTGTTTTAGATCGAGAAAGAAAGTGCCATCGTCACCGTGAACAGGAAACAGGATTACCAAGTATCCTCAGTGCCTGAGCAGATAAATGCGTTTTAAGGTTGGAGACGATTCAGCCACAAACCAGATTCCAGATGGGCAGCAACTCATTGTCCATCTATAAGATCATCTGTCCCTCAGGCGGAAAAGGTTTACAGAAGCCATTTAGCATCCTAGAAATCTAAAATTCGGCTCTTCAGTAGCCACTTTCTGAGCCTTCCAGCTCCCCAGGGCCCCCGACTACGTCTGATGCCTGTGGAAAACAGGAGGGGCACACGGAGAAAGGAGCCTGACATGATCCGCAGCCTCGGAGGAGGGAGGGGGCTGGCACCCACGCTTAGAGATGTGCTCAATTAAAAAAAAAAAAAAGAGGGCAGGAAGGTAACTCTGCACAGCAGGGGAAATCTAAGGCATTAAGCAAGCTGTCACTTCACACGGACAGTCTCCCAGTTGCCTGGATGCTTGGCACTGGGCGCTCGGAATGGCTACGTTTGCAAAGCAGACATAGCCAGTACCGAGGCAACTGTGCCCGTGGCACTACAGGCACCTTCCCCGTGCAGTGAGGTCTCCTCTTCACCATCAGAGGGAGCCAATTTTTTTTTCAGGAGCTGTTTTCTCCCAAATCGGGGCTCCCTATTATCAAAGTCAAGCACTAAGCTCCTGCCCCGCCATTAGGTGCGACCTGCGCGAGCGTTAGCAAAGCTAACCTTCCACACACCCCCACCGGGCCTTACAGCAAACGGAATCAGGTTTATCTGCACGCCCTCACGCTTTCTGTGCGAGTGCAATCTACAAAACCCAGCACGCAATACTTAATGGTACAAGCTCCAAGAGGAGCCTTTGTCTGTGAGGAGGTGGTTGGAGACGTGGTCTTTGCAGCAGCTCTGACACCCTGGCACTAAAGCCAGGAGGAGCCCACCTGGCTGCACGCCACTGCAGGCAAGTTCCTGCCCGAGCTACTCCGAATATGGCTCTTTGCCGAAACCCCTGCCACGAAGTGAAACCGTTTCTCCTGGAGAGGCTCCCCCTTATCAGAAGGTGACTGATGCTGGCCCGTTTCCAGCAGGCTGGGTTCCGTTCTTGTCCCGTGCTCTGCCTTCGCGGGACGTGTTTCAGTTTCTATAGGTTACACACAAGCTCCTGCCAAGGCCAGAGCTGTGCCCCTGCGTTACCCTGGTCTCCTGTCATACTGACGGCAAGCAGAAGCTACAGATAAAATTATGCTGAGGTTCCCAAACCCATGTGGCTAAGGCAGAACAATTGTACCGCCTTGTACAACTGTTGTACCTCAATTCTGCTTTCCGATACCAAGTTACTGTGACCAAAACCAGGTGCTACATAAGAAGATGGCTTAAAATACATTAAGTGCTAAAATAAATCCCACCTGCTATTCAATAATTGAGGACTATTTATGCGATGACAAGCCTGCTATTGGTTTCTGTGCTGTATGCGTCTTGGACACGACATGGGGCAGCCTGTTTAGGCTGATGAAGTTTCTGTAATTTCGCAGGTGAAACACGAGGCAGGCTCACAGCGCCTTACGACAGGGAGGGTGGAATGAGCAGATGCCACCCTGTTCGTGATGCAACAAAACGGCCTCAGGACTCCCAAGCCAAGAGGCAGAGGTGACACCAACATATTTACAGGGTGAGTGTGTTTTAACAATCTCGTAGAAAACCGATCCTGCAGTGCGTGAGTCACCCGGCTTACCTTCACAGCTTGAAGCAATCCTTAAAGCAGGACACAGCACATTCTGGTTGTTTTGCAAGCTGCGCTCCTCCTCCTATCAAGCTTTCCTGTGACCCTAGAAATCTTTCCCCTCCTGCTCTTCCCATCCCCCAAGCACCTCTGTGAGGGGGTAACTTCAGGGTAGAGAGGGGCTTATCTTGGTTTTCCGGAGTTCCAGCGTGGCACTAGCACTGCCTCAGTCTGCTCAGAGTTCACCTGTCTCTGCTGATTACATCAGTGCTCAGCTCAGCAGGTATCTGGCTACAATAAAAAGCGCTTTGCCAAGCTTGCCAGCGTGAGCTGGCCGAGAGGTTGAGCACGAGCGCCAGTCTAGCCTGGTAGGCGACTGCCTGCTCGACAGCCAAGACCAACAGGCACCAAACTCTGCGGTTTGCAGCTGGTTTGCACCCTCAGCGCTGAGGGGGTCAGAGCACAGGCTTTAAGCTCCCGCTCTGGCATTAGCGCCTCCAGCTTTGCTGCTGTGCTTGGGACTCCCCGTCAAATGAACACCTCTCTCCATCAGGAGTGCCCCACCCACACGTTTTGAGTCTGTTCAGATCAAATCCGAATCGGTTCCCTCCTTCCCAGACACTCTGATCTCCCCACCCCAGCGTCCTTTCCCCACATCGTTCCCATCAGGGGTTGGGATCAGAAATAATATGACTCTTGAGGAGCTTTGCAAAGAGACTTCGCAGTCAAAACACACAACTCTGGTGCAGAACAGTGAGGTTTTTAAGCTCTGGTGGAGATGACTCTTGGTGCAGTCTTTTGCCCGCATCTGCCTCCAAAAATGTTCTTGTAGAAAATCTGCTCTCTACTGCTAGCTTGACACCTACCATTACAAGAGAGAAAAGCTCTCCTCTAAAACGAATAGCTTATTCCCAACCCTTATGTGACAGCAGCCGCTCTGGCAAATCACCTCCAGCCACAAAAACAGGGCTGGAGAGGGAGAGCCAGCTGATTCCTGCCCCTGCGTTGCCTGTATTTGCAGGCACGGAGCCCGTGCCAGCACGGAATGCGCGTCCCCAGCATGGTCAGACGCCCTCTGCCCTGTGGGTCTGCTCTTTGTACTCGCTCCTCCTCCTCACCCCTCCCTGCCAAGCGGGGTGGCCTCGGTGCTCCGTTCCAGACGACATCTGAGCAGGTTTCCTGGCGCAAAGCTGCCCGAACGGCCGGTGCCATTACTCACCGGTGCTGATCGGGTACCAGGTGTGGAGCCCAAGCCCGGGGTCGGAAGGACTGCTGTCCTAGCTGCCTCTGCAAGTCTGGAGGGATTTCAGCTGTAGGGTTGGTCATTGCCAGAGTGTGCCTTTTTGACCTATTTGCCAAGTATCTGCAACAAGCAGGAGCACATTTTATAAGAGACTGATGGGAGTACTCCAAAAACAGGGAGCGTTAGATAACCCAGAGTAAACGGGAAGGAAGAGTGCTTGCTGCAGTGCTCAGAACCAACCGGGGAGAAGCACGCCATGGACACGCTGCCCACGCCTGTCACATCACGGGGTCTTCAGCGCTTAGGGGACAAGTGTAGTTTCAGCTGCACGTGTGCTACCGCCAGCCTCAGAAGGCAAGAGCAGCCATGCGCTCTTCCCAGCGGGAAAGCCACACTTCATCTCAAGGGGAACGCTGGTATATCCCTTTGGGAATACCCAGGTCACTACCTGTCCTCGCTGTGGATTCACTCCACCACAGCAGGTCTGCTTCCCTCTCCCAAGGCCCCACTGAGCCACGGGGAAGCCTGCTGCGTGCACGGAGCCAAGAGACGAGTCACAGACAATCCTAGCGAGAGCTGGCCAGAGAACGGGCGCAGGGCAGAGCTGCTGCTCGGCTGCACCCTTGCGGGACGGCCCTTGCACTTCAGATCTACCCTGGGACACCCAGCTCTAGCTGCGCGCGGCGGCCAGCTTGTGACAGCAGGGGAAGGGTGCAGGAGGGCCACCCCAGCAGAGATTAGGGGTGGGTAGAGCCTCCGGCTGCTGGAGGAGCATGCGGAAGAACGCTGGGCTGAGCAAGGGTCGGTGCCCAGCCCGACTGCGCCATCTAGTCCCTGCTCCGCTCTCGGGGAGTCGGGAATGGCCAGCGATGCACAGGGCAAAACCAGCACGGGAAACGAACAGGTCCCTTCCTCTGGAGCCAGAGCCACCAGCGCTAGGCTGGGCTTGCCTCTTACACCGGGGCCTGGGGGCAGCAGCTTGAACTAAAGCGCTAAGAACTAAGAGACTGCAGCTCTTCTGCAAACCCTCTAAAGACTGGAGGGGTGCACAGGGCAGAACTAGGAGCCTCTGCTTTGGCAAGGATGTGCCGAAGAGCCACACAGCTCTGCCAGCCGCTGCCCTGAACTGCTAGTTCCTGGCTGCAGCGATGCTGGGAGCAGCTGGGGGCACGGGGCCAGAAGAGATAACAAACAAAGCACCCGCCCCAGATGCCCTGGCCTGTGACGAGCGCGGGGGCTAGCGTTTTACCCACTCAAGGCCAGGTGGGATGAATGCCCGCTTATGAACTCAACTATTTCTACCCTTGTGAACTGGCAGCAACGAGGCAGCTGTGGTGACTGTGACAAAGATCACTTGGCCAGTGACACCAGGGACACTAACAGGGAATTCTCACCTCCGCTCTCTTCCCCTGCTCAGGCTCCCTGCAACTTCAACTGGTGGGGCAGAGAAGAGCAGCAAGCAACAAAGTCGTCGCCTCCTCCAAACCCAGCCTCTCTTTGCGAGCTACCGAAGCCACTTAAGCAGAAGACAGCAAGTTAACAGAATGAAGAGCGCTTAGCGTTGTGGTAACTTGCCAAAGTCTGCGCCATTAGCTGTTTAAGAATCATTTGATGCAGACGGGGAAAGTTTCACAAAGAGCTTTACAGTTGTGGTTTGCTAAGATCATTTTATTTCAGACCTCCAGGGAACAATCCAATCATGAGCTATAACAGCGTTTCGGGTGGAAGAAAGTTTCCCAAAGCTCAAAGGAGATGTGACTGTTCCCTGGAGCAGAGAAAAGACTATGCTCTGCTTTCAAGGTCAGATTAAGAAGGGCAAAAACTGCTCGCTGGTGGCTGCATACAGAGTGTTCGGAGCAGTGTTCTGAAAAGCTAAATATTTGCATCTGTCCCTGATGTTAATGCTATTTACCCTTCTCCTCTGATGACTACTGACATGTTGCAACACAAGGGGGTGGGGAGCAAGTTAACACACAACCTGGACGGGGCTTTTTCTGGGCCATCTGCTGGAAGAAGAACACGGGCTACGAAAGGACTAAGAGCAGCACTGTCAAGAGCAGCAAGGCGACCTATGGGTCCAAGGAGACTCGCCTTTCAGTGGGATCTGAACATTTCGGTGGCTTGCAACCTACAAAATACCGCACGGGGGTTTCAAAAGGTTTGCGGCTGAGCTAATGCTTTAACTCAAGTGAAACCTTAGGTTTTAGAATAGGAGAGGTGAAAGTCTGCCCTGGTAAGATGTCCAGGCAACCCCGTGCCAAGAATCAGATGTATCTGATTTGCACAGTCAGAAAGCCTGCCTACCATCCGAAGCGTTGTCAGTGGACATTATGGGCCTTAAATTCCAACTTGGAGTACTGGAGCATAAGGCTACGCAGAGAGCACGCGATGTGCTCTGTGGCAACTCTAAGGTAGGGCTGGAAGCGAGTTCGTTCACGTGTACCGGCTCTGACTTTCCTCTAAGCTCAGGTAGGCAAAAGGAGTCTCAGCGCACACTCTGCACAATCTGCCACTGCACACACCCACGTTCAAATCCCCCCCTTCGCTCTGGAGCACCGAAAGGAGAAGAGCTGGCGAAGGCTCTGGAGTACGACCTCCACCCACCGCAGTGTTTCTCTGCCTGCAACCAATCCCCAGTCTGAACCCTGAGGAAACGCTACCTTACTCGAGGTGGCGGCCTGCACAAACTGGGGGGGAATCCAGAAAACTTTTCAGGTTTGAGGTAAGAAGCAGGAGCGCTCCGTAACCACACCCACCACACGTAGTGCACCAGCTGGTTAGCAGAGAAGAGACTACGCAAAAGCTACTAAGAAAAATGTTAGCAAGGACACGGTTAGTGTTTTCATTGATTCAGAAAGTACAAGCACGTTCTACCCGCTTCCTAGTTTGTGTTTGGAGCAGACAAAGAGAACAGAAGTTTCCAGCCTGGTATCCAATAATCCTTTCCTCATTGGAGCAGACTATTTTAAGGCCCACTGCTAAAATTAGAAGCTAGAGGTACCCGTATTTCCAGCAAGCTCACTTTGTTTAAGGCATCAGAGTTGGATGTTTACTGCATGTCTTGATACAAAAGCTGCATCGACACCCAAGGCCACAGATGAGATCTTCCTACCTCCGTCACTCAGCAGGGAGGGGTGAATCACTCATTTTGCAGGTTAGTGTGGATCGCATGCTGGTGCACACTAAGCAAAGGAATTTAGCAGTTTCAGACTTTCTGGAGAACCTACTGCTCAATTAGCGAACTGTTTCGGGGGGAACCCAGCCTCATAAGCACCTAGTAGTGTCAGAGGAGTAATTGCCTACAGTAATCAACGCCCACAAGAACAAGAGAAATGTTGAGCCTTGGCTGTAACCAACATTGTCGCCTGTGATGAGGTTGCTGGTGTTTTAATTCAGCTGTGGAACACCACAGGGTGAGCCTCTCGGAGGTAGTAAGGGCAAACGTTAACAGACTGGGAGTTACCTCTGCACAGCTTCCTGATCTGGCTCCCCGTCGGAGCTCTCCTCATCCACAGGGGTGACAGCAGGGACGGCCTGCAGAGAGAAGAGAAACCATGGGTTCCAGAAAGCGTGGCCCCATCCCCGCGGCGGACGCCTGACCTTCCAAACAAGCTTTCACAAGGGTATACGTCAGCTCCACTGCAGCACCAAGGACACTCGGCCCAGAATCCCTTCCAACATTCCTTCCCCAGCCAAAACTGCCTGTACGAGGCTCCTGCTTCTTTTGGTGCTACCAGGAAAATTCCTTGATGCAGATGCATCAAGGAAGAAATAACGTGCACTAATGCCCAAGATGGACATTTTAGTTTTCTCTGTTAGATCAGCAAACGAGAAAAAAAAGCAACCTTTAAGAAAAGCTGACAAACGCTTTGCCAGTTCCAGAGAGGAACACCATCTCAGCTGCTAGCTTCAGGAGAGCACAGCAGCTCTCCCACGAGGGGCCAGAGCATCCCGCCACTCTGGAGGGTGGGAACCTCTGGAAGCAAGCGGGCACGCTCCCTGCTTTGCTTCCAGAGTGCTACAGACTGAGCCTACTGCTCTGTCTGCTATGACCTGGAGGCAGTCACCTCTGCCTGCGGGAGGAGATATTTATAAGCACCCCTCCAATTCTCTTCTTTCCTTTTGCTACTTACTGGCGTCATAGTGACGAGCGGGGAAGGACCTCGGGGACGTTTCAGCAGTTGCTGTGCGTGTAACTGGATGTTAGCTCCGCCATCTGATGCCCGCCGCCCCAGAGGGCCCATGCCGTTCAGCAGCTGCAGGGTGGGGGGCTGCAGCAGGGACTGCTCCTGGGAAGCACAGACAGCGCAGTTACCAACCCCGTACCGCGTCCTTCCAGTACCTGAGCCCCGAGGCCACAAACCCAGACACTGGCACGAGAGAAGACAAGCCTCTGGGCTCCAGGAGAGACGATGGAATATCACCAACATCTCCGAGCTGACGTGGGGCAGCGTCAGTGGAAAACTCGTGTTTAATTCCCCGTTTCCCTGCGCTGTGCTGCCAGGCAGGCTGCAGCCTGCAGCTCCAAAGCCAGGCACTGCAGTCCTATTTCTCCCCAGCCCGTTAATTAATTTCATAGCGCAGCGTTCTTTCATTCTTCAGCTTTTTAAATCACCGACTAGAACCATACCTAAAGAGCTAAGGAGAGGGTAAACCTTGAAGCTTATGGAGTCCAAGGAACTGGCAAATAGAGCAAGTGTGAGCACAAACACCCCCCATGGGCTGATGGGGCAGAGACCGCAGCAGGAGCACGTGCATCCGTCCGTACCTTGTACTCCAGCTGACCCGTGGGCTGCAGGTTCTGCCGCGGCAGCACGTTGTGCATGAAGTTCACATTCGGGGTCACCTGCAGGAACGGAGCCTGAGGAGTGACACGGGGGAAGCCTGGCAGCAGCTTCTGCAGATCTTCCATGACTTCCGTCCTGCGCAATCACATTCGTAGACAGGTGAATTAGCAATGGCATGAAGAGAACCACCCACGGGCCCAGTGCACTCAGCTTCCCTTCACAGAAAGGCTTCTTATTCCTCTGGAAAATGGCCAGAGAGTAGCCAAGCCACCCTTTGATATTTATTTGTCCCCTTTTCCCCTCCAGGTTGAGATTTGCCAGATCTAGTTCTTTGCATTAACCTGGAAGGCATTTATCACAAAAACTTCACCTGGGACATGACAGCAGTGCAGCTTAGGTGAGAAACTGGCTTGCACACCACTATAGCTTACACAGAGCTCATCAGGAAGAGAGGGAGGAAAGCATCTCATCCTCAGCTGAAATGCTAACCAAGTTGTGCAATGGGACTAGGATGTTTAAAGGAACACTTTTGCTAAAGAGACACCCTGACTTTGTTTCTGCATCTGGCAAAGTTTGCAGAAATAACTCCAAGCCACTGACAAGCAGGAGCAGGAAACCAAAGGTTTGATACGGGCTATGACACAGGTACACGCACTCGTTGCCACCTGGTCTGGCTAGAGAGAAGCGGAGAGCTGGGACCAAGCGGGACGCTGTGAAGCGTATTTGCCAGCCCAGAAACTGGAGACCATTGCCAGTCCAAAAGGTCTCCAGTATCCAAAAGGCATCCACTCTCATGTATCACAGAGCCCCCAAGCCCCTTTAAGGCATTAGCCTCTCCTCTGCCAATGTAGCACACGAATAAATCTGGGACACCTCAGAAGGACCAAAGTCATGTGCTAGGAGTAAACCTTCAGGTTCCCTTAATCCTCCCTCCGGGAGTTAGGGTCCAATACTAACCGCGGGTCAGCTACTCCAACGGTGTGCCTTCTCATTGAGAGGTAACGGACCAGAGCTTCAGGTGACGGCTCTTCCCCTTCATCACTGTCCAAGTTCATTGTTCCGTCCGTCTGGGCAGGCAAAACATTGGAGACATTGACATACAATGTCAGGGTCAAGCAAAAGGCTTCAATGTGAGCCCGGGAAAAGAACTTGCAGGGGTTGTCAAGGGGTGTACCTCACCTCCACAATTTGGTTTTCGGGGTTGATGAGCTGGACTTGTGGCACATTGATGCTCATGGTATTGCCTGTCTGTTCTGTCTGCTGAGCAGGGAGATCAAAATCAGACGACATGAAGCTAGCGTCTCTTACAACCCCTCTACAAACACTGCTGCATTAACACCAGTGCACAGACCTAAGCACCCGGGAACAGGCAGGTTACCCTGGAGCCAGTGAGGATCTGTTTATTCTTAATTCTCAAGGGGTGCCTCATTTCCCCCTCCTCCCTCTCCTCCCTTCTGTTCAGGCCCAGTCAGCATCTCTTCTGCTTCCCTTATGACCTGGCCTCTCAAAGCAAATATTCATTTCTTGGACAGCAGCACAAATTGAGGAGGAAGCATGGCACAGCAGTCCTGCTCTGTGAACTCCAGCTGCCAACCGGTAACCCTCACATTGCCTTCTCCCCTGTCACTAAGCTGACACAAGGCTTTGTCTGAAGGGTATTCGCTAAACTCACAGCCAGTGAACAAACCGTTCCTAATCTCCGGATTACGGCACCCTAAATACACACGAAGCTCTCAGGCGAGGAAGGCTTTGACACTCCTGCCAGGATGAGGACACCCACAAGCCAGTCTGAGTTGAGCAGGTGGAAGAATACTGGAAGAACACTGCGCGAGTAGGATCTACCTGGATGTTAGCAGAGGCGGGGAAGGTCATGGTCCGCGGTATGCTTGGAGATGCTGCAATGCGCAGATTCTTGTGTCTCTTCAGACGGTCGCAGAGCAGGCTGTAGATTGCACTGTAGTGATCATAAGCATCAGCTCTCAATGACTGGAAGAGGAAAAGGAAAAAAGCGGTCAGTTCTTTTTGTCAAGCAACAAAACACGCTCCACACTGTGCTGAGGTTGCCGAGTTACCAGAGGTGACAAGGAACAAGCACGGCCATTTCATCTCCAACGGGAACAGGCAGGACACGACTGTCAGCTGTGGTGTCTTACCTGAATTGTGCGCTCCTTGTCCAGCCCCATGTCCGCCATCGCCAGCAACACGTCCTCGTTCAGCGGCTCCATCTGCCTCTCCGTCTTCAGGTGCTGACACTCCGCTATCAGCTGCAAGAGCACAGACACAGCCTTCAGTGCTGACATTCCCAAAGGCACACGCACCGATGAGTCATAGCGCTCCGAAGAACCAATGCACCAGGCTCCGGCTGCAAGCTGGCATCGGCTTTGAAGGCTGATGGCACACCGATTCAAAATCTAGTGCCTTAGGCTCTCAACGCCAAGGGGAAAGATATAAAAATATATGCAGATGAGGAGCGACGTGGAAAGCGAGACCAGGAGACACAGGAAGCAGAAAGGCAGTGCTCGGAATGAGAGCTCTCAAACAGCTGAAACAAGCACCGCAGCACTACGTGCCCGGAGCCCGTCTGCGGCCCGGCAGGCACCGAGCAGACCCGACTCGCGCATCAGCTCGCTTCTGCTTCTCACCCTGTCGAACTCCGCATCAGCCTCCCCGAGCTTCATCCACTTGTGTTTGCAGATCTGCTCCATGGAGAGCCGCTTGCTGGGGTCCAGGACCAGCATGTGGCGGATCAGGTGTTCACATTCTGCGAGGGAAGAGAGAGGCTGCGTAACCCGCGGGGAGGGACGCGGCTTCTGCAGGAGCCGCCCTGCACTGCAAGGGCAAAAGCACTTTCTTCTTTCAAAGCAACGCACTTCTCAAATCACACGTAGCAAAAATATCGCTTCTCCTCCTTCACTTAACACCCGGTCAGTCCCCGACGTGCCCCTTTGCTGCAGACATTTGATTTCCCCAGCTAGGAGGGAAGGAAGCCACCCAGGCCACCGGGCCCCTGTGCTGTCTGCCGGAGCCCCTAGGTGGCACGCTGTCACCCTGTCCCTCCCCGTCTCGCCGGCAATGGCCGGGGACACGGCTGGCTTTTGGGGGCTGAAGGGCAAAATATCCTCTGAAGGTCCCCCCCTCAGCGCCCGCTCCCTGGGAAAGATCTCTCCATCGTCTCACGTGTGCGCTGCCCACACGGGGGCTGCGGAGGCGCTCCCCGGTTTGGGGGGGGATCTGAGCCTGCCTTAGAAGCACCACATGTCTTAGCAAGTGTTTCCTGGAGGAAGAGACCCTCTTCCCCAGGTGAGGCAGCAGGCAAGGCAGCTTTCAGCTGGGAAACTCCACGCAGCCCGTGCAAAATCATTCCTTAGTCTGAGAGCAGGCAGCCAAGAACCTACATATGATTCGCTCTTAAATGAAGTTGGTTTTATCTGATAATTAATCACACTTTTCAGAAACAAGAGTTATTACTCAAGCATTCAGAAGGGTTTTTGCAGAAACAGGACACAGACATTCAACTCTGACGGGGCTATTGCTGGAAATTCATGTGCCATAATGCTGTAAAAAGCTTCTTGTCTAAAACAGGTATAGTGAAAGCCTCTGTAGTCCTAAATCGCTATTCCATTTTCGGCTTTTACAGTTCCCAAAATTTAGGAAGAGCGTATCTTTGCTAACATTTTGCTATAGTTTGCATAGTTACATGCGTGAAAGCTGAGATTCTAAATAAGAGCATTTCAGTTTCTAAATTCTGGATTCAGAACTCATTTTAGCTTACGTTACAAACCACCATGCAGCGGGTAACTTCCTGGCATACCACTTCACTGGCATATAAATCAACTCCTATACTGTAATTTAAGTGCTCCAAAGAATCTGTAAGCAGAGAGGCGACCAGCGCCTGCTCAGGGCCGCAGGCGACCGCAGCGTGCGCCCACCTTACCTGTGGACATGAAAAATGGAATGCGAAATTTCCCGCTGAGCACCCTCGCCCGCAGGTTCTGCAGCGTGCTCCCATCGAAGGGCAGAGCGCCGCAGACCAGCACGTACAGCACCACGCCGAGACTCTGTGTCCAAAACAAAGGTTGCGTCAGCAACGGCAGAGCGAGAGACCGGGAGACTGCAGTTAATTGTACAAAGTGTTGTTTAAATAGAGTAAAATAAGAATAAAGAAGAAAAGGCAAATCCCATTGGAATGGACCTTGTCGATATGTCAGTCCCACGCCAGCATAACTCCTCCTTCAAGCTTCAAGCTTAATTTAGATGTTCTTTTGAGCCTCAGAAGCCAACAGTTAAAGGCACCTATGGCACCTATAGCCCCAGCCTGCCCCAGGCAGCCCTGCACCACCGTGGCACGAGGCTCTGGCCCGCCTGCGTGCCCAAACCAAACCCAGCCACTGCGCTGGCATGGCCATTTCAAACCCAGCCATGCCACCCTTCCTCCCGCTCCTCCGGCGTGGCTGGCAGAGCCTGGGGAGCCCTGGGAGGAGAAGAGGCAGGAGAGCAGGCGACCGAGGCAGCGCTGGGAGGCAGGGCTGCAGGGCAGAGCAGGCTGTGAACGCAGGAGAATGTCCCAGGTCTCTGCAAACCCTCGTGGAGCAAAACTTCACATTTCCTCTACTCTGCCATTCAACAGCAATGGAGTGAACCATATTTTTGGGGAACTAAATTTAAACGCATTTCCGGGCGACTAATATTTTTGACAGTGTGCCTCCCAATAAAGAAAACATGTGACACAGTAGCCAGAATAAAATTTTTCAAGCATTTCTCCGAATAACATTTTTTGCATATCAGGAGCTTTTCTCCGAGACACGTACTAAGTATTCAGGAAGCAAAGCCAAACAAACAGAGCAAAAATGAGATTGAAGAGAGAAAGAGGTTCATCACATACCCAAATGTCAACCTTTGGCCCATCGTATTCCTTTCCTTCAAAGAGCTCTGGAGCAGCGTAGGGAGGACTCCCGCACCAGGTTTTAAGCAGCTGACCAGGTGTGAAGATGTTACTGAAGCCAAAATCTGAGAGAACAAAGAGAACCGATTAGAGGAATACGCTCCCCTCCAACTATCCTAAACAAATGGTATTTAAGTAACTTGCTGAGTCTGGTAATGTCACGTACAATCCCATGCAGAGACATGTGAGAACAGGAGTGCAAAAGAGGCGAGAGGAGCAAGAGCAACGCTGAGACCACCTGGGTGGTGTGTAACTCCTCTCCGTACCGCGACAAAAGACGACCAAGTGTGAACAGCGGCAGGTCCACCTCATACAGTACAAAACACACCCCGTTTTAAACAACCTGCTGCAAAATACCACGACTTCAGCCTGCTTCACATGCTACACCCGTACTGCGTTTGCTTAGCAGAACACAAAGATCTTTCCAGAAGTTTACTCTTCGCTTTCAGCCATGTGATTCCCATGCTGGAGTCAATACACCAGCGACCAGATCGAGCAGGATCGCTGCACGATGGGTGGGTGGTTTGGAAAGAGGCTTCCACCTTACGTTCAAGAAATCCCACGTAAATCTTTTGTGCTAATTTCCAACCTTCAGGCTTCTCCGATGCCAAGTTTCACAACTTCATTGAGACCAGGGCAGCCGCCAGCAAAGACAGAATGCAGACAAAAGGGAAAAGAACGGGAAATTTGGGTTTTCCAGAAAGCACTACATGAGCTGGAAATTTCGGTTATGGTGGGCAGCTCTACAAACCAAGCCAAATCACCAACAGCAAATAATAAATCCCGAAAGAGACATTAAAGGAAAGGTCTTAACCTTACGGGCAGTCAAGCGTCAGCTTACGTGGGCACAAATGGCATTCCCTGCTCATTAACCTGCCACCCCGGCACACAGCTGGGACTTGAACTGGAAAGAATAAAGAACGCGAAGTCTGGATTAAAGAAAAGTGAGCTTTTTCTTATAAAAAGAAGGAATCCTCATTGAGCACGTCTTTCTTTTTTGCCTCAATTGAAAAAAAAGCAAATGCACGGTAACAGCGAGGCGCCTCCACGTGCTGCGAAGGGGTGCCCTTGGCAGCAGCGCCATCAGACGGAGCGGTGCCACAAAGGTTATCTGCAAGCTGCTGCGCCCCTGTTCCTGCTAGAAGTGTGCCAGCGGGAGGGTGAGTGACACTAATGCGCTCGGACGGGGACCCACGGCAACAAGGACATTTTTCATGGCGTTTGCACCCCCTCACGGCAGGCTCGCGAGAGAAATGCTGGGGAAAAACCAAGGAGGGCCATAAATACTGCGCTTGCACGTTCTGATTAAAGCAAAAAGCACCGTGGCAAAAACACACAGTCCAGCTGCAGAAAGCAAAAATCTCTTATAAAGAGCTTAAGATTAATTTTTATTCCGCCCTTGGTCAGAACTGCAGCGTATCTGGGATAATGCAGAGCTGAGCGCCTACCTGTCAGCAAAACACGGAATCCCAGTGTTGTGCAAGGAGAATTTGACTGAAAATGCGTATTTTAAGACTCGTATACAAACAATAAAGAATATCTGAGATCCAAAACCACAAAAGCGTTTCCCATTTCTTGAAATAAATACCCATTCATCTTGAAAATTCATTTTTGTTTTTATCTGCTTATTTTTCCTTACAGCACTTATCCGTGCTTTAGAAGATAAGGACTTTGGCACGTGTTCTTTAGTCAAAGAAAGGTTTGTTTTCCTAAATTGTCTAAAACTCCAGGTTTGCCCTAACACATTCCGCATGACCGCGCTGAAAGGACAACGGTTGTCATCTTTTAGACAAAATCCTCTTTCCACCAGCGCGGCCAGCGATGCCAACACCTGCACGCAGGAGGCAGGGAAAACCCTGCAGACGATGTGCTGGCAAGTCTGTGCCCCCACTCGCCATCACCGCTTTCCTTACAGCATTTTCCATGACCTGATTTGCGGTGACTCCTCTCCTCCTTCACACGGCCTCGGCACAACCCAGCAGCCCACCTGGCAGAGCCGGGCACAGCTCAGCTCCAGGAGGGAGCAGCCAATTTTCCTCCTCCCCACCCCCTCGCAGGGGCAAGATTCCCAACGTTGAGATGGTGTAGGCTCGTGAGGAATACCTAGCGTGGTGTGTTCCTGCGGAAACACTTGGAGTACAGACGATGCTGCTCGAACCCTACCTCAAAACACAGCACAGAGATGGTAAGTGTTCTTTAAAAGCATCGCAGTATCAAAACAAGGCAGTTAAACATCCTTTGGGTTTTTACTGCTGGAAATGAAGTCATCTAAACTTCCAAAACACAGGAGCAGTCAGCCTTTGGAGGACTATTTCAGGGAAACAGTACACAGCTGCACGATTGTCTTTTCCACCTCTGCAAGCTTTTGAGCTGTTGTGTCTCACACTTAAAGTACGCTGTGTAACAAGTGCCTGAATTACGGCTACCAGAACAAGCAATAAAAGCTGCAGCACTAAACCTATTTCCATCTAACAACAAAGCATTTGTACTCAAGTTTAGATGTAAACTCTTCCCGGCTGTGCAAGAACATGCTGCAGTTTTGGTTCTTCACATATTTTGAGCAAATTTTTCTGGTTTAGTCACTTTTTTTGGTCCTCGCATGTCCTCAGGTGGGCTTTGCAGCATTTAGGGAACCAGTCATATTTTGGAAGCTGTGAACATCGCCCTGTGCAGCCCGGCACCAGCTCCAGCTCTGCACGGGACAGAGGATCGAGGTGTCCCCTGCGCGGCTGCACCGGCCACATTCGACGGCAGCCCGGCAAGCGAGCAGCAGCACGTTCTGCAGCGAGGGCAAGGCCCTGCCATGCCAGCTGGCGGCCACCACTGCCGCTGAACGGACACGCAACAGCTGCCTCCGGCAACCTTCTCTGCTCCCTCCGAGCTGCAGGAGATTGGCTGTCTTTGAAACTCTACCCCTCTCTCCCAGGGGGCTGGAATCAGCCCAGGGGTTCACGGCTCTTTCTGAGAGGGGAGAGGAGGTGGGCAGAGAGCGCAGCCCCGCAGCCTCTCCTTCGGGAGCCGGGCTCGGAGGGCAGAGATGCTGCGAGCATGGCGGCGTTCATCCGGCAGCTCCTGGAGCTGGAGCCGCGGCTGCCCCGGATCTCAGGCTGAAAAACCTCTCCCTGTGGAGAGCCGCGGCTCTAGCCAGCACTTTGCGGGCTCCAGGTGAGACACTGCTCAGCTCTGTCTTGCCCGACGGGCCCTTCAAAGGCTGGGAACAGCTTCCAGAGCCCACTTGCGCTGCACGAGCTGAGGACAAGGCTGGTGAGAACAGCAGGCTTTTTAAGAGCCGCCCCGAAAGTTAAGGGAGAGGATTTGAAAACCCAAAGCAACAAAACAAAAATCTAAAAAACAAACAAAAAACCCCAAACAGTGATTTAAATAAACTTTCTTAAAAACTATGACAAGTACGCCCCAGTCCAAGGAAAGACATCTAAATCCAAATCCCCAGGGAGCAACAGGTCTCATGCCACAAACAGATGCAGAGGCAAAAGGGCATTTTTGAAGAGCAAAGTAAGTCACGATCATGTGCCATAGGGAAAATATCTACAAGAAATATCTGTGTGCTACAAAAAAAGTGGGCCCAGTCCCTCACGTCTCCCCAGAGCAGAGCTCCAGGGAGCTGCTTCAGTATCCGCACAGCAGGGACTTTTATCCTCAGCAGGTGAAAGAGGGAGCGGAGTCTTGCAAACAAATGCAAAGCAATGCATACATGGGATTCCTCTCCGAAACCATATCCCGGGAAGGCCTGGGCATTTAGCAATAATCTCAACTCCTGGCTGAACCCTCTGACTGGGAGCACAAGTGAACACGGTGCCAGCAGCTCCTGACTCAGACTTTGAGAAGGTACGCTAGAGAAAAAGCGTCCATGGGAAAAGTGCGAGCGAGGGGAACAGCACTTGTATCTTATTCTTTACGGAAAAATAGTACAGTTGCAATCAATCAAAAAACCCCAAACCCAAAAAGCACACTTGTACTCGCCACTGAGCGAGAAGAGCGGCACTAACCCACTTCCAGACCGCTGCGCCATCTCGCTCGGTGTCCGCGACTCCACCAACGCTGAGCAAGGGATGCCAAGCTGCAAACGGAGGTCAGCAGTAATGCGCCAGAAAATCTCCGCTGGCGAGACTCTGAAAGGTCTGAAAAGCTCCAAAAGCTGATGGAATTACGCACATTAGCAAAGGCTGCGTGTGCATATGGGTATCAGAGGAGCCACGGAGCTGCAGTCCCGGTCTCAGCTCTGTGTTTACGCCACACCGGCTCACTGCACCCTCCAGGCTACCTGCGACCCTGCTACTTGGCAGGTAAAAGTGACCAGACCTACCAGCCAGAGCCTTCAGATGACACTCTACGTGTTTAGCTGGTGGAAGCTAGAGAGACATGAACTGCATTGTTGAAGAGGTTTGAGTTAGACCCTGTTACGGGGTTTGGCGGTGAAGGCTTTGCTGCGGCTCCACCCGGTGTAACGGGGCTTTGTGCAGTTCTGTAGGATTTATTTGGGGAGCTCTGGTGTGAAAGAGATCAGCTGCTATCGCTTCTCTTTTCGCTCTTGAAACAATGGAAGAACTGGCGTCAAGTTGTAACTGATGAGTTATAGGGACAAAACGTAACACTTGGAAAATCCTATACCATAAATCAGCTTTTCCAGGCTACTTTTCAAATCACGACTACATCTTGCTGCCAAGTAAAACACTACCACCACCAGGGTGGGAACTATCTTCTAGAGTCCGTTCTGGGAGCAGGGATCTGGAAGGAAAAGAGTTTCCAGCTCCCTTAGATAAACAAAAGTTTCCACAATTGTCAGACATTCACAGACCTCGTCAGCACGCTCATGTGGATGTTTCTGTAGGAAATCCAGCCCTATTGCAGTTTCTACCTGAGTTAGTTTTGAAGTTTGGTTTTTTTCTTTCTTTTTATTTGCTAGGCACCCTTCCCCCCCCCCTACACACAGACTGGATTTTACCCCGCGAACACAAGATGGCCTCAAATCACTAGCGCATCTGCTCGCGCAAAGCGGACACCAGAAAGCGCTGCTCGTGAAGACCTCCCGAACGGCCTTTCTTGCAGCCGCCCCATTACCTGGCACCGCCCGGCGCGGGGGCTACGACAGGCGCTTGCTGCTGCCCCCCTTCACTACAGGGGCTCTCCCTGCAGGGAATGAGTCTGCCTGGCAGAACCAGGCTGTCTTCCCCGCACTGTCAGCGGATTTCTCTCAGTGCCCGCACCCAGCGCAGTCCCGGGAAGCGTGGGCTGCCCCGCTTCCAGCTGGCCACCGACTGCTGTACCGCGCAAGGCAGCCCAGGTTCCCTCAGCACGCAGGAAACCCCACCACCAACTCCTGCTTCATCAGCGACGTCTCTTGCTCATCTTCTGCTCCCAGAACAGGTCCTTGTGCCAAAGCGAAGCAAGACATGGTTTATACTATTAAGTATCCAGAGGAAGTTTCATGGAAGTCCTTCACTCCTCTCCATTCCTTCCCCATTCCCTCCTCACAAAGTGAGGATGAGAGAAACCCAAGAAATTACTGATCATTTTACTACAAACCAACTGTTTAACACCTACGGATGGTACATAAGAGAACAGTAACGTGACAAACAAGACTGTTTTCTCTCGCCCAGATGCTATCAAGCTGGAAGAGTATCCACAGCTCACAGTATTAAAGTTTCTCCCTCACTGAAAAAGTTTTGTAGCCCTAAGCACTTAAAAAAACTAAATTAAAAAATCAAGTTATAAATCCTTGTAAAAGCTGACAAGCTCCCCAAGGAAGCCTATTAAGAGAGGGGGCAACAAAGCATTTTCCAAAACCGCTCTCTCTGCATTAGGCTCTGGTAGAATTAAACAGTAAGTATGAGCTCTTCCAATGCAAAAGCGCACAAAATGAGATGACCAGGGCGGTATTAAATCCTCTTGTTTCAATCGGTTGCTACATAATCCCACAGAGCTAAATAAAGTCAGGCCTAGTCAGCGCGTCAGAGAGCTGAGCAGCCAAGGCTCAGGCTCCCGGACACGGGGATCACAGACACGCAGCCTGCGTCGGCTCAGCCTCGGAACTGCCCGAGGTGCGAGCTCTCCAGGAGGGCAGTCAGGAGCGAGAAAACCCCACTGCCCAGCACCACGCTGGGAACAGACTGGAAGGCCTTCAGCTTTTCTCCCTGGGATGAAGAAAACACCCAAAGCCCTGGGGTTCTTCTCTTGCTCCGTCAGACAGCACAGTGAAAAGACCCCAAGAGGGCAGCTGCCCTTTCGCTGCTCTACCGTACTCTTTACCGCCTTACTTTTCCATTCTTTCTCTCTCACCTAGTCTGACCTGCTTCAGAGAAGTCCTAAACAGGCAGCAGGACTTAAAACAAGGTCATTTTTTTAATATTAGTCTCGCTCATTACCCAGTGTATTGGAACACCGTGTATCTACAGCCACATATCTGCCTATGAAGCCAAACCTGGGTTTTTTTTTTTTCCCCTCCTTCTTCTAATTTGCACTCCTTGAAGGGACATATAAATCTCCTGGCTGCACCCTGGCAGTCTGAGCTCTGGGCAGCAGGCCACACAGAAATCCAAAGCTTCCTTCAGCTGCACTGCGTTTCCTTCTTTCTGAATACCTGGAAGCAGCCAATGCCTACATTTATTAACTTCTGAAAGCAGCTGCCTTCCTCCCACACTGCTTGTCTCAGCTCACCTGCTATTTTGATGTTCAGGTTGGCATCCAGAAGTAGATTTTCTGCCTTCAGATCTCTGTGGACTATATTACGACAGTGACAAAAGTTGACAGCAGCCAC
This sequence comes from Alca torda, assembly GCA_008658365.1. NCBI lineage: Eukaryota > Metazoa > Chordata > Aves > Charadriiformes > Alcidae > Alca > Alca torda. The sequence continues at coordinate 7,359,475 of CM018093.1, read as the reverse complement.
TATTTGCTTGAACTTTCTCCGGGCTTCCTTCTCCGCCATACGTCCGTGGGCCACCAAGTGATCTGTGAGAGGTGAAGCGAAGAACAAAAGTGTTATTCACGCAGGGAGCGCACCCCAGACAGGGGCTTCTCGCACGCTTGCGGCAAGCGGTGCAGAGGATGGAGACGGGGAACGACACGGGCACCAGCGTGTTCTCCAGCATCCAAACCAGACGGAGTCGCCGCCGAAGCTACACGGGAAGGGACTTCGGCACGGTGCGGCCCCACCAGCCCTTACCTGGGCTCTCTCCAAGCGAAAGGCTTTAAAATTATAAACTTTCCTCTATTTAGAGGACAGCTGACAGGGCTGGCCGGAAAAATCAGAACTGTTTTGTGAAAAGTACAAAGGTTTTAAAACATTGTTCTATACCAAAATAAAGAGACTTTTTCAACCTTTTCCTTCAGGCAAATACCAAGCCTCGTACCATATTACCTCCACAGTGAGAGGTGCAGGTCCGCAGCGACATGCCATCCCTGCTTCCCTCAGGTTTTTCCCAGGAAATTACTCGTATGTCTAAGAAGCCTCACCAAAGGTAACTCTTGCCGAAACGAGTGAAGTCCCAGCTGCTTAGAGACAGCCAGCTCCTCAACTTCAGCTTTCCAGCTAAAAACCTACCAGCTGCAGAAACTATTTTAACTTCATTCCTCTTCAGAGGGAAAGCCACCCCTGACCAGATCGGAGTGAAACCCCACCAGTGCTCCCCAGTTTACACCAGCCCCGCTCCAGCGGCCTGTACATCTGCCTCTGACCACATTCTCCTGCTTTCCTTGGAAGCTACCACTGCACACGCGGGCAGGAAAAGTCCCTCCAAGAGATCAGAAAGGCAGGCGTACAGCTGCAACCCAACTTAAACCAACCCACTCCAAACCTGACAGCCCCAGACCTACAGAAGCCACTCATCGTACTGTCCCGCAGGCGGGGATGGACAGACCGGAGACGGGCAGGAGAAACGGCAGAGAAAGGAGGAGAAAAAGCATCCCCCTCCCCTAAAGCATCAGCAGAACAGGCAACAAAACTCTGCCAGGAAAAGTGCAAAAGTCAAAGCAAGTGGCAGTTGAATTACAAAATACAATTATTACCCATTCCTAGTCTCTCTGCCCCATAAGCAAATCTAGCTAAAACTGATGAGGCACGGTAAGAGGTAAGGGTAGGAATAGCTGTTTGCAAGATCATGGAGTGGAGAACAGTGCTACAGAAACACAGGAGAAAGCCGTGAAGCATCCTGGAGAGCCCCCAGTAACCACACACAGCACCAGGAGGATTCCTGAGTTTCCCCAACTCACGGGAAGAGCTTCGGAGAGGTCTGCACAAGCCCTCTCCCCTCCAGCGCGAGCACAGAGCGGGCCAGCAGAGCCACGAGCAAGCCGAACCCCGGCGGCTTATTATCTCCTTGCCCATTTCAAGAGGCTGCTGCTCCTCAGCTGGGCCATCGACTTGGCCTCCAAAGACTTCTGGCCAAAAATAGGCTGAAGTGGTTCGTTTCACTCCATAAACTCGATTAAACTGGAGAGCTCAATAGAAACCTGTTCTTGAAAATAATAAAAATAAATCACTTCTGAAGGTTTCTCATCAGGTGGTTGTATTTTTCCCAGTCACCCATTAATTAAAATACCTGCGACATAATTGACTCGCAGTAAATACTAATTACCGAGATCCATCAAAGCAGTTCTGCTGGCTCCCGACTGCACAGCAACCTACTTCTCGGCGTTCGACTACTCTGTTGTGCAACAGAGCAAAGTTGTTTTTCAAAGAATTGTCAATTACGTTTTATTCATCGGATAAACTTATTCCACAAGCAAATCTGAATCAGGGCCGGGGAAGGAAATCCATCACCAATTCCAATATGGCCCTCAATTCACTTGCTAGGAAAAGCAAAATTTACTATCTCAAATAGTCCCATCGTATTTCATTAAGTCATTTGCGTGGTCGTAAATTTATGACTCTGCAGAGCTGGGAGAGGGAAGAGCAGAGCGAAGCAAGGGCCTGCTCCAATTCACGCCTTACCAGTCAAGGTCATTCACATCTTTTACTCCGCTCAAATCCGGGAGTGCAGTCTGCCAGTACAGAAAGCGCTCTTAAAACAAAGCGCAAGGCCCCAGTCTCTCAACATTTTGGAAAATACTTTAAGAGATTCTCCTGCAGGCAAGAGATCAAATCCAGCTGCGGCAGCAGGCGTCTTTCTACAAGGCTCTCCCAAGTATACTTTTGCCCAAAGCAGGTTCAGCTGTCCCCGCGCACGGAGGATGACACACACCCTTGTCCTGAGCACCTCAGACTCCTGCTCTCGGCAGCGGCCCTGCCAGACCTCTGCTCACGCAGAAAACTCTGCCGCCCCTTTTATTACTCAGTCCTGGTCGGGCTGCAAAACAATAAATAATCTTTTTAGATCAGGCGTGAAATTTCGCTTTTCATGAAGAAATGTGAGCGGAGGCCGGTCCCTGGGCTGCGCACGTAGGCACAGCACTTGGAGACCGCTGACATTTCTGCACAAGCTCCAGAGGAAGGACAGGAACAATGAAGCTACAGAATACTTCACATACCACCAAGGGCAACTGTATGCCAAAATTAACCATTGCAAGCTTAGTCCGCATAAACCTCTCGTGCGACAGAGGTTACAGAGATGACCCGAATGTTCAGCTGGGAGCCAGCGCACCGAGCCCCAGTGCGCCCAGTCCAGCAGCACAGACCCGCCGCTGGGTCGCACACACGTCAGCGCGCTCTTCGGGAGCCAAAGAGGCCAACGGCGCTGCTCCTTTGAGCGTCTGCCAGAGAGGAAGGCACGCACGATTTCATTTCACAGCCCTTAAAAACATCAGTCGCTCTTCTCTGTACTTGTATGAAGAACCCGATGCTGCTCTCGGCATTAACAAAAACAGCAAAATCCTGCACTAAAGAAAAAGCTTCTTCTGGTTAAGAGACAGGAGTGATACACAGGTTTCCACTTTTTGCCTCTGGACAGACTCCTCCTGCTTTTGAGTTGCTTTCTGCCTGGAAAGCAAACGCTGCTTAAGCTTCACATCTCCTCTGTATGGCGGATTAAGTCACATCTCCAGCCTATTTGGTGACCTTGTGATCTCCGAAGCAGCCTGACCTTCTAGAGCCCAGTGCCACGATAAGGCGTCTGTCTGGTTCGTGCTCGGGAAGCTCAGGAGAAGCCGGCGGGAGGAGGGGAGACAGGGCAGAGACAGCAGACATGCTAACCACCTTACCCAGACAATAATTTTGCCAAGTTTTCTGAGAATTTTTGTCCTTCAACAAGTACCCATACTCCTGTCAACGAGGACTGCAGATTATTTACAGTATTCATAGTAAACAGCTGAAATCAAAACAGACTTTTAGACTACATTCTGTTTGACCTCAAAAAAAGGACACTCGAGGGACCTGGAACAAAGAGCACCCTATGTTTAAATGCAGACATTCATTTGTTCATAATGTCAAACCAGCAACCCAACCACACGCAAAACATGCACAGGGACAAAAATAACAATTTACATTTTGCTGCTTAAGCCCACAGCAAAAGCAAGTCTCCTCCGTGATCCCCATGCACCGCTACGCAAACAAAGTGAATTATCAAAACATTTCCAGTAACAGCTGAATCAAAGACACTTACGGCCCCGCCTGGCCACGGAAGGAGCTCTCAGCGTTTGCTGGAAGCCAGATAACAGGTTGTACGGCTCGCCCAGGTGCTAACCCAGGGCATCCTGCAGAGCCCAGACCAACAGGGCACACGACAGACAAGTGTCCAACGCTGACTGACTGAACTGCGGCCATTTAGAGAAGCTACCATTCTTTCGGCTAAAAATTCCAACCTTTATTACTGCCTATGTAATATTTACAGCTGTATGGTACAGTTCAAGCCTTTCAAAGTCTTTTTAAAGCATCAAGGGAAACAACTTAGATTTGCTTCTAACAAAAACTTGCAGTTCCCAGAAGCGTGCTGCTGTAACTCCGATTATATGAGGCACGTGGCCTTACACCAAGTGTGTAGCATCCAGAAACCCATGGTTGTCAGCACCCCCCTCCCTTCTGCAGCTCAGCACGACGCTTTAAAACCTAGGTCATGCAGGTGTTCGGAGACAATAAAGAAAAAAAAAAATACAGATGACTTAAGCACAGGCACAGGTGTCCACACACACCTATTGTGGCCATCCCTGCAGCACGTCCGGCAGTTCCTAACAAGCCTACCATGAGAGGGACGGGCATGGAGTTGAAGCAACGTGCAGGCAACATTTCATGCTTAGCAATCGGTAAGCCCCAGCTTCCGCCGCTGCGCGCCACGAGGGAAGAGCCGGAGCGGGTGCGAAGGCAGCCCCCGCTGCCACCGACGTTCTCCCAGCAGCAGGAGGACGGGAGATGCTAACGCCTGCAAGGAAGCCTGCCCAGAGCCCGCTGCTGTTTCCTCCCTGTAAATTGCTTCCGCTGTTAAAACAAAGTCTTAATGGCTCCTCAGGAAATCCCGATTACAAAAAGCTGAGACTTTCGTTTCCCCCTCTCTGCTCTAACAGCGAGGGCGCGCAGAGCCTCTTGCGGCCCCCAAAAATGCTCAAAACCGGCTTCGGTCTGGAGAAACGTCAGGGCTACAACATAACCGGCTGGGCCCGGTGATCAATGGGGACAAAACGCTGGGCGGTGTTATGGAAATTAGCCATGCTAATGAGCTGGATTTACTACAGCATAAAATATATCAGAAAGCAATTAGATTTTCACTTTGACTCATGTAGAAGGCTATTTTTGCAACCAAGAAAATTCATTCCAAGTTTGTATACGAGCTTGCACATAGTTCTGGGTTTAAAAAAAGATGAGCCCGTCTCTGCCAAATTGAACAGAAGAGGGAGAAAAAGTAAAAAGTGATTTATACTTTTTTATACTATCAGTTGCTACTCGCTTCTTCCCTCAGCTGCCACCTTCTCAAGAAGACATCCAAAGGACATGGACAATGTTGAGAATGCGGCATGACAACCATCTACAGAGGTACTGAGGAACTGGTATGAGATTATAGCTACTGGAAACCAGCATTTTTCAGCTCAAGTTGTCTTATTTTCCTTAGTTGGGGCTTCTCCTGCTTCAGTAAGAGCTTCACCTTTCACTACAACCCAGCCTCTCTTCCAGCAAAGCAAGAGGCTGCGACATCAAAAGCGAATCTTCCGCAGTGACTTAACAGGACAAAAAGGAGCGTGTTTCCATTCAGCTGAGAGTCCGTACGGGACCGTCCTCACAAGGACACTGCCTGCATGCAGGTTTAAGCCAGCTCACTTCGAGCACGCAGGACTTCCCCCTTTTCTGAGGCTCACGTTGGCCGAGCTAGTAAAGACTGATCTTGCAAAATTCTGACTCCGTCACCTGGCACGAAATTCCAGTGTGTAAGTAAATTTCTCTTTCTACAAGATTTCTTACTGGTCATGGCAATAAAACAAACAAATGAATAAATCAGTCAACAGTTCTTGCAATTGTGCTGCAGATACTTTTTTCCTTCAAAGAATAGCTTCTGTGGTCAAGAAAGCTCAGCCAAAACATTGTTGGCAGACAACGGAGTTTAACATGGATGTAACTAACGCATGCTAAGATAACATCAGATATCAAAAAGATAAGAAAATACATGGTTTTGAGAACAAAATACAACAGAACCACAGGAGTGCCTGTTTCTTTGAAAGCTACTAACAAACACCAACATTTCTGCTATGGGGAAGAAGTTTCATTCCTCTTCCTGGGAAGCAAAGTATTCAGCAACACTTTAAAACCAAAGCGGATGACTATTTCCAACACCTTTAATCCCAAAGTCGGCTAAAAGAGGAGCAGCACCACCTGTCAGTGAAACCCAAAGAAGAAAGAGAGGTTATGGAAGTTATTTCTCCATCAAGTTGGTACCATTTATTTCTTTACTTGGCTTGTCAATGGAAAGTTTTCAGGCTGAAGGGCATCTCTCCGCTGAAACAAGAGTGTAGCACCTATTTTCAGTTTACTGTAGTTGACCAAATGCATTATCTGATTAAAGAATGCAATAAACATACTCACCAAATATTTCCCCTCCGCTAGCGTACTCCGTCACTAGATAAATCATCCTCTCCGTCTCCATAACCTGGACACAAGGACAGAAGAGTGACAGATAAGGAGACTGCTGTGTACAGAAAGGAACATAACTTAAAACAATTTTACTCTGACACGTGTAACTGCTTTCATCAAATCAAAACTATCACTCCCCCATGCTTTACAGAGCTATGCAAAGGAATGGACAGGAACTGGGAAAAGTGAGTGAAAGAGTAAGTTTTAAACACTAAATCCGTAGCTAAACGCAGCACTTCACCTGCGCCTTCCTCCTCTTCTACTTCCCCTCCCTTTAGCGTTTGCTCCCGGGTCTTGTCTTGTTGCAGCAGCCTGGGCGACTTCCCGGGGCCGCTGCCACCAAACCAGCTCCCATTTCTAATTAATCAGTCTGTTGCAGGCACTAAAATAACCCACACAATTTTGCCAAAGGGGGGAATATTTGCTGAATTGGTAAGTGACTTTCAAATGAGTCAAGACCTTAGAAATAAACCAGAGCTCAGGCTTTGCTTTAGGGAGCCCACACGTTTCAGCCAGGTAACACCCCATTTTTAAGTTTTTAACACACGTTTTTAAGAGAGTATTAGGATTTTGGGGCCGTAGCGGTCCAACAGGCCACGGCCAGCGATTTCTTAGATGGGATTTCTTCAAAGGGCCGGGCCCTGTGCAGACAAGGGCAGCGAGGGGTGGCGGGAGAGCGATGCCACACAGGGCTCTCGGAAGCACGCGGCTGACTCCTGAGCACCGTCCTACCACCTGAGCGAAACCCACCCTCCGGAATCACCCCAGGGTCCGGAACAGCCTCTAGGAAAGTCCCTGTCAGGTTGCAGATGAGAAGAAAAGCATAGGGCAAGGCGCTGTATGCGAAAGACAGGCCCCAGCTACATTTTCAATGCTTAATAGAGAGCGGGTGACGTACAATCTCACTGAGCACACAAAAAGCAGCAAATAACACCCTCCTGCCTGCAGATTTGGGAAGGGTGGCTCCGAGGGCTGCTTTGTGACTGGGTTATGTTTTGTGACCTGCCTCCAGGCAAGTACACACTCGGGGTGTATTCCAAAACTCGCTGCTATTTATTTAAGAGGCTTCCCCGCTCTGGCAATGGAAAACCACCCCGCGTTTCACCCGCAGGACGGCGGCGCTGCAGCGCCAGTGCCCGGCACAGCAGGTCAGTTCCCATACCCGGTGTTTAGAAAAGGCCTGGAAACATTTTGATTTTGCTTTGGCTTTCCTCTGCTTCAAAGCCAAGTGGAAGTTCACCTTTTGACACGAAATCGACTATTATCCCAAGAGAGAAGCTGGGTACTTGCAGCCCAGCGCTGCTCCTTCTTACGTAGAATTAGGACTCTTACTGTAGTCTTACTGTTTTAAAAAACCACATACGTGCCTGATCCAGACAACTGCAGCTGCTTAAACCGCTGCATCGCTACTATTCTGAATGTTAACACAAGAGCATAACAAAGATGAACCTCAGTTCTGCTCCGTTGTCACAGGGCTCCCTGTGACAGCTCCCACTTAAAGGGGATATCGCATGCCGGGAAAAGCCTTACCTTCGGTAGGTATTTTTAAGTGCATTTCTGTTTCCAGACAGAATCTCTTATACTGTAGGCTACTGCCATTATAGACACTTTCTCCTCTTTCACTTACACTTTTTAAGTCTTATAAGCTCAAGGAAACATGATGTTTAAACTCAAGATTCCTGATGAAAAGCCGTAAAAGGCTCTGAGTTCCCAGCTCCAGGTTTTTGTAGTTTTCATCCAAAAATAAATGCCACTGAAAGTACCCAGAAAGAACAGCCAGATGAAACACGCTCCACAGTGGGTACTCTCTTCTCACCTTAGCAAAGCCGGGCCACAAGTGTCACCTGTTCAGTATCCTATCAGAAGCTTTAGATGGAATAAACCAGTTTGAATAATGGGGTTTTGACTCAAAAACAGCTTTAAGGAGTCAGTTTGCAGAGAAGCGTTCCCTAAGTACCTTAAAAGCGTCACGATTCTGCAGCGTCTGCTGTAAGTGTTCACACTTGGCGGTTTGGCCAGAATAGCTAAACATTAACCTCTGGCACTTCGACTCGGTTTTAACTCTTTGGACTCCAAAGAAACACTCCTATCTATCGGGCACAGACGAAACGTGACTGGGCTTGAACAGACAAGAGCTGCTTCTAGGGAACGGCAACTTCTCCTGAGGGTTACCACAACTTCTCCCTTAAAATGCACGCATGACCGTTACGTTACAAGATGAATTAACCCCAGCACATTTCCCCCAGGATTTCAACTTTTTAACATTCTGACACCTGCCATCCGAGTCAGGCAGGCGCAAACAGGACATCATCCATCTTAATTAGTCTCTTGCACCTGAATACTTCCCCGAGACCAAGGTCCCCGGGCAGCCCTTTCTCCGCTTTGCACGCCAGCCCAAAGAAGAGCTGACCTTCCATCTGCAGCCTCATGGAAGTCCCCTCGTTTCCCAGAAGGCGCTGTGACCGAGGCCTCTGCAAGCGTTCGCTGCAGCACAGGGGCAGGTAGTTCTGCGTCAGCCTGGCGCTCAGTGCGCAGCTCCGGCAGTACGCTGGGAAGGAGCCCGTGTCCCACAGCTGCCCACAAGCGGGACTGCAAGCGACAGGGCAGAGTTTGTACGGAGCTTTTTGGCACTCTCTGGTTGTACGTCACTGCTTGAGCCCTCGTAGGCCCGAGGAGGGAGTCTTTCGCTTGTCTAACAGCTTCCAAACCAGCATTTAATGTTTCACCAAGGTACTGGGCTCCTTTATTTCTCTGCTCCCATCACTCTGCTGTCTGCTTGTCTCTGGCTTGTTGCAACCTCCTTGCTCTTCTGTTTGACCGCGCAGTTGGGAGGGGCACCACCAAATGTGTGCGCAAAAGGCAACGCACGTGGATTCTGTCTCCGGAGGTTTTGTTTGCAGACTAAGAGTGCCAAACAAGCTGGAGAAAATGTCTGCAAACAATATTCAAAAGCAGGTCTGCCGCTGCTATCGATCGCCTTCCGGGAAGGCGGAGAGCAGAGCAGCAAGTCCTCGGGGCCACGGGGCACCTGGGCGGGCGGAGGAGCGCAGGGGAGCCGCGTGCCTCCAGTCCTCCCACCGGTAGGACTTACTCTCTCCCTCCAACTGAGAAGGGGAGCCCGCATCCGGTTTCAACCGGGAAACTGAAAAGCACACAATAGCCATAAACAAATGGCAAGGGGCCAGCCCACAGCGGAAGCGTGATCTCCCAGAAAAGAGAAGGATTAGCCACACTTTCCCCCCTTCCCGCCCCTCTAATCAAAGTACTCTGAGACCTTGACAACATAAAGGACTTGCCCAGTTTTTCACCTAGGAGAAACGGAGGGATAACCCTGGAGAAAGCACTACTAGACACCGTAGAGCTACAGCGCAGAGGGATGGAAAACCCACTGCGGAGGGCTCCTACCTGGTATAACCTGATGATATGTGGGTGGCAAAGCATCTTCATGATCTGAACTTCTCTAAATATCTTCTTCAGGTTCTCTTCATCCAGCTGTGTTTTATCAATGATCTTTATAGCAACCTAGCAGAGGGGAAACAAGAGAGAGGTTATTGACCCAATCGCATTATTAGGAAAAACATTTTAAAAGTGAATACTGCGGGTAAGACTCTGCTGTGCTGAACAATGTATGAAAACAGACAAGGTAGTCCCTGCCTCAGAGAGGCTGGGATCTCCGAGCAGCCTCCCAGAACCCAGCCGGCTTCCCATAAACTGGGCGGGAAGAAGCTCTGTTTCCGAACTCTCGGTGTGTTTTCCCTACAGAGGGTACCTCATTGAGAGCAGCGTTGCAGAAGGCAGCGAGACTTCCAGGCTGTTGCCCGTTACCACGGTACAGCATGTTTGCAGAGGCACCCAATACTGTGCTGAAAAGCAAGTTATTTCTGAACTCCTGGATATATTTCAAGCGAGTCCAAACTTTTGTGCTGTTTGCTCAAAGGAGCCGTTTCCTACATCTCACCAGCCAGCTTCGCTCTTCAGCCTCGCCACCGGCATGTTAACTCACAGCTGGAGGATGCGCCCAAGCACCAGCCCGGAGCTGCGGTGCTTCGCCACAAAAGCAGCGAGACGGAGGGAGAAGCTGCCAGGTCGCCACACAGAGGGGAACAGCTTTCAGGGACTGAAATCTGGATGCACGTCTCGCAGGGCTGATAAATAGCAGCAGGGATGGAAACGGGAGGGGTGCTGTCAGGCATCTAACTACTGGGGTATTTATTTATCTATTTTAAAACAGAAGTGCTCTATAACGCTACACTAACAGAGTTTAAACAAGTCGAAGTGCTTCCAGTCTGCTGCTCTCCAGGCTCGAAGACCTCCTCGCTGCTCTTCCTCCACCTTCCCCGGCACTGGTGCCTCCCAGCTCTTTTGGGCATGGATAGTAAATCCATCAGCCTCCAAGCAGGGAGCTGTTTCTGCGCTAACAAGTACCTCCCCTCAAGTCCACTGCGAGAAAGAAGTTTGTTTCATCCAACAGGCACAGATAATAAGGAAAGGAATCTTTTCCGGAAAGCCTGATTAAGCAGGGGAGAAAAGGCAACTCTCTCAGCCAGTGTGATCCGTTGCTGGAGCAAAGAGCTGAGGGAAGAAGCTGCTCCTACCGGCAGAGGAACATTTGCGCTGCTGCTTTTAAATCAGATTTCAGCCTCCAGTTACCAAGTCCCTTCCTCCCCACCAAGTGCGAGCGAGCAGCTAGAGCGTGCCAGCCTAGTTCAAGATTTGTGGGCTGAATTAACATCCACCAGCAGGTTTTCTCGCTTAGAGATGGCACTCGCTCTGGGAAAAGAGCCGCTTTTACAAATCTCCTCCTGGTTGCTTCGCTAAAGCATAATTTACAAAACTTCTGTCGAGGAAGACTGCAGAATCATGCAAAGACATGGGGAAGGGCATGCAAAGCAGCGCTGCGGGAAAAAACGCTGATGATGCACAACCAGAAAGATTTGACACAGGAGCCCAAAGCCCAATTACATAAATGCTGCGCTTGTACCAGACTCCAGCCTTCGCGAGGGACGAGGACAAGTGCTCCGCACACGGAGGCGTGCCGCGTGCCTGGACAAAACCCCACAGTGGCACACCATCTGAAACACGCGTATTTCTCCTCTAGAGCCAAACCCCAAGGGCAATGTAAACGATGCTCCAGCAGGCACGGTGCTGTCTGGAGGAAGAAGGGGGAAAAAAAGGGAACAATCTGAAGCCCGTGAAAATTAAGCCTCATATTTTATCATCAAATCCTTGCCAGGGGAATAACTGCCCTGCATGTAAGCAGAACACAGCAGAATCCCGAAAAGGCACCAAGTACAATAAGCCGTTTCTTTCATTTGAAACCCTTAATTCAGAGCACAGGAACGATTCCAGACTTCTAAGTCACCGAGCACGCTTCCTACAGCAGGAGCAGAAGCTGAAAGGCAGCCAGCTCTGGCACTCGGCGCGAGAAGTTGCTGGCAGGAGCGGGGTTAGAGCCGAGGCACAAGGTGAAACGGCAGAATCGGACCCCGTTCGGCGACGCTGCCAAGCACTAACCGGCAGTGATTAACGGAGTGAGGAGCCGCTGCTGCCCTGCTCCAGGCTGGCAGCGTCTGGGCTGCAGCTCCTCCTCTGCCCAGGAGCGGAGAGGCGAGATGCGCCTGCTTCGTTAGCTATGCTTCTGGTAGATCCGCACCAAGGGGTTTCAAGGACAACGCTCAGGAGCGGGCTGGGAAAGTTAAGAGAGCCAGGGGGGCTTGGAGAGCACTCTACATGCTTTTCACCAAGGATTTTCCCTGCAAGAACGTACTTCTGTAAAGCTTAAACCTATACATGTACATATATATATATGTATAAAGCTAAGAGAAGCTTCCTCAAAGAGCGAAGCCAAGATGTCTACCAAGAGACATGAATCATTTTCAGGTGCAAATACATAACTGAAAATCCACAGATCTAGAGTATTGCTAAACTCCTTACTCATTTCCCAGCTCTGTATCTGCTCTAAGGAAACCCCATTTCACAGCTTAATTACACGGCTCGAGTTGACACTCTTGGCCAAGTTCAAGGTATGTAGAGCATTTGATTGAGTAGAGCTTGGTCAGCCGGGCCAGCCAAAACAGAAGAACTGAGTTCCTCACGTTTTCTCTCGGCTAACGGGGGCAGGGAGAAGCAGGCTGCCATCTCACCAGCTCGCCTGCCCCTACGCTGTGTGCTTTACACGCGGTGCCCCGAAACTCCACACCCACAAGACACACAATACCCGAATCGGTAGCAAAGGAACACAAACACCAGCCAGAAGGTGTCTTCTTGTGAAGGACCTTATTGTGCGTTTGGCCAAACGAGCGGCCCTCGAGCAAACCTAAACCCATCCTCAAAAGCTATGAGGAGGCGAGAGCTGGCGTTTCTGAAGAGGCTTCTTCAAAATGTTTTCGTTCCATTCAACTGCCTCCAGCAATCGATGTAACATAAAAGGTAAGTCTCCTGAAAAAGCCTGGGGAAACCACCTTGTGCTCCGGTTTCAGGAAATTCAGAGCTTCCTCACAAACGTGTGAGAGTGGAAGTAGGAAATCCCCTCCACGCTGGCTGCAGAAGGGAAAGCGCAGGGAGTTTCAGGGGTGGGGGCCTGCGTTTCACCTGGGACTCCCTCCGGTTGTTTCAGAGGATTGCTTTTTTCCAGAGGGAAGGAGTGGTTTAAAGGCTTTCCAGAACAGACCAAGTTGGTTTCTCCATTCCTGCATTTCCCAGCTGGCTAATATTCTCCCTCCCTTGACAAATGATTCAGGATTTCAACAGCAAAAAAGACTGGCTGAAGTTCTCCGGTCGCATCAGCCAGGCTGACTTCAGCTAAGACTCGGGCACGGGGAAACAGCCACAATGGATTCACCCCCGCTAGGCACACGCTTTCCTTCCTTTGGGAAGGTCCGCCCTGTCGCAGCCTCTCGGCCAGGAAAGAGCCCCCACAATTGCGCACCCTCCTCCTCCCCGGGTTCTGCTCCATCCTCCAAGCTGTCCACGCCGGCTCCGCACACAAGTTTGCTGGTTTTGCTTGCAGTTCTTCCCGCTGCCACCACAAAACCCCCTCGCCCCAGGAGAAAGCACGGAGAAAGTCCAGGCAAAGAGGTCTCCCGCTCCAGCCGAAGGGAGCGCTGATGTTTACGGCACCACTAGAACTAGAGCTCTGTAATATTACGTCTGCAAAAAGAACCATTTTCAGGTAGTCTCATGAAACACTAGAAAACCCAAACCCAAAATCAAGTGTATTCCCTCATGCTTAGAAATACCACATAAAATAGAGAGAAGAGAGCAAGACTAAATGTCGTTAAATAAAGCACAAATTCAGCTACAAGTAGAAGAAAACCACGATCTAATTTCTTAAACAATGAAATACTATTAAGAAAGAGTCTGAGAAGTTAACTATTCTTTTATCAGAAGTTAATGAAGCTTACAGGCAGCAGGATGTATGCCAAGTCTGGAGCATACACGCTGCTACCAATTAACAAAATGTTCCCTCCATTTCTAAACATTTCAGTTTGTTTTTTTTTTCCCTTCTTGATCCCAATAAAACTCGTACTAGTAATTTGAGGAAGAAATTGTTATTTGGAAGAGATGTTAAGCTGCTAAAAAGAGCCGTTGGTAGAGAGAAGGTAAGGCTCAAACTGACGCCTGCAAGTCACCGCGGAGGTCTCGCTCCTGGGACCAGGCCGCGTGTCCACCAGATTTCCAGATTTTCCTTCAGCGGGACACTGCTCTGTATGGTTTTGATTCTAAAGCCGTGCCGAGTACGTGAGCATGCCAGGCAAAAGCCCTGTGAGAAGCAGCGGGAATTCCAACCACAGACGAGCACGAAAGCAAAAGGGGTGGTTGAGGAACTGAAGGAGAGGTACTGAAACTCTGGAAGGCCAGAAGGGCACAAGCAGTTGTCACCGACACCAACACGTCCCCCTGCATCACACGGGAAGTCGAGAGGGACAGAAGGGACACTGCAGGCCACAGCAGCGAGTAGCTTTCACTGCACCCCAAAACTCTCACGGACAGAACCCCCGCGTGTCCCCAGCGAGCCCGGGCTGCCCCAAACACCAACCATTTTCTGCATCCCAGCACACAGAGCCTTTGCATTTCCCAGCAAAACCCGGGGTTCTCCTGAAGTTCTCAAAGTATAAACAAAATTCCAAGTTCCTATTCTGCACTCAGAGATCGGATTTTAAAGTCTGGTAGCCACCAGAGCTAGAAGACCACGCCAAGGGTGAGAGTCTCCTGAACGAGGCACAAGTCCTGGTACAGGAGAGAATACCTGCTCGCAGGAATTAAAATTTATAGAGACATCCTGTTTATCAGCTAAGCGTGGCCACTATTCATCCCGACTTCCTTGAATCAATACTGCCCTGCCAACCAGAAGGGAAATAAATTGCTGGGTGCCCAGGCGGCCGGGCAGGAGGAGGACGGGGGCAGGGAGAGGGCAGCCATCCTGCTTTGAACTGCTCCAGCTTCTTGGAAAGTACACGAGGAAGGGAAAAAGGTAGGGGCAAACGGTCTGTTTTCAGTGGAAAGGAGCCATGAAACAGTGAACGTTTCCTTTTTCTTCTGTGCGGGGAACAAAGGAAATAGCTAAAGACCCTGTCCGGGGCTAACATCTATTACTTCATGCCACCCAGTTGCTTAGATCTAATTATAGCTATAATTAAACTATAATTAAAATTTCCTGCATGGATGATCATTCCATAAAGAAACCACCTTTTCTATTTCAGTTCAGTTGTTTCTATAGCGGCGTTAGTTAAAATCAGGAAAAAACCCACTTCTTTGGGAATGTGACCACGAGATCAGTCTAATCAGAGATAGTTACAAAAGCATAATTATGTCAGTAAACGTTCCCATAAGTCAGCAATTGATCTCCTCAATGTAACAAGAGCCAACAGATGGCACCGACAAATTGACTGCATTGCAAAAAATCAACATGTTTACTTAGGAGAAGCACATTTCCTAGAATTGTTCCGAGGAGTCCTCCCGCTCGAAGTTCCTCCTGGAAACCCTAGGTAAAGATTGACGGGATGCAATTCTGCTGCAGAGCACCGTGACCATGACGCCTGGTTCCCGAGTCGCCCTCCCGTGAGGGCACGTGGTGGGGTACAGCTGAATGAAGAGCCGCCACCAGCGCGGGTCTTGGGACTGGTAAATGACCAAGCCTGGAGAAGGCCCACCTACGCGCAGGGCAGGCACCTCAGCTCCTTCTACATTTGCAAGCTACGTCAGTTAACAAGCCCTCTCCTTTCCATCCACTACAGCTACAGTCTTGCCGGGCTGACAACAGGAGCTGTCAGAGGGACGCACAGAGAGGAACTTCTCTTTCCAGCTGCTCCTGCCTGCCAGAGACACTTGGGAAGCTCGGGAACACGGCCTGTTTGGATTAAGCAGCTGCTGGAGGGGTAAAAATCACTCCAGTAAGCAGATACCAAAGCTGCACAGGACCTTCAGGAGGACTCCAGTAGGAGAGACCAGAATTAAGATGGGGGGGGCGGGGGGAGAGAGAAAAAAGGGAAAAAATAATCAAAAAGCTAAACCTGACCTGATCAGCGGATGCAAACTGCAGAGATGGCAGCCGAGGCACAGCAGCAAGAGCACAGCACACCTCAGGAAACCTCTCGTGTATGATCAGATTTGGATGTTAAATGCAGCATCCTCCATCCCGTCTCTCGGCTGCGGGTGGGACGGGAGCACTGCGCTGCCGCCACGCACCTACCGAGGGGTGAAGCTGGAGCGTTCGCTCTCTCCAGCTGACCCGCCCCGCACCACACCACACGCTCCGGTGTCCTCACGTACCCCAGATCAGGCTCCACCATTCCCCTTTTCCCCCCACATCAGAGCTGCCTACTCAGAAGAACTCTGCAGAGCAGATAAGCAAGCACACGCAGAAGGCGATATGCGTATTAGCTACATGTAGAGGCACTTCACTGGCATATGGACACACGGCTGCGATAAAAACAAAACCTGAACTCTAGGCTACTGCGGGTCACGTCCCATTTCGGGAGCTCGGTGTGATAGATGTCACTCTGCAGCGCCGCTGCGTTCCCGTATGGACAGACGGATGGCAGGGGCACATGTTTTTCAGGCAAGCTGTCATCACAAGTCTGCTTGCGTGTTTAGGGTCACTAAAAGTGATTGCTCCAGACGCAAGTAGGCAATTTGTACAGTTTTTAGTCCTAAGAAAATGCTCGACAAAAAAGATGCTGTAACTGACGTTCTTGGTACCCAGACAATAGCTCGTTACTGGACCGGCGAGACTTCTCTTGACAAGCTCATGGGCACGAGAGAGAGGCATCTCCTCCTCGGAATTAACTAACTAGCAGAATCCACCAAACTAAAAGTGATGCCGCAGATAGAACTAGGCCATTCTGCAGCAAAATCGGTGGCTTTTGGAGGTGGCACAAATGCAAATATTGGCAGCAGCTGAAAGCAGGAAACTGTGGACCAAGATGCGCATAGCGAAGTCGCATTTGCTCAGGAAGGAAGTTATCACCTTGTCCACATCCCTCTGCAGAATCAATGCAGTGACTTGTGCCTTGCAGAAGGTGAAGAAAATACTGATGGTGTTTTGAGAAAAGTCAATACGTCCAAATCCTCTTGGCCTGCTGCAATGTTAATACACTGCTTGTGTGAACGCTGTACTCTGCTGTGACCTTTCCTCGTCCCCAGGGGAACAGAGGTGGGATTTCAGTGACAGAAGCACAAACCCCACATTCACATCTACAGCTCCACGTACCAGCTAAACCCAGTTAAGAAAAGCTCATCATTTCAGTGCAAACATAACAGCCTACAAGCATGGTCGGAACCGTCGCAGCCGGAGGAAACCCATCCACAACAGCCTCTAGGAGCCCAGCCTTTACCTGTGCTGACAACCGAAACACCCCTTCCTCCTTCTCCAGGCTCCCATTAACACTACACTATTAACACCACTGAAAGTGAAGCTGCAGCTTTGCTTTTCAAAAAGAAACTATCAAACATGTACAAGAGGTAAACACCCCCACCCAAAACACGCTGCTTCACAGCGTGAGCCTCAAATGGTGACTGAATCCCAGATGCAACTTCTTTTTCCTCTGCTGACCGATGCCAGGGCTGACGGGTCTACTCTTGCGCCCTCGGCCACGGCACGTGAGAAATACTGTTCTGCAAGCAACGAGCAAGCTTGACTGCAGAGCTAAAACTGGCTTCCAGGAACTGTTTTCTCCTCCACTTGTCACAGTTACCTTGCGTCACGGTGCGGTGCTGGAGAGCTTTTCCTAATTATTTCATCACCTGGGGTAACAGTAGGAAACAAGAGAGTGAAGGTAACTCAGAATCTCTGGCTGCCGAACACACTAATATAAACTACATCACAGGTCTGCTGAACACCATTAAGGCTGCACAGAAAAGCAAGGGAAACGTGACTGGAGACGCCAATCAGATAAACCATTTCAGTGCACGAAGAACCTCCTTCTGCAAGTTGGAGGTGCTGCAAGCGCAGGTTCCTCAGCTCACAGCAGGGACACCCCATGGAGCATCACCTCGGAACACATCAGACTCGGGCGGAGGCGGTGCGGAGGGACAGGCGGCAGCGCTCTGCACAGAACTGCAGCGGCAGATGCTTCTGGTGTGCTGCGAGGAGCTGCTCTGGGCCGTGGGGTATCCCTACATAATACCCCAGAACCCGACGGTTGCTCAGGGAGTCACCCGGGCTTCAGGCTGAGCAAACTGCCACCGGGGAGGTCAGCCGTGCGCAGGGCGAGCCCCGCAATCCCTTACGCTATGCCACATCGACCTCCAGCCTTCTTAGAAGCAAGATTTCCAGAATCCTTTCCCAGTCCTGGTCAGCTGCTGAATCTCCTGGTGGCAGCCCCTGCTGCCTGCTCTTCCCAGCCACAGCAGGAGATACGCACGGGACTGAGCCCAAGGCAGAGGCAGTTTTATTTAGCAAACCAGACCCCGGCCAGCCACACCTAACCAATTCAAGCAGGAGCCAGTGGGCCATATTCACGCAATTCCTGTCTCTTTTCAACTCCACCAGCTTCACGTTGTGCCGTGTTTACGTTACAACTGACCTCTCCGTCATCTTCTTTAGCACTCCTTTACAAGAGGGGAAAAACCCTCCAGCTCCACGGCTTCAGCTGCCATTTGTGCCAGTAATTTGTTTTTAGTTCAGCAGCCTTACAAAATTACTATAATGCTTAACAGATGCAAGTTGAAGAGCTTCACAGGAGTCAGAACCATCAATTAGGGGTGGTATGGAAAATTATTTATTTCTCCTAGTCGAGGAAAAATAACAAAGCACACCCACAAATGCCAGCCTACCGTGATGGCTTGTACTACTGCACTTAAATATGGCCACATGGCCATCCGCGGAGAGCTGGCATGAAAAACCGAATGCCTGGTTATGTGACTCAATTGAACTCCTTCATACCTTGACTACGAATGTAAAGTATCTAAGCACCAGTATTAAAAGTTAGCTTAAGCCTAAGGAAAAAAAGCTCAGGTAAAAGCCAAGTGAAGGCCCCTCTCCCCACTTCTGCCGCCCCCCCAGCGCCAGCTCTTTCTCGACTTCTCTACATCTTATTTCTGCCTCGGGATCTTTGATCTAAGGAGAGTCTTTCTACGGCAGAGATTGAGATCTCCCAAAACAGTGCACGCTTTAATCTGTTCACAAAACCAAAGTTGCAAATTAGGCCACTATCTGGTCAAATCTAACCTGAGCTGCAGGTGTAAAGCACATCATGCAGACATGGAATGGGAAAGCAGCTTCTGCCTGTCGCATTAGCAGTGGCCCTCCGTTAATTATCAGGGGACCTACCGACGCAACGCAGGTATCGTGTGGGCTCACGGGAGTGAAAGGAAGGGAAACGCAGCAACGAGCGCTGCTGTGGTTCAGCCGTACGAGCTGCTGACAGTCTGCAGCGCTACCTCCATGGCTTCCATGCAAATTAAAAGCAATCTTGGCACTTGCTACACAAAGACTGCACTTGCTAATTAAAACCGGTTTTTGAATGAGCTTAGTTAGGCTAGTGCGGAACCTTATGGAGGTATATTTAAATTGATGTAAACCGGTTAACTAGTCAAATGCGATGTGAAGAAGCAGATCCCGGTCACGTAAGCATGACCTGTTCTGTAGAAGAGGTTCGGATCCCATCACTCCAGCCAGCGGATGCGAACACAGCATTTCTCCTTGGGCCTTACTAGACTCCTGCATATGCTACAGCTTGGGCTACCGGCAGCAGAATAGAAGCCAAAAAGTGAATCAAAATCTGGGAGGACGCTCACCCACCTTGGTCCCCTTTCAATACAGGTTGTCCTCTGTCTTGGGGCACCGCACTCAGACCATTTTCTTAATCACCTTCCACCCATCCAGCAATTAGGCAGCTGAACTTTTGTCCAAAAACACATAAGCAGCAAGGCCGGGCCATGTCTGTGCAACGCTGGCCATGAGGACGTGGCACCGACCTCTTTTAAATCAAGGGGAATGGAGGAAAGGTCTGGGAACATGAGATGGCAACGCAGGGTGTTCTTGCCTTTATCTGCCGTATTTCCCACACACGTGGAGCGGTGCACATCGCGCTGCACGTAGGAGGGGAGGCACAAAGCAGCGTGTGCTCGGCTCCGCACCTCGGCAGCGACAGAGAGAGCTGACATCTGAGGGGGAGAGAGGGAGAGGAGGGGAGAGCGCCAGGACGTCACCGGGCAGGATCCTGCGGGAGGCCGGGTTGCCTGGAGACAGAGCTGGCAAGAGGAGGAGGAAAAGCCATTGCTGAGAAGAAAGTCACAACGCCTTTCACAAGCGGAGTTCAATCCCATGCCCCGGCACACGGTCACCAAGGGGACTGGAATCAGAAAGGACATCGCCATCATCCAGCACTGCCGTGGCTGTTCCAGGTTTCTTCTGAAAACCGCATTCGTGACTCTGCCGAAGTGTTTCACATTGTCATTCGTATGTAATGTAAAGCTTTTAGCAAACTGAAATGTACATTACACCCTCTCCCCATACTTCACACCTAACAACTGGCACTGTGTTATAGCTCAGTGCACGGCAGAGTCCCCTGGGCCACTACAAGATGCCCCTGTGCCACCAGGTGAGCCCAACCCCCCCCCCCCAGTTCACCTCCGAGGCCATCCCTGCGCTGGGTTTGCCACAGTTCTTTTGTTTGCAAAGACAGCAGGGGGGAGGAGACTACGCCGAATTCATCTACAGCATCAGCCTGACGCACGTGTCAGACACTCCCAGTGATATCCAGCATAATGCTGCAGGCCAGAAGAACATCAGGAAAATTCGGCCACTTCTGAGAAAAGCTTGCTCTTCAGCGCTGGGGTCTCCCCGACCTGCCAGAATCACACCCAGAATGGCGCAGACCGGCACTGGGTTGAAGACATCACTTCCATTCAGTGCTGGTACAGCCTCTTTTCAAAGATGTTGTTTAATTAGCCCCTACCTCACAACCTCTCTGAAAAGCCCAGTGAAGGAATAAGAAAATAAAATCCATATGGAGAAGTGTATTGGATCATCTGCCACTAAAGGCGCCAGCTTTTTCTTTTGGACACTTCCACAGGTGACCACTTTCCCTGGTTACTCCTTCCCCCGCTGACAGCCCCCACAGCCGGCAGACCGGGATGGAGCCAGCCGGGCAGCTTCAGCATTCAGCACAGACAAGATTCAGTTTACCAACACCTTTAATAGCCATTTGTCAATATTACGGCAGGAGAGGTTAGCTGCACATCGTAACCGACCACCATCCAGACCTTTGACTCCTAACATCTCTTGAGATTGCCATTTAAAGACTTAAAGCGCTGTCAAAGAACCAGTGTTGCTAAAACCAAAAAAGCCCATCAGTGTCCAATCAGCGAAGCTTTATTAACACGTACCACGCCAAAGTAAGGGCATCTCGCAAGAGCCCAACTGCGAACTCTTGAATTGCAAGGGATTTACTGCTGCTTCGCCCAGAAGGAAGCGACAGGTGAGGCAGCAACGTGCCCACCAACTAATCCATCCAGCTCCCTTCAGCAGCCGGAGTTGAGAGCCGCCTGCGAGATCACCCGCACTCCGGCGAGCCCGTCTGCACGCTGCTAATGCTCCTGCCCGCAGCCGGCAGAGCTGCAGGAAATCGTACTCGCCTGTTACTCGCTGGCGCTAGAGCAACACTAGACTCTTGGACCGAGTTGCTTAGCAGCAGAGTTTTGGAAATGTAGTCGCATGCAGGAAGAAATCTGTCACAGCAGGCTACGCATCAAGAATGCTGTACGGCAGCAGCCACGGGTCCGCCTGCTGCGAATCCAAGCTGTGCTCCCTGCGATGCACAGAGCGCGCTTGAGAGCGGACGAGGAACGAGACACACAGCCCGCCTTCCAGGGCTTTAGGGAAGGACCCACCTAAATATCCACAGGAAGTCTCCACAAAACTGCTAGGATATTAGAGCAAGCAGGTTTTAAAAGCGTTCCTGAAAGTTCCCCTGGATTGTCATTTTGCTCTAATTCAGTCATGACCTAAAAAAGGAAGCGACAAGGAAAAATAATACATTTCAGGTACACAGCTCAAAATCAGACGCAGGTTCGAACGCAAGTGGATTGGATTATTAAAATACAAAAGCTCAGAAGTAAGGAAAGGTAGTAGATGGTGTGCGTGAAGTGTTACAGAACATACTGTACTTTGAGGTTTGAACGTTTCTAAGTAGTACTTACGCCGCAAAGATCACTACCCGGATGGAGAGGTCCCCAATGAGAAGAGGGAATACCCAGCATCTCTCGTGTCAGAAACGTACCGAGCAGCCAGCACTGCGGCACAGCAGCAGCTCTCTCGGCAAGTTAAAGAGTCGCTGGCTATTTTCTAATGACCAGAGCGCCATGCACACAGCAAGAGCATCTCTGGTTTGGCTCGGCAGCCTTGCACACAACATGAGAAACCCCATTGCCCTACGCTGCAATCAGGAAAAATACCTGGCACTGTACCAGGACGTGCAGCAGAGCCACAGGGAGCCTTTGCACCGGCTTCCAATTTATTTCCTGAGGCTCCTTAAGGGTTAAAGCAGAGGACTTCTGGAAGATATTAAGTGCTGATGTCTTGGCTTCCCTTCTGCAAACAGAAACAATCTCCAGAGGAATCTGTCATCCCATATAACAATCCCTTTCACTCAACCTCAGCGGCCCGCTCCCTTTGCCTTGCCACAGCCCAAGCGGCGGTGGCTCCGTGCTGAGCTATTACGCTGAATTATGCCCGCATTCCAGGGAGGAGGCCAGGTTCTGCAGCAACGCCAGCATACGCAGTACTTTTAATATGGAGTTACAGTATGTGCAGTCATATTCAGAAGCATAATGGCTCCCGGTTAAAAAAATAAGGCTGTAAGAACTTTAAATAGCACATTGGGATCACAGCAGTATCAGAGAAAATCTGAAGTGACAGATAAGATGGAACAAATCACCATTCCACTTCATATGCCATCGAGTCCATTTGGGAATATAGTATTCTGGGCTCTAAATTGCAAACTTGCACGGATATTTTCCTAAGTCTGTGAGTGTTAGGCCTTTTCTATACCGAAGTGAATATCTGGATGTTCAAAATAAACCAAAAGCAACAGCCGACACTACAACGGCACCCGCTTGCAGAAAAGGGAGTTATGCTGGGATACTGCTACAGCCCAGAGACTGCAGAACAGTGAAACCTTGTCCCAGCCTTGGGTGCTCGCAGTGGGCACAGGCAGGGCCAACGGCACTTCCCGGGGACCAGGTCTTTCCCCGCCGAGTTTCTGTACGTAAGCAAACGCTGCTCCCTCACCCAGTACCTTTAACATCACAATTAGAAGGTGATACTATCGCATTTGTTTCTGTGATTATTTGTAAAGGTGCCAAATGCATTAATGCTGCGGGACCTGGAGTATACCGAGCGGGAAAGGACCAAGATTTCGACAGGAAAGCGAAGGATAAAGCAAAATGCCAGATCTAGATGATGTATTCAGAAATTTTTAGACACTGCGTTTCCAGCAACAGCCTTTATACGTTTGCCATGATTAGATGGCAGTTTCTATGGGAACAAATAAGCAGTGGCCCCATCACAAGATGTCTTGTAAATGGCACTCTCTTACGGCGTAGCGTGAAAGGCAGCATCCACTCGGTACATGGAGATGTAGGCTCCCAGGCTCCTCGGCCTGACCATGTTTGAAATGCTGAGGGCAGCATATGTATGCATCTATGATGAATATCCACTGCTTTGCAAGCCTGTACTAGCCGACAGGATTAATGTATTCAGTGGCAGCCAGTCCATTCCACATCTGCTTTAATTTGGGCAACTTCTCCTGCCCGTATAAGCCTTCATTCTGGGAGCGTTCTTTCTCTTTGTGAAAAATGCCGGCAGCAGTGGAGTGCCAGTGCCACAACCGAACCAGCCGAGAGAAGATGCCCACCTTTGGAAAAGGTACAGAAATCGGAAGATAAAAAGCACTGTGAAGGCTAATATGCCAGATATTAAATGATGATTTTTCTCCAGAAGACTTATCCCCTTCGCCCCCAAAAATATCCCAAATATCTACAGGCTGAACTTTAACAACTGAGGAAGCCCAAATCATGGACAGATTTCTCATGTCGCAGCATAGCCTAGCAAAGACTTCTCTGGACCAGGTTATCAGCTCACGAGGCAGAATTATAACGGGTACCCCAAAAGTACTTTCAGTACAATGCCAACGTTGTTGTTACGCTCCAGAGTCCAGTACTTGTGCGCCCGTGATGCACCAACACCTACGGTATCAAATAACGACCGCTGGTTTCACATCTCCGGGCGGTGCCAGATCCACGCACCTCCGGAGGGGAGACCCAAGCAATGGCCAGCGTTCCCTCGCGCAAAGCGAGCCTGGGACTGGCCGGCAGCGAGGGGTGGGCAACCACAGCGTCTCTGCTGCAGATTCGCTTGGTCCTCAGGTCAACTGCTGCCTGCTCGGAGCAGTTCCTGAAAGGCTGGAGTTTACCTCTTAGAGACCTCTCCATCAACACTATGTTCCCTACCTGCTGCAAAACCTAGTAACTGTTGTCCGCGAGTGGCTCCAAAAAGATTAGAAATGATCAAACTAATGCAACACAAATCTTTAGCCTTAAAATGTCAGAATTCTCATTGCAGTCACATGAATACAGAAGGCGGCAATTCTCTTCTCAAAACCCTTGCCTCTTCTTATATCTCCTCTTTCAGTTAATTAAAAATCCCTCAATTAGCTGATTTAGGGATGGTTAATGTTATTGTCAGGAAGATCTGTTCCGTGCTCCCCTGGGCCTGAGAACAAGCGTGGCTGCCTCCACCCCCCCCATTACAGAAAAAGAACAGTTTCGGATTCGGCAAAGGTTCCAGAGTATCGCCACCCCTCACTCCAGAACTGTTATGAAATGAAGTGGAAATTTCTAGGAAGAGAAGCCAGAAGTGAAACTGCAAGGAATGTAAGCCTTCAACACATTAACCCTCACAACCGAGAAAACCAGTCCCGGCACTAGTTAGCCCCCTCCCCGCCCTAGTCTCGCACACGCTTTGCAGTCGAGACAAACCCAATCGTGCCAGCGTCAGTGCCACAAATTTTGGGAAAGCTGCCTCCCCCGTTCCCCCCCCCATCTATTTCTCATTATTTGCACTGACTCAGAAAGGCATCTACTAGGTGTGTTAAAACTAGTGACTTAAAACCTCGATCCGGTCCCGGCAGCATCTCTGCCGGGAAGGGAGCAGGCAGCACGGCGGTGCCGCTGCCCATAAACCAGCGCACCCGGGGACAGCCTGGCTGGGACCTTGCTCCACCGTCACCATCGGTCACCCTGCCCGCAGCGGACCTTCACGAGGACACTGCTGAAAATGGGCATAACAGGAATGGCAAAGTTGAAGCTCAACTTGTCTGACGTCCGCAACCTATTGATCTTCCCCGGACTCCTCCAAACCCCCCGTGAGCTGGGAGAACCATGGGCTGCCTCCACCCCTCTGCTTTCAGCGGAGTTTATAAAGGAAGACACAAGGTTGGCAACTTACGTTAGATCATAAGGTTTGGCCTAAAATAACCCCATGTTCTGCCGTGGTATTTCCACCACAGGGTGAGGGGGGAATACCTAAGTGAAGTCAGAAATTTCCTCGCTCTCAACAAGCGAGCAGCTCAGAGCCTGCTGGGGACAAAACCACCCTTGCAGTTACTTCCACTAAGAGTTGCCAGGGATGTCGGAACCCAGTACCTGCCTCTTGTAGCTTTAGGAAGCTCGCTTCCCCCCTAAAAACACAAAGATTAGCTTAAAACTTAAATTTATTTCCCAACAAAGCAAGCTTGACAGAAGCTCCTTCCTCAGCAGTAAGTGCACAGACCAACGTTTTAAAGAACCACCTTTCACTTCGGTGTAGAACTGAACTACAGCACTCGAGAAGCCTACAAGCCACTTCCAACAATAGTATCTGATTTCCCTTATCAGTAGAAATGACTTAAACCCGCAGATAAGACACTCAGGAGTTGAAAACCTACTTCAAAGCCAAAACATGATACAGCACTGGCCTCCAAGGGAGGCAGGGTATAGCATGGTGCGAGCAAAAGGGCACCCGGACGGAGAACTGCTGCGGAACAGGAAAACTGTCTTGCACTGGTCGGTGTGCTTCCACCCGTGCCAGGTGACGACTGCTACTTCATGGCAAAGGGAAGAGCCTCGGGGAGGAAGGGGTCCCGTCCTCAAGGACGCTGCAGCCCTACAACACGTGATACTTCTTCATGCCCCTCACGCAGCAAACGAGAGCCCTTAAGATGCACATTTTCCCCTTCTGGAGGTGGGTAAGCCGAGGAGGCCTCCCAACAGCTCAAGAAGCAAAGGAGGTCAGCCTTTGTCTGCAGAGCCCTGATCAAGGGGTGCCGTAAGGGACAGAGGGGAGATTTTATTTCCAGCTTTACTGGCAAACCAGTAAAGGGGTCGCTCGTACTCTCGTCAGAGAGAACCAAACCGTCACAGCTACTGGGAAGTCAGACCTCGTGTTCATGATTCACCTTTCTGCCAGGTGAAGCACAACACAGCTCCGAGGAGGAGGTAATTCAGGTGCAGACAGGACAACTCCAGAGCTTCACCCTAAACCCCCAAGCGACCCACTGCTTTCCAAACATCCCACACAGCCATTAACCCCAGGCTGGTGACAGTACGTGGCAAAGGGCCAAAAATCACAAAGAGCAATGGGTGTCACGGTCTTATCGCTGCCGCTCCATCTAGGCAAATTAAACACGTCATTATCCCAAGGAGCCGGCAGCTCCAGCTGGCAAAGAGGGAAACTGGCAGCAACCAAGGGCTCGGGGGGCCGGAGAGTTTTGCAGCGGGTTTCACATGTGACAAATGACCACCGCTGCACCCCAGCTCTAAAACATAAAGCAAGGGACAATGGAGTATTTTTGGAGCACGGAGACACTGCTATTTTGAAAGCAGACTTCAGCGCCGTAGCACCGAAATTCTAATTGTGGCGGCTGCTTTGCTTTGCCACCATAAATCCTCTTCTGAGGGAGTAAGACAGCAGCCAGTACATGAGCGTAGGCATTGCACAACTGGGCTTCTACAAGCACTTGGTGTGAAGAATAATGTTCTTAAAAGATTTAATTTCTAGGGAACGTTTAAATACTGAAGAGTAAACACTGAGTCAGAGACATGCACCAAATACAGGTAAATGCAGCAGGGGCACGTGGAAGCAAAGCCGCAGCCTGGAATTCACTCAATGCCTCTCCTTGTACATGTGAAATTCAGGGCCTGACAGAGGACAAAGCCTCTTTTATACGTGCAGGAACTGCAAGAAAACAAAAACCAAACAAAAAAAGCCAATCTACAGATCTGTTTGGGGGTCTTAAACCAGGTCTGCAAAACACAACTTCGTGTGCCTGAATTTCCAGTATTTGAGCTTGTCCTTATGTATAAAGCACGATGGTCAGACAGCAAGTAATTACAACTCGAGGAATCACGGAGCAGAGCAGCAAAACAGAAGAAAAGGTGGGTCAATGATTACTGCAAACGTCTAGGAAACTATTGTGCGTCTTTGGGGAGGTGACTGTACAGTGAGTATTGCTCCCTTCCACGCCTTAAGTTTAACAATCTAAATATACGGTGGGTTTTCCCATTCCACTGTATTCCCTATTTCTTACAGCAAACAGGTCAGTAGTAGTTGCACCAGGAAACTGACAACACACTGATTTTTCTTTCAGCAGACCGAAAATATTTACTTTCACAAGAACAAACTAATGCAGCTATTGAATTGGTTTTGTCCCAGATCTTATAGTACAGCAAGATGTGCGGAAAAGCAAAAGCACGGTATGTTAAGGTAACTCTCCAGCTCGAACAGCCACTAAACACAGAGGTGTGTGTATTTTCTGTGATTTCTAACTGGCCATACACATGCTTAACAGGCATTTTCTGTTACCAAACTGCCCTTCCTGCAGTGCCCCCCCAGGAAACAGTGCTGTTCGACGCCGTCCAGCGCTAACCAGAAGCCCCAGGCTCCCCTCTGCAGACCCGAGCCTAGCACGCCATGGTATCTGTTCACACCCTTACACAGCTAAACTGCTTCCAAACAAACTCAACAAGCCGTGACAACAGCGGAAGGCACAGCTGGAAGCTCGCACAGTCCTGCAAGCTCAGAAATGCCTACAAAGCGCGTTAGCCCAGCGCATCCACATCCGCCCAGACAGGGCTTTCCCTCGCCGCTGCCCACCTCGGGCTCCTGCCCTCCCTTCCCGTCCCAACAAAGTCCAAGCCACTCAGCCAAGGGATTTCTGCCTCCTCAGAAGGGGAAGGGGAGCACAGATAGTTCTCAGCAGACTTGGCAGCCCATGTGGGAACCGATACAGCCGGGGTGGGCAAGCTGGAGCCAGGAGAATAGTTTTGGCTCCTAAACTAGAAGCCTGAAAAATTGGAAGTGGCACTCCATTTGTTTAAATTACCTTCCGAAACCATGCTCCATATGTGGGAATAAACAGTCACTCTGGTAGCCCTGAACACAACCAGGAGTAAATTGTTCCAAGATGCACATCTGCATTTACCAAAGATTAGACAAATAGCCTGCCAAGTCAGGATTTGATTTTCCTTACAAGACTTTTTTTTTTTTAAAAAAGAACTCTTAACTGAAAATGGCAGCACAGAAAGGTACTATATATGGAACAGATCACCATCACCCCCACCTCCTTCAAATAAAGGTCTCAGTCTGTCCCGCTGCCTCGTGCAAAGGCCACGAAACAGAGCGCGCCCTGTTTGTCCCTCTCACAACGCACCTCCACAGCCCACCTCACCTGCAGCCCGGCAGAAAAATACCAGCTCGCCCCCAGCAGCCTGCAGAGAGAGCGGCTTCAGGAATACACTTTCACATTTTACGCATCAGGCCCGCATGGGCACACGAATGATGGGATCAATCGAGACTGGAGGTCAGCTACTCAGATCCTGGGACGGTGACGGGACTGGGTAATAGGGCTCCAACAACAAGGAGCAACCGTCTTTTCTTTTGCAGATGTACTGGGGGATCTAGAAAGGACAACGCTCAGCATTGCTCCCAAAACCTTTGGTGTGAGCAACGCAGACTGCAGGACAAACACCTCCCATAGAAGATTTGGGCAAGTCTATGTGGCTGCGGCTCAGCCAGCTATCTTCCAGGGAAGAAAACTTCTATATAGGCCGCCTCTCCCTGAGTTCTTTATTCATCATTACATTGCTTAAAAAGCAGTTTTTTCATATTCCTGCACATCTGTAAAATACAACAAAATTCAGAGTACAGACACAAGCTGTGAAGTGATCCTCTGTTATCATAAGAGCTAGCGGAGTCCCAGCTTGAGGGCAAGACCTCCATGCAGAGCAAGCCCGCTCCGTCCTGACCAGCGCCAGTGCCAACGTACCGGCAGGTTTTTACACGCCACCTAGCCCTTGAGCTCTAACGCTTTAAAGCCCTCGTCCCCTCCGCGCTGTGCAGTCTGAGGGGGTTTTAGCGAGGAGCTCATACTGTATGGCTATCGAATGACGCGGCCAGTAAAACAAGCTGCTTGCCTTCTAAACCTGGAGCATCACAAGACCACTGCAGAAATGTCAAGAGCAGCAGCGGCCGCAGAACAGCCGCGAGCTCACTTGTTGCTTGCTGGCTAACATTAGGACGCGAAACGACTGCCTTTGCAGCAAAGCATGCACAATATCCTGCTTATTTAAGACTAAGCACCACACAGTTGCTCAGGTAACCTATACGCCATAAGGCCCGCAAATAATTAAGCCCAGACTGCCAGCGCTACCTGGTCTGAGCAGCAAATCGGGATCATCGCGAGGCATCTCTTCCTGAAATTCTTTTTTCCAGTGCTCTAAACCAACTTGGAAAGCTTTAGCTCAATCACAAAAAAAAAACAAACCAAAACAAACCACCCGATGAGCAAATACCAGGTCTGGTTTTAAGAAACTCTTGACTTCACAGAATTAAGAGGTTTTATTTACAAGGCCATATTCTATAGCTAAGCAACATTCTTCTGCATCGAGTCTCTCAGTTTTGTAATTCTGCGTATTTGGCGATATGCACATTGGTCGAGGCATTTCCAAAATGCATCACCGTTTCTGAAGTGCCTGATCAAAAAAGGTAGGAAGTTGCTTTAACGAGAAGCTTAGAAGTATTGGGCAAGATGTTCATGGCAGCAGTACAAGAAAGCGTGGAAGAAGTGTAGCAATCCAAACACAGTATCTTGCTTGTTCACACTCGGTATCAACGTTTTACCCAAGTATTGACTACTTGGCCTTAGGTGGCTGATTTACAAGTTAACTGCGTTCTTCCGCTCTTTTGCATTTTTACCCTAGGATGCGCTGAAATCCAAGATGCCTGAAACAGCTGTAACACCAGAGAAAATGGTGGTATGAAAGGAAAAACAAGAGAAATCTAGAGCTGCATAAAGGCTCCATAATAGAAAACCTTTCCGCACGGCTGCAGAGCCGAACGTAAGCGCTGTGCAGCTCTGCTGAGCACATACTGAACCAATTACACAGGAGCCTCCTAAGACCCACACAACCTCGGGAACTATCATATTATGGATCCTTATGTAAGGCACAATGACGTAAATACAGCCTCCCTTGACACACGGAGGGTGCAAGACGAGCGAGCCTGCAGGAATTTCAGATCACATATCCGATCTCCCCTATTCATTCATTTGTATCATTTGTGATGACCTTGCTCTCCAGGGACATTTATTACCAGAAGCAGACGAATGAGATTTCTATTAACTTAAACGATACCAGCAAGCAAATAAAGGCACCGTCTTGCAAGGCCGGTTATTATTTTTTCTCTCTTTAAATGCAGATGAAAAAAAAGCTTATTTACCAACAGCAAGACCGGTAACGCTAACAATCATCACTGCCCTGGATGCTAGAAACCAGAGAACCCAGAGAGTTTGCATTTCAGCTGCAGGATCTCATCTCGGGAAGAGAGAACATCCTGAGAAACATGCAGGCTAGTGAAGAAGCCTCCAAGGCAACACGCTATTCCTCCCTCTGTCCCCAAATCCTCCCCCGCTGCCCCCTACCCCCACAAATCCCAACAAATTTATTTCCATGCAGACTAGTTAATCTCTTATCCTCTAGACATGTCCAAGTAAATTTAAAACCACGCATCAAAACCCTAACCAGCTAAGATCAAAAGATGGTGCTAAAATAGACCTTGGGCTCATTTCAATTCAGTCCCAGCACCGTTCAGTCCAGCAGCGGGATGCAGGAAGATGTCAGCCACCGGAAGAAAGAACGCTGTGCATGCCTAAATACTACTTTTTACCTTGTTTCAGAGTACAGAATGGGAACACGCAGGCCGGGAAGCCGGCGTGCACACTGGCATCAAACGTGCAGAGTCTTGTTTGTGCGCAGGCCAGGCGGGTGAGGGGGTGCTGCTCCTGCAGCCACCACGTGTGCCGTCGTCTTCCCAGGGAAATCTCTTCCAACACCGGTATTTTTCCTGAGCGTCTGCCTCGTGGATGGAAGAGCGTGCAAAGCCTAAGGGTATTTCTAACCATGATATTCAGCAGAAATACAGCTTCCCCTTCCTCACCATGCCTTGTTTTCTTTCAAAGGCCCAACGTTAAGAAACATCACTTCCAAGGGTTACTCGCACTCTAGAAATTTCTGGAGTTTGAAAAGTGCCGTCTGCTTTCCTTATCAAAAAACATTCTGTCTCCGCCAAGGCCAATGGGACTCAGAAGCAGCTGTGAAAGCCTCAAGAAACCTTTTCCCAAGCAAAGTCACCCAACGCTACTGCTACCGAGCCAAAGCGCAGCCCGGCCGCACACAGCTCGCCGTCCCCTCGCTTCTACTTCAGAGCACATAAACCAGATCCGTTAGCACAAGCAAACCACTTCAAATCGGTCAGCAAAAGCACCTCTGCTGCTGACCCGCGTGAAAGCCTTACAGCATCTCCAGTGAGCCAGCAGAAAGCCTCCGACTTCCCCCCGCCACCAGCGAGGAGAAAGCCAAGCCCGAGCGAACCGCACCTCGATCAAAAGGGCTTTCCCCGTTTGCCAGTTCCAGTTTTGCTAGAGCCGGGGGAGTGAGGAGAGGAAGGAGTCAAGCGGAGCCAGCACAGCCACAGGGATTTGTGTGGTGCTGGAGAACTTGTGCCTGTCCCTCCAAAAACGAGCCTCAGTCGCATTAGCCTGACTTTCTACGATTCAGGTACAAAATGAAAATGACTTTCTATTCTAGCACGTACCAAAAAATTCCTTAAATGCAACAGCTGCCTCAGGGAAAGCAGGAACTTTTCCCTGGTTATGGAATGTGGTAGAGTCTTGGAGAATAAATAACAGCGACATCTGAGATAACTATGATGGGCTAGGGCCAGTGCATGCACCTTCTAAAGAAACCACAAGCCCGCTGGGGAGCAAGTCACTCCCGTCAGCGAGGCTCTACAGAAACGTGTTTCTTACAAGCTACAGCTTCCACTCAGTACGCACCGCATTCCTCTTCTCATACCCAGACACAACCGTCAGGCTCCGAGGTCAAGCTATAAAACCTGTCTATAAAGTAATTAGCTGCACCATCACACCACACAAATGGCCTGTGTATCCCGGGGAGTTACAGAAGAACGAGCTATCATTCCAGCAGAATTAACGACTTGGAAATGCTTAAAAAAAAAATCTCATTAAGAGGAGTTAAAGTTTAAATAATAGTTTCACACCCTAACACAGGTGAATACAGCATCAGGGTCAGCTGTTGGGAGTGATGGAGCCGAGCAGTGTCCAACTGCTACAGCCATGGCAGATAACGGCATTAAATGTCCTTGGAGGAGCAGAATGAGCAATGCTCGTCACTGCAGACAACTCCCACACAGGCTGGGAAGCTCAAAGCTACTGATGGGCACAGAATATTTAAACGCTGCCAAGCTGAAATAATTTTCCAGCTTACTGTCCGCAGACCATGGCTTACCAGTGCACAGAGCACAATGGTAAGAGACAACGGGTGCACCTAAAACCAACTGCAAGCCAGATGGCGGGTAGCGTAGTGCTCCACGAGGAGAAGACCCAGCTAACCAGCAAGGCAGGCAAGCAACTCTGTAAGAAGATACGGTGTACATCAAGTGCAGTTTCGTAACAGCCAAGAGAAAAAAAAGCTCCACCACATCAGGGAGACTTGAGGAACAGCCTGGAATTACCTTGCAGCAAACCTTCCAGGATACAGTAATCTCTCCCAATCGTACCACTGCCGCACGGGCTCTGGCAGCTCTAAGACTGAGCTGTGCCTGCTAGTACAGAACGTGTCTGGTCTCTGGGCAGCATGTTTTGCAAGCTGCAACGCCGTCCAAAGGACAGCTGTCAAGGGACAAACCCAAGCTGCAGCAAACGGTACTCTACCACAAATTCGCACAAGCAGTTACACCGAGTCCCGAGCACAGTCCCAGAGAGAAATGCAAAACCAGTCCGTGTGCTTAGCAGAGCCCATGGAGCTGCCGAAGCAAAATGAACGGCAGCGCAGCACCTCGTTAGGTGAGGATCAGACACCACAGCTTCCACTGAGCCTCCCCGGTCACGCTCTCCTCTCCTTCCCCCTCCCAGGTCCGTCTTGCTGTACTTGCAAAGCCTTGCTCTCGGCTGTCCGAGAGGGAGCTGGCTAGCTGAGGGAAAACAGTTCTGCTTGGTCTCTCTGGGGAAAAAGAAAGAAAAAAGCTTTCCAACGTCACCGAAATGGAATGCGAGGGAACCAAGAGCACTTGGTAGGGGGAAGAAAAGGACAGCCTTACACTCCAACCTGTTTGTACACAGTGCTCGGCTGTGGAAAACACAGACAGAGCCTTCAACAATGCATCTGGGCTTGTGCTTACAATCCCTTTTGCTCTCAGGGTCTGAAGAGATATTTTGGTTCGTAGAAAAGTTATGTTAATCAAATGAATCATTTGATAGGAATGTACAGTCATCCCAATGCAATGGAAAATCTAGAGATTAAAATGTTCAATCTACGCATCCAGTAGAAAAGGTTAGAGTAACACTTCTTTAAAAAGCATTACTCATCCCTGCTTCAGATGTACCTCACTGCAGAGGTGTGGGGAAAGGAGGATGAACAGCATCAATAACTTATCAGCCGCGGTACAAAACAACCAGGTAAGAGTCATAAAAAGCATCACGCAAGTCCCAAACCACCCCGAATGTACGTCTTCGTGCAGGAGGGCCGGCTCCCAGCTGCTGAACCTTGAAGTGGATGATCGCTGAGGCAGGCTTTCACCTCCACCCCACTCTCACTGTATCCAGACATGCATTTAATGGTGGGAATCGCACTTTTGTGAGCATTACAAGAAATTCCCTGTCTCAAAGAGCTGACAGAGGGTTTGTTGAAGTGCTGTAGCTATTTACCTAAGGAGAAAAAAAGAAAACAATGCAAGTCTTGGTTGGAAATAGCACAAATTCTGCATTGCAGACATGCTTTTCTAGGCTCGCAAAGCTAGACTCAAGAAGTGCAGACATACAGTTACAGATCAGTTACAGTTTTCGCAGTGGCTGTTTAAGGAAATTAATTTACGAAGATTAAGCACCACAGCAATCCTACACAAGGCCCATTCTTTACGAGGGGTTACATAACGAGCTTTTGGGTTGCCTATTCCAACTTGATTTTATGCTGACGTGACATTTTAGGATCTAAAAGGCAAGAGCACACAAGCAGCTCTCTTCTTTACGCAGACCAAGCTCTCCGCACGGCCATCCTGCAGGCAGTCCGGAGGACAGGCAGCGAGTGCACCCCGACAGGAGCTAAGCTGGAATCTCTCCCACGCCACACACCCTCCGAAAACCCCTCCTCATTGCATTCGGGTCCCTTGAAAAGTAATGCAAGAAAGAGAGCATATGGATAGATCCAAAGGCATTCTGATTCATTACTGAATGCCAGCAGACATATTGCTGTAATTAGCCTCCAGCTCAGTCGCAAAATTTGTTTCTGAAAACTCTTCGAGCCAATAGATCTGGCTACGGAAAGCTCAGACCTTCCTCTTTCGCGTGAGCCGATAGTCTTCTCCATGGGTGACTTTGCTAGAAAAACATTCATCCCTCCACAGATGAAGATGATGCATCTAATCAAAACAACTTGCCCGTCCAACAGTCTGCCGGTGCTCTAGCCAAAGCTGGCACTGCCAGCTAATGCCCCATTAGAGACTATCTGCCAAAGGCCGGAGTCTCCCCCAGAAGAGGTCTTGCCGTGGAAAGCAAAGACCAACCAGCCCAGCGAGTCACCGGCACCGGGGACTGCAAAAGAAAGCCTGCAGCACCCTTGCTTCCACACAGAGCGTACGTCTCGAAGGGAGCCAGCAAAACAGAAACAAAACAATTTCAGAAACAAAACCTGTTTACCATAAACCCATACACACGTCCCGTTACTGTGATACAGCCTACTACCATTGGGGTAACGCATCAGTCTTTGCCTTGGCCAACCTCACCGACGGAGCTGGCTGACCAGGCAGCCCAACAGAAAAGGTTCATTAAGGTACCGAGCACTTTTAAATAACTGCCAGTTCTTGCTGAATGCTCTTTGTATCTTTTATCTAAACAAAATGTTACAGGACTAGGCTTGTTTTAGGCAACAACGCCCTTGTAGCTTCTACTCCTGATAGCAAGCAAGCAGTTAGCTCTGTACTCCTTACAGAGGGATCAACTGCCTTACCTTTTGCCACCTTTTACAAACCGATGCCTGAAAAAATTAAAAGATATTCTGTCTTCTGAGCTGTGTCTCTCCTTTTCTGTTTCTTTACTATTAAATACGTAGCAGGATCCCCCCCCCACCAAGATTCTGATAAAACTCCTTGTGGTTTTAGCTTTACTGGAAACCGTGCTTCCTACCTTGCTAGTTCTTCATATTACTCTCTCATTAAGCAATTTAGATACCCAAGTAGTAAGTTAGAAGTGAAAGGAAGGTTCTTAATCATGAGATCTAAACAAAACTGTTCCTTCGTCAGCTCGTAGCTCCTGATAACTACCTCATCTTCTGGTAAAAGTTGTCTAGCACTACATTATCTTTACACCTTCGGTTGTCTGAAGGAGGTCAAACAAACATGTTGTACTTTCCTTGCAGAACTAGCACTCCTGTGGTCGGTTAATACTTTCAGTGGAAATGTATTAATTCACTAAGCTATAGTAACTCAGTGGCTTGCAGTCAGCTGTAAATAACCAAGGTTCCTGTCCTAAAAGCCATCATCTAAAGAGCCAAGTCAAGTGCAGCAAGCCACAATGGTGGTGAAATACTGTTAGCCATCCCAGCACACCCTTCGATTATTCCTCAGAAACTCACTGGCTTCTTAGTGAGACAGCAGCTCTAGATGTGCTTTATCCAGCAATTCTCAACACAAAATACATAAACAGTCCCTGGAGCACAGATGGAAACTGATGCATATCCCCTCCCAGGGGAGTTCCCTCATCACTAGGCTACAAAATCATGTTGCCTCTTGCTTTCAGTCTTTGATGATACAAATCTTACGTTCCTTCCTACGCAGTACCCCAGTTTCAACATGAGAGGCAGAGCATCCCCTCCCTTATTAGCCTGTAGCTTAGCGATCAGGGCACTCTCAGGAGCCGGAGTCACGGTTGCCCCAAGGCTCAAGGAGACAGCTCATCTCTGGTATCGCAGTGAATGCCATTTCCCATCTCCCTTTCACTCATCTACAGGGTACCAGCGTTCACCCGCGACGGGTGACCTCGGGT
The DNA here is from genome assembly GCA_008658365.1 of Alca torda. Classification (NCBI taxonomy): domain Eukaryota; kingdom Metazoa; phylum Chordata; class Aves; order Charadriiformes; family Alcidae; genus Alca; species Alca torda. The sequence goes on along the minus strand of CM018093.1, from coordinate 7,323,281 downwards.
GCAGCTAATGAGCCACATGCAAGCTCTGAGCTGGAAAACTCTCCAAAAGCACATGCATCTGCCCTGCGTATAGATTCGCTCTTCCCACAAGAGCAGGATGCCAAAGAAAAGGGCCAAGTTGTTTAAGAGCAGAAGCCATTCAGTTTTTCTCCTCGTAGCAAATCCAAGCCATACAACAGCATTTTGCCTAAGGAGGCTTGAGAAAGGAGAGGAAACCCTTAAAACCCAGCTTTTAAATAAACAAACAAGAGCAAAAACAGGTACATTGAGCAGTACTGTCTTATGCGTGAAGCTTTAAGATTTAAGCCAAAATATTTGGAGCAAGATGAAACTCCATCTGCCTAGCACCACCGGTTAAATCTCTCTCCAATACAAGCATCTCACCATGAACCAGAGATCTGCATCCAGCGAGCACACAGGTATTGCTCAACTTTCTGCTGTCGAATGCCTACTTCCACCACACGTCCTGCAGATTATTTGGCAAAAGTCGGCTATTTCTCTATTTTTAAGGCAAGCGTCTAATCTTTGGAGTTTCAAATAACTTCTGAAATACTGACTTTGCTCTCTAGAAGTCTGGAAGTCAAAGAAATCCTCTACTTTTTCCACCACCCTTGCAGTTAACAACACTCCGATACTTCGAGATCCCACGCCGCTGCTTTCCTGTTGCCCCCAGTGCCAAAAGCACAGCAGAAGGTTTCAAGGGTTACGTTTTCAACCCAAGGACAATGAACGCAGAGGTGCTGCCTCCACAGCTTCAGCCCAGGCAGTAATCTGCGTTCTCAGAGCATCCTGACTATGATCACCCAAGAAGGAGGTAATGAAACGGCAGCTTTACAAGCTACAGCAGACCGTTTCAGTGGCTGACCGTTTCAGGTCTCCGTTCACTTCGGAGAAAGCCACTAATCTTAGCGTTAACTGTGCAACATGCTGTCAGCACCCAAAGCTACCGCTGAGCAAACTTCCCCATGGCTACTACTGTAATGACATTATCTGCCGAGCTGGCCACCAGATTTATTCCTTCTATCAGGACGAGATATTCTCATACACATTGCCTTCAGTCTAGTTTAAAAGGGAGGAAATGAAGATAACAAAATCAGCAAGATGAATACAAGAAAAAGCTGGGGGATTTAGGAGCTTACTAAACAGTAAATAGTTTTCAAACCTACGGCTCCACTACCTACGGAAAATTCAATACATTAGAGACCAAAGAAATCTAACTGAAAAGCAAGCCTATTACCTTGCCAGAAAGAGAAATGGCAGATCAAGAGCAACTTGATGTGCCCTCATATTCAGGTGGGATCCGGAGGAACAGCAGGTGCACGGACCATCTCTGCGGGGTCCCTGCTGTCCCCTATGGCCAGTGTCACGGCAACACTGCCAGCCAAAGTGTTAAGTCAAAACAGAGCCACCACACTAATTTTCCTGGCCAGCCCCGAGAGCCGGGCTCCTCAGCCACAGCAGCTATCCAAGCACGCCATTTCCCACCCAAGAGCAGGTGCTTGGGACAATCTGAGGCTCTCTGGAAAAATCAAGCACAAGGCTCATGAGCTCGGACACCTACCGCTATGGGCCACTGCCTTTATAAAATATTTATCACTGCAGTAAGCATCTTCCCAGCCATCCTGTTGAATCATCTCCATCGTGGCCACTGCACAGCCCGTATCACACGCAGCATTGCCGCCGTGCAGGGATCACCAGCAAGTCACCCATGAACACCTTCATCACAACAGTACAGCTCACAGAGGGAACGGCACAGGTACAAGCAAGGTTGCCGAGCTTATGAAATTCCATTTACAGGCCAGAAATTAACATCAGTTGCTAGACCTGAACACTAACCAGCATTGACAACAATGGCTGCCCTACACCTCTCCTTACCGACACGTTCTATCCGTATGCAAAAAATTCATAAACTTCAGACAGAAGTCAAACTGTTACACTGAACTTATCTCACTCTAAGCACACACTCAAATTTGTTTCCACTTACAACACACATTCCTGACACCAAATCTTGGCAAAACATAACTCGTGTCATTCAAGTCCTTTGAAACAGAAGCAACTTTGACACCACACAGGAATCTTGGCTCTTTCAAAGGAAGATGAAAACGAAACAGTGCTGTAAGGATAGGTTAGCTTTAAGCCCCAAAATACCTAAGTTTTGGAGGTTTAACTGAGGTTTTAGCATTTTGACTACCATTCCTTACCACCAAACGCATGGAAGGAAGGGCGATCAAAAAGGAAATCAGTATTTTCTGAATGAAGTTCATCTTAAAGAAGTAGTAAATGCAACACTTCTGTGCAATTATTGGACCTTGCCGGTTAACATTTTGCAAAGATACAATCAAAAACCACTGCGGAGATCTGAGGTGCCCCCAGACCAGCAATCCTCTACGACTGTTCTAAGAGCTACCGTGTCTAAGGACACCCTGCCACGGCTGAGCCCAGCTCCTGGCTGCTACCTGTGTGCAAAGAAGTCTCCTGTCATCTCAGCCGCTGACCCATCCTTCGTACTGCATCCAGTAACGATTCACTGCAGAAAATGTGTTCCACAGACATGTGACATGAAGGACAAGTTTTCCAAAACTACGTTAGTGGTTTCTGAGTATTTCCCCAATGACTTCTAATTAGACTTCTGACTTCTAATTTACTTTTTATCAAATGTGGATCTAAAGTGCATCACAGGTACACAAGGCAGCTTGCCGAAAGATGAAATTCCAACCAACATGAATTCATAAGCACACAGATCACAGCCGCAGAGGGAGCAAGAGCTTACAGGAACTTTGGCCATAATTCTTACAAAATGAAATCTCAGGCTGAGACTCTTAGTGTTTCCTGTGGTCACACACACAGCCCCAGACAACCAGAAACCTTCCGAGGCTGAGGAGGAGGGGACACGTGGACAGTCTGACTCCAAAGGCCCTAGAAAGCATCCATCATGGAGCCAGTGAATCAAAGGCTGACTTGTGCCCATGCCAACAAACAAGTTCACTCTTACATTAGGCACCTTCTTCTAAGGAGTTACTCAAAAGCTGGCAGCTAACCACCTCCTAGAAAACAAACTGCTGACGCCTGACGTTATCTTGTTGGTTGTTCATACTCACGCTAACACCATGAGAGCCTACGACGTTCTGCACTGCTCCAAATTTCTTCCACCCCGTCAGCCAGCAGTGATGGCACAGCTGAAGATTCACGTGTATAGCTACCGTCTTTCCGATCGTGTTTCTGGGGCTGAGCTGCCTTCAGCAGTTTGCTTTTCCTCATCTTCACACACCTCAGAGACTCCACAAAAGAAAACTGGAAAAGTTAGGCTGATCTTGCAATTCCTAGGTCACTTCCACTGTTCCCACGCCTTTATTGCCGTGGTCTCTATTAACGAACTCTTCCTCCCGTCTCGTTTGTGCTGCATTAATGAGCAGCCTGCGCTGCCAGGTCTGCAGCCCGTGCAAGGACCGCAGCACATCCCTTCCTGCAAGCTCAGCCAAGCCAGAGAATATGGGGGACGATCCCACTGAACCCTCTGCGGTCCACCAAGAAAATTACAGAATCATAGAATGGTTTGGGTTGGAAGGGACCTTAAAGATCATCTTGTTCTAACCTCCCTGCCATTCTAAGTGAAGAGGAAACAAAAGCGGCCCTGGCACTCAGATGGGGGAGCATTCTACGCTGTTGGGAAGACAGCAGGTTTTGCTTGCCATAGCCAGCTTTCTTTTCAGGACTCCCACTCCAACTGCTCGTGACTCTCCTGCATGGCTGGTACGCACATAACACCCCATCGGCATCTCCCAGGCGCACCCCAGGGTATGCTAAGGGGAAAGATGTGCTATGCAGAAGCAGCAGGGAAACAAACGCCATCCTTGCAGCTGGCAAAGCCCCACAGCCAAGTCGGGGGCCCTCAGGAAAGGCAGAGGAAGAGCTAGCGAAGCGGAGGGCAAGGGTGCCACAGAATTAAAAATAACTACCCTGATCCTCCCTCTCCCTGCTGCACAGCTCGCTCTGGTGTCCCGTCAACGAGGACAGGGAATCCCCACTCTGGGTACAAGTGAAGTGCGTGCAGTTCATGTGCTTCAGGTTACAGAAGCAGCGAATCTAGTAGCTTAAATTATACTTAAAAAAAAAAGAAATTGAAATTCAAGCTCTATTGCAGCCTCGTGCTGCAGCTTCACATAGTCCTTCAGCCATTTGTTCTCTCCAGGGAAGACAGATAGGTTGCCAACCAAGAACTGCACTGTGGGATTAGCCAATGTTTATGAAGTGCTTTAAAGATTAGAAGTGTCACCTATGTGCTAAATATTTCTCTGGCACTATCAGCTTGAACAGCAACTGAGTATCTTGTATCTACTCCTGCTGATCTTGAGCTGGTTTCCGAAGGCGTCAGTCAACCTGACTCCCAACCACTGCGTTTGGCATTAATTCTAGGGGCGTTTTTAGACATGTACGTTACAGGAGAGGACAGAATTAGGGAAACTACTTAAACTGTAACTTCTGATAAACTACTAGCAGAGTAATGACAGTAATATCACCAGAAGAGGCTGAGGGATCTTTTTTAAAACATTCTCATACGTGTGCATGAGAGCGGAATACTTTGGACTGAAGCCCAGCTGTGCAAAGAGAGGCCCTCACCGTCACTCACCCAGACAGGACTGGCTTGGCAACGCTATGAAAAGGTACTTTGTGCACATCAGCTTGATAGGAGCTAAATGGATCCTTAAGTCCTTCATTCCCCAAAAAGCTTTTTGCAAGGCTCTCGCAGCACCTGAATTAAGAGACCAGGACACAAGACCGAGCACGGAGGACAGCGGTTTGGCATTGCTCACGCCGTTCGTGCCGGAGGCTGCATTTCAACCCGCACAGACCAAACAGCAAAGATATACTCGTTTTCGCTTTCTTCCTCGTGTTCCCATATCACCTAAATATCTGTTCCAGCTAGAATACAAGCAGAGGCTGTCTGTGCACAGAACTTCCTGCTATCACCAGTATCGCACACAGCGCCAAGCCGTAAGCATTCAGAGGACTTACGCTACATATAGGTTTAGAAACATTTAAAATACAGAGAGCTCAGTCTTCCCTTCAGCCCGTGGGTTTGAACCAAGAGCAACAGAATCCAACAACTATTATCAAGCAGTCAGAAAATGAGAAATTCAGTTCCAAGAGTTTACTCTGCACTGGAGAGAGAAGAAAAACAAAGCTGGAAATCCCTCGCTTTAGAAACAACAGCTACTCTGAAAGCGTTGTCAATAGGAAGTTGTTGCACTAAGCTGTGTACTCATTTGGCTCACAATTTGCCAACAACGAAGCAAATTAACTCCGCAGAAGGAGTCCCATAACATGAGCTGAGTGTCAAACCTGGAGAGGTCACACCACAAATCCAAAGGGGAGCGCCACCTGAAATGGATGCTGCATTGCAGAGGGGTGTTTTTTACAGCGGTGACCCAGCCTGTGTCCCGACGCACTTGCTCTGACTTTGCAGTGGCACGGTTCTCAAACGCAGAATGGGACTTGCTCACAGGCCATGAGCATCTGGACGCGGCGGTGCCGAGGGCTAGGTGGTCACCAACACCACCAGCAGCCCTACGGCCAGGGCCAGAGCAGCAGGACCTCGCCAGCAAGAGTTTACTCGCCCTTTTGCACAAGAGCAGGGCAGAATTCTCCTCCTGGCCTCTCACCAGCCTTACGATGGCCCACCAGGCAGGTCACCCCCTAGCCCCCACAGCCCAGGGAGCCCCGGCCATTGTCAACACACACGTGCCACCGTGCCAGCAGTGTGTGACCGGTGACGTGGCTGCAGCCCACTTGACCTTGAGTTTTTGGAGCAGTTCTAGGCAGCCCCAAGAAGGTACGGCAGCCCCGTGCTGCGACTGCACCTGCCCTAAGGCCATGTCTGCCCTCCGACCAAGGTGAAGGCTCCAATAGCCAGACACAAACGCAGGAAGCCCAAGGACAGAGGAGCCCATCACAAAGAAAAACACTACCCAAAGCCAAAACAGTGTCACCGCAACGCTTTCTGCTCGGCCGCAGAGCCAGAGGACAGGCGGCTTGGTACAACTTACTCAACTCCAAAACAACAGCACGAGAACTAGAAGCAGCAACAGTTGTCAGGCAGTTCCTCTGCAGCCCGGGAGGGCACTTCGGGGAGGAATCCCATAAAAGGCACCAGGGTAAGACCATGGCAGGAGACAGATCGCAGCTGAGACGACAGTGCTTTTCCCGCACAGGTGTGACGGTTCCCTGGGCAACAGAAAGATGGGTCAGACACCGCAGCCCCAGCCAGGTGCCTGACAGAGGTGCCCTTGCTCAGGACAACCTCAGCCAGGTGTATTTTCTACTGGTATCACTGGTTTGTGCAGGGAGTTGGGACACATGCAGGTCGGTGTGGCTGACAGCTGCCTCCAACTTCGTAGCGGGTGACTCACTGGAGTCACACATCATAAACTGTTCTTACTCAGGCCAGGAATTAGTAGCACAGGTTTATAAGAGAGTCTGAAAACTCCTGACCGAAGACACAGCTCAGTGCAAAGAAGCCTCCCAACAACACGTGCCATTCTTGCAGAGCCACTTGCACCCTTTTCTGAACAAAGCCAACTGAAACCAAAGGATCAAAACAAACAGAAGACTGGAATTGCTGCTCAGAATCTTGAAATACATTTAACAGGCCACAAAAAAAAGCCTAGCAAAGAATAAAAAACAATCTTACCCATAATTTTAATTGAGAGTTGATCTTCCTATTCTAATAAACAACTGGAGCATCCTAGGCACTGGATTTCACCACTCTCTAATAACTCCGATGCACAGCGGAGATTTCCACCTGCGCAAAGGAAGAGGCACCCTGGGAGACTCGCTGCAGAGCTGCCTTTGTTCTGGGACCCCACAAGGAAAATACATCCGCTCAGCCCAAATCACTTTTCCCTCCAACTTGATAGGATCTGAATCGGGAGGACAGGAAGCAAGCTTTGTTTCAAGGGGAAAGACAGGCGGTCTTATCACACGCACTAATGCATCAGGTTTTCGACTTCAGAGCCCTACATGTGGTAAAACAAAAAGCCTTTTGCTGTTTACCTCAGAGGCACGTAACCTGCTGTAAAATAGCCTGCTTGGGTGCCTCTGCAGAGCTCCTCTTGTTTGGACAAGCACGTTTGCTCTGGTGACTATTTGAATGATGACTCACTCCAACAAGCCAGGGCACCCTACCACACAAACCCCCAAAGTGCTGACTTAGGGCTTGGGATGCAAATCCGCCAGGAAGCAGCGTTTCCCGCCGAGGGCCGAGACGCCCAGACCTGGTCACTGCTGCACATCGCAATGGGACGTGGCAGGACAGTCCTGCTGCCCCAGGCACGGCACGTGGTGGCACTGCACGTGGTGGCACTGCACCGCCAGTCCAAGCCAGCCCTGAAAGAGAAGCCTTCCACCGAGTACAGGCGTATCTATTTATTAAACATGACTGTGAACAATGTTTGGGGAAAGACTGGGATCTACAGTGAAAGACTTAAGTCCATTCTAATGCTATGAGACTAAAAAGTAGAAAATGTAAAGCAGACTGGTAAAATGCAGCGCTATACAGAGGAAAACCCTACTTCAGCTGCAGTTCGTGCCTTGAGGACAAATTCAAGGAGAAGACGCCAAGAATAAGCAAATTTTATAAAATATTCTTGCCCTCATAGCACTTCTAAAGTTGTTTGGTTTTTCTTTCTTTTAATATTTGTGCTCTGTAAAACTGACACCCTAACTGCAGTTTCCCGTTCACCCTCCGAAGGGCCCATGACATTGGGTGCAGGACCGGCACCTCATCCCCCGCTCCTCCGGAGCCACGGCAGTGCCCGGCTCGGATGGGAGCCCACGGCCACCCCGCTCCCTGGCTGGTGGCACTCCTCCAGCCACTTCCACTTTTGTCTCAGCAAGCATGTGAGAGTCACAACCCGTGACGAGCCCAGCAGTAATTGCCGTATCAATTTCGATGCTCCTCCGGCCAGAGCAACGCCTGTAACCGTAAACCATAAACCTTTTAATATCCCACTCAATTATGAGGAAAACAACCCTCTGAGCAGCGACACTGCTGGTGGCAGCATCGTTCAGAGCCCGCGCCAAGGGGAGCACACGCTGTTTATTCCACCAAGACGTGGGATCTTGGCCAGGGATGGCCAAGCCACGCGAGGAGTTGTGTTGAGAGACACTGTCGGGGGGACAAAAGCAGAGAGAGCTCTTCTCCGTGTCACTGGGGACATCAGTGCTGCTCAGCCCTTTGCTTGCTGACCTCACTGAAGAGCTCAAAACACTGGAATGCATGGAACGAGAAGACAGATGAACGAACTGCCACCAGAATGGGATTTGGTGCTAGTGCAGCCCGCGGACTGCTTACATAGCCAAGCCAAAGAGCCTAAGAATTAAGCAATTAAATAGGGCACTGTCTTTCAAGGTAGTCTTACAACCGCTCTCTGTTATTTACAAACAATTATCAAGGAAAGGTAAACAATCTGAATGACTGTTTGGAGTTTATAAAACATTCCCATCCACTGTAACCTTTAAAAAGCAAGTCAGATGCCTTGCTGAAGCAAGAACGAGATCAGCAGAACCCACTTCCGATCCCCGACACCAAATCCTGACATCCATTGTCACCTCCCCAGCCCTTTACATCGAAGGCAGCTTTTCTTGCCCAGGAACGAAGGGGCAGGTTTTGGAGCCGCGCAGACATGCAGCCTCGAGGAGGCTCCCACCTCGCCCCACGCAGGCCTGACCTCCTTTTGTCTCGCCGTGCTGTGAGCTGGGCTTTGTTGCCATGGTGAAAGCTCTGACACATTTAGTTTTCCCACTAATTTCCTGCTGCACTACAAACTACCGATGCTTTGCACCTCGCTGCTTATCAGGACAGTGACAAGGAACCCCACCGCTGCCCACACAAATGAAGAACAGAGTTGGCCACGTGCTGTCCTCGACAGGTCGCTCTGCCAATGGCATTTTTCAAGGCAACTTAAGTTACACCTCTATTAAATAAAATCTCTCTTACCTCATCGATATTAGGATGGCTTAGGTACTCCACTCCTGTTTTCTCACGACATGTAAGATATGATATACTTTTGAAGAGTTTCTTTCATCCTAAACCCACCTGCCTTTTAATTAAGCCCTACAGAAGTTCAAGAAATCTGATCATCACCCAGAAATGCTGCTCAAGAAGGAAAACATGCACGCCTGCCCTGACTGTGACTGCAACAACTGATAATCCCAGCCTTAGGCCAACTTGCCAGCCTAACTTAGAGCACCTTGGTCACAAGCCCCTGCTGTCACAGATGCTCTCACAGCAGCTTCCCCTCCCGCACCAACTGGAGAGATGCAAGAGCTCTGACCGCTGAAACAACGCAGGGTTTTTGTAAACCTCGATCTGCAACACAGAATATGCAATTCTGCTCACAGACCAAAGCATGCTGACATCCTCAAACCAAACAGGAATTTTTAGGCCTGCCATTTCCCACAATGCGTTTTAGAAAGACATGCTAACAACTGCTTCCCTATCCTCCCGGAGACATTGGAGCACAGTCAGTAAATCCCTTGTTTCTGCAGTCTCTTGCAAGAGTCACCCACTAACCTCGTGTCCCGAGAAAAAACAAACAGTATTTGCGCACAAAGGACGATTACTTTCCGTATGTTCTCAGGCAGCTCTAAGATTCTCAGCTGAAGTTTTCCCAAAGACAGTACTTGGTCCGAACCCGACGTTGTTCCACGGGCTCTACCAGCACATCTTCTGAAACATTTTTTCAGAAGTGCTTGTCTTGCTGTCATCGGATTCGGAGCAGAGCACATGGGAGCGACCACAGCCAGCAAAAAAGATGGACTAAAGGGTCTGTTTCTGCAGGAAACTCACCAGCTGGGGACCACACACGGGTTTTCCAGGTCACTGAAAATCTATCAAAAGGAAGTAGACAATTTAATCACCCTCATAATTAGAGGCTGCATCCCATCCTTGTCTTAAAAAAAAAAAGAAGGTGGTACAGTCTCAAATCCCATATTGCAATTCCTCAACCACCGTATTTTCTTTCGAGCCCACATGAAGGAACTAACTTCATACCCAACTGTGTCAATGGTAAGTGACAACAACGATCCAGTTGTGTCTGCGGTACCAAACTGGGACCAAGAGCACACACAAACAACGGAAAGTCGCGATTAAGGCCCACATGGCCTAGCAAGTGACTCAGAAGCTGCAGAAGCGCCTACTGAGTGGGAAAATACCTATAGTCAGTCTTCACTTATCTTTTTACTGTGTAATGGGCATCTCAACTTGGCTGAAAAAATACTAATTTTTTGTTCTGACTAAGCACAGGTTTCCCCGTGTACCTCAGCTGCTGTGGGAAACGCGCATCCCCTGCAGCTCTGCCAGGGCAGTGGGCACGCAACACCCACACACCAGCAAACTCGGGGAGGTAGCTACCGTGATTTCCTTCTCCTCTACCAACTTTGTATTTTGTTTCTAATAATATAAACCAGCTGAACTAACCAGCAGAAAGGAAAAGTCAGAAGTCGTTTTTTTTTTATCTTACACTTCCCAAAACAGCTCAGGTGAAAAACAACCTCTGCAGAAGCCAAATATTAAAATCCTTGTACACAGACTGAAGCAGAATGGTTTTTATTGGTTTCCAATGAGATTGTGCTTGAAAACAAACAGTTGCTGTGTAACTGACAACCATCTCACTGTGTCAAAATGCTTCAGATGCAAGAACATAGATGGGCTTTGTACAGCTAAGACCATACTCCTTAATGGCTACTGGGTAACGATTCTGTTTGTTTAATGGTACGTTTGCATGCACAAAAAATAGTAGTACGAGCAAAGCTATATAATCATCAGTCTTGCTGGGGGGAGCAGGGGGGAAGCCCTACGACCTCAAAAACTGCTGAAACCAGCTACAGCCGTTACCAGCCTCGGGGATGCAGAAGATACCAGATACAGTAGAAGCTTCCCGCAAAAGAACACCATTGTCTTCTGGCCACCTGGTAATGAGAAAACCCACCATAAATCAGGCGGCACGTTATCCTTTCCATGTTCCCAGGCAAGGGAGAGGCCAGAACTCCTCCCTGCAGCCACGCGCGGGGTTCCAGCGAGCCGCACGGGCAGCAGGTCAGGAGCAGCCTCGGCCGGGAGGTGCGGTGCATGCTGCCAGGAGCCCGCTCCGTCGGCGGCACTCCAGACTAGCTGATAACCTCGACAGAGCCACTTGCGAGATTACAGCCCAAGGATTTCCTACAAGCACCTCTAGAGAGGAAAGACTAAGTACAAAGACTAATACTTCTCATCTTCAGTTGCTGCCAGTGCTACTGAGCTTAAACTAAAATGTAGGAAGCACAGAAACATGGTCATGCTGTTACGGTAATTGGTCAAACGGCAAACATTCTTCTACAGCACTAATTATTTCAGTGCAAAGGTAACTACGGACAAGGTTAGAGATCAGTGCCTCTTTCCATCGTGGTTGTGCACAAACCCACAGAGCAGACGTTTCAAGATTTAGACAGCCAACAGACCGGCTGGTAACCTGGCTCAGTAGTTTTAGCTGGCAACTGCCCGGACTGTTCTACCTACAAGGCAGTAGCAATCCCAGGCCTCAAGGCAAAGCAAGCACAAAACCTTTCCTGGAGAGACAGCAAGGAGGAAAAGCAAACAAACACGCAATCAGAAGCGGCACTCCTAGGTAAAGGAAAGCAGGGACGAACATCTTGGGAAGAATTTAGACACACAGACGATGAAAGGCACTTTTTCACCTAGTTTCTTCACTTCCATTATAATGCTGTCCATATCCCAGAAGAGCTAGACAGCTATGCCTGCCTCCTCTTGGATGCACACACGCTGCCCTGGCAAGGGTAACCTGCGCATCAGCACCACACCAGGCTCCCGAGAGCCTTTAAGAGCAGCACGATACCCGAAAAGACTGTATCCTTCCCTCCCACAGACAGGAACTGGCTTCAAATTAGGATCACCGCTGCAATTCAGCATGTTATCTGATCAGACTTCACACACAATTACATACAGCTTGTCAACTTATTCCTTCCACTAAAAAGACTTGGATGTTGTGAAATGCTACAATTAGTTTTTAGGTGAAGCCTCATCAGCTTCAATTCAGCTGCCTTTGCCCATCAGCAAGAAGCCTTAGGGCTCAAAAGACAATGTCCCCAAGAAGAGACCAGAAACACACCTGGAACTGCCAGAACACAGGTGAAAACTCAGAAAAACCGTGAAAACAGTAGACACCTGAGCCTTAAAAAACCCATGCTGTGCCCACAGCGTGATGGTCACGGTTCTTTCACACACCCGTCGCTGTTATGTCACACACACATGAATGCACATAACATTCTGTGCACAGGAGGAGGCTGCCCAGGAACTGGTACAGCCAAAAGTCCAAGTCAGCCAAAGAGCGAGCACAAGCCGAGAGAGACTTACTTAGGTAAGGAAAAACCTTAAAAAAATTTGTCTTCCCTCCTGTTGCAGGAGTCCACACACACTTTCTCAGCCTTGAAAGCACGTCACTGGGTCCGTCTCATTCAAAACTACTTCCAATAGGAATAACCATATTTTAAAAGTTATTGGAAGGAGATGCAAAACATCCATCTGTTTGCTGAAAGGCAGCAGACGTACTCAGCCTCCAAATCCAGACTTTAATTGAAATACTTTAATCTGCTGCCGCAGCCCCACATTCTCTTTTATTCCCAGTAGCACCAAGGCGTGCGTTCTAATGGAGCTCTGACAGTCGTCCTGTGCCTGGCTCTCTGTCAAACCACTCTAGCCTCCAGCTCCAGGCCCGCAGTCGCACGCTGATACCCTACAGAGACTCCTTTTCTTCTAAACGATCTTCAAAACTCGATAATTAATGTACTATAACTGCATCAGATACTTTTAAGAAGTTGAAGGCAGAGCTTCCAGTTGCCAAACCATACACAAAAGTAGCAAACATCGAGCAGATACTGAACTATAATGAAAACATTAAATTGGACTGTCAATAACACAGTCACCCTCCGCATTACACAACACCGAGATTTAGGCCAGTCCCTTCATCCATCTGCAAATCAAGACAGTAACTCGACGCGCACAGATTGCTGCTGTGAGCAGGCCCTGTGCAGCTGGCAGGACCCAGCTGCCGTGCTGTGGAAGCTGGTCGCGCCAGGCTCCCACTCCACTCACCGGAAAGACAGGGGCAGTTTCGCCACGGGGCTCAGCTGGCCTGTGTCAGGGCGTGCTGAATCCCCCTCCAGACAAACCGCCTTCTCCCGTGGATGACCCCAAGTGCTCATATCCAAAGGCAGGTGAAACACATCCCACTTCAGCTGCACCCTCACTGCACCAGAAAAACATTTGGTACATGCATCTGCTTCCCCACTTTATTTTCCTGCGGTACCTGCCCATCAGCTCCTTCGAACAGATTCTCAGGAACTCCAGCTCCATGGCTCCCATGGGGAGGTTTTCCCAGCGAAGCCTTCGCCTCCCACAGCCTTCACAAACTGCCCACACGACAGCCGCTCTGCACGACACCCAGTGTGAGCACCTTTACGCACTCCAGCTAGGGCAAATGAAACCAACGCTTGTACTTATACCTTCAATTTCATTTCACACCTTTAATGACCAAAACACTTTCAGGAAGAGTATCTGCACTCCCGCCACCTGCATAGCATAACCAAGTTATCTCCGTAATCAAAGCTACTACGGCCACGAACTACAGCCTTCAGCCTGCTTCCTCATAGTAAAGTCCTGCACCTCACCGGGAAGACGCTGGAGTCACTCCGAACAGATCTGCACCACGCAAGACCCAGGTCTTTTCTACAGTTCTTCAATAGCACAAGAACCCCATACCCGAACTGCGGCTACCCAGACCAGTAACTGCCCCCAGCACTGGATGCAGAGGCCACCGGGATAACCAGAAGCAACAGCAACATTTCAGTGTAATCAAGACACATACCATATGAGAATTAAATACTTCAGGATAATGTTCGGCAAGGTATGCCGGCAACCATCACAGGAAAACCGATGGGCTCCCAGCGAGATCCAGCTCGGCGGCCGGTGCTGGGGCTGCCCCAGGATCTCCTGCCCATCCTCTGAACGCTGCTGACGAGCAGAATGGAGCAAAGCTCGGCTCCCCCCGCACACGCAGGCAAAGGCTGTGCTATTTTTGAGCACAACGTGTCAGTTCCACTGGGTGTGGGAGTTTGTTTGTGTGGGTTAGTATGATTTGACTACTTTGAAACTTGGCTGAAGCCACATAATTCCCTTTTTATGGAACCCCTTTGATGGCCATTTAACAGAGAGGGTGAGGTTTAGCCTCAACTATAGAGACTTGGGGTCAGCGTTACTAGAAAAAGAGACATAATGACTAATAATGAATCAGCCTTCAGTGGTTTCTTCATTTAAGTGTTAATGCAGCATATTAAACCCCTGGACCAGGATCAGCAGAAGGGCCCTGTCTGAAATAATGAGTACAATGGCTTAACTAGAGAATTTCCAAATTGCTCTACTTAAACCCGGGCAAGCTCCACAAGGAGACACTCGAGTCAGTTTAACCCTCGCTCGCATACGTTCAGCTGAAAGCAGCATCTCGCTCACGTCGTGCAGACGACAGCGGGACCGACAGACGACAGCGCCCGTCACGCTCACAAGGGGAAGTCACAATTCAGACGAGAATCTCTTCAGACGCAGAGAACTTCCACTGCAAACCATAACTTCTACTCTGCTGGCAACACTGGAGCAACTTCCTAAAGCTTTGCTTTCAAGGAGAAAAAAAAAACACCAAACCAAACATACAGTCATTACACAATCCCCTTGACAAGAGCAAGAAGGGGCGAGCAGATTTCTACAGCAATTGCACAAGGCCGATACACGACCCAGCGAGAGTACATGGGGAGAAAGGAGTTCAGCTGCTGCTTCTCTGTGAATATATCTAATATCCAAGGAGCGCAGTCTCCCAGCAACACACTGCTATTTCCTTATTTCTATCTAACACGATTCCTCCTTCAAACGCAAATGAGAATACAGGCTCTAGAAACCCTAATTAGGGCTCCATGGCATTCACAAAACCTTTGCAAGACACCTACCAAGAAAAGAGACACCAATCCCTTTTTGTATTTCAGCCATTCCTCTTCCTGCTGCTGTCAGTGGCAATTACTTTTCCTCACAGGGGCCATTTCTGTACCTGCCCAAAGACACCACCGCCCCATTGACCGGCATTCTTTTGCTTCCACGGCTTCATCGTGTCTCCTGCAGCCCCAAAGCTCCGGCACAGCAAACGTTTGGGAGGAAGGGACACCGGGCAGGAGGTGGGAGGGAGGCAGGCTGAAGAGCTACAAAAGATACACCTGCCTCACCCCCCAATTAAGCTAATAGCGACTCAGCTGAGAAGTAGGTACTAATTACCTTGGCCCTTTTAGACTACTCCCCCTGGCCCAAAAGGCTCAACACAGGACAGGTGCCCTCAGCCCGCTCATTTTCCCAGTCCCTGCAGGAACATCACCACCGCCAGCTGGCTCTCCGGGCCCCACTTCCATGTGCTAGCACTGCCAGACTCGTCAAGCAGCAGCCTGGTCTCAACTTTAATCGTACTCTGGCATTAATCTCTTGGTAATTGTATGTTATTTGCTACAGTAAGAGAAGTGTTGTACTGAAACATATAATGTCACTACTTCGGCCTGCAGTTGATACAGTTAATGCCTCTGTGAGGTTTAAGAAATATTCCCTCTTATCCCCACTGCGGCAACTATGCTTAGCCAAAGTCCATTTCTAGCTTTTAGGCTTTTACTAAATCTCCCCGCCAAATGAGAACTAAAATACAACTCCTTTGCAGCACACAGATGAGGAGAAAAAAGGCCACGTGAGCTGCAGGATAATAGATGCCTGAGAAATTAGCGATCCCCAACTATCAGCCTTTCTTACAGCCAAGAGAAATAAGAAGCAGGAGGGGTGAAGCACCAACTAACCCCAAAAAAGAAAAGGAAAATTATTTTTAAAAGGGTACCATGCAAGGCCCTCGCATGGCTCACTATGAAACATGCAGCACCAGTATTGAACAACTTCCATTTGACATGCCGAGGATGAATCACGGCACACCGGCACGCAGCCTTCTTGGAGATGATCACGCTGAGCGCTCTGATGGGAGATCTGCGGTCATCCCAGAGCCACGTGCCTCACTGCTGCACATCAGAAGGAGGGAAAAGCAGGACAGAGCAGCCACCAGGACTTTTCCACCCACTAGCCTGAGAGCACTTTGCATTTGTGGAGAGAGAAATCCAGACAAGTTGTCAGGGCTTCTTGAGCCGCCCGCCTTCAGCAACCAAAGCGTGCCAAGTTGCGCCTGATTCCTTCCAGAGCAGCAAAGCCTAATCATCCACAAAGTCTACCAGCTGGATTTTTCTCCTGGTTTTAAGTGCTACGGTGCCCACCTCCAAGAATTCCAGTGCAAACTTGGTTCTGCTGATGCCTCCAACTCACCCAAAGACACACCACAGAAACTAAGCCGGTTCTCAGGGAAGGGAACATCCTCTCCAGGTAAAAGCAGAGATGTCTCTCGCTCCCCAGAAAAGGCTCAGCTCCTTAAAAACCTAGAAAAAACATCAGCTTAATTCTAGCCTTTCTCCAGTCCTGCTTGTGATGGTAGAAGAAGGGCTATGTTCTGCTAAGCACGTCATGGTTTTGGGTGCCTATCCAATAAAACAACTCCAGGCAGCCCCTTAAACAGGATGCCATTACGCACAGCTAGGCAAGCTCGCTCCTAGCTTTGGCCATTACCTACCTATTACTTAAAATGCTAGGAACTCAAAAATAAGTGGACAACCAGCCTGGAAAAAGTTAAGACAGCACAACAGGAAGATCACTGGACTTAGGAGATAGCCATGTTCTTCCAGGACTACGAATTCTTATCTCTTATCTCCACTTCAAGAGAGAAGTGGAGGCAGAAATTAATACTCATCTCCCAGTGAAACGCTCAATATGCAATGGTTTGAACTCACAGAACAAGGAGTTTGCAGTAACATATTACTCGCAGTACCATCAGAGGGGCAGTTGAAGCGCGGCAGGTAGGCTCCGCAGTCTGGCTGGGTCACCAGTCACGCTGTAGCTAGCGGAAGGGAAGGAGTAAGAGCAGCAGAGAGCCTTCAGCACTGCACAGCAGCCACAGCGGCCCCTCGCCTCCCTCCTCATCCCCAACAGCTCCCAGCAACCGAAGCATAACATCCAAAGAGCACGGGAATATAAGGTACGTGCTCCACAGTGCACTCCCGAAGTCCCCTCTGTTAACATACACTAATCAACCCTTATGAAAAAAATGCGGCATTAAAAACACCCCAGTGTCCAAACAGAGCTGGAATTCTAATGAAGTGCCTTGGATGATTTATAAATGGAAATTGTGTGGAAAACAATTCATTCAGTCGGTCACTCGGGAGATTTTTAGAAAAGAAACAAGAAAGGGTTTCTTGTGAAAGATGAGAAGAGACAAAGGAAAGGGGGACAGAAGGCAGGAAACAGAAAAGGAGAGATGCAGCAAGCTATCCTGCAGGTGCCCAATTAATCCCAGCCAGAGAAGCGGCTCCAGTTCCTGTCCAGCCATCAGAATAGCTCTCTCTTACAGAGCACAAGATTCCAACTTTGCATAACCAGGGACTGAATGTAAATTGCTGGCTTGGTTAATACATAAATTGTCGACTGTTCCCTTCTATTTCATCAGTTCCAGCAGAGACAATTATGAATACAGGCCTCCTGCCCTTTAGGATGATTAACATTCCCTTTCGTTAGTGTCCCCAACACTGCTGACCCACATTCAACTTGTGAAATTCAGTTATATGTAAACTGCAATGTTCTGTGTCAGCAATATGTGCCAGGCCATTAGAGCCGGGCGCACAGAGCACACGCTCTCCTCCTCTCTGTAAATAAACGCAGTCCTCAGTTTCAAAACGGCTCGAAAAACCCCGGTCCTTTAATCCGAGAACAGGCACCGAAATATTCTCTGCTTTTCTTTTTTAGGCAAAAGGGGACACAAGCCAGGAACGCTCAAGCTGTTATCTTCAGATGTCATGTCAAAGTCCGCTTGACCTGGTAAGCGTCCATAGGAAAGGAAAACAGAATGCCTCATCAGCAGACCACCTTTAAATCCAGGAGCAGCCCTGAACACAAACCTTCATAGCTACTAATTTCACCTTCTCAAAAAGGTATAAAAAGATGGGGTACGATATATTTTTAAGCTCACGCAGCCGTTTGCGCTGGAATTCCTTTTGAGACATCTTATGAGCGCAGTTCCCAAGGAGGGGCCGTGACGAGCAAACCAGCTTTTCTCTAAGAGAATGTGACACGGGGTCAAGTTTGTGCAGGGATTTGGTGGCTATATTTGAACGCTGCCCGGTTCTTCTACGCAACTACTACTGGGAGAGATCACCTCGGGAAGGGGCTGCCAGCATGCTCAGCAACTGGGCTACGTTTGCGTCTCGCGATCAAAGAATTCTTTCAGATCCCTGAATGGGACCATTTTGCCAAGGCTTTACTGTCTTCTAAGTCATTTCCATTAGGTCAAACTATTAAAAGTATTACCGTGACAAGAACAAGCTCTCAGTAGCATCCTTTTGTATTCCCGCTGCCACTGAAAGAAGCCTTCCCATACAGATTGGCCCTTTCCAAGGCATTTTACACCAATACCTCCCCTCAAACCTCATGAGTCCCAGAGCTCGGAACAAGTAGCTCCTCTCTCCTTCCCCACTCTTCTCCCAGAGTCAGTAGCGACGACGGCGCCGCCAGCGAAGGAAAAGTACTGAAACAACAGTGCTCGGGGTTTGCAGGCAAAGACCCGATCCAGTCGCTCGCACTCCTCTTCACGGGCTGGGATTTGAAAGGAAACCTGACCTCAGAGTGGAGAACGCTTCCAGGTCAAGTTTCAGCTCCGAGCTCTTCCAGCTCAGCCTTGCAGGCAGCGGCACAGCCAAGCAGGCGGCAGTTGCCCCAGCACAGATTCTTCCCCAGGCTCCAAGAGCGCTGGGAGTTGGGAAGGATTGCATCCCCTCCCCGCAGCAGCACAGGGAAACCTGCGAGCACACCAAAACCCACCACTGCAGTGCCTCCCACACGCCACTAGGCTCGGTGGCAACTACCAAATCCACCATCCCACCAGCACCCAAAGAGCTTCCTAAAGGCAACAAACCACCCTTCGTCACGACGAGTGTAAACTGCGGTTTAGCAAAGCATGAGTTTTTCAAGCTTAGCACCCTCTTCCATCATCCACAAACACCGCGTAATGTCCAGTCTTGGCCCTGTCAACATTGAATGGGATTTCCAGACAAAATTTGTTTGCGTTTTGCCATCCTTCAGGAAAAAAAAAACAACTATTCCCGTGCAAAAGAGGGTCTCCGCTTCGGTATTTTGCAAACCCCAGAGTTAGCACCGCTCAAAAGAAACCCTGACTCAAGGAGGGAGGCTGAAAACAGGAACAAAAGTGGTAACTACAGGAGTTCGAAGCACCTGAACTTATTGTCCTTGCTCCTATCAGCAAGATTCAGCTTTATAGAGGGGAAAATCAAAGGCCGAGCCCTGCACAAAACAACAACAGCAGCCCAAGTGCAGGTCAGACTGCAGCACTTGAAGGCATGGAAACAGCCGTCAGTTCATACAAGACAGGCAAACGTAACCCCATTCGGAAAAGAACCGTCCAGGAGGTGTGAAGTAATTGATTTTTAGACGGCCCCTGAAATTAATTTTACTTAGTTACCTGGGCAGAAAGCCAGAGTTTCCACAAATGAAAGCAACTGTGGGTTTGTGCTCGCCTTTGAGCGCAACCTCACTCTGAGAATTGACAAGAGCAAAGGGGAGCCCAGGAGCCAAAGCCGCCGCCGCGGCCCCCACCTGCGGGGCTACCGAGGCGTTCCCGGGGTAGCCCGGGGCAGGGCAGTCGCGGGGGCGAGTGGGGTTTCGTCGAGGCCTCCGCGCTCCCAGCCCCGGTCCCGCTTCCATCCCCGTTTTCCACCACCGCGCTTTCTGGAGCGGCCCTCGGTATGGCCACCAGCAGCCGGGCATGTGCGGCAAGACGGAGCAGGGCAAGAATCGCGACGGCTGTGGCGACATTCCCCTTCCTGCGGGATCTCCGGGGCCTGGCGGAGGCCGGCCCGGGAACGAAGCCCAACCTGCAGCCACCTGCGGACCGGAGCCCGCAGCGAGCCCCCGCTGGGCGGCCCCGGGAGGCCCCAGCAGCGCCGTTCCTCCCCCGGCCCGGCGCCGGCGCCCTTCACGCCGGGCGGCATCCTCGCCTCGCCGCCCTCCGGCCGCTCCGCCTCCGCCCGGGCCCCGACGGGGCTAAACCCCGCCGCCAGGCCCGGCCGCCCCCCTCACCTTGGCCCGGGTCACCAGGTGGGTGGCCAGCTTGACGACGGCGAAGTTGCCCTTGCCGATGGTCCGCTCGATCTCGTAGTAGCCGATGCGGGCGGGCCCGGGGGGCCGCGGGGGCGGCGGGGCCGAGGGCAGCCGCGGGGCCGGAGGGGGCCCCCCCGCGCCGCTCGCCGCCGCCGCCGCTGCAGCCGCCGCCATCTTGTAGCGAGGAGCAGCCCGCCCCCCCCCTCGGGGCTGCGGCACCGCGTGAGCTCATCGGCGGGAGGGGCGGGCGGGCGGCTGCCATGGCAACGCCGGGGGGAGGGCGGGGCGGGCCCCGTGACGCACGGCGCCGCCGTGACGCGCCCCGCGCGTCACCGCCCGCCCGCCGCTCCCCATTGGCCGGGCGGGGAGGGGAGGGCGCCCCCGCGCGGAGGGCGCGGAACGCGGCGGGTTTGGGCCGAAACCCGACAGAAAAGGACAACGCGGAGGGGAGGAGCGGTCACCGGTGGCGTCACGGCTCGTCCCTGGCGGCTCACTGGCGTCACTCCGGCCACCCCCTCCACCGAGGTGGGCGGGGACGGGGCGTCGCATCGCCGGCCGGATAGTGACGTCACGGCCGGGAGGATGACGTCACGGCGGGGGGCGTCGCGGGAGGGCGCCCCCTAGGGGTTAGCGGGGCTGCCGAGCGCCGGGCGGGACTTCCGACAGCGCGGCCGGAAGCGGCGGGGGTGTGGCCCGCGCGCGGCCGGTCGGCGGAAGCGGAAGCGGCTTCGGCGCAGGCGCGGTGGGAGCCCGGGCCGAGGGGAGGGAGGCGCCCGCCATGGAGTCGCGGGGGGAGCCGCAGCCGCCGTGAGTCCGCGAGGCCGGGGCCGGGCGCGGAGCCGAGCGGGGGCCGGCCCCTGGCCGGGGCAGCAGCCGCCGCTGCGCCATCCCGCCCTGCCGCCCTCTTCCGCCGGCCGCGGGGTGGGGAGGCCCAGGGCGGGCCGCGCCCCGCGGCGGGGCTGGCGCAGGGCTGTGGGGGCTCCTCCGCCCGGGTGGGGCGGCGAGGAGCCGCCCTTATAAAGCCTACCCCGCCGTGATTTCCGCCCGGGGGCGAAGGGGGGGCGCGGCTGTCACCTTTCCTTCTAAAAAAGGCGGATTCCGGTTGCAGCCCATCACCCCGATGTCGTGGCGGCCGCGGTTTTCTGCAGCCCCAGGCGCACGGCCTGGCTCGGCGAGGGAGGGCTGGGCTTTGCTGCGGCGCCGGGGAGAGTTACCCCGCCGCCCGAGGCTCTTCCCGGTCGCGATCCCTCGGGATCAGCGCCGCTGTGGTGCGCTGTCCCCTGAAGCCAGATAATCCACCCGGCCCGCGCAGCTCAGGGGTTGTAAGCTGGATATCTGGATACTAATAGGGGCTAATCCTCAGACTATTAGCGTTTATTATTATGTTATTAAAGCCTGGCGTAGCTGAGGTGTGTGCTTCTGCTGAGCATCCTCCAAAACGAGCTTTTCTTTCCTTTTTATAACGTTGTATTCGCGTGCCTAATTGTCTGGTCGGTAGATGGCTTCAGGAGGGCGGTCTGCAGAGTCGATCTGGCAGACGTGCGTGGAATAAAACGCATTTAGTTGTCAGCCAGGAGTCAACACGCGTAGGAATAGGCATGAATTGTCCATTGTGAATGTCAGGAAGTGCAGCAGTTTCTGGCCAGCCAGCCTTTTTCCCCAGCACTAGGACGCTGCGATAGCCGCTGAAAGTAGCTCGTCTGAAATGTTCTTTCCACAGGAATAGAATGAGCCAGGGGGGCTCAAATCCAGCCGCAGTTCCACATGCTGCTGAAGACATTCAGGGAGATGACCGGTGGATGTCACAGGTGAGGTGGGGAGGGGCGGTGGTCGCAGGAGGCTGCGTCCTCTCTACGGCGGGGCTGCTGTTGGGTGAGATCTGCACCCAAAAAATCTCCCTGTCTGGCCACATTTCTGACCCTGAGGTCATAACAGTTCTGCTGTCCCAAAGCTGACAGGCTTTCGGTACGTGTCTGTCTTGTCATGACAAAGCAAGGCAAAAAGCAGTGTTGTTGCGTGACCTGAAAGCTGTCCCGTGAAACCATTTCAGAAAATACTCCCGTTGGCCCATTAGCTGGGAGAAATGGCCAACCCCTTTGATAAAGTGCAAAGCAGCGCTTTCCAGTCTGTGTCTTAGCGAGGCAGTGACAAAGCTGAAAACAGCAGAGGCAGAGTGCCTGGACTGCCCATCCCTTGCTGCGGCGCTTCCTTCTAGACAGGGAGAAATAGCCAGAGGGTACTCGCTGCAGTGACTAACCGTTAATTTCTCTGTTCTGTAGTTGTTGAATGTAATGGGTGTCTGACAGGCTCATGGGTTTACGTACGTGTAGCACGTAGAGTGGAGGAGATGCTGCTCTTACTGGAGCCGAGATTGCTCCTGGGATCTCTGTAGTCAGGGGGAGTGTCCAGCGGCACACGGGTTAACACAGAGAAGGGCGTTGGAGGGAATGGCACCTTTGGGCAGCAGGGGAAACTGGTTGGGCAATTGTCCCTTTCTGTCCTGCAGCAGAGATACTGATGAGGAGCTATCGGTGGGAGCTTACCTTGCTGCTTTCTTTTAACAGCACAACAGATTCGTCTTGGACTGCAAAGACAAGGAGCCCGACGTGCTCTTCGTGGGTGACTCCATGGTGCAGTTGCTACAGCAGTATGAGGTATTGTCGAAGAAAGGAGGGTGGTGGGGTTACAGGAATTAGAGTGTTTCTCTCTCTTATCCACTCCACCGTGGTGACAACTGAGCAGCTTTGTTCTGCAAGAGCCACTTCCATTTCTGCCAGTTCTGTTACCTGGTGATGAAAAGGATTTCTTCAGGTCATAGATACCTTCTTCAGAAGGCCTTCAGAAGGTTCTTAGGGAAGCTAGGGACACGGTGGTGTGCAGCAGATCCAGCACTCTCTGTGTCTCTGACGAGTTGGTCAAGTAGCTGCTCGGGAGCCCTTCCCCTTCCTTTGCGCCAGGACAGAGTGCTTGAATGTCAGCAACTCCATCTCTTTCTGTGTCCTGTGTTTAAATGCCCTTTATGGAAGTGAGTTTTTGGAGGAAGTCTCACGGCTTCTCTCGGTGTCCTTGAAGACACCACTTGCCCGTGTAGTATCTTTCATGGTCAGGATGCTGCTCTGAAATAGCAAATTGATTTCTGATTGCAGATATGGCGAGAGCTCTTCTCACCACTTCATGCATTGAATTTTGGGATTGGTGGAGACACCACAGGACATGTTCTATGGAGACTGAAGAACGGTGAACTGGAGAACATTAAACCGAAGGTATAAGCAGAAAACCAAACCAGGCAGCCCTGTGCTGACTTAGGGGAGACTTCAGTGCTTGAGTGGTGCAGAACGGAGTGAGCTGTCAACAGAACTTTTTGTTTGAGCAACCCTTGGCGCTGAGTGTGCATCAGGCATTGGAATGTCTTTGGCTAAACCAGAAGGTTACACTGCTGGATATGCAAATTGGAAGGTGCCATCAATAAATAGAGGCAGCCTTCTAGTCCTAGCAAAAATGTTGATCAGGTCTGTGACTTACTGTATCCGGGTGTAGTTTGGAGTTGCAGCGTGTCTCTCAGGCCTGAGATGCGTTCTCGGCCTGCAGAAAGGGATGATGAACTATCCGGTAAAGAGTTAGCAAAGATGTCCAGGATGTGTGGTGAAGATCAACTTCCCAGCCTGCACCGCTGGCTGCAGCCTTCTTGCGAGCGTCTTTACTGAAAGCGGTAGACAGTGCATCCCCCAGGTCGGGAGGCAGTGTCCCTTGTATTCCAGCCTGCTATTTAACAGTTTACAGACTCGTAAAGTAAAAAGCAGAGCAGTACAGTCGTCTCTGCCTATTACGCTATACTGTATAAATAGACATACCCTCTTTTTGACCGATGTAGGCTCCTGCAAGTACGCTGGCCAGGAGGCTCTGAAGCGGGGTGGGCTCAGGCATCTCTTAGGCTGACCAGAAAAGCTTTGGTGGTACCAGTTCCTCGTCCAAACTGAGGGCCAAAACAAGCTTGTGAGGTGCTATTCAGAAATTGTCGTAACTGACAGCTGGGACCTCTTGCAGTCTGGGTTTAGCTTTAAGCGCGACTCTTCGTGTAGCTCGCTGGTCGCAAGTGATGTTTACACGGGGTTTTCAGGGTCAGCAAGCCTCTTAGCACTCGTCCCGGAAAAGTTGCAAACATTTTTTTCTCCTTGTAGGTCATTGTTGTTTGGGTTGGAACAAATAATCATGAAAACACAGCAGAAGAAGTAGCAGGTGGAATCGAGGCTATCGTGCGCCTGATAAACACCCAGCAGCCACAGGCCAAAGTTATTGTACTGGTACGTCTCTTGGAGCGCTGTGAAAACAAAGCGCTCGGAGGAAGCCCCGTGTTCTCTTTACCCTGCCTCTGCCATGCAGGGAGTTACTGATCGTTACGGGGGAGGGCAGTCGCTTCATTTATCTTCTGCTTTGTGCGTGCCTCCCCTCCTTCGCTTGGCTTTGCAGAAGTTGTCCTTTCAGCCCCTCCGGAGACGGGCGTAACCACTCCCGTTAGCGGTATCTCTGTCCCACTTAGCAATGTTGTCAAAGAAGTCCCGTGAGGGGAAAAAAAGGTGCCCGGATCAGAGCTGGGACTGGAAATCCTGGTTGGCTTCCTTGTCTTGGCAGGTTAGCCGGTGCCTCGCCTGTCGAGAAGCTGGGCAAAGGCATTCAGTACACTGCTGAAAGCTTTTCCAAAGAGCACAACTGATATATTACTGGGGGGGGAAAAAAAAAAAAGCAAGGAGGTGCTGTGCCAGTTGTGCTTGTAGCTGCATTTCAAATTAGGTCTGAATGGACAAAGTCTGATTCAAGGGATGAGTTCCTCTTGTCACAGACATCTTAGATCTTGAAAGGCAGCCTGAATTGGAAGGGAAAGCGGGCACTGTTATGCCATCAAATTTGTATGAAGCTCTTTTTTACCTCCCTCTCGTGCCAGGGCCTGCTACCTCGTGGAGAGAAGCCAAACCCGCTGCGGCAGAAGAATGCCAAGGTGAACCATCTGCTAAAAGCCTCGCTCCCCAAACTGCCCAACGTTCAGCTGCTGGATGTGGACGTCGGCTTCGTGCACTCAGATGGCACCATCTCGTACCACGACATGTTTGATTTCCTGCACCTGACAGGAGGGGGCTACGCAAAGATCTGCAAACCCCTCCATGAACTGATCATGCAGCTGCTGGAGGAGACCCCCGAGGAGAAACGAGCTGCCCTGGCCTGAGTAGCCGATGTCAGCGTTAACAGCATCATCCAGCCCATCAGATCAGTTCTGTCACTGGCACTACAGAATCCTTCTTTCTTAAAGCACTTTCCATTGTAGAATGTTACCGGATGTTCGTACCTAGTGTTTTGAGGGGGAAGGCTAACGTTTAACTGGTCTTGTACATATGAGGGCCGGCTTGGTTGGTTTTATTGCAGGAGGAGATTAGCTGAAGAAGAGTTTTACTTTTAAACCATTCCTCATTTAAACCGAGAACAGGACTGTCACTCTGTGCCCCTCTCATGTCTTGTTGCTCTGTGGTTGTCCTAGAACCCTCGTAGCCTGTCTCTGACGGCCCGCGCACAGCTCCTGGCTCACCGCTCCTGGCTGTAGGGATTGTGCTCTGTGTATTAGCCTGTGAACGAGAATCACATTCCACTTGCAAAAGCCAGAACAGATGCATTTTTCCAAACTCGGTCCCACCTTTTAAAGTTTTTTTGGGGTTGTTTTTTGTGGTTTGTTTTCTTTTTCCTGGGGGGGGTTTAAGTGACACGTGTTGCTTTCTCACTCCTCCTTTCTGAAGCAGCATGAAACTGGAATTCAGCAATGTAAAGAAACAGTTAACCCAACTGGTGGAACACTCCCAGGTGCTTGTTCTTGTGCTTATTTCACCATGCCTGCTAGCCGGGGCACCTTCCTCCCCCGTAGCTTTCCCTGGGGACAGTCTCATTCAGGTGCTGCTGGCTGTCCTGTTCTCTGCTCCTGTCCGCGTGTGGTGTCGCTGGCTTTTAACAGTTGCTCAGTTGAGGATTTTAATTATCCAGTAAACACCGCGCAAGGCAGTCGCTTCCTCGCTACTCTAGAGCTGACATTTCATTCCTCCGAGATGCCTGTGCCACAGGGCTCTTTGCAGTGCTGTTTGTTGTTCTTTTGGCGTTTTTTAAGTTAAGACTGTTACATCCTTTTTTTCTAAAGGAAGCCCATATGAATAGCCCCTGTCTGCAAGGCCTAAATCAGTCTGAAGCTTTACAGATCCCAAGGTGTATATTTCTTTATCGCTTCTGTTTTACTTGTATAAACATTTTATTCGAGCAACTACAGCCTGTTGCAGTAAAAAGTGAAGTCAAGGTGTAGCTTTTCCTGCCCTGGACACTGCTCCTCACCTCTAGCCAAGGGTGCCGGAGGGGCAGGTGCCCTCCTACAGGGGCTGCCCCTAGGTGGGATTTTGGTTTGGGTTGGTTTTTTTGTTACGAGGTCAGGTTGTAGTCTACTATGATGGTATGAAAACAGCCTTTCATTTAAAAAGTGAAAGGTTCTCTTTTTCAGAAAGAAACCGGTTTGGACCCGAAAGGCAGAGCCCTAGGTGACTAGATAACTATCCTTGCAAATCAAACCATTTTAAACAAAGTCTGTTCCTCCTTGGCTTACCTGCCGGAGTTGGAGCTCGGCGGCGCTGTGCAGACCTCGTCGTGGTTTGCGCTGCGGTAGCCGGCCGAGAGCCGCCGCTGCCGCAGGTCTCTGCGCTCCTACCCCTGTGAGCGGGATCTGCGGTCACCGGGCTCGGCTCGGCAGGTAAACCGGAGAGGAACGGATAGCTTTTCAGCGGGCACTTCGTACCGTGTTCCGAATGAGGGGTGTCTTGGTGTCCAGGTTGCTTGCTGTGCCCTGCTGCAATGAAGTACATAGGTACTGTATATAGTCTGTCTGCCCTTTTTTATAATAAAGGGTGCTGGTGTTTAATGCAGTCTATAACCTAGCATTAAGGAATACTTTAATGTCCCCACTACATTCCCCTCTTCCCGTAGATTTGATCATAGCAGGATTTCTGCCTGGATTGCATGCATAGTGTGTGTTTTGTTTCCAGTATATGTGATCTACACACAGATGAAGGAAAGATGAAGCGTTCCACTTGCCAGGATCAGAAGTAGGAAGTTTCGGAGTGCCGCGGTAGAGGAGGGATGAGGGTCCTACCCCCACAAACCAGACTAGGGACACGCTGCTCCCCGAGGCTCGCTCGGCCTCTGCGCTCTGGAGCTCCGCTGCCTTGCAGGATGGGCTTTAAGGGATCGCGCTTCCGATGAGATGCTCGCTGGAGAAGCTGGGGCAAGGGAGAGTGGAAAATGAAAGATGAAAATAGGCTGCAGTGGAGGATTCCTAGGGAAAGGACCTATCCCGCCCCCTGTGCACCCCTTTATGGAGGCAGGATAAGACACGTTCTGCTCCCTGTGAGCTTTTCGGGTTTCTAGGCTTGTGTGAAAAGGCAATGTGGTAGTTTCATCTCTGCGTCTCTGCTTCCCTCCCCGCTGTCGCTGCTTTTGGCTAAAGCGATGCTAACCAGGAATGTACTCTCCAGTAAAACGCCCTGACTTCTCAGCTCGGCACCCGTGCCGCCGGGGCTGTGCCGGGCTGTGAGTCAGCCCCTCTTGGCAGGCTGCCGAGTGGACCGAGAGGTTTGGCAGGCTCCGGGGCCTCGGCAGCGTGACCGGGGATGACTCTGCTTAGGCTTGGCTTGCGGAGGTGCCACGCTCTCTGCTTGGTTCAGTGCTCACCGCCCTCCTCCTCTGCTCCCGTAACCATCTCGGGTGGTGCCGGCACTGCATAAAGGACGCGAGGCTTCCTCTCTGCTCAGGCTTTAGCTCTGCTTGGCACTGCCTGGTAAGAAACTGTCCCGCTCACAGCTGCGAGCTTTTGTGGGAGGGCAAGGAGGGGTTCTCCCTGACCTAGCACTAAAAACCGAGCGCCTCGTTGCAAGGCGTGTAGAAAAGCTTTGGTTCCAGCTCTGGGTGACCGATGTCCCTTGGGGTTGGGACGGGGCTCCCCCTTCCCGGCCAGCGGGAGCCGTGTCACTGTTAAGGGCTGGCTGGGAAAGAACCGGCCTTGGGGGGGCTTCCCCCCCTCCCTGAAGAACCCGGCTGCATTTGACAGCTCTGTGCCGGAGCCCACTGTCTCGTCTGCGTGAGCGCTGCCAGTTTCGTATTTATTGCGGCAGAGAGAAAATCGAAAGATGTGAAAGGACAGGAAGAGTCTCTTGTAACTGGCCGGGGGGACGGGAGGATGGCCGCAGGAGGGGGCCTGCCAGGAGGAAAGCCCGTACCACCCGCCTCCCCCTGCGCTGCCCTGCCTGCAGGCGCTGCCCGCTCACCGCCCTGAGCCTTCCCCGGGCAAAAAATCGTGATTCTGCTTTGGTAAAAATGCATCGGCTGGTAGAACTCACTCTGTTAATGCATATTTCGATATAAATGTCAATGTTTCACCTCACCGTGTTGCAGTGTGTGTGTGTGCGCGCCCCGGCGCCCGCGTCTCTCCTTCCCTCTCTGTGTCGGTGACTCGTTCTGTTCCGTTCCTGCGGGGCCGGGGAGCTGCTGCCCCACACCGAGCTGCCGAACCAGCCTCCCACCAGCCGTCCCTGCCAAGGGGCTTCAGAGTGGACCCTCACTCCTCGTTTAATCTCTGTTATTCTCCCTGCTCTACTGGGGGGCTTTTTGTTTGGTTTTCCTCTCCTTTCACCGTGCAGAGCTCAGGTCCTGTCCCCAGCCCTGTAAGCAAGCTTCCGCAGGTAAAGGTAACCGGGATTTTGGCCCTTGACAGGACGTCAGCTTGTATTTGGTTCGTCTTTAATAGCCCTAACGTGAACAGGGAATGCACATCACCACGCAACGCAACTCACAGTCATCCCAGCGGAGGCGGTAACTCGAGTTCCAACAGCAGCTTCGGAGCAGGTTGGAGTTCTGCTTCTAGCTCCCGCATGGGCGTCCGTCTGTCCCCGAGCAAGTCGTTCCATCTGCTGTCAGCGTCACCACCCGTAACCTGGGAACAGTGTGCAGACTCTGAAAAGTGCTTTGGGATCCTCGGTGAGAGGATCTGTAGAAATAAAGTGCACAATAGCAGCAGCGCTCTTGTCTCTTTACGTTTGTCCCGCAGAGAACAGAGGGAAACCACCGGCAGAGGTCTTGGATGCCAGCTGCAGGCTAGAAAATGGCTTTCTCTGGGATTACACGGGGCTGAGCCGTTTTGGCGGGGGATTTAAAACCAAAACCCCCAATCACAGACACATAAAACATTATCCAATGGCACAAAACCCTCAGAGAGAGGAATGTCAGCGGGAAGCTCCTCGGCAGCCAGGATGGGGGGTGTTTGAGGGAGATGTGTGCTAAAATGCTGCACGGCTTCGCTCCTGCTTCCCCAGTGACCGGAGCCATGGAAAAAACTTCAAATTACTTTTAATTCCTTCAGTCTCCAGAGACGGAGTGCGCTGCAAGAGGGAGGGGAGGCTGCAGAAGCCCCTGGGCAGAAATCCGGAGGGGAGCGCGGGAAGGGAAAAGGTGCCTTGATGTGCCGTACCTCACCTGGCAGTGAATTTCTCCATGTCCCCACGGACATTGGTGGATGTTGGTGACAGGCTGGGCCAGTGGCTTGGGCGGGTGTCCGGAGAGGTGCCGCCGGCCGGAGCAGGGCGCGGGGCCCTGGCCAGGGAGGAGTCCCCAAGCCCTGTGCCGCGGAGGGAGGATGGCGTCCGGCGGCGAGCCAGGGCTGGTCGCGGCTCCTGCATCGCGCACCCCGTGATTACCGCGGCAGCTCATCCGGCCGGACGGGGCGGCCACACCGAGCTCTCCGAGCCGGCTCCTGGGAGCAGGGGGTGGCACCATCCCGTCGTTGCTGTGGCCAGCTTGAGTCGCTGGCGGGGGCAGCAGGTGGCTGGTAGTCGCTGCCACGTCTCGGTGTGTGACAACCCCATGAACAAGGCCACCATAAACGCCTCCCAACGCCGCCGGCCGCAGGGGCAGACATGGTGCTGGGGCTGGGGAGGCCTCGCTCGCTCCCGGCCCCCTCCCCAGGCTGGGGGCTCGGCGGGTGGGACGGGTCCTTGTCCCATGGGAGGGGCTCAGGCAGTGTCTGTGCGACCCGGGGGCGGCTGTCCCTGGACACTGCCCCATGGAGCTGGGGCTCCCCTGCGGGGTGGGGGCTCCCCAATGGGGAAGGAGCTTTGCCTGTGGAGTCCCCTGTGGAGCAGGGACTTCCCCTATGGGGTCCTATATGGGACAGGGGCTTTGCTACGGTGTCCCATACGGGGCAGGGACATCCCCTAAGGGGTCTGGGCTCCCCTGTGGGGTCGCCTATGGGGCAGAGGCTCCCCTAAGGAGCAGGGGCTTCCCCTGTGGGATCCTATATGGGACAGCGGCTCCCCTATGGGATGGAGCTTCCCCTGTGGAGTCCCATATGGGGCAGCGGCTCCCCCCTATGGAGCAGAGGCTTTCCCTATGGGGCCCATATGGGGCAGGGGCTCTCCTGTGGAGCAGGGGCTTCCCCTAGGGGGTCCCAGAGGGGGCAGGAGCTCCCCTATGGAGCAGGGGCTCCCCTATAGGGAGGAGCTTCCCCTATGGGGTCCTATACGGGACAGGGGCTCCCCTATGGAGCAGGGGCTTCCCCTCTGGGGTCCCAGAGCGGGCAGGGGCGCCCCGCGGGGCGGCGGTTCCGCGGCGGGGCCGAGGGGGCCGGTCCCCCCCGGGCAGCGGCCGCGCGCGCCCCGGCACCGCCCGCCGCCGCCGCGTCACTTCCCCGCCCGGCTGCTTTCACGTGTGACGCCGCGTGACGTCACCGCCGGCCCGTGTTTACAGCCGCCTGCGGACCGGGGGGGTACAAAGTGCCGGCACCGGGAACCGGGCATCGGCATCGGGCATCGGGCACCGGGACGGGCATCGGCACCGGAACGGGCATCGGCACCGACACCGGGCATCGGCATCGGGCAGCGGCAGCACCGCCGGGCTCCAGCCCCGGGCACCGGCAGCAGAACCGGGTACCGCCCGCGGACACCGGCACCGCCACCCGGGTTCTCCCCGCAGCGCCCGCCCCGATCGCCACCGGGCTCGGCAGCGGGGCTCGCCATGGGGCAGGGCGCCCGGACGCGCCCCGGCTGACCGTCCCGTCCCGTCCCGTCCCGACCCGACCCGACCCGACCCGACCCGCCCCGGCGGACCTTGGCCGGAGCGGAGCGTGGCGGCGGGCGCGGCCGGGGATGCTGGCGGGATGGCGAGCGCCGGGGCGGCCGCGCTGGCCCGGGCGCTGCTGGCCTGGGCGCTGGTGGCCCTGTCGCCCGCCCTGCCCCAGCCCCACGGGTGCCGGAAGGTGGTGGAGAAGGAGGCCAGCTTCGACACCACCTACGCCGACTGGGTGGACGCCGACCTGCTCAACATCTACGCCTTCAACCACAGCGTCCGGAGGAACTGGGTGAGCCGGCGGGGCGGCCAGAGCGGGTGACCCTTCCCCGGGGTCCCCCGGAGCTTTGGGGCGTGGGGGGACGGACGGCGGCAGCCCGCGGTCCCCGCGGCGGGGAGGCATCCTCTGCCACGAGGGCCGAGCAAAGTCCAGCCGCCGGGGCCGAGCCCGCTGCGGCCGCCGCTCCCTGGCCGACGCCTCGCCTTCCCGCTCTCCCCGCAGACGGAGGGGGTGCGGGTGTCGGTGAACGTCCTCTCCGACCACAAGGACTTGCCCGTCCTCTTCGTGGTGAGGCAGAAGGAGGCGGTGGTCTCCTTCCAGGTGCCGCTCATCCTCCGGGGACTGTGAGTACTGGCGGGGTGGGTTTTGCCCCCCGTGCCCAGCCGAGCCGCCGGGGCCGGCGTGCGGGCAGGGGTCCCGGCGGGCCGGCTGGGGGCGGTGGGCGCAGCGCAGCTCTGCCCGCCCAGGTACCAGCGGAAATACGCGTACCAGGAGGTGAGCCGCACGCTCTGCCAGCCCCAGACCAAGGCGGAGGTGGAGACCCAGCACTTCTACGTGGACGTCTCCACGCTGTCCCTCAACGCCTCCTACCAGCTGCGGGTCACCCGGGTGGAGAACTTCGTGCTGCAGTGAGGGGAGCCCCGTGCCCTGCCTGCCCGCTGCCTGCGGGGCTGCCCGTTCCCCTCGCCAGCCGTCATCTTTCCCGTGCTCTCTGCAGGACGAACGAACGGTTCGGCTTCAACGCCACGGCCGCCCAGCCGCAGGTGAGGAGGAGCTGGCGTGGCACGGGCGAGGGTCTGTGCCCAGGGAGGGGAGCGTGGCCACCGTGGCAGTGACGGGCCCTTTTTATCCCCCCAGTATTTCAAGTATGAGTTCCCCGAGGGAGTGGACTCGGTGATCGTGAAGGTGACCTCGGCCATGGCCTTCCCCTGCTCCGTCATCTCCATCCAGGACATCCTGGTAGGTTTGGGCGGTGGGACCTCCATCTGGGCGACCCGGGATGCCCGGCGGGGGCTGACGACGCCTCTGCCCCCGCAGTGCCCCGTCTACGACTTGGACAACAACGTGGCCTTCATCGGCATGTACCAGACCATGACGAAGAAGGCGGCCATCACGGTGCAGGTGGGCACGGGGCTGTGTCGTGGGGCTCAGCCCCCCAAGGGAGTCCCGGCTGCGTGGGGCAGCGCGGGAGACCCCCGGCTGGGCTCCGCTGACCCCCACTTCTCACCCCCCTGTGACGGCCGCCGCAGAAGAAGGATTTCCCCAGCAACAGCTTCTACGTGGTGGTGGTGGTGAAGACGGAGGATGAGGCGTGCGGGGGGGCTCTGCCCTACTACCCCCTCTCCAAACATGCCTCCCCAGGTACGCCCCGGGGGATGAGGCTGAGGATGAGGAGGAGAGCAGCATCGCAGCGGGCTGAGCCCCCCACCCAGCAGAGGAGGGGGAAGCACTCCCGGGTCCCTTCCGAGCCGGGCAGCCGGGCTAACCGCCCCCCATGCCTTCTTCCAGATGAGCCCGTGGATCAGCACAACCGGCAGAAGATGCTGGAGGTGATGGTGTCGCCCGCCATAACCTGTAAGCCCAGGAGGGGCTGTTCGGGGCCGGGGGGTGCTGGGCTCCGCAGGGGACCCCGCGGCAGGTCCCCGGGGCTGCCGCTCGCCCTGAGGGCTTGTCCCGGCTCTGCGCAGCGGAGGCTTATGTCAGCAGCGTGCTCTTCTGCCTGGGCATCTTCCTCTCCTTCTACGTCCTCACGCTGGTCATCGCCTGCTGGGAGAGCTGCCGGTGAGTGCCCGGGCACCCTGTCCCCTCCGGGTGCTGAGCCCGTGGGTGCTGTGCCACCACCACAGCCCTGCTCACGGCCGCTTCCCTCGGCAGGCAGCAGAAGAGGAAGGGGCTCCTGGCGGCCATGGACTCGCCCAGCCTGGACACAGGTTAGGGGCTGGAGGCAGCAGCTGGCGGCAGCGGCGCGCAGGGGGGCTGCCTGGGGGATTCCCGGTTGTTTTGCCCTCTCGAGCCTGTGGCAAAGCCCTTGGTTCTGCAGGAGTTCCCCACTGTCCCCCTGGGCCCCACTTGTCCCCCAGCTCCCTGGGGACAAAAGGAGGACCGGGACGTCCCGGGGCTCGGGCTTCGCTGCTCTGGGGCTGGCAGGGCTGCGCTGGGGCTTGGCCGCCTCACCAAGTCTGTCTCTTTCTTTCCACGGCTTCCCGGGGACTCCCAGCATCTCTACTGGGTAGGTGCCAGCCTCTGCTCTGTCCTCGGCTACGAGCGAGCTCCCGTGCCAGTGCAGGGGCGCGGGGTGCTGCTCTGTGCCAAACGGCCCTGCGGTGCCCTGTGTGCCGCGGGAGGCTGCCGGCAGCCGACGGGGACCCTCCTGTCTTGCAGGACATGCCCGCAGCATCCCCGACTCCTTCCTGGGCCGTGCTCCCTACGACAGCTACGGTTACGGCTCCTTCGGTGAGTGCCGCATGCCTTCCCTCCCCTCCCCGCCCGTTTTGGGGCGGCCGTGCCCACCCCGTCTGCCCGTCCTTGCAGGCAACGGTTCCTCCAGCAGCGCCGAGGGCGTCACGGACAGCCTGGGCTCGGCAGAAGTCTCCTACGGCTACGTGGGTGAGTCCTGGGGTAGCCGGCGTGGCCGCAGCCCAGCGGAGCCGGGGTGCCGGGGCAATGCTGCGCCACCGGGAGCATCCCGGCTCTGCCCCTCGCCGTCTCCCGGGACCCTGGGATGCCAGCCCCTCCGTGCAAGCCCGCAGCGGGGGCTCCGTTGGTGCTGGTGGGACGGATGGGGAACACGCCGGGGCTCGGCCCCGCTCCTGCTCCAGTAACTCTCGCTTTCCTTTGAAGGGCAGGAGCAGTTCAAGCGGCGCACGCTCTCCGCCCCGATGAGGCCGCTGAGCATTGCCATGGGTAGAGGCTGGTACCGGGCAGGGACGGGCCAATCAAGCCAAAATCTGCCCTGCCCCAGGCTTGCTCCGGGGGCGCTGAGCATCTCTGCTCCCTCCTCCCTCCCTCGGAGCCCAGGCAGCGCTCGAGGGGCTGCAGGGCAGGGGGAGGACATGGTCCTCCTGGTGTCCCCCCCGTCCCCAGCCCGGCAGGGCCGGGGGAGGACATGGTCCTCCTGGTGTCCCCCCCGTCCCCAGCCCGGCAGGGCCCTGGGGGGCAGGGGCTTGGGGCGATGCTCGCCTCTGCGTGTCCCCGGGGCAGGGTCAGTGCAGGGCTCCACATGGAGCTGGAGCCCATCCCCGGTGCCAGTTGGCAGGGAGGCAGCCAAACGGTTAATTGGGGGTGATTGGGGTGCCGCGGGGCGGGCGCTGAGGGGGGGCTCGGCCGGGGGCTGTGCTGACAGCCCCCGCTCGCCCGCAGGGGAGCGCTCGCTGGAGAACGTGGCCGGTCGGCCGCGCCTGGACTCGCTCAGCTCCATCGAGGAGGACGACTACGACACGCTGGCCGACATTGACTATGACAAGAATGTCATCCGCACCAAGGTGCGTCCCGCCCTGCGCCCCCTGTGCCCCCCCTGGCTGCTCCCCGCCGGCCGGGGCGAGCCCTTCCACCTGCCTCTCCTTCCAGCAATACCTCTGCGTGGCCGACCTGGCCCGCAAGGACAAGCGGGTGCTGCGGAAGAAGTACCAGATCTACTTCTGGTGAGTGGGGGGCAGCGGGGATGGGGGGCACAGAGCGGCGTCCCCACCCGGGGCGGGCGGTGGGGACTCCCCGACGCCCCCCTGCCTCTCCCAGGAACATCGCCACCATCGCTGTCTTCTACGCCCTCCCCGTCATCCAGCTCGTCATCACCTACCAGACGGTAAGTGGGGCCACGGCCGCGGCACATGGGGCTCCTGGGCGTGCTGGGGGCTGCCGTCCCCATCCGTGCTCCCCAGCCGCCATGGGGCCGTGCCTGCGCCCCGTGTGTGTCCCCACGTCCCACCGTCTCCTGCTCTCACCGTGCCCCCGCGCGCAGGTCGTGAACGTCACGGGCAACCAGGACATCTGCTACTACAACTTTCTGTGCGCCCACCCGCTGGGGAACCTCAGGTGGGTTCAAGGGGGGCGGAGGGCGGCTGGGCGTCCCCCACAAGCAGGGCAGGGCTGCGGCGGGGCCCCGGGGAGGGAGAGGGGTCCGCAGCGCCCGCGTCCGGACTGTCCCCTCGCAGCGCCTTCAACAACATCCTCAGCAACCTGGGCTACGTCCTGCTGGGCTTGCTCTTCCTGCTCATCATCCTGCAGCGGGAGATCAACTACAACCGGGCCCTCATGCGCAACGACGCCCACGCCCTGGTAGGGGGCTGGGGGATGGGTGGCCACCGGGCTACGTGCCCCGGGGGGTGTCTTGGCCACCCGGCACCCCAACTCCCCTCCACCCGCCAGGAGTGCGGCATCCCCAAGCACTTTGGGCTCTTCTACGCCATGGGCACCGCGCTGATGATGGAGGGGCTGCTCAGCGCCTGCTACCACGTCTGCCCCAACTACACCAACTTCCAGTTCGGTGAGTGCCCCTCCGGCCCCCCGCCGCCCGCCCCGGGGCCCCCCCGGCCCCGCTCACCGCTCCCCGTCCCCGCAGACACCTCCTTCATGTACATGATCGCGGGGCTCTGCATGCTGAAGCTCTACCAGAAACGCCACCCGGACATCAACGCCAGCGCCTACAGCGCCTACGCCTGCCTGGCCCTCGTCATCTTCTTCTCCGTCGTCGGCGTGGTGAGTACGGCGGGTGCCGCTGGAGGGGGGGACGTGGCCGGTCGCCCCCGCTGCCTACCACCCTGCTTGCCCCCCAGGTCTTCGGCAAGGGGAACACAGCCTTCTGGATCGTCTTCTCCGTCATCCACATCGTGGCCACCCTGCTGCTGAGCACCCAGCTCTACTACATGGGGCGCTGGAAGCTGGGTGAGCCGGGGGGGCACCGCCGTGAGCGGGGCGGGCGGGGGGCGGCGTGGCGGAACCCCCCCCCCGGCACCACCTCTCCTCTCCCCACAGATTCGGGCATCCTGCGCAGGATCCTGCACGTGCTGTACACGGACTGCGTCCGGCAGTGCAGCGGGCCCATGTACGTGGTGAGTGCTGGCACCGTGGCTCGCGGCACCGGGGGTCCCCGGCTCTGCCGAGACCCCACCGGGCAGCGCTGCCCCCACCCGCCCCTCACAGCCCCCCCTTCGCAGGATCGGATGGTGCTCCTGGTCATGGGAAACATCATCAACTGGTCGCTGTAAGTGCGGAGCCGGGGGCAGGCAGACCCCACGCCGCTCCCCCCAGCCCAGCGCCCCCCCTCCCCGCTCCCGTGGCCGAACCCCCCTGGCTGCCGTCCCCCTGGACCTCAGCTGGGCTGAGGACTGCCAGCTCGTGACAGCTGTGAGCCGAGCACGGCAGGTCGCCCCCGTCGCCGCGGCAGCCCCGGCGTCCCCACGCTCGATCTCCCGGCGTGTGTGGGGGACAGCGGGGCGCACGGGCACGGCGGGCGGGGGGACCCCCCAGGCTGCCCCGACCCCACGGCCCGTCCCTGCCTCCCCAGCGCTGCCTACGGCCTCATTGTCCGCCCCAATGACTTCGCTTCCTACCTGCTGGCCATCGGCATCTGCAACCTCCTCCTCTACTTCGCCTTCTACATCATCATGAAGGTGCGAACCAAGCCCCCCGGCCCCCGGGGGGGCTGCATGCCTGGCGGGGAGGGCAGGGACAGGCAGCCCTGCCAGCTCCTGCCCGCACATCGACCCCGGCCTCTCCCGCAGCTCCGCAGCGGCGAGCGCATCAAGCTCATCCCCTTGCTCTGCATCGTCGGCACCTCGGTGGTCTGGGGCTTCGCCCTCTTCTTCTTCTTCCAGGGGCTCAGCACCTGGCAGGTGAGGGGGGGGTGGCTCACTGGGGCAGGCGGGGTGGCCACGGGCCGGCGCGGTGACGGCCGGCCCTGTCCCCGCCAGAAAACGCCGGCCGAGTCGCGGGAACACAACCGCGACTGCATCCTGCTCGACTTCTTTGACGACCACGACATCTGGCACTTCCTCTCCTCCATCGCCATGTTCGGCTCCTTCCTGGTAGGTGCCGGCTGCCGCCGGCGCGGCTGCCCGCTGCCCGGCCCCCCCCGGCTCACCACGTCCCCGCTCCCCTCCCTCTGCAGGTGCTGCTGACGCTGGACGATGACCTGGACTGCGTCCAGCGGGACAAGATCTACGTCTTCTAGGGACCCCCCCAGCCGCCCCTGCCCTGGGGCTGTGCCAAACGCCCGGATGCCCTGGGGGGGGGGGTGCGTGCCCCTGGGGAGGGGACGCCCGTGCTGCGGGTCCCGCCAGCCGCTCCGTCCCCGCTCCCCGTGCAGCCCGGGGGTCCCGGTGCGCCTCCTCCCTGTCGGCCGGGTCCCTCCTTGTAGCCGAAAGCGGGGTCGGGGGGCCGCCAGGGCGACCGTCCTGGGTGGCAAGTGACACTGGAAAACGTGCTGCTGCTGCTCCGTGTGCCCGCGGTGCGGGGGGGCCGGGGCGAGCGCCGTGCCAGCGGGCCTGCGGCCCCCCGAGCAGGCGGGCGCGGGTCTCTCTTAGTGCCTGAGTCGTATGGGTGGGAGGTGGGGGGGCGCGCGGTGGCGACGGCGGCAATGCCAGGAGAGGCCCCGCTCGCCTCTCCTTCGGCGTCCCAGGGGGGTGTCGGCCACTGCGTGCCCCCCCCCTCGCCGCTGCCCACCGAGGCCGCCTGTGCCCTTCACGCGCGGGTCTGCTGGGAAGGGACTCGCATTAAAGTGTCTGCACTTTGCCTGCCGCCTCCTGCCTGGGAGCGCGGGGGTCCCCGGGGGCAGCGGGGGGGTGCTCTGCCCTGCCGGGCATCAGCCACGCTCTGGTGAGGCACCGTCTCCTCCTTCGCACCGGGATTTCGGGAGAAGAAGCAGCGCTGCTG
The DNA here is from genome assembly GCA_008658365.1 of Alca torda. Taxonomy (NCBI): domain Eukaryota; kingdom Metazoa; phylum Chordata; class Aves; order Charadriiformes; family Alcidae; genus Alca; species Alca torda. Next base: position 7,284,669 of record CM018093.1, on the reverse strand, counting down.
CTGCCCTCCTGCCCCGGGGACCCCCTCTGCGGTGCGGGGGCTGCCGGGGGGAGGTCTGCGGGGTGCGGGGGGGCGAGGTTAGGGATGCCCAGGGAGGTCCCGCTTCACGGGCAGCGAGGGGCTGGGGCTCCCCGTGGCATCCCAGCGCTGGGGGATGGCTGCCGCGTGCCCGCCGTGCCCTGGGCCAGCCGAGGGGGCTGGTGGCCGGCCGGGGCAGGGGGAATCCCGGGGATGCCCGGGCGCGATGCCCGCAGCCTCGCTGCCCCGGGGCACGCCGTGGGCTGCGGGTACCCTCCGGGCTGCCGCGGCCCCGCGGCCGCTCCCCGGCAGCGAGCACACAGGGAAACCAGCCATGAAGTCAGGGCAGAAACCCTCGGCGGCCGGGCGAGCGCCTGGCTATAAAAGGACTTAGTCCATCAGCCCCCAAAGCCGCTGGGGCGGAGGCACGCGGGGAATGCTCGGGCACGGGCCTGAGTCGCTGCTTTTCGGATCTTTCCCCAAATATGGTGCCTGGGCCGGAGTCCCGCTGCGCTGCGGGGCTGGAGGGAGGGCTGGGGGGGGCTGGCCCCCGCGCTGGGCTGACATCACTGTCCCCCCGCCGGCCTTTTAGCACAGGGTCGGCCTCCTAACTGTGCAGTGTGCCGGCTCCGCGCTGAGCATCGCCCCGCGCCTCCCTGAGCAGCCGCTTGTGAGTCCTGCTGCGGGTGGGGGGACAGCGGGGAGGGTGCCCGGGGTGGGGACCCAGCCGCTGGCACCGGGGTGCTGCTCCCCGGGATGGGGACCGTGTGCCTGGGATGGCGATGCTGCTCCCGGGACTGCCGTCCTGCTCCCTGGATGGGGATTCTCCTCCTCCGGTTGGGATGCTGCTCCCCGGGGAGGGGATGCCGCTCCCTGGAATGGGGGTGATGCTCTTTGGATTGCAACGCTGCTCCCCGGGTGGGGGTCGGGCGCCCCAGGAGGGGAAGCTGCTGCCGGGGCTGGGGACGCTGCCGGGGGCTCTGGGCGGCTCCTGCTCCTCAGGACCGCGTGGCCATCGGGGCTGCGTGGCTCCGGGATCAGCCCCGTGGTGGCCAGAGGGGCTGTCCAGGGCTCAGTGCGGGGCTCAGGGTAGCGTGGAGGCTCCAGCCCCCACTTGCCCGTTTCTGCCCTGTGCTTTGGGAGATGGGCACGGGGCCAGCGGGTCTGGGGACAGGTGGTGGCCGGCGGGCAGCGCCCTGTGGCCGAGGGAGCCGTGACCAGTGAGGATGGGGTCTGCGTGTGGTCCCCCTGTGCCGGGCTGGGCCAGGGCATGGAGGTGGCTGGCTGTGGCATGGCTGGACGTGCCTGGCAGCGCTCAGGACTTGGGCACAGGCTGCCCGTGGGGCTCTGGGGTACCCCTGCGTGACCCACAGGGCTCGTGGGTACCCCCGCATCGCCGGCAGCAAGCAGGGTCAGCATCCTCCGCTGCGCCGAGCTGGGCCAGGTCTCAGAGCCCATCCTGGAGGACCAGGCGCACCTGCCCGGTGGCCGGGGTAACCAGCCCAGGGCAGGCTGTGGATGCGGGGACTGGGGACACGGCTCCGTGACGGCACAACCCCGGCGCTTGGTGGCTTAACGCCAAGCAGGGGAGCTGAGCGGGGAGGAGCGAAGCCAGCTCCGCCGAGGGCTTGGCTGCCGGCTCCCACCGCCTCTCCCTCCTGGCATCCTCCTGGCAGCCCCCGGCCCTGCCCGCAGCCGGCTACCTGCCATGGCTGCCCGCAGCATGCCCTTACAAGGGCACGGGCACGGCTCCCACCGCCCTCCTGCCTCCCCTGCGCTCCTCCACGCCACCAGGACCTGGCGCACCGAGGCTACACCACGGCCACCACGCCATGCCACCGCCACCCAGCCCTGCCACGGCCGCCCTGCCACCCGGAGCCCTCTGCTCTGCAGCCCCGAGGGGGGAAAATGTGCCCGGATGGAGCTGAAGGGCCGTCGCGTGGCAAGGGAAGAGCCTGGAGAAGGGCACGTCCCTCTGCACCGAGGCGTGAGGTGGATGCCACGGGGTGGCCGCGGGGTGCCCGGGCAGGGGGACAGCGTCTCCACGGCCTGACGGTGCCCGTCCCGCCGCCAGGTCTCCCACCCACCTCAGACATGGCGAACAAGGGTCCGGCGTACGGCATGAGCCGGGACGTCCAGTCCAAGATCGAGAAGAAGTACGACGATGAGCTGGAGGACCGGCTGGTGGAGTGGATCGTGGCGCAGTGCGGGGCCGCGGTGGGTCGTCCCGAGCGGGGCCGCCTGGGCTTCCAGGTCTGGCTGAAGAACGGCATCGTAAGTGGGGGGCCGGGCGCCTGCCATGCCGGCCGGCCCCGGGGCTGGGTGGGCAAGCAGCGGGGAGCTCCGCGGCCGGCGGCGTGGCGAGCCCGGCCTCTGCTGTGCCCGCAGGTCCTCAGCCGGCTGGTGAACAGCCTCTACCCCGACGGCTCCAAGCCCGTCAAGATCCCCGACACCCCCCCCACCATGGTCTTCAAGCAGATGGAGCAGATCGCCCAGTTCCTCAAGGCGGCCGAGGACTACGGCGTGGTCAAGACGGACATGTTCCAGACCGTCGACCTCTTTGAAGGTGCGGGAGGGCGGGTGGGGGGCAGCCGGGGCTGGGGGGGGGCCGGGGCTGCCGCACCGTGCCCGTCCTCACGCCCCTTGTCCCTCGGCAGCCAAGGACATGGCGGCGGTGCAGAGGACGCTGATGGCCCTGGGGAGCCTGGCGGTCACCAAGAACGACGGGAACTACCACGGGGACCCCAGCTGGTTCATGAAGTAAGTGGGGGAGCGCGGCCCCAGGCGTGGGCCCCCCCCCTCGCCCCATGTCTGCCCGGAGCGGGCTCTTCCCGCTGCCCGGCAGTGCCCCGGAGCACGCGGCTGCGGGTTGCCGAGCCTTCAGCTGGGGACCCCCTGGGGGAATGGGGGCTGCCGGGCACCCCGGGGATGGGGACGAGGGTCCGGCCGGGCGGGGGGGTGCGGGTGCCCCATGGCCTCTCCCTCCGCCCCGCAGGAAAGCGCAGGAGCACAAGCGGGAGTTCACCGAGAGCCAGCTGAAGGAGGGCAAGAACGTCATCGGCTTACAGATGGGGAGCAACAAGGGGGCGTCACAGGCGGGGATGAGCTACGGCCGGCCCCGGCAGATCATCAGCTAGGCAGCCCCCCTCGCCGCCCCCCAGCCCTCCCAGCCGGGACCTCCGTCTTCGCTCCCCCCGGCCCAGCGCGCCGCAGCAGCCGCCCCAGCGCCAGCGGCCGCCACCGCCCCTCACCGATTGGTATTTATTGAGAAGAAAACGCCAGCCAGCCCAAAGCGACCCTGCCTCGCGCCGTGCCCCGGGCAGCCCGTCCCCTCCGGCCTCGCACGCCCCGCCGCACCCCCGCCAGCCGGTCCCGCTCCCGCCGCGCTCGCCGGCACCCGTGGGTGCCCCGCCGCCCTCCCCGGGACGGCGGGTGGGAAGGTCCTGGCCCCCGGAGCCACCCCGCAGCCCCCCACCAGCCCCGCGCCACCGCCGCAGAGATCCTTGCGAACGGGGAGGAAAGAGAATTGGCCTCGGTTTTGTACTTCGTTTTTGTCAAAATTAAAAGGTTATTCATCTAGCGCTGCCTGACGAGGTTTCCTCCCGCCTGCCCCGTCACCCCTGGCTAGCGGGGCCGGGAAAGCTGAAGCCACTCTCCGTGAAAGCTGCTCAGGGCACCGGGGCCACCTCTGCTCCTTCTTCCAGCTCCAAACCTGGGAATATCGGAGCTGGGGACCTTCCTCCTCGCTCCTTCCAACCGCCCTCGCCTGGCCCTGCCCGGAGCAGCCCCGGTTACCCCAGCTCCCAGGGAGCAGGGCACGGAGGGCTGCGAGTGGCCGTGAGCGGCCCTGGCACGGCACAGCGTCCCCACGGCACCGCCCCGTGTCCCCACAGGCCCCAGGGCTGGGAGGTGCCGGGTGACTCACCTTTCCACAGGGAGAAAGCCCTGGCAGGGCGGAGGAGCGACGGACTGGGGAGAGAAGGGTTTTTAAGACTTTATTTGGAAAGCTACACAAAAGGGCTTTGCTGATTAAAAAACAAACCCCAGCTTTAAAAAAATAAACCAAGGAACCCAAAGACACAGGAACAAGCCAACCCCGCTCGCAGACGAGCCACTGCCAGAGCAACTCAGCCTTCCCTTCCCGGCCCAAAGCAGGCATCGCCCGCGGCCTCGTCCCTCCTGGGCACTGGGCACAAACCGAGGCCCCGGCGAGCAAGGGGGAGGCAACGGGGGGAAGTGGCCGCAGCGAGCTCGCGCTGCCCCCATACCTGCTGCTTCTGCGCCCACCGCGGCAGGGCCAGCCCCGTCCTGCCCCCCAGCCCCGCTGCCTCCCCAGCCCCAGGGCTGGCGCCTGCCCGCGGGAGACGAGGCGGCGGCGGGGTCAGAGCACTGGGGACAGGGAGCAAGCGCTGGCTGGAGATGGGCAAAATGACTCCCTGCTTCTGAGCTGGGCGTAACTGGTGGCTACTGGCCAGCTCCTGGCCCAGCGGGGCAGGCAAATGACAGTGCTATGAGGTCCATCCCTGCCCGCACAGGCCTCTGCCACATTTTCCAGGCTCGCTCTGCAGAAATTAGGGAAAAAGCGACACTTCTTCCCAGCGCTGCAAGGCCACGGGGGCCATGGTGGAGCAGGGGGCAGCACCCTGGGACCTTGCTCCATGCACAAAGGGAAGCCCTGAGTGCCACTGCAGGGCAGGCTCCGTTAGGAATGGGTTTAAGGCTTGCTTTGTTTTCCAGAGCGAGGGAAAGGGAAGCTCCCCTTCCGCTGCCAGTACTCTTTCTCCTCGTTTCTGAGCCACTTCCAACACCACCTTCCGCAGGACCCAACGGTGCCCCTGGTAGCTCAGAAGTCTCTGCTGCCCGTGCTCGGGAAGGACGTACCGAGAGGGAGGGACGTACCGAGAGGGAGGGACGCAGCCCAAATCCGCAGCCCGAGCTAGCACGCCTGCTGCTCCCTGTCCTCCGAGAGCAGCTCGGCCGCCGCCTCCCGGCCCACGTACCCTGCTCCGGCGGGGGCTGCCTCGTGGAAGCTCGCGGCTCTGCCGCTGCTGGGAAGTTCGGGGTGGGTGGGGGTCCAGGACCCCTCCTCCCCGTCGTCCTCCTGGCTAGGCTCCGGGTGCTCACACTCCATCTCGACGTCGTCAATGTCCTTCTCCCGATAGAGCGGCACAGACTCCATCTCCAGGCCGCTCTCCAGGGCTCTGTGCTTCCCGCCCTGCTGGTACCATTTGCAGGCGGCGGAGCCGTTGCAGGGCAGGTCGAGCCCCACGTTGTTCCTGGTCAGGCAAACCTCCAGCATGTAGTAGAAAGTCCAGAACACGGCAAAGCATCCCAAGAGCAGGAGGGTCTGTGGAGGAGGAAACCCCTTAAGAAACAAAGCCCTTAACCACCCCAGAGCCCTGCTGTCACCCAGCGGAGAGGGCGCAGGGCCAGGAGGAGCAGCGAGGCAGGCTCCCGCTCCTCCGGACCCTCCTGCAGAGGAGGGGGGCTCCCCGCTCGGCGCCCGCCTCCCCGGCCCGCAGGCAGGCTTACCTTGAGGGTGTTGGCTGTGATTGTGTAGCGCTGCTCCTCGGGGATCTCCAGCCCCGGAGGGCAGGGCAGGGAGAAGTTGCTGCTCAGGTACTGCCCGCTCATGGCCTCCTCCAGCAGCCTGGGGGACAGAGGCACCCCGTGAGGGTCCCGCAGGCAGGGCTGCTCCAGGGAGGGTCCCAAATGCCCACAAAGGGTCCGGAGCGCCTCTTCCGCACTGAGGGTTGCCCTCCTGGGTTAGGCCCAGCCAACAGAGCCATTTTCTTCACCCCCCCGGTGCAGTGTACCGGGGGCAGCCCCAGGGCTCCACGCCGGGGGGCCAGCAGCTGGGCTGCAGCCTCACCCTGCCCCGGACCTCGCAGCAGCTCTGCTCCACCATCTGCTCAGAGACTTCTGATAATGTCCCTCAGCCCTCCATCTCCCGTCTGCCCACCAAGGCGGGGTTGTGGTGTCCTACCTCTGCCGTTCCTTCATCTCTGCCGGGGACCAGGAGGAGCCGTACAGGGTCAGCTGCCACTGCTTCAACGTCCCAGGCCTCAGGCTGTCATCTCCTGGGAAAGAAACAGGTCGGACCAGTGGGGAACTCTCCCACCTGGCTGGGTGGCACCATCTGGAGCTAACCCATCGCCACCCAGGTGCTGAGCTGGCAGCTCCCCAAAACGCGGCACGGAGCCACTGCCGCCGCCCCATGACGCGCCTCCGGCAGGCAGGACTCACCGATGTCCCTGACGACCAGTCTGTACGTGCCCTGAGCTTCCTCGCCCCAGCACCGGACCGTGGAGAAGGTCCAGTCAGCAAAGCCGTTGGGGTCCCTGACAAAGGGTGAGGAGAAACGAGCCATGAGAGGGTAACGGAGCCCGAGGCACAAGGCTGGACGCGCGCCCTGGCTCTCCTGCTTGGGGCCAGCTGGGCTGGGTGTCCTGCCCTGCAGCGCGAGCCTCCGCACCCCCGTCCCCCTCGGTGCTTACGAGTCCATGCTCCTGGCGGTCCCTATCAGGGACATCATGCCGCTGGGGCAGAAGAGCCTGATCTCCAGGTTGCCACGGCGGGGATGGGTGATGGTGACGGTGACTGCCACGTGCTCCAGGGTTCTCATGCCGGAGAGCTCCAGGTCGGCGGTGGTGACTGGGAAAGGGAAGGCAGGGTTTGCCAAGGCTGGTGGCCGGGATGGAGCCCCCACTTCCAGCCGGCCCTAAGGGACTGCTGTGCCACTTAACAGGACACATACGCTGGTCTCTGCCTCCTCCCGGCTGCCCCCGTGCACCCGTGTCCCTGGAGCAAGAGGCAGGCGCCAGGGCAGCCGTACCCATGCGGGGGGGCTCTGCCAAGCGCCTGGCAGCAAAGCCATGCTGTGCTCGGTGGCCCGGCCCTGGCCCACGCTCTGCGAGGAGCCTCCTTGTCTGTCCAGGCCGAGCCACCCACGCACCTCCCTGGCTAGCAGCGGGAAAGGTGTCCTGGCAAACTCCCCCCCGGGCACCCCACGTTGCGCTCAGGCTGCTTGACTTAGGCCAGAAGTCAGGTCCTCCCGAACCAGAGGTGAAGGAGGCACCCGGTGCTGGCTGTCCTCTGCCCGCAGCTGTGCCCTTTGTCCCCTCCCCGAGTCCAGCCAGGACCAGGCAGGATGGAAAGGGTGGTGAGAAAGGGGTGAGGAGGAGGGGGTGAGGAAGGAGGGGTGAAAGGCAGCAGCAGCGTTAGAAGTGGGAAAGCTGACTCCCGGCCATCTCCAGCACGTCCCAGAGCAGGAAGACAATACAAACCCACGCTTTCCCCTGCACGCCTCCCTTCCCTCTCATTTACAGCAGCCTCTCGCCTGCAGCCGAATCCTCATTTCACAAGTGGGGCTGAACTGCTGCCTACGCAACTTGTGCCACTGCCCCACGGGCTCCACAACGTCCAGCTCTGCCCTGGTCCTGGCTCAGGCCTTGTGGGTTCAGGAGCCCCCCAGAGCACTTTGGCCACTGCAACGAAAGAGTATCTCATCCTTCATCAAACCCTTCCTGCTCTGCATTTGTGCCGGCTTTTGGCAGCCCCGGAAGCTGCTTTGAACCCACGGTTACGCAGGAGCCGGGTTTGGAAGGAGGAGCGGGATGAGAAGCCTGGTGTTCATCTCAAGCCGTTCGCAGCTCCACAGGCGCTCACAGGCCCGGGGCTGCTAATTATAGCAGAGGAAACCCTGGCACGCTTCGGAGCAGATTCCAGCCCGTGGCTCGGCCTCCTCCCGGCAGCCCCGGCCGAGCGGCAGGTGAGTTCCTCCCAGCCTCTTCTAAGAGGGGAGGCAGGCGCACCGCGGGACCAGGCAGCCTGGCCGCATCCATTCACCGGGACCACGTGGGGAAAGCGTTAACTCTGAGGCAGCCTGTGGTACCTGGGGGACAGTAGTGCCCCCGGACACGCATTCCTCTGCGCATACTTCCCCAAAACGCCTCTTTTCCACCCCTTCCGAACTGCTTGCTGCCCAGTTTTCAGCTCACAACTCCTTTTAGGGCAGAAGGAGCCGCTTGACCCCCAACCCTCGCCCCGGAGGGAAAGCGGGGCTAACCCCGCTGCCAGCCCAAGGAGCGGGGTGTCACCCCTCTGTCCCACGGGGGCCCTGCGGTGCTGGTACCTGCAAGGGAGCCGCGTGCTGCAGAGCCGGACCAGCCCAGCTGGACAGGAACACCTGCGAGGCAGGTGCTGGCCTGCCGAGCTCCAAACTCTTTCCAGGGAGACCTCTGTATTGGGAAACAGCCCCTGGGCGCTGCCAACCCCCAGTACCCCTGCCAGGAGCTGCAGCTGGGGCAGCCGGGGGGGCAGGGCCAGGCCCCTGGGGCAGCATCTCCACTGGGACAGGGAGGGGGCCGGTGGTCCAGCCTCGGTGCAAGAAGCCAGAGAGCCGGGCCCTGCCGGGGGGCCGGGAAGGGCTTGGGGCCGAGCCCTCCTTCCCACTGGTAGCAGCCAGAGCAGCGCCTTGTTTATGTGGACAGAGGCTGGCCAAGTCGGGAGCTGGAGCATTACCTAAAATGGTCAAAGCCAGAGGAGCAGGTCTGGCTGCTGCCCAGCCTGGCCGAGCTCGCTAATGCCTGTCTGGCTCCTCAAAGACATCAATCTATGGAATAGAGTTATCGGGGAAGGGACCACATCAACAGACACCGATCCCCTGGGGGAGAGCAGTGGAAAGAGAGAGGAAAAAGCCTAGGCAGCCCGACACTTAACCCCTTTGTGGCCTCCCACAGCCCAGGGCTTGCCCTTCCAGGCTGTCAGCGTGCCCGACTGCACCCCATGCCAGCGGAAACGGGCTGGATCCCTGGACTCGGTGTGTGCAAGCATGTGCTCTCATGTGGCACACCTGCTCTTACCGTTCCAGGCGACCTCCAGCTCCTGCGGGAGTAACGGGATGCTCCTGCCCTCCTTCAGTGCAGGGCTCACGTACGAGGCAAGGTACGGGACGGACTCCCAGATCTGTCGGGGGAAAGGTGAAAGGATTCAGCATGAGGTTGCACCCTCCCTGCACATCCACCTCTCCATCTCCCACCATTCTGGCAAGATGCTCCTGCCTGTAGCACACCTAACGCGTGTGGACGTGGTCTCAGCTCGGGACCAGGCCGAGGGACTCTCCCGACGCTGCTCTAGGGCACGTGGACCCAGGCAGCACGCACGGGCTACAGCGAGTGCCGCAGGGCCGCTGAGGAGTGCCTGCACGCCCAGGAGTGGAAGGAAAGCAACTGCCTGTGGCTTAGAGGGGCCGATGGAGACTCAGGACTCCCCAGCTCTGGGTTTGCCACCAGCTCTGGGTTTGTCTGTGCCACCCCCTGAGCAGCTTTGAGCAGTTACTTGAAGCCATTACGTTTCAACCCCAGTGGCAGTGGGGCAGGAAACACAGCAGAACCCAAAGCCCTACAGGAAGAGAGCAGTCTGAAAATCCCTGTGAGAGAGGGGGCATTGCCGGCAACAGGGAGTGACCCGGCACAGCTCCGCGGTGCTCCATGCACGAGGGAGGACCAAGTGCCAAAGGGATGTGCCCTGGTCTCCACGCGACCGGAGGCACAGGGAGGAAGAGATGGGGATGCCCCTGCCTGCTCTGACCACACCACTCCCCCGGCAGCCCCGGGGACGCGGAGCCCAGAGCTGCCAGCTGAGAGCGCCCCGTTTCCTCGGGGCATGACGCCCTCCCTGGAGCCCGCTGCGTAGGGAGGAAGGTGCTGGGGCTGCTGACAAAACTCCCTGAGCCATGAATCAGAGCTGTCGTCTCCCACCAGCGAAGGCTCTCGCCCATGGCTATATATAGTGCTGAGAGAGCGGCAGCTCGGAGGCAGGTTTCAGGCATTGCCGAAAGCCTCATTACTTCACACCAAAAGCAGCCTTATAGCGAGGGCCGGCCAAAGCGCTGGCCCTGAACGGCAACAGTGTCACACCACGGCATTGCCACTACAGGACCTGTTGCCACACTGGGCCGGGCCTGCTCTTCATGCCTCCGGGTCACGTCCTGGGAGGGGAATTACCTTGGCAGCGTTGACCAGCCTCCAGGCATTCAGCAAGCCGAAGCCGTGCTGATGGCTGTGGCTGAAGCCGGCCTGGTTGATGTCCCACTTTGCGTGACGATCCTCATACTGAAAAGAAACGCAGGACACTCTTGTTACCTTGGGGGACGCCGGCAGCCCTGCAAACCGGAGCAAAGAGAACTGGGCCTGACAGGAGGGGGGCTCAGAAATACCCCACAGCAGCGGAGAAGCAAACCCTCACGGCCTTATTAGAAAGAAACAGTTTGACCTTTGCCTGAAACAAGTCCCAGGACAAACAGGCTCCTCAGAAAGGAAATCAAGCAGCACGAAAGGGCACAAATGCCTCCGCTCTGAAACATCCCAGCTGCTCCCTGCTGCCCGAGCCACGGCCTGCGGGATGGCAGAAGCCTTGGGGAGAAGGAACCAAGTCCCTTAAATCAACAAGAGCTGGGCCAGGACAGATCTGGGTCCCATCACTTAGCAGGTTGTGGTACTCCAGCAATGCTGGCTTGCAGCTGTGGAAAACACTGCCCTGTGCCAAAGTGAGTACAGCACGAGCTGGACACGGATTCCTGCTCCCCAGAGGGGTGCGGAAGAAGCCATGTCCCTAAGCTGAATTGGGCAGCCACAGTCAGCTCCCACTCCTGCTTTCTGCAGTGAAGCTGTGCTGGAGTCGAAGCCGAGCGAAAGGAAGGGCTGCGTTTGCCGCGCACTCTCTGTTATGTCTGTTTCCAAGAGCCCGACTCCCTGGAGGGTCCGAGGAAAGGCCAGAGGCAGAGCTCCTCGCTTTGCCGCTGCTCAGGCTGCAGGGTGGCACTGCGGAGATGGGTGCCTCCTCCCTTGGCCGGAGGCACGGTGAGCCCCTGGAAGACCTGTACGACTGGCAGATGCAGGCATTCCTGCAGCAAATACCCCATTTGTTATCGTGACAGAGGAACATGCCTCAGCCACATTCCTGGGAGGAACAAGGGGCGAGGGGAAAACGCAATCCCTTTGCTGGGAGCCAGACAACCGAGAGATTTATAGAGGGGCAGGCAGACATAAACAAGGATGTGCGCAGCAGGACCTCGGCCATCCTGCAGCATCCCTGAAGGGCAGCAGGAGGGAGGCAGGGCCACTCACCTTGGTGGCAGTGAAGACAATGATGTGCTGGACGTCTCGCCAGGTGAGACACGGCCGCACCTGCAGCATCAGCGCGATCATCCCGGCTGCAAGGGGAGCGGCAGCCGACGTCCCCGTGTGGCCCTCCGTGCAGCCCGTGCCCTTCTGCAAATCCCAGTCTGTTGTCACCTTCCGAGAAAGAGGAGAGATGCCTCCTGTCAGGCCACTGTTTGCCACGCTGGGGCGGCTGGGATAGCCACCGAGCATGCAGTCCCAGCCCCAAGCCGTGCCCTCACCACACCAGCTCCACCGGCAGCCCACGTTCAGCCTGTGACAACACTGCTGGCAAAAGCCCCGGGGACACGGGATAGCATGCCCCCCACGCTATGCAAAGGGCACGAGAGATGGGGGCTCCCCACCACCACCCTGGACACAGCTAAGGAATGAGCAATGCCCACGCACACAACAGGCAGACACAGGGCCAGCAGCCGCGCTCCTGGCAGAGAGCACGGCAGACAGCGGAGAGCTCGCGAGCGAGGGCAGCCCGGGCGCCCCGCGTGGAGGCCGGGGTCCTCATCTACTGCACCGGCACCCCAGCGGCCTGCAGGGTGGTGCACAAGCTGGTGGGTTTTCTCGAGAGCCCTGCAGCACTGATCTGCTGTCAGCAATGCTCATGTAGCTGTTGCTGCTTTCCCACAAGCCTGATAAGAAGGAAAAGATCCCCCACGGGCTGGCTGAACACATGAAGGGGAGGCTTGGAAAACTGGGAGTGAGAGGAGAGAAGAGACGGAGTCAGCGGCTCTCCTCCCCAGCAGCCTGGGCCCCCCCCCCCGCCAGCCCTCTCCTCCAGCACCCTGAGGCGCCCGGTTATTATTTTCTGTGGACAGTGAAAACCTTCTCCACTGCAGGATGCCTTTGGCCAGGCTGAGCCGACTGTCCCGGGGGAGAGAGGAGCTAACCCGGCCCCTGCTGCGCTGCTGCTATGGCAATTACAAGGCTGCCTTGTGCAGCCAGCAGGGCCTTTCCCCGCTCTGCCAGGCGGCCAGCCCAGCCAGGCACGTCTGTCTCAACGCGCTCTGCCCCAGGTGAACAGATGGCAAAGCCTTTGAGCAGAGAGAGAGGGGTGCGAGGTTTGGCGCAGAGCGGGAATCAGAGCGTGACAGCCCAGGCAGGGGAGAGCATCGCCGCATGCACTGCTGGGCCGAAAAGCTGAGCTTCTCTGCACTGTACAGGGCACGTAGCAGCCTTTAAAGAGGACCACAGACAGTCACACAGCACCTTTACACCCCTTCCTGAGAGATTTGCTATGTCAGAACGAAAAGGAGGGGCTGCGGCTGAGCGCCCATGGCCCCTCGCCCAGGGACACCTCCTGCTTCTCTGCGACCACAGGGAAACATGGGCAGGGAAAGGTGAGCTGGGGCAGCACCCGGTCCAAATACAGCACACCAAGGCCAGCATCCAGAGTCTGACCCCCCCGTACAAGGCTTTCAGACAAAATGAAGAAGGTCTCTGGCTGCCCAAGGAGTCCCCCTCCAGGGCAAAGACACGGGGAGGTGGTCCTAAACGCCCTGCCTGCACGAACAACATCTTCATGTCCGTCTCCTAATCTGTCTGTCTCCCAGCCGTCTCTTCTGCATGGGCAGCTTCCCTCCAGGCTGGAGCGAGGAATTTGCAGCACATGAGCTTTCTTTCTGTGGTTGCTGAGATCAGGCTGGGAGACGGGAGGGGCAGCCAGAGATCCCGTCATCCTCCCTCAGCCAAGAGCAGAACAACAAGAGCAGGGCAGCAGCAGGGGGAGAGGGTCAGGGATTAGCTGCTGAAAAGCCTGCAAATATGTCCCAGGCGGTTCCTGGCCAGGACATGGGTACCCAGCAAAAACCAGTACAAGGTGGGAAGGACAACACCACAACCCTCCAGACAAGAGGTTGGCCCCGTGCTGGGAGCTGGGACGCAAAACAGTGCAGTGTGGTGCTGAGCAGAGCGGCTCAGGCAGCTTCTCTCCAGGGCAAGGGCAGGAAAGCACCTTTGCCGTCCGTGTTTGTACAGAGTTTAGCTGAGGATAAGGAACAGCAGCTTTTCACCGCTCTGGACCACGGACGGTTGCTCTGGCCTGCGGGAGCAACAGCCGCAGCCCAGCAGGGCCCCACGCAGGCACCCTCCCCTTGCCCCAGCGTGGCTACAGAGGCTGGACCAGGGCTTGCAAAAAGCTTCCAATTTCAGCCAACATCCCTGGGGCCTTTGGAGGTGACACCTCTTAGCGCCCCTCCCCGCACATGAAAACCAGCACCAGTTCAGGGAGAGGGACACACACCCCAAACTCGAACACCGCAAATGTTCTCCGGGGTACTCTGGGCACCGGCACAGGGCCTTGCTGCCTTAGGACCGACAGACCAATTCAAACGAGCGGCCGCTGCTTAAGAGCCGCTACTCACAGGGACCTCAAGCTCACCAGAGTCCTGGCTGGGACACCCTCGCTCCAGGGACAACGTATCCCAGTTGAGAAGCGACGAATGCAAATCGTCTCCTTTGGAGAGAGAGAGGAACTGGGCCTGAGCCAAGCAAGTTCAGGGGAGACTCAAGGCAGTTATGGTTTGGAACCTTCCTCATCTTCATTGCTGACCACGGCGTCACTCCAGCACAACCGGGCCTCTGCAGAGGGATCATATGGGACTTTGCAGAGCCCACAGAGCCTCAAGAGAGGCATTGGGAGGTTCCCCAATTATGCCACCTCACTGCAAACTGAATGTGTCCGTCTCCCCGTGCTCCCCACGGGGAGACAGCCTGCACTGCCAGAAGCTGTAGGCTTTGCTGCCTTCTTTGCTTGACTCCGTAACGTTCTGCCAGCTGTTAACAACTTCAGCTTGTGCTTGGACGCTGCACGTCCTACAAAGAACACCCTGAGCAGCATAAACTTTCAGTAGGAAATGCAGCTAGTGCCAGAAGCCGTATTAAATTCTTCCCATTAAGGAAACCACACAAAGTTTATAGTCTGGTAAAAGAAAAAAACCCAGCAGATGGCTGCTGAGAAGTTAACTCTGACATCACTGAAGCACGGTCAAAGGGCCGTTAGAAGAAGACTATCCTCCAGAAAAAGGAGGGTGAAAGTTTTAGCGTGGCATGGACACACTAAAGGAGTGACCGCGGTACTGCAAAGGAACAGGACAGCTCTCTGGCACGTGCCGTGCCTAGGCTATGCGTGGCATCTCGTCCTGGATCCCAAATGGAATACCAGCTCCTGCGTTTGCATCCCATAAGGCCAGTATTCAAAATAAAGGGGCGTTTGAGACCTTCAAAGTGCTCTCACCAGCAGCAGGCTTGGGGGAAGCTGGACATAAACCCAAAGCTCTGTAACTCCTGACAAAAGTGCAGCAGAACCCTTGTTTGGCTGCCATTTCCTTATTTCCCTAACATCAGTAGTTTCCAAACCGGCTTGGGATAATTGAAGTTATTTCTGAAAGGAAAAATTAGCTCCGTTCTGGGTTTTACCTTCCCTGCCACACGAGCCCAGCCATTGCTCCAGGCAGATTGCGCCGTGCTGCAGTTGGGCACGGATTCGGGCCCTGGCTCTGGACTGCGGGAGGAGCTCGCTGAGTCCCAACCAGGTGGCTGAGGATCCCGGGCTCTTCCTGTTCCCCAGGTTTACCCAGCATGTGGGGAAGCCTGTTTGACAAGCCTGGATTCAGCTCCTCTCCGGCAGGCACAGAGCCACAGCCGCACGTCCCTGCTCGCAGGAGCACCCTAGGCGCCGTCCCTCGTCCGTCAGGCCCCCCGAGACCCCCAAGCACACACTGCTGGTGCTGATCTCCCACTGGGACTTCGCTGCCTCATCAACTTTGCCTGGAAAGTGCCTTTGGGAACTGCCCATCCTGACAGGAGATCCTCCTGGTGCCTGCCCAACCCGAAACAGTCAGGCCTGGGAGCCCGTGAGGTTTACCCCAAGCTGTCCCAGGGTGGCTTGGGCTCTGCAGTCCCCGCCGGGACCGCAGGACAGGAACAGGTCACAGCCATACGGGCTGGTTAGCCTGAGAGACCCCGAGCGCACCAGCACCAAGGGAGGAACACGCTGGGTCAGGCCTGGGGCTGGTGAAAACAGGCTCGGCTGCTTGGCTCAGGCAAAAAGGACATTTTGTTGACAAGAAGTCATTTTTTGGCAAAAAAGGGAAAAGCTGATAAAAATATTCTGAAAAATTCATCTGGGAGAGGCACACGTGCCAGAACAGAGAAGGAGCTGGGGCCAAGTCCTTTAAAGAGCCCAATGCTGCTCCCAGCTCTCCGTGCCCATCCGTGCTCCCGCATCCCTTTGGAGCGGAAGCAAGGGGGGCTGGCAGGGCACCGCAGAGCTGAGCCGCAGCTGCCCCTGCCCCTTTCTCTTCAGGGAAGCCCACAGTGGTGTGGGAGTCAGTCCTGCTGCAGGCTTCCTCCTCGCTGAGCAAAGGGGGCACACGCACAGCTGGGATAAAGCTTGTCTTCTGCCGGCTGAGCCGGAGGAGCTCCCTGGATGGCATTCCCAGGGAAACGCTGCAGAGGAATTTCTTAGGGGTCACCCAAGCAGCCCCCATCCCAGACGATGTCTGCCTGCAGTTCCCAGCAGCGCAGAGCAGGGAGATAAGGGAGCACAGCCCCTGTCCCTTTCTGTCTGACATCTGCCTGCGCTCAAGGTGACAAACATGACACACACAGGATCTGCAGTTGGGGACAGGAACTCGGTGCGCCCGCGAACACCCTTGCAGAAAGAGGGTCACTGCATTTTGAGTTACAGGCTGACAGACAGTGACGACACAGGGAAAACTAGAGATAGGAACCTCCCTCTCAGAGCACTATTTATGTAGGACCTAGAAAAAAGCATGTTCATTCCCTGCCTCAAAAAGGAACCCAACTACCAGCCTAAGGCAGACACGTGGCACTCAGAAGGGACAGAGCATCGTCCCTTCCTTGCACTGGGCTGTTCCAGCCCTGCGGGCAGGTGTGGCCAGCAGAGCCCAGGGGAAGACATGTGTCTTGCGTGGTACTCACAATGCTCCTCATCATCTTGTCCCCGCCGCTGAAGGTCACTGCCAACATGGAGGCACATTCCTCCGCATAGAACGGCATGGAGCCCGTCTCGTCCACTGCGCCTGGGAAAAAGTGAAAGGCATTGACCGTGACAAGCCTGTTTTGTTTTAACTGCTGAAATCGCAAGGTGACGAGCCCCTGAGGGCCTGTCCTGCTAGCTGTGCTTTTTCACAGGCTGGGAGCTGGGCAGGGAAACTGGACCCAAGCCTCTATTTTTCAGATCTCTGGGAAAGGCAGCCATAATAAATAACCTTTCACTGTGCTAATATTACACAGATCTCCTACCCCTCATGTAGCTTCTCCCCTCGAGAAAATGGACTAGATGCTGCTTTTCTAACACACGTGATGGGAATGCTGCATTTCAGGGCGCTCCCTCAACGTGGCAGTGTGTCTGTCACAGCCCTAGCGATGGAGGCCTGAACGCAGGCAGGAATTTCTTTAGCCTCCTGTTGCTCTGTAGGTCAAAAGAAAACTAGACTTGAGGGCTGAAGCCCACCACCTCTAGACACTGCCATGTTCATTCCCAGAGGACAGACACAGATTCCCACTATCGAGCCAGCTTCCAGCTGGGCAGGATTTGCGCTTTTGGGATGATCTCCTTTTTCCACACTGGGAAGGAATAAGACAGAAGACACAGGCACTCACCTATCGTGACAGTGTAGATGGAGTTGGCATAACCATCGTAGTTGCAGTTGTCATTGTGTTGCCCACCGTTGCCACTGGCCACGACGAAAATGCTCCCAAAGCCCCTGCGACCCGCTATCACGCCATGCTGCAGGGCGGCCTGCGGAGAAGGAACCGTCGCTGGTCAGGGCACGTAGGCAGGCAGACCCTTCCCGTGCCCGTCCCTGCTCACCCAGAGGGTTGCTGCCAGCTGCCGTGGGCTCTCCCGGACCTCACAGCACACCTCGCTGCTAACCCAGGCACAGACGGACACGTGCGCCTCTCCTGAGCTGCGGAAGCGTTCGTCCTGTGGACTGCTCGCAGGCAGGATGTGCTGGAAAGCTGTGTCCCGGTATCCCCATCCAGCAACCAAAGTCCATGCTCTGAGATTTCAATAACCAGCCCTGCCAAGTACTCGGGGTGATAGCAGGGGCAGCCACAACCCCTCTGGACCATATTTCACCCAGCTAGCAGAGTCAGGGAGTTGTATCTGTTACGGCCCTGACCGGACACTGAAATTCCAGAGTGAGTGTGTTACAAAGGCAGCGATGCAGCCAACATCTGGGCTGGGGAACAGCCGTTCCACAGCTCACTATGATTTTGAGTGGATTCTGTGTTAAAAATAAAAAGAGAAAAAGGAAAAGCAACCTTCCGGGCAATCAGAGCACAAGGACCGACCAGCATTTGTACTTCAGAAGGAACACAGAAGCCTCCCGAGTTCAGCAGGGCTCACTTTGGAGCTCCCTTTTCTGCAGCACCAAGGCTTTCCTGCCGACGGAGACTATCCACACGTGGCCGCTGCCCTTCTGCAAGGCCCCCGCCCCCACATACACTTGGGCTTTGCCTTCGCTGAGAAACACAACCACACCAGTCCCCCTCGGGAAGCACATCTCCAGGCCGACAGCTTGCAGAGAAGTCATTCCCACCTAGACAAAGGGTACCTGTCTGATGGACAAGCAAGAAAACAATCCTGCTGGAAACCAACCCTCCTCCTCTGCCCTCCCTTCAGCAGGCGAAGGCCCATGCCGCATTGGCCAGAAAGCCCTCTGGACACTCTGTTGGGCTAAAGCAAGCTTTGCTTGTGCTCTGTGTCCCCGAGCTTGTTACAGCTGTCTCTGCATGCAGGAAGAGAATAAATTAACGTGCAGAACTGGAAACCATTTGTCATGGTGAACTGATAGCTCAGCTGTCAGCGTTGCTCCGAACAGCACAGTAACTGCTATCTTGTGGTTAAAAAGGTACAGCAAAAGGCTGCCAAGCAAAAGAGAAACTAAGCAGAACCACATCCCACGAGCAATGCAGTGCCAGTTTTGGGGTCCCCTCAGCGACCCCTCGCTGCGGTGCCTGGGCAGCCGGAGCCAGGCAGAGGCAGAGGGATGCATTTTGCAGAGGTTCTGCAGCACGGCCGCTGGGAGAACGCCTTAATGGCCTGGGAAGGAGCTTCGGCTCTGACTCTTCCCCCACCGCGGTCCCACTGAGAGCAAATGCAGCCATCGCCCCAGCACCTTATTTACTCCTAGCATTTGCAGGCACACTCCCTGCCTTGAGAACCACCCTTAGCATTAGGAATGCTCAGTGTCCTGAGCGGAAAGCGTCCCTTGGGTTGTAAAACTTGTCAGAATAATCCCACAGATTGCGAAAGAGCATTTTCCTGCTGGAACCAGCCTCTCCTTGGAAAGCTCATCTAATACTGCCTGAATGCTGCCCTCTCGCAGCAACGTCACCTCTCCCCACCACATGGTAACATGCAACACCTCCGCTGGCAGCAACGGAAGCAAACAAACGTGCGCTGTGCCACAGCAATGTCCCTCCTCGCCTGTCCAGGCAGGCAAGAAATCACAAGCACCAGAGAGCTAGTCTAGGGGTGGCCCGTGCTGCTAGGGTTGGCGTTTTACCTTTCCCAGTTGATGGGGGCCATCCACAGTCTTCCCATCGTCATCTGGACCCCAGCTGCAACGACAGACACCGTGAAGTGACAGCCCCAGGAGTCGCAGACAGCAACTCTTCCTCCCGTTACAGTTTTCCATTACAGTGAGCTACAAGCAGCCATGGGCTACTCCCAGCACCACGACTGGGATCGGAGGGCGCTGTACTTTCCCATCCATCAGGTTGGCCCCTCGCTGCTGGGATATCACTGTCATGTTTGCGCTGTGCCCCTGGGTCAGATTCCAGTGGACAAAATGTTTGATTTTTCTTTAACAACCAGCTTCTCACACATTCCAGTCCCCGTCACAGAGCTCAGCTGGGGCTCCCTGACCACAGCAGGGGCACGGTGGCCCCTCCAGCTCAGCCAGCCTGTGGGAGGTGCTGGAGCAGAGCTCAGAAGGCGGCCTCACAACCGTAGGTGCCGCGCACAGCGCAGGCCAGCTCTCCGGTAACAGGAATACTGACGTTACTCTTAACAGCAGTAACAGAGCGCCCCACCTTACGTGCCCAGCTGCACACCCCCTCGAGGTTCAGCCGCACAGAGCCCCTGAGACAGCCTGACTGCAGGGCACAGACGGGCACCGAGCCCAGGGGGACGGGCAGCGTGTCCCTTCTGCGAGACAGACCCACCACCTCGCAGCCTGCCTGCCCGCCACGCTCACAAGACCCAAAAAAGCAGTACTGATTTTGGTGCCTCAAGGCTAGCTGGAGCCACAGGAGGAGAGGAACTGGTGTGAGCATTCAGCCACGAGCTGTGACCACGTCCCCAGGCAGAGCAGGGCATATGGGCCTTTGCTGGGTGCTGGCACGACCCGGCTCAGGGTCCCCTTGGCGCTCACCTGCAGCTGTAGATGTCATTGATCTGATAGTGCTTGTTGAAGGCGATGGCCTCCATGCTGTCAGTGAGAGGCCCATCCAGCACTCGGATGCCTGCAGGACAAAGGACAACAAACATGACTGAAGTTGATCAAAGTAAGCTGTACAAACAGTGCAAACAAATTCCTTGTCAGGTTCACACTGGGGACACTCACGCTCCCAGCCTGACGGAACTGGATCTCACAGAGCTGTAACCCGTCAGATCAGTCCACGGGGGCTCGATGTGCAGGAGGGACTGTAGGTGCCCCCTCACGCACAGCTCCATGTCCTCTGCTGGACATGGCTTTTCTGCCAAGCAAGTCCTCCAGTCCCACTGCCAGCACCAAGATGGGGACGGGGACAGCACAACCAAACACCATCTGGGCTCACTTCTGTGCACCCCTGAGCCCCTCTACCCAGAGCACTGCTCCCCAGGGGCTTCCTCACATCCCACCCTCAGTTATCCCACTACTTTTCAGGGCTAGTCCCTGCCTGGAGCAATTGCTTCCTCTTCCAAGTCGCCAAACAGCCAGGCGTGGCTTTGGGAAGGGCAGCACACTTGCCTGCTAAGGGAAGGGCTCAAGAGATGCAGTAGAGCCCAGCTACTGTGCTCAGATCAGGAGGGCAAGGCCACTTCTCCAACAAAGCCAATAAAGGCTCAATGCTGAGTTTTCAGTGACCCAAACCATTAATAATTACCGTTTTGCATCACAGTTTAGGCTGGCAAAGGATGTTACAAATGGAAACCAGGCACGCGTCTCAATTAAGACTATTTATAAACAGTGCAACCGCCCACCCATCTCAGCTCTTGCCTGACACAGCACACGCGGCTTTTTACTGTCGTATCTGAGCCTCCCCCCGTGGAGGAGCGGAGCAGCCCAGCTAGGGATGCGCTGGCTCTCCCCGCCCTGGCTGGCACCACACTGGCTCCAGCACTTCCCCACTGCCAGGGCAGTGCCCTGTCCCCCCACAGCACTCGAGGCTGCCCCGCTGTGCTCACCTTGCAAGGCCAGGCATAGCTTTGGACAGCTGAAGCCCGAAGAAGTGCCAGATCCGCCTGAGCAGCCCAGGGTAAACCCTCCCTATTCCTCCTGCTTCGGTTAAACTATGAGCTCATCTTTCCTTCTGCCAGCCGGGCTTTGCTAGCAGCACAGCCTCCCAGGCCGGCTGGAGCCCGGGGACCATGCTATGCCGCAATCAGGGTGGCTGCTCGGGGAGTGCCCCATCGGGGCGAGGTAGGGAGGGAGCCGAGCGCAGGGCAAGGGGTGCAGAGCTGCCTGCAGTGCCCCGGGCGAGCTCCTGACCCCCAGCACTCTGCTGGCACCCCGGGGCCCACCCACTCCCCAGTGCCGTGTCACAGCCAGGGAACGTGGCACCATCTGCCGAGTATGCAGAGAATCACGTCCCAGGCTGTGGCACAGCAGCACCGTCCTCTGCTCTGGCAGGGACGCATCCTGCCTGGCACAGAGAACTCGCCTCCCTCTGTGAAGGAGCACAAGAGCTCTGGAGACAGCTGAGGCCACAGTGGCACATTCCCTGGCTTTGCAGAGGAGAGACACACAGCTGGACCTTTGCATCCTGTTCATCCCCACAGGGCAGAGCTGAGACCAAGGGCCAGGGTAGCGCAGGGGATTGGCAAACGTTTGCTTCCTCAGTGCCTCCAGATACAGCCTGCAGCGCTGCACCAGAGCGGGCGCGTTGTCACACGTTTGCCTGGCTTAGGCTGCGCGGCACAGATGCGCATCTGCCAAAAGATCTGTGGCCAGGCAGGCGGCGTGCTGGGAGTACGCCGGAAAAGCTGCCCCAGCACACACCTATCCTGCTCCGCCAGGAACTGGCTCCTCTGGAGAGGAGCTCAGGCAGACGCCGGTTCCTCCCTCTGACAGAGCAACCAGCCTGAGCAAGGCACCGCTGACTCAGAGCCACTTCGCCCAAGCCACCGCTCCCACGGAGCTGTGCCCCGGCCCCACAGAATCAGAGGCGAGACAGCCGGGCATGAGCACAACACGCTGTGGTGCTGCATGCACGTACCTGCGATGCGGCTCCCGTAGGCAACTCCCACTGTGCAGAAGCTGTTGTTTGGCACGGCAGCAATCTCCCCGGCACAGCGGGTCCCGTGGTGGTTGCCATTCTCCTCGTCAGGGTGAGGCATAGGGTCGGGGTCATTGGAATTCAAGTCATAGCTGCCTTCTGGGCTCTGTAAACAGACCCACAGTCACGATGCAGGACTCTGCTCTCTGCTTTTTGGGAAAAGCGGGACTAAGGGCTATGCAGGCTGAAACACAGCCTGGAAGTCACGGGAACTTAGAGGCTGCTTCCACACAGGGCTGCAGCTCAACACTGCTATCTGCTGCTGTGGGAAAGGGACCAACAGAGGCGGCCTTAGCAACTGCTGTGGGGCAGAGGGAGGCCAGCTCTCCTGTGTAAGCAGCTGCCTCCCACAGGTAGCACAAAGGCTGGTAACCCTGCAGCTTGGGCGCAGAATCTCCCAGGGAAAGGTTTGCCACTGGCACTTCCCACCCTGGCCGAGCCCGGGGTGACAGCGCGGGCCAGGCTCTGCCAGCAGCCGCGCACTCGCATGTTTATGCCGCGGAGCTGGCACTCACGTAATTTGGCTGTATGTCTTTAATGGTGTGCTCCACGCCGTCGTCCACCACCACCACCGTCACACCGCGCCCCGTCACGTTCTGCTCCCAGACGCCTGTGACATTGATGTCCTTCCCAGGGCTCTTGCGGTTGTTCTAAGCACCAGAAAGCACAGCGAGGGGAGAGGAAAAGCGGAGGAGTGGGTCAGCTGTGAGGAAAGGAGCTGCCAGACCTTTCGGGCATGCTGGCTATGATGTGCGGGGCCGGGGCTGGGCTAGGAGCACAGGGAGTCACAGGACAGCCACGTGAGGTTTGTTTGACATGAACAGACAGCAACACTCCTCGAGCCACGAAGCAGAATGCCCAGCGCCGCAGGGCCAACACCACGCTCCAGCCTGCTAGCCGTACAGCGTGATCCAGCCAAAACCCCTCTGCCCACCCCAGCACCACTGGTGCGCGGCCAGTTGTGGCAGCTTCCTCCTCCCATTATGGTGGCGAGCACACGGCGGGCAGGGCGAGCTCTCGGTGTGCTTCCTCCTTGCCGCAAGGACAGAAAGCGATTGCTCTCCCTGCCATGTGACAGCTCGCTTGTGGCCACGCAAACAGCCCGAGCCTGCTAGCACAACAGGAGCCAGAAAGCCACTCACCAGATGCCACTGCTGGGGGTATTTGGGATCATTAAAGTGCAGGCTGCGTTTGGAGCGTTTCAGAAGCTTCTGTTCCGAGTGCCACCGCACGCTGTCATGCTGTGCAAACAAAGTGTCCACCGACCTCCTTATTGCTTCGGGTTCGCTTGCCACACGGCCATCGGGCTGGTAGGTGAAGAGGTAATGGCCCCTGAGCTCGCCAACGCGGCCCATGTTCACCAGCCCCGCAGTCCGGGCCAGCTCCTCTGCCTGCTGCTCCAGCTCCTCCTCGGGCGCGTCCAAGCTGACAGCCCACGTCAGCTTGCCATGCCGGGCATCAGTGCCGGGAGCGCACTCCCCACCGCAGGCCAGTCTGTCCGACAACACGAGGGGCATCCAGGCAGCGCTCAGCCAAAGGCACGTGTGGATACAGAGTGTGGCCTCCATCCCTGCGCTCCATAGCGGCACCCTCTGCCTCCAATGTGGCATCAGACAGGCGGGCTGCAAACAGCAGAAAATAAAACCAGTGAGAACCAAACTCTTCTGACCTGGGACAGGGTGGCCAAGGCCTCACCTGGAGGTCCCACAGAGCCCTGTGGCTCCTAGCGGGCAATGCCAGCAAACGTGGGTTTGCTACCAACCCCCCGGCACAGCAGAGAGCGTCTTCCAGGGAAGCCCCAGCCAAAGCAGCTCCTTCCCAGCAGCGCAGCACTGGGTAGGGACCGGGCAGGGACCGATCCTCTCTGCCCGCCCTGCCTGCCAGAGCACGCCGCTGCTGACTGGCGGAAGAGGGGCCACTTCCTTCTCTTATCGCGGCCTGGCACAGGAGCAAACGTCACCAGAAAGGCCACACTCCGTGAGACGCCCACAGCCGAGAGCCAGTTCCTCTTTGAAGGAAGCCCCACCAAACGTGTTTTCTCACCTGCTCCACGGCCGGAGGAACCTGCTTTCACCCGGCACGGGTGGAAACCACCACCGAGCCCCAGTTCGACCCCCATTCCACGAGCCATGGCACCACACAGGGGGGAAGCACCTCCTGAAACTCCGCTCTGTTTCCCACACCCTGGCAGTGCCCGGAGCTTGCCACCCCCCAGCAGTTTTCCTCTCTCGGTGGGCTTCTAAGCCTCTGATACAACTCACCAGCTACGGTTCATGACAGACACAGAGGTCCGGGTTTCTCTCCCTAAAAGAAGGGCTTTATCTGCCGGTGCCTGCCCTTACACTCAAGAGAGCGGCACCTCCGGAAAGCTCCTGCACCCGCTGGAGCCCCGCAGCGACCCGGGGCAGACCCAGCGTCCCCTGCTCCACCGGGCAGCCGGCGCCAGTGAGGCTCGGGAACACGGGCACGCCCCGGTACTGGCCAGAACCCGACTCCCGGTGGCCAAAGCTCAGGGACGCCCGGGGCAAGCCAGCGGCCGCCGGGCAGCGCCGCAGGGCAGGCCTGCCGCCGCTCGCCCCACCTGCCGGGGGCCGGCCGGGCACCCCAGGCTGGGCCTCCAGCCCCCGGTTGGGTCCGCCTGGGGGGGCGGTGAGGCAGTGACAACCGGTGACCCCCGGGCGAAGGGGCGAGCAGGGCCCCGCGGGGCTGCCGGACACCCCAGGAGCCCGTCCCGACCGCGCTGCCCCGTCCCTCCGCCCCGGTCCCGGTCCCGGTCCCGGTCCCGGTCCCGGTCCCGCCGCCCCCTCACCGGGCATAGGCCGCCGCCGCTTCCGGATACCCACGGCCGCTGACAGCTACGTCATATCCGCTCTCGGCAGCGCGGCCTCCCCTCCGCCAGGCGGCGCCCTCGGGCCGGTCACGCCTCTTCTGCGCCGCCGCCGGAAGGGGCGGGGCGGCGGGGGCGCGGGCCGTGCCGCTCCGCTCCGCTCCGAGCCGCTCCGGGCAGCTCTGCGCCGCGCCCCGCCGGGCCCGGGCCCCGGGCCCAGCCCCGCAGCCAGCCAGCCCCCCCCGCCCGCCCCCATGGCGCTGGAGCAGGCGCAGGCCGACGGCCCCGCCGCCGCCCCGGCCCCGCCGCGCCTCAGCGAGCCCGGCCCCGCCGCGCCGCCCGGCAGGTAGGTAGGCCCGGCGGGCCGGGGCCTGGGCCGGGAGCGGGGCCGAGGCGGGCGCAGCGAGTGACCGAGCTGTTTGTTTCGCGCAGCGGGAGCGCCCTCGCCGCCCCGGAGAGCCCCGGCGAGGCGGTGCCGGGCGGTCCCGGCGGAGAGGCGGAGCCGGCGGCCGCCCCCGGCCAGGCCCCGGCGCTGCCCGGCGGCGAGGGGGAGCCTGGGCCCGGCGGCCTGGAGGCCGCGGGGCAGAGCGGCGGGGAGGCAGAGGAGCCCGACGCGGAGGCGGCCCCCGCCAGGCCCTCGCAGAATATCGCGGTGCAGGTAGGTGTCCGCCGGGCAGCGGCAGGGGCTGCGCCGAGCTGCTGCCGGGGCCTGGGGCAGTCCCTGCTGCGGGGGGAGCGCGGCTGCAGGGGGAGGAGGCTGGTGTGGATGTTGGGGTTTGTGGGGCGAGGGTTGCTAAAAAGGGTGTTCGGGAAGCCGGCTGGTTTCGGGGAGGGCGGGTGGGGGTGCTGCCACCGGCGGTGTTTCTCCAGGGCAGGTTGACGGCGTGGGTCTGGCCAGTCACTGTGAAGCTGCAGGGGTGGGGGGTCTGACAGCAGTCATCTCCCTTCACAGACTGACTTCAAGACAGCCGATACGAACGTGAACACGGATCAGGATATCGAGAAGAACTTGGTGGGTATCGAAGCCCTGCGATCGGCTCCAGGCTCTGCCGCTTGCACTCCCAGAGCTGCTGCCAGGCAAAGGAGCTGGAGCACTGCTCTTCCCCCAGGGTGTTTTTTCTCATTTAAATACCGGCCTTGGAGTTCTTAAGCTGTTCTCTTTAAAGGAGGAAATGTAGTGTGAGCTCCGGGCAGTGCCTCTCTTCGTCTTTTCTGATCTCGAGAGCCTGAGCTTTGAAAGTGGAAGCTGTTTAACTGTGGTTCTTGACAGCAGGCTCTTCTACGCTGCTGAGCTTTCCTGCCCCTGTCTGTGCTGTCTTCAGTGTGAGGGAAGTGGAAGGTTCCCCCTAAATTTCTGCTCTCTGCTGCAGGACAAAATGATGTCTGAGAGGGCTTTGTTGAAGGAGCGTTACCAAGAGGTGCTGGACAAACAGAGGCAAGTGGAGAATCAGCTGCAGGTACAGCTTAAGCAGCTCCAGCAGCGGAGGGAAGAAGAGATGAAGAACCACCAGGTATTTGGTGAAGTTCTCTCTTTGTTTAACCTGCCTGTTAGCACCGCCGCTTACGTGATTAAGGCGGGCTGCTTTGGCCTTGTGCGGAGCAAGCAGGCTGTGAGAGGTGGCAGTGACACGCTGTGTGGCAGTTTCCCTTGTGTACGACACTGCTTTACAGCGCTAAGGGCTGGCCCCTGCCGAAATGGGGGTGCCGAGCAGCTCAGAACCAGTTCTAACACAGCATCCTGCACGCACATCTGCTCCTGCCGGTGATATTGCAGTGTCTCTTCAACAAGCACAGTGGTTTTTCCAAATGAAAACTGCTGTGAAGTGAGGAGAATTAGTTCCGTGTGATTGTTTAGATCTCTGTGGCAGTTTCTCAAGGATCACTAGGTTAAATGAGTGATTCACAACTGGCCCTGTGGTAGCTCACCTTAAGACAAAAGGAACCATCAGTGTCTCAGCAGCTAGATCTAAAACAGCAGAACTCCCTGCACCTTAAAATCCCTCTAAAGAGGCAGAAGACCCTGCGGTTTAGACTGTCTGTCTGTCTCCTGGGTTTCCTCGTCACAATCACTATATATCTTGCCTGGACCTACTAAAAAGAAAGATTTTGGTGACACATGTGATCTCATAATCTCTCTTCAATTAATCTGAAACAATAATGGATTTAAAAACAAAACAGTTACTTGTGAATTTTGCTCTTTAGTCGTGTGATGCTTGTTTTACTCCAGGAGATCCTGAAAGCAATTCAGGATGTTACGATCAAGCGAGAAGAGACAAAGAAGAAGATGGAGAAAGAAAAGAAAGAATTCTTGCAGAAAGAGCAGGATCTGAAAGCAGAAATTGAGAAACTCTGTGAGAAAGGCAGAAGGTATTAATATGGAAAACAAAGTAGTATTTTGGGAAGGGAAAAGGCATTGTTTAACCCTGATGTATACCTGATTAAGCAAAAGAGGATCACTTTGAACTTTTGGGAAGCAGCGAGTATTTTGGTGAGCAGTTTTGGGCAGGCCTGTATGGTTTTGAATGGATCTACCATAGAGAGAGCGCCTTTTGATTGCAGAAAACGTGAGTTTTTGGGCAGCAGGTTGTTGCTTTGCCTGTTAGGTGTATGTGTGGACAGCGCTTGGCAAAGAGAACGTGCAGCTCAGCTCCGTGTGCTGCCGTCTTTCAGAATCCAGAGCCTTTCCGCAGGAGGCGGGACTGCAGTGCTAAGGGTGGGGTCTCGTTGGCCTTTCCAAGTTGTTCTCCTCAAAATCTGCCGTGTCGGTAGGCTGCTTGACCGTGCCTTGCACCGGATGGTTTGAAAGCCTGCCTGCTGCTGTCAGGCTTTGCTGTGAGACAGGCGGCGTGCTCTGTGCGGAGAGTCTCACTGGGTTCAGGGCAGGTCTAACACGAGCAAAACGTGAATTGTTTGTGAAGACTGGAAGGTTCCTTTGGATGGTGAATTTGCACTTTTGTGGAGCCATTTTGTCATGTCGTAGAGGCCTGGTTTTTGGGGTTTTTTTGTGTTGGTTTTTTTTTAATTATTATTGCGAGGGCTCGGTGATGTTTTTGGATAAAGCTCCTTTAGTAATGGTTCCAAGTACTCAGCCCGTTTCCCCCTGAGTGAGCAGTTGCAAAGCATGTGCTGTCGGAGCGGCACAGCTCCCTGCGGTGGATTCTGGTTCTATGCCACAGTCTTTGTGCACTATCATGATGCAGCAAAATTTTTGCTCTGGAGGATGTTAGCGGTTGCTTTCAAACATTTATTGGATGGTGCAGCCCTCAGAGTGTGGTGTTACGTTGGGCGCACAGGCGTGCCAATATGTTGTTTAAACTTGGGACCCGCGGCGTTAGTGGCTGGGCGATAACACCTTCGCAGCAGCTGACTCCATCTGTCCTTTTTCTCTTCTGCAGGTTGCTGAAAGAGCAGGAGGAGAAGGAAAACAAGATTGCTTCTCTGATCGCAGAGCAGTCTGATGAAAAGTAAGGCTCTTATCTCTTACTGGATTAGTGCTGTTGAATGCCCTTTTCCTTCCAGTCATTTTGCTTTGGAGTGAATCTGGTGCTTCTGGTGGGTTAGGCTAGAGAGAGCGGTCTAACAGTGCTGTCCCGTTATGCGCTCTAAAGGTTTTATCTCCTCTTCCGGCAGGCTGGTGCCCCACTCGCGATTAAATCCTCTTTTATCCTGGTCACAAACAGGCTCCTAGATCCTTGTGACACAAAGATCCCATAAGATTAGAGTTTATGCTCAGTGGATTGACTCGGCTTGTAACTGCTACCTCTGATTCAATTTCCACTTCCCAGAATTAGAGCAAACCTATTTCTCTGTCCGTTCCCCGCAGCTGCCCAACTGCTCTAAACTCTGGTGCGCTCGGGTGTTTCGCAGCTGGGCAGAGAAGCTCTGGTTTCAGGCATGAATGCTCACATAACACAGGTGGAAAGGGCCAGCTTTAAACTTCTCCAGGATCAGAACGGCTTTGTTCTGTGTGCTGCCTCAGGATGCTTCCTGGTTCAGGCCTGTGCACCCTTCCCTGGAGTTGGACGGAATTTTGCCGAGGGGAATTCCACTCTCCTCCTTTTGCCCAGCATGTTTGCACGCTGGTTGTTTGCGTGCTCTGGAACAGCTCGCTCTCGGGACGGTGACTCACGCAGTGTTGGGAACTGTGGCTGGTGTCATGGTCTGGAAGCTGTCGATCTTCTACGGTTCCACCCCATCCAGAGCTGCCGGGATCCATCGGTTTTGTGGGAGTTTGTCAGCTCTCCTGTTCCATGCCATTGCAGTGCCTAAGCCTAAGCAGACTTGTTCTGTTTCTGTCCGCAGGCAGCTATGGGAGATGGAGCTGGATAAGCTGAAGAACCAGCACAACGAAATCAACAGGAACATTCTGGAGGAGACGGAACGGGCCTGGAAAGCAGAGGTTAGTAGGTGACTCCTTGCAGTTGTTGAAGAGGGTCTTCTTGACATTCCAGGTTGTTAATGAATCGTTACGTGAAATTAGGAGCAGTGGAGGATGAGGCTAAGTCTTTGTGGGACACGAGAAGTTGTAAACGAGTATCAGTGCAGTAAGCGTTAGTCGGGAGCGGTGCCCCAGTGCACGTGGCACGGTGCTTAGTGAGAGGTTACGTTCTGGCAGCATGAAACAAGGGACTACACAAACTGCTCTTCACGTGGGGCCTCTCTCTGCTAGATCCTCTCCCTGGAGAGCCGGAAGGAGCTGCTGGTGTTGAAACTAGAAGAAGCAGAAAAGGAAGCAGAGCTACACCTCACCTACCTCAAGTAAGTCCTTGTAGTCTCAGAAACGGCGGGATAACTGTGTCCCTACGTGCCCATTTCCTCTTCCTCTGCTTACACTGGAGGTTTGAGTGAAATAGTTCAAGGTTTCCTGTGGCTGTCTTATTAAATAAAGTGACTCAGTGATGTCACAAAACAAGGGTATGTGGGGCTCTTCTCATTCCCTGTTACTGTCCGTCTGCTGAACACGTGCCGTGCTCTGGACCGAGTGCTGTAGGCACAGCGTTGACTGTGGTGGCCGTGTCTCTGTCCGCCAGACCAGTCCACGCTCTGGTAGCACCACGCGCTCTCCTCGCGGGGTTCCTCGTGTGGGTGTGAGCCCTTCTTCCCGCCCAGCCGGAGCAGAGGAGCCCCATGGGGGAAGGCAGGAGGGTGTGGGGTGGTGGTTGCTCCCACTTAGCTGGAGCGAGAGCACAGTTGCAAGTGGGAAAGTGTAGTTGTGCTTGCAGGTCTGCACCGCCCACGTTGGAGACGATGAGGCCAAAGCAAGAGTGGGAGATGAGGCTGAACAGGATACGAATGACCAAGGAAAGCGTCCGAGTAAGTCCCTGCCGGACGGCTCCCAGCCTAACAGCGAGCAGTTCTTTGCATTGACGCTACTTTGCATGCTCGGTTTCAGCCCTCTTTGGGAGAGGACCAAGATCCATAAAAAGCTGCGCGCCCCAAAGCACGGCACAGTCGGTCTGCCTTTGCGAGCAGCTGCAGAGATTTTCTGCTTGTCTCTTCAGGCTCACGCGTGTGGATATGAAAGCAGCGCGCTGGGTTAATTGCAGAGGCAGTTACGCTGTTTCTCCCTCCAGGTCCTTTTTCTTGACTCCTGTGGAACTAAACCGTGTCCGCTTCAGGGCCTGTAACCATTCCGGGGCTGAGAATGCTCTGCCCAGGCAGGGAAATCTGCCTGTTCTAGGCACGCAGTGCCCAAAACTTCCTCAGGTGGAGGAGGCTTTGATAAATGCCTCTGTTTTCTTTCCTCTCTGCTAGGATCAGTTCAACGACCACATTCAGATGGTGAGAAATGGAACAAAGCTGAGCAGCCTCCCACAGATCCCAACCCCGACGCTGCCACCTCCACCCTCAGAAGTGAGTGCCTCTCCAGCCTCCCGAATACAAGCTGTCACTGCCGGGAAGTTGCTGTGGGGCCCTGGGGACAGCCTGCCCGCTGGCCTGCAACTGGCACTGCCCGTGCTTCGTGCGTTGAAGGAGGCTGTGTGGGATTGCGTTTTCTGGAGCCCTGTCTGTCTGGGCTTACTGCTGTGCCTGGAGGGGAGGGCAAGGGTCTCTTCCCCTTGCCTGCGGTTCAGCCCACCTCCTGTCTGGCTGGGGAGGGAGGCACTCGGCTCTGCTTTCAGATGGGCTTATTCTAACCAGCCTTTTCTTCTCCCCCTGTTTTTCTTTCTCAGACAGATTTCATGCTGACGGCATTCCAGCCCAACCCATCCCTTACGCCCAGGCTCCCGTTTCCCATCGGACCAGTTCCCGTTCCCATGGTCATGCCAAGTGCCGATCCTCGGGCACTCTCTTTTCCTCTCCTGAACCCTGCGGTCTCCAGGCCCAACCAGCCTTCCCCGCCGCTGCCTGCTTCCCAAGGAAGAAACAGCCCAGTAGTGGCATCGCTTATTGGCACGCACAGCCCCCACATGACTCCCGCTGCCTCCATCCCTCCTCCGCCAGGCCTGGGAGGAGTTAACGTCACTCCAGAGTTTCACAGGCTGCAGCCAGCCGATAAGCTGGAAAAGCTGCTGGAGAAGTTGTTGACTCGGTTTCCACAATGCAACAAGTAAGCGCCTCGCCTTGACCTTCCCCGAGAGTGAAGACTCGTATGTGGGACGTGAGCTGGGGTGAGGGGAAGTGGAGCTCGTCTTGGCGTGTGTGGGGTCTGGAGGGAGTGAGGGGAGCCTGAAGGTGAGGAGCAGAGTCTGGGTGCTCTCTGTTGGGTTTGCCCTAGCGCTGGGAACGAGAAACGTTTGGAGCTTTGTCTCAAGGACAGCCGTGGTAGCTGAGCGCAGCCAAGAGCACCCTACACGCAGCACGGCCTCCGGCGGGTCCTTCAGCCGCCGCGGTGGGTGCTGCATCCTGCCTGCACGGCCGATGGGCGCTGTCTCTCGTTCCAGCTGGGGTTTCCTCACGCTTTCCCCAGCATTTTGAGGACAGAAGCTCCCTCAGCATATGGTTCCCCTCCTTTTAGACAGCGGACAGTTGAGAGCACTGTGCTGTGGGCTTGCCCTGGGGCTGGGGTGGCTGGTTTGCCGGGAGCAGTGTTGCAGAGCCTTTGACGGAGGGTCCTGGTCCATGGGGGCCGCTCGGCTCGCTGGCGGTGGCTGGGAGCCGTTAGCAGTCTGCTGTCCCTGCAGGGCCCAGCTCACCAACATACTGCAGCAGATCAAGACTGCTCGGAGGACCATGGCGGGTCTGACCATGGAGGAGCTGAACCAGCTGGTGGCGGCCAAGCTGGCGGAGCAGCAGGAGCGGGCGGCGGCCGGGGCTCAGGTGGGCGAGCGGCGTGGGACTGGTCGGGGCCCACCAGACTCCTCGCGGGGGGCTGCTGGGAAGGAGAGCCTGGGCAGCAGTGAGGAGCTGCGCCTGCTCCCTGGTTCCCTGCAGACTGAGCCGCACAGGGCCCGCTGCTGGGCCACACAGAGCTCGGGCTGTGCGTCAGGCGTGTCCCCTGGGTTCCCCTTTGTGCTGGCGGCGGGAGCAGTTGTCCCCTAGGTGACGTGGGGTGACACGGCTGTGCTTCCCCGCTGAGCGTTTCTGATGTGCCTCGTTTGCCTTGCCGCAGCCTCTCAGTCGAATCCGAGCCCCCAT
The DNA here is from genome assembly GCA_008658365.1 of Alca torda. Classification (NCBI taxonomy): domain Eukaryota; kingdom Metazoa; phylum Chordata; class Aves; order Charadriiformes; family Alcidae; genus Alca; species Alca torda. Next base: position 7,252,551 of record CM018093.1, on the reverse strand, counting down.
GTTCTCTGCTCCGCTGCCTCAGATCAGCACGCCCATGTTCCTGCCCCCGGCCCAGGTGGCTTACCCTGGAACAGCGTCACACGTAAGGCATTTTGGCTTTCCCAGGGCACTTCACCATCCCCAGGGAAAGCGGAGGGAGGGAGCCCTTCTGAGAAGCGAGCCGGTGAAGTTGGGACCTCTCTCCTCACGCAGCTACTCGGGCTGGGGAGGTAGAAGGGGAGGGTTGTGGGCACGGCTCCTTTGTGCTCCGCATTGAGGGAGAGGGAACGGCTGCAAGAGAGGTGTCGGAGGCTCTAACGTCATGGGATGGCTGCGTGCGGAGGGAGGGTCGGGCAAACCGGGCCCTGGCTGCTGCTGGTGGGACAAGTAGCTGGAACGTGGAGTGTGTGGTCTGAGCTGGGGGGTCTGACTTGTGTCTGTCTCCTTTCTGTTCCCTCGCTGCTTGTGCCAGACCCCGGCTGCCTGTAAGCTGTGTCTAATGTGCCAGAAGCTTGTGCAGCCCGGTGACCTCCACCCCATGGCCTGCTCGCACGTGCTACACAAGGAGGTGAGTGTGTTTCCCCACTGTGTGCTGCTCTTGGGTTCCTCGTAATGGTTCCTAGTGCCGATTCCCTTCCGTGGGCCCTGGGCACGTGTAGCGAGTCCCTGGGAGATCTTGCCAGGAGAAGGGTATGATCAATAAACAACAATTCTTCATCCTGTCATCCTCCCTCTGCTTACTGGGCCGCTCTGAGTGGCCGTTTGGTGGCGGCTTTAGGAACAGGCTGCCCTTATGCCATCCTCCGAGCCTGTGCTCCTTGCCGGGAGCGTTAGGTCCTGGCCTCTTGCCTTCTTGGAGCAGGACAGTCTGGGAGGATCTATAGCGTACAGGGCGATGGAGAGAGCCACCACCGTCGCCCAGGTGTCCGGGCGCTGTGTGTCTGTGCACAGGAGCTCTTGGGAAGAGGAGGAGGCTTTCTCATCCCGCAGTGCTGGCCCCAAATCCCTCCAGCAACTGCCGAGGAAATGGAAAACCATGCATTGAGGAGGGCCTGGTGATCCTGCTAGGTTGAAGAGGGCTCCCTCCGCATGGCGACCTTTTGATGGAGGCTGTCTCTAAGGAGCAAAAGAAACCGTCCCTTAAAATGAGCGCTCGTGCCAGCGCTCTTCTGGAAAAGTAGTGCCACGCGATGTTCACAGCGCCTTTGAGTTGTGCCCGTGGCTCTTGACTAATTCTCTCTCTTCCAGTGCATCAAATTCTGGGCACAAACCAACACAAATGACACTTGCCCCTTTTGCCCAAGTCTCAAATGACGGCTACTCGAACAAAGCGGTCCCACATGAGGAGTTGCTGTGAATAGACAGGATCAGTTCTAAGATTTCTACAGTTCTATATTTATACGACCGTGTATACACATGTACATTTTTATTATATAGGTAATGGTGTGTATAGAAAGTCTGTATACATACAAATTCATAAATAAAGTGTGTATATTATGCAGTGATTTGGTGCTGCTCCTTATTTCTTAGTTCGCAGCCTGGCTGGCTTCCTTTGGAAGGAGCGTTACGGGGCGTAACCTGCCCGCTGGGACGCTAGTGGCTGCTTTAACTACCTCTTCCGCAGAGCTTCCAGCAGCTCCTTCTCCAGGGCCGATGCTCCCAGCAGCTCCGCGCTTGCTGCAAACCATTCCCCTTGGCAGGACGCCTCACCGCCCCGCGCAGCCCTCCCCTGCCCGGTCGGTCCGTCACCCGGCGGTTACCCTCTTAGCAATGAGCAGGTTGCAGATGCCGAGCGTTTTTTGTGGTCTTTTTTTTAATGTAATAATAATTTACCGTGTTAACATTCATGGTTCTTACATAGACAATAGGTTACAGAGTACTGGAGTCTACAGCGCCGGCCTGTGGGAACCGTCCCCGTCCCCCTCCGGCGAGGCAGGGCTCCGCACGCGCCTTCACCCGCGGTTCCCCGCTGTAACTCCGGGCACGGGGGAGGGAGCGCTCGGGAGCGAACCGGAGCGAACGGATTCGGCTGCGCTGCAGCTCAGGGTAACCAACCTGTCGCAGTTCCTAGTTTCCCCTCTCCTGCACTTCCTCCTAAAGCATGGGCTGACGCGCCAACACTTTCTCCGTGGATTTCGGTGGGAGTGCGAGGTGCTCAGCGCCACTTAAAATCTTGCACTTACTCTGTAAAATTTTTTTTTTCCCCCCCTTCTTTGCAATCTGCGGCACAAATTCAGCGCTGCTGAGGCAGCTGTGCCTCGGGGCTGGTCAGTGCACGCGCTGCCCGGGTGCAGCGCGCCTGAAGCTGGCCGCAGCCCCAGTCCTCCTACACGCACGCACACGCCTGCCAGCGTGTTTTAAGGCAGTGGTCCACAACAGTCTCTGGGGTCCGGGGGGGGTCCTGGGCAGGCAGGAGGCTGCGGATGGAGGTCTGCGCGCGCTCTGCGATTGCATAGCGTTGCCCCCTTGCGCCGGAGCGGAATCGCTGGATGCTTGCCGTTTTGGAGCAAGGCACGGGAACGGGGCGCTAGCAGTGACGTGGGACAGTTTGGGGGTGCGTGGGACGGGCTGTTGTGGTGGTGCCCGGTGCTAGGGCTGGCTTCCCTCTCCTACCCTGCCTTTCCCCCTCCCGCCTCGCGCGCTGGCTCCCTCACTGTTCCCAGAAATACTTTTAACTCCAGGATTTAGTTACCAAGCTTTGTGCTTGGCGATCGCTGCAGAGCTGCCCCTGTCCCCACCTGAACCGGTGCCTGGGCTCTGGCTCTGGCGCTGCCGCCGTCACCGGAGGCAGCCCCCTCTTTTGCTCATGGAGGAACGTTGCCTTTTCGCTGGTGAGTCCCGGTTTTTCGAACAGAGCGCTTTCCTGCCCGGGCTGGAGGCAGAGACGTAAGGAAGCACAGCACGGTGCCTGCAAGCTCAGGGGCGCCTGCCCTGGGGAAGGGAGAAGGTGAGCCTGCGGCCCCCTCTCCCTGGGGCAGGACGAGCTGCGGCGGGCGGGGAGAAGGGGAGGCTCGTCCTTCTATACTGGGCAATCCTCCCTTTGCTGCAGGAACACCGCGAGGGCACAAGCAGCTCTTGCGCTCGCCGTCCTTCGGGCCTGTGAACCACTGCTCTGCGTGCTCCAGCCCCTCCTGCCTCCCTCCACACCGTCACCTCCCTGGAACCGCCTCAGGCCACCTCTGAGCTGTAAAGTGCGTCCGCCCGAGCACGCCGCTGCCGAGTGAGCCCTGGCCTCGCCTTGTGGCCAAGGGCCTAGGACTGAGCCGAGGGATAAAAACATTTTTTAAAAAAATCAACAGAACAGGGCCAAACCCCCTAATGTTGGGTTTGGAACAGTGGCTTTCAGCGCTAGAATTAAAAATATAGATATATGTATATATTGTACAAGTGAGAAGCGACCGCTATTTGTACACCCGTGTGCGGTGTGGGACCTGCTATATACACGCTCTGATTCTGCGCAGCTGCACTACCAGTGACTCACATTATATAAAAAAAAAAAAAAAAAAAGAAAAAAAAAAAGAAGAAATAAATACAACCACGTGTTTAAAAAATAATAAACGCTGCAGTCCCCACAGCCGCCGCCTGTCCCCACGCCGCCGGGGTGTCTCACGCCTCGGGAGCGGGAGCCCAGCCGTGGCCGGGACTCGTGGATGGAGCGGAGGAGCCCCCGCGCCCAGGGACGCCGGCGGTGAGGCAGGGCAGGGGCTGCGGCGGGGGCCGGCGGGGCGCTGGCTCCCCTATGGCTTTCGAAGGGACGGGCGGGCTGGGGGGCAGTCGGCACCGGCGCTGGGCGCTCCGCTCTCTCCTGGCACGCGGTTTCTGCATGTAGCAGGCTGTTGCGGTGCTCATGGGGGATGCCGCTGCCTTCCCCCCCCCGCGCAGCCCCTGTCCCCGCGCCGGGAGGGCAGCAGCCAGCGGCTTCTCCGTGGCAGGTGCCGTTGATGCTGGAAGGGAGATGAGGCAGGTTCCCGAGCCCTGGGGACATGGCGAGCGGAAGCGGAGCGGGGAGAGGATGGGTGCCGGCTCCCGCCTGTCCCGGGGGGCAGCGGGGAGGGCAGGGTGGGCGCAGGGAAGGACAGTTTGGGGGGCAGAGGAAATGCCATGGCAAATGTTAGAGCGAGCGGTGTATGGGGGAGCGGGAGGATGGGAGGGAAAGCCCTGGCTCTGTCTGCTCCTGTCCCGGGCAGCCCCAGGCTGGCCCTGCGTCTCTCCGAACAGCCCGGGGCTGGGGACGGGAGGCTCCGGAGATGTGAAGGGGGGAGTTGGGCTGGGGCAGGCGTCCCGCGCAGGGAGGGAAGGCATGGCCGCGGCACGCATGCACAGCTCCCTGCACGGAGAGCCTGGCCCGGCGGCTTCCTGGCAGGGCGGGCTGAGACGGGCGGCGGCACAGGGATGGAGGGAAGACGGGAGACAGGCAGGGGATGGCTTGGCGGCGTGACTGCGTCAAACTCGGCAGGGCTGGGCAGGAGAGCCTGGGACAGCCCGGCCCGCCCTGGTCCCACAGAGATGCTCCCCCCAGCCCCCGGGATGGGGTCGCTGTGCTCTCACCCCTCCCCAGCTGCCAGGCTCCTTCTGCAGGTCCCAGACGAACACAGCCCAGGCCTGGGGCCCCCACGGGCACCGAGTCCCCCGGGGCCAGGAGGACCTGGGCTGAGGGCCTGAGCTCCCCGCGCTGCCTCCACGCTCCAGCCCCTGGAAAAAGGACCTACCTCTCCCTGCCCTGCTGCCTCACCTGCGGCCCCCGGGGCCGCCCCCATGCTCCGCCGTCACTTCAGCAAGGATATGTCATCGGCAAAGTCGTCGTGGTCCCGCCGCAGGCAGTGGAAGCAGCGCCACTGGAACACCATGAGGCAGAGGGGCAGCATGAAGAGGGCGCAGATGGCTGCCATGACGTAGGCGATGGTCATCAGGGTGGACTCGTCCGTCTGTGGGATGTTGTAGCCGCAGTCCTCCATGTTGGAGTGCAGGTAGGGACCCTCCACCGCCGCCGTCCGAAACTCGTCGTGCACTGTGGGCGGGAGAAGGCAGGGCTCTGGCCACCACGCTACCACGTCCCCTCCGCCTCTCCCTCCCTCCGTGCCCAGCCCTCACCGTGGCAGGCGCTGACAGCGAAGCCAATGCGCTTGCGGGCACGGTCAAAGACCACGTAGAAGCCCTCCATGATAACGGCGCCCATGACGGTGCCCGTGGAGGACTGGGAGATGGCGAACTTGTAGCAGTCGTCCTGAGAGGTGGCCACGTCCTCCACCGGGCGCAGGTATTGCTGCAGGAAGAGAGGGGCCGTCAGGAACGGGGATGCGGGCAGAGCTGTGCCTGCCCAGCACAGTCCTGCCCAGGCCACCAGCTCCAGCCCGCTCCCCAGCTCGGCTCCGGGTCTGGCCACGCTCACCTGGGGCAGGATGGTGATCCGGAAGGACTGGTTGGTGGCCTCCCCCATCAGGTAGAGGGACAGGACCGGGAAGATGTGCCAGGGGGTGGTGCCGACCTGCCAGCAAACCAGTTGCTCCCCCAGCCAGAAGCCGTCCGGGAACTTCTCCGTCTGCCGGAGGGAGGGGGGAGGTGAGCGGGGCCATGCCGGGCAGGCAGCAGAGATGCTCAGGCTGGTGACAGGCAGCCACGCTGCCCACAGCCCCACGCTGGCCCTGGGGACGTGCCCACGGTGGGCAGGGATGGGTTTCACTGACCGAAGAAGCTGTTTTGATGGATTTCACCGCAGCCTCAAACACCTTCTTTGGCAGCCTGAGGTTGGTGGTCCCGCTGTCCACGATACTCTTGTCGTAGTTGTACTGGGGGCAGAAGAGGAGGAGTGACCCGGGCGCAAGGCCCCAGCCCCGCTCCCCTCCCGATCTCCTTCAGCTGGAAGGCGGACGCCTCCGGCGGCAGCGCTGAAGCAGCGCCCCGCAGGGCAGGCTCCCCCGCCGCCCCCTCACCTCTTTGCAGTCCATGTTCAGGTCCTGCCCGTTGACCTCCAGCTTGACGATGATGACCTCGTAGTACCACTCCTTCCGGATGGGCGTGTACCAGACGTCCCCCACGTACAGCGAGCGGTCGATGCCGCCAATGATCTGCAGCAGAGACAGAAAGGCGCTGCCACCCCACGCTGCCAGCTCCGGCCAGGCACGTCCCCCGCGGGCAGCCCCACCGCCTCCCCGCTGCCTGCGGAGCGCTCACCATGCTGCCCCCCACCGACGCCACGGTCTCCGTCTCGTTGGGCGAGAAGCCTGCCCCGCAAAGCTGGAGGGAGAAGATGTTGGGCACCCGGGTCTGCTTCACCAGGGAGTCAAAGAAGGGCTCCAGGCTGTCGTCGGGCTGGTGGGAGGAGAAAGCAGAGGCAGGACAGGGATGTGTCAGCGCTATCCCTTCTCCAGGGGCTCCCCGTGCCCAGGGGAGCTCCCCTCGCCGGGAGCGCTGTGCCCCAGGGATCCTGGCTCTGCGTGCTGTTGGAGCAGGGCTCAAGGTCACCAGCACGGCTGCAAGCTGGGCCCCGGGGACCGAGTGGAGGCGAGGAAAGAGGGAATCGAACCCTGCTGGGACAGCAGGGCCAGGCTGAGCTGGTGCCGGAGGGCTGCGAGCAGGACTCACCCGGGCGATCTCGGCATACGCCAACCCCAGGATCCCTTCCCAGTTGGAGCCATTGATGAAGAATTTGTCCGACTCGGTGATGGCAGCAATGTTGGCTCTGACAGTGACGTTGGGGCCGTGGGGGATGGTGACGAGGTCGGTGCCCAGTTCCCCTTCCCACTTGCCCTGGGTGTAGGGCACATACACACCCTTCCGCAGGTCGCGGTAGGTGCTGGACCTGCAATGGCATCAAAGAGCCGGAGTAAGAGCGGTGTGGAGGAGGAGTGGGTGCCCACACGCTGCGTGACGGTGGGAGCACGTGCGTGCACAGCCCAGCATTTGCAAGCGTGGAGGCGTGCCTGTCCCGCAGAGCGGGGTGGCTGGGCAAGCACGGCGCATTTCTCCATGCGTGTGGCTGTTGGGAGCCCCACCACGGGTTGGTGAGGCACCAGGACGGCTCCTCACAGCCTGGGCAAGGCTGTCACGGGGTGTGCAGGGGACAAGCCCGGCTGTTGTTTGCCAGGCACATCGGCCAGCGGCCTAGATACCATCTTAAACGTTCTGGGAGGGTGGACGGGCAGCCGAGGGCTCCCTCTTTCTCCTGGCACAGAAGGGGCCACGTGGACCCAGCCATCCTGGAGGCTGGCGGTACCCGGCAGGGTCTGGCCGGGCCCCCAGCAAGAAGGGACAGCATCGCTCGGTGGGGCCAGGGCTGTGTCACGGGTACACGAAGCGGTGGCTGTGCTCTCTGCGTCCCCACAGCATACTCACAGCTGCCGCTGGTAGTATCTCCGGAGGAAGGGGTGAGGCGCGGCTCCCACTGCGAAGTTACTGCTCCCCGTGTCCACCAGGATATTCAGCTGGAGAAGGAAGAGACAGGGAGCCTCGTCACTGCAGTGGGGCCCTGCTATACCATCCGCCCAGCTCTGTCTGCCACCGCAGGTGAGTGACACCTTTCCTGTCCCCATGCCGGGCACGTGGTGACTGCTGCATGGTGTGCTTCCCCGAGAGCCATGGCTCTGCGTCCCCATCTGGGCAGCCAGCCTGGCTCTGCCCTCCCGCCCGCGGCCAGGGCTTGCCCCGCTCGCCCCTGCCCGGCACCTGGACCCTCTGCCAGCCCACTGTCGGGCTGGCAGGGCTCAGCCCACCCTATGTGGGCACGGGGACAGGCAGAGGCAGGGCAGGGAGGCTGCCCTGGTGCCCGCTGCCTCTGGAAATGTCCAGGAGGCAGGAGGGATGCTGCGCGGCGTCGCAGAGCCCCGAGCTGAGCAGGGTCCCTCTTTTGCCGTGTCTGGGGACAGCTCAGAGATGCTGCGAGAGGACGCAGTGGTGGAGCAGGACTCAGCGACATCAGGGTGTTGCATGAAAAGCAAACATCGTCCAGCACCGTGCAAACAGAGCGTGTGCTCTCCTCTCAGCCCTGCCCGGCCTCAAGCCCTGCGCCCAGTGCCTGAACCCGCAGGCAGGATTCGGCAAGCACCCGGCAGGGCGTCGTGGGGCCGGAGGGAGCAGCAGCAAGACGGGGTGCCCAGGCTCCCCTTGCCAGCAAACCTAATTTGCTCACAAAGCTGGTTGGAAGGATTGATGGTACACAAGCCACCGCGGATCGCTGGGTCCGCTAATCGGCCATCCATATGCTGAGCTCTGCTCCCGATTCATTTCTGCCTGTGCCCTGGATTACCGGCTCACCGGCAGGGTTTGGCAAACGTCCTGCCGGCGGGGCCGGGCGCGGGCTAGCCGGACCCTGCCCCCAGCTGAACCCTGCCTGCGGCCCCTCCGCCATGCGAGGGGCAGCGTGGGGATGGCCGGGGTGGCAGCAGGGCTCCGGGGGGGCTCCTGGCCGCGCTGGGGGGCAGAGCTGCGGGCTGAGCTCTGACCTCCAGCCCTGGGGGCGCTTCACCAGCACTGCCCCAGCCAGCAGCGCGCCAGGGCTTCGGCCCTTAATCTGCGGGGTCAGAGGGGAGAGGAAGGAGGCTAATGCGCTTCTGCTAATCGCAAAAGCGCTGGGCTACAGCTGCCAGAGTTTTCTCCATGGCCTGCTGACAGGGGCAGGCTGCAGACACCATGTCCTGGGTTCCCCTTGCCCCAGCCGTGCCACCCTGCCCGTGTCCCTGTGCTGCGCTGGGGGACAGGTCTCCCCGGAAGCGAGCCAGGCTGGCTTCTTACCTAGGGGAACAGTTCTGCCACGGGTAAAGATCAGAGCGGCACGTTCACCCCTCCAATATCCCCCTCGGCCAAGTGCCAAGAGCTGCCGGGGCAGCCCAGCACCCGCTGCACAGCCCGACCTCCCCCTGGCAACCCGGCACCTGCAGCCACTGCGCCCGGCCGTTCCCAGGGCGGTTCTGTTTGATCAGTCATTAGGGACCATCTGCTCCACACAGCGCATCTTCCCTGATCCCCGCGGTACCCGGAGGAGACCGGTTTCCCTGGAGAAAGACCTGCCGAGCTGACGCTGCAGGGAGAGGACGCAGGCGGCAGGGAGGGTTTTTGCTCTCACCCGTGCGAGAGCAGCAGTTGTGCCGGGGAGGAGAGGCAAGCCGCTGCTACCCGGGCCCTGCATGCAACCCCTCGGCGGCCAGACAGCCCCAACCCCGGCCGTTCCGCGCCAGGCTGGCGGGTACGACATGCATAAGTGATGGTGAGAGCAGTGGCGGGGACCCGCACCCCACAGGCACCATCCTGCTGACCGGGGTCATGCAGAGGACCCCATGGAGAGGACCCACATCCTCGAGACTCAGCCCGGCTGTTGATTCAGGCCAGGACACGGCGCGTGAACCAGCGAGGCCAGGACATGTGTGGTGGGGATGCTGTCTGAAACCCGTCCGCTGCTCCCTGGAAGTGACAGCCCCTCCGGGCACCTCGGCAGAAGCAGTGGCTCTGCGTGGCATGTGCCCTGGGTGCTGTGTGCCGCTCCTGGGGCGGCGAGCCTCGACCGGCTCGCAGGGGCACCAAGCCTTCACCATCTGTCGCAAAGCACCGGCTCCCGATGCTCGGCTCCCACCCTATTCCCCGTCTATTTATGAATCAGCTGGTCCTGGGGAGCCTGGCACGAGCATGCAGTGAAACCAACACGCAAAGGGACGTGGAGTGTGAGAGCTGACAGCAACTTCGCAGTGCAGCACAGCTCAGAAACAAAATTAAAGCGCTACAGAATAAACAAACCTCTTCGCCAGCGCCAGGAAGGTGAGAGGAAAGGTGAGGAGGGAGATGGGCAGCACGTGTGCCTTTCAAAGGAAGCACGCACCCCCACAGATAAACCCCTCCTTGCCCCCCGATTTCCTGCGTATGCACAGCCATGCTCTTCCATGTGAATCTTTTAATTCCATTACAACGCCTGGAGGGATTGTGCTCCAGCGCACACACGCGCGCGCACGCACCACGTTCGCATTTGGAAGGAGTCCAAGGCTGGAAGATGCTGCCCAAAAGGGTGACTGGCTCCGAAACGCACGAGTGCCTGGAAACAGGTGGTTTGCATGGAAATTATCTGGCAGCTGCGACACGTGGCAGATCCCAGGCAAAAGATGATGAAATTCCATTTAAAACTAGGGTTTAGACATAATCTCTTCCCTTTTTCCCTAAACACACCCTGGAGAGCAGAGAATAAAGCCCAGGCACACAGGGACACCACGGAACCGCTCCGAGACACCCGATTTCTGTATCACCCCCCTGTGCACGGTTCACGTCTCGCTGGCGTTGCTGTCTCCTGCCACGTGTGCGGAGCCGTGCTGGGCACCCAGGACGGAGCCAGCTCATGGGGAAAAGCCAGCCTTCCCTTCAAAGTCTGCGTGGGCGCTGGCTGTTTTGGCAGCCCCAGCCTACGTGGTGGGTGGCAGGCGCGTGGGAGCAACGTGGGCCCTCCAGTACCAAGCTGGCCCCCGCCACCTCGTGGGCCACCACTGGCTGCTGACGGTGGTTGGTACGGGTGTATGGGCGCAAAAGGATTGGGCAGCAGGAACCTCCACAATCTCACCCAGAAAAGAAGGGAGGAGCTGGTCCGCCCTGGGCACATGTCCCTCGGCACCCATCCAGCCCCCAGCGCACAGGCAGACAGTGCCACGCGCGTGAGCTGGGCAGCGCAGCTCCCAGGACGCGAGGGACACAGACAAAAAGATGGAGCAGGAGCAGAGCATGGTGATGCACCGGCTCCAGCTCTGCCTGCCCTTTCTGTCCCTGGCTCCTGCCCGCTGCCTCCCCACACTGTCCCCCGACTCCTGCGCAGCGACGACCTGCTCAACAGCCCCGAGACACGCAATCTCGGGAGAACGTGCCCAGGTCAGGAGCGGCATGCGGAGCCGGGCGGGCGGCAGCAGCTGCTGGGAGGAACGTGCCAAGCGTGGCTTCCATCGCGCCTGTATGTGCCCGCTGCCGGCAGGCGCAGGGCCGTGCGGACGGGCACGCCACGCTCCCGCCCGCTCGCCGCCCACGCAGCTCCTGCCTGGTGGCATCCCCGGGCCGGGGAGGGAGGGATGCAGCCCGGCCCGCCGCCACGCAGCCCCCGGGGCTGCCCACCCGGGTGAGTCGGGAGTCACCTTCGGCGGGTGCCACCAGCCGGCGTCCACCGAGAGCCAACAGAAAGAGCAGCATCACGGGATGAAGGGCCCCGGGAGCGCTGCCCGACAGCGGCAGCCACACGGCAGCCTGGCTCGGCCGCGCCGGCGGCCGCGCAGCCTCCCCTCTGCACCAAACGGCGGGCCCGGAGCGGGACCGCAGCCCCACTGCGGGCCGGGCCCGGCGGCTCGGCGGCCCCCTCCGCGGTGGGGCAGGGAGCGGAGCCCGAGCCCGCGCCCGCGGGCGGCCCGGCGGCCCCTACCTTCTGCGGGGGGCTGCCCACCGTCATCTCCACGTAGTAGCCCTGCCCGGACTTGCCCCGCAGGTTATCGATCATCTCCACGAAGCTGCCGCCCCGCTCGGCCTCCTCCGGGGCCCGGCGGGCCCGGGGCCCAGCCGGCAGGGCCGCGCCGCCCCGTAACGGCAGCCGGATCCGCGGCGGGGCCGGGCGGGCGCGCAGGGCGGCCGCCCCCAGCCACAGCAGCAGCCAGGGCCAGGCGGCCGCCATCGCCCTCCGCCGCACCGGCGGCTCCCCGCCCCGGAAAGCCCGCCCGCCCCCGCCGCGCCGCCCGCCCGCCGGCGGAAGCGCTCCCGGCCGCGGCCCGGCCCGCCCCGGCTCCCCGCTGTCCGGCTGCGGCCTGGCCCGGCCCGGCGCCCCGGTCTCGCCGCCGTGCTCCTTCCCCCCCAGCGCCACCGGGCCGGGCCGGGCCGGGCGGCGGGCCCGGGCGACGCGTCGCCATGGCAACGCGAGGTGGGACCCGCCCCGCCCGGACTACAACCCCCGGCAGGCGCCGCCGCAACGTTGACGTCACGCCGCCCAGCCCTCCCGCTGGCCAATCAGACGTCGGGCCGTCCTCCGTCGGCCAATCCTATTTGTCCCGGGGGTAGGCCATGCAGTTGCCAGGAGAGCGGGAACCCGGAAGTGGTGCCGGCCCTGGGCAACCCGTGGGCGTCCATGGAAGCGGGTAGCGGCTCCCCCCACGGACCCGGTGCGGCCGGAGCCTTCGGTGAGTGGGGCCCGGGCTGGGCAGCCGGTGGGGCCCGGGGTGAGCATACGGGGCCGGCGGGAGGCGGGGAGGGCCGGAGCGCGGCAGGCGGTGGAGGCCGCCGGGATTAATGGCCGCTGCGGAGACTGGCTCCGCTGAAGAGCGGTAAGTACGGAGCGGGCTGAGGGCGGGGGAAGGGGGCAGCGAAGGCTCAGTTTCAGGTAGCGGTGTAGTTGTGCAGGGAGCAACCTCATGAAGTTCACCCAGGGCGAGTGCAGGGTCCTGCCCCTGGGGAGGGATAACCCCCTGCACCGGTACAGGCTGGGGCCGACCTGCTGGAGAGCAGCTCTGCAGACAGAGCCGGGGGTCCTGGGGGACAACAAGTCGACCATGAGGCAGCAACGTGCCCTCGTGGCCAAGAGAGGCCACACACACACACACACTGCTGGCCACGCTTCATTTGATGCAGCCCAGGATGCGGTTGGCTTTCGGGGCTGCCAGTGCACTTTGCTGGCTCATGTTGAGCTTCTCATCCACCAACACCCCCGAGTCCTTCTCATCAGGGCTGCTCCGGAGGTGGGACGTTAAATTAGAATCCTTTTATAGCTTCTGAAATGCCCTCTGGGAAGGGGAGAGAGGCCAAGGCAAGCCAGGTGTGGGGAGAAGCTGCCTTGTCCCTGGGCAGTGCTGATTCAGCCCAGGGACTGCTCTCAAAAAGCTGTGCTGTGCTCTGGGAAAACCGCTTTCTCTCTTTTTTTTTCTTTTTTTCACTTTCTCACTTCAGCCTATTTTTTTGCCTCTTTAAAAAGTCTCTGAAGCAAGTGCTCATCTCCTGTGTGGAAGCTTGAAAGCCTGGAGGGGGTCTGGCTATGACTTCTGTGCTGCTCCAGCTCTGCTCCCTGTTCCCACAACCCCTGTGAAGTGTGCGTGCAAGGTCTTTGATTCGGTTTTGCTGTGCGCTGTGAAAGAGCGCTGTGAGCAGAGAGCTGTGCCCTGTTGCCTGTTGTCCTTCCTTTGGGGTGCCTGGGGCTGGGGGTGCTGTGACTGGCGGGGCTTCTTCCCCCTCGTCCTTGGGGTGGGTGTTGAACTGTGAAGTGGAGATCTCCTGGCCATGCGTGGTGCATCCGAGCAGTGCACAGCCCTCAGGTGGGCTCAAGCGCCTTGTTACCAAATGAATAAATCATAAAGCAGGACTAAATGCCAGCAATCTCTACCCTTTTATAGGGGAGGGGTGGGGGGAAACATGCCTGTAAATAACGTAATGTTTCTTCTCCTCCCTTTGTGCCGTTAATTCACTTTGAGCTGCAGCCCGCTGCCCAGCGCTTTTAGCTGTGTCCTCCTGCCTTTACCGGAATCCATCCCTTCGGGCTGCCTTCGCTCTTTGCCCTTCCCGTCTGCGCCCACGCTTGGCCACCCCAGCGCACCTTGTTCCCCTCCACAGCCCCTGTGCCGAGTTTCCCAGGGCTCTGCCACATGCTGCGTGATGAGGAAGCTTTATTTCTGAGTGCAGTTGATCGCTGTGTTTTTGTGTTGTGACCTTCGTGCTCCCAGGTGCAGGGAGCCATGGCAGGATCTATGATGCGTGTTGGTGACCAGCTCATCCTGGAAGAAAATTATGATGAGACATACATTCCCAGCGAGCAAGGTAACTGATGCCCATCCTCCTAGGAGCTGTGATAAGGGGTTCAAGCGTGCAAGTTACTTCTAGGTGTATTAAGAAAACAGTAACTGGGGAGAGCGTGGGTGGAGAGGGTAGAATAAATGGGATTTCATAGAAGACGGAGCTGAAAAATTAGCTTTTTGGTTGGGAATATAGATGCCATTTTGCAGTCCGTGTCCCTGCTTTACCAGCCTGGTAGGATGTGCTCACTGGCACGTGAGGCCATGCTGTCAGCTTCGTTTCAGGATCAGGATTTCCCGGTGTGCCCATTGCTTTAGCTGAAGAGGTTGGTTTTATTGCGTAGTGCCAGGTGTACAGGTGTAGACCAGCTTCCTCTTCTGTTTTCCTAGAAATCCAGGATTTCGCACGGGAGATCGGGATTGACCCTGAGAAGGAGCCAGAGCTGATATGGCTGGCCAGGGAAGGCATCGTGGCCCCGTTACCACCCGAGTGGAAGCCCTGGTGAGAGCTCTGCCAGCAGCAGAGTCTGTGCTGTTGGATTCCTGGCCTGCCCTGCTGCGTGCTGCCCACGTCGGTGGCAGAGCCGGGTACCAGCTGGCGATGGGGGGGCGATGCCACAACAGGTGGACTTCCTGTGGATGGGGAGCTCAGGTCTTTTTGGGGTGGTGGAAGAAGGGGAAAGAGAGTTTGGGGAGCTGGATAAGGGCGTGAGCGGTCTCTAGGAGAGCTGCTTCCCCACACTCATGTGTCTTTGGGCTCTTGGAGATGTCACGTTCCTCTTCGCTGAGCTTAAGGTGATTACGTGATCCCATAAGAATGTTCTGGTATGTGCATCTGTATTCGTATGCGCTCTTTCATCTTTCCATGCTGGGTTTTTTTTGCCATACAGCCAAGATATCACTGGTGATATCTATTACTTCAACTTTGCTAACGGCCAGTCCATGTGGGACCACCCCTGTGATGACCACTACAGAGAGCTTGTCATCCAGGAGCGAGAGAAACTGCTGGCACGTGGCGGCCTGAAGAAGAAAGAGAAGAAGAAGAAGAAAGAGAAGAAAGAGAAGAAGGAGAAGCAGTCACTGAAGCGACCCACCGTGAGTAGGCTCTGCTTGCAGTGCTGCTGGGGAGGGCTGGGCGGAGGATGGACAAGTGGCTGTGAATTAGGGGTCTGTGCTGTCGCTGCTTTGGGATCGGAACAGCGATCCCCCGACGAGGCATCCTGTCCAGCAGGGTTGTGAGTTTGATGAAAATCCCACAGAAGTGGGGTCACAAACCCAGGGAGGCTGGGAAGCTTCCCTTTAGAAGGACGCACGTGGGCGGGGGTGCCACAGCCCTGTGATGCTATTGCCGAGCAGGATGTGGCACCAGCCTTTGTACCAGCCGAGGATGCTGGTCCTATTCTTAGCAGCAGATATTTGGAGTGCTGGAAAGATTTCCTTCCTTGGAGAGGACAACAAATGGTGTTTATGCAGTGTCCATGCATCTGTTGCTATGATATCCGGGCACTGAACACGGGTTTAGATGTGTGAGGTTAGTCTGCTTTGCCGTTGGTATCTGCAAGCATAACCAAATTCCATTTATATCCCAAGCGATAGCAAATAATTCCTCCCTTCCATTAGCTAGTAATGAGATAAGTCTCCATGGGGAAAGATGGTGCCTTGTCTTGTTGCTCAAGGCATAGACCTCTTCAACTCAGAAAGCCTCTAGCCTTCACTCTCAGCATTTTCTTTTTTGTGTATATATGTAATTTCAAGGGGTGAAAAATTTACACTTATTTATATGCAACGTTGTGTATTAAATAAGTGTTTATTTCTACTTTAGATAGCAAAAATATATCACATATAGCTATATATACCCTTATCTATTTGCTAATATTTATCTACTTAGAATATGCAGCCAGGCATTCTCCCTTCAACGCCCTTCTGTCAAATGCCCGCTGCCGCTCTGCTCCCGGCAGGAGAGGCCCGAGCCAGACCCAGATAGCCAGATCAGAGCCGAAGGCTGCCTTGCCAATGGCAAAGGGAGACTATCAGACTTAAGTGAATCCAGCAGAATATTTGCAGGCCCGTGGCCAAACAAACTGCCCCCCCTGCTTGTTTCAAAGGTCAGCAGACTATACCAGATCTTACCTGACGCGGAGAACACTTTAGAAAAAGGCCCCTCTTCTGGCAGCCTTGATGTAGACATCGACCAGGACCAATACACACCTTTAGAAATGCGAGAAAAGCTTTGTCTTGACTCCTCTGACTCGCAGTCTGATGATTTAGAAGTTAGGCCACCGGTGCAACCTCTGTGTGTGTCAACGCAACCCTATTCACAAGACTTGGAGAAACTGAAAGCCGTACTAGATGCCTCGGAACACAAAATCCTGCTCTTTGAAGATGAAGAACTGAAAGAAAAGTGGCAGATGGAAGATGTGATGGGTGAGCGTGTCCATAAGCCTGATGATCACTTCTCAGTCAGAGAGAAATCTACAGGACTGGATGGGGATGGGGAAAGAAGTCCAGGCATATTGCAAGCCAGAGAAAAAGAAAACTTTTACCACAGGAACAATGAAGCGACTCTGCTTGATGCCAGTCCCACAGATGACTGGAGTTTGCAGGAGACAGCTGATATCCCATATGCTCCAGAAGAGCTGAGATCCCACAGCAAGGTGTCTGAGAGTAGAAGTACGAGGAAAGCTCGAGATGAGGCCTTGCGTCAAGCCGTCAGTCCGCACAAGAGCAATGAGAGCATCAGCAGACCTGAGAGAGGGGGTTTAAAGCAGATGGAGCTGCTGGACGTGGGAGCAGACGTAGGAGTAGACAGTAGCAATGGGATGCTAGAGAGCCACTCTGCAGTCCCGCACGAGCTCACACATATACTACTCTGCTTCCAAGGGGTAGACGCAAAGAGAGGAATCGATCTGGATCCTACATCAAAACATGCGTTTTCATCTGCTAAAAATGGCTGGAGAAGTGAGGAAGGAAGCAGTTTGATACCAGAGCGAGCCCCCAGAGTGTGGGGAGAGAAAGCCGCAGCAGACTGGCAGGTGGAGTGCCAGGGGAGCAGGAGTCTCTGTCAGCACGTGGAAGTGGAGATGACCCAAACCAGAGAAACTGCGGGGAGGTGCAGCAAAGTAGATGTTGGTGAAGGAGCAGGTGGGAATGAGGTAGGACCGAGTCCTTTGATGGCCCTTCCATTATACACACTTCTGGAGAATTGAGGGTGTGAAATTTTGCTTCTAAGCTAATTTTCAGGAGAAAAGGGGCAAAACCGTCCTGTTGGGGGTCACATTTGCAGATGTGGCATTAATTATAGTGGTTTTTCCTAAAGCTCAGGAGGTGGCTCGAAAAAGTCTTTCTTCGTGGTCTTCATTGCATGGCAAACCCTGCAGAACTGGCACCTTGTGTTAGCTTTGCAAGGGCGTGAAGTGCCTTCTGAACTCAACAACAGGTGGTGGGCAGTAAATCAAGCGGGGTGGCAACACAGAATACAAAATCATCTTTAATTTTGGCTCTAAGGCTTTTTGTAGTAAGCGCGCTACAAAGTCAGTCTTTTCACCAGAGCCCTACAATCTAAATTGAGGGTCAGTAGCTTATTCAGCTGTTTTTTGCTTAATTTTGCGTGCTGAATCTCCAGTGCCAGAGTGAGTGAGTTTGGTTAAGGTGGTGGAAGAAACCATAAGTCGGAGCCAGCTCTCCTGCATCCATGGCCAGTACCTTGAGAAATGGACTCTGTTCCCTCTTAAATGAGAGAAAAATGGAGAAAAGTTAGAATTAGCTTTCTCAAAGAAAAGAATGGGTGTTCTCAGTGGTTACAGACCATTGTTCTGCAGGCGGGTGCGGTACCGACTTGTCTGAGCACAGTTTAGTCCTTGGGCTGCTGCTGTGCTCGTAGGACACCAAAGTAGCTCACAGGTGCGATGGGCCCGTCCATAAATGTAACTTTCTCCTTCCTCTGAATAGCCGGACCGTTTGGCTCTGTTTTGCCCAAACTTTTTCCCTTTGCCTATAGCAGGATCCTGCCCTTTGCTGGGAAGAACGTTCCAGGTTGTTTTGTCTTTGTCCATAACTAATTGCCTCAATTTAATAAGAACTTATCAAATCTCCTGTTCTGGAGGAAAAAAAAATGGAACTGAAAGGTCAATGTATGTAACATTAATGAATTGCTTTGCTCTAGTGTTGCTGGTACCCAGCTGTGGCTCCACCAAATTGCTGGCTCGGGTTTCTAATTACCAGCACGTGGTAGTGCTTGGTTAGCTGGTAAGAACTATGACTATAAATATCAAATAAACTGCAGATTATCCTGAAAGTTTTAATTGGCCTGATGGAAGTGAGTTTGTCTTCGTTGAAGGACAGCTAATATTCTCTGCTCCATGTGTGTAGTTAATGGCCATCTGCAGAAAATAATTAGTTAAGCCCAGAATGTGTGATTTATTCTGTTACCATTGCTGTGGCAGCGACTTGGTGGAAGAAGGATCAGTGAATATTCATCTCCCTCTCCCCGTCCCTCGGTGTGCGAGTGAATTCACTGTCGTCAGTCTGTAATCTGGTATAGACAGAGCACAGGGGCTGCGATTTCTGAATACACACGTGCTCCGCTAGAAGCAGCAGCGCTTGGCAGCACCAGCGTTCTGCAGCAAAAATCCTGGTGGGGTTTGCTTCTAGCTTAACCTGTGCGGTGTGTCACAGGGGGAGGCTGCTTGGGTGGGGGATTTTACGAAGCCAAACAGAGCGGTCATGTTTCTGGGTGAAGATTACTCGATGTCGGGCACGCATTGCTCAGAGGGGAGGATGTTGGGTGGCTCCCAGGGCTCTTGCTGGGCTTTGGAAGGAGAGGTGTGTTTGGGAGCTCCTCGCGGGTGTGCTGCAGCAGAGCTACGGGTGTAAGGGGAGGAAGCGGCCTGGATTTCGGTCTGAAAAGAAGTGGTAATTGCCGCTTGTGGAGAGTAGGAGGCCTCTTGTCGTCAGAGTGGTTTCTACTTCACTCGTTTCCCGCTGCGCAGAGCAGCAGGGCAAGCAGCGGCGAAGCTCCCGGTTTGCTCGTGGTGCGTGGTGGTGGGTAGGAGCCTCTCCTGGAGGGTGCTGTGTGCGGGTCCGTGCAGACGTGGGAGCTCGTGTGGCTGTTGCCGTTCTCTCTGGTTTTGGAGCAATGCCCACTTATGTTCTGAATCACCTCACTGCTGTCAAGTGAATCGCCGCATTCAGATGGGTCTTTGGAAGACAAAATGTGAGAGTAAATCAAACCGCTATTCCTTACGTGTCTGACGTGCTGGTGATCGCTGGGTGGGGGGTCTCACGAGCAGCTTTTGGGGGGTGGTGGGTTCGGTATCAGGAGCCAGTGCTTGCACGGGGGAGGGCTTTCGCCCGTGCCCTCCTGTCAGCGAGTCCCTTCTGCACGCCCAGCCCTCAGGCACCCAGCTCGCCCCCGTCCAGCCGCCCCTGGGGACCCTCGCGCCGCTGCGTGGCCTCGCGGCATCTCCGGCCGGCATCCTTCGCGGGTCGCTGAACTCGGAGCTGGGGAGCTCGGTGGACTCCAGCCTCGCGGCCAAAGGAGGAACGCAGGTAAGGCTCCGTCTTCTCCGGGAACGTGCCCTGGAGAGCACGCTCTGCGGAAGGTCACAGGCATGGTGATACTTAGAAGCTTAAATGACAGAAGTTGTGATTTCTCATCAGTTTTGAAATACTTTTGTCTGTTAAAAAACCACTTCCCTACTCTGTCTTTCTCTATATTTCTTTTCTTTTGCTATTTCTAGGGAGCCCAGTGCTAAATTTATGGTGAGCTTTATTCTGCTATGTTTAGCAGATTTAAAGAAGTAATTGTTTCAATTACTGTTGGGGGAGGGGGAAAGTCTAAGTTCATTTAGTAGAACTTTGATTTGTCTCCAAATGAAGCATAACATACAGTATAGATAATATATTCTAATAAATATTTTCACTCAACTGTTTGCTGAGAGTAAAAAAAAAAAGTAAAGAACAATTTTCTGGATGAATGTAAGATTGGCAGTCATGTCAATGATTATTTACAGAATGTGACCTTTGGGTCAACCAAACAAATGTGTTTAGTGGTAACAAATTGATCTTTTACAGGAAAAGAAAACAACATATGTGCAAAACATTATACAAATCAACACCTTCACTGAAGGTTTTCTTCTTGCTGAGTTAAGTCTTGTCACTGGTGATTTCAAACACTTTGCTTTGTTACGGTCTTGACTGAGTTGGTGTTTTGAGGCCCAGGCAGGTTTTGTGGACGTGCTCCTGTAGGACCAGAGCCCCTCTGGTCTAAGGGAAAGCGTGGCCTCATCAAGAATATGTCACCTCCCAGCTGGACGTAGCTCTGCAGAGCAAGGGCAGCGGCGTAATCCTGAGCACCTTCGCAGGATTCGGCAGCTTGCCTGCCGCTGGCCGGTGTCTCGGTGGGTTTGTCTCCCCTTTCTCTTCGTTTGTCCTCTTACTTCCCTTTCTCTCCGACCTCGCAGCCCGCAGAGACCTGTAAGCCCACCAGCCAGACCAAGACCTTGCTGGGCTTGGTCTGCGAAGAGAAGAGTTCCTTGAATGCAGCGGCTCTGGATAAAGGGAGGAACGAAGAGGAAGAAAGCGAGAATGAGGTAGTTTATATGCCTTGGCTCTTAACTCGCGCCGTTGGCCATAGTGCATGAAGCCTCAAGGAATGAAAAACTGATGCTCCCCTGGTAATGGCTGACTGACTGTGGCTGTTCCATTTGACTCTGGGCCTTAATTTGTGCCCTGTTTCCTCTGTGTTGCTTGGTCGCCAAAAAGCATCTAATCCTATTTTCTCACGGTACTCCCTATAAATCAATATCTGCCACAACGTATTGTCCAGAATGAATTGGCTGTAGGCTTATTGCCCTGGTGGACTGCTGTGGCTCTGCTGCCGTATTTCACTGGTTAGGAGCCCCCAGTCCCTCCAGCGTGGCCTGTGGGATTGCAGAGGTCAGAACTCAGTGTTGGTCATCTCCTTTTTTTAATCCCTTTAGAGTCTCCATGGGACAGCAAGGCTGTTCAAAAACCTGCACATGGATGTCAGCGCCCTGGGAGGCAGCTTTGGCTCTGAGGTAAGACAGCGGGGGACGCGGGACGGGCAGCCGAGGAGCTGCGGCACTGCCCAGCACGAGTGCGGGAGAGGTGCCGGAGGGACGAGTTTCCTGTGTTATTTCTGAGCAGGAGTAACCTGGAGCAGGCGGATGGAGAGGCAGCACAGCAGCAGGGCTGGGGGAGCGTATGGGAAGGCGGATGCAGTCCGCAGGGGACGGCGGTGTGGGTATCGAAGGCAGGTTTGTGCTTGAAGGAGAACGCTTGCGGTTCGGTAGATGGGATTTAAGGAGATGGCATCTTTGCACAGGGTGGAGCTCTCTTTCATTCTGAATGAAGAGACAGACGCTTAGAGCCGTGTAGGTGTGAGGGGCAAGCTGGAAATCGGCTCTTCCAAGGAACAGCAGAGAGTCTTGGAGAGGTGCCTTGCCCTTGCTGTGGGAGGAAGGCTTCTTGAGGAAGGGGCACAGTTTGCTTCCACCCTGCCTTTTTTCAGTGCATGTGGAAAGAAGACTTGTTCTTGGCTGAAGTTGCAGTGGTGGCACCGGGGACAGGAGAGGGGACTGTACTCTGGAAATGCCATTCTTGCACTGTCACTGGCGTCCACAAGAATCTTAAACCAACCTAAAGCCTGTTTCCTTTTTGCACTGCTGATAAATTCCCTGGCGCGGACACAGAGCGTCAGCGTGAGTTCAGTCCACGCGTGGCCACCGCTTTCCCTGTGGGTGTGCGCTCTGCCTGCGCCTTCTCGGTGCTCATCGGGCTTAAGGTGACAAGGGCACAATGGGAGGCGCGTTGCAAGCAGCTCTGGTGATTCCGCCCGGCTGTTTGCACTGACATTAATCCTTTCTTACCGCTTTGAAAATTCTGTTCCAGTATCTGAAAGGCAAATTAATTTCTTTTAAAGTGTTTTACAGTATTTCCCTTATCCTTTTCACAGCATATGAAAATTAAGCTGTGAACTACTGTGCTGGAAAACCCATTCACGGCGCTGGGCAGAAACTGTAAAGGCTTATGCTAAAGTGGATGTGAAAGAAAGGCCCGACTCTCTCGTCTCCAAACAACAAGCGGCCTGTCAGGGTCCAATTTGTCACTGAAATGTTAATGTGTCCAGGAACAAAGAGCCGTCTTGGCATTTCAGTGCCGCGGCAGGGCTTCAGGAATCTATTATGAAATGGCAATTGCTGCCCAACAGCCAGGCTCTGTTAACCCAGATGGGTGATATCTCAGTCCTGATAAGATATTAGTGCCCCACTGGAAAATATAATTCACTCGTAGTTCCATGAGATGGCAGTAGAAAGGCATTCCTATAAATGAACCTCAGCCTGCAGCCCCAACCATTCTCCAGCTTCCTTATCAAATGGAGAGAAGGAAAGGATTCATATAGCAAGCCTGAAAGGGGGGAAATGTAAGCGGTAATGGGGTGAAGTGATGGAAAAAGACGGGCTTCCTATAGATCAGTGTTGGATACCTGTATTCAAAGGAAATAAGCGTGTGGTTTTAGTGACTTGCTGAGACCCAAGGATGTTGGATGAGAGTGGAGGCCGCATCGAAGATGGCACGGGCGTCTGGGAGAGAGGGAGGAGAGGCAGAAAGAAATGCAGCCCCCTTCAGCGGGCTTTTCTGGAGCAAGGAGTGAGTTAACTGGGGAAAAGGCACAGAAAATGAAACCCAAGTCAGATGCTGGAGGACTTGCTGGAGGTGTGAGCTTTGTGTGTAGTTAGAATGTACTCTTGGAAAGAGGGCCTCCTCTAGGCAGCTGCTCACGGGGTTAGCTATCGCCTGAACCTCCTGAATTCCTGTGGCGGAATAGTTGCTGCAGACATGTGAGATGTGCCCTAAAATACAAAAGGGCTTTGGGATACTGCTGGGAGGCGCAAGAGGAGGAAAAGGTCTGGAAGCGTCTCTGGGTGCCTGGGGAGAGGGTCCCATGGCAGCAGAAGTGACCCCCTGGTGTAGTGCTTGCAGCTTGGGAGGTTGGGTACTCTGCCTTCTGTACAGGTCGGTCTCTGGGTAAACACTGGGAGGCGAGGGGGTCCATTGTGTGGTGGGAAATTACCGCGCACGGCTTCTTTACCAGATGGAGACGTGTGAAAGGGAGCTGTCTCCGTAAATAAACATTGCACGACACAGCTTGCGTGTCAATGCGGAGAGGTATGTGCAGGACGCAGTGCTGCTGGCTCCCAAGAAGCGAAGACATCCGTGAAGTGCCAGTGCAGGGATGATTAGTGAAAGGGGCGGAATGGCTGCTGTGTTCATAGCCTCACGCTCCCGGTGCTGAGAGCTGGAGCGAGCCACGGCTCGTGGGGGGTCCTGAGCCGGGAAGAGTCCGGCGGCACAGCGAGTTGGCCAGCAGAAAAGCACGCAGAGCATAGACAGCTTGATATTTGGGACTCTGGGGCTGTGAGCTCCTTGAGCGTAGGTTGGAAAGCTGCTCAGCTGAGAGCTTTCAGCAGTGGGCGATACACAGTGGTGACCTGTCACAGGCGGGTGACCCTGCCGGCTGGCAACGGTGGTGTGAGGGCTTTTGCTAGTGGATGTTACCCCACGCACCAGGTGAACAGCAAAGCAGAGGAGGAAAGCTCTGGCAGCCGGTTAGCTGATGTCGCTGAAGCAGATCTCCAGCACCGAAGGAGTCGCGCCGAGGAAGCTGGCAGCCTGGGAGAGGTGACGAGTGGCTCTGGCATCGTGGTCCCGCTTGCACGGTGTCACCGCAGCTTCGCATGCAGTAGGCAGCTTCTAGTGTTGTGGTGTGGGTCTGAGAGCTGCTGGGTTTGTTTCGTTTGCTGGTTAAAGCATTGCATGCACGGAGACAGGCGTAAACGTAAAAAACGAGGGCAAGCGCTCCCCAGATGAGGTCTGGCAAACCTAACCCTCTCTGTACTTCTGTGCCTGAGAGCAGCCCGAGGCTGGGGAGCACATCGCCTTTCAAAAGCATTCTGTATGAGACTTGTTCTCCTTTTTTCCTTTTAAAGGTGGAAAGAACGTGATTTTTTTTGTTGTAATCTCTCACATTCAACCTGTCGAAGTCCAAAGAGGTAGCATAGGCATCCTGTTCCTTGACGTGATTAGGGTTCAGTTTTGGTGGCTGCTGTTCATACTGACTCTTCATCTCTGGACCAGATGCCTTTCCAAAACCCGGTCCTGTTGGTATCGATGTGCTTTTCTCTAGACTTGTGCCTGTCACTGGAAGTAAGGATTCGATAGGCAGAAGTTTCACATCAATTAGTGTCACTCAGCTGCAGGTAAAATGTGTTACAGCGTGTGAAAAGATCAGCTAAAGCCAATTATAATCTGACTGACTTGTCCTAGCTCTGAAATCCATGGAAAATCCATAGTCTGTTTTTGCAGGAGGAAAACCTCCCTCCTCCGCCACCTTTGTGTCCGATTGGCATCGTTCCCTCTTCTGGGGAGTTGCATTTGTGCTCATTGAGGTGTAATGTTAGAAGTTTTGTCTGTGTCTGTCCTTAAAATAGGATTCTACCAGTTAAGGGAATTATTCCGGGATATTCTAGTAACTGAGGTAAACTTGCCTGGAGAGAAATCTTCCAGTGTGCACAGTATTAGTGGATGCGTTGGTGCATTCTGTTGTGGTGTGTGTGCTCCTCAAAGAGAAATACCCGTGTGCTGTTGTGAAGCAGAAGAATCCCGGTTGGTCTCATTTGGCGTATCTCTTCTTGGGCACTGTCAGAAGTCCCGGGGAGCCGTCCTTAGCAAAGCTCTAAAAGAAGCCTGTCCAAAAGGGAGCTCAACTTTTTCCAGAAGCCCTAATCCCCAGGTAAAAGGAAGGATAATGAGGAGTCCTCCGCTGGAGTAGCGCTAAAGATAGGCAGCTTGCACGTGTTGTTCTGGAATAAAGGCATTATCAAGGCCTTTGCCGAGCCTTGTGTGGCTGGCTGGTGAGGCAGTGGGGTGCCTGTGCACCAGGTGTCTGCTAACCAGGCACCAAACTGGAAAGGGGCCATAAGCTTTCATTTATTGCTCAGCAAATTGCAGGTGAGGCTCTGAACTGCAGTTTTTTGGGAAGTACCCCGTGATTCGATTTGCCTGTCCTCCCCTCTAGCTTGATGGATGGCGCTCTCAGCCCTGAGAAGGTCTCTCAGACAAACGATGCGCTAGAAGATGTTCTTTCAGTTTGCTGCAGCTCCGGGTTTAAGGCTGACAGCGTTCCCGTTGCACTCTGATAAAAATACATCGTTAAAATATGCGGTCTGTGTATGGTACACGCTGTACGCAGGATGCAGCTAATGTTTGACAAGCCACCACAGCATTAATAAAACAGCGAGAAAGTAGGACGTGCTAGCGGGTTTGTGTGCATACTGATGAGGGAACCTTTTCCTGCTTCCTCCCGGCTATCGCACTTCTTAATGTGAGTTCTGTGGGCTCCCCCTTGCTGGGAAGGCGGTCGAACCTTTGGGTGACTAAGCTTCAATTTGGGATTGTCTCTTCCCAAGGCCGCTTGTTGGTCTAGTGTGTTAGCTCGTCACGGCCCGGTTCTGAGCTCAGAGCGGTGCCTTGAACTGCTGCCTTCCCTCAAGTTTGTCCTGATGGAAGGTGGCATCCTGCCTGCTCTTCTCTGCTTATAATTTCAGGCAGAAGTTAAATGTCCGGTAATAGTCTCGCAAATTTCCATCTTCATGTGGAAGCATAAATGGGCCTACTGCAGAGCGCGTAGGGTGCTCCGGGGGGCTGGTGGGGGCTGCAGCAGCCACTGCTCTTACCTGCAGACACCCCGCGAACAAAAAAGCAACTGAGGTTAAAAAAAAAAAAAAAAGTCTGAGCCCAGGAAATGAGTGCGTTTATCTTGAAGTTCCTTGTCTTTGGAAGGCACTTCATGAAAAGAGAGCAAACTGGTCTTGAAGTCACCCAAAGCTTTGCGATTTTGCTTCTCGCCATAGAACCCGTGCTATTTCTGACCGCATCCTCCCGGAGAGGGGGTAAAGAATGTTGTAGCTATAATTGTGTTTGACTTGTGCCTAGAAGGAGTCTTTAAAGTCAAGACACGCTGAAGAAAAGCCAGATTCTTCCTTGGATTCTGATGCTGCGTGCCCTCCGACTCCAGTTGAAGTCCTTCCTGGAGATGCTGACAGTAGCCTGTCTGGCCAGAACAAGGAGGAGTCTGGTGGGAAACTTGCTGGGAACGAACTACTGGGCAAGCGAGACGCTGAGGTGGAAGGCGACATCTCTGCAGCTGATGAGCTGCCACGGTCTCCGGAGGAAAGGAGCGCAGCAGGGCCAGATGTGCCCGGCAGTCCCGGGCGGCCTGGAGTTGCATCTCCAGCTGCTGAAGCCGCTGAGGCAGATCAGCTGGCAAGCCTGGCTGCCACCGTCGACGCCGGGTCTGCTGGGGAAAAGACAGTGGCTGAAGTGAGGGAAGAAGCGGCAGCTGCTCTGAAAACAGACAGCAGGCTGGATGCTGGCGAAGTAAGAGACCGGGTTTGGTGTGGAAGTGGCTGTGGCTGTTCCCGTTGCTTTGTAAGGCCCTGAGTCAGGAAAGCTCTTTGAGCACTTACTTGTTTTCTGTTAAGTCAGCGTAAGTGCTTTCCTAATCAGCAGGGTGTTCCTGGGCGGGGGGGGGCCCACAAATGCTCTGAATTCCCAGATTGGACTCTTCAGTACCGAGCTAGGAAATCATCCCTGTATGCGTACACAAAGTGCTGTCCAAAGCAACCGACAGGCAAAAACCCCCGAACTGCGACGTGTGTTTCAAGTCTTGGAGGAGAAAAGTCTCAGCTTTCAGTGCTGCCATCTGTACGAAGCGAGCAGGTTTCGTAACGAAGTTCGCACCAAGCCCAGCTGTCCGCGCTGCTTTGTTTCGCTCCTTCTGTTGTTTCTCTCAGCTTATGCAGAGACGGGGCAAAAGCGTAAAGCCAGCTGCCAGCCGCGATGTTGGCGGCTCCGCGGAAGGATGCGGCAGGGAGGTGCGAGGTCGGAGCGGGGAAGGACGGGACCTGCGGGCTGGCTCTAGAGCTGTAGTTTGAGTCCGTTGAGCGCGGTACCTCCCAGTCTGCCCACCGCGTTTCTAGCGCGCTCTGGGAGAACTGGGGAACAGCTGACTGCAGTCGTTTGAACCAGGGTATTTGATTGTACGTTCTCTGGCAGGAGAAGAACCATTAAGTGTCACGAGGTGCAGTTCATGGCCTGGCCCCCGCAACAGGGGTGCCAGACAGTCGTACTCTGTCCACTCTTGTTCGGTGCCTTCCAGAAATGTTAGAGTAGAAGGTTTGAAGAGCTGTCTCTTTCCAGTCGATCTTCCTTCCTGAGGATTTTGTTGACTTTTCTCGTTCCGTTGATATTAATGTCCTTAAGAAATAATAAGCTATAAAACTCAGCCTGGAAAAGGTGCTCCGTCCTGAAGAGTGTAAAGTTGAGAGCTTTGCTTTTACAAACACTTGCCTGTGTGCTCGCTTTGGGCACTTCTGCTGAAGCCAGCAGGGCTGCATGGGCGTTGGCATTGCTCACTACCTATTGTTTCGTGGTGGCTGGGAACACAGGAGTCCTCGCTGCAATTCGGTAGGCACAGCAAGGTGTACCTTTTAAAGTCCTTTTAAGATCACAGTACTCTTCTGTGTGGCTTCACCTGTTCGCGTGGTGGCCTGGGGAGCTCTCAGAGCTGCAGAGATCCTTGCAGAAGGAACAGAGGACAGTAGGCAAGTGGCCTTTATCACGTGTATTTGAAGAGCGCTCCTCTGCCCTCCCCAGTCCCTTCTCCTACCCCTGCCCTCCTTCCCCAGTCCTTATCTCCATCAAGTGGTGTTTTGTGCTTGTCTTGTGGGTCACACCCTTAACGTCTTTCCTCTGATGTTCAATCACCTCTTCTTCCTTACACTATAGAGAGGCCAGATTTGCCTTCCCATTATCGTTTGTCAGCTTGTTGGAAACGCCTAGGTGAAGCTGCAGGGGTAAGACATGTACAGGCTATAATGTATATCTTCCCTCAGCTTTCGAAGGCATCCGAGACCAGTGACTGTGGGGAGGACCTGCAGGTCCCTAACCGCTCGGACCGTGAGCTGATTCGGCCTATGGTGAGTCACTAAAAGCTCCGTGTCCCTTGGGCGTGGGCTTTACATTCCTCTGGGAATGTGCAGCCACTTCATGCTGTGCCCACCTCTCGCGGTCCAACTGCCCGACGCCTGAACCGTGAAGCCATGACCTTACAGCCACGGCACAGGCCAGCAATGTCCTCCTGCACCTAGCAGGTTCTGTCTGTGCGTGAGGTAATATCCCTGGAAAAGTAGGTCGCTTAGAGCTGGGACTGTACTCGGATAATTGCAAAAAGGAAAATAATAAGCAATGGTAAAATTCTGCTTGAAGGGACTCGGCAGCTTCTTGTAAGGGGAGTCTATATGGCTGGGGGGCCTGGGTCCTGAAGGTCCCAGAGGGAGAAGGTGCAGGAGGGGTAGCCCTGAGATGGGGGGAGATGCCCATCAGCATCTCTTCATCTCCACAGGAAACTGCCGTTGCCATCTGCCAGTGGGAGCAGGGGCAGCATGGCCAGCAAATGGCTGAGAATATCATTATTTATCGGTGTCAGTACAAGCCTGTGTGCTGGCAAGTGTCTGCCGCCTCACACAATACCTTTTGTAGCGCTTGCTTGTGGGCACGTGTGCGCACAGACACACACGCTCCGTGTGCGCAGCTGAGTGCAGGGACCCCCAGAGACTCTGCCAGGAGGGAGAACTAGCTCAGAGAGTGAATAGCTTGTAGGCAACTTGCAGGAGCTGCCTTTTAGGAAAAATCTCAGGAAATCTGCGGCAGTATCAGAAATGAGAGCAGCAGAGGCTGGAGGAGGGTCTGCTGCTTGCTTTGGACGTGCCGTGTGTCACGGTGGTGTCCCACGGTGTCCTCCCTGTGTGGCACTGCAGCCCCTGGGGACGAGGGAGCGTTTCCTCGGGCGCCGTCAGTGGAAGGAGCCCCTGTGCTGCACGGTCCCGGTGGCCCAGCCCACGGGGAGTCCTGATGTACCGGGCGCCCCGTCTGCCGTCGTCCCAGCAGGTCGCTCTGCAGAGACCCCCTTCCCTGCCGGTGCCCCCGCAGCTCGGGAAGGCGAAAACCCAACTCGCTGCTGGTCAAGCCGCTAACAGAGCCGTCTGTCTGCCGTACAGATATGCCCTGTGCTTGGATGCAGGCCAGAGTCTTGGTGTAACCTCTCCTGTGTCCTGTACACCTCTCTGATTTTTCAAATATCTAGTGCTATAAAAGACTTGCTGTCAGTGGGTTGGTGGGCATGGATTTCAAGCTATGCTAGGATTTTGGCCTGTTCTCTCAGGATATCTGGCAAAACCTGCACGTGCCCATCAGAGACTGATCCTTTTCTGCTTTCTTCTTTAGGACCTGGGTTTCCAGAGTCAGCTTTCTGAGCAGGTACTGGACGTGGGGGTTCTGTCTCCTGTTTTGGACAACCCCACGTGCAAGGTAAGTGCTCTATGTGTGATCAGGGACCAGCCTGTGAATAGGCAGGGTAAGATGCTGTGTGGTGGTGCAGTAACCACAGCGATGCTATTGGCACAAAGGCTTTGCAGAGGCAAGCAGAAGTGGTGCGTTAAGTGCCGGGGATGCAGAGGTGAGATTCAGGTAGCTACACAAAGAACACGCTCTTTGAGCAGAGGTGGCTTGCGAGGGCTACACGCATGCAAGCTCACGTGTGCTTTCCCTGCCCCGGTACAAGCGTAGCTAAATGGCTTTCCTGGGAATGGTGGGAAGCAGAGTCTATTTTGCTCTCTCCTTTTGTGAGCATATTTGTCCTTTTCTTTCTCTTAAGCAGATGGAAAAGATTTGCGTAACAGAACACGATAGCATAAATGGGAAGAAAAGGAGGTTAACTCTCTGACAGATCTTAGTATAGGGAAGCTTATTTATAAGCGTTTGGTTGTCTTGCCTGCCCTCATGTAGGGGGGAAAAATAGGCTCTTTTCAGTGAGTCTGGCATAGGAAGGAGTGTACGTATGCATGCACACGTCTGTTCTTCCTGTATCCCGTTACCCCAGGATGTAGCTATGATGGGGCAGTTCTGACTGAAGAAGGTTGCTGTGCATCTTGAGGCTTTATCTTTGTCTTCTCAGCGTGTTGCCGAGTTGGCTTCCTCGGCCCCACGCTCCTGTTGAGCCCTCTCAGCTGCCCCTCTCCCGCAGCATCCCGGCTCATCAGCGTGTTGGCTGGAAGAGCGTGCCGCGCGGCGGGGCGGAGGGTCAGGCTCCAGCTGGGGCTTGCTCAGCCTTGCGCTGATTGTGAGTGAGTTGATCGGCTGCACTGGAGGAGACCTGGAGTGGCACACTCGCCACCTGCCCAGCAGAGAGGAGCAATCCAGTTTGTAAGGTTTTGTCTGGAGAATACACCTGTCCTCTTGTGCCTAATAATGAGCATAATCGGATGCGAAGGGAAAACAAGACACACGCCCGCTGTGTTCTCCCCCTCTCCCTTTCACGGCGGCACAGTTACTGTGCATACAAATGCCTCGTTGGAGCAGCCACGTTTGGAGTTTATTACAGCCCTGCCTTGAGGAGAGGGGTGGATTTGAAACGGTGCCCCTGCAGCTCTGCAGCTGCTCTTTTGTGTCGGTAGACAGAGGCTAGTCTGAAACGAGACTCTGGCTTGTAGGAATGTGTTTACATCCATGCAGTGAGCTTGCCTTGCTTTGAATATATTGGCAAAATATTCTCTTTTAAAAAGAACCACCTCTGTCCCTCCATCAGCGTGGCATTGGAGGTTTTTGGGTTAGCGTGTTTTGGCAGGAGCCGTGGTAGCTTGCGGAGGCCGTGTGGGCTGCTTCCTGCTAGACCTGGCGGCTCTGCTGGCAGTGGGGAGGCTGCTCCTTTCGCCCTTCGCTTAGCGGGCGTTTAAAGTGCTGGCATCCCGCTCCGCTGGCGCCGCTCAGCGCTGGGGGCGAGGAGCTGGAAGCAGGCAAGCGAGCTGAGCTGCTCTGTGCTGGAGACCGTGGAGGAGAGCCTGCTGAGGTCCCTTGGGAACTGCGCTGTGCAGAGGGAGGAGACGGCCCGTTATCTGTCATCCTGCTTTCCTGTGGCCACGAGTCTGGCTTCGTATCGTCAGCGTGTGGGATGTCCTCTGTGGGACACAGCCTGGCATTTCAGCGGGGCAGAAAAGCAAGCTGCTTGCGGTACTGGGGCTGCTGGGGATCCTGAGGCAACCGGAGAGGCAAGGCTCTCCGGTAACCTCACAGACGAGGCTTAAAATCAGCCCTTGTTCCCGCTGTCTTCACCTTCCCAAATGTATCCCGAGATTCCTGCAGCCTGTGATTTCTGGGGAGAGACTGCCCTCCTGGGAAGGCATGTTGGGCGGGAGTGCGGCGGTGGCCCCACGCACGGGCTCAGGACCATTACTCCGTGACCGGTTATCCCTATTCGCAGGAAGATCTCATTCTCCATTTGTCTGGCTTCTTTCCTTTCGCAGGCAGCAGTGACAGAGCCCGATTTGAGCCAGGAAACATTTGCTGAGCTCCTCGGTTCTCGGGAATTGAAGTCATTATTTACAGCGGGGCAGGAGGGGGTTGGGGGGGAGCTGCCTGGGAGAGCTCCGACCGGGCTGATGTGATGGAAGGTGACAGCACTTGCAGGGAATCCTTCTGCTGTTTGCTCCACTGAAGGCTCGCATAAATTACCGCTGTTTTAATTCTGGGTTGTTTTGGCCCTGCTCCACAGCACGCTCCCGCGTGGCGAGGGCTGAGCTCACCTGCTGTTTCTGTGGTCCCCAAGAATTTGTGAATGGGCGGCTCTCCTGGGGACCAGAAGCCTTAGCAGGGAGGACGAGCCCTCGCTGCTTTCCCGTGTGGGGCTGACAGCTCGAAGAGGGAAGTTCTTCCCCTCGCCGGGGGAACTGCGCGGTGCGCGTTTGTGTGTACCTGCTGCAGGGCCAGAGGTGCCTGGCAGCTGGCAGGGGGGAGGAGGAGCAGCCGACGAATTCATATTCAAATATTTGCTATTCCTATTTATTTCAAGTATTTACTGTCTCATAAATAAGCCAGCTGAAGTGGCGTAGACTGTGTTTCCAAGGGGGCTGGCTTCCTTAGCAGCACCCAAACCGATGTGTTGTGTAGTCGGAAATCCCTGGGTGGATACTGCCCGTGTCTGAGAACCGGGATGCGAGGCAGGACCGAGTCCTCTTGTGATTCTGCTCACAGCCAATATATCGATTTGCTTTATGGCCACAGCACACTATTTTGTTTTCGTGTGTTTGACGTTCCTGTTTGTTTTATGAGATTTTTTTTTTTTCGTCCTCCACTCTTCAGGGGGGCTAGTGTAACTTGGACGTCCAAGATGACCTTCAGGGAAAAAAAGCCACCCCAATCTGTGCCCAAAGTGCCGAGTGCTGGCAGGGCGTTCATCTTCTGTATTGAAAAAGCAACCCCCAGACCGTAACCTAGCCCAACCTGGAGAGCTGAGCTCCCAGGCCTCTCGGTTGCGCGGAACTGTTCCTGTAAGGTGTTCCCGCGATGCGTGGAGACCTCGGTTACCTGCGGGAGAGGAGGCTGGCTCCCTCGGCTGGGTGTTGTGGGGCAGCCTGTGGATGCTCTCTGTTCCGTACTGACGTGCTGGACCAGAGCGGCGCTGCCCTGCGGCAGAACCACTGTGAGGTCCTGAGAGGCTTTGATGGGGAAGGAGCCAGCAAACTCCACGCTGTTTGCTTTTACCTGCAGGCCCAGGAGCTGGGAGAAGAGGAAAAAGACCAAAGCAAAGCCAGTATAGAGGAAGAGCAAAGCAAAAGAACAAAAGCTGCTGAGAGGTATGGTACAAACGGAGCACCAAGGGAGGTGTAGGCAGTTCGAGCTCCGGATCACTTTCCTGTCCTGTCTGCCCCTGCTCTGCTGTGGTCACTGTAACCTGTACAGGTGTCCCCTGTAGAACACCCTGAGATGCTGCGGCTTCTCACAGGGTCTTTCCTACCAAACCTCTCGCTTCTCCTGTCCCCCCTTTAGCACTGTCTCAGCAGATTTCAGCTTTGTTTCAGCTGCTGGCTGGGTAGGCAGCAAAACTGGCCTAGAGCAAGTTAGTGGTTGACCAGGTGTAAGTATTAAGCTATTTTATATCCTGGTGTGTGGACAACTCCCTCTGGAGCGCAGCAGCTGCTACCCCGAGAGCAACGCTGCCTTCCAGACCCTTAGCTCCCGCGAGGACTAGACTGGCTAGGGGAGCTATTTTCAGCCTGCTTGTGGTAACTCGTTAAAAGCAGTTGAAATACTGTGCTGAGCAGCGAGCTCCATGCTCTCTCGAGCCCTTCCCCTCTCTCTTTGAGAGCTGCAGCATGTGGCATTTATAGATGAATTGTGTCAAAACTCTTAGCCTCCACGCAGAGTTACATATACTCTGGGGCACTGGCAACCAAGAAGCTGTTGCCCGTGCCAGGAAAACTTGTGAACAGAAGCTACAGTCCATCTTAATGACTGGCTGCACGCGCTTGGGATTTGCAGCCTTGTTCTTGGAGGAGAGCTGTTCGTAGGCAGGTCCCTGAAAGCGTGTTCTGCCCGCAGGAATTGTCTCCTTATCACTTGGTACCTGCTTCCCAGCCCTGCATCCTCTTTCTCTCTGCCTGTAAAGCTAGCCCCTGCTTGCCTTGTCTCGTCTTTGTACTTCCAAGATGAAGTGGGACTGTAGATGTAAACATGCCTGCCAGTATTTCCGTCTGTAATTTGGACGACAGTGTGAGTATTGCTGACAGGGCTGACTTATCCTGGGGAAATTCTCTAAGGACTTGGACGGAGAGGGGGATAATCCAGGGAAGGGATTCAGCATTTTGAGTCTGACACCCATTAAATCCTCAGCTGCCTGTGAGCCTGGCAGGGCTTGAGGTGGTGGGAATGCTTTGGAGCTTTGCTGTGCCTTTGGCAGCTCCATGTTGGACAAACGGGTCCGGTTGGCAGGCATGGCTTGGTGCCCATCTAAATCCGCTGCACATCCCGCCTTCCCTCTGTCCTGTCTACCTGTGGCAGCCACTAGAATCTGCTCTGTGCTAATCTGGTCTTCTGTTACCTTTATTTTTCTTTTGTGCTGCAAAGTGAGGGGGATCAAAGTGCTTGTGAAACACCAGAAGAGAAGTGTTTTGCTTTAGAAAATTCCAATCGGGAGGAGGCCGTGGCCCAGGAGCCGGAGGAGGGGTCGCTGGATAGCCTAATCAATCTGGAGGAGCTTGCTGCCCCGCAGAAAGCGTAAGGGCTTCATTTAAGTCCCCGGTGTTGTAAGCGTAACGGCTCTTGTCCTTTTGTTCCCCTTGGTGGTGTTTGAAGTCGGCGTGTGAAGTCAGCACACCGGGAGATGCGGTTTGGTGGGCACAGCAGAGCTGGAACACCTCGGAACGCAGACCCGAGCAGCTGTCTCGCTGGCGGGAGCGCCAAGTGAACAGTCGGTACTGCGGGGGGCGGGAGCAGCGGCTCAGCCCTTGGGCTCTGTGGCACAGGACTCCGTGGGATGGAGAAGGAGCCGTTTGCTTTGTACTTGGAACAAACACCGCCGTACCGGTGTCGTTAGCGAGGCTGTAAGCGTTCGCGCTCCTCCGATAAACGCTTTCACGCAGACTTCTGAGTTCACTTGCTAAATGGTGCCGAGGCTGGGGAGGAACAACAAAAACCCAATAAATCACCCCATTTTTACAGTCACCGGGAACACTGGTTGCTGTGAGAGAATAAGGTCAGAGCACGGGATGGTAGAGCTCAGGCTCCCTGCGAAAGCCAGTGGTCTGTTGCTGTACTAAATTGATGGTCTTTGCAGCTACGTACCCGCGGCTCCGCTGTGAGGGAAGAGCTCAGTAAAAGCGATTGTGCTGGCTTTGCTTTCTATGGCAAATGACAGACCAGCAGATGTAATTGGGGAAAAAACAGGCAGCACGTCTCTCAGGACAAAGCGGTGGAAGCAATCTTTGATATGGAGACCAGCACGCTATCTCCCTTTTTCTGTTAGGAATTGTGCGCCGTGTAAACGCGCGTGTGTTGGCTGAACCTCTTTTTCAAGCAAGAACTGGGGCAAAAGGAAGAGCACGATAAAAAGGTGGAAGTGGCTGAATCGCTTTGCGGAGCAGCCTGATAAATGATGCCTTCTGTAGCCGTCTCTGCAGTTGGCCCAGAGCATGCAGCGTTAAGGGGGGCACTAGCAAAGCAGGATTTCTCCAGAACCCGACTGCCCTTTCCTCTGTCTTGTTCTTCTTGTTAATGGCTGCATAAGTGACCTTTTCTCCTTGACTCAAGGCTATGTTACTGGGGCTGTTATTTCCCCGATTCCTGGAAAAACAGAAGTCCCTCCACCTTACGCTAGCAGTCTGAGCACCGGGAGACCTTGCTGCTCCGGCTTTCCCTAGCAAAGAAGGAAAATTTTGTTCCTATACTAATCTTCACTTTCCCCTCCTTCCCCTTCAGCCTCTCTCAGACCTTATAATTTTTGCTGCTCTCTGCCTGAAAAAAACTTAATTAGAAACAGATTGGTTTTGAATTTTTGGAGCGCTTAGGGCTTTCTGTTGCCTGGAGCTGGCAAACTCCCAGCACACTTTAGATTGCAATTGCAGAAAAATACCTGGTCCGTCAGAAGCGCTGCCAAGCCCTGGGCTGCAAACAGGTACCCATTGCATCTGC
This sequence comes from Alca torda, assembly GCA_008658365.1. Classification (NCBI taxonomy): domain Eukaryota; kingdom Metazoa; phylum Chordata; class Aves; order Charadriiformes; family Alcidae; genus Alca; species Alca torda. The sequence continues at coordinate 7,217,254 of CM018093.1, read as the reverse complement.
TTTACGGCTGGCAGCCCTGGCCAGGGTTTCGTAGCTACTACATCCCCCATGAAGTGAGGCCGTGTCGCCCTTGCAAGGTGAGCTGTAGTGGGCCAAAATACGAGTTATTCGGGCCCTGAGTGGTGCTACTAGGGCTGGGTTTAATAACTTCTCGGTCAGAAGTGGTGCGTGGGGGCATCCCCAGGCTGCTACCCGAGATAACGCGCTCCTCAAGCCCCTGAGCATGTGCTTGCGTGTTCCCCACCAGCCTTGTAAAGTCTGCTTTCCTGTAGCAAGCTTCTCCGTTCCTCACCTCCCGTGAGCTAAACAGGGCTCCGTAGCCCTGCAAGCGGCTGCCGTCTGCTGGGATTCTGCCTGTCCTTTCCCTCTGACAGCGAAGCTTCTAGAGTAGGTGGCTCGGAGATGTTGGGCTTGGAGTTGTTACTGTCTGGGGGGATGTTGCTCTTCCTTTCTTGTTACTCGGTTTTCTGTCACCCTTTTGCCCAAGGAGCCTTTTCTTTTTGGTAGGCAACCAGAGAAGGAAACCGAACTCGAGCAGTCCTTGAACCAGGCTAGTGAAGAATCCCTGGAGGAAATAGCCAAGGAGCTGGAGACGGAGCTTGAGCAAGAGAAAATGCATTTATTGCAAGCGAAGCAGGAGAAAATCCAGCAGTTCCAAGAGGAGATGAGACAGCAGGAGGAGGAAGCTGAGAAGCTTCATCAGGAAAAAGAAAAATCCCTTGGGTACTTTCCTTTTTTTTTTTTTTTATTCTATCTATCTCCCCTCCTATTTCTCCTCTGAGCCTTTCCTAGCTGCCACTTCGTGGCCAGCGGCCACAGGCTTGTGCTGTTGTAGGCCACCAGCTTGGAAGTGGTGCACCTTTACAGAGTTGTGGGCAAAGGAGGCAAGAACAAGGCTTTTGGGGAGGAGGAGGAGGAGTATGGGACTCCGCCTGGCACGGACACTCTTGTGCCTGAGGATCTGCACATCTTGAAAGGAATGGTGGTCTGCTGTCAGTGCTGTGTAGAGAGCACGTCCTGCCTCGGGAAAGCGCTCTCCAGTGCAGACGAAGTGTCTTCCCCCTCCTGCAGGCCGAGCTCTGGCTCGGTACACACGCAGCTTCCAGAGCTCTGAGCCCGTCTCTTACGGCTAACCTGGGAAAAGTTTCCAGTTCAGTGCTTGGAGCTTTACCGCCTGGCAGACGTTCAGCTCCTGGGCTAAATGGTAGGAACAGGACTGGAAATTGGAGCATTCGAGGAGATGAGGTTACCCCAGAGGAACTATCTGAAACTCTAGTACTGGGTGTTTTAGGGGGACTTCCAAGCAAGACTTTAAGGAATGGGACACGGATGTCTGCGTGAAACCCAGCCAGTGCATGAGGATCTAATAGCAACCTGGGGAGTGGAACAACACTGGGAGCTGTGTCCTCTCCCTGGCTTTTTTTTTCTCTCAAGGCTTGTATTTTATTTCAGGTGGCCGTGATAGTTATGTTCTTAGCACACTGAGCCAGCCAGAAACACTGTCTTGACATGAAATGTCCCGGGAAAGCTGTCTTGGGTGTGAAGGAAGACATAGAAACCACACCTGAAGGGAAAAATGTCTGTGCAGTAATAAAGAGTAGGAAAAAAGGGTGTCATGTAAAAATACAAAGCTTACAGATGTACTACTGCACCCAGGTACCTTGGCTGGAGTCTGCTTTCATTTAATAGGAGTTGATTTCATTTAACTGGGGGGGGGGAGGAAAACCCCCAAGTGCCACCTATAACAATATAGCGCATTTTAAAATTGCGCCACAGCATTCTGATGCTCGGGGGCCGCATCTCGCATGCCAGCAGCCAGGTTCTGGAGGCAGGGAGGAGAATTAACGGTCTGGAGCCCTGAGGATGCATCGCTCGGGCAGGCACAGCTCGTGGGAGCAGCAGCTGATCCACAGACCTTGGGGAGGTGGTTGGAAGGTATTAAAGCCTCCTGAACCTTTCTTTTATTTTTTTTTTGTGGCTGCTCGTCTCTCAGGACCCTAAAAGAAGACTTGGCGAAGGTTTCTGAGGAGGAAGAGTTGCGTGTCAGAAAGGAAGAAACGGAGAGACTCGCAAAGCTGCGAGCCAAAATCACCTTGGAGACCGAGGCAGAGAAGGAGAAGATAAGGTGAAAAGTTTTGCCGCCGTCCCTGGGGACATAAACTCTGCTGGTTTGGGAGGGAAGCAGCTCGTGTGGCACCAGCAAGCACTCAAAGTGGAGGTACTGCCCTCCTGAGCCTCCCCGAGCCGGTACCCTGCCCTGGCAGCACGGGTGAGGCCCTGGCTGCCGTGCTGTCCGTGCCGGGGAGCTGTGTGGCTGGAGAAGGCAAAACCGATGGGCCTCCATCCTAACAACAGCTCTGCTGCCCTGGAGCTGATGAGACTTTGCTAAATAGACGTGAAGTACTTAAGTGTCCTGAAGAGGGGTCTTGCTGTAATGTTGGAGCAGGCACAGCTCTGGGGGATGTAAATGGAAGAAATGGCATCTCCAAGGGTAGCCGCGCTTGGCAGCGTAGCTTGGTTTGAGTGGCTGGCTCTGTCTAATGGCTCTTAGGGCCTGTGAAAACACTTGGAGGAGGCAGAGAAGGCAGACACTGGGAAACTTACGTTTTGCTGTTTGCTTTTTTACTTAGTGGATAGATATGTCTCCACCTGACTGCTGTTTATTTCCAAGGCTGTAGTTGATATGCCTGTGAATCTGTGTGCCGTGGTTCTCAGTTTCTTTGGGCTTTCACGTCCTATCCTATAGCAGTGTCTTCTCTTGGCTCTGGTTCCTAAGTGGAGCCCAGCAGTAAAGTACCGAAATCTGACTTGCTTCTGTCTGTGTTCTTGTCGCAAACCTACCAGGGCAGAGCAAGAGGTCGTGCTGCAGAAGCTACGAGAAGAGTGGGAATCCCAGCAGGTAACGGAGAAGGAGAGCCTGGAGAGGCAGCAGCAGCTTGTTTTGGAGAAAATGAAGCTGGAAATGGAGGAAGCTCAGGAGAAAGAGAAGATCGGGCTGGAACGAGAGAAGGAACAATTCCTAAGTGAGCTCAAGGAGAGATTAGACAGGGAAAAGAAGAAGGTGAGATGTTTATTGCCAGCTAGGGTCAGACCCACCTTGGCTGCCATTGCAATGCTAAAGTATTGAGATTAGATAAAACCTGCATGTGCTTTCATAATGACTGACTTAAAACATAGAGGAAAGACGCTAGGCGTGCTGTTAGAGACGTGATTGATGTGGGGAGGAGTACTCCCCCAATTTTCATTACAATGGTGATCAAATAACAATTCTTTAAATGGCCACATTGCATCTGAATAAGAGAGAAAGATCGCTGTGACTCTGCCAAGCTAAACCCAGGCGCTTTATCAGATCAGAATACCTCTTTGGCTGCTGCTTCAGTCCTCCAGAGAGCCTGGGGAGCTCTGGAGTTGGGGCAGTTCCTAGTCCTTCCAGCGCAGCATGATTGAGATCCGTTGGGATCTCCCGGGACGTAAAGGTGCCTTGTAGGAAGTCTGGTTTGAAAGAGGTTTACTGTTGTACTTTTTTGATGCTTATGGATAGACGTTAATCGCAAATGCATCTTGCGTGGCATGGCCACGCGCATCGAGGCTTTCCAGCAGACTGTCTCGCTCATGTCCCTGCAGGCAGTAGAAGAGCTCGAGAAACAGTTTGCAACTGAACTCCGGCAGCTGACATCTGCAGCGGAAGAGGAGCATCGTAAGGTAAAAGATTACGTCCTTAGAACATAAACTGTCTTTTTTTCCCCCCCAACACTGTCGCCAAAGGTGGCCAGGGAGGGTGGCACTAATTTTTTTTCCACTTCCTACGTGTGGTTCTGGTCTGGCTCAGCATTTGGACGTGCTCCAAGTAGGGGGTGGTGAGACTGCACACACTAGTCTCTGCCATGCTGCTCGCTCTCTGTAGGAGAGCACTAAATGGATCTTGTCAGAAGGGTGACAAGTCTCTGTGGGTGGCTTTCATGGCAGGTCATTTCCAGCCTGCAGACCCAGCTAGCAGAGGCACAGAGGAGCGAGGAGGCTCAGCTTCATGAAGACTTGCAGAGAGCAGAGCAGAAAGTGCAGCAAAAAGCCTATCGAGTAACAGAATATGAACGCGAGGCAAGTATTCATCTTGGACTGGTGAAGGTTCTTCACCCTCTCTCCTCGGATGCGTGGTGAGGTCCGAGAGGCCGCGTCCCCTGCCCAGGGGTGACGGTGGTGCCGTAGGGGAAAGGACAGCCCTGCAGCATCCCGCCTCACCAAGGTGTTTGCCTTGTACTACCCAGGCCACAGCCTGATCCCACTCACGAGCTACTCTGAACTTCAGTGGGAGGCTGCTGTCTTGGGGGGCCGCTGTGGCGCAGTGGTTCAGAGAAACATCTTTCCATGTCCTCCCCGCAGCTCAGCGAGCTTATGAGAGAGAAACGCCAGGAAGTGGAAAAAGACCACGAGAGGAAAATGGAGAGGATGAAAGAGGAGCACCAGGAGGTCCTAGTACGGATTCGGGATCAGTATGAGGAGGAGGTACTGCTGGGGGACAGCGGTCAGTCCGGGAGGTGACTGTCGTGGCTGGCTCAGCTGGGCTGTGCCTGGGCCCGCGCTGCTGCTTGCCAGACCTGCCCATCTCGGCCACTCCTGGCACTGCAAGTCTCCTTTCTCCTAGGAGAACTGGGCGTTGTTGCCCTGATGGCTGGGGTTGTAAGGATAAGCTGCCAAACTATTCTCTGTGCAGGCAACTTCCACATGCATTTGTGGACTTCTGTATGAGAGAAGATTGTTCACGCTTCTGGAGGTGCCTGCTCTGGAAAGCCTTCTGCCTCCCACTTGTGACTACACAGTCGGCAGTGTGACAGAAACCTTAGTTTCTTGGGTTATTTCTTCTTTCTTGAGCCATTCCCTTAACGGTGTTGTCCCTGTAAGCAAAAGGCTTTCATCTGCTGAATCTGGTGTTTGCTCAGGGGCCGCTGTGTGATGGGCTGGCTTTCCAGAGGGTGCGTCCCGTGCGCTCCTCTTGCCTTGCTGGAGAACCCTGTGTTTCACTCTGCCGCTTTCCTTGTTTGTGTTTCGCAACAACCAGGAGAGAAGGCAAAGAGCAGAGCTGTTGGAAGGGCTGCGAAGTGAGATGGTGCGCCTCCGGCAGCTTCATGAAGCGGAGGTGAAGGCCCTGCAGGCAGAGCTGGATGAGCGGCTTGCCGCACTGCGGCACAGGCACACGGAGAAGGTGAGGAGAACGCTTTGCCCAGCACGTCACTGTGACTTGGCTGCTTGGGGATGGCCTGGGTACCGTGACACCTTGGTGTGCCTGCCAACCTCTACAGCCCAGAGGGACACCAGGTCACGCTTTCCCGGTTTTCACTGTTCTTCCTGGTGGCAGAGCTCTGCCTGGTGAGTGAGGAACTTGTGCCGTTCTCTCTTTAACTCGGCATCTCTGTGCAGGAAAGAAAACTCCAGGACTCGGAAAACGAGCTTGAAATGCGTATGAAGAACATCAAAGCCAGATCAGCGCAGCTTCTTAGCCAGGTGGGTCAGGGCTCACAGGGGTTTCCTACCCTGTGCTGCTCCTCTGGCTGCTTCCTCATGGGGGACTTCTCAGAGGTGCTCAGCCAGGGCTTTTGCTGCCTTCCAAGTTAAGGTAAAACTTCTGTCGTGATTCAGAGCAGGGCTAAGCATTCCTCGTGGCTGGTGTTTGCAGTGCAAGTTGGTGCTCTGGGTTTGCTCAGTGCTTGGGGAGACAGTAAGTGGCTGTAGGAGTGACAGAGGGATCATAAAACGTCCTGCTCGGTATCATTTGGGATGGTAGTCAGTCCCTTCCTGACTTAGCTCCTCTTCTCCCTGCAGCTGTGGAAAGGGGATGAGTGTTTCTGGATCTTGGGCAGCAGAGCGGGTGAGGGAAGCGCTCCAAATGCTACTATGGAGCTGGCAAAAATCACTGGCTGGTGCTCTTGCCTGCCAGATCTCCCAGTCCTGACCTGTGCCAAGGACTGTAGATAACGTTGCTTCTGTCAGCCCTTCCTTTCCCAGCAGCGCTGGAGTGAGGAAGTAGAAAGGTGGAAAACGCTGGAGGCAACCAGAGCCTTCACAAAAGCAAGGTCCTGCGGGAATGGCCGTGTGCCTGGAGTACTCTCCCGGCTGAGCAGGAAGGGGTGTTCTTCCCACAGGAATGCAAATATTCCCAGCTCCTCACTTGAAGCCAGATAGAGGGAGGGGAACTTGTGTGTATATATGTGGGGGAATAAAGGAAAACTGATAACAGTCCTCAGCTATTTTGAAATGGTCTTGAGCCTTAGGCCTGAGCTCTGTACTACAGGTGCTGCTCAGCCTCTGCAGTCTCCTCGCTCTGCCGCTCACCGGCTTTCTCGCCTTTGTGTAGGAGGAGTCTCTGAGAAAGAAAAGGCAGCAGCTGCTGGATGAAGACAGACGGGCTGAGCTAGAAAGAGATGTATGTATGCCTTACCTGTGCAGAGGTGCCCTGCTGCTTTTGGGGGTGAGGGGAGCACCCTAGAACCATGGATTTTAAAAAAGAAAAACTGTAGCTTCTAATTTGTGAGTCTGAAAATCCCTCCCTGCCTCAGCCTGGCGTGTCATCCTGGTGGGAGTTTGATTAGCTCTGAACTCTTTCCCAAAAAGGAGAGTCAGTCCTGTTCTTCTGGGACTGGTGTGTGGCGTGTGCGTTTGTAGCTCTGGGACCTCCTGTGAACTGTGCGGGAGGCAGGTCTCTTGTATGCTGTGTGCCTCTCGCTTTGGTGTTGGGGAGATTACTGTGAGGGATTGCTTGGTTTTCTTCTAGGAAGCTGCTGTAGCTTCTCAGCTCCGCCTAGAGGAGAACAGGAAGGAGCATGCCAGCCTCCTCGAGTCCACCTGGCAGCTGCGTCGGTCTCTTGAAGAGCTCCAGGACCAGAAAGCTGAGCTGGAGGCCCAGGTGGACTTGCTGCAGACCCGAAGCCAGAGGCTGCAGAAACGTATCAGGTGTGCGAATGAGAAATTTTCTCTAATGCAAAAAATCTACCCTATGCCCCTAGCCGAAACCTCTGTAACCGAACCCTGGACCTCTCCCTTACCTTTGAGCTTCTTGTGTTGGGCCACCTTCCTTCAGAATCCTAACGGTGGTTTTACTGCATGTTGAGGGCATGGAGGTCCTGGGGTCTGTTTCCAAATCTATTAATAACTCGGTGTGAAAACTTGTCCCTTCACCTCTGCTTGCCAGGCTCACTTGCTTGTCCTCTCCACATCTGTCTTGTGAGGTTGGTAAGATGCTTTCAGGCACATTGAAATGCAAAGAAAAGATCTTCCTAAGATAGCTGAGCCCTTCTGGGTAAGGGTGTGTGAAGCAACGTTTCCCTGCCCAGCCAGGGGTCATGTTTGACATCACACCACAGACCGATACTGGTGGTGTTTTGCATCTCGGTGGCCTTTCTCTCCTGGAAACTGGAGACCACTTTGGACACCACCGCAGACAGATTACTGGGCTAGATGGACCTGCACTCTAATCAAGTGCTGCCGTAATTCCCTCTTCTTGTGGCAGTGAGCTGGAGACAGCTGTCAGGAGCAAACAGGAGACTTTGAAAGAACTGGAGGCAGAAGAAAGTGTGGAATCTCCAAGAAGGAAAGCTGAGTTCCATGTTGAAGACCTGAGAGAAACTATTCAAGCTGTGAGTAAAGCAGACGGTAAAGGTGTTTGCCTTGTGACATCTGAGGTTGTAACTCCCTTGAAAATCCCAGCTCTTGTTCCTTCCGTGTGAACTCATTTGAGATGCAGTGCTGCAGTTTTCTTTGCCAGGGGACATCAATATGTTGAGTAGTATTTGTTGATTTCTGTATATTATTACTGCAGGGGAAAGGAGCGCAGAGGAGGGTGAAGCTGATGAAGTTCACCCAGGGCAAGTGCAGGGTCCTGCCCCTGGGGAGGGATAACCCCCTGCACCGGTACAGGCTGGGGCCGACCTGCTGGAGAGCAGCTCTGCAGACAGAGCCGGGGGTCCTGGGGGACAACAAGTCGACCATTGAGGCAGCAACGTGCCCTCGTGGCCAAGAAGGCCGATGGTCTCCTGGGGCGCATTCAAATGACCGTGGCAGCAGGTGGAGGGAGGTCATCCTCCCCCTCTGCTCTGCCCTGGGGAGGCCACAGCTGGAGCACTGGGTCCGGTTCTGGGCCCCTCCCAGTTCAAGGCAGACATGGAACTGCTGGAGAGAGGCCGTGTTCCAGTTTCTGCCTGTTGCCCCTTGTCCTGTTGTGGGGCACCACCAAAAAGTCTGGCCCCATCCTCTTGCCACCCACCCTTTAGCTATTGCTGAGCATTGATGAGATCCCCTCTCAGCCTGCTCTTCTCCAGGCTGAACAGAGCCAGGTCCCTCAGCCTTTCCTCAGCAGAGACGTGCTCCAGTCCCTCTGACCCCTCGTCACTGGTTTCCACTTGGACATTGAGCCATTGAAATGTCTTCGTTACTTTTGAAAAGTCACATAAAAAAAAAAGCATCCCTGGCACTGGTTTTGCATCTGGACCATACTATGGTGATGTCAGTCTGAATTTTTGCTCCTAATTGGATTCTTATATGGGGTGTTGGGGTTCTGTTTCCCATACGTATTTCTTACTCTTTGGAATGTTTCAACTCCTCAGCACTCGTCCAGAGAGGCTGCTTCCGCGCCCTCTCAAAGCCATGAGGACAGCAACTTCCAATTTGATCAGTGAGTATCTGTATGCCAGCTGCTTCTGGAAGAGGCTTCTGCTTTGGTTTTACAAGCAAACGTTCTTGCTCGGCTTTACGCACGTTGCTCTGCCGATCCGTTTTGGGGGAGGGTGCTGCGTGAGCCTTGCAGGGTGGCACAGCCAGCACAGAGTGTGCCTATCTCTTCCCTGCAGTGTCAGGAGCTACATCTCTGCGGAAGGGATCTCCATCAGGAATGCCAAGGAGTTCCTGGTGCGCCAGACCCGCTCCATGAGGAAGAGGCACACGGCGCTGAAAGCTGCAAAGCAGCAGTGGCGCCAAGAGTTGCAGAAAGCACAGGAGGTGGTGCAGGATCCCGACAGCTCCCAGCTCCTGGAGGGTGTGCGCAAGAACCTGGAAGAGGTGAGCCCCTGTGCGCTGCCTGCGTTCAGACGTCGGGCGTCGTGGCTGCACAGGTGAATCCCTGGGATCGGTTCCCAGCTCTGTGAAGCAGTCTCTGCAGTGTGAGCAGTACTCCGTAGCTCGCTAGACTGCAGGAACTTGATTGTTAATTGGAGCTCTTGGGACCTTAAAAATGGAGAAAGTATTTGGTAGGAGGAAAAAGGGATTCCTGTGTCATAGAAATCCTGTAACACTTTCTCCTCCTAGTAAAGCAAGTGGCAGGTGTCCGTCCCATCAGTAGGTACAAGTTTGTAGTTGTAGCTCCATGGTGACTTCACTCTCGCTTGCAAAGGGGATCTCAAGTACTCATCAGCTCTGCTGATGTGCCAGCCAAAGACAGGGAAGGTCATAATTTCCTTCACTGATTATAGAGGGCATTCATGTCTGCAGAACCAAAGCTGCTGACCCTGTTGGATGCAGGGTGTGGAAGTGAAACCTCCTTTTCCTTGGGGTGAGCTTGCTTTGAGAGATGTGCTCTGCCCTCTGTACGCTCTGCTTCCCGTGCTCTTGAAGACTTGGGAGCAATTGTACTCCAGCAGCGTGATTTCCCGTGCTGAGTAGAAGTGAGATAGTGAAACTCGCCCTAACCGCTAATGTAGATTTTCTCCTATTGTCCTTGTTTAATTTTCCTCCTTGGCTTGGCTGTTGATCCACTGTAGGAAGCAAAGCAGTTGGACAAGATGAAGTCGGCTATGCGGAAAGGACAGGTGCTGCTGAAGAAGAAAGAAGAGAAACTAAGCCAGCTGGAGTCCTCGCTGCTGGAGGAGGTAACCACCAGCGTGGCTCTTGCTCGGGCGCTCCCACCCTGCCCAGAGCTCTTGGCCTCCTCCGTTTAGGCTGGAGTCTCTGCAGGGCTTTCGGTGCCCGGGAGAGCTGTTTAGCTGGTGGCCAAAGACTGGCGTTTGCCAGCAGAGCTGGATTTTAGAAACGCGTTGTGCGAGAGCAGAACGGTGTGTCTGTCTGAGCGGCGGGAGAGAAGGCTAGTCCCAAGGTTGGAGAGAATGACAAACTTAATTGAAGTGTGACGCCTGTGATTCACTAGACCTGCAGCCAACAGGGCAAACGTGGGCTGGGTTTTGGGATGGAGACTTTCTTCCCCGGCGGCAGCTTGCCAGGCAGGGCTGCTGCCAGCAGGGACGGACTTGGGTGGAAAAAACCTGCTGAGTGCACTGGCTTGTGAGAAGCTTGTTTGTTGGGCCAGAAACGAATCACTGCTAACACTGATACGCTGAAGTATCCTACAGTATAAACTAAAACCTCACATCAGAATGGTTAGATGTCTTATTAACTGCCTGAGTCTTGGTCAAGATGGCAAATACTGTGCCTTCCCTCCGCTGATGACATCTGGACTCGGTTAAGCGGGTGGCTGCAGAGTGAATGCAGAAAGCAGCCTGAAAAAGCTGCATGATTTGAGCCTTGAGAAAACAAGGGCAGGCCGCCCCGTGTGAGCTAGGATGGGGTCTGCTTTCCTGACCAAGGCAAGCCTTGGCATCTCTTCAGCTCTGCCCGGGACCACGTGGCCTTGGGCAGGGCAGCAGCGGATGCAAGAGCACGAGACCTTTGATGGTTGAGCACTTGTCCTTGGTGCAAGGAGAGAATGCAGCCCGTGCAAGAGCTTTGAGGCTTATTTAAAGCACGGAACACTTTGACTTCTGCCTAGAAGGGACCGTTCACGTGGCTGTTAGATTTGGCCTCTAGCGCACACACGTGCTTCTTCCAGAGACCCAAGCGGTCTCTTGACTTTAGGATTTTGCTGTCAGGGACTGAAGACGAGTTGGCCTTCACTTGCCCTGTGCCTGTCTGAGCAGTCCAGCGCGTGTAGACTAGCTGTAGGCAGCGTTCCAGTGGCCTTTATGTTTTGGGGACAGAACAGCAGGCTTCATTTGCGTTATTTTCCTTCTTTTGACCAGCTTTCAGATGAAGATACGCTGAAGAGTGCTGCGTGCAAGAAGATGGTGACCTTTGATCTCAGCAACTCTGAGGACACAAACAGCACATCCAGTGTAAATCTGTGTCAGCCAAAACGTAAGTGCCTGGCTGGATAGGCTGTGCCCAGCGCCTAATGTTTTGGGCCTTGTTCTGGCGTTCCCTCTTGCCCCTCTGATGTACCTTCTGTTGTTCTCACTGGCGCTCATTAGCGTCTGAGGCAGCTCTGCTATCCGTGACTGGGACTGCTTTGTATATATCATTTTGTTTGAAAAACCTATTTCCTGCCTGTGGTGGCAGATGAGAGGGACAGAATCTGTGTGTGAATTTGCTTTTTAAATCTCTCCCTTTGTTTTTAGAGTGAATTATAAAATCTGGCTTCAGCTCTTCCCTCTGCTGTCGCAGAGCCGTATTGCTCTCCTGCGGGTGGCTGGGCTTCCTCTTCCTCGCGTCTCTGGCAGGAGAGGCTGCTGCGGTTCCCTCTGCTGCTTGTGCTTTTTGGTTTGCCCTCGGTTGCCTGTAACTGGAGTTGTGCAGGTGGGAAGGGCTCCCCATAAACAGCCAGGAAGGCGGGAGGGTTGTGTTGCTTGCAGGAAGGCTGGCAAGGCTGAAGCTTAAAGAAAACTTGGAAAGCCTCCCCATGGCAACGGACTGACAGTCTGGCCAGTCTGGGATGGTCTCTCTGACCCTCATCAGTAAAATATCTGCAGGCACGTGTGAAACTGAAGAGTTTTCTCTCGCCGTGAGAGCCCTTGTATCAGCACAGTCCTCCTGGTCCTACCTCCAGCCTGGCTGGTGGCCTGGAGAGCTTCGCTCTTCACGGGCGTGTGAAGTGCAACCAGCCCCTTCTGCCTCCCGCTCGGGTTGTGTTTATTTCATTGGAATGAAGTGTGAGTGCCGGTGCCAGGGTCTCGTCTGAGGGGCAGGGTGCAGCACTGGGGGTTTCGGCCCTTGAAAGGGCTTGCCATTTGCAAGGGGATCGCCGTTATGTTAATGTCCGCATGGAGCAGGGGACAGCAGAACGGAGAGGGATGGAGCAGGGAGGTGAAACGCATGTGCTCCTGCTCATCCAGGCTTGTCCCGCAGGCCCCGTCCTTGCAGCATTGGAGGATCTTGCCCTTGTTATCTTGTTTCTCCCTGACTTTGTGCCCAAGCAGCCTCCAAGGCCCAAATCCTTGCTGTCAGTCTGTCTCCTCTGTTGGCTGCAAAGCCAGGTTCTTGCCTCTGCATCCCACTTAGCACGCACTAATTACACTCAGCTCGGAGCGCAACACGTTGGAAAGCGAGCCTCCTGCCAGGCCCGCAGTGTCTCCCTTGCTTTCCCGGTGATCCCTTTTTTCCCCCCCTCTCTTCTGCCAGTTGATCTGAGAACCGATTCCCGGCCTGCCCCCCAGCCGGACAAGATCCAGTACTTGTCAGAGTCTCTGCGGCGTATCACTAGTGAACTGAACGGGGTCCTCGGCATCTTGGACTCTCTCAACAGCTGCCAGTCTCCGCTCTTCACCTCGACGCCCTGCGACAGCGTCCCTCTTTCTGCGTACGCCTCCTTGGCAGGACTCCAGGCAGGCGGCTCCGTGGTGCCCCCCGCCGGGGTGTCCCTGGTGAGCCCGTGGCCGTGGAGCACCGGGCTGAGCGCTAGTCGCTCTTTCACGGCCGGCCGGTCCGCGGACAGCATCCTGGCGGAGAAATGGCACAAGTATTTCCCAGGTAGGTCTGCGATCTGTAATCCAGCTGCTCGCTTGCCTGGGACTTTTGATTTCAAAGCCCTGCAAGTTCCAACCAGCTCATCCCTCTGATGCTGGTGAGGCCAGACCCACTGGTGCTGCTGATAGGAAGGGTGCTAACGAGACAAAGAGTGAGGAAAAGGTTTTCTCAATCTAGGAAGTGCAGCATATGGCTGATCTTGTCATCCTGCTTCTGCAGCAGCTCAGCCTTTAATGCACACCCAAGAAAGCAGTTAAAGAAGGGAGCAAAAGAGGAGCCTGGAAACCCTCCTGTGGCCCGCGGATAGAGTTCACAATCTCGGTTTCCGTAACACCGCTCTGTCCTCGGGAGGTGGCTCAGCTTCCAGGGACTGTGTACTGCAGTACAAGAAAGCAGCTGCACCCAGATGGAAAGACTGGGGGTCTGTAAGATTTTGGCGGGGCCTGTATTTAATGTCTGTTTTCCAGGTGGGTTCCCGTCGCTCAGGGAAAGCTCCAAGCCTCTGGACAACAAGCTGGGATACGTACCTGCAGAGTAAGGGTCTTTTTCCTTGAACTGTTGTTTCATTGTGCTTTTATTGCTCTTTCAGTGTGTTCTATTTCTTTAGAATGACTTAGGTCACACTTCATATAACGAGGAAGCAACAAAATTATAAGTTAAATATTGGTAAATAGACAAGTTAGATACTATCAGTTATTTACTGCCGCCCACTCAGCCCTGCCTGGTAGCTTCTACGGTGACGCTGCCCTCATAGCCGTGCCCACAGCCCTCGTCGCAGCACCGGGACCAAGGGCGCTTCCAGCACTGGGCCACGCCGGCTCCGCCGTGGCGGGCGCTGCTGCGTGGGTGGCTGCAGTGGAGGCTGCCGCCCAAACCGTCCTGGCACCGCGCGGGCCAAAAGGACAGCAGGCTGATAGCAGGGGGCTGCCGCAGCTTCTCGCTGCGATGGGGCTGGGCACAGCGCTTTGAGCCAAGAGGGGGCTGCTTTTTGTGAACCGGGGCTCTTCCTGTAGCCGCCCATCGTTTGCTGTGTCGTGTCTGCCTGGACCTCTCTCACCCGCTTGCGCCGTCTCTTCCTCTCGTGCAACAGTGAGCAAATACGGCTGTTCCAGCATTCCCAGTTTCACAGCCGTGAGTCAGACGGGATGAGCATTCAAGGAATGATTGAGACCAACAAGAAATGGCTGGAAGACTTCAAGAGGGATTCGCAAATGTATCCTTTGCCTGGGTCTGGTCTTTAATTGCACTCCGGCTTCCTGCAGCAGGAGGTGAGTGAGTCAGGAGCTCTAAAGCATCAAACAGCAATTTTGGAGCCTTAGCCTCTATTTTAGTGTCTGGTTCTGCAAAGGAATATGGTGTTCATCAGTTAGAGCGTGAGTGACCTGTTTGCTCTTTTTTTTCTGAGCTGTATTTGACCAAGAAAGTCTCTCCCCTTCCCCTTGTTGAGCTGTGATGCTCCTTAGTGTCACTGCTCTGCTGTGATACATGGCAGTTGTAGCTCTTAATATGTGAGAATTTAAAAAAAAAAAAATGATAATAATAATTAACCAAAGAGTGCAGAACGGTGGAGGCGGCAGGGAAGCAGGGGGCCTAGTCCCGTAGGGCTGCTCTTGGTGCCGCTGATACGGCCCCAGCCGCATCGGGGACTTTGCCACGGGGGTCCCTGTGGGGCGGAGAGCGGTGTCTCTGCGAGGCGAGGGTGCCCGGAGCCACGTGGCCCCGACATGTGGGGCGGCCGCGTGGCCGGGCAGGGAGGGCTGGAGCCGCGGAGCGCTCCCTCCGCCTGGGTTTTGAGGCGTGGTGTAACTTGCGGTTGGATTGAATGAGTGAGGCGTCTCGGCGCTATTAGCGGGGGTGTTTCCAGGCTCGTGTTGTAACAGCATTACGCTGGGGCTGTCAGTATCCCCTCTGCAGTGTACGCTGATATTAGCAGCAAATCCCTTGGGCCTCCCATAGCGCACCGTGCTCCTTTGAATTCCCTAATCCCCCTCTAATTCCCTTTGACTTGGATGCGGCAGGCTAAATGCAGCACGTGTGTGCAGGGCCGGCTCCCGCCCCTCGGTACCTGTCCCGTCTGCTGGCTCTGCCCGCGCTCGTCCCTCCCGCAAGCCAGGCGTTTCCTTCACCCAGCTGCCAGACCTCTCTTCCCAGGTGCACAGAAGCCCCCTGCCAGCAGCCCCAGCCTCCTTCAGCTAGGACTGGATGAAAACAGGCAAATTAAAGTGTACCATTACTAAAAGGTGGGACTTGGCTCTGGCGAGACGGTGGCTGGGGCCTGTACGGTCTCCCTGACAATGCTTTGGGTTTCAGCGATGCCCAGCCATCTGGGCTCTGTCCTTGTGCTGCGCCCTTCAAATAAAGTCTCTTTACAAGAGAGTGGAAGAAGGAGGAAGCAAACTTCCCAGGTGGATTCTTCTAATCCTGTAATGTGTCCAAATATACTTTATAGACTGTTTAATCCAGTGGTGAAATATCAGGGCTTCAATAAATCAACAGTGTTCTCATTAGTATTCTAGCGATCGTGAGCCGGAGCTGTGAATCATGGAGGACTCTGAGTTACTGGTCAAGGGGGAGGACGTGAATCCAGCTGAGACTTTGCTAGAGGAAACGTGTCAGGAAATGAGCCCGCACTGATGCCCAGCAAATGCTTAATTGCAGGCGGGCAAGACATCTGGCCTCTGCTGTGTGTGTGAGCAAGGGAGAAGGAGCAGGAAAGTGGCTGTGGAGTCTGGGGGCAGAATCAGGGAATGGCAGACCCTGACTCTGGGGGAATGTTCCTCTCGTTTGGGGTGGAAGCGGTGGAACCAGGGGTAGCTTGTCATGGCAGATCCGGGAAAGCACTCCCTGCTCCCTCGTTCTGCTACCAGCCGGAGCTGCGCCGCAAAGCTGTGCCGTGGGAGCTCCTCTGCTGCCTTACAAACGCCCCAACGGCAACGAGGAGCCGGATGGCAAGAGCGTGGGGTGGTGCCCGGTGCGGGCGCTGTTAAGGAACTCAGCCTAGTGTGAACGCCGAGACAAAGCCCCACCTGCGTCCCTCCGTGCCCTGGGGAGAGGGAGCGGAGCTCAGCTCAGCAGCTGGGGCCTCCTTCCAGCCGGCGGGGCTGGGGAGGCAGAGGGGAGCCCTCGCTGCCCCGCGCGGAGCCTGGCCTCGCCGCTCCGCTGAGCCCCGGGCACAGCGGGGCTCACCGGACCCCCGGGCTGGAGACACGGCGGAGGTGCCGGGATGCCCAGCGCTCAGACCTCGGCTCCGAGACGGCCCGGTGCTCCGCTCAGCGGGTGCTCCTCCGGAGACGGAGACGCTGCATCCAGAACACATCACCATCCCGCCGGGGCGCACGGAGCCGGGAGGGGGCAGATGGTGCTGCTCTAGCCAACAGGGAGAAGCTGGGCTAGGCTGTCCTACTGCGGAGTGGGAAACGTGGTATTTGGTTGCCTTTGTCGGCGTTTCCTCCAAGCTGACTTTAAATATTTTACACTTTAAAAAAAAAAAATATGCTGGACCACTTGCCACTTTGTCTGACGAAGAAGCCTGCATTTCAAGGGTTCCCGTCTGTGAGAAATCGTCTTTGAAGCCATTCTCTCTGGAGGCAGCTGGTACGGGGGGGGTGGTGAACTGCTGCTCCGCGCCCTTGCGTGCTGTTTGTGTTCTGGTGTGGCTAATGGTGTGCGGCAGGGTAACGCGGAGCCACCTCCTGCTTCGCTTCCCGGGGGCCGTGTACTGGCACGACACCGCAACAGCTCACGCTGTGAGCGTGGCAGGGGAATGTTTACATGCAAATGGAAATATATTTTTGATGAACATCACTTTAAAACTCTTAAGAATGTCTGTATATATATTTTTTGCTGACTTTTCTTAGGATTTTTTCAATTACTTGACCAGCCTTTGTCCTTGGACAGTTTGATCCTCTGGTCAGGTCCCTGTTCTCCCACCTTCTGCTCACTGACAAATGCAGGATGGTCCTTCTGCAGGCGCTACCGGTAGAGAACATCCCACCGGTGCCCTTGCTGAGGCAATCTCACCTGGCTCTTACCGGCTCTGGCTGAATGGGGAGACCTCAGACATCCATAGGGAGGAGCAGCTGCCCAGGGCAGTCCCTCTGCAGGATCAAAACGTGGGTTTCCCCCATCTCCTGTCAGATTGTACCAGTCCGTCTGTAGGGAATTTGCTTTTAGCTTCCCGGCTGTTGGTGGGCGCCGTGGAAGCCCTCCCAGTGCAGTATTTCAGGAGGGACCCTACAGTTGTGGCTTTCAGTGGCGTGGGGGGGCTGCCAGCCTGGTGCCCGCTGTGCCCGAAGCCACATGGCCGAGTCCAGTCTGCGTGCGCAGAAGTGGGTATTAGCAGCGTGGAGAAACGCCTGTTTTCTTAGCAATAACTTGGTTTGGAACATGTTCCTCTTTCCTGTTTAAAACCTGTGATAGCAGCTGTATCTGCTTTTGTATGTAAATAAAATCTACGTGAGCCTGTTTTGTATGATGGTGAAGTTTGTAGCTTTATTTTTTTTTCTTGAGACGCTGGGTTGCAGCCCCTAGATATCCAGCTTGTACTTACCTTTCACATCTTCCTCTTGCTTGTCTCTGGGCTTTTTCATGTTTTGTCTTCTCAAGGTTATTTCTGGCAATTTCCAAGACCACTTCAGCTCACGGCGGCTTTATTACCGTTATTCTGTGAAGTGTCTGGCCAGGGTAGCAAATGCAGGGGCAGGTAGATAGAAAGTTGAAAAACAAAACTACAAAAGCGGTTCTCCACAGGGCTTTCAGCGAACAGGACAGCTTTTTCCTGGGCTTGTGTCTTGCCCTTTTCATGAGGCTCCCATCCACCTCCTTACAATGGCTGTCTCGCTCCGGAGCTTTACGCGAGGTGGGAGCCCGGGCAGGGGCTGCTGCGGGGTGGGTGAATGCCGGGGTCTCTGCCGGGGCAGGGGGGGGGTTTCTCCTGCTGGGCAAATGGGGAAGACTGTGGTGCGCTGGTGGGGAACAGGGCTTCGCTCTGGAGCTGCTCTCTGGCAGCTTGGGGTGTGTTAAAACTGGCTAACTCTGCCCATTTGGCTGTTGCTGCTGATTTCTCGGTGTATTTTGGAGCAGCGGTGAATTTTCCCCCAAGCGGTGTTTCAGGTGCCACTCAGTAGCGCTGCTCGGTCCCTGCCCCGGCAGAGACCCCACATCTTGGCCCACCCCGCAGCAGCCCCTGCCCGGGCGCCCGGCCCCCAACCTTGCATAAAGCTCCAGAGAGAGACCACCATGTAACGGGATGGATGACGGTCTCACGAAAAGCGCAGGATGCGAGCCCGAGAACGGCTCTCCCGGTGGCTGAAAGCCCCGTGAAGAATTGCTTTGGTAGTTTTGGGTTTTAGCTTTCTAGCTGCCCCTGCGTTTCCTGCCCTGGCCAGATAATTAACAGAATGACGGTAATAAAGCCCCAGGGAGCTGAAGTGGTCTTGGAAATGGCCAGAAATGCTTGCTGGAGTCCTGACGGGGGGGATCGCTCAACAGTCCCCTCCAGAAACCGGGCGGGATGGGTGGTGTGCTGTGCTGTGATGTGCTCTTCTTTTCCCATGGCTGGTTCCTTCCCCCTTCTCGCCTCCTTCCAGCAGCCCTGGGACACCTGTAGCAGCCCTTCCCAGCTGGGCATGTTTGCTCCTCTGGGATTTTTCCCTTTCAGGTGGTCTCTCAGGAAAGCCTCAGCTTGTTCTGTGTTTCCAAGCCCTGCAGCGAAGGCTTCCTCTGCCCAAATGGGGCATTCGCCACGTGTGTCCTGGCTGGGGACTCGGCGGTGCTGAGGCTGCAGATGTGTGTCACGGCCAGCGACGGCACTGGTGGGGACAGGGGAGCTTCAACACCCGTCCTTGTTTTTCCAGCTTTTTCTTCTGCGGAGTGCCTTGCTCACTGGAAATCCTAGGTTCAGCTGGGTGGGGATGCTGGGTGATCACAGCGGGATTTGAGCTACTGGCGCAGCAGAGAAGACAGATGTGGTCGGAGGATGCGTGAGGCACGCGGACACGTGCAGGGGCTGGGATGTTGGGCTCTGCCTGCGGAGGGAGGGCTGGAGAGGAAGGAGCGCGGTCGCTGCGGTACGTGCTGGGCAGAGAGGGGAGCTGCTGGAGCCGGAGGACTGACGAGGCAGAGGAGGAACGGAATGGGGGTCAGCTGGCCGCGCAGAAGTGGAGGCTGGTAGTTAGATGCCCATCCTTAAAAACAGAACACAAACCACCACCAAACCTGGAATCGCCCCAGTTCTTGCTGTGCGTGATCTGCGCTTGTGTGTCCTTGTCCGCTGGAGATCTGCGATACGAACCACCGGAGGAGGTCTCCGATGGCGTCGCACCCCATCCGGGTAGGCACTCCTGGGGAGGGGTCCCCTACCCCGCTCCTGGGGCAGCGCAGGGAGCACAGGGCGGCTCTGAGAAATCCAAAGCCCCATCTGACCCGTCGGCGCCTTCTGGGCGTGGGAGGCTTTGCCGTGATCCTGCTGAGACGCAGTCCCGAGCGGAGGAGGCCTGTCCCGGCTCATGGCTCTGAGCTGCGGGGGGTGTGCGTGCGTGTCTGCGCGCGCTGGCCCGCGTGTGTGCGTGGAGAAGAGGATTTGCTTTTCCTGGAATGTCAGCACTGTGTATGTTGGAGAAACTCGGCGATTAGAAGAGCAAAAGGACAGTGCGCGATTACTCTGCCAAGATGAATGCGAGCCGTAAGCTCATTAAGGGGCTTGGAGTCTGCCTGCCGGAGAAGCCACCTTTCAGTCCCTGGCTGTTGGGAGACCACGGTGCGTCGCTCCCAGAGCTTTGACTTCCCGGAGCAGCGGGAGCCCCTCGGAGACCCCAGCCATGCTGGGAACCCTGATGACAGCACTGTTTTTTGTGGTGAGAGCATTTGGACAGGTGAGTCTGGGCTGGCCCGGCAGCAGGTAGGAGTTAATGCTTTCCCCTTTGTTTCTAGGAGCGTGGGGGCTATCTTGTCAGAGAAGGCGGGGAGCGGTGGGGGATGCGGGCTTGGCCATTCTTGTGAGCCGGGGGTACCCGGGCTCCGGCTCCGGCATAGCTGTGGCTGTGCCGTCAGCCCCGCGGCGGGGGTAAGTTGCCGGGGGTGTTGGCTTGGGAGCGCGTTCTTGTCACCGTCACATCAGCAGGTGTATTGCAGCCCTGCAGAGGGCAGTTCCCCGTTGTGCCCAGGTACGTGGGCTTCCCAGTCT
Source organism: Alca torda (assembly GCA_008658365.1). NCBI lineage: Eukaryota > Metazoa > Chordata > Aves > Charadriiformes > Alcidae > Alca > Alca torda. The sequence continues at coordinate 7,197,357 of CM018093.1, read as the reverse complement.
GGCGAGCAAGTGCTGGGGATGTGCACGTTGAGTCCTGGGGTTGGGGAGGAAGGAAAACCCTCCCCCGTCTAAGGCTGCTCCCCGCTGGGGAGAGGAAAGAAAGCGGAAGGGTTTGCTGGGCTGGCCGGGGGCTGTGTCGCCAGCCTGGAGGTCTCTCCTGGCCCCGCTGACCGTGCCTCTGGCTTCTGTAGCTCCTTCTCCAGAGGGTCCCGCGGCGCGGCAGCGTGCCGTGTCCCTGCTGCGTGGCGAGGGCCTCTCCCCGTGTCATGGCGTGAGCCTGCAGCAGAGCTCCGAGCCCTGCCTCCTGCCTCTCCTGCAGCCTCCAAGCCAGCTCCTGCCCCCTGCGATTCCCAAAATACCTGGGGCCAGGGAGAGGAGGCAGAGGTTTCTGCTTGCCCTGGTGCCATGGCCTCCTGCGCCTCCCGCCGCGGGGCCACGCTGGGCGGGAGGTCTGGGCCACCCGTACTGGATGTGGAGCCACACGGGCTCAGCCCTACCCGAGAGCCCTGCAGCCCCGCTGCCTCGCCGTGTGGGGCTCGTCGCCGTGGGGCGGGAGGACGTGCTGAGCACCGCCACCGCTGGCGAGGCCACCAGGGCTTGCGATGGCTGGTGACGCGTGTGGAATAGCAGCTCTTCTGCTTCTCTCCTGTCCTCTTACCTGCCGCAAACCCTTTACTGTGTCCAGCTGGGGACCAACCTGTTCCGTGAAGAGCCCCTGCCGTACCTCGTGTACCAGCCCCTGCCCTGGCAGATCCAGTGCGTGACCCAGAGCCGCCGCACCAGCCGGGACAGCGAGGTGAGGGCTGGCTTTTTGCCTTTCCTGGGGGAGAGGGCACTGCCTGGAGCAGAAGGAGCAGCGCGCATCCGTTACCCAAACAGGCTGCTCGGAGCAGGTGGCTTGGCCAAGGGGGAGAGATCTTTCTCTTTCCCTTAAAAGACAGAAAACAGGGCAATGCCAGGAGGCAGGATAAGCTGAAAAAACCTAGGAAAGGCATTCGTGGGAAAACTCAGGCTTATTTTTAGGAACGAAAGTATTGCCCAGCAGACCTGACGTCCCGGGTGCTGCAGTACCATGGTAGGTGCTGGAGCTGAGGAAATAAAGCCCAGCAAGCCTGGTTCCGGGCTGATTTGAAATGCAGATGTCGTGAGGCTAGCCTGCGCCAGCCCGCGAACTGCGATGCCACCAGCACATCCCGCAGATCCGCCTTTGGATACAAAGCTCTTTTCTGCTTCTCCTTGGAGGACTTCTCACAAATGCAAATTAATTAATCAGTGCTCCGGTAGTGCTCCTTAAGGGAACAACAGTATTTTCAAGCTTCCCAAGGGGAATGGATAGCGGAGAGCTGGGTGAGGCTAGCCCTGGCCCTTTCGGAGCTTCCCAGCTGGCCTAAAGGGACTGTTCTCCCCGCCTCCGCCTGACAGATAACTAACTCTGTGCTTCTGCTCTCTACCTTTCTAGAAAGGCCGGGGCTCTCGGCACAGCAGCATCTACTCTCTTTCTGGGGAGAAAGGTGAGTGTGGAGCAGGCACGGGGACAGCCCTGCCCAGGCAGGGGGGGAAACTCGGTGTCGTGACCGTGGGATGCAGCAGAGGAGCCGGCATTGCGGTGGCTGGACCCTTCTTGGCTTCTCCTTCCAAAAAAAAAATCTCTCTGAGGTTATTAAGAGGTATTTGGGAAGCCCGCTCAGCTAGCTTTCACTGCAGCCCAGCCTATGGCTTGCTGGCCGCGCTGTATTTGCGGCCGGTTCCCCTCCCCGTGGAGGGTGCCCTTCTTGCCACCCCCGGGCGCGCGGGCAGGATGGCGAAATGTCCCTTCAGACCTGCAGTATCACAAGTGAAGGGCCCAGTGTTGCACAGCTGAATGTGCAGCAGCACACGGGGGCGTGTGTGCACATCCCTGCCTCCCTCGCCCCACTGAACCGCGTGGGTCGGACGGGCCCCTAAAACCGCTCCCCTTCCTCTTTTCTCCTTGGCCTGGCGAAACCACGCGAAATTCGCCCCTCTTCCCTCCTCCCTGCTCTTGTCTCTAAGACTCTGCCCCCTCTGCTGAAGTCAAGTGCTCGGCAAAGAGGATTTGAGCGCTTCTATTCCGAGTGCGGCTCGGCAGCGATCGGATAAAGCCGGCGAAGCGATGCTGTGGCAGAGCAGGCGGGGTGCTGAGCCGCGACGTTCCTCCTCCGCGGACCAGCAGCTCTGGGGGGTGTCACTGCCCCGCGAGGAGGGGAAGGTCCCCTGGGCTGACAGTGGTGGTGTGTTGTCGCAGGAGCGGGGTGTTATCGATGGGCCGGCTGCGGCTGCGCTCCTTCGGTAGGTGTATTTCTTGCAGAGCTGCCGGCAGCCCGCACAGCCGGGGGCTCGTTCCTGCAAACATACAGCGCAGCGTGCCCCGCTGGCTCCCCAGCCGCTGGCGTTTCGGTTTTTTTTTTTTGCAGCGGGCAGGATTTACAGCTGACGATGTATCCTGTTAAGCAGGGCAGGATGGGAAGCCCGTTCCCAACACGGGCTCTCTTTATGTGTCTTTTTACTTTGCAATTTCTTTTAGGATGTGAACAAAAATGGGTTCAGGTGGCAGCGGTGAGTTTATACAGCAGCATCTGGCACCAGGATTTCTGATCGCTGCTCGGGGGGTGCTTAGCAGTGACACGCTCGCTTAAAGGAGCACTGCTGAGTGGCTTTGATTCAGCTCCTGTTGCATTTCACATACTTCCCTGATGCCACATTAAGCGTGGGGTGGGGAGGGCTCCCATTTGTCAGCGTGAGAGCTTTATTGCTGTACAGTGCCGGCCTTTTTTTTTTTTTTTTTTTTCCTAATCTTATTTGTGTGTGTGAAAGTAAGTGAGCATCATACTTGGTGATTAAATGTGGGGAAGCCGAGGTCTTTGGGGAGTAAAGCTGCGTAAATAGAGGGCTTAGCGCTGCCGGGGAGGCCGGGCTCTTCTGCGCCTCCTGCTCCATCTCCCTCTGCCGTGGAGATGGGCCCCGTGAGCCACTGGAGTCGTGGTTTCGTGCTGTGGATGGTCCAGCCTTTTTCCCCCTCCGTAATGGAGTGAAGCCCCACTCTGTGGGGAGCCCGGGGTATGCGGAGGCCAGTCCGACCCCGCGGGACCCTGCTCGGGGCCGCCGGCGCTGCCTGCGCTCACCGCGACGCCTGGTTGTCGCTCCAGGCACTGTGACCCCTGATGCCAGCAGCGAGAGCAAGTTCTTCAGCGACCCTTCCGAGAAGGCAGCCCTCACCATCCAGACCCACTTCAGGAGGTACCAGCAGCAGAAGCAGGAGAAGAAGTAGACGCGTCGGCCGCCCGTGCCCTGCACTGTCCCTCCTTTTTGTCTGAGATGTGCGGCCATGGTGACTGTGAACCCGCTCCCCGATACGTAGCTTCTGGTGCGTGTGCCGCTGTAGATGCTCTGCCCTTTGTGTTGGTGGCTGCTCCGTGAGACCTGCTCTGTCCTTCCCCAGACAGCACGGCCATGCAGGCCAAGGTACGAGGGGCTGTTTGTTGGGACCTCCGCAGCCGGGGAGCGGAGCAGCACTGACCAGCCTTTCCCGGAGCTGTGGGGGGGCCAGCCCTTGGGCGGGAGTGGGGCTGGGCAGCCCCCCAGCTGTGTCAGTGGGAGCGGGGACCCTGCACAGCTGATAACCGTTGTGGCTGGTCCTTACCCAGCTGGGGCCAGTACTAGCCCTCCCCTGCGCCTCCATCTCCACTCTGCCTCTGGAGCTGGGGGTGGAAGGGCTGCCCTGGCCCCAGCTCCTGCGGGCAGCGCCGCTGACCGTGAGCTGATCCTTCGTTTCTTGGGGAGAGCTACTGGGGGGCCCTGGTTTCGGAGCAGGGATGGAGTGGGGGGGGGGGGGGCTCTGTCTCCTGTGGCTGCACGTGCCAGGGTTGAACCTGAGCTCTTCCTGAGACAGCCCCCTCCTAACTCGGGCGTTTGGGTTAGTGCCTGCTGTCACCCAGCCGCCCTGTGCTCGGCTCCTGGTCCAGCGAAGCCCAACAGAGACCCGCTCCCAGTCCGGTGGGGACGGGACCCCCAGGTCACCCTTGGGTTTTAGCACCCATTTGTGAGGACGGGCTTTTGGAGGGTGAGAGAAAGAGGGAATGTGGAAGTGCTGAGCTCTGGGCCGGGAGAGAAGCAGGAGGTTTGCTGTGAGCAGGGGAGGAGGTGCTGTGTGCCGCGGAATGGTGGGCGCTCTGTGGGAAGGAGCGGGGCTGGGAAGAGCTGCCGGCTGTGAACTGTGCCGCTCTGATGGCCTGAGCGTGTTCTCAGCCCCCGCTTTGCTGGGCCTGACGCTGGATTTTCCGTGCAGAGCTGCTGGGCTGTGCCCCTGCAGCCCCCACTGCCTGCAGGCTGGCGCAGCAGCGTGGGGAGACCCCACCGCCGCGGGGAAGGGCAGGGGGCTCGCTGGGAGCAGGGGGGACGCTGGGGTCTCAGGGGGAGTGCTGGGAACTTGGATTGTCTTAATAAACCCTGCAAAACCAGGGATGGTAACTGCTGGGAAAGGGAAGGTGGAGTATTCTTGCTAAGATGTAGAAGGAAATCTGTACTAGCCAATTACAATAAAGACGTATTAATCGGTGTTTATCTGTTCTTCTTTTTGTCTTGCTAATCCACTTACTCTCACAGCTGAGAACGCACTTGCCTTTTCTTGCCTCTTCTATTTAAAGCCTGGGCTCGGAGGTGCCGCTTGGTTGCCTGCCTGTCACAGGGCTTTGAGGGGGGGGTGGGCACTTGGCTTAAAATCCCTACCACGTGAAGGTGTTGGAGTTTAATGTGCACTGAACTGCTCTTGAAATCCTTAGGAAAACGCTTGAGACATGCTAGTTTGCTTGCCACCACTGCCCAGCTGACCTCCAGGGGAGACAGAAGTGGGGGGACTGGTCTCACTGAGTTGAAAGCAAGCGCCGACCGGTACGACAACCCTGATCTGGGGATGAGTTGCTGTGGGGTGCAGTGGCTGCTGGGCAGACCCAGGGGTCCCCTGGCATGGCGGGGGGGTCCTCGGCACATCGGGGGCTGTGGCACCTGTGTGGGACCATACATGCAACCAGGAGCTTCCCGGACTCTGCAGGTGATGCCGAAGGCAGAGTCGCTGGTGACCAGTTGCTGCGCATCATAGAATCGTAGAATCTTCATGCTTGGAAAAGACCTTTGAGATCGAGTCCAACCACAAACGCACAAAACCAACCCCCCTACAATCTCTGTCACTAGAGCATGCCCTGAAGCGCCAAATCTACACGTTTCTTAAGTCCCTCTAGGGATGGTGACTCACCCACCTCTCTGGGCAGGCTGTTCCAGCGCCCAACCGCTCTTCCAGTAAAGCAATTCTTCCTAATATCCAATCTAAACCTCCCCTGCCGCAGCTTCAGACCATTTCCTCTGGTCCTGTCATTATTCACCTGGGAGAAGAGGCCAACACCCACCTCTCTACACCCTCCTTTCAGGGAGCTGTAGAGGGCAATGAGGTCTCCCCTCGGCCTCCTCTTCTCCAAACTAACCATGCCCAGCTCCCTCAGCCTCTCCTCACACGACTTGGCCTCCAGACCCCTCACCAGCTCGGTCGCTCTCCTCTGGACACGCTCCAGCACCTCGATGTCCCTCTTGGACAGAGGGGCCCAGAACTGAACACAGAACTCGAGGTGAGGCCTCAGCAGGGCCGAGTACAGAGGCACCATCACTTCCCTGCTCCTGCTGGCCACGCTATTCTTGATACAAGCCAGGATGCTGTTGGCCGCCTTGGCCACCTGGGCACACTGCTGGCTGACATTAAGCTGGCCGTCCACCAGCACCCCCAGGTCCTTTTCTGCTGGGCAGCTTTCCAGCCACTCTTCCCCGAGCCTGTAGCGTTGCTTGGGGTTGTTGTGACCAAAATGCAGGACCCGTCACTTGGCCTTATTAAACCTCATACAATTGGCCTCGGCCCACGGATCCAGCCTGTCCAGGTCCCTCTGTAGAGCCTTCCTTCCCTCAAGCAGATCAACACTCCCACCTGGTTCGGTGTCGTCTGCAAACTTACTGAGGGTGCACTCAATCCCCTCATCCAGCTCATCGACAAAGATATTGAATAAAACTGGCCCCAAAACCAAGCCCTGAGGGACACCGCTGGTGACCGGCCGCCAAGAGGATTTCACCCCGTTAATCACAACCCTCTGGGCACGGCCATCCAGCCAGTGTTTAACCCAGCGAAGAGTACACTGGTCTATGCCATGATTCGCCAACTTCTCCAGGAGAATGCTGTGGGGGACGGTCTCAAAGGCCTTACCACAGTCCAGATAGACAATGTCCACAGCCTTCCCCACGTCCAGAAGGTGGGTCACATGGGCATAGAAAGGGATCAGGCTGGTTAAGCAGGACCTCCCTTTCCTAATCCCATGCTGGCTGGCCCTGATCCCTTCACTGCCCTGCACTTGCCGTGAGAGCTCACTCAAGATGATCCTCTCCATGATCTTTCCTGGTACCGAGGTCAGGCTGACAGGCCTGTAGTTCCCCGGATCCTCCTTCCGACCCTTCTTGTAGATGGGCGTCACATTAGCCACCCTCCAGTCATCTGGTACCTCCCCGTTGACCAAGGTTGTTGATAAATGATGGAGAGAGGCTTGGTGAGCTCTCCCACCAGCTCCCCGGGTACTCTTGGGTGAATCCCATCTGGCCCCATAGACTTATGTGCATCCAGGTGCAGAAGCAGATCATTGACTACTTCCTCCTGGATTATGGGGGGGGTTGTTCTGCTCTCCATCCTTTACCAGCTCCGGAGGCTGAACACCCTGGGGATAGCTGGTCTGGCTATTGACGACGGCGGCAAAGGCGGCGTTAAGTATCTCAGCCTTCTCCTCGTCCTTGGTTGCAACTTTCCCCCCCGCATCCAGTAAGGGGTGGAGATTCTCCCTGGCTCTCTTTTTGTTGATGCATTTATAAAAACTTTTTTTGTTGTCCTTAGTGTTAGTGGCCAAGTTGAGCACCAGCTGGGCTTTTGCCTTCCTAATTGCCTCTGTTTAACCTAACGAGCTCTCTGTACTCCTCCTGAGTCGCCTGTCCCTTCTTCCAAAGGTGGTAAACCCTCCTTTTATTCCTAAGTCCCATCAGAAGTTCCTTATTCATCCACACTGGCCATTTCCCCCGCCCTTTAAACTTGCGACACTTGGGGACAGCCTTTAAGATTTCCTTCTTGAAGGGCATCCAGCCTTCCCGGACCCCTTTGCCCTTCAGGACTATCTCCCAAGGGACTCTCTCAACCAGTGTTCTGAACAAGCCAAAGTCCGCCCTCTGGAAGCCCAAGGTGGAGGTTTTGCTAACCCTGCTCCTTACATCTCTACGAATTGCAAACTTGACCATTTCATGATCACTAAACCCAAGACGGCCTCCAACCACCACATGTCCCACTAGTCCTTCTCTGTTTGTGAACAGTAGGTCCAGCGAGGCACCTCCCCGGTAGGCCCACCCACCAGTTGTGTCAGGAAGTCATCTTCCATGCACTCGAGGAACCTCCTGGCCTGCCGCTCTCCGCTGTGTTATATTTCCAGCAGACACCCGGCAGGTTGAAGTCCCCAACCAGAACAAGGGCTGGAGAGTGCGAGACTTCAGCCAGCCACTTACGGAATACTTCATCTGTCTCCTCATCCTGGTTGGGTGGTCTATAGCGTAATCCCAGCACAAGACCTCCCTTATTCGCCTTCCCCTTCATCCTTATTCATAAACACTCGACTTTTATCATCCCTGGAATCCAGCTCTATACAATCAAAACATTCCCTAGCGTACAGAGCCACATCCCCGCCTCTCCTTCCTTGCCAGCCTCTCTGGCCCCTCAGTATTCTCCCTCGATGACTTGCTCTCAGGTGAGCTAAGGAAGCTCTTTCTGGCTTGAACAGGCCCTGTCGGAGCTCTGTAGCGTGATCTTCAGCCTTGAATCGCCTTGCTCATGTTCTGTCCACAGCTGCTGTACAAAATCCTTGCATGCTGAATGGGAAATTCACCATGGTTTTGTCTCCAAAAACCTGTTAAAATGGAACGAGTAAGAAAACTCATGCATAGGAGTAGATGTTATTCAGAACAGATCTTTAGATTCATAAAAAAATTAAAAAATTAAAAAAAGACACACCAAAAAGCCTAAGAACAAACCATTCCTGCAGAAGAATCTATCCCCATTTCATGCAGGGACTTGGAGACTGGCTGATTGCTCTTGACAGGAATTCTCAGTGCATCAGAAGCAGAGGCTCCAGGTGCCAGGCAGTAACCCTCTGGCAGGGGCAGAGGAAAAGCAATGCCCTGGAACGGTTTGGTTCACCAGGAGCAAACCCTGTCCGTCTCTAAGGAAAGCTTTGCAGAAAGGTAAGGTGGTGGTGGGGGTTTCGGTGTGAAAACATGAGTGGGAAATGCCAGCCCTGGTACTTGTGGCATCGGGCATGATCCCTGCTGCCTTTTCACCAGCCTATTTGGGAAGCGTATCCCTCTCCACCCGGGATGCCCCTCAGCAGGGGATGGCTCTGAGTGTTACCAGAATAAGCACCAAAACTGATTTAAAAACAAAGCACAAGAAACTGTCGTAATAGCTTGTTTCCTGAGCCTGTAGAGGAACAGCTGCCAGGCTATTGCCAAGGCACTTCCAGCTGTGCCGGATTTAAGGAGATAGAACCAGATGGCAGAGGAGGATCTGCTGACCAGCTGTGACAGGGTGCTCCTGTCCCCAGGCACCAGCCTGACCTCCATCTCCCGTAACCCCCCGTGCAATGACCCCCCCATGGTGGTCCCCATGGGTGCAGGTAGTCGTGGTGGCTGCACCCACCTCAACGAGGGCTTGGGGAGACAGAGAACAACGCAACAGCGGAGGGTGAACTTGAGCAACGCTGGGGCTGTGGGCAACGTGCAAATATGACCACACTCCATCGTCTCACCCCCACCAGCCGGGACCAGCCCAAGAGCCCGTTGCGCTCTCCCGCACGGCGGCGGCTGCACGCCAGGACCTCCCCTGGAGCTGGGACGTCGCTGGAGGTTTGCGTCTCGAGAGTCGGAGATTCCTTCCCGCAGCAGCCCCTCGGTAAGTGACTAAGGGCGTGCTGAACGCTGAAATCTCAGCTAAGCGACGGCAAGGGGCGGTTGCGCACGTGTCATCCTTTAGCCATAAACCGTTGCCCAAGTCTGGGACTAGGACTGGATCCAGCCGCCCCTAGGCTCCTCTCCGAGAAGGAGTTTGGAAAGCAAGGGGGTCCTTTCCGAACCCCGTGACTCAACGGGAGGGTCTCCCTGGCAGTTTTGTCTGACTGTCTCTGGGCAGGGAATAGTCCCGTGTGCCTTGCCGGGGAATCTCGTAAAACACTGTCACATTTACCCTCAAACTTTGTTAAATCCCTGTTTTACACCAGTAAATGTATCGCTGCTTCTCTCGGAGTGAAGTACATTGCTCCATCTGCAACAACACAAGCAGGTAAGGGAACTGCTGGCTGGAAATGGAAATTATTATCTTATGTCACCGGTAACACCAATTGTTTTATTTGCATATCATTGCTCGGGTTGTTCATTTTAAAAAAAAAAAGTAGGAGAGGTATTAAAAATGTTAACTCCGTAGCACTTAATTATAACTGATGGGTTAAGGCAGCGCGTGTTTCTGCCTTGGCTGTAGCCGCTCTTGTTCTCACTGTCAGATGCGTGTGTGTGAAGGGGCAGGTGTAATCTGTCCTTTGGTCGTTAATTGCTGCGGCTGCTGGTAAAAACCAAGAGGAAAATAAGAACAAATGGCGGTGGGGTCTGTGCTGTGCTTCCCTGGACTTTACTGCATTGCGCCGTGGCCTGGTGGAGCTCCACCATGGCTCACCGTGCTGCGGTGTGCCGCGGTACCCTGCCTCCCTGGGGGGCTGTGAGGTGTTTTACCGTCCTGCGCCACGATTCACCGCGCCGGGAGGCAGCGACGCCATCGCTCACGCCACTGCTGGGTTCACCGGGCTTCATGCCGCGCCGCGCTTCACCACGACGCGCCGTGCTTCACCGCTCCACCGCAACCCATCGCGCTCAGCGCCGACCGGGACGGGCCGTGCTGCGCTTCACCTCCCGCTCCCACGCGACGCTGCGAGGCGCGGGGGGACGGGAGCCCTGCTGCGAGCGACTCGCCGTGCTCCGCCGCGCCCACGCGCGATCCTGCAGCTGCGCCGCACTTACCCTCTGCTGCCGGAGCGATGCCGGGCCGCGCCGGAGCCGTGCGGCGGCTTGCAGGGGTCTGTACGGCAGGTTCCCCCTCCAGCCGCGCCGGTTCACTGTCCTGCACCGCGGTTCATCACGGGCTGGGCTTACCGGTGAGTGGGTGCTGCTCGGCTGGGGCCATGGGCGCTGCGGCACAGCCCGGCAGCTCCTGGGGTGTCACTTCCCTGCTCCCATCCCTTCCCCTCCTCTTTCCCCAGGGTTCTGCAGGCACCGCGTATCCCTGGGCTCCTGTGGTCTCCCGGACGTGCCTGGGCTGTCCCTCGCCATCCTGCCGCCACGTTCTGCACCGGCTACAGCCCTGCTCACTCAACAGACGCCCAGGTATAAACATAACCTTTATTGCACACAGCGCTGGGTTTTTTTTCATAGAAAAAGGTATTAACACATAAGCATTTGCAAATTGAAGCAACTCCTGTTGTTTTCAGAACAGTAAAATAGCATGCAATGTCTTTGAGACGTTCCTTTTTAAAACCACCGACAAGATTAGGGAAGAAAAAAAAAAAAAAAGTCGCTGAGTCTTTCCTTGTGCCCCTTTCAAAATGATGTGAAATATATATATGTTTACATATATATTATATTTTTTTAAATCTGTAACATCAAATTCTTTGTGCCCTGGTTTCTTTTTCTGTTCGGAGAAGAAGAAAATAGCTTCATTTATACAAAAGAGTCCGTTATGTACAAGTTTGTTAATTAAATATAAATGGCGCGGGGAAACGAGCAGCGTCCGGTCTGGGGCTGGTGCCCTACACCAGCGTGTAGGACTTGGAGTAGGCTCCGGCCCCCTGTTTTTGAGACCTGCTTACACCCGATGTGCTCATTTCTAGGAGCGAGTCCCTGGAGCCCCCCACTTTGGAGTGCGTGGGCACCCGCGCCTCGGCGGCGGCGGGCTCGGTGGTGGCGGCAGTGGGCGCCGGGACGGCGCTGGCGGCAGGCGCGGTGGCGGTGCTGGTGGTGCCGGGCATGGGGAGAGTCCTTTGAGGTAAGGTGGTTGCGGCGGAGGCCGGGGGAGGCAGCCCCAGGGGCTTGGCGCCGGGCTCCAGCGTCATGTGCCGGGCTTGCGCGTGGTACGCCCGGGCCAGGTTGCGGATGGAGGCTTCCCGGGGGGGCACCACGGGGCAGGGCTCGTGAGCGTCGGGCTTGCGGAAGAAGGCGTCCGACTTGACGTAGAGCGGGAGGTTGCAGTAGTCACCTGCGAGGGCAAGCAGAGGCAGGTGAGGCTCCGGAGCGGGGCCGCGTGGGTCAGAGCCGCCTCACACCAAACGCGTGCTGTCCTCACCCCGGGGGTCATGGCCACCCGTGGGTTGAGCGTGTCAGACCACGGACTCCAACGCTTCCTAGAACCTGCTCTAGGAAGCACTCTAGTGTTGTACAGTACTGCCCCATTACCCTGTACATCTCGCATCATCTGTCGTGTGGACGTTGGGACATACTTCTACGTATAGCATGGCATCTGTGAGGCTTTTCAGGGGCGTACGTATGCGTAATAGACTGTAGGACCTTAGTAATTTGTGTGACACAAAGTAGTAGCTACGGTGGTCTGTATCACGTTGTGTTCTCTAATGCGTTCTGTTGTTAAATCATTGTTTATATCAGCAAATATTTCACTGCTTCTCTTAGGAGTGAAGATAATCACTCTGCCTGTGACGCGCTGTTAGATATTCTATCAATCAAACACGATGCTAATGTATATAGCACGGGTGCTACAAGAGACAATATATTGGCTATGTTCTGTTTGATGGAATAATGCGTAATGGTAGTATCTCGGTTGTGGGATTTATGTGTATGGATACATAAGGTACGGTGCTGTTACTTTGTCTTGGGTTGTACAATGCAAACAGAACGATACAACGCTGTTAACTATGTAATGTAACGTGCTTTCTGAACTACGTGCTTATATTACTATAGTAATATAGCCTGCCTTACGATATATTTTATGTAGGGTACGTAATAAGTATACCGTCTTTGCAGAAAGAATATATTACAGAGAGCATTGTGTAATATATGGTGTATAAATTACCTAAAAAATATCACATCTGCGTTTTCAAAATGGACTCACTATGTATTTTACGCACATCCATTGTACGTATCAGGTTAAAAGACAATGTTTGAGAAAAAAATTTGGCTCTTCGAAAAGGTTACGTTACCAAGACCTGGGATGTATTAGAGCCAGTGCTGTGTTCTGTAACGAGAAGCCACCCAAAGAGCCTCTATGAACACTGTGAGGAGGAGGCCAGGGCCGGAGCGGGAGGGGTGGCAGTGCCCTGGTTCTGATGCTGAAGGAGGGGGCTGGAGGGCTACTGGCACGTCTCGGCTGCTACAACAGGTCTGGTTTAAGTCTTGAAAACCCGTACTGTGTTACCGGCAGTCCTGAAAGAGTTGTACCACAGTGTTACCTTGCCAAAACACGACGCAGTGATTTACTTGAAGTTAGAAAGATAGCAGAGAAGACTTCAAACAAAGACTTGATACAAAAAACATGTGTCGGACTGTGATAATACAATGCGCTAAAAAAGGGTGGGGGGGAAGGTGGAGGGAAGAGGGGGGAGGGGGAAAAAGAGGAAAAAAAATTAAAAAAAATTAAAAAAATGAAAAAAAAAAAAAAAAAAGGAAAAAGGGGCCTATAACATCGAAACCAGGGGAGTGGGGATGAAGGAAGGGGCCTCTACAGCCCCAGACGCATTTGGTGGGCAACTGATTTCCCCAGTACAAATATAGGGCTAATACAAATGACAGTATAACTATGACCCAACAATACCCTTCCAGTCCCTAAATGGGGCCTACAGCTCATCCTTGCTGTTATCTCCAAGCACGTAGAACAAAACGTCACGAGGCGCGGTCAGCATGGCTTCACCAAGGGCAAATCGTGCTGGACCACCCTAACAGCCTGCTGTGATTGCAAGAGTGGTGAGCAGCGGGCATTGTGTACCTCACGTTCAGCAATGCTTTGGACACCGTCTCCCATAACATCCTCACAGATAAGCTTAGGCAGTGTGGGTTGGGAAAGTGGACAATGAGGTGGGTGGAGAACTGCTGGAATAGCAGAGCTCAGAGGGCTTCCAACACCAGCACAGAGTCCAGTTGGAGGCCTGCAATTAGCAGTGCTACCTGGTGTGGTTTTGTTCAATACAGTCAACAACGACCTGGATGTGGGCACAGAGCACACCCTCAGCAAGTTTGCTGATGATACCAAACTGGGAGGGGTGGCCGACACCCCAGAAGACTGTGTCACCATACAGCGAGGCCTGGAGAGCAGCTCTACAGACAGAGCCGGGGGTCCTGGGGGACAACAAGTCAACCATTGGGGCAGCAACGTGCCCTCATGGCCAAGAAGGCCGATGGTCTCCTGGGGCGCATTCAAACGACCGTGGCAGCAGGTGGGGGGAGGTCATCCTCCCCCTCTGCTCTGCCCTGGGGAGGCCACAGCTGGAGCACTGGGTCCGGTTCTGGGCCCCTCCCAGTTCAAGGCAGACATGGAACTGCTGGAGAGAGGCCAGCGGAGGCTACAAAGATGATCAAGGGACTGGAGCACGTCTCTTATGAGGAAAGGCTGAGGGACCTGGCTCTGTTCAGCCTGGAGAAGAGCAGGCTGAGAGGGGATCTCATCAATGCTCAGCAATAGCTAAAGGGTGGGTGGCAAAAGGATGGGGCCAGACTCTTTTTGGTGGTGCCCCACAACAGGACAAGGGGCAACAGGCACAAGCTGGAACACGGGAAATTCCATATCAACATTCTTTCCTGTGGGGGTGGCAGAGCCCTGGCACAGGCTGCTCAGAGAGGCTGCGGAGTCTCCTTCTCTGGAGATATTCCAAATGCACCTGGATGTGTTCCTGTGCCACCTGCTCCAGGTGACCCTGCTCTGGCAGGGGGGCTGGACTAGGTGAGCTCCACACCCAACCCTGACAATTCTGTGAATCCGTGTGATTCTGAGGGTACGTGGTAAGGAGCTGCACGGGACCGGCGAAGGAGCATGGGGAAAGAAAGCAACACGAAGGCACACGAGGAGAAGAGAAAAGCAAAGCAACGTGGGGAGGGGAGCAGAGGGAAGAAATGAGAGAAGAAGAGGGGAGAGAGTAGCAAAGAAGCGAGCCGAGAAGCAAAGGAATGTGAAGAGAGGAGAGAATAGCGGAACCGTTACTGAGATTTTGAGTATGTTTTGCTTTGCGTGGGAATCTTTTCCAGATTGTATTGGGATCGAGAAAAGCTGTTTGTGGAACCTACTGAAATCAACACCTGTGCAGTGATCACTCGCAGGCAAAGCAGATGATGCTGAAAAACGAGTACTCCGACTGCTCTAGGATGGTGGAAGCAAGAGATGCTTCTCCCACCTCCTCCCCTACCCTTCCCAGGAACCGTCTCTGTACCTTTATTTGTGTGTTTTTCTCCGCATTACACAAAATATTTACCAGGAAGCACACAACGAAAGACAATGCAGACGTGTACATACTCTTGCTGGCACGGTGTGGGATGGGTACAGCCACGCTCTTGCCCCGCTCGCTGTCCTGGGGTTTGGGGGGGGAAGCTGTGAAGCGACAGATGCCGGGCTCTGAGGGGGTGCTCATGGAGGTCATGCTGTCAGCATTGTCGGTGGTGCCGGTGGTCATCTGGTCTGAGGAGCTGTCAGAGATGAAGCACTCCGTGATCTCAAACTTGGCATGTTGCAGCTGCTCCTCCAGCTTCGCGTGCTCATAGGCACGTGCCAGCTCCTCGTAGGTAGAGGAGGCACTCTCTGTCGACACCATGCTGTTCCGCCCCTTGTCTGTGGAGGAGAGGACGCATCACCTACCTGGGGATCCTTCCTGGCCTGGGAATGTCGCTCTCCACAGCATTGCTGCTGTGGGAATGCCCAGCCTGTCCCCACCGAGACACACCTGGCCATCTGTCCCCAGAGCTGGGCACAGCCCTCGCTGCGCAGGAGCCACCCCAGAGCTTCTGGAGGGGACCAGGAGGTGACAGCAGAGCCCCACATCTGCCGGGCAGGGCACACGCACACAGACACACACGCACACACAGACAACACACACACACACAGAGACACACGCAGTCTCCCCCCGACGCAGCAGGGCAGCCACATCTGTTAACCTGGAGCGCCACAACCCCGAGCAGAGCCAGGAGCACAGGGCAGGGGACACCGTGACCAGCAGCTCACGGAGAGTGCGGGACCTGGCAGAAGAGCCCATTACCCGCATCTGCCCAATTTGTGACACTGTTCGTCGTCTTTATTAGAAACTGGAGTACGGTTTTCAACACTACCGCTTTCAGCCAACAGCAAGCGGCTCTTACAGTGGGAGTCACGGTTCCACCATCCCTTTGACTCACAGTAAATTCTGCTTCTGCAGTCGCCCCGAGCTCACGGTTTGGGGTCACCGCCAACGAAGCCCTGCACCCCAAAGCAGAGCTCCCCGCCAGCGGCAGCCCCAGCACACCTGTGTCCTGGGAGAGGCTGGCGCTGTAGCTGTCACTCTCCGTGACCGTGATGCCGTGCTGGGAGCCCACTGTCCTCCAGTCAGAGGTGAGGGTCCGTGCCGGGGTGGACGCCTGGCACTTGGTGAGGGTCCACTGGCTGGAGTAGCGGTTGCGGGTGCTGTGTGCAGACTTCACACTCTTCCTCGACACAGGGTCTAGGGCACAAAGGTGACAGATTCATAGAATGGTTAGAGTTGGAAGGGACCTTAAAGCTCATCATCTCATCCCACCCCCTGCCCTGGGCAGGGACACCTCCCACCGGCCCAGGTTGCTCCAAGCCCCGTCCAACCTGGCCTTGAACCCCTCCAGGGATGGGGCAGCCACAGCTTCTCTGGGCACCCTGGGCCAGGGGCTCACCGCCCTCACAGCAAAGGATTTCTTCCCAATATCCAATCTAAATTTCCCCTCTTTCAGTTTAAAACTGTTCCCCCTCATCCTATTGCTACATGCCCTTGTAAAAAGTCTCTCTCCAGCTTTCCGGTAGGCCCCCTTCAGATACTAGAAGGTTGCAATAAGGTCTTCGCGCCGCCTTCTCTTCTCCAGGTTGAACAGCCCCACCTCTCAGCCTGTCTTCATAAGAGAGGGTTCAACCTCCTGCAGAGAGTAGCAGACCTGTTAAAATCCCTCTGCTGGGTTGCAAAACATCTACAGAAACTTAAGGTCAACCTGGACCATACCATAGAAGAGAAGTCCTTCAAGGGATCCTAAATTTCTAGGAAATGCGTTGAGTTTGGATGTGAGCTGGGGGGTTGTACACGCCACATGCCCCAGCCGCCCTATGGAGATGCTCTAGGGGTCTGTCCCCGCTCAGTCCTGGCACAACACGGCCTCCCAAATGGGTGTCTCTTGGAGACAGCCAGGACCTCGTCCCTTCTCCCTGGAACGCTCCTCGCTCCTTCTGCCTTACCAACAGCTGCTTTTAGTCACGGCCAGAGCCTGCCCCCCCAGCACCCTGCTGCAGGAGCACCCCTCTGCGAGGGGATGTGCCGGGACTGGCCGCGGTGTCCCTGCGCTGCCAGAGGGCACTCAGCCTGGCTCGTCCACACCCGCCTCGTGCCCGTGTCTGCCGGCACCCCGTTGCCGCTCCCAGCGCACCCACCCCAGCCACTTACTGGTGCCGGGGCGGATGTCCGACATGTCGATGAGGGGCCCCGTGTTCTGGATCAGAGCGGGGTGATGCAGCGAGACGCCTGTGCAGAAGCTCTGGGGGTTCACCGCCTGACTGAACTCCGTGTCGGTCACCGGGATGGTGGCTTTGTCATCCCCTGCGGGAAGAAGCTGGAGCTCACACCTCTTTCTCTAGCCGGGAGGTCGCTGTAGGTGTCCACCAGCCCACGGGATCCCCTGGCTTCCCTGCTGTGGGGAGCCCCACAGGCGCTCTGGGGCACACGGGGACGGAACATGGGTTCCCAGCCAGGGCAGCCGTGTAACAGTGACCCTGGCCGAGGAGATTGCTGTGGGTGCTGCCAGCAGACACGCAAGGGGAGCAGGCCCCTTCACGGGCAGGGGACAGGCTGGGGACACCGCGGGCTTCTCAGGGCCAGAAGGGATGCTGGCCCCCATCCCTTCCCCAGGCAGGTGCTGCCGTGTCCGGGGCTGACACCCCCACGCCGCAGGGAGGGGGTGCTTACCCAGCTGTTTGATGCCTTCCTTGTCCTCGATGAGGAGCTGTACCCGAGGGATGTCGATGTGCAGTCGGGGGCCTTGCGGGGGGCCCTTCACCGGCGTGTCAAAGCTGCGGTTATTCTTGCTGTGAGGTAAGAGGGGACGCAGACCCGGCGATTACCGGAGAGAGCCCCAGCGGCTCAAGCCTGGCAGGGGCCGGGGCTCGCTGCTGGCCAGCCCCCATCTCCCGGGGCTCAGCTCTCCAGCTAAGCCGCTCTCCCCACGGCAAGCCCCAGATCTGCCAGCCTCAGCCCTCCGGCAGCCAGGAGTACAACCTTCCACGTCTGAGTCCAAGAAGGTCTGAGCCCAGGCTCAAAAACCTCGAGGACCAGGACCACCGCCACCCCCCAGCATTCGCACCCACTGCTTCTAGCTGGGAGACCTACCTGATGAGCATTTCAGCCAAACTCTTTGCATCTGTGCAAGGGACACAAAAAAACAAGAAGGAAGGTAGGGGTTTTTTTTGTGTTTTGGTTGTTTTGGTTGTTTTTTTTTTTTTTCATTTAGGACATCACAAGCCGGTCCAGGAAAGCACAGCTCTGCGGTTCGGTCCCGCACGCTGTGCCTCTGAGCCCCATCTCACCTCGAAGCCTCTTCAGCCGCTTCTCCTTCCTCTTCTTGCGGATGATGAAGAGCAGGGCCACTCCCAGCGTGGCCAGGATGACGGGGCAGGCGATGGTGAAAAGCTTCTTCACGTCGTCGCCCTCCCCTTGGGCAGACTTGATGGGGGGGATGGTGCCTAGGGCAGAGCGTGGGCGGGTGGGCGGTGGGCGCTCCCAGCAGCCCCCCGACTCACGGTCCCCGCCGTCCCCCCCCACTCACTGCCGTCGTAGTCCAGCGTGGCGAACTGTGCGGTCTCGTTGCCGCAGCCGGCGCTGTTGCAGGCCTTCATGCGGAGCTCGTACCACGTCGCCTCGCGCAGCTCCGTCAGGAAGACCTCGCTGGAGCTGTTGGTGCGGAGGCTCTGCCAGACCCAGTTGCCCTTGGGCCGGTACTCCAGGACGATGGCGGTGATGGGGCAGCCCCCGCTGCTCCAGCCCTGCAGGTTCAGCCTGGCGTGCGTGGAGTTGATGTGGGTGAAAAGGTGCTGGTCCTTGCTGAAGGAGGGCTCTGCGGGAGAGGAGCCGTCAGGAGGGTTGCGGCAGGGAGGGGACCCCAGTGTCCCCCAGCCAGAGGGACGCTGTGGGGCAGGCTCACCTCTGCCGTGGGTCTTGGCTTCGATGATCTCGCTGATGCGGCCAGCCCCCACGCTGTTCTTGGCCGCCAGCTTCACCTTGTACCAGGTGCCGCACTTGAGGCTCTCCAGCTTGAAGGAGCGCTCGGAGGAGCTGATGAACACGTCCTTCCACTCCTCGCTGTTGTCCACCGAGTACTGGAGCACGAAGCCTGCGGGAGCGAGGACAAGGCGGTCACCTCCAGGCACATGGGGTGCCAGGGGGGAGGCGAACGGTGCCCAGGCAGGGCGAGAGAAGGGGTTACCACCAGCACGCAGAGCCCACGGGGTACCCTGCGCCCACCTTGGGGACATCCCATGTCCAGGTCCAGTGCGGCCTGGCAGTGTCAGGGGACCAGTGGGTTCCTGCCCAACTGCACACACATGAACAATGATGGCAACACAGCCCTCCACTCCTACGTGACCTATGTGGGTTACAATTAGCACCAAACCATTAGCTAGAGCGATCTACAGCCCTCCTGGACCCTGCATGTGGCCCCAGCGGAGGTCAGCTCATCTGCCTGCTCTGCCCTCCGCACGGGCGGGAGCCTCGGGGCAAGAGGCACGTGAGCACCCCCAGCAGCTAGCCACCTCCTGAGTGCCCTGCCAGAGCCCCCGGCCGCTCCCCCGTGAGCCACCCCCGTCTGCCCCCCTGCCCGCACACGGCCCCACCGCTTGGCTCCCCACGGGGAGTGCGAAACGTGATGGATCGCTGCGAGGCTATAAAGGGAAAGGCAGGATTAACTGCCTCCCTTGGGAAGCTGCTTCTGTCATCGAATGCCGCCTCCTCGCCCATGATTAAGAGCATTAGGAAGCCCGCCGTGCCCTAGATGAACAAACCTGTTACACCGCCGTCAACAAGACACCTGAAGACGTCTCGCTGGGCTTTCCCAGGGAGCTCTGGGGGAGGCGGATATGCCACCAGGTGCATCACTGCCCCCCAGGGCAGCACGTCTGCTGCCCCGACTGTTCCAACCATGTTGGCTGTGCAAAATCCCAAACTTTCATGGTGCGTGGATACATTTAGCTGTTTCGGCTGGTTCTTTTGCCAGTTCTCAAATCGAAATAACAGAGAAGAGCAGGCTTTCTGCCTTCGCGCACGCATCACGAGCTGCCCACTGCAGTGCCTGCAGGACCGCCCCGGGTGCCGATGGTGTCCGGGTGCTGGGGTGGCGATGCCAAAGGAGCCGTGCCAAGGCAGGCGTGTGCCTCATGTCAGCTCTGCGAACGTCCAGCCCCGCTCAGGCAGAGCAGTGCCGAGGAAAGAGAGGTTTCTCGTGCCTGCCCATCCCCAAGGCTTCCCGATGGCCGGAGGACGGAGGTACCGGGACGTTCCCAGGGCGGCGCGGGTCTGCCCGCGGCCATAAGCTTTGCCAGCTACGTCGAAGCCAGCCTCAGCACCCCCGCGCCGCCCACGGTGCCTGGCACCCTGGTGCCTGTCACCGGTTATTTATTTATTTTGTACATGCAGCATGTTTTCAATATTTCTAATCCAATTATAACCAAATTTATCAACAGAGTCCGCTGGAGTGAAAGGCTGCTGGCTGGGGAGATTTGCTTGTAATTACTTTCATGCTTTTAATTAATTGTAAGCGAGGCCTCCTTCCCCGCTCCCCCCTCCGTGTGCAGCTGTTTCAACGTATAATTCATGAGATGAATCAGAGCAGAAAGGAGGCTCTGGGAAGCTGGGATGCTCCTGGAGCCCTCCTGGAGCCCCCAGCCTGCCAGGGGTGGGACACACCGGGGGACAGGGGACAAATCCTGCCCTGTCGGCTTCAGAGTCACGCCAATGCCAGGAGACACGGAGCAGCCGCTGAGGCTGGCCCTGGCCTCCAGCACCCGAGCAATTAATGAAACGCCCTTCGTTAGGTACTTCAATGGCTGCATCTTGTCCAAAACACCTTCCAAGACCCTCATTGGGACCAGCAGCCCTCCTACAAGCTTGGAACCATCAAACTTAATCCGGAGCGTTCCAGAGAGGGGGAAACTGAGGCACAGAGATAAAAACACGTGCGCAGCGTGCAGGGGTGTGCCTGAGACCCGCACCACGAGCTTCGACCCCCAGCGCCAGGACCAGAGGCAGGCAGGGCTCTGGAGTGGGGATGTGCTGTGGTGGTGCTGGTGCCAGCCCCGTCGCCCGCAGCATCCATACCCCGGATGGAGCTGCCCCCGTTGTCCCCGGGAATCCAGGCCAGCGTGATGGATGACGCCGAGGTCTTGGAGACGGTCAGGCGGGGCTGGTCCGGGGGCACTAGTGAGGAGGGAAATGCCTGTGAGCACCTCGCACGCACGGGCTGGAAGTGCCCCAAAACTGCGCGCCCCAAAAGGGGAAATGCCACCGAGACCTCCCGCTCAGCCCCAGGCCAGCCAGAGCCCCTCGCTCAGGAAAGACCCTGCAGTGCTTTGCCCACCGAGAGCAGCGGGTACACGAGAGCGCAGGCTTGCTGTGCCATCTACTGAGGAGCGTGACCGTGCAGGGCTCTTGCTCCCAGATGGACGTGGACGTGGGACCGCAGGCCACCCCCGCCAGCACCCCTCACCTTGCACCAGCAGGTTGATGATGATGGTGTCGAAGCCCCAGGTGTTGGTGGCAGTGCAGGTGTAGTAGCCGGAGTCCTCTGCCTTCACCGAGCGCAGCACCAGTGTGCCGTTGGCCTGGATCAGGCGATGGCCGTCCACCGTCACGGGGATGGCGGAATCCTCACTGCCGGGAGAGGAGAGGGTGCGTCAGCCGTGCACAACACAGCAAGGGCAGCGCAGCGGGCACCGTGACCCCAGCCCGGGCTGGCAGCCCCCTCGCTACCTGTCCTTGGTCCACTTGATGGCGGGGACCGGCTCCCCAACAGAGTTGCACGGCAGCCTCACGTCCTTCATCCACGGGGTGGTGACGGTGCCTCCGAAAGAGATGATCTTGGCAGGGGCTTGGGGGCAAGGAGGAGGTCAGCCTGGTGGGCAAGGCCCTGTGCGCGGACCCCCCGGCGTGTAATGAGAGCCGAGACCCCCCCAGCGCCATCCCTCCTCTGCCCCGGGCACGAGTCACCCCAGCTGTCCCTTGCTGCAGGCTGATGCAGAGCAGCCAAAGCAACCCGAGGGGCAGGGGACAGCAGAGCCAGGATGCAGGTCCCCCCACAAGCTGGTGGCCCCCGTTGTACCTTTCCCAGCCGGCTCAATGGTGACTTTCTCGCTGATGTTGCCGCGGCCGGCAGAGGTGACGGCGGCCACCCACAGCATGTACTGCTGCCCGCGGTTCAGGTGGGCGATGCGGTAGAAGAGCTGGTCGGGGCTGGTCTCGTACTCGCTGGGGGCCTGCGGAGGGCAATGGGAGAAGGTACAGCCTCCATGAGACCCTCACTCAACCCTGTCACCCTCAGCCTGGGCAAACAGAGGCCAGAGCAGCGCCTGGGCTCTCTGCAAGGCAAAGCTGCCTGTGGGCCAGCTGCCTGCACCTGGGCATCGCCACCACCCCCCAGCGTCCCCGCCCAGGGCATCCCTGCCATCCTGCTGCCAGCAGGCTCATGCCCTCGCTCCCACCCCCGGCCAGCTAGCAAAGGAGGTCCACGGGTCCCGGTCACCCCACCGGGACCGATCCCCGGGGAGCTCCCTTTGCCCTCCAAGGGCCCACGGCCGCCCTGGCAGCCACCTCCTGGAGGTGCGGGGGGTTGGCTCCCGAGCCGCGATGCAGCCCTGCTTGGGTTTCTCAATGCCAGTCTAAACCGGCTGGTGTCGTAATTTCTCCAGGGAGCCCGGGCCAGAGCCCGAGGAACAGATGGCTGCGACGGCATGATGTGTTCCCGGGAAAGGACGCTTCCCCGGCCGCCCGCCGAGCTGCAGCGGGGACCAGGCGCGGAGGCAAGCCCCGGCCGGGCTGCCAGAACCCCTCTGCGGGCACAGGCGGCAGCCGGGGGCTCCCCGAAAACCCGTGTGGGCTCAACTCCCGCAGCCGACGCAGCGGCTGGCCCCAGCCCCGCTGGCTGTCCTCCGGAGAGGGCTGGCTGGCGGCAAGGCTGTGCGCAAGCGCCGGTCCCCACGGCATCGGGGCCAAAGCCTCCCTGCCCCAGGCACGCTGTGCCCTGCACGGCACCCGCGCCGGCCCCGGAGAGGGGCCGGGAGCTCAACGATCCCTATTGCACGGGATGGATGGATGCATGTGGATTCGTGTCTGCAAACACGCGACTGCGCACAGGTATCCGCACATTCGGCGCCTTCAAACGTGCGCCCTTGTGGGGCCCGCAGATGTAAATGTACCCCACAAGCAGACACCTATATGAATATTGTATAGTATACATAATTTTTTTTACCCAAATGACAGCTTTGACAAGATGCCAAGAAAACAATATCGGATCCCAGCGGTTTTACCAGTTGCTTTGATGAAAAGATTATGTTGCCCTGGAAACCAGAGGCTCAGATAGCGAAATGAGTTTGAGAAGGAGCTTTTGATAAGCACTAGTCTGCAGACCTCCCATCAACCTCTCCCTCGCAAAGGAGGGATGGGGCCAGGTTCGATTCCTATTTTATTTTCGGTCAGCTGTTGGCATATTTCCCATTCGCGAGCGAGCGTTGAGCAGGGGAGATGCCGGAGGAAGGGAACAGGCAGAGGATGGGACCATGCCCTAGTGCAGAGTGTCCACGGGTGCCCTTGCAATGCTGCAGTGCATGGACCTGGCCCGAGGGACCTTTGCTGCCGCCGCTGCCTGGCATCAGCCCTCCCTCCCATTCCCGCTTGGCCAGCTCAACATTCCTCCAGCACACCCTGGCGATTCCCCGGCCCTATCCCCATCCCCGTCCCGTACCGGCTGCCCCGAGCCGGGGCTGAAGCAGAAGATGGTGTACTTCCGAATGATGCCGTTGGGCTTGGCCGGCGGCAGCCAGGACACCACCACGCTGCTGGCGGAAGATGGGACAGCCTTGATGCCAGCCGGGGGACCTGGAACTGAAGGAGGGAGAGGGTGGCAGAGCTGGCGCCGGGAGGTCTCCGAGGTTTGTGCCCAGCTCGGCAAGGCGGCAGCACCCCGCTGCAGGGCTGGCATCCCGAGCGCACACTGGGGACGAGCTACGAGAGCGTTTCCATGCCAGCACCAGGCAGGCGCAAATGGGGACGGGTCGGTGGGCGAGCGGTCGCCCCGTCATAACCCCACTGCCCACGGGACACCTCTCCACGGGTGGCTCCGGTCCCCTGCTGCCCTGGAGGCTGGTAGATTAATTGCAGCCCAGGCTCTGGTTAAGAAACCGTGATTGGCTTTTAATGGCCGTCTCCTTAATCTGCCCGAGCGGCTCAGCCTTACCCTGCCCAGCTGTGTCTCCCCGGCATCTGGCGCTTCCCAGGCAGGCGGCAACACCCGCCCAGGGGCCCGGGAAATGCTCCGCTACTGAATTAATGGCATTAAAGTAGGGCAGGCAGGGGTGTAAATATTTAAATATCCGCACTTAAGGAAAAGAAAAAAAAAAAAAAGAGAGAACGGGAAATGCCCTGCCCATGGCTGTACACGGGGGGTTTCCTCCGCGCCCCTGCAGCCGCCCCAGCCCGTCCCTCGCCAGTGCAGCAACACAACACGCTGTGGCAGGAGCGAGTGCTCCCGTCTCCCGGCATCAGCCGGCTACGGCACGCTGCAGCCCTAACTGACGGCAGCAAGACCCGAGCGGGCTGGGGTGGCAGCGGGGGCTGGCTCGGGCTCTGCTCCCACGGAGCAGCAGCCGGGGACCGCGCACAGGCAGCGGGGCAGTGCTGGCCGCCTTCCTCCCCTCCTGGCCAGGCACGGCTTTGGGCACACGGCTGGCTGCCTGGTACGGGACTTGCCCACAGGTTTGGACAACCGTGCAGGGAAGAAGTGAAAAGGAAGAAGCAGCCCTGCCCTGCCTGCTCCGGAGGCTGCGCAGTCGCCTTTATTCATCACTAAGGGCTCCTACACAAGGCTCAATCTTCTTACTTCTAATTAACGTGCCTTGCCAGGGTTTATCAGCCAGGATAGGAGGAGAGGGCACCCCCTCCTCCAGGCAGCGCCACTTACTGTCCTCCTTGGTCTGGATGTAGAGCACGCTGCTGCGGACGCCGTCGCCGGCCTGGGTGTACGCCAGCACCTGCACGCTGTAGTTGGTGAACTTCTCCATGCCCCGCAGCTCCACTCGCTCCCGCGTGGTCGTGATGTTCTGCATCTCGCCCCACTCTGCGGGGAGGATGGGGCCTGTCAGCCCGCTGCCACCACCCCGCCCCGGGTCCCCCACATCGCCCCTTCCCCGCCAGCACTCGCCTCCGTCCATGTAGAGGGACCAGAAGATGACCCGGTAGCCCTTGAGCACCCCATTGAGGGTGCTGCGCGGGGGCTCTGACCAGGAGATCACGGCCACGTCCGACGTGATGGAGATGGCCCGCACGTTCTCGGGGGGCTGGCTGGGAACTGAGGAGGGGACAGACAAGGGGACAATCAGCAAGAAGACAGAGAGGCGGTAGGTGCCCGGCAGATACCAGGCTGAAGGAGCCATGTCCCACCGGTCGGTCACCCCAACGGCACCCGCATGGGACCCCCGCCTCTCCCCCAGCTGCTTGAGCCCCTGGAGCCGTCCCTGCCCGGCATGTAGGGCACCAGGGCTGGGAAACACAGTGGTCTGCATCCAACACGCAGTTCTGCTCCTCCCGGACCGCCGAGACGGGTGCAATCCCCGTGCTCACGGGGACAGGGAGGCCGCCGGGACACGCTGCGCTTCCCAGCAAGGGGAGAGCGGGAGAGCTGGCTGGATGCGAGGTAATTAGATCCCATTGCCCCATAAGAGGTAACTCCAATTTTTATGAGCATTTAAATGATAATACATCACCGTAACGATCCTCTTTGAAAATGATTATTGTTTCATATTACTTAGGTGCAAAAATATAAGCACCATGTAATTAGGGACAGAGTATAATAAACTAATACAGATAGTCCGTTTGAACAAAATGAAGGTAATATAATTATGGAAAAGACACTATTGCTAAAACAGGGGCCCTTGAATACCCCAGGAGGAGTGCTAATGTAGCCAGGAAACGATCACGGTTTGACAGGCTAACGAGAGCCTTAATTAAGTATGAAAAACTGCTGAGCAAACGTGCTGCAAAACTTTTTTCTCGTTGTTTTTAACATGAGCGAGGCCACCAGCGGTCTCTCCCGGATGGAAACCTCCCTGGCACTTCGGCAATGTCTAAATCCACTTTGACATCCTTTTAATTGCACCAGAAACCCAATGCCACGGGTGTCCTGGCGCCCTGGTGCTCACGCCGCCTCCCCAGAGCAGCAGCCACCGCAAGCCCCGCTCGGGACAGGGCAGGTAGTGGCCAAGGGCGGGAGGGCTGCGAGTCCCCCAGGTGGGACTTGCCACCGGGGACGGGGACAGGGACAGCCTTACCGTCCTCCAGCGTGGTGGCGTTGATCTCGCTGGATGACGGTCCCGTCCCCGCGCGGTTGAACGCCTGCACCACCACCCCGTACTGGGCAAACTTCTTCAGGTTGTCCAGCGTGTAGACCTCGCTGTCTCCCGTGGCTTTCATCTCCACGATGCTGTACTGCCCGTTGCTGCCGGGGCTGTTCTCCCGGTACCCGATCTGGTAGCCACGGATCACCCCGTTCTGCAGCTCCTTCTTCGGGGCCTGAGGAACAGGGGTGTAAAAAGGGGGTGTCGCTCAGAGCGAGCGCGTCCCGGGGGCCGGAGGCTCACAGGGCTCCCTTGCCGTGACCATCTCTCCCCAGCATCTTTTCTCAATGCTTTTAAACTTTCTCTCCCCGCGGCAGCGCTCGGGTGGACATACTGAGTGGCAGAATAATGATAAAAAGGGCCACCAGGTCCTCGGAGGCCACCAGAGAGGAAGGCGGTGGCCAGGCAGCGGAATGTGTCCCCGGGCAGTGCCCTTCCCGACCGGAGCCGCTCAACAAGAGGAGGGAAAAACCTGGCAGCCTTAAAAATACGCGAGGCCAGGTTGAAATCAATCTTAACAATATTTCTCTGAAGCATTAAGAAATCAATAGGGCTGATTGCAAATTTATGTTACAAAGCCAGGGCGATCCATCTCACTGAAATACTCTTAAAACAAAGTGACTTATCTTTCAAGTGAATCTTATTTTCCATTAATCTGTTTTTCAGCGCTTTTAAGGGGAGGGGTGAAAAGCTGGAACCCTAAATTTATCGATTTACCACTTCGTTCCAAAGTCCTAACTTTATAATCAATTCTATTTTTCATTAGGCACCTCTAGAAAAATAAATCCGATTCTAAGTTTTATTGATCTTCACTCAAACGCTTTGCAAGCCAGCGTCTCGGTTTTTACGTATTTATCCTCTCTCCCCCTGGCCCCCCGCGGTCATCCTATGAGATAATGAGCTTGTTATAAAACGTGATTAATAAGGACCCCGTGTGATGCAGCCTTCAGCTTTTCATATCACCCGGGAAATTCTTCCTGGCCCTCGTACCGCTGACGGAACGCCGGGTCCCAGGACAAGCTGCTGCCGCAGAGGTTCAGGATGGCGTTTGGTGCTGCCCAAGCCCCCCTGGCCAGGGAAAGCCCACCCGCCGCCCCGGCCCCGCTCACCTTCCAGGTGACCTGGATGCTCTGGGACGTCATGGGCTGCAAGGTGACATCCATCGGAGGCCCGTCGGGAGCTGCGGAGAAACAGACCCAAAAGAGCATGTTGAGAAGCGTCAGGGAAAGGACACCTCCTCAACAGGGAAATACTCGGCTTCAAGAGGGCTCTGCCACAGCCAGCTTCGCTCCAGGCTACAGCCCTCGCGCGGCCGGTGGCCATCCCTGCCCGCTGGCCCCGGTGCCCGAGTTGGGAGCGGCACCTGCTTCCTCCGTGCTGATGGTGAGCTCCTTGCTGGGCTCGCTGCGCCCGATCTTGTTGAAGGAGTACATGCGGATGCTGTACACGGAGGCTGGGTGGAGGTCCACGATGTTCGCCTGGTTGATGGTCGGGGAGATGTTGCGCGTGGACTGCTTGAAATCCCAGGAATCTGGAAAAGAAGTGGCATGAGACGGGAGGAGGGTCAGTGCCCCAGTCCTGCGGGACCAAGAGGGCCATGCTCAGGCAGGTGAAGTCCCCAAGCGCCTCCGGCTTTTGTCCCCGGCCCCCGTGGAGAGGTGCCGCTTCCCCCCTCCTGGCTGCTGTGCAGTCTGGGTTTGGCTTTTTGCAAATATTGTCTCTTTTAATATTCCCTTTCAAATGCTCCCATCCAGCAGAAATTAACATATTTCATTAATGCTGCTCTCTCCTTTCTTCATCAAAGAAAACTGGGATGCAGAATATTCCCTGGGAGGCACCGTCGGGGCAGCCCAGCACCTGCCCGGCCCCGGGATGCAGCCCCCAGCCCCGCCGCTTGCCATCACCTACCGGACTTGTTCTTGTACTCGATATCGAACCCCGTGATGATGCTGTTGCCGTCAAACCGCTGCGTCCATCGCAAATTCATACTCCGGGCTTTCACTTCACGGATCTCCAGCTCCGGCGGGTCCGGGGGCTCTTGGGGACACACAGGCAGGTTAGGGATGAGGAGAGAAGCCCCCCGGGAGCAGGGGCATGCTCGCCACGAGGCTTCGCATCCCAGGGCTCCTGTGTGGGCTACGAGTACCTTGGACCGTGAGCTGGATCAAGCCTCTGTCCTCGCCGTAAGAGTTGATGGCGTGACAGGAGAAGAAGACTGAGTCCCCGCGGTCAGCTGGTTTCAGCTACATTTTAGGGAGAGAAGAGAAGCCAACTCAGACTGAGCTGCCCCAAGCACCGTGCCCCCACCTTCCCCTGGTATTGCAGCCTGCTCCTGCCACCGGCCGCAGCGGTCACCTTCCGAAGCCCCCAGCCGGCACCAAAAACCTGTTCTTCGAGACATCCCTGGTGCTACCAAACACCTGTGCAATCCAAGCCCTTGTACAGGCAGCTGAGATGCAGTGCAAAATCCAGGGGCTTGTCACAGCACAAGGACGGTGGCTGGTTTTTAATCCGTGTAATTAAAATCGGAAGCCCGGCTCCTCGCGTGGGCCCAGGGCAGCGCTAACTCTTATGCTGGTTGTAAAAGTCCAGGCGCCGGCCAGGTTTTTTGCCTGCCCGCTCCGCAGCGTGCTGGGGCCGGGGCAGACGCAGCCGGTGCACGGTGTTGCCAGATGGAGACATGATCCCTCTGGTGGGTTTTCCAACATCCCTCAATGTTAGAAACTCGATTTTGCCACCCTGGGAGCGCCAGCCTCCACGACACCCACAGGGGACACCATCCCCGGGCACCCCCTGTCCCCTCCATCACCCCAGCAAGACGCCCGGCAGCCCGGGCGGGTGCAAGACCCCCGTCCCCTCACCTTGAGGGTGGAGATGACCTCGTCGCCGTTGTCCTTGGTGGTGATGGCGTAGCGCATGTTGCGGTCGGGATCGATGACGGTGTCGCCCTTCTCCCAGCGGATGATGATGGGCCGCTCGCCCCGGGCGGTGCAGTTCAGCTCCTTGGTCTGCCCCTTGATGGCGATGGTGGTGTTGGGGTGGGACGTGATCATGGCCGGGACTGCGGGGAGACAGGGGGTCACCTGTGTGCCCTGGGGATGGCTCGGTGCCACCTGCAGCTCCCCAGCCCCGGCACAGCCCACAGACCCCGCCGGGGAGGCGTCAGATGCGGGTCTCACCGAGAGGCCACGCAGCCCGGAGCGGAATCGTCTCACTGCATTATACAGCTCAGGATCATAAAATAATGAAGCAGATAAATTTTATAATGCACAGCATTACACAAGGGTAGACAATAAAACGTGAAAGACAAATAACCAAGCACACACTATAATGAAGAGAAAGCCTCCAGTCTGAGACGTGCGGGTATGAATTATTGACTAAGGTTTTACACTCCCGAGGATGAGAGGAAGAATGTTTTCCATCACAGATTTGCATAATTCACTTGTATAAACCTGGGCAGAATATAGAGTGCGATTTCACATCAGGAAGGCCGCCTTTGCATTGCAGATACCAGAGATTATATACTTTTTTTTTTTCCCCATAGCCACCCCAATATGCAAAGGAGGACGGTGG
The DNA here is from genome assembly GCA_008658365.1 of Alca torda. NCBI lineage: Eukaryota > Metazoa > Chordata > Aves > Charadriiformes > Alcidae > Alca > Alca torda. The sequence continues at coordinate 7,167,824 of CM018093.1, read as the reverse complement.
GGAGGCTCCGCATCGCACACACCACACGACCGGGCTGCAGCACCCAGCGTGGGCACATCCCGGGGCTGCCCGAGCAGCGGCTGCAGCACAGTTTGGGATGGCCCTCGGGATGGCACATCGAGTCCCTCTCGCCGCGGGAGAGCGTCTGCAGCGCTGGCACAAAGCTGCCACCTCCCGTCCTGGCGCTTGGACGGCACCGCCATGGGGAACCAGGCTCAGCCTCCTCCTGCCTGTCCCCGTGCGCTGCAGCAGCCGCTGCCGAGGCGCTTCCCCTCGCAGCGAGGCATCGCCCAGGCTCCTTCCCCAGCAGCCCGGCCGCTCCGAGAGCCGCGCAGTGCCACGGCGTGCACCGCGCGGGAGGAAGGGGCTGGGGGGGACGAGGGCAGCCTGGGTAAGCAGAAAAAAATGTAATGCATAAACAAACAGCGCTGCCGAGTCCCGCAGTAATATATGATAATGGCAATCCGCAAAGGCAACACACACTGTTATAATGGGACACAAGAGGCTCTAATGAGCTACGACTTCTCGGCTTTCTGTGGCAATGTAATTCAATTAACAGCGAAGGAAACCTTTCCTCCCGAGCTACCGGTATTTGCAGGGTGCAGGGCAGGTGCCCACACGGCTGGGACAGAGCGGTGCCCAGCCTGGCACCCACTGACAGTCCCGTGGCAATCCTGCCCCGAGGGGACCGCAGACGCTCACGAGCCGGCACGGAGCCGGCAAAGAGCAGGGATATCGGGGCAGCGCTCGGACCAGCGGGGCATCGCTGCCGGACCTGTGGTCCAGGGCACGGGAAAGCAAGAGCTACAAGCAGGACTTCTCCATCCCGTCCCCAGCCATGTGGCCATCTTCTCCCGGCCCCGACGCCCCTGCCTGCCTGCAGCCCAACGCACAGGGACGGCTGGGGGCTCTTGCACCTACCCCCGGCCCAGGGCCGACCACCGCTCTGGCTCCAAGTGTGCAGAGCATGGCACAAAGGCGCGCACAGCCGGGCCAGGTCTCGGCACTATGGTGGGACCTCGCCGGGCTCCTGCAGGCTGTCCCCAGCTCCTACCAGGAGAAGGCCACCCTGCTGCTTGGCAGACAGGGGCTGCTTCCCCACATTCAGCCTTCATTCAGCCCAGGCTCCGAGGCGCAGAAGGGTGTCCATGGCCGCAGGGGCCAAAGGGGCAGGACGGCCACGCAGCCATCGTCCCCCTTCCCAGCGAGCGGCAGCCCCGCGAGAGGAGCTCTGTTTCAGGCTCTGCTTCGCTGAAATGCACTTATTGATGTTTGATTAAAAGCAGCTCCTTGGATGTAAACATATCAACTCCTCTCAATTGCCGGGGTCCCAGGAGAGCGGCAGGCAGCCCAGAGTGGGGGAAGCAGCAAAACAAACCCAAAGAAAATCCCGACCAGCTGTGCAGACAGCACGGACCGGGGCGCAGAGGCAGCACCTCTTCCATGCCAGTACCCAACACCTGCCCTGGGGAAAGCTCTGCTGCTTGTGAAGGGACAGCATCGCCCACGACTGGCGGTGGGACCCTCTGAGAGCTGCTGAGGATGCTCCCGGCTGGGCTAAACTGCCTTCCTTGGGTGCAGGGCCACCCGTAACGCTGGTTCCTGCCCATCAGAGCATCGACAAGAGGCCCTGCTCAGCGCTGCTCCGCTGCTCCTTCCCTGGAGGAGAGCTTGCCTCCAACGCTCTCCACACCCACGCGTCCTCCCAGCCCGCTCCGCTGCCCCTGCCAGCGTGGCCGCCGCGCTCCCCCTGCGCCCATGGCCCTTGTTAACACAGCCCCGACAGGAGGCTGGTCCCACTTGCTGGGCAGAGATAAGGCTGGCTACAAAAGGGAGATGTCAGCAGCTCCGCCGTCCCGCGCCGGGCCGGGGCACGAGCTGCTTCACAGCCCACTGGTGACAACTGAATGAGAACGGTGACAAGGGTGACAAGGGCTGCGCCTGCCTCCCGCGCCCCCCTCTTTCTTGTTTGGAGCTGGCTCTGTGATGTTAATTTGATTGCACCCATTCCAGCTTCCTTTCTACACTGATTAGCTGAGTTTCACCTGAAGCATGAGATTAATTCAAATTGCATGGAAGCAATCAGTTATGCTCTTGCCGTACGGCAGTGAACTCCCAAACACGTCCGTCCCCGTGCCCGTGCTGTGCAGGTGGCTGCCCCTCTCCCAGCCCCCGGCCAGGCCCACGGTGCCGGGGGGCTCCGAGCAGACAAGCCCCCTCTCTGGCGAGCGCTGCCCACCACGCCGGCAGCCCCGGCACAGCCCGCAGGGACCCCCCCGAAGGACACGACCCTCTCCATCCCTCACGCTCTGCTCTCCACACCCGGGGGGGCGTGCAGCCATGTGCTAAATGGCATTTATCACACGCCGGTGGTCTCCTCACCTGCGCTCAGCCCAGCGAGCCATCCCCCCGGGCACATGCTCCCGGCACGCAGCATTCACCACCTTTCGCTCAGCAATAACCTGACCGGACACTAACGAGTTCCTCTCCGAAACCTGGCTGTCTCGGTTTCCCCCCGGAGCCCATCACCGCGGCATCGGAGAAGGGGACGTGCGGATGAGGGCTGGCTGCCACGGCGGCTCCTCTCTCCCCTGCTGACCGCCAGCACACTCTGTTTGGGCGCTGATTAACTTTCGTTTAACTCCGTCTGCAGTGGCCTGACTTTCAAGGAAAGCCGGCGCTGATCTCCCTTTAATTGGCCTGACATTTCACTAAACAAACAAAAACCCAAAAATGAAACAAAACAAAGAGCCCCATATAATGCTTAATTGGCTGTGGCGCTTCGTCTACCTATTCATCCAAACCTTTTCAAAGGCTGCGAGGTCTCCGGGAAATGTAAAAGCACATGCATAATAAGGTTATGTGCTATTCAAGTCAGCAAGCAACCTGTCCTGGGATGCAATTACAGCAGATAGCAGGGACAAGGCAACAGTTCGGGCTCCGACACTTCTGCACGCTCGCTCGGGATTAATCGCCTCGACTTTGTACCTGCGCCTTATTGAAGTGCATCGTTTGAAGTCGCTCGTTTCGATTCATCAGTCGGCGGGATAAATTAAACCGCTGACAGGGAGGGGAGCAGAAACCCAGGGACGCAGAGGCCGGGCGGGGAGGGGAGAAGCCCCGAGAGAAACGCCTGCCGGTGCCGGCACATCAAGCGCTCGGCTGGGGAGGGGGGCAGCGAGGGGCTGCCCGAGCCAGAGCCGCTCTCTCCGTGCCTCGTCCCGGGCGATTCCCCACATGCAAGACCCTCGCCCGCACACAGGGGTGACCGGGGAGGGCTGCGCATCCCCTCTGCCCGGCGGCGCCCTGCCCAGGGGACAACCAGGGTGGTCGGTGGTGGCTGCCACGCTTCATGCCCCCATGGCGCCGGCAGGGCAGAGTTTAGCCCTGCTCAGCCCTGCAGACACACGGGAGCTGCCGCAGGAGTGAACCCGGCCGGGCTGCTCCCCCCTCCACCACCTCCTTTTTGAGGTTTGAGCGCTCACGGCAGCAACAATCAAAATAAATACAGAGGAGCTGGAGATTACGTGTTCTGCTGACAGCAACGGGAGAGGAATCCAATAATAAGCGCAGGTCAAACACGGTGTCTAACAACACTTCCCAGCCCATCCCTGGCAAATTAGCCCAGCTATTTCCTTTCCTCCTGTACGACATAGATTTATTGCTCGGTTTGGCTAAGGACAAAGCGCGTTTAATCGCAAAAGGGAAGCGGTTCCCTGGAGGAGGGGAATCAATGCCCTCCCCGTGCCCTGCCCATGGATGGGGGGATGTGCGGTGCCGAGGGCAGAGCCAGGCTGGTGCGGTGGGGACCCTCGGCACAGAGCAGGGGACCATGCCGGGCCAGGCTCTGCTGACAGGTGCCCACCCCTCGCCACGGCCCCGGCTACTCACTCTTCACGGTGAGAAACATGGACTTGCTGATGTCCGTGCCCACCCCGTTGCTGGCCTGGCAGAGGTAGTAGCCGATGTCCTCCTCCAGCACGTGGCGGATGAGCAGGGAGCTGTTGGGCAGGATCTGGATGCGGCCCGTGAGGGGTATGGGGTGGTACTGCTGGGGGTTGCCGCTTCCTAGGAGGGGACACGGAGCTCAGCCAAGGCTTCTGAGGCTCAGCGCTGGGGTGGCTGTGCCGAAAGGGGACTCTCTCCTGCCCCAAGCCCTGCCGTCTCTCATCCTTACCTTTGGCGTGTTTCCACATGACTTTTGGAGGTGGGTACCCATCAACGGAGCAGTTCAGCACCCCGGCTTTACCGTAAATGCCATCTTGGTTGTTGGGTTGGACCACAAAACGAGGAGGCACTGAGGAATTTGAGAGAAAAGATGGACACTGGAGTAAAAACTGGACACTGGAGCATCAGCTCCTTGCACCTCCTCCCTGCCTGCCGGCACGTGGCTGCTCTGCTCAGCCCCGCTCCTCACCCTCCCCACCTGCTGCGGCGCCGTTCCTTCGACCAGAGGACAACGGTATCTCCCTCCAGCCTCGTAACTTGTCTCTGCTCCCTGCCGTGCTTCCCTCCGTCACCACCCACCCTCCCGAGCCCAGCGCGGTGCCAGCGTGGGGGAGCGGGCCGGGCCGCGTGCATGGCACTCACCCCGCACGATGAGCTGCCGCTCCCGGCTGACCGTGGCAGCGTCGTTGCTGGCGATGCAGGTGTAGTTGCCGTTGTGCTTGAGGGAGACGCTGGAGATCTGCAGGGAGCTCATGAACTCCTTGCTCTCGATGGTGACCCCGGAGCCGGAGAGGATGACGTGCCCGTCCTTCCTCCAGGTGATGTGGATGGGCATGTCCCCGGAGGAGACCACGCAGGGGATGTAGAGGAGCTGCCCGATGGAGGCTGGCGGGAACTCAAAGGGCTGGATCAGTGGAGGGACTGCGGAGGGGAGAGGCAGAGCTCGCTGGAGAGCCCGTCCGGGGACAGCCTTCCTCCAGGAGGGACGGGCCACAGGGGGACTCAGGGGAGATGCTGTCCCAGGAGGAGAAGCAGCCCCGATTAGCTACCCAGGAACTCAGTCAGGCTTTGTTTCCACCAGGAACACAGCCGGGGAGAGGGGAAGGTGCTGCCGAGCGGAGGAGAGATGGAAGATATCTCCCATCTGGCAGGGCCACCGCGCTAAGAGTGGGACACAGAAATGCCGACCTCCTGAGCAGAGCGGGCCTTGCTCTGGGGAAAGCCCTGGCTGACCCCCTCTTCGCACCAGCCGAAATTCCACCTCAGCATTTATCTGCTCACAGAAAAGCAATTATTAGATGGATGCTTTTCTTAAAGGCACCGGATTCAGAACCAGCCATTATCTTTCTGATAACTTAATTAGGCAACCGCAGCATCTCTGGCAATGTGGGAGGGGGAAGAAAGCGGAGAGAGGGAGACAATTAGCTTAACAAGGCTCAGCACCTGGTAGATGAGATCCTCTTTCCGCAGTCTCCATAATTAAATTAGCAGGCTGCCAATTGTCCCCTCGGCAGAAATAAGCTGCCCTCTCGTACGGGCGCGGGAGCGGCTCCCCGCAGCACCACGCGGGTCCCCGGGATCCCATCTCCCCCCATCTCCGTCGCCAAGGTCTCTGTGCCAGGTCCTTGCCCCTCTGCCGGGCAGCTCCGGGGGCAAGCGGGGGGCTGCTCGCCGCCCCCCCGGGCTGCCAGCAGGCAGAGGGGCACAGGCACACCTGGCCTGCCCCTTCGCCGGCTACACCGTTGTGGCTCGAGCTGCCGGAGCTATGCGCTGTCTGTTTTCCATAATTAATGAATAATTAATTGGGAATGCACTGCAGTCTATTGCAGAGCGGGGACAGGCTTGTGGATCCGTCCGTGCCTCTCCAAACACACCCCACCGGCCGCTCCGAAGCTGCCAGGAGAAGGACCGGCTCCCCGGCAGAAGAGCTCTCCCCGCTCCAGCTCCCCACGACCGCAGCCACCTCTCCTGCCCAGCTCACGGCCTGCTGCGACCCTCCTTTCTCCGGGGCTTCCAGGCTGGCAGCGCCTTTGCGCTCCCCGGATCGCCACTGTCACCCCAGCGGAGCTGTGCCAGAGCCCCGGGACGGCATGAAACCCACACCTGATTAATTAAAACGCTCAAAGGCATCTGTGGGAATAACGAGCTGCCAGGGCACCTCGGATCGTGCTGCCGGGGGAGTGCGGAGAGGATGCCCCAGCAGCATCGCCGGGCGGCCGCAGCAGCCCCAAGGAGCAGGGCGGTTTGAAGCTGGGACCTGGGGGACCTGAGGTCCCCAGGATAAGCAGCAGCAGCTAAACCCAGGCGGGAGCTTCCCTCAATGCGAGATGGGGAGCGTGGCGGGGGCGATGCCTCGCCGGCAGGGCCGGGGGCTGCCCGCACATCCCCGCTCCCGGGGGAGCGGCGCCGGAGGGGAGCTGTAAAGCTTTTACTGCTGCACGCTCGGAAAGACCTGTATAACTCACTCGTGGCACTTAACGTGGTCGCCAGGCACTTGTGGCAGTAAAAGCTTTACGGTGCTCCACGCCATCCCGTGCTCCTCTCTCTTATATTTATGCACTCTGCTCCACGGACTAGCTCCCACTCTCTTCTAGGGCCTTTGCAATTCTTTTACCCGGCCCTTTTATCTGATGGCTGGAGCAAATAAGGAAGCCAGCAAGCGGGGCCGGGTGTAAATCTCCGGCAGCCACACTGCCGGCGGAATGAAGATGTCTGGCCACAGCAGAGGCCCTGCCGCCGGCCCGCATGGCGCTTCCACACGCTCGCCTTCCCCGGCCTGTCACCAGCCACTAATCACAGCAGTAAATCCCGACTCGGAAGGGTTCGCTAGTGGTTGCTTCCCAGAATATACGGATCCTTGGCTGAACCTCAGCATCCTGCATCCTCCGACGGCAGCTCCCAGTGACTGACAAAAAGTGAATGCCATTATTTAACTGGACTCGCATACATTCCTACGGACGCTCTCTCCGCACCAGCCCTGCCTGTTCCATTCATCCCAGGAGAAGACCTGCGTTTACTTAACTCTGGCCTCTATCTAAGCCCCGGGGCTCCCACGTAGATGGGGATTTTGGATAAGGCGAGGAAAGCGGGGCTGGCCATGCCCTGCGCTGCAGAGCCCAGGGGAGAGAAGTCCTCCCCACACCGCCCTTCGACAGGTTATCCGCAGCCTGCTCTTCCCTTTGCAAAGCCTTGGAGAAGAGCATTAGCTAATCAAACGGTGGCATCTATAATCAGCTCGGTGCGCTCTCTTGCTAACCTGATTGCTAATAAGAAAGTGGTGGATGGGAGAGGAGGGAGGGGGATCAGAGTAAAATCCAGTCCATAAATACCCTGCTGGGTGAGGCAGAGAGAGGCAATTGGCCGTCTGCGTCCCCAGCGCGGCTGTGTGTGTCTAAATGATTTACTGCAAACACCGCGCTGGCGATGGGCAGCGCCGACCCGACAACTCTGAGGAGGGGAGATACGGGAGCACCGCACAGGCACGGCGCAATCTCAGCAAGTCACTGGGAGGGAATGCATCCGGCTCAATTCATTAGGACTGATAGCTCCCTCAATGGGGCTGAATAATTGATGGCCTGGAGAAGCTTTTAAGATGTTCCGTGCGCTCAGAAGATTGAGAGTATTATTTTTTTAAAAGCTAACACACACAGAAAAACATCGGTGAAGGTGATCCGAGCAAAGGTTAGATGTTTTAATACGCTATGTTTACACCGTAAATCCTTGCTCCACCGCTTGTAAGGGGAAATGGATACGGCATGGCTCGGGGCAGCTGCCGGCGCGCAGGCAGGACCAGGTAGCCACTCCGGCAGGAGCCGAGCCAGCTCCCGAGGGCTGCTGTGGTGGGAGCCGAGCTCCCATCGGTGCAGCGTTTGGGGAACACGGCCAGTGCCCGGCTGTGAGTCCCCTGCGCCATGCTTCCCTGCCTCCGTCCCGCACAGAGATGTCCCCAGCACGACCCGGGCGGCCTCTCCGTCTGATCCAGGGCAAGCCTCTCCACCCGCTTACCTTTCACCGTGACGTGGACGCTCTGGCTGATGGAGAGCTGGGGCTGGATCAGCACGCTGCACAGATACTCTCCTTCATCCATGCCTTTCTGGACGTCCATCAGCTTAAGAGTCCCGTTCTCAAAGACCACTTGGCGGTGGTTATCGGGCAGAAGCAAAGAGTCCTTGTACCACTTGATGGAGTAATACGGGTACCCGATCACCCTGCAGTTGATGAAAGTGTCCCTACCCGCTACGGCTGTTATGTTCTTCATCGCTCGGATGCTCGGGGGACCTACATAGCGGGAGGAAGGAAGAGGCAGGCTAGGTTAATTCCGAAGGGCAGCTTGGTTGCATGCAGATCTGCTGCTAGTTCAGAGCGAGCTTCACAGGCAGGGGAGGTAACCAGAGCAGCTGGGACCCAGCCTGGTTCCGGGTGAGGAGCAAAGGAGGAGAGGGCTCCTCTCTGAGCGCGGGTGGAGAAAGCCACTCATGGGCTGCAACCTCCAGCTAGAACCACTCGCACGCACCTACAAGAGCACAGCTATCAGCCAGGGCAAATCCCACCCCCGTTTTGCAGGGGCGGTTTCAGCACTGGGGGAACTGAGGCCGCAGACGCTGCTGCTGCTCCTCGGAGGAGGCGGGACGGGGTCTGGGAGCGCAGTGAGACTCCGTGGTAGAGCCGTGGCCGCCCGGCGCAGCCCCACCGCGGCTCCTCCAGCAGCGCCTGTGGCCACAGGGGCTGCAGGAGAGACGGGGAGCGTCCCCCACAGCCACTCTCTCAGCAGGAAGCCGAACTGTGCCGAATATCCTCAACGAGAGATGCTACAAGGACCTGACTTCCATTGGCAAATGTATTTCACCCCTGCTAAAGCACACCTTTTCGAGCCTCCCGCTGGCAACCCAATATGGCCGAAAAGCCCGAGAGTCACCAGTTCGTGCTGGCTTACGGACTGGGAGAACGGCGCAGGTGAGTATTTCAACAAGAGATTTCATGCATCAGTAATTACATTGTTCTCCCAGGCACTGCATAAAACAGCAAACTAATCTAAAGATTAATTCTATCTTGACTCCTCGTCCTAAGGACGTAGCAGGATAACAGCCTAACAGACACTCAGGATAAGCTGATGGATGGTCTTTCTCGTGCTGGGACACGTTTAGAAAAGGAGCAGGAAAAAAGAAATTAGCATCTCGCTGTGTAACCGTCTCTTGGGCCTGTCTGAGGGACTCCTCCATTCCAGGGGAAAAAAAGCCTGAATCTTATCTAGTGACAGCCCGTCGAGAGCTGAGAGAGGGGGAAAAGGGAGACAAGGGAACGTCCTCATTGAAAACGCTGCTCTGGCTTCTCATGGCTGAGGGATGAACTTGCTCCAAATTCAGTAGTAAACGGCAGCAAAATTCAGACTCTCCTGGGATCCCAGCCAAAAAGCCACTAGATCCATTTCCAACCTGAGATGCAGACAAACACAGCCCTTCAACCCTCTTTCTCAGCAGATAAATAAATGCTACCTTGTCTCTGCCTCGCTCCCACCTGTAAGCCTGGAAGCTTTAATTGGTGATTATTAATGGGCAGGGTCTTATACCGTACCCTGTGCCTGAGAGCGCTCCCTGGAACGCACCGAGCAACACGCTCCAGCCGTAATAACACGGTGATTAAGGCGGCCATGGCTTTTAGCAGACAAAGAAAACACAGACATGACAAATCAAAGCTCATTTTCCACGATTTCACGTGCTGCCTCATCATCGTTTGTCATGTAGATCCCTGCGCCGGCGGGCACGTTCGCTGCCGGGGAGCTGGGACCAGGGGGTGCTTGGGGGGCACAGGAGACCCGGAATGCTCCGGTGCCCGCCACCACCTTCCCTGTGTGCGGGGTCCCTCGGGGAGGTGTTTGCTGACCCCGAGGTGGGGGCTCGGTGGGGCGAGAGCCACCCTGACAGGGAGAGACCCCTGCAAAGCCGAGCGCCAGCTCTCCGAGGCTGCAGGATTTCTTCGCGCTTCCTTCATCTCCCCGCTTTGAACGGCGGGGAGGCTCAGCCCTGCGGGTGGGAGCGAGCGGGGAGCCCTGGGAATGGGGTCGGGGCAGCCAGGGAGACCCGCACGGCTGGGGAGAGGAGGGGGAGGCGAGGAGGAGCACTCGGCCGGGGAACAGAACACAACCAAAAGCCCAGTAAAAGTCCTATTCTGATATTTAAAAGTAGACAGGCACCTCTTACGTTTATTCGCGCTTGGTATTCGGCGCTGCCCACCGAGTTCCGCGCGGTGCACCGGTACACGCCGCCGTCCTTGATCTGCGGGCTCGTCACGTTCATGTGGCTGATGGTGGTGCCGTCCGACATGGTGTACTGGTTGGTGCGGTGCCCGTTGTCCCGCGGGATGGGCTCGTCGTCCAGCGCCCAGGTGACGGTCGGCGGGGGGGCCCCCTTGGCGGCACACATCAGGGAGAACTGCTCCCCGGGGTTGACCACCTTCTCGCTGAAGGAGGAGACGATGCGGGGGGTCCCATCTGGGGGGCACCCAGGGGGAGGGGGGTCAGGGAGCGGCAGCCACAGGCAGCGGCAGTCACCCACCCGCTGGTGGGACGGCTGTGAGCCCCCGCCTGGGGTGGGAGCCCCCGTCGGCAACATGCACCCAGCCATTCCTGCATCCCTGCAGCGAGGGGATGCTGAGAGGGGGCGAGGGGGCTTGTGGGTCGACACAGGTGCTGGCTCAAGGGGACGCCAGGCTCGGGGTGCCCATCCCTTGCCCAAACATCCAGCAACCTGCATGTACACCGGCTCACGAGGAGTGGGGAGGGGACACCTGGCGAGAGGCAGCGTCTCAGTCCAGAGGCTGGGGACGGGCAAGTCACCCTTTATTTTGGTCCTTCCCCCTGTCCCGGCCATGCTGCGTCCCTGAGCTGCTTGGGGATGGCACGCAGAGCCCAGGCAGCAGGGTGGGAGCAGCGTGGCCCCAGGAACCCCCACCCCACTGGGTCTCACTGCCTTCCAGCCATGCACAAAGCACCCAGGCATGCCCCGGGGATGCAGCAGCTCGGTGAGGGGCAGAGAAAAGCCCCCGCCCCAAGGAAGCCGGCTCACCCTCCAGCGTGATGATGGAGAAGTCCTGTGCCGTCTGGGACTTGCGGGTGGCAAAGCACTGGTAGGCCCCGGAGTGGCTCTTCTGCGCGGCCGTGATGAGGAGGGTCTCGTTGCTGATGCCCCGGATGGAGATGTAGTCATCCACCACCACCAGGTCCGTGTTGCGGTACCAGCGGATGATGTACTCGGGGGACCCGCTGAGGGCACAAGAGAGGATGACGGTGCTGCCGATGCCCGTCTTGAGCTTCTTTGGTGTGAGGGTCACACGCAGAGGGTCTGTGCGAGAAAGGGCGAGAGCGGGCGAGGCGTTGGCGGCGCCGTCTCAGCATTGCCGTCCTCTCTCTGCCTTTCCTGCTCTGCAGTCATCAGTGCGACTACGCATAAAATGTCACCGCACAATACGGCGGTGGCCCCCCCACCATCCTCCCTGCTGACATCCCCTGTTTTTGACATCGGCCCTGAGCCTCCAAGCAGGGGTGCCGGCACTGTCGGGGGGGCAGCAGGACGGCTGGGAGAAGCCATCGCAGCGGGTGATGTGGCCGGTGTGCTGAGGGACAGGACGTGGGACATGGAGGGCAGCTCCCAGCAGGCTGCCAGTGCCCGGTCAGTGCTGTGCTCCCCACGGTGCTGCTCCAGGTAAGGTAGCCATGGCACGTACCAGCCCTGGCACCACAGGGATCCCGGTGACAGGAGGAACCCCCAGGAACAAAGCACATGACAGATACATGGCCTGCCCGGATAGTATTTACTGTTTGGTTGGAGCTTATTTTATGAAAATCAACCAAAGCACAGTGGCACCAAACACAAAACCAACATCGCCATCCGGCAATTTACATCCCCCGGCATCACTCTGAGTTTTCCCGAGGCCCCTCTCCCTGCCCGACTGAAGCGGTAAATCAGGGGACGTCTGCGGATGTGCCGCTGCAGCACGATAAACCTTCCGCAAGCGTTTGGAGCGCCACATCGGACACGCTGCGACACAAGACAGCGGCTTCCAGCATGCCACATGCCACGCTGAAATACAAGGTTTGTAATTTATATGGCTGTATAAAACGTTTAAGGCTTTATCTTTAAGAAGGCGGCAGGACTGAAGCATCCCCGCCGGCTCTCACCTATGACCGTGAGGGTCCCCGTGACCTCTGCGGACCCGAAGGTGTTGGTCACCTCGCAGATGTAGGTCCCGCTGTCCTCCACGCGCAGGTCGCTGATGGTCAGGCCCGTGATGCGCTTGCTCCAGCGGCTGTCGGCGGGGAGCGGGCGCCCGTCCTTGATCCACCGGACGGCCGGGTTGGGGTATCCCGAGGCGATGCAGGGCAGCTCCACCAGCCGGCCAGCCTTCACCTCCCTGGACTGGAAGCTGTCTAGCATCGTGGGGATGGACTCCGCCGGGTCTGGGTTCGGAAAGGAAATGGACTCACACGGGTGAAGAGGAGGGGGCAACGCTTCTACCCACCCAGGACCACCGTGTCCCCTCAACATCAGTCGGGAGAGAGCGGCTCCACGTGAACTCGTGGCTCTGCTGGGCAGGAGCACGGGGCGCCAGCCCCATCCTCCACGGGCATGGGGCCAGGGCAGCAGGCTCGTGGGGAGGTGGGAGGGAAAAAGGCATCTCACTAGCTGGTGGGATGAATAAACTCAGCACCGGAGGAATTACTCAAGGTGACACCTAATTGGTGCAAAATACACAAATTCTGTGGCACATTTCAAAATTTACAAGCAAAGGGGCCCATCAGGCAGCTAGGAAAGGAGAAAATTAATCACCAAGTCTCAGGCGTGAAATTAAATTCCAGGGGAAAGAAACCTCTTTCATTACTCCCAAGCAGAAGTAAAACGCCGTGACGTGTAAATAATGACAGTGACCAGGAGGGGACCGGGCCAGATCAAATGCCCACGGAGAGGGGATGATACACGCCATGGCTGCCCATGCTCCTCGGGGGCCGTGCAGCGGGATGGCCACGGGTGGGACAAAGGACCCGCAGGTCTCTAAGAGGCTGGGGCGAGGTCAGGCAAGCCCCAGCCCGGCCGTCCCGAACCCCTTCCCCACCCTCTGTGGGGTTAATTTGAAGAGCCAGCGTGGGAGCCCCATCCCGCGCACCCGAGGACAGAAAAAGCATATGGCAGAAAGCGGGCACGGCGACGTGGCTGGGAGTCGGACGAACTCCCTCCTGAGCGGAGTAATTTGGGCAGTCAGCGGAGCCGGCAGCGCCCCGAGACACCCGGCACTACGGACTGCGCTGCCTCTGCTGCAGTATCGCTTGCATGTTCGTCACATCGCGTCAGGCTGCTCACATCGCAGGCTGTCGCATCGCATCGCCTCGCGCCCCATCGCCTCTCGCTCGGGGTGCTGTACCGCGCTGCCGCCCGCCGTGGCCAGCACCGGGGGGGGCTGCGGGCTCGGGGGCACACACCAGGCAGCACGAACCCCCTGCGCAGCCCCAACGGGACCTCCCACCCCCCCATCGGGATGTCCTCTCGCTGCGTGGAATGGAGGTAGGGAGCGATGCCATTGCTCCCTCCCGCACCACCAAGGGCAGGCAGGGCAGCGGGCATGCAGGCAGGGCTGGATACAGGAGCCCCCCGGGTCCTGCAGGACAGGGGTCCCCCCCCAACATCACCAGCGGTCGTGTACTCACCTGAGACTGAGAGCCTGGCTCCGTTGCTCTGCCGCGTCTCCCCGCTGTACTTGTGCTTGGTGATACACCTGTAGGTGGACAAGGCATCTTCCTTCTGCACGTCCGATATGTACAAACCTCCATAAGAAGTAATAAAAAACCTATTTTCTGGAGACACAAAGGGAGAAGAAGGGTGAGAGAGCCAGCCCCGACCCAGCACGTTGTCTCCCAGGCTCTGAGCACCTGGGTCAGGCAAAGCCCCTGCACTCAAGGCAGGGAACTGGAGCCTTGGGCACCCCGACAGGGCTGGGGTGCAGCCTCTGGCTTCACCTTCAGGGGATGAAGTTTCAGGCAGACCAGTGAAGTCCAGCCAAAACGGGCAAGCAGCAGCACTTGCCTTAGCAGCAGCACTTGCCTTAGCAGCCTCCTGTGTGCAAGAGCAGCCCACCTCCCTCGGTGGCAGCACTCACCCTGCAGCAAACACACCTGCCCAGGCACAAAGATGGGCTCGGGGTGTCCCTGCACTCATCTGCGCTCCTGGGGGTCAGATCTGGGGATTCAGCCAAAGCAGCTTCCCGCAGCCCTCTCTCCTCCCTGCCCCAGGGTACGGGCTCTGGGCTGGCCACGGAGTGGCAGTGACACGGTGGCCGCCGTGGACGAGGAGAGCACATGGCATGACGCTCTGCCGGCACGATGCTCCGCCGGCACGATGCTCCACCACATCGCCACGCGCTGCATAGCAACGCGGCAATTAAAAAAGTGAATCCGTCCCGCTGAGTTAATAATTAGCTTAACTTACTGAGAAGCATGCGAAAACAAATAAGGGCTGGAACTGCCATTTGAGCGCTGGGGGAGGATGGCAGGCGGGCAGGCAGGGCAGCACAGCCCCGGCAGCGCTGCCGGAGCAGCCCCCTCCAGCCAGCAGGTTTCGGAGCCTGGCGCACACCAGAGCATGCCGGGAAAGAAGTTTTCAACTCGCTCATGAAGCTTTCCTCTATAATTCATCATGAATATTAAGAGTAATTAACTTAGAAAGACCTACGCTGCGGCACAATTTAGTGGCTACGTAGAGAGCGGGGTAAGCGGTGGCACCGGAGAGAAGATCCCCTGCCCAATGGCAGCGCCGACAGTGACAGCAAGCCTCTGAGCCCAGGTTCTGGGGGTCCCTTGGGGTTCATTCCAGCAGCAGCCACCACCGAGCCTCAGCTGGGACGGGGTGGTCCATCTGCTCGGCTGCACCGTGTTTGCCAGCCAAACCACCCCCTGCCAAACACGGCAAGCGCAGAGAAGCAGGAGGTAATTAATAGAGCTGAATGGTTGGAGTTGAAACCTTTAAACCTAGTCTTTAAACCAGCAACGGCTGCAAATGGCCCCTTCAAGTCCTGCACCACGCTTGGCAAACCAGGACCAAGTCGCTGCGGAGAATCGACTGTTTTTTCTTCCAGCACCTTTTGCAAACACCTGGATACTCTCAGTTTAGGTGGAGGAAAGCGCCACGGTTGAGCCCGTAAGAGCAGCAGAAACAGGGGGAGAATTTGGGAACTAAAGGCAGAACAGAGCGGCCTGGCTCTGCCCAGCCGGGGCAGGAGCACAGAACTCTCTCCCTGCAAGCACTTGGGGCCACAGGCTGGCAGAAACCAGGGCTCTTCACCCAGGGAACCGGAGCGCATCCCCGGCAGGAGCCAAGGCGATGCCAGCCCGGAGCTCTGCTGGCACTCCCCGCTTCCAGCTGCGGCTTAGCTACATGCGCGCATTTGACTCTAATTGTTTGATATGAGAGTATTAGGGACTCTAAACGGCAAAGAAATAGCAACCTTAATAAAATGCGAACCTGGCTGCGGTTAACAGGAGGCACAGGCAGCCGCCGGGCTGGCAGCCCCGGGCAGATTCTCCCTGGAAGCAGAGGGAGCACGAGCGCTGCGGGCTACCACGGGCACCGGGGTGGCCGTCCCCGCATCCCCCGTGAGCTTCCACCCCGCCACAGCATCCCGGGACCCGCGTCCCCGTCCCTGCTCAGAGGGGTCAGGGGCTCCCCAGCCAAACCCTCCGGCGCGGTTGTGCCTCGGCGGTGCAGCGCGGCAGCCCCCGTGCAGCAGCACCAGTATGCAACTGGGAGCAGCCACTCCGCACCGCCGATCAGAGGCGTCGAGAGATTCCTACAAACCTCTGTAAAAGGGAAGGGGGGCAGAAGGGGGAAGGGAGCAGTCCCGCAAGCGCACTGAAACAACATGCAAATCAACCATTAATTTTTCATCTCCCATCACACCAGTAAGCGAACCACATTGGCTGCACTGGAATTTGAGATGGGGGGAGCCGGTTTCCATGGTAACGGGGGCTGTATTTCACAAAGTGCTGGCAGCCCCAACTGTCCCCCCCCTCCCCACACGCTGGCACACAGGCACATGTCCGTGCATGGCGAACCGCAGCCCCGTTTGCCGACCCACCGTGCTCCTCCTTTGGAAACAAAGCCTTGTGAGAGCCGGAGCGATGCGCAAGGAGCCAGCGGACCTCCCGGATGGCAGGAGGTGACAGGGACGGTGACAGGGACGGTGACACATGGGAGCATCGCTGACCGGGAGGGCAAACCCAGCCCTGCCTGGGGCTGCCCTCGACCCCTCCATCCCACTGGAGCCCCCCAGACGTCACAGCCCACACACCCAACATGAAGCCTCCGAGCCAGGGCAGCATCCCCAGCGACAGGAACAGGCAGAAAATCCGCAGGTTTTAGTATCCACCTCTCTGTCCCTCCATCCATCTGCCCCCTGGCAAGCAACAGCTTTAAAGATACCATTCCATTAAATATAATGTCTACAACCTGACAGCACAGCACCCGTATTCTTTTTTTTTTTTTTTCCAAAAAGGAGCAAATAACTCCATCGAGGAGCGTTACACTGGTCCAAGGGAGAGACGCAGGGCAGTAACTGATGTAAACGGCTCCAACAGAGACCTCACCAACGTGACTTATTGCCGAGTTTGCCAGCGAGATTAACGTCGAAGGTCGCCAAATAAAATCAGATCTTTCTGCCTGCCAGGAGGTGGAAAAGCTTTATGGGAAGCAGAGGATTAAGTACATCCGTGGCCAGGCTGGAGCGATGTGCCTCTAATAACTCTTCCAGCTAGACCTGAGCCTTTGGAAATGCTCCAAAGCCCCCGGCGTCCCTCTCGTCCACCCCTGCGAGAGAGGGGCAGGGCGGCCAGGAGCCCCACCAGCTTGTCCCTCGCCCAGGCAAAAGCAGGAGGGCGAGAGGGGGACTTTTCCTGCCCGGCAAATGTTAGGAGGGTCTCTCACTGCGTACGCACACACAGACGGGCGCGTATTCGCTGCCACCGAAATCCTCTGCCTGTGGTGGCCACGGAACTCCAGCATCAGTCCCAAGGGCCTTCCAATTTCCAGAGAAAAATTGCAGTCGATACAGGTTACCAGCTACCGCTCCATCCAATATAGATTTATAAAAACAATGGGGTCAGGGCTTCAGGAGGGAGCACATTTTATAGTTCATAAGACTAATGAGATAACTTTCCCTTGGTACTCCAGGGCCAATATTTCCTTACGCAGTCTATTTTAACTGCTAGAGAATCAATAGGTGCCAGTGTTTATGAATTAGCCATACTTCGAGCATATGCATCCCAAGGCATCCCGGACAAATCCAATAACTGTTTGGTGCTATTTCTGGCCACATTTAAAGTGACTGACGCCTCCCGGGGGGGGGAAAGCACAGAGGGGGAAGCCCCAAAGAACGAAGCCTGTGATTTTCCGCTGCTGCCGTAACAGCACTTTTTTGCTGCTGCTGCTGCTCCAGGATGCCTTTAGCCCGGCGTGGGGCTCGCCCGGGGACGAGGAGCGAGCTGGGGTGGGCCAGCAAACCCAGACAGCAGGAAAACACTTGCCCAACCCTGTGGCATGGCACCGCTCACCCCATCTCTCTGCCCGATGGATCACAGGCACCTCCCTCCCCAGGACATCCCGAGCGCCGGGACACAGTGCCCGGCTGGGATGGGGGACACGGGGCAGGGGAGGGGGCTGGCAAGCGGTGGCCACGCTCCAGAGCTGCCTTTCATCTCAGCAGGCTGAGCCCAGCCCGGTGCCACAGCTAATACCCAGAGCAGAGGGGGCCTGGACCGGGCACCAGATTAAAGATCCATCCACCCATCCCCGAGATGTTAAAAGAGGAACCATGACTGGAGCTCAATGCAAATTTAATAAGAGCTGCACGATATCTGACAGATTTATTTACATATTTGCCTGCAGTGGGGATCCCGGGGGAGGTGTAAGGCAGTCACCGTTCCCCCCCAGCCCTTTGGAAGGCAGCGCATCCCTCCTGCGTGGCCGAGCCACCACGCACCCGGCCAAACCTTCCCACCCCCGGCCTCCGCGGGCAGTGTAGGACAGCCCACGCCAGCCGAGCGCGTGGCTCGGGCTTTGCACCACGGGGACCCCCTCTCTCCTCCTGCTTCGCCTGAAGGGAGCACCGTGCCCCCCAAAAAAACCTCCTCCCCCAGAAGCCGTGGTAGCTGCGTCCGCAGCAGCCCAGGCTGTGCCGTGTCCCGGGGCTTTGCCGGGAGCATCCCCCGGCAGACCCCAAGATGCGGAAAGGAAGGCAGCCCCAACAGGAGCCCTTTCCCGGGAGCGGGCAGGCACGCCAGCCGCACGCCTGCTGCTGCCGGAGGCTGCCGAGCCGGAGAGGGGGAAACAGCAGAGGAGGGCTGGAAGTCGGGGAGTCGTGACGGGCTTTCCGCCTCCCCTCCTTAATCTCCTTTATAAGCACGGCTCCATCTCCTCCCGTTACAGGATTAACACCCATCTCTCATTCTCCTCTTGCAACAAGATTTTATTTCTAATTACGCTGTAATAAAACCAGGCGCGCTCCCAGGGCTTCTTCCAAATGACTTGTCGACACCAGGCGAGATTGGATCCCGCTCGGGCCCCTTGCCGGCGCCGCTGCCTGGCGTTCATTAGGCATGCATGAGGGAGAGGTTTTAAGAATGGAATTGCATTTAAATGGCTTTTCTGAGAGGGAGAGATGAAACAAAAAAGAGAGAGAGAGAGAGAAGCAAAAAGCAGGAAAGGTTTAAAAGGAGGATGTCACTGTCACCTCCCTGTCACAGCGCTGCCCAGCAGCCGCGGTGCCAGGTCCCCTCTCCTGGGCACCCCAGGGACCCAGGGCAGGGAGGAGCCCTCTGTCCCTTCGGATCAGCCGGGGATGGGGCTTTCCCTCCCCTGTCTCCCCCTGGCAGAGCCCATCCCACACACGGCTGAGCCGCAGCTCAGCAGCGGATTCTTTTCCGGTGAATTAGCTCCCGACACGTTAGAGAATTACCTGCAGAACCCCAGCCTGCCGGCGACGAGTCAACAAATACAAAAGGAAACACCGTGGGTTTTTTTCCTGAGTGTCAAGTTTGTCTCTGACCACCGGATTTACGGCCTGGAGAGAGCCGGTGGCGCGGGGTGTACAAACACCGTCCACGAACGGCTGGAGAAAGATGTTAACCGCAGCCTCCGGCCGGCAGCTACCAAATTCCAGCTCCTGCCTGGGATGCGGCTCTGCAGCTGGAAGGGACCAAGGTGCACGGCTCCCGGGCCCTCTCCTCCCACCCACGGCACAGACGGCACCCAAGAGGATGGCAACCAGGGGCACAAAGCGCCGAGCATCTCCCCCTGCCCTGCAGAGATGGGGTGCCCAGGGCACCGGGGTCTCCCCCACCTGCATCACCACAGGACACCAACGATGAGGTTTACCAGCTGAAACAGCCTCCAGAGCCAGGGATTTTCTTGGCAAAGCTTGGGAAAAGCACACCAAAAAACTGGGTAAAATCAGCTCTGTGTACTGTCAATCCTGCTCCCACAACCGGGGAGTGAGCGGCCAGCACGTGGCTCGTGGGAGCACCGGGGCCAGACCCAGCCTCTCCAGAGCTCCCGGCTCTCGCCAGCCACTCAGGTGCAGCCCCCACCACAAAAATTAATCACCGGCAGCATGACAAATAGTTTCCAATGAAGCAGAGGAAGTTAATCTGTTTGCGGACACCCCAATTGCAGGGAGTGAGAGTCGGAGAATAAATGACTGCCTTCACAGGGGGCCTGCCGGGTGGGAATCGCCTTGTTAAAGCTCCCCCCACGCAGTGCCCCGCTCTCCCTGGCCTGAAGCGCGCACCCTCTCCCGAAATCTTACAGGCCACGTAACAATTAGCATCTCTGGCACTTCACTCTCCGTGCAATGGCTTCACCGTCTGCATTTCTCTCCCTCTGGGCACCGAAGGTGTAAGAGAGGTTCCGATTTTGTGCATGGGAAGCTTTTTGGGCGGGAAGGCAAGAGGCTGCGTTTTAGAGCTGCGAACGCAATCCAGGGAGGTGCTTGAGGAAATCACAAACGCTAATGCCATCGCACCTGGGAAAAATGGAAGGTGTTGCTATTGCTGTGCTCTTTCATACAGGCTCCATCCTCCTTCCCCACTTGCCTTGCCCGCAGCCTGCAGTTCCCGCTACCTGGACGCCAATTCCCAGATACGGGCTCGCAACTCGGCAAACTTGGGAAAACAGATGTTAAGAAAGATCTCTCCCTGTCAGCTCCCTCGGAAGCAAGGTATCCAGCAGGGCCGGTAGGAGTTATTAAATCGAGAGGAATTATTTACCAAGGGGCCGGTCTCGCAACTCATTTTCACGGGAGTAAATCCCGACTTCGGCTGCCCATAGGACTGGATTCGCAGGCGCCTCAGCGGGAGCGGAGTTGGCCTCTCTGGGCTTTAATCCGCCCCCAGGTCACCGCAGCTGTTTGAGCTGTTTGCGGGCACACGCCTGCCCAAATAAGAGGCAGGCGCAGGCGGCGGGGGCCAGGGGTGTTTGGGGACACTTCGCTTTGTTTGTGTACGTCGCTGTGAAAGGGAGACTCTTTCACTGAAACAAAGCCAGGAGGAAATTCCCTTCGGGAAAGAGCAGCTCTGCAGAGCGGGGCCAGGGCCAGGGCTAGGGCTGGGGGTCGCCCGCAGAGCAACCCCCCCCGGCCCCCCCGCACTGGCACTGTCAAAGGAGGAGGAGGAATTAATCTCCCGAGGTGGTTCAGAGCCGTCTAATACCAGCAGAAAATTACAGAACAGGATGAAGAGCATTACAAAATGAATAGGAGGGGACTAGAGATTTCCATGGCTAATCCTGTTAACGAGACAATTTCTTATCAAACTCATTATGTGGCAGAAAGCGGAGGGGAGGGAGGGGCTGGGGAGGGGGGGACCGGGGAAGGTGGGGAGGAAAGACGACGCCAGGCGAAGGCATCCCGGGGCGAAGCCGGACCCGGCAGGAGAGAGCCGCGTCTCCCCGAGCCCAGCCCACGACGCTGCACCGCCGTATCGCGCGCATCGCCTTAGCGAGACTTGTATTTCAATTTCCAAGGAGAGCTAAATATTACTAGGGTGACATTTACCACAAAATAGTGCCGTCTGCTTCAGATGTATTACCAGTCCTCTCCCAGCGCTCAGCTGCAGCGGGTAGAGATTACGGCAGGCATAAAAAAAAAAAAAAATATATATATTTATATATAAAATCCATCGAGATAGCACTCGTTTCAAAAAATGATTTTTCTAGTGTAATTTTTTTTTTTTTTTAACCTCCTATTACGAGGAGCCTCATTTTCCAGCAGGAAGCAAAATGAAGGGCTTGAGTCCGCAGGTTGAACGCGCGTTCGCCTTCGCTCCGGCGGCGGCAGAGGCTTCGGCACGGGCCGGGGGCTTGGGGAGGCGGCGTGGCGAGGACTCTGCCCGGTGCTCCCTGCCCACCCCCGGGCTGACGCCTGTCCCCCCTGCCGCAGCAGAGCAGGCTGGCACGGCAAACCGCCGCTGCCGGTCACGCTCAGCCATTCCCGAAAAATCTCAGCACGTTCCCCGCCAGCCCCTCCACCTCCTGCCCCCCAGCCACTGCTGCACTATGTTACTTCGTGAGCAGCGGTTAATTTTTTTTTAATTTGCTATTTAAAAAAAACCACGGAACTAGTCAGATTTCATGCTAATGAGAAGAGAATCTGGATCGAGGACTGTGCAAAAATTTGCATCTCAAAGAGGAAAACAGGAAGTCACTGAGAAAGGAAAATCCACCACCGAGGTAGCATTGTGTATGGCCATAATTAGGCTAATGCTGCCTCTGTTCTGTCAGCTCATTTCCATCAGCCCCAGGGTGATGGGGGACAACAGACCCGCAGCACTGAGACGTGTAGCCCCGGCGGCAGGGATGAAGCACGGCACGGGGAGCGCTGGCCCCGCACGGGACCACGGAGGGTTTGCAAGGAAGGACGCGCATCTGGAGAGTCTTCTCCAATGGTACCACCAACGCGGTCTGCCCTGGGCACGCTGCCCGCCCGAAGGGAGAAAATATCGCAGCACCCTGGTGTTGTCTCAGTCATCACCTCCCTGCCACCGCGCTCTCCCCAAGAATGGCCCTACGAGGTGGCCCGGCCTGCCCGGACCAAGGTCATGGCAAACACACAGCTCTGCCCGGCCACAAACCCGGTGCCGGCCCCCACCGCCCGCCCTGGCACCGCCCGCCGAGCAGAAACCGGCAGCACGGAACAAGCGGTCGTTGCCCCCCATTTTGCGAGGGGCTGATTTGCAGTGCTCCGTCAATTTTCCCCTGATTTTTTAATTGGGTTTTGTTGCCGCTGTAGACATTACTGTACAAACAATTCCGAATAGCTCTAACCAAGATATTTGCTCATAAAAATCCATCATCAACGCCGAGAATGACAGAAATGGAAAATGCCTAATGAAAACAAAAGGGAAAACAACAGGTACTTCAGTCCTTTGCCATCCATCACCAACCTCGGGTTATTAAAAATATGGGAGGGAAAAAAAAAAATCCTCACATCTGCAATCAAATCTTGAGAAATCTTGAAAAGACAAATACCCGCATAGGAGGAAATTCTTTGCCCCCACTTCAGTCTGCAGGAGTTTCGCCATAATTATAATAAGAGTAAGGCTGCTGGATAACACGAGAATTATTTTCCCCACTTACATTGTCAAATGATCATCTTGCCCTGCAGTGAAATCTCAATAATTATAATGCTGAACCACAAAAGAACAAAGAAATAAAAAAAAAAAAAAAAAAAAAGTGGTGTTTTCTTCCAGGGAGTTGCGGGGGGGAGGGGGGAGGACTGATGGCAGGACTGAAAGTGCGTCCTTTCTCTAATTGTCTTTCTCAGGGCCGCGCATCTCTCACCCGCGCGGCGAGGAGAAACCCTCCACCGCCTTCCTCCGAGCCCCCGCCGAGCTCCAGAGCCCCCTGGATGGAGCAGGCACCTCCGTGCCCGCAGCCGTGGGGTTTCCCCTCCAAGAAATGGGTGGTTTGGGAGGAGAGGGAGGTACAGCATCGCCCGTCACCCCCCTGCGCAGCCCCCCAGCTCTGTGGGGACCTCCCCGGCCGGCCTTGGCCATGGGACGGAGGGATCACCGGCCGCAAAGCCGTCCCTGCCTTCGCACCCAGGCGAACACCCACTGCCCATCGGCGGGGGAAAGCGAGGGGAAACCAAAGGGAAAGGGGACAGAGAAGGGAAGGAGGGTTGTGGGGGGGGTAAAGGAGGCGAACAAGAAAAACAAGACGACAGAACGCTTGCTCCACAGCCCTCGGCTAAATTACAAACCGGTTTACTGAGGTGGAAAGCTGCAGTGAGCTGAGGAGGAATATGTGGAAACCATCTGCAGATTTAAAAATAATCTATTTTACGATCACCCTCAAACATATTCTTTTGCAGAAACCAAATAGGATTTGTTGTTGTTGTTTTGTGCAAACTGTGAGGGAAAAATTACTAGAAACATGCAGGGGGTTTTGCCTTCTTGAGTACTGAGAGGCTAAATATGCCCTTCCTTATGTTTAGAATAGTAACAGTCATCTTAAAATTAACTTGGTCTGCATCAGAGCTTAAAAACAGTTGCAATTCAGAGCCTGCAGAAAGCAGGACAAACCTGCACTGGGATATCTAGCGCTTCTAGCTGACAGATGTCTTCCTACATACAGTAAATATAGGTCGTCTTTTCCTACCCAGAGAACTGTAGATCTTAATTAACCAGGCCACTAGCAGCATATGTAATGAT
Organism: Alca torda; assembly: GCA_008658365.1. NCBI lineage: Eukaryota > Metazoa > Chordata > Aves > Charadriiformes > Alcidae > Alca > Alca torda. The sequence goes on along the minus strand of CM018093.1, from coordinate 7,144,135 downwards.
TTTTTGCAGCTTGCTAAGCAAACCTTCCCTTGATTAGGCAGAGGGAGAAGAGGATGCCCGTGGAAGGGAACCCTCTCCCCCTGGCCCGCCGTCCTGGCCCCAGCCGCGGCAAACCTTGGGCTGCGGCTCCCCTCGTTATTTCACGCGAGGAAATCTGCCTAACGAGATGAGAAGGGTGCGGAGCCGGCATCGGCCTCTCTGCCGAGCGCAGCCGACGGCCCTACCCCAAAAGCTCGGCTTTTCCAACGGCAGCCAGAGGGGGTTATTAAGCTTTGCAGACTAAACCGCGCTCCTCCTTGTAAGCCACTTCTGGATTAAATTATCTCCAGGCTCGGAAAGCCAGAGACAAAACGAGCTAATGAAATTCATGCTGCATTATGATAAAGCCACGCTGAGCCCAGGCCGGAGGGGTGGTTGGCACCGGGACGGGCGAGGGCTGGTGGTGGCACCCATCGCTCTCGGTGCCCGATGAGAAGGCACCGGTAAAGGCGAGCGAACCGCAGCCCGTCTGTGCCGAGGGGAAGGAGGAAGGGGTGAGCTGGGTGAAGCTTTCCAGGACAGCAGCCACACACCACCTGAATGAGGGCATCCATCAAGAACCCACCTTTGCACCCACACGATACCCTGAATCTGACAGCTGCTCTTTAAAAACCCCTTGAATTAGCGGGAAGGGAGAGTGGAGCACAAGCACACGGCCTGGATCCTCTTACGGACCGCATTCCTACAGCCGGGAATACGCTTGGCAGGGCAAGAATAGCACGAACAGACCCGCTTGCAAAGGCCGAACCGTCGATGCTGGGGATGCTCTGGCTCTCCGGCAAACGGAGCGAGAAGCTTCCTAGAGCCTGCGGGGGGAAGGCTCGAGGCCAGAAAGCTCCCCCTGCGACAGGGAAAACTGGAAAAGCGCTGCACATCGCTGCCCTGCACCAGGCTTAAATGAATCCTGTTAAAGCCAAGACCTTGTTTTGATCTGCTAGCAAAAGCCAAAAGCCTCACAAAATGAACTCCTGGTGCCTAAAATTCAGGAGTAAAGTGGAATGATCCCACGCTGCTGCTTGCTGTCACGGTCCCACGTGTCCGCACAGACAGGCGCAGTGCATCGCCTCCTCCCCTCCCAACTACTCACCAAGGGAAAAAAGAATCAGGGAATGCGACTCGAACAAAGAGCAGAACTTCCTCCCCGCTCATTAGCACTGGAAAAGCAACAGAAAAAAAAAATCCCCAGGACATAACCTCCTCTCTTCAGCTCTGAAGTCTGAATGGCTCGAAGAGAGGGTGGTGGGGTTTATTCTTTGCAGTTCACCTTGCTCAAAGAGTTGGTGTGCACGTTTTTATTAGGAAGGCGCAGACAGCAGCCCCTGCCAATGAAGGCACCCCCAAAACTGCCTGGCCGATGCGCTGGGTCTGCAGAAGCCACCCTGGGGTGGGCAGACCCCTGCACACCAGTCCCTCCCATGGCACAGCAAGCCCGTGGACTGAAACGCAGGTGAATGATGCCATCGCTTTGGCAGGGGGAGAGAAGGGAGAAACGTCTCCGCAGCCACAAAAGCCACCGGTGGGTTGCCACGAGCCCTTCTCCATTCACCCACGTTCCAGTGCCAAAAAGGTTCGGAGAGCCCCTGGGGAGCTGCAGGCTTTCACAGGGGGAAGGCACCCTCGCCTTGCGTTAGCGTCGTCTCCCTGACAGAGGGACGGCACAAATCCTCCAAAGCGCACCTTTGCCACACGCGGGGGCTGCAGCGACGGCAGCGCGGCTGGGAGGAGGAGCAGCCCCCTTCCTGCACGGCACACGACCCACCGCGTCTTATCAATAATTATTAAGACAAGGCGTATGTATGTCGACCTAGTTAGGGGTCCAAGAAAAAACCAGCCACGGCGGCTTTGTTTAGTAACCCGGCGGTTCTGACAAAGACGGGCCTGGCTGGTTGCTGCGGGAGCCTCAGCACTACCACCTGCACCCCGCGAGGGCCAGCACCGCGGGTCGGAGCAGACAGCAGCACGCGAAACGTGCCGGGGTTCTCACGGTGCCCGCGCCCAGCCCCGCTCCTGCCGCGGACCCCAGGAGAGGAGCCTGCACCTCAGTGGATGAGCTCGTTGCCAGGGCAGCCGGGAGGAGTTCTGGTACCTGCTCATCCAGCAGAATTTATGTACGGATTTGGCACCTGGACCACAAGCGAGTGCTCTGCCCAGTGGAGCAGGCTGACCCAGAGCACTTGCTCAACAGCACCGGGAGCAGGAGCAGAGGTGCTGGCTCTGCAAACCAGTACGGCACGAGCGAGCGGCATCCCAGCTGTAATCCCACTGAAGAGTTCTCCACCGCGAAGGAGGATGAGAGCGTGCTGCCCGGGCCACCTTATCTCTACTCTCGCCAGCATATTTAGCTGTTCTCACAAGGCTGCAGCTTTCATAAAGAAACGCACTTGAGCGCTGCCCTGCCTTCTTCAGCAGGGCTACGAGCACGGCCGTGCTGGAGGGATGCGCGCTCCCTCCCCCTGGGAGTGGGGACCCTCTTCTCCGACAAGAAGGGCCACCAGCTCTTCTGCCACGATGTCAAGTGGGGCTGGTGACCGGGATGCTGAAGAGGGAGCGCAGGAGCCGGGTGTGCACCAGGACCATGCTGCCCTTTGGCAGAGCAGGACGGAAGGGATGTGACAACCGGGGCAGGAGGAGCTGGGGTGCCCAGGCTTGGGGCCACGCTCAATGCAGACCCCCCGACTTCGGTCATCTTCCTCCTGCCACCGCTCTCCAGCCTGGTCTGGTTGGGAATGGCAACGTGCCTGCCAAATCTCAGCCCAGTGCCCAGCACAGGCACTTTCTGTCAAAGCCATCCCCTCCCGGCGCTGGGGAGCCCCGCCGTGTGAGCGCTGGGGGATTCGGTGACTAACAGTTTGCGCTTCAAAGACGGCGGGGAAATACTCCGGATAGTTCAAAACAGGATCACAAAAACGATTTGGGGCTGGAAGAATTAGTCAGATGCTGTGGGATGCAGCACAACCCCCAGCACCCATCTGCGAGCGGTGCCTTGGTCACCGCAGCCACAGAGGAGAGAGATCCCGTGTCCTCCTGCCAGCAGCACAACAGCATCCCCAGCCTGGGAGCTCAACTTAGGCAAATTCAACCTTGAAATAAGATGCAATTTCCTAGCAACAAGTAATGAGATGCTGGGGCAACTTACCAGGAGAGCGAGTGGGCTCCACGTGGCTCAAAGTCTTTAAATGTGATGAGATTTTGTTATGACACACTTTCACCTGCCTTCCCAGCATCCAGGGACTGGAGGGGACTGGGGAACACCCTGGCCCCCAGCACAGCTCTTCGCGGTCCCTTGGGGTTTAGCCCGGGGGAAGCAGGGAGCGGCACACGAGGGCCTGGCACCCCGGGGCATCGCCGCCGGGTTGCCTGTCATTTTCGGGACGCACAGTCCCTCTGCGAGGAATGGCTGTTTGTTGTCACAAGGGCAGAGACACACGACAACCCTCCACAACCAGGCTGTGCTCCGCTGGCTTTAGGGGGTTCGGTTCCCGGGAGCTGGGACCCCAGAATTCACTGGTTGCTTGGATGGCGTGACCTACCGCGTCTCCTCCACACGCAGCACATGTGTGCGCACACACGGAGTTTTACCTCAGACCTGAGCTCATCCTGTCCCTCTCCTGCCTCCAGTTTGTGACATTCCGGATGAATCCCTTCATCTTGGACAACCGTGAAAGGCTGTTGAGAGGTGCCCACCCCCACGCCTGCCAGGTCGGAGCATCACTCGGGGCAAGGGACACGAGGACAGTGTGGACACTGTCGTCACCGGCCTGGGGGGACACCTCCTCAGCCACTGGCCTTCTGCCCAAGGCTCCCTCCTGCTCTGCATGGTTCAGTGGTGCCTTTATAGCATTTGCTGTGCCAGGACTGCCCGGGGCCTCAGCGCCAGCTTCAGCAGCCACGGCCGGCCTCCTGCTGCCACGGAGAGGCAGCAGCCCGTGCTGGGAAGCCACCACGGCCGGGTCACCCCAGGAGGACGGGTGAAAAAGGGAGACACGGACACGGGGGTGCAAAGGGACAGCGCATGGCACAGGATGCAGAGTCCCTCCCTGGATGGCACAGAGCATCCAGCCTCACATATCCAGCTCCAAAGATGACAGCCCATGGGGCACTCCCCCCTAAAGGGCTTGGTGACAGATTTCCACTGCAGCCCCCCCAACCACAGCCCTTCTGTTTAGGGCAGGGACACAGATCTCCATCCCTCCCCGGCCTGGGAACGCTGACCGTTCTCCCTTCCCTGCTCAGGTCCCTCTGCTGCTGCGGCACCGCAGCCAGATCTCGCTTCCAAAAAGCCTTTCAAAACTGACGGGATACAAATTATTCATCCCTTTCAGCCTCGATTCAAGCCTTGCTGGCCACCATTCTCAGCAGCTGCTGCCTCGCACACACACCCGACGCTGCGCTGGGAGGGCGGGCAAAGGGCAGAGGTGCGATTTTGGGAGCAAAGAGGGGCGTGCACAGCATGGGACACAGCCACACAAGGAGGCTCCTCATCCACAAGCGACAAGGAAGGCAACGTGAGCACAGTTTGCACAACAAGCGGAGCAGACCACTGTGCCGCAGTCGGGCAGGATGGGCATGCTTTCCCTGCAAAAAGCTGGGCTCTCCCAGGGAAGGTGGAGGGGAGGGAGCACAGGACGGGCTAGGGATGCTCCTCGCTGACACACATTAGCAACTGCACAAGCTACGGCAGGAGGGCCGATGCCCAGGCAAATCACAAACATTTTATTCATAAAAACGCTGCAAAGTTCACTCACATTCACTAATTACTCAACCTGCTCCTCCGTCAGGTGAATAATGAGGGTAAAAGTAATCAGCAATTTGTTTCAAAACCACATGGAGAAATTCACCGCATGCGTTATTGCGGCGCTCCGCTCTGCATACTGAAGCTCGGAGCCGGCATGCCCTGCGCAGCCGTGCTGCCGCACGTATGAAAACCCACAGCGCACACAAAAGAGCAGCCCATATGTAAGCAGTGCCCACCATCCGGCAGTGTTTTCACCACACACACCCCCCTGCCAGCCGGTTCGGGCCCCGCTGAGACACAGCAGCCCGCGGGGGGAGCGGCAGCCTCCAGCCCCTGCTCCGGAGATGCTTCGTGCAGCCAGGGCTCAGAGCAATCAGACTCGAGCCGCTCGGGCCGGGGTGGGCCATGGTGCTCGGGCACCAGGAGCAGGGGCTGCAGCTCCCGCCGACCCTCAGCAAAGCTGCCAGACAGGGCAGCATCCCTGTCTTCTACGGAGCTTGGACCACAACCCACAGCTTGGCCCTGTGAGGATGCGGGTGCTCGCTGCAGCGGGATGGCTGCCACAGCCCCAGCACAGCCCCCTTGGTGCTCACAGCAAACAAGGGACGAGAGACAAGAAAGCACTAACCTCCCCTCTTCCAGCTGCTGTCAGCATGATGGCTGCAGGAAAGGAAAGCCCCGTACAGGACACCAAACATTAAAACCCCGCCAGTGGATCCCATGGTAAAAGGCAACTCGACTCCCTTTCAGGTATAATTCACATCTGCCCTTTACTGACTTCATCCTGATCCGCACACGAGGGGGAGAGGTGGCACAAGGTGACAGATCTGCGCCAAAGACCCACTTTTGAGCAAGACGCGCTGGGCGAGTGCCCCACTTTCCTCCGCTCCCTTTGGGGTTTCTGTCTCTGCTGTACTTGCTCTGAAGCGCCAACACGAGCAGCACGGCTGGACAAGCTGCCACCGCCGTAGCTCCCTAACGCCAGCCGCCAGCGCTCGCTTGGTGCTTGGACCCACGCTGGGAGCCACACACAGCACCCCAAGCCCCATCCCGTGCAGCCAGAGGGGCCTGGATGGCTACACCTCAGAGGAGACACATCTGTAAAAATCAGCGCGGAGCTCCTGCCTCCTTGGAGCGCTCGGAAGCCCAGCCAGGCCTTGCTCTCTGCAGTGCTGCTAATTACCACGGTGTTTCCAGAAGGCAGGAATAATTAAAGCACCTTCCCTTCCCCCGGAGAGCGAGAGCAGGAGCCTTAGCGGATGGCGCGGGGAAGGGAAACCATTTCCCGAACTTCTCCACTTTCCTTAGGAGCTGGCCCTGGGAGCAGGGCAGAGCAGGCCACCCCAGCGCAGCGAGGAGCCCCCCCGGGGGATGCTTTTGTCAGCACACACCCAAAGGGGCAAAGAAAAAGCAAGAGCAAAGCAGCTGGCACGGCAGGGCCGGGTGGGAAATCTCAGGGCTTTTGGTTGAAGAGGCGCTGAAGAGCCAGCACGTCTGCTCCTGAGGAGCCGCTGCAGCCAGGGGATTATTGCCTTTGCACACTAATTATTTTAAAAGAAAATCATCCACCAAAATAGCGCAAAAAAAGCATCACAGACCATTAGCACTGGAAGCCTCGTGCACTCCAGCATCCTGACATGCTGTGTCACCCTGTTGGTCCATGGGGGAAGAGGTGGGTGTAAGGACAGGGCCACCAAGAGAGAGCCCCCAGGGCCACCGTGCGGGTCTCCGGCCAACACCGACTTTCAGCCACAGGCTCTGCAACTCCAGCAAAGTTGCAGCCAAACATTAGCATCTCCACAGCGGCAAACGGGAGCGCGTGTCTTCCAGAGCATAATCACAGAGAGGTGAGGGGAGGGTGAAAACAAAAGGCAGCAATAAATCACTTCCCCGCTGCTACCTGAGGAGATATAATTAAGTTTATGCCTAGAGTGGCATTGCTGACAGTAGTCCTGGAATGAGATAAACATAATGCGTGAGGTTAGGCTGTAATAATACAACCGCAGAGTGGCAGGTGAGACGTGCGCTCAGTAATGCTCCTCAATTAGGGAGCCGCAATCTCCAAAGCCGAGCTACAGGGGAGAGGGCCATTAGATCCCCTACAAGCCGCACGCTGGATGGAGCCGGGCATCGGCGCGCATCCCAGAGGGGCTCTGCTGCCCCTGCGAGGTGCCCTCTGCTCCTACCAGCCTCACCCCGAGTGCCCCTGCCCGGGGTGTCCCCCCCTTCCCAAGTCCCTGTCCCCCACGATCACCCATGGGGGACAGAGAGGGTGGCACACAGAGGTCCACCACGGTGCCGAGCCAGCCCACGTCCCGCTCACGCTTAAGCACAGGCTTAACTTTAAGCACATGAAATGTCCACTGATCTCCAAAGGATTATTTGCGGGCTCAGCTGCCAGCGCCGGGTGCTCTGCAAGGACAGCCTCGCACCCCGGGGACAAACCCAGCAAACGGGGGGTGTAACCAAAATGGCAGGGTGGGCCCCAGCCAGCTGGCTCAGCATGGGGACCGTCGCTGAGGTCTGAAACCGAGCCGGTCGAAACCTCCTTAGAAAGGCCGAGAACACTGTGGTCAGTGCAAACCATCTTATACTTGAACACACCAGCATTTTTTCAAATGCTTTCCTTGATTCTCGGGAAAAAAAAATTCAATAGCCCTTTTTTAAGATATTAACTCTCAGTTATTTACACAAACAAGGCTTGTTTGGGTTTTTTGATAGCATGCAATAATAGAAGACAATCCCAAAACAGGAGCAAATTTTCCAAGTAGTCTAGTCTTGCAGTATTTTCCAAACATTCTTATTTTAAAGTACCTGTAGCAGCCTCATTCTGCCCTTCCCCACGCTGTTTTAAAGTTTGCAGGCGGCATTTTGGTGAACACGTTTCTGCACAGGAAGTTAGGCAGCTCCGCCGATGCCGTCCCAGGTGGTATTACCCGACACCACCTCCAGCGAGAAGCCGGGCCTGGCCACCTACGAAGCCCGGTGTTAGCAGCTCGGGCCAGAGGAGAACACCCAGCCAAGCACCAGCGCGGTGGGGTCTGGGCAGGAGCCTCTTCCTTCCCTCCAGCGCCACGACATGAGGCGCAGACGCTGCCCGTGATGGTTGACATCCCGTGTCCAGCCCCTCTTCCCTCCCCAGCCAGGAGGAGCCTCCAAAACACAGAGTGGGGCCCAGCTCAGCTGAGAGCACCCAGCTGCCATCTGGACGGATAACAGGATTTTTTTCCATGCAGATATGAAAGAGGGGGTGGGGAAAGGCTGAGGAGAAACGAGGCTGCAAAATGAATTCAGCATCAATTATTCTAAAATATGCGTGTTAATATGGGAAGAGCTCCACGGCTGCATCCATCTCCACTTCTGTTCATTGCAAGCACCAAAATGTGACCCGGGTAGATGACAGCATCTCGCGGCTCACTTACACAAACACGAGCCGGGAAAGGGGGGATATTAAAAAGGGAGACAATGCTGCATATTAAAATGCCACAGATGGAGCTTTCTGCAGCCTTTGCAGTCTGCCTCGGAGATTATTGCTGGGCCATATTGTATTAAAAATGGGGGGTGGGTGTGTTATTTATTTAATTTTTAAATAAATTCCATCTCCTACTCATGCCGGATGGATAAAGTGAGCTCTTGAGCTCCAGCCAGCTTTTCCGGCAAACCCACATGAAAAATGCATTTTCATTAATACAAACTGTTTGCAGTAGGTAAATTAATTCTGGAAATGGTTTTCATACATGGCAAATTATACGTTCAGTGAAAACACTAGACGACACTCTACAGTCATAATAAAAGCCCTGCGTTCCCTTTAATGAAGTGGGATTGCCAGGTAAAGGCAGCTAGCTGGAACCGTTAAACAACTAAGTAAATAGGTGAGTAAAAGCCGAGGGGCTCGGTGGCGTTGGGAGGCCCTCAGGCTCCCGCAGCGATCCCAGGATCGCAGAGCAGGACCCGGCCCACAGGCTCGAGTTTCCCGGTGAGGAGCCCGAGGGGAAGGAGGCGCCCGAGCCCCTTCCCATCGCTGTGGTGCGAGGGCCCTGGCACAGAAAGGGGACGTGAAGCCTGAGTGCACAGCGGTAAAGAGCAAAGCGTGGCTGGCCGAGGAGCAAGGAAAGGGACCGCCAACCTTCCGCCACCATCTCCCAGATGAGAAACAAGCCCAAATAATAAACTCTCTCCTCACGAGTTTCTCTTTTGCTCTCAAATCTTTTTATGTCTCCTTTAACAGTCCCGTTTCCGTGCGCCTGCTTATGGCAAGGGAAGCGATATATAATTGATGAAATGACGATGTGCTACAGCCCCAGCCCCAGCTAGAAGACATCTGTTCTGCACGTAGACTCGCTCAGGTGCTGTCACGCTGCATTTACTGCAGCGTATCAGAGCCTGGCTGCGTATGCTAACGTTGGGCCAGCCCAGATCCCTAATATCGTACAGCTCAGGGTGTCGGGAGTTAGAGAGACATTGCTGTAGGTATTTGTGCCCCTCTGCTGGGACTGTCCTGCATTTCAGGCTTATTTCCACAAACTGCCTTCAGTTTTGTTTCCCCAGCCCCCAGTGCCAGCGGTGCCACTGCACCCCGTGACCCAACTGCCAAGCATGTGGGGTGATGGCACCCCTGTGCCCTTCCAGCAGCGCACCCTGCACCCACAGCTCGTGCAAGTTGCCTACTAACCAACCAACTTTTCCTCAGCAGCTCTGACTTGTGAAAACAAGGGCCAAATGGAAGGCAGGTACGGCGCCTTGGAAGCGGAGGAACCATCGCAGAGTGATTTGAAAAGCAGAGCAAGTATCAATCCCCGCATTTGTCATGGGGAACTGAAAGGCACGGGAGGAGGGGGCAGCATTTCATAACAGCCTGCTGCAATAGAAAACAAAGAATGATAAAGAATCTTTTAGTCACCTCTTAATTACATACTCCGGGTACATTAAGAAAGGAGAAATGCATCTCAGGTCACTGCCTGTCACCGCGACAAAGGCCCATGATGAGTTCTGTATTCAAAATATTTGCACTAATTACCAGCACAGTTCCCCTTTGAAAGTGCTCGAAGGGAAGGATGGTGTTTCACCCGAGGGAATCAGCTCGCAGCCGGCACTGGTTTCACTGCACTACAGATAAATATACTTGTGCGCGTGTATATTTTTACCAACATGCCTGCATATGTATCCATGGAGAAAAACCTATAAATGCCTAACACTCATCTCGTGGGGCTGGAGAGCAGGAGCAGCAGAAGAGGGGCTCTCTTCCTCTCTCCCGCAGATGCCGGCAACGACACGGGCTGAGACATGATGGCCTCTCCTGGATTTCCAATGGTGGAAGTGGGTTCTCTCACCCTGGGGCGACCGCTGCAGCCGTGGCTTGGCCAAATGGAAAACAACCCTCTGCCAAGGCAACCGCCCAGGGAAGGAGAGAAACACATCGAATGCAAATGGCGACTGACCTTTAATTAGTGCATAAGTAGGCACAAGGGGGGAAAAAACCCCACCATAACTTCCCTAGGCACCTTCCCTTTCACAAGAGCAGCAGGAATCAGTGTACCCACATCAGTGACTGACTAATTTTCCAGGCAGGAGCTCCCCCAAAACATCCTCTCCCTCTCTGCCTGCGCTGCCACTGAATCTGCCTCCCAGGAAGGCCAAGAGGAGGTCAAGGGATGGGCAAAGACAGTTCCCAGGCTCCCACCACTGGGTGCTTGCAGGATCTTATTGTAAGCGAGGCAAGAGAAAGGTCAGAGGCATTCAGTACGTGCTGCTTGCCCCCCAGGTCACTCCTGACACCCACCAGGACACAGAGCAGAACTCTTGCCCGTGGATATCCTCCTTATTTGATGCAAACTAACCCGTGCCAAAAGCCAAACAGAGCAATCCCCAGAGAGCCCTGATGCTGCTTGGGCCTCCCAAGACAGCATGCTGGCCCACATCACATCTCGGTGTCAGTCTCGTGGGACTTCGTGTTATTTCCCCTATTTCTTGCTAGCCAATAACCCACACGGCCTTCCCGATGCACTTTATCTAACCCATCCATACACTGTGGAGCAACCCCTTTTCCTCAGCAAGCATTTAATCTGACTGGACAGGAGCAAAACCATGTAGATATAAATGGGGCAAGGAGAAAATAGTATGCTTCAGGTACCTCGGGAAAGCATATGGGAACAGGAGACTTATTAATAAATTCTTCTTTGTTCTGTATTGTCTGTGATAAATAGCTGCACTCAGCATCAATAACTGCAAACATCCTTGGGAAAGAGAGACATGCAGAAACCCATCATGCTGCTGAAAGCAGAGAATGGATTCAATTTCAGTTTTGAAGGCAAATTTCACAGTCCTAAACAAAATTATCTGAGGGGGCTGCTGTGGCCGCACATGCAATAAATGTAAGGTTATGGCTTCTAAACCAGGAGAACGTCTCCCAAGAGTTGTAATATCTTAAGCTAAAGGACAAGAAAGAATAGCCCCATTCAGCATGATGCCTTTGGAAAAATAACATTTATGTTTCCAAATAAAAAATGTTTTTATTAAGGGAACACAACGCTTCTGGAATGTTATGGCCCTAGAGATTACTCAAACTCCCACCCCTTTGCCGGCATCCAAAAGTAAATTTCCATGAGATTTTAAACACTGCTGAGACCTCAATAATTTGGGGGTAGGAGGGAAAAGAGAGCAGTAGCAAGAGACATTCCTAATGGCTAAGACATGAAAAACGCAGCTTTATTTTTTGATGATCGCATTAGATTTTTTATCACAGAGATGAAAAATGAGCAGCTACCACCTCCTAATTCACTGCCTGGGGACTGGATTCCTCTCTGCTGCCGTACGAGGAGAGGCGCTGATAGCAGCACTGTGCAGGAAACGAGTTATATTTAAGAAGAGCCCATTGCATTGTGGAAAAATAGTAAGCTAGTGCAAAGCGCGCGTACCGAGGGCACGAGAAAGCCCGGTACCATGCTTAGGACACGTAGCAAACTCTAGGTTTCCAGGTGAATGGCTTTAAAGACAATAAAGATGAGAAAGGGCAGAAACTGGAAACCATGTCACCTGGCATTGCCCTGGCTCGCTCAGCAGCCCAGCTGGCACCCCCCAGCCATTGGGGGAAAGGCAGGAGGCACAGGGTCATGGTGGGGAGCTGCCCATTCTGCAGTAAGGGCTGGAGACGCGGTGCAATCACACTCTGTCGGGTCACAAACAACAACATAACCCGGGCACCTCAGCCTGGGCAGGGGGCGTTCGAACAAGAGGATTTTTAAGGTCCCTTCCAACCTAAACCATTCTGTCTCACTGCAAACACCGAAGGGCCGCTACCCAGCTACGACCCCCCGCGGCCCCGCCGCCGGTCAGCACCGCGGACAGCGCCCGCAGCACCGCGGACAGCGCCGCAGTACTGCCCGCGGGGACCCCATCCACTCCACACCCCTCTCAGCTTGTTTACTTATTGACGCATATGTGGGAAAGGAATGGGTATTTTATGCCCCAGATATTAGAGAGGTTTTCTCAGAGGTGAGGGCTCTGCGTGTGCCAAGGCGGCAGAGGAAGAATTCAGCTTCTCATCGCTCCTTCCCTGCAAAAACCTTTCAGCTGCCAGCATGTATTTCCACCTACAGATGTAGCGACTTCCCTGGGAAGCTCCGGGGAGTAGGAAGTGCCATCCAAGATAGTCTGAAGAAGTGGTACAACCACCCAGCACATGCACCATGGATGCAAGCAGATACGATTGATACAGTTTCCTTTCTCCTGAACAGTTTCTCCACTGAGATATCACCTGGATATACACAAAAGTCCACCAATGGTCACAAGCCCTAGGCCAGCTTTGTACCTGCAGGTACAGAAGAGCTTTCCTCATGCCACTTGGCTGCAGGGCAGGATGAGTTTATGCACGCACCTGTGATTATTGGACAAATCCAACCATAGCAGCTCTTTTCCAACAACATTAAAAGCTCAGTGCTGCTGCTCACGGTCCCTTTGGGCAACGTGAGCAAGTTTCAGACTGTTGTCATAAAAGTGAACATGTCTTGCTGGAGTTTAACCTGACTGAAAGGCACAAGTGCTAAAGAAAGCTATTTGCACATCAGCCTTGCAACAGGGCATCCCCCTTTTCTTTCTTGTTAATCCTCTGCTCTGTAACCACTTTTTTCTCATGCTTTAACTTGGAGCACCATGAATTTGAAAGGATAAAGTGCATTAAGAGTTTTAATGCTGAGGAAGATAGCAGCCTGACATTTTAATAACACTAATACTCTGGAATTTGCAGAATTATCACTGTAATGCATATCTCAACACCAGTCCCCCCACTGTGATTAGTACAAGCTCTATACCACATTAAACACCAGGGGCTCTCGTGTTGCTCAGGGTAAAGAAATCAGGCCCTTCTACGGTGCCTGAGACAGACACTGATTTTCCAGGGCCATGTGCAGAGGCATCCTAGGGATTACCACCTTCTCTCCCATCAGGTCGTGGACAACTGGTCCTCACCCTCTCCCTCCTGAAGATCTCAGCTGCAGTGACAACTAAAGCACCGGTGTAAAGATATGAAGGCTGTTTGTAACAAGCTTTTTTGCCTCAGCACAAAACCGAGCACTCTTGAATGCCAGTTACCTAGTCTGCATCTTGCAGAATCATTCCCAAGTCTTCACTTACACATCCTACAGTTCAATTTAATGTTATTCAAATTACTTGGTCCTTTGCTTTTATCAAGCCTGAAATTCATCCTAAGCCAGTGCATCTAAATCAGCAAGGATAGGACGCAGTTTAGATGACGCAGTAAGGGACAGACGAATAGGAGGGACTCTCTTAAAAACAAAGAAGACCATTCCTGTCCACAGAAACAGCATGGAAAGAGACGGATGTCAACGAGCTCTACCGTAACGGCCGCTCAAGCACCCCCCACAGTGGCTTGACAGAACCCAGTTAGCTGCAAACCCTGACAGCTGGGATGGCCACAGGAAATTTTGGAAGCTCAGGTAATGGCAGCAGCTGCCCCATCCTTGCGTGCAGGGGAGCTACAGGAGCCAGTAGCACCCACAGCTTCACTTCCCCCCCTCCCCGCTCCCACACCTTGTGTCCAGCCAGAGCAGCCATTAAGACCATATAAATACATAGGCTGAGACAAGCAGTGAAGGGAAATACCCAGGTTCAGTACTGAAACGTGCCCCCACCTGCATCTTCTGGTGTCTCTGCTCCCAGACACCAGCAAAGCTCCAGCTACAAAACATCTGCTCAAGCCCCTGGTTCTGCTTCTTCAGAAGAAACTCAGTCTTTGCACTTTCTTCCCCCCTTCTCTTATGCCTGAGTAAAAAAAGCCCTAAAGGGGCTAAGCTCATCAATCAAATTCAACATAGAAAAATAGATGTATTAAAAAGTTATAAGCCCACACATAGTAAAAAAAATACAGCTAAATACAGCCAAAGCCAAGGCATTTTGGAAAGTTAAGACCTAGCGATGGGAGGGAAGAAATTGCTTCCTTTCGAGTCTTTGAAACACACTCATGCTGCTCTGCAAAGCCTAATGGCAATGGGAACCAGGGTAGTTTTTTGGCTTCCAAACCCCTCTCCTGTAGCCCACACACTGTGATCAGGCTTAACGAGCAAGAATTTGAAAGCAGAGTTCGAAAGAGGCTAAAAATGAGCTTAAGTTTTGCATGCAAAGTCAAACGCAAAAGTAACTAAGTGGCAGGAAGCCCGAAGAGTAAATGAGACTGGTACATCTCGTGTCTAATGAGTGACACTAGGTAATGCTGGCAAATTGCTCACCTAGAGACAGCATCACTGAGTTGCTGATGGATGAACAAGCCTTTTTTTCCCCCCCTCATCAGCACACATCACAGTGAATGATGGAGCATGTTTTTCTGATGGTGCTGGAGATTGTCACAATCATTTGCTAAATCCAGTTCTGCTAGTCACATTTTGGTTAAAAAAAACCCGAGTAGCACTAAGTCAAATCCTCAGCTGACATAAGCTGGAAAAGCTCCCCAAGGGTCAGCTAAAACCAGCTGTGTGCCTCTCACCCTTGGCTTCTCGCAGACATGATCCCGACTAAAAATAATTAACGCGTGCAAGACGGGGAGGCTGCGCCTTTTGTATGATGCTAATGGGCAATATTAAAAGCACTGAAGTAGCTTAGAGAGAGAGAGAGAGACGGTTCAGTACATGAGAACTAGCAGGTCGTGGCTGATCCACAGCCAGAGTTACGTAAAAAGCCGCAGCATTTTGTGGGCACTTCACCCCAAAGTGGTCGGCCCCGAAAGCGCCGTTGCATCCCATGTCGGTGGCTGCCTCTGCCTGGGCGCCGCTGCCGGTCTGGCACGGGCCAGGCAGCGAGCGCTGCCCGTCACGTGGGGAAGCCTCACGGCTGAGCTGCGATGCGTAAAAGGATTTACAGATGTAAAGCCACATCTCGATAACGCTTGGAACAAATCCCTGACATTCTTCACACAGCTCTGCACTAACAGGTTAGGCTCTAGCAGAGTGGAAATGGCAGCTCCCCGCTATCTCCACGTCTCCATTCCCATTAACTGTTTGAAGCCCTCTCCCCTCTGAAGCAAGGTGGAGCTGGATCGGTGGAGGCAGGACTCTCCGCACTGACAATTATTCTCCGTTCAGGACTAGCCATTTGCATGCAGTTCATTTGTGATGCAGAAAAGCTTGAACCTGTCATTACTGCTTGGCATCAGTACGGCACTGTGAAAAGACACCGCTCAGAACATGCGCACAGCGCTGCCCCCTATTTTCTTTAATCTAGGTTAAAATGACAATGAGAGAAAGCAGGAGGGAGGGAGGGAGGAAGGAAGAGGGAAATGGGGAAAGCATCTTCTCCATAAACAACAGTTAGATTGTGCCGACGAGCCAGGCGCGAGTATTCTGCGCAGTGCTGCAAAGGTTGGTACAGGGATGATGGGGGACAGGCCGAAAGCGAGGGGGTTTTGCAGCGCAGATGGGCAGTGCGTGCAGATGACATTGGACTGGTCCCCTCCGCACAGCTGGAATTTGCTCAACAGAATTATTCCCTGGAAAGGGCTGCAGGAGCCACCATTTTGCTGTACGCACGCAGTCCAGCCAAGCGGGCAATGCCCGGAGGCCCTCCCCGCCACAGGCACACGCTCAGCACCTCCTCCCCCCCATCTTCCCCGAGCATGGCGAGATGGGTATGGCAGTAAAGTCAGGGGAGCAGATGGAAAGCAAAAGCCCCATGAAAGCACCGCTCGCCATGGCTATTTTCTGCCCCCTCCCAATGAGCGGGGATCACAAATGCCCCCTCGCCCAGGCCAGGCTGGCACAGCGTGGGGGAGGCAGTGGTGCCCTCCTTTGCGGAGGGGAGGGCTGCCAGGGAGCACAGCTGGGCTACGGCTGACACCCCTGAGAGCACCGAGGGGACAGCAGGGAACACCGCCCGGCAGCTCCAGCTCACAACCCCTCTCTTAGCAAACACTCCCGGTGCCCAGGCACCCCCAGGTATGCTGGTGATATCGGTGGCCGTCTGCACTTCAAACAGTGCCAGGACCCAGCTCTTGCTTCACCCCGTGTCCAGCACCCAGCGCTAGGCATGAAAGCGCTACAAGTCTCAGCGTGGGCAGATGTGGACTAACCCGAGTGGTCAAAGATCAGCCCGAGCCCTGCCTGCAGCAAGGGCTTTAACAGCTCTGTCAGAACACGTCAGTAACTACTCTCACTCTGCGCGTCTCCTGTCATGTCAACGTCCAATTGCTTTTGGCTATTAGCTCGAGCTCCGTGACCGCTTCTGGCAAGATAACGCCAGATCCCGACCATGGTCGGCGTGGAAAAGCACTTCCCAGCAGCAGTGCTGGCCTGGAAAGCCTTCACTCCGTGCTGAGTGCCACGCTGGCTCCCCAAAGGTGGCAAGAGCCCGGATGCAGCAGCACAGACCTCACCGTCACCGTGTCTGCCGGGCAGCCACCTCCGGCCCCGCTCGCTTCGGCAAGAGGCAGCACCATGACGCACAGGTGATTTAGGAGCCCAGATCCCATTACGATTCATTGCCAGCAGGGAATCTAACTCCCTCGTTACCTTTCAAATGAGCAGAGCTACACATGAATATTAAACACCACCTTGTTCTAGTCCCAGGGAAAAAAAAGACAGTCTTTGAGAATCCCTCATTAAGATGCACTGGACGCCTTGCACAGGGAGCCTGAGAGCCAATTAAGCAGGACTGTAACAATCCTAAAATGAAGCTGCGTGCCTAGTTCAGCTCCGAGCTGTTGGCGTGGGTGCGTTCCCCGCGGTGCCTGAGCCCTCGCTGCTCCCAGACCCTCTCCCCGGCCATCCCAGCTCCCGTGGCTCCCAGTGCCACGCTGCAACGCGGCACACCATTGCCACGACCAGAGCAGGAGCTCCCCACACAGGAGCTGGTGACGCCTCCCCACCAGGGACGGGGATCTCCCCAGACCTCTCCTCCCCACCAGTCTCTCGCCTCCCTCCTCCGCCTGCAGCGGGGAAAAGGAAAAGACCTTCAGCAAAGTTTATTTGCCGACTTTCAAACGCCATTATTTCCATGCTGGATCGCGGGTAATGTGATCAGACAAGCCCAATGTTTCTCCTGACTTTGGAAGGACTCTTCTCATTCTGCGGCTCAGCCTCATCCTACCCGTCACTATCCGCTCCCTCCCTGCCAGCGCCAGCAGCCCCCCGCTTCAAAATCAATTTCTATATTTCAGATATGAAGGTTGTTTTGCTTGAAAAATGAAGCTGCCCTTCACAGAGGTAATGGAGAGATCAATACCAGTTACATCATGTTTCCCAGTGAAAACGGGGAGCCGCCTGCATCTTTATCCTCCTGATCCACCCGACGGTGCCTGTGTCCGGGATCCCGGCGGGCGCTCGGCTGGAGAGCCCCGGTCCCGCACCGGCCCCTCTCCCTGCCAGCGACAGGAGGGGGCGGGGGGAAATGGAAGAGAAAATTGTGGATATAATTTATAACGCCTCATTAATTTGACAAATGCCGCTTCATGCGTGCTCTCTGTCAGCCCGTCACTGTCCCAGAAGCCACTATATCACCAGCTACTTCACATGGAAAAAAAATCTACCTGCAAAATCCTGCTGTTTAAAGGATGGATTAATTGCCACCGACTCTCACGTCGGCTGCACAAGCCGCCCGGCCGGTAGCCACCACTCCTGCCCCGGCTGGCTGGGGCCGCTGCATGGGGAGAGTGATTCCAGTGAGGGATGCAAATAGAGACAGAGAAGGCAAATATCACATATAGCTTTCAGAGAAAGCATTTGACCAGCTGTAATAGCTTCTTACCAAGGCTTCCATATAGAAGCAATCCATAGGAAATACTTCTTCACCAAATGAAGCTTTTGTGGAAATTTCTCATTTCAGTGACGAACTGAATTCAATTTTGTCTTCATTTGAGAGAAAGTTTCCTTTCTGCCCATCTCTTCTCCTTCCTACAGACCATTTGTTTCTCCACTAGAAAAGCAGTAGACGGAAAGGGGAAGAGGCGCCTCCTAATCCGGGCCAGAAGGCACGGGGAGCGGGCAGATCCTGCCCAGGGCACCCCTGCACGTCCCCCTCTCCCCCGAGAGCACACAGTTAGCTCTCGCCCGAGCAATGTTTCAGGCAGAGCCAACGCAAGAGGCAGCAGGCACCTGGGAAGGGAAACAGCCAATCCTTCCGAAACCAGGCAGCTCCAACCGAAATCCTGCTGTGCCCCACTGAGTTTGCATCCACACTAACCGGCACCCCGGATTTTGACCCCCTAAGGAAAACAAGAGGAGGAGGTTGGAGACGATGTATGTGCATGAGGCAGCGTTAGCACAACCCTGCTCGCTGTGCATTAAATAACTCTTCCAGGGCATGAGTTAAATGGCAGCACGGAGCAATCAGGGGACAATAAATCCCTGGTTATAAATTCTGGCACTAGACTGGAAGATTATAATCATCGTCCCTGGCTGGCTGCAACTGCCCAGGGAGCAGGAGGCGGCGGGGCAAGGCCAGGAGGGAGGAACCTCTGCTCGGGCCCTCCACCTCCACCGATGTTCTTCCAGTCCCGCTTATTTGCCCGGGAGATTTCTGTCCATTTTGTGCGGCGCTTCAGGAACTCCCCAACGCCATCGCGTGCTCCCTGGGCCACTTTCAGCACAAAGAGGGAGCGAGGTTCCTGCTTGTGTCCACAGCAAAGCGCCAGAGGCCACTTCCCAAACCTGAGAGCACGTCTCAGCATCCCGCTGGCCACAGCCTTCCACGCACACACCCCCGCGAAAACCGAGCCCCGAGCACGAACCACCTCCTGAGCTAAAGAGACAATGCATTTCCAAAGCGCTTCAAGGAGAGGGGAGAAGAGAGGGAGGAATACAAGGTGTCACCCATTCACCTTGTTGCATTTCAGCTCTGCCTGCTCGAGCTGTTATTTCCTGCAAATATATTGCACTGTGGGAAGCCTGTGATACTTTATAAAGTTAATAACTTTTTTTTTAATTGGATGAGTTTATAGAATCGTGTGAGCAATTAACAATAATTACGTTTAAGACACTTAAATTCCAGGATGCACCACAAACACTGGAATATTAAGCTATAAAAACCCTCGATGTACATTCAAATTACATTAAGGGTCTGTTGGAAGGAATACGCTCTCGGTTTCAAGAGCCCCACTCTGTTCTGTTTATACAATGAGGTTACATCAGATGTTAAGACGTTGCAGCAGCAGCAGCTCCATCCCTGTTCAGCACTCGGGCATCCCACGCTGGGCTTGGCTTCCCTCGGAACCCGGGAAGGCATCGCATCGGGTTTGACTGGATGCAGCCACCAAGCACCAGTGCCGTTCCCTCGAAGGGAGTTGGGCTAGTGCTTATTTCATTTCAATCATCAGGTGCCAAACTAAATTATTGATGCAAGTTCTCAGTGACAGGTAAGGCATTTTATCACTGCATTGTTAATAATGCAAGAGTCATGATCCTTCACGCTAAAATATCAAGTAATTCTCAGGTTACCCTCGCCACACAGAGGATGTTTTCCCCGTCCTGCTCTCCCTGGTTGGCGCCGAGGGCTCACCACCGGCGCCCATCTGCTCCACAGCGATGGTGGAGGCAGCGCCATGGGAGCTGCTGCCGTCCCTGTGGGACCCCTCCAGCCCCCATATGGCACCTGGGCCAGGAGCCTGGCCAGCAAGTGACAGAGCAGCCTGATCTGAGGGAAAAGAAGGGATAACCAGAGCTTGCCAGTACCTCCGAGAGCTTACCCAAACGCCCCCCTCGTGCGCATCCACGCTGCCGCACTGTGTGTCCCCCGGCCTCAGCTGTGCCAGAACACCCTCAGTGGGACCAGAGCGCCCAAATTATTTCCTTCAGGTGGTGAGCTGCTGTCCTCTGCTGCCACGTGGGGAAACACAAGCGGATGTCTCCATCACCACTGAAAGTCTATGTGACGCCCCCTGAGTTGGGCATTTTCACCGCAGAACCCCCGTTTCAGAAGGCAAATACCTGCCGAGGAGCACGGGGAGCACATCACCCAGCATTGCACCCACGCACCCTGCCGCACGGAGCTGCCGTGCCCGCAGCTGCGCGCCCACCGCTCTGCCCCGCTCCCAGCCCCGAGCGCCCTCCGGGCCACGCAGGACAGACGTGCGGCTGAAGAGCCGGCAGCGCGCGAGCCAGGCTGCAGATGCGCATCTCCACGGCAAAGAGGGACCCTCCCGCAAGCCCCCGGTGCCCGCAGGGGTGCTGCTGTGTGCTGCGCTTCACTCCCCGTGCAGCACGCTGGAAAGACTGCTTACAGACCCATTTTGTATGCCCCGGCCAGAGAAAAGGACAGTTTTAGAGCCACGGAGGCTTCAGGCCGAGGAACAATAGCAGGCTAATGTCTCCGTTTTGAGCCGTGCGCCTCCGGCAGGGAAAGGGCCGGCACAGGGGAGCTGTGGGGAAAGCAGGCCATGCTCGTTCAGAGTAATGGCAAGATCTGAGCAGCCCCAGGACCCCGGAGGGACACGAGCACTATTTGGCAGCGGCGGCTCAGGAGCCACCAGCCCCAGGACGGGAAAGCCCACCTGAGACAGGCTCCGATACAGCCAAAGGGGGCGAGTCCCCAGGAAGCCACAGAGCCAGCGACCAAGGCCGGGTGACAAAAAGCAATGAGGAATAAAAAAGCCAGCCTTCCCCAGCGCCAGGGACGGAGGAGCACTGCTGGTGGGACCTGTGCCAGGTACACTCAGGACCCACGAGGGACAGGCACCGGCTGAGCGGAGGTGACTAGCATCCTGCCCTGCCTGGTGGCCAGCACCCAGCCCTGCCTCCAGACCCTCGCTGCACCCGGCGCCGGGTTTGCTCCAGCCTTTGTATTCCAACGGTGCAGCCTGACATTTATAGGGAGAAGTTTTATTCCTGCTGTAAATAACCTCTAATAGTGCAGGTCATTACACTAATTACAGAAGATAATTAATTTTCTGATTCTTGTTAGACCGCTGCATATTCCAAGAAGAGCGCAGTTCATTATTTTCCCATGCAATTACGACCTCCCTTCTCCTTCTCCTGCCAGCCCCGCCTTCAGGATTTTAACACTTTGTCAAGTTGTTTATCATGCAGCCATGGAGCTGTTGCGAAGACGAGGAGGCGCAGGGGCTCCTCTCTTCCTCCCACCCCATTTACGTGGACCCGGAGAGCCTTGTGCTGCAGAAGCCACCTCTCCGCCTCACACAGGCTCTTCCGGACACTCTTGGTTTCTAGCAGGACCGCACGCCTTCCTTACAGAGCTCCAGCCACGTGCTGGGTGTGAGAGAGATGTGCCCAGCAGAATCACCGCCGCCTGGGCACCCACAGCACGGGGAGCAGCCTCTGGGGCTACGACACGTCTCTCAGAGCCCTGAGGGATTTTCCTGTGGCCAACAAGGGCACGGCCCCATCAACAGTAGGAAAGCTCACTCGGAAAACTTCCCCTCCAAGAGTCCGACCTGCTGCTGACTATTAATACGCAGCAGATTGATAACGGTTCTCCCAACGCTCGTTACCAAAGCCAGCCCGCGAGCAGCAACATCTGCAGGATCTCATCCCGCCATGGGGCTGAGCCCACTGGTATCTCCCACCTCTCACGCGCAGATGGTGGAATACAGACAACCTGGCACCCGGCAGCTCTCCCAACTTCATTGTCCCTTCGTTGTCCTCACCCTGCCTGGGACCGTAAACCACTGCAGTAAAACACTTTGCAGGGCGAGAGCTCCAGAATGGCGCTGGCTTTGCTCGCCCTGGGAGCTGAGCCATGCCCTGCGTCTCAGCCGGACACACCAGCAGCACACGCGTGAGAGATGCAGAGGGAAGAGCAGCACCGGCAGCTTGGCAAGGCAGCTCAGAAATGCCAAACTGCAGCACCAGCGCGGCCAAGGCGCAGCTGGGAGGCCGCAGTCAGCTCCCGAGGCATTTCTTGCCGGGCAAGGTGTTTACTTTTTCTCCTTGGCCAAACGTTTTTGGAGGGACAGCTCTGGCTGGAAGAGTGCACCAGATCCTGGCTGCTCGGGGCTGGAGACCGCCTGGCTCTCCAGCCACGCCGTAAATCTGGGTATCAGACAGGTTTTAGTGATAATCAATTGTAATAACGGACATGTATCCCTTGACCAGATAAGTGGAATATTATGCTTTAAGTCCAGCTGCAATTAGCAGGGGCAGATGGATGGGTGCTAAGGCAGCACTAAAGGCGTTTTCCCATCACACCAGCCAGCGCTTGGCAATGGGTGGCCACAACCACCTTTCCACTTGCCCCCGATAGACTCTTCATTGAAAACCAACGGAGAGCGTGACCCAGCTCACCTCACCTCACCACCCTACCAGGGCAGCGCATTTAAAGCCGGCAGAAGAGGGAGCCTGCTTTTGCCTGGCGCACAGGGGATCCGCGGAACTCGCTGCGACAGGACCCTCACCGGGTCCCAGAGCGCAGCCGTGCATCAGAGGCCTGGGCACAGCAGCTGATAACGCACACACCTGCCATTATAGCAGAGAGAATGAATTTTTAAAAGGCACGTAAACCCCTGATGCTTCAAGGCATAAGCTGAGCGCTAAGGAGGATTAGGAAGAAATATCTCCTGTGGAAAGTTTATTCCACATGAATTCCACTGAAGGGATCCTTTCATCTCCCCCTGGAGCATCTCTTTCCCCTGGCCTGATGCGCCTTGGCACTTGCTGAGCTCCTGTAATATATTTGCAGGCGGCGATCTGCCGGCAAAGGTTGACAGCTGTCTCCGCTGTGATGCCGCCTCCCGACTGACGGCGACCTGACAGGCGGCGTGACGACGGGAAAGCCATCCATCCCCAGTGGGACTGCTATCCGTCCCCAGCGGGACCGCCATCCATCCCCAGGACATGCAGCCACAGTGCCCGGCTTCGGGCAGGCGCTTTGCCCCTGGGCTGGGCGGCACGAAGGGGCCGTGAGCTGCAGCGTCAGCATCTGCAGTTCAACACCCAGGTGCTGATGCGGCCCAGGGAGCAGGGGGTCCCGCAGGGCTCCCCCCTTCCCTGCCACCCCCTTGGAAAGCACAGCCACAGAGCCTGCCATGCCTTGGAGCTGGCAATGGCCCCAGGGAATGAAAACCGGGCACGGGCATCCCCCCAACAGCCTCTTCTGCCCAGCACTTCACCCCACAGCGCTGCTCCTGCAGGAAAGCATCAGCCCGCACCTCCAAGGAAGGGAAAGGGTTAAAAGGAATGCCATCTCCCCTCTCCTTTGCCTTGGAAAGGAGAGGTACTGAGTGCATTAAAAACTGGGTTAAAAATGGCTCTGCTCTACCTATCTTATCTTCTTTGTACTAAAAGCCCTCAAAGAGCGGCAGGTTTTCACGCGGAATTTTCCCGTCTAATCCCCTTTTGTTAGCTCTGATACTGGCATTGCAATACAAACCTCGTCCAGGCGATTTAGGAGGGATTACACGCCCTCAATCCTACAGCATGTGGGAGAAAAATGTTTCCTCAAATCAAATTTTACACAAACCGGTATTTGAAAATAATCAAAGCGCAAATCCCCGCTGCGGGGATTTCTGGAGGGAGGCGAGCGGGGGGTGGGAAGCGGCAGGAGCCGGGCCACCCAGCCCTGGGCTACCATGGCGCCAGCACCCAGCCCACCGGCACGGGCC
This sequence comes from Alca torda, assembly GCA_008658365.1. Classification (NCBI taxonomy): domain Eukaryota; kingdom Metazoa; phylum Chordata; class Aves; order Charadriiformes; family Alcidae; genus Alca; species Alca torda. Next base: position 7,120,310 of record CM018093.1, on the reverse strand, counting down.
ACACCACGTGCCCAGCACTGTCAAGCCCACACCACCATGAACACTGAGCACACGAAAAAATAACCCGTGCTGGACCCCAGACTGGGGTCCCATGGCTGGGGGACACGAGGGGATGTGCAGAGGACATGAGCAAAGAGGGGCTGGGGGGAGCTGCTCCTCACCCCCTTCCCGAGCTGCAACAGCGCACACAAACCAGTGCCACTAAAGCCAGCCAATAACTCTGTCTTTTACGCGGCCAAATGTGCTCCATGGGGCTCTGCACGCGCGTATTTGGCTCGGTTTTCCCAATGAAATATTGCTGGTGCCGCTCCTGTAATATATATGTCACAGATGGAACTTCATTTTATTGATCTCTCCTAGCTGCCGGGATATCCATAGTGGAATTAATATGTCTGTTTCGCCGCAAAAAAAAAAAAAATAAAAAAGGTAAAGCCCATCTGACAGTTTCAATTAAGGAAGCGTGAAAAGCGATTTGCGTAAGAGACTCGGACTTCGTGGGGGAGAGGAGGGCAGCCCGCAGGCAGCGCGTCTGTACACTCGCATCTGGGTAAGTGAAGTGATTTCCTACAGGAAGCGATGGAGGCCAGAGCGAAGCCGGGGCCGCGGCCGTCTCCGGCTGACGAGCCCCCCGGCCTGCCGCACCGAGCATCCCACCCCACCGTGGGGCCCGTGCCCTGCGCCTGCCTGGGGACCAGGGGCAAAGCGCCCGGGGGAGACCCCGCAGAGCCCCCCAGGGTCCCAGGAGGGACCATCCTGCACAGCCAAACTCCTTTCCGCCGCCACACAGGAGCCCTCAAACACCCCAAACATCACCAGCAGGAAAAGCCCGGCACAGCACTGGGGAATGCCCAGCTCATCCCTCCCCCGGGGGCTCGGAGGGGGTCTGCATTTTGGGAAGGGGCAGCAGGAGGCCCCAGGAGCGTGGGACCTGTCGAGCAAGATTACAACCACATCCATCCGCTCCCACCAGGCTCGCGGAGAGCTATGAAATATCCATGCTTTCTGCCACTCACAGGAAAAGGTCTCCTCGGTGCTTCCCCTCCTCTCCCCACCACTTTGGAGCAGAATTGGGTCGGGGAGGAGGGAGGGAACGCTGACATCTCCATGCCCTTCGCATCCCACCGAGCAGCCAGGCACACACTTCTTGGTGCGCAGACCCGAGCATCCACCAACGGAGGAGCCAGGGAGGCTCAGCAGCCACCCTGGGTTCATGGAGCCGGACAAACAGTCCCCGTCATACACAGCCCCATCAGATCCCAGATCCCCTGCACCTATGGATATGGAGATACCACACACCACCTCATTCCTACTTCTTTCCCCCTGATTTGGGGCAATGCTCTTAGCTCCACCATAAAATTAAAAGTCATGCGTCCAGATAAATCAATTAAGATCTTGTTTGCAACACCTACAGATAAATCCCACCCAATCCAGGGTCTGGCCAGCTGTCCAAACATTTGGCTTATTCTCAGCAGGACGCACAACAACACTCGAGCGCTTAAAAGCGTTCATCCAGGAAAGAAATAAAGCCCCTTCCTAATCCACTCTCTCCCTGAACACGGGGCTGCTGGGCGGTCCGCAAAGCCACTCACCCCCCAAAGAGGAGAGAACAGCCCGCTCCCGGGAAAAGGAGGAGTGCAGGAGTGCCTGTCCAACCAGGCACCTTGGAAACCCGCAGCTCTTCCCGGTTGCTCCAAGCATCCTTCCCCTTGCAACCAAGTCCAGCCACCTCCTGCTCAGCAGCAACTCTGCTGTCTCTGGACAGACGCTGCTCAGCACATCGCAAAGAGCCAACCTGGGCAGCCCCAGATGTCACGGGGCAGGAAAACCAGCCCTGCTCAGCCCTGGGGGCCAAGGCGGCACAGCAGGCTTGGGGCAGGGGCTGCCCTGCGCTACCCGGGACCGTTCGTCACTGCTGGCGGGTGATGAGAAATAAAAACCCAGGTGGAACTTGTCGGCTCTCTTCAGGCACAGCAAATAAAGTTCCCCCCTCCCCAGGTTTCCTTGGAGTTCTGCAAGCCGCCAGTGGGCTGCCCCACTTACCAGCAGCCCCCCCCTCACACGCGCGCTCCCAGTCATCCTGCATTCGCAACACACGCCAGCCCACGCGTACCCACAGCTGGGGCTTCTGGTGCCAGCAGCAGAGTATTACCAGTCACAATTACACAGGATCTTCTTCTTGGGGGTAATTACTTTTAAGTGCGTACATTCCACTCACACTCAGAGGCCCTACGCGGGACGGAGAGCCAGCCACGCAGGCAGGATGGAAACCCTGCGCGCAGCCGCAGCCTTGCCCCAGGTTCCTCCTGCCCCAGGCAGAGAGTGAGCCCGGGAGCTACCAGTCGGCAGACCCACATGGGTACAACACACACCCTCACGTACACGTGCCTTTCGGTGGGGTTTGGGAGCTGTAGCTTCAGATGTGCAAGCGCCAGCTCTGCCACCTGCCTTTCACACCAGCATTGCCACAGAGGAGCACCAGGCTCACGGCACCCACATGCCTTTTGCTTTCACATCCCCAAGTGGACAACAGGGTAGTGTCTCATTCCTGCGGGTCATCCTCTCCGATCCTCTCCCTCATCAACAATTCTGGGTTGTGTTAAAGTGGAACAAAAAGCCCCGGAATTAAATGCCATCAGGCATGGCCTCCTGCCCGTGCCAGCCAGGAGCAGCAGTGCCCACGGCCGGCCCCACGCGTGGGCACTGCGATAGCCGGGGTCTCACACATGCCAGCTTGCGGAGGCAGCCTCCAAGCCCTGACTTCAACACAACCCCTGGACTCACAAGCTCCAGCGCTGCTCCCTCCCCTCCTTCCTTAAACCCCACGATTAAAAAGCAGCTTCATGGTTTTAACACTTCCAGAGAGTAAAGGCGAGAGCCCCTGCAGTCCCTGGCCGTCCCCTGCGCCCAGGCACATCTCCCCGCTCCAGCCCTGCTGGGGTGCTCCCCCGCGCCACCCCGGCAGCCTTTCCAGCCCTCCAAGCCACTCCACAGCCACCGACACCACAGGCACTGGGAAGCTCTGCAGAGCAGGAGGGGACCTCCCACAAGAAAGGGGCTGAGGGCACCCACACGCTCCCTGGGTGCAGCCGAAACAGGCTGGGTGGCACCTCCCGGGGAGCTCCACAAAGCTCTCCTTTCCAAAGGAGCACAGGTTCAGACTGCCTACAGCCTCTCCGGGTTTAGCAGCATTAGTAAAGGCTGACCTTGGCACGATGGCCAGCAAAAATGAGGATGCAGCAGCATCAAGGCAGAGCACACAAATCCCAGGACGTGGAGAGAGGGGTATCAGCTAAAACACAAGAGCCCGCATCGCTCAAACACGGCTCTCCCTGCAAAGGCACAGAGCGCAGCAGCTCACGGCGCTGCCGAGGGCCATCAGCAGAGGCACCTCACACCCGTTCCACCAGCCCTTCTTCCCATGCACGCGTGGACACAAGCGCAGTGCTCGCTGCCCCGGGATGCTGCCAGCGCCGGGCCGGAAAGCAGGGCAGGGAGCAGGGAATGGAGCAGGAGAGGAGAGCAGAGCAAGCTACAGGGAGCAGGGCAGGCTCCAGAACGGTAGGGCAAACTGGGGGGCAGCAGCCTGGCTTTTGACTCCTTTGCCCTTCCCTCCCCCAGGTGCATCCCATCGGGAGGAGCCGAGAGCCCAGGAAGTGCAGGTGATGGCTGACCTTGGCACCTGGGCCTCCCTGGCCAGGGCCCGACTGGGCTTTTCCCCTCTCTGGATGCAGGCAATGCGAAAAACCCCCTGGCAGAAGCCAAACCGAACGGCCCCCGTGCCTCTGGAAGGCCGCTCCTGCCCACGGGGAAGCATCGCTGCTGGTTTCGCAGCGCTGCAAAGCACACCGACAAGAATTGATTGACTTAGTTTCAACAGTTTAAACACCTTCTTCCCTTGCACCAGCGCTGCCTTCCCTCAAATCCCCTGCGTGGAGTTTTCTGTGTTGGACTCCAGGAAAAAAAAAAGGGGGGGAAAAAAGGTAAAACACAAGCACAAAAAAAACCCACAACAAAACAAAAAAAAACCACAACAAACTACATACCTTCTGGCAAAACCCAGAGCACCACTTACACAACATCTTTTCTCGCTCCATTATTTATAGCGCAACTGAAACATTTATTCCTACACGGACCTACCCAGAGCACCGGCGCGCCGGTGAGCCGGAGCAAGCGCTGCTGCCAGCCCCCTGCAGCAGCCGGAGCCCGGACAGTGGGTCTGGACGCGTGGTGGGTGGTCCCGAGGTGGGACCGACCCAGCCCACAGGCAGAGCCCAGCTGCGGGGGCCACCAGCCCGGGCCACCCCACCTCACCATGTCCCACGGCATCACCTCAGAGCCCTGTGGGGCTCGGATGGGAATATTCCCGCAGCCAAACCAGACCTGGCTTTGTCGCACAGAGATGACAAAGGAACACTGTGAATGTAACAGTGGAAATCCGCCTGGATGAGGTATCTCCACCGTGAATCAATAAGCAGGGCAGTGAAATTACTATTAATTATGCTTGCCGGGAACTCTGTCCTGCCCCAGCACTGCCTCTTTCTCCCATCAACAGAAGAAACGTTGGCTGCATAAAACAAGTTTCGTCCCTGGCACTGGGAAGAAGTGACGGTTTCAAAGCAGAAGGGACCAGATTCCAGAAATCCATGTCCAAAACCAGCTGATCCCAGACCCTCCACACTTGTACGGCCACGACTTGCAGTCGGTTCTCAGGGACAGGAGGGTCCCTCACACCCGAGACCTTTCCCCCTTGACGGCTCAACCCTTCCCACAGACCACAAGCAAGACCACAGCCCCACCAGGGGGCAAACCCCGGCTCTGCTCTGCCGGACACAAACCCCACGCTATGCGGTGCGGGCACCCCTCTGCCCACGGGCTGCAGCCGAAGGGGCGCCGCTTTTCCCCAGTCCCTCTCCCAGCTACTTTTCCGGGTGTACAAACAAATTCTGAGCAGCCGGTGGCTCCTCGGCGAAGTCCCGCTGCACTGCCACGGTCGGGTCAGCAGGAAGAGCTGGCTGCACCCCCAGCCCCACAAACGTCTTTCCACGGCATCCCATCCCATGGCAGGACCCGGTAATTACTGATGGATTACGGGCAGGCTGAAGCCCGACCGTCTCAAAGCTGCATAAGGCTAATCAATAGCAGTTCATCAATAGACCCACCAATCATCTCCGCTAGTAAATATATATCGAGGAGGCCCAAATCCCATTACGTGTATCTTTAGTCAAGACCCAGCGCTGGGTCCCCGAACGCGCAGCCGGATTAAGGACGGCGTAATCTGCTATTCGGAGCACACAACACACAAGCCTCGTGCCAAAGCCCGCAGCTGGGGCCGCCCTGTGTGTGAGGAGGGAGAGTTAAAAATGAAATTAAATTAATACGGGCCAGGAGCCAGCTCGGTGCGGGCTCGAGGAGGATGCTTTGTGCGAGGGATGTGTGGGAGGATGCACCTGCAAGAGACAGCAGCTCCCTCCCTCAAGGACACGGGGCTCTGCTCCAGTGCCAGGCAGGGTCGGAGCCATCTGCCCTGAGGGACTGTCCCTGCTCCGCTCCTGGGACAAGGGCAAAGGCATCCTCACGCCCGTGAGCTGCACCACCAGCACCATCCTCCTTCCAGGAGCTGGCGATGGCCGGCGTCCCAGGACCAGCAGGACACGCCGCGCTGGAGGTCTCCCCTCCTTTAATAGGATCTGTCGTCTGGCAATCTAATTTGATCGGGGAAAACTAATGAAAACAGGCCCTGGTCTGCAGCACGGATTAGCCCAATCAGTCCGGAGTGGCTATTTTATTGTTCAGCTCCCTGGCACCAGCTGTGCGTGTGTGCAATCAGCCCCTAATAGCCATTAGGCTGCATCCGCCCCAGCTGCCCCGCCACCAGCCCTCCCTTCCCAAAGCTCTTCCGCCGCCCCGGCATCGGGGGCGCGGGGGTCTCCGCTCGCTGGGCTTTGACACCCGCTTGGACATCAGCTCCAGGGCAAACAGAGGGATCGCACAAATAAGGAATCAGTCTACACCAATGCATGTTTTCATTAGCTTTAAGGGACGTCTCTGGGTTAAACCCAAATCCCATTACGCAGGAGAAGGGCATGCCGAGCGCTGACTGCATCGTTAGGGCCCAGCGGTATTAATGGGGCAGCTTTTCCCACCGCAATCCTCATTTGTCCCCTTCAGATGCCAGCGTTTGTTCCCAGGGCCGGGGAGGGATGGAGGAGGCATCCCACGCCTCTGGGCAGCCCTGGCAGGCTGGCTACATGCTCAGAAAAGCCGAAGCCCAGGGAAACCCTCACCACTCCGCGATACGGGCAACGGGCTTTTTCCAAATCCCCGTGAAGCCTTTTGCTCTCGCTAAAACTAACACAGCATCACACCCCGTGCCACACAAAGTGCCCCCGAGACACCCGTGGGTGCTAGCATTGCCCCGGCGCCCATGGCCAGGATGGGACCATGTCAGGGGCTCTTCCTCCGAGGGGACAGTAACTCCACAGCCCTCCCACCCAGCGGGGAGCAGACACTGGACTGCAGCACTGAATGAAGCACGGCTCCTGCCAGGGGACAGAGCCATTTCCAGCAGCGTGCAGCAGCATCGCAGGGCGCCGCGTGGAGGACTGGGGATAGAAGAGGATAGGAGAGCGGAAGAAAAGCCTGGAAATCACCCAGAGGGTGAAAGCCGGTGTGAGGCTGTATGGAGATTCCCAGGCTGGGGCTGAGCCTGCTCTCCCGGCAGAGGGGACCTTCGTGCCAGGCAGGGAGGACAGGTAATGCGCGGGCGCTCGCTCAGCCTGGCAGGCAGGGAGGCAGAAAGCAGCTGAACAGGGTGGGTAAATACCTGTATCAGCAGGGATTATCTGCTCCTGCCTGCAAATATTTGCTCACCGGAGCAGAGACAGCAGATGCGAATCAGACATTCAGCCTTACACATGCAATCACACGCGCTCTGGCGGCTTCATAAATCACGCGGTGACCACCAAAGGTTGTAGGATCTGGTTATGGCTCCATCGGGCGGGCTCTGCAATCCGACAGGCACCGCACGCCGGGGGTCGGGACCACACGTCCCAGCCCCATTTCCCACACCCGGGTGGAGCAGGAGGGAGAGATGCTGGAAACGACGCTGGCACCGTAGGGAAGCTTCGCCAGCGGTGACACCAGCACTGCCACCTCCAGCACTGTCCAAGACCCGGCGGCCAGGCAGCATTGGCACTTGGGTTTGGGGCGATACCCACAGCAGGGGCCAGGCGTGCTGGCGGCTTCTCATCCTCTGCCCAGCCGCGGCTCGGTCCTCTCCCCACGCGTGAGACGAAAAGCCAGGACAGCCAAGGGGCGGGAGGGTTTAAATGGCACGGAGGAGCCTCCAAGCAAAAAGTGCTGGCAGAGAACTGTGAGGCTTTGCGAATTACAGCGCTGAGCCACCTGGGACATGTGCATATTGACTTAGACCCAAGCCTTTAATAAGGCAGCTAACAGCATTGCTTTTACAGTCATCCCTGTTACAAGCTCAACATGCCCAGGACAAGTTAATGTTCCAGCTACAGCCCTCACCGGGCTCAACCGAGGGATTACCCAGCCTTGTACCTACAGCTCGCCTTTTTTCCCCTTTCTTCCCTTTTTCTGTTCTTCCTTGGTGTCAGGTCAAAGCCGCTCTTCCCTCTCCGTGTTGTGGTTTGCGCTTTGCTTGTAGATCAGACGCGTACCTCGGGGTCCCTCCTTCGCTCCAGACTTGCTGGAGCTGAGGTGAGACGCCTCCTGCCCTCTCCTTTTGTTGCTGCTGAGGAGCCGGGCACCGCTAGTTTTTTCAAGCCATTTTAAAGGATTCACCTAAAAGTCTTTGTGGCGGGCAGACGGGTCTGGAAAGCTCTCCCAAATTCAAACACTGCCCGCCTGCTCGAGGGGCCTCTCATGCCGAAGGCTGCGAGCAAAGCTCAGCAGATTAATGTCACAATGGCACGGCACAAACATCCAGCGCCGGAAAAGTGATGGCAAAGGGCAGGAGAAGACTTATCACAGACATTAACAGAGGCTGGAGTACATTAATATTATCGACAGGCTGTCAGTTAAGCTAAAGAAGCTCCACCACCCCTAAGACGGGGCTCCAGGCGGGTTGAAGCCACGCGGCGCGATGCTGGGCTGGCTCAGCATCCATGCGCGCACCGTGCCCACCCGCAGTCACCTTTGCAGGGTGGTGGCCGGCACCCCGAGCCGTGGCAGGACAGCAGCATGGGGACACAAGGCACCGGCTGCCGCAGCGTGGGACCATGGGCTGCCGGGGAGGAGGGGAGCAGGGAAGATGGCAGCCTCGGGAGCTGGGGCTGCGGGGCAAATAAAGACCGGAGGAGAGGGAGGCAGCCGCCGAGTGCCCTGACCCGTGAAGGAGGGGCCGCGGGAAGCCCCCTCGGCCGCCCACATGCTCGCTGTCAGCTCCACGCAGCCCCGTGCCCTGATGCCTTCGCCTCCCCCTGCGCCTCGCCAGCCTGCCCACGGGCAACAGGGGAAGGCGATGCTCGGGCGTGCTGGCACGCACAGGAGAGCACCTCCCCGTGCCCATCGCCCTGCTGGACACAGCATCCCCGCTCCTGCCCCACTGCAGTGCGCAGGGACCCACAGCAGCACGGGCTCCGGCTGCCCCGGCTTCGGGCGACGGCTCCAGCAGCAGAGCACGGCCTCGCAATCCTACGGCTGCGCTGAAATACAGCGGTGGGAAGTCCCCTACTGTTCCCTGTGTAGCATTTTATCTTAATAACATTTTATCTTGGATGACAAGCCTGTGTAATGTGGTTTAAAAGCCACGGCTACACTGACACTGTAACGGGGGAAAGGAAAAAAAAGCTCTTTTCTCCCGTCTAATACATTTGCTAAGGTCACAACTTTAAAACCTCTCGCTGTATCTCGCTCGCCAAGCTGGGAGGCTGCTTTGTAGAGCAGCTCAGAGCGAGCGGCAGGGAGCTCAAACCCTGCTCCTCCCTCCCATTCAGGCTTCCTGCAATAAAGGCTGCAGCTCTCGCTTCTCCTTTGCAGTTTTTGCTGGGGGAGGTCTTTGCTTTTTCCTCCCCCTGCTTCGTGCAGTAAGCGCCAGAGGCTTTGAAGGGGTAACTGCGAGGCTTTGCTGCATCCCAAGGCTGGCAGGAGGCTGAGCCCCACGGAGCGACCTGCCCGTCCCACCAGGGGGTGACAGCAGCCTTGCTGGGGGAAACCAGTGGCACAGCGTGGCACGGCCTGGATGGGCTCCAGCGCCGCCAGCTGCGGGAGAGCCGGTCCACCCCAGCTGCCACCATCTCCACCGACGGCGGCACCGCGCGTCCCAGCGTGACTGCTCGTGCTTTGCAAGCGGCAGAGACTCCTGCCAGCAGCGGTGGCGCGGCTGCAGGCACCGCCAAGCACCTTCGGCCAGAAACGGGAACTGGAACCTAACTGCGCTCCACGTCCAACCCCCCCCGAGCGAGGCAGAACCGATCCCCCGCGGCCACGCAGCGGCCCCAGAGCTGCTGCAAAGGGCAAGGCAGAGCCGGGATGTCCCGTGCCACACCGTCTGCCCTGGGGCCAACGAGGGACCGGAGGAATAAAACTCCCGCAGGAGTCCAGCCCCCCCAGCCCAAGTCCTGCAACACCCCAGCTTCTGCCACGGCAAGCGCTGCCGCGATACCGTGCCGTACGTTATCATTAGGGAGACAGCTATTCTGCTCTAATTGCCAGTGTTTCACAGAAAACATGGCAGCTTCTGCCTGCTCGGAACAGAACTGACCCTGTGGAATCACCGTAAAGACAAAGGATGCCCAAAAGAAGCAATAAAATAGATGTTAAAAAAGAGAGGGGAACTAAGCACATGGCCGGGCTGCCTTGGGGAGGGAGGAGACACTGACCCCGGGAGGGAGCAACGAGGGTTAAGCTCTTCTTGTGAGAGCTAATTTAAGGTCAGGCAAATCCTGCTGACAGATTATTTTTCACCTAAAACGTCCCGATCGGTGGCTCGGCCACCACAGCCCGGCAGGACCCGGAAAGCAGCTGGAGGAGCTGCTGGCAGCCCCGCGGCCCACGCTGGAAAATGGGGCAGCCCTGCCCAAAACCAGGACCAGAAGCTCTGCCCGCCGCCGGGCTCCCGGGATGCCGGCAGCAGCCGAAGGCACAGCCTTTGCTGAGACACAGGCAGGAGCCCACCCTGTACACACCAGTCTCCGGCGGTGCCCCCAGCAGGGACGGGAGTCTCCCCCCACCCCAGCCTGTCACTCTGTCACCTCTGCTTTGCTGTGACAGACAGCCAAGCCCCAGCTCACGGGACCATCAATTATTCACACGCGCTATTTCTGAATATTGATGTTAAAAGCAAATTCCCGGCTTGCCCCTCGCCTGCATTTCAAACGAGATTTTCACGCCACAAGGACCCACGTTCCCACGGAGCCGTCGGGGGCGAGGAGGGACCTGCACTGCCGCCAGCGGGTCCGCTGACACCGGGGCCGGGCTGTGCGGTTCAGGGTCAGCAGGAGAACCACCCCATAGCCCTTAGGGCAGCCGGGGCTGGGGGCAACCCTCCCCCTGCCCACCCTGCCGCCTTCCCGCTCCCGAGGGATTCAGCCTGGCACCCACCCACCGGCCCAGGCGTGGCAGGGAGGAAAGCTCACGGAATGAAAGGATGTGTCTAACGGAGATAAAAGGAGCTTGCTCTCCCCGCCCCCCCCCTCTTTTTTACAAGAAAATATTTGTAAATAAATGTTCCCTGCTTCTGTTTATACAACTTTAAAAGACTTGAAATGGAAGCCTGCTCCCCACACTGTATCATTACCCTTCATTATTGCAATTTCCCAGAGTTTAGGTGGCCGAAGGAGGGAAACAGAGGATAATGCACCACTCTGAAAGCTGCAGAAAGAAAAACAGGGAGAGACGCAAGCCTGACTTCCAGCCTTCCGGCCAAAGCATTTCCATAATCTCACCCCCTCGTTTCCACCTCTCAGCACCCCGGCGGGCGCCCATGGCTCGCCAGACCCACAGAGAAGGGCACCCGCAGTGCGGTGGCTCCTCATGCTGCCACCGCCCTCGAGAGGGCTGGGAGGAGGGCAGAGACACGCTCCCCAGCCACAGGCACCATCCCCGGGGGAAAGCCAGGTGCCACCAGCAGGACAAGCCCACCAGCAGAAGAGCTGCACGGCGCCGGGGCCACCGAGCCCGGTAATTAGGGTCTGTGCTCATAAACAAACAAGGTAGACGTCAGCACATTTCTAATGTGCTCGCGATCGCCGCCGGGCAAATTAAGCCATTTCCAGCTCGGTCAACCCTCTCAGCGGCACGGGGACCCCCATAAGGCAGAGGCAGCCATCCCCGGGGGCTGGGGCTCCCAGGACAAGACCCTGGGAGCGGAGCGGTGCCCAGCTCCCCGCTCCCACCGGCACATCCGCACGGCACCGAGACAGAGGTCAGCGAGGAAGGGTAGACCAGATAACGAGGAGCTCGGTAGTGCCGGTTTATGTACTAACCACAAACAACCCTCTGGAGGGACTAAACCAGCGCTATTATACAGTAAAGACAAATTACCATGTTGGAATTCAGAGAAAGAGCGCAATTCTGACCCTGCACGCCAAGAGCGAACAGCAAAGTACCGCAGCCACATACACCTCAACGGAGAGACGACTGGCCCAAAAGGCGAGGGATGCTCTCACACCTGCATCGCCGGGCTGGGGCTTGCCTCGCACCCCCCAGCCCCACTTGCCCCTGCCTGCAGCCAGCAATGGAGACGGGGGGGAAGGAGAGCTCACCCAGTGCACCGCGTCCAAACCCGGGTCCCAGACCAGCCATCCTTACCCAACAGAGCTCGCCTTCCCTTGGCCTAGCTGTCCTCTGGTGATGGACTGAGTATCCATCACACGTGGATGACTAAGGTGCCATTGATGCCCTTTCCATCATCGCTAGAAGCTGGAACAAAGAACAGTGTTGTTGCGACCGCGGCAAACCCAACAAATTGTTAAAAAGATGGCTATTGTGTTAGCCCAGATATCGCACTGGTGGGCAGCTGACAAATGCTCACAAGTAGGAACCGCTCGTGTTGCAAGAGGGAAGGGCTCCAAAAGACGTCTCGTTTATAGACCATTGCTTTGATATCTTGGGCATTTTTTTATTTTGCATTTCTGTTTTATACAGCCTTGTTTATTGCACTGATATTTCATCCTGCACATTCTTCTTGGATCATCATTAAGGTTCCTCCCCAGCTTGCAGAGATGCCTCTGCTTATCATAAAAATCTATGTTGAAACTTCAGATTAATTAAAAGCCGTAAATTGCAAAGCCAGATGCGATAACTCACATCTTTGCCCTTCCAAAAAAAAAAAAGGAAGACGAAGAGAACACGAAGTCCTTTCGTTTTATGGCATGGCCTGTCCCCTCAAGATGTCGCATTCGGCCTGGAGCCACGTCGCTCCATCCTTGCTGCAACCCAGCCAGTGCTCACGAGCGGAGGAGCATCGCTGCCTCTGAGAGCCAAAAAGCGCGGAGCATTGCTCTCCTCTCCCCGCACCGCTGCCTGGCTGCCCCAGGAGGACGCTGCCGCTCAGAGCACGCCTGCCTGCTCTCGCTCCTGCCCTCCAGCTCCACGTCCAACGCGCAGGGAGAGATGATGCTGTGGACACCACCCTGGCAAAGGCGGCCCTGTCCCCGGGGAGGAGAGGAGCCCCGCAGCCGCCCAAATCTGTCCGACCGAGCTCTGCCTTCTCCGAGAGCCGGGGCGATGCTGGCGGGATCAGATCCCACCCGTGCAGCTGCGGCAGTCCGGGCACTGAAAGGGGACAGACGCGATCCCCCCCCCAAGGCTGGGGACACTGCTTTTTGTGCCCAAGGACATTCACGCAGCCGTGACCACCATCTGCTCGCTGACAGAGCGCGAGCCAGCTCGGGCTCTGGTGCAACTGCATGGCTTCGAGTTAACGCAGGCACGAGGGGCGCCCACCGCTCCCCGCACTTCCACAGGCCCAGCCCAAAGGAGATCTGCCGGGCACTCCGCTTATGCCCCTTCGGAAGACGCTGTTGAGGAAGAAGAGCCGTTATTCGGTTCCTCCCGCTCCTCCCAGTTCCCAGCTCCACTCCCTACAGCTGTCCTCCAGGCACAATACCCGGGTTGACTCGCACTGCCTCCCGTTGCCCTCTTCCCATCACTCCACGGGCAGGCTAAGAGGAGAGGGGCAGCAGCAGCATCCCTCAGTTCTTGAGCTCCTACTTGCTGCAGATCTCTTAATGTATTTCTTGGCCAAGGGTTAGGAGATTAAACACTCCATAGAAGGCGAGCTGACACAAGCTGACAGACCTGAATCTTCTGCACATGCATAAGTGCCAGTCCTCATCACAAGGATGCTTATTTGCCAGCCTCGTACCTATCACTTTGGCTGGGAGTCAATCTAAATAAAGCAAACTCACTCTTCCTGATGGGGAGAGGGAGTCGCTGGGCTGTCATAAGGTTGAACTCAGCTGGCATCATTTTAAAGTGGAAGGTGCTGCGGAAACGCAAAGCGCAAAGTATTCCCAGCCTCCCAGGAGCAAGAGAAAGGGCACTTCGCTTGGCTTCAGAGCCAACGGTGCCCGGAGACAGCAGCCAGCCCCAGCCCCACGGCTGTGAGGAGCTGGGCTGCTGAGTCCCTGCGCTTCAGGGACGGGAGAGATCCCAGAAACTCTGCGCGGGGATTTCTCCTTTGGCGCTGAGGACCGGCGGTGACTACTACAGCCTCGCACTGCTGCCTCCTGCGTCCCAGCCTTTTCCAGCCCATCCGCAGCCAGAGGGGAGAAGGGAGAGGTGCCTCATGTGCCACTGCCTCTCCTCCTGCCCACCTGCGCCAGCCCTGCCCGATGTCACAGCCCTGCCGAACGTCACCACAGCCCTGCCCAATGTCACCATGGCCCTGCCCAGTGTCACCACGGCCCTGCCGAATGCCACGGCCCTGCCTCGCTCCGCTCAGACACTCAGCCCAGCCTCCCATCCTTCCGCCTTCCCTCCTACCCCGCCCCGGGCGGTTGGCTGCAAGGATTAAGACTCATTTCAGATGAAGTTTTCATTATTTTCTGCTCTCCTTCTTTATTCCCAAACTCATTTGCATTACAAAAAAATTAAACAAAAGCTGCTTTTTGAATCTCCACTCATTACTCCCATTACATTTGTTAACATCATTATCTTCAGCTGAAGATGGCAACTATTATCAAATGTTACACAGCTTTTCTAGACCTCTTGCTATATTACTCTGGAAAATTGCTTTAATGCTTATGCTTTTAGTGGTTTTAAAAAACCAGCTATAGCATTAGAAGCCATAAAGAAGATAAAAAAGTGCATCATTTGATAATATGTGCATTTTTCCCCTTTACACTGAAATATAAATACATCGTGGTAACGCAGGATGCAAAAGCTTTTCCTCCACTACATCCACCACGGATCCTCCGGTTTGACCCTTCGATTCACCAGTCTCTCGGCAGCTTCTCCCTTCCCTAAGACACTTTTCTTTGGGAAAAAGTATTGCAACGCAAGCCAGGATTAAAAGGAACACCTCCCAGATATGGCACGCTTCAGTTTTTTCCAGGTTTTGGCAAAATAGGCTTTGTCTGAAAAAGGAGAGAGATGGCTCATGGAGAAATGGCTGCGGCAGAGGGAGGGTGGTGAGAAGGGGCCCAGCTCCCGGCCGCGGGCGCCACGCGGTGCCGCTGCTGCCAGGGAGGGCGGCGGAGCAGCCCAGGGTGCCACGGGTGCCCCGCCAGGGAAGGCGCTTGGAGCATCAGTACTCCGGGCAGGAGGGATCAGCGCTGGAACCAGAGAGGTTTTGCCCGGTTTTAAACACAGATTACAGAATTGAAACGTTCAGTGTAATTAAACGCAACTCGGAGCTCCAGCTACAACCTCGGGGACGCATCCCGCTCTCCACGTGTGAAACACTGGCTTCCTGGGAGCCCTGTTGGAAGGCAGAGGAACCAGATAGGAAAAGCCTGTTCCCACAGGGAGCGCTCATGCAGCACACACACACACCGTGCCCGTCCGCCCTCATCCTCCCCTGCACGGCGCCTGGGGACAGCGGGCACAGTCACCCCCAAGCACGCTGGTGGCAGGAGCGCAGGGCACGAGCCCCCTCCCTGCTGCTCCTCGGGGGCGAGCTCAGCATCCCCCAGGGCATCTCAGCACCTGCAAGTAGAGCGGCTGATACCACAGCTCTCACGACCTGGTAGCCTGTTCACAGCGTGGTCTGCAGAAGACCTCGCTGGAGGCACTGCAGGTTTCCAGGAGGAGACGGCAGCATTGCATCCCGGTACCCAGCAGCGGAGCAACCTAGGAGAGCCCCAGTATCTGTATGGGTGCATCCCTCCATCCCAGTTCAGGGGGTCTCATTACAGAGGACGCGTCTGCTGGTCCACACACCTCTCACTTTTCAACTGGCAACCAACAGAGATAACCTTCAGAGTGCTGATAGCTGAGCCGAGCTGAGCAGAGATGCTATCAGGGGGATGTTTTAAAAAAGAAAAAAAGAGGTGGGGGGGAAAGAACGGGCTAGATACAAGCGTGGGGAATCTAGAGATGCAAGATTTGGGAAGTGGGATGGGGGGCTCCAAATCTCCCTTCCAAGGAAATTATGTGTTTCCAGGGCCGACGGGAAAACAACAGCTTCCAGACGCAATTGCCGAGGGTCAGAAGGGGCAGAGACCCCCAGGGCAGAGGTGAAGAACAGGGAGAGGCGAGAAGGTGGGACCGAAGGATTCCCTGCAAAACATGGAAGCTGCTCCTACCCCACAGCGCAGGCAAAGAGGCTTTAAACACTCGCAGGCAGCGATGCAGAGAGCAAGTACGAGACACAGAGGGAAATCCACGCCAGGGCCGGGACCGTGCCGCCCCTCTGGGGGCTCTGCCGCTCGCCCTGGGCCCTTCCAGCCCCGAGAGCCAGAACTGTGCCCAAGCCCCGCTCCACCAGCGGCGGCGGCTGATTTACGCTGGCTGCAAGAGAGGCCAGAGCTCGAGAGGCTTCCATCGATCAGTTAATTAAACTGAAGCGAAACAAACATAATGAACGTAAAAAATTTACAGCCTCGGCCACGGGTTCAGGTGCCTCCGGAGCTGAGGCTGCTCCAGCTCAACACACTCCTCTCCTAACAAGCCAGGGCGGGACGGGCCTGGGGGGGAGACGCAGCCCAGCAGGGCGGGCAGGGGCTGCAGCCCTATCTGCAGCACAAATACCCATGACAGTAATAGCAAATTGCCAAGATTGAGGCAGTGCAGAGGTGCTAAACCCTGCCCGAAACAAGTTAAAAAGCGCGGCTCTCCCCAAACCCAGGCCCAGGCACGTGCCGGGGGCAGAACATGAAACAGGACCCCAGCACGACCTGCTTTAACCATGCATGAACGCAAAAGTCATACAAGCCTATGATAGAAGTTCACGCTTGGTCACACAGCCCAGGAGACCCGCACAAAGAGATTTAAATTATCGCTTTGTCTTCCATCAGGCTTTCGGTGTTGATTTAAGCTGCCCAAACAAATAATTACGGTCTTATCTCCATCACGCAGCAGCATTAGCTGCAATTCATCATTTTTAGCTCCTTTGTTTCATACGTTGTGTACATACGTATAAATAAAGAAGAAATCCAGCCATTCACATTTTACCGGACGCTGGCATTGCAATATGCTCTTGCCAAGACGGCGGAGACGGGCATTTGGCTAAATCTGGTCTCAACTAGAACAAAAATATAATCTCCAAAGGACTCTTCCCTGCAGGAAAGAGAAACGCACGTGCCTTTCTAACAGCTTCTGGAAATGAGACTGTCAGATCCGCAGTGCCCGCGGTACAGAAGCGATGCTCAATGAGAGAGCACACGGACACAGAAAGGGCTGCCCAAGCCCGTGCCGAAACACCCGAATCAGGATGGAGGAGCCATTCCAGAGAGACCTCCAGCCCCTTGCCCCAGTGCAGGAACGACACCCAGAGGAGCTGCTGAAGGCTCCCAGGCCTGCGCCGTGCGAGCAGCTCCCTTTGCGCATGGAGATCCGACTTCATCCTGCCCCGTGGCGGCTGGAGAGCCAACACGGAGAGGCAAACCCACCTCTGGGCCACGCATTTTGGCTCCTTCTCTTCCCCAGCCTTCAGGCAGGAGATCCCCCACCAAGTTTCAGGCAGAGGTTATGCAGCCGCAGACCGGAGCCGGTGCCCTCGGCGTCCAGAGGAGCCGAGCGGCTGCTCCAGGCTTTGCCGGGTGGCAGGGAGGAATCCTGACACCGGCACTGTAAAACCCTGCCAGCCATCGATCTTATCCGGAGCGTCAGGACAGAGGTAACTATAACTCATACGCAACCGCTAGATAAGACACGACAGGTTATGCCAGAGCTCTGCCAAGAAAGATCACGGAGACGATTATGAAGTTAATTCTTGACACCGTCAGGCGTGTGTTGTACATATATTGTATGCAATAGCCATAGCTCTTGTTTAAACAATGGGACGTGCCAGGGTGTCTGATAGATTATACAACAGCCGCGCTCGGGGAGCAGCACTAAGTAGGTGGAAACAGGCCAAGAGGCAGAGAGACTTCACCTGGAGCAGCCGGCAATAATCTCCCTGGAAGGAGCTGCATGTCTCGCACCCCGACCGGCGGTGGGGGGAGTGCCAGGCTGGGCCACCACCTCCTGGGCTATCACTGGCCCTCGCTCCAGGGTGTGGGGACGGCGAGCAGGGACTGTGCCTGACTGCCTCGGGGGTGACAACTGCCCCCTTCCAGCCCCCCCAACCACCAGCCCAGCTTCTGGTGAACATCTTTGAGCTGCTTTTATACTGGGGTACGTACAAGCGTGAAAAATGAGGTGTAGAAACATTAACACTTCTACGTGCTCAGGAAGCACCTATGAAACCAGGGCATTAAACCACGCGCTACAATTGCGGGCACCTATCGAGCACATGACGCTGCAAATGAAAGGCAAGAGGTAGGAGTCAAACGGACGTTAAACGGCACACAACAAGCAATCGCCAGCGGTGGCACCGGCTCCCGTTGCCTGCAGCACGCTGCTCCTCCGAGATGCAAATGAGATGGGGTTTGCAGCGAGACGCAGCTACCAGTAATCAGTCAGGGGCTGAAGCGGGCTCTGGCGAAGGCAGAGCCATAACTAGCACGAAGCTTCTCATTTCAGCTGCAATCAAAATCCCCCAGCGATGGGGAAACAAAGACCCCTGTTTCCCCTTGACCAACACAACAAAAGGTCTCGGTGCTGCCAGCCCAGGTGGGGCCAGTTCAATTTGCCACCTTCCCTGGGACCCAAGGGCAGGTGGGGGGTTGATGCCAGCCCCTGACTTCAAGCAGAAATGAGAGGATTTGACCATTCTTCCAGGCAGCCGCGAGCCTGTGGAACCACAACTGTGCGCTTAGGGAGCCTGTGGCCATCCGGGGGTGCTTTGGGCAAGAGAAACACCTTCTCTGCGAGCCCAAGCTGCCCGCTGAGCTGAGTTCTGCCTGTGACGGGTACCCTGGGGATGCCAGGCAGGGAGGGGAAAGCGGGCGCAGGGAGAGGATGGGGAGCGGCGGCAGCACTCGAGCAGGCAGGGACACGCAAACAACAGGTAGAGCTCGGCCATGACAATTTATAGTTTCAAAGCTGCTTTTGGTGGAAAGACCCAGAACAGGCAAGGGAGGCTCTGGAAAGGAATATTAAACACTGCAGAAATAAAAGGTATTGCTCAAGAGAAAACATAACAAGGCTGAAACCCAGCGTGGTGCAGCCTTCAGATGAAATGGAGATGAGCTGCGAATGAATTGCTCCCTCTGAAGGGAATTTCTGCCTGGTTTAAGGCAGGAGGGCACACTTGTCCGAACAGCCGGGGAGGGTGGGACATGGTCCAGGGCTCCTCTCTGGAGCAGCCGTGGGCTACAGCATCCTCATGGACCCTGCCAGCACCAGGAGAGCCCAGCTCGGCACCCATCGCCACCCCGGGGATGGTCCCCACGCCACCACTGCAGTCCCCGGGGCAGAAATGGCTTTTGGCGGGGGCCAGCCCCGTGGGCAGACCACGCTCGGTGCCGAGGGCAGCAGGACGGAGCCCGAGCGGGGCAGAAGGGTGTAAAGCAGAAGGACAGGAGTCTGGGCAGAGTTGGAGCCCCTGGGAGTGCTCTCCCCCCCCCCCCCCCCCGAGCCATGCACAGGGTCCTGCCGTACCCAGCCTTTTTGCACGTCCCATTTCTCATGCGGTTATATGGGAATCTCAGTTTCCAGTTAAAAATAACACCAGTTTCTAGCCCTCGAAGGTGCAGAAAAATGTGACCTCTAAAAATTCAGAAACTGAAAGGCAAAGCAAATGAGTCCCAAATTTGTCTGCGCTATAAACGTCAATTTCTTTTTGAAAGAAATGAATGTTTTTGATGAATGTTTTCTTGAATGCCTGCTTTTGGCAGTGCTGCCATCTGTGACAAATCTCTGCCACGCTTGCTATTAAGATTTCATTTCCAAGAAGAGTTCGTAGCCGCTTTAATAAATGGTTAAAAGATTGTCAGGAGTCCAAAAGGCCAGCAGCCTGTTTACCACAAGTGGCTTCTGTCACCAAGTAAAGCACCTTTGACTGATAAGCTTATAGCCCGCCAGACCACATGCAGCTTCCTCCGCAACCCTCTAACAAGCAACGTTTTCAGAAGCACTTTAGCTGTGTCGGGCACTTAGGAACCTAATCCCTATCGACTCTGAATGAGATTTATGCTCCTGAATGGCTAGCTCACTTGTGAAAGAGCTCCCTGGTTCATTTAGAGCCTTTCAGAGATTTCACC
Source organism: Alca torda (assembly GCA_008658365.1). Taxonomy (NCBI): domain Eukaryota; kingdom Metazoa; phylum Chordata; class Aves; order Charadriiformes; family Alcidae; genus Alca; species Alca torda. The sequence goes on along the minus strand of CM018093.1, from coordinate 7,100,589 downwards.
CCACGTCCCCGAGTCATTTATTAGCCTTTTAATACCCTTCATCAACAAAAAGCGCCAACCCTTGCCCCAGCCGAGCACCGACTCTCAGATCTGCAGTAGTCACCCCCGGCACAAGCGGCTACCAAAAGCCTTGGGAAGGGGCTGAGGACACGTCCAGCACCCCCAGCCCGGTGCTGGAGAGACGCAGAGCCCCTGCAGGGGGTCCTGGGGCAGGAGAAAGCAGCCCACCCCTCTTTACGGCTGCGACCTGCGGGGGGCACAGCCCGCGGCTCGACGTCTGTCTGTGTCCCAGCCCAAAGGGCGAAGGCGAGCGCTTGCGGGGAGCCCTCCTCCAGCGTGTCAGCGCTACGGCTTGGGAAGTGGAGTCCTGAAATGGCGGGTGTATTTGTAGGTCTTGTGCATGACTAAATCAAGAGGAACAATAAGATCTTTTTCCAGATTCGGCAAACATCAGTATAATAAAAAAAAATTAATTATATGCTTGAACACATGCACCAGAGCAATGCCCTGTATTTTCTCCTAATTGTTCTCCAAGCCTCGCAGAGCCACATTTAAATAAAAATGAAGCAGTTATTTAAACCGCAATTAAAGATGGAGCAATTTATTTTTAAACCAGAACTATCGTCAGCGGGGCGGGAGCGGAGGAAGGGGAGCTGTGCGGGGACCACGCCGAGCAGGTCCACGGGGCCAGTTTCTCCCCACCAGGGCAGGCGGGTGGCAGGCTTCCATGAGCCCCCCCCGCTGGGACACAGGCTGCACCGTTCTCCGTGCCCCATCCCGGCGGATGTTCCTCGCTGGCATGGACCACAACCGCAGCAAGGCCGGTGCCTCAGCGGAGTTGCAAGAAGGAAGAGGGTTTTGGTTGTAAGCCCAGGCGGAGGCTCAGCCTTTGCTCCGCCAGCTGAGATCGGCTCCTCCCCAGCAAACGTGCCGTCTCCGTCGCATCCCCGAGCGCGCCAGGGCCAGGCACTGCGGATGCGTTTCAGGGAGGCATCTGCACCACCCTGCTGGTTTTCTCCTAACCGGCTGCCGGCCACCACAGCCCATGCTCTGCGCCCAAACCCCAGCCCTGCCCGTCCCCGGGAAGTTCAGCCGGAGCCCACCCTGCCCCGGGGAGGTGACCGTGGGACAGTGTCCCACACCAGGAGCATCCTCAACAGAAAAAGGCTGCCGCTGCGCTGGCAGGAGGGGGCTGGGGAGGGAGGAAGGGAAGCAGCAACCACAACAAAAACCCACCCTCTCTTTTCATAAGACAGCAGAATTTATCAGCCTGCAGCCCTTCACATCTGTCTCCTCATACAAAATGAAAGAGGCTTTGAAAAACAGAGGAGATGAAATAAAGCCGTCTGTGTGAGGAAGCTGGCATCTCTGCCACTGTCACTGTCACCATGGTAGGAATAATGACCGTGATTGTTTCTGCATCTGTGTATGCGCCGGGAGGAGGGGGGAGGAAGACGCACACCCGCACCACCACCATCGCCCTCCCCGTGGGCAAGGGCCCCAGCCCCGCTCCTGGCCACTCAGGATGAGCTGGCCACACATGTGTGAGCCTTCCCGGGGGACACATGGGCAATGACGGCACGAAGTGGCCATGGCTCCAGCTCTGCTACACACAGCACTGGTTCCTCTCCCTCCGCAGCCCAGCACAAGGCCCCCGGGACAGGTGGCTCCAGCCCATAAAAACATGTAGTTTGAAGAGAAGTTCTGACCTGTAGAGTTCTCACACCACTTGGCTTTGCTGTGGGAGTTACTGCCATGCTGCCTTGGTAGGCGCAGCTCCCTGCAGAGACCTTGGGGCAGCAGGACCGGAGCCAGCACCGTCTTTACTCCATTACATGACAATTAAAAGGGAGGTATAAAAGCAAAAAGACTCAGACATGGTGGAGAACCTGAACAAGCCAGCAAACAGCTGGTGAATCACAGAACGGTTTGGGCTGGAAGGGACCTTAAAGACTGCCCAGTGCCAGCCCCTGCCCTGGGCAGGGACACCTCCCACCAGCCCAGGTTGCTCCAAGCCCCGTCCAACCTGGCCTTGAACCCCTCCAGGGAACACTGTTGCTCCAAAAAACATCTCTCAGGGCTGGCTTGGACATTTTCAAAGGGCTTTTGGTGCTTTCCAAGCCCATCAAGCTGGTAGCAGCCTTGCAGAGGACTCCTGGCAGAGGGGTGGCTCACGAGGACCCCTTAAGCAAGGTGGCCCATGGCTGAGCATGGACTGCAGCCCCCGTGCCGGACATGCCCAACGGCACACCGAGCAGCGATCACAGCGCTAGCTTGAGCTGCTCCACTACCTGACAGAAGCTCACACCCCTGAGGATTTCAGCTCTCCTTCAGCAGGAAGGTCTTTAAAATGCACAAAAGCATTACAATTTAGCAAATGCCTTCTGACCAGGGAGACGAGACCGCAGCCTTCATAATTCAGCAAGGACCTGTACCCTCCGAGCTCGGTTCCGCGGGCAGGGAGGAGCAGCAGCAGGCTCAGGGAGGTGCAGAAGGCAGACGCAGCACCAGATTTCATTATACAGCTCAGTTCGGCTGCTGGCTGGGGCCCGTAACCTTTTCTGAGGGCTGATTTTCGGCAGAGAAACCTATCACAAGGATACGCAGCACCCGAGCTCCTCCAGCAAGCCCCAACAACTGGTCAGGCAGAAAACACGTGTCACCTTGGGAGGTTAATGGGCACCTCCAAACCCCTCCTGCCCAGCTTGCTCCCTTCCCTACATGCCCCCAGTGGGGTGATCCCGGAGGACTTTCCTCTTCTTCCCAACTTCCTTGCCATTTCCTGCAAAATTGCAATTTGCAAATCGGAGCAAAACTGGAACAAAATCCAACCCGGCACGGAGTCAGCCCTGGGACTTGGGGGAGTCTGCGCAACACCCATCCTGCCGGCTGCCACTCACAGAGCGTTCCTCCATGCATCTCATCCTCCTCCTGCTCCCTGTGCTCCGGTGTAACACCTTGGGGTGGCCGAAGATTCACGTGAGCAGGTACACAGGGAGGTGGCAGCTCCGAGAACGGCTGCTCCTTCATGCCTTGGAGCTTGTTGTGCTGTGTTTGGCTCATGCTCTATCATCCCGCAGGGCTTGGAGCGGGGGCAAGGACACCACATGGGACTGGGATGCCAAGTGCTAGACCAACAGCACCTTTCCTTCCGCAGAACCCTCCACATCCCTTCTCCACCCTGCAAAGAACACAGTCAAAGGCTTTCCTTGCTCTCATTGCAGACAACGCATTCCAGTCCCGCAGAAGCTGCAGCCGCACAGTAAACAGCTTCGGTTCAGGGCGGCCCAAGCTCAGGTTCAGGCAATTCTTCCTTTGAGATGTGCCACGTGGGCGACAAGGTCGGGAGCCTGCGAAATCGGGCTTCCCGCACTTGGGGAGAGCGGCCAAAGCTGCAGCCGGGAAAGGGGTCTCTGGAAACCCACAGCTCCCCGACCTTTCATCGCAAGCGCTCGGATCCAAGGGACTCATCCACCCAAAGGGCTCTCTGCAAGCATCTCCCCAGCTGTGCGAGGGCCACCACGGTGTGGCCAGGTAGCCAGTAGCCCGTGGCAGCCAGCAAGCGCCTGGCAGCATGGACTGGGGCAGCCAGAGCCCAGCCTGGCCCGTGCCGCTTCCCAGCGGCAGCGACAGGGCGCTCGCACCTCGCTGTTCACAGCCCTTTTATTTACTTGTTGTAGTCCCTTTTTTGGGGGGGTGTGTGTGTGCATGCGTGTGCGAGATTGTCTCCAACGTGACTCTGCATTATCAGGGCTATAATGAGTCCTTGTTAAAGTGGATTTGATGGAATAATTATATTCCAAAAAAACCTGCGGGAAAGCGCTCTCCCCTCTTAAAGGGCAGGATCATCAAACGTTCTCACCACATTATTTGCAGTCACACCTTCTGCTGCATCTGCTCCTTTTAAAATCTCTAACTCCAATCTGATCTGAATATATAAATCTGAATTATCACAGCAAAAGGAGATGTGCTCACACCTTTTTTTATCTGTTGCCATGGCGATTAGATAAAATTCACGCCAAGTCTCTGGGGAAGGATGAAATGATTTCAGACAGAATCTCACCCCACTTGGTGAGAATAACGCCTGGAGCTACTTCCCTCTGTAACAGGTCTGGGCACATGTCGCAGCCAGAGAGGGTGGCGAGGGTGGGGGAGAAGGCAGGACACCTTTAGAGATCTCGGGTTCGACAGGGGAAAAGGTTCTGCAGCCCCCCTGGATAGGGATGGGCAGGACAACGCTCCTTTAAATCACATCAGGCTGCTCCGGGCTGCGAGTCAACCCGTCCCGGGCAGAGGCTACAAAATTTAATTGAAAAGGCCAATTCTTCGCCACCCTTTTGCCCAACGGTCACGGCGTTCCTGCCGGAGCTGTCGGTGCAGATTGCTCCGTGCGCACACCGGGAGGGAGCAGGGCGGGCTCCCTCCTGCCCAGGGGACGTCACCGCTCCGCTGCGGGTGACACCAGGGACCTCGTGCCCAACACGTGCAGACCCGCAGGCGGCTTGCTCCCAGGCACCTCGCTTCAAACCAGCCGGGGTTATTCCGCATTCGGGCAAAAACCAAGTAAAAACGCTAACAGCCGGTAACGATCCGCAGTAACTTATCTCCTGTTCCCAAACCATCTCAGTGAAGACAAAACACATAAACAAGGGCCGCCTTTCACCTCGCCGTGTTTATTCTGTCCCAGCTTCCAGCTCTTCTCCACTAACAGGAGACTGATGTCCCCCAGAACAAGCCTATTGATACGAGGACAATGCTGAATTATCCAGGTCCTGGCTCTCCTGCCCCCCTGGATCGTCCCTCCGTGCCCCCCGGCACGCAGCACCCTGGCGGGAGGGAGCGCTGCACCCATAAATCCTCGCCGAGTGTTTCATTGCCGGCAGCCTCACGCTGCGTCCCCAGACCCACCACATCTTGAGATGGATTGCAGGGGAATTTGTGCATGCTTACACTTCCAATATTTTAGAGAAAAACGTAACGGGTGGCAGACCTTGCGAGGTAGAGCAGAGGAGAGCTTACATCTTCGGGGGAATGGCCACATTTAACCACGAGAACGCTGCTGCAGTTCTATTTCCCACATCACTAAGCAGTTGCTGAGATGAGTTTAAGAATCCCGTAAACATCCTTGGGCGCTGCAGAGGTTGGGACAGAAAGGGCTACTCAGGTCAAATTAGGCTTGTATCTGAACCACCGCAAAGAGATTACCTTAGGTATTTTTCAAACTCCTGAAAGGCTACTGTTCAATCAAGAACATACACAAAAACATATCTGAAACTTCACAGAACTCATTTTTTTTTTTCAGTTCCACCCTTCTGGCAAGCTTTACGCTTTGCTTTCCAGAGAAGGGACTTCGTGGATATCCAACGACTAAGTACATCCAAGTACCTGCGGCCCTCAAAGGAGACACGTCAGGGCTGCTGAGAAAAGCAGCACCCTTAGAAGCGTCTGTACCTTGAGAAGTGCTGGATTTAGATTTTTTCCCCACACAATCTATCAAGTGCATGACACCAAAGCATCAAATAGCAGCTCAGCTCAGCGCTTGCCAGTCCCGTAATGCTTCCTGACTCCAAGTGGTCGCTCTTCTGTGCTGCCCTCGCGAGCCACAGGCTACCGATGGGGTAGGCGAGACAGGATGACAAATGCCATCAGCTTTCCCTTGCGGCTGACCTGATGCCATCACATCACCCGTGAGGATATTGCTGTCGTTCTCCAAGGGCACCACGGTTATGCCTGCGCACCCAAGCGACAGCCACGTCCCTGCCGAGCACGCCACCTCCCAAGGCAGATCCCACTGGGATCTCAGGGTGCGCCAGCGCAGACGTGCTCTGGTGGCCAAAGGAGCCCACTGACAGCAGGCCACCCTCCTCAGAGCCGTCCTTCCCACCTGGGACGGCGGGCACAGCCTGGGCAGGTGACATTTTTGTGCCAGGAAAGACAAATCTGGGTGCATTTCCATCACTGAGCCAGCCAAGGAACAGCTTGGGTGCAAAGGTCCGGGCATCCCCATGCTCACAGGGTGACAAAAGCCAAGCAGTGCTCACACGAACACATTGCGACAACAGGGGGGGTGACGATTGCTCAAAAAGCCACTCTTTCTAGCGGCTCAATTAGCTCCCCACACCACCACTTTTACAAACGGCTGGACACACACTCCAGGAGTGCCCACGCAGTCAGGGCTGCTGCGCACCCCCTTCTGCAGGGCCTGTGACCACCGACACCAGGCTCCAGCCATGCAATGCCTGACGAGAGACAAGTCGGTGCCACCCGTTCCCATTTCTGTGCGACAACAGCCAGACCACGGTGACTAAAGCAGCTCCAGCCGCACACACAATATAGTTCCTCCATGACAAATCAAAGCCATGCACGTGCCTGCAAGACTCTTCATGTTACCCAGCCTGGTGATAATGCTTTAAAAATAAGTAAAATTTTTAAAAAAGAGCTGTTTACCCTTCTTAAACCGGTTTGTAGCAGGACTTTCTCCCTCTTCCCTTATGGAAAAGGAAGAGGGGCCTGTAACCCATTCTGCTCAGCTCCAGTCCTCTACTCCTCCTCCTCCCATTACTCCCCCCCAAATACATATCAGGATTCATCAGTAGCAGCAGAGTTTGAAATCACAGCCTGGGTGTGAAGTGCAATCTCGTACCCAGCCCCCGACGCGGCGAGCGCTGCTGCTCTGCTCCCGGTAGGCACCAGCCTACATGAAACGCCAGCGTCCTGCGAGCGGTGCTGCACGTTTGCGACAAGGCTGAGAACGAAAGGCAAGATTGATCTTGATGTGAGCACCAGCAAAGCAAATGGGTTTTTGAAAACCCTATAATTTCCCCGCAACCCTTGACTTCACTAAACACACATTTTTAGACTACAGCACAGTTAGGTAGGCATTAAACAAAAATGAGCTGCACTAATGATGATTTATGTGCGGGACAACCTTCCATAAAGAATTTATCTTTGATTTCAGGGTAAGTTACAGCATTGCCAAGTTAACCAAATAATGCAGCTCCCCGCCAAAACCCCCTACCGCAGCCGGGCAGCGCAGGCACAGAGCGCTCCCCTGCAACTGCTTTGAGATCTCTTCCGACGCAGACCCACTCGGTGCTCCCAGGAAGACATAAGAGCCAGGAATTCGGTTGGGAAAAAGCCAGGCTCTGCCAGGGGAGGTAAGAGCATCCTGGGCCGGTAAGACCATCAGCAGCCCCACCAACAGGTCCCGCATCCCCGCTGCTCCCCGCGCCGCAGCGGCCCCAGGGAAGGGCTCGCTCCCCCTCCTTCTGAGCTACCAACTGTTTTGGTTTGGTGGGGGGAAAACCAGGGACGCCAAGGAAAGCAGGCATTTACCGTGAAAATAGGCCCTTTAAAAGCGTTTTCTGCCACAGAGAGGTCTGGATGGGGACTTTTCCTGCTCCTGCACATTAGGACCGTTCACCCGCCCTGTACCAAGGCTCGCTGGGGAGACGCACGATTTCCCACGGGATGCGCTGGAGTGAAGGTTCAGGAAAAGCGTAGCTTTGGCAGACTAAAGCAAGGGAAGCAGGCCACGTTACGCAGCCTGCTGTAAACAGGGCTTGGATGTCCTTCTGGGAGAGCTGTGATACTGCCACACACCTTCTCTCTCTGCAGGCTGTCCGGAGGAGAGCTGCGCAGCGCCGGCTCTGCACGACGGCTGGAGCTCACAATGCGGAAGGGCGGGTGGGTGGAACTAGCTGATCTTTAGGGTCCCTTCCAACCTAAACCATTCTATGATTCTATTAGGCCTCGGCACCACGTTTCAGCTTTCCTCAGCCTTCACACCGCGCACTCTGAACTGTGGGCACCCCCCTCCTCTCCTCGTCTTCCTTGCTCACAATTAGGGCAGAAGCAGAGGTTCATCAGAGGTCAAGGAAAGAGCATGGTTTTGGTAACAGCAAAGCCAGTTTTAGCTCTAACACAAGAGCAATAGAAAAAATAAGCTTCAGGCAGATACTATATTTGTAATCCAACAGCAAAACATGTTTGCTTGTGTTGACTCCACACTGTAACACAATTTATATGTTCTGTCTTTAGGGTAATTATTGCTTTAGAATGTTAAAATCTTTCCACTCTAATTAAATCATCATATTAAAAAATCCACTGCCACAGCAAACTTGAGAACAAGTCTGGTTAAGATCACGCAAGTGCACGGATGCTCGGTTAACAAACTTGCTGCCGAGCAAACCAGCCGCTCTCTGCAAGCAAGGAGCGCAGGCACTGCGCTGCTCCATCATGAAGAATCCTACAGAATCCTAGGAAACGCTGCCAGAGCCGTCACGGCACTGCCAGCCGCCCAGGAACGAACGCCACAGGCTCTCGTGCTGATGGACATCACCGTGCCCTGCTAAAACAGCACAATCCTGGGGTAGGACTGAACATCCCCACTCGAGCACCTCACCGCCCCCGGAGACGGGCACCACAGACTGACACGAGCCCTGGAGCATCGCTCGCCTTTGCCCACCTGCGAGCGCCCGGGCAGTGCTGAGTCAGCAGAGCGGCTGCCCTCGGGAGACACGGGCCACCACCGAGAGCCACCACCGCCCTCAGGAGAACCCGTCACCCGCCTCCAGGTGAAGGCACTTTGCTGCTTAAGCTCCTTAAGTGAGAACCGTCCCTGCAAGAGGGATTAGAGCGAATCACCTCTCATGCTTCGTCAGCAGCTGCCCCAGCAGACACGGGGCTCACGCCCCGCTCCCGGTGGTATCTGCCCTCCTGCATCTGCTCCCCACAGCACTGCCAGCACGGCAACACTGAGCCCTGGAGGAGCATCGGGACTTACTGACCTGTGAGCAAATATCAAGCACGGAGCATTCGCTTTGGGCAAAATCCTTTAATTCTCTCTGGATCCCCCTGGGGAAAGCAGTATTGATTGCTTTACTACTAGCTTACACATGCTGCGCGGGGCAGCCAGCGCTGCCATCAATACCGGCTCTGAGGAGGGAGCCAAAAGGTCACCCCGGTACACGAGGACACGGGGCTGGCCCCACGCTGCGCCCAGCACCTGCCCACAGTCCCCGCAGCCACTCCAAAGCCTGTGACAAACCAGGCAGGAGCCCAGGAGCCAGAGCCGTCAGTGCTGGCATGGCTCAGCGAGCAGTTTGCCCCATTCCTCTCCCATCCCACTGAGCCACACAGAGGTGCCTGGCAGGTCCCATCAGTGCTCCGGCCACCGCTCCTCCCGCATCCCAGGGGAGTGGCTGGGGGAAGACCCTGGTCTCAAGGCTGTCTGCTCCCACAGGAACCCAGGCTGTGCTTATGCCTGCCAAAAAAATCACAGGGAACTACCCAGGGGCAACGCACCCAGAACTGCAGAGTCCTGGCTGTCCCTCCCACTGGCCCCTTCCCCACCGATCCAAGTCCAGCACGGTCGGCGCTGAGCAGGACACATCTGGGCTACAGGGCAGGCACCCAGGGCACAGGGAGGCCGAGCAGCTTCCAGGGAAGAGGCACACGATGCCATTTTTGCCAAGTTCCTTCCCCCGTGGATGAAACGGTTGTGAAAACTTCCAAGAGAAACCGGAATATTTACTTGTGTGTCATCCTGACAACATGCCAACCAGCTCCGACTGCAGGAGTGGGGGCACGGACAGCGCGGGCAGACTCTTCCCCTGTCCAAGCCCACCCGCTGGGTACCAAAGCGAGCCGAGAAGCCCGACTGGGGCACGCATGCTGCCACGCTTACACCGAACATCCGCAAGCCCCAAGATACACAAAGTACCAGCCACAGCACCAAGGAGACCCTGAACACAGCACGTCTGCTCCCACCACCAGCGTTTTCCAGTACGAAGCTGCAAAACGCTCAATAAAAGCCCTTCTTCGGCCAGCATTGGCATGGACAATCAGCCAAAAAAAGATCCTCCATGACTGAGTTTCACACATGGCACAGCAGGTTAGATTTTCCAAGAGAACAGCAGCTCCTCTCTTACCTGGGATGATAGAAACGGTGTCTTTCTCCCAGGACACAACACTAACGTATTCCTGCACTGAAGAGGGGATGAGGCACTTGAAAACAGCCACGTTTCCACGCATCGACCTTTGGTCCTCCACCCGAACGGTGTACGGTTCCCTGAAAACTGTGGAGGAAAGCAGATGGTTGGTAGCATGACAGTGCTGGAGGAAAACACACTTTCTTTTGCTTTAATCCCACGTTTCCCAAACAAACCAACCCACCCAGCAAACTGCTTCCATCCAAAACACTTGGCCCGCCTTCCCGGGGGGAGGAAGCGGCTCTCCTTCGGAGACGGCAGCCCAGCGTGCAGAGGGGATGCCCGGCCAGGCTCCACCTGCTGGCACCCTGCACCAGTCCCCAGCGTCACCCGGGCTTGCCACCAAGGCGAGCTGCTGGCTTGGTAGTCACCAAAGCTGCTAAGGCAGAGGTTTGCAGCACCTGCATTTCAGTACGGGGACCAAGGGCGTTTCGTAGCTGTAAGGTTCAACCTCCCACCTTGGAGCAATCCCTTCTCTCCTGGATGCCTGCTGAAACTGCATCTGTGAGGCACCCAGGGGAGACAGCCTGTGGCAGGGCCTGGCAGCCTCCTAAAGACGAACGTTTAGGGAAGCAGACGATAATTTCCCAAGCCACGCCACGGTGGGAGCCATGAGCTGCCCCCACCACGTGCCCTGTTCCTCAGGGAGATGCACATCCTTTTGACAGCTCCACGCTGCTCCCTGGACCAGTGACAAGGAGCTTCCCAGTGCCACAAGCCTCCAGCAGCGCTCGCTAGGTAAGCTGGGTCCACCCCAGCCTCTTCAGAAAGACACAAGGATGTCACCGTGCCCAGTACCACATGCAGACACCATAAACTCCTACAGTTCCAGTATAAAATGCAGTGAGGGCAGGTGTCTCCTTGTTGTGACAATAATTATGCCCCATAGGACATGGGCACCTGGGCATCGCTATCGTGAGGACAGAGGGCTGGCCCACCTTCTCCTGCCTGCAGCTCAGCCACCCTCCCAGCGGGCAGAGCCCCCCCAGCCCCAGGGAAAGCAGGGAAGAGGGTTCGGAGTGGCCTCCGGCTCACTCCCATTATTTACCCACTGCCCTGGTGGGGACGACAAGGGCTGGCACCGCGAGGACATGGGGAGAAGCCTACCATGGAAAGGGACTCCAGAGCCAAGGCAGATTAGCCAGCAAAAGCCTCCTTAATCACATGGAGCAGGAGGTTTATTCATGGGCTTTAAAGGCCAGGAGGGATCAGGAGGAGCATCCAGCCCAGGCTCCCGCACGCTCACCACCGCTGCAATGTCCCAGCCCGGAGCGGACCTCGTGCCTGGGCACCCGTGGCTACCCCAGCGGCCCTCACCCACGCCAGCCTCCGCAGCCAGGGCTTCTGGCTTTTCACTGCCCCGGGATAATTCCCACAAGGGTAACGTACAGCCACAACCAGCACCCTTAAATCTTTCCATTGGCTAGAGAGATTTGCTCCATGCGCTCACTAACAGCTTTTCCAAAGCTTCCAGAAGTTTTTCCAGTTCCTCGTATTTCCAACTGTGTTTTATTTATCTGCTTTCTTTATACAGCTTTAATTGCCTTTACTTGGTGGATTGCCATTACAAAGCACCGGAGAGTGACTGGGATGCAAGACGACCGGGAGGAAGCAGAAGCGGCGGAATGTTTCACAACCGTTTCCAAATGCCATAAAGCCGAAGCACTTCACGCTGCCACAGCTGGAGCCATCCTGGTGGCCCTCGCAGCCCTGTGTGTGGCCTCACTACGTATTCACGCCTCCTGCTAACTGCACCTGCTCAGGGGCCAGGGGAGGCTGGCTCCCAGCTGGAATCCCAGTGACAGGAGGGGTGCCTTCAACCCAGTATCGGGAGGGTGGGATGAAAGCCAGGGCTCAGCGCTGCTACTGACTTGCTGCCATCCCAAGGAACTCCTCCGCACGTGGGAGGAGAGCGAAGCAAAGGCTGCCGGCCCAAGCAAGAAGACACGGACCAAGACAAGCTTTCTCCCCGGCAGCACATCCAGAGCTGCCATCCTTGCTGCTCGAGCCTGGGGCATCCGCACCCCCTGCCCGGGAAGGCCGCAGAACTCCAGCTTCAAGCCACATCGAGCCAGGGTCACCCAGCACGGTGATTGCCCCCTCAGAAGCACAAGCCATCTCCATGAGACAGTGGTTTGCAGCACAGCACTGAGCCAGCTGGGGTGCCACAGCCCTAGTGGCCACACAGGACACGGCCATGTCACCACAGGCCACGGGGCCAGCGCTGCACCCTGGCCTGGTGGCAGACCCCAGCTGGCCACAGCACTCGCCACTGTCCCCAGGGACTGCGGTCCCCGGCACCAGGAGGGCAGCAGCTCCGTGCCGTATTCACTACACCCCATCTGTTGCCATCCCTCCTCCACCGAGCTGTGGTTTATAGGTAACCTGATAGTGCTGGTAAATAATTCACTCTGCGGAAGGGGGTTAATGCCAATTTACTCTGCGGTACAAGGTATTAAAATAAAAAACCCTGTAGTCACTTCTGTCGTGTTCCCTCTGCTAGCCCCACTTTTAATAGGTTACATAATGAAGCCATTCCTGGGCTATTAGCCCTCCTCAGCCTGGTCAATAATTTACTATAATGGCTTTTGGAATCAGCTCTTTACCATATTCCTCCTTTTTTCTTTGCTTAATAAGCCTTGGCATGCTGGGGCTGGATGCTACAGTGGGAACAGAGAGGCCTGAGGAGGGCAGCGGGACACAGTGAGGGTCTCCCCACCACGGACAGATGTGGTCTGGCTCCTCACGCAGCCGTGACAAGCCCCAATGTGTGGCTGGATGCGATAACACCAGTCTGAAAGGGAGAGGACCTTTCCTGCCGCGAGGCTGCAGCCACACCATGGCCTCCAGGCACTCGCTGGAGACCCCCAAGCTGTGCGACCCCTTCCCTGCTGGTCACCCCAGCCCTCTCCCAGCCTGGAGAGGGCCTGAGGTACAGAGCTGGCCCTGGGCTGGGGCAGGATGCCGTTTTGCAAAGGCGTATTGGCAGGGCTGCCTACCCAGCACCCTGCCCTGCTCTCCGGCCGAGCAGCATTGATCCATCCCCTCGCAGCAGGCCAGCGCAGATAGGGTCACAGACTGGTTTGGGCTGGAAGTGGCCTTAAAGCTCATCTCGTTCCACGCCCTGCCCTGGGCAGGGACACCTCCCACCAGCCCAGGTTGCTCCAAGCCCCGTCCAGCCTGGCCTTGAACCCCTCCAGGGATGGGGCAGCCACAGCTTCTCTGGGCAACCTGGGCCAGGGGCTCACCACCCTCACAGTGAAAAATTTCTTCCTGATATCTCATCTAGATCGCCCCTCTTCCAGTTTGGAGCCATTACCCATCATCCTATTGCTACATGCCCTTGTAAAAAGTCCCTCTCCATCTTTCCTGGAGCCCCTTTAGGGCCTGGAAGGGGCTTTAAGGTCTCCCCGGAGCCTCCTCTTCTCCAGGCTGAACCCCCCCCCCCGCTCTCTCAGCTCCTCCTCACAGCAGAGGGGCTCAGTCCCACTGCTCTGCACAGGGCAGTGATGACACCCCTCGGCAGCAGGACCACCTTCCCCACTCACAACAGCCCAGCTCCTCAGATCCCACCACCATCACACGTGGTACTGCCCATGCCAGGGGCATGCTCGATGCGCCAACCAGCAGGCCATGGAGAAGACCCGAGAAAAACCAGCACCTCATCCAAACCCCAGCACCCACAGAGAGCTCCTACCTGCTTTAACACGGATATTTGGGCTCCTGATTTTGCCAGCCGAGTTCTCCGCGGTGCAGAAGTAGTCGTTGTCGTGGATAAAGCTATTGAAGGCTGATGGCGAGAAGGGGTAGAGCTGCAAAGTCCCATTGGCATGGACATGCCGGATGTGGGGCACATCGTAGATGTCGTCGCCTGTGGCCAGGTACCACCGAAGGACGGCGCTGGGTGACCCTGCTGCCGGGCAGGGGATCACCACCCCCACTGTGCTGGAGAAGGTGACCTGCTGGATAGAGTCGTTCACAAAGTAGAGGCTGGTTCCAACATCTTCAGCGTGTGCTGTGGAGAAAGCAGAGGCCACAGCGGTGGGGGGTTACTGCAGAAATGGCCAATCTCCACCGGCACAGAGAGCATCCCCAGCCCAGCCCATGGCCCCCTCACGCAGCAGAGCAGAGGAGCATCAGCGCATGGGCGAAAGCACAAAGGCCACCTTCACAGGCCAGCGCTCTCGCTGGCAGCACGGATCAGGGATCACAGGCACCTAAGCAGGACAATCAGGGGCTGTGCAAGCAAGGAAGGTTACCCAGGGCATCCTCCCATACGCACCCCGATGGCTTTGAGTGCGTGGTCCAACTGTGCCTCAACAGCCACAGGCCTGAGGACACCCATGTGTAACGACAACCACCCAACACCATTTCTCCTGCACACCCCAACGCCCTCCAGCCCGGAGCAGCAGACAGCCAACACCCCCGTGTGAGGCACAGCCCCATCCAGCCCGGCGGTGCCCATGGGCAATGGCGACACCTCCAGTGCAAGCCTCCCCCGAGCAGGGCAGAGACCTTCCCTGCTACACCAGCACTGCTGCAGCAACAGCTGCCCCCAGGAGAGGGGCGGGAAAACGGCGTTCAGTGCTGCTCCTTCTCCCAGAGGGAGGGGAAGCCCAGTCCCACCCTGCCTTAAGCCCGAGCCTGGCCCCAGGCATCCCTGCAGTGCCCGAGCGAAGGCTGAGACACGCAGGGTTCAAGGGCACAGTCCGGGGAAGGGCTTGCAGCTGCCCAGGTACCTGGGAACCACCCTCCAGTGCTGCAGAAAAGCACTTTCCTTCCTCAAAATGAGGGAAGGGACCTCTTCGCCCAGCTCCTCCAGTCCCTCCTTCCCACTCTCCAGGACCACGAGCTCCCCCTTCTCAACCAAAGCAAGCAAGATGGGCTATAAATAAGGCTGAGGAGGCCCCCAGTCACTGAGATCCGCTTTCTTTTTTTAGTCACACTCTTTCCAAGTGGGCGGAAGGACAGGGATATAGAAAGCGGCCCTCGGCGGGTGTATTAATAGCTCTGGCTGAGAACACCGCTCGTGGTGCCGCGGAGCCAATAAGCAGATCACTACCGTGCCGCCAGTTCAAAACGACTCACGGGGGACCCTCCGTGACCTCGATTTCTTAACTTGGGGAGGAGGGGACGGGAGCAGGGGGGAGAAGGAAAGCCTCATCTGTACGGACAGCCTTGTGCTGCGGCTGCTCGCCCAGGGGAAGGCTGGTTGAGTGTCAATGGCCACAGCCACTCACATTTCCTCGCCAAGCTTCTTCCGGCGGTGAGCACATGCCCCTCCTGGCACGGTGCCATGCCACCAGTCCACTCCACGCCATCCTCAACCAGATCATGATGGGAAACCCCAAAGCCCCTCACCCTTCCCAGAGCAGAGTCCTCTCCCTCCTTCTCCCAGCTGGAGGCACAACCTCGTGCCTCTTTCAGGACCCATGAAATCAGAGGTGAGAGCACCTGGTTCTTGCTCTATGTACTCCGCAGTGAATCATCACCTAAACCCAACAAAGTTTCCTCCTTCGCCTACTCAGAGCCCCACTGCTCCACATCAGGGCCATGGCACAGCCAGAGCTGCCCAAAGCCATCCATGTAAGGGATTAGCTGACTAGCAAGGTCCAGCGCCACCACCACATGAGACAACAGATTTATAGGTCAAGAAAGCGTCTCCATACATCCCCACACAGCAGTTCCCTGTGTCCACGCACAGGTAGAAGTAGACAACGCCATTCATTTTTCCCTCCCTCACTGACAAGTGCCAGAAGAAGGATGGACCGGAGGAGCGAAGCGCTCCAGCCCAGCCTCCCGCGCAGCAGCCAGGCTTTGCAGAGCTACGGGGCCACCGCACGGGGCCCTGCAGATGTCATTTCGTGACATCTCCAGCCTGGTTTGTCGTCATGAATCAACATTTCCCTTCATCAGAACAGCGCGGTGCTTCTCCCAAATAGATGAAAGAGGCGGGGGGGGGGGGGGAAATGCACATTTGCAGGCGGAGGAAGGAAAACAAAGCACGCGCGAGCAGCAGTGTGCTATTTGTGGCAACGCCTGTCGCCCGAGCAAAGCAGAAGATGGCTGGAGCCAGGGCAGGCGGCGTGCAAGGCACACAGCAAAAGCCACTATTTGCCCAGCTTTGGAGCAGGAGCATCCCACTGGGCTCAGCGTCCCATCATCCAGCCGGCTCTGCCCCAGGCTCCGTCCAACATCCCCCCCCCCAGATCCCAGACCGCGGCTTGAGGAGACTTCTGCCATAACAAAGCTCCGAGAGCATCTGCAGCCCGAGAGGGAAACAGCTTCTTCCCAGGCAGCGCCCAGCAAGGTTTAGAGACGGCCGGGTGAGGGGCCGGGGTGAAGAGTGGAAAAATACCTCATAAACAGAGAAATTCAGATTACCCATAAAGCTTTTTCAGGTCAAAGGGGGAAACGGATTTTTAATAGAAAATGGAAGTTATGGGATTGGCAATAGTTATGTGACAGACGCATAGAGTTAAATCCGTATAATCTCCTTTACCATTTAGCATTGAGCACCATCCTAATTCCATGTTTCATAAAACCGTCTCCAAATCACTGAGAGAGATTAAAAATTTAGAAATAGCTCCGCAATATTTTTAAACCAGAAATCACTGCTCACATCTGGTCAGCTGTGCTGACCCTAACCTAAATACGGAGGGCATTAATTCGCATGAACCTGAAAAGAGGAGGCTGGAGGAGCCCAAACGGAACAGTTTCTGCCGGGGAAGCTGCAGCAACGTGGGCACGCGGCACCGAGCCCAGAGAGCAGCCCGCCGGGAGCTGGAAGCTGCACAGACCCCGGCGCGCAGCCGGACACTGTCTGGCTCGCTCTGAAAGGCAGGTACTTTAAGTTATCAGACTGCAATCTTCTGAAATTGTAGTAAATTACAACCTAGAGGTATTGAAATATTAATATCTCTATCTGAGCCGGGAGAAGCGAGTCATTTTGCCATCATCCCTTTGGCATATTTACAAGTCTTGACGGCTGGACTTTCCAGACTCCCATGGCTTCAGCAGCGCAGCCGACCTGGGCACTGCAGAGCCCTGTGCCGCACAGAAAGCGCTTGTTTGCTCTAACAAGCAGCCAAGACAGAGCAGCCATAAGCTGACCCCGGGATCCATCACCGAGCCACGTATTTCTGGCAGAGGCAGCCGAGATGTAGGTGTGAGTCCTGCACGAGGAGCGGCAGCGAAACCTCAGCCTCCGTAAGCACAGAAATGCCATCACCTCCCCGGCCAGTGCCCAGCAACACAAACCCCTCCTCTCCTCCGAGCCTCGCCGGGAAGAGCCCGTCCTTTTCTATGAAGCGGATTTAGGACTTGTCTCAGACAATGACCAGCTTCACGCCAGCACGATTAGAGAGCTGTTTCTCCTGAGCTAAGAGGCTTTTTCTGCCCACAATGCACACGCATCACCTGTGTCAGCGAGCTGCTCGCTCGGGACCCCACCGCCAGTCCTGTGCCCACCCAAACCCAGCGAATCTCACAAGGTTGAGCAAGGTCTTCTGCACATCAGTAACCGGCTGGCAACACGACGGAGAGGGGAAAAGGCTAACAAGCTGTGTTTCAAGGGTGTTCATGCAATCCTCCGGGCACGGACAACCCAGCCTGGGCTGATACCCTTCCTCAAGGGGTGGCAAAGGTACTGCCCGAGTACTTCTTACAAAAGAGTGGCCACTGGAGGCTTGACTGCTTGCCATGATTAAGGGTGTTGCTGGCATCCAAAAGGAGGTTTTGCAGCACCTCAGAAAGGTCAAGGAGCTAGACCCGAGTTCACATTACCCCACCGGCAGCACCTACCTCTTGGGCTCGGTGGTCTGACTGCCCAGGCACCCACCCCAGCCTTCCTCAGGGCCAGGCGAGATGGTGCCGAGGCAGCGCCACAGCAGAAAGCCCACCCGCAGGCCAGCAAAGGGACCATAGGAGCCACCGGGGCTTCTCCAGCCACCAGCTGTAACGGGCTGCAGGGATGCTGTGAAGAACAGCAGGCTAATCACCACCTCGCTGCTCATTTATTATCCTCATTAAGGGTGTTTGACACCTGCCCTGTTCAAGGAGAAAGTGAACCAAAGCTTGGCACGCATTGCAGGGTGGGAATTACAGGTAGGTGGCAAGTCCTAATCTTTCCTCTCTATTGCCTTAAGGTACAACAGTAATTCCATCACATACTGCCTGCACATTTGTAATGCTGGAGCGGTCCTTGGCCTTCCCTGGAATCAGCTTTCTTCAAGCCCTCATCTTCAGGACACTTTTAATAGCATTTCTTCTAATGAAGGGAGTGACCTTGCAGGTGACAGAGCGAGAAGTGGCATCTCCAAGCATAAGGGAAGGGACAGGGAGAGGAGTGGCTCAGACGCGGTGAGAAGCGCAAGGCTGGTACCCTTTCAAGCGGAGCACGAGATGCACACACCCTGCCAGGAACGGGATGCCAGCCCACCGCAATGGCTTTCCAGCCCAAAGGGTTAAAGCCGTGACTCTGCTCTCCCCCACGCCGTGCCCCTCAGGATCCGTGCCATGAAATGCCAAGCATGGCCTGGGGCATTCAGCTGGTGCCCAGTGCTGCAGCGATGGCAAGTACCTGCCACAGCACCTTCCCTGCCCCGGTGCTGCATTTTGGACACCGACAGCGTCCCACCCTTGCGGCAGAGCCCCTGTGGCCTGGGCACCGTGGTCATTCCCGACACACAGCCACCGTCACCGCGAACTGAAGAGGGAGAGGAGAACGCTGCCTCTGGTCCTCCCCGGTGAGGGCACCGCTCAAA
Source organism: Alca torda (assembly GCA_008658365.1). Classification (NCBI taxonomy): domain Eukaryota; kingdom Metazoa; phylum Chordata; class Aves; order Charadriiformes; family Alcidae; genus Alca; species Alca torda. The sequence goes on along the minus strand of CM018093.1, from coordinate 7,081,832 downwards.
CACACTGGGAGCACAAGCTGCCTGCTCCTTAATGCATCTGCATGGAAATTAAAGCCTGAACCACCTCCAGCAATTATGACAGCACCCAGGCTGAGGCTGTAACCCTTGCCTGGAAAAAAAAAACCTCTCCCCACTGATTTGCCTGGCCCCTGAACCTCCCACATCAGCTTGCGGGAGGTACCAACCTCACCACCCCATGCACAGAGGGGCTGACCCAGAGCTGGACATCCTCCAGCTCTGCACCACCTCCCGAGCCCCCCGCAACCTGCCCGAGCTCCCCCCAGAGATGGGGAACAAGCCCAGGGACCACCAGCAACAGCCTCTCCCTCCCCTTCCACACCAAGTCTGAGGAGCTGCAGCCGAGTCCCACGGGGACATCTGGTGACGTTACCGAGCCAGGGTGACAGAGAGGTCCCCCCTGGGGAGGCTGGGGTCGAGCCCAGCAGGTACGAGGGACACACCAGAGGCCACGCACTCCTGCTGCCAGAGCCACCGGAGTGTGGCTTTCTCCAGGGCCACCAGTCTGTGCCATCCGGCACACCGCAGCCCGGACACCGGCTCTACGAGGCAGAGAGGAGGGTTTCCATCCTGCGGCCGACAGGTATGAGGGATGAGGGGCAGGGATAAACAGGGCAAGCTCTGAAACCTCGCTCACCTCCTCCTCGTCCCCTCTAAGTCACGCCTGCTCCCTTCCCTCGCAGAGAGGAGCCGACACAGCCCTTTCCAAGAGGCAGCAGCTGGGGCAGGCAGCAAGCGTTAGCACGAGTCGGGAAATGGATTTCCTAAATATTTGGTACAGCTCTGCTGGCAGATGATGGCGGCAATATGCAGATTGTATGTGGTGGGGATTCTTCCTTAAGGATCTACGAGCAGGGAAAGGGTAACTCACAAAATCATGATTACGTAAGGACACATAGCTGGCTATAATCTAGATTTCAAAGACAAGAATCACCCTGCACCCAAACCCACCGCTGCAAAAGCCTCCCAGTAAAGCACACACCATAACGACTGCAACAACCAGACACCTTCCTCCATGCCCTCCTAGGAAGTCGCACTTATTAACAGTCTGCTTATTTGGGTGTGAGATGACTTCATATTACCCAAAGGCACAGCCCAGAATGCACGCACTGCCATGTCAGAAGAATTCCTGCCACAAAGACGCTCCTGGTTTTATTCTCGCACTCGGCTCGTCAGCTGCCTCGAAGGAGGACAGAGCGCTCCCCATCCATCCATCCCTCCCTCCATCTCGGGACCACCTGGACAGAGAGCAGAGCACTGCAGCAGAAGGGTGCCCCATGCCATGGCTGCCCACAGCTCCGGCAAGGGCTGCTCCATAGCACATCCCTGGCACCCGCGTGAGGCGCAGCCTCTTCCTCCAGAGGACAAATGCACCAGGAAAGATGGGGGTTGCCCACATCGATTTTCTCATCCAGAGGCAGGAGCAGCCCTAAGCCCACTCCAGGTGCAGGTAGGGGCTCTGGGCACGTCGCCATCGTGGCTCCTTGCGCCGGGAAACGATGGCAATCCGCAGGATAAACAAACAGCGGGCACGGCGAGGAGTTCAGCACTGCAGGCTTCTCCTCCGTGCATTTAATGAGGCTTCCATGTTTCATTTCAGAGACAAACGAGCGCTGTGCCACACTGGGGGGCCGAGATGGGGAGAGATTAAAAAACGCAAGCTGCATAGTTCACTGCACCCAATACAGGAACGTAATATAAATATAATGCCAATATAAATCAGGCGGCAGGGGAATCCAGCAAGAACACGCAGGGAGATGCTTTCCCAGCTCCAAGCCTCTCAATTTTGACCAGTACGCTCTTCATCACGCCGCTCGCCGCTCACCTCCCCTCCTCCTCTGCCTGGCTGCTCTCGCTCACGCTGCCAGACCATCTTTCTGCTCAACTCCCTGTTTGCTTGCTCACCAAATGCCTATTTTTGTTTATTTTATAAGCGGGGGAGAAATAGGCAGCTACAGCCCACCAAGGAATTTCTCAACTTCAGTGGTCCCCCGGATAAAATGTTTATTTGGTTTCAGTTTCTACTTGAGTTCTTGTTCTACAGCAGGAACACGTTAAAAGGATGTGCCTCGATGCCCAGAAATATTAAGTATCTGAAAGGTTCATCATGCATTAAGCAATTCATTTTTTTATCCTATTATTTTAATGAAACTTCCATTGTATTGCTGTCCTCTCTTTGGAACCGTTTCACTTTAACACTTTCCATCACCAGGACTGCTCAACACTGAAGATACATTTTATTTCTTAAAAAAAAGGAAAATGAGGCCACGAGGAGTTGTGCTAATGGAGGCTTTTAATTTGCTCTTCTCAGAAGAGATAGCTCTGTGGGAAGAGATCTCTTTTCCAAGAAGCTGGGGCTCAAAACATGCAAAAGCGATAAACCCACTGCAACTCTCTGTTATTTTGACTGTTGGGGGGAAGAAATGGTAGCATCCTTGAGGGTTATTTGTTGTCGGTTTTGTTTTTTCCTTTTAGCAGAGTAAAAAATGCAAATGTAAGCAAAGCAGATGCTGGCACGTTCAGCTCGGAGGATACGAAACACAATAGCGATTTTGGGTAAAGCTCCCAATCGCAGCTTTACCCCAGCTCAAATACAGCTGCTATTCCATAATTAATAATTGATGGAAAAATTGATCATCACCACACAACCGGACAGGATGCCCTATTAAACCTTGGTAAATATTTTTCATTTGATTAACATTCAGATAAACGGGTAATGTAATAGGCAGCAAGAAAGGTCTCACATAGGGAGGCAGCTCCGTCCTCTTTCTTTCACTTTCCTCATTTCCTAAAATTTCCCCCTTGCTGTTCTCAAATGTCAAAAAAGATAATTAGGGCAAATGTCATTTTACATCCTCCAAGCAGACAATTTCCCGAAAGGTGGGCGCTTCCATCACCGCATCTGCAGCTTGAGTCATGTGCAAAGAGGCGATTTTTTACAGAAACATCATTAAAAATTCCCGCAGATTCGGAAATGGGCAATTCCTTTATGTAACATCAACTGATTGTCGTAACAAACACGCTGTGATTTAATGTCCCATGTTACATGCACCTCCTCAGCTTTTATTTTTTTTAATTGCATCTATAGCAGAGGCTCGGTTCAGAGTATTACCTCTATAGATTTGGGCAGCATTCACTTAATCTCCAACTTTAAATTAATCTCTAATCTTTAAGTGTGCGTCTCCTTGACACACTTGTTCCATGATTTATCCCCACCCCTCCAAATCTGATTTATATCGAGCCGCTGGGTTACACTTAACACAGCATTCCTAGAGGGAAAGATGTGATTTTTTTTAAAGCATGGCTGGATTGAGTCCGTTTCACGGGATTAGGCTATCACTCTGGGTACCCGCGGAAAGTGGGGACGCGGAGCGCGGCTGCCGAAGCGCCGCCGCCAGCCCGGCCCCGCCGCGGGGATGCTGCGCCCGTCGATGCGGGTCTCCGGCCCCGCGCAGCCCCCGCCGAGGAGCGGCTCCGGGACCGCTCCGCCACCGGCCCCGCTCCGCGCTCCCCGCACCCAGCCGAGCGCTCCCGGAGCCCCGGCCAGCTCCGGGCATCCCGGGGCGGGCGCACCGACGGCCCGTGAGGGCGCACCGAGAGCCCCGGCTCCCCCCGGAGGGGGGCACCGAGAGCTCCGGAGCCGGCTCCCCCGGGGAGGCAAACCGAGAGCCCGGGAGCGCCGGAGCCGGCTCCCCCGGAGGAGCGCACCGAGAGCCCCGGGGGGACACCGCTCCCCGGGAGAGCCCGATCCCACCCGGCCGGTGCCCGCCGGCCCCGCACCCCCCCGTTCCTCCCCAGGGGCGACCTACCTTTCCGCAAAGAGTACAGCAGGAAAAAAGTTACCAGCCACATGCCATAAAGAGCAGCTATGGCCCCGGGCTGCGGCGCAATTGCGGGCGGTGCGGTGCCCCGGCGTGCCGCGTCCCTGCCGCCGCGCTGCCAGCCCGGCTGAGGTGCCCAGAGCCCAGCTCGCCGCCGCTCCTCCTCCCCTCTCCCGGCGAGTGGGCCGGGCTCCCGCACACTCCCCGCCCCGCTCCCCGCCGAGGGGTGGGGGGGTCGGCAGCCCCCGCCGAGCAGGGCTGCCCTGCCGAGGGGCAGCGCCCGGCTCCCCTCCACCTGCCCCCCGGGAGGGCGGCCGCCAGCCCCGGTGCGACCAGGGGGGATGCTCAGCAACACCCTCTGCCCCCCAGCCCACGGGGCACCGACCACCGCGCCGAGGTCATCGAATCACAGAATGGTTTGGGTTGGAAGGGACCTTAAGGACCACCTCGTTCCACGCCCTGCCCTGGGCAGGGACACCTCCCACCGGCCCAGGTTGCTCCAAGCCCCGTCCAACCCGGCCTTGAACCCCTCCAGGGATGGGGCAGCCACAGCTTCTCTGCGCAACGTGGGCCAGGGGCTCACCCCCCTCACAGGAGAGAGTTTCTTCCTAATATCTAACCTAAATCTCCCCTCTTCCAGTTTAAACCTGTTGCCCCTCATCCTGTGGCTCCCCTCCCTGATCCAGAGTCCCTCCCCAGCTTTCCTGGAGCCCCTTTAGGGACTGGAAGGTCTCCCTGGAGCCTTCTCTTCTCCAGGCTGAGCCCCCCCAGCTCTCTCAGCCTGTCCCCACAGCAGAGGGGCTCCAGCCCTCCTCTGGCCCCGCTCCAACAGGTCCACATCCTTCTTGTGCTGAGGACTCCCAAGCTGGATGCAGACAGGCTCCCACCTGGGCAAACACCCACGGCTGCAGCCACCTGCACCCACGAGGGTTAATGACAGCCAGGTTGTGCCGGTCACACTCCATAAAGCTGAACTCTCTGCTGCAGCCCAGCTAACCCTCTCTCCATCCCCGGCGAGTCTGCACCTCGCCTGCGTAAAGGCGGCTTTTCCCTGGGGTAAGCTGTGTCCTGGCCACAGAGCTGGGCCACCTGAGACTCACAGCTGACAGCACTCCTCCTCCCCAGCCTCCTAAACACCTTTTAGCAGCATAAGGATAGAAATCAGGTTTTCACAACACAGAAAGTAGCAGCCCATGCTGCTCCCATGACAGAGGACACACACAAGTCCTAGCAGACTTCATTACACATTCATCCCTCTAGCCAGCAAATAACAAATAAATACCAGTTAATGCTTCACTTTGGGGTGTATTTATCTAAGGCTTAATTCAAGCCTAGGATCTTACTCCCCAAGACTTAGCCTCACCAAAGCCAATTTGTCTGGACCATTAGAGCAGTTCAGAATGTCTTTTCTTGAAGTGATTATAGCAGGTTTTCTGTGCCTTCCAAAACAGCCTTTCCAATCCCAATTTGTTGGAAAATAAACAGAAAGATTGAAGCATTCTCTTTCACACAAAGCAGCGAGCAGAAAAAACACTCTGTACTGATTTTTTTAAAAAAGCACTGTTTAGATTTAGTTGAAAACCTAGCCATCATCACCCAGTAACAAAACTAGACAAACAACAGCTCCTTGGCCATTTTCAACCCGCACCGGTTCACTGCAATTTTTCATACTTGGGCGTCCCTTGGAAGAGCCGGAGAGCTCACCCACGGCGCCGAGGTGGCACTTGCCCAGCATGGGTGAGCAATTCCCGTTTCACAGAGGAGGGACGCAGGCGAAGGACACGGAGAAGCGGGCAGAGCTAAGGCTCCCGCACACCCACCCCGCATCCCCCTTCCCCTCCCTGCTCCAGGCCACCCACACCAGAGACACCTCCAATTTTACTGATGAGCATGACGAGGCCAGCCACCAGCCAGCCCACGTGGGTGCACCCGCCCAGACCTCAGCACCGAAAAGCCACCGGCAGAGGCGGGAGCAAACGCTGTGCCCGTGCCTTGCGGGTCTGACACACCACGGCTTTTCCTCCTCCTCCGAGGATGCGCTTCCCCTTCCTCGCTGCTGCCGAGCTCCGCCACCACCCTCTAACTCAGCCTGTTCCCAGGCCACATCAGCAGCTCCGTCACAGTGCGTGGGTGTCCCCGGCACACAGCCCCCCCACGCGTACACGTGCTCCTCCCCGGCCCCACGCTGCTGGCTCACCGTACCCCTGGCCGTGCCACCAGCATCCCGAGAGGCTGTGAAGCAGCAGCTGATGCACACCCGCTGCCCACGCACCCCTCTAGGAATCGAGGTGCATTTCAATCGCCACCTACATCCCTATGCAGATGTTAGCTGATACTTAGCGAGGAAATTGGTATTCCGGCCCACACCCAAGCCAACAAGCAAATCCCAGGCTCTGGGGAGCCCCAGCCACATGCCAGGCATCTGCCCCCTTCCCTCCCCGCAGCTGCTGCAGGATGGCAGCGCAGGCCAGCCTGATCACAGGAATCTGCCTGCCACAAGAGCCGCTACGGCATTTTGCTACCCGGCACGCAACATGTTGGACTCAGGTGCGGTTTCTGCCCTCCCACGCTCAGCAGTGAATGAAACGGGGACGCGGGGGCTGGCAGGGCACTCGCTGGCACAGCACCCACAGTGCCCCACAGATCTCCGTTTGAGGCACATGTGCAGGGGGAGTAGATGCTACTCACCGCTTCATTTTTAGCTCCCTTGGCTGTTCAGCCTCTCCAGCAAGTTTCCTCATCATCCCTAGCTCAAAGAATCAGGCTCTACCAAGAGCACTAACCTCCCCCTGCTGAAAGCGCCTTCCTCCAGGACAGGACAGCATCTGCTGGCAAGACGGGAAGCAGCACAAGAGACAACAGCGTGAACGACCAGCCCAGGGTCACGCTCGGGGAGCCATGGCAAGCCCTTGAGCTGTCTGTGCCCTTCATTACAGCCCCATTTGCTCCTCTATCGATTGTTCAGCCCAGGCCATTTGTCAGCCTCCCGCACCCAGACACACATTTGGGTCTGGCAGCAGAGGGCAGGCAGCCAGGCGCTCCCCAGAGCTGGCTCCTGCGAGCCCGCACCTGGGACCCAGCAGCCACCATTTAGGGACATCAGCCTTCCCACAGCCCCCACATTTGAATATGCACAAGAAGCATTTGTGCTTTGCATGAGTTTTCAGCCCAGAAAGCCAGTATCCTGCTAACATCCACCCCATCTGCGTCATGTGCTTCATACAGCTGTGACCAGGAAGGGCTGAAAACCATCACGTTGGTTATTTGGGCAGCTCTGACCTGCACTTTGGCAGCACACAGGAAGCGCCCAGGAAGCAAGGCCAGCACTAACACGCTGGGAGAAGCGTGTCTCACACTCCCTGTGACCACTGACCTGCTAACAGGCAGCCAGCAACCTGCCAGAGCCAGCAGCAAGCCCAGCTGCACAGCCGGCTGAAAGGTGAAGCTCGTATTAAGGAATTATTTCCCTGGTCCAAACACACAAGGCAGAGGAAAAATTCTAGCAACACATGCCCATGCACAGTTCTGAGCCCCAAGAGGCTTCCCCCTTCAGGAGAAGGGACCCTCCGCACTTCAGCACAGCAGAACACGTACAGCAAGATCTTTCCCCCAGAAGACAGGCTTCTTCCCCTCCCCGAGGGCAGGGGACAAAGTTGCCACCACCACTCTAACCCAAGCAGCCTCCTTTAACCTGCCCTTCCCCAGCATCTGTCCTGTGTCTGAACGGCATTTACTCCCAGCTCCGGGGATTACAGGGGTGCCCCATGCCCACACACCCTGTTAGCCAGCCAGGCGCTTTCCCCTAAGGATAGTTCTTCTACTAACATACAAAACGCCACCTTCCACACAAGCACACAGAGGGTCACTGGGGAAAACAGCCAAAGGAGGGTCCCAACAGGCGCCCCCACAGCTACCGGGGTCAGCTGCAGCCCAAGGCCTTACCCTGTGCCAGGGACGAGGCGCTGCAGAGGGACACGCAGGGCTGCGGGGAGCATCCCTCCGGCCAGGGCATGCCTCACCTCCCACCGGTGCCCAGCCCCGCACCCTCAGCCGCCCTCCCAGACAAATCCCCCGGAGGAAGCAGTCATTAAAACAACAGGGCTACTTATCTGGGGCTAGGCGATTTCCACAAAGCACTTCCCACGCAGTCAGGAACTTCACCTCGCAACACCTCCCCAGCAAGCAGAGCCAGCCTGCTGTGACCCCTCGCTGGCCACCCTGCCCCGCAGGGGCTGAGGCACAGACTTTGCCCCACACAGCAGCCCCCAGCCCTGCGGAGCCAGCCCTGCCAGGCCAGTCTTGCCAGCAACCAACAGAAAACAAGCACCATCGGGGCGGGGGAAGAAATAGGCTTCGGGGCTAATTGCAGAATGGGCTGCAGCTGGGCTAATTGCTGGCAGCACCTGGGCCTAAAAGGGCCAGTGTTCCCAGCAGGGCCTGCCTCCCCGGGCACGGTCCCCTGCAGTAATGCCTCTCCTGTCCCCTTACACCCCTCCTCAGCCCCTCACCACCGAGGCTGGCCCTGTGTGGGTGCTGCCCAGGCCGGTGCTGAGGGAGGAAATGTCCCCCACCTTGCCTGTGGGAGGGTTGCAGCCCCGCTCCGTGCCTCAGTTTCCCCAGCAGCAGAGGGGAGCGAGTGGGTGCCACGTGGGGCGGTGGGAGAATAAGTGTCCCGGAGGTGGCGAGGGGCTGGTATCCTGGTAAAGCGGGCTGGCATGCCCGTGGCCAGGCAGATGCCAGCAGGTCAACGGGATCCTCTTTGAGCCCCTTGGGCCACTGGCACCGCAGAACCGGCTGCGTTTCCATAAGGGCACCCTCCCCGGGTCCCCCCGGGAGTTCGCGCTGGCGCGGCCGGGATGCTCGGGGACGGCACCGCGCTGCCGCTGCCCGGGACAGGTTCTTTCCAGGCCAGAAGCTGGATTTTTGGTTCCCCCTAGTGTTGCAGCGTCGCAGCGCGGAGCGGGGACGCGCGGCTCGGCTTCTGCGGGGCTGCGGCTGCTGCCGGGAGCCCGCGGGCCACCGCTTGCCGCCGGGTCCCCCCGGGGTGGCCGCCGCGCTCCCGGCTGAGCAGGGGGACACCGGCCCCGCGTCCATCCCGGCCGGCTCGTGCGATCCCGACACGCAGCTGCAGGTGGGATTTTCCCCCACGCCCGAGCGATTTAGGAGCCACAAGGCACGGAGACTCGCCGCGGAGTTTGTAGCCCCGTCGCGGAGCAGTATTTCTGCAGCACGGCGGGTTTTCAAGCCTGGCCACAGTGAGGGGGTGTGCAGCCAGGTCTAGCGGGTGTCCCGGCACAGGGCAGGGGGAAGCCTCAGACAAGGGAAGCAAGCGGGGTCCATGTCCTCGCCAGCTCCAGCACAAGCCTGGAGTCACCAGGGGCTCCGAAAAGTTGTAGCAGGGCCAAAGCGCGGCCCTGGGACACACGTTCTGGATTCACAAGGGCCCTTCTTTGCTCCCCAGCTTCAGCCCCCAAGTGAGACCCGCCGCGAGGAGCCAGCCCATCCATCGCTGGGCTCGCGCCGCGGCAGCTGAGCTGCGCTCACAGCATCGCTGCTGCGCGGCTGTTCTGCCGGCCCAGCTCCGGGGCAGCCGTCCATCTTAGTGCGAGCAGTTATTTCCTAATAACCACTGCTTTGGGGCATGTGCAACATGGAAATGAGGGCTGAAATGTTATTTGTTCTGGTTGGGAGGATAATTTAAGACCGCGGATTGCTGCTGTTTTGGCAGACGCGTTGCTGTTGATGGATGCGCTGCCTTTTTGGGAGCAGAACAAAGGGAGAGCGAGGCGTGTGGCTGGCTCCCCGCCAGCCCGGCCCCATCTCTCCACGTCGTCAAGTGTTCCTCTTTGGCTCCATTAGTCACCATTTGCTGCTCTCCTGTTTTAACTAATGAGGAGACATTTTGCATTCATGTTTCCTCGCGGGCCAAATGCGTCCCTGGCATCATGGAGATGGCGGAGCAGTGGCAGAGGGCTGCAGGCTCCCTGGCTGCTGCTCCTCCAGTTCCTGCCCCGCTGCCTCATGTCCTCACATTCAGTCGTGGATTAAGCACAAGAGCTGGCCGAGCCACAGCTGGCCGAAGCCCCTCTCCCTCATACCTGTCCATCCAGAGAAGGAAACAGCCAGTGCCAAGGGGAAGCTGTTTGGAAGTGGAAGCCTTCCCAGATGAAAAGGACACTCCAGTTGCCCACTGTAGCATTTACCCAATCCCCTTTGTGTCACAGAAAAGATTTACTTTGAGAAGATTAATGGCTCAAGGGACTGTGAGAGAAATCCCCCAAGATTGCCTGGTTCAGGGGAGAAGACAAACGCCTCCTCGCCGAGGCCGCAGCTCCTGGCCCGACCCGCAGGGCTGCGGGTGCAGGGAAAGGGCCGCAGGGCTGGGGCTGGTCCCGCAGGGCACCCTCCAAGGGGGACCGTGACCACACGAGCCTCTCACCAGGGCAGCAGCAGAAGGGCAGCCGAGCGGAGAGATGGTGGCCTTTCCCTGTGGTCTTCCCAGCTCCCTGCTCACATAGCTCCCAGGCTCAGCCTCCAAAGCAAAGGACTGTGGGGGCGTGGAGAGGAGCAGAGAGCTCTTCCTCAGAAGCAGCTCGCGCCAGTGTGCCAGCCCGACAAGGAGGGGCTGCTGGAAGCACCCCTGCCCCAGCACAGGGAGGCCACATTTACCATGCATCGTATAATTTGCTTATGCCTTTCCCCCGTTCCTGGCTCCCGGGTTCCCTCTCTCTGTCCCGGAGGGGCACTTAGCTGGGCTGCTTGCAGTTTAGCTCTGATAATAGCCTGGCCTCCAAATGTAACCCCCAGGGCAAGGCTTCGGGTGCTGGCAGCATGTCCCGCTCCACCACTGCACACCCTGCCAGCGTCCCCGACCTGCGGCGCAGCCCCCGAGCCCCAGCCAGGTGCGCGAAGGGCTGGGCGAGTGTGCGTGCACACGCGGGTGTCCGCAAGCCCTGCAGAGTAATGCTATTAATGCCATCTGGTGCCGAGACAGAGATCCCCCTGTGCAGGGAGCCAGACACGGCTTTTCGCTCCCCTTAATCTCCTCCCTTGGAGCTGTAGGGGCTCCGTCTGCGGGGCTCTCCGGGGGGCTGGGGCCAGGGGATGCTCATCCGGAAGGACGTGACTGTGCCCTGAGCCCTGGCGTTGGGGAAAATGGGGAGCCCTGGGCTTCAAGGACGTGAGACCCTGCTGAGGGTGGTCTCATTTCATACACCGGCTGCCTTCCCGGCTGCTGTGCCCTTTAGCTCCTTCTTTCGGGGGACGCAGCCACACCGCGCTCCTCGCTGGCAAGGACGGGGGGTCAGAGCAGGGAGTGGGCAGGGAGAGCAAACCCTTCAGCTTCTCTGTGCCATACAACAGGAGCCAAAATCTGAGCCGTGCAAAGCTGCAACGAGTCTTTATTAGTGGGTCGGTGTCAAGTCAAAATTATATTTCAAAATAATCTCCTTACTGTGTTAAATAAGCACCTCAGATTAGACCAATTGCACAGATTTTGCCTAATAACCTTCCCCCAGCTAATCCCATTTTACTGTCAACGTCTGACCTCAAGTGAAGCCCAAACGGGCCAGGTGAGCCGGTTTCTCCTCCGCCAGGATGGCGCACGGCCGGGCCCCGGCGGGGCTCCGGACCCAGCAGGGGCTTCGGCCAAAGCGAGGAAACACCCGGGGCTGGGCAAGAGCCCTTAGGGACCCATCCCCGCTCGGGGGGCTCCTGGGGCTCCCCCCTCCAGCCCCGCTGCCTGCAGGGACCCGCAATCCGCTGTTTCTCACCCAAAACCTTCCCTGGCAAAGGGAGGGGAGCAAAGTTCTCTGGGGGCCAGCGCCCCGCTGCCTCCGCCCCTGCGATCCCCACCGCAAGGCCGGCGGGGGACGGGGCCCATGGGGCGGGAGGGGGTGGCTGGGGGGCTCCGGGGGCCAGCAGAGCCGGCAGCGGGGTTGCCCGGCTGGTCGCTAGGTGTCCGTATCGGCCCGGCTCGCCCGCGCTCGCCCGGGTGACCCTCCCTCCTCGCTCGCCGCCCAATCGCCGGAGTGTTTTCTTCCTTTTCTTTTCTTTTTTTTTTTTCTTTTAAAAAGGGGTGTTTCCGTCTGTATCCGAAGCTGATGGAGGCTGCGAAGCCACAGACCTGGACGCGCCCTCCCATCCCGGTTTGTGCCCAAGGAGGCCGCCCGGATCGAGCGCTCCGAGAACGCAAGCGGACAACCAGCCCCCCCAAAAACAGCAGGCACCCACGGGGGCACCCGAGCAGCCCCGCAGCCTGCACAGCGGGGCAGTGGGGCAAACCCCTTGCTGGGTACCCCGGGGACGGACATGTGCCGCGGGATTCGGGCACCTGCAGCCAGAGAGGTGATTCCTCGAAGCAGCCAGGGTGGCCGGAGCGGGAGGGTCCCTCCCTCCCTCCGCTGCAAAGCCAGGGTGGAGATGGCCGGCTGCTCCCTGCTCTGTGTGTGCGGAGCAGCCAACGGAAACCCTTCCCAGGTCTGTGTTGGAAGATGTCCGCAGGGCAGAAAAGTCATTGGTGCCGAGCCAGGAGCGTGGGCGATTCAAATGCCTCGGGCACAAAGTTTAACCTCTCTCAGCTTGAACTTTATTAGCCACGAAACTCTTGCTGGATCTAACAGAGGGGAAAGCACAAGGGCAATTCGCGTTCTGGCCTGGCCTGGGGTGAGCAGGGTAAATGGATCCACTGGAGCGGGGCAAGGGGTGGCCCTTGGCAAGGACTTCTCTGCTTCGGATGAAGCTCTGCTTCCACGGCGGCATGGCAGCTCTGAAACCAGAGAGAGTGGGAGGGTTACACAGACACAGAGGCCAGCGTGTCCTAGCTCCTGTCCTCCTGAGACAAACCCCCACGCAGATACTTCCCTGAAGCAGGGGTGCCTGGAAGCATCGCTGCCCAGCACAGGCAGGCCCAGAGATCCTGGCTGCCAGCTGGGTGCATCCTCCTGCAACCTACCTGCAGCTACAGGTCTTCCTCATTTCCTTGTCTGTGGAGCAAAAAGCAAGGGGAGACATGTTACAGTGGGCAACGCGGATGAGACGGGAGGGAGTACGAGCCGAGACCCCAGCCCTTTCAGCTGGCAGGACTAGGACAGGGAGGAGAGATGAGGCTGCCTTAAAACCGTGCAATACCTACCTCTTCTTCTTCTTCCCTCCGCAGTGGAACCGCTGGCCTGGGGGCAAGAGGAGCGACTGAGACCTCTCGTGGCTGGACCCTTCCCCCCCTGCCCCATCTCACCTGTCCCTCTCTGCTCCGGTTTAGCACTCCTGCCCCCGGGCTCGACCCCTCAGCAGGGACCACCGGGTTTGGCTCCTGCGGGAAGCTCCGAGACCCCTGCCTCCGCGACAGGGCTGGTCTTCTGCATGGTTCCCACCAGTGTGGGGAGACACCAAACCCCACGTGCTGCCTCCCGGCCCCCAGTTCAGCCACGCTGCCCAGCCAGCCCCCCTCGCGCCGCCCCAGACCCCAAAGCTTCAGCCCCTGGCACTGCCCAGCAAAGCGCCAGCCAGGAGAGCCCCCTTGGATGTCTGTCTCTCTCCCTAAGCTTCCCCCACGATCACAAAAGCAGGCAGTTTTTATCATCTTTCTCCCTAAAACTACTGGGATACGTCACTGCGTGCAGCTGCGATGCTGCGGCCGCCCCCGGCCCGGCGGAGCGAGGTGGGCAGTGCCTGCAGGCACGGGCAGGGTGCAGGGTGCCCTGCACACTCGGCGCCGCTCTCTGGGAGCTGCCGAGGTCTGAGGGCTCTGGGAAAGCTGGTTTCTCACTCTGGAAATGTCAGAGTTTTCTCTGCTATTTTTAATTAGTGACCTTCCCTCTGAAGCCTTGACGCTGGCAGGGAAACGCTAAATGTTTATGTGGTCTCCCTCCCAACTCGCTGTCTGTTGGGAGCTTGCCTAGATGGAAATTTCCCAGGCAGCCCCGGCGGCGGGCGATGCCCACCCCTCGCGTGGTGGGGCCGGGTCAGAGGCCCCCCATCCCAGCACCCAGCCAGCACCCGGCGCGGGGCGGAGAAGGGACCCCGCGCAGGGGAACAGAGCCATGGGGGACGTCCAGCCCACCCGAGGCACTTACTGAGGATGATGAGGAGCCCTACGACAAAAGCCACGATAGCGAAGATGAGCCCCCCGTTGCGGATGGTCTCATAGTCTGGGGAGGAGGAGGAGGAGGAGAGCCGAGCAGGCGTCAGCCCGGCCAGGGGCAGAGCCCGTGGGCAGGTGTGGGGGGGGACTGCCCATCCTGCAGCCCCCGGGGTGCACGGGGCACGCACTCACCGTAGCTGAACCTGTCCAGGCCCCGCTCGGGCGCTTGCTCTGGAAAAGAGGAGAAACCCAAGTGAGAGCCAGGGCCTGGGCTTGTGGTGGGTGCCTGGACGGGGCGGCGAGGTGGGAAAGATGAAGACCGCAAGCAAGAGGACTCTGACTTCCTTAAGGTCTAGCTGAGCCAGTAAAGGATTCCCAAATTCCTGTGTTTGACCCCAGGAAGTTTAAAGTTCACGGTGCATTGGCAGGATGCATTCACAGAATCCACAGGAGTCTCCGAGCTCCAGGTGAAGCTGCAGATGGGCACCTGGCTCTGTTATTTGCAGCAGCTGGTTGGTATTTGCTAAGGCTGTGCCATCGGCAGAGCAGCTTTCACGGTGCCCTCGGGAAGTGCTGCTGCCCATCGGACTGGTCAGGGCAGCGATGGCTCTGCTCCCGCGGCCAAAGAACCCCTCGGGCTGACACCTCGCACTGGGGTACGTCCCGGCAGCTCCACACCGGCAGGCTCATCTGTCTGACGGCTGCATGTTACTGCTCGAGCCACCTTACCTGACTGCGCGTCCCTCTGCCCGGAGCCGTTTGGAAGGAGGAATCCCCCCGAGAAGCCAAACACCAGCCGGCACCGATGCACCAGCGGGCTGCAGAGCTCTGGGGATTCGTCCCCGTGTCTCCCCCAGACCCTCCACGAGAGCTTCCCCCGTGCAGACTCCAGCGTGGCAGGAGGGACCAGCCGTGGGCCTCCCATGGAGATGCCCCCCTGAAGGCATCTGCCCCCCCAGGGAAGCCCCTTTCAGGTGGCCCGAGCAGGGTGCTGGCTGCGGGTGCCTGCCGCCCGCCCCGCTCCCCGCAGCACCCTTACCGTCACCCATCGCCTCGGCGTGTTGTCCGGCGGGCGTCTCGCTCTGGGAGCGGGCACCCGCGGGAAAGCACGTTAATTGGGAGACAAACCTCATTAAACATTAACGGCCGCGGTGTAATGTTTATCGCAGTCACGAGGGGAGGCGCAGGGCTCCCGCCCACCCTTGGGAAGGAGGCCCGGGAGGGGAGGGCAGGGTACGCACCCACCGTGCCAGCCGGCGGGGACTGGGCACCCCGGAGCCACCGGTGTCCCGGTCCCAGCTTTCCAAACGTCAGGCCAGCTGGGCTTCACCTCCCGCGGCGGAGGCGGGCCCGAGGCGGGGGGCAGAGGGATGGGCTCGGGGACGGGCTGCGACTGCCTTTTGCTGGAGAAGCGGGCGGCATGCCCTGTCCCTGCAGGTCCCCACAAAAGCCATCTCAGTGCCTCCCGGCCCGGCGACAAGCCATCTGGGGGGTCCACGTGGCCCCCCAGCACAGCGATGCCCGCGGTGCATCCCTGCCCGGCTGTGGGTACCAGGATGCTGCGCCCCTGGGGGCTGTGCGGCCAGCCCTGGGTGGCGAGGCCGGCTGCCAGGCGGGCTGTTCAATCCAGTTTGCTCTAATCTGGCAATCAGCGAGCGGCAGTCACGCGCCCGAGCCCATCAGCGCTGCGGTGGCCGGGGGGAGCCAGCCCCAGTGACCGCTCCCCTCGCCATCAGCTCCGGCGCCGCGGGGTGAAGCCAAGCCCTGGGAGGGTGCTGCGTGGGGCCCTCCTGCCGTCACGGAGCCGAGATGGTGCCCAGCATCCCCCTCCATCGGCGCGCCAGTGGCTGTCACACAAGCTCCTGAAAGGCCAGGGGACAAGGGGGCTCTGTGCCCACGTCCCTCGGGGCTGGCCGCTCCCACACTCCCTTCACGCGGTGGCTGGCTATTGTTGAAACTGCTGCTGGCTGCAGAAAAAAAGGGCGGCGGGGAGGGGGGAATGGGAGAACCCGCCGCTGCTAGCACAAAGCCCGTCTGTGCTGGCCGGGGGACGCGCTGCCACTGTTCCCCTCCACCGCGGGACAGCGTGGGAAGCTGCTCGCCAGCTCGCCCAGCCCCTCTCCCCAGCAGAGCCACGGCCCTCATCCCCATCCCACAGCCTTTCCCCGAGCCCTGGAAACGCCACGGCCCTTGAGACGACGCAGCCAGGCACCGATAGAAACGATATTTTATTCCTTTCCCCCCTCTTTTAGGTCACAGCACGGAACACACCAGTGCTTCACCACAGCAGCACACTCGCCTATTTAAAAGGAAACACAATAGCTTGGTTTATTTTACAACAGTCGGGATTTTGCCATTTCTACACACCACAGGGATTTCTTTGTTTCGTGTTAACACCAAGAGCACGCTACAGACACCACGGGCACTCCGACGCGGGACACGCAGAGAGCTGACACTGCGGGGCCAGGCTGCGCGGGGGCTGCTCTGCGGGAGGGGAGCAGAGCTCTCGGCCATGGCCGGGGGGAAGGCAAGGGACACAGTACCGGAGCCACGGTCCCTCTGCCTCACACAGATGGGACAGAACGTGCTTCCCGGCCCCGCCGAGGGATGCAAAGCACACAGGGACACAGCCCACGCTGGAGGCAGGGCCACCGCCGTGGGGTGGGCATAGCAGAAACCCCCTCTCCAAACCATCCTGGAGGGCAAGAACGTGCGGATGGTGCTCCGACATGTTTCAGTGCCGCCCTGGACTTCCCCCACTGCTGCCCAGGCTGACCCTGCCTTGGCAAGTGCCCACACCTAAGCTGGCGGTCCCCAGCCCCAGCTGAGGGCACGGTTTTTCTTGCCCAGGGGCTTGGGGAAGGGGCCAGACTCACAGGTTTGCCTCCGGCCCACCAGCAGACACAAGGTGACGATGGACTCTGGGCTCAGCCCCTCCGGAGCCGTCACGTCGCCACTGCAAAGCCCTGCGCATCGCTCACTGCTGCTCCGCGGGGAGAAGGGGCGGGTGGCATCACGGGGCTGACAACATGTAACCGCCATGGGATGACACGCAGCACTGCCGCAGGTGGCCGTGTCCCGGACCACGGCACAGGGAGCGACGAGGCATCAGGAAGGGCAGGGAGCACCAGGAGGAAACGCCGCTGCCCTTTCCCTGCCCGAGACAAGCAAGGACAGGATCTTTAATTCAGTCCGTGTTTCTCTTTAGCCCTCGGAGACTGTCGAACCCGCCCGTCTCTGCGGGCCGGCAGAGCACTGGCGAGGAGCTGGTTTGTGCTGGTTAGCAGGGTCACCGCTGCGCAGCCGCCCTCTTTCACAGTGTCGCCGTGCTGGGGGATTTCACGGGCTTCTCGGCCCCCACAGCATTTCCTCATGTTTAAAACAGCATCCCGCAGGGTCACAAAGGGGGAGCGCCAAGCAGGGGAGAAAAGGGAGCCCTAAATCCCGCAGGCAGGTGCCACCACCTGGGGCGGTCAAGCTGTGGGATGTGTCCCCCCTGACTCGCCCCCACACCGCGGCTGCCTTTGGGTTGGGGGTGCGCAGGAGGATTATTGCTGAAACGGCAACGCGCGGTCCAGAGTCACGCTGGGCAAGCCCCAAAAACGCTCGACTGGTCCCCGAGCCCTGCCCAAAGGCAGCCGGGGTGACCCCCGAGCCCCCCACTGTGGGTACGGGGACACAGGGGTCCCCCGGGGCTGCAGCAGGCTCCGTGCCGCCCCGCGGGTCCCCTTCCCGGGCTGGGGGCGCAGCACCTGCCAGTTGCACAGAGCCCGAATCACACGCACAGCACGAGAGAAAGGTGAAGAGAAAGTCACTATTACAACATCAGCAACGACTAGCCCTAGAGGTAATGATCATCTCACATCAACATTACACACCACTGGAGGCAGAGAGGATGGTGAGCGGAGTTCAGTCGGGTTAGTAAACAGAGAACCGGTGCTGAAGTACAGAGGGTAACACAGACACAGCAGCTTCGCGCCTCCTCAGAGGGACCTGCTGCTGCCATTGCAGTTTCCTCGCAGGCCACTGGCATCTGCGGTCTGAGCATCTGTCCCGGGGTCTCTGGGTCTGCGTGGGGAGGAGAGCAGCGAGTCAGGCCGGGAGCAGCGCCGCCGCCTTGCCCTGCGCGGGGCTCATCCACCAGCAGCGCAAACCACGCTCGCCCCAGCATGGGCTCCAGCCTTTCCCCCGCTCCCAACAGCCCGGGAGCTTGGGGGAACTCTGGCTGCAGGCGAGGACCCCTGGGGAACTAAAGGCCCTAAAAATAAAGCCACTTTGGGGTGGAGGAGCACAAGGGAAGGAAATGCAGTGCAAGGGAAAATCCGGACAGATGCTTCGTTTTCCTGCTGGGCCGAGTGGGGCTGGCCAAGCACCGGATACCCGGCACCTCGCCAGCACTGCGTGTTTCCCTGCCAGTGCTCACTCCTGCACTGAGCTGGGGATGCAGAGCCGCCCAGTCCCAGCAGACTGGTCTACTGGGCGCCCCGCAGTCGCCCCCCACACGCAGCCCCGGCCACCCCTCCCTTCCTTCCCAGCACTGAGGCTGTGACAGCCCTGGTGCCACCACTCACGCTGGCCTGGGCCCGTCTGTGGCAGCCCTGGGACTCACCGCACGGCTCTCGTTCAGTTCTCCGCTTTCTGTGCTCCCGTCGCTGCAAAGGGAAGAGCGGAGCGGTTGCAGCGCCTGCCCACAGCTGGATGCTGCGCAGGCAGGCGGGTGCAACCCAGAAGCGGCGGCAGAGGACGCGCAGCGCGGGACAGGCGACCTTACCGTTTGAGGTGATCAGGTTCTCAGCCTGAGCCTCCTCGTCGCCCGGAGCTCTGCAGGAAGAGGGGCACGGTGAGAGCGGGTGGGACCTGCACCCCACCCCGGGGGTGGGATGCCCCAGAGCGCGGGGACACGCTGAGGAAGGTGCGCTGGCAGCTGTGCCACCCAGGAGCCCCGCAGCAGAACATCCCTGCGCTTTGGGCACCAGGCACCCGAAAAGGATGCTGAGGGACCGCAGCCAGGGAGCCCGGGGAGAGCTGAGCACGGGGCAGAGAGGCTCCCCAAGGCACGTGTTGCCCCCACTCACCTGGGCTTCTGGTTGAAACTGCACCTGCAGCTCCTGCCTGCAAGGGGAGAGAAACACCGTGAGCGCGGGCAAAGTGGGAACCAGCCATGGCCTTTCCTAACAGCCGCCCCCCCGGCGCCCAGCACCCGCCCGGTCTCAAACTTACTGAGTATAAGGAGAATGCCGACAGTGAACAGGACCACGGCAAACACCAGCCCTCCGATCCTCAGGCTCTGGTAATCTGAGGGGAAGAGACAGAGGGCCTTGTTCCTGCCGGGCTGAGGGAAGGGGGCAGCCTCTTTGGCTCCGCATCGCACAGGCACACGTGTCCCTGCCCGCGCACCCATCCCCAGCGATGCTCACCATAGTTGAAGGGGTCCTCCTCCTTCTCCTGGGTGGCCACTGGAAATAAGCGGACAAGGGG
This sequence comes from Alca torda, assembly GCA_008658365.1. Lineage (NCBI taxonomy): Eukaryota > Metazoa > Chordata > Aves > Charadriiformes > Alcidae > Alca > Alca torda. The sequence goes on along the minus strand of CM018093.1, from coordinate 7,062,434 downwards.
TGTGAGGTGAGCCCCTGCAGCCCCCCACTGCCCCCACACCACTCCAGCCCCCTTGGATCAGAGGGGCGGCTGTCCTCCGGGGCCCCACAGCCTTTCCCCTGACCCTGCCACCTCCTGTATGCGGAAAACACTTGACACCTACCATCTGCCACCACCACCGGCACCAACAGGGAGCACAGGAAGATCAGCGCTGCCTCCATGGCTGCTGCGAGAGAGGGGAGAAGCAGGGTCAGCACCCGGGTGGCAGGTGGAGGGCACCGTGACGGGGCTGGGGGGCACGGGAGGGACCACAGGCAATGGTGCCCGACTGTGCACAGCCCCTGCAGCCCACGCTGGGAGAAGGAGCCAGCCCGGCCATAGCTGCACCCAGCCCCACAGGCACACAGCGGCTCACGGGTGCAAGGGAGGGGAAGGGTTTGAGCAGACAGACGGACTTTTTGCGGGGTGCTGTGGCGTATTGTCGACCACCTCTCCACCGCTGGCTCTGCTCCTGGCACGGTTCTCAGTGCAGCCGCAAGGTTGCACTGCAGGCAATGGGGGCAGCACAAGGGCTGTGATCTCTCCATCAAGGTCGGTACTGTGCCCTTCACCCAGAGCATACTTTAATTTGTCCCAATTAGCATAGCAATTACAGCGCATTCCTACAATGAGGCCAGTGGTCCTGGTGGGACGCCAGCTGGAAGCTGCACTTGCCCCTCCCAGCTCCCCGTGCTTCACCTGCAGCAGCGAGACCTTCAACACCCCTCGGTCCCCCCTCGCCCCCTCGCCTCTCCCGGCCCCTTCACAAGCACCCACACACCGGGGGCACCCTCCGCCGCGCCGACCCCTCTCAAGAGATGCCAGCCTGGGCGTCACAACGGGCTGTGACGCTCCCTGCCAGCTCGGGGCTGCACACCTCCGTGCCCCGAGCCGCTGCTGCACCCATCTGGGATGGGCACCCTCGGGACCAGCCAGCACCAGGCACCGCCACTCTGCAAAGGGAGAGCCCTGCCAGCACACACGCTACCTATTAACTGGCCCCGAGCACAGCGGGGCCAGCATGAGCATCCTTTCTCCTCCTCCCGAGGGGCCAGGTTGCCCTCCATCCTGCCAGCTGGCCCAGGGCACCGCAGACCCAGCCGTCCCTTCCCGGCGGGTGGCTGCGTGCGGGGGACACACCTCTTGCCAGGAGGAGAGGGCTTGGCAGGCGCGTCTCCGTCGAGGGAGCGAGCCGGGGGGCTGGGGAGGGTAGAGGCAGGGTGGACACTGTTCCCCCGGCCGCCCGCCCGCAGGGCTCGGCTGGTTTGTGCTCCGCGGCTGCCAGGCAGTCACTAAGCAGCCGGATGACGGGGCTGGGTGGCCATACATGGTGCGGGAGCGCGAGGAGGGCTCGCTGCTGGCGCAGGAGAGGAAGGGGGAGGTTTATCTCGCGCCCTGCACAGCACTGATAGCACCGAGTGCTACGGAGCCGCTGCAGCTGCTGCGCTGGATTAGTGCCGATAAGAAAGGGGCCCTCGACAGAGCAGGAATTCAGCTAGCGGATGGATGCAGATCCCCAGCGTGCTGCTATTCAGCCCCTCCAGAGCCTGACCTGATTTGGACGCGACCTCCATCCCAGCCCACCCCGGCTGCCAGCCACAGGGGGCTGCCCCAGCCCGGCTCCTCAGGGCACCGTGGTCCCCCAGATCCCGCTGCGGCTCCTTGTCCCAGCTTGTGCTGTGAAGGTGCCCAGGGAAGGCTCGTCAGTGCCCACCAGCCTGCCCAAGCTGGCCCCAGCAGCGTTTCGCCCCACGGCTGGTCCCGGTGCTGCCGTCGGGAGCCAGCTCCCATCGCGCCTGCAGAGGGATGCGGCCTCCAGCACCTGCGAACATGGGGAGCACATTTCCAGAACCCGACGCATTCATCAGGACAAGTCGTCTCCCCTTCCATGTCTTGTCATTTTGAAGTAAACGTGTTTTATCTGAACGCTGGAGGGTTTAATTTCCCTCGCCTGCAGCTGCCGCTGCCATTGTGCGGCGCGGGGCTGCGCTGCCACGCTGCGCTGGAGCGTGCCGCTGGCTCCCTGTGCCCAGACAAGCCCTCCCGTTTGCTGAGGCACGTAATTCTGGATAATTACCAGGTCTTAGAAACATGTACAAAGAACCCAACAGCTGGTGATACAGTAACTTCTAGCTGAGCATTTTCCCCGCGTCCTTTATCTCGCGTCCTTTATCTCCTTACTGCCGAGGCTGCCAGCGCAAATTCAGTGTCATTACCCGATGTGAGGGTGTTGTAAGTGTGCAAGGAGATGCAATACAGCGCATGCCGTCGTCGCTAGATGAACAGTATTAATTGGCTCTTATGGTGCATTAATGACGCCTTCATTTTTTGAAGAAGCCATTAATCAGATTTTCACTGTTTATTTCGCTGCTATTTGACTACTATTGTAGCAGCAGCTCAGCAACATCCTCCGGAGCACACACTCGGGAATTTTGCATTATTCACAACCATCCCGTCCCTGCCCTGAGCCCCACCACCCCCACCAAGGCGCGTGGGACCCCGTCCCTGCGGCTGAGCTTTGCTGTGAGCGCGGGGGGGCCGGCCGGGCGCCCTCGCCCCCCGCACGCTCCCCTCCCGCGGCCCTGCACCTCCTGCAGGCACCATCTCTCACCCTGAGTCACCCCTCACGCGCGAATCGCCCACCCATCGCACCTTTTCTATTTCGGGGTGCTCCCGTTGGCACCCGGGAAGGTGTTTTACAGCACGGGCAGCCCTGCCTGCCGCGGCACGAGGGTCTGACAGGCAGGTCCCGGAGCAGCTCGGAAACCAGAGGAGCCCCGTGGCTGGCTGCCTGGGCGCGCTTTGCCAGCACGAACAGCAGGAACATCTCCCAGCGCCGGCTTCGCTCCCTGCTCCCCGCAGCTGCCCAGCGCTGGGGCCCCGCTCAGCCCCAGACGGTGTTTCCAGTCCCGCTCGGCTCTTGGCTCCTTGTGCTTCGTGCGGCAGAGCTCACTTTTTTTTTGCCAAGCACACAGCACACATATGTTCTTTGTTTTTCTAACTCGGTTCCCAAAATTCACAGGCTTCCGCGCGCTACGACTTCTCCCTGTGCGAGTTAACCACCAGGATTGGCGGGGTCCTTGCTAGGAAAACAAACACAGCGTTCCAGAGCGCAAGCGAGCCCACTTCTCCTCCAAGGAACCATATGTTTTGTGAAGCTCCACAGGTTTGGGGTTTTTTTTTTGTGTTGTTTCATGCTGGCCCACCCACTTTTCCGTGGAGCTGAAATAAAAACGGGAAGAGCAAACGTGGCAAAGGCTTCGCTGTTTTCCCTGCTTGCGCCTTCAGCCCGCAGTGTCCGAGGCAGGAAGGCGCTGCTCCCTGCCCTCCCTCCAGGCTGAATCCAGCTCTGCCTTCCCACAAAGGCAGCGGAAAAAACAACAGCTGCCCCACGAGCGACGGAGCCCCGTGCCCAGCCCGCTCCTCACCCACGCTGCGCCGTTTTCCCCGCTTTCTCCCCATTATTAGTGACACAAAGCTTGCAGTCACCAAACCCAGCGGCCACGCGCCCGTACAGCTCAGGGGGAAGGGGCAGCGCAGAGCACTTTGCATGCGACTCGAATCAAAACATGTTTTTTTTCCTGTTAGACCTGCAAGATCTGCCTTAATAGGAAGAGCGGCACAGGAAGCAGGGCGGCGGTGCCCAGACCTCTCCGTCCCTCTCACCTCAACCCGATCTGCGGTTTTAAGATACTCCACACCGAAGATATTTATATACCAAATATTTACCCCTCCGTCCCCATCTGCGTGACTGAGCAAGAGCAGGCGCCAGGAGGGGGACATCAGGCATGTGGGGGAGTGAAGGCAGCAATGCCGCAGACCGAGGGAGTGCGTGGAAGCTGCTGTTTGGGGGTTACCTGTGCTCTCCCCGAACCCCTCTCCGGTAGGATGGGGATGTGGCTGAGGGACTGACCCTGCACCACAGAGGTGGCCAGGACTGGACCTGCCCCGTGGTGAGGCTTTGCAGGTGGTGCCCACAGACCCACCCTCGTCCCCAGACGCTGGCAGGACCCTCTGCCCAGGGATGCCCTCCCTGCCCTGGGGAAGCATCGCCCCGGGGTGCCCTGCTTGGCCCTGGGGCCAGAGGAGCCAGCGCAGCCTGGCCCCTGGGGCCACCAGCCATGGCTAGTAGCCCCAGGAGCAGTGCCTGGCCGGGGCTCGGTCCCATCCTGCCCAGCACAGCCATTGGCAGCATGAGGGCCACCCTCGCCATGCTGGGCTTGGAGCAGCCGGAGCTGGTGGCCACCCGCAGCCACGCGGGCGCAGCTGACAGGCACCGGAGCCGGCTGGGTGACTCACTGCCCTGCTGCCTTCCTGCCGAGCTCGTGGCCAACACGCCTCGCCCCGTCCAAGGCACAGTCACCGCTCTCCCCCAGCCTCCCGCTTCTGGATAATCCCTCCTTGCAATGCTGCGTGTCACTGGGTTAGCGCGTGCGTGTGTCTGTGCGAGACAGAGGAGCGAGGGGAAATCCAGGCAGGCAGACCCGGTCTCTCCTGCCCACCAATTAGCTCTCCGTAGCACGACAAACCATGCCAGAGCAAGGCAGGTAAATTTGTAACGGCACTGAATCTTGAAGTCCCCTTTTCCTTTCCATTGTTTTGCATAGATCAGCCCTGTCAAGTCTCAGCCATCACAGCCTAACGCCGGGCAGCCTCCTCCTTCCATCAGGAGTCCTCAGGGCATCTCCCGAAGATCAGACCTAGTTAAAATCTCTACTTTCTGTGCAAAGCCCCCAAGACCATGACAGCAGTGCTCAGTTGCCTGGAGCATTTAAGAGTGTGCATGTGTGAATGGACATTTCCAGCTATGCAGAGATGGGCTCTTCTGCCATTTCACGTCAGCATCAATCTGGCTATTAATGGGCCTGTTGTTGTGCCTCGTGCTCCTAAATGAGAGAGAAGGAGAGATTTCCAGCCCTCGTCATTCTGATGTGGACGGCGCTTCCCAAATTCGGTGCCGATTGAAAGGCTGACCGGACAGAAGACCAGGTTCGGGGTATCTCCCCAAACCAGAGGATATCCCAAGGCAACCCTCTCCAGGAGCCACAGGAACCCAAGCTTCAGCCCTGGACGAGACTCTCACATGGACCCCCACAGACCAGCCCTGACCGGGTCGACACTTGCAGGAACACGTGGTCGCAGGGAATCGCTGAACACGGATAAGAAAGGCTCCGAGCGCACCCCATGCTGCCTCCCTCACCCGTACCCCTGCACTCAACTTGCCTCCTGCAAGGCTTCTTCCAGTCCCGGGCAACCAGCCCTAAAACATCAAGGAGCCTTAGCCAAAGCTGCCCAGCCACATCTGGCTCACCAGCAGTCCCCGGCCCACCCCCGACAATACACGTTTCCCCAAACAAGAAGCGGCAGGCATGAAAAAAGGGAGGCTAGCCCTTCATTGGAGGCAGACCTCCGAGCTAATGGCTGCCCAGCAGCGCTGGCGTCGGGAGAGCCGGCAGGGAACCCAGCCCTCGGCGCCGGGGAAGCAGTAAACACCACCACCTCCTCCCGTCGGCACTCTGCTGCTCCTGAGCTCCCCTCGTTTGCTTAACAGATAACCGGGTGCTGTAAACCTAAGCCCTGCACCTGCTCGAGCCGCCCTGTCCTCCCTCCACACCCAGCCCTCGCCACACCCCGGCTCTGCACGCTGAGCGGGGCACGGCCGGGCATCAGCGCCGCGGGAATACAACGGGCAGTCAAAAAGCAGAGGTTACCTGGCAGGTCCCAGCGGCGAGAGAAATCCCGAGCGGCAGCAAACACTGAACAGAAGCTGTTTCAAGCTGCCGTGTGTCCCGGGGCGCCACAATACTGCCAGGCACAGCAGAGCATCAACGGGCGGACATTTTCTCCAGTCGCTCCTTTGCTGTTGCCGTCAGTCACGACCACCGCCAAGCGCAAGGCAAACAGGAGTCCCCACCGGGCACGGCCCTTGTCCCTGCCGGCACCGCTGTGGCTGCATGCTGTGAGCCGGGACAGCCCACAGCCCCTCAGCAGGATGCTCCGCGCCGCCCGGTGCGAGCAGTGTCTTCTCCGTGCTCGGGAGGTGCGGCGACACAACGGCCACGGAGCTCGGTGGCCTCTTTCTTTACACTTTGGAAAGACACAAACAGCCCGAAAGGCAAACACGGGGGAACAACCAGGCACAAAGCTGCCAGTTGGCTGCACCGGGGAGTTATCCTCAACACCGAAGTCTAAACTCCTGGCAAAACCGTGACTCTCCACGATGTATTACCCGAACGGGTAAGTTTCAAGGAGGCAGCTAAAATTCCAAGGTGAGGGTGAAACACAAGTGTCACAAGAAGGTGCAGCCAGCCCCACACCTCGCAGGCACGGGGGACTCTCCGGCAGCTCTAACAGGTGGCCTGGCTCCGCAGCCACTGCCCTTTATGCTGGCAGCTTTCCCTCGCCTGCTCCCCATCACTCCATCTCAGAACCATGCTCCTGTTGCCTGTGGGCAGGGGCTCTCTGGGCTCGTCTTCATTCCAAACTGGGAGCGAAACCACCCCAGGGGGACTAAAAATCCCAGCGGGACCCAAGAGCACCTCAGAGCACTGCGGGCTTGCTGGAATGGGTGCAGGGAACCGCTTCAAGTCCTAATCCACAGGCAGCTTTTCCCGAGAGGGTGCTCTTTCATGCTGCAAAGCTTATTCACATCCACACAAACCACCTGTCACTTTCCCTCCCACAGAAATATTCCTGCAAGATCCGAGTTCCACCACATGGACTCTGATATCTGTTTCTTCAGGAAGCATTAATTACACACCCTGAGAGACATGCTCTTCCTTTCCTCTGGTACGCCTTCCCGGGATAAAGCACTTCACTGTTTATGTATCACTATGGCGTTACTAAAATATTTAACAACAGAAGCCAGAGCGCTGCCAAACACTTGGGGAGGAGGATTTGCCTCCCTCTTCCCGGAGCTCCCCGCGCACCACGGAGCCCAGCCAGCCTGGGGCAACCCGGGGGAGGCAGGGCGTGCCCGGGGTCTACCCGTGGAGGGGACGGCTGGTCCGCCGGGGCATCCTTCCCGGCACGGGGGGCTGGTAACCAGGCAACGGTGGGATGAGGGAAACCACAGTACCCGGGCGTTGCCATGGCAGCCGCCAGGACCGGGGATGCGGGTGGCCCGAGGCACAAGGCGACGTCCCGGGGCACCGATCCGGCCCGGGTCGCAGGGCGGGGCGTTCCGTGCCCCGGCGGCTTCCCCGGTAGAACGGGGCTGCGGCGCGGCGGGACGACGCCGCCGAGCCCCGGAACGCGGAGCCCCGAGCCGAGCACCCCCGAGCCGGGCACGCCGCGGCGGGACACCCCGAGCCGAGCGGGACACCCCGCCGCCCGCTCCTCTGACCCACCTGAGCTCTCGGGCCGCAGCGGAGCGGTGCGGGCTGTCGGTCCCCGCTGCGCCGGGCGGTAGCGGGGGGTCGCGGAGCGGCGCGGTGTGTGCGCGGAGCGGGGCTGCTGCACAAAGGGGCGCGGGGCGGGCCGGGCCGGGCGGGGCGGGGGCGGCGCCTGCCGCCGGCGGGGGGGCGGCGGGAGAGCCCGGAGGAGCGGGGGGGGCGAGCGGAGCTGGGGCGGAGGGTGGCGACCGAGAGCGGCGCACAAAGGGCCGGGGACGAGGGGTCGGGGCGGGCCGGGGGGTCCCCATCGCCCCCCCGGACCGGACGTGCTTGGCCCCCTTTGCATAGCTGCAATTGGGGTCGAGGCGTGTGCGCTGCCTGGGCGGGGGGGGGGGGGGGCGAGGCGTGGTTTGATGGGCATCAGCTCCGAGATCACACAGTCACGGAAGGGTTGGGGTTGGAAGGGATCTTCGGAGGCCAAAGTAGCGAGAGGACGTGGGGGAATGGCTTCAAACTGGAAGAGGGGAGGTTTAGGTGAGATCTCAGACAGAAATTTTTCACTATGAGGATGGTGAGCCCCTGGCCCAGGTTGCGCAGAGAAGCTGTGGCTGCCCCATCCCTGGAGGGGTTCAAGGCCAGGTTGGACGGGGCTTGGAGCAACCTGGTCTGGTGGGAGGTGTCCCTGCCCAGGGCAGGGGGTGGCACTGAGTGGGCTTTAAGGTCTATTCCAACCTAAACCATTCTATGATAATCTCGTGCAACCCCCTGCCAAAGCAGGGTCACCCGGAGCAGGTTGGACAGGAACACATCCAGGCGGGTTTGGAATGTCTCCAGAGGAGACCCCACCACCTCTCTGGGCAGCCTGTGCCAGGGCTCTGGCACCCTCAAAGGAAATAAGTTTTTCCTCGTGTTCAGCCACAATTCCCTGTGTTCCAGTTTGTGCTCGTTGCCCCTTGTCCTCCCACTGGGCACCACCAGGAAGAGTCTGGCCCCATCCTCTTGCCCCCCTACCCTCTAGATACTTATGAGCATTGATGAGACCACGCAGCAAGTCCTGCTGCGTGCAGGCTCACACCAGGCTCTAAAACATCCTTCCCGCACCAGAGAGCCGGCGTGGACTCTGCCCCGCGCTGCGTGCCTGGTGCGGAGGTAGCGAGGGAAACAGCAAGCGAGGAACAGGCTGCCGGGGCTCCTCTGGGGCTAACAGAAAATCTACAAAGATAAATGGGTAAACACGGTGCCAGAGGCTTTTCGCTCTTGCTCGCCGCCTCCCGAGAGCAGGAAGGCGTAGCTGGAAAAGGGGATGCCACGCTGCCAGGCCAGGTGGCCCAGTTCACAGGGCGTTAGTCGCATTGCCAGGTCGGATCTCGAGGGCCATCCTGGTAGGGCCAGCTGGGAGGGGACAGCAGGGACACTTCCAGCTCAGCAGCAGCAGTATCTGGTTTGGTTTCGGGGGCGCTCAGGACCTGCTACCTGCATTGCCTCCCCCCAGTCCACCAGCATTTAGCAGCCGCAGAGAAACAGCCCCCTTGGGTTTTACCCAGATCAGGTCAGAAACCAGCACGTACGTCAGAGAGCCAGGGCAAAACGGTGCCTAAGAGGAGACGGGCTGGACCCACTTCTGCTGTCAGCAAACGCCCTGCCACAGAGCTTTGCAGCAACAACCAGTTTATTCCCATTGCACAGCTGGGCGCGTTGGGAGGAGCAAGATCCGGGAGGGAGATATGCATTTAATACAGTGCAGCACAGCCCCCGGAGGGAACGCCTGTGCCCGGGCGAGCTGCTCGCGGCCGGGAACAGCCTGGTTGTAGCCACAGCAGGGAGGGAAGCTTCGGTCCTGGCCGTGCCTGGAGCCACCGAGGTGCCCGTGGCTCAGGCCAGGGCCACCACCCCCTGTCTGTGGGCACCTGCGGCAGGAGGGCAGTGAGCTGGGGGCCTGCCCTGAGCTCCTGGGAGCCGGGCAAACCACAGCATCAACAGTGCTCGGTGGTACCCTCCCAAACCCAGAGCTTTTCCACGTCAGATGGGCAACTGGGCAGCAGCCCCAGGGCACAGCTCCCTTTCAGGCCAGGCTGGCACACCCCTGTCTGCCTGGCTCCTGCTGCTGCCATGGAGAGCCATCCCTTCTTGAAAACACACCTTGGCAAGGCTGTCACCGCCGAGCTGCTTCATCCCCTAATAACTCAAATGCATCTTAGATAGAAATCAGACAATAATGGCACATAATCCATTGTACATTCACTTCCCAGCTTCCAGTAACGTATAAAAAGAAAATAAACCAGCACTGGCCTTTCAAGGCAATTATTCAGAAGGGTCAAGAGATACAGCCCAACACAGAGGAGCTGGATAACGTCAAGTCTCTTTAATGCATAGGGATAACACGATAAGGCTGTCAGTTACCCTGCAGTGAGTCAGGTGGGGATCAAGCAGTTATAATCAACTTTTGGGCTTCTCTGACCTTACCCGTTCCTCAGCTGCTATTATCCACCGCACACAGGAAAGGGGTCCGACGCTGTGGTCATGCCCCGGGGACCGCAGCGAGCACAGGGGGCCTCTGCGGAGGCAGACGCAGAGCCCCCACACAGGCAGCGGCCAGGACCCCCGGCTGGCTGTGCTGCGTGCTCTCCTTCCTTTCCCTCTTTATCTACAAATTCGCAAGGCACTGCCCAAAGCAAGTAGAATCTAAGAAACTGGCAGTGTAGATTTATTTATTTTTTTCTGTAGAAACTGAGGTAAAAGAGAGACCCGGCTGGGGAGGCAGGAAGGGAAGGGTCCTCCCAGGCAGGGAAAGCAGCTCCGGCCACTGCTGCCGGCAAACATCTGCTCCACAGAGCCGCTCCGCTGGAGAGAGCCCTACCCGGCGACCGCTCCTGTTCTGGCGAAACTGGGCCAAAACTTTCGCTGGTGTAATGCGGGCTAGCAGCACGGAGGCTGGGCGGGCGATGCTGATTTATGCTAACGAAGGGGCTGGGCTGATCTCCTCATGCGACTGGAGTCAATAGGAGCATTGCCAGCTGCTTCAACCAGGGCATGATTTCATCTCGGCCTGCGTTGCCTTACGCCCCAGCATCCGTCTCCTCCCCGCGCTCCTGGCAGGGAGCCGGGGAAGGAGCCGCTTGCTCTCCAGAACATTCCCCTCCAATGTTAAGGCCTTTCCCCTCTCTGTAACGCCCAGCTTTCAAACTGCCCCTGGGGTGGCAATGCAGCCCTCAGCCTGGTCAGGGGCACGGGAGAACCGAGCCGTGATAAAAATTGTGCGCGGCCGTATGGCCGCATTTAACCCAAAAACATCACCCCATGTTTCTTGTGCTCCGAGTTCCCCTGGGAGCGAAGGACAAAGCCGTGAAGCTGCCGAGGGCGGGATTCACCAGGGTGGGTATCGCACAAGTGAAGTTCAGCAGCTCCGTGCCAAGTGATGATGTTACCGGCCGTGGAAGGGAACCAAGCCAAAACCATGGGGAAAACATTTTTGTAGAGAAACATCATCTCTGAAACCATATAAACAAATCCATTTGGGCACAGCAGAACAAAGAGCTATAAAAGGAGAGTTTGGGAAAAACACCGCTAATGGGTGGTAGTTCACATGGTGCCCGCCAGACTGTATTTTTGTCACTGGCATTCCCTGGGGAGGCACTGGCCTCTGATTTCCGAAGCACAGAGGAATATGGGAACAGCCTGGCCAGCTGTGGGGCCGCACTCGGCACCCCTTGGCTTGGAAGATGCTCCGGAGCGGGACGCGGCCGAAGCAGCAGGATGCCACCAAGCACAAGGGAGCACCCACCGTGGCCGCGCTCCCCCAGGGGCAGCACACAGCAGGACCTTCTTGCTCAAATTCTCCAGAAGACGAGGCGAAGCCGTGTCCGAGGCGTCTGCTTCATCTGCACGGCCTTGCCTTTGGGCACGGCAGAGCACCAGAGCCGGGGGCAGGCGGCTTCACGAGAAACTCATCGCTTCTAATCTGGCTGGGAAATGTCAGCCCTTGGGAAAAACACAGCATACCTTTCTGTGGGCCGGGAGGGGAGACCACTGGACGTCAGGTTTAGAAGAAATAAATTAAATTTGTATCAGGGGCTGAAATTGTTTCTCTGCTTTGAGAGGCTATTTCAGAGAACAGAGGAGCAAGAACCTCTGAGGAGGTGAAATCCAGAGCAGCGGAGCAGGTCCTCCCGGTGCTGGAACGGCACTGTTACCAGGACCAGCAAGATCAGCTCTTATTAGGTTCCAATTTTTGTTTCGCTCTTTCTCAAAAGATCTGTTTCTCCAGCACGCCGTGGCAGACAGCAATAAAATGTTACGAGCTGCTGCTCCGTGATGCACACTGCGACTTTTATGAGCAGAAACCCCCAGATCCCAGAGAGCCTTTAGACAAACGCAAGCTGGGTCCGTGACTTAAGCCCCATTGAATTCACAGTTTAATCAGACCAATGCAAAACGGGGAAGTCATGCAGGGACACCGCTCTTACCCTGTTCTCAAGTGCTTCAGTTTGTCAAAACCACGTTACCTTCACCATTGCACGTGCGGAGCGGTCAGCGGTGACACGGTGCCTCTGTGTGCCGGGGAGAAAGAGCCCCCATTCCTCCCTGCTGTCCCTCCTGTGACCAGGGGCAGGGGGGACACTCAGCCCCTAACGCAGGGCACAGATCCTGCCCGGGCCACCCGCTGCGAGAGCCCGCATCCGTGGTACCAGCAGGAAAGCTGCCACCGTTCTTCTGCTGCCTCCAAGCAGGACCTGCAAACAGGTGACAGTGACAGAGTGCCACGCAGGCGTCCGAGCCCAGCGCCAGCCAGGTGGCTGGCAGCACCCGACACAGCACGCTGGCCAGGGCAGGAACGTCCGCTTCCCCAGGGCCAGAGCCCTGCTGCTCTGCAAAGCCGCAGAAAGGGGAGGCTGCAGGTGAGGCACCAGCCTCCCCGCGTCACCTGCGCTCCCGAAGAGCCCCGTCCGCAGCGGGGCACCCCAGCACCCCGCCGGGGAGGGCGCCTCGGGCTCGCCGGGGACACGCTGGAGCCCCACGGCAGCGGCTGAGCAGCAGTGCCCCAGCTCGCACGCCCCGTCCGACCGCAGGGCTGCTGCAGCAGGTTTTGCTCCAGCCCTTTTCATGCTTCCATTTTTAGCCGCGGTTTGCAGTGTTATTCCTGCAGCACCAGCTGCGTCGGGGCCCAGCAAAGCGTCTGCCCTGGCTCAGTGTTTTCCCCACTGAGCGGCACCCCTGAGCCCGTACCCTGCCCAGCCAGCCCTCTCCCACCCCCACGAAGATGAACCAGACCGGCCATGGCCCCCTCCCAGCCTCAGGATTCACCCCAGCTTCAGGCACAGCCTCAGGGCATCGTCTGCACCCCTGCACGGCTCTCCAGCTGAGCAGGATGGGGCTCAGACCTACACCTCCCCGCACCCAGGGCCTCTGCTCACTCTCCCACTACCACCATCAATCCTGCAGCTTCCAGCAGGACATTGCCCCGTTCCAACGGGAGCCTCGACAGGCTGGGCTTTGCCCCACAGCTACAAACCCCCTCCCCAGCCTGAGCTACAGGCAGCTGGTTGCCAACCACAGGTTATTTCCCCCACACACACACCCCGAGTTCACTGAGCAGCAAAGACATTATAAAGTGAAAACGGTCCCTTGGCCTCCACAGCCCCTTTCACAAGAGGCTCACACACGCTGTGGGAGGTTTCTGGGTTGCTTCTTTGAAAAGCTATTTGAGGTCAGGCTGACTCAGTGTTTCCCAAAAGGCAACAACCCTTATTGTCTCAGTGTGGGTCTAGAGCAGCCGCCAAGCACCGCCCTGCGCGCTGGGGCCTGGTCCGGGTCCCAGGGACCGGCAGGTGCTTTCTGCACACGTAGAGCCAGACCAGACCTGCTATCCCAAAGTTCAAATGCAAACCGCAGCTCCCTGCCTGCGGATAACCTTTTCCACAGCAGGCGGCCCGTTCTGGGAACCCCAGGGATGCTCCCAGGAGGTGAGGAAGGGACATGCCTGCGGCAGCCCACGCACCCCGACAATTTCTCATCCTCACTTCGCACGTAGCTCTGCAGCTCCGGAGCCTGTGTGCGGTTGGAGACGGCACTCTCCAGCTTATGGGAAATGAGCCCTCCCAGTCCAGAAAGAGCCAGGTGGCCACGCTGTAAGCCATACAGGTCAGAAACCAGGCTCCACGCGAAGTCCAGTACTCACGCCATTTGGGGAGCTGATGTTCAGCGCTGAGCCCTCTGCTGGGGGTTTGCCCCCCCACACCTACGCCACACCAACCTCCTTCCCAAGGCGGCAGGGGCAGGCTGGCCATCGCACTCCTGTGCTGGGAGGCGACGGGGCTGGAACTAGCAGAGAGAGACTTGTGAGGCAGCTTCAGACTATTTCAAAGACAGCGAGTGAGCTCCCCAAAGCACCAGCCCCTCCTTTAATGTTTCCAGCTGCAAGAAGATGGCTTACATAGAACCAGTACAAGCAACCTTTCCTCCTCCCAAGGCAAATGCAAGGCTAAATGCTCATTACTGCCATCTCTCTAATGCGGGGCGATCGCACAGGCTGTGCAGCCTTCTCAGGAAAGCGTTTTATTCCGGTCCACAGCATTCACAAGCTGGATTTTGCTACGGCTCTCCCCTGGGCTCATGCCCATGGATTCCTACCCCCCAGGAGGCTTTTCCCCCCACACAGCTCCATCCCTACATCACTTCTACTGCCAAGCCCCCATAAGACTCAAACCACCCCCTTTCTCTCAGTCGTGAGCAGTAACTCAGAGGGTGAAGGGCAGGGAGGGCTTTTGCCAAAAGCCACTTCATCGCACGCGCCCACACGGACGGCATCAGCCAGAGAGCAGCTCGGGAGCAGGTGTGCCCTGGGGCGCCGAGCCGGCGGGGGAGCAGGGACCAGCCACACGCGGTCCTGGGAGCGGGCACTTGCTCGGACCACGTCCGCGGCATGGAAAAATAAACAAAGGGGGATTTCTCTCTCGGGGAGGAACTGCATTTAAAAAGCGCTTCGTAAACCTGTCTGAAAACACGAGAGCGGCTGCTGCTCCTCCTAGAGGGTGGTGGAACTGCACCTCGAGGCTCCACTTCGCGCAGCTCTCCCTGGAGAAGACAGGGAGCATGGCCTGCTGGGACAGCCTGGCACACAGCTGCACGGCGCCGGATGAGTCCCGTCCCACACCCCGGGTAACACGGCTGCGACCCCGCAGCACCCTGCAAAGGAGACCTCTCCCTCGCCATGGGCACCCCACGGCTTCCCTGCTCCTCGCTGCCATCTGCAACCTCCACCGGATCAACGGGCAGCGCTCGCGGCCCCGCGCCCGCCGAGTGTGCCGCAGTCCTGCCAGGAAGCACTCACAACACCCCTGGTCCGGACACGTCTATTTACAGGAGGAGAAGCACAGACACGGGGCGAGGAGGGTCTGCCAGCCGGCACGGCCAGCTGCCAGCACAGGCTGCTGCCCCCTGCGTGCTGCCGGGCCGGGGCTGGCTGGGTCCTGTCCCCAGCCGCCACCAGGCCACCTCCCTGGCGCTGGGCGAGGGCAGAGTCACTTTGCAGACACTGTGTTTTCAGAGGTCGGGGACAGCAGCATGCCCCTGGCTGCGCGGACAGTCCAGAGATAGGTGGGGGCATCTCCTGGTAGCATTGTGACCTGGCGGCCACCGAGGGCAGGAGCCCGTGCCAGCCACAGAGGCACAGTCCGGGCAAGTCTCCATCCCGGTCTTAGTCGTTGTCGCTCTGCAAGGAGAGAGGGGAGAGCAAGGGTGAGGTGCCACAGGCTGGGCTGGGGGGGATACGGCCCATCTCAATGCACCTGAGGCCACCTGATAAGTCCCCCTGCCCGAGCACAGCCCTGCCGTGCCACCTCACCTCCATTTTGCTGTATATCCAGCTGAGGAGCTTTGTCACACGTGTGTAAACACCGGGCTTGTTCTTCTGGCCACATCCTGTCCCCCAACTCGTCACCCCAGCCACATACCAGCGGCCGTCGTCCTCGCAGACCAGGGGCCCTCCACTGTCACCCTGGCAGAGAGGGGCAGAGCAGTGAGGAGAGGAGACAGGAGATGCCCCTCTGCCGGTACCCAGCCAGGGGACACCGGCATGCGGGAAAAGCGGGCAGCCCCGCTGGTCCCATGCCACCTTGCTGATGGGACCGTGTGCCCCTGTCTCACCTGGCACGCATCCTTGCCTCCCTGCAGGTACCCGGCGCACATCATCCGTGGGGTCAGGTAGCCCTCGTACACCTTGTCGCTGTTGCAGATCTTGTAGTCGATGAGCTTCACCTCGGCCTCCCGCAGCTTCGGAGAAGTGTTATCTGCAAGGCAGGAGGAGCCGTGGGGCAGGAGGGGCTTTGTCCCCCTGCCGCCCCCCAACCCCTTCGCAGCACCAGGCGTTTCTGCAGCACCGAGGGAGGAGGATGGTGTTTCTTGCGGAGCCGTACGGCCGGGAGGGCAACCGCTGCCAGTCACCCCTGCGGGAATGGCTCTCGAATACTGCAGCAGAGCCACTTTCGCTCCTCGTGTGCTGGGCTCGCGGGTCAGGCTGCAGTGCACAGGAGCTGCCTGCGGAGAGCCAACGTCCTCCCTCACCTTCGTTCTCCCTGGTCTTCCCAAAGCCGGTGATGAAGCAGGACCTGCCGGTCTGGAATCGCTGGCCGTACATGGGGAGGCAGGCTGGGCGAACCTGAGCTGGAGGGAGACATGATGAAAACCAGGCGAGGAGAGAGGGATGAGTCACCCAGGAGCAAAATAGCCACTGAAGTCACCAGCCCTGCGGCTGGGGAGGAGCGTGGTGTGCAGGAAACGCTCCCCTCTGCGCCCACCCGGGCAGGGTCCCTGCCGGCCCCTCGCCACACTGCCCATGTGGGGCACAGCGAGCGGCACGATGCCGGCTGCACAGCGCAGCCCATGGCTGCGTGCCGGGCCCTGCCAGGGGAGGACAGACCAGTTTCCGACCACAGGACAGGCATGGAAAAGCAGTGTGGCCACAGCTGAATAGGATGCACCAGCTGGCAGCATCCCCAGGGATGGCTCCGAGGGGACCCGAGCTGCCTCTTGCTCCTGCCCATCCCCAGACTCTCTCTGTCCCCCCCGAACACCAGCCCCAGCCCTGCAAGCTGAGAGGTCTCACCTGAGAGCGTCAGTGGCCTTGAGAGCTTCATGAGAGCGATGTCGTAGTCATCGTGGTCGTCGCTGTAGTTGGAGTTGATGATGACCTGGGAGACGGGGATGCCCTGTGCATGCTGCTTCAGGTCCGAGACCCCGCCGTACACCTTCCAGTCGTCGAGGATCTTCATGCTGTTCCTGGGCGAGGGAGAGATGGGGGCAGCAAGGAGTGAGACATGGGGCTGGGCTGAGCCGGTGCCCCCGGGCCGGGCGGCAGCACTCACATGAAGAAGCAGTGGGCTGCGGTGAGGACCCACTGCGCGTCGATGATGGTGCCGCCGCAGATGTGGATCGGCCCGTACTGCACACTGACTTGCCAGGGCCATTTGCTCACGGAGGTTTCCTTTCCCCCGATGATCCGTCCAGAAATCCTCTGCCCACAGGCTGGAGGGGAGAGCAGGGCTGAGAGAAGGGCTCTGAGAGCAGGCAACATGGAGGGGGATGCGCAAGTACATCCCCACCACCCGCAGTGCTCGGTAGTTCACAGGGGCCAGTGGAGATCATGAGAAAGCAACCTTCGTAGTTTCCTATCACCCAGAAAGTTTGCTGGAAAACACCCTGTTTGCCCAACCCTGTACAAAGAAAGGAGGAAAGCGCTCCCAAGAATGCGTTTGGCCTCGGCCGCCCTTGGCCGGGTACCCTGTCAGCCAGCCCCCTTACTTGTGCACCGGAGGGAGACGTACTTTCCCGTGAGGCACTGGGAGCTGCGGGAGAGAAGAGGGAGACGCAGCCTCAGCCCCAGCCCCGTGGCACCAGGGCAGGGCAGGGCCGGGAGGTGACGCTGCCCGGTACCTGTTGAGGCTCTGCTGGATGGTCTCTCGCTCGTCGGTCACGGTGAGGCTCTTGCCGGAGAGGCGCAGGGGGATGTATTCGGTCTGCGACGCACTGGGAGGGGAGGGGAGAGAGGCAGTGAGGATCCCCCCTGGCTGGGCACTGACTGCCCGGTCCCTGCCTTTTATAAGCAGCTCTACACACTAAAGCCCGGGGGGACAGAAAAACGCCCAGAGCAGTGCTGGACACACAGCCTTCCAACGGAAAAGCACAATGCTGGGGGAAAGAGACAGCGGGATGTGCACCCCGCCAGGGCAGGAGGGCCAGAGCAATGCCCAGGGGGCTGACAGGGCCCCAGTGCCCGAGCGGGATGACTTATCCTTGGGGAATTACTTCTGAAATCCCAGCTGCCGGCAGGTCTTTCTGGAGAAGGAGTCGTCCCAGGCGCTGCTGCACACCGGCAGCCACTGGCTCTCAGCGCTGGAGTAGATGTGGAGCAAGGACTCGTCGGACGTGAAGCGCACTGCGGGGATGGAGCCGGCGGGTCAGTGGTACCCAGGGGCTGCCCTCGCTCCCACCCCCCCGGCTCCCGGTGCCTCACCGCAGCCCAGCTCATCGCTCCTCTGGGAGCAGTCGACGACGCCGTCGCAGCGCACGGGGCTGTCCTTGCAGCTCTCGGCAGGCTCCTTGTACACGATGCCGGTCTGCGACCGCCAGAACATAACTGGAAGCAAGCGCAGGCTGTGGTGAGGCCGCTGGCGGGGAGGGACTCGCTGTGGGTGAGGGTGCTGTGACCCACCCGGCCGGGAGGCTGGAGGAGCTCTGCCACGCACAAGGGCACTCCCAAACACCAAGCTTGGGTGCAGGGCTGCCATTTGAGCCAAGGATGAAGAGCTGCAGGACACGGGGCTGAAGGAGGACTGCTCTGAGCATCCCCCCCGTGCCAGCCCAGCAGCACCCAGCTCAGCTGCTGCGAGCCTCTCGCTTAGCCCACTTCTGGCTCGCCCCTGCAGAAAGATGCTTTCAGCCTGCCCAGTGCTTCGAGCCCACCAGCTGAAGAACCCCCAGCTGGATGCTGCGAGGATTAAAGGGATTCCCCCGTGTCTGTGCCCGCTCTGCCTACAGACTGCGCTTCGTTGGGTGGGTGCTGCCCGCCACCCCTGCGCCTCGGGGAGGGCCACGGTGGGTGCTGCTGGGAGTGCATCCCTGCCGCTGCCGCCAGCCCAGGAGGAGGAAAGCACGGTGCAGCCCCCCAGCCCCACTCGGGACGGCAGGGACCCCCGGCAGCCGCTCTCCTTTCCCCGGCGATCCTGCTCCTGCGTGTCCAGCAGATGTCAGGAACGCTCAGGAAATGGGAAGAGCGCGTCCCTGCCTGTCACCTCCCGGCGCGGGGCTTTCCCTGCCGCACTTCCCAGCCTAGGTGTCCCCCCAGCCTCTGCTGACCCCCAGCCCCTCCGAGGTCTCCCTCCCCTCCAAGGGAGCGCCAAGCTGGGACCCCACTCACAGAGCAGGATGAGGGCGATGAGCAGCACGATGAGGACGGAGACGCAGAAGATGAGCGCAAGCCGTCGCTGGCTCATGCAGGGAGCTCTGAACATGGAGGATCCTGGCAGCAGGGCAGAGGCAGGGTCGGGGGAGCACTGCCTTCCCGGGGTGCCCGGCCCCTGCTGCCCACCAGGCCCTAGCAGCAGCTCCCCATAGGACCCACGAGATGTGGGGGAGCAGAGCCACGCACACCCCGCACCTCCCCATGGCATCCCCCCATCCTGCCATGGTCACTGTCCTCTCCCTTGCCTCTGGCACCCCTCACGTCCCCAGGGAAACACCAGCCTGTGCCTGAGCCCGGCAGTAGACACGGGCACCCATTCCGTGCCTCCCTCCATCCCTCCCCACCCTAGGTAGGACTGGGGCCAGGGCGGCCAGGGACCGCCCTCGGCACCATCCTCTTACGTGTGCTCTCACAGGTCGTGCAGGGGGCCGGGGCTGCGCTGGACTCGGGGCTGTAGGGCTTGAAGCTAATGCCAAGGACACTTTCCGGAGGCTGCGGAGGTCGGGCACCAAAGATGCTGCTGACTATGGAGGCATGGAGGCTGGGAGCGACACTGCTGGGCGATGCCGTGGTCTGCGAGCAGAGGACCGTTAGTGGCGGTGACTGTTGCCCACCAGAGAGACCCCACAGCTGCCACCCCTGTCACCGAGGCAGCCGTGAAGGCAGAGGTGATGTGGAGCCAAGCCCCCCAGCATGGCACGGAGCTTCCCAGCATGGCCAGTGATTGCCGCTGGTGGCTATTCCTCCACGGCACCATGAACCGCATGGAGAGTTCATGCGGTGCCTCTCTCTGTACCATGAAGCTCAAGCCGTACCCCATCTGGGACGGCCGAAAATCTCTTTGTCGCAGAGCTTTTCCCCTTTGGGTGGCTGCTGGCCAAATTTCCCCAACTGATCGCTTTGATCAGAGCAATCAGCTGGGTATTTGGCATCGGGTCAGTCACGCTGTGGCCCAGTTCCACGGGGCTATTGCCCCAATTTATGCATCTATCCTTAATTAGCCATTTGAAAAATACAGTGCAATTTCCAGCTGTTATTTAGTAACACTTAATAATCAGTGTTTTCCAAGCCCTGAAACGTCCTGCACCCTGGAATGCTGTTCTGCCGTTGTGTCACTCCTAATCCACGAATTTGCAAAAGAATAGGTATTTGTTTCCTTTCCTCAAGATACGCTCTTCCAAGCTCTCCACCAGCTTCCACCAGCTACAGAAGCGAGAGCCTCTCATCTTCCTTCAGAGCTGTGTAGAGCCCACAATAAACGCTGTTTCCTCTGCCGTTTGTACAATCCCAGCTACGCCGCTGGCAACGAGAAATGGCCGCATGCCTTAGGGAAACTGCAAGGGCATCACCAGCCAGCACACGGCAAGTCGCCCCCTTCCAGCTGGATTTTCTCTACCCCGGTGTTTCCTCCTGCCGGGAACGGAGGACCCTAATGAGCACGTCGGGAGCAGAATCACGCTGTGTAAATACGGCTGTGCCCTTTCTTGCAATGCGGTGGTGTAACTTCCTGGGCATTATTCCTGTGAGTCACGATCCCTGGTGTGGCCACGCATGCTCCCCGCATGGAGTCTGCCCCAGCTGAACAGCGGGGGACACACACACACCACCTTTCCCACTGTGCCTTAGTAACTGCTCGCAGCCCAAGTTCATCAGCCGCAGAGCCGGCCGGCACGGCACCCCGGGCTCCCGGGGAGGCTGCCTGGCCACCCGCCCTGGCCAGCAGCTGGGTGCACAGGGCCACCCCCCGGCACAGACCTCCTCCCGCCGCCCGCGGGGACCTTGGCACAGGCACTGCTAACGTCTGCCGGCCATCGAAAGCCACCTCCTCGGGGCTCCTGCACGAACGGGGAGGAGCAGAGGCAGTTCTGCTGCACCGCATCACCCACCCCTTCTCACCCCTTCCCCACCACACGGCCGGAACAAGCCTGAATTCGCTCAGCCTGCAGCCAAAGGCCGGGTTTTCCTTCACCTGAACTTCACAGCAGCCGTGGGGGCAAGCCCAGGGCAGCTGGGCTGCAGATTTGGCTTCTCCCGAGCTCTCCCAGCCGTGCCGGGGAGCCCCTCGCTGTGCTCTGCGGGCTGGGCTACCACAGCAGCATCCTCCCCTAAGGAGTCTGAGCAGTCACACCGGTGGGATTCAAGTTCCCGCAGCAGGTATTGCACACCCGCACCGTGAAACACCCCCGGGTATCCTCAGTTGTTAGAGAGTGCACACAACCAGCACGGGAGCCAGAGCTGCAGCGGGTCCCGCACGGCTGCTTTGCGGAGACAAAGTCACAAGCAGATGCCAGGAACTCTTCCTAGGAAGATAATTTCCCCCGTCTATACGTAAATGAGGTTTTTGTAAATACCCAGGCAGGATCATTGAAGTGGGCATTTGTATGCTGTCTCCACGCCTGATATTGCACATGCCTCATCCTGCAGCAAGCGTAATCCTTCGGTTATCAGAGCAGCAGAATTACAGTGCTGTTAAAGACAAACCTCTCCATTGTACCAGGAAACACAGCTCAGCTTGACCAGGAAGCCAGCGACGCTGGATACGAAAGTGTTTCTACCTCCAGTGTACAAACATTTCAAATTAACACCTGAGTTCACTATAGGTTAAGTTGCTTTTATTATTCCTTAGCAGGAAACACATGACCTTTCTTACACTCAGGCGAACTATTAGCTACTTATTTCCTTAAAAGTCTAAGGTCTAAGTATTTTGCTTTCTTAGTTCCATCACAGAAGCTAACAATTTTTACGAAGGGCTCCCGGTAACCAGCATAACTGGTTGCTGTTGTACAGCCACTGGAGCAGAGAACAAACAGCAGCAGCTTCACAGAGATATTTCTGTTAAGGAGCACGCGTTACCCTGGTGAGCGAGCTGTGCCCTCTGCCCACAAAACCTTTACTCATCCTTTGCTGGCTTTTGAGTAAAAGTCAGACCCGGAGACATGCCTATCTCACACGCGCGGCTGCGGTTTGAGCCCTTTTTCTGACATCCTCTCTGCAAAGGTTCCAGCAGCCGCGAGAGCAAAGTGCTGCTGTGGGCTGGCGCCGGGGCGCCCAGCATGGGGAGGGCGAGCGCAGCCAGCTCCGTCCCCTGCCAGGGCAGACCCTCGCACAGCAGGGCAGGGGGGATGCTGGGGGTGAGCGCCGGGACCACCGGCCAGCTCCACTCGCCTCCCGCCCAGCCCGGGCTGCTGGGGCACCAGCGGGCAATGCCCATCTGCAGCGGGACCCCTCTGCTGAACTTGCCCTGAGCAAAAACACCGCCTCAGTCCCCTCTCCCTCTTCTCCCAGGCTTTGAGCAAAGCTGGGAAAAGCAGCGCCAGAGACACCCATCCCCTTCGCACCTGGAGCTGCCATTTGCACTGACCTCCAGCTCGAGTCCCAGCGGCAGAGGGCGATCACCGGGGGGAAGGTGGTCCAGGCTGGGTTCCAGGCTCGGGATCCATGCGTGACGGGGAGGGAAGGCAGGGAAACCAGCCAGCAGTCACCCACAGTTTCAGAGTGGGAGGGAGAGCGGAAGAAGCCAGGCAACACGTGGGGTTTTGCAACTGGACCCAGGGCCCAGCTGCATCTCAGAGCAGCAGAAGGGCACGGCAACTACCCAAAATTGGTAGCATCAAGAGGGGAGAGAGGCATCCTGGCTTAAATAAGCTGGAAGGAGCTGCCTAAAGAGGTGAACATCTTTCCCAGCTGAGCTCGGCAGCCCACACAACAAGGAACCACCTGGTTGTGGAGCGCTGATTGCCCACGGCAGACTAGCTCAGCACGCTGGTATCAATGACAACCATCAATGACAACAGCCACATGGTCCTCACGCTCATCTGTGACAAAACCTGCCTAAATATGTGAAAGCACCTGTTCCCTCCTGGTGACACCCGTCCCGCAGCTGAGCAGTGCCTCGGCGGTGCCTCCCTGGGAGGGGGCAGACCCCCAGCCCCGGGGACAAACCGGGGAGGAGCTGCAGGGCGACGCTGCCGAGACCTGGATGCCGTAAAGGGGCAACACACGGCGAAGTAAAATCCCAAAGCACACAAGGGCCATTTTGCAAGCACAGGTGACAAGCCATGTCGATTGAGTCAGCCCCATCTGGCCAGGGACAGGTTGCCCTATGCCAGCGTGAGCAGCCCTTCAGGCAGGGATCAGAAACTGTTCCAGGGGGTGAGTAATCGCTGCTCACCCCATTCCACGGATGGGCAAACCAAGGCACGGAAAGATGAAGCGACTCTCCTGCAGTTGCAGAGCCAAGGGTGGCACCTGGGACTACTAATGGCCCATTTAATCCAAGTGAGAAGGCCAAGGTGGCCCAGTGGTGATACCCGATATTGGGTAATTGCTTCCATACGCGGGCATCCCAATTCCTGCCACTCTCTCACCAAGACACGGTGTCACTGCCCGCTTTCAGGGCTACCCAGGACCAGGGTGACACCGCAAAGCTGGGGACAGGCTGCCCTCCCTCGGGACCCAGCCAGGACCTGGCACAAGCCCACTCCGTCCCTGCTCCTGGCTGCCTCCGAATCACCTGCACACCAAGGGGCAGGAAGAAGGTGGCTTTAACAGCTGGTCCTGCCTCCCCTCGAGCCCCATCCAGCCCGTCACTGCTGGCTTTGCACGTCCTGGACATCGCTGGCACAGCCAGCAGCGTTCGGCATGGTAATTACCTGCTGCCTCGCCCGGGCGGGCTGAGCCCGGTGCCCAGCCAGGGATGGATGTTTTCCTCATGACAGGATGCTCGGCACGGCCCCATGGCTGAGACCGAGCAGTCCCCGGTCCACCCAGCCCAGAAAGAGCGCGGGGAAAACTGCCAGGAGAGCAGGTGAGGCAGAGCAGCAGGGGCCAGGGCCACCGGCGTGCTGCTGCTGCTGCTACCGGCGTGCAGCCCCATGGGTGCCAGCTCCCACCAGCAGCACCAGCCCACCCCACCAGCCAGTCTCCCTGGTTCCAGCATGGAAAAGCAACGGTGCTGGGGTCCCTGACACCTCACAGGGCTGAAACCGGGGATGCTGGCAGCAGTCCTTCTCCCTCTGCGTGCCGACGGGATGCCGGAGGCAGCAGCCCCACAGGCAGCTCGCCCCAGGTCCTCCTCCCTGCGGGCAGCAACAGGCAACACCCCAGAGAGCAGAAACTGGGCCCTCCACCAAACCCCAAGGAGAGCGGGTCCCTACGGCCACAGAGCGACCCCCAGTAGCCCAAGCTGGGGGAGCTGCCCGTGCCTTACCGGAGAGGTTTTCCCGTCCATCGGCCGCTGCAGGGCTGGGCTGGGATCACAGCTCCGGCACAGCCATCCTCCACTGCGCAGAGCGAGGTCAGGTCCGCGGGGACGGGGCAGAATCTGTTTGGCGAGCGGGCTCGTACGTCAGTGCCAGCACCGGGCGCGGAGGGAAACCAGTCCAACCTGCCGCCCAGCTCCACCGCTGCCTGTTTCCCAACTGCTCCAGGCACAGCATGCAAAATACCTGCTGCCGGTCGCCCCGGCCAGGCACTGAGGAACGCCGGGCAGGGGCAGCACGACCCTCAGCTGCGGCCAAAGGTTGGGAGTCAGGGAGGAGGTGAGGTCTGGCTCCGGAGAAGAGCATCATCCCAGGCACCGGGGGCTCCTCACCGCTCTCCTGGCTCTCTGCCTGCCCAAGGGCCCCCTTCACCTCTCCTGCCCCGGCCAAGGGCTGTGAGCATCAGCTGAGGATGGGAGAAAAGGGGATGTGCAACCGCATCCAACCCCAGCAAAAACCCTCTTGTGCTCCTCAGGTGACTGAGAAGTCCAGAATGCCCCATTCCAAGGGAAACGAAATGCCATTTACCTCTAGTTTCTCCAGAAGCTTTTTCACTCCTTTGCTCATGGAGCGATGCTTCCGCGTTGTGCAAGGAGAAAGCAGCCGTCTCCCGCTTCCTCTGTGGGCACGAGCCAGGAGATGCTTTGCTTAACCCAGAACTCACATTTGGGAGAAACAGGTAAAAATATTCAGATTAAAAGGAAAAAGGCCTAGCTCCATTGTGTGCTTTCTGATGTCCAGACCCCTGGCCCCACGACCCTCGTTGCCACATGCCCCGCTCGCCCCAGTCCCTGCACTCCTCGCCGGCCAGGGTTCTATTTTCCAGGCACATTTCTCCTGGCATTATTCATAGCATAAGTCCCTTATTCATCCGGCTCCCCACCCACACCGGCTCATCGGAAGGGCAGGAGACAAGCAGGGCCATCCAAGCTTGGATGAAACCTGCTACAAAGCCCCCTTGATTTCAAGGCCCAAAAGCCCGGGATGGATCCCGCTGTCACCTCCACCCTGCCCTGGGGCTCCCCATCCCGTCCCTTCCCAGAGGGGTCAATTCCTACCCTTCTCTCGTGCACAGCCTGGGAACAAACCCAGGCGGCCAGCAAGGGGGATCAGGGAGCTCGGAGGAGAAGACCGACACCTGAGTCCATCCTGATCTTGGTGTTTCCTCCTATTTTCTTCTCGCGAGGTCATTGCCGAGCCCTTTGCCTGCCAAGGTGCAGCACCTGCGCTTCGGCACACAGGGCAAACGCTTCCCCGGTGGTGGCCACGAGCCAGGCCACCCTGCTCTGGGGCTTTCCCTGCTTCCAGGGTGGTTTCTGAGCCAGCCCTGGCTCTGCAGCACGCTCCTCTTCGGTTTTCCCACCCAGGACTGACAGCGTTTTGTTTGCTTTTTGCAACTGCCCCTTGCCGCTGGGGGCTCTGCCCCGCCGGGGGCTCTGCCGCGCCGGGGCGCAGGGCTGGGGGAGCAGCGAGCTGGGTGCCCGGACAGCCCCGAGCTGGCCTCGTGCACATACCTGCGCGAGAAGCCACCACCTCTTCTCAAAAGGGATCTTCTGAAAGTAGCTCCAGGTGGCAGCTCCAGGAATGATTGTTTGCTGATGTTTCTGGAAAGCCACCAACAGAAAGCCAGTTACAGAGAACTGTGTGTCTGGGCTTGACCCCGGCAACCTGATGTTAAATGTCAAGTGTTCGCAACACCTCCCGCGTGAAATCCTCACGCTTTCTTGCTGGTAACTGCTCCTGTGAGCCCTGCTGCACCCTCCCACCCTCCCAGATAGCAAACCAAGCTGCTAATAACACACAGAGCCGGAGCCAGCACTGCCAGCCCCGGAGAGCCCAGCAGCTCCTCTGCTCTCTGCTCTGACCTACGGGCATGAGGGAACTGGGAAGGGAAGAGGATAACACAGAGGAAAGACCTGATGTGAGGTTCTGACTTGGGTGATTTCCAGGTTATTAAAAACATGGCTATTCCTATACAAGCAGTCAATTATTTTTAAGATTAAAAGGAAAAACTTGACAGCATTCTCAGCACACTGCCGCACTGTCCCGGCACCAGCTCCTCGCGCAGCACCTGGCAGTGGCCACATCCCTGTGGCAGCTTGGGTACCTGCACGAGCATCGTGGGGCGCTTGCCCTGCTCACGATCTGAGCGTTCAGCAGAAGTGTCATTTCTCCTCAGCCTGTCTCATTTTCCCCTAAATTGCCAGCCATTTCTCCCCAGCCCCTGAACCACCTCACCCACAGGACCAGCCCCACGGTGTCTTTTCCAGAAGGCTCCCTCATTCCTCATTTTTGGTCCCGTTGCTTTTGATTTTCACTCTTTTACCTGAAACGCGAGTTGTGGCTTTGTGTGGGATGAGGCTGTGCTTCATCTCAGGACTCCTAAATTCAGTGGATGCCCAGATCTGACTCACGAGCCGAGAGCAGAGTGACAGGACATCAATGGGTCTCGCAAACAGGGGGGAATAAAGCCAAGCTGGGGTGAAGCCAGGGAAGGGATCTGCTACGGGAACCATCCCTATGGCTGCCCTCAGCAGAGGGAGAGCCTCTCCCGCTGCCGGGCACCCAGCACCACCACCCCATGCCCCTATCTCCCCCATGGCCCCAGAGCAGCAGAGCCGAAGCCTGCGGGTCCCTGGGTGCCACGCGAGCCAGGCATGCCACCACGCCATCCCTGAGGTCCTGCTGCCCACCAGGCACCAGGGGACAGCTCGGTGGCACCGCTGGACCCACCCTGCAGATGACAAATGTGCTGGTGCTCTGGCAAGGCTGGCAGTTCGTGGAAGCCTGTGGGCTTTAGCAGGAAGAATGAATCAGGGGAAAAAGCAGAAATCTCCTCCTTTGGGCACTTAAGGTGGCTCTTTGAGGAGCCATTCCGCTGCAGCAAAGGGACCCGAGGTCCTGCCCCTCTATGCCCACCGAGCCAGGGACTGCGCTGAAGCTGTCCAGAGCACTCTCAGTTTCTCTTGCTCTTTTTATCACTGTCCTCCCCCCTAATTCCCCAGGGGGAAATTCCACTTCTCGAGACAAAGCACTCTTCATCACATGAGGGCCCCTGGGTTTGCACAGGCCCCAGGAAAGCCCTCAAGCAAGCTCTGTTGTAACGTAGCCTGCCAGAAGGCAAAGCAGAGGACTTGCAGCCCGCTCGGTGGTAATTCAGGTCCCAGCACCTGCGGCCAGCATCACCAGGGCATCGCCATGGGGCCAGAGCTGCCAGAGCCCCGGGAACAGCTTACAGCCCTCTGCTGCATACGACTTTGCAGCTTGAGACGCCACCCAGCTTCAGCCACTGGCAGGACAGGGCACTGGCCCGAGGGGACACTGCCAGGCGGGTGCCGTCCTCATTAAAATCCCTGAGACGGGCCATCCTCGGTGCTAACGCTCGGCCCCTGTGCCGTGCTTTTCACATCTCATTTAATAATGAAACAGCGATGGCAGACACGCGATGGACTCCTATTTTCCCTTTCTCAGCAGTGTACCGCTTTGTTCAGAAAACCCCCCGGAGCTCTTCCTTTCAGGCTGCCTGTAGGAAATGCCCAGGCTGGGCTGAGAGATTAGCTGTGGGTGAGTGGGTGGGCAGCAAAGAAAAGTGGAAGTCGCGACACTGCTACTTTCCTCCCGCTGCGCTAACGCCTCCGAGACGTCACTGAGCCAGCCCCCGGGGGAAAAACAAGCACTCGGCAGCCTGCCAGAGCAGAGCTCGGCACCCTGCTCACCCAGCCCGGCGCCCGCAGAGGATGCTGAGCCGGCATGGCCCCCTCCGCCACAGCCCTGGCACTGTGCGTGGCGCTGCTCCTCGCCCAGCGGATGGACGGTGAGTCTCTCCTGCCCCGCACCGCGTTGGCTTTCAGCTCCCCGCTCGCTGCGTCTGGGCCCCGCGGCTCCCAGCAGGCTGCTCTGCCCCCCTCCGCATCCGAGATCCCATCACCGGGCTGGGGACGGAGATGGGGGAAGGCAGCGATCGGAGCTGCGGTGGTTTGGGGTTCAGCTCGGACACCTTTGCTGGCCGGTCAGGGCTCAGGCTGCTGGTACCCACCGGCTCCTGCCTGCTTGGAGCAGGACACGGCCAGGGCTCCCTGATCACCACTCACCCTTTCTCCGCTGGTTGGGAGCCTAAAGGCTGTGCTAGCCCTCGGGCATCAGTCTTGCTCACCTCCACCAGCAGGGACCATGGTGCCTCGTATCGCGGTGAAATGGCCCGCTCGGCGCCCTGCTGACAGCCCTCCTCCCCACGGGTGGCTTTGTGTTCGCTGGCAGAGAGCGGCTGCCAAGGAAACCGGCACACAACGGGTGGCAGATGTTATCTAGCGATGCTTTGCTGCAGGTGACGGTACCGAAATTCAGGCAGGAGGTGTGAAAAAGTCTATTTCTTCCAGACAGTAGATAAGCAAAACAGGAAAGCTGAATCCAAACAGAGCTGCTAGCAAACAGCAGGGGCCATCAGGGACGCAGATACAGCAGGCTTCCAATCCTTTCTTGGGCCATAAAAGCAGGGAGATCCGCTGGGCTGGGCTGAGCAGGGATCTCCCCAGAAGCAAGAGGAAGGGAAAGAGGGGGGACGAGCGAATGCTGAGACTCGGAAGAGGGACAGGGCTGGGCAAAGCCTTGAGCTAGGGCTGAGCCTGCAGCTTTTTGGGTGGGCGGGCAAGCTCCAGGAGAGCCATCGAGGAGGCAATTGCTCCCGCGGGTGGCAGGGGGATGGCACAGGACAGGACAGGACGCCGTGCAGCCTCACCTAACGCAGGCCTTCGGCCCCACAGGTAAGCAGCTGGCGAGCCCCACGCACGTGCACTTTGCTGCGGAGATGGCACATCACCTGCTGCGGTGGGAGCCAGGACACAACCCCCCCAGCGATGTCCGCTACGAAGTGGAGCACAGAGTGTGAGTACAGCCATGGGGAGACAGGGGGGTTTGGTCCCTGCCCAAGGTCACCGACAGCGGTGATGAGAGAGTCCCTGGCACCAGTCAGCACCGCTCTCACCCCCAGCGCTTCTCCCTGCAGCTACGGCACAAATTTGTCCTGGACAGCCATTCCGGGATGCACCAAGATCTCGGAGCGCTCCTGCGACCTCACGTACTACACCCTGGATCCTGCCCGGCGCTACTACGCACGGGTCAGGGCCGTGTCCAGAAACCACACGTCCCCGTGGCAAAGGACCAACTCTTTCTCCCCACAAGAAGGTAGGTCTGGTGTCTGCCTCCACCATGCAGCCAGGGGCTTCGAGGATGGCAGAGGTCAGGGTGCCAAGCTGCTGGGGAAGAACTCGGGGACAGATGAGAGCAGGGATGTGTCTTCATACCTTCCTGGAGGGCAGCCGGGATGGGACGGGACAAACCTAGGACAGGTGGTACTGGCAGCAAGGGGCAGTCACAGCTCAGTCCACTGCTGCAACCAGGAGAAAACCCTAACGTGCTCTTCCAACCATCTTGTTTCCAGCCAGGCTGCGCCTCTCAGGCCAGAGCCTCTCTGTGTCGGGCAACACCATCCACGTGGAGCTGCAGCTGCTCCTCAGGGCAGGGAACCTCACCGTGCGATACGAGGACATTCAGAAGCACACAAGACTTTACCGGGTCTACGTCAGGAGCGCACAGGACAATCGGACGGTGAGATGAGTTGCTGGTCCCGTGCTGTCCCCATCCATCACACTCAGCGCTGCCCAAGTTGAAAAGCAAATTTTTTAAAGTACAGCCTCCTGTAAAAGTTAACGTTGAGCTTTCCCACAGCCGCAACGTCACAGGGAGATTTCTCTGACCGTTTTATTGCAGTAGGTTCCCCAGCTCTTGTGGGGACTTTGGGTCTAGCTGCTGTCAGCTGTATCGCTAAGCACCCTGCGGACTTCCCCCAGGGGACAGTGGAGGAGGCGGGAGGAAAGCACGGGGCTGGGGGGTCTCGGATACCAGCTCATGCTCTGGTCATTGCAGTATGAAATGGTGGAGACCGTCCCGGAGTTCAACATCACCAACCTCTTCTGGGACACGGAGTACTGCATCAGCGTGGAGCCCGACGTGGCCAGCCGGTGCATCCGTGCCACACGCACCAACGAGCAGTGCATCACCACCCGTGAGAGAGACAGTAAGCGATGGGAGAACCAGGGAAGGGGGGGACCTTGCGGGACACGGATCCTCCTCAGCCTGCTGGCCCTGGGGGTCTGCACCAGGGCAGCCGCTCCGTGTCCCCGCTGCAGTGCCTTCATGCTATGTGCACCGAGGGCTCTGCCTTTCCTGCCTCACCTGGGCACGTCCTCTCTTGCAGGGAGCGCAGAGCTTGTCCTGAGCATCGTCAGCTCCTCCTTCATCACCATGTCGTTCTTGGGCCTCCTGGGGGCTCTGCTGGTGTGCACCTACATAAAGAAACCCATGAGGCCGCCATCCGTGCTGGTAAGGCAGCCAGGCACACGGCACCCTTTGTGGTCGGCACGAGGTTGCAGGCTTGGGTAGCCATTGGGGGAGGCAGGCAACAAGAAGGGACGAAGCACGGCTCACTCCCCTCTTTTCTCTCCTTCCCAGAAGTCATTCATAAAGCAGAGCTCGCTCTGGGTGGAGCAGGAGTCCTCGTCCTCGGGCAGCCAGGACGCAGACCCCGTCCAGCAGCTCTTCCTGTGCCAGAAGGAGCCCCAGCAGGACAGTGGCCACAACGGCAGCGCCGGCACAGCCCAGCTGTCCCCGGAGAAGGGCTGTAAGCTCCCAGCATGGTCTGAGGACCATCTGTGCCTGCTGGGGCCGGGGAGCGGAGACAGCAGCTGCACCAGCACCGACAGCGGCATTTGCCTGCACAACTCCTCCTCCTCGGAACTGAGCTGCTCCTCGGGCCCCGAGCCCCAGGGCTACAAGCGGCAGCTGCCCACCGGCGACGACAGCGGCGTGGGCCTGGAGAGCCCCTGCCCTCGCCCCACATGCTCCTCCGGCAGTAGGAACGCCAGCCCGGCTGAGCCCCAGGGAGGGGAGCGCGGGCTCCCCCCTGGCACCGGCCAGGACAGCCAGCAAGACGTGGAGTTCCGTGGGTACCTGCAGCAGTCTAAGGGCACGGTGGAGCCGAAGCAGGACCCAGCCAAGGGGATGCTCTTCTCGGGCTGCGCAGGATCCCCGCAGGGCCCGGGCAGTGCTGACATTGCGCTGGATGTAGAGTGCACCGAGCTGGCTGTGGCCAAAGGGTATTTGAAGCAGTCCTCTCCCGAGCATCCCTGCGGCCACGCACAGGACCTTGCTGCATGGGGGACCCCTCAGGAGCCCACTGCCTGGGACTTCTCCAGCCAGGTGTGGCCCCAAGCCCCCACTCTGCTGAGCTATGGGGCTCCAGGTGCTCCCTTGGCTTCCAAAGCCGGCCCCGAGCTCCTGAAAACTCCCTTCGACCTGAGCATCTTCAGCACTGACCTCCGGGGAATGCTGCCCCTCGTCTCCAGCCTCAGCACCGACGAGTGGCTCACACTGCAAATCAACCCCCTGAGCCTGCTCAACGGGGACAGCAAGGACAGCCGCCTGTGAGCCGCCCCCGGGCTGGGGAGCGGGCACCCGCCAGCCCCCCATGCTGACCCAACTACCTCTTCTAGCCACCGACCACAGGGAGCAGCTACTCCGATAAGCTACCGCCAACCCCCAAATGCACCAACCTGAGCGGTGCTCCGGCTGAGACTCACCCGAGAAACACCAGCTTGGCTACCTCTGGGGCTCCTTTGGCCCTGGTACCGCCATGACCAGCCCCCGGCGTGCCCTGTCCCTTCCCTCCAGCCACTCTCTGGCACAAAGCTAACAGGCACGAGGACGGGCTGTGCTGGGGCGGGTTCATCCCCCCTTCTCTGGCCACCAAGCCCAAGGATAACACACCAGGATGTTTCCCAAAGGGTGATCCTGCCTTCTCTGCCCTCCCCAGCAGCCCAGCGTGGGGGACACAGCCCCGGGGCTCAGGACCGGTGGAGCCCTGCGCTTCCCCTACCCACTTCCCCCTCCCACAGACAAGCGTGGGGCTCTTCTAGCTGACGTACGCGCTTCCAACGCCATCCAAACCTTTCACAACACACACACCGAAAGCAAAAGGCAGCCTGACGTCAGCCATCCTGCTGCTGGGAGCGTGGAGCTCCTTCACTGGGAGGGAGCGAGGGACTTTCCTGACCCTACAGAGACCCTTCAACCCCTGTGACAGGGACCCGGGGCGCTGGCTACCTCTGACGGGGTGCAGGACGCATGCCATACAAGCCCAGCACGAGCCAGGGCAGCCCTGCCCACACTATGGTCCATGTTCTGCCACTATTGCATACGGATGTTATTTATTCTATTTAATTTGTAAATACAGAAAGGATGTGGTGTTATTTATTTGGTCCATTCATCTGTACATCCCCTTCTGAGGTCAAGCTGCGCTTTCTGTTTTCAGATGTGGATTTTCCCCTTAAGCAAAGGGCAGCTTTGCCTTGGCCTCACATGGGGAAGAGTGTTTCCACACCACAGCTGGAACAAACAAAAGGAGAAGCAAGCAAGCCAACCGGGAGCTTCACACTCATCTGAGGCCCGGGGTGGCTGTCCCAGGCAAGGGCTGTGTTGTGGGAGCACGCACCGGAGCAGCGGCAGGGAAAAGGGCCTTGTGGTGATTTCACAGGGGTGCATTGGGTGTGCAGCGCGTCCCCCCCTCTCCGTTCCTGGGGACCAGGCACCAGGGAGGGACAGGAGAGTCTCCAGGGCAGAGTGGAACAAGTCAAAACCGGGGGGCAGGGGAACAGTTTCTGTGAGAATGGAAACAAGCACCAGATGGGAACGACTTACCATGCACTACACTTGGCTGCTGCCAGCTCACTGGAGAGTTTTTCCAAAAGTCACTTAGTTTCCAAGAAACTTCACGGCAGATAGTCCCATTAAAACTGTTGATGGAAACCCGTCTCGGGCAGTACATTTTTTCGGGTCAAAACATGAATCACTGCAGGCAGGAGAAGGGATGTTGATGTATCGCCGCGTTTCCTCCTGTTACGTCTGACTCGCGCTGAAGCTGCACTCCCTGTGTCAGGCGGAGGCCCCGGACGCTGCAGCGATGCCAGCCCCGTGCATCCTCCTGCCCTTCCATTTTCCACTTCCACCATCCCTTCTGCCGCTGGCTATTCTGGGGGCTGGGACTTTTTGCTTTCTTTTTTTTTTTCAGCTTCCTCTGAAAAAAACTGAGTCATCAAAACAAAGCATGACTTCTTTTTCTTTTTAAACGCTCCTGACGTCAAGCTCTGCGGCCGGATCCCGTGCAGTACCAGGTGCTGCCGGTTCTGGCTCACTGTGAAAGGCTCCAGCCGGCAGCAGCCAGGGGCTGAGAGAAATGGCATTTCCCCCACCCCCCGCAAGCAACCAGGACTCTCCTTTCAATGAAACCCAGATGAGTTTGCCAGAAACCCACGCACCATGCACTTTGGCTTCGATAGCCGAGAGCACGGACTGTCCCTCCGATTCTCTGAAAATCCCGGATGCTCACATTTTCCTGAATTAAGTCACAGTCTAACACACGGAGGATGTTCGGCTCCTCTCCTCCTCGCACCACACCCCGGCTGCCCCAGCAAGGGGCTGCAAACACCTTTCCTGCCCCAGCACCGGCCCCTACAAATATTTCCAACACATTTCCAGCAAGGCAGGGGGGCGCAGAGCCCTCAGCACTGCTCGAAGCCTGCGAGGAGCAGCACGGCGAAGAAGAAGGGAGGGGGCTCGCTGCCAGCCGTCAGCTCCGGGTGCAGACTGGGGGTCTCCGCTCCGGCCTCACCGGTTTCCCTACACACAGCCGTGCGGTCACCCGAGTTTCTCTTCCTTTTCCAGCTGAGAAAAGTCTGCAAAGAAACAGTCCCAAGCCCCCTCCCGCCAGGCAGGAGCCGCAGCGACTTTGCTGGGCTGCTCCCGTGCTCCAGGCTCTTCCGCGGCTGGTCACTGTGCACAGGTTGGAGGCGGCTGCCATGAGAAAGCCCACGGGGAGTTTCTGAGGTGTTTGCTTGCACTGCCAATGCAGAGGACAAATTTCCACATTGGTCCAGATATTTGACCGAGGAGGGAAGTATGAAGACTGAAGCAGTCTCATTTCCTTACGGCATTTTCCCCTATTGCACAAAACCAGCCACCCGGTCCTGTGGCTCATTGCCATCCTTTTTAGC
Source organism: Alca torda (assembly GCA_008658365.1). NCBI lineage: Eukaryota > Metazoa > Chordata > Aves > Charadriiformes > Alcidae > Alca > Alca torda. The sequence continues at coordinate 7,028,263 of CM018093.1, read as the reverse complement.
TGGCTCCCTGCGCTCCCACTGCCCTGTCCACCAACAACCCGGCCCAAGGTCTCCTGGGCGCAGAGTCAGCCAGTGTCGCTGAGCCATGGGATCCATGGGGAAGGCGGCTTTTCTCTCCAGAACGTGTGCTGAGGAAGCCTGGGATAAGGCAGCGCGCTCTTCCTCCAGCTCAAGCAAGGGGAGGCTGAGCCAGAGCACGGGGATGGGGACGGCAACTGGCCCCGGGCACCTTCCAGCGCTGCCCGTGGCCAGGGAGGGCCAGCAAGAGAAACGCAGCAGTGGGGAGCAGATGGAGAAGCTCTTTTAAAAAACAGAAACTGCAGTTTTTCAATTTCAGTAGAAATCCAGTGTATTCAGGGGCTGTTTTTCAAAGAAGCAAGAAAAGAGGAATTCCCCCGTGGCCGGTTTTGGTTGCTGTTCCTGTTGCCACAGGAGGGTGGGCGAGAGGTGGCGTGGGGAAGCGGCGCGGGGGGAGGCATGGCCCCAGCCCCGGCCCCCAGCCGCTTTATCCCCCAGCCACTCATCCAGCCCCAGGACAAGGACAGCGGGGAAGGAAACACAAAACCAGAGCCACGGGGGGAAATAAAACCCGAGTCTAGGGAAAGCCCCTGATGCCCCACAGGCACGGGGAGGACTTTTGCAGGAAAAACCTTGGGACTCTCCCAGGGAAAGCTGCGATGAGCAGGGGCTATGAGGAAGCATGGAGCCTCCAGAGCACTGCACCCTTACCCCGCGCCCGGGCTTGCTTCAGCAGCCCTGCAGCTGTGGGCTCTGCTGGGGGACATCCATGGCCAGGGACCAGCCATGGCCAGGCAGGGAAGAGCAGGGGGATGTCCTACCTGCATGCCAGCCCTGGCTCCCGCCTCACGGCCCCTGGTCGTGGAAAGGCACGTAGCCGCTCCCCGCCGTGCTCAGCAAGCCGCTGATGCTGAACGGCGGCACCAGCTCCACTGCCACCGACCCCAGCCCGCTGCAGGGACAGCAGAGATGTCAGCGAGCTGCCTGCCTGCCCCCCCAGCCCCTGACAGCCCATGGGACGGGGGCTGTCCCCAGACAGCCGGGGCTCCCCAGAGCATCTCTGTCCCGGGCAGGCAGCGCCTGCAAAGAGCAGAGCTCAGTGGGTTTGGGACTGGCGGGGGTTTGCGACACCTCGGCCCCACGCAAAGGGAGTCCCCACCTCCCCCCTCGGACCCCGCAGAGTCTCACTCACCAGGTGTGGTAGAGGTTGAAGACGAAGTTGGGCCCTGGGGAGGTGGCGAGGAGAGGTGTCAGAGCCGCGCGGTGCCAGGAATGTGCCTTCGCTTTGCTGTGACTCCGTGGCGGCATGGGGATGGGCAGGACAGCCAGCGGGACAGCCAGCCACACCAGGACATCATCGTGCATCCCCCTCCTCCCGCATGCCCCCAGCTTGCCCCACAGCCACCCTGCACGTGGGTTTCCCCAGCCCCCGGGGACCAGCAAATATCAGGTGTGCTCTCCACATCCCAGGCCCTGCAGCCCTTTTCCTTTGAGCCCTCCCTGCCCTCCCGCTGCCTGTCCCCCGGCTCTGCCCGTACTCACGGCGCCAGCATTGGCCCCTCTGGTACCACCAGACGAAGGTGTAGCCAAAAAGCACCAGGATAAGCAAGGCCAGCCCGACACCCAAGACAATCCCGAGCGCGTTGATGGGCTCCTACCCTGTAAAACAGAGGGAGAAAGGGCTCTGCAGACAAACACCTCCAGGAGGCTGGGCGTCCTGATCATCCCCTAGTGGGGACAGAACTGCTGTGGGGCTGGGATACGTCCCTCCACCCTGTGCTGTCTCTATGGCTTGGGGGGACTGAGCTCCATGAGGCTGCCGAGTGTTGTGGCATGGAGATTTTTTGCTACCCGCAAGGCCCCGTGCTGGACACTCGTGATCTTGGTCACCAGTGATCCCCCCAGGTGAGCTGGGGAGTGGGATGTGACCTGGGAAGGGAACAGCTGTGAACAGGAGCCCACATTCCCCATAAGCAGGATCCCCTGCTATTGCTGCTCCTGGGGCCGAGGAGACACTTGCTGGCTGCCACCTCCCTGCGGCTCTGGTGCATCTTCCCAGCCGTGCCGAGCAGAGAAGGTGCAGGGGAGCAGCGAGGTGTGCCAGCCGTGGCACTGGTGCTGGCTGTCCCCGTGCTGCCTCCCGCAGTGCCGTACCCCGGGCTGTCCCGCTGCCATCCCTGTGCAGCCGCGCAGACCCATTTCTGGACAGGCAGTTCCCTCTAGAGGACGCATTTGTCAGGGCGAGCAGCCTGTCCGCAGGCTGCCTGCTGCACAGCACAAATCCTGCACCACATACAGCACAGGGCTGCTCATCACACCTCTCTCCAGCTGCTGCCAGCTCCTGCTCTCCCAAGCCCCTCCCCAAATGTCACCACAGACCCTTCTCCACTGTCAAGGCAGGCTCCAGCATGAGCCCATCACACATGCAGCACAGTGTCTTGCACAACCCCCTGCACCCCAGCATCCCCGCACCCCCACGGGGCCCCCTGACCAGTAAGCCGCCCACTCAGTGTGCCCACACAGGTGTGGCGGTGGTGGGCACAGCTCTAGGGACTGCTGTGCCCAGGAGGGGACAGCAGGGTTTGGCCACTGCCCCGGAATGTGGCCAGCCCTGCAGAACTTCCCTGCCATTGCAGAGGGCTTGGGGCAAGCGCCCGGCACAGGGACGGGGTGCTGTGCCTTGCAGCACCTGGAGCGAGGAGGCAGAGGAAAAGGATGACCTAACAGCAGCTAAATTTAGACAAGATGCCGGTGGAATGAGAACATTTCCCCTGTGGTCACGGTGTTTACATAGTGAGCAACGTCCCGGGTCGTCCCGCAACCCGCAGCACTTGCTCTACCTGACGGGAGCCAGCAAACACCCGGGGAGCTGCAGAGCATCGCGCTGCCAACTCCCAAGGTGTGCCGCAGATGAGCAGGACCGGCCTGCCCTTCCCTTCTGCTGGGCCCTCACAGCAGGGCTTGGGAGGTCAGGATAAGTGGGAAGCCAACGCACCCTGCTCCTGCCGGGCCGGGGTGAGGACGAGCCCCGGGACCCCATGTCCTGGCACAGGACGGCGTGGGTGAGGTCAGGGACTCTGTCGCAGGAGTGACTCATGCAGCAGGAGCTGCGGGACAGGAGGAGCGTGGTGCAATAGCCTCCCTGAATCAGCCGGCTGCCGAAACTGCCCTCTCCCCACGCCTACCGCCGGTGGGAGGATGACGCCTTTATGCCCGTCCCCGTGCCGTGCGTGGGAGGTGCTCCCTGCCCAAACGCTCTCGGGAGCCGATTCCTCCATCCCAGTGAGATGTCTCTGAGCATCACTGCTCGAGGCAGCGACACACCAAGCCCCGAGCCCCAGCTCCGCAGACAGCAGAGGGGAAGGGAAGGTTACCAAGCTGCTACCCGTGCTATAAAACATCCCCACCTCTGCCCCTACTCTCTCTACTCTACCAAAAGTGCCATCTACTCACCTGCGTGGGCATCCATCTCCTGGCGCCCAGCGTTGTGCCACAGGAGCTTCTCACGCTGGCCCAGGCTGGGCTTTTCTGCAGTAGAGCCCAGTGCACGCTGGAGCCTGGCACGTCCTGCCTGTCCCCTCCTCTCCCGGTGACACAGCCGGCTCACCACCCGTGCCACAGCGAGCCCAGGCACTGCTCCTCACCTGCCGGTTCAACTGGTTCCTAGGGGAGAAAGCAGAGGAGCTCCAGCAAACATCACTCCTCATGCGATGGACGCACATGGCCCGTGCCCCAGCCCGGAATGGCTGCTCCCAGCCTGTGATGGCTGTTCCCAGCCTGCACGGGCTACGTGCGATGCCTGCCCATGCCGGCAGCTCTGCCCTCCCGCTGCTGGCAGGGACAGGCAGCCTGGCACAGGCTGAACTGGTAGCCTGAGGGGCAGGGAAACCCTGGACACATGGGTGTCCAGCCTGGCAAGTGGCTGTGTCCTCCGACTGCCACCTGCTGGGAAAGAGCAGCAGCTGGAAGGGGGGCAAGGACCCCCACAGAGCCCAGACTTGGGCGCTCGAGGGTGCCCACAAAGGTTATGGCCCTGTGCAGGGAGAGGGCACACACAGGGAGGGCAGAACCTCAGGGTGACAGGGTGTCCCCCACTCTCTGCCCCCAGTCACAGACACCCGTGGGATGCACTTACGGCTGTATTGGATCACCTTCTCAAAGCCCCAAGCCTCAGGGTTAGGTGGCAATCACCGCCTGCTTGCAGAGAGAGGGGGAAGCCATGTCTCGTGGCTGCAGGTAGAAGGTAGCAAACAGGGATAACCATTACCAGCTTGGAAACTGGGCAGCCAGGGGCAAAATCCCTCCCCTCCCAGAAACCTCCTCTTTGTGCATGCTTTGCCAGGCACAGCCATCGATGGTGCCGTGCCCGAGCACAAACGGCCAGGGCAGGAGCCAAGCCCCCGAGCAGCCCTCCCTAGGAGCGAGCATCTCAGCACCAAGACCCAGGGGTGACGGCGGGGACACGTGGGGACGCCGGACGGGGAAGGGCGGGATGCAGAAGGGGTGATGCACATCACAGACCCCGAGGGGCTGGGACTGCTCCTTGCTGGGCAGCGGAGAGAAAAGGGACATGGTGCGTGTCCACGTGGCTCAGGGGGGCTGGTGGCTGCGCAGAGCCCCAGGCCAGCCCTGCCTGGCCCCTGCCTGACCCTAGATGAAGCTGGGGTGCCTGGAAGCCTGCGTCATGGCAGGGTTCCACGCACAAGAGGCCAGGGAAGGGTGATGTGCTGGAAACGCAGCCGCACTCCAGGAAGCAAAGCCCCGGAGGCGCGCGGAGCTGTGACATAACATCTCCAAACCTCAGCTGCTTCCTCAAAACCTTCGCTTAACCTCAGAGGAGGAAGCGCCGCTCCTCGCCGTGCCACCTCCCGCCCCGCGGATGCTGCCAGGCTGCTCTCCCTTCCACAGCAGCAGGGCTGCCGCAGGACGCCCTGGGAAGGCAGCCCATGCCTCGAGGGGGTCTCGGTGGCCCAGCACAGGGCTGCAGCTGTGCAGGTGGGGCTGGATCCATGGGGCTGAGCTCGCTCCAGAGCCTCTGCTCAACCCCTGCTGGCCCGATAGCACCCAGCTCTTGAACTGCTTTTGCCTTTAAAGCCACGCTTTGTTCCCTGACAAGGGACAGGAACACTGGAGAGAAGAGCTCGCTCCACCATGCTGCATCTTGCGCTGCACCAGGTGCCCACACAGCCTTTGCTGCCCCAGCCAGGATCCATCAAGACACACCAGGGACACAAGCTCTCCGCCCCGCTCCCCGCTGCTGTGCACAGCCCCTTAAACCAGTTTGCAAGCTGAAAGCTCCCACAATAGCACTGGGCACCCTCCTGCACAACGCGTGCAGCTGGACCTGCCCACCCTCCATCCCATGGTCTCTGGGGATCGCATGGACCCTGTGGGCAGCAGCCGAGGCTGCAGCCTGCCGAGGCGCCTTCACCTCCCGAGGGGGCTGGATCCTCACCAGTGAGTGTGGGGAGGGCATCCCTTACCTGCAGAGACACATGTGGATGCCAGGATCCCGGAGGGGCTGGGGCAGGGACGAGCTGGCACAGCGATGGCACAGTTCCCTGGCCAAGGAGCTGCACATCCAGGATGCTCCGCAGTCTCCCTGCTGGCACGGTGCACACACCTGGCAGCAGCAGCTCTCCCCGAGCACTGGGAAAACCTGATTACAAGAGGAGGAGAAGGTAATTAGCTGCTCAGCAAAATCCACACACCCACCGCTTCCAGCGTGAGTCTGCACAAGGCCAGGCTTTCCAGCCCACAGGCTGCCTGGCCCCAGCCCGCTCCTTGTGCCAGCCGCTGCCCAGCTGGAGCAAGTGGCTCCTGCACCCCTAAATGCCCATCCTGCCCGGCAGTGCTGCCAGCAGCGAGCTAAAGCGTGCTGCTCTCATGCCACGATTATTCCCAGACGGGTAGCCCAGCTCTGCGTCAGAGACATGCAGAGCTCCACGAGCAGCCTCAGCACCTGCCTACAGGCTCAGCACTTTCCCAAAACAGGGCTCAGGGGGCTGTGAGAGCCCCTCTCCCCACCCACCCCTGCCAGCCCCATCTTGTGAATTGTCAATTAGCTCAATCAACACAGGGCAGCTGCTCTGCGAAGCCAGGAGGGGTTGCAGGAGAAGGGCATGGCCACCCCTGAGCTCACACCGTACTGCCCCACACGCAGATCCAGCCTCAGCACGGAGCCCAGCGCATCCACATGGATAGTGGGACTCTGCGAATCTCCGTAAGAAGCCCAGGAGCATCCCAGTGGGGTAGGAACCAGCAGTCAGCATTGCTGCTGTACCTCGGCTTTTTGCTGGGGAGAGAGAGGAAGCTTTGTCCCAGAGGGCAGGTAAGGGAGTCTGGAGGGGCCACGCTCAAACCTCTGTCCTGCCCAGCTTGCTGTGACACCCGCCGTTACCGTCGCTGGGCAGGGGTGGGCACCTTGCTTGTGCTGCGGAGCAAGGACTCCATACAGCCTGCCCAGGACATCAGCTACTCCCATGGAGCCACACACCAGCACGGCAACCCCAGAGGGAACCTGCCACGGGCACCCGCTCACTTTCCTCTTAACTTCACCCCGGCGCTGGCAGCCACGACCCGGGGCTACGCAGGGACACACAGCCTGAGTGACCCGGGAGCATATAATGGCCTGGTAACCTCAGGCATAAACTCTTCTCCTTTCCTCCTCCACCTACTAAAATCTCTGTTTAAAAACAACCCGTCGCAACGCGGAAGAGACGGACAAAGAGCGGGACGGCTGTGGTTCCTCTTATCATCAGTAGAGGAGCAGGAAAAATCCTGCTCTGTCAGTCAGTTCACTCCTGATAAGCTATTTTGTGACAGCAGCCCCGCAGGTGAGTCACCCTCCAGTGGCAGATGCTCAAGAGATTATTGCGGGTGATGGTGCTGCTGATAGACTGGTGTTATATTACCATACAAATCATAAATCCTGTTTCACAACTCCCGCTGTGGGTTTTAAGGAGAGCTTGGGCGGTCCTGCCCCAGTGTTAGTACAGCGCAGGCAGAGCAGCGCGGGCACAGGGGCGGCGGGAGCGTCGCCGGCCTGGGCTCCCTGGGCATCGGGGCACCCACAGCGTCCCAGACGGGAGGATATTTGCCGGGTTTCTGCAGGCAGAGGATCACGCCAGAGCCGGATGGACATGGTGAGTTACCGACCGCTTCGCCCACCGCTCGGCCCCCTCCCTGCACGGCAGCCCCCACCCCAGCACCCCGCGCTGCCTGCGCTCCCAGCCCAGGCGTGCCAGGATGGCAGATGAGGCAGCCCAGGCTCAAAGGAGCGGCTGCTGCCCGGCCCTGGCCCCCCACAGCATCCAGGCAGGGAACGATTGCACCTATCTCAACACCCCACCGCGGCCATCGGAGACGGTGCTTGGCTATCCCCACGAGCTCTCGCTCCCACATTTCTCTCTGGCTTACCTTGGCCCTCTCCCAGACTGGGAAGCAGACAAGTAAAGCAGTGTGTCTCGCAAGTCTGCTCGCCGAGGGGAATATGGCCTTCTGGAGTATCTTAATTCCCCCTGAGAAGGGGCTGGCTCTTAAGCAATGCCTGGGCAAGAGCCCGGCACCCCTGCCCCTCATGCCTTTTGCAAGCAAAGCCATGGCCACCAAACCCCAGCCTGGCATGCGGTCCCTCCCTGGGAGGAAAAGGCTTCCTTAACAGCGGGCAGCCTCATGCAGCCCAGCTCCCTGGGCACCGTAAAACCCCCCACCAGCGATACAGCAGGACAACATCCCCTCCGGGGTGGGGAACTCACCCCCCTGCACGGCGGCAACATGCACCTGCGGGTTAAACCCCCCGCAGCCAACGAGTTAGCCTGGGGTCCCAGCACCCTTTGAAGCTGGGGTTTGCACAGAACATCCCACCTTCCCTCATCCGGGAGCAGCTGGCACAGTTACTCGGGGCATCACAGCACCCTTCGGCCACACGCTGCGGAGGGAAGACGGCAGGAGCCCAGGGCACCCCTGGCTGCCCCAGCCGGCTCGGATGGCACGGTGCAGAAGTTCATCGAGAGTCTGTGGCTCCCGGGCTGGCATTTGCACAGCTGGAGTGCGGACTGGCCATAGTGGCATTAACCTGCTTCCAGAGAATATGACAAGGCAGCTCAATTAGTTACGGTAGCCTTGAGTTCTCCAGGAAATCATGTGCCTCCACTCCACGCAGGAGCTGGCACGGCTCTTGCCTTGCTTTGGATTTAACCAGTGCAGCTCTTGCTTGTAGTGTGGTTTTGAGAGCAAGCAGGCACGGACCGAAGAAAATGCAAAAGAAAAGAAAAAACCAAAACAACGGACAATACCTTCTCTACGCGGGAATGCGGCCAGCACCATCCCTCCCACCTGTGTCCGCACCAGACCTGCACAGGGCTGTTGGAAAGGAGCCCGATACCAGGCAACGTGATGGCACAAGTACAGGCAGCTCTGCCACCACGGTGCCCCTTGGCCGTGCCGGGGAGCCTGGAGGAGCCATGGGGCCGGGCCCCTGGGACCGTTCCCACAGGGAAACCGTTAGGATCCCATTATCCAGGTCATGCCCAGCCCAGGCCCACGGTGACACAAGAGGTCAGCATGAGGTAGGACCAGCCCCACATGCCCTCGGCTGGAGACCAGAGGCGGCGTTCGGCAGCAAGCGTTACAAAACTCGCAGGGCTCCTGCAGGCGCCACAGATAAGCTGCTCGGGAAGGGCAGTTGAGATGGGAGGTCCCGGAGACATGCTCCGTTCCCTGTCCCCCTGCTCCCAGCAGGTCTCCGGCTCCTTGCCACTGGGAGGGATGATTTGGAGCTGGGACCCCCCGTAGTGTCCCCACAGGAGCCAGAAAGACCGCGGGGCTGTGCAGAGCCCATCCAGGGACCAGGCGCTTGCCACGACTTGCCCACGCAAGAGGAGCCCGGCTGTTCGGAGGAAGACCCCCGGCATCTCCTCAAATGAGCCAGACGGCAGCACGCTGGGGCACAGCCACATGCCCACAGCCCCGCCAGCACCGGGCAGGACCCCGTCCTCTCCTGCGCAAGTCACTTCTTGTTCCCGAAACTGGCAGCCCAAGACACGCAGCGGGGCCGCGATGGGGAGGCAGCATGTCCCGGCTGGGTGAGGGGCAGGGACGGCTGAGCTAGCAGTACCTCAAATCCAAGCTATCTTTGTGTGTTAACCCACAAATAATCGCTTGGCGCTTGCCCGTAAAGTCCTGCTGGTAGAGCCTTTGTGCACGGATAAACATGCCCAACCGCAGCGGCCGGGAGAGGGAGGGCTCCGCCACTCCCTCCTGCCAGCCTTGGCCCCTTCGCAGCCTTACCGCATCCTCCATCTCAGCGCACCGCTGTTCTTCAGAGCCCCAGCCTCTGCTCCCACTGGAGACAGCGAATACAACCATCTCCAGATGCCCAGAGAAAGGTGTGCTGCTCCCGAAGCTTGGCAGCCGAAGGAACAAAGGCTTCTAAACCCCAAACTCTCCTTAATCTGTGGGCTTATTGCAGAGCTTTTAATCTTCTTTACCTCTGTTCAGACTCTGCAAAAAAGCTCGTCTTACCTGTCGCGGTAGAGTCCAGAAGCAAACAGAAAAGGAAAAGAGCTCACTCGGGGCTGGAGGGGGATTCGAGGGAGAAGCAAGCGTGCTGCTTCCCGCAGCCTCGGCAGGGCAGGAGCACGCCTTCAAACCCCAGGCTGCCAGCAAGCAGCTCGGCAGCACGGCACAAGCGTGGCTGCAAGGCAGGGCGAGCGAAACGCACGGTGTCCACCTGAAACCCCCCCAAAGGGGCTCTGATCTCTGCCCAGCACCGACCCGCCTGCCGAGGACGGGGGCATCGGCCGGCTGCTGCAGCTCACCGGCCCTTTCCCACTGCGGGCGGGCATCTCTCGTACCAGAAGCTATTACAGGGAAATAATTCTGAAGAGATCAAGCGGGCTCAGCGCCTTATTCATCCCTCGCCCCAGCGCTGCCTGCCAGCGGGGCTGTGTTTACCGCGTGTCCTAGCAGCGGCACAGCCCTCCCTCCCCTCCCCGAGAGCCCTGGTTCCCCCAGGCTGGTTCTGTGGGTGGCTCCGGAAGACTGTCGGGGAGGACCTGGGCTGTGCCACCCGGCTTCTGACCCCATCCCAGGCCAGCTGAAGAATATAAACCCCTGTCGTGACATGTCCGGGTGGCAGAGCCCTGCAGGCATGTGTATTTTGACTCAGGGTTTCTTGGTGCACCAGAATGCGCCTCTTTCATAATGCCTGTGACTTCTTAAGCCTCTGGTGCACGAAAGGCAGTAACTCTATAGCATTAATAGCCAGTTACTGGAATTGCGCAGGTGGTGTCCACGGGAACAACAGAGCCGGTGATCCCGGGCTGCAGCAGAGACAAGCGTTGTTGCACCAGGACACGCCACCCCCCCCCGCTGCCACCTCCGTCCCCAGCAGCTCTAGAGCATCCTCAGCTGTAGGTCGGGGCAGTTTCCCTGCTAGTCCTCCCGGGGGGCCTCGGGCAAGCCAAAGAGACAGCAACCTCCCTGCCTGCCCAGGCTTAGCTCATCCTCCGCTTCCACCGGGCCACCCTCCCTGGGGCGGCTGATCACGGGAATCGCCATGGGGCCAGCTGGCCACGCTGCTACAGACCCTTCCCACCTGCCAACTCCTTTCTGGCTGAACTTTCAGCTCGGTAACTGGATTTCCCCTCTGGTTCGCAGGATTTAGCCTCCGAGCGGCTGAATGGCAGAGGTAACATCCACGGGAGACGGGGGTGCGGGTGCTGCCGGGCCAGGCCTGGCGACACAGGGACACGTTCCTCTGTGTTGCAGGTCCTAGCCCGAGACGCAAAGCCTCCACGCCGCTGGAGTCCTTCAAGCGGATCGGCATCCCCGTGCTGGCAGCGGTGCTCAGCCTCGCCTGCCTGGTCACAGTCGCCCTCCTGGGTATGACTCCTGCTCTCCTCTCCCCCCTCCTGCCATGGCTCGGCAAAGGCAGCTCTGGACCCATGGCTCAGCCGGCACTGGCTCTGCCACCCTCTTGCGAGCCCCCGAGGCTGCCCAGCAGCACCAGCTCAGCACTGAGCTCCCCCTTTCCCTCCAGTCAAGGTTTACCTGGACTACCACTACTTCTTCTGCAAACACCCCCTGAAGCTGGTGCCGCTGCAGCAAGTGTGCGACGGGCAGGTGGACTGTCTGCAGGGCGAGGACGAAGCCAACTGTCCCCAGTGGGTCCCTGAGGGGCCACCACCTGGGGGTGAGTGCGGGACAGCCTGCTCGGGCTGCAGAGGGGCTGGGCTGCTGCAGCCAGCCTCCAGCCTGCTAAAGTCACCTGTGGCAAAGCTGACTTTGTGTGTGTCTCCAGCTCGCGTTTCCAAAGACAGATCCATCCTGCAGGTGCTTAACAGAAACACCGGAGCCTGGTCCTGCGTCTGCCACGACCACTTCAACCCGGTGCTGGCAAAAGCAGCCTGCGAGCAAATGGGCTACTGGAGGTACACAGCTGCTTTCTCATGCCTCTCTCGCCTGCTTTATTTCTCCCTCTCCCATAAAAGCTCTTTCCGAGTGGGGCTCTGTTTACTTACGAAGCACTCAGAGCTCTGCACTAATGGTTCCAGTCCATCGCCACCACGCAGGGCCACTCTAGGAGCTGGCTGGTCTCTGCGCTGGAAGCCCTGGCAGCTCCCCATGTAAGCACAGAACCATGCCCAGCGTCCCCTGCTCCGTCCCCAGCCCACGGACACCCTGCCCTGCGCCCACCCCTCACCTCACCCCCATTATTCACAGTCCCCCACGCAGCAGGGCTGCCCCGCAGCTCCCCACAGCACTCACCTCACCAGACCCGACCCTCCTGGGGCAGGCACAGAGCTCAGCCCAGGTCCCCACTGCAATGGAGCTCTTCTGGGAAAGGAGCCATGGCTCCACGCTCCCCTTTTAAAGCCCCGGGAGAGCAGCAGTTGGCCGGAGGTGTGGACGTGGCACAGCTGTGGGCAGAGCTGATGCTTCTTCATGACGCCCACCTGTGCCCACCTCCTGCTGCTGCCCTGAGCTCGCTGCGAGTTTGTAGTGTTGCGTGCAACCAAAGCTGGGTAAAGCCGGGACGGGGGGGAAATAGCTTGCTAGCCCCGTGTGCCTGAATTAAGTTAGGGGTGCACTAGGGAGAAGATGGGTCCCTGTCCCAAGGAACCCCCTTTTTTTACGGGGTCTTTCTTTTGCTCACTGGCGCAGGGTTCACATTCCCTTCCGAAGCTCCTGCTTCCTCCCTACCTGACCAGCTCTTGACCATGGGCAAACATTTAGGACCCATTTGTAAAACACCAGTCCCTAAAGTTTTATAACTGGGTTATATCATCTTTGGCTCAGTCTGGGCCAAAACCACCAAGTTTTCAGGCTCCTGGAGGTGCTTAGACACCAGTGCCTGTCCTCTCCCAGCCCCGCTGGTAGCATCCCTGGGGCTGTGCACCCCAGGCTGTGCTTCCTGACCCGTGACCCCCTGTGTCTTTCAGCATCCCCACTTTCCAGGAGGTGGAGGTGGGCGCAGGGCAGCCCCTGCCTCCCCGTGAGGTCGTGCTGAGCAACGGCAGCCTCCAGATGCCCGAGCCGGGCAGGTGAGTGGTCGAGCGGTGGGCGCCGTGCCCCTCACCCTGCACGGGAGCCTGCCGTGCCTGGCCCCCAAGCCAGAGCCTCTCCCCAGCCAAATCCAGCCTTTTTCCTCCTCCTTCCAGGAAATGCCTCTCCGGACTGGCTGTTTCGCTCTTTTGTTCCAGTAAGTGTGGTGACACTGTTTGCACCTTGCAGGTGTGCAGGGCCACGTGCCACCCCAGGGCCTCACTCCCAGCACGGCCCCAGGTGCTGCGCTGTGGCCGCAAGAACTGGGCTCTGGCCCAAGCCCTGGCCCTCCCCGGTTCCCACACTGTTCACATGAGAAAAATCACTGCTAACCTTCCTGTTAAGCCAGTATAAACCTCCCAGAAATGAAACACCTAAGAGAGGCTTAACCAGCTGCCTGAATGGGTTTACTTTTGCTGATGAATTACCCTGATTAAACTAATCCACCCGGTGGGCTGGAGAAGGCGAGGAATGGCTGAGCCCATCTGGGCAAGCCTGGGGATGGTGTGCAGAGGACAAAAGGGGGTGTGCCAGGTGGCCCGCAAGAGGGGTGACGCAGGCAGCGTCGCGGGGATGAGGCACCCGGGCCACCCTCCCCTCCCTGGGAGGCGCGGGAGCCTCTGTCCCCGCTCACCCCCGCGGACGGAGGAGGGCAGAGCGGGGGCTCTTTCTCTCCCCGCCACCACAGCTAAGGTCTTGCTTTGCCGCCGCTCCGCCGCCCGGCAGAGGACTGCGGGGACAGCATCAGGACTCCGCGGGTGCTGGGCGGGAGCCCGGCCGCCATCGAGACTTGGCCCTGGCAGGTCAGCTTGCAGTACAGGAAGGAGCACATCTGCGGGGGGAGCATCATCGACCCCCGATGGGTCCTGACGGCAGCCCACTGCTTCAAGTGAGTCGGCGACATCCCCGCTGTGGCGTACCCGCCAGCCAGCACTGACATGCCAGGCTCGGCTCCTCGAGTCCCCCTGGGTTTGAGCAACATGTGGCTGAAATGTCCCATAATTAACACGTTTTCCTGGGGCTTTGTGTCCCTCGGTCCAGCACAGCTGGGTGATGCCGATCAGGGCAGGGTGTAGGCAGGGCTTTGCTGCCTGTCTCCGGGGAGAGCAGGGAGCAGTAACAGACACATCCGTGCACAGGAACAACCCCGTGGTGCAGAATTGGCGCGTGAAGGCCGGCTCCGACCTCCTCTCAGGCACCGCCACCCTTGCTGTGGAGAAGGTCTTCCTGGCCGAGGCGACGCCGGCATCTCCCAAGGACAACGACATCGCCCTGGTGAAGCTGCGGTCCCCCCTGCAGGTCTCAGGTGAGACGTGGCACACGCCTCCCGGGAGCAAGGGCTGGCCAAGGCAAAGCTCGCCAGGCAGCGAGCAGGGGTGCAGAGGGGGCCACGTGTCACCGAGAGCACAGCGGGCAGCTGGGTGCCCGGCCAGGGTCACCTTCCCCACCAGCCTCCCCAGACACCTCCTGCGCCTCACCTCTCCCTTCCAGACCGACGCAAGCCCATCTGCCTGCCCTATTTCGATGAGGAGCTGGAGCCAGGCATGTCCCTCTGGGTGATAGGCTGGGGCTACACGCAGGAGCACGGTGAGCGGGACAGGTCAGGTCCCCCCCAGCATCGCTCGCAGGAGGAGACGGGGCCGGTGGGCTCCCTGCCGGCCCAGGGCTGCTGGGGGACCCCTCTGAGCAGCCACGTTTCGCACAGGCAAACTGTCGGAGACCCTCCAGCAAGCAGAGGTGAAACTCATAGACAACGAGAGCTGCAACCTGGCTGGCTACCACGGGGAGGTCACCGAGAAGATGCTGTGCGCCGGCCTGCCCCAGGGCGGGGTGGACACCTGCCAGGTGGGGGGGTCTACACCCATCGATGGAATAGCCCCTCTCAGGGAAGAGCTCACCTCCTGGAAGATGCTGGGAGGGCTGGAGCCCCTCTGCTCTGGGACAGGCTGAGAGAGTTGGGGGGGCTCAGCCTGGAGAAGAGAAGGCTCTGGGGAGACCTTCCAGCCCCTTCCAGTCCCTAAAGAGGCTCCAGGAAAGCTGGGGAGGGACTCTGGATCGGGGGGGGAGCCATAGACAAGGGGGAACGGTTTTAAACTGAAAGAGGGGAGATTTAGGTGAGATCTGAGGAAGAAATTTTTCACTGTGAGGGCGGTGAGCCCCTGGCCCAGGTTGCCCAGAGACCCTGTGGCTGCCCCATCCCTGGAGGGGTTCAAGGCCAGGTTGGACGGGGCTTGGAGCAACCTGGGCTGGTGGGAGGTGTCCCTGCCCAGGGCAGGGGGTTGGTCTTTAAGGTCCCTTCCAACCCAAACCATTCCATGATTCTACAAACGGCCACAAGCTGGGGGGCGGGCGGGGGGCTGCTCAGCCCCCGCTCAGCCGTCTTGTCCTCCGCAGGGGGACAGCGGGGGGCCCCTGCAGTACGCGGGCAGGCACTGGCAGGTGGTGGGCATCGTCAGCTGGGGCCAGGGCTGCGGGACCCCCAGCACGCCCGGCGTCTACACCAGCGTCCGTGCTTACCTCAACTGGATCTACGCCGTCCGGAGGGTCAGTGCCGTACTGCTGACAGTGCCGCTCTGTCTCGCAGGTTTCGCGGGGTGGTGAGGAAGGGTCAGGGCCCCCTCGGTTGCTCCGCAGAGAGGGGAACCGCAGCTCTGTGTGAGAGCTGGGCCAGCTCCTTAAGGACGCAACTGTTTGCCTCCTGGTTTTGTCCGCCCTTCGAAGCTTGCCATTGCTTCTCTCCCTCTCTCTCCTTCCAGTCGGAGCTCTGAGACCTGCTGGGACGCTTCCCTCCCCTCTCCCCAAGCCTCCCTCTCCGTCCCTCCATGCTTGGGTCTCTTGGCTCTCGCAGCAGCTGGGAAACGCGTCTCAAGCCACGGAAGGTGAGCGGTGCCTCCCCAGCCCTCGCTGGCCAGCTGGGATTTAGCGTGCCAGAGGCCAGCCAAGGAGGCAAAGGGCGGCTCAGAGCGACGGCCACCAATACCATGAAGGAATCTGACCGGCTCAAGCTCCCTTCCGGAGAGAGACTAATTTATTGCCCTGCACCCACCCTGCTGTGACAGGAGGGCTCCTGTGGGGCCAAGCTGCTGTTTGCTCACTACTGTTATACAGAGAGAAATGATGTTTGCGCTGTAGTGTATCCCCATTAAAAGAAAGTATTTGTTTTTTCACACAGCCTCTGAAGGCTTTGTACCTCTTGTTCGGGGGGCTATTTTAGGCAATACCCCGCGCTATACGCCAGGCTGCTTTCCCAGCGCAAGGCAGGGTTTATTTGCGGGCTCTTGTGAACGAGCTGTTCCTGCACGCAAGGAAGAAAGCGGTACGTGGACCACAAGCATCCTGCAAACAGTCCCTCCGAAGGCAGCACTACAGCCCCGGGCTCGAGATGCTGCTGCTGCTCTTTGCCTCGGCGCAGGGCTCGCGACGCAGCGTGTGCGCACCCAGGGGGCTCACGGTAAGCCTGAACAGACACCCACAGCAACCCACACCGCAGCGAGTTTCTCTAGTAAACGTAAACTTTATTTCATTCAAGGCAAAGCTAACTAGACCTCTACAGTGCAAAAAAATGTGCTGTTAAGTCGTGGCACAGCATGTTGCACACATCCTGTGTTTATTTGCAGGTATCTCCTACATGTATTTATATATGCTTATACACATACGTGTCTGTCGCAGCACGCAGCTCCGGCAGGGCCTTCTCCCCCCGCACGCCCTGGAAAGCCTCTGCAGACCCCCCAAAGCCTTTGTGACAGCAGGGACCCCGCAGAAGGTGGCACGAGCTCCCAAAGCCGTCCCGCTCCCCCGGAGCCCCCTGCGCCGCGTACAGCACCCGCACACATATGCGTATAGAGTTGCAAAAACTGGTTACGTTGACTTTTTCCACCAAGCCAGAGGAGTAATCCATGCATAGTACAGCATTGCATATCCTGTGGTAAGTGGAACTGGGTCCAGATACCGTCTAAAAAAGGCCAACAGGTTAGGACAGCTAAAAATAGTTCTTTAAAAAAATCCCTTCCTCCCCTCACTCTCCTCCAAGGATGGGCTGGGGGGAGGGGGGGTCTCGGGGCAACTGGGAGGTCTCACGCCTTCCCGCCCAGACTCGCATGCGTGACACTGGTGCGTTAACAATACTTTGCATTTACAGAGTGCCTTTCGCCCTGGGATCTCGGTGCACTTTGCAAAGCGATGCAGGGAGCCTCACACCTCCTGTGAGGTAGGTCAGATTTACTGTCCCCGTTTTACAGACGGGGAAACCGAAGCACAGAGAAGTCAAGTGATCCTCAGAGAGGGGACCGACTCCCACTTGCCTGTCTAACCAAGGAAACCTGCCTGGGGCCAGGTGCCTGTAGCCATCTCCCATCCCAGACGCAGGGCCCCGCTCCGAGAGGTGCCCTGAGCCCAGCCTGGGCTCAGCCAGCCTGGGCAAAGGTGCAAGGTGCCCACCACTGTCCCCACAAGCGGGCTGGTGGGGTCTGACCTCTCCCACAACACTGTCCACAGAAGGTGGAGACTTTCCTCCTTCGCCCTGCCCACCAAATCCTCGCCTCCCTCCCGCTCTGGCACCTCTGTCGGGGCGCAAGCCCCCGCAGCCGGGGAAGTCACCGCTCAGCTTCAATTCCCAGTTTCGAGTGGGGATGGGGGAGCTGCCTGTCCTGCAGCTTCACTGACAGGCACCCACAAATAAAGGAGAAATAGGGAACAAATCACACTGTAAAGGACATTATCAACTCCAGTTGTAGGATCAGCTCACTCCCTTCGTGTCTCTCATCCTGCAGCCCTCAGGAAGGGGGCTGGGTTGCCTGAGTCCCCGCTGCCGGTACCCTTCGCAAAGACCCTCTGGCTTTCCGTGGCACCCCTCATCCCAGGACCTCAAAGTGCTTTACAAATGTTAGCCAAGGAAGCCTCACAACAACCCCTGCGAGGTAGAGCAGTATTATTATCCCCATTTTACAGACGGGGAAACTGAGGCATGGAGAGGCAGAGCGACTTGCCCAAGGTCGCCCAGAGGGCCAGTGGCAGGCCCGGGAGCGGGCTGGCGCAGCCCCAGCACGGCTCCCCTCGCCAGGGCTCGGCCGTGCTCCCTCCCTGCATCGCGGACGGAGTGCCAGTTTTCCTTGGGTGAAAGGGAAACGCAATCCGCCTTTTTCCCACTGGAGTCTCATGTTAAAAAACATCCGCATAACGAGTTAAGCCTTGGCAAGTCAGCATAAAAGCATCGCTACTCTGAGTGCCGAGCTTTAAAAAGAGGGCAGGAGGAGCAAGGGCAGCAGCAGCACAAACCCAGGGAGCCCCTCCTGAGAAGGCTGGCGGGGGAAGAAGCCCCCGCTGTCCCCGGGGGGTGGCCCTGCGCAGGGGCAAAGCGAGTGCGAAATGTGGAGCTTCACCCAGTGAAGCCAGCAGCGACCCGGGACACGGCCAGCCCCGGCCGCTGGTCCCCCCGGCCCTGCCACGGGAGGAACCGAGGGATCTCGGGGCCAGCCCGCCCCACAGGAGCATGGCGCTGGGAAGAGGTGACAGCCCTGACAGCAACGGGCCCTTCACTGGTTTGGTTCTCAAGTGTGCTTCACAGGAGAGCTGACGGCAAGCCCCGTCACGACAGCCCCGCTTCCTCCCCTCCTCCTGCGCCGGACCCAGGAGAAATGCGCCGTGGGCAGGACCTCTGTCTCCACAGCGAGTTCCCTGCATCCCTGCTCCGCTCCAGAAACCTTCTGCCGGAGGCTGGCAGCTGCTGCCTGCCCTGCCTCAGCATCGCGACAACCAGACAAGACGCCCCAAGCTCCTGGCAGCCTCCGCCCCCCCAGGCACGCCAGGACCCCCGCCCGCCCACCACCCCGCATTCCCGGGAGCGCAGCACCCGCACGGCTGCAGAGCGGGGTACCCCCCAGCACCCGGCCCCTTCCCTGCCCGCCCGGCACCCTCTTGCCTTCGCTCAGAGCGGAGCAGGTGGCTCCCTCCGTCCCGGCGGCGTCCCAGTCCGAGTCCACAAGCAGCTCCCAGTCCCCGCGGCAGCCAAAGTCTTTTCCGAGAAGCGGTGCAGGTTGCAGGCACGTGTGTAATAGAAACATGTCTCAAGCGTTGGCAGTTTGGAAAGAAAAGAAAAGGGAAAGGCTTGTCCCCCTGCCCACCCTCCCCGCTGCCGGGCGGGCCAGGGCTCCGCTGCTTCATGCCTTTGGTGGTGCTTTTTGCTCTGCCTTGGAGCCGGCCAAGCCGTTCTCGGTGTTGTCGTTCCCTGACG
Source organism: Alca torda (assembly GCA_008658365.1). NCBI lineage: Eukaryota > Metazoa > Chordata > Aves > Charadriiformes > Alcidae > Alca > Alca torda. The sequence goes on along the minus strand of CM018093.1, from coordinate 7,009,467 downwards.
AGCTGACAAGACACTCCTTCCTGGGGGAGAGCACACGGCCAGCTGACAGCCCCCGGCCCCCCCCGGCCCCTCTCCCCAAGACCCCGGCCCCAAGCAGCCCTGCCCCATGGCAGCACCCGCCAAAGGGTGCCGGGACCGGCACCCACACTCACTTCCCATCCTGGGTCTTCTTGATGATGAACAGGACAACCCTCTTGATGAGCATGAAGAGGATGAGGAGGCCGATGAGCCCCCCCACAACGCCCACGATGATGAGCGTCAGAGTGTTGTCTGTCTCCACCACTGCAGGAGAGAAGGTGCTGAGGGGCCTCGGGAGGGGAGCGGGATGCTCCCGGCTGCATGGCCCCCCCAGAAAAGCAGCGATCCCCCTCCACCAGCCGCTGGCCCGCAGCGCAGAGGGGCACGAGGCCAAGCCTTGCCCTTCAGGGATGCCAACTACCTCTGAGAAACCAGGATGCCCCGTGTATCGCCACAACCACGAGCCAAGGTGGGGTCAGCACGGGTTTCCACCCCCACTGTCCCAGTGCCACTCACGGGGCATGGCAGCCATGACCGGCACTTACTCTTCTGGACCACCGTGAGGAAGATGGTGGCGTTGTGCTGCGCGTTCTTCTCCTTGGGGTTCTTGACGTGGCAGGTGTATTTCCCAGCATCGCTGAACTCCACGTTCTTCAGGACAATGGAGATGTTGTTGTCCTTGCCGGTCGTCGAGCCCACGAACTCGACCCGTGGGTTGCGTCCCACGAGGAAGGGCTCTGAGGCTTTGCTCTTTATCTTGCCGTGGTAAATCTGCAGAGGCAGGGATGCGGAACATGGGGGTCAGCCGGGCTCCTGACAGCCCCGGGTGAGGGAAAGGCTCGAGTTCTCCTGCCGGTGCCCTGCCCCACCTCTGCACGCACAGGCGTGCATGGCCGAGTGTCCCGGCACAACCCATTAAAGCAGGAACGGCCGTGGAGGGGGACCTGAGGCACAGCCCCCCAGGGAAGCAACAGATCAATCTGAATCACCCTGCAGCAAGGTCCCAGGCCACACAGAAGACAGGAGGACCCCAGGGCAGAGAGAGTCCCTTCGCTCTAGGGCCACACAGGGCTGGCCAGCCTGCGAGGACAGACCTGCTCTAAACCAGCCCTCCTGCTAAGGAGTCGAAGAGCAGAATATTCCCAGCAGGACACAAATCTATACACAACCTTTAGTATTTCAGAGCAAGCACAGGAGAATAAATTAACCATGTTTTGCCCAAAGTACTTGCACCTGAACAGCCAATTTATGACCAGTTTATGAAAAGAAACAAGGCTGTGGGCAGCAGAAAATCCAGAACAGCTTTGTGCCCAAAGCACAGACGTGGCAGGGCATTTAAGTCACCCTGTCTGCACAGCCCCATCCCTCCAGAGCTGGAGACACTCAGAGGGGCAGGCGTCTTGCAAGAGGAGAAAGGGAACTCCATGAGAACTGCAGTGCTGGTCTGCACCGGGAAAGTACTAAAGGACCTGCCAAGAAAACAGAGGCAAAGCCCGGAGAGCCACGCACCAGCTCTGTCGAGTTGAAATACCACGTGAAGACCAGGTCCTGAAAGCCTATGCAGGTGGTGAAGGTGCAGGGCAGCAGGACGTCGGAGTTATTCAGAGCCATCACAGTGTTAGTCTTCCCCACCGACACCTCCAAGGCAAAGATGATGGCGAGGATGTGCAAACCTGGCAGGGAGAGGGGAGGAGAGAGTGAGGACACAGCGCCCGTACGTAGCCCAGCCTGGTGCAGCCCCTGCTCCTTCTGGGCACCAGCCACAGTGGGGATCCCCTCCCAGGGAGCACGTGGGGGCTGCAGGGCTCAGCCATCGCCCCCCTCCAGGTCCTGCTCCCGGCTCTGCCAGGGTCCCAGAGCATCCTCCTCCTCCCCGCAGCCTCAGCACGGGCGCACGAGCCCAGCTCGCCACCCCAGGGATGGGTTTGTTACCCCTCGTCCCCTTTGGCATGGCAGACTGCCATGGCAGGAGCCAACACGCCTGTCCCCGGCACGCCAGAGACAGGGGACCTGCTCCTGCAGGAACAGCGGGGGCTGGCTGGCACCCACAGGGACAGCGCGGGTTCAAAGGGAACCATGATATCACCACGAACAAAGTATGCAAATGAAAGCCCTCATTTGAATGTTATCCACAAGGCCTTCAGCTAAACCTTAAAGGGGGGAGGAAGAAAAAAAAAAAAAGCCCAAGGCAAAGCAGAGCGCTCTGTTCTTCAAGCGGGGAGCTCGAGCACTAATTAGCATTGCTGTCCTGGACGCCTGCCACTGCGCCGTCCCCCGCCCCGGCCAAGGGCTCCCGCAGCCGGTGCAGTGGGCTCTGTGCAGCGCCGGAGCGGCACCCCCCCACGCCTGCCTCGGAGAGCTTCACCTCCCACAGTAGCTGGCAGATGACCTTCAAACTGCAGAACGCTGCTCTCCCTGCCCCTCTCCTCCCCCTTAGCAGGGAGAAAGGCGTCGGGGAGCAGGTACGAGCCCAGCTGCGAGAGCCAAGGGCATGCCTGAAAGCTCCCGGGGTCCCACGCAGGGGACCGGCTCTGCACCCCTGTGCTGGGCCAGCAGTGTCCACACCAGCCCTTTCCGGGGACCACAGGGATGCTTTGGCTCCGGGCCAGGGGAGCAGCCCCACTCCTCATCCCCATCACGCCAGGGCCCCGTCCCGCTCGTATGATGTGCTACGGACAAGACGCAGTACAACCCGGCAAGGCATCATCCTCCCCTTTCCCAGACCTCAGCCACCCCTACATCCCTGGGCACTCTGACAACCAAAACACAGGGGACACAGCTTTTCCCACAGCTACAAGCTGGTCCCCAGCTCTACCGACACCTTAACTTGGATTTACTGCCCTCAGCTTCAGATTCGCCTCTCTCTGCAGCCGCTTCAGATGCTGATTTATTCTTCCACACATGCCCGTGCTAACAACTCCCCAGGCACGTCACAGCCCCAGCCAAGCCCGAGAGCCCTGCATCCTGGGCTTCGGGCCCTGCTGCAGTGCTGCATTGCAAGCACTGCAGGGAAGGAGTTATTTAACTTTACGAAGAAGCACTTTTCATTTTGCCTGGGAGCCTTCAGCTAACGTCAGGAAGCGGTTCCCACCAGATGGAGGTCTCCTGCAGTTGTCAGGCTCAAAAACCAGCCCTGGGGATGCTACAAAGAGGACCTCACAGCCAGGAGTGTCCTGGGGGAATCACACTGCTACCTGGAGTAAGCCTTAGCAGAGGATGCCTGGCTCTGCAGGTATGGCTGAGCAGGCAGGGTACCGCGAGGGGACACTTACTTACAGGAAAGACGATTCCTTGCAGCTTGTAACACTTCTAATCCTGTCTGCCACCATCACAACGTCATGAACGTAATCTGAATTGAATGTGTGGGGTTAACAGAGGCTGATCTTGTTCCTGTCATCTGTGGTCTCAGGAAGGCAGAAGTGCTATGTTACCACTAAATAAAGCACGCGTTAGGAGGCCGGGAGATTACTGACTGAACCTGCCACACCAGCTGCCACCGTTACTTTTCTGTATGCCCAAAGCTGCTGCCCTTCGCACCACCAGAACGCCAGCCTTCAGTGCACGGGGCAAGGCCCCCCGGGGACTCCAGGCTGCCTCCCACCCCGGCAGGCACAAGCTTTGCCCAAGGAGACAGGGAAGGGGAACCGGGGAGCAGCCACTCTTGCTGCTGCCAGAGCCTTGGCTGCCTGCTCCTTGCTCTCGCAGAGGGTGAGCGCCTGGGACAAGCCTCCCGATGCGGGGTCCCAGAGCCCCTGAGCTAGTGCTGGGTGTGCAAACTGGGACCCAGCCCCAGCGACAGTAGCAATATCCCTCCAAGCCAGGCCAGGGCCCAGAGCAAGGCTTTCCCCATCATAGGCAGCCCCATCTGGGAACCATTGCCCTAATAGAAAAGGTACACGAGATTCACCTGTAAAGCCACAGGATGCCTCCGCCTGTGAGAAAGCTTCCCCATAAAAACTTTCATTGCCCATAAAACTCAATGTGACCTCCTGGCACAGACAGCAAGCCGTGCCTGGCGGGCTGGCCAGGCTCCTCTCCACCGAGGTTAGGAGACAGGAGCTCCCAGGCCAGCCTGAGCCCAGGCACGATGTGCTCTGGGACAGGACACCCAGGCCTTGCCCTTCCTGCGGACACTGATGGAAGAAGCTGTGCTGTGGCTCCCTAGTGCAGGCAGCAGCCCACCGACACTCCCTGGAGAGCACGGCATCCCTGAAACGCACAGACCTGCCCAGAAACTCTCCCCTTCCCACCTGCCCCTCCAGGCTCCCAGCCCACCTGAGTGATGTGTGGGACAAGGTTCCCACCTCCATGCCCTGGACCCCAGATCCCCAGAAGCCTGGTCTCCAGCGCCTCTGAGTCTCTCCTATCACCCCACTGCCAGCCCCGTGCTGAAAGCAGCTTGCACTGCATCACTCTGAGGAGGCACCTTCAAGCAGGGACCAGCACCCAAGCCCTGCAGGGAGCCAGGTACTTACCTGTCTTTCGTGCCTCCAGCTCATTTAAAACAAACTTAAGAACTATGCCCTCCAGAACGCCTCTCGGGAGTTTCCCAACAGCAAGTGCTGCAGAGGCACCCCTTGGTTTCAGGCTCTTTGTGCCCACGGACGCAAAGATGACCAACAGGAGCAGAAGTGTCACCGGTGTGTGAGGGCTGATGCAGGTGGCTTGGGACCAGCCCCAGGGGCTGCAGCAGGGAGGGAGTGGCTGTGAACTCCTTCCTCCACCCTGCAGCTGGGGGACCTCGGGCATCCCCGGACCCAGGTCTGGGCGTCATGCTCCAAGCGGCGGCCCTGCGGTATGGGTTTGTCCCCGTGCTGGGGAGAAGCGCATGCAAATGGTTGTTTTACCAAAGGAACTGTAAAAAAGAATGACCTGTCGGCCGGGCGTGCTGGTGGCTGCGTTGAAGCAGTGCATTGCCTCCCTACGGCTATTTCCCCAGCTGGCGTTAGCAGGCAGGTAGCAGCGGTCCCTGCTCGCGGAGCAGCAGAGCAGAGCAGGGCAAAGCGGGATGCAGCCGCAGTGCTCACGGAAGAAAGCTCTGGCGATGTTAGCCACTGGTGCAGGCAGGGCAGGGGGCTGGCGCCAGGACTTCGGAGCCCGCGCTCGGACTCGGCTGCGAAGTCACCTTGGACAAGTCACTTATCCTCAGTGCTTCGGGCTCTCCGTCTGCAGAGCAGAGATAATTGCGTTAGCGCCCGCGGACGGGAAATCCATCCCAGCAGCAGCGGCCGATGCCTTGCGGTGCAGGCGGACCAGATGCAAAGCAGCTGAGCGCGAAGGGAAGGCGGCTTAACGAGGGTCAGCCCGCCGTGCCACCCCCGCACCGGGCTGCCGGAGGTGCCGCGGGTCCCCGGGGCGCAGCCCGGGGCAGGGCCCCCGCCGGAGCCCCGGGGGGCGGCCGGACAGCGGCGGTACCCGGGGAGGAGCGGGACCCCGCAGCCCCCCCGGCCCCCCCCTTACCCAGCAGCGCTGCCAGCAGGCGCGGCGAGCCCGGGGCCATGGCTGCGGTGCGGAGCGGGGCGGCGCGCTCCGTGCTCGCCCGCAGCGGCCGGGCTCTGGCCGCCCCCGCGGAGGGCGAGCGGCGCCGGGCGGGGCCGCGCCGGGCGGGGCCGAGATGCGCCCTCCTCCGCGCCCCCCCCCCACCGCCTTCCTCCGCGCCGCGCATCCTCCCGCCGCCCCGCCGTGTCCCCTGCGCATCGCGGCATGTGCCCCCTGCACACACACACACACACACACACACACACACACACACATACACACACACACCAGCCCCCGGGGGTTTCCCTTTTCCTGGCCCCAGGAGGGGTTTGGCCCCGGCATCGCTGCGGTGCCTCCGCGTGGGGTCAGGGGTGGGCTCAGGGCAAGCTCGCTGCGGGGATGGCCCGGGAACGCGGAGCTGGTGCTGCCCCCGGGCCAGCTTTGGGAAGGGGCAAAGTGCCACTGAGGCTGGTGGCTTCCCCTGCCGCTCCCGCGAAGGCGACAGAATGGGCCGAGGCTGGGGCTCAGCTCTTGTTCGGTGCGCCTCAGCAGGGTGACACCGCCGGTCTCCTTGCCCTCCGTCTCCCTGTGGCTATCAGAACCCCTCTAGCCCCACGGCAGACACCAGACAGCTCTGCAGCCACAGACGGGGGGGACACAGAGCCAGGGGGAATCCGCCCGGCGCCAAAGGGAACGCTTTGGAAACTTATTTTTCTCACCGTGAGCTTCTTCTGGGATAATTGGCTGCACATAAGTTCACGTCTCCACAACCTTCTCCTCACCGTTATATCCATTAGACCTAACCTTTGGCAGACCACATCCAAAAAGGGGGTGGTAGGGCCTCTCCTAATGGAGGCCTCCGATGACGCGGTGTACGAAGATAGAGCTTACCTTTGTTCCCAGGTCCATTAGACAACCAGACCCCTGTGCGGAGCAGCAATTTGCTGGAGGTGACGCATCCTGAGAAGAGGCTTGGCGGGAAGGGGGAGGAGGTGCCGCCGTGCTCGCAGTGCAGGAACAGCACTTTTCTCTGGGCTGTAGCCCTTTGCTGGCAAAAGACACACGTCCCGGCAAAGCTCCCCGCGGGGGTCAGGCGAGGCTGGACCTCCCTTGCTGGGTACAGCACTACGGCATGGCTTCCCTGAACAGGATCGCTCCTTTTTGTGTGCGAGAGCAGTTCGCCCACAGGGATGCTGCCTATGGCCCTGCCTGCATGTCTGGGGTGCCATGGCCTGTCACCTCCAGAGCACTTTGAGAGACTCCTCAGCCCCACTCCAGCCCCCTTTGCAGCTCACTCTCCTTCCCACCTGGCCAGGAGCATGAAACAGGAGGGAAGAGGGGAAGCAGGAGGCTTCGCAGGACGCAGGGGCATCCCAGGGGACCCTGAAAGGATGCCAGCAGCGCCTGTGGGTTGAGGAGTTAGGGCTGCAGAGCTGACAACCGAGATGGGAAAAGTACAGGCAGAGCGGGCTGGGCAGCGCTGGCAGCCGGCGCTGCAGGAGCAGCATGGAGAGAGTACCGCTGATGCAGCAGAAGGTGTCTTGGCGGATGGCTGTGATAGATATAGCTGGGTGATGAACACAGCTAGGTGATGGATATAGCTAGGTGAGTGGAGCTGCAGGCGCTGGCAACCAGGCAAGCGGTGTGCTGAGACAGGAGGAGGAGCGCTGCATCTGCTGGAGCCTTGCTAACTGTGGGGGGACACACCTCCCAGGAGGTACCTTGGTGCAGGGAAAGGCCATCACGTGTGGACTCCTGCCTGGGATGCTCAGGTGTCTGCCAAGTTTGCTGCCGCAAAGGTGGGTGAAGTTGAGAAGGGTTTGGCCAAACTGCCATTGTGAATCCCCCCAGCAGAGCCCTAAATCCTTGTGGAGGCGGGGAGCCTGGGAATAGCAGCACCACACAGCTGGGAGGGGCGGGCAGTAAATACAAATGGACTCCCGTAGGCACTGGCGCAGATCAGGTGTGCTGGGCAGGCACGTACCTGGCTTCTTCCATGATGACATGCCCCTGCAGCCACTATGTCCCCGCTGAGCATCTCTGCAGAGGCTCCGCGTATCCTGCCGGAGCGAGGCAGCGAGCCTGGCACTGTGCTGCCCGCTCCTGCTGCACGCGCGGGACGAGCCGTGCCCTCCTGGCCAGCGGCACCGGGGCTTGGAGCGGGACACTGCCTGTCACAGGATCCTGATGGAGCTGTCACACTTGGCAGCTCTGGCCAGTCTCCTCGGCCAACTGATCTGGTGAGACATCTGCCGCTGCCACCGGCCTGGGAAAGGCTCTGCTCCCCCCCAGCCCGGCCTCGGTGAGCGATGTGTGCCGTGGTGGGGAAGGGCACTCACAGCAGCTGGCCCTGGGAGTTTGGCACGATGCTGAGATGTCCGGCATGGCACCCGGTGACGCTGCGGCTCAGCGGAAACTTGTTCTGCTGAGTCCAGCACAAGGCTGCTGTGTCTGGTTTCAGGGAAGGCGAGCACCCTCTGCTTGGACACCGTCACCTCCCCGGGGGCACAGGAAGAAGGAAGGGCTCTGGGGTCCTGCCAGCTGGCTCGCAGCCTGCCAGGGGGGTCATGGTGGCTGCCAGGTCCCTGTGTACCCTTCATTCCCTCTCACCTTGCGCTAATGGAACGGGGAGGGTTAAAAAGCCAGGCTGCTCTCCGAGGAGGGCTCCTACTTCCCTCCACGTGGGTACCTCGAAGGGTAGGGCTGAGCAGAGCAGTTGGGCTGCAGCCTCCCAGCTCAATGCAGCAGGCACTGCGCTGGCCCTGCTGCCCTGGAGCGTCCTGCGGGGATACAGTCCCAGCCCTGCTCCCACCAGCGACGCACGGACAGCCCCGGCCCCCTCCCACACCTCCCAGGGCCAGGGGATGCTGGGCTCCCGGACCAGGAGCAGGCAGAGCCCTCCTGCTGATGGAGGAGGTGGCGACGCTGGAACAGAGCTTCCCATCAGCACTTTATATTTACTGCAAGGTCCTCTGACTGTGACCTTTAAAAGACAAGGTGGCCCAGCAGCCCGGGAGCTGGCAGTGGGCAGGAGGCGCTGGCAGCGATCAGAGGCTCTGCAGGACAGTCCCAGGCTGGGAGCTGAGCGAGAGGTCCCGGGCACACAGACTGCGGGTGAGTGCTTGGCTGCCTTTGTCATTCTCAGCCCTCCCTCGCCTGCAGCTCTCCCTCAGAGCCAGGCTTTCCCCTCTCCCTGCCACCTTCTCCCTGCGCAGAGCCCTCCTGCCCGCTGCCTCCTCGCACCCCCCAGCAGCGCCGGCTGCCCTCCGGGGCGGGCAGGTTCCTCGTCTCCTTTCCTTGTCCCTTTAATACAAGCAGGGAAAGAGGAGCAGTGTCCCCAGGCAGCCACTGCAGAGGCATCTGCAAGAAACACTGAGGACACTGTTCTGTGTCCCAGGAGAAAGTTTCTTCCTGACCCGGCACAGGCTGAGGCCACCTCCACCAGCCCCTCCCCAGCCCCACTCTCCAGCGCTGCCCTTCGCGCCCCGTAGCTCACTGCCCCAGCCCATCCCCCTTTCCAGGTTCCCCCTCGTTACTTCCCGGGAGCAGGGTGGCCGGGCTGCAGGCAGCACGGCAGGGACAGTGACTCTGGGCTCCCACCGAGGCACCCCAGTGTCCCCCATGGCTCCAGCTTGGCACTGAGCAGAGGTCTCCCCAGCAGAGGGAAGGCCCCCCGCCGCCTCCTGAGCTGCTCCCTTGCTCTTCAACACCTCTAATCCCACCTGGTCCGAGGAGATTTATGTGGTCTGTAAAAGTGACTGTCCCCAGTTCTGGGGGATCTGGGAAGCCCCAGCGCTAGGGGGGTCACAGTCACTGCCCCGGGGTCCCTTGCGGTGATGAAAACATACCCTTGATGTGTCCCGTGGGGCACCCTCCTCCATCATCCCACAGTGCCTGCCTTCCTCACGAGCCTCTTGCCAGCGGCTCTCCCAGAGGCATCCCCAAACTGGCAGCCTGTGGGTCCCCCATGCCTTTTGCCTCAGGCTGTGTCCTCCCCTCCATTGGGCTGGCTCCCCCCGAAGCTGGGTGGCCAGATGGCTGTGCGCCCTCCTCCAGAGAGCCGCGATGGCAAAGCTGTTCCCCGCCAGGGGCCATTGCAGCCCGGCTGGGCTGTGCACCCCAGCACCAGCCGGGGGAGGCGGGCAGGGCAGGCAGGCAGCGCTAGCCCGGGAAAGAGGTAGTCTGTAGGTGCGGTGTGCTGGCCAGACCTTGCTTGTGTGGGAGTGGGATGCACAGGCATTCGGCGGCTGAAGGGCAGCTGGGAGAGGCACGGCCGAGGGCGGCTGTCAGAGCTCCCCTCGCCCCTCCGTCTCCTCGGTGGGGAAATTGATGGATGTGCCTATTAACCGTGCCCCAGTTGTGCCGCATCGCTCTGGTGCGGCCGTGCTGGATCGCTCAGTCAGGCAGCAGCCCCGTTACGGGTGTCGATCACCCGGTACGTGCCCTGGGCTCCACTGCTGAGCCTTCCCTGCCATGCCCCAAGCAGCCGCCATCCCTGGCTCCCTGCGGAGCAGAGGTGGGGAACTCAGCAGGGCGCAGCTCCCCGTAGCAGAGCCGCAGCCCCTGCAGTGCGTGCCGAGCACCCCCGAAATCTCGGTGAGAGGAGACTTGGGCAGCACCGGGCACCCCCCCCGCCCCAGCACCCTTGTCTCTGCGGCAGCTCCCGGGGACGGAGCTGCGGAGGCGCAGGCCATCCCTCGGCACCCAAAGCAAAGCTGCTGCCACAGCGGGACCGAGCCCCGGGCACACTGGAGCCCTCTCATCCCCCCGGGCAGGCGCACAGGCAGAGCAGAGCCAAGGGACCCTGTCCTGCCCCTCCGGCAGGCAGCAGCACAAAAGCATCCAGTGCAAAGTTTGTGTTTTGTTGTTCTTTTGTTTGTTTGACTGTACAAAGAGTGATAAAAACATCCTACACTCAGCAGCGTTTGGCAAAACAAACCCATGGGAAGGCGCAAACCCAAAACTATAGTCATGAGCGATAACAGCGCCTCCTGTGTGTGTATATATATATATTTGTAGAGATTCTCTCTGCTGTGTACAGCTATGTACATACAGATGCATTGGCAAGTTGCAATCCACGGATAGTGCATGAAAGAAACGAAAGGCAGAAGCAAGACTGGTCACAGGCAACAGTCAGAGGCCTTTGGCCACGAAGTCGCCAGCTCAGTCCCGCGTGGAGCCGCTCACAGCCCAGCTTCGAGCAGCAGGCAGTCCCGGGGAACCAGCCCTGCAGCCGGCTCCCCGCTGGCACTGGACGGGGAAAGCCATGGGGCGAGGGGGTGCGCAGGGGGCAGGCAGCCTCAGCCCAGCCCTCCCCGGGCAGGAAAGCCTGCGGGAGGGGGGGAAGCCTGGGGGGGCGCAAGACACGGCGCATTCCTGCTTGGAGAGGAGCGAGCTGAGGGGAGGGGGCAGGCGGGGCTGGGGCGGAAAGCCACGGGGCAGAGCAGGGAGCGCACGGCCGTCCCTTCATCCATGGCTCTGGCACAGGGATGTGGCAGCGCTGGGCAGCGGGTGGTGTGGCGAAGGTCTCCCTTCTCCCCTGGCTCACGGGTGAGAGGGGACCTCCATCATCACCGGGCCCTGGGCAGCATCCCCCCGGCCTCTCTGCACTGCCCCTCTCCTGCCCCACGTCCCGCCTGACACGGGTGAAGAAAAGCCTGGGCATGGCGCGGCAGGGGACACTTCCCTGGGTCGTTTTCCCTGTCTGACCTGCAAGAGGCCCCAGGGCGAGCTCCCTGCGCTCCAGCCAGCCCAGCTCAGCCGCCAGCTCTGGCGCAGGAGGCCAGGGGCTTGCCCGAGGCCAGGGCAATGAGCCCAAGGCAGGCAGGAGCGCCGGGTGCCAGCCCTGGGGCTCGCCGCATCCCCCTGCACTGCAGCGGGCTGGGACCGGCCGGCATCACCGCTCGCTCACGCCTGCCCTCGCACCCCCTGAGCTGCCTGGGCCGCTGCTCCTAACGATCTGCGGAGCACGCAGGGCAGCGCTGAGGGAGCTGCCGCCAGCAGGGCAGGCGCTGGAGCACGGACGGGGCTGAGGCAGGCGGCAGCCGGCACTGCGGGGCCCGCGGCTGGGCTGGCAGTGCATCGCCGTGGCAGTTACGGATTGTGCAGGCTGGAGGAGGGAGTTTGGGCATCATGGGGTTGCTCGGACATTCCAGAGCTGTCCTGCCTCTGGGCCCGCAGTTGTGCCCAGTCCTTCCCAACAAGCGCCCAAAAACTCCCAGCAACTCTTCATCCCTAGCAGCCGTACCCCACGGCTCCCTGCCACCTCGGTTTGGCACATGAGCAGAACATCTTCCATTAGAATTACCCTCCCCAAGAAGGAAACGAGTGCAAAAAAGTCAGCCCAGCACCTTTGGCTGAGGTGCTCAGGCCCAAAAATAGCCCGAGAGGCAGAAGGGTACATCCGTTACACACCAGGAGCCATTAGCGGCTCCAAAACCCAGCAGAGCTCAGAGACAGCGGGTGGGCTAATGGTCGTTACCCAGCCATCAGCTTCCGAGCAGGTTGGGACAGTCCCCGAGGAGCACGAGCTTCTTGTCGCAGCACCCTCAGCGCTGGCACACAGGACTGGCAAGGAGGAGACGGGCAGCTATCAGGGATCCCTCGGGGACGGGGACGCCAATGCCCATGCCCCAGGTGCAGCAGGAGTGCCTCGGGGGCGAGACGTGGCCCCGAGGGCAGACAACTGCTGGCCGCTGGCCCCTGCTCCCTTTCTCTAGAGGGACAAGACACGGACATCTGGGGACGGGGCTGCCCGGCCCCCTCTGCCCCTCCTGGCATTCCCTGCTCGGGGACCGCGCTATTCCTCCCCCCTCCCACACCACCCTCTCCCCGATGCCTCCCCACACAGTGCTCGGCAGCCAGAGCAGGGGACAAGCCGGCCCCAGCTCAGCCTCCGGGGCAGCCTCCATGCGCTTCAGCCCCGTCCCCAGCCCTGCCCGCCGTGGCCAGGCTCCGGGGACCTTCTCTCCGCGCCCTGCTCCAGGCTGGGGTGGGTGCTTAGATGGAAGGAGGGATGCTCTGGGGAGACAGAAATCCTTGCTCTGGGAAGCACATCAAGGGGGTCACACTGTACAGGGGGTGAAGAGGGAGGGGCGGGCAGAGGGACGTTACTTGGTGCCCTCATCTGGGTTGCCTTCGCCATCTGTCTTCCCTTCCTCCTCCGTCTTCTGGTCGTCCGTGTTCAGCCTCTGCTGCTTTTTCCGGCGCACGCATTTCACCACCATCAGCACCAGGATCACCACGGCCAAGAAGCCGCCTACAGAGGCGCCCACGATGACAGCCACCGTCGAGTCATGCTTCGGGGGCTCTGGGGAGGCAGGGCACAGGCTCAGGGCACGCAGCCCCCCTGCTGGGGCAGCCAGCGGGAGCAACGGGGAACAGGCAGGGCTCGCTCCCACCGCCAGGGAGCAAACCCCGCACATGGAAAGCAGAGTGAATCATAGAATGGAATCATGGAAGGCAGAGCAGAGAGCCAGCCTAGCACCCATGGGTGCCTGACAGCAGAGGGGACCCCTCTACCACTTACCTTTTGTGAGCACCTTCAGGCTGATGCTGGCGTGGCCCCGCTGCCGGTCGGGGGGGTTCAGGACATAGCAATTGTAGGTGCCCTCGTCCTCCAGCTGCACGTTTTTGAGGGTGAAGGACACGTCGTACTTGGTGGGGTTCCCGGTGAACTCCACCCGGTTCCCAAAGCGGTCCAGCTGCTTGTTCATGATCTTCATGCGGAACTGCAGGAACTGGGCATCCCGCGTGGGAGAGGAGGTGAGGGAGTGCTCGGCACCCCACGCGCTTCCCAGGCACCCCCCCTCCCTGCAGGTACTGCCCCGGCATGGTCCCTTCCCAGCTCTGGCCACCACAGTGACAAGGACCGGGGTCTCCTCGCGGCGCCCCTCCCCACTCTGCCCTGCTTCTTTACCCAGTGGGTTGCTAATCTTCCCCGTGGCGGAGGAGGGCTGGATAGCAGAGGCACACACAAGGAGAAGGCTTGGGACCCTAAGGAACGCCCATGACTACTTCAAGCTGGTCCCAACCCTGCTCAGCAGATCCCCAGCGCCGGCGAGACTCACCAGCTCCTCAGAGCAGTTGTCGCACTCCTGGTACGTCCAGTTGAGGGAGAACTGCTTGTTCTCCACCTTGTAGCAGGAGTTGAAGGTGCAGGAGAGCTTCACGGAGGAGCCATTCAAGGCATTGATGGTGGCGGGAGCCATGACCTCCATGCCCAACCCCGTGGGCGCTGCCACAAACACCGAGAGCAGAGACACGCACGAGTCAGAAAGGGCTGAGCCGGTCTGCCCATCCCACCCCGCACCCCAGCCGGCTGCACAGAGCTCACCCCGGGGCCTGGGGCTGCCTCCCAGGCACATCCAGCGTTGTGGCCAGCCAGGACCAAGGTTTCCCTGCGCAGAAGTGCCAGGAGGGCAACGGGGGAGCAGCCCCAGCCCCGGCACCGTCCCTTGGCCCTGCTCTGCAAGGGCTGATGGCCCCTCACTGCTATGCCTCAGTGCTAAATTGTGCCGACTCCAGGCAAGCCCTGCTCCTTGCCACTTCAACGAGGCTTTCCTGCTGCAGAATCGATACCGCTGTGCAAAGGGCTGAATGCAGCATCAGCATGCAGGGCTCCGCGCCGCTTCCCTGGGGAAATTTATGGCTGCGCTCATCAGATTTCACTCCCAGCAGGACGCACCACAGCGGCCAGGGCTGGGATCTGCCAGGGCCAGCCCCTGAGGGCTGCAGGGGGAGTGCAGATGCTCCCCCCTTCCCAGTGGTGTTCACACAAGGATTCTCCGGCTGGGAATGGCCAGGTCAAGATCTCAGTCACTCATGAAGCAACAAGGCCAGTCCCTGCCCCCGGCCTCGCTGCGGCAGCGAAACGGGGGCATTCCTTGGTGCAGGCTCACCTGAGGCACGGGCAGTGAGGGGGCGTCTCTGCCCTGCTCCCTCTTCCACTCCTTTCCTGCAGCTCCCCTAGTCCCTGCTGCCCCAGCAGCCCCCAAAACCCAGCGCCTGCATCCAGCACCTTCTCCCCAGCCTGCAAAGGGGAGGGTGCACATGCCGAGCCAGGCTCCGGCACAGCCATTTAGCTGCGAACTCTAAGGCTAAGCCCCGAGAAGCACAGGGACAAAGAGCCCTGGAAGGGCTGCTGGGACAAGGCTGTAAAGGGGGGCTGCGGCACCCCACAGGGCAGGGGCAGTGACGCTGCCAGACGGTGCTTTTCCAATCACCTCACCTCTCCCCTCTGGCTGCTGCTCTTTGCTCTCAAATCCTCTTCCCGAGGTGCTCCTGACTCCAGCCCTGTGGCCAAGCTGGGTGCATGTCAAGGCAGCTCCGCTGGCTAATCCGCTCCGTCTGCAGGCAGGGCAGGAAAGGGGCCAGGCTCTGCAGCCAGGGAAAAGAGCCTTTTCCAAATTGCAGATGCGGCTGCTTCAAGCCACGGGTCTTGCTGCAGGGTGCGAACCAGCAGCATCCCGAAGCCAGCTCTCCGGGGGCAGAGGGGTGCCCTCCAGGTATGGCAGCCGCGGGGAGCACCCTCCATCCAGCCCCGCCACACTGTGCCCTGCATGCCAGCGGTGCGGTGGCGTGGCTTTGGGGCACCCCAGGGCTGCACAGAGGGCTGAGGTGCCCCCAGGAGCCCTCCCAGGCTCCGCAGCAACCGGGCAGCCCTGGCCAGGGCTTTGCCCTGCCACCAGGTATGGCAGGACCGTACGGTGGGCAGAGGGTCCTCGCCGGCAGCCAGCACGCCATAGGCACGTACCACGGGAGCACCTATGTGCGCCAGTCCAAACTCTGTCACTGGCCCAGGCACTCAGCACTGGGGGACAACAGAGGTGGGGAAAGAAATGGCTAAAATCCCTGGGACCCACTGTCCAGGCTGCATCCTTCAGCACTCCGTGCGTTCCCGACTGCTCTGTCACACTACACCCTGCACCCCAGACTCGGGAGGTAAAATTTCACGCAGCCTCTAAAGCAAACCTCGCTGGGCTTTTTCTCCTCCATTTCCCAGGCTCTCCCCTAAAGCGAAGGCAGCCCACCAGGAGCTGCAGGAATGTGAACAGCACTTCAAAGAGGCAATGTGTTCCCCTTTCCAATCGATACGGACCCAAACCTGCTGACACACGCTGCTGGCTCCGGGGCAGGGCAGAAATGCAGAGGCCACGGTTCCCCCCCCCACCCCAAGCAGCGCCGCCAGCCCAGAGCCCGCCGCCCCAGCAGCTAGCCACGCACCAGAGGACGGCCACAAGCCACCCGCAGCCCACCAGCCACCGCCTCCCCAGCAAAGCCCCCTCTCCCCACTGCAGCCCATGCCTGCCATGCAAACAGCCTCGCGCTGAGAGGGAATCTCCAGCAGCAAGCGGGATGCACAGCTTTCTTTTTTTTTTTTTTTTTCAAGAGAAGATGCAGTTGCAACATACCCCCCCCATCCTGCCTAAAAGCAGGTCACCCTGGCTGGCGGGTTTCGGCAGGGCGCATCTCGGACCACCTCCGTCCCCGACCCTGCGGCACAGCATCTCCGGCTGGCTCGCCGCATCCCCGGGGACAGGATGGGCTTCTCGGGGCCGGGACGTGGGGAGGGGGCTCCTGGCCACGTAGGGTGTTTCTCCCCAGCCTGGGTGCTCTCCCCTGGCAGCCGTGTGCATGCAAGGGGTCCGTTCGGCACTTACCCAGCGAGAGGAGCAAGCTGAGGCCAGTGAGGAACAAGGTGGGCTGCGGGAGCCAAGCTTCCGGGCTCATTTTGAAGGACTTTTTGTGTGTGGAGAGGACCTGGTGTTGGTGTGGATTTTGGTGGTGGTGGTTTGCTTTTTTCGAACGCCCGGGTTATTTGCAGGTGACATATAACATTAGAGCCGCTTTATTCCCACAGTCCAATATGGCTGGCGGGAGCCGAGCTGGGTCGAGAAAACCCGTAAATGCTATGGTTGGTGGATTTCTGCAGAGGAAGTGGGAGGGCAGAAAAATTTTCCCCTGAATGGGAGGCGAAGGCTCCTGGCGCTCCTGCTGTGAGGGCTGGTCGTGGGCTGTGTCACCCACCGTCTCCCACAGCGTGCTGAGCCCAGGGCAGCTGAGGAGCAGCTTTCTGCTGGGAGTCCCTCGTCCTTTGAGCCAGCAGCACCCAGGGCTCCTCTTCCCCCCGGGATGCCTGGAGACGAGGGACTCGGCCAGTGCCCCACAGCTCAGTCCCGACCCTGAGGGCTCCCTAGGCCCCTGCAGCTCCCTGGTTTCACTGGCGCCATGCAATGCGTCCCCTCTGCCCTGCTGGGGGCTGGCGACCAGCCCTGCTCGCACCATTCACAGCAGCGGTTCCCATTCTCGAGAGCCCAGCTGCGCCCAGGAACACCCAAAATGTCCTCCTGAAGCCAGGCAGGGAGCAGAGGGGCTGATCTGGCCTAGGAAGAGCAGAAGGTCCCATGGAGGCAGCCTGCACGGCGTGCCCCAGCAGAGGCACGGCCAGGGGCAGGCAGTCTGCAGCGGGTAGAAGTGCTCCCGGAGCACCTGCCTGCTCCCACGCTGACGTGAGGGCAGCCCCCTCGCTTCCCGGGGTGCTGGACTCTGCTGGAACCTGCCCCCTTCCCCAGCAGCGCGCTATCCCAAGGCAACACCCTCTCCTCATCCAGCCCTTGGGACGGGGATACTCTGCCCAGCAGTAACAGGGCTCGGGAAGTTCTTTGGTCCCCTTCGCGCCATCGGTCAAACAAAGGAAATCCAAGCCTGGAATCAGGCTGCAGAGATGGGTACAGGAAGGAGAAAACATATGACCTCAGAGACCAGAAAGACAGTGACAGCAGCTGCTCAGCCACCTAGTTCTCATGCCCCGGGACGCGGGATGGAAGGGGTTGCTGCAGCAGCATCAGTCGGGAGAAAGGTGAGGGGTGCCCTGGAGCCGGAGCACATCTCAGTTCCTGTGCACCAGAGCCCTGAGGAGGAAGGCACAGGGCAACGGGGAGGCAGAAGGGACGCAGAGGTGCTCTGCTACCTGCCCAGCTTCAGGCAGGGAAACAAGGCAGCCAGGAGAGAAGGCATCAGAGAAGAGACTGGGTGAATAGAGGAAACCCGCGCAGCAAACAGGCTCACTACACACACAGCACAGTTTCCCACCCATGCTGGCCAGGCAGAGCCCACTCTGCTCTGCTGGAACAGGTCCCACACGCTGCAAAGACAGCGGAGGTCGCCTGTAAACCCCCCTCCGATACCCCAAAACCGGCTCCGGGTGCCGGTTCCCCCTGCAATCCCAGTACTTGGCTTCATCCAGGAAAAGAGAGGAGGGTGTCAACGTGAAACCAAGGAGTGCGGGCGGGCGCAGGCTGCGCCGCAGTCTCCCATCCAGCGCAGCCGGGGGGAGGCGGCTGGTCCCCGGCGCTGCACCTGCGGGTGTCAAACATCTATAGATAGTGCCGGAGAAGGGCCAGAACGCCCCGGAGGCCCGGGAGGGGGTTGCTGTATTACCCCCCCGCCGGCCAGGGCGGCCAGTCCCAGGTGTAGGGTGGACGCGGAGGCGCCCATCCGCGGAGAGCGGCTGGTGCGGGGGAGACACGTGTGAGCACACGCTCCTGGGGGACCCCGCTCCCCGCCACCCCCTGCAGAGCCAGGGCAGCAGGGGGGCTCGGTACAGCCCAGGGAAGGCCCTCCCTGCTGCAAAGGGACCCCCTTCGCGTCCCGTTTGGCTCCACTGCTCCCTGCAGCCAGCGGGGCAGGCGTGGGTGCCACCTTTTTGGCACACTTGGACATCACGCGCTTAAACAGGAGGTAAAAGGAAGCCAGGAACAGGCTAGAATCCCTGAATTTTATTATCTTCAGAAGATACCGTTGGCACGTCTGCACGGCTCCCGCTGCATCTCCCCCTTCATCCCCCTGCCAGGCTCTTCCTTGGAGGTCCTTGTCTCGGGACCTGGAGCTGCGTGGACCAGGATGAAAGCTAGAGCATGGAGGCTGTGCCCCCCTCCAGAGACCAGGAGGCAAGAGCCAGAGAGACTCATCTCTGTTCCGGCAGGCAGCGTGGTGGGACGTGCCCCAGCAGTGGCTCTGGCACGGAGCACACGGTGAAGTGACACCGCTTCTTAGAGGAAGGGCTGACAGCAGCAGAACGCTGGCCTGCCCCAAGGAACAAAGATGTCTCGCACACACCTGCTGGCTGAGGGGCTTACGTCCCCCAGCACGGCTATTTCTTCCCCTCTGGAGCCCAGAGAAGCCCCTCTGGTCTGCTGTAGGGTTCCTCGCTTTGTCTGTCCCCGTGTCTCCCCTGTCCCATCCATTCTGACGGGATCACCCTCTTGGCCAGCTCCACATAGACACCGTTCTCCTGGAAGGGAGAGGAGCGCTGGAAGGAGGAAGGGACAGGGCGTGAGTCTCGCCGCAGGTATCGGGGCCCATTTGGAGTGGGCAGAAGACAAGGGATGCTGCTGTCTGGCGTGGGGAGCGGGGGGTCGGGCCCTGGATGCCATCATCCTCAGGGGGCTGGTGATGTAGGGGTCACACCAGCCCGACAGCTGCACGCCCTGCCCACCCCTGCCACAGCTCGGGGCAGATGCTCGCCTCCTCACCATGGTTACGTAGGTCTCCTCGGCTTTCTTCTTCTTCCCTGCATCCTGCTCAGCCTTGGGTAGCCCATCTCCAGGGATTGAGGAGTAGAGCGCTTCCTGGGAGAGGGAGATCAGGGTACTTGGAACCGAGCAGTCCCCAAATACACAAGGGCCTTCTTACCCCAGTCACAGGACTAGCACTGAGAGCCACAGCCACGGCCGGCCAGCAAACAGCACCTTGTGCTTGGCCAGCGTGGGATCCCTTCCCTCAGCATCCCAGCCCTACAGCCCATACACCTCATGCCAGTGATCTGTACGTCCCACGACACGCAGCCTTAGCTAGTGACGAGACAGCAGCCATCCTGGGTGAGGATGACCCTGGCCCGGCAAGTCTCTGCTCGCAGGCATCCGGCTGCTGCAGGAGCATTTGCTCCATCAGCGCCGCCTCTTAACTGCAAGACAAACGAAGCGGTGGGACCTCGGGCTCATTCCAACCACCGCCCACGCATGCAGCCAGCAGCACAGCAAGGAGCTCACAGATCTCCCGTGCGCGCCACGTCCCTCGCCGGGGATGGCCGGCCACGCGAGGGCACGGCTCAGTGTGCGCACAGGCGGGCACACTCGGCACCTGCCCTGCAGCCCTGTGCGCCCCATCCCTCCCCTTCCGCACCTCCTCCCTCTCTCCGGTTCCCGTGGGTTGTGGCAGTGTCCCAGGGCAGGGCAGGGACACCCTCCCCTCCCCTCCCCTCCCCTCCACGCAGCTCAGCCTCAGCTCTCACCTCTGCTTTGTTCTTGCTGCTGCTATTTCCAGTCCTCTCCAGGGCTGTGTTGGCTGCAGACCTTGAGGGAAGGCAATGGTGGTGTCATCTCCAGCAAGAAGCATCACCTACTCCTCCTGTCCCTGCCCAACCTCTCCTGGGACACCGAGATCCCTTTGTATGTGCCTCGGCCAGGCCAGCCCTGCGGCTGGCACACCGGGAGCCCAGGAGGTTTGGGAGCAAAGCGGGGATGGGCCAGGGCAGTGTGACACTAGAGGGCAACAGGAGCCTGCACCTCACAGCGGGCAGCAGCGTCACCCCAGGGAGATGAACCCTCCGGTTCCCACAGCTCCAGCCCTGCTCAGGGCAGGTCAGGCTAGTGCTTGGCCAGGGAGAAGGGTGCAGGAAGGCTCCAAGGAGGTGCTTTGCTCAGCCCCATAAGCCCACAGCTAGTGTTGGTACCTCTTCCTGAGGCAGAGTCCAGCCAGGAAAGCCAGCACGACAGCCACACAGCAACACCCAACAATCACAGGCCAAAACCAAGTGTCTCCTGGGGCCGCAGCATCCTGGGCATGTGCTGTTCCTCGTCCTGCTGGGGAGACACAAAGGCAGGGGATGGTACACGCAGGGAGCCCAGACCTACTGCAGAAGCACCATGGTGGCAGGTCCGAGAGCCTCCCGGAGCCTCTGCAGCCCCTCTGCAGGGGGCCAAACAGGGCAACAGGAGAGGGGAGCCATCACAGGGCACGTACCTCTCTGTCCTACAGGGCTGATGTGCAACACCGTGTGGTTCTTGAAGATGCTGCTGCTCTGGAGCAGCCGCATCTCACATGCATATGTGCCGCTGTCATTCACCTGTATGTTCTGCAGCTGGATAGAGCCATTCCAGTGGGAGACGTCCCCTCGCCACCGTGCCCGGTCCCGGAAACGGCCCACAGGGATGCTACGGTTGCTGTAGTAATAAAACACCATCTCCTCCTGCCAGGGCAGAGACAGCATCAGGTGAAAGGAGCCCAGAGGAAGGGCACTGCCCTGCATGCCTTCCCTGCTCGAGAGCCATCAGATGCACACTCTCCCTCTCCCGTGGAGCACTCGCTGCATGCAAGCCCAGCTCATCCCCATGCTCTCGGAAAGCCCCAGGATGCAGCACCCAGCGCTGTGCTTCCCCTGCGGCGCAGGGCACAGGCAGCGGTGGAGGTGCCCCGCCACCGCACAGGGGAACCTCCCTCCTCTGGTGGCCTGGGCCAGGCGGACGGGCTTCCCCACAGCCTCCTGAGAGCAGCAAGGCTGCCTCCTCGCCCTCCCCTGCCACCTGCCCCCGCGCCCGGCTCCGCCGCCCACCCCCTCGTCCCAACCCACCTTCTGCATGCCGGGTCCTGCCGTGCGCAGCCAGTCCACTTTGTCCAAGGTCCAGCCCTTGGCCACCGGGTCTAGGAAGAGGCACTGCAGCAGGACAGAGTCCCCAGCGCTGGCTCGAAGCTGAGGCTCCGTGAACACCCAGCCAGCCGACCCGCTGCATCGCTCTGCCAGGGACAAGGACAGCAGGATGAGTCCAGGGAGGACGGCCAGATGCAGGCTGCCTGTCCCCATAGACATCTCCTCTCCAGATAAGCCTGGGGCTAACGGCACTGACCAGTCCAGAGGCCCTGCCCCCTGTGCGGGCAAAGCCTCTCCCCGACCCCTGCTTTTGGCGTGCCTGGGATGCGGGGCAGCACATCCTCCCAGCCGCCAGACCAAGGGCTGCGGCGCCCGCTGAACAAGCCACGCAGAAGGGAAGTGGGGAAGCACAACCCCAGCCCTCCGCGTCTGCGAGCAGCTCCTGCAGGGTTGGTCCTGTGAGTCACTGGCTGGGAGAGCCAGCGCCGCTCTCATCTGTGGCAGGCCAGGGGCAATTCAACCACTTCACATGAATTTCAGTTCCTCTTTCACAACCTGCCCATTTGGCTTCCTTACCCCTTGCTCACAGGCTCCTGACCTGGCCTTAGACCTGTCTGGCCACATAACTAGCGCTTAGGGTTTCTAGAGAAGCCAGACAGTGGGAAAAAAAAACACAAAACAAAAGAGAGGAACATCAAAGATCACAGAGCTGACATCACCAGCACGAAGCAGCTGCCGACACGGCGGGTCTCAAAGCGTAGGGCAGGAAAGGGAAACAAGGTGGGCAGAAAACGTCCCTAGAGCTCGTCAAGAGAAACCCTGCATGCCCCAGAGTCTGCACAGGCAACGAGAAGAGCGGCTGAGGCTCTGGCACTTGTTTGGCCAGAACTAGGCGAGCTGATTCAGCAGGGAGCTGCTCAGACAGGTCGGCTTTTCCTGGTGTCTTAGCCACTCTGCTCCCTCTGTCCACAAGCCACCAAGGGCTGGGCCCTGGCGAAGCACCAAGTACTTGTCTGATGCCCTGTAAATAATAAATGCAAAGCGCTACAGCTTCCCAAACAGGTTTCTTTTGGGTTTGACCAGCTGTGGAGCTGAAAATGACAAATATTTGCCAGCGGAGAAAGAAGACCAAGGGAGCCAGTTGCCTCAAGCAGAGCCAAAATCAATACCTTGGAAACCCTTCCCTGTATTTAGACTTGGCAAAGCAGTTCTAGTTTTTTCAAAGGCTTGGAGCCTGGCAGACTAAGTACAGGATTCCATCCGGGGATGCCATTGCAATTTGAAGGCTGTATGTGTGAGCTCTGCAGGAAGGCAAAATGCAGCACCCAGAGAGCAGAGAAGTCACCGGTCCCCAGGAGCCCACTTACTGCTGCCGGCTCTGTGCGCCCGCGAAACCCCGAGGAGTTCTCACTGCAGGGGGAGAGGAACGATGGGTCTTTCGGCAAAGGCAGAGGGGAAAGCAGGCAAGGGCAATAAAACCACCAGCACGACTTACAGCTTACCCAGCCATGTCAGCACCAGAGTCAGGCTCAGCAACACCTTCATCTTATTCTAAAAAGAAGAGGAGAGGTGACACATGCATCAGTTTTCCCTGGGGCAGGAGACCAGCAGCAACCGAACTGAGCCCCAAGGTCAGAAAAAGGCTTCCTTCAGTTCTTTGGAGGGGCACACGATCTTCGCTGCCTGGATGTTGGGCCTCTCCAGTTAGCCGGTGTCCCAGCCGGGAGCCTGGAACTCGGTGAAGCACAGAGCTCAGACGCGGCTCTGGTTTGAGACTGCTCTGAGCCCAGGAAAGGAAGAGAGCGCGAGAGGGTGGGAGGGCTCAGCCCGAAGCACCTCTGCGTTTTCCCCCAAGCAATGAATCTTTCCGGTGGTTTGGGGGTCGAGTCTCCAGCGTCTGAACTGAGATGTTCATAGATGCTAACTCTGCTCAGAAAGCAAAGGGACGTTTTTTTCTACTACATCCTCAGAGAAGTTCGGTCTTAAAAACACAGACCCCTGACTCTAGAAATAACCCCCTTGCTCCAGGGTGCTGCACGTGGGGAGAACTTCTGCCAGAAGCCTTCAGGGTCTGTTCAGACAGCGCCACGTTTGGTCACTGTGTTCAGTTTGAGCTGCTGCACCACCTCTCAGAAGAAAGACGACGTCCCCTTTCTGCCCATTGTAGACGTCCCCTGCAGCCTGAGCAAGGCCTGGCTGTTATCGTCAGGACGGCGGCAGCCAGTGTTCACGCGTGGATCACAGCGGAGCAAGAGCCAGGACCCTGCTCGCTGTGTCTCTGCTCCATGGTTCAAAGCCATGCCCGTTCAAAACCGATAAACGTATTTCAGGGCAAAAACTTATTGAGAGAAGCCCTCCCCGCTGGAGAACCTGACATTACAGTTGACTTTGAGGCTGCCGTTACCAGCACATGTTTTCCAACACATGCATCTGTGCTGCAGAAAGACAACAAGAGACAAAACATCTCTGTAATCTTGCTGGCTTCTCTCATTTTTCCTCCATTGTGCAAGCCAGAGGATCTCTACACCAGCTTCAGTGAGGCTTGGAAGGGGAAAAGGAGCCAGATATCTCTCCCCAGGAGGCAGCCATGAATAGAGTTGGAGTAAACGTTTAAGGTAAACACCTGCCATTATTCCTGCTGCTCTCAGAGATCCATGGTTCCCTTCAGCGCTGCGGAGCAGAAAGCTGCAGCGACAGATCTGTGGTCCTGGGAATCCAAGGTTGCTGGGGCAGCACCGGCATCCCCGGCACTCCTTGCAGGACCGATGGTGACAATCACACCAGGTGCAAAGGGCAGCAGCGAGGTGAGAGGGGACGTGCCGGCTCCATACACGCACCCTGGAGTGGCAGGAGCAGCTACTGCGGCTCTGCAGGGCACGGAGAGGGAGCCGTGAAGGCCTCCTCCCTGCCACTGTGCATCTCCTAAGAGAGCTTCCATCTCTTTACGTGACCGGGCATGTTTGCTAATTCCTGTTTCTATCCAAATGCATTTTTTCTCAGCAAGGGAAGCTCAAAAACATCCTGAGACAGGCTCAGACAGGGATTGCAGGCCCAGAATTAGCTGCTGGGGGACTCACGTGTCTGTTCGAGGCTGAGGAACAGTCACTACGGCTTTCCAGCCTGCCTGCGTCAGAGATGGAAAACCACCTCTGCCCTTCATTGCCTTCCCCTTTCCACAAGCAAAACCCTGAAAAGTGGCAGGGAGCCTTCTGGAATTCTCTCAAATCTGCCTTTCAAAAAACAAACAAAAAGCACCACGACCCACTTGGGGGCTGGGTTTTTTGGAGGCGGAGGGGAGAGCTGTGCGGTTTGACTGCACCGCTTGCAGCCCTGCCGTGACACAGTTTGCTGTACAACCTGCGCTTGTGCACACGCGACCTACAAACGCAGCAAAACTCACGCTCGGCTCCAAAGCCCTCAGCTGGTGCAGCAATATCTCAGCGCAGCAGGCCAAAGCATCCTACTTTCCAGCTAAACTGCCACAAGCTCTAGAACTCGAGCAGAGCTAGCCCCCCCTAGGACCACCCCCGTGCAGGTCCCAAAATAGGAACCAGCATAAAAAAAAAAAAAAAATCCTCAGCACACAGAAACCTATGTACGGACACTACCCTCAGAACTTCAAAACTTCTCTGTTTCTGAGCTACTGAGGCTCTGGTCCTTATTTGCCATCAAATCCTTCCTGGATTCATTCCCTTATTTCTCAGAAGAAATTCTGGTCCTGTCTGGGAGCGTGTTTTTGCAGGGTCTCCCTCTGCGACACGCACCAGCGAGTGGGTGCTGTGCGTGCAGCAGCTGCAGAGAGCACCCACTCACCCAGGCTGTTCTGCAGATTACAGTGCTGACACTTCCAAGTCCTTCCACAGGATAATTGCCTTAACTAAATAAATTGGGGAAAAAAATACATAGATACCATACTGCCTTCCCATTTTCCTACTTTTGCGCGTGGTATCTGAGTCCTCAGCACTTCTTTTTTCTAGTTTACTTTTCAGGAAAAACAAACCAAAAAAAAGTAAATATTATTGCAAAAAATACTCACCTAGCGTGACTTGGGGCAGTCAACTTTATTGCACAAAGGGTTCTTCAGTGACTAATTAGGAGTATCTGAAAGAATCAGTTGCTAAATCATCTTGAAGTTGTACGCACAAGACATCTGTTGAACTTACCATTTGTCTTTGGTTTTGAGTTTCTTATTTCAGGTTGAGTTATGGTCACTTTCAACTCGCAAGAGGAAGTCAAGAGCTGGAGCAGTGACAAATGAGCATGCAGAAGGGGCTGTTACAGAGAGGTGAGAAGAACTATAGACACGTACGCCCGAGAGCAGATGAGGGGTATGCAGCTTCACAAGGAGAAGACAATTCACAGCTACAAGATATGGCTCAGTGTCGTGGCAGACAGGTCTGATCAGTCACTATGTGAGAAGTCGAGAATGGAGAGATTCTTGGAAAGCCACCCTTTTGCAGCCTGTGCTCCCTCCTGCTTTGTTTTTGTGGATCCACCACTCCTGCAGACTGGATCTTGTCCTGAGGAGGTATCAGCAGCAAGCGCCACCGAGTAACTTTGCCGAGCCTTACTACCGGTGCTGTCAGGGGCCACAGGTTAGCAGGCATCTTACAGGCAAAAGGGCCACCCTCAACATGCTTTTCACAGCGTAGCCGGCTGCTCCCTTTTGAAACACATACAAAATACGCAGCATGGAGCGCTTTCAGCTGCCCCACCACCCCCCAGTCACTTTGAAAGCATATTTTCATCCTTCCTCTTGAGTACCGCAGCAATCACTGTTCTCTACCCTAGTATCAATGGTTTCAACGGTACACAGAGCAACTTCCATACAGCTAGCAAAGGAAGAGAAAGTTAAGTTTCATTCACGCTCAACACCATTCACAATCCAGAAAGCTATTAGCTTCAAGGTGGCAATTTAGCGTCGCACCAGAGAGAGATTTGCTCAGGTTCTAGTGCAATGTTTGCAAAGGAGTCACAGCTGAAGGCAAACATTTTGCAGATAACAAGTCATTCATTTGCACAAAGAACTTGAGTGAGGTATTGCATCTGAAAGGGGAACAACAAAACCACTTCCTCTAGGCAGCATGTCCCACCAACATCCTTTCTCAGGAAAGTTTTGGTTGGGAAAGACATTGTGTCATCAGGAAGCACAAGCTTTTTAAATATTATTTTACAGTAGGCAGGAGCAAAATATATTTCTTTAGCTGGAGACACGCATCTACAGCTAACCTGCTTTGCAGTCAGGAACTTCAACATACCTGTAACTGGCAGCCATCGTAGAGCTGCTAAAGGAGACTTGGTACATGTTCCCTTTGAGTTAAATCTATTCCCTGAACACCTTTACCCATCATCATATAACAATTTCTATAGCTAAGCAACAACTCAGAAAGGCAGTTTGACGAGTTCAACTATATTTAGACATATTTAGCCAAATAAAGAAATCCACAGCCCAGAATGAAAGAAAGCAATTTATTGGTAATGGCACGTTAAAGTCAATGGTAAACTTACAACACATATGTAAAAGGAGACTATCTGACCATTGGCACATACAGAAAGGAAGCAGAAAACAGCAGCTATTTAGGTATTGAGCAGACCTCAGTACCTAGGTCTTGAGGACTCTCTGCCATCCATTATTGGACACAGTTGGTGAAAGAGGAAGTACTATTTCTTACCGGGCAGTAACAATGAATGTTTAGCTGTTTTCCTAAAATCAGAAGAAGAGAGGAGGAACACAACTGTTCTTCTGAACACGGAACATTCCTTTGGACGCTGCTTGAGTCAATGGCTGAGGTAGATGGGGTTATGTTTCCCCAGATACAGAGCCCCCATTTGCATTTCTGATTTTTAAAAAAGTAGTTCTATATGATTTGTGCTTCACTTCTACAAGTAGAAGGAGATATACCTAGTAATGCAGCTGCTGGACAAATAATAAAAATAAAGGGAAGACAAAACTCAACAATGTAAGGTAACACTACTGTGCAGTTGGTGACTTAAAAATGGAATCAGAAAACAGTAGGAACAGAATGGTGACCCTGTAATTAAGCGGCAAATTAAACCAAGAAACAAATAAAAAAGCAGTAGGTTCCTTTCGCTCCAAGACAAAGGATGCCATATACCAACTTAATTCAACTGCTTCAAGTCCTTTGCAAATAAGTTCCCCAAAACAGGGAGAAGAAAACATTGTCAGTGCGCAATGGTGATCACCTTAGAGAGCTGAGGTGGCTCTGGAGTAGCCTGTGCTTTAGGCAATTTGAATTCAAGGGCGCAGGAAAAGAGGGACGTCACCAATAATAAAGGAAACTAATTTGCAAGTAAACTAAGGAACATGCATTGCCAGAGTGCTGGTAGGAAACAGGCTGTACAGCTGTAGGCACTGAGGTATCTGTAGGCACTGGAGAAGTGAGGTTAAGACATTATTCTTTTTCCCCAATAAATTAGAAAGATTTCAAAAATCAGTATTTTGCTCTTAAATAGAAGTGAGTTATCCCATTGGCATTATTCTTCCAATCTACCAGGATTAGAGCAGGTCCTTCAGTCCGTACTGGTTATCCAGCAGCCTTCATACCTATCTAGCCATGATTTTCAGTGCTGTCATTTTGTTCTTTATCCATAGCTTTGGTCTTTCGTCATCAGTATGGGTCTTCCTCATCCGTGTCCTAAACAGGGAGCATGGAGAGAGAAATTGAGACTGTGTACAAAGACATGAACCAAGTTATGAGTTCAACAAGATTTTGAGTCTGCTAGGCTTCTGACAAGAGCTTAAATGCTTTCCAAAATGTTGCTGTGCTTGAATAAGCCATAGGATTTGTAGTTGTATAAGCACTTGCAGCTAAATCTGTTTGACTTATCACAGATACACAGACGAATTGCCTCTGTATAGCCAACAGGTGAAGTGCGTTTTAAGAGAAGTAGCAGCTAAAGCTCAAGCAAAAGACAAACCATAAAGTGCAGACAGCCATCTTCTTAAAAAGCACCACCAGTCCCTACAGAGGAGGTCCAGAGCAGCACAAGTTGTTGTTTTTCAGCTACAACCAACCATATACTTTCAGATCTCCATAGTCTATTGTTTTAACCACAGTAATCATTCGATGGTGTCCCCACAATCCACCTCTGCAGATCTCAACTTGAAAGCAACTCAAAGGTAACAGCCCTGTAAGGGAAATCTCATTAACTCCAGTCATTTTAAGTCCAAACAGATTTTCACTGGCTTTGCAATTTCAATTATTTGGTAACATTAAGCATGAAAAAGTACATTACAGAAACCTCAAAAATGTGGAATCATTAAAGTGAGTGAGACGGGATATTCAGAGACTTGGTAAGCTAAGTATTTCTATAGTTGAGAGCAAAGTATCAAAAAGATGACAAAATACTCAATGTGAAAGCAGCAGGATTATAGCATTCAAATTTGCCTTCTCTCAGATGAGAAGACATTTTTCAATTTTTAAAATCTCCAACTGTCTGACGGCATTTGTCTCACCAAACTGGGGCTCCCATCCTCTCCCATCTCTCCACCAGCAGTAAAGCAATGGTGGCTCCCTGCTCCCCCGCATGTCTCTTGCGGCAGCCTTTCCATCTCCCATGGCAACTCTCCCTTTTGCATAAAGCATTTTCTGCTTCCTACACCTCTCAAAACTCTTTTTCCCATACTGCTGCATTGTAACACCTGTGTCTCATGTGGAATTGTAAATATTTCATATGTAACTTGCGTAATTACTTGTCTTTCATTCTTTATCTAATAAAGGGTAGAAACCACCAGTGCACACCTGTCTGAAGGCTCACACGTTTAGTACATTTTAAATCACCAACATCAGAATAGTCAATCAAGCAACACATATTTAAATCCCTCCTTAACATACTTCCTGACTGTGTACGAAAGATGAAAAGGTGCGTCTGAGGTAAGCTTGCTCTGTAGGACATCAGGAATAAATGAAAACAAAAACACTCTCAAATTAGACATATTAGTGACCTTACTCTGGAATGTGCCACACTTATGGCCGTGGCTGCTAATGCCAGCCCACAGACCTTAGAAGCACATTTTACAAAACAAGTACAGCAGGTGGCAAGAACATTCAGTAGTTCCAGCACATCGCATCTGATTAACAGAAGCTCGCTGACAGGGTAGCAAGTCAACAAGCAGAATTAGAAGACAACCACCACTTCACTAAACAAAACAAACAAAAAGCCAGAAACAAACAAACCACAAGAGTTTAGCAGGATTGTGTTGTGACAAAAACAGGGCAAGTAGGAGTATCTCCAAAAAGGAGGTGAGGCTGCACACTACCATCTTTGCAAGAAACGTGGTGGATTGAGGTATCACTGCCTCCATTCCCCACCGCAGCACTGCCAAACCCCAAACTGGTTTTGCAGAGCCTTTAAAGAAACTACGCAGCACGGTAGCTAGCACTTAAAATTCTGAATTTTCATCTTAAAACGTGAGCTTTGATTTCAATAAAGTCAAAAGAAAAATCAGTTTGGCGGATCTGAAGACAACTTCCCCTACCAGTAATGCAGTATGACCAGCAGTTCTCACCCCCTATGTGGAAAACACCAAGGAGCATAAGCCTAGCCATTTGGGACACTTCTTTGACATCCAGAGGTGTTATGACAAGCTCTGCCCACTGCTCTTAGCACCTCCTCTGAGCACCAAAGTTCACAAAACCACTTATGAAAACACCAGCTTTCACTTACCACACATTTCAGACACCAGTTTCTGAGTTTCCCCAAGCAGTTGTCTGTCTCTGTATGTTCGGGTCTGCAGAAAAAGCAGAGGATTAGGCTGGGCTTTTCTCCTAACACACATCCTTATACCTCCTATGGACTGTGAATTCTAGTTCTACCACACTGAATCAAATGCTTTTCGTCATGATGAAAAGCCTTTGACGCTGCACAACAAACCCAAAAAGAATAAAGAATGTCAGGTCCCTTATTCTGAAGGCAGACATTTGGCTTAAGTGCCATGAAGAATACAACAAGAGCCGCTATTCAGCTAGCAAATCTTACAACACTAATCAGAATGTTGTATTAAAAACCCATTCTGCAATAAATTGTAGTACAGAATTCATTGCAAAAACAGGTGCAGCTCCAGCAGTAGCAGCATTACCTTATTGTTGTCACTACTGAACCTTTCCAGAACAGAATCCTCTCCAGTTCAGAAGGCAATTCAGTCTCCAAGACTCATTCCGTACCCACCATCTCCGCTCAGGCCATCACAGGGGAACCAGTTAGCATCGTTCATTTTGTTTTGTTGTTATGGATACATTCTATGATTCTATGATTCATACCAAAATGCAACATACAGCCCACATAAGCAAAATATCTTGCTGATTTAGGCTGAAATAAATCCAATTGCAGAAGTGAAAGACCATCTAACTGCTTCAGTTCCATGGCCTCAGACAAAAAGGGGAATGTACAGCACTTGGTTTATGCTCCAACATGGGGATTTTCCAAACCTTTCTGACCACTGGCTAAATTATGCTCATGGAGAAGATTTCAGTGCCTGAACTGCAGATGCTGAGAGCTATGAAATGAAGAACAGTGGAAAAACTGTCCTTTGGCCTGTCTCAACAGGCCAAAGTAGAAATACAGGCTTTAGGTTCCAGCCAGAACTTACTCATCAGACACTTCGATGGAGGATTTCTTACAGCCAGATTTTTTTTTCTCCTTTAGCACTCCAAATTTCCTTCCCATCCTTACCAACAGCAGAATGACCACAATGGCCGAAGGGAGAAATACTAAAATGGACAGCAGTGTCGCCGACGTTAGCTGGAAGGAAAGGCCTGCAGGAAAGACAAAGAACAGCCCAGCTGTACCAGCAGTAAAATATGGCTTTCTTAAGTCTCTGTGACAAACGTTCATCCAGGACACAGGTTGCTAGCCTTATCATATAAAGCACAGAGCTGGAAGATTTGAAACAGCTTGTCACTGAATCTGTAGGATTCCTATCACGTATCCAACACAGTAGGGTGCTCTATATGCAAAAAACTATAAAGGAAGGCAGGTCATGACATAGATCTTTCAGCGTGTCTAAGCTGCAAATTTGGGGCAGGTCTCACATGCAGGGCAGATGAGGAAACTAAGTATCACTGAGAATCAGCGTTTGTGATGTGACAGTTATTTTTAGACCGGTATTTCCTAAACGTTTAGCTTGTTCTACTGTTGCAATATGTAGAGACTGTAACTCCTGAACATATGCACACTTTTGATTTCTGTTATCACTACAGCTTCCTCTGTTCCTTCCTCCCTCCAGTCAAGGCGAGCTGAGGTAACTCTTGCTAAAATTTTAACATGGAACTCCAGGGAACCCATTTCACATGATGCCCAGTCTTCTAAGATCCTGACAAAGCCGCAATGCAGCTGTATCTCACAGATGAGGACATGCCATTGAAATGGAGCCTTACCTCTCTCCACAACGATCAGCATTATCTGGGGAATATCATGGTACACGTCTGGAGGATTCCTCACACTGCACATGAACGTGCCATTGTCAGTCATCACTGGGCTTTGGATAGCAATGGAAGCGTCACCCTTGGCAACATTGCCAACCCAGGATATCCTGTCTTTGAACTTTCCCACTGTTGTTAGGTATGGAACAGACTGATAATGAAAAATCTAAAAGGAGACAAAGACAATAATTGTGCCAATAAAACACTCGTCTAAGAAAGCAAAGTAAACTACTTTTTAGATTGTAAACATGAAGGAATATAAATTAAGATGTCAGAAAGAATACTTGTTATACAGGAGACCTTTTCAAGTTCCTATTTGATAATTCTGAGTTGGTCCCATTTCATTAGACCTCCAGTGCTTTTATCTACCAGCCTCAGCACTCAGATGTCACCATCACCATTCTGACCAACTCATTCCCTTCTGCAGATACTCAGTTAAGAAGCAGAGCAGACTTCTTCTCTCATGCCAGACAGAACATTGCAGTCTTCTTGCACTTTTGCCTTTTGCTGTCCTACAAGTAGAGACTTACCAGACCTCACTTCATAGAAGCAGCACCCTTTTGTTTCAGATACAAGGACACTCCTAAGAGTTCAAACTCTTCAGGCTACAGTGTACAATGCAGCACTTGTATCAAAACCCAGAGTTTATATACTTTATCATCATCATGCTATTATGCATGTACATAAAATATTTTTGCCTAAAGAACACTAAAGCGATTTCACTTGGGAAAGAAGGCAACAATGAGAGTCCCAAACCCCAAAATAATGAAGAAACACAGCAAGGCAAACAGAAAAAAATACTGTAAGATTTTCAGCATGCACAGAGGCCTGGTCAGTCTCCACTAAAAGACTCCCTGTTCCACTTACTGTCTCCATCTGACCACTTGTGACAGGCCGGTATGTCCAGTCTATTGTCAGGCTTTCACTGATGGGAGAACTGGATTTGAATGAGCATTTTAGTGATACTTGTTCACCAACGAAAGCTCGCACTTTAGGACTGACTTTAATTTCCACAGAAAGAACATTGCAGACCCCTGATTGAACAAGCACAAAAGACAAGGATTAGATTCTTGTTATCTGTGAGGCGCAGGAGTAATGATATCCCAAAGGTATCATGTGCAGCTCAACCACAGCCCAAAGACTGAAGCACAGTAGTGACTACCTCCCTCCCAATGAAATTTAAAGAAAAGCAGACAACTTCCTTAACCTATTCTCTGTGTGAATTGGAACAAGTCCCACTTAAAGCATTTATCTGGAAAACACCAACAAGAACCTATAGGTATTTAGATGTGGAGATAAAGAGCTGAGAAATCACATCAGCTAGTTCTCTGATGAGTTGCAAAGTGCCAGCTTTAGACTACTTCAAGGCAGTTCTAGCTCTCCTTGTCTTGCTCCAGAGTTGATACTGCCAGTGACTTGCACAGGCACCAGGCCAAGAGTCGCCCTGCAGCAGCAAGTACTCTTACTTCTTATTTTAAACTACAGAACAACTTCTGCCTCATTCGCCTATTGCTTGCGATGCTCCAGCCAGGGATGTAGTCAGCCTGCCCAGCATTTAGCAGGAGCATCGTTCAGTTCCTCCCTTTCACGAATCTCCTGCTCCTGGCTTATGGAGATTTATTATGTTGACACTCCGCCTGAAGTTCTGCTCTAATTGTCACAGCTGGCTCCTGTGCTGTGCAGGCTCAGAAGATGCAGGCACAGAGTTCTATTGGGATTTCCCAGGTCCTGTGCAAGTTTCTGGTGTTGCACCCCTGATGTGCAACTACCGATATAAAATGCAGGGGTCTTGATGCCACACGCCTTTTGCTACCAGCTGAAAGCCCAGAAATCCCGACTGCAGCAGCTGGACCTTAGCAAAGCAAGCAAAGCTGGGGTGAGGAAAAGGAGGCTGCCCACCGTGCCCTGCTGAAGGGGCTTCGTTCGCCCCCCAGCCCACCATCAGCTCTCCCTGAGACCCGCTCCGCCTGGGAGCGCACAGCCCCGGCCGCCCCCCCCCGGCTCCCCAGCGGCCCTTCCCGGAGCCTCCCCACGGACCACCCTCCGCCGCCCCCGGAGCCGCCTCCCGGGCGCCCGGCTGCCGTGCGGGGAACGCAGCCGGACCCTGCCCGTCCCACCCCGCCGCCGCGGCGGCCCCCGGAGGGCGACCCTCACCCGGAGAGCCCCCATTACCGAGCAGAAGCAGGATCCCCCGCAGAAGGAAGAAGCCGCCGCCGGCCGCCGCCACCGCCGCGCCGCGCCGCATCCCGGCTGCGCTCAGGGCCGCAACATGGCGGCTCACCTGCGGGCCGGCGCAGGTGAGGGCAGGAGCCGCCCCAAAATGGCCGCCCCCAGTCGCCATGGCTACGCGTCGCCTGGCAGGGGAGGGGCCCGGCCCGGTCACCGGGCTCTGCCCTCTCGGGGAGGAGCGGGCCCCGAGAACCCCGGGCCCTACGTTTCTGGGTTGCCCAATTCTGGCACTTTTCCGAGCAGAAAGGCCCCCGCAGTTGAGGCGACGAGGGCGCAGCAGGACCACGCCTCGCCCGTGCCACGGCGCTTCCACAACACCCACACGGCTCTCCACCAAGCGCGTTTATTCATGGTACTCATGATAGAAAACGAAAACATACAAACAGATAATGTGGCCAGCACATTACAGGCAGAGATATAAAGTCATAAAGATACTCTTAAAACAAACAGGCTGATGTTTTCACAGAATCATACAATAGAGTCATACATAGAATGGTTAGAGTTGGAAGAGACTTTAAAGACCATCCCATCCCACCCCCTGCCCTGGGCAGGGACGCCTCACACCAGCCCAGGTTGCTCCAAGCCCCGTCCAACCTGGCCTTGAACCCCTCCAGGGATGGGGCAGCCACAGCTTCTCTGGGCAACCTGGGCCAGGGGCTCACCACCCTCACAGCAAACAATTTCTTCCTAATATTTAATCTAAACCTCCTGTCAGCTGGAGAGATGAGTGGAAAGGAGGTCAGCATCGGGATATACCAGCAAAGCAGGAGTGGGAAAAGGAGCTACCAAAGTGCAGCAGAAAGCAGTGTCCTCAGCTCCCGCAGTTACAAAGCCTACTGAAGCTGCGAGAGATCAATATGATAAAGAAATCCACTGGTAAACATTATTCCTAGTAAGTAACAGCATACATTCCCAAACTGTAATACTTCCCATTTAAAGTAACAAAGAGATTTAAAGTACGTTGTAGCAACTGGCTGCTCCTCTGATCCCTCACGTAGTCAGTCTTCCTTTTAGTGTCATCGAAGAGGATTTTGAGGGAGGAAGAACAGGGCAACACAAACACACCTTGCAATTTTTAAGGTGCAAAAGCGCGTCTGCTCAGACACTTTGAAAATCTCTGTTCAGTCAGCTATCTTGGCATTTTGTTTGACTCTTTTGGCATTTTTTCATCTCCGGAGCAGCCTTCTTCACACTCTGCAGCTGCAAAGACGAAGGTAAGTTCCTCATTCACAGGGCAAGTTCCTCCTGGTATGTTTCAATGAAGGAAATTTATGACTTATGTTAATATCACTAATGTCATCCTCTTTCCTTGCCAGAATTTCAGGTTGAGCAGGGATACCACACTTGCAGCATGAGACGTCTCTAATTCAGCTTTGTTCTAACATCCAAAATTACAAGCTTTCACAGTCTGCTTTAGAAGTACCTAAGAAGAAGGATTATAAGGAAAACAGAACAGATTCATTACTCAGGGTTATTGTTGAAAACAGCACTAATAGAGGCCACTGCTGACCTCGGAAATTGAGCGGGTGAAAATTATGCTGAAATGTTTCAGCAAAGCCAGCAAATCTGGAAATAGTTCCAGTCTTCCTGTAGCAATTTTAAAACAATAAAGATTAAATCAAAAAGCAGATTCAAAACTGGTGAAAGGAAATTAATTCATTAATTCCTCTTTATCCACAAAGCAGGCATGTCACAGAAAGCAGCAACAATGGCTTTCCTACAAATGCCCCTCAACGCTAGGGTGGAGAAATCTCTTCTACAGCTAAGAGGGAGTTCTGCCTCCACCGCCTGTTCAGTTTTCAGTCGCTCTCTGAAGGCTCCTCAAGAGCAAAGTGTGACTGTGGTCTCAGTTGTTTCTGCTTATGGCTAGTACAGCTTGTTGACTGTGAACAGAAGTGAAATACCAAAGTAAAACTGTCTTAGAAAGTCTGCAATAACACCGAGACATTAGTTAGAGAATAGATGAATAGATACCTGCATTGTATACACCATCAAAGACCTCTAGTCTTCTAATGGACTATCTTCCTTTTCTTCTCTAATCTTCAGATTCTCCTTTTCTCTATTGTTATTAAGGGAGGGGTGGGGGGGGGGGGGAGTGGAGAGAAAAAAAATCCCATATCAGCATCAGAGATCCCGAGCAGTAGAGCCACTTTCCGAGTTACATATAACATAGATAATGTATAACAAGAAGTTATATGATAAAATAATAAGCATCCTAAATGCATGGTGACTGCAAGGTGATGTTCATGGAGGAAAAGAATAGAGTGATCATCTGCCAACTACACAACACCTGGGTCCTTCTCCGAGTGCGGAGCCACTGTGAAGGGCAAGAGCAACATGAGGACTCCAGAGCTTGCTCATCCCGGGGCTCTGTTCTGACTGCAAGTAGGCAGCCAATTATTGCTAATTGTGCTGGCAGTTTTGTATTGTAGACGCTTAGTGTGAGGTCCAAGCCAATGATTTGGAATAGCTACAAAGATATATTTGGCAAGCTTTCCCGGAAGCCTTTCTCCCTCTCTCTCTCCTCTGTCCTTACAGTTCAGTGTCTGCCACCTCGATCCTCTTCTCTTGCGCTTTCTTCCGATGGTGTCGACAGATAATCACAACTATCACCACAATGATCATCAAAACACAAGCAGACCCAATAGCCACCGCCAGGAAATGTATTTCTGAGAAATGCACTGCATGGAGAAAAATAGATAAATGAACAAGAGGGACACACAGAGGGCTCTTGATATGAGGCTGGGAACCTGTATCCCAGCTTCCCTCAGCTCCTTTTTTCTTTCTATCCATTAAGTAACCTCGTGCTTTCTCTTTATAAACCTTTTCTTCTGTACGTTTTCCCCAATGTGGAGGAAGACCTGCCAATGCCTCGCACCGGCTAAATTCACGTGACCTCTGGGGCGCGATTCTTGGCTGCTCACCTTTCTGCACAACTCTGAGTCGCACTTCACCAATTGTGCCACCAACATCTGGTGGGTTCTTCACCTGGCAGGTGAATGTCCCGTTGTCGGTGGGCTGCAAATTCCAGATAACGATGGAAACATCATTACGCTCAACATTCCCATCCCAGGTGACTCGCTCTTTAAACCGCCCAGTGGGCAGCTTGTAGGGCTCCTTGAAGTAATAAAATACCTACAAGAAAGAGAGAAGCTGTCATTCCCACACGCTGTGCAGTCTCTGTGGTGGAAGCAGCACGTGGAAGTGGAGTGGCACTGGCTGAGGCTGAGGAGGTCTAGGCTGAGGAGAGCTGTGTCAGCCCAGTCGCTCTCAGATGAACTCTGGGCCGTTTCAAAATAGACGACCTTTGCTCCAGCAGCCGTCTGAGCTCTGTCCTGCTCAGGCCTAAGTCTTCCCTACGCTGCGTTCAGCTGTCCTTCGGTTATACGGCAGTACTAGTTGAACTGCTTGCACTGCCACATCGGCCAAGGCAAAACATCCTGTAAGTCATATCAGGTGCAGGATGTCAGCTAAGACATAGGGTTCAGCTGCGGTGGAAGCAGGTACAGTTTCATCAGGCCCCGGATATTTTAACCCTGATTCCCTAAAACTAAACATAAAAATTGTTTCTTTAGCCAAGGTCTGTGAACAAAACATCTTGCTCAGAGTAATCATTATGAGTCGCAGAGAAAAAGCCCAAGATGCACACACTTGCGCACTTTGGCTGTGTTTGCCCATGCCCACACCTGGAATTGCTGCAGTCACTGGGCTTAGGGAATGGTTTGTTTGGGCAAGCGTGCATCAGTGAAACGGAGTGTTAAAGGTCTGTCTCACCGGCTCATGAGAGCTCTGGTCCTCAGGCTGGAAGTTCCAGGTCACTGACAGGTGCTGGCTAACAGGGCTGCTGCTGGAAAAGGTGCATTTTAACCGCAGGTTAGTGCCGTTCACAGCATCCACCTCCTTGGAAGTGTGAACTTCCATGGCTGCCGCAAGCCAGAGTGCTGCAGGGAAAACAGCAGGCGTTAAAGAAAACTACTGTCTAGGAGTAAGCTCATCACTTTTCCTTATCTGCATTTAGTCTATGCAGGAGCCTGCCTTATCTATCCCTGTCTATGTTTAACCAGACCGTCACAAGCGCACAGATATAACTACTGAGGGAGGTGATCCTGCGTATGCAAAATCCAAGAGATCTCCTGTGCTTCATGGATCTCGCCCGTTGATGCGCGAGCTGCACAGAGCTGGTCTCAAGGGATTTTGCATTCACCTGAACTGCTCGTACAGTGCTTTCTCTCTAGTTTTGTGGCTGCACAGTTAAACACTTACAGATCTGAGAACTGGTTGAGAGACCACTGGGAAGGGCTTGCTTATGGGGACAGCAGACTGTGTTGGGGGGAAATGTCTCTCTTCAGGCATAAGGAAACTTAACATCTAGGAGGTGTAATGTGGTGTAAGTGCCACCCCTCCTTAAATATATACTTGCTTCTGCCTGGCACTAAAGATACCACGTAACTTTTCACGTGCTTGTCCTGGTCACATTTTCACAAGTCATTAGACTCTGCTGCACTCAATTCCCCAAGCAGATTTCTTCAGAAAAGCGGTTCTGCCCTTTCAAGTAGGACTGCTGAACCCCGATAAACAATTGCCATTTCCCATGCTAGAACTTTCCTTTATAGACTTTGTATTATCAGCCCGAGTGTCGCAAGTACCTGTTAGAAGGTTAATAGCCCGGCTGGACAGCTATTGTCAAATATAGTCAGGCTGAGGAACTCTACAGGAAACCCTCAAGGTAAATCTGTAAGCATGTGTTTGTCAAAGAAACATCCTCTGTTAACCAAACCACCACAGCTGCTGCTTTAAAAATAAGTTAGCATCGCTAACTTGATGCTACCCTGCAAGAGAGATAATCAGCGAGAGAGCATCAAGACACAACAAAAAAAAAAAAAAAAAAAAAAAAAGAAAAATAGGAAACCCAAAGAGTTTCTGGTGAAGATGCCTCTCATACCTGAGCCCTAGTTGTCCTCTGGCTTGCCCTGCCGTTCCTGAGTCCAATCCCTCTGGCAGATTGGTGCTACCAAAACGGTGGTACTGTAAATTCTCACCTTTTCCCCCCACAATAGCTGCGTTGCTTGCCTGACTGCTTTAGCGCTCTGAGTTAGTTTCTGCAAAACAGCAGTGCTGAGCTAAAAGTCTTGCTGCTGCTGAAAGGGACAGTCCTCCCCATTCCTGATCATGCGCTCCCATTAGTTTCCTTTCACGCAGTGAACTAACCCAGCAGAAAGAGAAAATATTAATGATTTCCTGCCACTTTAAGAAGATGAGTTGTCTCACCCCAGTGTGATTCAAGCAACAGCAACAAAAAAAGCTTATCTGGGGTTGTAAAATGTGGCTTCATAACAAAAACAATCAATACATTTCCTGTATTTTAAATAAATTATAACCAAAGACTTCCTTGCCAAGCAATTTCTTTTCTCAAAGGAGAAAATATTTGAAATGCCAAAACATTGAAGGTGTTCACATTTGAAAAACTTCATTGTCAGAGAACGTTGTTTCTCATCTAAATATTTGGTATCAAATCTTTGCATTTTAAACTCCTTTAAAAGAACAACAGTAGGACATCAGAGTAAAATACTCTTTTTGAGACAGATTACTGAGCACATCTGTGTGCTCATACATTTGGGAAAGAAGAACATGGTGGTCTTAGATTCCAGCTATATTGATATAAACCACTTAAAATTCTAGCAACTTTATTGTTGGTCTGGAATCGTTGCAGTGTAACGGATCTAAACGCAGTGCTGCTTAACAATCTCGGATTGTCCAGTAACAAAGATAGTGAAAAAAACCAGGTAGGAGTAAAGTCCAAATTCCTGATGGGAGAGGAAAAGATGTGTAACCAGAGCTCAGAACGAGATCAGTGTTCTTCTTCTGCTTGAACACGCCTAAACCTGTTTGTCGAAGAAATTCAATCACTTCGTGTCACTTGCAGTGAATCCCAGACCGAAAGAATCACAGCAATCGTCCACAACAAGTACCTGAGACTCCTATAAAGTCGCTGCCTTAATGAGGATGATAATTAAGAGATCAGAAGAGGAAAGTCAAGATGGCAACGGAGGCCGGATGGCACCAGGTTTCCTTACCTCGGAGCTGTACCCCAAGGAAGAGCACAGCACCCAGCCAGCAGGGGCCACGCATCGGGAAGACAAGTCCGTACTCCATAGGATAAGCAGTATCAGAAAGAGAAGTTCGCTTCAGGTTCGCGATGAAAGATGAGTTTCTCAAAGCCTTCCCAGCAGAGTAGAGCAAATTCCTTTCTCGCAGCTTGCCCGGCAAGGCAACGTGAGTCCTGCTGTGAGTCAGAGCGCTCCCTGCCCTTGCACAGAAAGGCAAGGTGCGGCCAGCACAGCTCACTCCTGTGTGTAAAACAGAGACTTTCAAGGTAAGATTAATTTCTTCAGCCTCCCATATTCCTTTGCTCTTTTGTGTTGCAATCATCCCTCCTCCCAGCTTCCACCTGAAACCACTCCCCTCTTGTGGGAGGTAGTTTTGCTCCGAAGAGAAAACTTCCCTGAAGGTGTTTATAGATAAGCTGAAGGAATGAGAGCCATTTGTGTAGCAAAACCCTGCTATCAAAAAAAAAGCAACCCAAAGAAAACAGTCTGTGGCAGCAAGTGTGGGCACACATCCAGAGGATGGGAATATCCTACTGAAACACAGATACCTACAGCAAAATTAAGTGATCGTTTTAATGTTACTTGGTTGCAGCCATCCTGCAGAAAAAACTGGGAGGCTGCATTAACTGGTGCTTGTAAAGTCCTTTGAAAAGTCAAAAGACAGCTACCTCGGTCGTGAGTGCGGCCCGGAGGTAGTCCAGGCACAGCTGAGGAAACCCCACTGTGCCTAACAAGCAGTGCAAGGTACTAGAGAAGTTCAGCATGACACAAAATAATTTCCTGGGGGCACGTGGCGGTTGTGAGAGCATGAAACTGAGCCGTGCACGCGTGTTGGCACAACAAGGATATTTGCATTCGAAGACTGTAAATCACTTTAACAGCAGAACCTGCTGCTGGCTGTGGCTGTGTTTGGTCCATGGCTTCGTTCCAAAAAATCATCCCAGGTTATGAGCTTTTGTTGTGACTGATGCTAATTGTCCTTGCAGCAGTGCCAAGGCAGGGACAGGAGGATGCCCGTACCTCTGGGTGTTTTGAAGGGCTCCCTCCAGCTCAGAGCTGAGGAGCAGAGTGAGGGCACTCTTGCTGCGCAGCAGTGTGGGCTCCGACTGGGATGTTTTGGATTACCTGGGACATGCTGAGAATGTCAGGACTGGCCAGAACAAGGTTTTGGTGGAACGACACTCGGACTTCCACGTGGACATCTCTCCTCCCGTTTGCTGGTGTAACATCCTCTGGGAAGCTGCTGAAGAGAACACTGAATTTATTTTCAACTTTTAAACTTTAGGTTACAAATGTGGCAATGTAAAAAAGCACTGAGGCCATGGGTATCACCAATGGTCCACGGAACAGTACAGAGAATCTTGCCTCTGCTAACGTGTCTCTGTGATAATAGCTCTGAGATACCATGTATCTCTATTTTCATGGGAATAATCTGGCCCTATGTTAACCCTTCATCACTGCACCTCCCCAGATTTT
Source organism: Alca torda (assembly GCA_008658365.1). Lineage (NCBI taxonomy): Eukaryota > Metazoa > Chordata > Aves > Charadriiformes > Alcidae > Alca > Alca torda. Next base: position 6,968,068 of record CM018093.1, on the reverse strand, counting down.
CACTCGGTTACCACTCCAAAATGTCATCTCCGTTTTTTTTTCATTGCCACCATGAGAACTTATTAGGCAGGTGTTCTTTGTTTGTTTTGCAAACAGAGGATACTTTCGCCTTTTCAGATTTTGCTTCAAAGTCTCTGTAAGGCAGTGCTCAGCAGTCAGTTTGCTGCCACTTCTCAAGACCGTCTTTCTGCCCAGCAGCAGCTTCTTGCCCTCAGGCAGCCCATGCAGCACCCAGTAGGACAAGCGTGTTTCTTGCTGGAACTGACCTCTGGCCACGCTGGCCATGCAGCAACACTACTGAGTGTCACTTAAGACCACATTCGTGTAACGCACAGGGCTGGGAAGAGGGTCTGCTCTGATCTTTGCTTGCAGAATTTTATTAACCTTCAACATCTTGTTTCAAAGAGTGCTGACTTCAGCTGTTAAGAGAAGACCATGTCCCTGGCACCCTTATGGGTAACCTAAATTCTCTGATGCTTTATTTTGAAATAAGTAAAAGAAAGATCTAACAGCTAAAGAGGGCACCTCAATAAATGAAACAGGGCCCCCAACATCGTGATTAGCTACATCATCAAATGGTGAGCTCTTGGGAAGGAGCAAGAAGCCAGCTCTGTCCTTCCACGCATCTGGAAAACCGTCCTTTGGGTGGGACACCTGTGTGGCAGCCATGGAAACATCCTGCGCCCATATGGAAGGAAGGACCCTTGGCTGGCTTTACAATGTCTGCGCCCTCAAATCCCCACTCTACTCACAACCGTGTGAGCAGCTCCGCCAGCTCTGTAGGCTTCAAGCAGAGGGGAACAGAAAGACGGCGTGTTCCCACTTCGTCCGTGCCGCATTTCCACCCCTGCTGGAAGCAAAGCTTGGAGAGGCCCCTGCCCGGGTCCCGAGGAGGGGCGGAGGGCTGCGCCTGCCCCAGCGGGGAAGGAGCCGGGTGCCGGCGGGAGGCAGCCGGGTGCCCGCGGAGCAGAGCGGCTGGAAGGGCTCCGAGCCCCCTCTGCTGGAGCCCGGCCGCTGCTGCTCGGGCCAGCAAACCCGTGCGGCGAGAACTCCTCACCAGGCACCTTGCAAAGCCTCCCGTGGGCCAGAGGCAGGGGTGTCCGAGCACAGCATCCGCACGGAAGGATGGCTGAGCCTTTCCGACGGCTCTGCTACACCATGGTCCCTTCTGCTTTTGGCATCTTGTGAGAATTTCCCGAAAGAAACAGCCTTCCCCCTAACATTTAACCTTTTGTGAGGGCTACTAGACTGGTGAGTAGACAGACATAAATGTGATTTAAAGAAATGAAGCCGATTTCATTGTGGCTGCAATTCATAACGTGCTGCATGAACACATAGAATTGCTTTCGCAGTCTCATACCAAAACTGAAGAGAAACAGCAACAGAGTTAAGCAAGTTCCCCCCTTAACAGGAGCGCACTTCGGGAGCAGAGCATCATCACTTCAGGTCAGAGGCTGGCAGCAGGACTTGTGGGCTTAGCCACCCCTCTCGCTGTGCTCCTCAATGTCCGCATGTGTGCAGAGGCGAGTCTGGGTGAGGAGCTGGCAAACACCACCCCTAAAGAGGCATCAGGAATAAATGGGTTGTGTTAGAGCAGAATAACAAAAGTAGAGTCTGCTTTGCATCACCAGTGACTAAAACCACTGGGTTTTACAGCCTGGCAGTTACAGGCTCTTTTCTGCTGGCCACACAGCGTCTCTAGGTGCCGAGCTTCTTGTAGCGTTTCTGGTTCCTTTGTTTATTCCCTGACTATGCTAAGTTGCTTGCAGGAGTCTGAATTTCAGAAACACCCACTTCGAAAAGTCATTAGGAAGGTCCCGATGGCAAATTTAATCCAGGCACGTTTATCTCTCCTGCTGCCTCTAGGGCAGTTACAACAGTTCTCCTGAGCCTTGAACTGGGCTGGTGCAAAGCAGCCACCCCTTGCTTCAATGACGTCCCGTGAAGACGTTTTGAGCCTCCGCACTTCCTGACATGGGCTTATTTTACCATACGTGTTCCGTGTCTTTCTTGGCTGCTTGCAGGTTTCACTGGAAACCGTGAGTCTCCCCAGCACGGCTCAGTTCTTTGCCATACACAATTCTGGGAAAAAAACCTCTTGGGCCTCTTTCTTGTAAGTGAGAACTTGAAAAGCCAACGTGTTCTTTCTTCCCTCGCAGCCAGCCTCGCCAGTCTGATGTGGTAGAGGAGAGCAAGAGGAGGAGGAAGACAAGGATGAGGCTGGAGCGGTCCTTGCCTCTCCTGGGACTCCTGCTGTGTGTGGGTGAGTACAGCCGGCCAGAAATCCATGGGGACCGACCGGCGGGTGGCTGCCCAGGGGCTGCGGAGGAGAAAGCACAGTGGTGTGGGACTGGTTTTGCAAAGTACCTGCGTGTACACTGCCTGTGGAGCTGCTGCTCTCCAGAGTGAGCGTTCCCTTCAGAGTGCAGGTTGCAGACAGGGAAACGGGAATCCAACCCTCTCAGGCAAGAGAAAAGAACCGAAGGTCCCTACCAAACTTTTGCTTACCAGCTGAGTCACTAAGATACTTGGTCTCCAAACTTCACGCGGCAGGGTTGGAACTTGATGTGCTCCTTTCCGCAGCAGGGTGAACTATAAGGTTCTGTGGGTTTAATTTTGTTTTTACACTTTATTCATGCACTTTTCCTAAACCTTTGTGTGATCACGGGCAAGTAACTTCAGTTCGGATTCACTGTGGTATCATGGGACTGGGAGCAATTTTCATGCTACCAGCGTGGACTGACCAGCATTTACAAAGCTGGTTTAAGATGAAGTGCAGAGAATCTGTAAGGACTATAAAGAAGCTGGTAACTATGAAAGATAAGTTTGAAAGATTAAGAAAATTAGACTACAGCTACTCTGCCAATGCACAGCAAATACCAACTGCTATTCTTTGAGAAGATTGAAAACATTTAGTTCAGCAGTGCCCTGTTCTTTTTTCAAATTTAAATTAATCTTATATAAATAAAAAAGAATCAGATCTACAATTCTGTTACAAGTAACTCCTATTGTAAAGCAAGCACTACCTGGGAAGATACAACAGCTCTTAACGCGTGAATACAGGTCATTTCTTTACTTACTTACCTTACTTTCTATAAATGTTTCTAAAGCAAATCACAAATCTGATTCAGACCTCCTAAAAACTGTTTCTATAACCCTCCAGCTCCAGAGACTTCAATGGAGCTACTTGTTTCCTACCAAGAGAGAAAAATCACGTAGCTAAACTGCTTTACATCATTAAATCAAGCATCAGGGGCCAATCCCCCAGTGAGTACACTCCTGCTGGGGACAGTGGTTCTTACTGCAGAAACTAGGCGTGATTTTCCAGCAGTCTTTGGTCCATGATAATAAAGGAAAATTCTTGGGCATACAGCCTGAAACAACCTTTTTTCTAAACTGGGGTGGAAAATTATTCAATTTTCTGTTACGCGTTACTGTGTTAAAAATGGCTTCCAAAGGAAAAGACTTCATTTCAAACCAACATCCTGTCTCAGCTAACAGAACGCTTCTAATGCATTTAGCAGAAATACAGGAGCGTAAACATCTCTTTCAAGCAGCCGAGTTCAGAAAGGATACCCTTGACGTAGGAAAGGTGTATGATACCTGTAGCTAAATTGCTTAACACTTATTTTTCTTTCTTTTGTAGTTGGCACCGTGGCTCAGGAGGGTAAGTATATTTTACCAGCATTCTTAACCATTGAGTATGATAAAAAGATCAACTATGGCTCACAAGCAAGGACTAAAAGTCAAGTAAAAATATTTGAATTTTGCAAATATTATAGGATAGTAAAAATTCCCTATTCGTTAATTGTTACTGATCTCACGGATTTGAAAAATTGGCTGTAATGAACTGTCCCTAATTATTGCTCGTGCTCCCCAGGTGAGGTTGGGCATTTTCCAACAGCAACAAGCAGTAGGATTACAGCAGGCTGATTTGTTAACGCTTATTATTCTCTCCTTTGCAGAGGATATCAAAGGACAGGAGGGTAAGTGTATTTTACTAACATTCTTAACTATTTAGCATGATACAAAGACTGGAGGTACCTCAGAGGTGAGGACTAAAAGGCAGATAGAAATATTTGAATTCAAGCAGTATTTTAGGAGAAAAAAAAAATCCTGTTTCTTAGTTGCTACTATCATCACCAATCAGAAAGATAGCTGCAACGAGTTGCCCCTAATTACTGTCAGTGGTCTCCAAGCAGGGCTGGCCATTTGCAGAGAGCAGCAAGTATGTGGATAAACAGAAGGATGAATGGCAGGTGGCCAGGCTCTCTGACATAAGGTAGAACACTCTCTGATGGTATTTTGATACTGCTTAGCGTCCCAGAGAATTAGTGTAAAAAACTAAAGGAAAACACGCCTGCAGAAGACACGTACACAGGGAGTTTACATTACACCATAAAATCACAGATTTTGCAGCTCAAACCGTCCCGGTGGGATCAAGAGCGTGCAGGGAAGCCTGCCCAGAAGCCGTTTGTGACACTGGTTTCCCTTCTCCTTGGCCTACCTTCCAATAAAGAATTCCTGGTGGAGATTTCTGGAACCACGGTGACAATCACGTGTCCCTTGACTGAAGGCAGCATAAACTGGGAGTCAACTGGGGTAACACCGACCAGCGATGAGAGGAAGTACGTTATAGAGAATCATGACAGCACTCCTGTCAACGTGAGTTGTTCGGCAGGTGGTAAGAAGTATCACATGTACCTGAATGCCAGAGGTGAGTGAAAAAGCGCTCGGCCTATGGGCTACAGATGAAGTCTACACAGTGACAGATGTTAGGAGCCGAGCCCTGATTTTCAGTGCTGCTGGGCTGGGTGAATGCAATTCTGCTGAAATCTCCCCGTTTTCTATGTCTTTCCCTTCTGCTGCCCTCAAACCAGGTGCATGTCAATGGTTCCCACTTACAGAGCGTGCAGTCTGATACAGCTTCTGCCACGCTACAAGGCAAGAGTAATGTCTGTCACAAAAGCATTTCTTACCTTGCAGAGTGGAAACCTCCCATCTGGGGCACGCAGCCTGGTTTCTGTGACCCACTAGCCGGGGGGTTTGTGCTTAGAATCCAGCATAGGCACAGGGGGGCAACGATCTAGGAGAAGTCTTGCACCCTCCGGCTCCGGCCACGCGAACAGCAGTGGGAAGCCGAGGAGGCTGCACACACCAGCCCCGGCTCTGTATCTCTCTACAGACCGAAATGGCAGGGCAGATAGAATTACGGGGGCAGCCTGTGCTGTCCCCCTTCCTTTCCGTTTGCTCATTTCTCCTTCCCACCCAGAACTGTCTCGTTTCTGCTAGCACTGAGCTGGACTTTCCATGCTGGAAAGGAAGGGTGCCCGTCTCTGAGCGCCTTCATCTCTCCTCCCCGCAGTGTGCACAAACTGTGCGGAGCTGGACGCCTTGGCAGTGACAGGGATCATCACTGCAGACCTTCTCATCACCTTCGGGGTGCTGATTCTGGTCTATTACTTCAGCAAAGACAGGAAGGGGAGAGCGAGCCCTAGTGCCGGCAGTCGGCCTCGAGGTAAGAGCCATCTCAGGCATCTCTGCTCTCCATGATGTTACATGAAGCACTTGTGACAGAGCCACCTCTGTTCCCCAAAAGCCTCCAAGATCTCACCAAACAATGCTCCTGCTTGCCGCATCTGTTGCTCTGGGCTGCCTTCTTGTACGGGAAGGGTGCGGCTGCCGTGTCATGCCAAGGGCTTCCTACCCATAGGAAACCATGTCACAGGCAGCAGCGTTGAGTCTGTGCTGAAGTAAACCCTCTACGGCGGATGCTCAGCTTGCAAGTGTAGTTGCAAACCTGCCCTGGCCCACTCAGCTGCTGGCTGAGGCAATCACAGACCACAAATTAGGCTCACACACAGAAGATGCGATTAGAAAATGTGGTGTTACTAAAACCATACGTTTTAATTTCTGTCTCCTGAGACCATGATTTGGTGACCCAGTGGGTCCAGCAGTGGGGCTCATGGTTTATAAATACCAGGGTAAAGCGATGTTACTTGCTAGGTTCGCAGAACTGTGATGATGGGCTCATACTTGTGCAGCTTGCTGAGGCAGAGGAGGATAGATCTGGTATCCATATTGTGGCCTGGACCTGTGCTTATGGGGCCTTCTTGTTCTCAAGTGTTTCTTCACAGCCAGGAAAGCTAGATTCTAAAAGAAAGCAGATTTCCTCCTAAATGATCGTAAGGCCTCTTGCCAGCAGCAGTTGGGTCTTTAAAAGCTCTAAGCTCATACTAAAGTCATGCAAGTTGGCCCATAGTATGCATTACCCTGGGATCACCTCCAAGAAGGTCCCTCGTGCTGCGTTAGATGAATTATCACTGAGGATGACCTACCTCTCTTTGCCCCTGTTGCAGGTCAGAAGGCGCAGCGTCCTCCCCCTGTTCCAAACCCAGACTATGAGGTATGGAGAACCTGTGGGTTTTTTCCATCTCTCTTTGCTGGTTGGGGAGGGATAACCAGAGCTGGAAATCTGTAGCATTTATCCTTTTTGCTCCTTTGAAGAAGCATCCAGTCAACCTCCAAGCTTTCGTGGGAGTGGAGGAAAAAAGTGGTGAGGGTGGACTCCCTCTCTCGATCCTGACACAAGGAGTCAGGAGCAGAACTGCAGCTTCTTGTGCACGCTACCAGAGCGGCACTACACCCCTCTCTCGTGTTTTCTCTGCCTACCCTGTGGACCAAGACTCTGGCATTGTTTGAGGGTGTGTTAGTAAGGATTCCCAAACTAACATCTCTGTTGTTCCCACAGCCCATCCGGAAAGGCCAGCGGGAAGTGTATGCAGGCCTGGAATCCAGGGGCTTCTGAAATTCCCACGGATGACAGGGTGGAAAGCAGCAGCAGAGGGCTAAGCGCTTCTGCCGAGCTCGGCACCGGTTCTGCTGAGGCTCAGGCGTTTTGGGGTAAGCCAGGCGGCTACACAGGACAGGCACCCTGCTGCCATCCGCTGTCCCACCCTGATGCGTTTCTTCACCCTTCGATTTGACATTAGTGAAAAGAAACAAATGAGCGCATTGGCAAGAGAAGTTTTCCTTCTCATTAAAGGACTGCAGCCCCACTCATGGCTCCTGGCGTCCTTTCCCTCATGCTTCTCTCTCTGCTCCGGCTGCCTGCCTATTTAATTCCCTCCCATTTAATTTCCACCCTGACTGCCTCCACTTTCTGCCCGTGCCTCCCTGGGTAGGTAGTGGGCAAAGAATGGGTCCTTCTCAGAGCGACCGGCCTCTAACCTTGTCCTGCCCTCATGTTAATAGCCTATCTTCATTTTGCTGCCCACCATTGTAATGAAAGGAACAGAGGCAGACAGCATATTAAAAGCAAAATGGTACATTTTCATAGAAAAGCCACTGCTTTGAATTAAAATATTTCAGTCAAAAAGAACAGTTTTCTTTAAAAAGAAAGAAGCGCTTCTACCAGCGCATGCAGACTGACCTGTCCATCCTCCAGCCCTTTGTCTGTAGGAAACGAGTGGGGCTCTGTACCACTTTGCATCCACCGACCATCACGTTTCAGACCTTCGGCAGAACACTTTCAGAGGGACACACGAGGATTTCGCACCTTCCCAATCCATCTGAAAGTCTCCTATTAGGAAATTTAAGTGCTTAGGTTAAATCTTTGTTGCTATTAAATAGTGGGGCTCTTAGATATTTCAGCTAAGATTTGAACCCCCACTTAGTAATGAGTGCCATCTGACTGAGACAGCACAACAGGGATTTTCGTGTCCCAGAGTGGAACCGAGACCCTTTGGCTCAGGCCTGGGAACAGCACTCTGCTCTGAAGCAGCTTCTTCACTGGAATTGAAATGAATGCTCTGGGGCCACAGCGATAAAGATCAGGACCTACAAAATCCACGAGAGCATTCCAGAGACTTCACAGAACCTTTTTTTACTGATATTCTATAGTGTAGTCTAGGATAAACACTTTTATGTGAGTGTGTTGTACCCCAGAGGGTGTACAAGTACATTTGCTGGCAAAGTGTCATTTCTGAGAACCATTGCTGTTAGAGATTCTTGTGATTTGTCCTTTGCTGCTGCCCTTTCTCTCCCCGTTTCAGCTCTGTAACTTGAGTTCTGCCTGGGTTCTGTTAGAAAGATGGCGGGCTTCTTTCCTGTTGGTAAAGATCCATTTTAACTTTTTTATATACATTTAAAAACTGTAATATATTAATAAAATGGAGACAGCACCACCAGATATGCATTGGAAAAGATTTCACCTGTGTTTTTGTCTCTGTTAAATAAGAATAGGTTTTGTTAAGGGGAGTTCCCAGGTCCGGAGCAGTCCAAGACAGCGAGAGCTTCTGTAGGTTTGTGGTGACTCACCTTGAGGCAGCCTAGGAGGTGTTTGGGAGCAGACCGTGCCAGGACGGAGGGGATGACAGCTCCACACATAAAAATACACCGCCGTGCCTAGGAGAGCGGGGCCTGAGAGCAGGGCCGGGGTCAGCAGGAGCTGGGGAGTGGGTCTGGGGACAAGGGAAATAGCTGAGGTCCCACGCACTCAACTCAACAAATGTTAAATCTGCCTGATTTTAAAAGCTGCGGTTTCCAAAGCAGCAGCAACGGGGCAGGTAGTAAATTAAGGAGAAGGGGCCAAGAGATGCTGTGATACCTGGGAACGTTTCTGGTCTAACACAGGCTGTAAGAGCCGCATTTCTGTTGCTCTGCAGAGCAACAGCTCTGAAGAAAGGAAACAGCAGCAGTGATGGGGGCCGGGGGTGGTTTAACCCTTGAGTTTCAGCATGGGGAGATGAACACCCAACAAGTTTCATGCTTCACATTGCTGTGCTTCCCCTGCAGGATGTGGTTTTAAAGGCAGCACAGCTGGGTTTACCATACAAGGCGCTGAACATCTAGGAGGGCGATTACAAGATATGAAGAGCACTAACCCCGAGCAGCTCTAAAACCACTCTGGGCCATGTTCTCAGCTTCTGCAAAACATCACTGGTCCCAGGACGCTTGCTCAGCCCGGCCATACAGCCCGTTACCATGAATGGGATGCGAGAAGCCTGGAGCACTCCAGGCGTACAAAGCCAAAATTTTGCTTCAAACTACACCCCGGTGCTTCTGCCACCGCTCATGGGGCTGCGTGTTTGCCTAGTGTTTGCCCCAGCCAGCGCCACCCCACGCGCTCCTTATCTCAGTGGGATCAGCACTCATCCAGTGACAACATCTCTCTGCCTCTGTGCTTACCTGCACCATAGAAACAGTTCTTTGTCCTCCCAAAGAGGACGTGCTGAGAAGCCTCTCACAAACAGACAAGTTGCAAATGTTGCCCCTGCTGTGTCTTTGATTTGTGTAGAGCACACCCACCCACTCCGCTCCGGGTTTCTCCTGCTCTTTGAGTGCGGTTAGCCGCCTTTGCTCACTGCTTTAAGATCTGATGGCGATCAAAGCGCTATGAACTAGACAGGCTGCTGGTCACTTTTTCTGTAAGGTCCTACCCAGATGGCTTTGCAGACCAAAGGCGGGTATTGGCATAGTCCACCTGCAATGGTCCTATCAGGCTCAGCCTTCACTGGAGCAGGTCAGAGCAGAAAAACCACTAAGACATTATTCTGCTCCTGTGAACAGCAAAATGTTGTCACGTAAAGAGCCAACGCTGTAGGAAAACAAGTCCTTTTCTCGTTCACCGTCCACAAGGCTGATTACACACCGATTCCTGTAAGGGCACAGGGGGTACACCCACAGCTTTTCACACCCTACGTGGTGTTTGCTGTGTCAGACGTGTCACAGATTGGTACCCATTTTTTATCAAGTGTTAACTCTTCTGGTGCTTACTTTATACCACTGAGTCACACGGCAATTCACAGCCTGGTGCTCTCCAAAGCCCATCACCCACATTCTTAGAAAAGCAGGAAAACACAACCTACCTACAGGTGTGTGCAACTGGCTTCTGAGGTTTCTAACTGCTAGCTGGCTGATGCTGTCTGTTATCTGCCTGCAGCTTTGGCCACAGTCAGACAGCATTAGCTGTTTCTGCTCAGAGCTCTGGCCAGGAGGAGCTGGGCTGGTGTGTGAAGACCCAGTGCTGCTCCGTGTCTGGAAGGGTGCTTGAGATGGGAAAGGCTCTGAAAGTTTGCTTGACTACATCCTGCACTCAGTACACTGGGATGGCTAATGAGCCTGAAAGGGGGGTTGCTGAATGTCCCACGGAAGATCCCTGGCCTGGCCACAAAGGTGGGCTGCAGAGGAGGGTGAAGTGTGGAGACCGCGATTAGATGCCGAGCCCTGTATGTGCAGAGGAAAAGTCCTCCTGCCCTTCCTCCTGCCAGCCCCCCAGCTCTGTCCAGAGGACTGAGGCACACAGGCACTTTGCAGGGGGGACACAGACCCTGATGAGTGTCACTGTGCTCCTGGTGTCCCCGCTCCCCATTCTGGAAGGTGAGTTAAATGAGACAAAGCCTCTGCTACTAGCAGAGGCAGCAACCCTCTCCCTCCACAAGGTCCACCATCCCCAGCTTCAGCAGTGGACCCAGATGTCATTTGGATCCTGGCAGAGAGAGGTGGCACAGCCACGGCCACCTGCCTGCACTGGCAGAGCAGTGTCCTACCGGGCCAGGCAGGAGACTTGCGGCTCGGCAGGGATCTGGGCAGTTCGCCTCCAGCGTGCACCTTCCCCAGCAACTGCACAGCTCCCCAGGCCTCACAACAACCGATGGAGCATAGAGGCTATGGGATAGGCTCGTCTTTAATGAGAGGGATATAGAAGTACAAGAAGTCATACAAAGAGCAGAGTGCTACAAGCAGCCCAACCTGGCAAGGAGCTGGAGGGCTCTCTAGGCAAAAACCTGCACTGCCTTCTGCCAGCACGGAGCTTACGGAGGCACTAGCAGTGGCTTTGCTGTAATATCAACTCCTGGTGCAAAGGAGCCACAGACCCCGGCGTCTTCCCACTTCACTTGCGGGCCTTGGCAGGTGTCAGCCGGCTGTACTGTCCATCGTCCCGCTCACCAAGGGGCTAGGAGGAAAAAAAAGGTGAGACAAGCTACAACTGTGTCTGTCCAGCCCTGGGAGGGAGGTTACAGGGGAAGCTGGCCCAACTCTCCCTTTGCCATGCTTTTGGAAACCTTTCCCTCCCCACACACAGAGTGAGAGGCAGGGGGAAGCTCCACACAGTGAAGGTGGCTGCGAACGCCCCAGCAGAGCGCAGTCTCCAGCACAGCTCAGTACCTTGTGGCATCACGCATCCCCCAGCGGCTGTGCCGTCACGGCCACGCTGGTCCCACCACACAGCCCCACACCATGCAGAGGTGCCCAAGCCCTCACACACACTCGTGCGTGCCTGTGCTCACCTGGTAGAGCTGCTCGTTGGCAATCAGGTTCTGCCTGTCCGAAGCTAAATGAAGAAAGAAGGTGGTCAAAGATCATGGGAACTATGAACAGTGTGGTCAACATTTGCAAACAAACCCAAGCAGCTGGCTGCTTTCAGCCCTGCGCCTCTGGGAGGCTCAGTGGAAAGCCCCTGCTCAGATGTTCCTATGCTGCCAGCTGCTGCCCCTGGGATGAAGTTTTGGTGAACCTTGTGCATTCAATGGCTTCTCCTGGGAAGCCGAGCTAGGGGCAGGAAGGATACATGGAGTGCTCACATGAATCCCCACCCTAGATACGCTGTACGCTGGCTGCTGCCTGCAACTTGCAGTGACTAGGCTCTGTGGGCAGTGATGGAAAGTCCCTAGGTACCACACGCAGCTCCTAAAGATGCCCAGGCACCTCCCATCCCCACCCGCGGGCAGCCAGCAGGGCTCTCCCCTCACCTCGTGACATGCGTCCCTTGTCCTGGCCGGTGATGCAATACACAGCAACCGCCAGGAAGATGGTGGCGACGACATCTGCGACCACGATCCCCGAGATGGTGGGAGCATCCACTTCGATGCAGTTCTGGCACACTGGAAGCCCAAATGGACACAGACGCTGAAAGCAGGATCGTGACCAGGACCCTGCCCCTTGGCTGCCTCTCTTCCCCGCTGCCAGGGTCAGTCTGAGCCCAAAATGCTCAGCCAGCTCTCCCAGTCCAGGCAGGCTCCAGTCCCAGGAGGAGAGAGACCAAGGATTAAGTCTGTCTTGCTGTGTGACCAGGCGCAAGCTGCCACGTGTCCCCAGCACTCGGGGCAGGCCACAGCAGAGCCAGCGAGCGGCTAGCAATGAGGCAATACAAGTGACAGGTTATGGCACTAAATGCCATGGAGAGCTCTGCCAGGGACACCAGATGCAGGGGAACACACAGCTTTGCTGTTCCCACGGGCAACCTAGCACAGGAGCTGCCAGGACTTCTGAAAACTGGTGGAACCACCCCCAAACTCTGAGAGATCAGTAGTTCCCTCAAAAATTTGCTTGGGTGAAAACTCCAGGCAGTCCTAGCTCTAGAAACCGGGTTGGCAACACTTACTTCGATAGTGCACCTGGAGGGAAGACCTTTTCTTTTCGCCTGTTTCACATGTATAGGTGCCTCTGGGGTCATCATAAATCGCACCCAAGTCCAGCTGTGTTGTGTTTCCTACGTCATTGCTATCTTTCTTCCACGTAACTGGACTTTGGCCGGTTGTCACGCACTCCAGGAACACCTTCCCGCTGGCTTCTTTCACGATTATTTTCTGTCCTGTAAAAAAAAGGAGAGCAGAAAGCTTCACAGCTGACTCCTCAGCCCTCACGGTCGTGCAGAGCTCAGAGATCTCATTCATGGAGATGGCTGTTGTAGGCATCAGGCTGTTCCCCAAGCAGTAGAAAGGATACGGCAAACAAAAAAGTCTGCAAAAAGAAGACTACTCAGCAGAGAAGTACTCCACTGTTCAACTAGTGGTTACATTAATGCAGCTCTAGGTAGTTTAGAGATCCAAATACCCTTAATCAGTCAAACCTAACTGGAACTGGGCATCTACCTGGACTCCATTCAGACTGTACGTGCATCACCCCCATCCCAGACACTGATCACATTGGTATAGAAGTGCAACTGCAGTGAGAGACACTTCAACACAAAGCGTAATGTTTCCACCAGCAGGGACAGAAGCTGAGCCTAAATGGGGGGACAAAATCCCATTTGTTTTTTTACCTAATAGCAAAAAACGTTTTTAGTGAAAAGCATGCAAAAAAAAGGGCACAGAATTGCTTCCTTGACCCAAAGGCATCACCTTCAGAGTCTACAAATAGAGAGTAATTCCTTGTCTTATCTGCTGAGCACTGGAGCTGAGTACAGAGTACAGCCTCTCCTGCTCACGTATTTATGCCAGGCACAAAGCCCATGGCTACTTTGCTCTAACACCACGGTCCAGCTTGACACGCCCTGTCATTGCAAGATGAGTCTGAGCCTTCGCAGCCAGCCAGGGAGTAACATACACGGCTCTAGGCTGTCACAGCAACAGTCCAGGGCAGGCAGAGTCCTCAGAGCAATCCCATCCTCGTGAACCATTGCACTGATTCACTCCCTTCTCCCTGTCGACATTTAAAAACCTCACGTCAAGATGCCGCAACGGACAACCCCAGGTAGCCACAGGGACCTGCTTCCCAGCCACCCTCCCACCGCCGCAGAGACACCTAGGGTATGAGCAATACGGGTGGCAGCCTCCAGGGACCACAGCGAGTGCCTGATGAGCCCGTGCTGACCTGCCGCAGCCCGCAGGATGAGCCCCAGCCTCGCCACGTGCATGGGGTCCCTCGGCTGCACCACGCCGGGGGTCTCCATGTACCGCGTGGGTCAGCATGGCAGCAGCCCACGGCTGATACCCAGGGACTTACCTTGGACGCCCCAGGTAGCCACAGCCAGGCTGCCGAGGAGCACCCAGGCGCCCAGGGCCCTTTCCCTCCACATGGCATGAAGTAGTGGCAGCTCTTTCCCCTGCTCAGCGAAGAGGACGCAGAGAGAGCTCCTCGCCACAACGCACCACGCACCCTGAGGTCTTTGTCAGGTACCGGATGCCGAGGGCTGGAGCTCCCTCCCTCCCACAGCAGCCGGGGGACTGGCTGAGGTGCCCTGCGCCTGCCTCCTCGCCCCAGCCATGACGTCCACGGAGAGGCAGGGGAGGGCAGGTTGCCCTGAGGTGGCGGGTCCCCCAGTAGCTGGGGACGTCCAGTAGCCATATCTCCCCCTGCAACCACAGGTCCTCCTACAGCCATAGACCCCTAGCAGTTATTCGTCCCCCAGCTACCACAAAACCCCAGCAGCCATGGAGCCCCCCAGCAGTTTTGGGTCATCCTACAACCATGCACCAGCAGCAGACACGGAGTCCCCCAAGAGCCACGGAAGCCCCAAGCAGCCACAGGTCCCAGCACAGCCATGGACCCCTCAGCAGCTTTAGGTCCTCCTAAAACCATGGACCCCTTGCAGTCATATGCCCCCTAAGCAGCCATAAAGCCCCCCAACAGCCATAGGGTCTTCCTACAGCCAGAGGTCCTCCTACAGCCATGGGGTCCCCCAGCAGCCATAGGTGCCACTACAGCCATAGGGTGCCCCTACAGCCATGTGTCCACCAGCAGCCATAGGGTCCCCCAGCAGCCACAGGGCGCCCCCGCCGCAACGGGAGACGCCCCGAGCAATTCTGTCCCAGCCCGGCCGCCGTAGCGGCGCCGTCCCGTGGTGCTGCGCGGCGGCGGGCGACCGCCGGAGCGGCAGCGGGGCCATGGCGGCGCCGGCGGGCTCGCTGGTGGCGGCCGTGCTGGCCCACTCGGGCCGCCTCGACAAGGAGGACCTAGGCACCCGCATCGGGCGGCTCTCCCGCCGCGTGGAGGAGCTGAAGGCAGGGCGGGGAACGGGGCGGGGGGGACGGACAAGGGGAGCTTCGGGGAGGCAGCAGCTCCGGCGCCGCTGCGGGCCGCCTCGGCCCCGGGCGCTGATCTCCGGCCCTTCTTTGGGGTTTTCAGGCCGGGCCGGGGGGAAGCCCGTCAGTCCGGTGTGCTGCCCCAGCGGCCGGGTGCGACCAGGGTGGTCCGGGCCGTGAGAGGGTCTGTGAGCGCCGCTCACCTGAGTGACGGTGTCCCCGCGGTGCCTCTGCCTCAGGGAGAAGTCTGCAACATGATTAACAAGAAGTATAACGAGTTCCTGCCCAGCATGCAGAGCGCCGAGGACTTGGTGTCGAAGGTGGACGGGCTGTCCAGCAACATCGACCTGCTGAAAGCGGGGATTGAAAACGAGGTGACAGCGGGCTGTTCCGGATGCCACTCAGTGCCATCCCAAACCTGTACCCCCCATCCTGGGGTGTTGCAGGGGGGCTGGGGGAGGAGGCCTCCCGATTAACAACCCTGGATGATATCACCCCTAAACTATGCCTTTAAGGTGACACATGCTGCAGAGGTGTGTGTCACATCGGGGTGTAGCTAAAGAGCTGTCATTTAAGGGATTGGCTACGTTTGTCTCTGTTGTACAGTTGGAAAAGTGTGTCACACACCTCTCCTTCAGAAAGGGGAGAGGGATCGGTCTCGTATATTGTGCTGTGACACAGTAATGCACCGGCCAAGTGTTGTCCCACCGTGATTTTGGGCAGAATGGGATCCTAAGTCATAGCTGTGCACATTCACTCCTACAGGCTGGATTGCAGACCCACTCTGTTTTTTTGCTGTTTTGATTTTCCAACATCTGGGGTTCTGTAGTGATAATTGAGTTAATTTTTGGCTTAGAGCAAGCTTTTTTGCATTTTAAATGGCTGCATTAAAGGAGCACTGAAGTCCTTAAATTTCCTGACAGTCCCTTTAAAAAACCTATAATGTATTAAAAGAGAAACCAGTTTATAAGTGTTTCCAATGCTCATAAGGATCTTCTTAGCAAGGAGTAAAATGGACGGAGCCTTTTTCCTCCTCAAGAAATTACTCTAGTAACAGAAATATTTAAATCTCATATCGTTATCACTTTTAAGAGGAAACATGTCTGATAGCATTTACTTGCTGTAAGCGAACTGAAAAGTTTGTTATTTTAGGTTCAGCAAGATCTAAATGTCGCTGTTGCCGAGTTTACTGAATTGAAGCAGCAACTGGAGCGAGACACGCTGGTTCTGAGTATTCTGAAAAAGCTACAGGAGGTGAGGAGGGGGAGCAGCTTAAAGTCACAAGTGGTAGTCATCTTCTCTGCTGCTCGTTGTATGGCATTACTTTGATCTTCTCTTTGGAATGACTGTCCGTAGCTCCCCTGCCTCTAGCCGCGTGGTTTAAAAAAGGCTAGTCTAATAGCAGATATAAAGTGGCATATCTAATTGATTGTTACAGTTTGATACAGCTATTAAAGACTACAATACCGCACTGCTGGAAAAGAAGTATGTTACAGCAGCTCAACAACTGGAAAAGGTAACAATAACTTCCTAAGCATATGACAATATTGTTCATATATACTTTCAATAAATTTCACAAGATGCTTTTCATTAGCAGGGGCAACACTTACCCACGTTTTGTGTTTGATCTTCACCACCAGGCACGAAACAGCCTGAAAATGCTGGAATCCCGCAAGGGCTTTGAGCTGAAGATCCTGAAAGCACTAGGCACAGAGCTCACCGTGCAGACGCAGAACATGCTCTATCATCTAGGAGAAGAATGGCAGAAATTGGCTGTATGGAAGCTTCCTCCTTCCAAAGGTACTCACAATTCTAGTCTCTTTCACTACGTTTGCTTCACTACTGGAAATGTCTGGTTTCAAGCACCTACAAGATAGGAAATACAGTAATACTGTTGAATGAAGGTTGGTTTAAGGAGCACTTTCTGCCGTTTACATAACCTAATGAGCAGGAGTGGTGACTGGCAGTGTTCTTTGGATATCGCTGCACTCCTGGAGTATTTAGGTACTACCAAAAGCAATCTGATGTAGTCAGTAGTTTTTAAAACAGAGTTTTGAAGGTTCATCTGCCTCATCTGTGGTATTTCTTAGAAAATGTCGAAGCAGAGATCAGAACAGCTAATTGCAAGAACTGCCTAAGAGTCTGTATGTTGCTATCTGCATTGAAACACCACCTTTTCATTTGGAAAAGAAAAAACCTTTTCCTTTGGATTTGACTTGAAATGGAGAGAAGGCAGCAAGGAAAGCTATTTTCACTAAAGGTCATTCAATTGCAAGGCAACCAAAACAAGGGTTCTCAGATCTGTTGTATCTTGGAACACACTGACAGTGAGACGGTTCTTCTTTTCCTGCAGAAAGCAGCAGCCTGGAGTCAGTGATGCATTCAGAATTGCACTTGCGCACAGTGCCATCAAAAGAGGAGGAGATTGCTGGCCTACCTGTTGCCTCTGTGCTGCAGGCATTTGCTGTCCTAGGAGAACTGCATACCAAGCTTAAGATTTTTGGTAAGACAGACCGTGGATCCACATAAACGTAGCTATAGTAGCCCAGGTGGATAGGAGTTCAGACTTGCTTTAAGACGGATCTCGAGATCCAATTCACTTCAGCAGTACACTGGAAGACTTCTTTCTCTCTTGGCTTGTGTTTCCCACTGAGCGTGAGGCAAATGCTCTGGTTCCTATTAATAGGAAATTATTTATCCTATTACTTATCCAGAATTATTTATCCTTTCCTGTCAATTTAATATACTGGTTTCATTTGTATATAGTTTCATGGTCTGATGTTAAAAGAGTTTTTTCCAGTTACGGCCTCCTCATCTACCAAGAGCAAGACTTGACTTCAGGCAGCCTCCTGGCTTCGGCATTCTTGGGTGTTGATAAAATAGATCAGGAAGCTGGCAGATGCTAGGACAGGATTTCATACTTCCAGCTGTTTAAGTTATTTTTCACTTTACGTTAAATATGCTGCTCTTTGTTAGGACTCCATGTGTTTTACGTGAGTAAAATAGTCTTTAGTGAAACCAAACCCAGCGTTTTACTCACTAGAGCAAACTGCCTGCCTCTTGCTGTTAGAAAACATCTGTTTTTTGTTTCTCAGGCCAGTTGTTGCTGAAATACATCCTCAAGCCGCTGATTTCATACCCATCTCTTCAGCCATTCCCAGAGGAACAGTCAGATGTATTTGTCCTACGTTTTAAGTCTGAAGAGCCTAACTTGGATCATTCTTCTCCTATGGAGGTTTTTTACAAGATCCAGCTTGTTTTTGAAGTTCTCCACAAGTATCTGCTGAGTAGGTATTTTCTCCCTTTTGGAATCGGACCTTGTTCATGTAATTGGAGCGGAAGCTTTCTGGAATATCTGGTTGTTAAGCAGTATTGAATTATGTGTAAGGTTTAAGTAGCTTTTAACGTGAACTTGTTACACTGTGCTCTTGAACAGCTTGGCGCCTTGTCAGACTGGACTTAGCGGTGATCCGACATTCAGAGCTAGGAAAATGAAGGAGGAAATGTTTTTTCTTATGAACCAGCCGCTGCATTTAAGACCTTTGCATGCCTCGGGTCTGAGAAGTGGAAGCCAGGATGCAGTCCAGGGAGGTCCCTCGCTCAGGCTGGTCACACGCAGGATCTTCCATTGCCTAGAAACTGACCTGGGCTTTGCCAGCATTTCACAAAATAAACATGGCTGGGAAAGTAGGCTCAGTTTACACAGAAATCCAGTTGTCTTTTGATCAGGTGGGCTATTCCACGAGCCCAGCACATGGCCTGGAGAAGAAGAATACCTTCATTATAAGATTATGGAACAGTCGATAGATGCTGTTCTAACAGGAAGGACTGAACGAACTGCTGAAGGGTCTGGTCCAGAAAGCAGGTGTATTAAAATCCATTTCTCTTGTTCTGAATTCAGATGTGCCTCTTGTGCAGCCTGCAGAAGATAAAAAGGAGTGCAGAGTTACACTCGCAGAGCTGCTAGGCGATATGATATGGGAAGAGTTATCAGACTGCCTCATTCAGAACTGTCTGGTGAATTCAATCCCAACCAATAGCAGCAAACTGGAGCAGTATATAGAGGTAAGTCTCTAAATCTATATCCATACAGTGGAAATGCCAGATAGCCAGCTTCAACAAAAACCTGTGTTTTGCTAACCCAGAATTATGTATTTCTCTCAGTTAAGCTATGGCTTCTTTTGTCAGTCTCTGATCCCTGGGACTTGGGCCATATTTAGTAGGACCTGGAGACTTTCAGGGTGTGCGATGTAAGGCACTCTGTGGGAGGCAGAAGATGATGATGTGGCAGTACTGCTTGCCCGGCTGGTTTCCTGAGGACTTATTGCTAAGTTTGTATTTGTTGTTAATGATCACAGGGGTTTCTTGCATAGGACACACATTTTTTTGAAACTACATACATAAACCAGAACTTACCGCTAGTGAAGAGTGCCAAAAAGCTCCTTTTCCTGGAGAGGGGGCTGTTTCAAAGAGAAGCAGTCACAGGATAAACCTGGTCCCTTTGCCCCAGGTAGCCCAGTGTAATGAAATTTGATCACCTTGCTCCTCTGGTTTTTTAATTAGGTTGCCAGCACAGTCAGGGGGACAGACCTGCAGTTCAAACACTGCATTGTGTGATCATGACTCCCAGCTGAGACAGCTTTTTCCAAAAGATTGCTGAAATGCTGTTGGATGGTTAGCACCCTCTAAAACCTAGGTTCAGCCTTTGCTTTCAGCTGAGTGGAAGAGTTTATACCCAACTTTAATTCTGTTCTTTGATTTTAGGAAACTAAGTTTATGTACAATGTTTGTCTGCTCTTCTCAGGTGATTAAATCCACAGAGGAATTTGAAAAAGCCTTAAAGAACATGCATTTTTTGAAAGGAGACACTACTGATTTACTGGAATACGCTCGTAATGTCAATTCCCATTTTGCTAACAAGAAATGCCAGGATGTGATTGTGGCAGCCAGAAACCTGATGACCTCAGAAATACACAATACTGTAAAGGTGACTATTGATGCAATACGCTGTTTTTCTATGTAGAAAAATAACTTAGCTGTTAAAGACAGTTTGTCTAGGACAGTCAAGTCCTTTTTTTGTGGAGCACTGAGTACTCTTGATTATTTGGGGATCGTGGCAACGGCAGTTTTGAAGCCTTTTTTAATAGAGCTTAAGTAGATTATTTCACTAACAAGATGTTTCTTAAAATACTTGAAGTTTGCTTTTATAGGCTTTTCTGGCTAGTGTCATAAGCATAATTAAAATTAGAGGATTACTTACAGAGTTGCTTCTAGGTATCCAACACTATATAGATTGTTTCATGGTCTGCTGTGTTTTTCATAACCCAGGAGACTTCCAGCAGTCTTAGGGGACTTCTGCAGCCTTGTGTTTATCTTGGGTCTTAAATTTCTGGCATTCAGCATTTTGTAGTCTTGCACAGTCTCCTTCCTGTGGGCTCTGAATTATATTATACCTGTCTTCTGTTTTCCCTTAGATCACACCTGATTCCTGTGGAGTCCTACCAAGGCTTCCTGGTCCTGCAACAGGAGATCACTTAAAAATGGAAAAAACTTCTAAACTTCTGCATAACGACATGGTGAATTTGGAGAATGAGACTAAACTGAGCCAGTACACGTTTTCTCTGCCCACATGCCGCATCAGTTCTTCAGTGGAGAAACTGATGGAGCTGGCGTATCAGACACTGTTGGAGGCCACAGCCAGCACAGATCAGTGGTAGGAATTATGTTTTTTGTACATATATATACGTGTGTGTATACATATATATATATATATATATATATATATATCAGTGGGTAACTCTGAGACATCAGATACTTACCGCCTTTGGCAACACCAAGCATCTATTAGTAGACTAAAAGAACTTTAAAAGAACAGAAGATAGTTCAATATTAGATTCAGTCAGTACAGTTACTCTCTGTTCTAGCTGGCGGATGCCTCCCGGGTTCTTAGGGTAGGCCGGTACAGCAGAAACGGCTGCGGACTGTGTTCCCTGCAATACTTGGGTTAAGCGAGCCTTTTAGACTTACGTTTTCAGAGAACGTTCAGGTACGCTTTGTTGTATTGTAGCTATTAAAGCAGTGAAAACACGGTAAGCTCCCTAGTGTGCACACCATAGTTCACAGCTTCAGTCTTTTAGTTAGGAGAAACATTACCGCAGTGTTCACGTCAGCGTTTTATCGTACGTTAGCTGTTAGTTTAGAAAAATCAAAACTATCTCTTTCTTTCAAACCAAACGATAAGTGCACCCCTTCTGAGGCGAATTCTTGTTTTCTTTGTGCTGGGTGAAAGCAAAGAACTCCAGCTCTGGATCTGGCAGGGCTCTTCAGAGAAAACAAACGTTTTGAGGAACCACGTACAGTCTGCTTTAAAAACTGGGGACCAAAACCCCGAAGGAGAGTTACCTAGATACTGAATGCCCTTCAGTGTACCATGGCAGAGAGAGGGCTGACTATTTACACACACCTGGTGGGGGAAGGAACATTGTCCCCTTTGTTCCTGGGGTTTCGTGTATCTCCTTTCTGGCAGGTGGTCTGAAGCTTATCGTTTCCACACTGAACTTACAAGGTCATCACAGCTTTTGTGAGAAGCCTTTGTGAATTTTCCAGAATGTTGCCTTTGTTGACATCACTGTAATTGATCCCGGTGGTCTCTTCTTTGTGCCAGTACTTCACCACTAATAAAATCTTGTTTTGGAGAAGGGTGAGGATCGCTTGTAAACTAGACATTAATTCCGCTGACAAACTAACACGAACCTTATTTTCCTTGTAGCTGTATACAGCTCTTCTACTCTGTGCGGAATATATTCCAGCTCTTCTATGATGTAGTACCAACATACCACAAGTAAGTGCGTGTGTATTACCTAGCGCCTGTTTTGGAGAGAGAACAGTGCTATTGGAACAGCCCCACTTGTCCCCAGTTTGTCCACCACAGCCAGAGATTACAAAGGGCTTCCTCCAGCAGCAAAAAGCTCATGCTTTTAATCTATTATTAAATTGTACCTGCTGCAGAATAGGTGCTGGAGAGTTTCTGAGTCAGCAGTCCTATAACCAAGGAGGTAGCTGCAGTTCTTGTAACAGTTGTGTTTGAATCCAGCCACGTAACTTTGACACCAGCACCGATGCAGGGATTTTTCATGATATTTTTCCTGTAAAAGAGAGCAATAAAGATTGAAAGTATATAATTCCGTCAGAGAACCCTGGATTATTACTGAAAAGGACTTTTCTCTTTTCCTCACCATCGTGCTCTAACAAAGCATCTTCCTGTTTGAAAGTCCGTTGCTAGAAACAATGTGGATATAGCTCATGCTTCAAACGCCAAAGCACCATTTCATTAGCCGTGAAGCTCCTTTCCTCTAGGTTCTTGCGTGGATGCGTCTTGTGTGTGTTAAATGCTTTTATTCTGACTAAATATCGTTATTGGGCATTGCCCACAGTTAGTTACTCGCAACACCTGTCTGAGACAGACTGTGAGTTTCTCTAGGGTAGGCATAGCAATTGTTTGAACAGAGCCAGGTCTAAGTAAATACATTTCTTCCTTTTCTCTTCCTCCTTCCTGGGGCAGAGAGAACCTTCAGAAATTACCCCAGCTGGCAGCCATTCACCACAACAACTGCATGTATATTGCTCACCACTTGCTCACCCTGGGACACCAGTTCCGATACCGCCTGACTAACATCCTGTGCGACGGAGCAGCTACTTTTGTAGATCTGGTACCTGGTTTTAGGAGACTTGGTAATCTTACCCTTCAGTATTGAAATATATTGATGGATGACGTGGTAGTAAATCCTGGCGTTTGTTGCCCAGTTATTTAATATGTGGCTACTGACTCGAGCAGTGGATTGTATTTAAGAGTTCTGGACAAGTAGCAAGGATGTTTTCTAAGTGGGGAAGTCTGACAGAGCATTAAGACTCTGAGCAAGACGGCTATTTAGGGCTTGAGTCTTTGAAACCCCACTCTTCTTGTCCAGCACATAGTTCCAAGAACAGTTCATTATCCAGAGAGATGTTGTGGCACTCAGATATTTGGGGATCTGCTGCTCAGTCCTTTGATATTTTCCGTAGCTTATTCTATGGACACAAATTCTGAGGTAAGTTTGTAAGAGGAGCCTGTCATCCATAGCTAATTCTGCTCCTCCTCTCTTTTTCAAAGTTGTTGTAGCAATGCAGGCTGCACAAGAGCTTACCAAATACGTGACTGGGCCTGCTCAAATTGGCTCTAGTAGACTGTTCAGAGACTAGAAATTCCTTTAAAAATAAAACATTATAGCAAATTCACTGTTCAGCACTTACAGTCTCTAAATTGGCAGAGCAAATTTAATAATGGCTCAATTGCTTCTCTCTGCTTGTTTTTGCTCTTAAAGGGATGGAGTGTTTTCTGGCCCAGATGCGAGTGCAGAAAGGAGAAATCCTGGAGAGGCTGTCAAGTGCCAGGAATTTTTCTAATATGGATGATGAGGAAAATTACTGCGCAGCAAACAAAGCAATAAGGCAGGTAAGCAAGGCAATCAAAGCCAAATATCCCATTGTCTGTAGATGTCCTTGGGAAGGAACAGGATGTAATCTCAGTCCTGAGAACTGTGCGGTGTTTCAGCAGAGTGGAACTTTTCAAAAGAACAATTTTCTGGAATGATTTTTTTCCCCCCGGGCTGTGTCTTTTTGTAAAATTGAAGCATGCTGAGTTCAGTGCCTCTTGCTCTGAGTTGAAATGAAAAGCTTCTTAGTCTTGAACTTTTGTTTATAGTACGTTTATAACGGTTGTTATTTTTCAAGGAAAAGATCTGTCGCAGTTTTGATGAGCCTTAATGCAGACTGGAAATATTGCATTTTTTCCCAGGAATGTCTGCCCTATGCGATAGCAGGATACTTCATTGCCTTTTGCTTCTTTCAAACTGGCTTCTGACTATAGGTAGTCACCTTATCATTTAGTGCCTCTCGATGTTCTTTCTGATAACACGTAGATAACACAGAGCTGTTATCTTCCAGGTATTGCATCAGTTGAAAAGACTGGGAAAAGTCTGGCAAGATGTCCTTCCAGTGAACGTATACTGCAAGGCTATGGGGACTTTACTGAACACAGCACTCTCAGAGATCATCACTAGGATTGCTGCCCTAGAGGTAACGGCATGAGATGAACGTGCCAGGCACTGAGCAGTGTGAACAGCTAACATTTGCGACCTCGAGAAGTTCTTTTCGAGATCAGGTTTCAGGGTAACAGTTGTCTTTCACAGTGCTCCTCTCTATGAGAAATGTTCAAGATACCAGTAATTCACATCCATTTGAGACGTACATACTGTCACAGCCATTCCATGACTCTGTAGTCAAGGGGAGAGTCAGGGAGGTGGCCATGGTTTCATCTTAATTTGGATTTAGGTGTGTCACTCCTACTATAAACATTTCTATGAATCAGTCTCTTTTTCTTTGTTCAGCACACAGGAGTTAAATGGTCTCAAACTCCCATCTATTCTGATATGTTTTCAGTCTGTGCATCTCTAATCCTATCTAGGCACCAGATGCCAAAATCCCTGTGGCATTTCAAAGCAAAGTTCTTACCTGTTCAAATCTCCGTTTGACTCCCAGTACTGTGTTTAAGTGATTGTCAGATTACCTTGGGTCAAGTACAACTATCTTATTACATTTCTTAATTAAAATCTGTTTTCACAGCAAATGATAGAAATACGTTAGTGCATCTGTTCTAGTTGTAGTCTACATCCAAAGAGCCTTCCCCCTGTGCATTAGACCAAAAGTCTGCTTTTCCCATAATGGCTAATTTACAGGACACTTGCTCAGGCCTGCGTGAAAGCTTGGCTTTCATCATGGGGCTGGCAATGCCTGAGCGATTTCCTCATGAACTGTTCAGACCTTCATCACGACACTCCTGCTTTACAGTGAAATGCTTGCTATTGTGCTAAGATAGAAACACAACCATCGTTCTGAGGCAATCTGAGAACTTGCTGAAATAGCTGTTCATGAAATAAGTTATATTTGCTTGAGAACATTAAACATGATCTAAACCACTGCTTTCATCTTCACACACATAGCCGCCTTTTTTTCATTTCCCTGACTGCTTGGCACTCCAAGAACATATCTGACTGCTCCTCTATTACCCTTTGTTCAATTCTAGGATATCTCTGCAGAAGATGCGGACAGGTTGTACTCCCTCTGTAGGACCATGGTGGAGGAAGGACCCCAAGTTTTCATTCCGCTACCTGAAGAAGACAAAAATAAGAAATACCAAGAGGAAGTTCCAGTCTACGTGCAGAAATGGATGACGTTCAAAGAGCTGATGATCATCTTGCAAGCCAACCTCCAAGAAATCGTAGATCAGTAGGTGTCTTTCTTTCTTCCTTTTCAGTTAGTTGTTTGCCCCAGTAACGGGGAGCTGGGAAGCGGTCTGACACCAGCAGGGCACTGCGCTCAAGGGAATTTGTTCATGTTCAGATGGAAGGCAATCACCGTTAATAAGGGCCACATAATTGCTCCTAGGGCTGTTCCTTGGCTGCGTGTTTATAGTCCGTTTCAAACTTCCTCCTATGTTCAGCTGCCTCCTGCAAAGGAAAAGGCAATGGTAAAAAAAACAAGTTCCATGGGAGAGCCAACACAGAGCGATTGCGCGTCCCCCTTGGCTTCTCTAAGTTCAGAAGTATTTCACAGTAGGCAGCCTGGCATTTTGCCTACAGCTTCTGATGGTAGCTGTGCCTTGCCGCTGCGATCGTTCCGTGATTAGCCTCTGCTTCATAGGTACTGTTTCTTACTTCTTTTAACTTGCAGGGGGATTTGTCTGAATTATACACGAGGATTTACATAATTACTTCTATTACTTTAGTTGGCATGAGTTGTCGGAAGCTGGACATTCCCCGTTCGCAGCTGCCTCACAGACATCTGAATGGCAAGAAAACATACTGTCCTCAGCAGGCAAACTGAAAAGGCACCAGCCATGGAGGAAGCACAGAGGGAAGGCAGTTCCTTTTGTGTGCCCTGCTCATTGCGGCTGTTGGAACCGTGTCAGACACCAGAGGTTCCCAACCGAGGCATAAACCATTAATTTTCTTTCTCTGCTGTTGTTTGGGAGGTGAATGGGGATTCTGCAGACAGGCTTTAGGCTTATTTTGGAGAAGGAAAAGGCACAGCTACTGAGTGCAAAAGTCACCCCATGACCTGTTGCTTTATATGCCTAGCTAAACAACTCTGGACTCAAGGTGCGTGCAGCTAATAAGCTGCTAGCTGGATTTGTTTTGCCTTCAGACTTACTACTGTAACAAGTGCTCAAAGGGCTTGTTTTAACGTGACGTTTCTGGGCAGTTCTGTTAAATAAAGATCTTTCTCCTCTTTGTAGGTGGGCAGATGGGAAGGGGCCTCTTGCAGCTGAATTCTCCGCAGCCGAAGTGAAGAGTCTGATCCGAGCCTTGTTCCAGAACACAGAGAGGAGAGCAGCAGCGCTGGCCAAGATTAAATAACTCTGCATTCACTCTTACATGTTGCGTCTTCTGATAAAGCAAGAGCAAACTGAGTCTTTAATTTTTTTTTTTATTTGACCTTTCTTGTTTGTACTGGTATAAAAAAAAAAGCTTAGCATTAGGTAAGTGCTTCCTGGAGGCTTGACTGAGTGGGGAGAAACATTTCCTAGCTCAGTATTTGTAGGGCGAAGAGGATGGCTCTGTGAGTCTGGGACCAGGAAATCAGAAGTGGGTAACACATGAACACTAACTGCTTATGCTCTATCTGCCAGGCAGATGGAGTTTGGGTTTGAAAATTCAGTCTCCTGCCACGCTCCCGCTCCCTAGGTGCCTGGCCAGAGCCAAGTTTTCTTTCATGAACTGGTGCGTGTACAGTCCTGGTGAAGAAGAGATGCTTTTTATGATGTTCGCTAATTTCTATTCTCTAGGATTTAATCTTCCTGTTAAGCCCAGCATAGAGAAATAAATCAAATCATGTATCCAACACCTCTTTGTGAAAACAGGCGCTGTTGTCAGATGGGCCTTTCAGGCAAGGCACTGTATAATGTCGTCTCGAGCTTGCTCTAAGGGTTTTACAGAAGGATTTTTATTTCTCAACACTGAATCTTACCTGTGCAGTTTTACATCAGCGGGCACTTAGCCCCTTTGTGTCTTACCTCTTCTGTTCCTGCAAATTGTGTGTGAAACCCACAGGCTTTGGTAGCGTTTGATATCCTTCTGAGAATGCTGAAGTGCCAAACTTTGCTCTTTCCCACCTCAGGTTTCCCTGAAGAGCAGCCCTCAAGAGGAGGCGGTGGGGGGGGGGGGGAAGAGGAGATCCTGTTCTGAGCAAACTGTTTATCAAGTCACAGGGTTTTGAACAAGTAAAAAAATTTCTCATGGCTTTATTTCTCACGGAAAATATCTTAAAACTGACCTAGAATTTTTCAATCTCACTTTGCCAACTGTAGAAACCAGGTCAGCTCCTTCCTTTACTTTTTTGTTGGGTGTGAACTAGGTAGGTCTGGCATCTGTTGTCTTTCTGGTAGTAAATTTGCTGTCCTTTCAAAATAATCATAGAATTGTTTAGGTTGGAAAAGACCTTTAAGATCACCAAATCTAACCATAAACCCAACACAGCCAAGTCCACTACTTAACCACATCCTTCAGCACCACATCTACATGTCTTAAATACCTCCAGGTGTGGTGACTCAAGCCCTTGCCTGGGCAGCCTGGTCCAGTGCTTGACAAGGCTTTAGTGAAGTTTTTCCCAATACCCAATCGAAACTTCCCCCGGCACAAGTTGAGGTCATTTGAGAGAAATGTAAATGAATATAAAAAGGGAATGAAGTGTGCACTCCTAGCGTTATTTTTTGAGTTACAAAAGGCTATGCTTGAGACTGAGAAATGCACGTTTCTTTTAACTGAAAAACTCACTAAGAGCATTCATTAAAACTGCCCAGAGGCCAAGATGCGCCAGTTGCTGCACACGTGGAACAAGGTATTTCCTACCCTGTAGTGCTTGCAACCTGCTTACAAAAGTTTCAATCACAGAGCTTAGTGTTTTAATCTGTTATCTACTGTTGTATTGTTTTCACTTGCAGTTTTGTCTGACTTCTGTTCCTATTTCCCAGCACTGGTGCAGGGCCTGAGTCACAGCTGGCTTTCACGGCGCACGTAAGACATCGCAGAACCGAGTGGCCGTTCTGCCCACGGGTCAGCCCAGCGCAGCCACGGCCAGTGGTGGGGGGACCCTTCTGTTTCTGGCTTTAACTGGCACAGGGAGGGGGGGAAATGCAGTCAAACCGGCAGTTACGCTGAGTCCAGCACATGGGGGTGCAGCAAGGAAGGGAGATACTACAGCAAAATCTGACTGCCACTTAAAACTCTAGCTTTTCCTTTTCTTCCCCCCCAAGTGATTTCTCTGAGAGTGGTCCCATAACACTTGCATCTCATGGGATCCTCCGCCCCTTTACACACAGCAATCAAAAAACCCATCTGTTTTGAAAAAAAACTCTTCTCCCGCATGGACTGTTCACAGAAATGTAATTTGCTATTTTCTTTAATAAACTATTTATACTGAGCACATTTTCTAGTGTTGTCTGGGGATTCTGTTAGGGTTATAGGAACACAGTATGAATTAGTCCTGGACCGTTCCCCACTTACTACACGGAAAGGGCAGAGTGTTAGTCTCTGGCACCTCTTCTTTACTTATTTCTAGTAGATCTAGTAAAAAAAAAAAAAGGCAAAAAAGAATCAGTACCATAAAAGAGGTTGTCCCAGAGGTTCACGCGTCAAGGGTGAGCATAGGATAGTGAAGAAAAGAGTTAAAATAGGATGCTAGCTTTGAGATCTGTCTGCCACGTGCATGGCTGTAGGTCAGGCCGAACATACACCTTTGTTCACTCCGCTTACCTCTGTGATGTGATAAATCCACGGCAGAAGCTGAGCCACGTTGGTATAAACCCCGGGGTGGTTGGGTTCAGCACAGCCCTGGCCCCAGCTCACGATGCCTACTAAGCGCCATGTGAATCCATCCTGGCAAACCAGGGGGCCACCGCTGTCACCCTGCGAGACAGAGCAAGGGCTGATGAAGCAGCTCTGCCCCACCAGCAGCTGGGATGCAGACCAGGCTGCCTCCTCCCATATCAGCCATACAAGCAGCTGAAACGCGGGCACAACAAGTAGCATGTGCCTCCCTGCCAAGGTTTCCATGTTCCTTCTGTGAAAACAGGTAAGTCTCAGCCCAACACCAATGCTCGGGGCACTGCAGGCTCCGTGTGGCAGTGCAAGATGCAATGGGCCCAGCTCTACCCATCACAGGCTGTTACTGCAAGCTATTCCCACAAAACCAAGCATTTGCTGGAGGATAACAGGGACATAAAACATATCAGTCCTTTCCACGCCGGCTCCGCACACCCAGCATACACCCATCACTCCAGTACCTGGCACGCATCTGTTTTCCCAGGCAGGTAGCCAGCACACAGCATCCTGGCAGTGAGCTCGCCTGCGTACATGCACGAACTATTGCACCTCTTGGTTCCGATCAGGGGAACGAGAGCTTCCTTCAGTGTCTCCGTGACCTGCCCTGGGGAGGGAGAAAGAAGCCAAGGGGGAAAAAAGATCTGCAGGGAACCAGAGGGGAAGAGCAGAGCAGCTAGCTGGAGAAATCAGGAGATGAGAAAATTGGGATTACTTTATGGGATTAAATACGGCTGCGGGCATGGGGCGAAGAGCTGCTGGAGCAGGGATGGGATAAAGGCAGGAGGGGGCATTTGCAAGATCACAGGCGTCATGGAAGGGGCCAGACAGGGCCAGCGGGAGAAAGGGGAAAGGCTCGGGCCAGCGCTGAGCAGCAGGGACAAGGTGGGAGCTTACCCTGGTCTGGTCTGGTATAGCCCCAGCCGGAGACCCAACACTGGGTGCCCTGGAAGAGGTCCTGGTGGGAGGGTGGCAGACACACAGCACGGATGGCACCTGGTAAGAAGGTGGCGGGGTAAGTGCCAGGCCAGCGGGGACAGCTTCGTGCCGAGCAGGAGCAGGCAGGGAAGGGCTGCAGGGCTGCCAGCCCGCAGAGCCACTCAGCACGGCGCGATGAAGAGAAAGGCTCTCGGGCCAGCTGCTCTGGAGACCAGCTCCCACAGCCACCTTCCCAGTAATTCGCAGCTCCAGCATAGTCCAAAAAGCACCGCGCTGCCGTGCATGCTGCCTCCTGGGTGCCAGGCTAGATATCCTTAGAGCTGCTCTGAAATGACAGGCTCGGAAAAGGCTGGGGTTCGCTGTCTCTTAATTGCGGGCTCAGACAGACAACTCCACAGACGGGAGAAGGACACAACAGCAGCTCACCTGAGAAATTCAGGGGGACTTGGAGCTTCATCAGAGCAATGTCGTAGTCTAGGCTACTGTCATTATAAAGTGGGTGGTAAATTATTTTCTTTACCAATACTCCGGCCTCCTGCTTGACGGAGCCATGGGTGATAGTGCCAGCGAAAACCAGCCAGGCAGAGGCTTGAAGCCGCCTGTAACTGAGCAGAAATACAGCGTGCCTCTAACTGTAGGGCAACAAGGTCTGGGATAAGAACAGCTACACAGTGGCTCCGAGGCTGGGCGAGCCCGGAGGTACCTGTGCACGCAGTGAGCTGCTGTGACGATCCATTCCCGTGCCAGCACCGAGCCGCCGCAGTGGTGCCGGGAGCCCTGGTACAGGCTGACCTGCCAGGGCCAGCGCCCTGGGGACGCCTCCGTCCCCCCGACTACCCGCGCAGCGCCGGGGCGCAGCCCGCACTCTGCAAGGCGGGGGGGGCACGCGTTTGGCGCAGCTCCTGCTGCCAGACCCTCATGCTGGAGGGCGCGGGAAGCGTGGGAGAGAAGGAATCACTAGATCCCAAGCAGGGATCTCAGGGACGTAGGGAAGGAGAGGGGCACTCACCTGAGCATTTCAGAGACACGACGCGACCTGATTCACAGCTGCTCCTGTGCAAGAATAAGCCTCTGGTCAGAAAACACATAACCCAAAATCCCTGGGGCACTATGGAGCCACAGCAGTCCGCAAAGGGGGTGCTTATTGCACAAAATCAGAACAGATTTTATATTCTTAAGTCTGAAAAAGCAGCCCCCCCTTTTTTTTTTTGCAGCCCCACCAGCAAACTCTGCTTCCCCCTGCCCTTACCTGACCTGCCACATGTCTTCCAGGCTGCCATCCTGGGGGGGTCTCACCTGAACGAACTCCTGTGTGTCATTCACCTGGACGTTCGTCAGGTTCACTCCTTCCTGGTGGATCACTCTGCAGAAGCAACAGTCGTTGTCCCAGGAAGGGCTGGGGACCTGCCAGGGGGTCGGGCAGTTAACCCTGCCACAGGAACAACAGTCCACAGTCCTGCTGCTCCAGCAGCTGGGAATGGACCTCCTTGGCAGGAAGGATTTTCTGCAGCTCTTCTCACAGGTCCCTGTGGAAGCCCAACACCCACTTTCCACCCACGTTCACCAGGGACCTGCCCTGACAAGCCTCCCAGCCTTCAGCACCTGCTTTTCCCACCATCGTCCCCCTCAGAAAAGGGCGAGTGGGGGTCCTGTCAGCCGCCTCCGCCATGCCCACCTGAGGTACCCGAGCTGCCGGCAGAGCTGGGTGCCCAGGGCGAGGCTCCAGCACTTGTGGCACGCCAGGAGCCAGCCAGGGTGGCCTTCCACCTGCGCTTCCAGCAAGGAGTTTGCCACATTGATTCTGAAAGACACTAAAAACGTTCCGTTAAAGAAAACCTGCAAGTTCCCTTCCTCATAGAGTTCTGTGCAGAGCCAGCATAGTGGCGGGTAATGCGCACGTAAAGAAAAAAAAACACAAGCCCCAGAAAAAGCCATTAGAAACTATACATGAACCTATTCACATATTTTCAGTGCTGGTGCGGCAGCTCTGCTGAGTGATTACATGCAAAGGAGTCCTGCAAGAGGTGCCTTTGCTACAGGATCACTCCACGCAATGAAGCCGTAATGCTGGGGAAAGCTGTAGAACTTCAAAGCAAAGCGAAACAATTGCAAAAAGCAGCAGAAAGCAGCTAGTACACGAGCAACAGATATCTATTATTAAAGAACATCTTTTACTACTATTGCTGGGCTTGGCGGGCACTGTCCGGCTTGCTGCTCCCCTCTCCCCACCCTCTGTGGCAGCAAGCAAAGACGTAAACCTCTACTGGCAGCTCCACGGACCACGGGGTCTTCCTCTTCACCATCACCACATGCTGGGATCTCCTCCGGCTCCTGCAGCGCAGTGAAGCCCTCGTCCAGCTGAGGCTTCCTCAGGTGTTTCACTTCAGGAAACAGAGAAGGGGGTGGAGGGGGACTGACATGGTCTGGGCAGCATCCAAGGATGCACGATGTCGGGAATGATCCTGCCCTGCCCATTGGAAGAGGTCATGAGCCTCTCAATGGACACAGCTGCGGCTGGCTGCTAGGACCACAGCACCGGCAGCAGACCCCTGCTGGTCCAGCCACATCCCTCCCATCCGAAGCCGCAGCTCACTGACCAAGGAGCTCCCATCACCACCACCCTCTGCTACTGGCACCCCAAACTCATTTGCCAGTTTGGTGGCCGGGCTCTGCTCGCAGCAGCGGGGCTGTCCCGGAGCAGACACTGACCTAGGAGCCACATCCCAGCCGCTGTCCCTGCCAGCAGCACGGCGAGCCCAAGCAGCAGGAAGAGCCTCCTGAAGGTGCAGAGAGTTTCGAGAGATGCGTTAGCAGAATCTTCAAGAAACAGAGAGAAAGGGGATTAACAGAATCTTGTCCATCTCTCACAGCACTATCAAGCCCCTGGTGAAGCCCCTGGGTCATTATACACCTCACCTGATCCTTTCCCTGCAATGCCAGGAGGAAGTGAGCTAAGGCCATGGATTCTGAGGAAGGTCAAGACTCAGAGGGGTCCCCCTACTCCCAAAGCCCAGAACAAGCTTACCCACCATGTTCCAGGGAGACTTGTGTCCTCCTCGCTTCCCTCCTCATCTCTGCTGCTGGGCTCTTGCGGCTTTGCATGGCATCCTCGATGCAAGGTGGGTTGTCAGGAAACTGCTCGGGTGAGGCTGGGCTCTAGGGAAAGGAGCGGAGTCCCGGGGAGCAGATCAGTAACAAAGGCTGGGTCTGAGGGAAGGGGACAAGCTTCAAGCATTGACCCTGCTGCCCGGGCTGGTGCTGCAGCAGGGGGGCAAGGAGAGGAGGCACTTTCTCACCATGATGGCCGGGAGCTGATCGCCTGGGCTGCTGCCCAGCTACGGGAGCCAAGCACCCGCGTTTCCCGGGAACCAGCTCGGGTTTCCCTCTGCGCACTCCCGTGCACGCCCACTGCACCGCCACCACACTGAAGGGACCCCTTCGTTTTGGGGACACCTCCTTTGCTGCTGCCAGGGCCCATGCAGCAGGTGGGGTGACTGCTCAGCAGCCCCCCGCTCTGAGGGGCTGGCTGCTCAGGATGGGGGACCCCCGGGGAAACACTCCCATCCCTCCCTGCTGCCAGATCAGCAGCTGTTGAGCTGCCTCAGCTCTCAAACCCGTCTTCCACCTGCTGCCCCCCACCCCACCCCCCCAGCTTTCCCCTGCCATTATTTTGCTTAGCTACCACATGGGAAACTCTGAGGAGCAGTGGTGGCTCCCGGGCTGTCGGTACGAGCAGGAGCCCTGCCGGGAAAGATGCCAACCAACCACTCTGTGTTAGCCATTACATTCAGGGAGACAAGACCTTGGGGAAGAAAAAGTCCTAAATCAGGAAAAGATGAGAAAAGACAGCCTGCAGCTGCTCTTTATCACCCTCACATCCCAAGCCAAGTGCCTGCCAGCTGTGATGTGTAAAGGGCGACTTCCCTGCACACCAGCCGCGTTAGGGATGTGCTGGCGAGGGCTGGTGGGACCCCATCACTCAGCAGGGGTTCCCACCCCTTGTGCACAGAGACCTTCAGAGAAGCAGCCCCACCTCCGGGTCTGCTGGATTTTCCCTGCCGTCTTTTGGCTGTAGCACACAAAGAGCAATAAAGGTCAAACAGCAGCTTTCAGTTCAGCTTACAGTTTTCCACGTTATTTCTTGTTGCTGAAAGCTGCCTGGCTGGTGCCCTGCGGGAAGGGAAAACTTCTAACCTGCGGCTTGGATACTGGCTCTCCCACATCAGGGCGTGAGACGCTTTTCTTACCAGCACAGAGCTCTCGCGGCAAAGGTGGATCAGAAATCGCTGGTGCTGCTGCATCCGCTCTTTTTCCTCGGACCCGGCAGATGCTCCACCGCAGACATGACACCTGCGGCCGATGAGCGCTGCTCATCCCTGGCTGGCACACTGCACCGGGCAGGGATGGCACCAGGATCACCTTCATCTCATTACCCAAGAAAACAAGGGGGAAACCAGCAGCTGCTGGCACGGGGCAGGGGAACACACAGCTCGCCTGGTGCATAAACCTGCCTCTTGGCTGCCTGGCACCGGGGACCATCCCGGCCATAGCCTGCTCGGAACCCTGGCTGCTCCCCACTACACAAAACCACTCCAGGCTTGTGGCCAGGTTTGTAAAAGTTGTCAAATTCCCAACACACAAATATGAGTTCAAAAGTCATTACAGAAGCCAGACCCAGGCAGCGAGCTGCACAGCCAGAGGTGATCACTGCCACCAGGGATTCCTGGTATGGCAGCAGCATCCAGAGTCCCTGGTCCCCGCTGTGTCACCCAGCCTGTCTGCACAGGCACTTCACCGGCTGTGCCTTTTCTCTGGATGACCATACCCCATCCAGAAATACTAAGATAGCCTTCTCCAATTAATTGGGTTAGAAGACTAATTTCCCCTGCAGGAGAGATAAGACTGTGTACCGATTTCAGCATGTCTCAAAACCAAAAGGCAGCTGAAGCAGACTTAAATAGCTGTCTCATAAAAGAAAGACTTTTCTAATTCACATACTTCTCCATCCCCGAAAGATACAGCTGATGGCTTGTTGCTCAAAATACCGATGAATTTTTAATGCTATTTACTCAAGGAAACTCCTATGAATATTTCACGATAGCCCTGTCTTTCAGGTTCAGGCTGAGTTTTTGTGCTGTCGATGAACAGCATGGCGCCTCTTGTGCCACAGGTCTAAGCCGGGCTGAGCAGGAGGTGCAGCTCCTGGAGAGCAGGGACCCCAACTGCAACGCTGCTGGAGACCTGTGCCGAGATGCCGGCTACAATTCCCTGGGGACGGGCTCCTTTTACAGCCTGGTGCCTTGCAACCACTCAGCTGGTGTGAAAACTGGGGGGTGGTTTTTTGTTTGGTTTGGATTTGTTTTCCCCCTCCAGGCACCTTATCTCCTTTAGCAATTAGGCCAGAAATCCAGAGGCAATGGCCAAGGCTGCAAACATCCCCAAATCACAGTCTTGGCTCAGCGCCTGGCCCTTTCCTGGTCGCGGCTGGGCTGTGCCTGGTGGCACTGGAGCATCTCCTCAGCTCACGGAGGACTGTAGATGGTGCTGGAGGACCAGGGAGCACCGGTGGGAAACGAAGCAAGAGCAGAGGCTGCAGAAACCAGCCTGAGAATCCTCTGCTGGCAGCTGCCGCCTTCTGTTCGGGCTCAGAGGAGGGAAGGACTCAGCCGGGGCTCTCTGCTGCCAAACATCAGCCCACGGCCACCGCAGGACCACTTCAGATCATCTCCCCTCCCAGCATCCCTTGCCCTGGGGCTGTTGGAAAGCCAGCCGGCCTTTGCAAAAGTTAAATGAAGGTGCAGGCTGCGACCCACAGCCATGGAAACGCAAACACCTTCCCTGCAAGCAACAAAACACAATGAGCAAGGATCAGTCTATGCAGGGAAAATGATAAAAGAGCAAATTCCAAAAAGATGCATCAGTAGTAGCAGTTGAAAAATAAGACACATCAATCAGTCTATACTAACTCGCTACTCTGAGTCACACACTTTTTTTTCTTTTAAAACTCATTAAAAGGAGATCAATATTTCTATCAGTTCTGCTTGCCTGCAATAAGAAAATAGTGACTAAAACAAGACCTTTCAA
The DNA here is from genome assembly GCA_008658365.1 of Alca torda. Lineage (NCBI taxonomy): Eukaryota > Metazoa > Chordata > Aves > Charadriiformes > Alcidae > Alca > Alca torda. The sequence goes on along the minus strand of CM018093.1, from coordinate 6,932,385 downwards.
AATTAAGCATTGACACAGATCTGTAAAAGGTAGGAAGGAGGACAGCATCATAGCTTTTTTCCCCTCCTAGTTTTCATCATTTTTCTGTGGTTCTTTAGAAAAATGAGAGAGAAGCTGTAACGATTACAGACATTGACAACCACTGAGATGCCCACGTGCTGCACGAATACCTGACAGGTGGCAGAGGTGCTATGAAGCATAAGATGTTTCCTTTGTCATTTTTCTAATATTCCCATTGAAACACACTTCCCATGCCCCCCCAAGAGCAGCAAGCGGGGCACAGCTGCAGAACAAGCCAGATGTGAGCTCATGTTGCTGCGACACCAAAGCTGATGAAGTCATGGCTCTGCCCAGCAGTGTGAAGATCTAGCCTACAGTTTGCCAAATGACTATTTTGAACTTGTGCAATAACAAGCAAAAATTCTCTCCAGTTATTCAGTCAGTTCTGCTGAGACTGGCAAGAAAAGGTCACTCCTCGGCACATAAAATTGCATATTGAGCACCTGACCCTGATGCATTCTTCTCCAAACTCCGCTCAGAGGCTGCTGCGCATTTCCAGGCTGGGATAGGTATCCAGGCTTGTTCCCGAGCAAGCCACTTGTCACCAGGCACCCTGCCCCGCAGGCCTGGCAGCCTGCTTCCCAGCAGCGGTCTGTGGTACGCTGCAGAGCAGCCCGGGGAAAGGGGCTGCAGCTCTCAGGCCCTGCATTGCTGGGACTTTATGGGTATGGATGAAGGCTGCAGCCCGTGGGTTTGTGTCAGCATCACAAACTGCCCTTTTGAGCTGGGCACAGGAACAGTGAACCAAGAACTAGTCTCCTCCCAAAAAGCTTTCACCCTGGGGTGAATTTTAGCCCATGTGCCCAATACATTAAGTTTTCAAAGCAGCTTTAACAGACAGCTGATGAATATCGCTTAATTTCTTTGTTTTAGCCTATGCTCAGATTGCTCCATCCTTTGCCATACAAAAGCTGAGTTCTTCCTTGGGGATTTAGCCAGAGGGACCCTAAGCCTCCAAAACAGTGCTAGAAGAAAAAAAAATCAGTTTATGTCATCAGGATTTAAAGCATCTCTCTTGTTGATACAGGTTCTGCCCCTCATCTCAAGAGGTTTTAAAATCCTTCCTGCAGCCCCTGAGCTCTTCCATTCAGACCGTCACAGCTGGACAGCCCTGGTAGGAGCAAAACAGTATTTCAGTTTTAATTAGGGCTGGGAGCTCCCAGGAATATTGTCTGGATTCGATGCCTCACACCACGTCCAAGCAGAAGCCAAACAAGCTCACCTTTTGAAGAACAATATGTGAGCTCCTGTCTTGTGCTCTGGGGGAAATCCAGTGTTTAAGTTCTTACATATGAAGCACTGAAGTGTGAAGTTGCAGACTAGCAATGCAAAACCCTGGGAGCCTGAAAAATCTCTGTACTCTACCCCAGAGGAACTCGGGAGGAGAAGACCCAATAAAAAGCAGCCAAGTAAATGTCAAGCAAGGCAGGATTCATTTGATCTAGGACGAAAGCTCGTTCAATCTCATACTCCTGGACTGCTAAAGCAAAAAGCTCTGCAATAGCTGGGGGCAGGGGGCGGAGGGGGGCAGTAAATGAGAAAGAATCATTTCTTTCATCCAGTAGCTGGAGTTCACAGGGTTCCCTGCCCGTTCCATCTGCAGGGCAGAGGCAGCTCATCGCTCTCTGAGCGATGGGAGGGGGTGCAGAGGGGTGGCGCAGCGCAGTGTGAGCCGGTACCCAAGGGGAAGAAGGAGCAGCAGCAGGAGGAGGCTGTGCTCCTGCGGATTAACCAAGGAGTGGGAGAAAAATCAGATGTTCTGAGCAGACAAGTGCAACAGCCCTGGCGCTGGCAACACCAGGACGCTCCCATCCAGCTCCCCAGATCACCCCCACCCTGACCCAAAGAGGGCTGTGCCCAAAGCTCTCCTGGGGTCCCTGGCAAGACCAAACAAGGCAACGTGGCCACGACCTCAGGACATCACTTTGTCCCATCCCATCCTCTTGCCCTCTCCTGGATCATTTCCTTCCTTACCTCATTTCTTGTCTTTTTCCCTTTAGTCTCCTATCTAACAAAAGTGCTTCTCCATGCGATAAGGCAGATGCTGTAAGCCTGTAATGAGAGAAAAGGCCAAAATCAGCAGCATAAAACCTACCTAATCCTGGTAGCAGTCAAATCTCATAATGCATATTGAGTCCTGGATGTCCCAGTTGTGATTTCCCAGCAGTGATGCTGTGGTTCCAAAAAAAAAAAAAATAGTCAATAATAAAGTCTCAAACAGCCTTCCAACCCTCACACCCCCAAGTATTTCCTAACCCCAGTCCCCATTTATTTCCATCTCTAGTGGGATTTAGATATCTCTGGAAGGAGGGTAAAGCAGCTTGCCCTAGACCTGTCATTGCAGTTATGGCAGAGTTTAATCTCAGACTCGCAAAGCATCCCACTCACGTCACTGTAAGAAATAAGGCCTGCCAGAGCAGATCTGACTAGCCATCCCTCTCACCTTGCATCTTGTCTCCAAGGCCGATATCCCAAACCTCATAATGGGAAATTATTCACTAAGACTCTGTTTAACCCCAGGCAGTGGGATGTACTGACACGAAGGCAGACAGTTTATATCCTGTACGCATTTAATGGAACCACACATCTATCCATATTTCATCTAAACGTCCAGTCCTATTTGGACATTTCCACAGAGTAAAAAGTTGTTACTCTAAGCTTGACACGTTGTCACTGTATCGTTCATTGTAATGATTTATTTCACACCCTCTCCTGCATGCTGAGCCCCTGCACACCCTCTCACCAGATGAACACCGCCCTGTGCCGGACTCCCTCCACAAACAGCGTCCCCGCCACGGCGCGCGGTTCCCAGGACACAAGCAGCCCTCAGCCCGGGGCAGCTCAACACAGATTTACCCGGTGCATCACCCCCCGCGGCAGGGAGGCACCCGCCGAGCAGGAACTGGCCCCTTGCCCTGTTCCAGACTCTCTCCCGAAGCAATTTGCTATGTAATGACCGTAGAGCTGAGGGAAGGCAATTTCAAGAAAACTAGTTTCTCTGGAGAAGGAATTGGAGAGAGGAACTACTATAATAACCTGATACAATCATTTATTTAAAAGCAGCTGGCACCACATGAAGCAAACAGACAATTTAGAGGCAATTCTCTGCAGAGACGGTACCACCTTCCCCGGCTCTGGGGCACGGGCAGAGGCAGTGCCTTGCACCACTGCGGGAACCAGAGGCTCTTGCTCCTGAGTAGCAAATATCAATATTTCTAAGGGAAAGGGTGACAACTCACAGGCCGTGCGAACGCACATCCCCACCCTTACCACCCTCCCGTGTCTTGGGCAACATGAGGACTCATGACTCATTTCCTTCAGACACCTTGTGCTTCCTGCAGGAGAACAGACATCCTGATGGATATAAAGCAAAAGGCCAGAGACTAATCTAAATTAAGGCCTGGAAAAGTACTATTACAGCACAAAAATGCAATGAGGCAGTCAGTTCTGCAGCCCGTTTTCTCATCTCCTGCTTCAGAGGAGCAGAGAGAAATGTGTCCTGACTCCACTGGATGCTGTAACTATGAGAAGCCATGGGAAACTCTCAGTGCTAACCTTGAGCAAGGCATTTTCATTTTCTGTACCTTCCAGTTTACCACTGCCATCCTCACAGGTGACTTATAAGTTGCAGTGTTATTTGATACTTATGTTTTTGTGCTTCTTCAGAGGATTAACAGTCAGAAGAGGGCTGGGCCCTGGATTCTCAATCACCTAATAAACGTGGAATTTAAAGATGTCAGGGATAAAATGGTTTCATTAGCTGTATCGTGTTCCAGTGCAAAGATACCCTGAGGGATTTTTTTCTCAGAGATGAGTCAAAGGAGAATAATTGTTAAGGAGCAATTAATACTATGTTCGTTCTTTTCCATTTCCAAACGTAGTTCATTTTGTCACTTTGTCGGCTGACTCTTTGCCCTTACAAGTTGCTGAGGACCTACTACATCCCAGGAAGGGAAGAGGGAAATACACCTTCAGGAGGCTCGATGGTATTTCTCCCTCAGCTGCAGTTGTACGTCCTGCGTTAAATCACAGCCTCAGTGCAGCCCCAGGGATGTTACCCCGTGGCTGGTGGGCAGCATGTGGGACTGCATCTGGGACACAGGACAAGCCCTGCGACGTGGCAATTGCTGCCCTGTGGGCTCCACGCTGCTGCCTGATGCCTCAGTTGTGACCTGGGCTCACCCGAACTGGGAAAGCTGCTGCTGGTGAGGCTCTGAAGCACGAGGACATGCCGGGCAGAAGGGAGACACGGAGCTTGGCTCTGCTGCCAGGTGATGGGGCTACACCACATTTGTGCAAATACACAGGAACCAACAGAATCATGGAATTGCCCAGGTTGGAAGGGACCTTTCAGATCATCTAATCCAACCAGCAACCTAACACTGACAAAAGCCATCACTAAACCATATCGCTAAGCATCCAGTGCCCGAGGCTGAACCAGTCTGGTATCACTTCCACTCTGGTTTTGGCCGATTCTTGCACGACAAACCTGATTTGGCAGCTTGAGGAGCACTCCAGGGATTGGGGTGACAACACAGGGGTGAAAGTCCTGTCGGTAGGAGCCCCGTCCCTCAGGCCACGGCCGAAGGAGCCTGTGCTCACAGTTTGGCTCAGCAAGGCACATCAGGGCCACTTTCTTACACAGGGAAGAGGCCCAGCATCACAACAATTTCCGTCTGCAAGCTGTAACAATTAACCACTGAAGATGACATGGAGAGAGGACCAGAAGGAGCCCGGGCAGAGACGAGCTGTGACCCAGGCTGGCCTCACGTCCCAGCCAGCGGCTGCAGCCAGGCCCAGACGGGCAGCCTGCCACGCGCGCTGTTAAATATGGCACCCGCTTGCTCTCTCCTGGCGGTGCAGATGAAGTCACCGGCTGATGTAATGGTGGCTGAAGGGCAGGCAGGTCTCACCCGCTGCCGCACAGTGCTACCATCTTGTTTCACAGGGGGAGCTGAACCTGATCTATCCAACCCCTTCCCCCATTTTAAAAAACCTACACAAAAATAACAGCAAAAAAACCCAACTGAACAAAAAAAACAACAGAAGACACCCCGACTCTGAAGTTTTCAGCAATTTCTTAGACTTTGATGGCCTAAGGTACACCAGGGGAAAATACAAGTAATCCTCACATTCCGCTCAGCCAAGGTTTGCAGCAGACAACTGCAGAGGAAACCCAGATGTGTGAAAGTCCCCTACAGAGCAGCTATCCGACAGCAGCCAAGGACACTGCAGTAGGATTAGAGTTCAGCTAATAAACCCTTTGGCAAGATGGCACTAAGAGCCATGAGGGAGCAGGATGGTGTTGTACAGGTGGACATGTGCTATTATCCTATGAGACAACAGCTAAACAATCAGACATACTTACCTGGATCATAAAAATATCCTTAAACATACTGTCTGCAGGCACTAGGGTCGTGTATACTTTTTTTTTCCTCCCCCCTTTTCCTGTGCATGCTGTAATTTAGGTTCTTGGGATCCTGCAGAACCAGCCCGAACCATGGGACCCTGCCTGCATCGTGTGCTTTTCGCTGCAGGATTTGGGAATGCCCAGAACACCCTTCCCACTAAGTGCTTTGCAGCACTGTGCTGTTTATTTGCACTGAGAGGAGGTAAGGCTTACCATGGATTGCAGACATGCCTGGCTTAGGGATAGAAAAACAGATACCCGAGCGACAAAAGTTCTTGACTTTGGTCTGGTCAACACAGGACTGACTTTCAGAAACTTTTGACAGAAAAGCACCTTCTGCATGCTCAGGGGCAGCCCTGCCTTATCTCTGCTAATCAGTATATTATCCTCCTCATGCCTTTTTCAAATACCATCTTTAAGTTGTTAGATTTCTGACTCCCAGGAGTCCAAGTTAGCAAGCTGCAGCAGAGCCTTAGAGTTCTGGTGGTTCATAACATCCCAATTTTCTTCTCACGTACATTTTATACCAGAGCGTATTTGTGTTAGCAGAGCTTTTTCCTTCAAGGAGTTTTTCCTCTCTATGGAGTTTGTTCTTCTTCTGTTTCTTCTGACTGCATTTATAATCTGCAATCATTTCTCCTCTCAGCCTTTATTTTACACAGCTAAACAAGCTACACCAGGCTTAGGGGAGACTATTCTACCTCCGCCCTTTCTTTTCCAGGTCTCCAATATGAATGACCCATTATTCCAACGGGGTTTCAAGGCAATTAACATCTTCTGCCTCTCCTGGGACAAGCTTGCTTCATACAACTTTTCACAGCCCATTGTACTTCTGTGCTTACCCACTGAGAGCCCCCACCTACTGCAAACATTACTCACTAAATACATGAACTTTTCTTTTCTCCAACCAATATTATCTGCTGAATTCGATCAGGATTTGTAAACAGCTTAATTTCCTCCTGAAGCTCAACTGTTTGGGGAGGGAGGGAGTATTTACTATTCGTTTAAATCACTTACCCTGGCTCTATTCTCCCTGCTGTTGCTTTACCAGTGGAAGAGATGCCCTTCACAGACTTGGAGAGTGCAGCAATCCAATCGGTCATATCCCTGGACTGTGACACCATATGGTAAATGGGCTTTGAAAGCTCTCCTTTTGGGCCAGATCTTTCAGTGCTATTACGCAACCACTAATTGCATTCCTTCAGAGTCCAGTTGATTTTTCCACACTCATTCTCCAGTGTGAATTTCCACCCTTTTATTTCCACAGCGAGATCATCCCGATCAGACAGGTCATGAAATCTTAGCAACTTTAAAGAAGCAAATCTCACAGTAGCTGCACACCTACATTTCCGGTTTCTTCCACATCATTAGTCAACTCTTTACTCTTCTCAGACATACTAAATTCCACCCTTCAATGCTTAAAGATGGACTAAAGTGCTAGACAGTACCAGCAGCAAGAAAGGCCATCCACAGTGGCCTCTTGAATGTCAGTGAATAGGAAAGGCCCCGACACCCACCTGTGCACTGGAGGGGTCAGCAGGCACTGCGGGTTGCTATGAAGCTCAGGCAATAGGCAGACTGACTTTGGTATATGGTTCAGCAAGTGTTGTTGCAGTCAAAGTGCTGGATTTCAAGTGTACCACCCCGAGAACGTATTTAACTGCCTACAGAAGCAAAGCTGAAAGATTGACTCAAAACGTGTTTTGAATAACGAACAAGGGAGGCAACAAACTTGCTCTGTGTTTGTGGGCTTTGGAACTAGGGGAAAGTTACAGGCAGAGAGGGTCTCTGGCTCAGCAGCGTTAGATGACTCTATGGGCTGCTGCTTTTGTTGGTGGCCAAGCGCGGATGAGAGGCGCAAGCACTCAGTGACTTAGTTCACAGCTGCCCATTCTCTCAAGCAGAGGATACCCGCTGTGCCAACTGCATTGCACATTTGTGGGTTGCAACTGGCTAAACATCTTTCCCAGCGTAAGAGGTGCTGCAGTTCAGTGTCATTAGGCTAAAGTTCCCTTTGCCAATTAACTGGATTTTAATTAACACAACTCATTGCTTCCCCAGTCAACAGCAATCAAAGATGTAGAAGATAATACAAATAAGCAGATTTTAGTCTCCCCAAAGCAATCCCATGCTGAACGACTCTTCTCATTCTCCCTTTCCTTAGTTTTTTGCTCTGCAAAGCCCACAGCAGTTATGTGCTGGCAGCGAATCCTCCGCTGACAGCCTGTTCCCATACCACGCTCTTGCAGACAGACATATTTTGCAATTTCCACAGCCTACATGTTTCCCCCCTGCAGGGAACTCTGCAGCCTGAACAAATTCAGCAGCGCAGCATCCGCCTGACCTGCACAGCCCTCAGCCTTATGGCTGGGAGTCTTCCACCCCATTACCTTCTCCTGTCCCCGAGGGGCATGGGAGAGGCAAGGGTCAGCAAGATCTTAATCAGCTGTCAGAGCCTGCAGTTCCAGCAGATGCTTTTCCTGACCTCTGTCCCTGCCCTCCTGCCTTCATTCTGTTCTACAGAGGCCGAGCTAGGGATATTTCTCCCCAGATTTTGTCCCAGCTGTTGAACAGTGCACATTTGTAAAACAGGTGCTTCTGATTTCCTCTAGAAATAGCTCTCCAACACAGGCTCGTTTGGAACATCAGTCTTTCTATGGAAGACATTGCCCATTTGTGGGCAGCAGAGCTCTCAAAGGCCAGGATGTACCCACCTCACCCTCTGCAGCATCCACAAAAGCTAATGCTCCTAGCTGCACCCGCAGGACACCACCTTATCTGCAGCTGCCCAGAATCGCTCTCTGCTCTGCTCTTCAGCTCCCAGAGGCGTCACTGAACTCCGTGTCAGGGACAGCAGGATTTTCCATTTCTGGTTCTTTCTAAAGACCCAGGAGAGAAGCGTTGCATTTACAGAACCTTTTTGCACCACGTTCTTCCCTGGGGATACATCCTTGGCAGGGCTTCGGATCTATAAGGTATAAGATGTACTTGCAATCAAGGTCCTGCCAGAAAGTTATCCACCTGCAAAGATGTATAGGTCTCTTGGTTCTCATTAAAGCCTGCTAAACACCCCATAAAATTAACTCCATGCGCTCAAGGGGAGCTTTCACTTTTTCTGAGCAGTTAACTTGACCGTATTCCATGTGAATCTGTCATTGTTCAGCTCAACAGCTTCTCACTCAGCAAGAAAAAGGTATACCTGGTAGCAGGCGGATATTCCTGCCAGCCTCATCTCACAAGATATTCGAGTTAGAGGCTACTAAAACTGATTTCCTCCTTAGAAAAAGAAAAAAGCTTCCCCCAGCCATCAGCATCATCCCTCCACAGCAGAGGGACACGAAGTTGCAGCCAGTGCTGTTAACCAAGAACATCTGCCTTGAAGCTCGCTCATACAGTCTATTTAGTCCACATTAGGGATCCTAAGTATACGTTTTAATCAAATTTAATTACAGTCCCTACTTATGTAAACAAACATGCTGACTGTAATTACAAATTTACAAAAAGCTGTTACGAAGTATAGATTCAGTTACAGAGAAAACCACTTCCAATAGCTTCTACCCAGGCCCAATCCAATCTGTTAAGCCAGAAAATGCAGGGTGCTAAGAATCAGTCCAAGTGCCACTCTGGGAGGCAGCAAGCAGCAAGGATGAGGCCAGAACGATGGTAAGGACAGGTCTAACTATGCTCTCTGTTCTTCTGGCAGCACCACAGGGTCTGCTACCCTGGTCTGGACCCATGAGCATTACTGAGGGTGACAGAAAACCTGGCAACACTTTGGGGTGACAGAACGAATCATGTGAATTTGCTTGTGAAACCAGGCTCACAGAGGAGCCTCTGGGACAAATTAAATAGTTCTCCTGCCCCAGAGAGCAGCATTTCTACACATCTGGGCACAAAAATTAGCTCCCCCTTATGCCAGCGTTTACCAATGCTGCAGCCAGCAGCAACGCTCCAAGGCATGATATTTAGGGGACTAAAATTTCAAAGTAGTCTTTCCTTCACTCCTCGTCTTTCTTTCCTCCCATAAATTCATACGAGGTAGTTACTAAGCACTTTGCCCTGAAGCAGTGGCCTTGATTACCCCTGCAAAGGATCACCTAACACTCAACCCCCAAAATCTCTCTTGTCATTTTCTTTCTGCGTGCAAGCCGTTTTGGTAAATGCAGCCTTCCTCAGGGCAAGCTTTCTGCAGCTCAGGAGTTAACACGTTTGCAGAACAGTGGGGGCCAAACGGAAAAGGAAAAAAAATGGGATTCACTTTTGAACCGCTACAGTACCTAATTATTAAATCAGATGCATATCACCCCAATTTACTCTCCTGAAACAAGACACTCAGCTGTTTTCCAGAAGAAAAATATTCTTCAGAAGTCAGTGCTCTCATTAAGTGCAAAACTTGAAGGAAACAAGGACATTTCTCTACATTACAAAACATCCTTGGCACTGCCTGTTTCCATGTGCCTTCGCAGTTCCTATTGCCATCTTTCTTTTGCTTGTCAGACATTTTCCATCTTGATGGTTTCTGGATGCGGAGATCCCTCTGAATTGCCCATTTCTGTGCTCCTAAACACTCATTTTGCAGCAAGGAATCTATACTGGATATTTCACTTGCACTCATAGTCACAACTTGGTTTACATACCTATGGGAGATGGGGATTTTTCTTTCACTCCACAGTTAAGGGAAATCGTATCACACAGCTTTGTTTAATACAGTTTTAAGACCCTTATCCCAAGTTTTTGCTTTCACCTACTCAAAGGCTGGTGTCATTTTATAATCTGCCTTTTCTGTTACCACAGGCACCAGAAAGTGTTCATGCAAAATACTAATGACAGAATTGGACACGTACAGTAATCCCCTTTCATCTCCTACACCTGCCAAAGTGTGGATGTATAACAAGGGGGGAGCATTAAGGATTCTGCCTGCAAAGCAGCCAGGAAACAGGAACAGAATGAGCCCTCAGAGGTAAAAAGCCTATATAATTCTAGAAAAGGATGAGAAGCTGAACTCTGTCAGCTGGAAACTGTTCGCACAACAAATTGGTCTGGAGTTGAAATGCGTAACTCCTGGATGTGACTAATTGCTCATCTCCCATCTATCTTAGGCATGTGGCTGATTGCAGCTGAGCCCCTTTATTCCATGCTGAAAAAGAGTTTGTGCTATTAAGCAATACATCTAAGCAAGACGGGAACAGTAAAGATGCAAATGTCAAATATTAGCAATAAACCACAGCCCTGGATGAACAACGAGCAACTTTCCCTTTCCCTCCCTGACTCCCTGGTAGCAAACAGTCATCACTGTCAGCAGTCTCAGGGGACGAAAAGCCCATCTCCCAGCCCCATTCAGTCTGCGTCTTGGCTTTATCACCACGAGCCACCGTTTATCTTCTCAAACATCTTTTACCATCCCCACAACACTAAGCCTCACTCCAGACAATAACACACCCTCAGCACTTCTCCCAGCAAAGTATGGTTATTGTTGTGGCATAAATGTCACAAGTGTAGAAAAACGGGCTATTACTTCCATCCCATTTCCAATGCAGCTAATTAAGCATGTTTGTTTCACCAGGCATAGTTTGATAACAAAGCTTTGCAAACGGACCAAAGTTAGAGCTGTATTAGTAATTAGATTTTAAGCGTTTGACGGGTTATCAGCAAATGCCTCCTCTGTGGTGAGGCTCTTGTGCTGCTTCCCTTCCTCCTCAGCCCAGAGGTGCAGCTGGCAGGGAAAGTCGGTGTGCATGGAAGGGGGGGAATAAATCACAGGAAAACGTTACCCTAAGTGACTTCATTGAGGGTGTTTTCAGCCAAATTAAGAGCTGAAGTCCTACCTCATGGGGAGGAAGGAGCTACACAGCATTTCCACCAGCAAGTACGTGCTCGCATGCACCAGGCTTGGTGAGGGCTTGCTCGCGCAAACCGCTCCATTGGCACCCTGTGACAGTGGGTTGACTGCTGGTGGACAGTCAGGGCCTTACTGAGAGCATTAACTCCTGTAGCCATGCCACTGGATGTGGAAAAGGCGCCCATCCCTTTTGCAAAGCTTAAAGCACAGACAGCAACTCTCCTGGAGCCCAAGCTATCAGCCAGGGCAGGACTGTTCAGCATAAGTAGCAGTTAATTCTTAAGTAAATACATCAATGTCAAGTGAAAAATATTTCCCAACGTTTCCCAGTTCACCCATTTTCTGAGTTCGGTCAAGATTCGAGTTCTGCTTCCAGGAGCCATTTGAGATCCAGTTAATCAAGACTACTTTGGGCTGACAGAAAGGACAAGTCTTACACTTTAAATACTATGCAAGTGACAGCATTCAGTAGGAGCAGCAAAATGTCCAGGGCTTATTGGGGGGGCTATGCCACATTATTCTCTCGTCTCTCCTCACAACACTTTCTGAGGTGGAAAGGGAATGCATCACCTCATAAAATGTTAATATCGCCGCACCGGGTATTTGACATTTTCCACAAACATTAGTAATGGCGCCACAATTACAATAAAAAACCTCTGACGGATTTCAATATTAATAAATAATTCTTATATAATTACTCAAGAAGTAGGGAGCTGAGGAGCAAACCGAACTACACCTGTGAGCATCAACCGTTTCCCTCTTCTCCCGTTTGTTTGACATGACAAAGGCACAACGACGCTGAATGGGAGCCCTCAGGCACTACCGAGGTACGGGGAGGTTGTGCAAGCCTTCGTGAGGAGGGCGGCTTTTGCGCGGTGCTAATAAGGTGCTTAACACAGCTACCATCTGTGACTCGCCTTTAAGCACTGCGACAGTCAAAAGTATATATACGTTTTAGTAAGTCTCAACAATGGGGATACTTTTTTTTTTTTTTGAGGCAAAAAGCGAGTTTTAAAATTGGGCGTAGCTGCAAAGCTCGCAGGGTGCCACGCTAACGCACATGGACTAACGGGTTAAGTTTCTCTCCGGAGTGGTACCAGTGTCTGCCTTACAGCTAGCCCTGCTACGTGGGCGTTAGCCTCCGGGCCGGGCACTGGGCATCCCTTCTTGTGCCCGGCGACACGGCACAGATCACCTCTCCGTGCCCCGCAAGGTCCCGGAGCAGCGGGGAGCGGCGCCGGGAGCCGCCGGGCTGAGCCCCGGGCTGACAGCGAACACTCAGCTCTGCCAGCTGTTCAGCTGTGTGACTCAGTAAAACTCACTTAAGCATTACGCCGCACTGGCAGCGCCTAATTAAATGCTAATGAACCAGAGGGCAGCGTGCTCAAAAGCCAACACTGTCAGTCACAGAACGGGAACTTTTTTTTCCCCGCTGTAAACAACGCACTGCAGCCTAAGCGCAATGTCTTTCTTCGTACAATATTTATCGGCTATATCGTTCTTTACCAGAGCTGCCTTCCAGCTACGGCAAGTACGAAGCTGCACGAGGGTATTAAGCACTTTGACCACTTCAGTAGCACAGCCGGTGCTTGTTCTGCAAAGGACACCAATGGCACAAGAGAAGGGGTGACCAACCAAACTCCTGTTATACAGCAAGCATCACTCCCGTGTTTAATTCACTCGCTAAAGACACTCAGTTTTAAAAAGCAGCCTACCAATAAGTCACACCTAACAGAACACAGGAACAAATTTGCTGTTATTTCAGCCTAAGGATTGTTTTTCTTACAGAATCCCCGGTATTATAAAGAGATGGTTTGCACAAGCAAGAAAACATCATTTTTCCCAATGCCAGGGAAAATTTTGCTTTTGTCATCTGTGAGATTATGAGTCAGCCCCACGTTCGCAGGCGAGGAACAAAAAAAAAGTTCTTTATCTGCACTGCCAAACACTTTCAGGAGCTGCTCTTTTCTGTGGCAACATGCAGCACAGAGACAGCTCCCAGATGAACCTCAGACATCCCTGTCCCTTTGCCACCCAAGTCCTCGTGCTACCACAACGTAGCTGACTCTGCACTCAGTAAGGTTTCAGTGCCGCAGTTGAGGGCTGCCTTTACTCGTAAACAGATTTATCTCCTTCCTTTACACTCTAGCAAGATTTGTCAATCTTTGTGAAATGAAAGGGAGGCAACAAACAAAGACTTCTGACATTTTTTTCCACAGACCAGAGCCGATTATCGTCCCAAGCACCCCGGGGAACAGGGTAGCAGCTGGTGTTACAGGAACACTATTATTTTCACCCTTTGACAAAAGACATTTCCATAAGACCAGAAACCACAGCACGTACAACTACATATTTCTGCAAAGTCAGTTTTGCCTCCTGACAGGGAACTATTTATCTGCCAATAAGATGCCCGATGCTTTTTTTTTCCCTTTTAGCATTGATTAAAGCTTTCAAGCACCTTCTCTGCACCACAGAGGCTGACCCCTAACTCCAGGAAAACACAGCTCCTGATGGCTCTGAGCAGCACAAAGCCTGCTGGGGTCCCTTCAAGGAGTCACAGCCTTTAGCCATAGGACAGGAGGAACTCGAAGGCAGGAGCAGTCAGAAAGTACCAGAGGGGTGGTGGGAGCTGCCCCATCCCCAGTGATAAGGACCAGCAAGAGGGACTCCTCCCCCAGCCCAGACCCTGTACCTCTCAGCAGGACCCCGTGCCCACCTTGGCCCTACAGAAGAGACACCACCACAGCCACAACACTCACCTCTGCTCTCAGCTCAGCCTATACCTAAAACAGAAGAGAAAGACCCCTTTTCTCTCTGCCCCTATTTTATAGGGCCCTGGTGCAACTCCTGCCCCAGCTGAGGGCAATGAGCATCCCATCAGTGCTGCCACCTGCCCCACCAGCAGATGTTTGAAATCTGCTCTCTCCTGCCTACCTGTCCTTCAGACGTCAAATTTACTGCATTCTGTCCTGCCAGTAACATACAGATCCCCCAGGCAAGGTGGCAAGACTCTAGGGATGATTCACCCCTTCGCCTTGCGAAGACAGCAAAAGCTTTTGACCCCCACGCTGCAAGGAGAGAGGCTGCAGGATGCTGTCTTTAGCCCACTAGTGCCGGTGCCCCCAACATCTCCGCAGGAACGTTACTATGTCTCTGGAGTGTATTTATGTGCTAAGAAAAGATCAGGTCCCCTGCCCTGATGTCCAATGCACGGCTCTGAACCCGCAAAATGTCCTGCCACCGGCTTCTGCAAGCCTTTTCCTGATAGCGGTCTTATTACTTCCTGCTGGCAATTTCAAAGGTGCTAATCTAATGAGTCATTAGAGACAACTGAAAAATAGGAGAAAGAAATTGACTTAGCACTTCTTTCCAAAAAATACTGTAACTGGAGAATTTTAAGTAGAGCAAACCAGAGCAATTTTAATAATATTAAGCTGAAATTGACAGCAAAATGAGTGAATATGAAAAAGCAACAAAAACCCAAATATATATAAACCATAAGGCATTGTGAAAAGAATATGATTAAGCTTTCAAAGTTATACATTCAAAATTTAGACAGTGCTGGGAATGAGGTCTTTTTCTTCTCTGGTTAAGAAATACCCTACCATATAATCACATAACAAAGACTATGTAATAATTCATACAAAGGGAGCTGCTGCTGGCAAGCTTCATGTGGTTTTCTTTTACCCTCCCGTGTCCAGCTCTGCAGCACTAGTGACACACCTGCCCCTTCGGCATGATCTGCGCCCTGTTGTGACCACGTGTCATCACACACACACTTTATATGTCCTAAAAAGAAGTCGTCAGACTGAAAGTAATCAGAATGGCACTGTTGCCCCTTCCGTCTTAATCGAGGGAAGAGAGACATCCATTTAGTAGAGCGTTTCATCAGGGTCGGGTAAGCAGCGGGTTCTCAGTTGCAGAGGCTCCTTTACGCCTGGGGAAATGCAGGAGGGCACAGGGAGAAGCTGAAGGCTCTGTGCAGAAGCTCGGGAAAGTTGGTGGAGGGATCCCAGGCAGCTGCGTCACCCATGAGGGGAGCCACCGTCAAAGACCATCCCTATTTTCTGAACAGTGAATGAAATGAGGTGCCTGATGCTGCTGCACTCTCATTCCCAACCACAGAAGGAGCAAATTCCTTCCATGGTCCAAGTGGTTCGTCTTACATCTGCCAAATAGTAAATGAATTGCTGCTCAGTGGGGAAACCAGACTCCTAAATCTTGAAACGAATTCCAAATCATGTGAGCAATCCTCTGTGTGTGTTGGCCGCTCTTCCTCAGCCTCAGGTAGAAATCACAGGTTTCACTGTAAAAATAAAAGTGAAAATTCCCACATACATTTCCTGCCTTCGTTTTCATTGTTAAAGCAGTGAAAATAACAGCCAGGATGCACAACTGTGAGAGAGCGAGTCAATATTTTAGCAGCTTGCTGAAAAGGTCAGAGATACTCCCCAGAAGAGCAGCTGGCTGATGGTCAGGTGTGGACAAGCAGCTCCCAAAAGGGAATCGAGCTGCACTGCCGCTCATCGCCCGGGGTCAGCGCTGCCCTCATGGCTGTCCCCTCCTAACTCACTTCAGAGACGATGATGGAGCAAAAAGAAGGAAGGGGCTGTGACAAATAGCCATGTTTTGCACAGTGAGCGCTAAATAATAAAGCAGGGTTGGTCACCAAGAGGGCTTCTCACCCTCTCTGCTCGATGTTTCCACTTTAGAGGTCACAGTGATTCTCAGCCCTCACTAAATGTGTCTGGCAAAGGAAAGGCTATTGATGCTCCCATTAGAGTAGGTCAGTACATGTCTGGAAGCAGAGGTTGGACGGAGCTGTAGGGTCTGAGGGGTCAGGAGGGTTTGGCTTGACTCGAGGCATGAAATGCAATGTGCCCCCGCTGGTGCCTTCTCTGTTGCTGTGTGTGTGGTACAGAGCAGCAGCGGGGCACACAGTGCGTGAAGAAAGGTCTGTCTGGCACAACTGCTCGCTTTCGCTTTTCAAAGGCAGACAGAAAACCAGACCACATCTTCAGAGCATCACTGAATCAAAAAGAGCTTTTTAGCCTCTCATTTTAGGGCAAATCGTGCAATTTGTCACGTGTAAATGTAGCCTGCAGTGGCTGGTTGATACCAGCTCCCTTACCAGTTATTAAGTTTCATTTGTAAAACAGTTGCATTGATCACAGCAGATAATTACTTGTTAATAATGGCATTCCTGATAAATTGCTCCTACCATGAAATTTACTGCAGTGGCTTTGACACTTCTCTATTGGCGAGATTTGCACTGTTTGATAAATTGCTGCTTCATGTTTGAAAGCTTAACAGTTTGCTATGGGGCCCTTTTTTTCTTGTTTTCTTTTTTTTTTTTTTTAAGGATGGCGGAGAAAAAAAACAAATAGTGAGTTTGCAGGGCTATTTTCAGTCAAACCGTGATCATAGGTATTAAGGCAGAATTCAATTCAGCTCTAACCGTTTAGATGATGGTTGAGGAGAGAGAAAAGTAAAGCAGGGACATGGGTTTTCTCCCACCAGCTCTTGGCACTCTGTGCCCTCAGCTTGTTGCTCTTTGAGGCAGCCACCAGAGCTCAGGGGGCTGCAGCTACATGGGACCATGTGCCTCCAACCTCCCTTGTGCTGCCAGCCTTCCCGCCAGGCTCCTGCCTTAAAAGTGTCACCCTGTCCCTTGGTCCAGGCATCCTCCCACTGCTCTGTATAGGAGGGATGCTCTTTTGGGTACGTTGTACTGAGAGACTGCATAATACAGGGTGGCAAGAGAGAGAAACTGAGATGTACGCCAGGTAAATGAACAAGGATGTGATTACTACGGTGTTTGTTTTTCACTGTGTCACGTTAATAACATCATCACCACCACCACCACAATATTTCCAGATACCAGGGGGATTAAACATCAAATTAATATTTAGCATGGTTAGGATTAAGCAGAAATAACAGCTTTATGATTAGAGTCAGAAACTGCTGCTAATAATGACTGATTATGCTCCTGCAGAGGAAGAATTATAAGTACTTAAGGACAAATAACCTTCCAAAAGTTTTTAGCAGCATAAAGCAGAAAAGTACTGAGAAGACCAATAAATTGTCTGCTGTAATGGGGCTGAATGTTCAGTGGACAGAGAAGTAGGGGAGGGAGGATGTGATAATGTTTCCGATAGATGAAACGACAGTTGCTTGTCTCCGTGCCCACAGCTATCAAAGCTTCAGGGAAAAGTTAAACTTATGAGCAAAAAGGAAAAAAAAAATCCTTCTCAAGTTCCTGCTGTGCAGCGGCACAAAGCAGACTCTTCTCTCTGCATGGGACTTTTATCCCTTATATGCAGAGACCTTGTTTATTGGAAATTATTTTAACTGTAACTTGGCAAAATCTTGCCTTTCTGCCAGTTTCCAGCTCATTAGGTTTGTCTTTATGAAGGTTGCCAGCTCCTCTGGGCTCCTCTCAGCGGTCTACTTTTCTACGTGCTTATTTCCTCCAAAACTGCTATCACTTGGCAACACGTGACAAGGCAGAGGCAGCAAATCTGTTCTGTTGTGTAAAGCTGGAAGTGAAAGAGAGAGGATCCTGAGGGGAATCCCCACCGGCCGCTTGCTGCAAGGTTAGAGACACGCAGCAACCCTCAGTGCCTGCAAAACACCAAGGGTGCTCGTGATGTTCTCCGGGGGGGCATTTTCTCTGCCACCCGGCAGCTCACCCAGGGCTGGGCCAGTAAATCTTATAGGTGAGAGACCTGCAGGGAAGAACATAACCCCTCGGAACAAGGACTGCCTCTTACGATACCTGTGTACCGTGACCAGCAGCACGGTGTGGCCGGGACAGCAATGCCTGGCGTGCCATAACACAGCTAAATAAATGAAAAAAGAATTGTCCGCCCTCCTTCCATGCTGAGACTGTCTGCTCTGTGTCGTAAGAAAAGCCTTTAGTGGGAAGAACCCCTGTTTCATCAGAGCTGGAAACGGTGAAGGGACACAGTTACGGGCTGGGAGCCATTACAAGCAAAGACAAAGAGAATTAGTGGGGTCTCCTGTGACAGCCAGGAGAGACCGACTCTCCTCCACACACCGCCTGAGACTCTTTGTGTGGCAGAAAAACATTGTTTCTTCCTGCTTATTGCTGTACTCGTGTGCATCCCTTCTTGGCTCATCTCTTCCCTGTCTTTCAGACTGTCTCAAAACGTTGGCAGGATCTGCCAAAACAGGGCTCTTCCTCAACAAGATGTTCTTATGCTGCCATTATGCAATTATGTGCATCTTACTATCTGGTTTCCACTTCCATATGACCTGTAGCAGCTAGATCCATTCAACAAGATAGGAAGCCTGAAATTCTATTAGTCAGAGACAAAGACGTTGCCAGATTCACACAGTAATCGCTGCACTTACAGGAGCATATTAATTCAATTCCATACGCAAATATACCTGCTGAAAACACAATGTACCACTGTGTATGCAAATCCAATCAGTAGGTACTCGGATTACTCACATAAAAGAAAATAAATGCAGGATCCTAGGTGCAACATTTCTTTGTGTTTGAAATTCATGGTCTTGTTAATGCAGCAAACATGACTTTCTCTAAGTGTCTGTATTAGGAACGTACAGTTCTCCCAAAGGTGCCCTCATGTAGTAGAACACAGCCATATGAAGTGCATTCATGTAATTAGTGTACCTAAACACATCTGCTGAAGAAAAATCAAATAAATTTGCGATGCCCATATACCACACCCTCTCCACCTCCCCTGCCATGTAACTACCATTTAAAAACTTTCTTGCTATACACTCAGGGCAACGTTGAGCTCAAGCACCTCACAAAACCCAGATAACAACTCCTGAGAAGGAGGAGCGCGTGTTGCACACTCCTCGGATTCAGTGCCTGCAGCTGTGATTGCCTGGGTCTCAGCAGAGATGCTTTCACTCACCCGGGATGGCGAGAGGCAGCCCTCCTCAGGAATGGTATTCTTCACTGGGTGGTCTTATCCCTGAACTTCAGCCTCCTGGGGGTGGAACTGGGCTGGGGAGACACAGTCTCATGGGTCTCTCTGCTTTAATGACCTGGGCTGCAACAAACACCTAGTCGAGTTGCTTTGGAAGACAGGCAAGCAGCTATCTGACTGACTCAATGTCTGTTCCTGGTCTGAGACGCATTCCAGGTACCACAGCCAGCATCTGCAGAATTCACCCACTTCGGCAGTCCATTTCAGACAGCCCAGTCCTACCTCAAATATAAGCTAAAGAGGGTGCAGGGTGGGAAGCGTGAATAGGCTTCTATAAATCCATGGATTTTTTTGGTAGCGGTAGAGAGGTGATGTCTGCAAAATACAGCATTTTTACCCAGCAGTTGCCCTCCAAGAGCTGGTTTTATTTGCTCAGAAGCTGACAAGGAGAAGGAACACCAGGCAGGAGGAGGGCAGCTGAGCATGTCCCGGGTGTCCTTCACAGGCTGCTGGGCGCTGCAGACATCAGGAGGCACATAGACCCTAACCACAGCCGACAGGATTGATGTGGGCTTTGCCTTGAAATGTCAGATGCCCAGGTCCATTTCTACAAACAGCTTTGCACATTTTTGCATTTGCCTCAGGAGAAACCACGAACCAAAGGCATTTGTGTTGAGGCCAGAGGAAGGACTTGAAAAGCTCTCTGTGCACAGGGTGTCAGCTACAGGTAAGAATACTGTCCCACAGCTGGAGCAAGCTCATCTCCCAGTTTGGCTCTCCCGCACAGGAAGGTGCCTGGGTATGGGCACAAACATCATTCCCTGGATGTGAGAGGAATCTGCTGTCTGAGCAGCAGCCACGTTCCTGGTGCCATTGGATTCTGTAGGGACAGACATGTCAGTTCTTGCTATCCGGAAAGAGACTGTCAGGGCTGTAACAAGCACTGGACCATTTCATACACTTCAAGACAACCTTTCAAACAGAATGCTCTGAGGAGCGTTGCAATACATTTACCTTCTGTCTGTCTCAGCCTTGCCTTTTTTATTTCACAGCCAGAGCAGTAGCTGAGGCTTGGCTGTGGTGTGGGGAAGACGCAATGCCCAGCTTCTCGCTGGCCCAGACATACGATGGGTACATCACATCCCATTTCACGCAGTATCTGAAGCTCGGTTCACCATTGCCTTGAACCACGTGTCTCTGAGTGAGGAGGAAAGTAGAATGCTTTGGCCTTCCGCTCTTTTTTGCAGCTGTTCATTTTTGTGATGTCTGTGGATAAATGGGGGATTCCGGCCTTGCACACTCAGAAAAGTGAAACTGAGGTAGAGAGAGATTTGTAAGAGTCCTGAGTCTAAGATGTCCCCTGGAAGCCAGTGTGTTGATGCCCCTCTGTGACCGCAGTGAGGGCTGGATGGTGCTTATGGATGAGGGGCCGGAGGGTCAGTCTGGCAGCAGGCAGTCCCGCCGATGTATTTCCAGGCCGCCGGATTTGACATTCCTCCTTTTTATTGCTGCATCTTCTTTCATTTCCCCTTAGCTGGGAAGAATTTCAGATAAACACTGCTTGACATTTTAAAGTATGAAGTTTTTTGTTCCCTGTAATTACTCCAAATCTCCAAGAAAGCCTTAGGCATCTCTCAGCCTGGATTTCTCTTGCCAGCTGGAGCCCCTGCCTTTTTGTCAGGGATGGAGGCTGTATGTGCTCATTGCCTCTCCCCAGGATTTGATTTCAAGTGAGGGCTGAAATGCTCTTCCAGGGAAGTATCCACTGATGGTGGGGAAGATAAGCAAATGGATGAAACAGGAGGCAGGAGGGAGTTCCAGGGGGCGAAATATTACCAGATAGGGTCTTTCCGTGGCCATATTTAAATAAATCTTTGGGAAATCTTTTTCCCAGGATGAATGACCAGTTCACACACTCCACAGCGATGAAGGGCAGAGGGGTACGGAGAGCTGCAGCGGCTGGTATTTTAAAAGAGGTGTATAAGAGATGGCTGATATTATGGGCATACGGTGCATGTATGCTTGCAGCCATCAGACTGAGCTAAGCAAGGCTGGCCTGTGCTCCCTCCTGGGCCCACAGTAAATGTTTAGCACCCTCTGGAGTGGATACACAGGCCAGCATGGCCAGAAGATTCTGGGCAATGCACGGAAGAGGGAAGTAGTCAATTTAATGGAAGAGTCCTTTAAGAGTGCCAGCCCCAGGCGTGAGACACAGCTCAGGAGACTGAGTGCGGCAGGAAGTTTGTCAAACGCTGGCAACATGCTAGTGACTAATTGATTCAGTTGCAGGATTAATAACGGAAGGGAAGCTGATTGTAACTCCTCGCTGCATCTTCTCATTGCCCCTCCATCTGTCTCTAAGCAAACATCAATAAGATATTTTGTGTGACGTATCAGGCTCTAAAATTAAGATAAGAACAACAAAAACCAGAAAGAAATCAACATAAACTTGCTAACAGAGAGAATGAGTGGCCCATGGCAAAAGGGGAAATTTAAGGGCTTCTGGTATTCACATTGCACTGAGTAAAGCCCCAATATTTGAAAACCATGCACTGCTAGCTGCAGTGAAATTTATGGCTTTGCTCTGCTGTCTGATGCCCCAGCTGGACATCAATTAGGCCAGTGCTAGTTCAAAGCACTCATAGAACAGTATTAAGCCACAAAAAGAAATTTTGATCTGCAACAGCCTGAAAGAGGGAGTGCTGGATGGTACTGTGGTACCAGGATGATGAGAAAAGCTTGACATTAGGCTGTCAAGACTGAGGAGAAGGAAAATCTGTTTCCTCATTTGCTGGTCACTTGCAGGTCTGGGATTACCTAGTTTTCCTGTAAGACTCTGTGCAAGTACATTTTGTTTTATCGATTGCTTGCTAACTTTGATTTATTTACTGTACTCAAGACTGTCTGGCCAATGAGTTTGGCTCTTCTGGCTCCAGCTGGCTGCTGCCTGTGGAGAACTGGACCCTTCAGATCTGTTCCTATGTCCCAACCCTCCTTCCTGACCCACCCCACTTTGATTTGAGCTCCTTTTTCTCATTTTTGTCCTGTCTCGGGTAAGCGATGGAAAATGAGTTGTGCAACTTGCATGGGGAGGGCTGGAATTGATGGGCTTTGCCTGCAAGACTATTTACTACAGTATCATATTTAACCTGACACGCAACCAGACTGTGGCAGCTGGGAGCTGTGATTCATGGCCGACACGAGGCCTCCAGTAGCACATAAGCAGGGACTCATGCCTCCTCCACTTAGCTAATCAAATGAAAATAGAAATTAAGTCTTCAATTAATCTTCCCCTCCCCCCTGAGACTTGCCTGTGGTGCTGAACAGACCCACATCAATTTGCCAGGAGCCAACAGGGAGAGGGAAGCAGGCTGGGAAGAGGCAGCTCACATATTTTGCCAAAATATCAACAAAAAGCCAGAGAGAAAAGTCCAGGTTATGGTTTAGGCTGTGACCAAAAAGTTAATTTTCAGGTGCTCTCTGTAATGTCACTAGCTATTGGGAGCCACTTCATAAGAATGAAGTTCAGGAAAATCTCTAGCGCATTCACAAAAGTAAATGTGTGACCTCAAAATTAGACGCTTGCCTTACAGCTTGGCCAGATCAGGCCCAGCACAAGCTCGGGTGAGGAGAAAGGAAGCTCAGTGCTGGCCGGGAGAGCACCGAGGGCTGCCCAGAACAGTCAGAGAGGTTGGCAAGAAGACAAATGCTATTGCCAGGGTAGATGTGTGTAAAAATGGTGCCTTACCACCCTCATCTCGAATTGTGGAAGTGTGAAGTAAACCTCCTCTACCTACAGATAGCTTCACAGTCCTGGGCACTAAACTGGATTTAGTCAGAGACAGAATAATAGGTTTATTCTGAGAAAATCAATCAGAGGACAGTTAGTTTGCTTTGATGGTTGGCAGATATTTTAACATGTGACTAGGAAGGGCAACGCATCTGTGTGTGATGGGACTTCAGGATTGGAAAATTGAATATAAAACCTTACGACAAGGTAGACTGGGATAGTGACTGGAGCGAGAAAGGCCAGTGAATCTGTATTTAAAGTTAGAGGCGTGACAAAATAGCTCATGGCCTAAGCAAGGGGATTAGCTAGATGGAAGATGATTCCTGAAAGATAACAACTCCCTTTAGGCTTGAGACTAGGCTTTGTGCAAAAAGAGCTTTAGTCTTGGACAGAGGCGGCTCTTAGCAACTCTTTCCCTCCCAAAAGGCAGCATCCAAATGCAGCTGGCTGAAGAGTTCTCCCTTCTGCCTACACACACAGATAAACGTGGGTTGGCAATTAAAGTCCGGATTTTAAAAAATAAATGAGTTTGCATTTGATTGCGGTGCATCAGTTGCACACAGCAATTCATGTATATGCATGCCTCTGCCTCCAAACCATCCCAACTCACGTGAAGCACAGGCTGATCCTCTTCATTTGGATCCAGAGACACATCTCCTGACTTCCGGTCAACATCCTGATATTCCTTTGTTTGCGTACCTTGCGACAGCTAAAAATAACCAGTCTCAGTCCTGTGTCTAACAAATAGTCTGAGAGCAGCAGAACTAGCAGAGCATGTTTTCACGTTACCTTCTTTGTCCGACACTGAGATCGATGGGAAAGGACACGTTCTTCTTTCATTCACACTAGCTCGCTCTCATCCTCCCTTTAGAGGGAAATGTTTCTGAAAATGGTAACTCTGCTATGAGTTCAGCAAGAGGTTTTTGCAAAGCAAAGTTCAATAGACGTAAACATTTCCTCTTGATGACAAAATACGTGGTAAAATACAAATACATACAATTGCATAACACTGGGCTCACTTACAAGCTAATTTTCTTTCATAGGCTACTGAAGCAGCTGCTGGTGGAAATTATTCAAGGCAGCCATGGGAAATCAGGCCCCAGGCTGATTGGCTTCATGCAGGAGGATTACAGTTATGCCTTTCATCATTATTTATATAGCTGGCTACGTTTCTTTATGGGCATCTTGGCACTTTTTTTTATGTAAGTATTTGTATCAAGACCTGAACGTACCAATTAAGTCATTAAGTCATTTGCCACGCTAAATCTCACAGGGGCGGAGACAGCCATGCCTTACTCTGATATTTTTGCTTGGCTGCTCTCTGCAAATGAACCCCACCATCGTGCGCGTGCACGCCCGTACATTACATCAATGCTCAATGGCTACAAAGGATGAGGACAGCTACAGTGTGCCTTTGCAGACCTGCATAAAACAAACAAGAACACAAGTTAAAGCCTTGACATGACATAAAACGTTACGCAGATTCAGCCAGGAAAAAGGAAACAAACTCACAGGTGAACAAACCATGGAGCAGCTGAAAATAAAAACAACCTCACTGGGTGTAAAGCTTTCTAATAAGAGCTGAGCGCTACTATAGACTGATCTATACTGCACTCAGCTGCTTTGGAAACGTTGCTGCTCTCGCAGTAGCAGTAACATTCCCATTGCTATACTCAAGTGGTTGAAAATCTCTCTGCCTCAAGGGCTATCCTGCCCGGCAAGGTTTTCTGAGCTTTTGGAGTTCCCTTATTTCATACAAATCTTAGAGATCATTTCAAAATGCTTCTGAGCCATTGAGTCAATACAACGGCCACCACCGGCATGCTTACACTCTGGTCTTGGTACAGCGACAGAATCTGCCCACTGTGGCGAGATGACTGTTCTTGTATCCGGATCTTTTCAAAGAGCACCTGGGAAGACTTTTGAGTGTGAGTGTCACCCTTAAATAAATCTTAGTGAGGATCTTCACTTTGTGAGGTATTTGGTCTTTTGTTTGTGCGTAGGTGTTAGATAGTCTTGAATGGCTACACATCACTCAAGAAACGTCCAGCAGAAAATTCAGATACTGTTCCATTCACTTACTATTTTGGGGGATTGGAGGAGAAAAAGACACGTTTTTTTCTTGCAGCCTGCAGGCTTAAATCCTAATCCTTGTTCTTCCAAGAGCCACAGAGCTCACAGCACACAGATTTCATCCTTCATCCTCAAAACCTAGGAAAAGAGTTATTACTGGCAAGGTGTCTGAACTGTCTGAAACACCTGGAGGGACGTGGGAAAGTTTTATTATGGCATGACACAGAGAACCCTTCTTCTGGGATGGGAGCATAATGTGAGCACAGAACAAGGTGGATCAGTGGACTGAGAGTCAGTATGGGCAGTCCCAGAAAGTCCTCTAAAAAATCCCCATACCCTATTTTAATAACACAAAAAATAGTTATAATTTCTGTCATTTGAATTTCAAATCCAACAGAAAGATCTACCCGATGCTTCTATTTTAAAATGTGATTCTTTCTTCTCCTTTCTTTTCATCTCCTTTTCAGAGCCAAACATCGTGTTTCATCTCCAGGCACTGAGATTAAAAAAAGCCAAAACAATTAGTGGGGAGCTGATGAAGGTGACAGGGTCATAATTAGTGCTGTTCCTCTACAGCATGTGTTTATCATGCTAACAGAACAAGTAGCTCACAGGATTAGAGTCATGAGCTGCAGGAGCACACATGCCTTTTGCAGCTGTAACACTGCTGGGTTTGTTCTGCAGAGAACTGAAGCACAAATAAAATATTTTAAAGGTGGGATATCACGTTATCTCAGTAAGCAAACAGGAACGGTTTGGCTACTGTCAGTGTCTCTTGTGCCTCACACTGTATATAGCCCCACAATTGCCTCTCTCCGGCATTTTAAGGGTGATCCATGTTAGGACAGGAGCGGTCCTGTGCTAATTCAATTCAGGCTATGGTATTTCAAACAAAAATGGGTTTGTGTTATAGCTGGTTTGTGACCCTGTTGTACAGGCCGTATCTGGCACCTGCATGATGAGCACAGAGGGCAGGAGATGCTGGAGGCAAATCCTTCAGTAGCCCTTGCCCAGCACCTCAAAACAGCCTCCTTGGTGTACAAAAGACAGACAAACTTGACCAGATACTTGAGACTCGGGGTGAGAGCAGACAAAACTCAGCTTCCAGCTCTGTGCACAGCTGTTGCATCATTTACACTCCAGATGCAATGCATACATTTATTTCTACTGCAGGGCAGCAGAGCAGGCTCCTGTCCTTTTCCCAGGACTGCTCTGTGCTCAGTGTTACCCATAGCCTCAGTCAGACTGGAGGCTGCTCCCCACGACTCCTGGGATGCAGTCCTGAAGCTTCTTGTGATGGTCTTTGCTGTCCAGAAGGATGCTCCTCACCGAACAGAGAAGAAAGAAACTCGCCCAAAAACACAGCCGCTGAAACCATCCAGCTGGTTTTTGAATGTTTACCAAAGGACCAGAAAATAGGTCTTGGGAGAGCTGCTAGTGGAAACTTGTCTAATTAGATACTTAGTGAGCTTTTCAAGAACTCTTTGCAAGTAGCTTCTTTTCACCCTTCCTACTCAAACCCTGATCAAGTATGGCTCAGCTACTGGGTGCTAGCAGTATTTTGCAAGGACTTCATTAAACTGCTTAAAAATATTTTATCTTCCTGTATTCACAGATGAAAGTGAGTAGCAGTCACCTGGGGAGGACTTCCCTGTGAGAATCCCTTGCTAATTATGTCTTCTTAAGTGATTAGTTCCCTTGCCATCCTGCTGTCGAATTTTACATTTTTCCCTGGTGTTGGAAAACCAATTGGAAAAAAGAAACAATTGGCAACTATTCTTTGACTATATGCAATCACGTCAAGGACGAGTGCAGCAAGTGGGAAATAGGAACTGCCAAAGCTGTGGAATGAACATTACATGATACGTCCAGACCAACATCATTTCTTATCCTGAAAACTGATCAAAAATCTGATGCTTTAGAAGGGATAGCAACCTCTCTGCTTCAAGACACAGCAGTGTTCCACCAGCAGGGAAGGAAAAAACTTTCCCTGGTTAAATAGTCCCTGAATTGAAGAGAGTTTTGCACTTTCCTTTGATGTGACTGGACCTGTAGGAAAATATTCATATGTAAGCTTTTGTGCAGAAATCTGCTAATATTCCTGCTTTATTGCTGCATCAGCTGGCCAGACCAGCAAGTCAAGCATGAGCCTGCAGCAGGCTACAGTGCCATATTCCACTGTGAAAGCAAGAACTATTTACTAAATAGCAGTTCCCGTGCTGAGTCCTTGCTTTCACTGTGGTTTGGCACGTGTCTGCAGAAAAGTGCCGTGACAAGTCAGTCCATCATGACTTTAAATCATACAAACTATATATGCCCCGCTGCAGGATGGCTTCACATTTCTGCAATTATAATTAGAACTAGCTACATTATTGGTTTAACAAGCTGATGTTTCTTCACTGATGGCCTGCTCAGTATGCTGGGCAGAGGGGGACTGCTGCAGGGTTAATAAAAGTCCCTAGTTTAGAATCCTAATTTGGGCAGAAAGTACCTTTCTAATTAAGCTCATTGACACTGCTACCAATATATAGCCTATTACTGAGATTTCTTTTTATAATATATGGGTGAGTCTTAACGCAAGGGACACCTGGAAAGTGGAAGCAGGGCACCTCATCTCCCAACAAATGGCAGCGCTGAAGCAATTTTCATTCATCTATGATACTTATCCAGCTGTTACCATAGCATCTCAATGCCTTGCAGCCGTGCCTGTCATCTGCACAGCATGCGTTTACAGCAGGAACAAAGGATCGTTGTTGTTACTTCATCAATGCAGAGCCAAGGTACAGTGGGACTAAGTGACAGGGCAGAGAGCACAGGAAAAAACCTGTGTCAGAGCAGGGCATCAAACCTACTTGACGCAAATCACAGGTTAATGCAAGCTCCTTCTTCCATGGCAATTCATGAAGCTGTGGAGTTCATGAATGCATTGCTGGCCCCTTATTAAACCAAGAAGCAGCTGAAGCAGTAACGGCTAGGACCCCCCTTTCAGAAACAGCCTCTGATAGCTGCCTAGGAACTACCTGAACCTATATCTAAAGTAGGTTCAGCTCATATTCACCTGTTGAGGGTTACCCAGGGAACAGAGACAGGTCTCCCAACTCCAGCTGCTCCATCTGTAGGAGCAGGACTGACTGATGCCCCAGCGCAGCTTTTCCAGGGAAGCTAGTGTAGCTTCAGTCCTTGCTTTTTATGACCTCGCAGCTCCTTTTCCACGAGCTCAAGTAAGGCAGGGCTATGTTCTCCCTGGTCTCTTGCCTGTCTTTTTGTTCCTCTCTTCTGCCTTCAAAAGTGACTATTAATGCCAACAAGGAAAACAATACCTGAGCATTTTGGGATGCAGAGGAGAGACTATCTTGTACTGACCTTCTGTTAAAGAAAAGCTAGAATCAGATGATTCTGTAGTTGAGATGCAGGGCACACACAGACTCTACGTAGTGAGTCACAGTTGCAAGGATACTGTTTGTCATACCATGTCACAGTATTTCAGATCTGCTTAAATCCTGGATGGGAATGGGCATTCAGGTAACAGGCTGCCGGCTGTTTCTGTAACGTAATGTTCAGTTTACGTGTTTGCCAGAGTTCATTTATTTGTTCTCTTTACCTGCCTTCACACAGCATAACTGGTCTCCCAGGTGGCTATGCTTTTTGGAAATTGTATTGCAATCAGTATAGGCTAATTTGCTCGCTGATTCTCGGATCAATACTGCTTTCTGACAGCCACAGGCCAGGGACAGAGAAGCGAAGCAGAGCAGAAACAGAACAAAGCAAGGGGAGGGTTTTGGTTTTGTTAAGTAAGTGAACTGGATAGGCAGCCCAAGAGGTTACAGACAGGGAGAAATGCTTAGAGAGATGCTGGGTGCTGCAAAATTACTTGACAGAATCTCCTGGTTCCCTCGCTACACCTCAGCAGCCAGACAATGCCTGTGACAATGAACTGTACTGATCATGAACAAACTGAGCGCCAGGGAAGCTTTAGTAGAGAAACAGAAATAAAAAAAGGTAGCAGCTTCCCTTGTGTATGGAAGATGAGTTCCTTACAAAGACAGATATTTTCTGCACTATTTACAGACTTGCACAACAGCAGTACCGGGGCTCCCAGCTGAAACTGACGCCTCATCTTACAGGGATCTGCACAGATGCATAATGGAAAACATCCCCGTTTCATGGAGTGTCTGCGGTCTAGAGCACCAAACCTTGTACCACCTAAGCATCGATTCAGTGGGATTAGGCCTGATCCTACAGCAACCTAGACAGGAATGTGGTGAAGGGCAGAGACATTATTGTCACTGTCTTATTTTAACATTGAGAAGTCAAAACTTTGAAGAGACACTGCTTTTCCTAAGACCACTTGTGAAGTTAGCGTCAGAGCTGAGAATGGATTTCAAATCATCTCAGAGAAGCACCGACTTCCTGATAATGAATGGTATGAAATCACCTACCAAAGACCGCCGTAGCATGAATATCTCTATCACGTAATGTAGCTGTAAGCAGAGTTGTCTTGTTTATTGGTTTGATAAAAAGCAGCCTGTTATCCCATTTATCTGCTGACTAAATGTAAATTATGTGAGATGCACGCTACAGAATGTCTCTGTGCAATCAGCAGTTAAATCCCTCTCTTTTTTTAGTAACATAAGTATTCTGATTGCAGCAGTGATACATTCTGCAGACTCAATGGTTAAGCCTGAAATGAATGCAAAATAAAAGGGAAAAAATGTGCAGATAATCTCCAAGCACCAATTTGCCTATTAAAACTGATTTACTAACTCACAAAACAACCCTTTGCTAGTAATGGAGGGAGGAGGAATTAGTAAATGGAGAGGGTTGGAACATTCTTGAGAAAATGTTTTTTCCTACATATGCTGTTTTTAGTTTAACCGTGAGTTTCAACAAAACTTAAGGGAGAGAATAAAAGCAAAGCGTGGTCTCAAGGATGTTGGCCTCAAATGCAGGAGACCCAAAGTCAACTCCAGTCTCTTGGGCAGAATCCTGCAAGCTCCAACCTAACTAATCTGGCATGCAGCATTGACCTTTACTGGCTTTTATTTAACAGGAAAAGGAGTCTCCTAAGGGGTGGAAGCTTGGGCTCACCACAGCAGGTGATCTCTCTGTAAACAGAGGCGAGTCTCTTACTGAACTTTGCAGAGATTCTCAGTGGAGAGACAAACGTGCATGTTAGGGATGAGCAGCCAAGCCCTGTAACCCCTTCCTGCGTGCCCTGAAAACACAGCTTCAACCCTAGCGTGTCTTTCAAATGCAGACGGATCATTGTGAGACTTTCTTAGCAGCCCTACGCAGGAACAGTCAAACCCAGCACCTTGCCATGTTACCTGCCGCTCTGGGAACGCTTCCAAGGAGAAGCTTCTGTCACTTCAAGGTTTGTATAAAGGATCCATTGGCACCCAGCAGCCTGTCACTCATTCTTCAAAACATGAATGGAGATGCAAGGGTGAAAAGCTCTGTAGACTCTAGGAAAAGACCCAGACTGCCTTTAATAGCAAATCAAAGACCTAGTAGTTCAGCTTAAAGTTAAAGCAAAAGATCAACTTTCAGGTCCCCTAAGGTCTTAAAGAAAAGATCTCAGATCTATGTACACGTGGAATGTCTTCTATAGTTCTTCCCCAATATCAGGTTTGGTTCGAGAAGGGAGCTACTTAGGCCTGGGTAAAATGTATAATAGGACCTAGAGTGCTAAAACCAAGGGCTACAGTAGTGCATGCCCAACCTGCCCTTATTGCTTTCAGAGGCCCTAGAACACATAGGACTTTTCCGATACAGCACATGCTGGTGTCAGACCCAATTGCTTCTCTGTTTGCAGAACAGATGTTTTTGAAGTAGCAAAATGGTTCCTGGATCTGGACCTGTGTTGTCTTTGCCTGGGAAGCTAGTGAGTAGCCGACACAGAGAGCTCTAAGCTACCGTGGCAGTTAAACCCGTATGATCAGCTACATAATTTCAACTGTATTCCAAATAAAGAACTTCACACACAAAACTACTATTGGATGTATTTTTTCCTCATTGAAACAAGCAACATTTTTATGGCAGGAGGGCTTAAAAGACATGCTGGTGGTTAATCTGGGCTGCATCCTGCAGGGAGAGCAGAGAGCTGTGATAGCCCTGCTCTGAGATTCCCAGAGGCCCACCAGCAACCTGTGCTCTCTGCTGGGGCACCTTAAAAGGAAAAGTAGCATTGGGAAGGTCAAAGAGAAACCTTTCAGTTCAGTATCGGCAAAAAAAGGCTGACTGGTAAAACCACAACCCCATTCTTTTTGTTCTTACAAAGCTTCAGAAAGAGGAGCCAAATGAGAAGACATTTAGAACAAGAGGTCTCTGCAGGCCAGGTGCTACCTGGAGTGGCCTCATAAGCAGAGCCAAAATACAGCCTAAGCTGTATTTAAGACGGGGTTTTTCTTCCACCAACAGAAGTCCTTCAAATACAGACACATGCACAAGTAGCTTTTATCCCTCAATAATGGCACAGGCTAGGTGTAAAGAAGGCACTTGAATTTCCCTCACTCAGAGCATCTCCAGATCCCAAGCACAGATGTTTTGCATTTCACAGGCTACATAAGCACAACAAAATACACCATGTATGAGAGCTATCCAAATTGGAAGGCAAAGGCAGTAACAATAGGAATGTGAATTTGGCACTTAATTATCAGTGTGTGACAATTCAAAGGCATAATTTCCATGACAGTTTTTCCCCCTAATTAGAAGCATAATTAAAAGTCACACTTGAAAAAAAGGTGGTTTTTTTTCTTTTCTTTTCCCTTTTAAGGGAACAAAATCCTTTGAAGATCAGTTGAAAAGCAATATTGCACCAGAACTGCACTGGTAAGTCCTTTGGAAACAGATCTAGCTGAAGTAATGTAATCTTGAAAAATTTAAGTAAACTTTCACGGCTAAGTTACACGTATCTACCTTCCAATCTCTTGAGAAATCATTCTCGGACTTGTCTCAGATGCTTGTAATTCTGTCTCTTCAAAAGGAATCCAAAAAGGCACTGCATATTAATACAGAGCAGGAAGCAATGCATTTTATGATACATGAGAGAGGCATAAAACACCATGTCACATTCAAGTAATCAGTCTGTTGAACCACGAGTGCAGGTGGGTCATCTTTGACAATGCCACTTAATTGGGATGTAAATGGGGACAGTGAAAATTACTTTTAGTTCTGTAAGAACTAATGAATTCTCATGTCACCCCTGGAAATGCATCAAATATTACCCCAATTTTGGTAGCAAAACATTGGCTAGACATTGTTTCAAGGCTACCATTACTTTCCTTCCTTTTGGTTTTTTCTTTTCTCCCGAGTTTCCAAGGAAAACATGATCTGGCTGTAACCAGTCCATCAGCAAAATAGAATTTTAGAGGGTTCTCAAGGAGAGCGTATTCTATACATGCTATGAAAGTATGAAGCTGGGTAAAGAGGAGCGCCCCAAATTAGCATCTCAGTACGAAAAAGGTACTTCATTAATCCAATAGTAGTGCTTTTTTATTATAAAGATAAAATATTCCTGAAGGAATTTAACAAGAATTACAGATTTTAACAAGAACAACCTAGGAAGTTTTTGGTGATTGCTGCTTCAAATGAAATGGTCTTACCACCAAACTTTTGAATCAAGAAAGGAAAACTCAGAGACTTCAGGCAGGTAAGAATATTTGCATGGGAACAACCCAATTTATGTGATGACAGGCAGAGAGATTCAGAACACTCAGCTAATTACAAGGTGGCGGTAATTATTGGCATAAAACCAATGTTAAAGGCAGATGAAAAGTGCTGGTGTCATTTTTTAGGCACAGAGTTACAAGGCTCAGAAATGTCAAGTCAAAATTTCATTTTGAAACGCAATTCCAAGTCTTTTATATGTATGTTTTTTAATCTAATGATAAGCAGGAATCCTGCACTCAGGAAAATAGCTTTCCTTTAAAATATGTATCAGGTTTGGGTTTTTTTTATCTTGTTTCTTCTCCACAAGCGTACAATCAGACCACCATTCTGCCACAAGCCCTCTGTTTTAAGGGAGATTTTTGAAATCTTTGATACAAAAGAAGAAAACTTGTATTAAAAAAAAAAATCCCACCCGCACAAAACCAAACCACCACAATCTGCAGTCACTGTCACTTCTATCTAGAAGCGTGATACCAAAAGACACAAGATAAAGTAACAGCTCAGTCAAACACAGTAAGGAATGCTGCCAAACTTCTGGGCCACAGGTTAACTTATCAAGATGCTCAAGCAGTATCACGTGTCTCTGGAAGAAGTGCAGAGCTAAAGCGGACAGAAGAGACTATCCTAGTAAGTACATGCAGTGCAGACAAAACCTGATCAGACAGGAAACTTTAATTTTGAGTGTTATATTTCTCTTGTGCAGTATATCATCAGGTAGCTGTAAGCTGTATTTGCAAGTACCCAGAATTTCAGACATGATCACTCTGAATCAGTAACAGTTCAGTGCAGAGGGCGTTTCTGCATCTGAGAGAACAGTGTTCTAGAACAGTAGATGCCATATTATTTCACCATTTATTATCCCCAGAGACAACAGTCCATTCTGCATTTTACCATAGCTTTCTGGGAGAACCCTTTCAAGGAATAGCTCTGTGCCTGCAATACAGAAACCTGCATTCTCACTGGGGAATTGTGAAACTTGCTTTGATACAAATACCTACATCTTTTCCCTCTTGCCAACTTATGAAATAAAAGGAAAAGTTTAATTTCCTGCAAATAGCAAGCCATACTTCTGGATTATTTACTTCAAGGAAGATGCAAATACCTTTTTCAAAGGGCAACATGTAGTTGACGAAAATATATGCTCAGTTAAGCTTCCTACAAACCAAACTGCACCATAGCTAAAACATCCCCATGTTACCTAATGTTGTTTTCAGAAAAAATGAAAAACTTAGACACACACAGGAAAAAAAAAACCTACTCAAACCAGAAGAAGTACAGCTGCCAACAAAAAACTCTCTGGAAACTGCCACCTCAACGCTAAGGATTCCAATTCAAAACCCTTGGTATGAAAACACACCGGATACACAACTACAAAGACTAATCCAAATAATTGTGCCAAGAGAAAGGTATAACACAAATCAGTATAAAAGTGGTTATAAAATAAAGACACTTCCATAAAAATATTTTATTGAATAAACACAATAACATCACCAAAGGAACTTCATGGGTGAATTCACAGGCAACCGAAGGAGCAAGACGGCAAAAGGCCAACAACAGCAGAAGCAACCGACCGAGCCCTGGTTACAGGGAGGTCGCCCAGCGCAAAGCCAGCCGGGGCACCCCAAAGGCACCCGCGATGCTCTTACGTGACCGTGCCCTGGTGGTGACAGGGAGGTAGATGCCTTTGCCCAGAGCGCCTTTCTCGCGCCCGCTCTCCAGCCCGACGCCACTCCTCTTCTCGCTCACTCTTGCCTCGCCGTTCCACACGACGCCTCTTCTTTCTTCTCCGACGGCAGCCGACAAACAAGGAGGAGGACACAGTTAGGCCTGAGAAGCGCCAACTCCTCCACCCGCCCGCCCGCCGGAAAGGGGGACCCCCTAAGCCCCCGGAGGGAGCTCCCCCCAAGGCACAACCCACCCGCCCGGCCCGCCACCCCGGCAAAACCCTCCGACTTCAGCTTGTCTCACCAAAGCGATGCGCAGCAGACTTCCAGCCGGTGCCAGAGCTGGGCTCGGAGGCGGGCACCCTGGGCAAATGGAGCTGGGCATGCAAGGCGGCGGCCAAAGAGGCTGCACCCCTGCTTACAGGGGGCTCCAGCCGCTGCCTGGACTGCAAACCGCCCGGGACTGCAGGGCACCGCCCGGGCCCTGACTTACAGGGCGGCCCTGGTCCCACAGGCCCTCGGAGGCTCCTTCTCTCCGATTCAGGGGCACCCTGACCCGCACCCGCTAGCGGGGCGGTCACCCCACACAGGCTGCCAGTGGAGCACAAAGGCTCCCAGACCCGGACCCTGATTACAGGCAGGTCGACACCCAGGGAGCCAGAGAGCTCGGCCTTCCCCCACAGCAACAGGAACGAGACTCACTCAACAGCCAGGCCGTGGAGCTTCACGGCCAAAGGCCCCCACACATCCCGGCCCCACGCCTCTGAAAGGCCGGGCCAGGGGCACCCGCCTGATTACAGGGGGTCCCGCCAAGCCCAGGGGACAGGCACAGCCCTACTTACAGGGCGGTCCCCCACGCCTCGGCACTCCCAACAAGGCTCCACGGAGCCCGAGGCTCCGATCTGCGCCCCAGTTACGGGCCAGCCAGCCTGGCTGCAGCACAACATCATCTCTTCGGGAGCCCAGCAGGCGACCTCGACCCCAACCACGGGGAGGTCACCCTAGCCAAAAGCAGCGCCAAAGGCGGGCCTGCGCCCTCCAGCACAGCACTTCCTCAACCTGCACCCTCAAAAGGGCCAGGGAGGGCTCGTTCCTGTTGGCTGGCTAAAGCAGCCTCCCCAGCCCTGCTTACAGGGAGGATGGGCTGCTCCCGGGGACACAGGGCTCCACAGACTCGTGACACATGCCCCGAGTACGGGGCTGTCACGCTGGCAGGTCGCCAGCAGGACAGGCAGCCGCACAGGCAGAGACCCAGCCCCTGACTACAGGCAGGTCGCCTTGCCCACACTCTACGACTAAGCAGCTTCGCTCTGTCCTTAGAAAGGAGGGGCAAGCCCGGACCCTCCCTCCGCTCGCAGCCTCAGAGGAGACCCCCCCGTTGCTGCACAGAGCCCTCTCTCCCTCCTGGGAAGCTTAAGCTAAACTGCAGCGATTTTATCGGGGGCCTAAGGGACAAGCTCACTCGCTCACACTCACACCAAGACAAGGAGACACACACACACGCACACAGAACTTCTGAGAAGGGAGGGCGAGCTCTGCACAGCCGCTGTCTGGGGAGCCATCCCTACCAGCGAGCGGGAGAGGAGAGCCTCAGACCCACCCCCCCGGGGCTGCATGGAGGCGTGAGGGGCCTCAACATGCCAAGGGGCTTCATGGGTGGCCAAGGGGCAAACGGCATAACACGCCCGACTCCCGGGGGTCACGCGGGCCAGGCCACCAGCAGGCAGAAACAGCCCTGCCCTGCTTACAGGGTGGGCTTGGGGTCCAGCGAGCTCCATTTCCCCCTCGGGTGCGGAGACAGTGGCCCTCGCCCTCCTTACAGGGTCACCACTCGCTCCGGGCAGCCAAAGGAGCAAGACGGCAAAAGGCCAACAACAGCAGAAGCAACCGACCGAGCCCTGGTTACAGGGAGGTCGCCCAGCGCAAAGCCAGCCGGGGCACCCCAAAGGCGCCCGCGATGCTCTTACGTGACCGTGCCCTGGTGGTGACAGGGAGGTAGATGCCTTTGCCCAGAGCGCCTTTCTCGCGCCCGCTCTCCAGCCCGACGCCGCTCCTCTTCTCGCTCACTCTTGCCTCGCCGTTCCACACGATGCCTCTTCTTTCTTCTCCCTCACTCTTGCCTCGCCGTTCCACACGACGCCTCTTCTTTCTTCTCCGACGGCTGCCGACAAGCAAGGAGGAGGACACAGTTAGGCCTGAGAAGCGCCAACTCCTCCACCCGCCCGCCCGCCGGAAAGGGGGACCCCCTAAGCCCCCGGAGGGAGCTCCCCCCAAGGCACAACCCACCCGCCCGGCCCGCCACCCTGGCAAAACCCTCCGACTTCAGCTTGTCTCACCAAAGCGATGCGCAGCAGACTTCCAGCCGGTGCCAGAGCTGGGCTCGGAGGCGGGCACCCTGGGCAAATGGAGCTGGGCATGCAAGGCGGCGGCCAAAGAGGCTGCACCCCTGCTTACAGGGGGCTCCAGCCGCTGCCTGGACTGCAAACCGCCCGGGACTGCAGGGCACTGCCCGGGCCCTGACTTACAGGGCGGCCCTGGTCCCACAGGCCCTCGGAGGCTCCTTCTCTCCGATTCAGGGGCACCCTGACCCGCACCCGCTAGCGGGGCGGTCACCCCACACAGGCTGCCAGTGGAGCACAAAGGCTCCCAGACCCGGACCCTGATTACAGGCAGGTCGACACCCAGGGAGCCAGAGAGCTCGGCCTTCCCCACAGCAACAGGAACGAGACTCACTCAACAGCCAGGCCGTGGAGCTGCACGGCCAAAGGCCCCCACACATCCCGGCCCCACGCCTCTGAAAGGCCGGGGCCAGGGGCACCCGCCTGATTACAGGGGGTCCCGCCAAGCCCAGGGGACAGGCACAGCCCTACTTACAGGGCGGTCCCCCACGCCTCGGCACTCCCAACAAGGCTCCACGGAGCCCGAGGCTCCGATCTGCGCCCCAGTTACGGGCCAGCCAGCCTGGCTGCAGCACAACATCATCTCTTCGGGAGCCCAGCAGGCGACCTCGACCCCAACCACGGGAGGTCACCCTAGCCAAAAGCAGCGCCAAAGGCGGGCCTGCGCCCTCCAGCACAGCACTTCCTCAACCTGCACCCTCAGAAGGGCCAGGGAGGGCTCGTTCCTGTTGGCTGGCTAAAGCAGCCTCCCCAGCCCTGCTTACAGGGAGGATGGGCTGCTCCCGGGGACACAGGGCTCCACAGACTCGTGACACATGCCCCGAGTACGGGGCTGTCACGCTGGCAGGTCGCCAGCAGGACAGGCAGCCGCACAGGCAGAGACCCAGCCCCTGACTACAGGCAGGTCGCCTTGCCCACACTCTACGACTAAGCAGCTTCGCTCTGTCCTTAGAAAGGAGGGGCAAGCCCGGACCCTCCCTCCGCTCGCAGCCTCAGAGGAGACCCCCCCGTTGCTGCACAGAGCCCTCTCTCCCTCCTGGGAAGCTTAAGCTAAACTGCAGCGATTTTATCGGGGGCCTAAGGGACAAGCTCACTCGCTCACACTCACACCAAGACAAGGAGACACACACACACGCACACAGAACTTCTGAGAAGGGAGGGCGAGCTCTGCACAGCCGCTGTCTGGGGAGCCATCCCTACCAGCGAGCGGGAGAGGAGAGCCTCAGACCCACCCCCCCGGGGCTGCATGGAGGCGTGAGGGGCCTCAACATGCCAAGGGGCTTCATGGGTGGCCAAGGGGCAAACGGCATAACACGCCCGACTCCCGGGGGTCACGCGGGCCAGGCCACCAGCAGGCAGAAACAGCCCTGCCCTGCTTACAGGGTGGGCTTGGGGTCCAGCGAGCTCCATTTCCCCCTCGGGTGCGGAGACAGTGGCCCTCGCCCTCCTTACAGGGTCACCACTCGCTCCGGGCAGCCAAAGGAGCAAGACGGCAAAAGGCCAACAACAGCAGAAGCAACCGACCGAGCCCTGGTTACAGGGAGGTCGCCCAGCGCAAAGCCAGCCGGGGCACCCCAAAGGCGCCCGCGATGCTCTTACGTGACCGTGCCCTGGTGGTGACAGGGAGGTAGATGCCTTTGCCCAGAGCGCCTTTCTCGCGCCCGCTCTCCAGCCCGACGCCGCTCCTCTTCTCGCTCACTCTTGCCTCGCCGTTCCACACGATGCCTCTTCTTTCTTCTCCCTCACTCTTGCCTCGCCGTTCCACACGACGCCTCTTCTTTCTTCTCCGACGGCTGCCGACAAGCAAGGAGGAGGACACAGTTAGGCCTGAGAAGCGCCAACTCCTCCCCCCCCCCCCCCCCCCGAAAGGGGGACCCCCTAAGCCCCCGGAGGGAGCTCCCCCCAAGGCACAACCCCCCCCCCCCGCCCCCCCCCCCCGCCAAAACCCTCCGACTTCAGCTTGTCTCACCCAAGCGATGCGCAGCAGACTTCCAGCCGGTGCCAGAGCTGGGCTCGGAGGCGGGCACCCTGGGCAAATGGAGCTGGGCATGCAAGGCGGCGGCCAAAGAGGCTGCACCCCTGCTTACAGGGGGCTCCAGCCGCTGCCTGGACTGCAAACCGCCCGGGACTGCAGGGCACTGCCCGGGCCCTGACTTACAGGGCGGCCCTGGTCCCACAGGCCCTCGGAGGCTCCTTCTCTCCGATTCAGGGGCACCCTGACCTGCACCCGCTAGCGGGGCGGTCACCCCACACAGGCTGCCAGTGGAGCACAAAGGCTCCCAGACCCGGACCCTGATTACAGGCAGGTCGACACCCAGGGAGCCAGAGAGCTCGGCCTTCCCCCACAGCAACAGGAACGAGACTCACTCAACAGCCAGGCCGTGGAGCTGCACGGCCAAAGGCCCCCACACATCCCGGCCCCACGCCTCTGAAAGGCCGGGGCCAGGGGCACCCGCCTGATTACAGGGGGTCCCGCCAAGCCCAGGGGACAGGCACAGCCCTACTTACAGGGCGGTCCCCCACGCCTCGGCACTCCCAACAAGGCTCCACGGAGCCCGAGGCTCCGATCTGCGCCCCAGTTACGGGCCAGCCAGCCTGGCTGCAGCACAACATCATCTCTTCGGGAGCCCAGCAGGCGACCTCGACCCCAACCACGGGGAGGTCACCCTAGCCAAAAGCAGCGCCAAAGGCGGGCCTGCGCCCTCCAGCACAGCACTTCCTCAACCTGCACCCTCAGAAGGGCCAGGGAGGGCTCGTTCCTGTTGGCTGGCTAAAGCAGCCTCCCCAGCCCTGCTTACAGGGAGGATGGGCTGCTCCCGGGGACACAGGGCTCCACAGACTCGTGACACATGCCCCGAGTACGGGGCTGTCACGCTGGCAGGTCGCCAGCAGGACAGGCAGCCGCACAGGCAGAGACCCAGCCCCTGACTACAGGCAGGTCGCCTTGCCCACACTCTACGACTAAGCAGCTTCGCTCTGTCCTTAGAAAGGAGGGGCAAGCCCGGACCCTCCCTCCGCTCGCAGCCTCAGAGGAGACCCCCCCGTTGCTGCACAGAGCCCTCTCTCCCTCCTGGGAAGCTTAAGCTAAACTGCAGCGATTTTATCGGGGGCCTAAGGGACAAGCTCACTCGCTCACACTCACACCAAGACAAGGAGACACACACACACGCACACAGAACTTCTGAGAAGGGAGGGCGAGCTCTGCACAGCCGCTGTCTGGGGAGCCATCCCTACCAGCGAGCGGGAGAGGAGAGCCTCAGACCCACCCCCCCGGGGCTGCATGGAGGCGTGAGGGGCCTCAACATGCCAAGGGGCTTCATGGGTGGCCAAGGGGCAAACGGCATAACACGCCCGACTCCCGGGGGTCACGCGGGCCAGGCCACCAGCAGGCAGAAACAGCCCTGCCCTGCTTACAGGGTGGGCTTGGGGTCCAGCGAGCTCCATTTCCCCCTCGGGTGCGGAGACAGTGGCCCTCGCCCTCCTTACAGGGTCACCACTCGCTCCGGGCAGCCAAAGGAGCAAGACGGCAAAAGGCCAACAACAGCAGAAGCAACCGACCGAGCCCTGGTTACAGGGAGGTCGCCCAGCGCAAAGCCAGCCGGGGCACCCCAAAGGCGCCCGCGATGCTCTTACGTGACCGTGCCCTGGTGGTGACAGGGAGGTAGATGCCTTTGCCCAGAGCGCCTTTCTCGCGCCCGCTCTCCAGCCCGACGCCGCTCCTCTTCTCGCTCACTCTTGCCTCGCCGTTCCACACGATGCCTCTTCTTTCTTCTCCCTCACTCTTGCCTCGCCGTTCCACACGACGCCTCTTCTTTCTTCTCCGACGGCTGCCGACAAGCAAGGAGGAGGACACAGTTAGGCCTGAGAAGCGCCAACTCCTCCACCCGCCCGCCCGCCGGAAAGGGGGACCCCCTAAGCCCTCGGAGGGAGCTCCCCCCAAGGCACAACCCACCCGCCCGGCCCGCCACCCCGGCAAAACCCTCCGACTTCAGCTTGTCTCACCAAAGCGATGCGCAGCAGACTTCCAGCCGGTGCCAGAGCTGGGCTCGGAGGCGGGCACCCTGGGCAAATGGAGCTGGGCATGCAAGGCGGCGGCCAAAGAGGCTGCACCCCTGCTTACAGGGGGCTCCAGCCGCTGCCTGGACTGCAAACCGCCCGGGACTGCAGGGCACCGCCCGGGCCCTGACTTACAGGGCGGCCCTGGTCCCACAGGCCCTCGGAGGCTCCTTCTCTCCGATTCAGGGGCACCCTGACCCGCACCCGCTAGCGGGGCGGTCACCCCACACAGGCTGCCAGTGGAGCACAAAGGCTCCCAGACCCGGACCCTGATTACAGGCAGGTCGACACCCAGGGAGCCAGAGAGCTCGGCCTTCCCCCACAGCAACAGGAACGAGACTCACTCAACAGCCAGGCCGTGGAGCTGCACGGCCAAAGGCCCCCACACATCCCGGCCCCACGCCTCTGAAAGGCCGGGGCCAGGGGCACCCGCCTGATTACAGGGGGTCCCGCCAAGCCCAGGGGACAGGCACAGCCCTACTTACAGGGCGGTCCCCCACGCCTCGGCACTCCCAACAAGGCTCCACGGAGCCCGAGGCTCCGATCTGCGCCCCAGTTACGGGCCAGCCAGCCTGGCTGCAGCACAACATCATCTCTTCGGGAGCCCAGCAGGCGACCTCGACCCCAACCACGGGGAGGTCACCCTAGCCAAAAGCAGCGCCAAAGGCGGGCCTGCGCCCTCCAGCACAGCACTTCCTCAACCTGCACCCTCAGAAGGGCCAGGGAGGGCTCGTTCCTGTTGGCTGGCTAAAGCAGCCTCCCCAGCCCTGCTTACAGGGAGGATGGGCTGCTCCCGGGGACACAGGGCTCCACAGACTCGTGACACATGCCCCGAGTACGGGGCTGTCACGCTGGCAGGTCGCCAGCAGGACAGGCAGCCGCACAGGCAGAGACCCAGCCCCTGACTACAGGCAGGTCGCCTTGCCCACACTCTACGACTAAGCAGCTTCGCTCTGTCCTTAGAAAGGAGGGGCAAGCCCGGACCCTCCCTCCGCTCGCAGCCTCAGAGGAGACCCCCCCGTTGCTGCACAGAGCCCTCTCTCCCTCCTGGGAAGCTTAAGCTAAACTGCAGCGATTTTATCGGGGGCCTAAGGGACAAGCTCACTCGCTCACACTCACACCAAGACAAGGAGACACACACACACGCACACAGAACTTCTGAGAAGGGAGGGCGAGCTCTGCACAGCCGCTGTCTGGGGAGCCATCCCTACCAGCGAGCGGGAGAGGAGAGCCTCAGACCCACCCCCCCGGGGCTGCATGGAGGCGTGAGGGGCCTCAACATGCCAAGGGGCTTCATGGGTGGCCAAGGGGCAAACGGCATAACACGCCCGACTCCCGGGGGTCACGCGGGCCAGGCCACCAGCAGGCAGAAACAGCCCTGCCCTGCTTACAGGGTGGGCTTGGGGTCCAGCGAGCTCCATTTCCCCCTCGGGTGCGGAGACAGTGGCCCTCGCCCTCCTTACAGGGTCACCACTCGCTCCGGGCAGCCAAAGGAGCAAGACGGCAAAAGGCCAACAACAGCAGAAGCAACCGACCGAGCCCTGGTTACAGGGAGGTCGCCCAGCGCAAAGCCAGCCGGGGCACCCCAAAGGCGCCCGCGATGCTCTTACGTGACCGTGCCCTGGTGGTGACAGGGAGGTAGATGCCTTTGCCCAGAGCGCCTTTCTCGCGCCCGCTCTCCAGCCCGACGCCGCTCCTCTTCTCGCTCACTCTTGCCTCGCCGTTCCACACGATGCCTCTTCTTTCTTCTCCCTCACTCTTGCCTCGCCGTTCCACACGACGCCTCTTCTTTCTTCTCCGACGGCTGCCGACAAGCAAGGAGGAGGACACAGTTAGGCCTGAGAAGCGCCAACTCCTCCACCCGCCCGCCCGCCGGAAAGGGGGACCCCCTAAGCCCCGGAGGGAGCTCCCCCCAAGGCACAACCCACCCGCCCGGCCCGCCACCCCGGCAAAACCCTCCGACTTCAGCTTGTCTCACCAAAGCGATGCGCAGCAGACTTCCAGCCGGTGCCAGAGCTGGGCTCGGAGGCGGGCACCCTGGGCAAATGGAGCTGGGCATGCAAGGCGGCGGCCAAAGAGGCTGCACCCCTGCTTACAGGGGGCTCCAGCCGCTGCCTGGACTGCAAACCGCCCGGGACTGCAGGGCACTGCCCGGGCCCTGACTTACAGGGCGGCCCTGGTCCCACAGGCCCTCGGAGGCTCCTTCTCTCCGATTCAGGGGCACCCTGACCTGCACCCGCTAGCGGGGCGGTCACCCCACACAGGCTGCCAGTGGAGCACAAAGGCTCCCAGACCCGG
Organism: Alca torda; assembly: GCA_008658365.1. Classification (NCBI taxonomy): domain Eukaryota; kingdom Metazoa; phylum Chordata; class Aves; order Charadriiformes; family Alcidae; genus Alca; species Alca torda. Next base: position 6,889,200 of record CM018093.1, on the reverse strand, counting down.
ACCCTGATTACAGGCAGGTCGACACCCAGGGAGCCAGAGAGCTCGGCCTTCCCCCACAGCAACAGGAACGAGACTCACTCAACAGCCAGGCCGTGGAGCTGCACGGCCAAAGGCCCCCACACATCCCGGCCCCACGCCTCTGAAAGGCCGGGGCCAGGGGCACCCGCCTGATTACAGGGGGTCCCGCCAAGCCCAGGGGACAGGCACAGCCCTACTTACAGGGCGGTCCCCCACGCCTCGGCACTCCCAACAAGGCTCCACGGAGCCCGAGGCTCCGATCTGCGCCCCAGTTACGGGCCAGCCAGCCTGGCTGCAGCACAACATCATCTCTTCGGGAGCCCAGCAGGCGACCTCGACCCCAACCACGGGGAGGTCACCCTAGCCAAAAGCAGCGCCAAAGGCGGGCCTGCGCCCTCCAGCACAGCACTTCCTCAACCTGCACCCTCAGAAGGGCCAGGGAGGGCTCGTTCCTGTTGGCTGGCTAAAGCAGCCTCCCCAGCCCTGCTTACAGGGAGGATGGGCTGCTCCCGGGGACACAGGGCTCCACAGACTCGTGACACATGCCCCGAGTATGGGGCTGTCACGCTGGCAGGTCGCCAGCAGGACAGGCAGCCGCACAGGCAGAGACCCAGCCCCTGACTACAGGCAGGTCGCCTTGCCCACACTCTACGACTAAGCAGCTTCGCTCTGTCCTTAGAAAGGAGGGGCAAGCCCGGACCCTCCCTCCGCTCGCAGCCTCAGAGGAGACCCCCCCGTTGCTGCACAGAGCCCTCTCTCCCTCCTGGGAAGCTTAAGCTAAACTGCAGCGATTTTATCGGGGGCCTAAGGGACAAGCTCACTCGCTCACACTCACACCAAGACAAGGAGACACACACACACGCACACAGAACTTCTGAGAAGGGAGGGCGAGCTCTGCACAGCCGCTGTCTGGGGAGCCATCCCTACCAGCGAGCGGGAGAGGAGAGCCTCAGACCCACCCCCCCGGGGCTGCATGGAGGCGTGAGGGGCCTCAACATGCCAAGGGGCTTCATGGGTGGCCAAGGGGCAAACGGCATAACACGCCCGACTCCCGGGGGTCACGCGGGCCAGGCCACCAGCAGGCAGAAACAGCCCTGCCCTGCTTACAGGGTGGGCTTGGGGTCCAGCGAGCTCCATTTCCCCCTCGGGTGCGGAGACAGTGGCCCTCGCCCTCCCTACAGGGTCACCACTCGCTCCGGGCAGCCAAAGGAGCAAGACGGCAAAAGGCCAACAACAGCAGAAGCAACCGACCGAGCCCTGGTTACAGGGAGGTCGCCCAGCGCAAAGCCAGCCGGGGCACCCCAAAGGCGCCCGCGATGCTCTTACGTGACCGTGCCCTGGTGGTGACAGGGAGGTAGATGCCTTTGCCCAGAGCGCCTTTCTCGCGCCCGCTCTCCAGCCCGACGCCGCTCCTCTTCTCGCTCACTCTTGCCTCGCCGTTCCACACGATGCCTCTTCTTTCTTCTCCCTCACTCTTGCCTCGCCGTTCCACACGACGCCTCTTCTTTCTTCTCCGACGGCTGCCGACAAGCAAGGAGGAGGACACAGTTAGGCCTGAGAAGCGCCAACTCCTCCACCCGCCCGCCCGCCGGAAAGGGGGACCCCCTAAGCCCCCGGAGGGAGCTCCCCCCAAGGCACAACCCACCCGCCCGGCCCGCCACCCCGGCAAAACCCTCCGACTTCAGCTTGTCTCACCAAAGCGATGCGCAGCAGACTTCCAGCCGGTGCCAGAGCTGGGCTCGGAGGCGGGCACCCTGGGCAAATGGAGCTGGGCATGCAAGGCGGCGGCCAAAGAGGCTGCACCCCTGCTTACAGGGGGCTCCAGCCGCTGCCTGGACTGCAAACCGCCCGGGACTGCAGGGCACTGCCCGGGCCCTGACTTACAGGGCGGCCCTGGTCCCACAGGCCCTCGGAGGCTCCTTCTCTCCGATTCAGGGGCACCCTGACCCGCACCCGCTAGCGGGGCGGTCACCCCACACAGGCTGCCAGTGGAGCACAAAGGCTCCCAGACCCGGACCCTGATTACAGGCAGGTCGACACCCAGGGAGCCAGAGAGCTCGGCCTTCCCCCACAGCAACAGGAACGAGACTCACTCAACAGCCAGGCCGTGGAGCTGCACGGCCAAAGGCCCCCACACATCCCGGCCCCACGCCTCTGAAAGGCCGGGGCCAGGGGCACCCGCCTGATTACAGGGGGTCCCGCCAAGCCCAGGGGACAGGCACAGCCCTACTTACAGGGCGGTCCCCCACGCCTCGGCACTCCCAACAAGGCTCCACGGAGCCCGAGGCTCCGATCTGCGCCCCAGTTACGGGCCAGCCAGCCTGGCTGCAGCACAACATCATCTCTTCGGGAGCCCAGCAGGCGACCTCGACCCCAACCACGGGGAGGTCACCCTAGCCAAAAGCAGCGCCAAAGGCGGGCCTGCGCCCTCCAGCACAGCACTTCCTCAACCTGCACCCTCAGAAGGGCCAGGGAGGGCTCGTTCCTGTTGGCTGGCTAAAGCAGCCTCCCCAGCCCTGCTTACAGGGAGGATGGGCTGCTCCCGGGGACACAGGGCTCCACAGACTCGTGACACATGCCCCGAGTACGGGGCTGTCACGCTGGCAGGTCGCCAGCAGGACAGGCAGCCGCACAGGCAGAGACCCAGCCCCTGACTACAGGCAGGTCGCCTTGCCCACACTCTACGACTAAGCAGCTTCGCTCTGTCCTTAGAAAGGAGGGGCAAGCCCGGACCCTCCCTCCGCTCGCAGCCTCAGAGGAGACCCCCCCGTTGCTGCACAGAGCCCTCTCTCCCTCCTGGGAAGCTTAAGCTAAACTGCAGCGATTTTATCGGGGGCCTAAGGGACAAGCTCACTCGCTCACACTCACACCAAGACAAGGAGACACACACACACGCACACAGAACTTCTGAGAAGGGAGGGCGAGCTCTGCACAGCCGCTGTCTGGGGAGCCATCCCTACCAGCGAGCGGGAGAGGAGAGCCTCAGACCCACCCCCCCGGGGCTGCATGGAGGCGTGAGGGGCCTCAACATGCCAAGGGGCTTCATGGGTGGCCAAGGGGCAAACGGCATAACACGCCCGACTCCCGGGGGTCACGCGGGCCAGGCCACCAGCAGGCAGAAACAGCCCTGCCCTGCTTACAGGGTGGGCTTGGGGTCCAGCGAGCTCCATTTCCCCCTCGGGTGCGGAGACAGTGGCCCTCGCCCTCCTTACAGGGTCACCACTCGCTCCGGGCAGCCAAAGGAGCAAGACGGCAAAAGGCCAACAACAGCAGAAGCAACCGACCGAGCCCTGGTTACAGGGAGGTCGCCCAGCGCAAAGCCAGCCGGGGCACCCCAAAGGCGCCCGCGATGCTCTTACGTGACCGTGCCCTGGTGGTGACAGGGAGGTAGATGCCTTTGCCCAGAGCGCCTTTCTCGCGCCCGCTCTCCAGCCCGACGCCGCTCCTCTTCTCGTCCACTCTTGCCTCGCCGTTCCACACGATGCCTCTTCTTTCTTCTCCCTCACTCTTGCCTCGCCGTTCCACACGACGCCTCTTCTTTCTTCTCCGACGGCTGCCGACAAGCAAGGAGGAGGACACAGTTAGGCCTGAGAAGCGCCAACTCCTCCACCCGCCCGCCCGCCGGAAAGGGGGACCCCCTAAGCCCCCGGAGGGAGCTCCCCCCAAGGCACAACCCACCCGCCCGGCCCGCCACCCCGGCAAAACCCTCCGACTTCAGCTTGTCTCACCAAAGCGATGCGCAGCAGACTTCCAGCCGGTGCCAGAGCTGGGCTCGGAGGCGGGCACCCTGGGCAAATGGAGCTGGGCATGCAAGGCGGCGGCCAAAGAGGCTGCACCCCTGCTTACAGGGGGCTCCAGCCGCTGCCTGGACTGCAAACCGCCCGGGACTGCAGGGCACTGCCCGGGCCCTGACTTACAGGGCGGCCCTGGTCCCACAGGCCCTCGGAGGCTCCTTCTCTCCGATTCAGGGGCACCCTGACCCGCACCCGCTAGCGGGGCGGTCACCCCACACAGGCTGCCAGTGGAGCACAAAGGCTCCCAGACCCGGACCCTGATTACAGGCAGGTCGACACCCAGGGAGCCAGAGAGCTCGGCCTTCCCCCACAGCAACAGGAACGAGACTCACTCAACAGCCAGGCCGTGGAGCTGCACGGCCAAAGGCCCCCACACATCCCGGCCCCACGCCTCTGAAAGGCCGGGGCCAGGGGCACCCGCCTGATTACAGGGGGTCCCGCCAAGCCCAGGGGACAGGCACAGCCCTACTTACAGGGCGGTCCCCCACGCCTCGGCACTCCCAACAAGGCTCCACGGAGCCCGAGGCTCCGATCTGCGCCCCAGTTACGGGCCAGCCAGCCTGGCTGCAGCACAACATCATCTCTTCGGGAGCCCAGCAGGCGACCTCGACCCCAACCACGGGGAGGTCACCCTAGCCAAAAGCAGCGCCAAAGGCGGGCCTGCGCCCTCCAGCACAGCACTTCCTCAACCTGCACCCTCAGAAGGGCCAGGGAGGGCTCGTTCCTGTTGGCTGGCTAAAGCAGCCTCCCCAGCCCTGCTTACAGGGAGGATGGGCTGCTCCCGGGGACACAGGGCTCCACAGACTCGTGACACATGCCCCGAGTACGGGGCTGTCACGCTGGCAGGTCGCCAGCAGGACAGGCAGCCGCACAGGCAGAGACCCAGCCCCTGACTACAGGCAGGTCGCCTTGCCCACACTCTACGACTAAGCAGCTTCGCTCTGTCCTTAGAAAGGAGGGGCAAGCCCGGACCCTCCCTCCGCTCGCAGCCTCAGAGGAGACCCCCCCGTTGCTGCACAGAGCCCTCTCTCCCTCCTGGGAAGCTTAAGCTAAACTGCAGCGATTTTATCGGGGGCCTAAGGGACAAGCTCACTCGCTCACACTCACACCAAGACAAGGAGACACACACACACGCACACAGAACTTCTGAGAAGGGAGGGCGAGCTCTGCACAGCCGCTGTCTGGGGAGCCATCCCTACCAGCGAGCGGGAGAGGAGAGCCTCAGACCCACCCCCCCGGGGCTGCATGGAGGCGTGAGGGGCCTCAACATGCCAAGGGGCTTCATGGGTGGCCAAGGGGCAAACGGCATAACACGCCCGACTCCCGGGGGTCACGCGGGCCAGGCCACCAGCAGGCAGAAACAGCCCTGCCCTGCTTACAGGGTGGGCTTGGGGTCCAGCGAGCTCCATTTCCCCCTCGGGTGCGGAGACAGTGGCCCTCGCCCTCCTTACAGGGTCACCACTCGCTCCGGGCAGCCAAAGGAGCAAGACGGCAAAAGGCCAACAACAGCAGAAGCAACCGACCGAGCCCTGGTTACAGGGAGGTCGCCCAGCGCAAAGCCAGCCGGGGCACCCCAAAGGCGCCCGCGATGCTCTTACGTGACCGTGCCCTGGTGGTGACAGGGAGGTAGATGCCTTTGCCCAGAGCGCCTTTCTCGCGCCCGCTCTCCAGCCCGACGCCGCTCCTCTTCTCGCTCACTCTTGCCTCGCCGTTCCACACGATGCCTCTTCTTTCTTCTCCCTCACTCTTGCCTCGCCGTTCCACACGACGCCTCTTCTTTCTTCTCCGACGGCTGCCGACAAGCAAGGAGGAGGACACAGTTAGGCCTGAGAAGCGCCAACTCCTCCACCCGCCCGCCCGCCGGAAAGGGGGACCCCCTAAGCCCCCGGAGGGAGCTCCCCCCAAGGCACAACCCACCCGCCCGGCCCGCCACCCCGGCAAAACCCTCCGACTTCAGCTTGTCTCACCAAAGCGATGCGCAGCAGACTTCCAGCCGGTGCCAGAGCTGGGCTCGGAGGCGGGCACCCTGGGCAAATGGAGCTGGGCATGCAAGGCGGCGGCCAAAGAGGCTGCACCCCTGCTTACAGGGGGCTCCAGCCGCTGCCTGGACTGCAAACCGCCCGGGACTGCAGGGCACTGCCCGGGCCCTGACTTACAGGGCGGCCCTGGTCCCACAGGCCCTCGGAGGCTCCTTCTCTCCGATTCAGGGGCACCCTGACCCGCACCCGCTAGCGGGGCGGTCACCCCACACAGGCTGCCAGTGGAGCACAAAGGCTCCCAGACCCGGACCCTGATTACAGGCAGGTCGACACCCAGGGAGCCAGAGAGCTCGGCCTTCCCCCACAGCAACAGGAACGAGACTCACTCAACAGCCAGGCCGTGGAGCTGCACGGCCAAAGGCCCCCACACATCCCGGCCCCACGCCTCTGAAAGGCCGGGGCCAGGGGCACCCGCCTGATTACAGGGGGTCCCGCCAAGCCCAGGGGACAGGCACAGCCCTACTTACAGGGCGGTCCCCCACGCCTCGGCACTCCCAACAAGGCTCCACGGAGCCCGAGGCTCCGATCTGCGCCCCAGTTACGGGCCAGCCAGCCTGGCTGCAGCACAACATCATCTCTTCGGGAGCCCAGCAGGCGACCTCGACCCCAACCACGGGGAGGTCACCCTAGCCAAAAGCAGCGCCAAAGGCGGGCCTGCGCCCTCCAGCACAGCACTTCCTCAACCTGCACCCTCAGAAGGGCCAGGGAGGGCTCGTTCCTGTTGGCTGGCTAAAGCAGCCTCCCCAGCCCTGCTTACAGGGAGGATGGGCTGCTCCCGGGGACACAGGGCTCCACAGACTCGTGACACATGCCCCGAGTACGGGGCTGTCACGCTGGCAGGTCGCCAGCAGGACAGGCAGCCGCACAGGCAGAGACCCAGCCCCTGACTACAGGCAGGTCGCCTTGCCCACACTCTACGACTAAGCAGCTTCGCTCTGTCCTTAGAAAGGAGGGGCAAGCCCGGACCCTCCCTCCGCTCGCAGCCTCAGAGGAGACCCCCCCGTTGCTGCACAGAGCCCTCTCTCCCTCCTGGGAAGCTTAAGCTAAACTGCAGCGATTTTATCGGGGGCCTAAGGGACAAGCTCACTCGCTCACACTCACACCAAGACAAGGAGACACACACACACGCACACAGAACTTCTGAGAAGGGAGGGCGAGCTCTGCACAGCCGCTGTCTGGGGAGCCATCCCTACCAGCGAGCGGGAGAGGAGAGCCTCAGACCCACCCCCCCGGGGCTGCATGGAGGCGTGAGGGGCCTCAACATGCCAAGGGGCTTCATGGGTGGCCAAGGGGCAAACGGCATAACACGCCCGACTCCCGGGGGTCACGCGGGCCAGGCCACCAGCAGGCAGAAACAGCCCTGCCCTGCTTACAGGGTGGGCTTGGGGTCCAGCGAGCTCCATTTCCCCCTCGGGTGCGGAGACAGTGGCCCTCGCCCTCCTTACAGGGTCACCACTCGCTCCGGGCAGCCAAAGGAGCAAGACGGCAAAAGGCCAACAACAGCAGAAGCAACCGACCGAGCCCTGGTTACAGGGAGGTCGCCCAGCGCAAAGCCAGCCGGGGCACCCCAAAGGCGCCCGCGATGCTCTTACGTGACCGTGCCCTGGTGGTGACAGGGAGGTAGATGCCTTTGCCCAGAGCGCCTTTCTCGCGCCCGCTCTCCAGCCCGACGCCGCTCCTCTTCTCGTCCACTCTTGCCTCGCCGTTCCACACGATGCCTCTTCTTTCTTCTCCCTCACTCTTGCCTCGCCGTTCCACACGACGCCTCTTCTTTCTTCTCCGACGGCTGCCGACAAGCAAGGAGGAGGACACAGTTAGGCCTGAGAAGCGCCAACTCCTCCACCCGCCCGCCCGCCGGAAAGGGGGACCCCCTAAGCCCCCGGAGGGAGCTCCCCCCAAGGCACAACCCACCCGCCCGGCCCGCCACCCCGGCAAAACCCTCCGACTTCAGCTTGTCTCACCAAAGCGATGCGCAGCAGACTTCCAGCCGGTGCCAGAGCTGGGCTCGGAGGCGGGCACCCTGGGCAAATGGAGCTGGGCATGCAAGGCGGCGGCCAAAGAGGCTGCACCCCTGCTTACAGGGGGCTCCAGCCGCTGCCTGGACTGCAAACCGCCCGGGACTGCAGGGCACTGCCCGGGCCCTGACTTACAGGGCGGCCCTGGTCCCACAGGCCCTCGGAGGCTCCTTCTCTCCGATTCAGGGGCACCCTGACCTGCACCCGCTAGCGGGGCGGTCACCCCACACAGGCTGCCAGTGGAGCACAAAGGCTCCCAGACCCGGACCCTGATTACAGGCAGGTCGACACCCAGGGAGCCAGAGAGCTCGGCCTTCCCCCACAGCAACAGGAACGAGACTCACTCAACAGCCAGGCCGTGGAGCTGCACGGCCAAAGGCCCCCACACATCCCGGCCCCACGCCTCTGAAAGGCCGGGGCCAGGGGCACCCGCCTGATTACAGGGGGTCCCGCCAAGCCCAGGGGACAGGCACAGCCCTACTTACAGGGCGGTCCCCCACGCCTCGGCACTCCCAACAAGGCTCCACGGAGCCCGAGGCTCCGATCTGCGCCCCAGTTACGGGCCAGCCAGCCTGGCTGCAGCACAACATCATCTCTTCGGGAGCCCAGCAGGCGACCTCGACCCCAACCACGGGGAGGTCACCCTAGCCAAAAGCAGCGCCAAAGGCGGGCCTGCGCCCTCCAGCACAGCACTTCCTCAACCTGCACCCTCAGAAGGGCCAGGGAGGGCTCGTTCCTGTTGGCTGGCTAAAGCAGCCTCCCCAGCCCTGCTTACAGGGAGGATGGGCTGCTCCCGGGGACACAGGGCTCCACAGACTCGTGACACATGCCCCGAGTACGGGGCTGTCACGCTGGCAGGTCGCCAGCAGGACAGGCAGCCGCACAGGCAGAGACCCAGCCCCTGACTACAGGCAGGTCGCCTTGCCCACACTCTACGACTAAGCAGCTTCGCTCTGTCCTTAGAAAGGAGGGGCAAGCCCGGACCCTCCCTCCGCTCGCAGCCTCAGAGGAGACCCCCCCGTTGCTGCACAGAGCCCTCTCTCCCTCCTGGGAAGCTTAAGCTAAACTGCAGCGATTTTATCGGGGGCCTAAGGGACAAGCTCACTCGCTCACACTCACACCAAGACAAGGAGACACACACACACGCACACAGAACTTCTGAGAAGGGAGGGCGAGCTCTGCACAGCCGCTGTCTGGGGAGCCATCCCTACCAGCGAGCGGGAGAGGAGAGCCTCAGACCCACCCCCCCGGGGCTGCATGGAGGCGTGAGGGGCCTCAACATGCCAAGGGGCTTCATGGGTGGCCAAGGGGCAAACGGCATAACACGCCCGACTCCCGGGGGTCACGCGGGCCAGGCCACCAGCAGGCAGAAACAGCCCTGCCCTGCTTACAGGGTGGGCTTGGGGTCCAGCGAGCTCCATTTCCCCCTCGGGTGCGGAGACAGTGGCCCTCGCCCTCCTTACAGGGTCACCACTCGCTCCGGGCAGCCAAAGGAGCAAGACGGCAAAAGGCCAACAACAGCAGAAGCAACCGACCGAGCCCTGGTTACAGGGAGGTCGCCCAGCGCAAAGCCAGCCGGGGCACCCCAAAGGCGCCCGCGATGCTCTTACGTGACCGTGCCCTGGTGGTGACAGGGAGGTAGATGCCTTTGCCCAGAGCGCCTTTCTCGCGCCCGCTCTCCAGCCCGACGCCGCTCCTCTTCTCGCTCACTCTTGCCTCGCCGTTCCACACGATGCCTCTTCTTTCTTCTCCCTCACTCTTGCCTCGCCGTTCCACACGACGCCTCTTCTTTCTTCTCCAACGGCTGCCTACAAGCGGGTAGGAGGAGGACACAGTTAGGTCTGAGACATGAAAACCCCAATACCTATCATGAGCCAGAGAGTGACTCATGGAGCAGTAATCCTAGAGCTAGACAAAATTAGCATGCTGTGTTGGCCTACTTTTTCTCCCTTCCTTTCAGATTTGTTTCCTCATTTCCTCCAGTACCATCCCTCCTTTTCACAACTTAGCTCTGTATCCCACCTAGTTCTTTATGTAGAAGGCTCTTTCCCTTATCCCCATCTTGAGGGAAGGAGTGTTTAATATTTTGTCCCTCAGTTTTGAAAAGTTTTTTGCCCCCCTCCGTTGCTCACCGTGTGGCACGGGCAGTTCCCGCCATTCTGAACGGCCTCTCTTCCCTCAGGGCGCTGAGGCGCCGGTCTCTGAGGCGGGGAGGGGCGCGTGCAGCCTTCTCTTTCGCAGGCAAACCTCAGTATTGCCTGCGCTTGACCCTTAAAAAAAGGCGCCAGACACCGCCCGCGCGCCCGCCAGCCAATAGCTATGGGAGAGGGGGTGTCGCGTGTCATGCGCATGTGTCCTGCTGCAAGGTTGCGCGGCCCCTGCCTCGCGGCCGGCCGTTGGTGACTCGCCCGCGCCCTCCCCGTTCCCTCAGCGCCGGCTGCCGCAGGGGGGTTTAGGCGGGCTAGGTCATGGGGGCGCCTGCCATGGTGCTGCTCGGGCCTTAGTTGTTTCGTTTGGTGTGGGGTTTTTTGGTGTGGCTTTTTGTTTCTTTATTAGGTGTTTTTTTTCTTGGCAAACACTCCTCAGAACAAAGGCCTCGGAATCGCACTTGAGGTGGTTTTTCTACTTCAGTGTGTCTAAGGGAGCAAATGGGAAACCTGCTCTGGTCCTGTTTGTGGGTGTAATCTTTGGGGGCACCAAAGAAAACAAAGTCTGAAAGTCTCAGGTTCCCAAATGCTCACTTCAGACGAGGAAAACATTACACGTTCCTTCCAATGCAGTAGATGTCCCCAAAATTATTTTTTCTAATTAATCCCCCACAGTAACTTCTGATGTGTCTGCTTCTATAGGGAAAATCCCTTTTGAACTCAGAAATATTACACAACGCGGGCAAAAAGACCCCATGTCAGATAGTCTTACAGACTCTCACTTACCCTGTTCTTAAAACCCAACAGAAAGATTTTTATCTTTCAGCAATTTATTCCCAGGGTTTAATCTGCACTTTTTGAACTCTTGGTGCAGCCCCACAGAAGTGTTTGAACAGGTCAGTCAAGGAAAAATCATACAGCTGAGGTTTGGTCTGCAGCTGTGTGTCTTTAAGCTGGGGTTGGGTTTTTTTAAGCCTGAAAGAAATATACGAAAATGGACTTCATTTTACAAAAATACTATGAAAATGAGATATTTTTTTAAGTCCGTGTTTGTTGCGAGAAGTACAAACAGATTGAAAAGTTTTACAGGAGCAATTAGGTGAAAATTCATAAGTTTCAATACGAAATAACATTGTCAGTGGAAACAGACCCCGATCTAGTTAAAGATGTCCCTGCTTACTGCAGGGGGGTTAGACTAGATGACCTTTAAGGGTCCCTTCCAACCCAACACAGTCTATGATTCTATGATTCCATGAAAGCACTTGAGCAGTGCAGCCTCACAAATTTCATGTTATTGCAGCGACCTAATGTGTTTTGATGTCATTAAATTTCTTTTCCTGAAACTGATCATAATGTGTGGCTTTGTGCTGGGGAAGGAGGGGGTCTAAGAGCTTTTTAGAATGTAAGGAAGGGTTTTTGTCGCTGATGGTGTTTGGAACACCCACATCAAGACCCCTTCTAAATTAAACACCTGCCACACGGCTTCTGGGGCTGCAGGGAGTTAGACAAACTGACCCATCGTGAAAAATATCCACATACGTGCTCTGCCCATGAATTTCATTCTTTCTGCATTTTGTTCTACCAGCTTTTGACAAAGCTACTGTTCAAATTTTCCTTCTCAGCTCTATCTGGTGTGGGTATGAGTCCACAGCGGTCACAGTCTCGGAGAGAAGGAGATCTCCAGCTTTGTCTGGCCTCCACAAATCCTGTCCCTTACAGCAGCCGTTCAGCCACAGAGGCAAGTCAGGGCTGCCTCTGAATGGGCCCTTAGCAGCCTGACAGTAATGCAGGAAGAGCTGTCTATATTTATGTAAATTACACTTAATTAGTACAAGACAGTAAACTCTCGCTTTAGGCGAAGAGACATTGAGATTGGATACAACGTGAGCTATAAAAACTGAGGGATCCTACCACACATGGTAGGGCCATCTGCTGATGGTATGCCCTGCTCTAAAGACTTTGATGCCTTGATTATGTAAATAGAGGAGATTATTCCATCCTTAAGACTCCAGCAAGATAATTACCAAACAACAGATCACCACAACTGAAGCAACTGCAAATGCATTTTGAGCTTTATCGCCATAATTGCAATTGTATTGCTGTTATTAACTGAGCAGGATAGAGGATATCAGGCCCGAGAGATACTTCCCTACTGGTTGTGATTTAAATTAGAATGGTTTGGCATTACTTAGCCTGCTGGGAGGCTGCAAAGAAAGGGGTTTAGTTCGCAGTAATTTGACTTGGCTTCTCTACAAGTATGATTTCCACTTGCCTGGTATTCTGGGTTGCGGCTGATTCAGATACTCAAAAGGCCTGATACAAAGCATATGAAGTGAAGACCAGCCTTTCTCCTGATACCAGTAACCCAGATCCAGTGCTAAGCCCCACATTTGTTCAAACTACCATGATCAGAGCTGAAAAACTCCTTCAGTCCTCCTTGCCTGAACCCAGGTTGGTTGTCACCCTTACCTGCCCATAGTTCTCTAAGGTCCTGAGCATGGTTTATTACGACCAGACATATTACGGAAGGTAAACTCAGATAACATCTTACACTTAAGCAGAGCACAGCCACTACAGGAGCCCCGCAGAGCAGAGAGAAAATTCCAGGGCATGTTTTAATCTAAAGGCAAAAGCACTGGCATTTTTGGCTGCTTCAGGCTTCATTTTCGTTGGAACAGCCATGCTCCAAGTAACAAGGGAGCCAGGCCTGGAGCTCCCTAAAGCTGTGTTGCCACAGGAGTTCTTCATTACATTGCATCACAGGTGCCTGTAGTATTTCAACAAATTAGATGATGTTTCTTCCGAGGTTAATTTACATTCAAACATAATAAATTATAGGGATTTAGGAGAAACATATGTTGTGGGTTTAGGTGAAAAAGGATGAGATCTATTATAAATACATTTATAAAGGAGGAAAATGTCTGATGGTTTGGGAAACTTAGAGATATTGAAAGAAGCATTTGACATCTATATTAACTCAAAGCCCTAAATGGGCTGGGCTTGTTTACATTGCTGCAGTCTTATTACAGGGTGAATTTTACCAGCTGTCTTGCTGAGCAGTCATTTAGCCTTAAACTATAGTTAAAACTGTCATGGTTTTAAGCAAATTATATTGCGTAAAGTAATTATTTCCCTAACTGCAAAGAGGATCCAGGTAGCTTGTGAATTTCATTTCTGAAAAAGAGCTAGCAGAGCGCCCTCTTTGTAAAATACGGGAAAGCACAGAGTTAAGGATTTGAAAAGATCTTTGTAACCCAGAGAAGGGCGAGTAAGCTTGATTAGTTAGCTCTGTATATTTGGGTATGAAGCAGACAGGAAGGGAACAGATTTCTGCTAAACCAGTCTGTTAATTAAACAGATTGACCGTTGATTCCAAAACATCAAGGCAAAACTTGTTTCTTTCACAAGGTGTTCCTGCAACGATAAATGTTAATCCTCATGATTAATACAAACTTTATACTTACTGTGTCTGAGGGGAAATTGCTAAAGAGGCATTCTGGGGAAATAAACTACAGCAATTAATTAGGTGATAGCCAGTGTGAGGAAGAGCATTATTTATGTTTGATCTATTATCAATATGCAGAGCTCTCAGAGAACCCTTAAACTGCTCTTTGCAGCCAATATTCACTGTGTGGAACAGGAAGCTTCCAGAGTGATTTGCTGAATCTGCTATGGGGTCTGAAAACCTTAATATATTCAAAGTACTGATGGGCTATGTCCCCCAGCCTATTAGGTACAGACTGTGCCCCCCTGTGGGTATCCATCCCTGGAGTTCTTGCTAATATTGAACTGCAGCTTTTCTGCCTCATTGTGAATATGCCTTTCCTAGGGTTCTTGGCCTCCTCAGCTCCATCGTTCCAGAACTCTACCCCCATCTTACACTCCCAGCTAAGTGTTTTGCTGCTTTGACGTACTAGGTGATGTTTGTGGCACCAAGATGGGCCCAACTGTTCTCCTTCATTCTGCTCTTTTCTAATTCACAGCAAAATTAAGAACTTGAACTCAGAACCCCGCACAGCACTGCCCAGACTATCCTGTACCTATTACCAGCCAATTCCACCAGTACTTTAATTAAAGCAACAATCAAATTATTTAGGGATGCATGAAGCAATAGCTCCCCAGGACAAATCTATACTTCTTTTTGAGCACAGGCCTGAACCCAGCTTTGGCTTCTGTCTAAGTTTCTGGGACACAAACTGTGGGTGAACCCAGTGGTACAGAGAAGGAGAAGACTTGGGCTTGAGTCTCCCTTTTGGGCTTTCTTGAGTTTGCACTACTCGCCGTGCCAGAGCTTTCGCTTGTGCTGCTCGCATGTCTTTACTGGCAGACGCAGCCACGGTCAGGCCTGCCTGGCTGACTTTTTGACCATGTGTGGCTACTTTTCTGCAGGTGGCATACAACAGCTGATGCCTGGCAGAGAAGCTTGCTAAGCTCCATGCTATATGGATAGAAACCTCTCGGGGACTAAGGCAAATATGCCTTGTATCATATATTTGCTGTCTGTTCTGTTTGGTACATTGCTGTGTCCTTTATTGATCACTTGCAAATCACTGTCTAACCAGTGACTTTCTTTTCTATAATCAGATTTACCAACTCCTTCATTACCTGGTACTGGCTGTGGCTCTGTTTTTGGTTAGGAAGGAAAAGCTCACCTCAGATGAATATTTCTTCAGGACAGCCCCCTTGTGAGGCTGAATTTGGTACTATGTGTAGCCTGCCTAGTGGCAATTTAACAGTAACATCAAACATTTGTTGTAGTGCCAGAATGGAATTTGCATCATATTCGTGGGCCTCATTTAAAACGTGTGCTGCCCAAGAATCCAGCAATTGATTCACTCATCAGCAAGAGCTGATGCACTTGCTGTCAGCTGGGCAAAGCACTGTTGAAGCACTGCCTCTCTTTACATTGACTCTATTGCAGTCCACTGAGCAGCCACTACACCAGCCCATAATGATGCTAAATTAGATATTTTGAGGATGTTTAGAAATGCTTTTTTTCCCACCAGATACCAAGACAGGTTATTTAATGCAGATACTTCTGAAATCATTTGTCAAAGAGGCACAATGGAGCAAAATTCTCAGTGAGGTCTGGATCGGAAAAAGGGCAGAAGTGAGCTTTGGATTTGGTATATAACTATGGGATGTAACAGGATTGTCTTTGATCGTATATCAAAGTGTTGTCAGTTTCCTCCTCTGCCTCAGGGAAGAAAACTTGCAGCTGAAGTATTGATTAATACCAGAGGCCCTACCATAGATCTGTCACAGCCAGCCATGAGAAGTAGGCATTAAAAACCTTGAGAAAACTGAACTCCCCTGGTTCCTAGTGCTATCGTAGTGTACTGTGGCTTAGCTTTCACAGCCGTTATTTTCCTCAGTCCCAGTCCAGCACCTTTGTCAGGTGCTGGCAACGTGGCCTGACTTGACCATTACACCAGTGGAGACTCCTGGGGGACAAGGGGAGATTGCCCACCTCCCTCTGTGAGCAGACAGGGCAGAGAGAGAAGCAGGAGACGCTCTCCTGTGCTCAAAGGCAAACAGTGCCCATGGCCGGACACTAGAGGGGGTTGGCATGGGGCTGTGGTGGCTGGGACGGAAGAGTGTTTCTTTAGACCTCTCGCTCGGGAGCGCGCCCACTCGTGCTACCGGGCATCAGCCGTATGTGAGCCAGAGGCACCCTGAAGCCATGTCAGTGGGGGGGCTGTTGCATCACCGAGCAATCACAATTAACTGTAATTACATGTCTCTACTGGCTGCCGGGCTTTGGAAAAATAACAAGGTGGTGAAAAAAAAAAGAAAAGGCAGAAAAGAGGCTCTTGCAATCCAGGTGAATTTTTCCAAGCTGATTGCCAACACTCAAGGTTCCCAAGAGCTTTTGTTAGCAGAGAAAAAGCACCAGACAAAGAGATGGAGAGAACAGGAAGACTCTTCTTCTCTCTTTTAAAATAACCTAGTTGTTAACATTCAAAATTTGGGACATTTATACATGTGCTCTGCAAGTGTGTCCAACTTAATGGGGGCCATCACAGTTTAACAATTCTCTGCTTCCCTGATGTGAAGCGTGTGTGACACAGCTCTGACAGCACCTGACCAACCCCATCGACACTGGAATATTGAAGGACTGAATTTTCTTAACGTTAATCAGAATTCATAAACTGCACCTAGACAGGTGCTTCTAAATCATCATAGTCTTGTCCTTATCTGTCGTGAAAATATTGCATTCAGTGAGATGAGTATCCAGCACAAAAGGCACCAACTGGTGAAGAACAATGGCAATGCTATGAAATCTTGGCCCCTTTCAGCAGCACATCTTTTATAGTTATCCACAAGAAGGAAAGTGATTGAGTTTTTAGTTCCCAAAAAGCCACCCTGAGAATTAAGTGTGTTTTCTGCAACCCCAAAGGTATCAATATGCATATTTCTATTCTTTATTCACTTACAAATGTTTATTGACACTCTGCTTCAACCTTGGATTTGCTCTCTGGAGAGCTAAGTCAATATTTTTTAACACAGGTACAGCAAATTTTATTTTATTTGGATGTGCACTGATAGCATTTCCCCAGTTGAAAATCCTGTGGGAATTGAATAGACCACTTTAGAGGATAAAAGCAACTGTAAGAACTACTAAATGATTAAAAGAGAAAAAACAGCAGTTGCGTAGTGCTCTTCTAGATTCAGGGGTATGGTAATAAACAAAACGGAGATAGGAAAGTCTTCAGGCTACCCTGTGCATTAAAGTAAATGTGTTTGTTTCACGATTCTCATGCCACAGAAAGGAAATCCATGGCAGAGAAATGAATGGCCATGTGTTCACCATGCTTGCACCTACATGGTGTTTCAAATTATTCAGAGGCCTCAGCTTAAGATTGTGTCAGGCTACTTGATAATGGCACGTAAGGCAGTTTGAGTCATGTTGTCCAGATCAAGTATGTAAGTATGTCTGTAAGGAGACAAGACTTTATTCACCAAAACAGGTAGAGAATGCAGAGTGGGCTGAATCTTGGTTGAGCGTGTGAGATGCTGAGGAATATGTAAACTCCAAGCCTACCGTAATTCAGAAACTTTGTTCTAACTTTAGGCTAAGACAGAGAAAAGGCAAAAACATGCCCATTAGTGGCAGAGACAGGTCAGAGCTCCCTTTTTCCAATCCTCTCCCTAATACTAGAACTTCCTGGTGCATTGCTTTTGGAAAAAAATATTTTGAACTCATTATTGACTTCTTATTCACAGGAGAAACTAGCATTCTCCTAGCCCATTTTTGGACAAGATATAAGGTGATGAGAATTCATTTCCTTTCCAGAGAGATATCAATATCCATCTTGGCTTCTGAAGAAATTTCATGCAGAAGACTATTGATTTCTTAAACTTGAAATGAACCAATTTAGTCATCTGCAGTGTTGCGCGACTAGATTGGATCTTGGCTCAAACGCACTGAGAACGCAACAGGTATGTGGCAGCCACGCCACTTTGAGGATCCCAGCAATTGAGTGAAACATGGCATACTGCCTCACTGCCTAACGCACAGGCTCCATGCCAGCAGACATCAGAGGCGGCCCACTTGGGCTACCTCTTCCTGTTAACTCTCAGAGGTCCAAAGATGGCAGTTCTCCCATCTGGAGTGACACAATTTGTTGGAATTTGTAGCAATAAAAGAACAAGCCGTGCCCATCAGTGAGCTGCATTTAATGGGCTATTAGTGTGCTCAGTTGAATAAGTGCCAAAGTATTACCATTAGTTTGTATCACAGGAAAAACTGTGTCTTCCGAGTTACGGCTCCTTCATATTCCTATGTGTTCTGTTAGATTACAATAAAAAGGAAACACAGGAAGTACTTAAGAAACCATCAGGCCAAACCCTCAGATCATGTCAAGTAACGAACTTCTGATGCAGCCCATGATTTTTACACCTTATTACTAGCTCCTTCTCTTAAAGGTACAGCAGTTTTGATAGGACGCTTCCTCTCACATTATGACTCTGTGCGGCTGGTTGAAACAATATTCACAGCTATGTCAGGAGCTTGGATTTCCCAAGGATTGATTTAGTATTATGCAACTAAAGGCAAGCCTGTAACAAGTCGTGTGTACTTTCTCTAGCTAGTCCATCTAGGACTAACTAGCTTTCATGCACCAGTGCAAGGCACAGAGCTAATCACCTCCCAGAAGCTAATTCTGACCCTAATAATTCTATGTGCCTCTTCTGCTGATGCAAGCGAAGTCTCCCTCTACCCTAGAAGCGAGTACAAGTAAGAGTCTGGTAATGTTACTTGTTTTGGCAGAAGAGATGAAAAAAACGCAGAGCATTCAAGTTCACAAGGCTCATTATGACTAAGCTGCCTTCCTGAGCTTCAAGTCTTTTATTCAGAAGTCAGATATAGGTCTACCCTGAGAGAAAGCATCTTCTGCAAAAAAAATGCTAATGATGTGCTCTTCTATGTATTTATAATAAAGGTGGCACAACATCCAGCCAAATGACTTTGCAGCAGTCCTCTGTGAAGGAGGACCGTGCACATGATGAGAGAGAAGTCCTGCCAACTTCCGTTCAGATTTGCACATGGATCCATCTTGACCTTTCTGCAAATAGTCTGGCTGCTGGCTGGTGAAAGAAAGAATGGCAGTCTGAACTGTAATTAGGCAGTGCAAGAGGAAGTGGGACTGGCATTTCAGCCCTTGACTGGGGTCTCCGCTGCTAAAACTAGAGTGTAACATTGGCTGCAGGGGGCTGTAAGCGCCACGGAGAAAGGAGTTGCCAGGGTTGAAAAGCCTAGGCTTGTTATTGTATTTCTCTGACTTTCCTCCTAACCTGCATAGCATTGACCCTTGGAAAAATGGCAATTTTTAGGAGTCTGCAGAACCAGTGTTTTGAACGAGATGCTTAGCAACTCCACTTCTGCACTGTAACCAGGAGAGTTCTGCACTATTCTGAGTCAGGTTTTCTGTGTGACATGCTTTATGTGAGATCTGAGCGCTACGTAGAAGTGTATGATGTGATGTACTTGTATCACCTAATCATGTTAAGGCGCTTGGGGTTTTTTTTTTTATGCTTGAGGAAGAACTGTGCACACCGAAGTAGTTTGCTCTGAAAATCTTTATTTTTATATTTATTGAATGTTGATTCCAGAGAGTCAAAGCCAAAGACATCATTGTGACACAGAAGGCAACAAAGTTGTGGTAAAGTTGCAGGGAAGCTCATCCTACAGTTCTGGACTGGACCCTAAAAAACCTCTGCCTTGTCCCCAGTGGAGTCAGAAACATTTCCTCTTCTGCATTTGTGGCTGACTATTCCCTGTATCAGAGAATAAAGTTGTCGGTCAAGACCCTATCTTTTTCTTCAAAGCTTTCCACACTAGCAGCATGTGACAGGACAGTAAAATAATAAGCTATCTTCTTCTGAGGATCTTGATGACTGATATTTCACTGCCATTTTACTTTTTCAGGGCCATGGTGCAGTGCAGGAGGCATCTTGTCTTATTCCACTTCCAGTGCTGTTCAGATGACTGAGTTTTCTGTTAAAGAAGCAAAAAGAGAGAACACATGTTGAGGAAACACTGCAGAACACTCGTGATGTTTGCTGCAGGAACTGAACTCCGCTTGTTACATCCCTAAAATCAAAGAGGAGATAAGGCCTAGGAGTGATGTGTTTACTCCATATTAACCAGTACCGACTCTTCACCATTGTCTATTGCAGCAACCTGCTGTTGAACAACCTCTAACCAAAGAGCTAGTCACAGAGCTTCCTCAGTGAGCAATCACAAACCAGAATTGCACAGGGAAAAAAAAAAGCTTTTGCTTCTTTTAAGAAGGTTGTATTTGTGGGTTTGAAGTTTCATTTTATTTTGGCTTCAGGTTCAGGGTTGGGGGTTTTTTTATGGCAGTTTTTCTTGTTATTGTGCTTTAGTCTCTCCCATGATTCATCTAACTCTAGGGCATTTATTGAAATTCTTGATACAAAATTCAAGGGAAATGACTCTCACTTTAAACTTTATAAGGACAGCTACGTAGCCTGATTAAAGTCTCTTGCAGTTTTCACCAGCTGAGGATGTAGTTCTTCACGCTACAGACTAAAAGACCAGGTGCTTTTCTAGCACAGGCAAGAGATGTCGTATGTACCACTGTCTTCCATCAGACTAGCCACTGCTTTAATTGGTAGCTTTCTAATGGAGAGAATGAAAGCTGTTTTCTTTAGTAGGACTGAAAAAATGTGGTGGCAGCAGCACACAGATATGACTCTTACAAGCAGTTAAGCACATCTTCAGTGTAAATCAAAATGCCCTGGCAGATGGTAAACTCGGTGAGACTCAGAGGTCACCCATTAAATAGCTTACCTGCTTATTAATTACTAAACTCCTGTTTTCCTGACTTGGACTGTAGTTGATTTTCTTACAGATGAATGGATGGGAAGCATAGTCGTGACACAAGTAGAAGCCCAAGGAAGCTAGGAGAGGACAAGATTCTTCTTGGCCTCAAAGAAAGCATAAACACATCAAAGAAGTGTTGTCCATTTATTAAATAAACGTATTTATTTTGAGGAAAGTAAAATGTCATATGTACTAAAACTTCCCTGTCCTGCTTTCAAGGAGAAATCAGTGTTCTAGATATACCAAAATAATAATATCTGATACCTCCTACACTGACACTGAGTAACAGTTTAGCGCTTCAGAGGAATAATTCCAGGTTACTGCAGCATTACAGCGATTGGTGTGATTGTTTCTGGGTTTTGTGCTAAAGGTGGCAGCTCTAGTATTCATTTGGCTAGCTTGGCACTGCAAAGCTCAGAGTGGAACGTTACTTGGATGAAAAGGAAACTATTCCAATAACACTTGGAAAGTTCAAGAGAACGTGGTTTGACTTGAACACTAAAGAAGACTCAGAAAGACAAGTGTATGTACACTTCCCAGCAATTCATGAATGCAATATCCTAAAGGGGTCAGTAGCTCTGCTGTAAAGTGTTTAGGTTCCAGAGTCAAAAAAGGTTGCAAGCAGTATTCTAGATCTCCTCCTTTGTAGAAAATCCTCCAGAAACTGAATCTTTTTAAAAGCTAACCAGTGTTATCTGGTAATATGAAAAATACATTCAGAAAAGAGAATCAAACCATTTCTGGAAAAAGAAATAAAAGTTCCTTAGGAAACACCCTTCAAATTATGGACTCCTAATGCTTTGAAAATCAGGTAGCATTAAAGATATTAAACTAGAAGAGGATAGTAAAATACTGCAGTAGCAGCTACACTTCCGTCATCCTTTCAGGAAACGGTTTCTCTTGGTATTTGAATTGCAGAGAGAGCTATTTACCCTTACAGAGAGTGTTTCAACTCTGTTGAAACAGGGTCTACTGAGAATTTTAGCCTGGGTAGTTAGGAAATAAACAGGACCTTGCTGGGACTTTTCCGCAGAGGAAGAATGCGGGTGAGTGATGTCCCTCTTTAGCATTGGCGCGTTTCTTCACAAAGAAAGTATGCAAGATGTTTACAGTGGAAATAACAACCACAGTCAGCTTCCTTACTCAGAAATTTCTGCCTTCTTAGCCTATCCATACCGGAGGGTCATTCCATATTTTCCCTGCCTTCCGTGTGAAGCCCGACAGCTATGTGCAGACCTGGGCACACGCAGGGGCAGCGAGTCAGCCTGTAGCCCGGAGGCTGCCCAGCATTCCCAGACCCTGCGGGGCAGCCACCGGCACTCACCTGGGAGCGGGCTCCGAGCCTGCGGGCTGCCTGCCCCCCTACCACCGGGGGCTGGCCGGCATCCCCAGAGCAGCCGGCATTCCTGCGCAGGGCAGGGCAGCCGGGCGGGGAAAAGCTCGTTTCCACCGGGGTTTTTCCTCGGAGGTTGGGGGCCCGCTGCTGCCTCCTGTCTCCGGGGCTGCGGCGGGAGCCGCCGCCTCCGTGCCCGCACCCCCGGGCCGCCCCGCGCTCCGCCCCGCCGCCGCCCGGCTCCCGCGCCCCGCTCCGGCGCTGTCCGCTCCCGGTGCTGAAGCCGCCCCCGCGCACCCGCCGGAGGACCCCTCGTCCCGCACCCCCGGGGAGCCGCTTCTCCCCGGCGGGAGTCGGTGGGTTTCGGGGGAGGAAACTTTGCCCCCCACCTCGCAGCAGGCGAGGCAGAAAGGGAAGCGTTACGGGAAATCGCGGGCAGCGACGGGAGCTGTAGTGGAAACAGGTTGTTGGGATCTCGTCGTCGTGGGAGGAAGGGGCGGCTCTGATTGCCAGCTAGCCAAATCTGGGCTCTGGGAAATGGAGACGGAGACGGTGCTTTCCCACCCAGCGATGTGCTGAAAGAAATGGACAGCGAATTACCGCAGGAGAGCTTTGCTCCGAAATCGCCTCTTCCCAGGAAGCGAATACACTCCCTGAGCTCTTGAAGTTGTAGCAGTCGCTAGCTTAGCTTGGGGTTAACCTCACCAAGTTTCATCTGCGTGAGTTCCCGGTTTCAGGGGTCAGGCAGGTGATTTTTTTCTTTTGGCTCCTCTACTTGTGCGTGAATATTGAATACCAAAAAGTCTGCTGGAGAGCCTGGGAGAGCTTGAGAAAAGCCACGGTGGAGAGTTGTGGTGTTCTGGATATATTTGACACAAAGTACTGCCGCCTCTGCTCGAGACAGTCGTATGGCTTGAAGGTAAGACATACTTGTTGGTGCTTTTCTTCAAGAAATACAAATGTTGTGAATATCCCAGGAAGGGTATAGAGGCAATAGTATCTGCTGTAGTCACCGCTGCCTGGCAATGTAAATAAAGACAGTAGAAAAAGAAAATATTTGTCAGTATACCAAATGATCCATTGAGCTGTTCTCTTCTGAAATGGAGTAGGTGAAAGCGAGTTTTCAAATTCAAAAATGCAGACTGTCTTATTTTTTTCTTCTAAAACACTAACTGCAAACCCATAAAAAATTGTTATTAAATGCTAAAGAGGCATTTAGAGTTGCTAAGAAGCTGGGATCATTTTTAGAAGTTTGATGCTTAACATTGCTCTCACATAGACACAATGGAAATAGAGTGACAAGGAAAACTGTAGGAGGAGGATGCGTAGATAGAATATAATGTAGGTACATTCCATTTCCCCAAAGACTGAGATTGTTCTGTCAAATTGTTTGAGGGAAAACACACTTTTTCTCTTAGAACACTCATTTTTTTACATATGGCAAAACTCGTGTCCCTTAAAGTTTCCTTCTCAGCACCAGTCTTGATGTTGAACAATCTTTCCCAGTGAAGGATGGGAGATCTGTCCCCCTTTCCTGAAGAAGGCCTGGAAGGAAATCTTTCAGAAATACTCCTACTTGAAGGTTGCAAGTAGATTTTGTGCAAGATTTACAGTAACCTTTGTGGCACGAAGGAAGTCTGAATTGTTCCTGTTTGTACCTTAAGTTTTTTCCACTGCCCTTCAGTTATAAGTTTCATCTGGCTTTTTGAAACCAGTGGAACCCAGGGATTTAGGGCAGGGAAGCAGACTCTAGGGCTGCGTTGGGTCCTATTCAGTGCTGAAGTATTTTTGTTCAAAGTTGTTGATTGTAGGTGGTTTCTACACGGATAACACATCCTCACATGTTAATTCTCAAGTCTCTCTCAGCCTGACTGTCTCACATGCAAAGCATGGAGCCATAGAGCTAACAGCATGTGGAGCATGAATCACTGCTCTTCAAGTAGAGTTCGAAGTCAAAAAGAAAAATAACTTTATTGTTTTACAAATAACGAGCCTCAAAATTATAATATAACTGGTCAAATAGGCTACACATGCAATTCACCGCAAAATAGTGTGGGTTGTATTTCCTACACGTTCAGTGTTTCATGTAATTGTTCTTCTTTAACCACAAAAAGGGCTTAAAAACTCATAATCCTGTGCTTATGTTTTTTTATTTCTTTCAAAGTAAAAGTCTGTGAATTGCTTGTAGCAATCTAGAAGAAACATTCTACTGACAATATTGCTAACTCCATCAAGGAAGTGTAAAGAGCACTGTCTCTGTAGTTTTGCTTTGGTTTTTTTTCCCTGTAACTTCTTTTTCATCCTACATGAATTCTGTTGCATTAGAACCTTTATTCCTTACTTCCCATACTTCTGAACAGAGTTTTTGTAAAAGTACTTTCCACTGATTTATGTACCGTGTGATTATCTTTTGCTTACATAGACAGTGTATGGCGTGACAGGCAAATACGATACAGAAAGAAAGAGAAGGGCAGACTTCAAATCTCCTGACCATTTGAAATAGTAACATCAGGAGAAATAACTCTATGTCAGCAGATTTACAAAGATGTAAGTTTGGGCCCTGCCTTTGCAGTTTATATTCCTGAAGATAGCTATAAAGCAGTTATCTGACACGCATTAAGTGAATTGCCTTGCATGATGTGTCACATATCACAAAACGCCACCCAAATGCATGAATCCATTGTGCAAAATCTGCCATGCTATTACATTTGCATATAAATTCCATGGGCACACGTGCATGGAGATTGAACGTGTGTAAAAAAGAGCTTCAACTTGGTACACTGTAGCATTTATAAAGCAAAGGTGCATGTTTTGGACTTTAGATAGAGAAGCAAGTGAACCCTCGAAAGCCAGGTGAAGCTGGGTTAATAGTTATTATAGGTTATATTGTAGCTAACAGATCTTAGCCAGAACCAAACAGGTTCCTTTTTGCTTTACGTTTTACTTGTGTGTCACTTTGACGTTCTGCATGAAAGGCTAGGTCGTGATTTAGATCAGATAAGTGGTCACAGAGCATCCATCATGCCCATCTTGATACTGCTCCCGCGACCCAATCCCAAATCGTCACGAAGCCCACTGGAGTGAGCAGGTTACATCCACGTAAATCCGCAAAGCAAAGGTGATTTATATATGTGCACTCCTCTCATGAGGGAATCACAGCTTGACATCCACTCACTCTGCATGCAGTGCTTGTATGCAAGGCAGCAAGCGCAAAGATTGCACTTTAATCTTTTCCAGCTTTGCTGAAGTATAAGACACCTGCCTGGGAAAAATACTCAGCTTTTCCTTTAATGGCACTTCATCATTGGTTCAATGTATTCTTCGTACTCCCTCAGGCTAGCGGAGTTGGGCTATTACTACCATTAGCAAAGGCTCAAGGCACTGGTCAGTTGATAGCACAAGTTACAAACATGCTGGTAAATGCAACTGGAACAGAACAGCAGTGTTCTGCAGCTAGGTTGAAAGGTCTGAACAACGGCACACACTGGTGAGGACCTGTGGCTAAAATGTGCCCCCTCAATGAAATAGAAAGGCCTAGCCCATAAAGTATGATTTCCTGTGTGTTCTTCTAAAATCCATCCTTTGTATTAAATCAGCAAATCTCCACCCTCCCATCCTCCATTTACTTAAACTTTGGAATTCAAATTTGAGCTTATAATACTTACATTTTGATGTATTTGATGTAAGACATCTCAAAATGCCACAGAGAGTTGCTCTTTCCACGGCACAATTTACTCTTAGAAAGTATCATCACCTGGTATGCCTCTGTGTTCATCGCTGGATAAAAAAAAGAAATTCAAAAGGCATCGCCATATTTTAAAAACCCTTACTACCCAATGGGTCATTTTAATCCTACTGGACAGATACGGGTCTACGCTATGTAAGAGCCAAATTGCCCTTGTGACTGTAAAAACCTTGAGGACTGGGTATGAACTGACTTACCCCTAGGCTTTCTCATCCTTGGCACCCAAGGTATTATATGGAATTATCTTCTGAAGCTACCTCTGAAACTGCAGGGAATATTCGGATGGAAACAAAAATCAAGTTTCCTCCAGAAGAAAGCAGAATTTTACGTTACTTGGAAAACTTTGGACATTGTTATTTCTACCATGTGAAAGAAGCCATGGAACGAGCTTCTAAGCCCTGTGTTCTATATTTCTACAAAGCATTTGCTTTCTCGTCTTTAACACCCTTGTGCGAGACATACCCTTTTACTCACTAGCAATATTCTCTAACGAGTAGTACATACAAATTCTCTAAAACAACAAAGAACTTTGAAAAATGCTTATCTTCAAATGCACAAGTATTTGTAGCCCTTCAGATATGACTAAGAGGGATTGGGGTCATGAACCTTATAATACTTTCACAATAACTGCTTTTCAATTTCACCCTCTGTGCACAAATTTCTTCTGAACACTTAGGAAATCTGGAAACGAGTGTTTGCTTTCTCACATGCACATAGCTGACATTTCAGTGCCAGGAGATATAGGACAGGGAGTACGTTCACATAACATGTAATTTAGCTGTAAAGCTTCTTGCCACAGGATAACTGCATGCTAAATGTTCCTAAATGTTGTTGACCTAGGTTTCAAGGGGACACTAGGCAATTTCAATTCTAAAGAAAAGAAGTCCCCTGATCGTTAATAGGTACACAGAAACCACACTGGCTCAGTAAATAGCTGAGACGCAAACAGTTGGATGATGGGAGAGTACTTGCAAAAATATCATATACACTCGCTCTGTTCTTGCACTCTTGCCCAGGCAATAGCTTTTGGGTACCATTGGAGAAAAGATACTGGACTGGTTGAACTTTGTCTGACCTCTCAGGGTTATTTTTTTAAGGCTACAGGAGAAAATGCAGTCAGCTAAGCGTTAAAACATATTAAGGTTTGGAATATAGGGAGGAAAGATTTCAAAAGATTTGTTTGGGATCTAACTTCATTGTATTTTACAAATAAAAACTTTCAGTAACTATATTTGCTTTGGCTAACTCTTTAGGAGCACACGAGACCGATCAATTTGTGCCAGGGTGCTGCTAACTAGATTCTTTGGGAAAGGGGGAGGCAATTGTTTGAGTCCTGTCAAATGCATCATTCCTTGCGCTGTTACAAAACCAACCTGTATTCAATCTAAAATGATTGCTAATAAGTATTAACTCCTCTACCAATTGTTCCGCTTCAATCATGTTTTCTCTTGCTGTCCTTCATCTGGGTATTTTTAGCATTACAGTTTTTTTAAGATGTGACTATGTGTTCAGTTGCTGCTTCTCTGTACATCCCTCCCAATTATCTTGGTGGGTATTTTTCTCTCAGCCCCCTAGAACGGGTTTATTTCTGGTTTACTCTTCCCTCTTGGTTTCCATGTGGTTATGTGGGAGGCTGCACATTCTTTATCAAAGCAGAGAGCCATGATTAGTCCATTCAGAAAATGTAAATGCAGCCTTATGTGTTATGTAGCGCTGGAGAAAAGGAGATAGGCTGTAAGGAGCAATAAAAGCAGTCAATAATAGAACACAGTGTTAAGCCCTGTAGGTAGGCCTGGATGATCACAGTGACGTCCACACTTCACATTGCTAATGGAGCTAAATAAACATACTGAGCCTGTGTACTGCTGTCTGGGGAAAGCTAATCAGAGCGCAATCCAGTCCTGCTGAACTAAGTGAAATCCACTGCGATTGTGCAGCCTTTGCCGTTAACATTCATTTTGATTTGTTTCTTCCCTTCTGTACGTGTTCCGTTATTTATCCCAAATTTCAGGCTCTGTACCCTCAGCTGCATGTCCCAGGAGCTGGAAACACACTTGTTAGTTGATAAATACATGTATTTGATTTTGCTCACCGCTTCAGGTTGCCAACTGCTAACGTTGGGGATGTATCAGCAAAATCAACACTATTGAGAATGCACTGCGCAATTTGCAGCTTTATAGAAAAATGAACTCTTCACCAACATCTCAGGTTTTTGAATCATTCTCCCCTGAATGCGGCAGCTGAAACAGTGTATGAGAAAAGTTAAATTTACTACCTAATATATTACACCTTGCAAATTACTTGTCTAAACCGAATCCTCACCCCAAACACTATTTAGATCTCTCAGGCAATTTGGACCTTTAGCAAATTAAGATGCTGTCTGTAACAAGCACTCTTCTGACCTCCAGTTACCTCTGTATCTGTGTATTTCAAGCTTTTACATATTTGTATGACAGTCCAGGAAAATGTGATTATCTACGGGATTACTGAAGTCTGAAGTTGGATTTCTAACCTTTTTATCTGTTTTCTCTGGTGACCACTCCAGGCAAGAATACCTTTGAGTTGCGTGCTTGGGAATCTAGTGCTCTCCCACATCAGAGAGACCAGGGTGCCTCCAGCCAGCTTTCTTTCCTTTAGACATTTACACACAGATTCAGGAGTCAAATTTTAGTCATCCATGCTTGAAAATATACAGTTATAAAGATCTTATTAATTTAAAAAGCATTAAAAATAGAAATACCACCTCACCCCCTGTATATATCATTAAACAGCAAGAATCACCCTGGCCCCAGCACATGAATCATTTACCGTCCCTGTGAGGTTATGGATGCTTTAAAAATGTGTTTGTCATTGTACAGGAATGCTTTAGCCCACCATCACTCTGAGTGAACGGGCTAGGCACGTGTGAGATCCTTATTTGCACTTTTTTAATGGCAAACCGACAGTAAGAGTTAGAGGGTTTTAGTTATCTTACCAACTAGGGAATCAAAAAGCCAATGTCAGAATCTCCATGCTAGTAAACATTACTACATGTCCTTATTATTGGTTTGTTTTAATTTGTAAAGCATGTATCTCAAGTTGGTCGTGATCCATGACTGGAGATTCTAAACCTTTGCCAGTGTAACAGGAGGTTATTAAAGCATTACAGTTATTATTATAAAGCATTACAGTTATTATTATTATTTTACAACTGCACACAAAGGTACCAGTGAACTTTAGGTTTCCTCTGGCCTTTCCTCTCCAGAAGTCAAAACAAAAAGAGCAATCTTTTCCTCAAATTTTGCAACTGGTTGTAAAGTAGGCTTTAGTATTTCCAAGGATAGCACTAGCGCAGCTACTACAGAGAGTTGCCAGGTGGAAGGGATCCCTGGGTGTGGATCCGGTTCCAGATTGAAGACAAGGGCTGAGAGTAAATATCAGTACATTTGGTCACATGCAGTTTCCGTCCACATCGCTGGCTGTTAGCCTGGCTCTAGCTCAAAGTGCCTGCACTGCACTTTGAAGAAGCTGAGCTTAGGTTACCTATTAATACCTACAGGGCTTCCTTCCTATCTGTTACTGAGTGCTGGGCATCGGAGTTCTGCCGATAGATATTTCTGAGCAGGGATATACAGGCTGACGCACGTATATCGCAAGGCAGGCGTACTCTCAAGGGCTCCCCTGGGAGCTGGGTCAGGCCCCTCGAGACACAAGACTGGGTGTTGAACTAGCAGCATGTAGCTCACTGGCTTAAATAAAGTAGCGTCAACTTTACACAACTGTGTATTGCTAAAGTTTGCATATTTCAGGCACACAAAGGCAGCGCCCTTTTAAAACATCTTATTCTGATACCCCCGATCACAGCACGGGTTCTGGAGAGCTGTAAGAACTAGGGCTAGCTGAAAACTTCATGGCCAAAACTATTTCCATTGAAAGTTAATTGAATCAGTATTCTGCAGAAAGTCACTGCTTTTCTCACAAGTTTTCTTTCTTTCTTTCCACCCCCATACAAATTCAATGATTTCTTAACTAACATTTGGTTTAGCTGCAAAAGTTCTGGCTTCAGAGCTTCTGACAGAGCTTAATGTTCCTAAAAGAGAGATCATTTCTGTCACTGGCATTTTACCATTCCATTGTTCCACACCACCAGTAAAGTCCAAATAGTCTTTTTAGAGTACAAGCGTATGGATTTCCTTTGAAAGACATTTTACTAATAAAGGGAGAAGTCCCTACAATGACGATGTCCAATTATTCGTTGTGTAGGAGGATGTTTGTCTACACATGATGTCTATTTCTTTGCAGTTTCCTTTGTGGTCCTTTCCAAGTGTTATTTTTGTTTATCTGTAGATTTTTTTTTCTCAGTGGGAAGGAAGAATCAATTAGGAAATTACAACAGTGACAGAAAATGACAAAAAGGGATAATAATAAGGTTAAGATCCTTTGGGACTACATTTTGCAATTCAGTTTACTGTTGAATTTCTCATTCAGAAGACCTCAGAATCATACCCACAAAACCTTAGCATAAGAGACGTTGTAGGGACAATAAACATACTTTAGAAGAAGAATGAAAAAAAGAAAACCAACATGCAAAGGAAATGTTAAAGTAAAGCAATTACTAAATATGTGCAGGAGATAGTTCAATAACTTGGACATTTCCATCAGCATTCAGTGTCTGCCCCAAAGATATCATTCTGAAGACATCCTTAATGTGTGGGGTGCGACAACACCTTAACCACTAAGAATATGTCTGATTCTGGTATGAGTGAGAAATTAAAGTCATAGGCAAAACCAGCAACCCATGATTACAGAGCAAATCACATCACTTACAGATCGTGATTTTTCTTTTTCCTGGAGAGAACCACAGGCTCAAGAAGGAGACCTGTGTCTGCGGGATGAGCATGTAAAAGAGAACATCTCTCCTCTGCACTGCTACAATGCACTTCTTTTAGGAAGGCGAAGGCCAGTGCCTGCTGGAGGTTTTTCCTGGACTTCTGTGCTTGTTTCACCTTCAGCAAGTAGGGCACGTGTGTTCAGATCACGCGCATTTTGCTTTCGGTCTTCTGCACCCCCTTATTTATATGGCTGATGAATTAAACAGACACTCAAGATAGCACTGGATTTAGTCCTGCCTCAGCTTTCACAATAACTTCTACCTAGCGCTCCATAATTAAAAACATTAGTGGCTCCTTGTAATGTTTCATCTGAAAGAGTATCTGCTCCCCGCCAAATAGGGTGAAAATATTCATGACTTTCTGAAGCTCTGTTAATGACTTTGTGGATAAAAGAAATATGGAAACAATATGGAATTCATAACTAGAGCAGGTCCAGATTACTGCTTTTATGAATTGGATTCATTATGGATGCTGTATGCAATGGCTGCGCTTAAAAGCCTCAGATAAAACGAAGTATTCACTGTATTAGGTGCCAGATGTGCCCACCGCAGGAAATGGGCCCTGCCAGCCAGACATTGTACTTCTTCACCACTTGGACAGTTGCAAGCTTTTTTTTGACTGTGCCTGACAGCTGAACCCAGAGAAATTCTACTGGAGGAGCTGTCGGTGCAAACAATATCCACAGACGCTGTGTTCACCCCTTCCACTTGTAACCTCAGCCAGTAGATCTGGAGGGTTATGGGGTGCAGGACCAGGGTGCTGGCGCAAATCAATTCTGCCAGCGAGCCAAGCATCGCTGGTGTGGGAAACCGCTCGGTGTTTGCACAGAGGGGAGCTGGAGCCCTTCCCAAGGGGCCTGAGTATTGCTGCAACAGAAAGAGCAACAGTAACGTTTTTCCTTTCTTGTCCTTTCCTGTGGTTCCTTTTGTGGATTTAGCTTACAAACTTTCAGGGCAAAATGGCTGTATTTTGTATACTGAAGCCTTCTGTATATTAATGCCTCACAGCAGGCTGAATGTTTTGCTGACAGTGTAAAAAGTAAACAGGAAAAACTTAGAAGAGCAGCTGTTGAGTGTGCTCAGTCATCCCAGGGCTAAGCCAGAGCTAGAGAAACACAGGCAAAAGCCCTGGTTGTCACCTGGCCTCGCCACGGTGGCTCCACTCCACTGAAATCCATAAAACAGGAGAGGTGTTTCACTCATTCCTTGTCTTGAGATTTGCAGCACCCTCCTGGAGCCCCTTCCGTGTTTAAAACTAAATGCAGTCTTCATGCAGCGACGGCCATGGCAGGATTTACACAGGCTGCTAGTCCAAACATAACCAGCTACTCTGTGCTGGCCTCTTGTAAGAATGTAGTAAAAAGTCCTGTAACCTGCTCCCACTTACAATAGCTCTCTCCTCTGACCAAGCAGTCTTTTCTGCAATTTTGAAGCCGAAATGACTCAAATAATTCAAAAAATTGAACATCTTTTGAGTACTGGAGATCTGAATAACCTTTTCGCCTGGCTAGAGATTTGTCAGTGATGGTAGCCACGAATCATGTGGAGTACAGGTGGAAAATATATGTCTTTTCATGGTTTCTACCAGCTGTCAGGTTAACAGATCCTGCTCCCCCACTGAAGAATCAGCCCAAAGCCATCAACTGAGCAAGGGATACTCCGGCAACAGGCTGGAGATCTGGGAGACCGGTCTATTCTTAGGCTGTAATCCACACGTGCTGTAGTTAGACTTCAGAATGCTAATGAGCTTGCCTGAATTTTAATGAAGGCCTATGGGACAAGTTCAGTTTAGTGCCTTCTGCCTAGTGAAAACAAACAGGACAGATAAAATCTTAAACCACTTTTCTAACATGTTAGCTCAGGATAAGGCAAAATAGCCACGCATTCACCTGGAAAGCAAGTTGTATCACACACGATGGAAGAAAAACACCTACTTTCCTGTGGGTTGAATCACCCATACAGATTGCCTGAGGTCTTTGAAGAGACACAACAAGTGGGGTATCTTCTCCTTCCACTGCCAAATTTCACAAGACGTGGGAGAGCTTAATACATAGCGGGAGACCCCTCTGCTCTCAGGCACCAGCCAAACAGCTCCAAAGGCCAGGCAGAGAAAAATATACCCCCCCAAAGGCATAAACAACGAACTTCCCCCACCCTGCAGTGTAACTAGATGAGCATCTTTCTTTAAGAAACCAGGATAAAACCATTGAAATCTCTTAGCTGGTGAAGGGCGCAAAAAGTAGCAACCAGAACCAGATGGGCTATACAGAATGTTGAGGAGCTTCAACAAGTCAAAGCAAGTAAGAGCAAACACTCAAATTCTTTAGACATGCTTGAAAATCCTGTCCACAAACAGTGGCAAGATGAAGGCCAGTTTCTCTTCCTCCCCTCCATCTCCATGAGAGGCACATCAGGGCACAGCTCTGAAGCAAGCTGAGCACGGGGCGCTGAGAGCGCAGATGCTGGATTGCTACAGCAGGAGCACAAGGGAGTGCTTGACTCTCGCGATCCCAATGAGGGATTTGATGGTGAGTCAGGCGGGGGCAACATCAACATCATATAGGTTTATCTGATCACATATGACACTTCTTGTCACGTTGCATCTTTCCTTAGCTCAGCCAAAAGGCTGGGGGGAAAGGATGCCTGGCTCCATTCTAGTCTGCTTCCCTGCTGTACGTTCACGGGGGAGTGGCTGTCCTCAGGTGCCCCAGGGAAAAGAGGGGTGTGAGCGAGGAGTCACTGCACCATCGTCACAGGAGGACATGCCTGCGAATTTCCCCAGCCTCTGAAACGTGAATGACACCGGGAAATGGGTCCCATCAGCGGTCCCAATGGCAAGTGGATAACTCTCTGCAAGCTCACTCTCTGTAAAATATATATTCTGCTTTTTTCTTTTTTTTTTAATTGGTTCCCTGGCATTCTCAGGTGAGTTTTATTTGAAACATTGCATGTGGCTCGCTCTCTCACATGCCTACTTGAGTTCCAAATGCATATGCTACCTCTGCTACACAAGCTGAGGGCCAAATCCATTTGAAACCATGACAAAACTCCCACTGGGAAGAAAAATCATTCCTAGGAGTAATAATTCTTCCAAGAACATGAGCTTTTGTATCACAACAAGTAACACTGAAAAAGATCTGTTGCATAGTGAATTTCTGCCTCCGTGGGGAGACTACACTGAACAAAGAGGGGACACAATGATGCAGCAGCATTAGAATGGAAAGACAAACTGGAGAGGAGACATATATTGCATATCTAAAAGGTCATGAACCGTTTTGCATATCTAGAAGACATTCAAGAAGGCTAGATCAAGAAGTTCAGACAAACACTCGTCATGGAATGGCCATGGTGCCGAGCAGGAACCACAGGACTCTCCAAGTCCTTTCCAGCACTACGGCCACGATAACAGACGCTGATTTACAGAAGCTGATGATCCAGCCCACTTCCCCTGTGGCTGAAAGCCCATTCTGTGGGAGGAGATGTAAAAGGATAGGTCCAGAACTAGAGATGTTCTTCTACTCACATTTTGCTTGCAGAGATGAGAGAGGTGGGTGTTGAAAGTCAGGATTTAAGCTGAACAGTGGAGCTGATTTGGGTCAGGGATTAAATGATTAAAGATCATTAGGATTTGAAATTTGAGGAGTGCTGGCTGATCTGTATAGGAGGAATGCATAGAGCCTCCTCGCCTCCCCTCTGCTGATTGTGGCCTGTATTTGCACTCATTGGCCAAGAGGGACAGGACAGTAATTCAGCTGATGTTTTCCTGAAGTTTCAAATACAGGGAAGTGGCACTTAGAGCAAGAAGGAGTCACACGAAGGCTGTGCCGATTGACACATCTTCATCAAATCTTCTACAAAGAATCTATTAAAAGGGACTTCGTGGCAAATATTAGTCATATATGGTTTGGGGCAAACACCCACAAAACCTGAAAAAGAGGGAAGAAGGGAAGGGAAGGGAAGGGAAGGGAAGGGAAGGGAAGGGAAGGGAAGGGAAGGGAAGGGAAGGGAAGGGAAGGGAAGGGAAGGGAAGGGAAGGGAAGGGAAGGGAAGGGAAGGGAAGGGAAGGGAAGGGAAGGGAAGGGAAGGGAAGGGAAGGGAAGGGAAGGGAAGGGAAGGGAAGGGAAGGGAAGGGAAGGGAAGGGAAGGGAGAACTCTCCTCTGGAATTCACTTCTTTTGGCAAACATTTTTGCAAACAAGCTTAGTGGCAATGAAAAGAGCAGGTGTTAAATGAATGTTAGATGACATAAGTGGAAGGCAAATATTTGATCTCCTCAATCTGAATTATTATTATTTACTTTTAATAAAGTATGGCTGAAAGACTCTGAGCTAAAATACCTTTGTGCTAGGTGTTTCATAAACACAGAAAGCCTGACTGGAGGGAAAAAAAGGTTTATTCAACTAAGGAATTAACATAATCTATTTCTGCAACCAAATTAAGTTATACTCTTCAAATGTCAAGCACCAAAATGTACAGCGAACGTTAAAGAGATAAAACCAAATAATTTAAAAAAAATCCTTAAACGTTAGCCGCGTTTTAACCAGTACTTCAAAGTAAACATTTTGTTTAAATTTCAACTGCCTTTGTACATAACTACTGGGGATGGGGAGTGAAGAGAATTCCTGAAAAATAATACAAGTAGCTCTAGTACTGATTAAGGGTTATTTGCAGACATTGGTGGATGATCTCAAGCACGTAACAAATTCTAAAAGAAGATAGATCACCAGTATCATAAGACTGGGAATTTATTAGATTAGTCAGAGATCTAGTCACAGAGATTTTGCATTAGGATACATATAAAACAATTAAGAAAAAAAAGGGCTTTTGTCCAGAAGAGGATGTTAGGTCTGTAGCAATGCAGGACTTAAGAGAACCAGTGTCTTTCTAGTCAGAAGACCTGTCTCTGACAGCCGCCATCTCCATGTGAGAATGCAGGGGGGAAGTGATATGCAATACCTACGCTATTAATTCACAACCTTATCTGCAGCTGTTACAGATTTCATTAGATCCTGCAGTGCAAGATCTGATTGTTTCCACAATTTGTTTTCAAACGAGCCCAACATAAGACTTTGGAATGGGTTTTTGTTTTTTAAGAAATAAATTCTTTACCTTTAAATACTGAAAATTGAGATCTGTGCAATATTTCTGGTTGGATGTCCAAAATTGAAAGCACATACAGCCAGAAATGATTTTAAAAAAGCCTTGTCTGCCCATCCTTTCCACCAAGCTGAGAACTGTTCAAGTGGGCTGCATTTGGAGTAGCTCCAGCTTGCAAAATGCTTAATCTGCCAAATGCTCAAAAGATTAAAGCTTGCCCCGTACCCACATATTCTTAAAGAGCAATAGGAATCAATGGCTCTACTCCAGCAGCCTGCCAGGCAGGAGTCAAATCTCTCTTCTGAATTACAGGTGGGTAGAGGGAGTGATGGGGTTTTCTGGAAGGAGATTATTGCCAGAGAAAACTATTTATACCTACCATTCTGGAAGGAAAACTAGTCTATCACCATGTAAACTGCCCTTCTACGTTTGAGATGAGTGTCTGTGCCTTTGTCGAGTCTCCTTTGAGGAGGGCTAGCAGTGAGACCACACGCTCTGACGGCTGCTGCCGTTTAAAAGCCCATGCTAGAAGCCTTGGAAACCTGATCTGAGGTGGAAATGGTTCTGGACTTTCTAAAAATGTTTGCAAAATATATTCCAAACTCAGGTAATTAAAACGTTTGAAGTTAGATCTTTTCAAAGAAAAGGGCATAATTTAACTACAGTTTCAGAGTAGACAGTTATTGTATATTTTATTTTTTTCTCATTTTGAGGTGAGATGTTTGAACAGGTTTGAAATCCTGATAGATCCTAAAAAGGTCATTTATGAAAAAAAACCAAACAGACAAACAAAACCACAATAAACACCCAACCCGCTACAACTTTTCCTTGCGAAAGTTACTAGTTTTGACTGTTTAACATATTAGAATGAGAAAATGTTACAACCAGAAAATTCCAAGTAATTTCTGATAAAACCCTATGACAAGCTGCAGGTCTTGAATAAAGAGAAGGCCTTCTTAGAATGGAATCTGCTTTTTGTTAGCAGGAAGACATGCTAAAGCAAGTTAAGCGTGCATTTCTCCACCTCTAGGGAAGATATCACTGAATTCTTCCCTTCCATTAGGACTTGCAAAAAAACCTCGCAAGCTTCTAATTACGGGTGAGATTTCCAAAGGACGTGAAAGCAGGAGGCAGTCAATTCCCAGGGAAATTCAGCCTTGGAACATCCTTCTCCAAATGGTCCAGACTAACGTGTGCACTGGTTTTCCATAGGGAGGGCAGTAACACGCTGTTTCCTTTGTGCTCCTTCTGCCTATACCACAGCAGTCCTGGGAAACGTTTTGCTCCGTCAGCACTGTACCCAGGGATAACGGACAAGTGCTCGGGGAAAAAGAAAAATGTCTTCCCTCTCCTCCCTGCAATGCAATTTCAAACTCAGGCGAAAATTCATGGCATCATGGGGAAAGAGGGATGATTAATGCACTAATACCACACATGGAGAAGTGAGAAATGAAGTGACTTCTTGAAGTCAAAAGTTTCAGAGCATCTGCATTAAAACCTGGAGTCAGCCTTACAATTCTTGGGTTACAAGGCTATTGCAATAAGATCATCCTGCACCAAGTCCCACAGGAAGGAAACTCTCTCCACATTCCAGAGAGCGACGCTCAGGCTGCTGTGCTTCTCTTCACCCTCTGTCCCTGTGCTGCAGTTAGGGAGGTGGCGATTCACGTGACAGAATTAGTGCAGAGAGCTCTGAACAATGCAATTATTGAGAAGTAAAGTGCTGCGAATAGAAAATATTGTGGCATCAACGAGAACGGTTAAAGTCGGTGACTCAAAGGCCTATGTGGCAGGAGTGTATCATATCCAAACCCCATGCTAACTGCACTTCTGAGCACTTACAAGAGGAAGTGCTTAGATTAGGAGCTTTACAACACACTCCAGGGGGACATATACACACTTTCTAGTAGGAAGATCCAATTAGCTATTACGCAAGACCAAGTGAAACGCAGAAATGTTTCTGAATCAGAAGTGAGCAATAACTGTGGTTAAAATGCCTTGCACTTGTATTTTGAATAACAAAGGAAGCTTTTCAGGAGGCTTTTGCAAGGAGCTGACGGGAAGAACTGCTGTAATGGGTAGATACGAAGGTTGCACAGTGCTGAAGTTAGAATTCAGCCCCTCCAAAAAACCCCAGCCTTGTTGGATCTTTGTCTCTAATTTCCGTACCTCTAGGCGCAGAGGTAGCTAAGCCTACTGCTTGTGTAGTCTAGCTACTACTAGAGACTTACCTACCACTAAGAAAACGCAAGGAGTGTAGAAAGTTAAGTTTGCCCAGTACTGCCTTCTGAAGAGATAGAGTCAGTGCTCAAAACTGTCCGAATGTAATTACTGCCAGGACCTCCTCAGTCATGACTGTCAAATCCCTGCTGTATTTGCACGTACTACTCAGTGCCTGGGAGAGTCAGGTGTATTTAGAGCCGCTAAGACCTCGCTTATTATGTTCAGTGCATCGGCTGATCCTGGAGTGTCAGATGCCAGTGGCTGGGATTTTTCGTCAGCATTAGCAGAGGCAGTAGGTACTATAGTCCTCAGGTTGAGATGGAATTTACCATCTTTTCCTAATTCCTGACCTTTCCTTGTGCTTCTCAATGTCTGCAGGCACTGTCCCCTGCGCAGAACTGGATGGAAAGAGGTTCTCACTCACTGCTAGCTGTTACACACCTTCCTTGCTCTCCAGTGAGCCACGGCCAGGCATTCACAGCACAGATTATAAATTCTGGGTTTACGTAAAGAAAATAGCGAAACTACTCCAGAAGC
Organism: Alca torda; assembly: GCA_008658365.1. NCBI lineage: Eukaryota > Metazoa > Chordata > Aves > Charadriiformes > Alcidae > Alca > Alca torda. The sequence goes on along the minus strand of CM018093.1, from coordinate 6,851,032 downwards.
TGCTTTCCTTTGCACAGAGCTCCTGAACAGGGAAACTCTTCAAACACACTTTCCCCTTCTCCTTCTCTTCTACCACCTCCCTACTCCCAAAGAATATGTTATTTCCCTTGATGGGAATGCCTCAGTCACATTCTCAGTGGAGCCAAGTAAACAGCATCTTCAGGACAGAAAGGATGTCAGTTTGACAGTTTTCCTTTGGCCCATTGATTCCAAGATTTCAGAGGAAAATGACAACATTCAGGGAGGCACTGTACTGTGCAAATTTCACTTAGACATTGATTTCTGTGAAACAGAAATGCCTTTGGAGCAAATCTGTCTCTAAACACCTTTCTCACACAGTCCTAGGCTAGACTTTCAGAAATCTGGTGGGTACGTCTGGGTAGCAGCAATTAGAAGGAAACAGGCAATCTGGCAAGAACTGCATGCAAGAAATACCTTGGGAAAAGGAGGTAGAGACTGTTCTGAGGCTGCTGTGCAAACGGTGGATGTGCCATCAGAATATTGTCGCTAGTGGCTTTCGCTGGTGACTTTCGCTGTTGTTTTCCTGTTAGGTCTACAGAGAGTTCAGTCAGAGGCATTCTGGCAATCAGAGTCCCAAGATTAGCAGCCCAGATTAGCTCCGAAGGCCACAGATCTTTACCAAACAGAAACCAGATGCTGCAGTGACATGCATCAAAGGGTCTGCTAGACACTGATGCTAGCTCAGGATCAGTTCTGCGAATATTTTATCCCTGAGGCTGTTTCTAAGCAGAGTAAAAACCTAAAAGAGTGTTGCACCTTTGCTATTTCTGAAAGAAAAAAAAAAAAAAGGCATTTGCACTGAATCAGAGTATCTCTAACCTAGCACATAACTAAGAAGAGCAGAGGGCAGCCCCAGGATACTACTCAAACACAGGCGAGCTGTAGGTATGACTTTGTGCTGGAGCCTTTTACCTTCTGCTTCCTGGTGAGCTGTCTGGTACATCTGTCTCTGCTTAATACACATTTCATGTTTCAGATCTTGCCAGAAAGACAACCAGTTTTGCTGCTGCCAGTTGTGAACATTACACATTTGCCAGGGAGATGTCATGCTTGTTTGCCACAAGTGTAATTAGATGATCAATCATGAGGAGCCAAGGAGAAATACCAGCATTGCAAACAAACATATTTTTCAGTTTGCTTTCTGAAAAGAACGCGGAGTTAACTACAAAGGAGAGAAAAACTCTGGCTCTGCATTCACAGCTCTGTCCTGGCTCCCTTTTCCCCATCATTTCCAGCAGGGAATAGCAGCCAGACAGCGGATTTCCTCCAGTTGCTGGAAGACAACTGGAAAGCATGGGAACCTGTTGAGAGAGGCTGTTTTCCTCTGGATGGCAGACTGCTTCCCAGTTAGGCCATGCTTGACCAGGGGCACTCAAGCAAGTCAATGTAAAGGGGATTAGCAGAGCGTCGGGTGCGGACCGGACCCCACGGCAGGGGAGAGCAGCAGCGATGCTCTGTGCGATGCAGGCGTGTTGCTGCACTGCTGGCATCAAACACAGGGCTGCAACCTTGCTGCTTTGTCCTGCCCTTGACCTCTCAGTAAATCCGCATCTGGATTAGCTCAGCCACACTAAAAACCTGCGTGGACTCTGTATGGGAATTAAAGTGGCTTTACTGTAGTTAATTCACAAAGGAATTTGTTCCATTTCAGGACTCTACCCACATCCGCATCCAAAGTCTCAGCTAAAACTGAGACTCTGTTCTGCCTCGTGTACAGGGCTAGAGAAATTCAACAAGATCCCACAGGTCAGGGCATAGCGAGATACTATTTGTACCACCTTTTCTCTGTATTTGTGATCCCTTCCCTTTGCCTCCATATGAAAATGCAGGTGCCTGGACAAACACAGTAAAAAGCACTTTATTTTCTAGTCAGCTTTTTAAAGTGGTTCTTTCTTCTCTACTGAGAAACTGTCAGCAGTAAAATAAAAAGTGCTCCTTAAAGCAGTACTGAAAGACTCACAAGACACTCTAATGGCCACCATAACACTTCCAAATGATGCCAATTCTGTGTCTGGAGAAGTTAAGATTATTTTTAGGACTGAAAACTCCAATTCTCAAAAGTTAGGAATTAACAGAGTTGTCCATGTAGTTGTAGTTTTGTACCATACGGATATGTACCAGATACAGACTTTAATTGCAAGATCACAAATTACATAGTGTTTTTGTTTCCCTATTTCATGCAAAATATTTGGAACTTCTTTTGTATTTCATTTTCCCAAATTAAAGCTTTTTTTTTTTTTTTAAATAGAAACACCAAACCTTTTCATTTTTACAATGTTCAAACATAATCTTTTAACTTTCCTCATGATGATCAGCGGCATGAAAAGACAAAAATTACTGCTGTAAAAGCAGGTCTACTGAAAGAAAAAAAAAAAAATCTTGCAGAAGCTGCAGAAGGAAACAGAAGAGGATTTTTGCTCACTTTATCCAGGGCCTTCTGTGTCCACCCTAACCCCCATCAGGTAAATGCCCAATAGATGGACATGAGAGATTAGCTGTATGTGGTTCTTCCAACTCCACCACTGGGTTGCAGTGCCCTGTAAAATGAGCAGGGCTAGGTTTCCTGTGTACATCCCTCACCCTTGTCTCTAGCCTTTTCCCCATGAAGCACAATTCTGTTTTGTGAGCTGCAGTCAGAGCTCAGAAGGAGCCAGAATAGGACCAAGGGGCTGATCCTGCAGATATCAAATCATTCCACTCCTTTTATTCTTTTAAGATGTTTTTCCATGCTCCTGCTTTTTTTCCCATCCTGCATTTTATGCATGTTTCTGCCTTCTCTAGAGAGTTTTGCATTATCAAAGGGCAACAGAGAAAAGAAAAAACGGTTGCTGCATTTAGCATTGATTTTCCCCCTTCACTCTGAGTCACATAAGCTAACATTTAATTAATTTCTGACACTTTGACAGTTTCTAAGAAGACATTTGTAGAGCTATCAAGTGCCGCTGATAGCACTGTCAGACAGACACTTTTTGAATTATCAGCTATTAAGGACCCATATGCAACAAATTTCCAAGGATTATTATACAAATTGTTCTTTGAATGAGAAAAGCACACAAAAGCTCAGTGAAACATAAAGAAACCATTGTTCCCAGGTGAATTTGATATTTGCAAATGTTTTGCTATTTTGATCACTTACATCGTTTAATAAATTGAATTCACTTTTTCTTTTATTAAGAAAAGTAAATGGCCTGGGTTAGGATGTCTGAGAACATGACCAGGTTTTCAGATCACAATGGTCTTTATGGAGATACAGCTTGAGAAACACAGAATGCTTGATTTTAGGAAGTGCTGAGCAGTGAATAGGTCCTTTCAAAATCTCTCAAACCAGAAACCCCAAAATCAAAGTAGCCAAAATCTCCAGTTGCTTTTACGCAGCTCTTGCCCTTACTCTTTGATCATGGTCTCTGATACGTCACCATTTCTTGATGTAAGGCCCAGGTACAGACCTCGATACTTTGCTTTTAAACACACAAGCAATCCTGGCAAGAGGCTGGAATGATCGATGCGGATTATGCCATTTCAGAGACCCTGCGCAGCTGTGGGTGCAGTTCGGGTATGACAACTCTGTTTTTGCTGGCCTCACTATACTCATTTACCAGCTGACAAAGAAGCTCCGTTTCAACAAAGGGGACAGAGCTGTTTCGCCTGACTCAGTGGCACAGCTATGATTTGAAGTTAGCATTTGTCTGCCTCTGCTGTACACCAGAGTCCTGTTGTTATTATCAGACTGCTCCACTTGCTTGTCCTTGGAGCATCTGGCATTAATGGTTCTGGTGAGCTCAGGGAACCTATTAGCTCACACAGTGAAAATCAGCCCAGGGCTCCCCTCCCCGTGGCCTTTGTGGCTCTCTGAAAGGCAGACTCAGGTGCACGCCAGTCAGATCTGAGCACATCCAGTTCTGCCTGTACTGCCGGCTCAGTTATGCAGAGAACAGCGATGCTTTGCAGACTGAGACAATACTCGTATTTTAGTCCCTACTCCTTCAGCGAACACACATTGTGTGGCAATTCCTTCTTTTTCTAAGTGCGTAGAAACTCCAGCAGGACCCAGACATGGTGTGGAAATACCCAGAAGATGGTGCCAACCGTCACAAGCACCCACTGCACAAATCCTGCCCTGGGAGCTCTTTAGTGAGCCCGCCTAAGCAAGACCGCACAGCCAGGAAAAAGTCTTTCCAGTATGCCAGAGCCTGAGGCCAAATAAACTACAGTCTCGTTGCAAATATAAAATTTCTTTTTCATACGCTGGCACCAGACAAAAACCCCAATACAGACACCTGCTGACAAGGCCTGCATGATGCAGCTTAACTTTCAGCCAGTTTCTTACAATGTGGACATACGTGCAGTTGGATGCCAATGATCTAGGGGTATGCAGTCCTGATATCGCTGCTTTGCATCACCTGCTGGCATAAAATCCATATAACCTCATGGACATTCACGCACCTTCAATAGCCTGCACCATACAGAAATATGACCTAAGAGATATCGGTCCTGATGTAGTCTATCATCAGAGCAGAAACCATAACCTTCCCTTCACACACCACATCCCACACTTCAGCTTTGTTTATACAGCTCCCTCGGCAGAGAGTAGCTTTTTGCTGCCTGCATTTGCAGCTAATAACTCACAAACCTCTATATATCCAGACAGCAACAGTTCTTTGGAATATTGTTTCCTCATCTTTGTTCAGTTCACTTTCATTCTTCTTCCTCGTCATCCATAAGAAATGCCTCTAAGCCTGGGACCCGATCCATAGCCAGTGGAAACCAAAGGAAGGCCTCTTGGAGACAGCCCCCTTACCATGTGCTGAAGACGGCCCAGCTAAGGAAGCAGAGCACAGAGGCAACCCTGGGAGACAGAAAAAATCCCAAAGACTAAAAGACGCTTGCAATTGCCTTTGCTATGCCTGGATAAAACAAACACAAAAACCTAAATAGGTTCTAGGACACTCTACAGGAGAAACCATGATTTGTTTATACGCTACCTTTGAAACCGTGCACAGCACGTGGCCATTGGCCAGGGAAGAAATGATGGTTTGCCATGATGCCACAGATTTCCAAGGAGACCTGTCTTCCCAGTGGCAGGAGCTGCAGAGGCTGGGCTGTGGGTTGGCACCCAGTCATGCCCCCACCATGTCCCCTTTGCATTGCAACCTCACCGAGGGAATGGCAGGAGGCAGGCACAGACCAGCCCTTACTTCAAAACTGCTACTGTCAACTTTCATTATCATCACAATTCGGTTCATAGTTTTATTTTTTTCGTTTATTTCCCTGCTGGAGGAAAAAAAATAAGGAAAAGCGAAGGAAAAAAAGGGGGAAAAAAGGAACACAGCCCAAAGCCCCATGGAGCACATGAAAAATAAACAAAGTGGGTGCTGGCACATCTGCTCTGAACTGTGCCCACCTAACATGGAGCAGTTAGTGGTTAGGGACTGTCAGGGGAACCGACACAAAAGTCCCAGGCGCTCTGGGTGAATCGGCACAGAGTAGCTGATATCTTTGACCACAGAAATCTGGTGGATGAACTGGAAATAGAAATTAACTTCTGGAATCCCTGCCTAGATATCTGATCATCAGTTCAGCCTCCCGTCTAGGTCTTCATCGCATTTCCAGTCAATCAACCATTTGCACACAGGAATTCAGGGTAGGGGAACAGACTCCAGAGAATCCCAAGAATGAGCTAGCACATGTGTAATTGTTTTATTGTTATTTTACATGTTGGCCTTTGACTGTCTTTTCAACATCTTTGTGTCAGGGTGGAGCTGGAACCTGGCACTTTTACCTCCATGGATCCCCTAAACCTCTCTTGGTACAACGGTGACATCAGTGACAGGAACTGGAGCAAGCCGCTCAACGAGTCCGATGCAGACCAGAAGCCTCAGTATAACTACTATGCCATGCTGCTCACCCTCCTCATCTTCGTCATCGTTTTTGGCAATGTGCTGGTGTGTATGGCTGTGTCCAGGGAAAAAGCCCTTCAGACTACCACTAATTACCTGATCGTGAGTTTGGCAGTGGCAGATCTCTTGGTAGCAACCCTGGTCATGCCTTGGGTGGTCTATCTGGAGGTAGGTGACCCAGTTTTCTTTTGCAGTACTGACTGTTTCTGGTGAATGGGGATAGAGAGAGAAGGTTTAGCAGCCTGGACATTGGCTATTTCAAGGTCTCCAGAATTTCTCAAAACAAAACCGTTTTTAATTTCCTAACAGTTGGTCAGATTTTTCCAGGAAATCGTCGTGATAGCTGATAACAGGCTAACTTAAAAATGCATTGTTGTTCGGAGGACTAATTTACTAAATCCAATTGCATTGAAAAGCTGGCCTTTAAATAGAGGGATCAAGAGTGAAAGGCCCCCAATTTTGTTTTCAAAACTACATAGATGAACTGTTCATTCCCAAGCATAAGCATGAGTCTGCAACAACGACATGGGTGTCACACTAACAAACTCCATCAAAGCGTAATGAAACCCGTATTTCTGAAGGACGACAAGAGGACAGTACTAAGAAGAACAGGCAATTGTGGAAGCAGGATGTAAATCCAGAGCTTTTATGTCCCAATATATGAGAGAAACAGAATCGCAGGCGAGCTACTTTTCAAATTGCTGCCGTTAGCGTGTCGTTTTGGTACAAAAGAGCTCTATAGTTCTGCATACAGAGCCATATTTGAGTGACACTGTGGTTTGTGAAAGCCAAATACTCCCAAGACTGCCACCTGTTTACTTGATGGCAAATGACTCTTGCAACAGCATGTAGCCTGAAAGAATGAAATGCATCTCTAAAGGAAAGAATAAGAGAAGCTACACAGCCCCTCTCCCTTGGGTCCCTTTGCTGACTTGCCCGTGTTCTTCTGTCAGCTGAGAGCTGGCATGTTGGTGGCAATCACAACCAAGAGAGAATAACTGGTGGCGAGAGAGCGTAAGACTGAAACTATATTGAGTGTACAATTAATTTTCAGGCACTTGTTTATGAGAGAAAATGATAAAACAAAGAGGAGAGCAGGGGAAGAAGCCATAATCAATTATACCATTAAGTATTAACGCAAAGCAAAACAAACCCACTGACATGACATAGGCTGTCAAGAAACCACAATCCTAATTATCACTCTAGTTAATTATTGTTTTCATGGTACTTTAAAAACGTAAAACATTATGCATCTGCTAAAGCTTATTAACATGACCACAGCCTGGTTGCGATTGTAGGCAATGCCTCTTAGACTAGTTATGCTCTTCTATTATATGCCTCTTTTGCGACAACCCATTTTAAGTAGAGGCTTTTGCTCTGAGAAGCTCTTGCTCTCTTAGGCCCAGGTATAAGAGTCTCTCAGATACGTCTTATTTTAATGTGAAAGAATAAAGCACAAATCATGTAAGATACTTTCCCCTGTCTGGGCTCCCGTGTACCTGGAGTTGGGCTGGAACCTCACCTTCCTTAATCTGCCAAGTAGGACAATCAGGCCTTTACATCTGAATTTACTTTTGCCCTTTCCACTCTTATCCACACTCTGCTAAACCGACTGCTAGCTTGAAGCAACAAAAAACACGACAAATACTTGCTGAGAGAGAAGGAGCCATTGGACTGACGTGGGTTAGGCACACTGTGGTCCCTCTCTGGGTCTGCAGTCTGAAATCAAAAGTGGCCAGAACCCTTTGTTCTGTAAGTATCTTCATTTATTTTTTTTTAGGATTTGTGTCACAACCTCGGACAAATAGGAACATCAAAAGGAAACCCTTTTAAAAAATCAGTTCTTGCAAACAAATCTTCTGCGTCCAAGTTTCTGAGGTTTCTCCTACATAAACGAAAGCACTAAGAGAAAGAAATGCTGCAGTTTACAGCATCTCCCATAAATTCAAAACTGATTTTGCAGAAGCTTATAGCTGGCTGGAAACCTTTGCCTTTGGGCAAATTCTCATCAAAGTTACTGATGTAACTGTCTCTTAAGTGCTTTTTTAATCACTGAGTATTCATCTGTCACTCAGGCTTCAATGCAGTCATTCTTTCTTCTTTATGCTGCCTATGGTTATGTATATCAGAGCAGAAATAACTGAAGAATAGATATCTTATTCATTCTATTTTCAAATGCAGTAGGACTCTATTTTTATTAGAGGGAAATATACTTTTTTCATCACATGTCAAATACAGCAGTCCTAATAATTGCTATTAAACTTAATTGGCAAAGTTCAGTTTCAATAGCAAGATAAGTGAAGAGAAAAAGGCTACTGGTAACTGGAAGTGTTATCATTAGTTCTTTCTCTTTATCACAACATGTAGTGTGTCAAAGACTTTTCACTCTAAATTAAATGAATTTCCTTCACCAAAAAAATAAAAGGAGGAATTTCTACCCTGATTTTTTAAACTGAGAAATGAAGGAAACTCCTGCTTCTCTACTGCTGATCTTTGCTAGCTATAATTGCAAAAAAGTGTCTAATAAAAAGCCATAAGTACAATTAGAGGTGCTCAGGATATAAATTTAATGTATTTCCTTCCTAACGCTTCTTTGCAATGCTTCAGAGACCCATTAAAGCTCCTACATAGTTCACTCTGAGGACACTTGCACTCCTTTATGTCATTGGAATATGATCCCAGGTTTGTGTTTGCTGTTAGGGCTGCCCAACTCAATACAGAGTAACAAGATGGAATTAGGAAGGACAAAAAATCCCATCAGCCCTCAGGGAATGCTCTAAGAAATGGTTTGGATGGAGCAGAGTACTTCCTTTGTGGCCGTGCCATCGTTGGAGACCTTTAGACTAGACAGGACAAAGCCCTTGAAGGCACTCAATGGCAAACTATCCTACTTGACGCAGCGTGTGACTGATTACATATGACCCGATTCCAGCTGGAACTTCTGTAGACAAAATTTGGATCCCCCTTGAACCAGCCGAATTCCAGCTACCAGCAAGCGTCTGTGTCTCTGTGCAAAACTCTCCCTTTAGACCCTCTCACTAGCAGTGCATTCTCAGTGAATTCTTTTACTGACCTTGTACTCTCTCTTTACAGGTGGTCGGTGAGTGGAGGTTTAGTCGGATCCACTGTGATATCTTTGTAACCCTTGATGTTATGATGTGTACTGCCAGTATCCTCAACCTGTGTGCCATCAGCATTGACAGGTGAGGGCTCCATGGCAGCCAGTTGTATCAAACCCACAGTAGCAAGTCGCGGCCATCTTTATACGGTCTAATTTTACCTGTAACACAGAGACTTGAAAATGCTGAGAGCTAGTGGTGTTGACATCTTTTGAAGAGCGATTTAGAGGACCTAAATGAGGTCTGAGCAGGGATTCCATCAGAAGCAGGCATAGAAACACTGGTCTTAAGAATGTAAATGGAATTGTCTGTATATGGCCCCATTAGTTTAGTCCTTCTGTTTATATAGTTTAATAGCAAAGCGGTCATCAGTGGGAAGGCAGCAGCTCAGAGAGAGTGGAAGAAAAATGCTGACCCCAGCCTCGTGCCTTCCAAAATAGGGAATGCAGACACCTTGGAGATTCGTGAAACCTGACTTGCCCTATATTCTCTTGCTGGACCAGGCTCTCAGACACAGTAACTAGGTGTAATTTCCCACAAAGTTTGTCAGCACTGGCAGAATGACAATAAACTGTATTTGTATCTTCACACTGCAGGTACACAGCAGTAGCAATGCCAATGCTGTATAATACCCGCTACAGCTCAAAGCGCAGGGTCACAGTCATGATTGCTGTGGTCTGGGTGCTTTCATTTGCCATCTCCTGCCCACTCCTCTTTGGCCTCAACAACACAGGTGAGTTGTGATGCCACCTGCAGACAGCTATTGTCATCTTTCTGGCTTTACAGGGTTCCCAGATAGTCTTCTGTTACAAGTCAGGAATAAACAGGGGGATCAGGTTTTAGGTGTATTGGGATGTATCTGTCTCTTTTTCAGGTGTCCTCTCCTAGCGTCATCCCAGCCTATTTCTGTCAGCTGCTTCTGGATCCGTTTCATCTCTTGCTGTTCCAGACCAGTGTTTTAGACACATCAGAACTGAGGTTGTGTAGAAATTTACACAGCACTCATCAGTGTTACGTTAACATTTGTCCACTACAAAATCAAAACCTCTCTTATATTAAAACATGTGAAAAGAAAAGTCGTGGGACAAATAGCTTCACTGAGACAGGCAAGAAAAGAACTGGGAGTTCAGCCATCAGTTGCATAGGAAGACTCGATTGTATACAGCATGGGATTTGCAGGCTTCTAGTTAGAAGGCAAGCAATACCCAGGGACTTCGGGACGTATGTGACTCCCTGTGACCCAAGGGGAGTTTGCTGTTCTGGTACCACTTCCAGCTGACATGGTGGTCCCCCCTAAACCCAAAGCTCTCACTCTCTGGGTATCTCTGTGCCTTCTGAAAGAGGGAGAGAAGAGGGGGAAGCCGGACCTGGCTCCTAGCAGCAGCAACAACAAGCCTGAAACTTTTTGTCTTCCAGACGAGAATGAGTGCATCATTGCCAACCCTGCCTTTGTCGTGTATTCCTCCATCGTCTCCTTCTACGTTCCCTTCATTGTCACGCTGCTGGTGTATGTGCAGATTTACATAGTGCTGCGGAAGCGCAGGAAGCGCGTCAACACCAAGCGCAGCAGCCACGGCCTGGACTCGGACACGCAAGCCCCGCTGAAGGTAACTAGACCTCTGCCTTGCTCTCAGCAGTCTCCATCCCTTCCCCTTCCTGCTCCGCTTCGTTCCCCAAAGCACGTCCTCCTTTCCCCAAATGGCACTGGCTGGACTAGGTGAAATACTGGATCACAAAGGTGAATGCTGTGTCCCGTGCCATTTTGGAGTCCCAGTCTCACACTGGATTATCAGGTCACTGGCTGGTGCTTCACAGGCCTCCCTGGGTCTCAGGGGATGTTTCAGCAGCAGATCTGCATTAGGAGCTGCTTAATTAACCAGACTGCATTTCCTTTGGCTCTAAGGTTGGGTTAGTAGCCTGACTACAGGCTATACTATTTTCGGAGTCAGTCCTGCTGTTGTGGTGAAGAAGTTCAATGGAAATTGTTTGCGTGGCTGGGGTGCAAACTACGTCGCTGGTAATGATACCTCTGCAGTGAAAACAGCCTCTCAGAGCATGAGATATGTGTGTAAGTGGAGTCCAGCTGAGCGTGTAAAGTGCGAGACTGCTTGTCAAAACGCTACTCTCGCAGCACATGCAAAACAAGCGGTAGGAATGTATAGTCCCAGAGGCACTGCCCCCAAATTGCGTTGCCTCAGAGGCCAGTGCCGTGTCGAGCAAAGAAGGCAGCGAGAGAGGGACAGACAGAAACATTAGCAGATCTTTGTGGTTTCCTTCCTTTGGTGAAAAGCATAAGGGATACTTGCCTCCATCACTGCTTCTTCAGACTAGTTTTCCATCATTCTTAGCACCGTAGTCACACTGATTAATTTCTGCTTCCTGCCCTGTGTTTGTATTTCCACATGCTTCCCTTACCAGCTTCCCTTCCCAATTAATATCTGCTTGTGTAACCTCTGAGCTGGTGCTTGCCCCTTAGGACAAATGCACTCATCCAGAAGACGTCAAGCTCTGCACAGTTATTGTGAAGTCCAATGGGAGTTTCCAAGTTAATAAGCGCAAAGTGGTGAGTGTTACAGAGAAGTCGCAGCTTTCCAGAGCATTTAGCTTTCCCCTTTTTGCCTCTCAGGCCACAAAATGAATTTATGTAGAGTGGGAGAAAAATAAACTAAGAACAAAGGTTACCATTCAATCTTAAAATTTAAATATTCTTCCCATTCCTTAGAGTGAAGCAGGGGGTTTAAGATCATAGAGCTCAAAAAGCCAGACTAAGCTCACCTAAAGATCAGCTGTAAAAGCCATGACATTTTAACATTTTGTGTCTTTGCTTTTCTTCTCCTCTCTGTTATTTATTTTAAGTCTTGGAGTGCATTGGCTTTGTTGGGTTTTGCTTGTTGATTTTGTTTTTATTTATTTATGTTCTGAAAATGAAATAAAATCTACAGGGAGCAGAGACAGTGTCTCTCCCATTTCTTAGCCTCTTTGTGCAGTAACAGAGAGTCATTCACTGCAGTTCTGTCGATCCCATCTACCCAAAAGTATTCTTATCCATAAACACTTTACAGGCCATTCTCCAAGCACCTACCAAAAATATAGGGAGGGAGAAGAGGGATTGATTGTTCTTCAACATCATCCAGCTTCACTCTGTAAGGAATGTTCATTGCTCCTCTCTGTATATTTATCTGTCTTTATGTTGCGGACATTTGATTCTTGTCCAGGAGGCGGAGAGTCACATAGAAGATATGGAAATGGAGATGGTGTCCAGTACCAGTCCCCCTGAGAAAACTACCATCAAACCAGCGGCACCAAGTAACCATCAGTTGGTTGTGCCGGGTGCTTCTAATCAGGGCACCAACTCAACCCTGCAGGCCTTGGACAGCCCTGGGAAAATAGAGAAGAATGGACATGCCAAAGAAACACCCTACACAGCCAAGGTCTTTGAGATCCAGTCTATGCCAAATGGCAAGACAAGGACCTCTCTCAAGACTGTGAGCAGGAGGAAACTGTCACAGCAGAAGGAAAAGAAAGCCACTCAGATGCTAGCCATTGTACTTGGTGAGAGCGCGCATTGGCTTCCTCTTGTGTTTCTGCAGAAAACCAATAGCTAGCCAGGATGAGGGTAGCCAGTCTGAATGTCCAGTGTAGACTGTTTTTCCAGACCTCCACAGAAATAATTTCACTGGGTACGTTAGAGGATATGTAGGCAAGTAGGCAGGGTGCTGCCAATAGGAAGGCTACCTCCTTCCCAGCTAAGAACAGTTCACAGTGCTGTACAAAAGGCTCAGAAAGTGGTCCATCTGTGGGGTGCTTGGACTGCCAAAAGACAGCTAGGTGCAGGGGCAAGAGAGCTCATGGGCTTCTAGAACACAAAAGGCAGCAGAGCTCAGCAAGAAACTGGCCTAATTAGCCAAAAAGTTCTTCAATACCTGGATACTCAGAATATAGACTATGAGACCTAACAGACAAACAGAAGGCTTATTCCTTAGGGAAACATTTTTCTTTTATACCAAAACATCCTTGCTCTTCTTATAGTCTCAAAATTTGTCCAGCTTTCAGCAATCAAAATCTGTCTCTTTCCTTTTCCCCCAGGTGTTTTCATCATCTGCTGGCTCCCATTCTTCATCACTCACATCCTGAACATGCACTGCAATGATTGCAACATCCCCCCAGCAATGTACAGCGCCTTTACATGGCTTGGATATGTCAACAGTGCTGTCAACCCAATTATTTACACCACCTTCAACATTGAATTTCGTAAGGCTTTCATGAAGATCCTCCACTGTTAAAAGTAAAAACAGCAACCGCATTTTTAAGAACGAGAAAAAAGAAACCAATGCCATTCACGCACACAAACGGGCAGCCATGGAGAGGTCTCGAGCTCTGGTATTGGGCATGAGGTCTGAAGTGTTACACCACTGCCATGCCCATGCGCCTCTGGTTGGGGAAGTAACGAGGGCCTTCATGTGGGAGGTCCTCTCATCCCTCAAGGTGACCTTTGGACTCTGGGACACCAATCCCAAAGGCTCTTTTCAGCGCTACCCTCACACTGTGTTTAAAGCGGAAGCAAAAATCAAGGCGTACTCACTTGATTCTTGCCTGTGGCCATCTAACCTTGAGTGCATTAAACACAGACAGAGCCATGTGAAGGTAGCGATAGGTCACTGCCACTACTGGCTTGTGTGTTACGTCATTGATACAATTCTCACCAAAGACAAGACCATCTTTTCCGCTTTGCAATAGGAGCCAGACAGAGCTTGCGGAAACTCCATGCAATAGCTTTGCCTTCACCTCAAGCTGACTTACCCACTATTAAACTCCTGAAGCCTTGAGAAAAAACTTTAAGAGGTCCCCAAGTGGGCTAAGAAGGTTCTGCCACCTACAGATCCAATCCCTGCAACAATGTGGGCCTACAAGCAACAGGCAGAAGGAAGAAGAGGAGCATAAGTCTCATGTGGGACCAGTACATCAGTGTAAATATGAATAAATAAGATGAATTGAACAGAAGCCCAAGCCAAAAAATAGAAGGAGAGAAACTAAAGAAGTGATACTGCATGGTACACATTCAGATCAAACAGGACACCAACTATCATCTATCATCAGCCAGCCCAGCAGCAATTTCTGCCCACCAGCATTTCATCTCCAGTCTCTTAAAAGTTAAAAAACTAGGTGAGGAGTGTTAGCGTGGTGAATGTGGAAACACGAAGACAGTGTGCCAGGTGAGGCATGTGCAGCCACGTCCATCTCAGATGTGAACTTGAACAAGTCAGCTACGTTAGGTCCAGTTCTTCTCACCTCACTTCAGGGTGCCATGAAGCCAAGGACCACCTCAGCTATGATTTGCCTGTGTCTCTCAATAGAGAGAGTGCAGAATAACATCGTGCCTACTTTAAATTAACAGTAAATGAGATAAAACTGTGTGTTTTAGAAAAAGCCTGAATAAAAGCCCAAGAGAGTCCCTAGCTGGACCCACTCCTGTGTCTGAGTTGGACTGTGGAAAGGTCTGAACGTTTCCAGCATCCCTTACCCTCTGATATCTCTCTCTCACGCATTAAAACAATTGAAAACCTATAACGGCATAATTTTACCATGCTGACTCTGGTATTGCCAAATCCACACTGTACTTACTAATTATACTCAGTTCAAAATATATTTTGTAATACCTCTGTAAAGCAACTATAGTAAGATTAATAAAATGACATGGAAATGGGACTGGCTAGATCTTAATGTAGGATCTGGAGAACTAGATGATTACAATAGCCATATGCAGAGGCAGGCTCTGAAGTTCTAGTTACCTGCTGTTTTGTAAAGATGTTAAAACGCAATCTGGAGAGCAATATAATCCCTTTTCTCTCTATGCAGTGTGTGGAATATTCGCATAGTTTCTGCTTCAGGATAGATAAAGACCGCTGCTAAGGGGGCTTTTCTTTATTCTCTGGTTTTCCTATATTGCTAACAAAGCATTTTCCTGTGGGTTGGACTGTGCTGGTAGAATGTGTTCCAGCTGTATATTGAGAAGAGATTATGCCAAGCAGCTATAACACAGGTTCTCAGCTGTTTTCCGAAACTGAAACAGGACCCCCACCTTGATCCAAAAGTTTCCATTCTAAACTTTGTATTTCTGGAAGAGGCCGATAGCCAGTGTTATTAGCATTTAGCCCATGGACTTGTATAACATTTGAACATGGCTCTTCAAGGTCTGTTCATTGCTATAAATTTAAATGAAGAGTGATCCTACAGATGCCTAAATATGTCCCAGCTTAGTGAAGGATTTTAGCATATACTCTCAGCAGAAATAGGTCCTATGTATTAACTGAATAGGAGAGTACATGCTTGTCAGAGCGACATTTTATTGACATACGTGAACTGGGTGTTACACGTTGCTGCCAGAACAAAATGTTATGAATATGTAAGATGGGGCCAGTCACTCTTCTGTCTTAGCATTGTCATGCATAGCTAGGAAACCTTTATACTCTGAGCGATAATAGGATTATAGGCAAGGGGAAAAAACACTTCTTACAGAAGCACAGGAAACTTTCCAATCCTTTTTTCATCAGAAAATTGGAGACACTAACTCAAGAGATCTCAGGCACATGTTATCTGTTCTTTGTTTCCCCAATTTTAACCGAGCAAGTTCACTCAGTAATGGGAATCAACTCAGACTGCTATTATTTAAAAGACTCAAAGAATAATGTGAAGTCGGTAGGGTTTTTTTGGTGAAAAAATAGTAACAAGCTACTGCTTAATTTTCTAACATATTTACAATCGCAAAGCAGAAAGGTGCTATTTGACTTAGTGAATTAACAGATGGGGAGCTGAATCAAAATAGAAAATAATATGCATACGGACAAAAAAAAGCTCTAAAGCATTTGGAAGTTGCCATAGGTGATATTTGCCCTGTACTAAAACCTGGTGCGAGCCCTCAAAATAAGTGGAATGTGAATAATGTCTTAACTTTGTGCCATGATTTTATTTTGCGTTCAATGTTAACCCAGGACAACATCATCATCTTCAATGCTGTGCACCTTGTTTGAAAATTTTGTTTCTGAATCTAGATGCAGAACCTTGTAGCCCAACTCACCTGAGCAACTAGATGAATAACTCTTCCAAAATATCATGGAGGAAAAGAGCTGCTGAAAAAGGCTCACGTCCTTCATACGTTTGCTAACTTGGACCAAAAAACCCAGGTGTTGTTTCCTAAACGTTAAGTATTTGTTGGGAGAAATTACCTGCAGCCCATCGTTCATCCCAATGACATTTTAAGCCACTCATTCCTAATACTCCAGACTCAAAGGTATCTTGTGGGAATATCTGTATCCCCACTACCCTTGGAAAGGTGGTAACGTCATGTCTGTTCATCTCCTCTGCAGCAGGTTTTGCTTTCCCATAAAACATCTACTCTTAAGGACAATAAACTAAAGCACTTTCCACCCATGAATCAAGCCTTCATAACTCTCTTTGAGAGAGGACCAAAATTTATCATCATCTCTGGCTTTACAAAGAATAAACTAACGGCAAGAGCAAGGACAGCCTTTGCAATCTTTGTACAGCACCCGGCACAATGACAACTAGCCTGTAGTTGTGATGGAAGGTGTTTGTAGAAACTTCTGAAATTATGAGAAGTCTGTTGCATCATACATGACTCTGAGGCCTCTTGCTCACAGATCTGAGTCTAGCAAATACAGTCCTCACTGTTACTTCCACTCTGGAAAAAATACTGCTTTCCCAAGGACTTCAGATGGCGGGACATGCTGATGATGGTAAGGGTACTGATATGTTTTTTAAAACACATTGCTGAGAAGATTTCGTTTCTTCGTTCCTGAAGAAGTTAAGACCCTTGCTATAGTCCCTAATTTGTGATTCATTATTTGTAACTGAAGCTTTAGTTCTGCTTATTGAGTCTTCCTGTTCCTGCTTTTCTTCCCTGTGATTCACAGCTCGCTGAAGCCCGCGGGGCTCTCTGCACCCCCGAACAGGTTTTAATTAAGAAGCTAGCGAATTCTGCCTGCACTGTATTTGGCGCTTGCCTGCTTGCTCCCACTACAGTCATGATACTGTTTATCTTTCCTGATTGAAGAGTAAACTAATTACAGTAGGTCTAACCAGCTTATTAAATCCTGCTGAAATAAAAAGGAAAACAGAAAAAAAAAGCCACTACCTCTGTGGTGAAAATCTCCAGTGAAAACATGACTCCCTCAAGAGTCAAGAATGTATAATACCCATCACAAGTACATGTGACACCAACAAATGTCTTCATGCAGCACTGTAATTAAATAGAGACTTGCACAAGCTACCCCGATGTTATATGCTTATTTCGTTCTTTTTACCAGAAGCAGCAAACACTGGTGGTTAGCTGTAAGGGGTCAGACTCTAGGGACCTAGGTTATGCTATACATAGTGCACCTAACAGGAAAAGATGGCCTTCAGATGAGATCTTGCATTTTTTCTGACGCGCTTTTCAGATTAGTTGCATTTTTTTCTTTCTCTCCCTTATCCCAGTCTATCCTTAAGAATTCTAACTTTTGTCTAGACTGAAGCTAGGTCAATCAGATATGGGAAAGAAGGGGTGCAGAAAGACACAGGCAGAAAAGAAACTGTTCTTAAATTTCTCTGTCTCTCTTCTCTTCTAGACAGAAGCAGACTGGGGAGGATTTGCAGGAGGAAGGGATGAAAAACAGATAAGTACCTAGCAAAGAGCAGCCATGCTGGTACTTCTGGCATCGCAACTGCTTCCTGTATTTACTTTTTGGCACTACTCATTCACATCTGGTCCCTAGCAGTGCAGGTTCAAGACAAGGATTGAAAGCCACTGCTCTCACTGGGACACCCTTTGTCTACCTGAGCTGTAACAGTTGAGGGAAACAAATACGTAGGAGTGAAACATAAGCACCAACCTGTATGAGTTTGGTTGGCAACAATAAACAGTTGTGTGGAATCTACAAACTCGCAATCTCTCTGCATGGAGAAAATAAACAGAAGCTGTTCAGACCACTATGGCACTGCAGACAATTTGTATGATAAATACGGTATTTTTAATGCTGTATGTTACGCAGGAGTTAATATGCCACAAAAAAGCAATTATAGACTTCACTTGGCTAAGTACACCTAATGTAAGAATTCACATGAGTGGGAGTATTTCAGCTGTCCACCTCTGTCACTTGGTCTTGCATAAAAGGTTTTGGTGAAGGCACTGCATGAGGCTGGAAGTGCTGACGGCGCACTGCAGCTGAGCCCTGTGTGGTAGCTTATGCCAAGGTTAAGTAACGAGCACGTGGAAGTTTTTTCCCTTCTGCATTTCACTTGACCTATATGCTGCAGAACATCATTATTTCATTTAAGAATTATATTTATGTTGCACTTACGGTTGCACTGTTTCCTCAAGCTACCCGCTGAAACGTTTGGCGTTTATGCAAGAATTAATCCAACAGACACATGTGAACCTCAGCCAGGCTTAGTCAGCACAACAGTAAAACCTCAGCTTAGACTGCCACTCAAATGGGGTTTGTGGATAGTTCTTGCCAAGATTATTTTCTTTATACAAAAAAGAAGAAAAAGAAAAATGAAGAAAAAGAAAAATGAAGAAAAAGAAAAATGAAGAAAAAGAAAAATGAAGAAAAAGAAAAATGAAGAAAAAGAAAAAAAAAATCCTTCGTACTGCTGGGGTAGAAAACTATGTATCTCCAAGAACTAACAAACTGAAATTTCAGTTTAAGGGCCTTTTTGGTCCTTGGCATGAACCAAAGGTCTTGTCCTACTAAGTTCTGAACCAACACAGAACAGAAGGATAATCCCTGCCCTGAAGTCTTCAGCTTAGACAGTAACCAGAATATCCAAAATGTAAGTTCAGCTGATGCTCCTTGCTGTGTGATCCAACTCTATGCCACCACGACTGACAGAAAATTAGGTGCTCAAATGACTCTCCACCCTAACACAACAGAGTAAATGATAAACCAGGATGAAACAATAGGACACACACCAGCTTGTTTTTAGCGTGTCTGGCTGGGGCCTGTCAGGATAAAAGGCAGCTACTATGAGGTTCTCCCTTACAGCAAAGTTTTATTTCTAAGCCTGTGGACTACAAAACAACCCCAGAAACCAATGCCAGCAAGCTCTGTTCACACCATTCAAAAGAAATAAAACAGAACTGATATGTCCATCTCCTGGGGCATTTGAGTGAGTCCTCTAGTTTGAGGTCAGGCCTGACAGATTAATGGATATGCTTTCTTCTGCATGTCTAGCAAAAAAAAAAAAAAAAAAGAAAAAAAAAGAAAACCAGTTGCACTTGTTAAATTGACTCACTCTCTTTAATCAAAGCTTCTTTTAATCATTAAAACTGCTCCCATCTTTCTGACAGTACCAGACTGTCTGCTTCACAGATAACTTTTGACTCATAAATAAGAACGTTCTTCACCAAAGAAAGAGTGACGATGGTGGACTAAATATAATTAAGGTATAATGAATAATTAAGAGACCTAGAAATGCATGTAAAGGGACTTAAGAAGCAAAGCAAAACCCAGGCCCTTTAAATGAGGAGAGACATTCTGCATTCCCAAGCTGACATGCTGGGCCCATGAAAAAAAGTGGGATAATGAAAACAAGTGAGCACATTTAACCAAGCTTAGCATTGCTTCCCTGCTGCATGCAATCAACTGTATCCATAGCTTTGATGAGACTGTAAAGATTACATCACTTAAATCTCAGCTGCAGGATTTTATGCCAGACTTACTGAAGGGAAGCGAGCAAACAGCACAGAGGTTTTGTGCTGGCTCTGTTAGAAGCCATCACTCCTGTTTTTAACCAAGCCACTACAGAGATATTAACACACTGCTAGGGGAGTTTGTAACGTGGAACAGGAATACAACACGTTGTACATTAGCAGCAAATTTTATGAAAGTAAAGCAAAACAGACGTCACAAATACACAGAAAGCTGATTAAAATAGGCTCTACAGGGTGATTGTGGAACTCAGCTGCTATCACTTCACTGGAGAGTCTCCTCAACAGAGGATAGACAAGGTACATCAGCCTCTCAGACCCACTGCCGTATCTCACATGTGAGAGATTCTTCAGCTCTAAATGCGAGAAGCCCAAGCGGGCAGGGGTCTGCGTGTCTCCTGCCTAACCCAGAAGTCGGTAGCAAGAGGTAACTATGAATCCATGGCTCTTCAGCAACATGCTGGTTTCTCCCACTCCAGCCAGGACCTCTGCTCACACCGCAAGCCTTCTGCCCCCTCCCCTCCACTTCACACACACCCATTTCAGCAGCATCTTCCTCGCTTTAGCTTCTCACTTTTTACCCAAAGCCTGTTCCGCAGAGAGAGATGGGACAGGGAATACCTTCAGGTACGACAGATTCCTGACCACAGCGAGTCACACCGTTCCAAAATAAACAGGCCCCGGGCTCTGAGTGAGCAGAGGACAGGGAGCCATATAAACCTGTACCTCAGTCTAGCCAGAGGACAGAGGATCCAAGCGCTGCCCAGATCCTTTTTCCTGTGGGACACACTGCATGTAGCACGGACAGCAGCAGAAGTCTTCATGGAGGCACAGCCAGGGCCTGGTTCCTCAGTGGCAGAAAACGCCTCCATGAACCTGGCACACACAGATGTCCTGTTCAGTGTGAAATGCTGCACTTTTTCTGCTCATGAATAGAGCAGACTTCAGCATCACTGGAACAAAACCAGAGGCTGATACTGTGGCTTGTAGTAGTGACAACTGCACTTGGGGAAAAAAAGTAATCAGTAGAAGACAAGTGTCCTCATGGACATCTCTGCTTCCTGTCTCCGTGCATCTGTGGTTTAACCACTACAGAAACCCCTTTCAATTGCGTGCAGAACAGATGTAAAGGGCTACAAACCTCACTTGGGAGAAAATCGGGTCATAACTTCAGGCTTTGTAACTGCATCAAAGATTTCATAATAACCATTGTTAATATTTAGTAATGCAGCCATGAAGCTGGTTTTCTTTTCAGACCATGGGAAAAAGCAAAAAACCTGAAAATTAACATTATCTAATCTTATCTCCAAACAACAGCAGCAATACAGGAGCAAATGGCAAGAAAGCAAATCTCTGTGCAGATCTCGTGAGCATGAGCTCGAAGAGCTCTGTCAAACCATAAGCTGGAAAACGTAACAGGCTACAAAGGAAAACCCAGGAGCTGGCAAATATGATGGAATGAGACAGGTTATGAGTTGAGAGCTTGTCTGTGTGAAGAAACAGGCAGTCAGTGCTAGTCTAAACAAATACACCTGTACATCTCTTTCAGAATACTTCCTTCCTTTGGGACAGCTTTGGTCAAAAATAAAAGCGACTTTGATCAGGCATAATTGTTCTAGTTTCCTGGAAAAAAACCAGCAAGATTGCAAAAAGCAGCTGCTGTGGTACCTTTAAAGAGACTTGCAGTGTAATGGCATGAGAATGACTTCGCTCACAGCAGGGTACTGCCAATGCCTGGTCTGAAGAGGATGTAAATACGGTGTCATGTGCTCTGGCTTGCAGGTTAAAAACATACTTATGTGCCCATGTCTGGCCTGGATTAAATCCATTGCATAAGATGATTCAACGACACATGGAGTTGATATTAAAGAGCTGAACTACTGCTTCTACTTTCCTATGGGCCGTGGACTGTGTTCACCAGCAGGGCATAGTACAGATAATGATACAGAATGAAAGGGTTTGACCCAAACCAAAACCGGTGAGTTTGGAAATGGGCTACAGAGTCTAAATCTAATGAGTAGGCTGGCTAAAAGCAGAGACATCAGGAAAAATGTTTATTCCGTTGCAGCACTGTACACCCACTTTGCACTCTGTTTTGCTATAAATGACAGTACAAGTGCAGAAAAACAGGGAATCAGCTTCTGCAATATATATGAAAGCTGGAGTCTAGATGCAAAAGTCACACCAAATTAACTGAGGCACGTAGATTTATGACTGAATTATTCTGGCTTGGCAATTTACTGTGCTACAGTAATTGAGTTTGTGCATGTTCTCAGCTGGTGGCAGATGTGCAGTAAAAGCCTCTAGGTTACATTCCTTCATTATGTTTACATTAACGTGCCTACCTTGCACTTGCTATGAGTTAAGATTATGCAAAGAGTGATTTACTGTGGCTCAGTTAATGCATGGTAACCTGTTTAGCCACGGAGATGTGCCTGCGTGTCTGAGCCCACTTATCAAAGGAAATATTCAGGTCTATGTGGCAGTTCTCAGGGCATCTTGGAAAAAACATGTCTGATTGCCTTTTTGATAAACAAGCTCACTAAATTATTTCAAAGATGAAACCAGAATAACTCAAGAAGATTACAGAGAGTGAAATTCTAGGAACTGGAATGTGATTCAGAGATAGCAGTGAAAGGGAAAATACTAGTAAATTCTACCTTCTTCTTAATTAAAAAAAGCAAAGGGAAGTTTTCCATGAAGTAGACTAATGTTGAGACGCTCTTCTTCACCCAGAGAGGCTGCCTGAATAAAGCGAGGTGCTCGGAAACAGATATTTAAAGCCAAAAGCCTTAGAGTAAGCTGTGACCCTGCAGTAACAGTCACTGCACTTCCACCGAAGTGGTGCCAGCAGTGGGGTAGGGTACCTCCATTCACAGGGGGTTCATCCCGGGGTGTCCTTGTGCTAGAGGTGAGAGCAGCGGCCTTAGGAAGTATATTTACTGCCTGCAAGAGAAGGAGCTGACTGTATGCATATGCATATGTGCACAAGCATGCTGGACGGGCTAATTCATAAGCAGAAAAGATATTTTTGCAGTAAGACTTGTCCTCTAGCTGTCTTTTCACCCTAACTACATGTTCCCCAAGAGTCTGAAATCCATGCTCATGTTTTAGGCATAATAAAGTGGATTTGACATTTTCGCCTCTGTCTACAAATGCAGTTAGGCCAAGCCATGGCCCAGAAGTGAGAGACAGCCCCGTGCTTGTACAGCACCCAGGGTAATGGAGTCCGCGCCACAGCATGGCAAGCAGTGGTACAAAGGCTTTTACTTGTTTCTTTTGGGATCCGCGTAGAACACATTTTCAGTTTTCTCCCCTTTTTGCTTTTAGAAGACTAATAGTGGAAGAAACTGAGAGCCCTGATCTGAGCTAAACCAAACAAAACCCAGTCCCTCTGGTTATGTAGATCTTTTAGGGAAATCCCTCCTCTTTTGATCGTTCCTCAAAGCAGAAAGTCTTCAAGTAAACTCTGTCAGGGAAGTTTTCACCTTCCAAGGAGCTGCCAGTCAGTGCCTGTTGCAGTGACAGAGCCCATCAGACCCCTGGTCTGTCTGGACTCCAGACCTCTGTCTGCAGACAGAAACCTCTGCTCTCTGGCTGGCAGATGCAGTAAGCAAAGAGCAAAATCACTGAGGAAAAGAAAAGGAGCTGTGAGTCCTAAATACCAGTCCCCTACCAGCGGAGAAGGCACAGTCCGACCCTGAGACCTCAGCCCAGAGAATCCCATCAGGAGACCCCATAGCACAACCTGAACACTTATGGGAAGGGTTGGCACACACCGAGAAAAGAAAAGCAGAATGAATGCATGACTGAGCCTTACCTGAAGGACACCTGGCCAGCACAGGGATGAATTTTAGACGTGACTGATAACTAGTGAACACAAAGCACACGCGACTTCTGCTATCAGAAACGGGAGAAAGCATTCTCCTCTTCACAGCATGAAGAAAAGTGCAGACACAGCCTCCTAGGCAAATCATCTGAAATTGCCCGTAACCTCATCTAATCCATTTGCCTGAACCCCCTAAACAGTCCATGCTTTCTGCATGTCACCCAGCACGTTCCAGGTACCCCCGTTCCTGACGTCATTCACTAATTCTCTCCAAAAGCGGCCTTACCCTGCTGTGGCACCCTTCCCCACATACCACGTTTTAAACCTTTTAGTCGCTGCTGAAAAACAAAGATGTGGATCTTTCAGCATGGAGACTGTGAAGAGGAGATGAGCTGAAATATATGCAATAAAAACACTAATTTGGAGTCGTTTCCCTTCTCAAGTCCTCTGTTAGCTTTAGGACCAAAAAATCCCCAGTAAAATTTGAGTAGAAAAGCCAAAGCTTTCTAAAGAAGCAGATTTCTTCCTGAAATCAGAGTGCAGCTCCAGTTCCCAAGGAACTAATCCTTGCTATTTAGCCCATGCCACTCATGGGCCCGTGCTGATACACCGGGAGCACAGTTCATTTGATATCAAGGTTCAAGCAGCAAACCTGGCAATCTTAAGCATCTGTTTTGTTTGCTTGGTTTAAGGCTGTATTTTCTCTCAGCCTAGATCAATACTGCAAAAAAGAGGCAATTTATCAGTTGTGCCTAGCTGCCATGGCCCATGAAACCCAAATGGAGATGAAAGAATTAATTATTGCAGTTACCCTGGTCTGTGCTGATGGACTGCAAGTCAACACTCCGGCACATGCACCTGCCCACAGGACAGGGTCAGAGTAGAACTGTGGAAACCCGCACACCTAGTAATGAATCGTAGCAAACATCGGTCGCTCTGTCACCTCCGGGTGCTCAGAGCAAGTATTGGATGTATGTAATGTAACGTATGGATGTAATGTATTTTCCACTTGAATACCACTGTATGTCTGGATACCGGGCACAAGCTGAGAGGTGTGCTAACGTACTGCGTCCCTTCCTTCCTTACTGTCCTGGCTGGGCCCTAACATGCAACTGAGAAGATGAAGCAGTAAGCACTGTAGAGCCGTTCTCAAGGCAAACGCGGTGTGTGCCGCACTGAGCGGCTACAGTACGCAGCAGACCCTCAAGGGCAGCAAGGGGTCACATACAACCTTCATTTGGCAAACTGATCGTGCTAGGTAAAAAGGCCAAATAGAGCTGCACTAAGCTGGGGAGGGAATGTCAACTTCTATTAGCGTGCACAGCCATTCACTTCTAAATTAATAAAAGCTCCTCTGCTCAGATCCAAAGGCTGAAGTGGGTTTCCTCTGTTGCTGCTGTATGGATATGTTTATCCAATTAGGCTTGTGAAATGCCCATTTAACCCAGTCCTTCATCAACGTGAAGCATCTTGACATCCTGAACATCTTGTTAACATGAAAACAACCTTGAAAGCACCTCTTTTCCAAGAACCTCACCAGATTTTGGATGAGTTCCACCTTTTCCTCTGTTTTTGTCTGTTTGTTTATTTGATGGTGGTTGTTGTTGGTTTTCTCCCTGTTACTTTTTAAAAATGTCTCAGTGGGTTCATGTCCTGTGACATTTTCCTGCATTCTCTGGAGTCTCTAGGGATGAGCCATAAGCAGAACACAACTGTGTTCAGTCAAAAGAAGGAACATACCGGCCAGCAAATAGACCTACTCAGCTCTCTTGGGAGAAATCATGCTGGGCATTAGACAACAAATATTTACTCAAAATAAAAGCAGGTCAGTCTCAGCAAAACCTTTTGAGAGTCTGGAGTCTTTTCCAAAAAGACAAATTAATTCCCTGAACTCCTTATAAGGATTTTAATTTTTTTTCCCCTGCTTGGAGAAAGCTTTGTCCAAAGAACAGCAATAAAACCTTCATGGTGATAAGAACACTCCTCTGCCTTACTAAGAAATAAGATTGTGCTGATGAGCAGTAAAAGTGCCATGGAATGAGTCCAGATATGCCCCAAACTTAACATTCTGTCAAAGCTGGATTCCATCAGTATCCATAATGTTTCTCTTTTTCTAAAGTAATGACACTGTACCACAGGATTAACAGCAGCAAACAAAGGCTCATTTTATTCTTTATTGCAGCTAATTACTGTACCTCTTTATTGTTGACCCCAGCCTAAACTTCCTCTCTATAACTATAATGGAATCTTTGACGTCATATTTTCTAACTAGTAAGGTTCTTTGATTTTTTTTGTGTTTTTTTTTCTGTTTGGTCTTTATTTGTTTTTGTTGTTGGGTTGTTTTTTTTTTTAAGTTCAGAAGCACTGTTACCATGCATCTCTAGGATGGAGAGTTAAGCCATGTTCATGGCTCTTAAGCCATGAGAGTTAGCTGAGCTCTCTGTCCATTGGATGATTTTGATCTTTTATCTTCTTAATTTTTCATTTTTCAAACCAGATTTTTTTAAACAGAAATGAAGCACTTACGCATTAAATAAACAGTAATTCATCATAGCTGCATGTTAGTTATGTGATTCACAAATTGCCTCTGTTAACTGAATTATGCAACTCATGCAACTCAGTATATCATAAAGAGGTATTCGTATTTTAGAGGGTAAAAAAGCTTGAGGATATTTGTTCCAGGAGTTCACACATGTCCCCCTTAATAAGTGGCATTAGACAGAAGGGAGTTGTAGTTAAATCAGAGTTAAGCTCATCACACTGATCCCTTGTGGAAATCGATTAACTTAAGCTAAGCATAAAAAAGGTTAATTCAATAAATGGTTGCACTTTTGCAGGTTTGGGACTCAAAACCCCAGTCTGGATACCTGTGTCCATAAATTCCAGCTCTACTGGGTAAATCTGAGACTCGTTTAAAGAAAAGCTACTGCATCATGTCCTTGCAAAAGCAGAACAATTTGTTAAAACGCAGCAGTACTTAGTGACTCACAAAAGCATCAGCAGTCTTTCCTGCTAACCAAACAGAACGCAGCTTTTCAACACGGATACAATGAGCAACTGCCTCTCTACATCATTATGTGATTAATTCTGTTCTCGTAGGATTTTATTCTATTTGTAAATCACCTGCGCAAGAGAGTTTGGCCCATAATCCAGGGCTTGGTAACATACAGATGAGAATGTTTTGTATATTTCTAGTTGGGACTGATTATTTTAAGGCGCAAATGTTTACATCCTCATTTAAACCACAGCAAGGAAGATATAGGAACTCTACAGGTATACGAACTCCAGGTCACTTTTTTTTTAAACTGTGAGAATGGTGCAGTGAAATGAATTGCCCATGGAAGCGATCTCTGTAACTGATAGTTTTTAAGGACAAGTTAAAGGAATGTGTTTGGGGGATGGTTTTATGTGGAAGACAGGATACTGTCCTCAGGGTTCCTTCCAGCTGCATTCAAAACACCAGTCCTTGTCAGAAAGAGAGCTATTCACTTTTAATAAAGACAACATCCTTGATTTCTTCCAGGTTTGAGTCAGCTAACCTGTTGGGCTAGCAGTACTTTAAAGAGGAGAGAATTATTATGGATTGAGTCCATAGGAGAAGGTTTGTATGGGATGGCTAAGTCGGCTTCTTCCATTATTTCATACTGCATACTCTGAAGGCAGAGGAAAATGCATGTCCAAGCTGAGCGACATGAGACGTCTTTTTACAAAATCCTATTATCAAGTCAGATGTGTTGTGGGGTTTTGTTTGTTTGTTTGTTTGCGTGCGTTTGCGGTTTGTTGGTTCTCCCCCTACCTTTTCTTTTCCCCTGCTTCAGCAAGTGTGTTTTAGGCCAGAATTTGGCATAAAAAACAAGGAGAGTTTGCTGGGCCAGGAGAGGCTGCAACCCAGACATGAGAGAAAGCCTTTGCAAGGTTTTGGTGAATGAAGTGGAAGATTTGCAGTACCCCACATGGAAGCAGTGCTGCAATCGCATCAGCCTTTGGATTCAGGTCAAGAGAGGCAATCTCTTTCTCTCACTTTAATACTTCCAGCTCCTCCCGCCATAAACTCCAGTTCTGTGATCAGTCTTTTCTGCTCTCATCCTGCCCCTCATTCTTACTGGACCAGGTGGCAGCTGCATCCTCTTACTATGCACCCTACCAAGAGATAACAGTAACCAGGTTAGGTGATCACTGCTAACTGCTTGCTGATTTGGTTTGCTGGCAAATGCAGTGATCTTCCTGTAGAAAGAGCACAGATGCTGCTCTGGCTTCATTCACATGAGGCAGCTCTTGTATTAGGCAGGCTTTCTTATGGTATCTCTAATGGGAGCATTCCAGTGTTTCAGCATTTCTGGGATTTTAGCCCAGAGGTGCAAAAAAAGATGTTTTCTTTCGAGGAGGAAGGCTAGCCTGGGAGCTTCTCTTGCATATGATCCTTGCCCTACCTATGGCAAATGTCTCAAGCACAGCTCCATCAGCTGCTGACCACGCCAAACACAAGGTAGCTTCTGCTGGGAAGCAGCTTTATGGTTCTGAACCCCTGAGACAGTCTATATTACTCATTATAGTAGAGATATACATCTCTTTTTCTGGGCCTTGTCTGGGTACAAAAGACTTTTCCAAAGACCAGAGAGGGTGTGAGGAGCAGAAGACTGAATTGCCAAAGCTAGAGTCTGAACTATGATCTCTCCTCGCCAAGCTGCCTCCATGCCCTTGAGCTCAGGCTGCTCTGGGGCCATAACGACGCTAAATATCATCAAGCTTTAAAAAAATAATTGTTTGGTTGTGGTTTGGAGGTTAGTTTTGGGTTTGTTTTTTTGTTTTGTTGTTTGGTTTTTTTTTCCAAAATAAAAGAAAGAGGGGTTATAACTAGGCCAGTAGCAAATTACAGAAGAGAAGGGTTTCCTGCTGTGCTCTAAGCCAGAATAAAGGAAAGTAGCAGCTGATGAAAGGATCAAAAGATGTTAAACTTGCTGCAGATGAAATGCCTGGTAGGAGAAAACAGCAAGCACTCCTTGATACCCAGTCAGGCACTTTTTTCCATTACTCTAATGGAAGTTAGCTCACACCTGCATGCAGTGATAGAACTGGGTGGAGAGCTGCGTTTTGAAGTGATACATACTTTTATTTCAAAGGAAGAGGATGAAAATACTCCCTAAAGCTGGGGAGTAGCACAGGTAAGTGCTGGATAGTCTGGAAATAGAGCAGCCAGAGCAGGATTAAAATTATGTCAGGCCATGAAAAGCTTCTGAAGGGAGTAAGGCACGTCTTAAACTGACATCTGATACAGTACGTATCCTACAACCACCTCCTTGTAATAAAAAGAAACACATAGAATTCACTATTTCTTCTTCCACTGAAATCACCCCCTCCTACATTCACATCATTGCTGTCAGAAACATCTTGATTCTCCACACCTAAGGGGCCATGGAAAAAAACAAGCATTTCTGCTAAAAATAGACTTTTTTCCAAGCTGTGTTTATTCAGATCCCTTTTCCTCCAAAATACAGGATTATTTTAATTTTAATTTAATCACATATCTAAATCATTCCAGTACTGCCAAACAAGCAAATTGTAGTCACGGGGAGGCAGGAGCTTTCCCTCCTCCAGAGTTCCCACTGCTCAGAGAGGGCCTCTTAGAGAAGCCAACACTGGAAACACACCCAGAAGAAAGTAGTGACTTCAAAAGGTTTCTGTTCTGAAAGTCCACTGCTTTAGAAAACTTTAAGCAAAACAGTACAACTGCCTGTAGAGTTAAACGCTGCTTAACCTGAAGCTGTTTGGGTAGAAGGACAAGACAGCATCACACACAGAGAGAGCCTTTGAAGATCCGTTTATGTGATAAAGTATGTCAAGCAATTAAAGAGACAGCAGGGAATGAAAAGGTCAAAGTTCAGACAAATTTGGATCATCTGAAAGATCTGAGGTCTTACACCAGGGTGGAGACAGGATAAAAATTAGGGAGTTTGAGTTTTAATGAAGGTAATTTTTAAAAACAAGAAGAGAGTAACAGACACAATAGGGAAGAAAAGCAGTGTGCGTTTACAAGCAGACACGTGGGATCTCAAGCAGGGGGTGCAGTTTGAATGACTCTGTGCTATGACCATATGATATTATGACCAGATTCATACCGATAGAAGGGATCATTCTGCAAATAAGATGTGACTGGGCATGCAGGTAATATCAGGGATGGATTCGTGCTGAGAAAGGACTAGAGCTCTCCAGTTCCTTCACAGAGGATGACAGCCACCTGCCTACATTGAATTAATGCAGATATCTATTTCTGTGGGCAAGATGGTTTTTTCCCCCCTCACCCTCTCCCACTCTGGACCATCCTCCTATGCAGTAAAGCGGAATGATCTGAAGGCCAAGAAACACCGAAATCCTTTCATTCTTCTGCCTTTTGTTACAAACGACTTTGCAAATGAAACGCAAGGTGATGGTGGGAAGAGAGTTTCCTAGAGCTGGAACTGGACGAACAAGTTGGGAAACCTTGAAATTGTAGAGGTTTCATTCTAGCTATTGCAAAGTGCCAACTGCGGGGTTTGATTCTGTCTCTGAACTTCCCAGAGCTGCAGTGAATACCAAACTATGCACTTTTCTTTCAGATAAAAGAAAGGAGTAACCAATTGCTACAACTGTAAATAAAAAGGACAGCCAAAGGGAAATATCATCTTCATAGGAGCAGTTTCTCCTCCTAGCAGAAACAATTGATCTTCCCTTCTCCCATACTTTTACAGCGTTGTCTGTTTAGACCAAAGTTGCCTCAGGGCAAGAAGCACTGCCACTTGCTGTGCATGTGCCCAGTGCTGTTCAGCAGCCAGCACAACGGGACTTCAGCATCTGTTCTGCACTAATCCCCCACAAGTATCAATAACAAAAACAGTAAGAGAAATTCCAAAGGCCAGCAAAGTTGAACGGATGTGTGCTGCAGTGAGATCTATTGGGAATTTTTTTCCCCAGAGAGACTGTATTTCTCTGTATTCAAAACTGTCCTTTTTCCCAAAGAGCCATTTTGATCAGTGAATTAGGAAGGATAAATTGCAGAACTGCTGGAGTACCGTAATCACGTACTTGTAAGTGATGGTAGTCCTTAGTCTGGAGAACAATCTCTCACGCAAATTTTCCCCTCAGTTTTGGAGAGGGGATGAGATAGTAGCAAGGACTTTCAAATCCTTTGCTCTAACCCTGTTCCTAGGAGGATCACAAGACTTGTCTCGTGGTGCGTGCTAATCGTAAATTAAAATTAACCCTCCTCAAGCCAGATGCATTCTACAGCTCTCCTCTGGAAGAAATTCAAGTATTGCAAGCATGCAGAATCAGCAAAAGATAAGTCTGTTCTGGTGATCCCTCTTCATAAACGATATGTCACTTCCTTTTTTCCCAGAATAAGCCTTAGGACCAATCCTGCTGTCCCACAAGATTTATAGCTGCCCTACGGCACTTGGGTCAAAAAGACCTCAGAGGCCAGTTCTGGACAGCCAGAAGAAATTCCTGTTGTGGTATTTGCTGGAGTTTCAGATCAGAAAAATGCCAGAGCACTGTCAACTTACATTGAGCATAATACCAATAGTATTGAAACAAAAAGATTTGATGTTTGATTAATATAAAACATAAAGGCAAATGGAACAATTTCATTTCAAAACATTTTACTGTAAAGAGTTCCCCACAGAAGAGCTGAACTTTTTACTGAAATGTCCGCAAAGCATTTTGATTATGACAAAACCATCTCTCCCGCAAACAAATTTTTCATCAGAAATTTTATTGCTCCACGCTACACATGACAAATCCCCACTGCCTCACTTTCTTTTAGTTAGGTTGTAAATTTCTCAAGTGAAAAATTGTTTATAGTCAGATAGAGCACTAAGCAGACAGCACTTAAGAAATCAATAACAGCCCTAGCTTTCACCCCCCCGGTAAGCACGCAAGATGCGTAAGACCATTCCTTGGTTCTGTTGATATATTTACTCTTTACTGAATTTATTTGCATGGTGTTTGTTAAGACCTGTATGTGTTAAAAGTCACACCCTGGCCCTTTCCCCTCGAACCTCTTGGACAGAAGCAGCAGAAATTGAATGCAGGCAGCTGGTTCAGTATGCCCAAATTACATGACAGTGAATTAATGGAGCACAGCGTGGCTTCAGAAATAGCTCATGAGAATCAGATCAGTGGTGCCTTCAACACAATACAAAGGGCAGTAGTAAAGCAATGTGAGAAACACATACTGGTTGTGTATTTTTTTAAAAAAGCCAGTAAAAGTCGTTGTGATTCAGTCTCCTAACCAGATCTATATAGAAATATCTTAAAAGCACCCCCCTCCCCATATGTCAGGAGCAAGGATTTCATTAACTGAAGGCATCTGAAATTGCCCGAGAACCTAGTCACCTCTCAAACGGATTCTCCATCATTTTCGACCACGCACAATGCTGAGTAAATGAAAACCACCGTGAAATCAAATTAGTAATGAGTTATAATTACGTATGACACATGTGCCTCTGTAACTGCAATATGCCAGAGATTCAGTCTAATTCGGCTTTCAGTTTCAAAAGTACAAATTGCAGAAAACTCAGATTTCATCTATGTTAAAACCTTTCTGCCATGTACAGAACTAACATAAGCCAAACATTGCTCCTTTACACTGTAAGATGTTTCATTTCCAGACGGATTTGAGCAACACAGAAAGAGAAGATATTGAAAAGCAATTGATTTGAAACTATCCCTGTGGTTCACGCTGGCTGGAACTGCTACATGACACAGAGATGTTCAGGGTAGCACTTCTGAGTCATCCCATCAGGAGGCAAACAGTACAAGAGCAACACTCTGTAGAATTCCCTGACACAAAACGCCAGGTTATGAAGAATAATGACATCGTGGGGATCCCTGCCATTTGAGATCATTGACAGATGGCTGACTGCACAGCACTGTTCACCAATGGCACTTTTCAGATCAAAAGAAACCTCTTCTGATCCAAGACCACAGGTCCAAAGAAAGCCAGGGCAAATTTGGCCTACATAGGGCTTATGCAAAATAAAACCTGCCCCTTCCTTTCTGTTTTCCATCTACACATCTCAGTCTTTACAAATCCTAGTAGACCAGCGACCTTCCCAACCATATCACAGAAATCACCTTTTTTCCAGATATTGGGAAAGCCCCATCTACTCTCCCTTCCGCCCCATATGCAATAGAAGAAATAACACTGCAGAAAATCAGACGTGCAACAAGGAGATGAATATGAAACTTTCTAATATTACTCTAAGATGAGCTTAGAGTGCTGAGAATTTTCTGCTGAAGGTGCTGTACAAATGCCCCAAACAGGGGCAAGCAAGGATCCTCAGCATGCATGGCTGCCCTCCATCCTGAGTTTGGGCACGGTTGTCTGTGCCGAGAGCTATCCCTGCAGTTCAAGGCCACAGGCAGTCCTTTCAGTCCACGTGAGACTCAGCGGAGAGACATCGCTAAGGCTAATGAGAGAGGAAACATCTTGTGCTGGAGAAGCGCTTACACTTGCCTTCCTGAACAAAGTCAGTGACAAAGTGAGAAACACCATTCTGTTCACCCAAGCAGCTTTGGATACCTGAAAGACATGATTTTTGTGAGGCCCAAGGGTCAACAATTTTGGTCTTTTTAAGACTCTAAACAGTGCGCTCAAGAAACGAGCCATTTAGAAGATTTATGTCCTGTTACTGCTCCCTTCAAAAGACACTGCTGACATGTGCTGCCTTGACTGTCAGCGTTGGCAGTTCTTGGTTAAGAACATGATATAATCATCAGTATATTTATCAGCAGGGACAAAAGACTAAAATGCATTTGAACAAGGGAAAAAGGGCGGGGATGGAGACCTACGATTAATTTTAGAAATAACAAGCTGCAAGTTGCACAGTCACAAAGCGGAGGCTGGAATGCAGTTTTCCAGAGTTTATAAAGACTTGTTTAATTTCTATAGAAACTTCGCAGCAAACAGGTAATTTTCTCTGCAAATTGCTTCTATCACTTCTGTAACGCTCTGCAAGAGGAATGTATTTCCCCTGTGTCCTCTTAATCCCCTGTTATTTTTATTATAAATTTAATTAAGCTCTTCTAGAGAGCATTCTACGACATACGAGCTGAGTTTTGTTTTTCTGTCAGAGTGATGACAGAAATGAGCTGCTGAATTATGTGGCAATTGGATTTCTTTTTTCTGTGTGAATATTTCAAATGATATTAAGCAGTGGAGACATTCACTTTCCCCAGCTGAATCAATACAGCTACAGTTAAGAGAAAGAGCCGTATGGAAAAAGTCTGAGTGCCTGAAGCATGCCTTCCAGCCAGCCCTTTCCTCCTTTGGACGATGCCTGCAGCTGCCGTTTTGCGGAACATCTCAAGAGCAGATTATCTCTGTGCAAACGAGGTAAATGCAAGCAGCTCTAGGACCAAAGCTTCAAATGCAGCAACACGCACAGCAGAAATGAATCTGGAAGAATATCCTACTCTCTGTTGTGAAAGTGGCATTTAAATATCTCCCCTAGATTAGAGCACAGCTGAACACCGCTTCTTTGTGATAGCTTTTTCTTTCCATGCCGGCCCTCATCGCAAGATATTATTATTCCAGGGAGGACTCTTCTGAGTGTCCTCTTTGTCTTACTTGGGGGTGGTTACCAAGCAACACATGCTGTATTATCGATGTTCCATTAGAACGCAACTTGAATGGGACATTTTTTGTTTTGGTTTTCTCTTTGCAAATTTTAAAGGGAAGATTTATTCTAGGCTAATTCCCTGTTTCTAACATCCTGCTCATTTCATACAGTTAGTTGACACTCTTGGATAAAATTTATCAAATCACAAGATTACCAGTGTCCTGAGTGACACAAATTGTGTCTGAAGACAGATATTATTATAATTACCATTTATGCTACCATGCAGAGGTCCTTGAAACAGAATCTAAGCTGTCTTGCGTGAAAAACAAATCTACATTCCTCCCCCCTGGTCCCGGTTTTCCATTTTAACAAAGTGACAGTTGAGAACATCTGCCTTTGTTCCTGTCTGATAAGCAGCTGGTGGAGTCAGTGATACAGGAAAGCCAGAAGTTTTGCAAAGGTTTAGCACTCACAACTGAGTCCAGATTTCTGGAGACCCATACAACCTGCTTTCTATATTTCAGCTACAGGAGCTGGACATAAACATCAAGAATAAAACCCAAACCATCCTTACTGAATAATTAAACCTTTAATGCCTGTTGGTGCACAACGTTTATGAGGAATTCTGGTATCCCAAACATTTCAACTTCACTTCCCAAGAAGAGGGGGAAGCAAGAAAAGATCATGCGATATTAGCTGACATCACAGTCGAATACGTAAAAAATATACTGATGCTTAAAAAGCAAAAAAAAAAAAAAAAACAACCTTCATTTTCCGTATCACATTAGCACATGCCCCAACTGCTTTCCTGTTATTCCCCTCATCTTTCACAAATGCCATCACACGTAGGAATACACAGAGATCAGCAAAGTGCATACATATGGATAAGGCATGGGGAAGTGAACCATGCTGCTTTTAATTCTCATGCCTCTACAACTCAGTAAAGGCACCAATTGCGATCAACGCAGACAAGCTGAGAAACACGCACTGTGTAGAGCAGGCAGAAGTCACTCCTCCAAACCTCACTTCCCCCTGCCCCCCCATCTGCTACCTGGATATTAAAGGGAGTAAAATGAACACCGGAGGTTCCCGTCACAAATTTAAGCCGTTGAGAGCACAGACTTAGAAAAGAAAAAGAATGAACAAAAAACCCCCAAAACCTCTCCCTGGACTGACTTCATGACTACAGTTACCGCTGAGGTTTTGGGTTGTTATTTGGGCTGTTGGATTTATTGCTTTTTTTCCATTTTTTAAGACATTACTAGTGCAGGGAGTCCAGTATTCCTGCTGCCAGTCACATCCATCATCTTGCAGAATTTCAAGCATCACTGCTAAGAAAAACATCTTCAAAGTGATATCAGAGTAAAAATGATACACCAAGGGAGAGATATCTGTCTATGCCTCAAACTTCTTTAATGTTATGCCTTTGACAGCTTTACAACAGCTAAACAGCTTAGGTCTCAGCAAGAGATTTCGAGGCTCTTTGAGTATGAGAAGTAGGACATTTTAATTAGAGGCGAAGCTTGCGATTTGCTACAAACACCCCTCTGTTTGAGGCTAAGCATGAGGAGTGCTGTTTCTGCAGCACAGCGCGTGGCACCAACGTCAGCTGCACGGGTTTGAGTTTTGCTCTTTCCCCCAGAGCCCCAGGCACCGCTGTGGTCAGCGCTACTGGTGCTAATGGGGCCTTTCCACAGAGAAACCACTTGTCTTCTCCACCCCACACAGGAGCCACTGCCAGCAGCAGGTCGAGTTTAGCATCATCTTTAACACAAAGGTGAAGCGAAACAGGCCTCATGTGATAACTTTTTCAGCAGTTTCTTCCTTCTCTCTCTCTCCCCCTGGAACCCAGGTCTGTGGTTTCTCCTGTCTGCCATGTCCTGTGAGCATCCCAGCAGACGCCTGATAGCTATGAGGCTGGCTGGGCCACCAATCTCCCAGGCTCCTCCTTGTTCTGAACTTAAGAGAGAGGATGCTCACTGTGCAACCCTGAGAACTCTCTGGAGAGCTTTGGAGACAGCTCACTGCTGCCCAACTACAGTTAAGCAAAGAAAAGATGTACTTGCTTCAAAATACTCCTGTTAAATAATGAAGCTAGGGCACCTCATTAGAACGTCTGAATGTGAGGTGTTGAAGGACACCCTTACGGGAGCAAAGTTTAACTATTTCCATTGCAAGTGTTACTATGAAGGAATCCTCCCCCAGAATGCATGTGTGGGTGTTAGCCAGACATCCACTCCCAATTTTGCAGTTGTTGATGACATGTAATGCAATTTGCCTTTGGCATGCCACAGAATCCAAGAAGGTAAGTATAACATCAGCAAGACGCGTGGAAAGGTATTGTCTTTTTCACTCCTCTGTGACACGAAGCCATCAGAAATAGAAGATATTAGCCACAGACCTGCTATCTGAATGACTTAAGCAATAAAACCATCTTGACTGCCAAGCTGATATCAAGGCACTGAGAAAGCACAGAGAACAGACAGAAGAACCACCGTATCATTTCAGAGCTCAACAATTGTGACTAGCTTCAGTGCATTAAATTGCAGGCTTTCCCTGATTAATGAGAAATGGATATCCCCACCCAGGCATCTCTGTGTGTGAAAGGTCCATTGAAGGAGGGTGGCATTGTGAGAGTCACTTGGGACCTTGGCCTTTACTTTTCAATTAGCTGTCTCCTCTCAATTCCTTGGTCACTGACTTAATGCAAAAGATGTCATTATCCTCCCTCTCTTCCACTTCAACTGATGAGTAGGAAAAAGCACCAGCAGCAGAAAAACCTCTTTCAAAACACTGCCTGTGTCCGTGCCCTGGCCTGAAGACAGGGCATATTTAGCAGCCAACACTGGGAAACAGCTCTGGATTTCAGAGCTAGGCTTCAAAGCTAAACAGATGGCTTTAGCTCTTTGGCAGGGAAATACTATAATGGCTAAAAAAAGATCGGGGACCATACTGAGAAAGTGACACTCTCCCTTCATCTGAAGTGCAATTCTGCAGATGCTCTCTCTGTGCATAGTGCCCAATTCTTACAAAACTGAACATCATCCATGAACAAGAACTTACCTGGGAGTCATCTGAAATAATATAGTTTATGCATATGCAATCTTTATATTACACAAGGCATCCCCAGGGAGATACAAATGGGGACAGACAGGAAAAAAACTAAGGAGATACTAGCACAGGTGACTGAAAGTTCATTCCAAATTGTATGGTGGGTACAAGCTATACAGTTCCTTTGTCTCAATTACAGCAGCTTCTAATGCTGCTCTGTACATCTGTATTATGTGTTAGTATTATAAGTCACTGTAAAAATGAAAGTGAAATTAGTAGAGGTTGGGCTTTTTAATCTTTTCAAGATTTGGGTGTTATCAAGCAGCGCTTAATGAATCACTTCAACTTTTTCCATAAGTAACATCATCCATTTCCCCACAGAAAATGGTTCAATTGAGAACAACATCAACTATATTCATAATGTAATAAAGTTAAGTCTCTTGTACGCAGCCAGAAGAAAACCTTTTTTGGCATACAAAAAATACGGAAGGTTTCCTTCAAGATCTGATGGCAGATAATTGCAAGGCCATATTGCAGAGATGGTAATTGTATCCCCACTATGCAAGGCAGGATACCGGACAGCCCATTCAAGCAGGAAGCAAGCCTGGAAGCCAAAGACTTCTATGCCCTGCAATAGGGAAACTGGGCAGCTTCCCACTTTTCTGGTTCAGTAAAGGACCTTGCTCCTGCATCTGCCGTTCTCCAAAGTTGCAGCTGATCCAGTCTCTCCCACAGAGAAGCAGCCCATAGCCTGCCCTTGGGGATGTAGGCT
Source organism: Alca torda (assembly GCA_008658365.1). Classification (NCBI taxonomy): domain Eukaryota; kingdom Metazoa; phylum Chordata; class Aves; order Charadriiformes; family Alcidae; genus Alca; species Alca torda. The sequence goes on along the minus strand of CM018093.1, from coordinate 6,813,037 downwards.
GTCCCCCGTCTCTACCCAGTTTATAATAATGTACTCGTGACATGTTCCACTGGTCAAACGTCAAAAGGAAAATAAATGCATGAGAAGCAACTAAGAGATTTTTAATAGCAGGCATTATTATTACAATCATTCCTCCTGATCTTTTATTTAGCATAGTCCAGAGACCTTCAGTGGGTTAAAGCTAGTCTAAGGAAAAGCATGCTGTATTACACAATGAAATATAGTTATGACTCACGCATCACAATATAGCTTAGCTCTCAGAGCATTTTAAACCTGAAATTCTGCTCTGTCCTGATCAAACAACTGCCAGCTTTTCCTGGACAATAAGCTTTTCTCAGACACACCAAGTCTAGAGGAAGCCACTGAACAGAACTTCCCTGTAATTCCCAATTGTAGTTGTTGGCCAGAGCTCGCTTTCTTCTGCCATTCACCCTTGTTCACATGAGGTACAGAACCAGCGCAACACTTCCAAATGGCTAAAGCACTAAAGACGACACTGGAATACCAGCAGAGCAAACAAGAACAATTACTGATGTTCAGCTAGAGGAGACTGTCTCCAGCACAGTCATGTTTCTTTTCAGCCCAAGCACAGCTACTGGAGCTTTACCAGCTGTCTGTTCAGATCTAGTAAGCCTATTTGTCTGGAGCCCACCATTCTCTCACTGTAAGAAGCAAATTACGTGTTTGCATTATTGCTTTGGCTTGCTTGCTGGGACCTGAAGTGCGCTGCATGCACAAATAGACTTTGCTGTTTCTCCATCTTTAAAGGACAAAAAGCAACACTTGCCAAAGTAATGACTCCCAGCTAATAATGTCCATCAGGAAAAAGGCATCTTCTCCCCTGCAGAGCTATGGATTATTTGTTTACATTGCAGCACCTTTCCAACAAAGATGATAGAAGTCAGTCATCATCCCAGGCACATTTTGGAAGTGCTTAGCAAATCATGGTAGGATTGTCACAAGCTGCACAGAAGCACTACTTACTGTGACAAAAGAATCAAATCCATGAAGACTACATGTTCTCCAGAAAAGTAATCAAGCTCTAGAATCAAGAATTATTTCCCAGCAGAGACATAACTTAAACCTTGACCTGAAAAGAGACAGTTCTCTTGTGTATCAACTGTTAAGCAACAACAACTTCTTTGGGGCTAGAAAGTCTCCTTTGCTCTCAAGCCAGCATACTGAGTGACCTACTCTACTACCTAACTTACTGTTGAGCAATTTCCCTGATTCTTCAGCTCTAAAAACAATCCCCAGAAATAGAACCAGACATAAAAATAGGATGCATTTGTCATAAAGCCTGTTCTACTCATCCACAGAAGCATATTTTCAGCAGAAAAAAAATAATCCAGAGAATTGAATTCAATACCTTAAGCACCACTTTCCAGAAGACCCCATCTCCTCAAAGACTACACCAAGGCTCTTAGAGACAAGCCTTTTAAGATACTACATGCAGCTGACTGTTATAAGCCCCACCTGTCTGTTTCCACAGAAATTTCCACCTGCTAACTTTCCCAGCTGCTCAGTGCTCTGGGTGTGTGTGGGGGTGGGGGGGGTGGAAAGCTATAAGAATTTGGAGTGACCTAAATGAGATATTTCTTTTTTAAGTAGGAACTCTTTCAATCAGTCTGTGAAACTCCCACAGCAGCATTTTGTAGTTAAGACTAGAGGTTATTGGTAGCCCTCACGGCAGGGAACAGGATTCAGAATGGCACACACTTTTTGACTTATCCTTAGAGCCGTCTTTCTAATGACAGCCTCAGTGTTTAAAGTCTGAAGTGTGGAGGTGGTCAATAGGTAATTTGAATGCTTAGGAAAAAAGCTCTTGGCTCTTTTTTTTCCTGAAGGGCTGGAGTGGAGTTACTCTGGAATTTCTTTTCTCTGTGTTGCATCCATTTACATACTTTCTACTAGTGATTTTTCTTCCTTTCTTCCTTGTTTTATTTTATTCTGGTTACAAAAATGAGATGTCAGAAAATCTGACACATTGCTGTACCATATGCTCAGTGTCTATTTCCAGCAGCAGGTGAGAATCTCATGATTCAGTTCCCACCTGTGGCAAGGCCATTTTACACCAATCTGCTCTATAGGAAAACATGGGATAAAATCAATAAACTCTGTGGAAGACATGTATATATGAGTTACTGTGCACAGTTTCAGCATTGCAGATATGAAAAGAGAGCACATATCTCCATTTCCATCCCTGCACAGTAAGTATTAAAACAGGAAAGCATTGCCTAAAGCCAGCATTGCCTAAAGCCAGCATCACCAAGCCAAAATGTTCTACAGGCTTGGTCAGACTGGAAAATAACTTGTCAGCTTCCTTCTGCAGCTCCATTTGCTTCTACTCTTTTAGCATTCATATTTAGAAACTTCTATTAAAAAAAAAAAAAAGAAGAAAAAAGTAGTATTTTCCTGTAATCCCCAGGTGACAGGTTATGCTGGTTTAAGGCATAGCACCTGGTATTGGAAAAGTCAAGTCATAAATGCCAGACTTGATGAATCTACAAATCTGTCCTTCCTGGAACAAATTTGGGTCTTGAAATCTTAGCATCATTCACCAGAGTCCTATTCCCCACTTTATTCATCAACGAGTCCTTGCCTTTAAGCAGCGTAATGATGTTTTCTCTCTGATGTCTAATTGCCAACTGGAGGGCTGTACAGCCAGTGATATCTTCCACGTCAAGCAGAGCACCAGCCTTAATCAAGGTCTTTATAATGGCCATATTGCCCTTGAGGACAGCAAGGTGCAAGGGGGTCCACCCCATTTTGTTCCTAGCATTGACATCTGCCTTGCACTCCAGAAGATTGATGACAGTCAAAAAGGAGCCCCGCTGGACTGCAAAATGGAGGGGGGCCCACTCTGACTTCTCAGCAATGTTGGGATCTGCCCCACATCTCAATAGCTCACAGACTACTGGTTCATCACTGTAGCGAGTAGCCAAGTGAAGTGGTGTCCAGTCCATGCTTCCTTTGGCATTCAGTTTGGCATGGCTGTCTTTTAGCAGGTGGATGATTTCAATGTGTCCTTTGAAAGAAGCCAGGTGCAGGGGAGTCCAACCTTTGTCTGTCCTTAGCTCCACATTAGCTCCGTATTTGATGAGTTTCTCACAGATGAGATACTTTCCCCTCACCACAGCCAGGTGCAGAGCACTATAATGATTTTGATCCAGGCTGTTGACAGAGGTCCCGTTCTTCAGCAAATAATGGACTACCCGGAACTTTCCCCTCTCCACAGCAACATGAAGTGGGGTTCTATGGTTCTTCTGCTTTTTTTCCAGGTCTGCTCCTTGACTGGCAAGCAGTTTCACCAAGCTGACATGTCCAAAGCAAGCTGCCACATGGAGGGCAGTTTTCCCATCGACCTCTTGGGTGTTGGAATTCGCCTGGCGAGATAGCAGTACTCGGGCCACATTCTCAAAGTTGTTTTGTGATGCCAGGTGCAGGGGGGTCCACCCATCACGCTCTTGAGCATTTACTTGTGCCTGGTGGTCCAGCAAAAGGCGTACGATTCTGTCATCCCCATTCTGAGCAGCGAAGTGAAGAGGTGTCCAACCATCATCATCAGGCATATTGATGTCTGCATCATGCTCTATCAGAACTGAGCAGATCTCTGGCGACCTCTTCTGAACAGCCATAATGAGTGGGGTGTAGCCACAGACTACCTGGCTGTTCACATTGGCTTTACAGCTCAAGAGAAATTTCACTTTTTCCACATTTCCCTGGATCACCATGAGGTGAAGCAATGTGAGGCCATTTTCATGGACTCTACAGATTTCCTCAGACAAGATGTCCTCTGGACTTTCAACCTCACTGTAAGAAGGTGGGATACAAACCACCTGATCATCAGTTTCTAAAGGCGGGGAAACAAAAACAAGAGAGAGTAAGACCAAGTGAAATAGCTTGGTGTGCACAAGATGGGAGGGAGAGCATGTAAGTCTTCATACTATGAAATGAAATAAAAGTCATTTTAGAGATAGGCAATATGAAATGAGGCAAGACAACTACATGCAGGTCCTTAGAAAGCAGTGGGACATTTGGCTTCTCCATTACTGGAACTATATCTGCTATTTCCTGTATAGTTCATTTTGCTTAACTTGAAAACTTTCTTGAGCCATATCCTTATCACTGGAGAGCGAGGAAATAGGCTATTTTTCGTAGGCTTCCCCTTCTTTACTTTTGAATTATAAAGAAAGTCCCCTACTTACCACCACTTCTGATGTCTTGGGGGAAGGTGAACTCTTCTTTGTCACCCTCGTTTTCATGAAGGGGAAAAGAAAAAGCCATTAAGACAAAATGCTTATTTGCATTCTGTAACGTTTGCACAGAGTTCTTCTTTGCTACTGCTCTAGGATTTTGTATTATCACCCTAGTATTTTTTATCCAATCCTGTTATTGCATCCAAAACTCGGCAGAGCAAATCATGACGCTAACAGGAATGTGGAAGCCTAAAAATTATCTCAGGATACCAGTGAGATGTTTCCTCCTCTTACTCATTTACTCCTGAGCATACGTATATTCTACTTCCTCATTGCAGCATGTGCCCATGGCAGCATCCCAGCTAGTAGTAGTCTTTGTTGTATAGGGAACCCAAACAACCCCACCTCCTCAATCCTCTGTACTCGGGCATTTTGTTTCTCGATGACTGCACAACTAGGCAAAACCTCAAAATAGCAATAGTTCTCAGCTGCCACTTCTCCCTGTATGAAGCTGTCTTCGAGGCACATTTACACTCCAGTAGCTAGGCTAAAATTGTGACTGTCCTGAAACCTGATTTTTACTTAGTCAGAGAAACATGGGAATTTAATTTTTTTTTTTTTTCTTCTAGGAGACTTGTTTAAACTGTTCCATGGAGCTGGAAAATTGTCATCTGAGCGCAAATGCCAGTGCCACGAGCAGAACCCCCCTGATTCTGTGTCTGCTTGATCTTCTTTTAATGACTCTGGCCTACATGATAAACCCATTTTTGAGCAGGTAGAAAGAAGGGTCTTCCTCTAGGACTGTCTATCATTTAGAACACTGGCCAGCTTGCTAATTTTATTTGCAAGTTTCCTATCCTCATAAATGAATTACAGATGTACAACCCATGCAAACACACTGCACAAAGGTTGCTGAGGTGCCCTTGTCTGATGATAAACAGCGATGAGAGAGGAAACACATTCTCAAGAACTGGTAAGAACAGGGAAAGGACTCAATGGAATTTCCCAAGTGGTCCTGGGAAGCCTTCCTCACCTGTTGGTTCCCAGAGATGGCAGGCTTGTGGGACATCTTCCTAACAAGGCGCTCATTCTCTGGATCTACTACAAGGCTTTGTATCAGTGACAGCAGCATGTCTGTTTCTACAGGGATATCTACCAGAGAAAAAAGACCGTTAGCGGTGCAGACTACCCAGATGTTCAGAACCCAGTCAGTACTCAAGGCTGTGGAAGTCTTCCACGTGTCCTCCACGTAGGGAGGAAGGAAAGAGGGAGAAAGAGGATGTGTTGACAGCAAATAGGTACCAAACATTTTCAAGGCAACAGGCCATTTAACTGCCAAAGAGTTATACACAAGCTTATCCCCTGCTTGTTAATCCATGCGTCTGACCTTTGGCTAATCTGTATCACAATTGGATACTACACCTGTAAAGCTTGGCCTTTGCTTAGGGTCTTGGTCCCAACACCTCTTCATCAAGTCAATCATCTGCTGGCATTCTCCTGGCCAGTCATCGCTGATGGGTTCTAGGCAGGGCCTCTTTCCTGCTGCAACCTTGACTATAATGGCCATCATGTTGGCTCCTGAAAAAAAGCAATATGCACTGGGCTTTTTCTCTGTGAAGATGGCTGTAATAAACATTTAGTAAGTGCAGAGCATACAAGAAGTGTTCATATTTACCTGCGTAAGGTTTCTTCTGCATAAGTACCTCCCAAATGACAATTCCAAAGCTGCAGGCAATGAGAGATCATGAGCAATCACTCCCATATGTACACAAACATAAAATTCACTTATTGCTTTCATGTTCTTGAGAAACGGAAAAATTAGGAAAGAAGTTCTTCAGGATGGAAGGCTTTCATCCCTCACACCAAAAGGACAAGATCTTATGAATCATCACATACATCTCTGATGCCTCAGCAAAAGGGTTGTTGTAGTGAATAAAGGTCTTAGAACATTTCCTGTGAAAGTCAGGCTCTCGGTGCCTTTTTTTCCACTCTATTCACATTGGGTTTTAGAGCCCTTGACTACTGCAAGTTTGCGTGGCCATGGAAATCCTCCTTTGCTTCTTGTCTTGGGCTACCGTGTAGTGTAGCAGCTAAGGAGCTGACTAATTAGCAGAGCATATATACGTAGCTTGTGTAAGTGAGCTGCAAAGCGCTTTGACCAAAAGGGAAAAAGTAAAGTTGAAACCTTTTCTCCACCTGTTACTGACCAAAATGAAGCTGAATACTGAAGTAGACTGGCAATATTACAGTTGTTTTAAAATCAATGTAAGCAGCAAGTGCTATGAAAGAGCAGACACTGTCTGTTCTGAGCTCTAATCTTACTCCTTTTCTATAATAACGTCCAGCAACCTAACAGGGTGTGATGGAACCTAAGGCAATACAGCCTGCAGCTCACATGGGATCAGTGCTGCACAGAGGCACATCTGTTAAGAGAGAGATGGTTATCCACAGATAATCCCACTCGCCATCACTGAGGTTGGAGTACCACATGTCACTCACAGTGTGTTCCCCACCAAGGACATTACGCAAAGCGGAGAGCCAGAATATAAAGAAAGCGAGGCAATGTGCCAGTCCCTCTTGCTCTGTGCAAGAGCTAGGGGGCAACCCTGTGTGACCACTGAACAGAAAGGCAACCCTTACCTGTACACATCATATTTGATTCCTGGGGGCTTGCTGTTCTGGAGAAACATTTCTGGGGGGATGTAGCTCAAAGTGCCTCTCAAAGCAGAGCTTTCAATATATTGCATTCGGCTAGACTGCTCCATCCATTTTGATAGCCCAAAGTCTGAGATCTGTAATCAGAAAAAAAAATAAAAATCAGAGTATCCCACGTAATGCTCACAATCTCACCCCTCCTTATTTTAGCTGGGCAACACCTCCATCCTTCATGATCAGGGATATAAGGAGGTACCTAGCAGCTGAAACTTCATAAAACCCTGGTTAAATTGTAGTCAGTGCATTTCACTTAGTCCAGGAGATCAGCATTTCCTCCTAAATTGGAGCCTTAAATTCCCAGTTCTGGCACAGATTACTTATGCTCTTGAGAATACCATGTAAATTGTTTACCAGCTGCTTCTTATAAGCCCCACTGGCCAATCTTCCATTGAGTGCTCCTAAAGAACCTAACTTATTAGGATTCTGGACTCATTTGGCAAAAATAACCTTTCTCTTTGAGAAATAAGCTGTCACTACAAACAGCATTAAGGTCATACCTTGACATGCATATTCCCATCTAGGAGAATGTTCCCTGGTTTTAGATCTAAGTGCAGTAAAGGAGGTGTCATGCTATGCAGGAAATTCATAGCCAGGCTCATCTCATGGATAACCCGGAATTTGAGCTGCCATGACATCTTGTGAGTGGGAAGAATTTTCTCCAAGGACCCTCTTGCCATATACTCCATCACTATCCCCAACGGACTGTTGCAGACCCCATAGATGGTGACAATGTGCTGGAATTTGATTTTCTCCATCTTGGTTGCCTCTTCCATTAGACAATTCATACTGGTCCTGGAAAAATAAAAAAGAGAAAAGTGGAACCAAGAAATGGTATCAGTCGATTCACAGGCTGTTACTGTATAGTAGCTTAGTGATATCCAGCAGCCCTGTCTACCCCAAGAAGTTTCATTCCAATTTGCCCCTTGAACTGATGATATTGCAACCACATCATGATCTTTCACAGACTAAAGTCTAGCATACAAGGTGTTATGACTTCTGAAAATGAGCCAAGGATTGCCTGGGCAAATTCAACCACTAGGCTCCTAGAGAAAGCGATCAAAACTTCCATCTCAGTCCAGCTCTTAGAAGACCTTCAGTGACCACAGAAAGCCTGGTCCACGTGCTTGTTTTCACACTGTGGTGAAATTCTCAAGTGATGCTTCCCTGAAAGCACAATGTCAGGAGCAGGTACAGCATGGTGAACCATGCCTTTTTCATATGCCACACGTCCACACGGCAGCCTCAGCAATGGCCTGTATGCTTCTTGCAGGCAGCCAGGGTCCAAAGACACACTAACCTGCTGAGCTTGAGTATATGGAGGCTTGTACGGCCAGAGGGCATGCCTTGGCCATACCTATACCTCTGTCTGAAGCTTTCTGTCCATGACCATAGTGAGTCTGGTCCCAGAGGGAGTCTAGACATGTCTGTCCGTTATTGCCAGTTTTGGCAGACCTGTTTCATTCTCCAACCTGCTAAACAAGTTGGGGCGCCTGGAGCGTGCTGACAGCAGCCAAGCGGTAAAGTGCCAAAACTGCATTTAAAAAGCACACCCTGGGAATGAATCTGAGCTTGCGACAACATTATGCCAGGCCACTAATAGCTCTAAACATAGTTCAGCTAAGCAAATCCTTCTGCCAGACTTCTTCTAGAAGGCTCCCCACAGTGAAACGTACCTCTGTATTGAGGAATCTCAAGTATTGTCTTTCCAACTGTGGAAGAAAGGCTTAGCACAGGAAGACAGTTGCAACCTGCAGCATAGAGGGTTACAGATTGATTCTTCCCCCTCCCAGGAAAACGATGGGTGTGGAGAAAGATTTGTAACTAGGCAGGATCCTTCCAATTTGAACGGAATACAATTTTAGAATAAATAATTTCATTGACTCAGTTGTTTTGTCAGCAGGACTGCCTATATTGTATGTGGTATTGGTGGTGGCTGCGATGACCTGGCTTTGTTTTATCTCCAGACCCAAGGTAGTCAGCAGAAGAGTCTCTGCAGGTGAGAGGCAGAGCAAAAAGTAAACTGAAGGTGCAGGTGCACCATTGAGAGAAAAGACCATATTTGGAGGGTAAGACAAGTGAGGGAGCAGAGACCTTTGCTAGCCCAGCAAAAACAGCTGGCAATTCTCTGTCCCTCAGCATTCAATGTGGTGATTTTAATGACTAATTTAGTTTAATATATACCCATTAGTCCAAACGTCCAGTGAAAGCTGCAAATAAGTAATCAGGATGCTTCTATGCACATGCCCATATTTAGTTTAAGATGCCTACTTCAGCCTCCAGATTTCAACCCTAATTGTGCTGAATAAGTGTTCCTTTCCCACTTGCACATGCACATCACACACACACAGAAAGGAAGAACGAACAAATGAACTCCAGATCACTAGTGTTTTTTCCACTCCCTTTAGGTACTTAAAAACCTTACTTTCCAGGGAGAAGCAGCCATGTAAAGATTTCCTTCAGGGTTTTACCACATCACCACAGATGGCTCTAACTGACAGCTCGAACTGCTGAGCAAGAAGAAACCGCACAGTTACCTCTCCACGCCGGAGTCCTGCAGCAGGTACGGAGAGCATTTCACTGCATAAACTGTCCTCCACCTCTTGTGCTTGACTTGGTACACATGCCCAAAGCCTCCGCTGGCCACTTTAATCCAGTCTTCTTCAAAATCCTCCTTATTAAAAACAGTTAAGCTGCCCAGCTGCCGGTCTTTCTCCGAAGTCATGACAGAAAAGGCAGTCTGGCTATCTGCCTCCTGCTCAGGCGGTATCAAAGAAGAATAAAGGAGCTCTTCCTACTTCTGACTTGCATAGGGAGGTAGGGAGTTACCTGAGGTAAGCCAGGTTACCTATTGGCAAGAGGTGGATCCCAAGTGTCACTCTCATTTGGTATGCAGAGGAGCTGCATTACTTAATTACAGGCACTCCTGCCAGGCTCCTGTGCAGAGCTTGCCCAGGCTGGGTACATGTCTACACTTCCATAAGGCTGCCCTTCTCTCTCGTATCAAGCACTGCTGAAAGAATACAAGATGAAAAACTGTGCAACCCAGCAATCCTTTAGCAATTGCACTGTGCTGAAGATGGGATTCCTCACCTGAGGCACCAGTGTCTGCTGGGTGAAAGTGAGACTGATATTTCAAGGGAAGGAAGGCCTTACACAGAGAGAAATCCACAAAGCTCCTGTGCGGCACTGCATGCGACCTGGATAAAGAAGAAAAGTGGAAAACACTCCAAAAAACTGAAGTACAGAGAAGACCCCAGAACTAGCATGTGGCAAACATGAGTGCATGAACCTGAGAAAACACTTAAACAGAAACACAACTAACGTGGTGAGCCAGAGAGATTACCTCAGGGATAAAGTATGCCATCAAATGCCTGCAAAGGGCATTCGAAGAGACAAGAGAATACTGCAGAGCTGGTCTGAGCAGTTTAACCATTGCCATGTGAGCACTAGTAACAGCTTTTAGTTATTTTATACCTTGACTTCCCAAGCTGTAAAAAGGGTTTAATGACACTCATCTTGGTCTTGGGCATATATGTCTTTAACGACTTAACACTATGTAGGTAAATCTATGTTAAATACAATGTGATGCTGGTTTCCTCAGGACTACTGCAGTACAGATAATAATTAGTATTTCTGAAGTGTAATTATTATTGAGTCTTGATCTGGAATTTTTAGCTAGATATCAGACCTGAAGAAATTGTAGGAAGAAGACTGATCCAGGTGGAAGTACAAGCTACTTCTCTGTTGCAGTTGACACAAGGTGCTCTGGCAATGGCCCATCACTCACAACTGTGGGGCTTTGGGGAAAGAAGGAAAAGGAAAAAAGCCAGCCATGCTCTGCAGCCTAATAGGGGAAAAAAAAGCATCAGAATCTCCCACAACTATAATGGATTCCCTGACCACTCCTTGGTTGCTGCCCACCAAGTGTGATGTTTCTGGCCCAGGTACTGCCCCTAGCCACCTCCACTCCCACTTGCCAGCACTCACCTGCCAACACAACTTCAGAGCTGAGGACAGGCGCAATGGGGGTCTATTCCCTTGTGGTCAGGCACAGGCGAAACACGACCTCACTGAAATGCTCAAGTTTTATTGTAGAAAGTTCAGGAGAAGATGAGGGACTGGAGGAAAACACTCCACAGTTGCAGAGTGGCAGCAGCTGCTGCTTCACTTCCTCCACAGAGCTTACAGCTGTGCTGCATTTCTTGGCAATTAGCTCAGGCACGTTCCAGGGTCTGTCTCAACTTTAATGGCATTAAAATAAAAGGTTAAGAAGTGAGACAGTCACGCTGATCATTTACGCCTTTGTTGACAACAGCAACTTCCATTTCTTGAAATGAACATTTCCTGCTTTTGCCCTAAACTGAGGAGCAATTTTACCGCAGTCCACGCCAAAGAACACCTTGACTGTGGAAGTGATGCTCAAACTCACTAATTTGCAATTGTGATGCTTTCTTTTCAATTTCCTAAGGTGCAAGCTTGCGGTGCTGCTCTGAAGCAAATGGGAATACTGCAATTATCCATAACCCTCCTCAGCCTTGCGAGGCAGAAGGATAGGGGCTGTGATGGTCAGGGCTGGGGCCTTGCCCGCTCTCAAAAACCCACCCCCTATTTGCTCTGCACACGCATCACGTGTGGTGCAATTTTGCTGGCATCAGTTAAGGCACAGCTGGGCAGGAAAGTAGTTAAAGCTGACACAATAACACATCGTTGGAGAAAGCATTTTATTGGGTGCCCCCAGCACTGAATAGCTGGGAAAAGTTGGGGGGACAGAAGCTGTTTCGGGACTGGGAGAAGGAACATCTTCCAGAGGCTGAGGTCCAGCGGCTTCGTCCCCCGTGCAGGTGCTGAAAGAGAAGCATTCACAACAGGGGAAACCACCTTAAAAACCGTGCTCCCGAGTACTCGTTCCCTGGCGTGCACACAGCCTCAAAGGACACTTTGGGTGTCTGCGGAGCCCTTCCACTCCCCACAGTTGGTGCAGCAATATCAAGCTACAAAAAGTAGTTTTGAGACAACTTTGGGAAGTCGCATCATCTTAACACAGAATCGGAGCACTTCTAAAGATCTCGGGAACTGCCATGAGCCAAGTACCTGCTCGAGGCACAGAAAACATTCCCAAAGGGCCAGGGATGCTTTAGGTGACCGCAGCTCCGAAGACAGGGAGATCCCCTGCCCAGGAGTACCTTTCTCGTGCCCTTTCAGTCTGCTGCCACTCCTCCCTCGCTCTTGCCTGGCGGTTCCTTCCCAAACGACGGCTCCACCAGCAGCTGCTGCAAAGGCAGGAGGATGCACTCAGGACCGAGAAGCCCCCGCTTCTCTGCCTGGAGGACAGAGGGATGCCGGGCCGGCCCCCGGAGGGAGCCCTCCAGAGCACCGCCCAACCTCAGCTGTCCTCCCACACCTACACTTCCTTCCCCCCCCCGCCCCTCCCCCAAAAAACCTCGAAGATCGGCTTTTCTCACCAAATTGGTGTTCCAGTGCCAGCACTGCCGCCTGTGGAGTTCCAGCTGGTGCCGGAGCTGGGCTTGAAGTCGGCACCCTGGGCAAATGGAGCTGGGCATGCAAGGCGGCGGCCAAAGAGGCTGCACCCCTGCTTACAGGGGGCTCGAGCTGCTGCCTGGACTGCAAACTGCCCGGGACTGCAGGGCACTGCCCGGGCCCTGACTTACAGGGTGGCCCTGGTCCCAAAGGCCCTCGGAGGCTCCTTCTCTCTGATTCAGGGGCACCCTGACCCACACCCGCTAACGGGGCAGTCACCCCACGCAGGCTGCCAGCAGAGTACTATCAAGAGTGCTTGGCACTTTCTGCCCTGAAGGCAGGAGACTCAGCAGCAGTGGCTGGTGACTAGCAAGAGCTTTTCCCGGGAGGTTTTAGGGGCTTGGGCAGAAGAACTTTCTGAGGTGGGTTCCTCATAACTTGGGAGAAGCTGCCGCTTCAATGCAGAGCAGCTGTTTGGCAAGTGGTGCTTGCCACCCTAAACCTGCTGCCACACCCTGCCCTGCCCTACCCTACCGTGCCCTGGTCCCCTTTCCTTCTGCTCTCAGCTGGGGAGAAAGAGAACCCCCAGGGAAGGCAAAAGGTGGGGGGGAAGGGGCCCTTTCCGCAGGCCTGCAAGCAGGGCCCGGGTCCTGCCCAGGAAGCCCTGGCACTGGGCTTAATGGTGTTGAACTGGGCCACCCCCCCAGAAGCAGGGCCGGGGCCTCTCCTCTGTAAAGCCCCCAGGATGCTGGGTACCACACGGCGCCCAAGATGTCTAAGCCAAGGGGGGTAGGGGGCGAAGGGGGGAAGGACGGCCAAAAACCGGGGACCGGGGACCGCCGTGGGGAGGTCTCTCCGAGGGCCGGCTTCCCCCTGTTCTCCGGGCGGAGGCGCTCGCGCTCCTGTGAAAAGACTGCACCGTCCCCCCCCAGCAACATCTCCTAGACAAGAAAGAAAGAAAGAACAGGCATCCAACGTGTGTGTGGAACCACGAGGCAAGAGCGAATAGGAGGAGGAGCGGCAGACTGAAGAAAGGGAAAGAGAAAAGCAAAGGGAGGCACTCTAAGCAAAGGGAGCTCCCTGTCACCAGGGATGCAGTCAAACAAGAGTATCCTTGGCACTCTTGGGAAGGTTTTTATGACTTTGGGGGAGGTACTTGGCTCAATGCCGTTCCCTGGGTTTTTAGAAGCCATTCCAATTCTGTTAAGAAGATACAACTTCCAAATTTTTGCCCTTGAAGGGCTGGGACCAGGGACACCCACCTGACTACAGGGGGTCCCTCCCAGCACCTCCCATCAACTGCAAGGGACGTGCATCCCTACTTACAGGGCGGTCCGCCTTGGCTTGGCCCTCCCAGGGCACACCCAGGGGTGACTTACAGGGTGGCCCTGGTCCCACAGGCCCTCGGAGGATCCTTCTCTCTGATTCAGGAGCACCCTGACCCACACCCGCTAATGGGGCGGTCACCCCACACAGGCTGCCAGTGCAGCACAAAGGCTCCCAGACCCGGACCCTGATTACAGGCAGGTCGACACCCAGGGAGCCAGAGAGCTCGGCCTTCCCCCACAGCAACAGGAACGAGACTCACTCAACAGCCAGGCCGTGGAGCTTCACGGCCAAAGGCCCCCACACATCCCGGCCCCACGCCTCTGAAAGGCCGGGGCCAGGGGCACCCGCCTGATTACAGGGGGTCCCACCAAGCCCAGGGGACAGGCACAGCCCTACTTACAGGGCGGTCCCCCACGCCTCGGCACTCCCAACAAGGCTCCACGGAGCCCGAGGCTCCGATCTGCGCCCCAGTTACGGGCCGGCCAGCCTGGCTGCAGCACAACATCATCTCTTCGGGAGCCCAGCAGGCGACCTCGACCCCAACCACGGGGAGGTCACCCTAGCCAAAAGCAGCGCCAAAGGCGGGCCTGCGCCCTCCAGCACAGCACTTCCTCAACCTGCACCCTCAAAAGGGCCAGGGAGGGCTCGTTCCTGTTGGCTGGCTAAAGCAGCCTCCCCAGCCCTGCTTACAGGGAGGATGGGCTGCTCCCGGGGACACAGGGCTCCACAGACTCGTGACACATGCCCCGAGTACGGGGCTGTCACGCTGGCAGGTTGCCAGCAGGACAGGCAGCCGCACAGGCAGAGACCCGGCCCCTGACTACAGGCAGGTCGCCTTGCCCACACTCTACGACTAAGCAGCTTCGCTCTGTCCTTAGAAAGGAGGGGCAAGCCCGGACCCTCCCTCCGCTCGCAGCCTCAGAGGAGACCCCCCCGTTGCTGCACAGAGCCCTCTCTCCCTCCTGGGAAGTTTAAGCTAAGTACGCTGCAGTAATTTTAGCAGGGGCCTAAACAGGAAACTCATTTGCTCTCTCACTCCCACAGACGCAGACACAGACACAGACACAAACAGGGACAAACAGAACTTCCGAGAAGGGAGGGTGAGCTCTGCGCAGCCGCTGTCTGGGGAGCCATCCCTACCAGCGAGCGGGAGAGGAGAGCCTCAGACCCACCCTCCCAGGGCTGCATGGAGGCATGAGGGGCCTCAACATGCCAAGGGGCTTCATGGGTGGCCAAGGGGCAAATGGCGTGACACGCCCAACTCCCTGGGGTCACGCCGGCCAGGCCACCAGCAGGCAGAACGCTGCCGAGGCCAGAGGAGGGAGCTGGGGAAATGGCCCTCCCCTGCTTACAGGGTGGGCTTGGGGTCCAGCGAGCTCCATTTCCCCCTCAGGTGCGGAGACAGTGGCCCTCACCCTTCTTACAGGATTGCCACTCTCTCCGGGCAGCCAAACCATAGGGCAACATGGCAAAAGGCCAAAGACCTGAGCCCTTGTTACAGGGAGGTCGCCCAGCACAAAGCCCGCCAGGGCACAAAGGTGCTGGCAATGGTCTTGTGTGACCACAGCCCCACTAACAAAAAGGTCCCTTTGCCCAGAGCACCTTTCTCCTTCCCCCTCTCCAACTTCCCACTCCTCCCCTCACCCGCTCTTGCCTCGCACTTCCTCACCATGCCTTGTTTCTTCTCCAGGAGCTGCTTCCAAAGGAGGAGGGCGCAGTCAAGCACCAACTCCTCCGCCCGGAGGAGAGAGGAATGCCAGCCCCCGGAGGGAGGTCCCCACAGCACTCCCCGGCCCCCAGCCATCCTTCCCCCCTCCTACCCTTTACCCCCCCAGGCTCAGCCACCTTAGACCCATTTTTCCCACCGCCATAGTACCCAGTGGCCCAGAGGGAGGCAAAAAAACAGAGGCCCCAGCCCCGCTTCCGGGGCGATGGCCCAGCTCAAGGCAATAAAATGGCCGCCCAGAGACAGGGCTTCCCGGGCAGGACCCAGGCCCCACTTGCAAGCACAACCCAATGCCTGGAAAAGGCCCCTTCCTCCCGCGTTCCCTGGTGGTTCTCCTTCTCCCAAACTGCTCCTGGGGCCAAGAACAGAGACAAAGAAGCCTAGGGCAGGGCACACCCAGCCCCACACATCCCAGCCCCATGCCTGATTACAGGGGTTCCTGCTGAGCACAGGGGACAGGCACAGCCCTACTTACAGGGCAGTCCCCCTCGGCTCAGCACTCCCAACAAGGCTCCATGGAGCCCAAGGCTCCGACCTGCGCCTGAGTTACGGGCCGGCCAGCCTGGCTCTTCCCCTCTTCAGGAGCTTCGCTTCCCCTGCAGGTGTGGAAATGGTGGCTCTCACCCTCCTTACAGGGTTGCCCCTCTCTCCTCAGCACCAGCCTAACCATGGGGCAACATGGCAAAAGGCCAACAAAAGCAAAGACCTGAGCCCTGGTTACAGGGAGGTCGCCCAGTGCAAAGCCAGCCAGGGCTGGTGGCAACAAAGGTGCTGGCAACACCCTTGAGTGACCGCAGCCCCGATTACAGGGGCTGTCCCTCTGCCCAGAGCGCCTTTCTCTTTCCTCCACGTCAGTCCCCTGGGCTTCCTCCGCTCCTCTTGCGCTCGCTCTTGCCTCGCAGTGCCACACGATGGATGCCTCCTGTCCGGTCCACCAGCTGCTGCCGAGGCAGGAGCACGCGGTCAGGACCGAGAGGGACGCCGGCCCCCGGAAGGAGCTCTCCTCAGCACCTCCCGGCCCCTGGAGGGAGCTCTCCTCAGCACCTCCCGGCCCCTGGAGGGAGCTCTCCTCAGCACCTCCCGGCCCCTGGAGGAAGCTCTCCTCAGCACCTCCCGGCCCCTGGAGGGAGCTCTCCTCAGCACCTCCCGGCCCCTGGAGGGAGCTCTCCTCAGCACCTCCCGGCCCCTGGAGGAAGCTCTCCTCAGCACCTCCCGGCCCCTACCCCGGGAGGAATTTCTTTCCCAAAGAGGCTGCGGGGCTCCATTGTTAGAATTCAGAAGCAGAATTTCCAGATTTAGAATTACTTACTGGTGGAAGAGTCTGACAGAACTGTCTGGTCGTTCTTGTTCAGGTCCGAGAGGGACGCCGGCCCCCGGAGGGGGCTCCCCTCAGCACCACCCGACCCCCGGAGGTGGCTCCCCTCAGCACACCCGGTCCCCGGAGGGAGCTCACCTCAGCACCGCCCGACCCCCGACCGTCTTCCCGCCCCTACCCCATAACCCCTGCCCCGGAAAAAACCCGGAGATCGGCTTTTCTCACCGAATTGCTGCTCTGCTGCTCCCTGCAGGGACGAGTGCGAAGTGCCTTTCCGCTGCTCGGGGCTCCTGGCCGCTCCCGGCGGGGTCTGGACCCTCCGTACACCCTGTGGCGATGGCCGACCGCGCCTCCCCGGGACGGCGCCTGAGCCCCAGCCCTCCCCACGGCGCTCGCAGAACCCCCGAAGGCGACGCTCGACCCCCGCTCGCCCGCCCCGAGACGATCGCGGACCTTTCCCCGACGGCGCCAGCGCCGCCCACCCCGAGACGATCGCGGACCCTCCCCACGAAGGCGGTGGCTGATCCCTGCCCGCTCGCCCGCCCTGAAGCGACGGCGGACCCTCCCCAGACGGCGCCGACCCCCGCCCGCTCCGAGACGATCGCAGACCTTTCCCCGACGGCGCCGGTGCCCGCCCGCCCTGAGAGGATCGCGGACCTTTCCCCGACGGCGCCAGCGCCGCCCACCCCGAGACGATCGCAGACCCTCCCCACGAAGGCGGTGGCCGACCCCTGCCTGCTCGCCCGCCCTGAAGCGACCGCGGACCCTCCCCAGGCGGCGCCGACCCGCGCCCGCCCCCCCCGGCGGGTCCCGCTCCCCTTCCCCTCAGGTGCCCGCGCACTCCCTCACCCCCTCACAGAGGCGCGAGCCCGCCCTTTTCCTCAGGTGCCCGCGCGCCCCCTCACCCCCTCACAGAGGCGCGAGCCCGCCCTTTTCCTCAGGTGCCCGCGCGCCCCCTCACAGAGGCGCGAGCGAGACCGTTGGCGACCGTTGGCGCCCACCGCGCGTGCCCCTGCCCTGCGAGTCGCCCGCGTGCCGCCCGCGCGAGGGGGCGCGCGCCCCGCGCCTGCCGCAGCCTCGCGCCCGCCCGCGGGGGGCTCCGGGCAGCGGCGTGGAAAGACCGCAGCGCTCAAAGTGCCCCCGGGAAAGGGGAAGGCCCGCCCTCCTCCCGGGGACTTGATGCGATCGCCACAACAGGGCTCTGGGCAAACACCAGCCAGGGCAGGAAAAGCGAACTGGCACCAGCAAGGAGATCGCATCCAGTCTCACAGGGCCCCAGCAGAGAGAGGCTCCGCTTTCTAAAGTGAGGTTTCATGACACACACACGCAGAACAGGAAGGTGCTTGGTCTTCATTAACAGGGATTTCCACCGCCTTTGTAAGGGTCTTAAGTCTAACAAGACGTAGGCCGCATTTTCCAGATCAGCAACAAGCGCAGACGCTGCTCAACCACCTGAGAGCAACCTACAAGGCTCTACCGAAGAGCTACCCGCAAGCGCTGTTTTATTTCCTCCCGAAAGAGCAGCTGCATCTCTGCCACCTCCTGGCGGCTCAGTGCCTTGTCACAGGACTGAAAGGTCAGCCTGTAGCAGAGGCTCTTCTGTCCCGTCTCTGACTGCTGGAAACTGTCGATTAACTGGATGGATACGACCGTTTCACCTGACACCTGCCTAGCAATGGTGTGAAAAGCAACCTCATCACATTGTTCCCCATCAGGAACCCAAAAGCTGACATCATGCACACAGGCAAGTGGGCAAAGAGAAAATACTTGAAAAGCCACATGGCAGTTACCTGCCACCTGCACGTTGACACCCGCTGCATTGAAGACAGTCAACACAAACCTGGCTCTTGCTGCCACAGCCAAGTATGTGCCAGCGGTTGTGCTGCTCTGTCCTCGGCTGATGAGGTGTCCCGCCCTCACTCACTGCAGAGCTGGAAGGAAAGCCAGACAGTAAAGAAAATTCTGCTCAGACATCCAAAAATTTTACAGTGCCAACAGAACATCTGCAAAGTGGTAGAAAGCTGTATCACAGCAGCTGGCATAGCACTCTATCTGGTTTATTTAGCAAAAAAGGAGGGCAAAATGCTGCTGCTGACCAACCTGTAGGGTCGTTGCTGACCACTCCCAGCTCGATGACTCTGAACCCCCTCACCCTGAGATGCTTGTGCCACCCCTCACAGCAAGATTTATGCTGAAAGTGCCTTCCCTGAGACGCTCAATTACTGTACTCAAAACGGTTGCTGCCAATCCTTTGAAGATGGTTCCCAGCCTGCCCGAAAAGATAAATTGCCAAGGTGATTGCTGACACCTCACAGCAAGGTGGCTGCTGACCACCCCCCCTCCTCCCAGCCACGGCCCCCATCGTGTCCAGGATGTGGCACCCTGCTCTGCCCGCAGATGTACCTGGGCACCAGATCAGACTCCTTCAGAATCACAAAGTGCTGGTATTTGTGTAACTAAGAAGCTGCTGTACTTCCAATGTGACTGCATTTCAGGTACATTTTAGTGCAAAAAGTAGTACGGCTTTTTACGTTGTTATTCCTTTAGCTGCTGTTTTGTACAGAACCTGCTGTGTCAGTCTCAGAGACACTGTTTACAAACTTATTTCAGGAAAGAGAACAGTCCTTTGGTTAAACAGCAGGGTTAGGGCACAGGAGAGATTAATTCCTTCCTGACTGTACCAGGGTATTGATGTACATGTGCTTTTATTTGCTTTATGCCTTAATTTCCCCAGGTGTAAAAAGGGTTTAATGACACTTGTCTGGATCTTAAGTACATATGTCTTTTATGACTTAGCACAGTGACTATCTCTGTAGGTAAGTCAATGTCAAATACAATGTGATGCTGGTTTCCTCAGGGCTACTGCAGTACAGATAATAATTAGTATTTCTGAAGGGTAATTGTCCTTGAGTCTTGACCTGGAATTTTTAGTTAGATATCAGACCTGAAGAAATTCTTGGAGGAAGACTGATCCAGGTTGGAGAGCAAGCTACTTCTCTGTTGCATTTGACACGAGGTTCTCTGGTCGTGGCCCCTTTCCTGTCTGCATTCTGGCAACAACAGTAAATAAACTGGACCTAGAAGTTCAATGTGGTGAGTTCTTTTCATGTGCTTTCAGATTCAGCCTTATGGACAATGCTTTTCCATTCTTAACTTTCTCCCACTATGTGGATTTTACAAACAGGCAGTTAATGGAAACTTGCTTCCACAAGAAGTGAAAAGCAGTACCATGAATAAAGCAAAAGGATAAAGGGACTCAATTCCTTAGACGTGAGCAAAGGTGGATCTCTGGAGCTCTTGGGTCCTGTCCACATTCCCAATCAATAAACTTGGTTTTGTCATTTTTCCTAACAATCTGTTCTCCTTGATGACATGGCTCTAGTCTACAGTGCTTTATTTTATGTGGCTCTTCTGCACTCCGATTTCCTGTCTGCTTTCCCATTTCTGTGAAGAGACTGCATGCTGGTGCTTGCACATACCGCATTAAGCTCTGCTCTCCCTTATAGCTGAACCACTACTACAGTTCATTCTCCAATCTGCAGTTTGTGGACTCACTCATGCAGAAGGAAAGAAAGGAAGGGGAGACGTGCTTAAAGCAGAGATTGAATATCTTGCTCCCTGGGTCAGCAGAAGCTCTACAAAAGCAATACAGCATGCAAAGCAAAATCAATTGCTTTTCTGATCATTGTAGCAGTTGCGTAGGATCTGCAGGACCAGTCAGCTGCTCATAGTTCACAGGCCATGGATTTCTCCAAGTTGTGGATAGCGTGTGTTTTTGGTTTTCTGTCTATGATGTAGCCAAAGGCTTATGAAAGCACTGCCCAAGACAGCAAAGCCAGTAAGGGATCCCAGCAGAATGGGTACCAGCATGGCAGAATCAGGACCTGGAAATAAACAAAGTAGTAAATCAAGCAGTGAATAGCATTAAGAGAGGGAGGGGGAAGAAAAAGGTTAAACTCCCATTCATCTTTATAGCGTGCCGAGCAGGTATGGCTGTTTCTTTCCATCGAGTAGCCTGAATGGGTAGTGCCTTTTCAAACACACAACCTTCTTTGTCATAAGATCCCAGCAGTAAATACTCTTTGCACAAAAAAAGGAAAACCACAAGAAGTTAGGCGATTCTCAGGTATGGTGCCAGTGGATTTAAGAAGTCTCTCATGCTCATGATGTACAAGGTTCAATATCACTCCTTTCTAATATCTGGACAACATCTAATTAACATTAACCAGCTGATGCATTTTACCTATGAACAGAAAGAAAACACTCCTGACTCATGACCAATCTCATTCTGCACCTAATGTTCTCAAGTTAGATTTTTGCCCAGTTACCTGTGAATGTTGTTTCCTTGCTGTACTACATAACTACCTCTAAATATGGGGACTCTTCCCTAAGCTCAGTACAAAAAATCACTGCATTGCTCTTTCATTCTAAAAGGTGCAAAGCTAACAGAAATAAATATTTAAAATGAGGTCCTTATACCTTGACTCCTCCCATCTCATCTCACCTAAAACCCAGTCACTTGAAGGAATGAGTTAGTGAATATCTCTTGCAGTTATTTTAATGACATTCCTAATCCTCATTCAACATGTTTCACCAAAATGCCAAGATACAGGAAAAGTCTTTTCAGCTAGAGGATGCACTGCCTTATTTTTTTCCCCTCTCCTCCTCCTAAAGCTTCAGTTCCTGCAGAGGATGCATTTGGCTGTGTCTCCTGTCTGAAAGTCTATTGGATCTAATACTGAGTAACCATCATGTTTGGGATTGAGGAAGGCCAAAGCAAAGATGAGGAGTTGTTGCAATATAATCTAGTCATACCAGCTGTCTGTCAAGAAAGCTGTTAAAAGCGTACCGTTTTTCTTACAGCAGGAAAAGTCGAACAGAAATTTCTGCAGAGAGGGACAGAGAAAGAGAGAATCAAAAACAGGAGACCCACTTTCCACAGGTTTATATAGAAACTTGTTCTTCATTCTCAAAACTGGACCAAATGAGATCAGGTTGTGCAGGTTTCCATAGCTGTTCCTGTCACTTGGCTGGAGAAGTGGCTCCACACTTTCAAAGCAGTCCTGGGAAAGACAGAAGAAAAACATTTGAGAGCTTACTGGCGGTGCCCGGCCAGAATCTCCTGCACTAGTGACTGTGCGCAGTCCACAGCAGCCACAGTGCTGATTGGAGCAGGTCTCCTCAGATTCAGTCTTTGTCCAGCTTTGTTCTCATTCCAAAAAGCAAGATGCCTAATGCTTGAACCAGCTCATATGTAAATCACTATTCCCTAATTCCGTTTCCTTAGGGATTAGCAACTATTGCTACCATTTCATATCATTAACTCATCTTCCAGACTTTTAGCAAAGGTATTGACCAGATATGGGATGATCCTCACATGGTGACTTTGTTACAGGAGGCTGAGTTCCTTCCCAGAGAGCCCAACTCTCTTTTCAGGCCCGACAGTTGTGTCTGCAGGCCAGGAAGTACTGTTAGAGCAAGCAGGGCATATGCAAGATGCAGACATTCGTCCTTCACATGCCCATACAATGATTTTCTAATTTCTGCTAAAGCTTCTTAAAAGCAGGCTCAGCCTGACTGGCTGAATTTTTGGAGCTTTTCTAGCTCTACCATGCAGCTCAACCACTCAAACTTTCATGAATCTGTCTTCTACGGCCCTCTCAAACACTTCTTCGCACTACTTCTGTAGTGCTGTACCCTTTAAATCCACAGCATGGCCTATGGCTAAGTACGAGACACTGCCAAGTGTTTCACAGCAGCCTTATCCCTAAACCCTCCAAGCTTGTGGAAGCCTGAAAACTTACAGATTCCAGACCCAGGACAATCCAGAGACCTTTCCAGACATTTGAGCCCTTTCATGTAACTCTACAATGCAAAATGATATAGCTCTGCTAAGCTTTTGCCTTGTGATTCTCCCATAAGGTTGCTACTTGCTTGTTTGTTGATACTGATTACGTGTAAAGTGAAAATACAACACTGTGAGCTCAGCTTAATTGAGAGTAGAAATTCAGCTGGGGAACTCTTTAGGAGACACAGAGTATGCAGGAGCTTTAAGAAAGAACTGTATGAGCTGGAAGGTGGAGCTCTGTAATCCACCATCAAGACTGTTTACTGAATTGACTGTACTTGCTGGAAGCACCAAATCTTTCCAAAAGTTCCTTAGACCGTCAGAACGGACCTGTCCCATGTACCTGTTCACATCCTGTTTTGTCATGCAGGCAGACATTAAGCTCACAGTGCAAATAGGCCACTGAGTGATTCAGCATCTGGAACAGCTGGATGGTGAAGCTAGCAGCTCTGGACTTACTGCTCTGCAGTAACTGGATGTGTCTGCATTCAAATGGCAACCTGGCAAGGACAAATAGCAAACAGTTTCAAATTCCAGCTCTCCCTGACTAAAGGCAGGGAAGAGGGGGATCTGCTCACACAGGTCTGCACAGGTTCTAAGACAGGTACCTGCATCTACAGAGTCAGAGTTAAACAAAAAGTCCACAAAATGTCAGCATCTCAGGCTGTACTTGTCCCTGCTGTAGAGGCCACAGTCCTAGGGCAGCAGAATTGTTTCTTAGAGGTTGATTTTGCTACAACCATTAAAACGGCTGCTGTAGTGTGATAATCATTCCCTGACCTAGACACTGCAGAGGTGATCTCCCGTCATAGCCGACATGGGCAAATCAGAAACCTTTTACTGATAACAATAACGTGTAGCACTTCAAACGCACACTTCACACCCCCCAGTGGTTTTACAAACATCAACTAATGAATCCTCCAGTTTTCCTGGGTTCAACCCAGACAGGTTAGGCAAAAATAGCTGTGAAATGCTGATGGGGAAATGGAGGCCTGTGGAGAAGCCTGGCTCCCATCCTTGGACTGCTCTGCTCCACTCCCTGGCTGTGCCATCCCCTAGGAGAATGTGCAGGAGGGCCGTAAACCTGACATCTGTGACAGCATGGTGTGGAGAAGCGGGATGGCTTCTTTACATAAATCAAAGGGTGAAGGGAGATTTTTTTCCCCCCTGAGGGTTCTGCGTCTTATCAAGCCCTTGGTATTAATTACAAGACAGCTAAGGAAGCAGAGCACTCTCAGACTCATTCTCACTGCTTTGAGCTTACTCTGAACGCCAAAGAGACACAGGATACAAGAGATAGGCTCCTCTAAGGACCAGCCCATTCCCAGCCCAGGCCCCTCTAGCAGTGCGATGCTGTGCCCACCCCTGTGGCCCCATGTCTGACCTGCGGAACAGGCAGCACTTGGCACCTGGTCCCCCTGGGCTGGCGGAGGGTGTCACACAGCACGACCGGACCTGCAGCACGGGCTGGCTGCTGTTGCTCTGCACAGCGATTAGAGCCAGGAAAGTCTCCTGGGAAGGCGCCGACCCTTCGCCCGCAGGGCCTGCTTCTGCAGGAGGGCGCAGGCTCATCTGCACGGTGTAGTTACCGGAGCCGCAGACATCATCACTCACAACTGCAAGGCTTTAGGGAAAGAAGGAAAAAAAGCTGAGGCCCAGCCAGGCTCCACAGCCTGTTAGCACCAGGGGTGAGTTTCCTCAGTAAGCTGAAACAACCGAGCAACACGCAGACCCTGACATGACAGAGCCTCCCACCTCCTGCCTCTCTGCACGGTCAAATCATTTGAACTGAGGGGAACTTGGAAGTGTTTTACTGTGTGGGAATATCTACCTCCTTTTCTAGTGCATTTAAGCAATATCAAATGTTCCCACTTGCAAAATTTTATGTAGATTGGTTTTGGGAGAAAGGCAAGAGAGTCAAAGGCTGCTGTGAAAAGGAAAACTAGGTCTGAAGGACAGTATTAATATCCAAAATGTGAAAAGCCCCCCGCACTTTTTTTTTTTTTTAAATGTGATATCATTGCTACATGAACTAAGTGTTTTTAAAGCCACAATACAGCATACCGATGTTACTGAGCCCATGGAGCAATTTAGATACTAACCTCCCCCTTCTTAAATCACACAGCATAAACATGCAACAACTACTACACTGAGATAATTACCCATTCAGAATGGTGGCATCTGACTGCAAAACCCTCCTCTGATGTGATTCACTCTGCAGTGCACTGGGCTCTGAATCCAGCAATGTTAGAACAGTTACTAAGCCTTCAGCTGCTTCTTCTGTTACTTCCTTTGTTCTAACCATCTCTTCTGCCTCTGTGTTCAGGAAGAGCCTCTCTGATTGCCCAGTGCTGGCAACATCCAGCAAGGAATTCCCACGTGGTGTAAGTGCTACCAGACTCTGAGAAGAATGCGAGGGGTTCTCTGGGCTTGGAAGGAACTGGATTAGATCTCTGTCTAGAAGCATCTCAGCATCATTGACAGCTACTTTATTGAAAACAGTGGACTGATAAGTAACCTTATTTACAAGCCTATTAGCAAAGACAGAAAATGCTTTTGTTGTAGATAGCCCAGTGGCATGCATAACACTGTCAGGGCTGGAATGGCCAGTCTCATGTTCAATGTTATCTTCCAATGATATCTTCTCCAAAGTGCATCTTGCTGATGCCTGATGTGATGAAGACACGGGTGCCTGCGTGGGCAGCTGGCTATCAGTGACTGCGTCTCCTTTCACTATCATGTCTTCATTCTTCCCCATTGATGTAGAGACCACAGTTGATTTGTTCACTCTGGCAATTGTAGGCAGCACCATGCTTGGGACGGATTGGATAGTTGATGTTGGCAGGGGAAACATTTTTTTGTTTGTAAGTGAAGTAGTGATATAATCATCCTTAGCTGCAGAGAGAGAAGTCATTGCTAATGGAGACTGTGATGTGGTCTGTATCAATTTAGGCTGTGTTTCAAGAGCAATAATAGCTTCTGCAGACACAGATGGTTGTACTGGAGTTAAACCAACCTTATTCCCAGGGGGTTGCTGTGTCCTTGTGTTAAACACGGCTGACAGAGACATGCTTGTTCCCAAGACTTTACTAGTTCCTATTTTTCTTGAACTTGTGCTGATTTCGGTTGGCTTTGTATTTTCTCCCATGTTGGCCTGTGAGAACAATTTAGTAGGGGCTTGATGGATTTGGTCACGTTTCACAGCTGATAGCAGGGGAACATGTGGAGACACAGGTGAAGGTGGGCTTGCAGGAGAGTTGGTATACACCCTTGGGTGGGTAATTGCAGCCAGAACTTCCCCAGAAAGTGCTGTTTTCATTTGGACCTTCATTGAAAACGGAGTATATGCTGGTGCTATTGTTGGTCTCTCTGTCATTATAAAGGGTTTAGGAACAACGGGAGTAAATTCCAAATGTTTAGTAAGATCAGGTTTTACAGAAGTGGTGAGGGTTTGTGCTGCTTTAGCATACATAGTGACTCCTGAACAGGTCGTGCTGCCTGCTGCTGAATCTTTGCAACCATTTCCAGCTGGATGTGCAGAGAAAGCTGATGATGTGCTGGGTACAAACTGAACTTGTGATGGCAGCTTTTGAAGGGACTCAGTACTTAATGGATTTTGTGGTGTGGACTGCAAAGGCACGATGCTCGTGAACATCTTTAATGGGTATTTTATGGATCCAGCTGAGTGCAAAGTTGAACACACTGTGCATTGTGCGCGGGCAGAGGAAGGCGTGGTTGCCAAGCCTTGGTGATGGCCAATAGTTTGCAGCGTTTGTTTCTTACTGTGCTGAACCTGACCTACAGACCCTGTGACAGTAAATGGAGACTGGGCAGGCATCTGAAAATCAGGGAGTCCCTTTGCTGACAGTAAAGGAATTACAGAAGAAGAGGGTGGCTTTTCACTGGTGAAAAATAATTTTGGGGAAATACGGGGGCTATGCTGTGCAGACTTTACTAATGGTGGCGCAGGGGAGCTGAAAGGCATTAACACACCATTAAGTAAAAGCAAATCAGACACCTTGGCCTCTTGGGAATTGGGAACAGGTACTTGCATCTCTTCAGGCAGCCTGTGCAGATGCGTGGCCTGCGCTGTAGTGCTCATCCTCACCTCTGGGTCCAGCAAAAGATTTGATGCTGAGGTAACAGCTTGAAACAAACTAGCGATGGCTGTATAATTAGGATTAGTGAGCACTGACTGAGAAGTTACTTTTGTTTTCTCTGCTTGTTGGTTAGATGCAGCGGAGAGAGTAGTTTCAGGCCTCAAAGACTTAGTTGCAGGGTAAGATGAACTAGTTTTCATTGGGGTATCATGGCTGCTTTCAGGGGTACCCAAATTCAGATCTTGCTTGTTCATGAAGAAGAGGGCGGCTTTGTGATCATCTTCACCCTCAGGAGAGCGCACCATCTGTAAATCTGGTCTATCAGTGGGCAAAAGTATAAACACAGGCTTAACCAGAATTAAGCTAGAAGGACTCAGATTTTTTAAGTTTGCAAGGTCCAGCACTGAAGAATTTGACGCTGCCAGGATTTGCTGAATGGAAATCAGACCCCCAACACTGGTATTTGGGAATTTTGTAGGTAGAGGGGAATTTTGCATGGGCTGCAGGCATAGCATGCCATTAGCATTTTTAAGCAGGAAGGACAAGTATGGCAATGACGGTAGCATTGTCAGTTGATCAGCTCTAAAAGCACTGAGGTTTTTGGTAGCTACATAGTGTGACATACTGAACTGCTGTGCTACGGCTTGTGCCAGATATGCTGGGATCTCATCAGAACCACTGGGCACCACTGGTTCAGGATGTGCTGCTGTTGAGCTGGACTGGATTCCCTCTGCACGGGGTGAGGGCAGTTTTGAAGCAAAAGTTGCCAGGCTGCCAGCTTGCTGGATCTGGGAAGCTGAAGGGGCAAAGCTGTGAAGAGGAACTTTCTGGTTTCCATTGTCATGCAGTCCAGAGGGGCTGAGGACTGTGGTGGCTTGTGGAGTCAGTGGGGGAGAAACAGTTTTATCTGTCTGTTGTGGGAGACTTTTCTTTCTCTTGGAGTCTTCCACTGTGCTCATCTGCAGCATCATAGGGAAGGCTTTCTGAGATACAGGATGGGCAGAAATGCCTTGAACCTGAGACCCAGAACCAGTAGATGTGGATGAAGTTGGTATGTGAAGTCCTTTCCCAGCAGAAGTGGGGATTCCCATTAGCTGCAATCCAACATAAGTAGGAAAAGATGTACCTGGTGGATGAAGCCCTGCGTGAACAGAATCAAAAGTGCTTACAGGTTGAAAGGCTGCATTCTCAAAGGTAGATGTACTTGGAAAGAGTGTGAATGTTGCTCCTTTTAGGTCTTTAGTAGTTTGGGAAAGTTTTACTGTAGAAATCCAGGACTGGGTTAGTGAGGATGAATTAGCAGAAGTCTGCCGGCTCTCAGGGGATCGGGGTTTTTCAGGTTTACTTGTCATTGTCTGATGATGAGTGTCTCTCTGCAAAACTAGAACTGTGATGTCTTGAGAGCTCCTGTTGCTTTCTTGGGAAACATGTTGTTTAGTACAGTTGAGAGTCTGGGACAAAGAGAGGGGCTGTTGTCTATCAGTTGTGCTAATGGGCCCTTGAAATGGAGATGGAAGTAAGTCATCATCAACTAGAGCTTCCAGATGCATCAATAATGAAGAAGAGTGTATGTTGCCCTGTGGACGTGTCTGAAGAGCAGGGAACTGGGTTGGGTGTCCAGAACTATTTATTACAGCTGTTGTTGAGTTTCTGGCTTTACTACCTGTTGTTTCTTGCTTCAGAGATAAAATAGGGGAAAACGGAATAATGGTTGTCTGTGTCATTCTGGAATAGACTGCATCAAGGTCCCCTGAAGCTGGCTTTGGTAGGAATGCATAAGTTGCAACTTTATCATCCATATTCTGCATCTTCTTCAGGTATACAGGTGTCACGCCAGCTTTCCTGTCAGGCGGGACTTGTGGATTTGTGTCTTTTGGCCTTTTGCTAGCAGGGGGCATTCCTGTTGGTAACCAATCCACCCTTGCACTTCCAAGAGCAATATTAACTCTAGTGGGAAATGGAGATGCTGCCGTTTCTTTTCTTGGAGGATGAAAATATACTGTTGAAGTCAGAAGAGACGTTTTAGGACTTGGCATCTCCATCTGCTTGCTAACAGGAATGGAAAAGACAGGCGAGTCTCGATGTGTCCCTCCAGTGAGAATGGGCTGGGGCAGCCCAGTGCTAGAGCTGGTAGGACTGAGACCAGCTTCAGTAATATTTTCCGTTTTTCCTTGCAGTGAGCTGTCTGGCTGTTCTGGATGTGTGGTAGCCTGTGATCCTTCTGTGGAGATACGGCTGCTTATGCTACTCAAGAGCTTGCTAGGAAATGCGTGTCCATCCTGGCGCTTTAAAGCTGCTGCTTCTGTGTGCAGTTGCTCAGGCACCTCCAAGTTTCTAAGCAACTCCTTAGGCAGCACAGCTGTTCTTTTTGCAGCTGTGTCTGTATGGACAGGAATGTAGTCGGCTGTCATTTCATTGGTAGGGTCAACTGCTGGACTCTGAAAATTAAAGGTCACCTCATCTGAGTTATCTTCTGTAGCGGAAAACACTTCGCTGGGCACTGGGCTGCTCTCAGCTCTTGGTTGGACTTCTCCAGAAAGGCTCAGGCCTAATACTTCACTGACATGATGTTCATTCCTGGAGGCACCTAATGAACAGAAAAGGAGCCTATTCAGTTGTACATGAACTTCTAACAGCTTGCAGCAGCACTTTGCAACAGGCTGACTGGGAAGCGTAAGGTTAAGTGGCCACCGGCTCCATTCAGAACAAGAGGGAGGATGGGTAGTCTGGCACTGCCATTCTTAGAGCCAGCTGCTATAAATCAGATCCTCTGCTGTTTATATTCAGTGTCATATGAAGGATGACACTTCATACTCCTGCCATACTGATGCAAAGCATTAACCAGCCAGAGAGGAACCCTTTGTCTTAATTGTATGAGGATATAAATGACAGCCAAAGATGCAGTGAGAATGAAACCCTCAGGTTGCCGGAGGACGGGCTGGTAGCTCTTTAATAGCAAAGAAAGATTAATATATACATGAATGAGCTCACTCGCCTGTCCCTCCTTAACCACTCTTCCTCCCCCAATATCCCAGTCCTGTGGTGAGTTTCTTGATTCATACTGGGTGACCAGACAGGACAAAACTGGTTTGTTTTGTGGAAGTGACACAGAGCAAACAGAAGACAATAATTTGTCTATTTTTACCTTCTCAAATCAAATGCAGACACGCTGTCATTTAAAGAGGCACACCTATGGTTTAAAAAGCTATTTTTTTATCCACACATTTTACTTTTTTCTGTCTTCACATTCAGGAAGTTGACATTCCCAATTATACTTTCCAAACCATAAACTAAAATATTAATGTACTTTCCTCTCCAAAAACTTTAAGCATTTTCCATTAGGCTCCTGCCAGCAAATACATGTATCTAAAAGCTAAAAAGTGATTATGCATTTAAGTGCTATGCATTTCAATTGCGTGTTTTGACAAAGGCAAAGCAGAGGTTTAGCAGTTTTGCTTCAGATGAAATCCCTGGGGTTGGCATCCAAGTAAGGTGCCTTAGGAGGAGATTACAACTTCTCTGTGGTCATTTGGAGAACCAGTACCACTTTCAGTCAACAGTGAGCAAGGTAAGCTAGTATAAGGGAACCCAAAAAGCTGATATATTGCTAAAAAAGAAATGGAAGTTAACGGATGATGAAGAATGGTATGTTAACCTGTAAAATATTTTGAATTGTGGTTCTGTGTAAAGAAATGGAACTCCCACGGTTTAGCCCCAACTCAGCAAAGCAACACAAGTGATCTGTCTACAAAGGCATGCACTTACTGAATCAAGGTGGTGTAAATATCTACAAATACACCTTGCAGGGGGACAGTGTGATTTAAAAAAAAAAAACACGTTAAAAAAGCCACAAAAAGAATAAAATTTCTAATTATGTGGACAATTCTTTGACACTTTTTTCCCCCCGAGTTTATCTTTACTGAAGAGAATAGTCTGCCTGAAAACACAAGACTGCTATCATTTAGCCAAGTTAATTTTATGTACACTTGCAGGGTATGCTCACATGAACACAATAAGAGGCAGAAGGCAAAGGACTGACTGGTTCCCTGCAATGAGTGACAGGAGCCCGAGGAACTCACTTGAGGCACGACAGCATCACAAACTCATCGTTGATTTCATGCTGTCAGAAATATTTGGCAGGACAGCTGTTCCTAAAGCAAAAGCAGAATGATGTGTTACTGCATGGTGAAGAGGGGAGCCCATGCTTAATGTGATAAACAGTGGTGCCTGGAAAAGTATATTCTGAACAAGACAGAAGTTTGATCCTCAGTTCTGCTATGGACCTGCTCTGTGAAAAGTGACTCTATTTTTCCTTTGCTTTCCCCCACTTGAAGGAGACAACATATTCTTTGGGGAAGGGAATGTTTCTTAACTTGGGTAAGAGCACAGCTATGTCCTGATTTGAGGCCACTAATACTCCCATAACACGAACCACTTAAACTGTATCTTGAGCCTTACAGCACAGCTGCACAGAGAGAAGCTGCTCCTTCATCTCATTGTTGTTACACACCTGAGACTGATGGCATAATATTTAGCATAGTTTTTCAGCTCACTGATAATAGAGAAAAAGAAGGCAGAAAGACAGCAACTGAGATTAGAACAAAACACATCACTCACCAGATAGATCCAATAGTCCAGCTGCAATCAGAATAAAGATGGGGAATTCTTCCTGCATCTTGAGAAGCAGCCCCTGAGTCACCCCAGTAACAATGCAGACAGGAAGCAGCTTGCTAAGGAGTCACTGTTGCCTCTTAGCAATGGGTTTTTGCTGTGTTTGTTCTGGAAGGGCAGAGTATTGGGTTACTTTATAAGAGCTTAGGCCAGACAGCAACCAATAACCTGTTCCAAAAAAAAAAAAAAAGAAAAGAAAAAAAACCCCTGCACCAATTGGAATCAATTGATTTCTGATAAAATAAGAGAATGTGTTCACACGCATAGCAAAGATGGAAAATGGGATTGTAAACATGAGGGGTTGCCTATGCAAGGCAGTTCTTTATCTCTGAAGAAAGAGTTAAAATGCTACCTTGAGTATTGTGTGCAGTTCTGGGCCCCATCATTTTAAAAGGATGTGAATGAAGGTCCTTGAATGCATCCAAAGGAGGGTAACAAAGCTGGTGAAGGGACTGGAAGACACCTCCTCTGTGGAGCAGCTGAGGACTTTGGGTTTGTCTAGTTTGGTGAAAAGGAGGCTGAGGGGTGACCTTATGGCTCTCTACAGCTTCCTGAGGAGGGGAGCGGGAGAGGGAGGTGTTGAGCTCTTCTCCCTGGGATCCAGCAATAGCGTGCCTGGGAATGGCTCAAAGCTGCACCAGGGGAGGTTCAGACTGGACATTAGGAAGCGTTTCTTTACTGAGAGGGTGGCCAAACATTCAAACAGACTTCCTAGAGAGGTGGTCGATGCCCCAAGCCTGTCAGTGTTTAAGAGGCATTTAGACAATGCGTGTAATAACATGCTTTAACTTGGTCAGCCCTGAAGTGGTCAGGCAGTTGGACTAGGTGATTGTTGGAGGTCCCTTCCAACTGAACTATTCTATAACTCTAATTCTACGCAATAAAAGGGTCAGAAGGTTTTGCCAAAGATACACAGGGATCAGGCTGGATCCCAGATAAAGACACTTCACTAAAGCAATCCATTTGTATAGGTATTTGGCTTTGTCAGCCCAAACAAGATGGACATTCTCTCCCCGTGACCCTCCAGGTAGGGTTAGGCCATGGAGAAAGGCTGCTGGAGTGCTGCTTCTGTCGGTCTATCGAGCCTACTGGATCCTTTCTTCCTTAGGCCCACAAGTGTTGGCAAAGCACATTCTTAATTCAAGAGACATGGAGAAAAGCCAACACACACTGAAGAGAAGCAGATTACAGTACAGAAACTAACCCCATCTGTCTCAGAGCAGCCTGAACTAACATTTTGGTGAGACAGGAATGAGAACCATAGTGAAAGAACAAGCAGGACAAACACTTTACAAGCACACAATTTAAACTTTCATAATAACAAAAAAGAGACCAGAGGCTTCTTAGACAAAGTCACCGCTTTCACCTTTAACTGTAAGGCCCTACTGTCCTTGCAAATATTCACCTGAAAATAGTAAGTAGTATACATTAGGCATCTTTTTAATGCCAGGCACCTGCACTCACAAATAGTGACAGAAACTCTTGGAGACAGGAAGTTTAGAGCAATGCGATTTAAGGAGATGAGAAAACATTATTACATAGCCATGACTGTTGCAAGTGCAGTAGAGATATGTAAAAAAATGAGCAAAAGTCAGATAAGTAGCATGACAACTCAGAAAAGCACTGCAAAAGACACTGAGGATGAAGTGATTGCTCTTGAGGGAAATAACAATAAACCATTATCCATCCTTCAGCAAACTGATAAAGTGTAGTCTAGCAGATAATACAACAGGTTAGGTGCTGACAGGTATGGTTTCCAGTCCTAGCCTTCTCACTCACCTGAATGGGGTAGCCAAGGTCAGGTCACTTTGTCTTTTTCCCACTCCGTAAGTTGTCTGGGGAAGAAAATTATCCTGACTGGCATTTGTACAGCACCTGATGCACAGGGCTGTAATTTTAGTCAGTGCCTCTACCCAAAACCAGCACACAGTAATTTGTCACGTTAGCTAACACGTTAAACACTTTCAAGAAGGCTCATTTTCCAGAAGTTCCATATCTCCGAGATGTGTTTTGCTTCTTCCACCAGTTGACAGTCTAACCGTTGCCTGGTCTTGTCTTCACACAGCTGACAGTGAGGCCAAGTCTGTACTACTGTGTTACCCAGATTAGAACAGATGCACTATTTCACATCCTAGGTACTGTGATCCAAGTTTGTGATCTGCAATTCAACCCATATCACATTGTTTGACAGATGAACTGAGAGTAGCATGATAAATCAGCATGGGTACCAGAGCTGATGCTGTTAAGACTAAACAGCATGAAACTACAATTCTAACTAAAGCAATAATTCTACTAGAAACAGTACTTAGTATATTCAGTCTCTGCAGACCACTTACCCTTGAGAAGGCACAGATCTCTTCCCACAGACTGTCATGAGTTCCACTGTCCGAATACCAGTCAGGAACTATTCCTGAACCGTAAAATCTGCTGCAATGGTTTTACAGGTATAAGGATGCTACAAAAGTGATCCATAAACCCATGGCGACTCACATCTAGGATCTACTGGCAGGTTCTTTGTTCTTCAATAGGACTATAGCTTGTACAAGCTCAACGCCCCTTCTGTAACTGCTTGATTGCTCACATCCACTTCCCATCTCCAAATGGCAATAGTTCCCGCTGGTAACCTCATACACTCGCAAAAATTCTGCGATAGCAGTTCTTTTTGAGGAGGACAAATCAGGTCTCAAACACCTTGTGCAGAAGGAAGTTAGAAGCAATTCTCTTACCTGATCACCATTTTCTTCTGGGTACAATAGCAACTGGTGTGTGAAAGGTTCCATTAAGCAAACCCCAGCTTGTCAGTCAAAATCAAGAAAGGTCTTTAGCTTTTAGGCTTTTAAGATGATTTTGACTCTCCTGTAATTTTCTGGTGACATATTACGCATGCTGTTCCCCTCTGACATCCTGCCTCTGTAAACAAGAGATTGAATAACTTTTTTTCCTTAAGACAATGCTTGGCCTTTGTCAGGTTTAGAGCATAGTGCCTATTTGGACTTGAACACTACATATAGTATTTGTTACATATTTGTCTTGGCAGGGTGTAACTTAATGGTAGGAGCTTAAAAAAAAAAAAGGCAGATTATCAATTGTATGCTTTTCACTGTGTGGGGAGAAAAAACAGGTGTGAGGATTTCCTTCTCCTGAAGTGGGAAGATGATTCAGCTGCTATTTTGAAAAGGAGATGATATAGTTTGTCAGTCACTGTTCTAAAGGGACAAGATTATATACAGAGTAGACACCTACAGGTGTCAAGGAGGCTAACCGAAGAGCCATTTTAAAGTCAAACATGACTGGCCTGTGCTTCTTCATATAAGCGTAATACATTCTTTTGTTTCCTGTGTTCAAAACAAAAGCAAAAAAGAAGTATTGTATTTATGGCCAGAGCCCTTGTCTAGCCTAAGTCCTACGAGCCTTTAATATAGATTTGTGTCTACACGCACCTGTTTATTTACGAAGAAACTATTTGTTAAATTTGACAGGCCTCTGCCAGCAGTACTATAGCTGCTGTTCTGTTAGCACCACCACCAGAGTCCTCAGTAGATATGCTTTCCAGAATCATCTTAAACACCAACTAAAGCTGTGGGGTTTTTTTTCTTCACAGATGATTTACTTGCATTCCTAGTGCTTTGCCTTGATTCTAAGGCTTTGTTTTACAGATGATAATGAACTTCAGCAATAAAGCTGCTAGGCTCTAGTGCAGAAAGCAGGCTCTTTGGAACAACTTCTCATTCATGTGTCTTAAACTGCCTTTTTGGAAGAATACGCAAGAGGTAAGAGCAATGCATTACTACCTTTCTTTTCAAGTTACCCTTGCCATTAGCAGTGACTCATTTTTGACCTCTCCAGAAAACACAGATACTAGAATGATGTGCCATTTGTGCTACCGTTTAAAAAATTAACTGTAGAGATGAGCAATGAACAGAAGGCACCGTGAGAAAGTACTTAAGATCAGGAAGGTCAACTACTGTTCTTACTCCACACAAAAGTAAATGACAAAGGGATCCCGTTACACTTACTATCTTTGTAAAGCTAATGGGACTAAAACAAACAGCCCGTAATTCATACACAAACCTCATTGTCATAAGTTATCACTAAGACTCAGCGCTTAGTGCAATTAAGACCAACATATTCAAGCACCTGAGCATGAGGATAAGGTTTAAGCAAAGTGTGAGGTGACGTCACACGAGATACTGAATCATAATCTAGCTACTAGAGGACAGGATAAGGAGGGTAGGAGGGGGAAGGATTCTTCAAAGTCAAACTCACAATTTCTTTCTATTTTCTTCTAATACACTGGGTACTGGACCCAAACTGGAAGTAGACTAGATGAGCCATCGGTCAGCGATTAACCGGCAAGGAACTTACCAATAGAAAGTCCAACATCATTTATTAAAGCAAACACAAGCTTAATACAAGCTGTTATTTTAGTTGTTCGCCTAGATAATAAATTAACTTCTTTCTCCTGACACTTATATTGATATTGTTTCACTGGCTTCTACGGAGGACCCACAAACACTTTGCAAAGGGACTGACAAGTTTATATTCTTTGAGTTAGTTTTATTAAAGAAAAGCAGAAAATACTCAACAGCAAGTGGTATTAACAGCACATTTCAAAGCTCTTGAAGACTTCAGGTGCTATGCACGTATTTCATAGAGGAGTTCAGGATGGCCAGTCCATTGAGTTTCCGCAGTTGAACAATATGCCTGAAAAGACGACAGAAAGGTTGCTCTGAGAGAATATAAGATGACTAACAAGAAAAGTTTTAAGCTTCCACTGCTTTGCTATACCCCATACCCAAACCATTAAGGATATCTAATGCTACATTTGATAAATTCCTCCCAAAGTAGTGTGAGAAGCGGAGTTTCTAGATTGCTATTCTCTACAAAAAGGAAAATGAAAGTCCTAAATAACTTCAAGTAAGCGTTCAAATAGGTGACATTTCAAATTAACAAAGCGAAGAAAATAAGGTGTTTCCCTTTTATACCTCTGGAGTGCTTTTCAAATCTCAGAACAGATATTTTTTCTATTGCTCATTTGGAACCTCCAGCAGAAGCAAGGTACTTAAACTTCTGGAACCTAAGCAGTATGCCTTCCTTTCTGCAGTGGTTCAGGATGTATATTAACCAGTTGAACTCAGTTCCTCTGTCTGGAATGCAGTTCAAGATCTAATTGACAGTTTGCAGCTAGATAGAGCTTGACATACTCTTGGCAGGCAGCAGCAGACATTCTTTGGCGACATTTATACTTTTGTTTTGCTCTCATCATTGCTCTGACCTCTACAGGCTTATAACATCACTCCTCCTCCCTCCTTCTACCAGCAGAGGTAACATCAGAAAGCAATGCCAAATGAGCTCTTTGAAATACGTTCAGACAACTAACAACACAGGAACCCTAAAGCAGAACTGTGGGGAGAGTACCACAAGTGGGAATTCTAGTTAGAGGAAGGGTGTTAGATTTCATGGGGTGTTTACATAAACTAATCGTCTGCCCTGTACCTGCTTGCTCTACAAATAGAATCGACTTAACACTAGGCAGTTTTTCAAGAATTATCACCAAATAACAACTAGACAGTGCTGGAAAACAATAGTCTTTTTTGCAATACCTTGGTTCAGCGACACAAAGCTTCCCCAGGGCAATTGCTGCATTCTCCTGCACTAAAGTTCTTGTAGCATCACCACCAGCATGTTTCAACAAAATCATCACAACATTGGAATTCAGTAAGGACGTTGCTGCTCCAGGAACTGCAAGGCATCGGCCAAGGCAGAAAGCAGCATTTCCCACAATCTTTTCATTTTCTGACTCCAAGAGCTTCAGCAGCACACTGAACTCTGGGAAAAAGAGAGATTAATTGTACAGAACGCACATAGAATTGTTCAAATAGCAATGATATTTTCTCCTGTTTTTACCTAAACTCCTGGAGAGTGAGCACTGTTCCATATGGGGCATTTTCCCCGAAAACCTGTAGGAGCAAGGGAGTATCCTAGGAAGGTTCAGGACCCAGGATGCTGTCTCAGCTTCATCTGCCTAGATGCCCCTCACACTCTAAGAGGTTCTCCAACATGGAGCCTGTATTTCTGCATTTGTTTAATAGTTCTCTGAAACTGAACACGCCACCTTTGCTGCTAGCAAGATCTTGCACTGGCCTCTCACCCCACCATAATAGCAGGGCAAGCACAGAGTAGAGCATTTACAGTGCCAGGCTAAACGTGTTAAGACAGAAATGCTCAGCTTATCCACTCCTGTAATCTATACTAAGGTACAGCAGCAGAGTATTTTGTCTATACTCTTGACACAGAGTCGTATAGCTCTTATTGGCATCTGCTGGCAGAGATGACATAAGTAAGACATAGCGACTTTTACAAGATTAATACCCAGAGCTCTAGGGGAAAGAATGAGAGTGTTATTGCTAATTTGAGGAAATGAAAGCTTCATCTACAGATGACAGTGAAACTAATATGTGGTATACAAAAGGAAGATGATGCTCTGAGAGGCTTTTAATGAGTGAAAATCCTTAGGGTTCAAGTTGAACTACATGAGCTGACAGTTTCAACCATTTAGATAAAACTTAAGTATTCTCTGTTGTAGTTACATTAGCATTAATTGAACCTGGATTTTAAAGCAATCTAAGTAGTGTTATACCACATGACTAGAGCAAACATACTCAAAAATAACCTGAGACACCTAGTATCATCACTCTGTCTCCACACCTATTTCCTTTTAATACCAGGCCAAATATCCACATGTAAATTGAAGGAAACTATAAACAGCCTCAGTCTCTGGAAATCAGATGTCTAAATGGAGTTTGTTATTGTAGCCACTAACTTTGGGAAATTCAACCCAATTCAGTTAGAGTTTATATGTACATTTTGAAAAAAGTGCTTATTTCTGGCCCTGAAAAAGC
The DNA here is from genome assembly GCA_008658365.1 of Alca torda. NCBI lineage: Eukaryota > Metazoa > Chordata > Aves > Charadriiformes > Alcidae > Alca > Alca torda. The sequence goes on along the minus strand of CM018093.1, from coordinate 6,774,754 downwards.
ACATCAAGCCATTTTTCTAGAGTGAAGTGCAGTTTCTCTAACTCAGGCTCATTATCTGATGTGCCTATTTCCATCCACACACAGAGCTAAGGCTCATTAAGCACTATTTCAAGAGGTAAAAGGGCACATTATTCAGAAGACACGGCTAAAGTCTTGCAAGAGTAAAATCCAGTGTTCAGTTCCATTCTAGAGGGGAAGAAAGTAATTGGATGATACTGAGATTACATTTCTGCATTCAGCCTCTAAGTACTGAAGTTGTCACTTACTTTTATCTGACTTCACGAGATCTTCTTGAGCTTGTCTATTATTTCTGGTGCAGATGGAAAGGGTCTTTATACCATAATTGGATGTGATCTGTCCTCCAGCCTAGATTTGATTAGAATAAAGCATACATTAACAAACATGCAGTTCATACCCCAACTTACTCAAGGTTACAGAATAGCTTAGGGTACCAAGGAGATAGGTATTGCTTACACCTAAGCTCAAATACCAAACTAAGACCTTAGTAAAGTATATATTGCAAGGTGAACACAGGCTGAAAATGACAGAAGAACCATCTCTTTCCTGCCAACAATGAACACACAAAATTCCCTGAATCTCTGGAGCCCAACTCCTTTCGAACTATTAACTCTTCTGATGCTTGCTACTTACAAGAGTCAAGCTAAGTGTCACAACCTTTTTCTAGACTAATTTTATCTGCGTCGTAGCAAATCTGTAGAATATGCATCAGGCTGGGTGGATACACATTCTGCTAGATACACAGATATACAGCAAAACACTGTCTACAGATTAACATATGCATATTTTTAGGGAAAAATTGCTCCCCAGCTTGATTTAGGACTCACTGATAATCAGTGGGAAGGGCTCCATTGCTTCTCAGTGGTCCGAATTAGATCACACCTATTTTAAGCTTTAACACTCCAACTGGGCCTGCAGTACCGGAATCTTGAATTTGCAGGTTTCTGCAAGTAAAGCTGTGCACAGGCATTTGGCTCATATGGAAACAACTGAAAAATCTGGGCTACAAACCAGACTAAGGAAGCACTCTGGTCTCCAAACTGGCTACCTAGCCTAAAATTAAACTTGAGAGCACTGTTTCAATGAACAACACAGACACAGACACGTGCAGCCAGAGTGACTGCACAGGTCTTTCTCCTAAGGAAAGGAGACTAAACAGAGGGGCAACTATGGTTTTCTTAAGGGACCATACAAGCAGATATAAAGTGAATTCTGTTAAATTAATTTACTTTCAAGAATTTGATCATTTTCTTCACCACCCCTCCTTTCACTGCTTCTTCTACCGCTGACAAGGATGCTGGCAGGACGCGACTTAGCACTCCAATGGCTCTCTTTAAGTAGAAGACAGTGTGAGAGAAGAAAAAAAACACAAGTTTATTTGTCCCAACAACTTTAAAGGAGTTTTCTAATTATTTGGTTTTTGCAGATGGCAGAATAAAACCAAAGTAATTAAAGTGATAAAAGGAAAAAAATTACAGAAATATAATGAAGAACATCTTTAGGACATGGCTTTTTTATTGCTTACTTGAAAGTGAACTCAGCACAGCTTCTAAAGACTCAGTGTAGAGAGAGAGAAGACCAAACTGAGATGAGGACAACTCCCTGTATGCTTATTTATTGAAATAAATTCCTAGTAGAAACCAGCCCAGCACTGCTGGTATGAAGTAAAACAGATGAGAACAATTCCTGGGAGTTCAGAGAGGTGAACGGACTCTGAGTCCACATCTGCTCCTACCCATTTGCCTTGAGTAACTGCCATCTGTTGGAGTTACACACCATTAATAGGAGTACAATCTCCTATGTGCGATTCCCATATAAGAACTGTAATAAGAAACAGCTGCTAAACACCCAAATTGTTCTTGGTCCTAGATTGATTGAACAGTTTTATACTGGATGAATATATAAGGATGAAATGATTTCTAAGAGCTTCTATTAAGTAGGTTTCAAGAGAACATTGAGAAACTCTTGCATCAAACAATATAAGAAACTGAATAATATAAGTGGTATATTATTTCTTTACTACTAATAATTATGGATGTTTCAAGCTTCAAAGCCTAGTGTACATACTTGCATAGGGCAGCAGTTTGTACTGAAGTGTTCAGGTCAGGTCAGCTAACACAATCTTTCATTAGTGCACAGATACCCCACTTACTGTTACAATCCTTCCATCCTTTTCCCTGAGGAGAGACATGCACCTGCCACTTATGTCCACAGCAAAGTGCTGAAACAACAATGTGAAATACTCAGGTCCAGCTGATTGCTGGGAAGTTAGAGCAGAAATGTGTTAATAGACAAAGTACAACAAAGAATCCAATGGAGATCAGGGCATACATGGCAGTAAGTTACTAACACTTCAGCACTCAGACGTAACTTAGGAAATTCTTCTTTCTTGATGTAATTCTTAGCTTTAAATAATTTTGGAATGTACCGAGCATCTAAAAATATCCCATAATTGGAGACTGATGCCAAACAAAAGATTTATACCACTATGGAAAGGTACTGTAAGTGCTGTACACTGTATTTTTTCCTCAGAAGTTGGGGGGGATATGAGGGGCGGTATGTGGAGGAGAAAGTTTTTTTCGTTTGTACCTTACTTAAATTGTCAACTACCTTAATGATAACCTTAAACACCAATAAAAATTAAAAATTAACTGAACATCAGCAAAATCCAAGGTTGGCAGCCTTTAAGCGCTTCAGCACGCTTGATGTGAAAGCGGGCTCCAAATCCATATAATGCAGTCAAGCTCTTTTTCCCTGTACAGACTGGAAGGTTCACAATATTCCACGGTCATTCCCCCACCTATTCAATTTGAACGTTCTAGTATGACTTCGATGACTTGCATCAGGCCCATTTACAGTGACAAGGAAGGAGGATGCTCTAACTGCTCAAGCAATTCTGAATCCCTGAGGAAGTGATTATCAGAAGAACCCCACCAAAGAGTGTTCACAGATCTTGTATACCTGGATGACCCCATTTGATTCAAGCAATAAGTTCATCATTAGGCCTAGCACTGCAAACAAACAGTCCTGGTACTTGGGTGTGCTGACATCAAAGCATTCATCCTGTGTACAAAGGAGAGAAGAGTGCAATCGATTTAGAGCTTCAGAATATGGGCTGTGAGCACCAGACCTAATGACACCTTTTCAATATGGATCCGTTCCTGTGTTTGTTTCACTTTGGTATCTAAAGCTGCACACTCCAAACTTCTGACGTTTAGGCAGTTAACAAGATCCTTTCCCGCTCTCTGAATTCTTTAGTTTCTGAGGACTGAGTTCATACTGCATCCTTACATTGAAAAGGGCCACTTACAATAAGGGACCACTCGCCCTCCCCCACCCATCTATCAATCCACAACTTATGTGCACAACTGACCGCTTTGAGACCTTTATCCAGATTTGAAAGATTTCAGTCAAGGGTTCAGACAGAAATGATCACACAAGTGCCATTTCCACAGGAGACAGGGCTGAAAACACTATTCTAGGGAGTTGTCAAGTTTCTTTACCACAAGCTTTAAGCACGCCTGCCAGCACTCTTTGCACTCAGCCATCTGCATTCGAATGACTACATCTGCACACAGATTCCCCATGATGCCGATGCAACGGGCAAGGGCTGCCTGGTTCACCAGCTTGGCAGAGGTCTAAAAATAGAAGAGTGGAATAACAAACTAAGAACAAATGACAAGGAAACAACAAATAGATGTTCCTATCCCTCTGACAATGGCAAATGGGATTCCAGAATCTCTTACCTATGTCCAAAGTTTGAAAATCACCTTCATTTCCACAATGAATCTGATGATGTTTTAAGAGTCTTGGGAAAAAGTGACTGGATTCTGTGGTCCCTAACATGAGTATTTCCTACTGTCACTTACTTAGGTCACAGAACAGAACAGCCTCTGCTGCAGCTGTAATTCCAGTAAGGTACGTTCAAAGGAGAGAGGCCCAAGCAATGTAAAAATGCTGTAATTATTACATTGTCTCGGTGGTCGTTCAGAGAAGTGCAAGTATTTTACTGTCCAGCTATATCTGCTGTTCTGCAACAGATCCAATCTTCCCTATCATCTTCCCTCTTCCTGAGGACAGCTTTCTGTACCAACAATATTGTAAGCTTGTAGTTTAAATAAATAATAACCAGGAAAGGGATCAGAACCACTAGACATCTTTACCTTGTGACCTAACGCCCTCTCTTCACTCTGATCTCTCAGATCAGAAAGAAACAGCAAAAGCTGCTATCCAAGATAAAACCAGTTGGTGACAGTGGATTAAAGTCGCATTAAGAAGAGTGTAACACAAAGCTGAGTGTGAAATCCTCAGCTTTCAGGTAATCTGTCAGATTACCTGAAAGCTGAGTGTGAAATCCTCAGCTTTAAGGTAATCTGTCAGATTACCTGACAGATTACCAATGGGAATCTGCAACCAAGCTCAGAGTTTTCACTGAATATAAAACTAGTAATGTGCAGAAACAAAGCACTAAGTACTGGAAATTGAGAACATTTTCCTGAGGAAAGCGTATGACAAAACTGGATTTCTTATGCCTACAGAACTAGAGACACAGTAACTACTCTAGCTCTACACAGAGGGGTTCTATGTAGGAGCAACTGGCTGTAGAACTGGAAAGAGCGGTCATAAGACATATTACACAAAAGTAAACCAGAAATATAGAAACTGAGATCTTTCATACCAGCAACTGGGTGAACAAAGGTAAAACACCTGTGGAAAGCATGACACGACATTGGGTTTTGAACCTGTTGGGGGATAAGGAAACCATATTTGGACACTTAAAGCTTTAGACAAAAATCACAGATAAAGGCAACACAACAGCAACATAAAGACAAAGTAAACATCAGTCAGCAATGTACCCTCACCGCAAAGAAGGCCAAGAGCCTCTATCACTAGCTCATTTAGTACATTTCAAAGCACAAATTTATAAAAATGAATGGAGAAATGCAAGTTACCTTTCCTCCTCAGTTAAATTGGATAGTATGTTCATGGCACTGCTAGCCCTGGCATCAGTGCTGTTGACAAGCGTCATCAAAATCTGCAGCCATCTGTTATTAAAAAACACCAACAAAAAATATTATGTCAGCTTTGGTTTAATTATTAAAGATCAGAATTGTATTTTAATTACACCAACACAATTTATGATCCTAAACTCCTTTGTGTTCAGTAGGGTTTTGACCAAGCTGGATATTCTAGGCCCTGCAAACATGCTCAGTAACCTACCTGCCATTAGAACAATATTTTGGCGCTAGATTCTCAGGCAATACTGTCCCTTTTTGCCCAAGTACAATGATTTTAACCCACGTACCTATTTCTGTCAGCATTACAACATTTCATCAGCACGTAAGCTTCACAGACATTTGAAACTAAGCTGCTTTGCTGCTGGCAAACACCTTAGGGACAGACAAGTAGAACGCAACAGTGAGGACCAAGAACACCATCAGCACAGCCCAGTACTGAGCAGCTTCAACAGATTGTAAAGACCTGCAGGGAAACTCAGTGTTGATGCTTGCTTGTTGATGGCTTAAAAGGACATGCTGAGCAAAGCCAACAGTCTTTGGAGGGGTTTAACTAAAAAGCTTTATAGTAGCAAAGAAAAATTAATCTCCTGCCTGAATAAAACCAGCATCATACCATTCACCTTTTGAGCTTTTGGAATGGCATGTGCTTGCAGCTGTGGGATTTGAACTGCATACAGTTCACAGGACTTCAGATTGTGAACCCATAAGCTCTGCAGAACAGCAGGAGGGTTTCCACACGCTCCTCTACTGAGCTGAAATTCTCTGCCACTCATCTCCAAATTTGTAGCACAGTAAAAGAACCTCATTAATGTTGTATATAATACAGTGAACTGTGTAGAACTGTTGGAGAATCTTTTCTATTCATCTGCTACTTCAAACCCTGCAGTGCAAACCAGTAAATTAAAATTTCTCCTCTGCTTAACTGTAGAAGGAAATAGCAGGACAATAGGATTAAGGTGATAGAATGTTGTTTCTTTCTCTACTCGGTGAGTCATGGCAACACTGAAGAATCATAAATACCAATTACCAAATGAGGAGAGAGTTGCAGCTTGAAACCATGAGCTATTAAGACACAATAGTGTAAGCTTCTGATTGAGTGCTAGACAAACACACACTTAATGGTTTTTTAAAAAAAAAGTAACTATGCCTCAAAATTACATGAACATCCTCAGGAATAAGCCTTTTCAACTTAGTTTCACAGACATCTTCAGATACAAAGTTTACTGAAGTTTTCCCCACACACCTAACTTTCACTTTTGCTTAACTAGGCCTACCTATCCCTCAAGGACAGAAGTCTCAATGTCATTAAGTTCTTTTCAGAAAGCCTGTCACCTTGGTGCTAGTGGAATGAGTTTTGAACATCTGGGAAACCAGGCATTAAGGAAGTCTGTCTGAGGTATAGTAGTGTTTATTACTTGGTTAGGTCCTGGTGCCTGATGAGCAGTCTCCTCCCATTCTCATTCTCTGAGTAAAGAGAGATTAGTGCCAATGTCTGCTTTTGGATCTCCGGTACTCCAGAAGAAAGCAGTTTTGGCAGCTGTGCATTCACATCAGGGTAAGTCAGTAGAAGACGCTGATTTTCTTCTGAAAAAAGACAATATTTAAGAGCAATGTCACCCACAATGGCATCTGCATTACTCTTATACTTATTTTTTATATTATACTCTTGTAAATCTTTTTCCTTAGGTACTGATTTAACAGGTTTAATGTCTTTATTTTATCCACTAATGTGCTCATCTTGCCTAATACTCCTGCAGAGCAATAGTAAGGCAGAACACCCACTAATTTCTCAGCTCCATTAGTTCAACACATACACTGGTGTTTGAATTTTTACTCTCACTAGCAACATGCTAGCTTCTCAGGCACCAAGCATTTCTTCAAACAAAAGTGCTCTGGGAAAGTGATGTTCATACCAAAGAAAAATTTTAGACACGGTAAGTGTCTAACAGTACGTTAACAATGATGTTGATTACATAGTTTTACCATTCCCAGCGCAGACAGCTTGCCAAAGGAAGAGAAGAGAAACAGACAGATCCACTTCAGCAGTGTTTTTCCTCTCTGCACAGAAGCCCCTAAATTAGAAATGTTAGTTTGTAAGAAGAGCAAAGGACAGATCAAACAATTAGCTCTTTGGCTAGGGAAATCAGCAAAGCCCCACAGAGACAAGGATCTGTCATATGAGCAATTAAGCTCATAAGCCCTAAACCCAGCTCATTGGTTAAACATTTTTCGCACCATCAGACTTGTTTTCCAGAGGACCTCCTCCGCTGAAACCAGATTTGCGATCTACTAGCTCTACTCTACCCTAAACACAGGCCCTATACAAGCATTACACAGCACAATACAGCTGGTAAGTTCAGTTCTGCACTGAGACAGTTGTGAATAGCCAGGGCGTAATAACTTCGTGCAAATTTGGAAGTGCTTCATCTCTTAAGTCTACTTACAGCCAATGCCCAAAATACCAATGAACCCTGAAGAAGTCTCTGTGCTGCAGTCCCATTGACAACCTTAACAAATAGCTCTCCTGCTCTGTTCAACCAGACCATAATGGTCTGAAGCTGCGGCAGGGGAGGTTTGGATTAGATATCAGGAAGGATTACTTTACTGAAAGAGTGGTCGGGCACTGGAACAGCCTGCCCAGGGAGCTGGGTGAGTCACCATCCCTAGAAGTATTTAAGAAACGTGTAGATTTGGCACTTCAGGGCATGCTCTAGTGACAGAGATTGTAGGGGTTTTTTTTGTGTGTGTGTATGGTTGGACTCGGTGATCTCAAAGGTCCTTTCCAACCATGAAATTCTATGATTCTATCATGCTCTTCTCAACCAACTTAGTTGTGCAAAAGTTTCAAACTGCATGTTTTGCACATCTTACTTGTTTCCATTATCTTTCTGAACCTGACTCAAATATACATTCAGATAAGAAATGCCTCAAAAGACAAAGTTTATAGAGCAATACAGAGAAATATTATTCAGATTTGTTTCTTGGTTACTGAAACACAACATAATGGCAGCCAAGAAAATACAGCAGCAGAAGATATAGGTCCCCAGAGATGATCCTCTTCCTTGATTACAAGGTCAGAGTTTCGCAGGTTCCATTAAAAAACTGTATGGCCAAATATTTACTGATACTTGGTGCTGAATATAGCACCAAGGAGTCTAGCCAGGTATACTTAAAACAACTAAGTGCTTTCAGATGTTCTTTTATATTAAGTTTGTTTACAAACCTGCTCTCACCATGAGAGATAGGGTAACTGTACAGAAATATGAGACAGAAGCAGAAATTCATTAATTTTGTTCACTGCATCTAAGGCAGCACTGTTTGTACAGGAGTCAGATATAAGTCAGTCCATTCAGACATTAAAATATGTTATTACATTATCTTTTGATCATTTCAAGAGGCGATTGTCTTTCTTGAAAACAGTATTTTCATTTCCTCATGCTCTAACACCCTACTGTTTTCCTTTGGAGAGCTCTTACCATCTTACAACCTCGTTGTCTTTGAGGATACTGAATCCATTGTTTGTTCTAAATAAAGTTTGCTCGGTGCCTGAAAAATTCAGAGATAAACAAATCAGCTCTATGGTCCACCTGGCTAATGTACCATTGTGAAAGCAGACTCCTGCTCTCCTGTAACAGAGTGTTAAAAGAAAAGGTCACTGCATCAACAGCTTTGGGGAAAAGAACATTGTTAAAAGAGGGGAAAAAGTCCAAGAACGCTACTTGGAGTAGAAACAGCTATGAAGCTGAAGACTGCTCTAATTCATGCCTGGTGCTATAAAGAACAATTGAGTTCAAGTTAAAGGCTTTTTAGGAAGACTGAAACATGAAACTGGCTTTGCAAAGCAATATGCTTTAACAGAGAATTACAAATATTTCAAACAAATGAAACACTTCATAAGAGACACAAATCCATAAGAAGTCTTAACAGCTCAGCTACAACATCAGTCTAGTTCTAAAAGATGTACATAAATACTTACAATCTTTAATCGCTCCTGTCAAAAGTCTGATCCCTTCTGTATAGTAGAGGATATTCTGGTCAGGCCTGTCAAGTTTCTGCAGCAATTCTTTTACGGACAGAGCAGCAAGCTTTCCAGACTCAACTTCCTTCATTGCTCTCTCTTCATCTTTCATTCTTTTTTCCTCCAAGTCTACCTCGCTTGTACAATCTTGGAAATTGAAAGAAAACAAAGCATATCAGTTAAATGTTTTGATCTGGTCAAGTTGCAAGTAAAAAAAAATGAAGCAGACCGTGACAGAGAGAGCACTACCTGATATATATAGATCAGGTAGTGAAACAGAGCTGAAAGAAGAAACGATCAGAAACAAAAGCTACATGAAGAGACTCCATCAAAAGTTCTGAAGAGCAGAACAATGGTTTCAATTAAGTTCCATCTTAATCAGAAAACAGGGACAACAGTGTAAAAATTTCTATTTCTTACCTTTAAATAGGCTTTCCTTTTGGGGATCAATTTGTAAGATCTTCTCATAACACTGCCTGGACTTAAGAGAAAAGAATTGGGCTATCAATTTAAAACAAAAATGGGAAGATTATAAGAAGTATATCCTAGTCAAAAGCCACCCGGTTTAAGCTCAAAAGTTCTAGGGATACAGTCCTTAAGTATGAAAAATAAAATTCATGGAGACACACAAGTCAAAATTTCCATAATTAAAACTGTAAGTTGAATGTTATTCTCAGTTCCTACATCCAACTGCTGTTTCAAATTTAAAGGAAAATTTCAAGTACAGAACTAGGAACATACTTGTAGGAACAAAATAAGCAAAGTTGCAGTGAGAAAACAGAAAATGAGGCATAGCATTAAAACTGCAGGAACTGTAACTATCACTAGGGAACAGACTTGTGCATCTTGTATCTTTATCTTGTATTTGTGCGTTTGGTGTATCTTGAGCATATGCTCAGAATTAAGTCAATCACCAAGCTTGCAACAGGGAAGAACCTTCCTCACAGATGAAACTCAAGGTGAACTTCACGTAGACTTTTATTGTCCATGCTTTATAGTTATTTTACTAAGATGTGCAAAGAAGACTTGACTTTAGAATTATCAGTCTTTGCAAAGCACAGAAAATTTCTCTTGAGTCCAAAGGCTCAACATCCTTTCACTTGTCCAATTGTTAAGAACACAAATTTCTCCCTCTCACCCAAAACGTCCCGCCAAAAGCAAAACAAAACAGAGTCCCATAGCCACAAGATTTAGTCAGCTTACCTCATTGAAGTGCTTAAGTGCCAGGTGAGCTTTCCCCATTAGAAAATAGGCTTTAATACATTTTTCATTGCACTATGTTAAAAAAGGAATTATTAATTATGTGTTTAGAAATTTTAACCTTTAAATGTTTTTTCCACCCTTCTGATTAATAGTTATAGCGGCCCAAAGTAACTGTAAGCACAGAAGAGAGTATTCGTACTGTCTACTAGAGGCACCTAAAGTTTATATGCTGAGTTTTTACCTCCAGGTACCAACTTTCCTTCCCAATGCAAGGAACATAGGCTTTGGTGTGGTTAAAGGTGAAAAGCAGCTGGTGCTAATATCCTGCCCAGAAAACTGCACTTTGGGCAATAGAGACTGTCATACAGTTAGGCAGTGTCAAGACTTGTATCAACTAGTCTATAACCACAGAACTTCTATAACAACAGAATTTCCGTATGCCTTTTGATTAGTTCTGCCAGGAATTAAATAAGCACTAATTTTCACTAGGTGTGCACAAAAAAGAAATATTGAGGAAACATCTAGCTCAACACTAACACATTAGGTGATCTTTTCCAGTTCAGTTATGTATCTAAAATATTGATTTCTTTAAATGATGCTGCCAATATTATTAATAATCTGTTAATTGTGGGCATCACTGATGTAACACAAATGAATTTGGATTCAGCTCTTTAGTATTTTATATAATCTTTGCCTTTCCCACCAGATCTGATCTTTGTAAGCTTAAAGAGTCCCCTTCCCCTTTTTAGAAGGATGGGCTAGATACCGTGTGCCAATGTGCGCAGTTAATACTTTATTATCACTTATAACAAATTTTTTAATTAAAAGCTCTTAAGAGCTAGAAAAGATTCCGCATACAGGCAGCACTGAGATATTAACTGCCTTATAACATTCAAGTTAACTTGGGATGCAGGAAGCTGTGCAACACCACCACATTCTTTCATTTCCATTAGCAAGTTGTCTCCATATCATCAGTTACACAGAAAACCACCTTCCAGGAGCACTTCAGCTGATGATAAAAGACAGAATCCTGAACTTACCTTTAATGCCCATTCACAGTCATCAATAGCTTTTTCATACTCCTGCATCTTCAGGTAGGCCTGAAATAGAACCCAGAGAGTTCAGGCAGGAGAATTCGAGTACTTCAAAGAACTTAGTGGCCACTAACTATTATAAAAACATTAGCTAATTAAAAAAAAAAAAAAAAAAGGAAAAAATTAGACTGTTGATTTGCCTACACGTTGATTTTGCAGTACAATTACCAGCTGTTTCCTAATTTGTCTTCCATCTCCTTGGAGATTGTAATTTAGAATAAATTTAATAAAACAAATTTCAATGCACACATATGGATTACACAAGGCAAGTAGAGAATGCAAAGCAAGTGTTATTCTACAGTTATAAAAGTGATCCCTAAAAAAGGAACTTAAAAAAATCAGTGCATTTAAATAAAACTATGGACTAGAATGATTTTTTTTCCACTTATTCTGGAGGAGCAGGGGTTCACCTGTGCCACATCCAAGAGAGAGGACATGAACACTCTCTCAGGAAGGACTAGCCACAGCAGAACTAAAGCCTCCGAGGGATTCAGACACATCGATCATGAGGGAAGAATTTACACCACTAATGATCTTCTTTGTGCAACACTCATTAAGTTTATAAGAAGATTAAAACCTTCAGCCTGCACCATCTCGCTGTTAACTTCTAGCCACAGTAAAAATTTACTGTTGATAATAGGTCAGCAAAACAAAACTTATTAATTCCTGGTAGCAGAGGATGGCCAAGAAAAATTGCTTGCTCCCTTTTTCAAGCTTCTCTGTAATGCAGCAAATGTTACCTTTTATGAAATTCACCGAGATAACAGAACAATCCTTTTTGGGCTGTATCCTGGCAAAGCAACACTAAAAGCAGTATAGCGGTAGCTCATTTCCACATGCTGACCTGTGCTCTGTTTGTGTAAAGTTCCTGCTTATCTTTCAGTTTTTCCAGACCCTCAGTGTATCTCTGAATGGCTATGACATAGTCTCCTTTCCTGAAGGCATCATTTCCCTTCTCTTTCAGAGCTGCAAAAGAACATACATGCATTCAAAATAACATTTGGTTTTTATTTCCCCAAATGGTGACTGCAGAAACAGATACCATATTCTCCTGTTGGAATAATCATTTCTCTTTGCCCAGCCCAGCTCTCAAATACTCAAACTTGCTCCCTCCATCCCAAACCCTTATCATAAGGAAGACAGTATGGAAAAGAACAGAATGCAAACTCTGTAAGTATATAACCCTGTTATACCCAGCTAATCAATGCTGAGTCTCAGATAACCAAAGCACTGTCTCAGTGTGCATAAAAATGGCAATAAGTAGCTCGATAACCTCTTAAATCAGCTAGTTCCTGCTAAGTAGTTTGTGAAGGCATTGGGTAGAAAAGCCTTTAGCAATTACCATTTGCTAAGTGTTCGTTTCTCTTCCTTTGTTTAGCTCGTTCTTTTGCATCCTTTTCCAAAATTGCCAGAAAGCCATCTAGGGAGGGAGCAGGGAGGGAGCAGGGGAGAAAAAAGCAAGCTTCATTAAAATCAATCTACAGGTGAGAAAAAAGTAATTTCTAAGGTATTTCTGCGTTCTTTCTCTACAAAGGAAACATTAAGGGGATATTTCAGGAATTAAACTGGAACACAAAGGACAAGCTATTACACACAAAGACCATGCTACCACTCAGGATGTGCATACTTGCCTTGAAGTATCTCATCTCTAGGGATAAACTTGTTTCCTTTTAAATTCAGAAAACTAACTTTTTAGATGAGAGGGCAGAATATGATAACGAACTATACCAACAAGGTTCCTACCTATGAACAAATACAGCCATACCGGTAAGATCCTTGAGTGTGTTCCTAGATCTGACTGCATTTTGATTAAAGTCACTAGAAAAAGTTAGCTTTGACTTTGGCAGGAGTACAATTAGGTCTTGCAGGAAGTAACAGCAACCCTTACTCCGTATCTGCTAAAACAGGTTGAAGAGATGCTAAATACCAGAGGGAGCACTGTCCTACCTGCGTTCACTGCTTCTGCATTTGCCATGTCCTAAAAAAAAAAGAAACACAGCACATGCATGTACACATAGAGACATTTTAGTAAAACCCATAGCAGCAAAGGAACACTTGGTTAAATTGTTCAAAGCCACAGAGCCTCTGAAATATCCAGATTGATGCATATTAGGAATATCAAAGTAACACTTAAACAAAGGACAGTAAGAACTTAATTATTTTTTTACATTACCAGAAACCTTCCATTTGTATCTTTAATGAGGCAAGTCACGGAAATCTGCACCCTACTGTGGGAATCAAAGCCTAATGAAATTAACAGAGAGACTCCTGTGTCTCAACTACTTTTGCTCAAGTTCCTGAAGCACAAGAAAAAGCTACAAGTTATGGTAACTCAGTGCTTACATACAACTTGGATAAATCCAATTCTCTGTTATTAGTAGTTAAGACAAAGGCAATAACCCAATAAGATAACTAGTGAAAAACATAAAGTCAAATTCAGCACATACTTCGTAAGCTTTGTGCAAGATCTTTTCTCCTGGGCAAGGAATGTGAATTAATGTTATTTAAAAGACCTAAACGGCATACAGCTTTAACTTCAAAGGGAAAAAAAACTCTTACAGAAGCTTGTGCATTGATGACTGTTCTGTTCACCACAGTCTTGCTTTCTTCCTCCTTGCTATTTGCTTGATCAATGAGCCTTTTCTCTGCCTCAGTAATGGCTTTTTCCTTGACATCTGGGTCCGTGGAGTTCAAGCCCTGCACTAACTCGGCTAAAAAAAAGAAAAAAAAAGATATACACACTTGACCCAGTGGACCTAGAAGGACCAGGAGTCCAGTTGTGCCTCTGATGCTTTTGAAGGCACTGGTGACCAGAGAAGTCTTTATAAATAGAAACATTCACAAATACAACTTCATCTGACTTCGAGAACTACCTATAGCTTCTGCTATAGGTTTAGGAAACAACTCGTGGCACCTGCGAAGCCTGACCACACCGGAGCTCATACGGAGACTTCACACTAAAGAAACTCGGCGCGGGGGGGAGCAGTTTTCCTCTTTTCCATTCCTTTTCTGCCTTCCCTTTACCCGCCCCCTTTTCCATTCCGTCTCGAGAGCCCTACCAGAAGAAAACAGCCGCCGCCACCTCCCCGCACCGCCCCACGCCCGGCCGGGGGCGGTCAGCTCCGCCCCGGCCCCGCGGCACACTTACCGATATCGTCCACACGGCGGAGGAACCGCTGGAAAGCCTCCTCCTGCTCCCGGTCGGCCAGCATGGCCGGGAGCGACCGGCCGCCGGCACCCGCCGAGCCGGAAGACACGCAGCGGCCACGCCGTTGCCGTGGGGACGACGCCGGGCTGCCACGCTCGTGACGCAGCGTCAGAGGGCGGTGCACCTGGGGGCGTGGTTATGCAAACGAAGGGGCGGTGCCCCGCTGTCCGCCATTTCGCGGCCCGGGTACAGCTAAACGTACAGAAAGGGCGTTCCTGTCTCCTCTCTTGGCTGATTTCTTTTGAATGCTCTTTGAGAGCTACAAGGGGGAAAAAGTACGCTTTTGTATTTGCAATGTACATCAGGGCGTTAAGCAGGTGGCTTCTTTTCTTCCTCCCCATTACTCCTAGGTAAAATCCCTTTGCTGGCAACCACCGCTTATGTTTCTGCTGCAGCATAATGGCCGCCAGGCCCTGGCAGGAGCTACAGAAGGCCCCAGAAGCTCCCTTGACCAAAGGCCTGCCAGGTGGCCCATGGACAAATATCTATAGCACAGCATGGCCACTAGCTTCATCCTGCCTTCCCTCGCTTAATTTCTGGCTTGATAACTAGGAGAAGTGCTTCACCGGTCACCGAGCTGAATACGCTCCTTTTCCCTCTGCTAAAGAGGTCAGCCTTTGCCTTGCAGCCTGAATGTATGCAAACCAGAAGCGAGATCTGCTGCCGCTCCCTCCTGCTGCTTGTTTTACCAACACGCACATCTGGGTTTGATTTGGCAGAGCGAGGAGGCAAGCTGCCCCGCTGGCAGCTAACAGCAGGGAGCACATCAGCAGAGACACGGGCATGTCATTTCTCCAAAGAGCGTTTGAGATCCTTTTGGTCTGGCTTGTTTAAAGCTCGAAGTCATTTTCTGTTCATACACAAGGGAAAGGAATGGGATAGCATGGGCAAAAAATCAGTGCAAGGGACTTCTTTGGTTAATATAAAGAGTAGCTGAACTGAATTTTAGCGGACCTACCAACAGGGAGAGGGAAACTGAAAAAAGAAATGTGAACACTCATCCACAACCAACACCCTCAAGCCCACATTGCCCTGATTTTTATACTAGAACTGGATTTTATTTTTTTTTTTTTAAGATACCCTTTAAAGACTGGGCTTTTCTCACTCTTTGACTGGGAAGGAAAGAGACCGGAGTCAGCTGAGGGTTAAACCCTCATTCAAAACTGGCACTTCTTCTCTCCAAGTTAAGGGGATCAGAAGGTCTCAGCAGCGTCTGAGAAGCGGATACTTGACAGGGAGGACTTCTGTATCCTCTGTACTATCAGACAAGGCGGTGTGTCCCTGGGAAGTAGGTTGCAGGGTTTGGAGGGGTCTGGTGCCCAGGGAGGCTTCGTACCACTCCTGGGAGCCAGCGCAGCCCTTCCTGGGGTGGGACATGCAGCCTGTCACCAGTGAGACAGCCAGAGGGTGGCACCATCCTCCAGCACAAAAAGCCGCTGGCCAACTGAGAGCAAACCCTTTTCCTCTTTGTTGCTTGTGTCCCCAAATCAGCCTCCATGCTCCTGCCAGCCAGGCTTGTGCACTGCGTGTGCTGCCAAATCCAAGCTACCCACCCAGCCGTGCTGTGGATGCATGGTCTGTCCGGGTGGATGATGCTGCAGAAAAGGAAACACAGGGGCTGGCTGATCTCCAGCAGCACATATGATGGCCCAGAGACACGTCTTTCAACCTTTTCAGGCTCTGAGGGCCAGCCGCCCTTGCAAGAGAATCCTAGCCCTCCTTTGCAGCATGTGGCCCTGCTGGGATGTGTCAGGCTCGTGGTTCAGAGCAGTCTCGACCTCCAGGTTCCCCTCACACTAGCACTTCACACAAAGCGTGTCCCCATCAGAACAAACACATGCACATACATGGCTCCAACAGCCAGATGGATCTGTGTCACCACTCCCAGGAGACACTCTAGGGCCATGTTTTTTTCAGAGCTGGAAGATTAGAGGTGGCAGTTAATGGAAGCTGTCAGCCAGCAAAGGGAGTCAGAGCATCACCGAATCCTGGCTGCACTGCCAGGATATTTTAATTCCAGACACATTATAACCCAGCCATCTTAGGAGAGAAAGGCGAGAAACAGAGAGAGAGAGGGGACCGGGCAAATCTCAACGCAGCAGCGTTGCCTAAGGCGAGGGATACCAAGAAGGGCAGGCCACTACTGTGTCTGCTGGGCGTGAAATTAGAAATTTCACTGTGAAGGTACAAACTGCAGCTACGTTCATCTGCCTGCTCTTCAATGTCCTGCCACACTGATCAGGAGGAGAAATGCTCTGCTGGGCTGTGTGTGCCAACGAGGCGCTGAGCTGCCTGACTCCACAGGCAGCGTGTTTCTCCTGTCCCTTCCATACCCCTTGCTGCAGGAACTGCCAGATGATCCCTTTCCCCATCCCTCATGCACCAAAACAAAATAGCTCCCTTCTCTTTGTTCACTGCAAGACAGCTCTGCTCTTGCTCATGTAAGCCTCCATCCCAAAGGTGGGTTTTTTTTCCTCTAATGAAGCTGTTTCAAATCCAGTGTCCATGGTGCCCAATTATAAATACTCATGAGGCAATAGCTATGTCACTGGGATGCTTAGCAGACTAGCTTTTATTTGTTATCCTAGAAAATCTGGGGAATAAAGCCATAGTAGAAAGAGCTCGGCTTGTTGGGTTTTTTTACCTGCATCTTTACTTCTGCTCCTCCCGTTCAGCTTTCCCTTCTCTCTCCATCCCAAAAGTTGCATTTGATTCTGCCATCAGATCCATTGTTTATTTCTCCCGTCCATCAGGCTCTGCAGGAGGGCTACAGAAGAAAGAGCATAATTTGCTAGTGCTGCACAGAAGCTGCTGCTCCCTCCCATTGCTGTCCACATGTTCCTATAACGTAACTTAGAGAGTAGCCAGCAGACATGGTGCTATACTGCTGTAGGGTCTCTGATGTGCCAGTACCCCCAGCAGTGAGGTGACTATAACCTGCACCAGTGAGCCAGAGAAACATGAAGAAAAGCCTGCAGGACCTGAGTTTCTGTGGGCAGGATGAAGATAATGCAGCTGTGGAAAATAAGAGTTGGAATTCATTTAGTAACCAGGCAGAGATTTCATTACAGCAAATGAAATGAGGAAGTCTCAACTCAGGATCTGCTAATCCTTTACAGAAGGCACAGCTACGGTGCATGCTCCCTGCCTGGAGCTCTGGGAAGCTGTGATAGGTGCAGCATTTTCCTGCCAGTTTGCAGCAAACAGCAGAGAGCTTAATTGGTTAATGTGCAGAGGGGAGAGCCACCTTTACTGCAATGGTATCCAGGTCTCTAAATATTTCCATACAGTTCAGTACACTTAAAATGATGCCCCAAAAGCATGGGCATGAGTATTCATATATTTACATCTGATGACAAGCCAGCTAACTAAAATGGCTAGAAGAGATGAGAGAAAGAAGCAACTGTTTGCAGCAGACCTCCAGCCACCTCCTTTAAGCCCCGTCCATCCCTGCTTAGACTTGGCTTCAGCCCAGCCTGTGGAACAAAGAGACATACTCAGCCA
This sequence comes from Alca torda, assembly GCA_008658365.1. Lineage (NCBI taxonomy): Eukaryota > Metazoa > Chordata > Aves > Charadriiformes > Alcidae > Alca > Alca torda. The sequence continues at coordinate 6,756,691 of CM018093.1, read as the reverse complement.
AGCCGACATTGACAGTTGTGTGCCACGGCCTCAACAGGGGGAGAGACAAGTTAAAATTACCAAGAAAGGTAGATCTGAAGATTCATGAATAGCTGAAGAAATAGAAAGATCTAGTAAAGAAGTTTTCAGTTCTTGTCGTTGAGCACAACCCTGACTCCAGGGAAAGAACTCATCACTCTTCACACATGGGCGCGTGCTCCGCAGCAACAAGTGCTCCAGTCCCTCTATCAGTCTCAGAGAGAAGAGGAAAGACTACCTGAGCTCCTCAGGGTTCAAGATGCTACAGCAGGAAACAGGCCAAACACCAGGGAACAGAGTCCATCCACCAGGCATTACGCAGAGGTGTGATTCAGCAAAGCAGCTGCTAAAGGCAGGAACACGGAAAAAGGCAGCCTCAGAGACTTCCCTTGAAACAGAATCAGGGACTTTTATCAATTAAAGTTTCCTGACTTGAAAGCAGTTGAAATTTTTTTGTTCAAATGGTAAAATAGCGAGAAAAGTTTTTTTCAGCTAAATGGAAGATTTCATGTGAAAATAGTCTACTTTGTCGGAACTTGTGGAGATGTTCTCAAGAAAAAGTAAACAGACACCCCCCTGCAGTCCCAGACTAGAAAAATAGAATAAAGTTTCGAATTTCAGCAGTTTTTAGCTTAAATTTTAGGAAAAAGAGAAAGAAAATCGTAACACAAAAAAGAAACAATTTCCAGAGCATCTCTTGACTTTCAACTTTCCTGCAGAAGCAAACTGTACAATACAACTGCACATGTGCATATTAGTCAAGGACTGATGTTATATTGCATCCGCCCACTCTCCATTGTTCATGGTGAGTTGGCATAAAAAATGTGGTATTGCAAACGCAGTATAACAAAGCAGAAATCAGGGTCTGAATACAGAACCATTTTGCCCTCTGTATGCTACCGACTGGAATAAGGAGGATCTCTTTTCAAGCACAAAGCAGGCCGGGAAAACTCCACAAACTGTGTAAAAGAAAGAATCAGGAGAGGGAATTCAGGAATTCTGGTGAAAGAAAAATGACAGCTATAAAGGAGCTGACAGCATGACTCTGGAACGTGAATTCAAAAGGAATTCTGCAGTGACAGACACCTGATGAAAGAACCCAGCAAGAAGATGGATTGTTTCCCCTGCATTTTCCCTGCCTCTTTTCCTGGGACAGCCTTTTCTAAGGCAGTAGTACCAAAGACATACGAGGCCAATCACAGCAGCTTTACTGAAATAATGTCTTACTGTAAACCACAGTGTAAACAGCAGTCAAGAATAAAGGGCGAAGCGCTGGAGAGGAAGCAGAAAGGAGGGTATCTTCTTGGGATAACATGTACTATAGCTCAATACATTTACTTTCTTCTTTTTCTGCGAACAATTCTGGCACCTAAGTATTGATATGTATCAGAGCTCCCATTTCTCCTTCTGTGTCCTGGGAGATCAATGCTTCGGACAGAATTAAATTTAATTAGATTCATCCTGCATTAATCAAGTTCAGGCATGCAATTCAGGATGGGTTAAGGACACCTTTTAAAGTCAAAACACGCTTCCCCCCTGCCCCCCCCCCCCAGCCTTTCATAGCCATCGAACAGAGGAGCACCTTTTCATAGGAAATCCAGCTGTCCCTGATCCACAGTGGACATGAAACTGCATTTGTGTTAGTTTTCTCAAGGAAACAATCTACAGGGGGACTGAGAAACAAACTTTAAAAATACCCCTCTTTGTGACACTCAGCACTTCGGAAGAGCCCTGACCTGGTTTGAGGTAAAACAGAACCAATTTTCTGTTTTGTAATTTTACTTTTTAGCTGGGCCTCTTCTAACTGACTAGACTTTGAAATTAACAGCATATTGTTCAGAAACTGTTCGCTCTCAGAGGGATAAGACCCGATTATACCAAGGAATGGTGCGCACAGAGGCTCTTGCTTATACTTATTGCTGTAACAACCAAGGTCAGCTAACTTCACTATTTGCCCCATTAGAGGGTCAGAAGCGGAGAAGCGTAGAGGTGTCACACCTGTAGGGAGGAGCGGACAGGACAGGTGACCCAAAACTGACCAACAGGGTATTCCATCCCATACGCATCACGCTCAGTATAAAAGCATAGAAGTAAAAAGTATAAAAGCTCCCGATACGAGCATTCCTGACTCCAGATCTGGAATTCAGCTCCCGTCTGTCGCTGACTCCAGTCTGGGACATTCCCTGCATCTGCTGGTGACGCGGATTGTCATCCTGGGAGCTGGATACGGTTTTGTGTATATTGTATACCTTTTTAATTTTTATTATTCTATTATTATTTACTATTTCCTTATTTATTATTATTTTCGTTAAAGTAGTTTAGTTCTTTTTCTAAACTCGTAAGTCGCCTTATCTCTTCCTCTTTTCTCTTTGGAGAGAGTGGGGGGAGGGCCATCTGTCATTCTGATTGGCCAATCTGGCAAAAACCACAAGCATGTCAGTGGAATCATGTGCTGGCAGGCCTTCCTTCTGCACATCTCAAGCTTGGAAAGGCGCTACAGCAGCCCACTGCCACCGCTCCCAGCTGTACCAGCTTGAACCATGCAGCACGACTGCTTCACTACCACCACTGTGCAGACAGTTGCATTTCCTGCTTGTCCACAGCCCGGAGCCTCGGAGAGATGCTTAACTCATGCTGTGGGCACACCACAGGGGGACTGCTCACTCCGCGTTAAGCTCACATGCAAATGCAGCCCTGGGAATCCATGTCTGCGCACAGGACTGAGCAGAGCATCTAAAGAAGGGCAGACTGTACGCAGGAGGGGTTTTTTTTGTAATTTTTATTTGAACACAGTATTCTGACAGAATGCAAAGTCAAAATCCTCAGTTAGTATCAGTATTTACACCAGTGAGAATGGGAATAAAGGTGGAATCGATGTTTCACTTGGTAAAAAGATTTTTTGTTTTTTGTTTTTTTTTTAACAAGATAGAAGGCCCCCAAAAGTAGGGAATGCTGGGTAAGGATGTCAATGGAGGGTCTGAGAACAACTATCAAAACAGCCTAGTGTGAAAATCTGGGGTTTGAAGGCTCCATAGAAAAGTGTGAAAATAAAACTCCACTCTAAAAGCTGAACAACTGGATGCACTATTTATCATCTTTACGTATGGTGCAGCACGAAATGTAATCACTCCACAACTAGAAGCTGATCAGTCTGCACTGCCATATACATATATATGTATGGCACGGATACATATATAAACATATATAGCGTAAACGGCATCAGGTTGGTCCCTCTTCAAAGGTTTAAATAAAAGCAATGAAGCCTAAGCTATCTTGGAAAAGGGATACTTCCAAATTAAAAGAAATTTTTCTCCGTTGAGGGCGAGTATAAAACAACTTTCCAGAATTAATCTACAAGTATTGGGAGGTATCACGAGGGCATCCAAAAGGAGTTGAATGGATGCTCCTAGTGTTCAGGTAGTCACAGGGTTCACTTCTGCCCTGGAATGGTGCTCACCCCATCGATCTCAACACAAACCCACTGTAGTCAGCAGGGTATTTTCTAATGATGCAGCTACGTGTTGAATCAGGCTTAGAGCTGGTTACCTTTTAGGACAGAAATGCCAATCCAGGTGATAGTTACTCCGATTTTCACCCACCAGGTGCTGACCAGTGTCACTGGACATGTTTCTGGTTATTAGCATTGTACAGCATTTGTTTCCTGTCAGCTGCTCATCTCTCAGTGAGTTAGAACTCAGGAGGTATAACATAGACATGACAAAAGCAGTCAAAAAACTTTGCAGAAATGAGGAACAAACTGTGGTGCTCATCCACAGGAATGGAGGTACAGACTGCCTGCCCACTAGTCCTCTGCTGCCACAAGGACTCTCCCCAACCACAGACAGACCATGGTAGCTTTTTTTGTTGCGTTTACAGGGACTGATTCCGCAGAAAAAAAATCCTAGGGATTGTGGGCCAAACTTCCCCATAGTTATACTGACACTGCTGTGATGGGTCATGCAAGGGCCGAATTTGACCCAAGGCTTTGAAGTGAGGACGCATCCTGCCCTGATATCCTGATCAGGATGGGTATTGCATGAGTGTCTACGCCTACAAATCCAGTCATCCTCCATTTGCATCCCAGGAGCTATGGAAAAAATGCAATAACCCCCACACTTAGCAAATTACAAGACTATTATTTTTCACAGTTTGAAATTATGTGATGCCGCTGTAAAAGACTGCATACTTATAAGAATACACCAACGAAAGTGGCTCAATTTACCTGAGCCAATCTGCAGTCTACCCAACCCCCATCATCCTTCTGTTCATCACCTTAGCACAATGGAATGGATGCCATAGTCAGCTCAGTTTGATTTTTCATTTAAAGGTTTCTGTTCCTTTTAAGAGTTGTTCTCTTTTTTTTTTCCTGAATATTTTTTTTTCAAATCTGAACTATCGCTACACCTTCCACATCCAAACTATGTTGAAGCTTTTATTATTTCAATACTATGACAAAAAACACGTTTCACACTAAAATAGTCACGCACCCACAGTGCACAAGCTTGCAGATCTAAAGTAGAACAAAAAAGAAAACGAAAGAAAAAAAAGAGAAAAAAACCCCAAAACCCCAACAGAAGGAACATCTCTATACAATGGGCTGGTCTTCCCCTATATACCTCTGCCTTCCTTCTGCTCAAGCTTCTTTTCACCCCAAAATCTCAGTGCTACTCCATGACTCCGAATCATAACCTCAGCTATCCATACTGATAATATATCTACTACATCAGCCCCCTTTTCCACTGTTAAAGACACAATGCCAAGACAAGTGAAATCAATGGGAGTCCTGGCACTGATTTCCAAGTACTTGCTCTTGCTTTCATGGTTTTGATTCTGCAGAGCATACATAGATGACATCACACATGATGTGACACAATAGAATGGTTCGATTGGAAGGGACCTACAACGATCATCTAGTCCAACTGCTGATGGAGCCGGCTTTGCAGGAGGGGTCTTGCACGCTGCCAAGCACCTTTGTGCAAAAAGTCTTTGCTTTTAAATCGGATTTCTAGGGTCAAAGGAAATGGTAGTTACTGACCTATTAAGGAGGAATTGATATAGTCAAACATCTGAGATGAGACCAGACCAGCCCTAACTGTACAATCTCCCTTCTGCTTCTCAAAGCTCCGGGAGGGTTCCATGAAGGAAAGGGGAGAATGTCCTAAAAAAGCAGAGATGATATTTCTCTTATGCAGTCAGGCCCAGGTCCAGCAAGGGACTTAAATGAAATTAAAGTATAGAAGGACTCTCACCAGCAACTCTCTCATTCCAAGTTAAGCGTGTGTTTATGTGGATTGCTGGATAAAGACCTTGATTGGTGACAAGTGGTTTGAATACCCCCAACCCACCCAAAACAACCCAAACCAAACCCCAGCATTACTTTTCTTCTTACTCCAGTAAGAAAAAATAATAATAATAACAATAATAATAATAATAATTAAGATAAAGGGGAAACAACTATTGTAAACATCCACGTTTTAAAATGTCTCCCTTTGCAAAGCAAGCATGCTGCTAACCTAGTATCTATAGACTGTATTTACTTAAAAAAAAAAAAGAGGCAGCTATTTTACACATAAATTTAAACACAACAAAAGTAAAAAAAAAAATTTGTCAATTGTAAACACTGGAAAGACAAAAATTGGCAAAAATTAACATAAAATTTAAAGAAATGTAGAGTCTGAATACTGCAAATTGAAATATATCCCCGGAGCTGCAATTTTGGCATTCTTCCTAAAAGATAATAATTAAACCCAAATAAATGTCTAACGTGGAGAACAGAATTCAGTCACAAAGAGCTCAAGACACTTTGCATACTGAACAAATACAAGGTGAACAGAAATTATAACTTATTTATGAGGCTTTACATATTTCAAACTCGACTGAAAAGTATAAAAATAAATTGTGGACTTTGTTCATTAAGTACCAACCGTACCAAGTAGTACAGTGGTTATATCTGCTATACTAACAAAGGAAAGAACAGGGTCTTTTTTTTGTCCTTTTTTTTTTTTTTTTTTTTTTTTTTTTGCTAGGACTAGTTGATTTTGAACTTCCCAACCACATTGCAAACGGTATTTGCAATTTTGCTTATTGGAATATACACAGGGTCAGCTAAGCCCTGATTTCTTTACGGGTTTAACCCTGTTTTTAAAATGTATTACTTTTTAAAAGCAAGTGCACAACAAAGAGAACCTTTCTAGAAATCTTTAAAAAAAAAAAAAGAAAAAAGAAAAGAAAAAGAGAGATTCCCCCCTCCCCCCATTTATGCATTTTCTGTTTTGTTTGTTTTTTAAAAAAAGGCAACAGACACTAGAGGAATGAGATGTGTTTTGTGTTTTAAATGCTTGGGTGAAGTTGTTCTGTCATTTGTTTTCATCTGTCGCTGATCATGCTTTGCTCTCATTTTCATTTGTTTGTGTGGCTTCATTAGGGACCGTCTTGACTTCTGCTGGAGGTGTCTTAGCTTCTGTTGCTTGCACTTCACATTTGTCCTCTACTGGGATTTTCCTGAAGAAGAATCACCAAAATGGCACAGTTTAGAGACAAAGAAATATAGATTGTCTGTTGCTGAATTAGTGATAAGGACAGAATACGTTTCAGGAACAAGCAAATATATCGCCTCGCTAGAGCAAAAGGAGCATTTCCCAATGCAGAAATAAGTAAAACTGAGCTTGCCCCCTGCCCCAGCTTCATTTAGCTCTAGTGAAATCTTTTTTCGTTTCCTCCTGCCCGGAGTTAACATACTAGTAGGATGAGATCTTAGGCTGCAGCAGAGGCACAAGGTGTGTTGTGGTGGGAAAAAAGGAGCAAGAGGGAAAACTCACAGTTGCAAAGGAATTTGATTTTACCACTACTCATTTACGTCACCCAAATGTCCTATTATAACAGACTTTTTCCCTTTTTTCCCTACATGAAGTCAGTCCCAGAATTTCCCAGTGCATGTTGCAGGAAGGGAAACACAGAAGTGAATTTTGTCAAACACATTTTCACAAAGCGTGAGATCAGCATCTTCACAGGCTAAAGCTCAGGTTCATCAGCCTGTCTTTTGGCACTTTACTAAAGAATGAGAGAAGCCTCTTTGCCCAGCTCTCTCTTCGCAGTGATGAAAAGTACCACACAAGGCATATCTCGTGGCCTCCCTGAAGTGCCTGTTCCAGCCCATTAGCCGCAAAGTTAGTCTGAGATGACTGCAATCTTCATTCACCCTGACGAGCAGGTGAGATGAATGTAAGCCTATGGTTGCAATACTGATTTGCCCCAAGGGAAGCAGATGAGCAGCACAGGTAGAAGGAGGTGGCTGGATCAGCAGAAAGAACACAGCTCTGCATTCCACCATATGGAGAACTCATTTACGTGACACAGACCAAGTTGTATTAATTGAGTTGAAATGTTTCCTTGCTATGGGCAAACTGTTTCCTACCTCCTTTCCGCTCAGTACCAGACCACAATTCTCTGTTCCGTTCTGTTTGTCTCTCTGTAGCACCCAGCGTGACAGGGCAGTGGCTTCAGGTGCAGTGAACGGATGTGAACATGGATTTCTCTGCTGAGCTGCTCCCATCAAGGCTGCCTGGTTCCCTCCAACCCTAGGGCATCTGCTGTGACACCCAGGCTTTCCAGGAGGGGCCAGATGCTCCACAGCTGTGTGGAGCACAAGGCAGTGCTGTGGAACAGTCACATGGCAGGAATGTCTCCTGACTTAATGGAGGACAGGGGCACAGCACAGAGGTAGGAAGGCCAGAGCCGTAAGATGTAAAGGCACCCGAACAATATAGTAAAACAGCATGGGTTTTCACTCAGATCTGGAAAAGAGCCTGGTTCTTGGTTCTACAGTGTCGGACTGACTGCTCTTCTGTGAGTGCTAATAAACATTACAATCACAGCATCAAAGCCAATGATCAAGGCCAGTGCTTTATTTCAGATTAAATACAAAGCTTCCAGAATGAGGTAATTTTCCTGGAGATGTGGGGATGGAAAAAATTCTAACCAAAGCTGTGACTTAGGGTACGTCTCCAGTGTGGTTGCTATAGCATAGCCTACATTTATCTGAGTGAGCTGTAAACCTAGCTCTAGAACAGCTAATTAGGTTCTTGGCAGCAATCTAGCTGACAGTGCAGAGCTCAGTGTCCTCAATACATTTTTCTTTGCAAAAACAAAATGCAGTGTGAACTCAGCCTTTTGGTTTTGGGAGCTGCTCCCACAACAAATCTGAGCTGCCTTTTCAGGACTCTTTCTCGTGATAAAGCATGGACCCTCTCAAGCAGGAAAGACTCCTATTTCATCCTACATCTATCAACACATGGTATCCAAATGTGAAGCCAGAAGGACCAGGGATCTTAGGTACTTGTCCCCTCAAGGGTGGCTTGTCCATTTTCAGTCAGCATTTTCTAGGCTTCTGTGCTCATGGCATCATCAGCAACTGCCATCCAAACCGACACAGTAAGAGTGTTCTTGTCCAACATCTGCACAACAGCTGGGGACCCTCCCCCCAGTTACCCAGGTGAGGACTTCATGCCATTTTCACTCTCCAGTTACAGTGTCTCCTGCCAAACACAAGGTGCTGACTTGTCTCAGCTGAAGAAAGTAGATCCTGTCCAGATGGCCTACGGTTTCAAAGAACCCTTAGGGTTGTCCTGCCTAGGAACATGAAGGTGCTCTCTGAATAGATCAGCTGGGTAAAGAGGAGACCTGGTACAGTGGATGGAGACTCATCTCTAATACACCAGGACAACACACTGCAAAGTTATCCTGACCCAACTGTGCTGCTCTGACTGGTCCCCACCTCTCAGACAGGGTTACATTGCCTTATCCTTTTGCCAGTTTAGGAACAAATCCAGAGGTACCATGCTTTTTACAGTTTCACATGGCACTAGTTTCTGCCCTGCCTTATGCAGAAAAAAGTTCTGAAGGGCTCCACTGATCTGTTAGGAAATTGAATTTGGGTGTCTCTGCTCACTGAACTGCAGGAACCCAGCACCTCTGAGGACAGCACCTCCTTTGCATCAAATGGAACTGTTTCTGATCTCTTTCATAAAAGAATAACCTACAATAGACAAAGCTGCATAAAAGTCCAAAGAGTAACACATTTATGATAAATTCCTGGGTTTGTCTTTTCTCTGCTTCCCTGGCACAGCCTATTCCTGCTTTTCTCCTGGACCTTTAAAGCCAAGCCCTGTTTAGTTGGTTCACAGGTGAGTTAGTTTGCTAAGGAAACAATGAGATTAGTTAAGAGAACACCCAACAAGAACACAGCACAAGCACCAGTGCACAAGAGACACAGCACACAACCAACAGAAGATTAAAGGCAGCCATACTCGGTCTTTGCAGGTGCAGCAGGTACAGAGCTGTCTGCAGGGGAAGAAGCAAGCTCACGAGCTTGCCCGCTAGTCACACTGGCCGGAGTAGTAGTGCCAAGAGCTGCAAAAACATCCTTTGCAAGATCAATGTCTGGTGTCTTGAAGGTCCCTTCGTCCATTTTAAAGTCCTCAGTCTGTGAGGGGTTCGTAGTGCTGCCTGAAGCAGCCTCACTCTTCAGATTGTTTGGGTTCTTGGTTGTCTTTGTTGGGCTCTTCACTGTACTGGGCTGCACGGCTTCCTTTTCAGGGCTCTTGGTGCTTGAGACCTCCTGCTTGGGCTCTGATGGAGCTGGAGGGCTAGTGAGGTTTGCAGGGCTTGGGGCAGCTGGCCTGTTACCAGCTACCACTTTGGAGGTCTCAGCCACGTTAGCAACAGCGCTGGGGCTGAGCACTGCACCTTGGTTGGACAGAACACTTGAAGACAAATTATTAGTAGCTGGAGTAGAGCTTGGGGTATCGCTGAGATCAACAAGGGGGGCCACTTTGGGAGTGGAGGAGGGCGGTGGTGAAGAGACTGAGGTGGCTGCCCCTTTGGCTGGAGTAGCCTGGCCAGGCGACATGGAGTTTGAGTCAGGAATGGCCGTGGCTGGCAGGGCAATACTGGAGGTCAGCGTAGTGGTCTCGCTGGTGGGGCTGTTCTGAGCAGTGGCAAAGGTTTCAGTGATAGTGTCAGAGTTAGTGGTGCCCGTAGTTACAGAAGGCAGCATGTCCTCAACGGTAGCTGCGGTATCAACAGGGTGCCTGTGAAGAGGACAGGAGTAGAAGAGAAATAGAGACAATGAAGACCGTAAATGACAGCAGAAGAAAAGGGAGCAGAGCGGAAGAGTGAGAAGGCAGCTAGGTGAAGAAGCAGCAACATGGCATGTGGTTACAACACACACAGAACACGGAGAGGTACTCAGAGGAGCAGAAACCTTTCAGAGGTCAAATGTGCAAAGGGTAGCAAGGGCTGGCTGGGATGACTGAAGAATAACTAGGAAGAGAAAAAAGGCAAAGAGAACACGTCCTTCAGGAACGGCTTGCTCACACAGATTTTGGGTTCAAGTCTTAGCCAAATGTAACCCTGTCAACTTGCAGAGACTTTTCTCTTCTACCCTAACTTTCCTCTCAGCCTCTTCCACCTAACCTCACGAGGAAGCTTTCTACAAATTCCCTGAACTTGCAGCCCTGTGCCATCTGTCACCACGCAACAAGGTCCCAGTGTAGGACCCCTGAATCCAGTCCCTCATCTTGGCCCTGTCCTTTTGCCTGCAAGTCTAAGGCCTTCATCAAACCACACAACATAATTCTTTTTCTCATACACGTAATGCGTGTGTATATACATACGTACATACACATACAAACATGCAGCTTTGAGGTGATGTTTTCTGCCCTTTTGACCAGATTCTAGCCTGTTGCGTTTGCTAGAATAAGGTCTGCTTTAGGACAACATCTGACAGTGTAACTATGCGTTAGCAGTCATGATGTAGCACTGGTTGCCTTAACAAGTATATGGATGCGAGGCTGGAAAAATGAATGGTTTATTCCATGAGAAACCAGTATGCCTAAGAACACAATCTCAGGCTTATCAACAGAGAGAAAACCTTCATAGAGGAGGATAATTGAGTTAAAACTCTGGTAAGACTAGCCAAGAAAGTCAGGGCAATATAAATCCCAGCTATTCCTCAGTGCCGCACGTCCACATTTCAGTGCTGCTTGTGCCCATAGCCTACTTTCTCCTCTCACCTCACAAAGCCTTCCAGCAGAGACATTTAACCAGTGGGCCTCACTGCTAACATAATCAAAGGAGGTGTTCACTATGTGGGTGGAAGAGGCTGATCACCTTGCCACTGGGATGTCCCTACTGAAGGAAAGGAATGCAACTTGTGTCATCAATCCCAAACCTGACCCAAATATTAACAAGCATTTCAGCAGCCTCCTAAAGTGAATTCCTCCCAATACGACTCCAGAAGCTATGAAGAAGTACTCAGAGGACACTAGAACTGCAGCAGTTTAGGAAAGAGCTTAATATAGACAGTGGGCAATACTTCAACCTTGCCAATCCCAGCTAACACGGATTCACAGACTCAGGCCCCAAACAAGTTCTCCAATATAAACAAAGCTCGTAGGTAGCTCTCAGCCCTCTCACAGAATAATCAAACTTGCCATGCCTCTCCCACCATCTGGAGCATAGCTACTCTGCTACTATCAGTAGAGAGGACTGCTTCCACCATGGCGTGTTTAAGCACTCATCCAGCATTGCTAGGGCAGAGCTCAAGCAGGAGTTGGTGCTAGCTGGGGGCTGCTTTTGCTCTGGATCCTTTGCAATGAACCTGGACAGGTGCCTGATCTACACACTGGACAGAACTGACAGACAGGCCTTTCAAGAAACATTGCTGTACTCCCCTTCCAGTGCTGGTAATAGGAGTCACTGAATCTTGGTGAAGAGAGAAGGCATTTCCTCACTGGCATGTCACAAATGGAGTGCGGAGATTTTACCTTTCTTCCTTTCTTATTAAGGGATTAAGGCAACTGAGGACAACATATTGACCCTGTGCTAAGATTGACTAATGCAAACATACTCTGGCTCCGTCAGTGGGGTGGTCTCGTTGGGCTCTGTGTGTTTTCCCCCATCATGGTTGGGGGTCCGCTCCTCTTCAGTCCGCACCTCCACAATAGGTTCCTTGGACTCATCTTTCCTGTAACAAGGGAATTGCATGGAGATTGGTTCCCATTCACACGAAGTATCCTCCTACAAAGACATGCTGCAAATATCAACAGTGAATGACAGAAACAGACTGGCCTAAACAGATTACTTCTTTTTGTCACTTCCCATTCCAGTTATTACCTACAGCACAGAAGACCACTGTGATGTCCAGCATTTGGGCCAGCCATTTCATGGCTACTTACAGGAATAGGACAAAACCAGAGAAACAGCTGAAGAAATCCCTTCCTGGAAATATAAAGCAGAACTAGCCATGGACCCAGATCTTTTCAGTACTCTCCTCTCAGAGATGAGAAACTCAGAACTCCCTAAAACAGGTTTTTTCCCCAGAGTTGCTGAGGGGACACACTGATCAACAGAAGGAACAATGTAAGTGATGACAGTACTCACGAGAAGGCGGCTTTGCCCTCTTCCATGTCTTTGCCCTTGGCTCCTGGGCCGGATTTGCCACATAAGTTGACAGCAATGCACATCAGCAGGCCACACTTGTTCAGGAAGTAGCAGGTGACATCCACAGCCACCAGGAGCAGCACAAAGATAACAATGAGAATGCCTACAATGGCAGCAGTCCCAAGGCCTGATGTAGGGCTAGTGCTGGCTTTAGAAACCAAAAAGAGAAGAAAAGAAGGCATTGTAGTTAAAAGGTGAGTTGGAGCTAGTTACAGCTCAATTTTGGCTATGCTTAGGTTGCAAGCATGGGAAACTTAGAGAAAGTACACCCTCCCTCTAGCAGCCTTGGGCTAAAACCACTACTATAACCTTGTGCTATAACCAGCAATCCTAAAGACATGCAGGACAATCTACCTGAAAAGACAGATTCGGTTGAACCTAATGGGGCTTATCCCATCTCTGTTGGGCTAAGGCAGGAAAGCAGATGACAGAAACCTCTTCTACTTTAGCATATACCAAGCTGGAGCTCTGAAGGGCTCCTGTCTCCCTCCACCACTTCTTCAAGATGAAGGCTGTGTCTAGGGTCCAGAGTGACTTTAGCATTGGCAGCCTGGCACAAGGGCAAGTGTAAGTGGAGGCTAGACTCTGTAGCATGACTTGCCCTGGTGGGACACAGAATAGCGGGTGATACCCGTGGTGCCTCAGCATTGATTAGCCCCTTATGTGGTGAAAACGAAAGGAGGAATTAAAACCCTTCCTGTTGCTCAGGTAAGACCCAGCTATCCAGAACTGAAAAGTGGTAAGCTTTTCATGTCTTATCCAGAGACAGCTGAGCTCATCAGTGAATGCTCTAGGAGTGTCATGGCTTAGGTACGGACAGCAATACGAGTAGCCTTCTGAGGAAGCAGATGGTAAAGATAAGCAGACTGTCACTCTGTTAAGATTGTCCTGGTTGCAGCAGCTGCCCGCTCCACCATGCCCAACCTCCACCAAGTTTCCCCAGCTATAGGATAGAAAAAAATACCTTGCTTTTTCCAGGAGACAAAAGGACAGCAGGTGAGAGGTGGCGATGGAGGCCTAGAAAATGCCTGGGGTTGCCTATATAGTACTAACTTCAGGGGAAGTGTCTTTCACTTTCTACTGCTTGTAAAATGCTGAGTACTTTCTTAGAAACACGGAGTGGATAAACACACCAGTTAATCCTATCAAAGCCTTTGATCATCACAAAACTAACAAGCACAGCCTTGAACGTTGCCAGCTGCAGCTTCCCAGCCTCTTACTGTCATACCTTGACACAAACTACTTTTTGTTACTCTGGTTTTATTCAGAATAATTCTTCCCAAGCTGCTGATCTGCAGGCAGAGCATTTGGCTGTTGGCTCATAGAGTTCAACACCTATTTAGATGTACCAAACTGCTCAAAAGCAGCTTGCTTAGTCTCAGCCAGCACATAATCTGTCGCTCATGATGGGACTGTGCATCTGACAGAGCTGCTTACTGATGTTTACTGAGACAGCTGAACAAGAGAAGCATGTTTGTCATTGTCCGTAGGAGTATTTTGTTGTTTGTTTGGTTGGTTTTTTCCCCCTTTCAATTAAGATGCAATTCTGTTCATTTCTACTGCATTTTTTACTACTGGATGTCACAACCCGCAAACACTTAAAACCTCTTCTTTGCAGAAAAGCCCAGCAAAGCACCTCCTTCCACTCAGCCGATCTATGTTGACTTTTGACAGGTGGAGAGACTGTTGCTAGGGCTCACAGACAGAGTGCCATACCCTCTGCCACAGATTTTATTACTTAAAAATAGGAGACAGAACATCCTTAGCATGAGGCAGCTAAGTGTTGTTTCATTTTGTGACCCTGATATGTATTAAGGAATCCAGACTCTAACAGGAAAGTTTCTTTCTGCATTTGACGGTATCTAAAAGTCTCTCTGAGGCACCCAACTCTGACACTTACATCACAGGGCCATTAAATGCTCAGCAGAACATTTGTGCCACAGACCAGATCCCTGCTAGCGCCTTGCAGCAAGCTGCATAATTAATTAATCACCCTCTGATGCATGCAGGGAGTTAGGAGGTCATGTGTATTTTCCCTCTTCTAATGTGTTCGGGATTCTTGCATGACTTATTCAATAATTAACATGTTCCTGTTCACACCAACTCCTGGAGAAAAACCTAAAGATGTGTCAAACTTCTCATCTACATCATCTTTCTAGGAATGAGCTCCTTGGCAGGCTAGTGAAGTTGCACTAAGGAAAGCATCACAGATAGCATTACAGGAGAATAGTTCCTTGTTGTGCCTCCAAAATATACCTCATCTCAGTCACCAGAGCTGGAGTGAGACAAAACATTTCATCCTGGGACAAGATGGAGTTTTTCCCATGTGCTAGAAGACATCTTCTGGAAAATTCAAATTCAAATGACATTCAAATGACAGTCCTAGTCTTTGCTTCCTCTCCCCACCAGCTTTTACAAGACCTGTGAGTATCAGCTATAAGCCCCTTAGCATCAGGAATTATCTGTGGCATAAACCACATCAATAGCCTTACACATTGCCCACACCCTGTCTGTGAGTCACTGCACATGACCCATGCAAACTGCAAGAACAACTGCAAAAACTGCAAACCCATTAGGACAATCACAGCTTCTGCCTCTGGGGCACAGCCAGTACTTCTGGGTCCTCAGCAGGCAGTGCAGCAGTGGCTGTTTTCAAGCACTTTAGTGTTTACATGTGGTACTGGACTTGGGCAATCTGCTTTACGTGAACAGTAAGGAAGGAACTAATTTCTTCCCTGTGCAGGAGTCAGTTCGCTGTGCCACTGGAGGTGAAATGGTTCAGGCATTCCCACGGGAACCCAGGCTGGCTTGTTACCATTTCACTTCTGGCAATACCAAGGCAGATGTATAAACAGGGATGCAAGGAGCTGGAAATGAAAGAATACCTGTCTGTGGTGTTGGTATGACTAATGTGGGAAAACTGTCCAGAAAAGATGCTGAGGAAGACAACGATTCGGGGCAAGCGTGGTTGAAGGATTAAAAAAATAAAATACTTGGGAAGCTCAGTCAATGTAACTTCAAAAAAGAAATGTGCAGGAATAAATTAGGTCATTGTAGCCCTATATGCAGCAGAATAGTACATACAATAAAGGCTCTTTATTTGAGCAAAGATAAAACAAGATTCAAATGCTGGAAACAGAAGGTGGATGAGCTTAGGCTAGGAATAACGTATGAAATTTTAGCAGAAATTACCAAATGAGAGCAGAATGTCGTATCATTGTCCACCAAATTTAGCTGAATCAAACTAATATTTAGACACTTAATATCCCTAATGAGTTTGCTGGGGCCTAAAACAATTCATCGTACAAAAGAAGTATATAAATAAACTTTTAGGTTGTTGAGCATCAAGTGCGAACACTGTGCGTGCAAGAGTACGTGTGTACCACCAGTGAGTGCTACCGTGTAAATGACCTGATCCAGAGCACATTCAACCTGATGAGCAGCATTCCATTGAGTCCCTTTTGCTATTCTCAGGACTAAGAGCAATAATACTTCCACAGGTTAAATAAGGAAACACAAAATGTTAAAAAATTTCTTGAGTCCTTAGTTCTAAAGAAGTGAAGAATTTATTAATTACAAATTATTTTTTCAATGGAAAATGAGCTTCCTGCAAGACTGACCTTTCTAACCACCCTTATTTTACAGCATACAACAAAATGACCCATCACGTTTACTTTCTGCAACTCTGTACAAACATCAGCCCTGTCAGAGAGAGCAGAACCACTCAGATGTGTCTTCCTAGTCGGGTCTCAGCTAGCGTGTGCAGAGAATGTTCAGGCACAGGCAGACAACGAGACAAAAAACAGACTGAGAGAAGCAGATACGATTTCAGCCATTTCAGAGGTCCTACAGTATTTGGCAGAAGAGAGAGAAGAACAAACAAAAATAAAAACTCATTTCATGCATCAGAAGGAAAAAACCCCAAACCCTAGGAGAAAAGCTATTTGTTCTCAGTGGATGCTAACAGCCTTGATTTGCAAACACTTAAAAGTATCCTTCAAACAAGGGGTGCCACATTTTACAGACCTCATTCTCTCAAACACTCCGCACAATTTATAATGGAGAAAAGCAACGTGCAAGCAACCTTCTATTCCAAGTCACAACAGCTTGTTTCCACACAGATTTAGGCTTGACAATGTACGCTTGCTTTCAGCTTAGCTATTAAGTAGCAGAAACACCCAACAGTCTGTGGAGCATTCCTTCCAAGACAAGGCGGCAATGGCTATTTCCCAAAACTGCCACTGAACTCCTTTTAGGTTGTCACCAAAACTGTGTGGCTTCAGTGGTCTGCTCCTGGCTTCAAGCTCTGTTATTTTCCTACGACTGACTCCCTTTCCAAGGATGAAAAGGGGAATATGAGCACAGAAAAAGGGAAAACTGTAAGCAAAGAGTAAGTGACACAAAGATCCTCTTTTCAGGAGTAAAACAGACTGTAAATCTGAACAGCTGATCCGCAGTCTGACCTCTGCCACAGCTGCCCCTCTTCTACACTACTGCAATGTACACACCTCAGTGCCACTAGCTGCTCGTTCCACTCCACCAGCTTCAAGAGTCAGAAAAGCTTCAAAAACTTCTTTTTATCTACCAGAAACTAGGAGGTGTGAACAATTGCAACTGATCCTGGTGGAGCAGAACATTATCAAACAAGGCCTTCTGTAAAACGAAGGCAGCCAAAGTAATGCTTTTACAAACATCTTTGAAAATACGTAGAGACTTAACAACAAACTGGGGATACAGATGCTGGAATCCCATGGGCCATATGAGATCCTACAAGGCTCTGCAGTTCATCACACACAGAGGAAAACATCTTTTCTAAGCATTGAGGTTACAGTCTTCCTGTAGGTATGGCTTGTTCCCACAGAATGTGTGCCTGCAGCATTGCACGTCTGCACTGAAAATCTGAGTGTCTGAATGTCTTCTGGTTCCAGATCTGAATCTACGTCTCATCTCTGAGCACAGAAGAGAGAGCTGGCTTTTCTGCAAACTTTTTTAAATTTTATTTTTATTTACAACAAGAATAAGGCCTGAAACCTTGTCCAGCAGTAACTCTCAGACCTCAAGGATCCGAAGTATATCTAGTATCTGACATGTTACAAATCCGCATACCATCTGGTGGTAAAAATATCAGTTATGCTCCTTATTTTTACAAACACAGGGACAGAAGCTCTTTTAGTATATATTCCATGTTGACTGGATTCCTGTTTGGCTTTGAGTATGAGATTCATTTCAAGTAACTTCAGCCATGTAAATGATCTCTCATCTACTTGTCTGGGCTTTGCCTAGTCACCACAGAGAGGTGAGCATAATGCGTCTCCATTGCCTTAAATCTCCACCTTCTCCTTGAATAGGAAGATCAACCAACCTGCTGCTCTCTCTCCACATGACACTCCGTGAAGTTATAGTTTAGGCAAGACAGTTTTAATAACCTATGAACTGGGTGAGATATATCCCAACCTCAGCTAGTAATCTCCATCTGTGGATAAGCAGAGACCCACAATACAAGCTGATCTCAGATCTACAGATGAACTTAATAAATTCAGCTACAGGGGAAGGTCGCACAACTTTTTAGTATTATGATTACTCTTGCTGTACTTAAGCAACACTAAGGTGTAAACTCAAAAGATCTAAAAATTTTTGTATACCCTAAAACACTGGAGGTGAGGGTTTTGTAAAAAGAAATCCACATGCTTTTGTGTGCAACACCTGCACAAAGTTTTCATTTAGACAGAAAAGCAGTTCACAAATCATAATGAACAAGGTCTGAATAAACACAGGAGAGACTTCTATGCCGAGCATAAACCGCATAGTTAGACAACACTGATGGCAGCGTTTTTTGTTTGTCCCTTTGTTTTTGTTAGAAAGATTAATCCCATTGCAGACAACTGAGAGTTTTTGAGACATTCTGTACAGACAGTTCAACAACTATGTCAAAAATTTCATCCTTTGCAACCTTAGGCTCATTCACAGAGAAACAGACATACCCATTTTTAGAAGAGCATCAGGGCCAAATGTATTTCCCATCACAAAGACAATTCATGAGGGGCACAGGTTTTGTTGTTGTTTTTGGGGTTTTTTGTTTGTTTTTGTTTGTTTTTTTAATTAAGAACAAGAGAAAAGAAAAAAGTCAAATGAAATTTGTTCAATGAAATGCAATACACAACTTGGCAACAAAGATCCATTATATTGCGTCAGTTTACACCATGGACCAATCCTGTCTGGTAGTGTGACATGCACAGTTAACCACAAATATTAGTAAGGATCAATAATAATAATAATTTAGCTGGTCAGGTAACTTGATCCAAGCTAATCTTTTCTGTTAAAATGGCAAGAAAAGGGATTCTCTATAAAGTTGATAATACAGTAGCAGAAAACCAGAAAGTGTCAGACAAGCATCCATTGCAAATTTGTACGCTCATCAGCTCCAGCTCCACTATGGGTCATGAGATAATTGACTGCCCAAAAGGGGCCAATGGAGACGCAAGGATTCAACCACATAAAGAAGAAAGAAAGAAATCTCTTCAGTGTAATTCCCACAAGATGTTTATATTCCGACCACCACATCAGGAAAACCTTCTAATGACCATAAATTTGAATCCCCATGCAAAAGCCCACAGAGACATTTGGGCAACCAGTAGGATTATCTCTGACAAATCTTCTTTATCTTTTTATAGTCTGTGGGTGTAGATTTGTGGATGGGGCTTTAGAAACCTTTTGCACAATACAGTGGTGATCAGCACCAGATGTGCAGAGAAATCAGTAAAAGCAGTATCTTAAAAGGCTTTCAATATTGTACCTTCCTTTGATGAAAAACAGCAAGGAAACAACAACAAAAATCTTTCTTTACATCCATTAAAAAGGGCACATTGATTACAAGTAACAAAAAACGTTCAAGAGAAAAAACGTGGGTTAAACCTTTTTTCCTTGTTACAAAATACCAAATCTTTCAAATTAAACATTTTTTTTAAAATGTTCTGTGTTTGGGGTTTTTTGTTTGTGTTTTACTTGTTTGTGGGTTTTTTTTTTGTTTGGGGTTTTTTTTTTCCCCTTTTTCTCTGAACTGACACGATCCTCTGAAGCAAAGTTATCTGGTTTCATGCCTTGGTGGAACCCAGGCCTTTTCAAGCAAATATTGCTTTATTTTATTTTAAGTTTCTAACAGAGCAAAAGCAGAGTCACTGCAGAAAGAAGCAATGAAACAAAGGAGGACGACGTTGATGGACTTCCCAAGGTCGCTGCAGATGCCAGACAATGGTTCCCAGGAGGGGAAAATATGGTTGTTTAAAAACAAATTTGGTGTATGTGGCAAGCGTGGATGTTTCCCCGTGAGATCCAAGGTGACATGTATGACGACAGACATAGGAAAGGAGTAAGGGGAAGAAGGGAGAGGGGAGGGAAGAAAGGACGAGGAAGAAAAAGAAAGAAAGAGAGAAAGAGAGAAAAATAGATAAAAAAAATTAGGTCATAAATACAGAAAACATAAGAATCCAAGGTTTATTTAATTTCGTAAATTAAAATGGCTAAAGGTTAAAGAAGAGCATAAGCACATTCACACCGACAAAAGGGCTGGTTCAGAAGCTCAGCAATGTCCAAAGCTGCAGAGCAGGGTCAAAGTCAGGGCTTATGGGGTTCGCAAGCAAATGAGATTAAAAATGATGGAACAGAAGGCTCAGTGAGAAACAGAAGAAAACGGTTATCTGGTATCTGAAAGGACAACACTGCCGTTTACATATAAAAAAATAAAAGCTTTTGTGTAGCAGACAATCCACCTGCCTGTCCAAGTTCCTCCCCCAAAGCCTGTTCTACCAAGGACTTGGATGATTGATCCAAGTGACTACAACCCTGGAGGAGCAAGAAGGTCTCAAGAATACGGGACTGACTTTTCCATTTAGCCTTCCAGCTGCTTGTAAACTACTCTAATGCAATTATTATTATTATTACCGAGACTAATACCCTTATTCTTCCAACCACTTTAAGGACACTGTACAGGTGATGATAACAAAGCACTCTACATAATAAATATACATTTTGTCTGCAGGAAATTCCTAGCTATTACTGTCAAGCAGAGCAATGCCATGTTAGAGGCACTGGCTCTGACTTCTTCTATGTAGCTCATTTTGAAATCAAAATGTAAAAGCTAAATGCCATAAAAATGACAAGAGATGCTAAAGGAAAATAATACACAGAACCTCTTCCCTACTGCAATTTGGCACACTTGCCTTCATTTCAACAGAGGCCTGTGGTTTGCATGTCAGAAAAATCTAGCCTGCCTTCTGGAAATACTTTCCTCAACACTTTTGTTTGGGGATCAGCTCAGGGAACCAAGGGGTCTGGAAACACCTTGGAAGGCCTAATAGAAACCAAATTTCTCTACAAAATGAAGACGACCCAGAGAGAGAGTGTCACAAATCCAGCATAGCCAGCAGGAATCATTTCACTGCACAGTGCTCTACTTGTCCCTGAACCAGAGCACATTCTTTCTGAGAACCAACTGCACCCATCTGTTGGGTCAATCCTGCAGCAAAATTTGCACTCCAAAATGACTGCTTTTCAAAGTGCTTCTGACAATTAAAGTGCAATGTTTGAGTGGCAGTCTCAAATCCTGATTCCTCCTATGCTTCAAACCA
Organism: Alca torda; assembly: GCA_008658365.1. Classification (NCBI taxonomy): domain Eukaryota; kingdom Metazoa; phylum Chordata; class Aves; order Charadriiformes; family Alcidae; genus Alca; species Alca torda. Next base: position 6,735,548 of record CM018093.1, on the reverse strand, counting down.
GAATAAATGAGGAATAATTTCAGAGGCCAAAGAAGTTCCACCTGTGATAACAAACTGGACCTCACCCCCATTTTTCAGAGGGTCCCTGCCCATGTTACTGTTGGATTTAAAGGGCTTAGTGGCATCTGGGCTTGTTGCTCCTCCCATTGCCATGGACTACAGCATGAACACTGTATTTCAAAGGCAACAGCGTTCTCAAAATTTGCTAATACACCTGTGCAAGACATCCCAGCTGTCCCAGGTAGCTTTGGTGTCCCATTGGGCAAGTGACAGAGGCTAAAAGAGAATATCATCACAGGAAGGCAACAACGGTTGCACACAAAGGAGTGTGGAGGAACAAAGAGACTGATCGGTAATTGCAACTTTCCAACTTGTAACTTTAACTTGTAACTTTTCATCACAATGCAAAGGAACCACTGTCTGCTGTGTCCAGCCTACCGCATTTGACTGTTCAGCTCTGAACTGACCTTAAGGCACTCTTTGCCAAATTACCCTCACTTTCTCCTGCCATATCAGTCACAGTTGTCCTTCAAATATGCGAGGGTAGTAGGTATTAGAGCTGTTGAAAATGAGAATCAGAGAGTAAGTTGCTTAATGCGTTACCGAGGGTCCTTCCACCCAAAACTACAGCCTTGTTCAAATACACATCCCAATTTCTCTTTTGACCCATTTCCCTCCTCCTCATCTTCCCTACCATACCCATAACCAACCAGGTCACTCATTTGTATGCTTAACAACATTATTTGGCTTAATCAAATGGAATTTCTGCACAAGGTCTCAGCTGTTTCCTTCAGACAGGAAGGGAGTGGGCGCAGTGGGGGCAGACCAAGGATTGAATTCTCAGTGCAAGGGAAAGACTGAAGAAAACTCTCTAGTTGTTCTGAAGAAAAACATGAGACTAAATTAACAATCTAGGAGACGGAATTAAATCAAATCACTCCCTTTAATATGGACTGTCAGCACCAATCTTGGCATGAATATGCTTAACTCTGGTTGTGCAGCGGGGACTTATCTTGACTGACTCATCAGCTTTAGAGTTTGTCCATCTGCCTTTAACCAATCAGAACTTTAATTTATAGGTAGTCCAGCAATTTCATCCTCGAGATTTTGTTTTGTGTTTTTTTTTCCTCTCCCCCCACCTTTGTTTTTTTTTTTAATGTGCAATACTACTACCTGTGTAGAAAAGAAATACTAACTGTCACCTTCCAGTGAACTGCTACATTCCCAGCACCTCAGCTAACAATCTGCTTGGTTTTCATAGCATTTGTGCTTCTACCTCACTTTTTAAGCATGCTTATAAGTACAGTCCGTCTGAAACAAGACTTTTCAGCAGCATTCTAATGCTATTTAGTTACTTTCCCCTAGTACCCTATCCAACATTAAAACAGTGCTGTTTAAAAATTACTGTAATTTTATCTTAATTTCATTTAGTAATAAAACCTTCAGAGAAAGATTTTAACTCCCTCCCTTTCCAACTGCTAGCAAACTCCTTATGCCTTTATTATTTATTTCTCCAAAGGCTGAGCTGGATGGACAAATGAGCAGTAAGCAAGCCAAAAGCAGATTTGGAAGGAATTGGGAAATCCCATCTTCATTGGGAAAAGCATCGCCCCAGAGATTTGAATGGTCTCTTTTGCTTTAGCTTAAAGTGGGAATCCCACATTCTCATTTCAGAAAGCGTTACCTATCCTCTGCTTCTCTCATCTAGCAATCCTATTACCCTGACACAAAAAGTCAACATTCCCTGCAAACAGTCAGACAAGGATTTGTCACACAGCATTCCTAACAGTGTACTGCTAATGCTGTACATACTGTAACATGGACTACAGTACACGTATGTACATGGCAAAAACTAAGCTTTGGATGGGTAACCAATTGTGATAATGGCTTTAAGCAAGCAAGTCGTCAGGGTTACTCAGGCACATTAAAGGATGCAGCACTGTTGCATTAATTAGAAGCAGAAAAAAATGGTAAAGCTTATGACTGCTGTACCTGGGATGACGGTAGGCTGAGCAGAAGTTCGGAAAGCATAGTGAGCTGGCTTGGACTTCCCTTGCTGGTTTTCAGCTATCACATAAACCTCATACTCTGCATTCCAGTCCAGGGACTTGAGCATGACGTGGTCACTGCCAGATGGAAGTCTGATCTCTGGTTTCCATTCTGAGGAATGCTTCTGTGGAGCAGTGAGATGGCAGGCAGGGATGCAAAACACACAGCACAACATTAGTAGCCAGCTTTGAGAACACTGTAATGGCTAACTAACAAATGGAAAAGTGGGGAGGTTTCTACACAAGCACACACTCAGCTAATTCAGGGGTGCAAAAACATCATGTGCTGTTGGCTCTAAGTGAAGAGGATAAGAGATACCGAAACAGCCTCCTTCCCGCTCAGAATCCTGTCTTCTGCAGCATTACCACACCCGAAGAAAATCCTCAGTTTTTTCCCCCACTTTGCCTCATCACAAGACTACTTCCATTTCAGAGGTGAAAAGCTGCAACTTCTGCACATCTCTGCCCTGCAAAGCACTCCAAGAGTGTTCTTTCATGCCTTAGTATGTCAAATTTAAATAACCTAAGAGACAGATTTACCTCTTAACGTGGTTCTGGCCCAGCTGACCACTGCCATTCTGTTCTGCACTGCTTAAGAGAGATTTTTAAGGGTGCATACAGCTAGTAACTTCGATAATTCCTACTCCAGTTTCAGGGAATCCAGATGTACATTTCACCCAGATGAATTTGGAAAACCCACCGCCAAGGTACCTTGAGACAGTCTTAGGCAGTTTTCTGGAACTCAAGTGTACTAACACACTTTTCCATCTCTGCTGGTATTTATGGTTCTGTGATACTAGATTGTCCTTTTGGCATTCCAAAGACCACATTTGCCAGACTTAGTCACTGAGAAAGTGTCCTGCTTTCTTAATAGATGGAAAGCTTCCATATTTCAGCTCAAACACACTGGTACAGCTGAGCTGCCCCCAGGTGGATTAAGACAGAAAGTGTGCAGACAATAGTTTCAATAACTTCTGGCAATTCTTTCTGCTGCCCTGAAGAGCTTCATATTCTCACCAACTCTCTCTCAAGGTCTTGGTCCTCAAGGATGTGCTAAGCAATCTTTCTGACCAGCTGTTCTTGTTCTGGTGTGGTGGTGGGTTTTTTCCATGGTGTCCCCCCCCATTGTAGGGAAAAAATATCAAATTCCACATAACACTAAACAAGGGCCATGTTCAGCTTACAACAGTGCTAGCTGCTCGTCACATAGATGCTCAATCTGCAGAATAATTAATTTGGTACCAAAATGAGACAAAGATTTTGTATGTTGCTTCTGTGCATGTTGTGTCTCATACCCTATACGCTTCTATCACAGCTGCTTAGCATGTATTCCTGTACTGGCCTGCATACAAGCTTCAAGGTTGTCTGCCAACATAGTGAAGCCTGAGGACTGAACAGGCTAAATACGAATCTGGCATGAGTGTCAGTCATACTTACAGCTTTGTATTTGATCAGATAATGTCTAATTGGGGAGCCACCATCATCCTGTTTGATAACGTTCACTTTAATGGAGTTACCATCTTCTCCCATCTGACCTTCCAGTTTGGGTGCGCTGGGTTCCCCTGAAACAATGGTAGATTTATGTTTAATTGTAAAAAAATTAATTAGGGGAAAAGTACTCATCAAAATCAGCAAAAAAATTCATTATACTCAGCTGCTAGGGTATCAGCCTCACTCTGACCCAGACAGAGGACACTGTGTGTCTAGGGTACAAATATTTGCAAGACCCAAGTATTTCTTGCATGTTTGTTTTCACTGATACAAATTACCGTTTTTGTGTGTGCCGGAATGGAGTCAGAGGCTAAGTGAAAAAGACCCCACCCTTCCCCAAGAATAGCCTTGAGCAATGACCAGTTCCTCACTATTTTTGTTGCAAAACACTTACGTGAAACATGCGGAAAATGTCAAAATGTGGCAAACAGGCAGGCTACTCCTGCAGCCATTACATAGATGTAAAGAGCATCATCGAAAAGGGTCATACAGACCTATGCTTGCACTTTGAATGTTGTTTAGGTTTTATAGTTGCCGAACCAGAGACTCACTCGTGTGCTCACTTAAATGAGTGTGGAAAAAATGGTACGGAATCACAACAGCACATCTTTTCACTCAGCTTGCACTGGTGTAACTAATTGCAATGAATACAGGCTGGAGAGATCCAGACCCCTTCACTCTTCTGTAATAACCATTTTTAAAAGAAAAAGCTATCATTTCCCAATTTGCACCCCTGACAACAGCAAATAACTGAAACACACTGATTTACAACCACACCCTTTCACACCCATGTCTCTACAACTGCTTCTTCTAGCCAATTCCTCCATAACCCACACACACAATCTACAGATGATGGTTCCCCAGTCCAGACTCAAGTACTTGATCCTCTTGCCTTTACTATAACACCTCTCCTAACAAGAGTCAAATCCACAGATTGTCCGATTACACATTTACGCCCCCACCCCCACAGAAATACTGCAGCAGATCCCTCAAGAGACGGGCATCCTCCTTCCAGTTTCGTATTACCCCAGGGATCCATTTCTTCTGAAGTGCTCTGACAGCCTGTGCATTTACTATGCAAGAGGAATTATGACCTATTTATTTGTTTTTGTGGAAAAAGAAACACATCAACTGAACAGCCCCCTGTCCCCAACAACGTAAGTATCAAATTAGTGAAAGAATTTAAATGATAAAAGAGTACTGGCCTCTCTTTTGGAAAGCGACATAGATCACAAGAGAGCTCAGATCCTGCTGTTTTTCTGTCAGCGCCTGGGTGCTTGCTTTGCTCCATTTCATGTAAAGGCAAGAATGGCTCAGGTTCCTCTAATGCCAATGCTCATGTGAGACTGGAGTTGGAGCTATTGTTTCTACAGCCCTGAAATGTCCCAAGAGCTTAAATGCTAGTTGACAAAATCATAAATCTCACTGAAGCTTACTACATCATTTTACAGCACTTAATTCTGTAGTATCAGCTCTGTGATGTAGTCTAAGTGCCTAAGCCATGAATTCTAGGCTTAAAAGCTTCTTAAGAACTTTTGACCGTGTTAGCTGCTATTCTCTGGAAGCCATTCCACCCAATTTCTTTACACATAATTTGAGCAAAACCAACACTGCAATTATTTCTAAGTTAAAACTTACAAATCAGCTGCAGTTGGCAATTCTAGCAAACTCCTGAGATTAACTACACTCCGTTGGCTGGTCTCATAAAAGGTCCTAATTCTTAAAGATAATTTTATACAACAATTATAATGGTTGAATGTTAAAAAGCAAAAAATTCCTACACCTCTGTTTAACCACAGTTACGCATATTTTATGCATTTTGGAAGCATTTCTATTTATTCATCTGAGTGGTGAACAGCTCATTTGGAGCTGACTACAAGAAATTTATATACCAAGAATACAACAGACAATGCACATCCTGTGTTTTCCTGTGCACCTTGAATCTAAATGCACTTCCCAAATGTTTACAGCCCCAAATGTTTGCACGGGTCTGCTAATGCTGAGCCCACATTTTACTGTTCTAGCTCAAAGTGATCTACAGTTCTGCTAAAGCACCTCTGTCTTTACTTGCAGCGACACTTGTGATTTGCACAATAGGCTTTCTTGAACACATGTTCACAGATACACCAAAGTGTGGTGAAATACAATTAAAAGATGATCCAATTCTGAATGCATCCCAAAGAGAACAATTCCAAAACTCTGAAATGTGATATTCGCAACTTCAGAGCCTGAATGTAACCAAATGTGAACAGAACCAGGACACTGAAAGAACATTTGTGACTTTTTAAAAGCTCAGCCGGTTGCCTAAAGTAAAACTTTTAAAAAGATTTAGTTATGTTGCATTATACTAGAAGTGAAAGGAAATAATAAGCCTGTAGTTGTATTAAGATCAACTCTGAAAGATAACATCAGTCATGGGAATTTAGAGGAGCTTCTTTCAACCCAAAAAACATTCTCAATTCTGTATCTATTCTGTCTGTATTTGTATTCAGCTACTAATGGAGAGCACATGCATTTCTTACTAGCCAGAGAAAGGTTAATCTTCCAATATCTGTACAAGTTGATCTTCAGAAGTAATTTGAAGCCCTTCCTCCACCCCGTTCCCCTCCAAAGAAAGAATTCAAGCACTTTTTTTTTTTTTGTGAAACATCAATGAGAAAACTGCAAGACCTAGACTGAAACACTAATTTAAGATTAATTCAATTTTCTTGCAGGCTAACTCATGCTCTAACGTACCAGCTGTCCCAAGAAGGTAATTACAATCCATGGATACACAGAGCTCTTTGATGTAAGATACATACATTTGTGTTTCACAACACAGTAACTCCTCTTGAAGATGTAAAGAGGGAATACTCCTTTTTTCCATGTTACATTTTTCTTTTCCAAATCCTTGCCTCTGCCTATATCCCCATTACAAGAGTCCCATGACACAGGTTGGACACTCAAGAGCTGTATTCCACCCTGTGACAGGTTTCTTAGTGACTGCACATTGAAAACACAAAGGTAATGCTGTCGAGGTGGCCATGGTGCGGCCCTTGCATGGACCTCTAGTGCAGTTTGAAGCAGATGGCACACAGGAATAGGTTCTCCTGGTTATGTTGCAGGAGGTGCTATGCACTCCTCTGGAGCTCTCCTAGTTCACATGGTATAGGGCCATTCATGTCTCAAGAAAAAGAGAGAATTTCATGTTCAAGCGATGACCACCCACATTTGCCATGTACTTATAGACAAGAGAGTGGATTTTTATCTTTACTGACAACTAACTGAGGCTGCATATTTAAAAAGCCCTCGCCAGCCCATGTTTCTCCTGGAATTATGAATGCTGAAAATTACCACAATAATTGTGTCATGACTATTAACCAATAATTAAATAAAACCAGAAGCAATTGTTCTATCAGTTTTTCACACAAGAAACTAGCTCCCAGTAATAACTGGGGTGGGGCATTCATGGCTACTTATTTTGCTGGACACTGAGATACTTGACATTGCTGAAACATTTAAGAGCAACAATGCTTAACTGTTGCCATATTTGTGGTAGACTTGATGAACGCTTCACTGGTAACTAGGTAGTAGAAGATCAACATCTCCTTGGTGCTCTTTCCCGTTCTCACCTCAGAGAGCTAATTAGTAATAAGTAAAGAGATCTGGAAGTGCTAAGGGAACACTGTACTTACAGAATTTGACCTCTTATCTAACACAGGCTAGAAATTTTTTCCAATGATTGAGTACCAAGACTAAAACGTGAAGAACATCCTTTGGAAAGATGCTCATTCTTGATAGATTTAAAACGTCAGAGATGCTGCTGTACCTTATTACACAGACATTCCAATGATTAATTACCCTCTCTGCTGAAACTTTTCTTCACTTTGAATTTTCACTTTTGTGTTTCTAGCTCCCGATTCCTTCCTACCCCAATAGTTTAAATGCACTTCTGCTCTCAGAAACATTCTCTGCAAATAAGAGAATATGGACCACTCCTAATGGCTGAAATTCAACAGGTAAAAAAGTGCAAGCCCTGGTGAAAAATACTTTAGTTTTCTCTCCATAAATACATGGCATTTAATTTATCTTAAGCAGACAGATGTAATCCAGATACAGGGCTGTAAAATTAAAAATGGATTAGTGTGTAGTTTCAAACAAAGGAGGAAGAAGTTTAGTGGGAAAAGTTTAGTCCAGCAGAATCGCCATCCCTATAATAAGTCAAAGTGTCAGTAGCTGAAGAGAAAAGGTTGTCAACAGAAGGTTAGAGAAGAAACTCATGCTCACAGAACATGCATCCTCCCTACAGGATGGGGGCTGAAAAGCAAAAGTGCATTACAAAGGTGTCTACATGCCTGGAGATCTCCCATTTACACTGAGATGACTGGACATATTGCAGAAATCTGCCTATTCCACCATAAAATGTGGGATCCTTAAAGAATTCCCCTTGTGACGCTGCTGCTTAGCTATTGAGAGTAGACAGCTCCAAGCATGCCAGATTTCTTCTGTATAATCATTTTACAAATACCTAGCTGCTTAGAATTCACTCTCCTGCAGAAGGAGGGATGCAGGATCTTACACTTTCACTCTATGGTGTGACAATGCTGATTATGTCTGAGCCAGGTGGCACCTTATTCAGCCCAGCAGCAAGTATCAATGCAAGCGGAGCCCCCTGGAGGGTAGCAGACAAGCAACTTAAATTTTCATGCCCATGCTTTATTCTCCTTGAGAAATGGAGAAATTTCTTCAAAGATGTAAAGTTTATGGGTTTCAGCCACCCTACATACTTTGTTAGAACTTGGCCACTTCCACTGATTTAAGCTTCACCCATAGGACACTCTTCAGAAAAGGAAAAAAAGTAAACAAAATAGGTGCTTTACCTACGAGAAAAGCCAATAGACACGCATGGCGCACTGCCTGCTTCTTGCAGTTTAAACTATTTTTGAGCAAACCTTCTCTGGAGCTGAATTCAGGAGAGTTCACGAAGTCCTATATTTTGAAAGGCAACTCATCTGCTCTATGAAGGCTCTTCCAAAGGTGCCATTGCCCAGAAATTATGAGGTGTGAATTAGACAGCCACCAATTTCATTAGTGCCTCTTAGGAAACTACGTCTGTTTCTGCGCTTGCATCTTCTGTGGCTCTGGGGACTTTTGCTTTTCATTAACTCTTTTTTCTTTACCTTTACAACCACAAAGAGCTGCATGAAAAAACCAACCAGACTCAAGCTCTTCAACACTCATCTGTCCGGATCCCTCCCCCATTCCTTATGGCTGACTTCTCAAGAAACAATAATGACATCAGGAAAGACTCCTGCTGCACTGGTTTGCCTAACATCAGATTTCAGGCCAGAAACATCTTGCTGGCCAGTATGAGACACAAGACACTGGGACTAGGTGGCTCCAGTCTTGCAGTTCCTATCTTTTTAGGAAGCAGCACAATCATTTTACTGGTTTCTATGAGAGCTACTCAGTTGCTGCACTGTACTGGATTACAATGCAGGTCCCAGGAGTCATCTAAGTATTACTGCATGGTCTTTCTTTGCCAGCAACCAAATTTGTAACTTTCAGAAAGGAAGAAGCCAATACTTTGCTCTGATAAGAATACAGAACAGTACATGCACGAAGTGACGTGCTATTTATGATGGCCCTGCCCTGTCAGGGTGCACATCATTGGGAATCCAGTACTAAACTCAGAGATCCAGTCTTTGAGCTTCAGATGTAACCCATAATGAATCTAACCAATTGTACTTGAAATAAGGAACTGTTCTGCAGGCTCCTGAAGCCTAAATCACTCACTACCTCTTAGCTCCTAGACATGATGTGAGGGTAGCTGAGGACAGTGCTCCGAGCCGTTACATTTTCAAATTATTTTTTATCCACTCCTGTAAGCCAATAGCACCAATAATCTCCTGCTGCAGGGAAGTAGTAAATGTTTCCTAGCATCCTTTCACCATTGTTTAATTTATATTCAAAGTGCTTCCTTGATCTAATACTAGTCTGATGTAATTGGATTTCAGAAGCTAACTGTTTTTAATTATCTGGGTTTCAGAAAGCGCCACAAGCACCAGGACTGGATGCAGCTGTAGTGAAAACTTGAGGTGCGTAGAGAAGAGAATATGAAAAAGCAGCACAAACTTTTCCCTAGTCACAGGACACTGAACTCATGCTGCACCCCAGAAGTGATAGCAGTGCAGATGACAGAGACCTTTTATTACATCTCTTCTCCACTTCCATCAAATGCGTTCCTTCTGCCCACCTTTGAAAAGCAGCTCAAATTGCTTACTAGACAACTGCAGCACTTTAGACTAGGAGCTTAAATCCTTGCCCAGCCGGCACTGAAGAAAGATCCTGCATCCTTGCTGTGCTTAGAGAATACAACTGCAATCTATGGTAATTTATGCAACACGTGAACAAGTAAGCAGCTGATTTCTGCAATCTTTGACCATCACGTAAATAGGACTAGATTGTGACCTACAGCATCACAATTTGAAACAAACATCAGCCATACCTATGGAAAGTCTCCATGAGTGGTAAATATACAAGGGTGAGAAAGAATAGGTAGGGAGTCTTCAGAATGCACATAAGAGAAGCAAACAGCAACAATCAAAAATAAGGAACAAAAGCAGAAGAACATGCAAAAACGAGACAACCAAGTCTTCAATCCTCCTGGATTTTGATCAGAGAGAGAAGAGACTAGGGGAAGAGGGGCTGCTTTCATGCATGCAGTCATGTGGGAAGGTTACTGGTGTTAGTTTTGTTTTCCTGGCAAACTCCAGCCAAATCCTTTCCTGGTGGTGGTCCAAGACAATAAGGTGATTTCAGAATTCATAGATTGAAAGAAGTCAATTGATGCCTGGTTTTCAAAATTAGTTGTTTAGTTGGGGAAACAGAAAAGCAGGAGTTTCCCTCCCTCCCCCACTTTAGAATATGCACAGAGAATGAAGTGAAGTTGTAAAAATCAGTAAAACGTAAAAAACATTGCAGAAATTGTTTTCACTGCCACACACTTCACTTGGAGACTCATTTCATCTCCATAAGCTGCAAGGGTCAATCATTTGCTTCTGGATTTCATGGAGATCACCAGCTACTGTAACTGTTGCTGGTCAATGAGTTTAGATTAAATCCCTTGCCAGGCTCTGAGACAGTGTGTGGGAGGAATGAGGTGCTCTGGCAAGAAAGGTGCAACAGTACTTCTGATGCTAACTGTGTGAAGTCTAGCTCCCATCATGTACTCTGTGTGTGCCCATATATACTACTTTATAAAACATAGTTCCCACTCTAGCTATGTTTAAGTTTTACTCAGGATAGAAAAATGTCCTTCTTAAATCATAATGTGACTTGCGTACCAATAACTAAGTTTCAGAGAGAGGGAATTTAGGATCCTTTCGATAGGCTACTAAGTATGTATACTGTGAATGGGGGGTGTGTGTGTGTGTGTGTATATATATCTCAAAATAAATGTATACTGTATAGGGTCAAAATGTTGCTAAAGCAACAAGAGATACGGTGTTGACATTGTCTGAGCATCCTACCCACAATCTCCCACCAACTAGCAGTCTGTAGTTGGCACACTGCTACCCTGAAAGGCAAAAGGGTTTTTGCCACTGGTGTCAATGACAGAGAGAGTTTTAGAACCTTACTAGAATGCCGATTGTTGGATTCTGATAGTGAAAGAAGCAAATGACTGAGCCACATGATTTTTGTCTTTGTTGTTTTTTGTTTAGTTTTTTTTTCTTTTTTTTTTTTTTTTTTTTTTGCCCCCCGTCCAAGTTTTTTCAAGCTCAGTGTGGAAGACTGAAGTTGAGTTTTTCACATGCAGACAGTGGCGAGCGACTTCTCCAAAAGGCTTGTAGAAGGATTTTGGAGTGATGGAATTTGGAGATCCCTGGTCACTGACCAGAGGGGAATCCTCATCCCAGATCTAGGCAACCAATCAGAACAAAGTATTTTACCTTCTGTTCACCAGCGTGGACGACATCATCAGCACCATGCAAGCCACATGACAAAGTCACATGATACGCACGCACATGATTGGTTGAAAGGAAAGTGGAGGAGGTCACATGGAAAATACAAAAAAATTAAAAAACTGATGTAAACAATGGGCACGGGAAAAATCAACAACAGAATTACAGACTAAATAAAACAGAAATAAAATTAAATTAGCCAGTATATATCAGAAACACTGGGGAGACAGTAAAATTACCTAGAAATACAAGAATATTAAACCATAGAAAGCACTGAGTTATGACCTTGTGAGTGTTAGGCACAGCTGCATCACTGCATATTAATACCAAGTCAAAGAAGAAACAAAAATTATTGCAGAGTGTGCACCAGAACTTGGACAGCTGAAGGAATCCACAGGACTGTTGGAAAGAAAAAGGGAATACACTGTTATTCAGAAACAGTCCAGAAATGGTCAAAATCATAGCCCACGCAGTTCAGTGAAGACAAACCTTGGCATTTGATATTGATGTATTCTCCCCCCTGCAGAAACAATTATCTTCCTAAATATCAGCAACAATAATGACTGAAAAAGAGAAAAACCTGCTGCGTGTATACATTTCCAAGGACAGAGCTGCAACCAGATTTTGGTCAAACTGACAGTTGTCACTCAGAGTGCATAAGCTCCGTCCGACGCATTCAGCCTGAAGATTCGAGAAATGGCACGAGTACAATGAATTACACTGATGATTTCATGTGTGCAAGGGCTTTTTCTGCCAACAAGGAAAGGAATGAAGTGCTCTGCACTGGAAATTAATTACAATTGATGGCACGAGGAAGACAGTTACTGCTGAAAGAGATGAAAAACTGTGCAGATTGCATGACAGGGGAATGAAAAAAAAAAAAGAAAAAAGTGAATCAGTTGTCAGGCTGGAGGACACCACTAACTCCATGCTCCATTTCCCTTCCTAAATTACTATCTATAACTTGCATTTTTCATGATTGTTCCTTTGTCTCATCTTAATGAGGCTACTTCACAGTGCTCTGGTACTTCCCTGTTAATTTGGTGTAAAGAGAATTAAACCCCTAATCTTTTGGGTGCTTGTATCTGACAAGATTAAGGGCATACCATTACTGGGGAAAGAACTGATAGTACAAAATGCAAAATCGATTTGTTATACCTAAGCTTTCAATCCATTTTCTCTAGTTATAAGCATAGACTCACAGAACTCCAGGTAAGCATATCATGAAGGAGAAAAGTTTAAGAGTTACTGTGAGATTGCCTGGAAAAGTCTTCAGTGTCTTCTGCTCATGAGGAAACACATTTCCAAATCCCCAGTAAGCTTAACATAACACGAGATTTAAAAACAGGCAAGCGAGGTTGCCTTTGAGATCACTTCCTCCCTAGAGAAAGCTAAAGATCAAGGGCAAAATAAGTAATATAAATATCACCAAAAGCTACTTTGGATGACGCTTCTAAGACACAGAAGTTTGGAAATACTGTCTTTAGCTTAAAACCTTGAAATTCATCCTGTTGTCATGGGTAGAAGTCAGGTAGTCCAAACACTGATTGTCTCGGAGCTTGCAAGAGGAATGAGGCCCTGGTACACATAGACTTCTACTCACAGGCAGTACTTAGGTGAATCTGAAAACACAAGGGCTTTCATAGTCAGCTCTGTCTCTCTCAGGACTATTGGACCAAGGAACTTGATAAAAACATCTTTTATAGCTAATGTTAATATCAGGGCTTGTTAAGAGATATGGACCATTGACCAGCTTACTTGCAGATCATATTTTTAAAAAGGATGAAGAGATGCAGTTTTGTCTGTTCTGTGAAAATGCTTCTCTCTAACTCCATAGCTAACTAGATCTTAGAGTTGTCTCTTAATATTAAACTCCTTTGGAGACAGGGACCTCAGCATTGTTTGCCTTGAGGCACTGCAATAGTAGCTCTTGGATTCTGGTTGGACCCAGGCAGTGGCAGCAAATACACACATCTGTACTTTTTTCCTGGTAAATCTAGAATGAGTGAAAGGAAAAAGAAAAGGAGTGTGAAAGACAAATGAATTAAAGAACAGCTGCTATCAAACTTTCATATCTCATGTAAATAGGCTTCTGACACACACATATGTCTATCTTCTAACACATACTTGGTGGCCAGACCCACTTCATGGGGAAAGGAACTCCAAAGCAAAAAGCATCACCAGCTCCTTGGTATGCCCATGTGACCTTTTTCCCAAGACTGCAACCTATTTTGAATTGACTAGATGCACTGTGCAAGATAACACAGAAAGAAACACTTGGCTTTCCACCTGCTTGTCTCCTGCTCAGTGTCCTCCACCTCCCGCATCCTGCAACTGTTGAATCTGTTGGCCAGTATCTAGTACATATGAAAAAAGTTCCTATAGATTCTGGAAAACCAGGAGACTGGGTAGAAGACAGACCCAAATTAGTACCTCAACTGAAAAAAAAAAAAAAACCCACCACAAACCACCTCTTCAAGTAACCTCAAACATTGCTAGGCAAAACAGATTCCACAGTGGAGAGAGCTGCAAGATAAAATTCATTACTGCCACTGATGCAGAACTATTGATCTAAGCAATCTAAGAGAATTAAGTCAAAGGAGATGTATGTTCCTAAACCTTTTACATGACTATAGACATCTCCCCCATGTTACTGATCACATAAAATCAAAAACTCACTAAAGCCAGTTAAGAAACTCTCTTCAGCTTTGTTAGATTTCAATTAGATCCACTGTTTATTTTCTGACTTCATGATGCTACACAGCAGCTGTCAATTTCTAATTGATCTTGATTTCATTCATTTAATTACTGAGGTTAGGTTAGGGTAAGACACAAGATCATTCAGCATCATCATCAATAATTAAATGATGCAAAGTTATAAGAGCATCTGCTTTGTGCCAATGCCCTTTTATACTTTTGGATATAGCATATTCATATGCTGCAGAACAACTTAGCATACAAAACAGATGTGTCTACTATTTGCATAAATTGACTATGTACACAAATGACAATGAGGCAGTAAGGGGTCAGATCTGCTTCTGTCAGTTAAGAGCTTGAACTTCAATGTAGGTGAAAATGGAAACTTTTACCCTTAAAAAACCCAACACACACTCCCAACAAAAGTGTAGAAAATGTTTACCATGAAATAGCTCTTAGTGTCTTTTCTGGGTAAAAAGACCCATTCTTTTTAAGGAACAAAAAATGTTCTGTAAAACATTAACGCAACATTTTCCCTCATAAGTCCAGCTATCTCCTAGCCCCACATATGAACAGCCATAATGGATTCTCTGTCCCCTAAGAAAAAAAAATTATTACAAGACCTGCTGGTTGCCTCCTTTCCCCTGCCCTTCGCCTTCTCCACCTCCACCCTCCAAACTCTGATCCGAATTAAAAGTTCTCTTCAGCAATACAGAACCACTACCACTTCAGATGCATCAGTAATTATGATTTGGAGTATTGTATACAGGAAAAATAAGGAAAGCATTCGTTGTGGTCACTGGCAGATAAAAGGACATTTCATGCAACGTGTAAGACCATGGAATGTGCCAGTCATAAATGCAATCATAATTTTTATTCTTATAATTCCTTTGACAGTTGTAGACTAGCCGTACTATCCTCTCCCTCCATCCCAAACCCCCAAATTCTTGCATACTTCATGCTTTTAGTATTTTCCATTTAGAAGCGATGAACCATTTCTAACCCACTACAGGTAAACACACAGGTATTTAAAGACCATATTAACAGAAACAGATACATTTTATTACTGCAAAATCAAAAAAACCAACACAAAACCATAGGGCTTTGTAGAAATGGTTAGTTGTTCAAAACACACATATGCACCATATAAACCTATGTCTTCCTGAAGTATTTGTCTTCCAGGACTGCGTTGCAAATACTTGCTGGCTTTCACATTGGCATGTGATTGGCTATAAATCTCCTCCTACATGTAAAGATTAAAATCACACTTGATACACCCACTCAGAATCAGGAAGGTGTGTCACTGAGCTCTTAACAGCTAGTCTAAAACAGACATTTCAAAATGGTTCTTCTATGTACAAATCAACTAATGCAAGTTTTACCTATTTTTCCATAGACCGCTCAGATCCAGCGCGGAAGCATCTGCTTACCTGACTCAGTCTCACTGGAAATGGCTATCTGAGAAATGGTACTGAGCAAGACTTGAGGGAATCTGAATCCAATTCCCATTTCAGATACGGACTTCTTCTGAAGTCTTAGACCTCTTTTAATGCAGGTGAGGTATCAGTGGTAAGATGGGGCAATGCTCCCTCTCCCCACAGTCCTCTCTCCTGTAAGATATTCTACCTCCTCATTTGCATCTTCTTTCAACATCCAGTATCCATAGTTGTAATATCAACTGTATCTCTCTAAATTCACGGAACACAGACCAAGGCAGGGTAGCAAGAAGATTATTTAGTCCACATCCCTTTTGCAAAGGCAGCTTTAACGCTAAAATCACTAATGGAAAACGTGAAAGGAAAACATTCCTTTCGGAAAAGATAATTTACATTTTTTCCCCCCTACATGTTTCTTCTAAATCTTGTATTTCCATTTTTTACTGCATGCTTGGTAGGAAGAAAAGGAAGAGTGGTACCATGCTGGGTTCTTAACCGCTACATGCTCACACAACACATTAATGCCAGATTGTTGGTTAACAGACAAAGTAATGCGGTATAGTGCTTTAATTCCCTCAATAGAAGGGCTACAGCACAACAAATAGCACTCCGGACCAAAGGGGAGCAATTCCCATCTACTCACTTGCTGGCTCTGAGCTTTTGGATTCAGCAAGAGGCTGAGTTGCTATGGAAACATGAAGGATAGATAGGACATGTAAAGGTGAAGCATACCATGTAAATAAGTTATAAGAGGCAGAGACGGGGTGAAAGAAAGGAAAGAGAGGAGGTCTAATGAGGAGAGAGTGAGAATTATACTGAATCCGTATGGCAGATGCGTATTACCTGAAGAGGCTGCAAAAACTGTGCTCTGCTACTACTGTTTTCCAATCCCTCTCCACAGGGAGAGCTGTGCTGCCAGATGCAGGCCCCTCCAGGCATCAGGGAAGCCCGCCTGCACTGGCTGGCTCCTGCAGTAAGCTGGGGCTCCAAGGGTCCCTCCTGATGATTTTTCATCCTGAAGAGTTTTGAAGCTCTGAATCCAGTTTCAGAGACAGCTACAGCATTTCTGCCTTCTTTTGATCCAAATAGCAACCTAGGTTCACATCCTGCTAGCCCATTAAGTACTGAAATTTCTGGAAGACCCTCTAAAGCAGCACCCCATTGCTAGCTTTTGCCCAACTATAGAAGACAAAGGAGCACGGACTAATGGGAACTTACCCTTCTGATACACTGTTCTTTCTCACCTGCACTAGGGCCAGGGTACAGGCAGAGAGGAGGAAAAAAGATCTTAACAGTGCAACAAAGTGTGAGCACCCTTAAGGAAATAAGGCAGTTTTGAGAGAAGCTGACAGACTGAAAGCCCCTCGGGAATGCTGCTAAGCACTCCACTCCCTACAGCAAAGGCAGACTGTACAAACACCGAATACAAGGATTATCAGGGCAGGACAAAGAAGCAAGTCTCTGCTTCCTGAAGTCATGGGAAGAATGCAGCATGAGACACATGAGCTGTGAAGGATTTCTCTACTGTTCTAATATAACGTCTTTAAAACCAAAAGAATTGTCACTGTCATGTCTTCATGACCAGGCAGAGAACTACATCTACAGAGAGGGGTAAATCAGGTGTCTTAAGAGGCTGGAGAGAAGCCCTACAGAAAGAGATCTGGGGATTTGGGTTGATGGCAAGTTGAATATGAGTCAACAGTGTGCCCTGGCAGCCAACCATGTCCTGGTTAGCTAGCCAGTTGAGGGAGGTGATTGTCCCACTCTGCACTGCAGTGGTGCGGCCCCACCTTGAATACTGTGTGCGGTTTTGGGCACATTAATATAAGGAGGACCTCAAACTATTAAGAGTGTGTCCAGAGGAGGGCACGACTTACGAGGAGCAGCTGAGGTCACTTGGCTGGTTCAGCTTGGAGAAGAGAAGGCTGAGAGGTGTCCTTACTGCAGTCTACAATTTTCTTAAGGGGGACAGTTGAGAGGGAGGTGCTGATCTCCTCTCTCTGGTGACCAGCAATAAGACACAAGGAAATGGAATGAAGCTGCATCAGGTGAAGTTCAGATTGGGCATTAGGAAAAGGTTTCTTTGCTGAGGGGGTGGTCGGACACTGGAACAGGCTCTCCAAGGAAGTGGTCGCAGCACCAAGCCTGTCAGAGTTCAAGGAGTGTCTGGACAATGCTCTTAGTCATATGATTTCATTTTAGGTAGTCCTGCGAGGAGCAGGGAGTTGGATTTGATGGTCCTTATAGGTCCCTTCCAACTTGAGATATTCTATGATTCTACGAATTCCTTTTGGTCCCATGGTGATATATCAGTGCTGTTGGTGTGATGGGAGAAAAGAATAGACCCTTATGTGGTTTGCAGCCTAAATCTGATTATGTAGATTTAAAAAAACAATGAAGCAGAATATAAAGAAATGAGTTTTCTTCCATGGTGCAAAAGATGTCCTAGTAACAGGTTTAGGGAAGCACAAGCCATTCCCTGCTGATCACTTGAGTATTTTCCACTCTATTTAGCTGAGAAATTAAACTCTTTATTTGCTGTGCTAAGTTGATTTCAGGAAATTTAGCCTCACACCACAAAAGCTGAGCATATCTCATAAGACGCCCCCAAGAATGGAACACGAATTTATCAGAAATCTTAATGGCAAAGGCCAGTGACAACAACCAGCTTTGATATGGGCAGGGTTTCACTCGACTCTTTATCTCTGTCCTTCCATGAGTCCAGCATACCTGGGAGCTGGCTGTGACTATCAAACTTATGCTTATCTGTAGTTCCTCTACCTGAAGATTCAGTTTTCGCTAAGGGGAAAAAAAAAACCCAAACACATACATATATACAGAAAAGAAGGAAAACACCCAAGGATGTTAGGCAGACTGCACCACACTCAGTGAGTAGATGCATGCAGAGCAAAGTGGAACAAACACACCAGCCCCTTCTACCATACTCACTCTCTACTAAACGGGAGGTGGGTGCAGCAGTACTTGCTAAAGAAAGAGAAAGGAAGGTGAAGAGGGGAGTTGATTCCTGTTAAATACTGCCAAGAGATGGAAAATTAAAAAACAAATTGGTAAGATTTTGTCAGACCAAGCCTCTCTGGACACAGAGCACAAGCACTTTGCCAGACTACATTTTGGATCCCCTGTGAGTTCTTGCTTTAAACCAACTTTCTCATAACACAGGCTCAGTGAACACACACCACTGTTCAGCAACGTTCCCAGGAGTTCAAACCAATGCCATTCAAGGCCAGCAGAGATTCTGGCCAGCACTGTGTGTATGGCAGCAAAACAAAGCCTACATGACCGCTGTTTTGGTGAGAGCCATGGCTAACTATCCTATTGACAGCTTTTTTTTTTTTTTTTACATTAAGGTATTTTGATATCAAACCCCCACACCATACACATTCACACACTCATGGTTTAACAGACATTTGAGTTCCACCTGCACAACAGCTAGAATAGCTGGGGCTCAAAAAGAAACTGTTCACAAAGTCTGTGTGCAACCTTTGTTTGCCTTCAGATTAATAAGGAAAAGGAAATGCAGAAAAAGAGTGAATTGTTGGGATGAAAATGCAAACCCAGGTCAAGTCAGACAGATATCCTCCCAGCCCCACAATTCTCATCTGTACTAGTATAGTACATCATTAACACTAACTACTTGGGCCTTCATGTGCCTAAGATGGGAAAAAAAAGTATTTTTTGCTTATTGAGGAAAATGAAAAAAATCAAAATAACTATGGACATATCCCAGCAGACATTAAAAATGGTGTCAGTTTTTACATTGAAGTAGAAACTTTAAACAATAGTGCAGGGAAAACTAGTTGCTTTGGCCAGTCTGAAAATACAGCCTTGGCTCATGTCAAAACACAGTTTTTATATTCTTCCCTGTAAAATTCATGAAACATTTCTGTGATCTTCAAATCACACCAGACTAGGGGACACCCAACTTCCTCCTGATTTTGACTTTGCCCACAACCAGGTAATATTGTGCGACTGGAATTCCAGCATGGATGAAAAAAAGGCATTTTTGCTGTGCCACCAATCTCTTTACCATTGCTGCAAACCAGTTCATGATCTGAGATAGGTTTTGAGAAGCCCAGAGAGCAGAAAAAGAATTAAGAGAACCAAATACTCAGAAGGATCACAGCTGCAAGGCATAAATGTGCTTGAAAGAGCATTAACAGAATTTAATTTGTAAATGAAAAAAACCCACCATTATAGCCCACAAAGAAGGAAAAGAGAAACTGAACTTACCCTACAAGGGAGACGAGTTAGGGACTACAGACTGATTGACAGCCAACAGCCACATTAAAAAAAAAAAAAAAAAAAAGAAAAAAACTCCTCTACAAGTGTGATTTAATGGTCTTCAAAGCCACGTACCTGTCCCCAAGTGATGAACATGAAGCTTAGCAGACAGATCTGTCGATGTGGCTGAAACAAAGCTTTTAATGTTCTTTTTCCTCTCTTCTTAATTGGATCTTTTCCCTTTTCCTGTGGTACTGATCTGCATAGAGACTGAATATCTAAGCCCATATCTCCCTTGTGTATCCTTGACTATGTCCGATTCAGAAGGGCCTACCAAATCATTTGCCTGACAGTTACTATACTAACCACAATTGACTTCATGTAAGGGATATATTACTTCTACTGAAATTAACGAGCTCCAAACAATTTTAGGCAACAGACTGCACACACGTTCTTGGAAACGTGTCTCCCAGTTGACTCTTTGTAACTACTGCAATTTGGAATTCTGTCTATCCATCTGTCCATTCATTCATCTAGCTTGACCACCAATCCATTCATCTTGTTAGTGGTTCACTAAGTCCAAGCTTTTGGGTAATACAGTCCTTCACGAAAAACAGCACAAGTACGATTCAAACTCTGTAATTAGGGTAAAAAAAAAAAATTCTTTCCTTTTTTACTTCAACTTCAGAAATCTCAAGGATTGCAATAGCAGCTTCATAAAGCTTGCCAATGCAATCTTGGGAATAACAACAGTTCACCACAAGGACATATACTTCAATAAACAGAATAATGCTCACTTAGATGAAGAGGTTTCTTTTGGCTGCCATTGTTTAACTCTGATTTGAAAGGCACAAAACTATGGAGCATACAATGTTTCACTGAACCCAACTGACAATTAAACTTATCCATCAAATCTTTCTAACTCATTTTGCACTGGGAAGGGGGAAACATGCATTTTTTTTATTTAGTATGAGGTTTATTTATTTATTTGAGTATACAATCTACACAAGTGCTGGAAGACTTTCCAAAGACCACAAAGTATTAGCGAGAATGTTAATTTTTTCTTGAAGTTTTTGCTTTCAAAATTGTGAAGATACTCAAAATTCTTAAGTTTTTGGTTGGCTCTTAATTGGTCTAAACCAGATCTGCAATTTAGCTAGAACTTTCTACTGGTTTGTTGTTGTTTTTTTTTTCTGAATTATCTACATTTCATTAAAATTTGAAATTTTTTAATCGATTCATAAACATTAAGCCTTCCACTACTCCACTCTATAATCAACAAGCTAACTATTATTATTAGACAATCACTAAGTTAAATATTTGAATTGCATGCTTTAAAATAAAGACAAAGACGTTAACCCCTAATTCTGTTCTAAAAAGGGCAGTATTACCCATAGTAGGATGGCTATTCTAGTGTCAGTCTTGTTAGGAAATGGACAGTACCAGTTACTTCATTTCTAAAGACCCTGAGAGGAAAAAAAGTACTAGATTAAAAGCTAATGTTATGTATGTTAGAAGAACACTCTAGGAATATAAAAAGAGAGTGCAAGAAATGCAGAGTGGCACTTACGTGAGTGAGGGATGCCTGCAGTTTTTCCATGGATGGAACAGACAAAAATAAAAGACAGAGATAGACAAAAAATATAAAATGTAGAAGAGGTGAGAAGAGATGATAGAGAACATGGAGCTGGAAAATTAAAATACCATCAGCTGTCTCAAATCCAACCCTAGGGAGTGGGTAGGTTACAGGAGTTATCACAACAGACAGGACATCAATTGTGAGGGCTACCTTACTGCACAGAGCCTGGGATTTCCAAGCAACAAGGCATGTGTACTGTCCCATACTGCTTAGCAATTCTAGTGAGGCAGAAGTTGGCAGACAATAATCAAGACCATGCACAGCTCACAGGGCCTCAAAAGCATGCACATAAATGGGCTAGGAATACAACTAGCTCTGAATTCAGGAAAAGATCCTGCACAGTGCTTTCAGAAGAGCTGTGAAACAGGTACATGAGTACAGTTGCGATGGTGGGAAGAAGAAAAGGCTGTAGATCTAAATGCAAGGGGAATGGGAAAGAAGAACCCCAGGGGTTGGGGATGGTTGAATACAGATCCTAATACTCTGATGAGGTTGTGTACAAGGATAAGAGGCCACCTCTCCCCTGCCTGCTTTTGGCACATCTCCCCTACCTACTCTGCACTTCCCTTTCTCCCCCCTCCCCCCCCCCCCCCTTCTCTACCTTCCTGTCTTGAATAACTCTGGTTTTTGATTCTTGTCACTTTTGTTCCTGGTTGAAACGGAAGGGAAAGTGTTATGCCACAGCAGAGCATCCTGCCATCGGAGTGAAATATTACCCATTAAAGCAGACAAGAGGTTGTGGAAATTGCCTTACATGCTGCATGGGTATCTTCAGCAGCGATATGCAGAAAAGAGGAATCTCCCTCCCTTCCCCCTCCTTCCACAGTTCATGGCCAGTCCTATGCTGAACCTCTAAACTTCCAATTTGCAAAAAACCTGCCTTGTGATAATGACATTACATGCTCTATGACCAATGCCCTTCTCAACTCGCTGCTTTTTCTTATTAAAACTCTCCATGGCATAGTCCCTCTCTTTGAGAATACAAAGTTTATATTAGTAACCCAGGGCACAAACTAGTACAAATAAAATAGCTCCTCTACCTCCTACCTTTAAAGAAGGTTTTTAATTAGTAATGAAATTCTCAACAATCAAAAAGCACCCCAAAAACAAAGAATGCAGAAAGGTCTACAAAAGAAGATGGTGTCATCCATGCATGGCAGAGATTCCCTGGAAAGATGCAAGGAAAGAGAACCAGAGGGAGGTCTCAGTTTTACTTACGAACTGGTTGTGTCTTGAAGTCAGATGGTAGGCTAATCTCACCCACACCCTTGCCATTGACTGCAGACAGTCTCACAGAGTAGGTTGTTTCAGGTTTCAGGCCAGTGATAGTGATCACGCCCTCCACATTTGCTGTTGCAGAAACAAGGGAGAAAGGGCAAAGAAAGGCTCAGGCTTTAAGTCAACAATAAATGCTATGTTTCTATCGTATACTTTTGCCACGCTCACCCCATATAACAGAGCCCTCTTCTGGGCCCAGCCTCGCATGAACAGTGCAGACAAAGAGAAAGGGTCAGAGCTATCACCTCTGTGTCAACCACACGTGTATTGCCACAGCCTCTCTAGAGGGGATGTAGCAGAGTTCGTGATAGATGCCAGAGGGCATCAGCCCTTGGCCTGTGCCAAGGAGGTCCTTGAATAATGCTCCTCAAGACCACTGTCATGTGGGGATAGTAGACGTAACACCTAGAACTGCTCATCTGTTGGGCTGCACGATCCAACCGAAAGCAAAGCCCTCAGCAGGAGAGAAACCCGTCTTTCTCCTTTAACAATCTGCAAGGAGGTCAGACACAATGTAAGAGATGGAAAGAACCTGCTGTGGGGTCATCGTGATATGAAGAAAGAAATAAGTTCTTTTTTTCCTGCACAGACACAAAGGGAGAAATGAGAAAAATAAACCTGACTCTAGCTATGATCACATCACTCCAGTGGGGACCTAAAAGAAGAATTTCAGTTCCAGACAGGATTGGCCAGGATCAGCTCTGAAATAGAACTCTCCTCTTCATAGTCCTCTCAAATCAAAATTCCTTTGGTTTACTGGATTTAAAGATACATTTTAAGCAGTGTGCATTTGTGATGGGTTGACCCTGACTGGACACCAGGTGCTCAAAGCCATTCTATCACTCCCCCTCCTCAGCCAGACAGGGGAGAGAAAACAGAACAAAAGGCTCGTGGGTTGAGATAAGGACAGGGTGATAACTCAGCAATTACAGTCATGGGCATAACAGACTCGACTTGGGGAAAATTAATTTATTGCCAATCCAATCAGAGTAGGGTAATGAGAAATAAACCCCAAACTTTAAAAACACCTTCCCCCCACCCCTCCCTTCTTCCCAGGCTTAACTTTACTCCCAAATTCTCCAACTCCTCCCCAGAGCGGCACAGAGGGACGGGCAATGGGGGTTGCGGTCAAACACAACATCACAATGACATTACATTCTCAATGCCCTTCTCAACTCGCTGCTTTTTCTTATTAAATCTCTCCACGGCATAGTTCCTTCTCTTTGATGCTCCGCTCTGACTTTCCCCTAAAGGAAAGAAAGTCTTGTGAGATGCACGTGGGGGAGGTAACATCTTCTTTTATCATCCTACCTTCTTTTGCATCATATAACCTCGAATGCCATTCTCCCTCGCCCAGTGCTCTCCACTCTGCTTTGTACTTGAGGATGGGCACCCCACCAGTAGCTTCAGGCTCATCAAACTCCACCTGGGCAGTACTGGAATAGGGCTCCACTCTGTCAATGGAAGGAGAGGACGGAGTATCTGGGGGAGGAAGGGAAAACAACCAGTGATACAGAAGACAGCACGAAACAAGGACCCGCAGCTCCAGTGGCAACGAAAACAGAAAACTAGGAATATCAAACACACTCTTGTCATGACTTCACAAATGAGAAGGATAGGCCTAAGGTCCCCGCTCAGGAAGGGAAGATTGTTAAGAGGGCTTTTAAGAACACTAATTAGACAGTGCAGAGACCTTCATCTTGTCTCTCCTCTAAGAGGCTAGAGACAGTACCTTCTTCAAAGGGGACAACCAGAGCAGAGTAGCAAGAGCATCCTGGATGCTATTCTGTCCCCACAGTCTCTTCTGTAGGCCACTCCAATGCATAGCTTGACCATTCCTAAATCTACCTCTATGGCAGCCACGAGAGGACACCAGAGGCCCTTCCAGTCTGTCATGCAGTCAGACACTCAGCCTCTTTGGCTGGTACTCTGAGGTTTCTCTCTTGCACTACCTTTCTATTAGGGATATTTTGCTGATTTTGAGAAGCACACATGCATGCATACGCACATATGCAATGGCTGTCAGAAATCAAAATCACAGTTCTGTCAAAGAGTACTGGAAGCACAGAAAAGAATGAGACCCTTCAGAAACAAAGAAACAGAGATACTGAGAATCTTGTTGTTTACAACCCATCCCAACGCAAAAATCTATGAACAGTCTCTCTGAAACTAGAAAAGAACGGTCACTCTGACACCTCAGCTCAAGGGCTGCATACACATTTCCTTATCTCCCTGCCTAGGATGCTCACCTGCCTGCACAAGAATGAACTCTGAAGACTCTTGGCCAATGCGGTTCACAGCAGTGCAGTTATAGTTCCCAAAGTCATTTTCAGAGTCTGGCGTCACCTGTGGAAAGAATGAGAAGACTCATGCTTGGATCAGAAAACCCTTTTCACTCTCTGAACGCACTCTACATTTTGATGGGGAGACAAGCCGCAATAAAGTACATGTGCTAACCCTCTGAGGGCTGTCCACAGAGGGGGGAACTGCAGTGGGCGGAAAGTCAAAGGCAAGGAGGGGTTGGTGTCTTCTGTTACCTGATTTTCTTCGCATTTATGTGCCAGAAACACCACACAACTTCTTGTCTACCAACAAGGTGCCCTGACAAAAGACTTAACTCCTTCAACATCAGCAACATAAATTATTTGATAGCACTGAGCCTTCCTGGCGGCATATGCCTTCTCTTCTCCTTGTTTTTCCTCACCTCCAGGTAGCTTGCTGATGGAGTGTTGTAGATCTTGATATTGCTGTAGTTTGAGCTGGGAAGCAGCTGTCCATCCCGGAACCAGGAGATGACAGCACTGGGGTAAGCAAATACCTCACAGGTGATGTTCACTTGATTCCCTTCCCAGGTATAGACAGCCACAGGGCCCTGAAGCTTGGGGGCATCTGAAAGACAGATACATTTGTGAAGGCAATTTGAGCCAGAAAATCTCCTGAAGTAGCGAAGTCAGCCTCACTTTAAGGATCCCTTGGCTGGGGTTCAGTTTAATGTGGGGAATGGAATCTAATACAGGAAACAGGAACTGTCTTCTCATCTGGGGGGGATGAAGGGTGTCTTCTGACAAAGGACATGAGGAGGAAACCTACCTAGTCCCAAAGGCTGCTCCTAACACAGTGTGGGAGGAGAAGCAGACAGCATGCTATGCATCTAGGGAAGTGCATACCAGAAAGTTCTCCTACAGAAGAACTCTGATGCACCCAACAAATGGGACTGTGGCAGATTCATGGCCCACCGTCTTCCCAAGGTGCAACTAGTATCCCAGCTGGAGACAGCTAGAGCAAACGTCTGCATGTATGCATACAGCAACATGCCTCCAACAAAATTATCTCAGACCGAATTGCTTCCCACGCCCTCTACCTAAACAACACACATTTCCCCAGCTGTAAGCGCGTTGGTCTCATCACTGAAAAACGAAATCAAACCAGTCTCCCCTCTAAACACATGAACACCCTTCCCACCCCATCCTCCACTTCTTACACTGCACTTCAAGGTACATGGCTTGGGAGTCCTGCCCGATGGTGTTGCTGGCTGTGCATACATATTCTCCGGCATCTGTGTACTGAATTTCTTTGAGAGTCAGGGACGACACCCGGGCATGGCTACGTACTATGATGCGTCCATCCAGGGTCTGGCAGGAAAGGGAAAAAAGAGTTAGAGGCTGAGCTCTGAGCCTGTGGTGCAGACTAAAGGGATGGGAACAAATGCAAGTCTACCTCACACCCACACTTCAGTGCTCTGTACTTCAAAAGTGATCACCTGAGGCCAGGTGAAATCATGGGCACAGAGAGGCATTTACAAAAGCAACAAGAAGATTCCTTGTTGCATGGGACCAACTGCAGTGATTCAAAGCACTCAGGAAAAGGAAAAAAATGAAATGAAGGACCAAAGTATCAGATGCTACTGCGTGTCTGAGGATAGCTGGGTAACGTCAAGCTTCTTCCCAGAAAGAAAATTGTAGAGATCCAGCTCTGGTTAAAATTTTTTGCCAGCATGTTCTTATAGGAAACCTCCCCAACAGCTACTGTGTTTCTGCTCAGAGAATTCAGGCCTTCCTCTTCTCTCACTGATACTCCTTTTATTTTTATGTCTTTGAAATGGCATTAATAAGAACAGATCCAGACCTCAAGAGCTGCATCAGGCAAAATGAAAGCTCCGAACTTTCACCTGAATGTGGCACTGAAGAGAGCAAGGTACAGTGAACAGGGCACGAAAATTATGTGACCCTTCTAGAAACAAGTCTGCTTCAAGGTCTTGTGACGCGTCAAGAAAATTCTAGAGCAATCTGCATTGGTTATATGCCAGTTTAGAAATTGTTCCCCCATGCAAGAAAGTGGGGGGATGTCAATGACAGAGACAGGGAATGTAAAATCCAGTCTACCATCTGCTCAAAGTGATTGCGGCCACCCAGTGATACCATCCCATCCCATTCCACATCACTTTGTTGGTTTTTTTTGTTTTCCTCTCCAATTTATTACCAAAGCCCAAGTGCTCTCTTAATACATGAAGCGCACAAGGCCATGGATTCCGCCTTCCACTCTGGTGCTTGTGCTTCAGCTTGGAAGCTTTAAAGCACCAACTCTCTCATCTAGTTTCCAAAGTGGCAGAAGCGAACAAACTAGGCACCCTCATGTCTGTGCCTGCTGCTGCAGCCTGGCACACCTAATGCAATTAATGTTCCAAGAGCATTAATTTTCTTGGAAGATACAGGACGAGTACTGAGATTATGAGTAAAAACCCCGAGGATATTAAACAGCCAAATGCACTGAGCGGTAGCACAAAGTACATCTCTGGTACCTCAAGTGGTCAGATCCTCTGGTCCAGAAGCCTCTTTCTGTTGTGAGCTAGTGGTCTCAATCTGAGACTGACAATGTTTCTACAAGTAGATGTGATTACCTCTGTTAGTTCTGAATATTACTTCATTTGAGCTAGTCAAATTTCATATGCACAAACCCAATATCCTTTGATGACACAAAACCAATTATATGTATTTTTCTTCTCTCTTCTACCCTGCGTGTGGGTCTACTGCAATCCCTGACCAATACCACAAGATACAAGCTCCACTCCTCCTCCTGTGCTTGGTCCCTTGTGTTGCTGGGAACAGTTCTATATTTCATGCACATGTGGTGGTGTGTGCCTCGTTTCCCAGAACCAGGGAAGGAACCCTTAACACAACATTAGTCCATTGTGGTATCTTACACAACCAAATTCTGCTTTTATCTTTCTTCACTGGTTGACTACATTGTTATCCTTTTGTCTGACTTGTGATTTGACTCCAAAACCCAGCTCGCTTCTGAAACTATTGCAGTAGGATCCATAAATATCAAGAGTCCAGATTTGCAGAGGCTCCCACAAGTTGAGTGAATGTTCTAAATACTCATCTTTAAGACCTCATCAGCAGGCGAGAGTATAAACATGGCAAAATATCAGCACATGATCATTACAGCAAACGTAATTTTACATCCAGTGTCACCTGCCTTTTCCCCACTTTGTCAAGATCTAATACAAACAAAAGAGTGATAGGCAGTCACGGTTAAATTATAACTTTACAAATAATGCAACTGATTCTGAAATGAAGCTCTCTTTCTTAGTGCAAAAAGCATAAGTAAAGAAAAAGAAAGATCAGGGAAAATACTCCAAAGAAGAGAAAAATGTTTACCCAGGAAAGCACGCTACTAGTTTTCTTTATTCATATTTCAGGCCATCAGATGCTACCAGTTCCCAGCTATTAGAGACATAGGATAGGTAGAAACTTGTGAGACAGGTGTAGACACTTGTAATCCCTTTACCTAACCTCTTTGATTTCGAGGATTTTGGATAACAAAATGATTCATAGTAATGAGGGGACAATCCTAACAGACAGAGGCAATAATTCATGCCATAGCAACTGCCACTCTACAGAAAAGGGTATGATGGTTCTCTATATCAACAATTACTACAACTTATCCTGAGATACATGGAGGTGTTTTTCTCCAAATTCTGACAATTCCGTGTAACACACAGTCACTATGTACAAAGCTGGCCTAGATTTCAATACTTTGGTGCCAAAGAGGAAGAGAAGAAACAAGTAGGAAATGCATTTACCCCCCCCTTCTCCACCTTCTGGATTTTTCAGTCCTTTCACAAAGAAGTATCCATGACCTAATTTCACATCCATGTCTTCTCCTCACCCACTTTCCACATGGTGGACATCATTACAAAACAGCACGTGGAAATCCTGAACACAGCTACAAATTCCAGTGAAGGAAGATGAGTTGTCTCTCCTAACTCTGTGCTTGCACTGCACTAACCAGAACTCATCTGCAGCTCTTAATATTTGTAAATTTGCACTAATTCTCAGTTACCAGAAAGGCATCACCAGTTTGTGGTGTAACTGAAGTATGATTTTGCATGCAACTCAGTTCATTAGCATCTGTTGGTGATAATGTGAGGGGTTTTTGTTAGCATATGCTGCTAATACGACTTTCAACAATTCTCCAGTATATGCAGGACCAGAATGGTGAACTGAGACTATGGGCTGTGCACAGTAAGTAGAGCTGACTGTTGTTCAGAGGAAGAAGCAGCCACCTGCAATTGTGCCTCCAAAGCAAGGAAAGCAAGATTTAACACACATATATGCTGCTATGACCAAAGGTCATAGAGACTTCCTTACTTTAAACTAGCTAATGCATTACTAAGAGTGAAACGCTTAACGCCAAGTATTCACTCAGCTTCCCAAGACCTGAAATCCCTGCCACTCTACTACACTGCTAAAAGACCCCATGCTAGCTATTTAAAAAAATGTCTACACAAGCTGTGACAATAAGCTTCAACAGCATTCTCACAGAACCCCACTTAGATTTAAGATACAGACACAATAAGAAATTTAGAGACAGCAAGCTTAATAGTATTAGTGTTCATATTAATAAAAAGCTTGAGACAGAGAGCACAGTGAAAACACTGGGGGTGGGGTTGGGGGGAGCAGAAGGGAGTCAGAGACAACTGTAATAGAAATTATCACAAGGCCTGAAGAGATGCAACTACTCAAATTCCAAATTCTTCAATGCAAACTGGTCTGAATATCCAATGCCTTCGCTTGCCACAATTCACCTATTCCAACCGATTATTTTGAAGTAAAAATGGGCAATTTCTTCTCAGTCTCATATGAAACAAAGGCAGATGGTGCTTAAGTTAGATGTTCACTTTGTTAAGGCCGTACCAGTCTCCATGGTTTAAGACAGCTTAAAAATAAAAAAGAACTCAGGATACCCAGAGCCTCCTCAAAGTTGATCCTAAAAATACAAATACGAGTCACCCAGTTCTGGTAGCTAATTTTGTTCTCTACCTGAGCCCTATTATTTGCTTGGAAACATACTTTCTGGTTATTTTGAAGCAAGAATGCTACAAATCAGGTGCATGTAAAGGTAGGTTATTATAATTATTTTCGAAATACAGCACTGAACATGAAATAAAACAGCAACAAACCACATTTACACCAAACTCAATTACTGCATTATCCCACACCCCCTCAATGACCCTTGCAAATCAAAGACATAAAAATTTAGCAATATTTGGAGCGTTTTCTGGAGAAATATAACTTGTGAAAGATTTATCTGCATTGATTTTGAAATGGAACATGATGCAGTTGTCCTTTAAGAGAAGGTCAAACTTCAGGAGTACCATGAGCAAACAGATGAGTTGGCTGGAGCAGAAGAGGCTATCTTTGGGAAAAAATATGTTCCCGGAACACATGCTGTTGCTAATTCTTTAAACTGTAGAAGAGAGATATGATGCAGAGTGGTAGCATCAAAGAAAATGGTGAAAGCAGTATTTGTCAGATTTTACATTTGCTTTTATTTTTGTATTATTTTTTCATTAAAGTGACAACCTGAATTACTCACCCCAACACAGCTAGTTTGCTCATCCAAAAATGCATTACTATATGCCAAGCAACTTCTAACTCTATAAGCTGTTTCTTTTATGTATTGATATTTAATTTGTTCATATTATTAATGCTGGTTTAGTTGGCGTGGTTACGGGACTAGAGATTTGTTAATCTGTAATGCTTAAAATAACCAAAACCAAAAAACTAAGAATTTTGCTAAAGGTCTGGTAATCTTATACCTCTTGTTTCTCGGGCCGGGTCCACGAAGCCTGGAGAGAACAGATATAGAACACAACAACAGAAAAAAAGCAATAAAAGTTTATCAAAGATTGCTTTTAGGTATCATAGTGTATGCACCATACTGTGTTCTGTGCACATGCAGGCTCCAAGTTGTATATCTCATGTGTGTGGGGTGATCACGATTTCCCAACAAAACCTCAATTTAGATTTGCATTCAAAATTCAAGATCCTATAAATTGGCCTTAAAATGATAAAGCAAAGGCTACTGTTTGCTTCTGTTTTTACATATTGAGTGGCTATTTCCCTTGTCACATCTCACCATTTCTAGAAACCTGTTCCCAGCATGGTGGGGAAGTGATTCTGGTGACCTCAGTCACTAAATTTCAAAGAAAGTTACGGAACTTACTTTCTAACACTGGCTTGTTAGCCACCCGCACACACTGATTAACATTAACACTCATATCATTAATGCGATCATGCATTTGTACACATTTTTACATGCATACTGTGCCAGCAGTAGGAGACCTTGAGCTGCAGAGCAGTGAAACAGCATGACCCCCCTGGACAGGAGGTAGCAGGGCAGAACCTTGTACCTCCAGTTGATAATGTCCAGCTCATTATGCTTAGGGATGTGTGCACCCAATCCTTACTGGGCTTGGGACAACTAAGCAACAGGCATCAGTGAAACATGCACAAACCTTACCAATAAACATACATTTCCCATTCAGAGAAAGCCACCAACAGTGTGGAACATATTCACTGTGGTTCAGAAAGCCCAAAGTTGCTGGGTTCTGTTTTTCCCCTATAATTTATCTTTCAAATATTTTTCTTCTGGTCTCTATTTCAGTAGCAACTTGATCCATTTTAGTTCAGGAGTCAAAAATCACCTGCTAATATCACAGCCACGATGGCATTATTGAATGCGAGGCACAAGCATTACTGATGTGTGGTTATAACAGCACACGCAAGAATGACATTACAGAAATGGAGATGAAAGCTTAGGAAATGAGAATTAAAAACATAGTATTGTTTCCACAGTGCTTTTAGTGAACATTGTGAGACTTTAGTATTAACATATGGTACAGACAGCCTCATTTTAGAACGTATCTGATAAAAGCAAGTTATTCACTTGTAACTAGAGGCTTGAAGTGCAGCCACTTGAAGAGAAGCTCACCAACATCTGCACAGGCTAGGACACTCCCATCATCTGCTCATTTCTATGTGTATATATATCCTGTTGTGCACAAGTTCCTTGAAAGCTTAACAGGCAGCCATAATAATTCAGCATAATCCCTTTTTGATGTACAAGTCATTCTCTGTACCTGAGTAAGCTAGGCTAGCTACGGAACTGCCTTGCTTATACCCATGCAAGTCCACTTCCGATCCTATTCACTCAAGTGTCTATGGTGTCAGCACAAAGGGATTTAAAAAACAAAAAAAAGAAAAAAAAACGAGAGAGAGAGAGACATCTTTTTATCTTTTGCTGTTCAGTACCTGTCAAGCTAAAGGAAGATTAAGGAGAAAAAAAAGCCTGCTCCCACACTCCTGAAGTTTGCTAATGTCACTCGTGGGTGTGGGGAAAAAAGGCAGAACCACATTCTCCATCCTGGAGAGTTTCATGCTAACTCTCCCTCACCAATACAAAGAGGTACGCAAGCTCTACTCAGCACCAAAGGTAAAGGGCCAATAACGCTGTACAGGTTAAACTGCAATTAAGATAAAGGAGGAAGAATACCAGAGCTGATATCTTCCTCTGTTCTTTGATTCCTTCATTCTGGTAAGAAAATGTTCACTTTATTTTTGACTTTCCATAGAGAAAATTGTAACATGATGCAGGTCTCAATAGCTAGCACGGGAGCTAGCACGGGAGGCCAGACAGCAGTACTGAGTGAGATCCTACACTGAAGATACGCGTAATGCCAGCTCTGGCAAGAAGTTAAAAGGCCTGCATAAAGCATCACCTGCTACCTCTTCCCATTCTTCACACGCTGGGCTATACTGCTGGATAAGAAACCTAGGACTGTCTCTGCAACTGTTTCATCAAAGTGTGTTTGAGAGTAGTCGGCGA
The DNA here is from genome assembly GCA_008658365.1 of Alca torda. Classification (NCBI taxonomy): domain Eukaryota; kingdom Metazoa; phylum Chordata; class Aves; order Charadriiformes; family Alcidae; genus Alca; species Alca torda. Next base: position 6,702,601 of record CM018093.1, on the reverse strand, counting down.
CTGCCTCACACAAAAATCTGACAGGAAACACTCCTGTCTGCACTAAAATTGAATCACTTGTATACACCAATACACGACAGATCAAAACTATATTTGCTGTATCACAGTTAGCATTCTGCTAGAGCAACAGAAGAAACATGTCTCTTAAAAGGGCGTGAAATACACTGAAGGTGATAAGGAACTGGCATACTGGCTTGATCAGCTTTACATCTGGTATCATTCAAAGAGAAAGCATTCCTCTTCCCTACAACGGCACAGCAATAAATATCTGAGGCAAGATAAAGCCAAACCATTTCAGATCATGATGTTGATGACTTTCCAGGCCTGTTAGTGCCTGCTACGTTCTGCCGTAGTGATAGACAGGAATCTCAGACTGACAGGGCAAAAGTTTCTCCTAAGTAGTGTGTTCCCACATTGACAACCAAAGTAAACCACATATAAGCAATTTGTTTTGTTTTGTTTTAAATTTTACTTGCACTCTTTGCAGGGCAGAAGAATGCAAGCTGCCAGCTTACTAGTAAAAGGAAGCTTCCACCATGCCAGTATCTGGAACTTTGGTCTGCTCATTTGTGTTGGTATACAGTTGCCAATCATCTGATTTTGCTAGAGCACAATCACAACCACTTACCTTTGCAGATCATCCTCAAAGCAAAAGACTGTTTGTCCAAGGGGTGCCACATTATATAGGCATAGCCATAGAGTGGAGAATCTTTTGCTATGCATGCTAGAATATCAACAGGCCTCTCAGGGAAGCGTGGGAATGTTGAAATAGTTGTGACATTGTCAGCCTAGATGTTTGGGTTATATATAGCACCTCTTGCCCCTCGTCCACACGTCAGACTGTCTCCATTCATGAACAAAGACTAAAGGAGGAAAAAACCTCTAAGCCAGAGAGGGGTTCTTTTTTGTTTTGTCTGGGGGGTTGGGTAGGTTTTTCTGAAGTATAAAATGTTCATGGGAGCTAAGGCTCCTGTAGACCTTTAAAAATCTGGACTGAGGTATGATTACAAAAGTAACATGTAGCAAGACAGATGCATCCAAGTATCTAAAGCATATTCAAAAGTAGGGCCTGATATTTTTAAAAATAGTATTGTTCGTCCCACACCAAAGACCACCCATTTCCCTGACCTATCCCAGAGACAGTAAGTAATAGTAAACCAAATATATGTATTTGGTTGTACATGTAATAGAATGCTTATCAGAGCTATTTTGACCTGAGGATTTTCTGGACATCTGTACCATTCACATAAACGTACAGCACAAGATAGAGAATGGGAAAAAGTAAAAAAACAAAACAAAACATACACGCAAAAAATTAAAACCCTGCCTAGAAAGTGCATGGTATCTGATCAAAAAATAATTTTGCCCTGAAGGTTTGAACAAGTACACGAGACACGTGGTAGTACCCCAACCCTTTGATTTCCCCATCTATACATGAAACTATTAGAGTATTAACATTTTCCTTAACATTGATCACCAACTTAACAGCATCAAACGGGATATATGAGAGTCTCAAAAATGGTTAGCAGTTTTGCCACTGAAATCTTGTTAGTTTAATTGGGCTGGACAGATGGGACTCTCTGCAAAAAGGCTCTCTTACTGACTTCTACTTGATTTAGTGTTATTTCAGTTTTTATATTCTTCTCCATGTAAAAGCTCTTTTCCATGGCTATGAACCAAACTCCAGTGCTAGAAGCACTAGAGCACTTAGCTCCTCCCACCGCTCTCCCAGAAAGAACAAGACCATGAATAACCTTATCCTGTCAAAACAGGTCCTCCAATCATGCTGTAGTGACAGCCCAAGCCAACAGCTTTTGAAGACAATGGAAATCTCTCTCTAAACATTGCAGGAATTTACACTAGCCTGTGAAGTCAAAAAGATGTTAAGAAAGAATTAAGGCTGGAAAACTTCGGCACCCCAATTAATAAGTTACACGTCAACAACATGGTGAAGAGCTGACATCATGGGGGCAATTAAAAAAGCTCATTTAGGAGGCTATAGTGCAGAATGGCAGCTGTGGGGATGACTGACAGCAGGTACCTCTGTCACTTTAAGACTTCCATAGTCTATCAGCTGCTGCCTTCATACCGAGTCAGAACCCCTGGTATGCCCAAGTTAGCTGAGCCTTGAAGCATCCTGTTATTACAAGATTATTAATAAGCAACAAGTCCTTACTCCAACTTTTGTCTAGGCTTTCTTTGGCTCTAAACTATGCCTCCTGATCACCTTATGCAATTATTATGAAATATCTACAGTACATCTTAGCACATCCTAATCTTTGTCTCGTTAAGGGGAATTGTGGCCAATAAAAAAAACCCAACACAAGAGCACTCTCTTTTAAAAGAAAAGCTGCTAATTATTTTTGCCTTTTAAGAACAAAATGGTATTGATGTGATCAACAAAACAGTGGAACACAAAGGCAGCCAGGCTTTTGTGCTTCAGGATCATGCAGTATTAGAATACAATACAGAAAGGCAAGAAGGAATTAACAGGCTCATTTTGGTCCACTGCACCTTTGAGAGATAACACCCCACACCTCTCCACCTGCCACCCTCCCAGAACACATCATCATGATGATGACAGCATGGACAACATCGGAATCAGGGTGCTCATTCCCACCTCTCAGCTCGGAAACAGAAGGAAAATACACTTTCACAAGCTTCCTGCAACTGTAGGTCCCTTTGGAAATTCCTCTGAAAAGGGTCTAGGGCCTATTGCTTTCCAAGTTCATTCAAGTGAGAGTGATACCAGCAGGAATTAAAAAGCATATCCTCAGTTGTAATAAACCGAGATGGCTCTTTGTACAAAAGGACACCTATGGCATTACTTCAGCTGTGGAGCTAACCCTTTAGCAGATAGTCTGTGCAGGACATGTGTCCTCACTACAGAGAGGGGAATCACCGTGATTTCCATGTGCATCTGCGTGCGGCTATCATGCATTCTGGACCAGCAGAGGCAGGCAGATATAAGCTGCCCTAATCCCAGCAAATGAGACCATGGTTTTGGGAAGGGTTATACCTTCTCTTCATTGCTGATGTTCCGGGTGGAAGTTCTCCAAGTGATGGAAGGGATTGGGTCCCCAGAGGCCTCACAGGTAAGTGTAATTTGATCCTCCAGCTCCATGGCTGTTTTATTCTCCACATAGGTGATTTTGGGTTTTGCTGAAAAGAAAAAGCAACTTTCATTCAGTTGGTGCTCAGAATGAAGCTTGCTTGTCAACAGCAATGTTTGAAACAAGCAACATTCGGGAAAAAAGGCTTTTGAATTGGCACAAGTTTACTCCCATATGGGGAAGGGAGCAGAGCGACATTTGAGAAGAGATTACCTCCTTGGAAAACTAGAAGACATTTTTTACACATGCTTACATCTGAGGCTTGTAAGAGGACTAGAAGAGAGCATATCTGAAGTAGAACCCATTTAACAGCGTACAAATGATCAATTCCTGGGATTATCAGCTAAGTCTTCTTTCTGTCTGCTTTCTCTGCCCCAAATTAGCCTTTTGATAAGCAGCTTTGTCAAGTGGCTGCAGGGCGATGGGACTGGGAGAATTATATTCCTTAATGCTCCCAGATTCATGGAAGGTAGAAAAGCTGCTGATTTATTCCTGCAAGCTTGAGGTCACTCATACACAGTGGGGTGGAGTTCACCTCCCTGTCCAGGTATAACAAGTCCCAGTGAAGTGCTAAAGCCCTTTTAATAGCAGCCTTGGTTAGATTAGGATTCGGCCCTCTAGGCTTGGAAGATATTTCAAGTAGAACGTGAATCTCACACCAACCCCTGCACCGGATTGAATTTCTTTTATCAGAGAGGAAGCAGAATGGAGTTGGCATCTGTTTCAGACACATACACAGACTCCATTTTGCCTAGCATGATGGCAGAGGTGCACAGCATTACTTGGGAAAGAAGCAGCTCTGGATAAGCCACCTCAGCCATTATCTGGGATAAGCAGGTTACTTCCAGCTTGCAGTAGTAAGTTACTAATACCCAAATGGATTGTAAAGGGGGGATGATAAGGACGCGCTTACCAAAGACTTTGAGATGAATGGTGGCATCCTGCTCTCCAGCCTTGTTCTCAGCGATGCAGATGTATTCTGCTTCATCACTCTTATCCACCTTCTTGATGATGAGCTCGGACCCATCGTAGTTAAAACTGTATTTCTCTTCATCATCGGCCTGTTCTACTGGCTCTCCGTCCCTGTAGGGCACAAAGCACACTGGCTGCATTTGGGAGGACAAGCAATCAAAGGCTATTTGTTTTAGGCTTGTTGTTAATGCTAGAACTGTGTTACTACACAAACTCTTCAGGTTGAGAGGGACAAAGCCTACATTTTGATCTATTCCTAATCCCTCCTGCCTTAGAGCTCTTGGCAGATGCACCTTTCACCTCCTGACACACATCACAGCCTGTATGCAAGAGCTATAAACACCTCAGAAGGTGGCTTCTGTCCTTGCATATCAAGTCAGTATTCCAAGTTGTCATTAGCTCTTTCAACATTACAACTTGTCCTCATAACCTTCACCAAAGGCTACACAATGTCAAGAACAGTATACATGAAGTCTGTATCACTGCCCGATAGTGAAATTTAGAACCTATCATATGAAGAGAAAGACTTTAGATGTGAATCTCCTGGCATAAAAAAATGCAATTTACAGCATCCACTTTTGCCTGAGTTTCCCCACCAGTGCAACAGATGATAACAAACTGACCCACAGGTCAGTCTGGTCAGCATGAAGCTTCATCTCTATTTGCAGCTTGACAAAGGATGCAACGGGACAGTGAAAAATTGCTATTTTTATTGTTATTCTTGTGTTTCCAGGAAGTTGTACTGGTTTTAGCTGGGACAGTGTTAATTTTCTTCATAGTAATTCATATTGTGCTACGTTTTGGGTTTGTGACCAAAACAGTGTTGATAACACAATGATGTTTTAGCTATTGCTAAACAGTATACACACAATGTCAAAGGGTTTTCTGGTTCTCTCACTGCCTTGCCAGCACGCAGACTGGGGGTGCACAAGAAGCTGGGAGGGGATACAGCTGGGATAGCTCACCTGGCTAAACACCTGCCTGCCCATGCGAAGTAGTGAATTAATTCCTTATTTAGCTTTGCTTGCATACACAGCTTTTGCTTTATCTATTAAACTGTCTTTATGTCAACCAATGAGTTTTTGGATTTTACCCATCTGATTCTCTTCCCCATCCCACTCAGGGGGCATGTAGCAAGTGGCTGTGTGGTGCTTTGTTGCCCATGGGGGTTAACCCACAACAGAAACTAAATACACTTACATTATGAGACCATTCTTTCCCTTCTGAGAAAAATTACTTAATCTTATTCCAGATAAAATGTTGCTTTCCCTCCAGCCTGGTTTTCCAGGCCTTGGTGAAAATATCTGTGCTCACACAGAACCAGGACACTGTACACAGCATCTTACTTTGTCCACGTCACGGTTGGCTCAGGAAAGCCATCAGCATCACATGTTAAGGTGACAGACTGGCTGAGGTTGGCAGTGGCATTCATAGTGGTCTGCCTGGCACGCACAGAAGGAGGTACTAGAAGAGAAGAAATCCACATTCAAGTTAGAAAGGACAGAAGATGTGAGCAAGAGTGACCTCTGGAAGGCTCACTGTAAATCTCTTCAAGTCACACAGATGTCTCTAGTAATTCAAACCCATATGCCATCACCTGCAGGTTTCAATCAACAGGTTTGGTGCCTGAACTCTCCAAAGCAATTAACACAGGGAAGGAAGGGCAGGCGGTGGGGAGACGCACAGAAAGTCAGTATTGTGGACAAAATCACTTGTGAGTCCCAAAAAGATCAATACCTCACTCTAAGTAAGGAGACGCTTAAGGTTTCACTTGCCATGATAATTTCCTGTAAACATCTGGTAGTCAGTCAATTTTATGGATGTTTTTGTTAGACACAGCAGACAAAGATCAGTAAGATGATGGTAAATCGTAAGTGTGAATCGAAAACAACATTTATATCAGCAGCCTGGAGTGCAGGTGCTCTATCTGCTGCCCCCATACTAGCCTTACTCTAAGCTGCTCACCATTTACGATGACCTGAATATCTTTGAAGTTGATCTCCCCACGAGCCAAGATTCGTCCCTCACAGCGGTATGTCCCTTCATCTGTTTTCTTGATTCCCCGGATCTGCAGGTAGTTGTTGGACAGGACTATAAATCGAACTAGAAAAGACAAAAGGAAGGTTCATCCAAGGATCCTCAGGAAAGCTCACTGCAACTAACAGGTGGTTCTTCTCTCCATGCCTTTTCTGGGTTGAGTCAAGGCTTAGTGTTATAAACTTCACCTTCCTATCATTTAATGGAGATGCTTCTGTAACTGGGTCTGACAGTGCCAAGAAACAAACCAGATGTGGGTAGCAGGCAAACTGCTCTGGTACTTTATACAGCAAGTATGCACAGAGAGATAAACAGATAAATATACACACACAAACACATTTACATTTAATTAGTATCAGACAACAAGCAATTTGAAACTTGCCCCTCTTGCCCAAGGGTGGCAGAGGTCAAGTCTTTCTAGAGTTCCCATGTGCCTGCAAAGAGCAGACGTGGGAAGCACAGCTGAGGCACAAACGCCCAACTGGAGTCAGGGCTCTGGAGTGCCCTCTGCCAGTAAAATGCCCCTGCGGGTAAGACAATCTGCAGCATATTGAAAGAAAGGGAAAGGTTCCTGCAAGGAGCTTTTAGTCCCTTTTCTCTTAGGAAGACTGGAAAATGTCACAACATGCAGCTTTTCTGTCTGATAGCATTTCTTTTATCTGAAGTTTTTTTCTACCATTCCTTGGTCTATTCCAGTATCAAAGCCTGATGGCCATTTCTGAGGGAACATTACTGTTTTGCCATAGCCAAACTACAGCACCTTGAATAATTAAATTCACATCCTAAGACCTACTGTTAGGTACAAATTGCTTCTCTCCTCCCTTGTGACCACCACCATTTTGTTCTCCTGAACTGCTTGTATGAGCCTGATTTGAGCTGTAATGGGAAATGGACATTTGACCCCTGAATGGACAAGCACTGAGACACCTCTTGTGCCTTACCATCTTTTTTTAGGATAACATCCCTGCCTTTGTGCTTCCAGATGATGGTAGGAGGCAGTGAGCTGACCACATCACACACAATCACAGCATCATCCCCTTCCTTGAATTCCTGAGGAGTGGGTGCGTTCTTGAACATCAGCTTTTCTGAAAACAATGGAAGGAGAAAGTCACTGCAGCTTTCTCAGCACACCTCAAGCAGTGCTCCTGACTCAAGCCTGAGGAAAGCAAAGAAACCTCAGAGGACATGTTCTCTAGAAATCCTCATGTACCTGAGGGGAGGATAAAGGTGTGCCTGACTCAATGCACTGCAACACAGGAAGCCCATTTTCCAGCCCTGCCCCCCAGGCACATCAATGTCACAATTGCTCACCATTTTGTCCACACTGCAAAGAGAAAAGGTGAACTTGGAACTGCCCAGCTTCCAGCAGGAAGGGGAGGAGCTGCCATCGTAGCTCTGAGGGACAACAGGCTGATGGCTTATTATAACCCTTCAGAATGTGTGATCCTCTTTACTGAAAACTAGTCTTACCTCATAGCGTATCTGTCATCCACAAAAGCTACTCTCTCTGCTCACTCCTCCCAGACATTTCTGATGTGCTAGAATCTTCTTCTACCCCTTGCTCTCCTGTCTTTCAGGAGAATGTAAGCAGTAGACATGCTGGTAATGCCCTGACAGGCCAAGGTCCTAGTTCTCACTTTCTCCTCAAAATCAAGAAAGGAGAAGGCTGCATCCTCTTAACATCCCCTTTCTTTTCATCCTCCCTTTTCCCCTTTAAAAATAGCCTTTTCTAGGAAGTTAAAATTGTAGCCTCCCTAATCTTGCCTCATAAGTGTGCAAGGTACATCAGAAAATAGCCTCGGAGCCGCTCTCTTACGGAAAATTTTCACATTGACGGTGGCCTCGGAGTCTCCCTCCTCCACGCTACTGACAACACATTTATAGATGCCAGCATCATCAATGTTGGCGTTGTAGATGGTGAGGGTGGAGGAGAAGTCATCATTTCGCACCACTGAGATGCGTTGTTGGTTCGGCGTCAGCTTCTCACCATTAGGGGAAAACCAGGAAATGTCTTTGTATTTGGCCTCCCCTGCCACTAGGGACAACAAAAGAAAACATAGCAAATTGAAATGAGTTCCCAACAAATCTGCACAGAGGAAATAAATACAACCAGTAGCACTATGTGGAAGACTGACCCAGGGGAAGGGCTTCTGGTACCTGAGAAGCAAGCAAAGAAAATTCTCTCTCACAGCACTGTGAATGGTCAGCTGCTGTCCTGCAAAAATGATATTAGGTTGGTTTTATAATCTAAAGGGCTGCACTCATTTCAGCCCATAATGGCCTTCTATGCATCCTGGGACCTCATGTCCCAGTCCCTACACTATGCAGATCAGCTTGAGAAATAAAAGTCTCTTCCTGCTTAAGCTCCATCATTTTTTCAATAAATACCATATTTGCAGACTGGGCTACTTTGCATATCAAAATTATGACATTGCTGTAGCAGCAGTTCTGGAATTGATCAGCTTAAATCTCCTGCTGCACCCAGTGTAAATCAGAATTGTTATTAAGTGGTCCCAGGCTGTCTCTTTCTTGCAGCTCACATGTCTGCATTCCTCAGAGTGGCTTTGTTATTTGGGACTAACTCCTATTATTGGAGGGGCTTTAATTGATCCCACAGTTCTCTGAATGCAAATACCATCACAACAGCACTTGCTCAGTGTATACTTTCATTTTTAAAGTGGCATTACCAAATTACTCTGCAGTGAAGCACTCCTGGATCAGATGACCTCATTACTTGTCCCAGTCAGTATGCTCCTGCTCTGGCATTTTGCTCCCAGAGCTCACTGTTGCACCTATTTGCTCTACGTCATGCTTCAGGATGCTACCATGTCAGTGCTCCAACATACTCAATTCCTCCCCACGAGAAACCAGGCCAGCTGCTTTCAGGAGAACCTCTGAAGAGGACACGTGGATTCTAATTTGGAAAATGCCATAAAATTGTAGGACCTGCTTTGGGGCACATGGAGTGTGTTAGCACTGCACCACATTGTGCAAGAGAACAGCCTGGGGCAGTTGGTGGCCTGAACAAACAGCAAATTGTCTCACAAGAAATGCAGGTTTTCAGCAGCATTAAAATCCTTAGTTGCAGACGTAACAACTCTTAAGTCACCCAGCACTCCCACTACTGCTGTTACCAGTTTCTTAGAGAAATAATTTGGAAAAACAACAGGCTTAATTCTAAATTCAAAAGGTTGTGGAATAATGCAAGGTGCCATTGTTGTGGCTATTGCTAAAGCTTAGAGACAACACTTCAATACCTGTTTTTTCAATTTAAAATCTGTTTGCTGGAGCTGCTTTCTGTTGTCAGCTCTCCAGGGAGAATGCATTTACTGTTTCCAGTAAACAGCATGTGTTGCCTTTGCTACTCAAGTCTTATAAACCATAAGGGCATGTGAGAAAGAAAGAGCAAGCGATCTTGCAGCGAGACCTGACACTGGAGTTTTTATCCCAGAGTTACTACATTGATTGACCTTGCCAGCAAACCCATATGGAGACAGCTGATGCCATAAGCCATCACTCACCTTGGCATAAGAAGAACTTGGATTCTCCAACACTGATCTCCCCCTGGCTTGGAACAATGTCCACTTGTAGAGAGACTGCAAAAGAAATGAGTACACACAAGAGGGTTAGACAATAGGAGCGGTCTTCAGCAAAAAAGCTTTGCCAGCCTTCCAATCCCCACGGCTCCTTTACTCACCAAATGGAAGAGCATAGGGTGGAGCATTCTTGGCTTCCCAAGTGTTGCTCTTTACCAGTAATTATCTGAACGTACACTGCCAAAGATCCCCAAGGACCCAGAAGTAGTAGCTACCATTCAGAGTTACTTCCAGCCCTTTATAAAACCACATGGATAATGACACAGAAAGGGCTGATTTACATTCAGATCTCTACCTCACTGCAATACTAGGCAGCACGCTTGGTGTGCACACTAGAACATCAAGCAATCTGCAAGGACTCCTCTGAATTCAAACTGGAATTGGCTGAAAGACCTATCCTGGCAGCAAATACAAATTATCTTTCCTTTGGAGACTTCTTGTTGCTCTATATGATACCATATTCATACATGCCCCAGTTACCAACCATCACAAATGCAAAGTGGGAGTGACTGGCATGCTCTGGGTCCTTGGTCTTCCTTGATCTCCTACTCTGACCTTTCAGTCAGAAACCTAGTCCAAGCAGCCAGCAAACTGAAGGTGTTTTTATAGCAGACAGAGCATACCTGGATTAGAAAGGAAATTTCCTCCAGTATATGCTGACAAGGACTACTGACAGTTTCTGCTTTCTGCCTTCACAGTACTGGCCGAGACTTGCTTCCAAGTTCATCCAGGCACATTTCACCTAACTCCCTTCTACTGCAGAGATGAGAATATTAGCAATACTTTGGTCTCTTCCACTGTCTTCTCATGGAATATCATCAGTGCTTTGGCTTTCATGTTAGCATTTTTTAGTTGTTTTCTTGATTTTTTTTCTTAATTTAATTTTCTTTTTAAATAAGAGACTGAAGGTGTTTTGGCAGCAGTGATGGAACAGATGTTCCATGGACCAGAGTGAAGCATCTGTTACATGCCTGTCTGGAATTCAGGGAGCCTGGAGTCAGTGAAAGATATTGTCCCTTCTGTGCTCCCTACGAAAGAATCCAGCACAGCCTCAAAGGAATCATTTAAAAATAATCCAAGTTAGATAATAATTCCAGAGAGAATATTTGAGGATAGTGTTGCTGAAAGAAAAAAAAAAAAATATTCTCAGATGTTTTCAATTTCCCTTTGGACATCTTTAACTCATGTGCCTTGTCTGAGGATACTCTCTAACCTTCCTTGTACTTTTCACTGAAGTACATGTTACCCTTCTAGCTCCTGCATTCAGACTTTTTTATTTCCAGGTAATCTAATTTCTCTTAACTATACTACTTTAATATAATTCAGTCCCAAACAGAACTGCAAGTACAAAGAGCCAAATATAATAAAAGGCTGAAGGTTTATTAGATTCATTGCAGAGAGGACTAAGTAGCCTGCTTCCATAGGCTCATTTTTGTTGTTTTTCTACAAATCTTTCCAACATTTGAATTTTACATTTGGAATCATATTCTTGGGTGCTCTATTTGGGAAGGTCTCTGCTGTATGGAATGAGTGCAAAGGTACTACAAAGAGATCTATGATTCTATGATCTTAAATGTCTCAAATTCAGACCTCCGAGTTCCTCCAGACCAGATTTCTGCTTTGTACTATCTAAAACATTTCTCCTTCTGCATTACAGTGGATCTAGATTTGAGCATAGACAATATGACAAACTCAATTAATGGCTTTGGGCAGCAGCTGCAGCAATGTGCAGTGATGCAAATACTCCAGAATGACATTACAGTAGTTTCCAGTATGAACAATCCAGAAGCTGGGGGAATCAGCAAAAGACAGGCACTTTCTAATAATGGGACCTTTTTAATGTTTTCAAATTATCAATTAAACTGTCCTTTACGATCTTGTCTTCGGCATGTAAGTGATAGCTCCTGTTTAGAAGTTAAATTTACAGAACTAAAAATCCTTAGTCTCACCCAAATGAGAACAAATTATTATTAAGGAACACTTAGAGCTCCCGGGTGAACAGTTAGATGTTTGTTGAAGTTCAGAGTCTCCAATAACTGCTGCTGTAAAAGCCTTCTCAACTTCACTCAGAAAGTGAAAAAGAAAGGCCAACATTGATAACAGAAGCCCAAAGTTCAGGTTTTGAATCTGTATTTAGGTATCTAAATTAAAAGTTGGGCTTTCAAGAATAACCAACCTCTCTGAGCAGCTCTCTAAGAAGTATGGCAAATTTCCTGCCTCAAGCACAGGGTAGGAGCGAACAAGCACTGCAAAGCAAGTTAGACAGCCAGGATGAAAGCTAAACAGATTTCTGGCCTGTGTTGTGTATAGTCCAGTATTACTATTTATTTTCTGATTTTAATTGCATTGGTACTAAACAAGTGAGAAAGGAAAGCAAACCTCCCCATTTTCATGTTCATTTACAATCAGCCTTCCACAATACATATCCAAGTATGCCCAATGCTCTTTTCCCCCAGCATCATCACTGCCTTCTTCATTGCATAAATTATGACCCATTAAGCAGAAAATATAATTGGATTCTGGCTTTCCTCCAGCTATAGCTTAATGCTGCAACAGCTCTGTGGCCTAACAAGTCCAGGTTAAGTATGGATGTCAGGAGTCCAAAATGAATAGGTTTCATTTTGAATCTGCAGCCATTAACTTGCAGAAAACAATCATCTTAATCGAGCTATTCCTCTCCCCCATGTAGCCAAAGCACTTCGCTGCCACATTACTGCAAATGCTTTGTCTGTAACCCTCCATGTTTTCATGCTGTAGTGCATGAAAACCCTTCTCTCAGAGCAGCTAATTTTACCTCCAGACCACAAAGGCATTAGTTTTAGCTGCCAAACACACCTGGGTTTTTAAGAAACATGCATTGCTTCAGAAATGAAAGCCTGTTTGTATGTGCCAATGGCAACATTCCTTACAGTACTTGGGAAACAGACATATGGACTGTGGGGTTAGACATTTATAGCTATACACAGAATGAAGAACTGCCTGCTATCATTAAAAAAGGACATAAGTAGCAGGATTTTCTGATATGGAGTCTAAGGACATTTCTTTAGCCAACAACCATTCTGACAGAGCATTTCTCTTCATAAGCAAAATGGATGCCATTAATCTGAACCAGTGGAGCTCCGCAAAGGATAACAATAGTGCAAGGTCCATGCCACTTTTCTAGTTTTACTCTCACCAGATTTTAGCAGGCTAGACTGATAAATGCTAGTATTCCATCTCAAAAGACTGGGATACGGCAGTAAACAGAAACAACCCAGCCAACATTCAGTTGAAACCAGGGCTTGTGAGTACTGTGCGCTCTAGTTCTGGCTAACATTTGCAGGTATGCCTGTATGTCTTGCCTATCCAAGAGGCTTTCAGAAGGAGGGGACATTAAAGTATCCCTGGATCTCCTGAGTAACAGCAAGGGCTATATGACAGCCCCTCTTGGCCTGTCCAAGACACTCTTCCGAGCCTTGCACTTTTTATCAACTGGGAACATGATGAAGTTGTGACTGAATTCCCCCACAGCACTGCCTTGCAAAACCAGACCAGCCCAAGGAAGGGCATTTAGACTAGTCATCAACTTTTCTTCTACTCAGCACCGCTAGCAAACAGTGGGGTGCTAGTAAAATAGCTTTGAGCTACTTGAGTTGTAATATAAATTCATACTACTTTTCTTTCTTTCTTTTTTGGCCACACTACACTATATAAATATACCAATGGACCTCTTCTACGCTTTTGAAAGTTGCTGCATGCTGGGAAGGCAGTAGCAAAGGCTAGGGTTATTAATGCCTTTCATTCCATTCTCAGGTGCTTTCTGTTACAGCTAGAAATAAGAAAAAAGACTCTGTAAAGCACTGAACTTTTCATCACCCCAGAATTCAGCATCTGTGCTCTTCCTTGAATCTTTTTTAATGCATGTCTGTGCCAGAGTAGATGCAAAGAATAGAAGGAAATTACACAACCAGGAAACATCTTACTGTAAATACAGCCGAAAGGCCCAGGCAAGAGATCTGAGCACAGTCAACAGTGTCCAGCTCTCAACGTTTCCCCTTGCCTTTTGTAAGGACTCAGCTCCCTCTGTACATTTAAGTGACAGGCAGATTTTCAAGAAAATGAGACCTAGAAATCACTCTTGGGACACAGGAAGTTAAAACTTTTTGGAGTCTTAGAAATGAGAGAAGAAAGGACATCCTTGGTTATGCCTCATTCAGTCAGTGCTCTCCCTGCTCCACCAGCTGCAATGTTATAATTAAATCTAATTAATTACTCCTAAGTAATAGAATTTCTGAAAAGGTTATGCAGAGGGGCAGCAATTCCTTCACCAATAGTCCCCCTGTATGTCAGCACAGTCCCTCCAACCATGACATGAGAGAGGCAGAGGAAACCTCCTGATATTACTACTAACACTGGAAATACACTTTTCAAACCTAGCAATTACCATGACACAGAAACCGTGACCCCATGAATAGTAGGAACCAGAGAGCCGGTATTAACAAATCTACTTCACACTGCACTTCAGTTTCTTTAATCTAGTACCAGGAACAAGATGCTGAAGTACCCTGTGAGAGGATCAGGTAAGTCAGACGCACATTGTGTTATCTTGGGACTTTTCTTGAAGGAGAGTGCTGAAACATATAGCATTGTATCTGCATCACTGCCAGCTTAAGGCCTAATTAATCCCTTTTACAAGAAAATACTTACCTGAGAAATCTTCTCATTGATAGACACTTCCTGCTAACCAGACTTCACGAGCTGACTTGAGAAGGTTGCATCACACAAGCCTCTGATATAAGCAGAAGAATGGTGCAATTGCTGCCTCAGTACTAAACACAGTAATTTCATTATTGCCTTGTTCATCCACTAGCAATTCATATGCACTGGATTACATACTATTTCATCGTATTAAAAACATGTTATCTCTGTGCAGCATACAAAACAACAGGGATGCCTCTCAAGCGCTTCTTTTCAAGGGGTTCAGCAATATACAGTATTCCGTTGACACTGAAGAAAACCAACAGAACTTGGCAATCTACTGCACATTAGGAAATGGGACTGATTTAAAAGGCACACATAGGTAGCTGTGTGGCAGATGACATGCTACAAGCTCGTATCCCAGTGGCACTTTGCTCACATGTCCATGGTTCTGGGTCACTATCATACTGCTAGGACAACCTGTGTCTTTCTATTTTAAGATGCTCTCCCTGCTTTCATCTCTCCTCTAGCATTCGTTTACGCCCCTCAAAGGACAAGCTGTTAAAAAAAAAGTCTCCCCTCAAATGTTTATTCTAAGAGAAAGCAAGCTGACACACATGAATCCACACCCTTTACATTTGATTTACCTTACCCCAGAAAAACTGCATAAGGCCAGTGTCATTCAAGAAACTGCCACTGTCAGAAGCACTGATTTGTCTTTTAAAATGTCAGTGTGTTGTTAAACGCTGCTATTAAACAGTGACAAGGTGACAAGCCACTGGCAGATGGTGCTATAGTATTAAGCTGGTTTGGGAAATAGAGCAGAATATCAGTTAATGGTGCTGGGCTCACCCTGGAATGGCAGACTGGAGTTAGTATAGTATGTTCTACTTTTGAGGGTACCTACTGCTCTTGTCTCTTCTGCTTATTTAGTGTCCCATACAGAAGGTGTATTACAGAGCTTCCCTCCAAGCAAGGAATACTTCCCTCTAATTCCTTTGACTCAACAGGGACACTCCACAGAGTTTATATTCTCTGCATACCTACATTGGACGTATCTGAAAACGCACAGGCACAGCTTTCAATGGACGTACTGATACTATGACAGTGTTCTGCACCAACATAAAGCTACACTTAGATCCTACTGCTAAGCTGACAGATATGTGGGATCCTTAGCAGTAGCAGCTTCCGAAATGGTCTCCAATACTTTCATTCCCCTCTAAACAGAGAGGGCTGGGCACAGCAGATTTCCTATAGCAACCCATCCATCCTATCAAAAGCACTCTTGCAGGGCCTCATAGAATTATCTGTGCATTTGTCTCAACCTCTTTGTAATTGAGGACATTATGGTTATATAAAGTATGTTGACAGACAACATCATTGTTTTTCTCCAAGTTGCTCTGTCCAAGCTTGCTACATTAGCAACTTCATAAACTCATTCTTTACTCAAAGTCACATACTGATGGGTTCCCTAATTTGCAGTGACACATCAGCACTGAAGCACAACAGGGCTTCCTTTCGTAGAATCATTTAGGATGGAAATGACCTTTCATACACAAGTAGCTCTTACAGGAAGGAGTAGCTGTTTACCCACCTAGAAGAAACATGTTGCTGAAAACATTCACATTTCTTTAGTAAAGACAGGAGGGATTTCTCATACGTGGTAATAGGCTTCATGAGATGAAACATATGGATATTATTTTTTCTGTTTTTTTCCCCTCTACAGTGCAGTAAGGTTTTTAAAATGTATTGATTTTTTTTTTTTAATGGGAGAACTTGTATGATCAGATTGCGGTGCCTCTGCTCGCACTGGGTAGGATATTCTTTTCCGTCAAAGCACTTTTACAAAATCAGCTCTGTTAAACAGATTAAGGACAGGACTCTCAGCCTCAGTTGAAAGCAGGCCACACACCTGAAGAAATGAACTAGTACAATAGGTCTTTTGGAGACAGATGGCAAAAGCAGTGCAAAAGCAGGAGAACTTGATTCTTTACTGTGATGGTGAAAAAGGAACAGGCACAAACCGAAAAAAAAAAAAAAAAAAGGGATCCCATTTAGAGGAGCACAACAGAGAAGTCATCTGCACCAGAGAAAGCCCTAGCTTATTCATTTCTTCCCTGGACTCGACTGACAGTGCAGAGCCACCCTGACTCATGCTACAGCCCTACCCTGTCCTTGGAGCAGCATAACCACATGCCAGCCAGGCACTTGCAGAGCAGAATACCACATCACCTGTCACATACATACAGTTTAATATACCAAACCCAAATGATTTAGATGCTGCTTCTGCTGCTGCCTGTAAGACACCACGTTTTCACAATCAGAAGAGACCCTGACATTCCTATGCAGCTCAACCCCCTCATTCATTTAAGGGAGGCCAAAATTATCTGCCTTGTGATCATCTGCACTCCAGTCTGAACAATTAGAAGCTGTCACTGTTGTCATGCATGGATTAGGTAACTCCATTGCCTTTTTCTGCCCCACCTTCACATGAGAATTCTCCCCTTGCTGAGGGCTAAAGTACAATGATCAAAACGTAACTGCTGTTTTGCTCCTGTTTCCATTGAGATAGGAAACTCCTAGTGCTTATATATGCAGAAATACACCAAGGGGAACCTGCTGGACTAGAGAACTGAGTACAAGTACTCCAGGCGAACTCCAGCTCCTCCTCAGAACTTCCTAATCAGTCTGCCTGAGTCATCTGCGTCTTCTCATCCTTTATTTGTCTTTAGGTGGCAACCACAGCATTTTTTTTTGCATTTACACTGTGCCTTGCACAGGGGAATCCAAGATACTGCACTATTCTAAGAAACGGCCATAAGAACCTTAAAGTAATGTCTGACTGCCATGCCTTCGCTTACATCCAGTCAGCAATCACTCCCTGCTGAAAGACTTCTGATTGTTAATCACTAGGTGTAGTGACCGAGCAATCATCCCGTAGTTGTTAAAGGCACAAACCATACTCTAAGAAATCTCAACATTTCCATTCTACCATAGATGTCGAGAAGCAAAATTATACCTGGCTTTTTTCAATCTCTTGTGTGTTCTTCTGGTGGTGGTTCTCTGTATGAGTCAAGATAACAGACTGGGTAGGCTGTGGGTCTGCTCTGGTCTGGAACCTGTCCTGTTTTTTCTTCTCAATCAGTTTGCAAACAATGTTAAGGCTTTCTCCTACAGACTGAGTCAACAATGGGCTGGAAGGCAGACCCCTGATGATGAAATTAGGCATAAAAGAGCCCAGCTGTGTTTGTCCAGCAGCCTTCAGTCCTGGAAATTGAAGATAACTTCTGGAAATCAGGTATCATTTGAGAAGAAATGTTCCTCTGAGTTATTCATATCAAGCTCATTTGTACTTATTTTACACCAGGGAGAGTTCAACCCTAATTCTTTCAACCAGCCTTTATCAGCAGAACAATTTGCTGACATCATAACCTGGATAAACAGGTTCATCATAACAATGAACTATGTCTTAAATTACACAAACAATTGCTCCCTACTTGCTAAACTTTATTGCTCAGTATATTATCAAACTAACAAATGCAGCACTGCCACGGTTTTTAATCACTATTTAATCGTTATTTTTGCTTTGCAGTTCAGGGAAACGGAGCCTATTTTTTCCACTCTTCATTTAATAGACACTGTGAGCCCATTTGTATTCCGCTTCCAACTTCAAGCAATAAAGGCCTTTTTAGCGTCACATAATAACTGCATTAAAAGGCCTCTTCATAATCACACAATAACACTTTTTATAGCTCTACCCTCCCCCATATCTTTTATCTGGTTACAAAGTTCCCCAGCCCCCAAATAATGCTGAACTACTCCCCATTGATTTGAAAAAAACTCTGATAATGCAACATCCTGTTCATCTGTAGTTAAATATAATTAGTTTTGCATTTCAACAAAAGAAATGAGCTCAAATTAAGCCATGATTTTGGTAATAGGCAGGGAGCATGTCTCCCTGCTGGGCTAAGACTGAGGCTAACGCAGCAGGCTTTACCTGTTAAGTAAATAACATGCCACTTTTAAGTACAGGAAAGTGTGTTAATTGCTGGGTATTGGTTCTGTATCTGTCTACATTCAAAAGGACTCAAGTGAAGCAGAGTGTGAATGAACTGCAGTGAGCTGCATCACCCACATTAGAAGCAAGAAGGCTTCAGGGGCAGCACACACTGCTCTTGAAGATCTATCTGGGGCCATGCAAACAGAATGTCTTGGAACACTAATAACACTTAACTAGAGATTTGCATTAATGCAAATTTATTATGGAGTTATATCCATCGTGGCTCCCTAGGATGAATGTGAGTTCACCCCCCTCCCCTTCCTTTCCCATAAAACAATTACTCCTTTTGCCTTCCACCACTTTTCCATTGACCTTCAAGGTTCTGATTTGAGCTTCAGAACTAAATAAGGACCTAAATCCTTCTGAATTCACAGCATGAATTGTTATCATGTTCAGCACGTGCTACATAACAGACCTACCATTTCCCTGTAGCTGAAAGAAGTGGGCAGGAATCTACAGCAGGACACACTTGCACATGCAAGGTAGTCTGCCCCTTCTCTGCATTTCTGGAGAAGCTCTTGCCAGAACAATTTCATATCTTTGTATTTGCTTTTGGAAAAGATACAAACCCTCCAGCTTCAGGACAGCTCATCTCAAGCAAAGACAGGAGACACCAACTGCAATCTGGGACCTGACTAAGCCAGTATTAGCGGAATTTTTCACCCTTCTCTGACAGAGCTTGTTTGTCTATCTTCTCAACAAGATTCAGGGCTGAAAACCAGAGATCTGGCTCTTCTGCTTCATCCAGCTGCCATCTTTGTCATACAAGAATTTGTCAATGGGTTTGGAAAATCCACACTGGAAATTACTCTTTGGTGGGTATCTGCAGAAAACTAACCTCGTCAACAAACGCTGGTAGATTCTACCTGAATTTTCTGTCTTTTCTCTATTTACCTTAAATCAACACCTATTAACCACATAACTCAGCTTTACGGCAATGAAAAAATAGGGAGAGGAATTGTCTCAGGTTCCTTCCCCATGTTCACTCTTAACATTCTCTTTGGATAATATTATTACAAACTGAAACACTTACTGACCCACCTTTCATTTCTAATCTGATCTGAAATATCTCTGCTTATTATCACTTCAATCCTCAGGTCAGTCCAGAGACATGCCTCCATTGATTCAAAATCTTACTCTGAATATGGCAAGATATTCAGTCTTTTGGCCACTGAGAAAAACAGCATAGACATGATTGGAAAAAAAACCCCAAGCCCCCAGAAAATAAAACTTGAACTTGGCCATGAAACCCCAGCTGTGCCTACAGCCAGATCAGGAAGAGGCACACGAGACAATACTCACAACACAATGGCAAAGTGGTTTAATGTCTGTGGGGATGGAGATTAGGGAGGAAGGATATAGCACATCACAAGCAGATGCCCTCAAGGAGAAAAAATGCACAATGTTCATCAACTCAGTTGCGTCTCAGCAGAAAAGCAGTGACAAACACTGACACCTTCTGCAGTGACAAACACTTATTTTTCACATCACTTTTGATATCTCTGAGTGAAGACTGAACAAGCGTTCTGTACCATGAGCCGAGTGCACAACTTAGAATGACTGCAAAGTGCACAGTAACAGTGCAGCTACGCAAAGATATCCCATTCCTAGTCACTTGATCATACCTAATTCTCTTACAACTCTCTGGAAATGTCCCCTTTCAAGACGTAAATTTAAAGTCCTTCTGACCTTCCTAGTATGGAGAGAAATTTAACTTTTGGTTTTTTTCAACACTTAGCGCTGGCTGCGGCTATTCTCTTTACATACCATAAAGTCACCTTTATGGTATTACACCACCCTTTCTGACGCCAGTGTTTCAAAAGAGTATACACATCTGAAACCTTGCTCAGTGCTCTGCATATTACTCACACATTTTCCGGCTCCTGCCAGCAGATTTATGCCCTATGCATTAGTGTGGTGCTTCCACAAGATCTTCTGTTACCAGGATATTCTCAAATGACAGGCCATAGTAACTCCAGCCTAAAGAGAAACCAGGGTGAGTTGCAGGAGCAGCGGGAAAGGATGAGGGTATCTGAGGAAGGCGCATAAAGGGACATTCAAACCTTCATACCATCTGAGTACAGTCTCTAAATGCTTTCTTAGGTACAGAATATTGATTCTTTCAGCGAATAAGTTTGAGGAGTATGCCGTGTCGCTTTCGCAGGAAGAACCAAGCAGTCTGTGTAGTCCAAACTGGAGAGTAGTACTCGTGTAGCTGGTTAGGGGAAAGGAAAACCCAATTCTAAAACCAGCTGGGACAGATAGGTAACGATGCTGTGTTTCCCTGCCAAGACATCCTCAGGTTTCCTTAGCAGTCTTTATCTGCCTTTTCATGGGTATTCTAGGGTTGAATGAATTACAAAGATAGGGATGTGGGTATATTACAGTAATGGTGCCTTCAGATAATTAGATAAATAGGAAACAATTATGTGTAATACTGAAGAGCAGCAAGGAGAAATATTACAAAGCAAGAAAAGGAAAGAACTACACAAAACAGAAATAAGAGAAAACAACAAATACTAGGGGTGCATCTACTGCAAGATGTAAAACTTGCAACAGAGAGGGAAAGGGGAGGCAGCTATCCTACTCAATATTTGATTATCTCACTCTAGCACCAGGGGTCATTTAAGATTCTTGATAGACAGCTATTTCTCAAGAGCTGAGAGCATTTAATTTATTTACCTTTTAAGTCCCATTAATAGCTAACTTCCCAGTTCTCAATGCTCTTTCTGATATTCACTACTTTTGACTTTGAAAACAGTTGGCGAACTTGGACAGTATTTGCCTTTGAGGCAACAGAGTTCCTCCAGCAGTAGGAACCCCTGTCCTCATGCCACTTCTGTCACGGGTAACCTTCTGGCAGTAGCAGCATATTTCTTTCTCCCCAAACAAGCAGTCAGCCCCTAAGATTACAAAGATCTACTGTAGCAACCCTGTGAAGGTCCAGGCCTTCTACAAACAGCAGTTACCTAGCATGCTATGAATTCACAATATGAACGAGCTTCTGACTAATACCAGAATGGCAAGTGAACAAAATATAGAATAGCTTTCAAGGAAATTCTTGTGAGATTAGTACCTCACTATCACTTCTGCCTTTGAAAGCCTACCATCTATTCTTTACCAAAAAATTGCTAGAAGATGTTCCTCTAAGTATACAGGCAATATATACATATGTAAAAAGAGCGAGTGTAACAGAGTATTTGTCTATGGTCAAATTCAGATGATTCAAATTCCTGGGCTACCCACAACCCCCCCAATCTTATGCTAGGTGTGTGACAGCTTTTTTTTCAGGAGCCATTGTGTGCTAGCATCTACTAGTCTACCTCTTCTCCCTTGGATCCAGTGCAAACACTCACAAACACCAAAAGCAACAGTTTCCTTTTCTGTCATTGATATGCTTGGGACAACTGTCACAACAAAGCAAGCGGTCTTTCACAAGATGCACACCATTCACTGTCACCGCAACACACGAGGAACCACAGCAAACAAAGGCCTGCTTTCAATAAAATGGAGAGAGATTTGAGATGGGTTAGGACAATACAGCTGGGGATCCACACATGAAACAATATGCCCCTTGAACAGACGTATTAGGAAGAAGCCTAGAGCTCTAACAGTTGTTAGAGGTTAACCAAGCTCTTGAGTTTTCCTTCCCAGATATTAGTCAAAGGGAAGTGAACCCAAATACAGAGCCATTCAAGTATGAAACCATTTGTTGGTTATATTTCCTGAATGGCCTTAGGAAAAGAAATTGCGAAAGAATAATCCCTTGGATAAGAATTTTTCACATCCTGCTGCTATGCTTATGTGATAGGCTACTTCTTTTTTTTGAATCAGAGGCAAATGTCCCTGAACTCTTCTCAAAAAGGACCCAGACCATAAATCTGAGTCACACTGCTTTCATGACAGCAAGCACAGAACAAAGCATTGCCTCTGCCACACCTTTTATTCCCCCAGATAAGAATTATGGGATCAACTGGACCTAAACAGCTTTCAGCCCCTTCAAGCTCAATTAAACAATTCCCTAAAAGCTTGGGATACCACCCTACCTTGGTGTAATGACTCTTAGCAATAGCCCAATAAAGCAGACTGATGGGGTGCTTCATATTTAGAAGACTGTCACTGTGGCTGCAGCAAGCTGAAGCAGGTAAAGAAAAGGAGATAAAGAAAACTAGACTCATCCCTTTATACAAACACATCAGGCAGGACTTCAAAGAACAAGCCTAGAGCCTTGCAACTACTATACAAACAGAACTGCCATTTGTAAGAATCTGCCACTGATGCTCTTTCACTGGAGATTGTCCATTTCTCAATGCTCTAAGAAGCATCACCTAGCACATAACTTGACTGCTGTGACTGTTCAGAAGAAAAAGCTTTGTTTAAAGAGTACCAAGAACACTTTCCAGAACACTTTGCTTTCCTCACAACAGTGTTAAAAAATAAGCTAAATATATTTGAGTTACTGTTTCAAGGAGAAGATAGGGAAGAAAAGTAAGTACAGAGCAATATTAACAGCCAACACAAGTCTATTTCCAGCTGTCTGAATTCTGTCATCCAAATCTGCATCCACCTGTAACAGAATAGCCGACAAAAGCCTGAGTGAAACAGTACTAGCAGGATGTCTTCGTTTATGACCTCAGTGCATAGGAACAAGGTGAATTTCTGAGGCATGCAGGTCAGACTGTGGTATCTTCTGGCACCAAGGTTGTGGAACTATACACAAGTTTTTATATATCTAAAGGCAGCCCTAATATGTGCAGCTAGAACTGGGTGGAGAAGGATTTAGCCTCCACTCAGGTACTGATACAAGCACTGGGTTTTCAGAGGAGCTCGCCCTGCCTACTGACACTGTCTTTGACACCTGGAAACGATTTATGGAAGTCAGTGGAAAGAAATACAGGCTAGAAGTTAAAGTCTATAAGCAAATGCACTAACAGCACAAACTTTCAGTTTTATGTTCCCACTGCTTTTCCTTTGGATTACATTCCTCTGCAACATGCAAGTGAAGCTAAGAGAGAAAATGCGTCACCTTTTGGCAAATAACACCCAATATGGATAAAATGGGTTTTAAAGCAGAACCTAGGTTCACTTCTTAAAGACCTATACCTCTAATTTCATGTACTCTAGCAACAGTTCCCAATTAAACTCTGCAGTGCATACTAAATTCCAGAAAGAAACAAATTGATCGGCGAAAAATATCTACTGGGTCTAATGCCCACAGCTCTTTGAGTAAGGGTAGGATTTGTAAAGCTTGTGAGTTCAGCAGATTATGGTGAAAGCTCTCAGGATTTACTATACAACAAAGGCTTAACAAGACAAAGACATGCCCCTGTACATGGTCACTTTATTAAAAATACGCTGACTGCTCAGGAGTAGTAGGCAGGCAGATGGAATTGATCTCAGATGGTCTGCAAATCCAATTCCTCCCCTCTTCACCATGGTAACTGCTCAGTAATTCTGCCATGAATTGGGAGCAGGGGATTGTTGATATCTTTGGGGAATATCAGAACATACAGATTCAGAGAGGAAGCAAACAGCAGCTTACCATAGTGCCACAACAAAATGCAAAGAGAATCAATAACCAAAGCAAACCTTAGAAGAGAACCATCCAAAAAAACACCCAAACCATACGCTAGCGGCCTGAGGCAACGTGCAGCTGGTATGTGTGGGGATGCTCTTCATCCTGTTGCTACACATGCCATACTGTAGTCAACACAAACAGGCAGCACTATACACTGCACAGAGGGCATACGCCCTGCCCATCACTGCAGTATCCCACTTCTAGTTGAGCACAGTGCTCTTCAACCACAGGTTTTTTAAAATGGCTGAGACAGCAGTGGCTCTTGCAGAGCATGCAAAAAGCAGGGGCAGCTCTGATCCTGTGCAGTGCCTCTGGCTGCAGACCCCCTTTTTGCCCAGCCAGCTCTAGTGCTAGATGCAGTCTTCCATTGACTACCCTGGCCTCAGCTGGATAAAGAGGTACCCATAGTAGGTCCAAGGTAGATTTATGGGATGAAAAATGCCATTTGCAAAATGACTTGGTTGCTAGGGGTGGGAGAAGGCTACCTCCACTTGTTGCTTTAAGGAAACCAGATGCTGTCCTCTTTTAAGGCAAACATACTTCAAATCATTATATAAAATAGTGTAACCTTGAAATTGAAAAACCTGCCCGCCCACGGTCTGAGTGCAGGTCTACAATATACTCTTACAAGGGACAAAACTATCTCCGAGATGAGAGCCTTGTCCACTAGTCCGTCTGCCATTCTGAAAATGTCTGTAGATTACTTAAAACTGCACCCTGCCAGAGAAAGATACGCTTGCTTGCAGCTGAAATCTGTGAGCCAGCCAGCCTATGTAACCACAAAAGCACAAACAGGGAATTCAGAAAGATTTCTTCTATGCTTAATTTAAGTCAAAAATGCTTTGATTCTGGACAAAGTGACATGCCCAAGTTGATAATATGCCCAAGCGGATAATTCAGATTGTGCCCAGACCTCTTGCCCAGGTTCTGACCCCATCCTTTGTACGTACAGGATCTTTGCAAATATTGCTCAGAAGTGCTTTTAATTTTTGAAGTGACCACAAGATACACCAAAAAAGAAAATGATATCACTAACACCTTTTCCTACAGAAGCTTATAAACCAAAGTAAAGCTTCTCAGACATACCAATAGTTTTACATGGACCACAGTTTATGTCTCTTCTGATAACATTCTTGACAAAGATTTTATTGCTATGGATCATAAAACTAATAGTCTTATTTGCACAGCAAATATTTTCATTACCTGAGGCAGAGTAAGCCAAGATGCTTTATGGAGCCATTAAATCAGAGTACGGACAATTTTAATTAAAAACTAAAGAACTTACAATCCTCTGCTGAAAAAGAAATGTGGGTGAGTGACATTGCATTGGGGGTATATTAAGAACCCAGAAAAGATGAGGAAAAAACAGGATTTGTAAAGCTCACGATTCAACTCTAATCTTGCTGCAGCTAGCTCATCTTGACAGTCTAGTGAGCGGCATGCACACATACTGCATTCTTTTGTGGAACAGAACTATTGCTTCACTTGCAATGCAGCAGTAGCTAACAAGCCTGCAAGAGCTGAAGCTCTTTGGATGTCCGTGTCATTCCTAAAATGAAGCAAACCCTATGACCTGCAAGCTTCCTTTCCCCTGCCGTCTATCAGTTAGCCTTAGTGAATGCATAAGATTTGATTTTTAAGTCTTAAATAATTCTTTCCCAGCCTTTTTTATATAGTGATGTAACTTGGTTATAAAAATTCACCCTGGCAGAATCTTGGCATACAGTTTGGAGCTATACCATTAAGGAAGGCAAATAAGTCAGTGTAACATTAACAGTGGAACTTCACCTGGCAGAGTGAGGGTACCTAGGGAGCTTTTTCCTTGCTGAATGGCAAAGCTGAAGGAAATGGGCAAGAGTAGCCAAAGGTAGTGTGTAAAGCATGCTAGCCTTGGTGTGTCTCTCAACAAAGGATTGGTCCATAACATTCTCACAGGAAACCTTGTTCAACCATCAGTCAAAGCAGGATTTGTCAAGCGAAGTAGCCAAGCTGGATGTGGCTGCTAATGAACAGAATTTGGCCAGATAACATTCACAGAACACAGTTTCCAAAAGGTGATTCCTGATCATTTATAAATGACACAACAAGCAGAAATATGGTGACAGCTAGCAAGGTCCCAAAGATACACACAAATAAAAAGCAGAACAAGTACGACTGATTTATAGCCAACTCCTCTGTAGTAAAACAGGAGTTATTAACACTGATTTACAACCTAATATTGCAAGTTTAGAGAATCCCATTTTTCCATGCTATATCAGGTGAAAAAGAAACTTAATGATTTGCTTTTACATTAAAAACATGGAAAAGTTG
This sequence comes from Alca torda, assembly GCA_008658365.1. Taxonomy (NCBI): domain Eukaryota; kingdom Metazoa; phylum Chordata; class Aves; order Charadriiformes; family Alcidae; genus Alca; species Alca torda. The sequence continues at coordinate 6,676,258 of CM018093.1, read as the reverse complement.
CTTAACTATACAAAACCACATTGCAAGAGTAGAAGGCATAGGAAAGCAAAAGAACAAGAAAATATGTTAGTATTTGTAAGGAAATATTACATTACTGTCCGATGATTTTACAGAGGAGAAATTAAAAACGTGCATTTTGCAGCAGAAAAAAGCACAGTGCTATAGGGTTGAACTGCAGCGGCAGACTGGAGCCACCACGCACATCTCTAGGGATTACTTCATTTATTCTCCTCCCCGCTTTTCAACTTGGAAAACAAGTTTTTAGCATTTAGTAACTGCAGAAAACTAGAAGCAGTTATAGTAGGGCTGGCAGCTTTGAGATAGTAAAGTAAGCTGGTCACAAAAATCAAGGCATAAAACAGTTTCAAGAGTTACTCCAAGCCCCATGGCATTTGGCCTCCGTGTACAACTCTAGTTCTCAGTTTCTCCACTGGTTCTTTCTGTCTGAAGACAAATGACCCAAGCAAATAATGGAAGTAAAGGCAGTCAGTAAACTGACGAGACTGCAGACAAAGCACAACTGGTCAGAAGCGGGGAAACCCAAGCAGTTTGGATTTGGGTTTCTTTTCAGCTCCTTTGGTTACCGCATCTTAGTGCCACACGACTGGAAGCTGGAGAACTACTTTCAATGACAGCAGAACCAGGCCACCACTGACCATACCTAGAAATCCTCACACTACTATTTTTTTGTACAAGCCTTCAATCATGGTGAAGAAAGCCAGCCTAGCCACTTATACTCCACAGACAAAGCACTGTAACAGGGCAGACTATTAGATGTTTCTGGGAATTGGTGACTTGCTAAATATGTTAGTGCCTCTGGAAATACACTATAATTTGTGGTAGGCTGCGATAACATTTAAGTACTGTGTTAACCTTTTGCAACTACCACATTGATAGAACCTTCAGAATTTCAGAAAATCATTAGGACTATTAGCACCATTAAGACATCTTTCCCTTGAATAAAACCAAAGTGTTAATATAATGAAAACAGAAGCCAAAGATTAGGAAGAATACATGCTAATATGCTGGCCTATTTGCTCAACAAGCACAGGAACTAAAAACGCCTTCAGGCAAGAGTGAGATGAGCTTGTTTACTGCTTCTTCTCTCTGCTGTTGCATTACTATTTAACTATTGCAGTTGTCAGACTAATGTCAAGTTACAGATAATAATAGTGGCCCTCCCCATACAGGCATTACAACTTATACAAGGAGAAATAGTTTACACAACTCAAATGTAGACATCATTTACTGCTAGAAGCTCAAAAAGGGGTGGATCCCAGGGAAGAAATAACGAGAATATAAAACCAATCAAACCCGCCCCCAATCTCCCACTGTATCTAATGTCTTACAGCATCAGCTGTGACTGACAGGATAAACAGTAACCAAATTGCCAGAAGGCAAGAAATGCTTACTATTGTCCTCTAGGAAGTCTCCTGGAAACCTAGCACAGACTGACCACAGCAAATATGAGAAAACTTAATTCATGCTAATGACAGGGCAACAACTCTGAGTAGCTTGGAGTCTTTTCCAAAATTACCCTCAGTTTTAAAAAAAACATACGGCATCTAGTTTGATTTTTACTGGCGCAATTACATCTGTTAAGGGGGTTTGTAGTCAGCCTCATCAGCCAGTTAGTTTGAGTGAATACTAACACTCTTTTGCCTGGGTATCTACAGTCTTTGGCCCCAGTCTTTGTTATATTTCTCTTCTGAATCTCTGCAACTCATAAGTTATGCAAATCAGACAAATAACATTTTAGCTGAACATTTGTGCTTCAAAAATTAAGAGAATGGGCAGAGTTCAGAACAGAACCTCTCTTGGTCACTACAAGCAAGGCAATCCTTGCATAATATCAGCCTTGGGAATGAAGAGAGATCAGGTGATCTTTTTGAATTGTATTCATTACGGGCCAAACAGCCCTCTTCACTTTTTAACGCCTTCTCTGTGTTGTAAGCACCAAATCAGGGGGATAAAGCAGAGCTCGTCATCTCACATTCCATCTTCTTCTGTAACCCATCCCCAGACTTAATAACATTACAAGAGCAATGGGCAGGAATAAGATCTCTACCTCTTACTACTTTTTTTTTTTTTTTTAATTAAACCATTTAATCTTATATGAATGCAATAGCAGGTAACAGTCACCAATTATCAATAGTGGAACAAAGACACACCAAACCTGGTCTGAGAAATGGATTTCTACTAGTAGATGACACTATCTCTAGCTTAATCAATGGTTTACACATAGGACTAAGTTAATCTCTTGAAATTAACTGTAATATTGAGAAAAAAGTGCTTTATTTCCTTAATAAGCACATGATTTAAGGTTCTATCCCAAAACAGACAAGCTGTGTCACAACAAAACACTGTATACAGATTAACTCCAGGATCTGGGACATGAGTAATTTGCATTTAAAACTGTTCCTTGGAAGAAGAAAGACTGATTGAATGTTTAAGAAGCAGATAGTTTGTTTACTTTTGTGGGGGGGGGGGGGGGAGGATGTGGAACACTAGAGGAAGAAAAAAGAGTTTAAACAGTTCAAAGTAACATCCTGAACGTCCTATCTTTCTTTATACATATAGGCTGATGGCAAGACTCATCTTCACCATTATCAGAGAATGTATCCTTCCGTGCCTTTACAAGTAAAATACAGAAACACAGTCTGAAATTCTAAGGCTAGAACTCTAACATATCTTCTGATATTTGAAGGATAGACCAAGCAGAGATAATCCTTCTTGTACCCCTATGAGGAGTTTTCTTGCTTTCTGTAATATTGGTATGCAGACCCTGGATTAATAGCAGAACTCCAGTTACCTGTCTGCTTCCCAGAGGCCATAAAAACTGAAAAGCTAGTATAGCCAGAGGCTACTTGAATTAACATTGGAGCATGGAAGCACATGCACAGCCACAAAATATCACAAGCTCAAAGCATTTTTAGTTTAAATATCACTTTCCTTTCACTACTCCCAGTCCAAATAGAGATAAAAAAACCAAACCCATGCCTTAGGCCAAGGACAGTTACACTGCCTGTATCTCTGTCACCATCAGAGGAAATGCTTATGGTGTGGTAGCTTCGAGGCTGGCATCTCCAGTCTGTGGATTGTGAGGAACAGTCCCTGTAAGAGAAACTGGATTTGGAAACAGCTGTTATTGGTCGTGACCCTAGCCTAAAGTTTTCCCCTTTGCACTACACAATCATCTCTTCTCAAACACAAGCTATATGCTGTATGCATAAAGAAATAAAAACAGAAAGCCTGAGGGCTGGAGATCTGCCTGTTCATAGCTTCTGTGGCTGCCGAAAATCGATAAAACAAGTTAACACAGAATTATAGAATGATTTGGGTTGGAAAGAGCCTTTAAAGGTCATCTAGTCCACCCCCCTGCCATAAGCAGAGACATCTTCCACTAGATCAGGTTGCTCAGAGCCTCATCCAACCTTGAACGTTTCCAGGGATGAAGCATCCACTACCTTTCTGGGGTAACCTGTGCCAGTGCTTCACCACCCTCGTCGTAAGAAATTCTTCCTTATATTAGTCTGAATCTACCTTCTTTTAGTTCAAAACCATTATCTGCCTCAGGCCCTTAAACTGTATTAAAATATAGGTCACCTTAAACTGTGTATCCAGAGGAAGAAAGGGAGGGAGTAAATGTCCACAGGCAGGTCCTAAGCAAACCTACAGCTTTCCCACACACCACCCTCCATGCACCATATATGGGAAAATCTTGCTGACTCAAAGGTGTTGCTGGGCTCCTCGATCAAGTCTCAGCTGAGTCTGCAGAGCTCCTGCTGAGCAGCTTTCAGATCATTGCCACAATCAGGTGTATCCAATATTTGCTAGACTCAAACCCTTAAAGGCAGACAAACACACTCCAGGTTGACAGGTGTCCAAACAGAGCCCTTGAACCAAAAGATCTTAATGATATGGCCCAGTTCTCTCATCCTCTATCCTCTTGTCCGTTCTGGTAATTTACTCCATTGGATTTTCACACCTCTCCCTGTGCAGCAGGATACAGGATAATGGGGAACTAGAGTCCTGCTGCTGTTGCTGAGTGCTTCACATGACACTGCTTTTCTAACAGCCCTCTGGGGAAAAAAAAAAAAAAAAAAAAAAAAACCCAAAACAACCCACACACAAACAAATAAGTCACACATATCGATGCATCTTCTGATCCTACTGCGCAACTCCTCTACACAGATCCTAACACATTAAGCAGAAAATACGCATAAGAGTTGGTTATCTTTATTTATATAGTACTGTACCCTGATTTACATCTCTCCCATACATTGGTCTCTCGCGGTGGAGTTAGATGACTTAACTCAGAGTAGTGGCTTCAGGCATCAAGCATTCAGCGCATATAATTTACACTGCATGCATAACATAACCCATTAAAAAAATGAACTCTCTACTACAGCAGTTTTGATGGGAAGGAAAATAACAGGTGAAGATTGTAAATTATGAGAACTCAGCCTAAGCCATAGCTAATCACCAAGGTTGCAAGGAGGCAGCCTTGTATTAAAACAAACATAAGGATTTATAAAACACAACTATCTAATCTGTGCTAAAACCACTGCAACTCTACCAAAGTTACTGATCAAAATGTACAACCCTAGGGAAGTAAAATCAGCCACACACTTTAATCCATCACTTTTATTTTCTTCTAACTTTGCACTCCAGCTGCACTCACCATTTTTGTTCTATCTCAGTCTCCTCCAGAACCTCTCTTCACAGGAGGGTAATATCTGAACAATTTGGCCTGTGAAGTTCACTGCCTGTCACAAGCAATAAAGTCCTTCTTTATTGGCTCCCACACATGCCAGCACACTTCTCTGACCATTGTCCTCTCTGAAGTAGGCTACAGTTATTCCCTGTGCCACTCCAAGTCTTTTCTAGGATGCAGCATTTGCTTCCATAGTACATGTCATTGCTTACCCTCTTTCTTCATTGATTTGATCAACGAATTGCCTTGCCTAAACTTTATCTCCTCAGTGTAATAAATCAGCAGGAGAAGCAAGTCTGCTAGTGTCTTGATACTGCAATAATGCGAGAGGCCTGTGGTGTTCGTAATGAAGTTGGCTTAAACTTTATTTAGTGGATGATTACTCATCTGAATAAAGATGGTGAGAATCCAGCCTCAACCTTTTATAAGGTACAACATTTGCTTTTAAAAAAAACCTACGTCTCACATGAAGGAAACCAAGAACAGTTATCAGATCCCTTTCGATAATTCAGGAAATTCAGTTGGCTCTAAGCCATAATTGCTGCCCAGTCTGACAGCAAAAGTTTTCAATTACTGGGAATATATTTAAATGTAAATAGCAAATATACTGGAGTGGTAACCATGATTTTCAGAATATTGGACTTTAAATTAAGGGTCATAGGCAGTATTTCTCTAAAGCAGCTTTTCTCCTTCAGGCTCCATGAAAAATCTCAAACCCTGAATTCCTTATTTAGATTTACAGTGGCCCAATATTCAGCATTGAACACCTAATGTCAAGATATGTTTGATGCTGCTCTGAACTTTCAAAAATCATATCTTTTAATAAGATGTGTTCCCTAAATAGGAAATAGGAACTGTCACATGGGATTATACAGACTGGAATTGCAGTTAAACTCTTTAGGGTAGGGACTGTTGTTTTGTTTGAGATTTAAAGAGCACTTAGCACAACAGTACCCTGGTCTATAATCGCAGCCCTTGTGCTCTCCTGCAATGTGGATGAGTCAGGTGCAATAGTCGGTCTCCAACAGTACTCAGTACCAGCTTTTGAAATAGAAGTAGGCAAGGTTAACCCCTAGGATAATGTATATCCAGAGACAGACTCCACATGACCCCTATTTACTAATGGTTGGTCGGAAGCATACTCTGAGCCTGAGGAATTATCTGTCTTCTAAAGCTCCCTTGTTTATATTAATTTCCTTAATTCTATCAAGTACTCACTGGCATAATTTCTGCTAAGAGGTCTACAAGTTTCAAAATCTAGATATGATTATTGAACACAGACATATATTTTCTTGTTCTAAGAAAAAAAAAATCAAGATGTTGACTTGGCTTTATTATTCATTTGATGAATGAATAACAACTTCAGACAACTGAAAAAACACTTCAATTCAGTTATCTGTGAATCCTGAGGATCTAACTAAGCCTTAAACCCAGAAGAGTAAATTGTTTCTCTAACATAACCGTTTCCTCCTTCAACTATCTTTCCCTGTCCCTCTCTGTTAGAACTGTAGATGCTGTGAGACTGTAAAACTTCAATGCTGACATGAATAAAATGCTGTTTATCACTAATGCTTTAAAATAGTGCTTTATAGGAGGTTTTCTGGAGGGCAGATAGAGATGACACTTGGAACCCATTGACATTAGCTAGAAGAATTTTTAACAGAACCTATGTCCTGTCTGCTCAGCCAGCTCAAGGAATAAATACCAACCAATGAATTCCAACCAAAGAATTCATTTCTGTTTCATGTGATACTTAGTATTACTTCTCCTACCCAGGTCAACTCCTATATTAATCTTACGAAACAATTCTTCCAACTTACTCTTTTCTTCAAAACTTAGCATAACCAGCAATCATACTAATGATCTGCTAGTGCCTTTTTGGCATTAGGGCAGGTGACCAGCCAAATGCCATCAGCCTTGAAGATAAGAGAATTCTGTAGACAATAGCATAAACTGAATATTCACCTCATATTTCATAACCAGAGACGAAAGAGGCAAAAGAAAGGTATTTCTGACTAGCACTGAGTGGAGAATTATCAGCCAACCATTTAGCACAGAAGGTATGTGGGTGTATAGTAACAAGCTACTCACCTTGCAGTCCTAGGGTGGATCTGCTGTCAACATACTGGGGAGCATGCCAACCCTCTCAGTCTATTCTAACGCTTTCCTGTCTCTGCATGTGCATCTCTGAGCCACTCACTCACATCCAAATTAACTCTTCACCACATCTTACTGAAATCAATCAGATGTCAGTGCAATACAGACTTCACCATCTCACTTTCAATCTGTTTCAATTCTCTGACTGTAAAACGGGGACTGTATTGTCTTTTCTTAGCTGTCTTGCTTGTTTACAACTGGGGACAGTCTATCTCTCTGTATCACACAGACCTTGCACACAGCAGCTATCAGGACTAACATAGTTAGGTTTACCACATTTTGCTACTACTTACAATGTTTGTATCACAACTGTAGTGTAGGAACTACACATTGAAAGAAAGCAGGGATGGGAAGGTTGAAGGATGCTCAGCTGGAGTGTTCTGCCCAAGGTGGCTGCAGTGATCTGTGAGGGCAAAGGCTTTTGGGCCACTTGAGGTTTCCTGCTGAATACCTTTCCTTCCACACCCCCTTCTACTTTCCAGGGCGTGAAATAATAGCATAAGAAAAACACCACGGTATGTAATACATAACTGCAGTAGAGAAAAGCCGAAAGAATAAGGCAAACGTCCTCTGAGAGCAGAAGAACAAAAGTGTCCTCAAACTGAAAAAAAACTGACACACACAAAGTAATCAATGTAGAGGCTTGCTGAAAGAATAAACCTAAGTATCATTGTATTGCCATGATTAAAAATAGCAAAAGATAATGTACCACTAAAAACCCTTTGGAATCATTGTTACCATTAATTGGTCTTTTACTATAAAAAGTCCCCAGGGAACAGTGAGATATGCAGAGTGTCTGAATCTCCCAGATACAATATCCTGCCTTTTATCTCCATCATCAAGAGCCAATATTTGTTTTTACAGCCAAAGTCCCAGTACTACATTTCCTAACCTTACCCAGACCCCACAGCTATGCAAATAATCACCAGCAACATGGGTCAAAAATTAACACAGGTCAATCTCTACCCATACGATTCTTACATTCTTTTCAGACTGAGAAACAGTTGAGCAGGAAGGTGCAAAAAAAGCCTTCCAGATACTATAGGGCTGAAGATTCTAACTGTCTCTCACAAAGCTTTGAGGATGATGTATCTACATAAGAACTAATGGATACAATGAAGTTGTCAGAGGTGATCATAATTCCGATTACCAATCTGCTTTGAAAGCCACAACAGCAGTAGTTAGAGTGTCCGGGCAGCTAACTGACCCCTCATTGCAATAGGGTCAGTTCTTAGGGTCCAAGGAGCTTCTACTTCTCACCCAGGAACTATGTCATATCACCTACACAGCTCCGTGGATGTTTCCAGTGAGGTATAAAGAGAGAAGGGACCTATGTCATGGAGGGAGTTGTGACAATAGATAAGTATATGGAAGCAATCACTCTATCACTGAAACGATGCAAGATAAATAACTGAAACAAGCACAGGAGATCTTTAAGGAGGAGCTATTATTTCACCATAGTCTACATCCAGCACTAAGAGGCCTTTTGATCTACCACAGAAAAATAACCTTGCTAAATGTTAGCTGCAAAGATGGACAAAAAATCTTGCCAAAGGACTGCCCTGCACCACTGTAATAGCCTGCTGGATCTGCTAAGGATCCTGCCCTAACTGCTATATTCTACACCTAAGTTTTGTGTGCTAATTGTTGGAGATGAATAAGAAAACATCAAAAAACCCTAATTCTGGTCTCCATGAAGCTTTTATAGTCAAGTTAAACCAAACAAGAGTAAGCCTTCTATTACAAGCTAAAGCAGGTACATTTGTCGGAGACTTGGGCCAATGCAAGTACCACACATGAAGATTAAATAAATACTGTAAGCACCATCTTCCCTGGGTGTTGCAATTATAGTCCTTGAGGCTGTTACTTAAAAGGAATCTGAATAGTACACCACAAAACTTACATTGATATAACACAATGTTGCCAGTCAGCAAAATGTCAGGCTCTCATCAGCGTATATGTGAAGACAGGCAGTATGAAGACTAGCTTTAGAAAAAGGTTCTGGGTGTGCTTAAGAGCATGTATAAAACTGGAACACCTTGTTTCCAGCAATTTCCACCTGGACACAAAGCATGTTCCTCAATATCTACCATCCTTTGGTTATTTGCAAGGTCCTTTTCTCATCCCCCCAAAAACACAGTTCAAGTCTCAAAGCTTCTATCAACAATGCTTTTGACAAGACTTACATGTCTGTAAGTGCCACCTCCTTCTCAGGTCCACTAAATTCACTTGTCTATCTGTATTTCATAATGACAAGGGATTCAAGTAATTCAGCTTATCTTCACATTAGCTTCATTATTTTCTCTTACATTCCCATAAAGATTTACACAGTCCTACACTTTAATCTCCTCAACCATCTTTCAGGGTAGCAACAAGAGGTAAGTATGGGCTTCGCCATGCTAACTTAACCAGGATGCCAGTGAGTTTTCATGGTCACTGCTTTGGAAACGGAAATTCATTCCATTTCAGCTTCCACAAAAGCAATGAATATGCACCTGTCTAAACCAATCTGATAACTGTGAAAAAACCCAACCCACAAACAAACAACAAGCCTGGATATGACAATACATTCCTGAGTGCAGATGGACATGCATTCTTGTTGTGCCTTAATCACTATTCCGTTAAGTACCTCAACCCACCTTTTCTGTGAGAAAACTTGGCTATAAATGTCCCTATCAAGACAGTCCATTGATTCATCCATCTGATAGGAGACAAGTAGGAATAACTGCATCAAATGAAGGTATAAAAAATCTCAGTGTTTCTGCCATCACTCACACACACTGGGGCTTCTCAGTTTACCAACAACCAAATAAATACTGTAAGAATAACTGAGAACAAACATAATCTTTGGAGAAGGTTGTGAAGACTGGTTAACTACAGCTTTCACAGTTCACCTTTAAGTAATGTAATGCAGCACATTTGCAGAGTAGCACAATAATAAGGCTCAGCTCATAGGGCTACAACTTAGTAGTTGGTTGTTTTTAAAAATGGAACACAATTTATCTGAACCAAGAGCAAAGGGAGTACAGTACAGTCCCTATCTTTTATTGTTTTGATTTAGAAGTATTATCATAATTATAAATTTCCAGGTCTAAGCAGCAATGGCTGACACCTCTGCAGAGAATCTATTTTACTCAGTTCTCTACTATGCATAAGGTTAACTGGGCAGTTAGTGCAGCAGCTGCCTCCCACTGAGCATCACTGAATGAGAGTATCTCCACTGTACGCATACAATACATCAGTAAGGACCAAACAAGTCTCTTCAGGAAAGTTTTTAGAAACATACAGCATATAAAATGTGATTCATTGTGGGCACCAGAACTTTTACCAGAAACCAAAGAAATTATTTAAACATTTTCCTTCCGAGGAGAAATTAAGGGGAAAAAACAAATCTCTTGTTTATTTGTTTGAGTGAACTGTAAAGGTAAATGCAATACTTATTTGATTTGCATTTTAAAACAAACAAAAAAAATCTCTATCAGTAGTATATAAGTACATGTACTAAAGCTCATCCACTACTGAAATGCAGCGTGCTTATCAGCGAGCTGCCACTGTGCAATGAAAATGCTGTGTCACTGACTGGCTGGCTGACTTCCCTTTCCACACTGCTATGGAACAAGGAGTGTTACCGGTCTTAGGCAGCACAATCCGAAATGCCACGAGAGGGAGTATGTAACCTATGGCATAGCAGAGCCTGCTGCGTGGACTGCTGCAACAGACGTGGGCAGGAATCATAGAATGGTTAGAGTTGGAAGAGACCCTAAAGATCAAGTAGTTCCACACCCCCTGCCCTGGGCAGGGGCACTTTCCACCAGACCAGGTTGCTCAAGCCCCATCCAACCTGGCCTTGGACACCTCCAGGATGGGGCATCCCAGCTTCTCTGGGCAACCTGGAACAGGGTCTCACCACCCTCAGAATGAAGAATTTCTTCCTATATTAATCTAAATCTTCCCTCTTTCAGTTTAAAACCACTCCCCTGTTTCCACTCCACTCCCCGATAAGGAGGTCCTCCCATCTTTCCTGTAGGCCCCCTTTAAGTACTGGAAGGCTGCAATAAGGTCTCCCCAGAGCCTTCTCTTCTCCAGGCTGAGCCACCCCAACTCTCTCAACGTGTCCTCAGAGCAGAGATGCTTCAGCCCTCAGATCATCTTCATGGCCTCCTGTGGACCCGCTCCAACAGGTCCATGTCCTTATGCTGGGGGCTCCAGAGCTGGATGCAGTACTCCAGGTGGGTCTCACAAGAATGGAGTAGAGGGGCAGAATCACCTCCCTTGACCTACTGGCCACACTGATTTTGATACAGCCTAGGATGCAGTGGCTTTTTTTTTGCTGAGGGTGCACTCGATACCACTGTCCGTGTCACCAAAGAAGATGTTTAACAGCACCAGCCCCAGTACCGATCTCTGAGGAACTCCACTCATCACTGGTTGTCATTTGGACATTGAGCTGTGACCGCAACTCTTTGCGACCATACAGCCAATTCCTTATCCACTGAGCAGTCCTTCGGCCAAATCCATGTGTCTCCAATTTAGAGATAAGGACGTCGTGCTGTATAGTGGTCAAATGCTTTGCACAAGTCCAGGTAGATGGCAGCAGTTGCTCTTCCCTTATCCACCAACGCTGCAATGCCATCGTAGAAGGCCACCAAATTTGTCAGGCACGATGTGCCCCTTAGTAAAGCCATGCTGACTGTCACCAATCACCTCTTATTTTCCACATGGCTTAGCATAGTTTCCAGGAGGATCTGCAACCATGATCTTACCGGGCAAAAGAGGTGAGACTGACTGGCCTGTAGTTCCCTGGTCTTCCTTTTTTCCCTGTTTCAAAAAGGGGGGTTATGTTCCCCCTTTTCCAGTCAGCGGGAACTCCACATTTTTGGACATTGTTAGAACTGAAGGCAGAACAAGGCTGCAGAAAACTGTGGGGCAAGACAGGGCCAGAAAGGCGCTAGAAAGCAGAAAGAGCAGATCTTGGTTATGGAAGAAAATCTTGACGGGATGAGCAATGCCCCAGAAGCTCTTTAGTGGCAATAAATGTGGAGAGCTGAACATTCCTTATGGCAAGTCCCCATTCATTCTGTTACTGAGAGAGCACCAAAAAAAAAAAAAAAAAAAAAAAAAAAAATTTAAAAAAGTCAACTGCAGGCCATCCCAATAACACATGCTGAAGGTGACCGGTTCCTTCAACAGAGCTCTAAGCTATAGTAAATCTCATATCTACTGTTGCAGCTGTGCAATGCACTCCTTAGAGCTTCCAAGTAACACTAATTAATGTGTCTGGGCCTTTCTGTTTTAAAATGAGTCCCTAACATCACAATTTGTGTCCTGTTACAACTGAGAGGATGTTGCAAGCTCCACAAACCCTACTGAAACAAAAAGAGCCATAGTAACATTTGCCTCAAGAGCATGGAATGTACAGTGCTCCCATCATAGATTAGAATTCAACTCATCTAGCTTAGCACTACAAGTTGCTATTTTGTATTCCTGTGAAGTATTTGTATTTTATGCCAGTCATAAAGAATAGGGTTTCAGAGACTTGGCAGAAAAGTATTAAAAAACCACCAGTGCCAGTAACACATAGCAAGAAAAAATTTCCCATGGAAAGGAAAACCTGTATTCAGACATCCTCCCCTCATCCCTTGCCCACCAAGCACATGAAATAATCCTTTGTCACTGCCCATGAAAACTAGGACTCATGCCAATTTCCTGGATTACACCTAGAAAGATTATATATAGAGGGGATTTTTCCTCCTAAACCCATAGATTTTTAAGGTCAGAAAGGACCACTATGCTTATCTCCTCCTTTGAAGGATCTAAGGAGGAGGAAAGGCAAAATCTGCCAGGAGTGGCTTAGTTCAGCCACATTATTAATTGTGGTTAGACTGGATCTAATGTACAAAGGTACAGTAATTTGGTTCCTAGGCTGCAATCAGTGATTACCTGTGCACTTCTGAGCCAAAGGCGGGGGAAGGGGGGAGGGAAAACCCCCAACAAATCCAAAGCTGCACATCCCCTTCATTATAAGAACGAGCAAGTACTTCATCTGAAAGGGGAACACTTAATATCAGTTTCACGAATGGCTGCTTCTGCTTTCCAGCACTGCTCTTTTTTGTGTGGATGGTCGGTCAAAACAGCTGTTCTCAAGCACACACTAATTCCTTCAGACACTGAGACACCTGAGTAACATGTCACAAATCACACTGACAATAGCAGCCTTGCTTCCATTTCATTTCACACACAGAAGCCACCTGCTCACAAATTATGCCATTCGGATACATGACAGAAAAAGAAACCGCCCTTATTTCAATGAACTTAATTTCCCTGTGCCTACAAGTCGGCCATTCATAACATACATACACTGCAGTTGGACTGACTTGCTGTCTGTATTACAAATGGATCTCATTCAAGATTATACCATCACACTTACAGGTCCTTGCAAACTAGGATCGGAGTTGATATGACACAGAGTATAAGTCAGTCAATAAAGCATTCCTTAATTATCTGCATGGTGTAAAGCTGTACAGTACTTAAAGCATATGCAGTTATTACTTGGGTAGACTCTGGGGTTTCATTCAATGTTACTGCCATGCAACCAGCAGCAGCTGCTTTCATCTCTATGCATCAGGGTTTCATCCAATTACACCTGTAATTTCAATCTGGCACGAGGCCTGGACTGCTCTTTCTACTGAAAGGACACTGGGGCACTTCTGAAGTACTCTCTGCTCCCAAAATGACCTGTTTTAGTAGTTAAGGATCTGCCTGTTATGCTTCATTTATCTAGTGAAACCTTGGATTGTATATCACAAGTTCACTGGTGATGAAATCAGCAGGAGCCTACTTGTTTTCCAAAATGGCAATATGACAACATAACCAGCAATTCATTTGGACTGCCTGCCATTTGGGGGAAGGTACATGGCTAGAATGCCTTTCTGCACTCTAGAATGAGCAAACATGAAGAGTCTCTTCAACGTCCAGGCTACTTCTAGCCATTCCATTCCTTATTCTCTTTTCACTTCTCAATCCATTCAAAACCCCGCCCTCTTTGCTCCAACAGAAATTAAGTTCTCCAAAAGCATCACCTGTTATTTTGTCATATGTTCACATAACACTTCATACATAAAGACCGTAATCCCTGCATGGTATGCATTTCTAAGCAAAAATCAAAGCTCAGGATTGTAACAGACTTGAAAGCATCCATCTCCTGGGAGTCCAGTATAAACACATACCATCCATTACAAACACACATCAAGCTTTATTACTGCAGTCAAGGACAAGCATACTTCCACTATAATTCAGATAGGGATTTGGCTCAGTAAGACAACAGAAGGTTAATAGCCATGGAAGGCCAAAGAAGGACCTTATGTTCCCATTTTCCACTGTCTCAAGAAGCCTTCATGTAGAAGGAAGAACTGGCATCAAAGCTAATTCAGTATAATGAAAAAGTAATATTAATTTGCTCCCACTGAGAGCAACAGGTTTGAGATGCCCCATTCCATCAGAATGCCTTAAAATTTGAGTGTAAGACATCAGGGTTCACAAACTTTCCCACTCAACTGCCTCTCATCCCATTTGTGACTGGTTCCACTACAATTAATCACAGTTGTATTACAGATTTTGTGTTACAAAACTAGAAAAATTGAGAAAAGTTATGGCTGGTACACTGTTGCCTCCAGTCTGTGGCTTTCATATGAAAGCAAGGCAAACAAGAGTTTCAAATTCTTTCTAAAATAATCTTGTTATCTTGTGCCTTAAATTATACCATTTCATTTTTGAACTTCTGTAGAGGTGAAAAATGTTCCATTAAAACTCCCACCTGATCTACTTGGATATATCTTATGACGAGGCATTTCAAGAAGTTCAGTAGCAGACAACAAACCTATGTGTTTCATCTGCAGAACCAGGACTGAACCTGAACTGAATGCTGCATGGGCTTAAAAAGATCCATTGCTGCTTGGTTTCCCAGGACCGCAGCTATGCAATGTACATTCCTACAGCTCATGTTTCAGATGGCATTCAGGGTATAAATAACAATCCATATTCTTAGTAGGAAGAAGTGCAGTATCTCTCATCCCTCCTTAAACGCTCACTTCTCATTGTGAAGAAAAGGAGGGAGGGGAAGTGGCAGCAGACAACTCCCGGGACTCACCTCCCAATCTGCGCAACTGCTCCTGCCTGCCACTTTTGCATATTTTTTTTTTCTCTCTGTGTTTTATTAGAAACAGATGGGGCCCCTGGCTAGTATATTATCAAGTCCCCCTACACAGCTGCACAACTCTGAAATTGCAGAAATAGCAATCTCCTGAATAAATTCCTCCTGCCACTAACAACTGCTTTCTTTGCTGTAATGAAGACCATAGTGGGTCTGGAAAGCTTTCTTCCAGTGTCAAGAACCACGGATGGGATTATTTTGAGCTGCAACATATTTCTGTATTCCACAATGAAATTCTATGAACGTGTGCCAGATGACTCTCCCCTCCCCAGAAGTCACAGGGAAAAGCAGCTAGTACAGTCTGCAAAAGCATGAAGACAACACAGACTGGAGAAGTAAAATAATATACATTTCTTATCCTGGAGTCATTTGATGGGCAAGAAAAACATGTTAACTAATCCTAAATTGCTTCTGTTCTCCTTGGGTCAATCGAATAAAAAGCCTATACCCGAACAAGTTTCCAAAGCAGGAAATAAAGCTGCAGTGATTTTCAACACCAGCAATGGGCACTTAAAGCTCTTCAGTCAGTACTCTCTGCATAGTGGCCTTATCTTGGGCATGGTGACTCCAATAATGCCAGAGCAGAATTTTGTCAAAAACTGGAAACAGATCTACAGTTGCAATATCAGAAAAAAAAGGAAAAAAACCAATCCCAAACCAGGTGGAACTACAGCACTACATTCGTTGCTACCTAATTTTTTGCTGTGATCATAAACATAGGTGAGGCCCTTTGTCTACTCTTGAGATACCACTGAGAGAGTCTAAGCACTCCTTTGTACCACCCCACAAACCAACAAGATGCCTTCTAATTTCCTAATCGGAAAACTATCCCAATTATTTCAGACAAATAAAACTCGGTCACTAACTCATCATTACCAAGAGATATTTTTGGTTTTGAAGCCTTCTTTTCTGTACCCATAGGGAAAGCATTAAAAATTTTCCCTAAGATATGGCACAAGGTCCTTCCTCCTTGAGCTTTGGAAGCAGCAGATGTGATACTAATGCAGATTCCTTGGTCCTTCAAAAATCAGGCTGCACATTTCAAATTCTGCCCTGCTTAGCATCACTCTGCATAAATGAAATTCACTGTGGCTCCTCATCAGATGAAGCAACAATCAGGGAAATCACTGGTAAGTGAAAACTTTACAGACGCCTGCTTATTTGTGCAGAACATAACTTGGAAAGGAAATTTTTAACACCAAGTTCAAGTTGTGGGGAAGCCACCTTGACGTAGTTTTCAGGGTGACTGAAAAGTAAAGGCTAAATATTAGGTGAGTGAACCTGCAAATCCCTAGTTCTGTCTTTCAGTGACTATTCCCCATATTACCCAATAAAGCCAGAGAACTGATTACAGTTCTTTATTCAAACAGATTTGGCCAATGTGCTTTCATGAATGCACAAGGAACCATCTAAGTGTTATCTTCCATGTTTAGTAGTTCACTCATGTCAATAGGTACAAGATGCTCCTAAGAAAGAAACTTCAAAGGAAGAGCTTAGCCAAGTTTCTGTAAAACTGACTGTTCAACCTTAATAAGCCTTCATCATGGAGCAAACCTTTCTAGCCAATAGCTCTTTGCTGTCCTGGACACTAAAAAGGTGCTAGGAACCAAAACTCATATGAATGCCTGATTCTCACCACAGATTTGCAGACTGGCAGCTCGCAATTGCCCACAGTCTCAATTTGAATGTACAGGTTCTGTTTTCCCAGCCTATACTCTTAGGATTACTTACGATTACTTATTCAGCATCAGGGTTGCAATCCTCCCTACAGATGACACACACTGAAAGACATCCTGAAGAACGAATGATCTGAAATAGTAACACATGTAGTTGGCTTGTGACATCACAGATCAGCTCAGGGGCATAGGCAGGAGCAGAAGCTGACTTTCAAACAATGGCCGTAGTGCTTTATACACTTATCTAAGACCCCTAAAGACAGCTGCTAGCTCAGATTTCCATACAGACACCTCTAGCTCACTCAAGTGAGAACTAGGAGGAGGAGCCAGATAATACCTGATCTACACTTAGATGTCAGCAGGCTTTGTCTGGCAGCTCAGCCAGCTGGTGTCTAGGTAGACAAGCCTAGCCAGGGTCATAGCAAGTCTCTAACAGCAGGACATCAAATGCCAGCATGGTCCCTGTTTCCCTGATAAGGGATTTTCATCCTAAGAACAAACCATACTTGCCTATCTTGCTGTGTAGTATGTTTTCCATATACGTAAATTACTAACGTAAACCCTTGGAGCCTACTCATGCTGTCTCCCCTGTCCCAATACTATTTCAGATTTAAAACAAAGCTTTGCTAGAGCCCCTGGAAATTACCTGCACCACACGGCAGAAATCAGTAATATGTAGCAGACAATGCAATTATGTTCTGAAAATTAACTGACCGTGTGAACTATACATGCGCTGGGGAAGCTGGGCTGCCTTACTTTCACTGCAGATCTCTCCCCTGTAGTCTAGAAGTGCTGTGAGGCCCCAGATTCAACCTGGTTACTGAAGTCCAGTCTTTTTTAAAATATCCACAGAATCATTTCTTTTTTCTTTCTCCTTCTCTTATGTGTGATCTATGCTTTTTCATCTCTAAGGAGAAAAGGTAGTGTGGGGAAATCTGTTAACTATCCAATGCTCAAAATGATTGCACAGTAGCAATCAACCAACCTTAAAGAAGCAAACCAGCATCTGTGAACAATGAGTGAAGGGAGCGGAGGGAATTCTCACAAAGAAACAAAGACCATCTAGAAGCTTACAACAGGAGATACGTCTGAAAACAATGAAACAAAACCTTCACAGAATCTTCTTTAAGGATAATGCTAACAACCATTCTTAATAACAAATTATTTATTCACTTGTGTATGTGACAGAAGTGTTAATGCAAACTGGAGCCACAGAAATGACTAACTGCTTTACTTTCAGGGTCCTTCCCTTCACAGCACACAACAAAGACAGTAAAACAACCCATGCTTCATGCAAGCACGTATTAAGCCAGAGACTCAGGTAACTGAATGATTTGCCCTATGAAGAAAAGCATGAAAAAGAGAAGAGGTCTCACTGGGATGTTAATGAATGCAGCATCATTAACACTAAATTACTGGCTCCAAGTTACACACAGAATGTAAGTAGACTTTGAACCAAGCCAACCAAGCTAATGGGTGCATCAAACAATGAGGTGAACCATTCTACTGCCCCAATTATTAAACCAGGAATTCTTGTTGTTATAGGATGGCATTAAAGGAATTTACTGTTGCTTTTATGTTTTACATTCACTCTTGGAGTGCTACAGTTATTCAAACTATTTGGCATGCTGAGTTTACAGCCACAAAGGATGTTTTGTTTCTGGTAAAGTGAAGGACAAGACAGACAGGGACAGATAAGAAGAGGGAGAAAAAGAGACAGAAGACGACAAAGCAATGCAACTGTAACCCCACACTAAAGGGAGCATCACACTGAAGATTTGAGTGGACAAGCTTCTTAAAACAACGGCAAGTGACATAAACTATTAAGCAAAGGAATTACGTTACCAAGGGTAATTCCATTACTTTTCAGTATGTTTATACTGTACACCAAGCATAATAAATAGGAACAAGCCAGAAAGACATTTTCAGTCTGACCCTCTGCGTTGTCTCTGTGCTGCACTACCACACCGTGTTTCGCTACAATGTTCTGCAAAACACCCTGCATTTTAATCTTTTACTTTGAGGCTAATCCAGCTAAAGGCTGGATAAAATTTGAGGAAAATAGTGTAATGCTCAAGGTTGGGAGCTGGATCCAATATAAACCTGATCATGATTAAAGGAAAGAAAAGAAATCTATTGCTTTTTCCCCACTCCAGTTTTGGGCTTTTTTTCAGGCAGCACTTTTTTTATTGGGCAAGTTCCTTTCCTTTACTAAGATGGATTTGTTTACTTTCTGCAATAAGACAACTTTCACGAGAGGTACCTATGCAATTTCTTACAAACAGACTAATCAGTAAAGACAGTCACCAATTAGACAAGGTCTAACTCGAATCCTCTACTGCATTCTCACTGGAGAGTGGTAGCCATCCCATACTTCTTCCACGACACATAGTCACCATCTGGTAGAGAAAAGGCAGATCCCACAGAAGGACAAAGGAGGAAGAAGAAGAAAAAAAAAAAAAAGAAAGGAAACTCCAGAATAGGAAGCGAGTTCCAGAGACTATAGCAGGGAGTAGTCCATGAGTTGTATCCTCATCCTGCCACCACCAACGCTTAGGAGACCCTGCTGGCTACCTGTGTGACATGTTTTCAGCAGTGCTCACCATGAATAAGGATGTCATTCATGACAGCTTATAGTGACCATCACATGCCTCCGGAGGGAGTTCATGAGCAAGATCGTACTTAGTCCACCTTGTGCTTTCCTCTTGAAATACTTCCAAGAGGGAAACCTCAGAGGAACAGGGACGGCTGCGCAGCCCTAACTGCCTCACTCTCCTTACAATAAGATATAATACCATGTTTCATGCAAACAAGATTCCTGGGCTTTCCACCTGTTGGAAGAAACATTCCAACAAGGGGAGGCGGCGACAGCAGAGAGAGTAGACAAAGTGGAAGAAGCCCCATACTATGCGATATACTACAAGCTTCCTGCCAAATCCCCCTATAAAAAGATTTTCCTGCAAGAAGTCCTACAGGATCCAATATGTGCTTTAGTTAGCAGTCTTACAGAATAAGCTAGATCTTGTGCTATACTTGGTGCTTTTGGGCATCATCTGCATTGCAGGGTTTCTTCGGTGGTTAACCCAACAGCGTCCTCATGAAAAAATAAAGGCTTATAGGGTTTTGTGTTTTCAGCACAACAAGAAAAAAAACAGCAGAGGCCCCTTGATTTAAACAGCATTCTCTACAAAACAGCACCCTAAACAATATGTGTTAAAGAAAATTTTAAAATGTCTAGCTACAATATAAAACTCTGAACATGTTCTATTTAAGTCCACAATTAAATGCCACAAGGATACGTAAAAAATTACAGCAAAGAGACAAGGACAGCAGGTGCACATCAAAAATACTACAGGGGGAAGGATGGAGACAAGCAATGAGTGAACTGAGTTCCATATCCCCTTGTCATCTTAGATAAAGGTCTACTAAGCAGCTTTGTGCTTGTGAATATTTTTCCCATGGTTAATAGAAATGGCTTGGACAACTGAGCTGGAACACACATCCTGAATTTTGTGAAGAAAAATTATTTCCTAAGAATGCTGAGCAGCAACTTGTGATAGTCATCATTTCAGAGACTGTCCACAAGCCTCTAATGCTGACTGGGGCCTTTCCACTCCATGCCCTCCACCATCACTTGAGATAAGAAAATCTAAAATAAATCTACGTAATAGCCAATTAAAAAAAATAATAAGAACCTGTCCCCCTTCTTCACTCAATGAAAAGCAAAAAACTTCAGCATCTAGGGGAAAGAAAACCGGACACGCAAACCAGAACTACCTAGTCCTTTAATTGCACTCAGTGACTCCACTGACCCTCACTGTGAGCTATGCGACACCAGCCCATCCGCACATATACAGCAGTATGTTAGCATAACTAAAGCACCCAGAGGAGGCACAAAAAAACCAAACCAAACCAAAAAACCTAGCTGTAAATGAGAGCACTCAGGTCACTGCAGTAAATCACAGCCCTTAATTTCATGTGAAAGAAGGGAATGTTAGACTACCATAGGACCCTCAAAGGGTCCTTTGTTAGGATGGAGGCCTGTTGCATAAATACGATTCAGAAACCTATGGAAAGGAGGTTTAGAAAGGAAAATGCCTCTGGATCTTTTTTGCCTTATTTATCACCTTTCATAAAGTAAAGAAGCTGAAATCAAGCAGAGAGAGAACCGACAATTAACCTATTAGCACACACGAGTAACCATTTTATTTGCACTATTTCAGGTAGCAAAGAGCTCCTTCAAAGAGCCCTGTTACACCTTTGAAGTCACAAGAACATAGAAGCAGCAGAATAAAAGCACAGACCAGAAGAAACTATTTCTCTATTAACACCGCAGATCATACAATCAGCAGTGAGACGGATCAATACAGTTAAAAATCCTTGCCATGCTATTGCACCAGGTAAATCTCATAATTAGTCACAGACAACAGTTTCACACGGCACTTCTTTAATATCTTGGAATGCTGATTATTGCCCTCTCCCACTCCATCTCAGAACTGATATTTACAGTGTTTTTTATAGCACTACAGATCTTGTCTTGCATATGAACTGTTACTCTTAGTGAGGTTATGTCAGAAACGTCCATGTGAATGTCTGTGGTAATTGGGGAATGCTACCACAGATCCTCAGACAGAGCTGTTGTGGAAAGTGACTTATCTCTTGACACTTGATCTTTGAGCTTCCCATTACTTTATTGAGAACATCCCGAAAGGTCAAATGTGACCAAAAGCTAAGCCAAACACTGCAGCTGGAATTTCCCCAAGATTAGTGCTGTATTCTCCATGGAGCCACAACCATGAAATACTCTTGAAAAAAGCTTTCAGATCGTAACAGTCAAAAGCCAGGGGCATTAGGATGGAGCTGAAAAAAAATTATTTAAAACCCCACTGCAAATGCCACATCGAAATAATGGATGGACCATTAAAATAAATGGTGTATTTTACAGCCAAGGAAGGTAAGCAGTTGAGAGGGGAAAACAGTCCCTGCACAATGATTATGCTGCATGCAGAATTGATACGCGCTTTACTTCTATCAATAATTCTGACAAAGACTGCAATGTGTGCTGTCTACACTGCACTATTTCCAACATGGATTTCACATCTGACAGCTTTTTTCTCTCTTTTTCCCTAAAATGAATATTTGTGTGGGAATGGGAACATTCTGATAAGAAATTATTACCATGTTCTCTGACACAATGTGCTCAGGTCTATCATTAAGGCCTTCAAAATGGAAGCAGCAGTTTTCTAAAACTGAATCCCACATTAATTATATCCTCCCGAGACGATCCTCCATTGTTATATGTTATAAATGGCACCGGTTATCAGCACACGATGTGACTGGTCATTAAATCACTTGGGAATAAAGTAGCTGAACTTGTATTCCATAGGCACATTCTCTGTGCTTCTTACTAGAGAAAGAGAGCATGCTCAGACAGCAGTTGGCAAAAATTTTATCATAAGCTTAGACTGTCAGCAAACATGTCAGACTGCAAGTCAGACAATAAAAATATTCTCAGCCACCCTACAGCCTTTATCAGATACGCTGATGAATGCTAGTGTTAGCCTTTTGAACACAGCAATGCTTTCCCAGCTGTGAACTGTTTGCCTCTAGGAAACCTTTAGCCCTTAAGCTACCGTAACTGCCTGCTGCTTCAGGAATGAATTCCGCTGTCAAGCCCTAAGACTCATACCATAAAGTTAAACAAATGTTTGCTCCATTAAAAGGGCAGCATCTGCAGATGACAAGCAGTATCCTTCTGAATTTCCACCATTTCCCTGCTTGCCCAAGATCAGAAACAACATGGTGGTACAGTGGCAAAAGCACATCTAAGGTTTTTTTTATAAGTACACCTCAGATGTACGCAGGCCCTTTCTCATACTTCCCCCATTGCAATTCAATTTCTCTTTAACCAAAAAGACCAGCAATATTTGTTAGTGTATGAAGTACTACAACATGGTAGTTATCCCTACAGAATCAAAGAGCTCCTTTTGCTTCAATGAAGACTGAAGACCCAAAAGACCATCACCAGTTCAGGGTGAATTCCTCAGAGCAGGTGCCAGGAAGTATCACAAGTCGGAGTTTCTTCTTGACATTATGGGATTGGGAGTGAAGTCTCCTAGCAGGGCAAGTTAAGAAACAGGATTGCTGTGACTGCAATGTATGGCCCTGAGGCAGAAAGCAAACAGAAATGTTAATGGTCCCAGCCAGCCTCTAGAATGCTCTTATCTGAAAAATGGATGAGCTGCAGAGATGCTGGATTGCATTGGAAGAAGTCCACCCCAAAAGCATCTGACAGATTTCCTCAGTCTAGCAAAAATCTAGCAAGAAACATGCAAGTAAACAGATGACACTGGTTCAAATTCCTTGTCTTTGCATGCTCATTACGTGTTAAACTCCAAAGATTCACTGAAAAAGGAAGTGTTCTATAGCCAGTTAGGTTTGGTTACGGTTTGTAGACACATACTAAGAAAACTGGTGAACCACCCATTTTAACAGAAGTTTGAGTTGAACCTTATATGGCCTAACTGTTCATTCACTGGTTAACAAAGAAATCCAACAGGCAGAGCTTCCAGCGCTCTTCTCAGTACATGAATTATGCATAAAGTGTTTGCCTTGGACTTCACCCCAGATAAAGAAGAGAAGAAGCGTATTTCCCCTCACCAAAAAACATGAGCACAAAACCTTATCACAACAGGCTTTTTGAGAAGTGAAACCTCAACCATTCCAGTGTAGATCTAAGGAATCTCCCTTACCAACTTTCCAGGAAAATACAGTCTTGAAAGAAAACCAACAGATTCCTACATATGACATAAATAAAAGAACGCAAGCCATGCTTGTAACTCTTTGTTGAGTGAAGGAACACAGCAATATATACTCATTTAGGATAAGTTGAGGAGAAGCAGAGAAAAGAAACATCTGCTTAAATCGAGATTATAACTTTACCCGGTTACAGATGCCAAGAAACTTGTAAATATTCAACTCCAGGATGAAAATCTAAATAGCAAGTTGCCCACTTTAAACTGTCTCCTCTTCTAAATCATCTATTTGATTAACACTTCTCACTGTCTTCCAATCTCTCCTTCCTCCCCCTCAGAACAGAAAAATCTCCCATTTCATCAGCTCTCTTGATTCTTAACCAGATTTCCTCCATTACCTTCAGTGCAAGGCTTCAGATGTGAAGGTAAATTTCAAAAAGTAAGGTACTTATAGTATTACCATAGGTTGATGTTACAATCAAAGCAGAATTAGCCCCATTCTGCTCTTCTCCAGAGGCATCACCATTCCACTGTTTATTTCCCATTTCAGACAAGAAATGAAAAAGCTTCAGGGATCCAGGAGAACAACAGGTAGAAGCACATTTCTAATCACTACATGAACTGTTACCACAATATTAAAGTTGAGAGTCAATTTGAAAAGTCCATGCAGAAAAAAGTTAAGCCAAGACCTGCCTAGGAAAGAAAATGCACAGAGAGCTTATTAAAATGAGCCAGCTAAAGTAAATGTTTTTTTGTAAGCGACTGAGAAGAGCAAACAGAACAAGGAAATTACACAGCAGACTCCTTAACAGTCCTGAGGAACTTGTAAAACCAAAAAGGTCATGCCATTGATTTCACTGGAAACAACAGACTGAAGCGTTGTGACACACATCTGTGTTATCCAGTCTTAAGGAGTTAACATGAAGCAAATACAGCAAATATATTAGCTGAATAACCCACCATCAAGGTCCATGCCCTTCAACAGGCTGGAAGGTGCAACATGACCATTATAATGGTTCCAAACATAGCCCACTAACGCTGTCACACTGGAGCCAAAAGACATTGTCCTCCACAGACAAACCAGGCTGGGATCAGTAGTCTTTACAGATATCAAAGAGACAGAGCAACATTCTGAACTGTGGTCTGAAAGATACCACTATGTAGAAACATCAATAAAACATCATGTATGCCATTTCAGTTCCATTAAAGGACAAGTGATGCCATCTCTGTCACTCAGAGATGAAGTCCTGCCTTTAAAGCAAGTAATTTTCACCATTGCCCATGATGTGCTCACTGAGAGCTCAGGAAGGTTTGCTGAAAGAACACCGTGTTATGGAATATAGTGCTCTGCTGTGGAAAACAGGAGGGAAAAACTCCATATCCTCATGCCCTACTAATTTCCCTTATTTCCTAATATTTTTTCCTCATGCAGCAAAATTTTTTCTAAGGACCTGTTAAGTGATGGGGTGTGACAGACCATCTGCAGTGCTGAAAGAGGCCAAGTGAGAATCTTTACAACAGCATGTGAGAGACTCTGTTTCATTGTTTCCAAGATGTAGAGTCCATGAGGGTATCCTGAGGATCCAACCACTCCTTTAATAATTTCAAACCAACTCCAGAAGACCGTAACTTCTATCATCGGTTGGAATCTTTCCAGACTTCCAAAATCTCTTGTGGAGAACCTAACTTTCCTTGCACAGCATTAAAATCTACATTTTCCTACAGACAAAACACTCTCACTTCATTTGCAGTTTAGTTTCTGAAGACAGAAGCCTGAAAGATCCAAACTTGCAAACTTTAGTATAGTTATGAGTCAGATTTAATACGCAGCCTGGAGAAAACCAATGCTCTTCTGGGCCTCAACTTAAAACCCCTAACAATGTAACCACAATAAAAGATGCCACGATGTTACTCAACTGATTATTAGAGGAACATTTCAGCTGGAGAAATCAGCCAATTCCTCTAAATGAATGTTTTCTTTATTTGATCACAAGCAATGCTCATATGCAACATACAGAGAATAAATACTTATTGCACTTATTTGCTTAAAAATAAGCATTGAGTCAGTTGCCCAAAGTTAAGAGGGCTTCTGGTCACTTGATGTTTACTTACCAATATGTTCTACCAGACAGCAAGTTTACATCAGTATGTTTGTTAGGGTACCAGTACAGGGCTCATACAAAGAGAGAAGCAAATTAATTGGTGGTTGTCCTTTCAATCTGCTTTACGTTTCTTATTCTTTTATCAAGATAGCCTAATGTAACACAGAGTTCGGATCAATAGCAAGTAATTGACAGATTGCACAGACTTCGTTATCTCCATCTGAACAATTACAGAGCAGGCCCCTGCTCGTATACCTGCTGCTGCTATTACTGAGCTTCATTCATACGTTAGCCAATAAAACATGCTAATTGGCCTCCTATCTCCAATGGGGAATGAAGAACTGTATGCTTCCTTACTGAATGTCCAAAAACATGCTGTGATGTCCCTTTCAATCCCAAGGAAAGGCTGCCTCCATATTCATCATTCTTTCCCCATTTACGATCAGCTATGTCAAAGTTAATCAAAGCTAGAGCATAAGACATAATAAACAGTGAGTCATGACATTTGTGTTGAATTACCAATAATTATATTTCATAATAGAATAATGACTAGATTTTCATGATCAAATTAGCCTTTGAAGATCAACAATACACATTAAATGTATTTATTATAAACAGCTCTCAGTTTATGGGATATTATGCAACTGACTACAGTCCCTATCTGAGGTTGCAAACATGTCAATGTTTTTTACTTTAGTATGGACAGATAAGACTGCTTTGTATTCTAACATAGTTTAACATATGCAGAATCATTTTTTACATGTACTACGAATAACTGTCTGTTGTCCTCCTAATAAGGCATTGCAAACTTGTGGAAGCCATAATTGGTCAAATTCTCACCAGAAGCAAATTCAGTTCCATGAAAACATGGGCTTATGTACTAGGTGTGAACAAGCATAATAAACCCTTAGAAAGAGCAAGAACTAAAACCCAAGCATTAAATTACTGTAAATGTAATGTTTTGGCAGAAACAGAAGAGAAAGGGAAATGAAAGGCTGGCCTACTTGAACAATAAAATCTGAACAAACAGTGTTATTAATGAGCAGTCAGAACCAATATGCAGAATACAGGTTCTTGCTGTATAGACCCATCATGCTTGGCTGTAAGACAGTGGACAAACCATTAAACACATTTGTGTCTCACAACTAACAAACACCTACCCTCCATCACATAAAAACAATGAAGAAATCTAAGTGTTAAAGGCAGCCCACTAACTAAGAGAACTAGAAGTGGCATAATTCCAGATCCAAAACTCTGCTTTCAGTAAGAAGCAAAATTGGAACTCAACTATTGAGCATGCTGAAGAGAGGAACAAGTTTGTTATCATGGAATTAAAACAATGCTAATTTATTTTACAGAAAATACAAAAATCCTGCTCCTTGTAAGCATTCAAAGGGATGAATGGATAGCTGGACAGACAGTTGGGATTAAAAAAACTAAGAATAGACATACGGTAGGGAAGAGTCTTTGAAAGGTCCACAGGGAATGGATTATACATGGCTTAAACCGTCTAATCCACTTTACTTTCACAGGTCCCATATAAACAAGGCTAGAATGCATGTTAAATAAAAGCCCCATGAAATTTTATTGAAAAGCAATATGCAGCTACAGAAACTAATCTTCTAAATGAAATCACTTCACAAGTGGCAAATTTCACAAAGCCAGAGACAGTTTGAAACAGAAAACATGAAATAACCTCATTTAATGAATGTGAGCAGAGACGGCAATTTCTATACAAGCAAGCATTCAGGCATGCAGTGGTACTGCACTGAACTTTTAAGACTCCCATTACTAGTTGTCTCTAAGTGCAAAGGAACAAGACACATTGGGAGGACTTGGATTTCTCACTGTAAGATGAAATCATGGTGAGTAGGTACACAGTTCCAAAAGAAACAAAAGGTGACTGACAGATCAAGCACACAGTCAAGACAGCACAGATTTCAAGGCAAATCAGAATTATACTACACCTCCTCTAAGTTCTGATATATTTTGCCAAATTCTATCACATGACAAATATCTCTCGAACTAGTTCAGCTAACTGGTAAGATCTGACTCAACAATACAAATCTGAAAGTGAAAAGAAAAGCAAACAACTACCCCTTTACTCTGCCTGCATTCTCAAATTAATATAACCATTTTGTAGGAAGTTCATCATTTAAGTAATTGCTATATGTTAAAGACAGATTTATTAGGTATTATTTGATTCTTAAGAGCAGCAAAATCTGTCTTTAAAACAATAGGCAGTGAAGATAAAACACCTGTTTAACTACAGAAAGTTGAAATATCTCTTTCCTAAATGCAGGAGCTCTGCCTGGAGATTCCACTATGAATATGTCCCACCCTATATATAAACACCACCCCATGTTTAAAACATTCTTTTCAGTACTTTTCTTTTAACGTGTTCTATTTATCTATACTGAACTGTAATATTTTACATTTTAAGAACAGACATTGAATTTGCCCATCCTTCTCGGATAACAATATCTGACGGTAGTATGAGGATTGTTTCTAGGGTAAAACAGCACAAAACAGATAGAGTATGTTTTTTCTATTTTTCTAGACCAGATTACTGAAATGATGAAGCTGTTCTGAACCGTGCCACTGGACATTCTGCTTTACCTTGGGCAAAATGTTGAACACCTTTGTGTTTCTCCCGTAATTATTTAACTTGACTTGTTATTTTTATATATCCTTTAAGTTAGTGACAAGTTCAATACGGCACCGGTCTTACCAGGATATTGGAGATTACTGTCATACAAATAATTGTATTTATTAACAAAAGCAGGAGACGTACCACAGTGACACAAAGAATCCTATGTCCCTCAGCTTTCAAGTACATCTCTGTACAACTGCCATTTCCTTCATTGTGGAAATGAACACACAAAAACTAAATCTTGCTGCATTTCTGACAGGTCATTAATAAAAATAACATTTACTAGCATCAAAGTCAGTAGGCATTTATAAAAATTTAGAAGCAACTTTTCAAAGGACTGTGTGCCAGCCCTGTTGAAAACCAACAAATGCAAGAACAGATTTTGCCACAAGGTAAAACAGTATTAGGAAAAAAACCTTAGTCTTATTTTCAGGGCTGAGCTACTTCCTATGACTGTATCCAACTCTACGAGTAGAAAGAAGAACCACATAAAGAGTATTAGCTGGGTGATGGACAATGTGATCTCAAGAGGTCCCTTCCAACCTAGATGATTCTGTAAGTCTACATTAATGCTTTATACTTTCTCCCAAATTTATTCTGGTGTATAGAGACAGGGTGTACAGGTGTATTTAGACATTAAGCTTGCTAATGCCTACTTTGCAGTGTTTCTCTACCCTTACCTCTATATAGACACACTCAGATCTTACTTCCACATACATTTCATTTCTTACCTCTTAAAAGGGAAAAGACTGCTTTTCAAGACAGCTGTACTTTGGTTCAGGCTGATAAAGTAACACCAGGCCTCATGACTGAACATGAACCCGTGGGCATAATAGCCCCTGGACAAGAACATGAAACTAGTTTAAACCAGATTATCAGAGATCTCTGCCATGGTTTAACTCCAGCTGGCAACTAAGCACCACACAGCCACTTGCTCACACACCACCACCCCACCCCATACTCCCTGCCGTTACCACCGCGGTGGGATGGGGAAGAGAATCAGAAGGGTAAAAGTGAAAAAATTTGTGGGTTGAAATAAAGACAGTTTCATAGGAAAAGCAAAAGCCGCACACACAGGCAAAGCAAAACAAGGAATTCATTCACTACTTCCCATCATCCGGCAGGTGTTCAGCCATCTCCAGGAAAGCAGGGCTCCATCAAGTGTAACGGTTACTTGGAAAGACAAACACCATCACTCCGAACGTCCCCTCTTCTGCCTTCTTTCCTCAGCATTTATTGCTAAGTATAACATCATATGGTACGGAACATCCCTTTGGTCAGTTGGGGTCTGCTGTTCCAGCTGCGTCCCCTCCCACCTTCTAGTGCACCCCCAGGCTACTAACTGGCAAGGTGGCGTGAGGAACAGAAAAGGCCTTGATGCTGTGTGAGCACTGCTCAGCAATGACAAACATCCCTGTATTACCAACACTATTGTAAGCACAAATCCAAAACATAGACCCATACAAGCTACTATGAAGAAAATTAATTCTATTCCAGCCAAAACCAGTACAAAAAACCGATACATATACTTGTGGTTTGACTAGCAGCCAGCTACTTAAAACTATAAATATCAGCAGCCTAATGAGACCTTGCACTCTGCCTCCATAGCAGCTGGCTGCAAAGTGGTCATCTCTACTTGAGTAGAGACACCTCTCAAGGACAGCCCTCAGGCTGAGAGATCCCTTACATAACACCAGACATTGGTGGGTAGCCAAGTGACATTTTTCTGCATGCATATAACATTTAGATACGTATAGTAAGCTTACGCAATAACCTTTGTATCCCATATCAACTTTGTGTAGTAAATAGTATTGACCACCAGTCTGTCTGTACTTAGTAAGTAATTTAAATACCTAAATTTACTGATTAGAACCTAATAAGCTACCTACTAAATCAGACCTGTATGAGTGTTCTCTGACATCAAAACATCTCATTTTTCCTTTCATTTCATGGGAAAAGAATTTGAATCCAGTCTTCATGGTTTCTGAATTTTCTATTTTTCTTGCATAGCATTTTAATGAAAATTATGCAGTACAAAATACATATTAAGTTCAGACTCTACCTAGCTTTCTTATATCACTTCTGTCCCATACAGATCAGTCATTGTATTAGTAGCAGACAGTAATATGAATATTGTAAAGCAAGTTCAGATGCTGTTTACTGAAAATGCTGATGTGTTCTAGAAAATACTTGGCTACAAATACCAAGAATCTTCCTCTAGAGGAAATGATGAGTTTACTTCACAGTTAAAGGTACTTTCACATCATTCTGAAATCTGTCTTCACAGCAGGGAGGGGGAGACAAACTGTTACCTGCCTTAATATACAACCGTAAACTGAAATGCCACCACAAAAAAATATTCACAGATGCATCAAGCCAATCAGGAGTGTTACAGGAATGAGACGAAAAAAATACAGTGATAAATTAGATTAGTTCCTTTGTTCACTGTGTCACATCAGATTCTCTTGAAAAAACTTAAAAAATGAATGTGTCACGAAATTGGTTCTGTTTATCAGTTCAGCAAACTGAAACACCAAACAAACCAGACAAATAGTGTAATTTTTTTTCCCCTCTGATGTGCAAGATAATTGCAGTAAATCATATGTTTCATTCATTAATTATTTTCAATAGGGAACAAATAACAAAGAATTAAATATTACGGGAAAAAAATGGGCTGCAATAAAATGAAGTGAGAAGGAAAAACGCTATACATAAGCAATACTACACGGGCATTTGATTTCACTTGCTGACAAAATTTGATTCCGTCTGATCCTACAAATGATCCATATCTGGACCTCCCAAGCGGATTCTCTAACATCTGCAAGACTAGCTTTCTACCTGTCATTTTCTAAACAAAAAAGAATCAACAAAAAGTGACTACATTCAATTGCCTTCATGTTGCAAGGGCCAACAACACTATCTCCAGAGCTCAGTTCTTGACAATTATAGGTTTTCATTGTATTTACCAGACAAATACATACAGTAGAGATGTTCACCTGCATCTATGACAAATAGGAAGCAACACAGTGTGGCAGAGGATGTTTTGTTGCTGCTTTGGAAAAAAAATAATCAATTTAAAAAAATAATCAATGCACCTTACACAAGCTCACATGTGTTCCTACCAGAAACATATTTTCTACCTGGGTTTCGAGCTGTTAAAACCTAAAGCAGCTTTGGATTGCTTTTAGGGTACTTTTTTGTATTCTTTACCTCTAATAGTAAATAATACCATACAGTTATGTTTATTTTTCAAATGAGTCCCATTAAAAAAATCATCACAGAAAGCAGATTTTTCACAGAGAAGCCGTAACGTTACAGTTAAGCTAGCTATAAATTGAGGCCGCTATCAGGCAACTGTTATAGCAACCAAATTGAGAGAGGAAAGTATATTTCTTTTTTCCTATGTCAATAGAAACACAATTAGCAAAAGATGGGTAATTTCCAACTGCTGTGCATATGCTGCAAAACCTTCAGCTTCCTTCCTCATAGCTCTAACTATGCAGCTTCCTCATATGCCTTAAAGACCAGACAACTGTTATCTTCACTGGTTGCATTTATCTGAGCCTTTAACAACTTCAGATCATTCAATATTCAGCAGACAAAGTACCTCTGTTTACTGCAAGAGTATTAAAAGTGTTATCAGCTTGAATACAAAACACATGCATCTGAACCATCTCAACAGCATAAAACAAAGACTTGTTTTGCCAACAATACAAGACTTCTATTCACCAGCAAAGGGAGCTCACAAGCAAAACTGTTCTCAACGGCTGCAACAGCAGGTTTGCACGAATTCCTGGGGACAGACTACTTCTCAGGCTTCTTTAAACATATGAAAGCCAACCTGATGTTACGCTTCTTTCAGGTACACAAAGAATGCGACAGGGTACTGCACACGGTGTTCCGAAAGCGGTGTCCTCTTATCATTTCTGGGAGCTATGCTCCTTTCAAAGATACAAAAAGACACTAGTGCCAGAGACCAGTAGCAACAGAAACTAGGACAAGTCCCAGGAAAGAAACAAACAAGCAAAACCCCCCACATACAAACAAAAATTACCCCTACCACCTCAATTTCCTCACCTCTCTACTTAACCAGTGGTCAGTGCAGACGAGCTAGTCTAACATAGCCATGACTCCCATAACACAGTTCTGATCTTTTTTGCAACACCAGAGCATTTAATATACAAAGACATTATATTCTTTAAGTATGTTATGCATGTCTTGGGAGTGACCAAAAAAGGCAAAGTCTATATAATCTATAATCCAGGAAAAAGGAGATCAAGGAAAAGTCAAACATCTCAAATATGTTTCGAGACAAGAAGTGAAACCAATTTATTTATTTTCCATATTGTTTCTGTAATAAAATTCTAATTATTAATAGCTTTCTTGTTCATCCTGTGGAATCATGAAGCACAAGCTTCTAGCCAAATCCTTCACCAAGCTATGGACACCTCAATTGAGGACGAACAACAAGGAAAGAGGGTTTTTCTTTGTATTACACTGCCACTTTCATTAGAGTCGCAGTCACAATACTGCCACTAATTACAAGTCTATGAACTCCACCCCCCCAAGTACTCAAATGAGTTTCCTTCTAAGCAGATGTGCAAAGAATTCACAACACCACTTTGCTGAGCAACAATTAGTAAAAAGATAAACTAGATACAGATTAGTATGAATGACTTGCGAATTATAATATGTTTCATACATAAATAATACAATCTGTACTGAGTAAGATAACGACAGGTCTCAGTGACAATAACACCGATGTGGAGAGCTCCCTTCAATATCTATACGTACGACATGCTGAACTAATGACACTATACTCATTATAAAAGAAAGAAAATACCTTTTGCATGATGCTAAATGAAGTAAGAGCAAAGAAATCAACTGGAAACTCAAGTGGCACGGTAGGAAAGATACTTTAAATACAATACAAACCCTATGAGCATTCCATACAGACACACAGGGCACTACCTACAACAATTAAAAATAAATCAGAAAACCAAACACTTGCGTTATCCCACTGAGAACAGACATGTTCTGTTCCTTAAAAAGAATCCTTTCTTCTTTCAAAGGTCAATGGTTATTTTGTTTCTATACCCGTAATTTTAAAACAACAATTTACACATTTCTCTGGTAGAATTCAGACAAAGGAAGACTATGCAGACACCCCCACACCTTACAACCAAGTAACTCCTTCCAGGACTGTGCTGTCCCCAGCTCACTCCCTCGAGGCTGCATACAGCAGCCAGCCACAGAACAGAGAAAACAGTGCTTCCAGTAATCAGCTTGCATGACTGTCTAATCGCTCAGGAATGGGCCTTTCAGCAGAGAAAATTGGTTAAAATCAGCTCTTCCTCCAATTATAAGAATTTAAGTCTCTGTATTGTCACAAGAGACCTCTGCAATCTTCTTGGAAGCCAGCTGTAAAAGCTAAATGCTACCATGGTCCTTCCCAGAATCACAGGGAGACTGGAAGGGGTATCCCCAACTCCAGTGGGCTCACTTACCTCCCCATTATATTCATTAGAGCAAAGCCATCATCTTTTGTCAGTTATTTTTGTAGAACTCAGTTTTCCCAACCCCTTCAACTACACAATTTGGACTGATTTTCAATAAAGATATATGAGGACTAGCTTTCCCACTCATGGAAAAATCTAGCATCATCACATTGTAAGCAGAATCACAGCACCGACAAAATCTTACCCGCAATTGAAAATTCACATGTTTTTTAGCAGCTCACATTACATGGAAAAGATCTTGTGTGCATAGTTTTGACAAGTCTTAAAACAAGGAAATTTAGTCAAGAGTTTTATATAGGAGATGATCATTTAAATGAATTTAAAAATAAAAATCACACAACTGCTGCCAAGTTAAGTCTTGGCTCTAACTTTTTCTGGAAGTGCTTTGTGGGTAGACAGCTGAATGGATCGCTATACAGCTTGTGCTGCTGGCATCTAATTATTTCCGGTTTTCTGTTCTTTGGCTGCATATGATAGTTCTGCTTGCACAAGAAATGTCAGTTCTGTAAAAGGGCATCTGTACTGAACAGTGTTTCAATGTTCATTTTATATCATCTGTGCACATTTCAGAAAATACGTCTTTTAGAAAAGCTTCTGCAATTTCAAGTTAGACAAGACAAAAACCTGGTCATACACTTTAGGTTCCAGGGTGGGAAGGTTATTTACTAGAGTGCTGTGGCTTTCCAGATGATCAATCTATTTCACTGAAATTCAAATATGGTAAAACAAACTGTTCCAGGTTTGGCCTCCAGTCTGAGGGATAATGAGTTCTACAAAAAGTTTTGAAGAAGTACCTGAAGGTGAAGCAAGGAATATAAAGATGGTAATAGCTTCTTTGTACGAACTTAATCCTTGTGGAGAAATGATTGAGTTCACAGATAACACAAAACCTTTGTATGAATGCCACCTATCCAGAGCTTCTGCTAGGATATGAATAGCAAATATTACATAATGTGAAATTAAGACAACTTTTCATCTAAAGGAATGATTTAGTATCAACACAGCTTTCTTAATGTCTTCCACCTTGTCACATATGCTATGGAACAGTGGCCAAATACACAGATGATGACATCCACCAATAGCTTTCAACTGTCTGTCCGCAGACAAAGGCATAGAGAAGCACCAAACTAAAGCACTCTTAATCTCCTTTTAAAGTGTGTGCATATGAAATATCTAGTTGGCTGAAAGTTATGCAATGTGAGTACTTCTCAGTAAAATACTGGCCTTATTAGAAACCAGGTGCTGTGTGAAAATGGAGGTGACTAACAAAGTTACAGGTATTTACAGCTCTTCTGAATCAAACCTGTCTCTGAAAGTGGAATCCAATATGCAAGGACTCAAGAGAGCTCTGGAATTGAATTAGGAAGGCTGGGTTTCAGAATTGTTTTCTTTGGGAAAAGCACTAAACAATCTTGTGACACAGAGAGACAAAGAGACACAACTCATCATTTGCTCCTTAGATTACAAAAAAAAAAAAAAAAAAAAAGAAAAATCATCATCTGTCTGTCCTGAAGATGACAATAGTTCTCTTCAAAGCAATGGAAGACCTAACACATGCTTTTGTCTTACAAAATTTTAGGTGTACTAGGAAAAAAGGACCTTCCTTTGGTGTTCCATGATTTAACTCAAACAGTAGTAGAAAGAGGTAAAAAAAAAAAAAAAAAAAACCAACCCAAAACCAACTGTGTTACTTTGAGAATGACACAGGAGTCTGACAAGAACCAAACATGGTATTCTGCTTCAGTGTACCATCAATTAAAGGCTGATGTTCAAATATTGTCATTATTTTATCTTGTTCTTTATACACATTGGGGGCATACCTGCTTTAACTGTAACTGCACAAAACTTTCCATTTTCTGATACAGCTTTTGTTTGTTTCTGTAGGTAGTTGAGTTTTTCTCTATCTTGTTTCTCTAGGGAAATGAATATGCATTAAGCTACTTAATAGTTCTTGATCACATTTTCTGTCAAACATACAAGTAGGAAATAACAGGGTTTAGAAATGAAAGACTAGAGCCTTAGAAAGATTCTGTCTGACAAAAGCTTGAAAAGACAAGGATTATTTGTTTTATGGTTAAGATGAACAGAGCAATACAGAATAACATACAATATAGAGAAAATATTATAAAAAGGTTAATAGCTGTGTCTAACGAGCAAAAAGATATCAAAGGACAGAGAAAGACAACACATGTAATGCTCATAAGAACATTGTTAGTATTCCTACATCAGTCTTTGCAGAACACATAATAAATGCCCAGAATGCACTAAATTGCAGAATAGAATTGTGCTTTTACAGTGATACTAAAGACATCCTCTACAAGATGTTTCCAGTTGCAATTATTTCCGGCGCCCCCCCTCCCCAGAGCAGACAATCCACCAAGAACCAGTGTAGGTAGAAACTGCCCCTACTGCAAAATCATGCTTTTATCATTCATGACAAGACACCTGCAGCCAGCTGCTGCCAGATACAGGAAAAACAGACTGGATGGTTGACAGATCTAGTTAGGCAGAGCAATTAAGATGCGACAAGTTACTGCTTTGTATCACAATAAATCAACACAGACTGTGGTACTAGTGTATTTTCACACCTTTAAGAAATTCTCTTGAAGAACTATTCTTTCAAGAGCAGCCACCGGAAATTATTTAATACCACTGATGCACAATCAGTGCAGCAGCAGTACAGGATGCTTGGCACCTTTCAGTATCAGATCATTGGTACACTTACTGAAGATGCTCAGGAAAGCTACCTTAAGACTGATATTTGCCATTTTCTGAGTACATCACAGCTGCTAGATAAAGGATTGCTCTTGTGAGCATATCAGTAAGGTACACAGACGCATCTCCTACAGAAACCATAGGGGAATAATAGGCCTTGACAGCTTTTTTGTCTTTCCTTTATTAGACAGCTAATAAAATTCCACAGACTATATGGCTTCCATGTTGAGACCACACAGTGAAGAGCTGTAAGCATTTTTTTTTTCGATTTTTTTTTAAACAATTACACATTGTTCTTCATTTTCCTTTGACTAATGCTTTTACATATCACCTCTTGCACTTCAATAATGCTTAGTTTGTTAAGCTTCAACAGATTACTATTAGCCAGGTCTATTTTCATAGAATCATAGAATGTGCTGGGTTGGAAGGGCCCTTTAAAGGTCATCTAGTCCAACCCACCTGCAGTAAGCAGGGACATCTTTAACTAGATCAGATTTTCCCTAGACTACAATAAGAGCTGTCACTGTTAGATAGGTTTCGTTCTCGTACCCATGGCTTACTGACATTCTGGAAAATACTACAATCCTTAAGGCTAACCAAGTTAAAAGCAAAATAAACACGAAGCACACAATATACACAGAAATATTAACAAAGATTTCTAATACTGTGCAGACTTATAATTTTCTTTAAACAAATGGATTAGCTGATAGATTTGGAGGCAATTGGAAAAACTCTACAAAAGACACTCAGCACAGCTAATAACATCTTACATGAGGCAGAACACCCAAAGCTTGACATGACAATCACAGATACAGTTATTTCCCATATATCTAGACACATGCTGACACATCCGTTATGCGAGAAGTATAATATGAAGAACTTCCAGGCTGCTCTTCCCTGAAGGTTTCAAAAATATGTGAATGAGATCATTCATAACTTTTGGAGGAAAAAAAATAAAATTAAGGCTATGGCAAAACAAAAGGCTTAAAGATATATTGGGGGCTAGGGACGTGTGTCTGAAAACAGAATTTGAGGAGGTCCAATAGTCACCACATTATAAATCCAGACCCACACTTTTAAACAGTGGAATTGTTTGCCAAATTTTAGAGACCAAATTCCCCAAAAGATGCCTCATGAGTTTTTGAGCTATCTTTCCAGCCACCACTCTCTCCAGCAGGCATAATCACTCACATGGGGCTACGCTGTAGCTAAACATTATGCATTCTGTTTAAACTAAAGAGAAAAACAGTATCTGTAAGAACAGCAAAACCAAGACACTAAAGTATCGTAAAGGGAGTATTTCAGGTGCAGGAGAGTTCAAAACTAGAAATATTCTGCAATCTTAGTTTACCTGTGTGTACAAAAGCCTCTTCAACAACACTTAGTTCATGTACTAGATACAGTAGTGCAATACTGATATGGACCAGGACTTCATATCCAGGGACAAAATTGCTTAAGTTCCGTCATATACAGCAAGTCTTAAAGTTCTGGCAAGTCTTAAACAGAAATGCCTTCCAACTGAAAACATTCTATTATCTTTACAGTGTAAATCAGAGGCTGTTCACACTCACAGCTTAACAGCCACTACAGTAAGGGTACAAAGCAAAGTGTGAATATTACTGCATCTCAACCACAAGTATGTATGTAGATCATACTCACAAGCCCATGACAAAACTCTAGCCTCTCCTATATTCCAATTGCTAAATTGGACAAACAATTTAGATTTTGCTCAATATACCATTGGTTTATACACTAATACATGAGAAATGTAAACAAGAAACTACAACTGAGCAACCCATGTGAGCAGTGCTATTCAGCTGAGATCAATCTGCTCCTCCTTAAGACTTATACACCATTCTAATTTGAACGACCTAGGAACAAGCCCAGATGCCAACACAGGAACAGACAAAAATAGGAATTGAAACACAGAAGCATAAATCAATTCGATGCCTAGCCTTAACAGATTCTTCTGTTTAATACATATGCACATCAGCTGCGACAAAATAAGGGGAAAAAATGATTTGGTGCATAAGTTAGTAGGGTCAGAGAATCTCCATTGTAGGTAGAATTTGTCTGCTCAAGATTTGTAAGAGAAAAAGATAAAAATCAAAGCTTTCTAACTGAATATTTGAAACAAAGTCTCCCACTACAACTGAGGACAAAAATGGCTCTATAGAAACAAGAGCTGCAGGCGTGATACTCAGCTGATAGAAACTGTGCTTAATGCAGCTACACCAAAAGACATCCACCACTCATCTGGCTCTACGTGCCATCTAGGTCTTACACCAGTGAAGGCAAATCACAGGTGAGAGGAAGCAGGCTGGTAACTTCATCCTCTAAATAAAGCCCTGCCTGCAGTATTGCTTGGTAAGACACTGGACAACATCATGCCATTGACATTTATAGGAATGGAAGACTCAACTCCTAACTGAATTTCTTTCATAAATAAACATCCTTTTTAAAAGGACTCCATATTTGTATTCAAAACAAAGCATGACCAGAATTTATGTCTCTCTCAGTGCGTGGAGAATATAAGAACTACAGTTACAAGAGGAACCTGACAGAAAGTAAACATTATATTTACAACAGTTCTGCCTTCAATCATACACTGTAACATGCAATGCAGCTCCACAGTTATAAATATCCAGAGTAACCAAAGATAATTTAAAGTCTGGAGTAATATGTACGTACTTATGTCCAATCAAACTTATCCCTAAAATCAGTACTGACTCATAATTGACAGGGTATTGGAGTTCTGTTGAGAAGCATTTTCTTCTCTTGTGGGAAAACACTAAGCCTTGTTTATTCTTGTTTTGACTGTACTTCCTCAAAAGTATGTTTCAAACATTGTGTGTATCAAACAATAAAGTGGAAACTTCATACCACTAATACACAATTAAAAGTGTATTTTAATGTTTCTTTTTTTCCTTTTGTATCTATTGAAGAAAAAGCCAAAACCAAATGACAATGACCACAGCAAGCAAAAAATTATGTCCAATCATAGAGCTCCAAAACAGTACAAGCTAGCAATTGTTTGTGTAAAGAACAATGTATCTTTGCAGTGTGTAAGCTCATTAAAAAATGCACTCAGTCCATTAAAAAATGGACTGTTTCTGAATCAGACCTAACATGCAAGGTGATTTTGTTATCAGCCAGTATCTCCTGGGACATCCTAATCCTTTACTTCATCAGAACAGAGATAATGAGCTTCAATTACAGCAATAAACAACTTAAAGAAAAAAAAAAAAAAGGTTAATGACAGGGTAAATATAGTGAGCGATCTGCAGTTTTTGTTGGAATAATTTTTGGGTAAAATCATCTACCTCATGATGCATACAATACTTTGCATCACTGAAGTCCCACTTGAGTTTTACTTTTAATCACCTGCACTGCTTCCCCTGCTCTTCCTAAAATTGCTGCAAACTGGTAAAAACAAACTCACAAAGTTTGGTAACAGATGGTATGAGAAATGTGGTATCTCATATATGCATGAAAGCATGGATTTAGTCAGTTCTGTCATTTAAGTTAAACAACAACAAAAACTTTATGAGAACATGACTCACACTGATTCTGAAAAAAACTATTACTGTTTTAAATATAAATGAGAAATGAGATAGGATGTGTGGGAACGGTTCAAAGCTGTGCCAGGGGAG
Organism: Alca torda; assembly: GCA_008658365.1. Taxonomy (NCBI): domain Eukaryota; kingdom Metazoa; phylum Chordata; class Aves; order Charadriiformes; family Alcidae; genus Alca; species Alca torda. Next base: position 6,636,102 of record CM018093.1, on the reverse strand, counting down.
GTTCAGACTCGACATTAGGAAGCGTTTCTTTACTGAGAGGGTGGTCAAACATTCAAACACACTTCCTAGAGAGGTGGTCGATGCCCCAAGCCTGTCAGTGTTTAAGAGGCATTTGGACAATGTACATAATAACATACTTTAACTTGGTCAGCCATGAATTGGTCAGGCAGTTTGACTAGATGATTGCTGGAGGTCCCTTCCAACTGAACTAGCCTATTCTACTGTGCTTTTGGGGAATAAAGTAACAGTACTTCAAATATCCTTGTAAGAAGATAACCACGCAGTGGTCAACAGTTGCCTTCTGAAGTTTCCTCTTGCTTATACATGTTTTACATACCGTGTTTACATCCTTTTTCAGAATTCAAGCAGTCGATTTTACTAATTGCAGTACCTGAAGACCACTACCAGAATCACTTCTTCATACTGCCAGTATGGGGAACATACAAACATAATAGCAATTATCCTGTATTTAAAAACAGTAGTGGAATATCTATGTACTAGTTGAGGATTGCTTTTATTCTATCTTTGCAACCATTTAAGGGATATGAATCAGGACTTCACACCTCAAGTCACTGTTTCTGGAAGTTGACAGCCACTGTTACTTTCGATTATACCACCTATCCATACACCCCAGCATGACAGCGGTATCTCGATTTTATTCAATCTTTTCTCTTTTAGGCACTCATCAGTAACAAAAAACTTTTCAATCTCTCATTGCCGAGTCCAGCTTTCAGCACACATCTGCCACAATTTCTGGACATATTAGGCAAGTAAAAAGACCATTTCCTGCGAAAGGAAAAAGAAAAATCTTCTACTGTTGTTGTACACCAGCTCCAAACATTAACCCAAACCACTGTGATGGTGCTTCTGTTATCGCCTCCCTAACCCTCCCAGATGCAATTGCTTCCCCCTTCTTATAAACATGTAAATTAATTGATAGATCCATTATCTCTGGTCTTCTTGCTGTTTTTTAAAGCATGCAACTTTTGAGTGCAAGAAATGACAATTTTCCGCAGAGAGACACCCCTTTCACATGCACAAATCAGGAGTGAATTACCCAATTCTCTCCACACATTCTGACCTGCCCGCTTCATAAAATACCACAGGGAAGTATGTGCATGTTCTCTGAAATACCAGACAGAAATAGCAGAATTTTATCTATGCTCAAGCAATGTCATTCCTATTAGAACTTTTCCTGAAACGTAACCCTCAGCTCTCTCCATCTACACTAGAAGTATGCCCCTCTTAAGTACACTTCCCTCTGAATTAGGCTGTATTTTTTTCCCTCCTCAAGGACAGTTTTTCCCTCATTCTCATTTATTTGTTAGCATTAAAAGTCTGCTGCTTTTAAAATGCATCTCTGCTAAAATTCTAACATAGTACTGAAGTTTAAATGATAGAATTTATAAGCAATTTCCTGCCAAAGATTTATATCAAGTGTTCTCCCTCGTGTCTTATGCAATACCATAAACTTAACGCTAATCAAAGAAAACAGCAAGGAAAAGCAGTTTCAAGTTAGAACAGTGATCTCGCTGTCCCTCTAAGACATCAAAGCACATGATGCAGCTGTTCATAATGGGCAAGTGCTCAAGAGAACATCTGAGCTTATGTCTGAATTTGATTAATTGGAAGTGACATCACGATTTATAATACAATTTTCTAATTCTAAAGTAGTAATCTATAATGATTAGACAAAGCTCATGTAGTACCTTCTTAGCTTTTAATGGTAAATGACTGCATTGTCACCTTTCCCATTTTCTGCTTTTTCCATGCAAAAGAGGAAGAAATATAAGAAAGAAGAAAAAAGGAAATGTGACCTCATGATAGAAATTGGAAAGAACAAGTCAGAGCTTCAAAGAATGACAGAGTACAAGTGGTTGATACTGAAGCCTTCCATTAAAATGGAAATGCATTGTAAATGCATGAAAACATGACTTCTACTTCATCTATAGTTAACGTTCATGCTATGCTTTTTTTTTTTTTTTAAATTAGAAGGATAAACCAAACCCAAACAAACATTAACCTGAGCTGCCTTTGGAGTTGTAAATTGAAATCTCAAACTCAAACACATTTCTGATGCAATTCCACATACCTAGGAATCAGGAGATTCTTGATTCATGGTACTCTCTCCTCCATAACTACATGATCTTGTGAGTAGTAATTTCATCCTTTGAGCTGCTCCAATAGACTGCTCTGCCAAGTTGTACATTTAAGAAAGAATTCACATCACCTAACACAGCAGTTCAAACTATGAGCCAAGGGTCCCCAGACTTCCCAGACAGTGGAATAGGACAGGTGCAGAGCATCCGCATTCAGATTACTTAGGTTAAGTAACCATCTGTGTGATTCCACACTTTAAATTGCCTTCTGAAGGCTTTTACCAGTCTTTCCTGATTCCGCAGTAGAAATAAACACTAGCTGGCATAGACAGAGTAACTAGCTTCAGTCATAAACACTCACTGTTGTTTCCGTACAAGCTATATATTTTGTGGCCTTTAGGGACTTCTGTAATGTCTGATCACAGTCTGAAGATTATAAGGCAAACACCCAGAGGACACTTACTTGGCACAAGGAAAAAATTCATAATGCACAAATACTCTTATCTACATCTATAGCAGACCATACTGTTACACCAATGATGTTAAACTTAGTGTCAGAAAAAAAAACAAAACAAACCAGTAAACTTTCATGTTATCACAAAAGTAAAATACAATGATGAAAGTAACACAAGAATCAAGTCTAAATTAATAGCCACCTTGAGAAAAGCCACAAACAAGTAAAACCAAACCACAGTACAGTACACAAATGTGTCATTACTGTAAACAGGCACACATACATTGCCTACTGATTCATGTGCCATTTATTCAGCTCTTCATTTTTTTTAAATAGTAGGCATTTTTAGCCTTTAACAACTCCTCTTTCTTCATGAGATAAATATCTCTAGTACAGAGTTCCTTGCTACTGCCCTGCGTCACATTAAAAAAAAAATGCAAATTGTACTATAAAAATTATGTATAACTCACAGAACTCATTGTATTTCTTGGTCATTCTTACCCTATTCATACTTTTTCAATCTATTTAGCACATTCAGGTTGGATTGTTTGGGGACTTTTTATACATGCTACCCATCTCAACAGCAGGACTCAGCTAACACCATACAAGTTTGCTTCCAATAACAAGGATGGACTTAACTGTTCTGTTTTTCTAAGCGTGCAAAAAAGAGGGGGAAGGACATATGCAAAGCCTGCTTCCAAAATTCTTTTTCTTGCATATTTATCAGCATAGTATTTTCCATCTGTTTTCAAAGAATGTCAGATAATAAATTACTATTCCACCTTCTGTTCTGGAAAACAGACCTTGTACTCATCGTCCTCTGTCCCCCCCGCCATGCCTCTACCCACCTCCGTCATCAGTCCTGATTGATTATCCCAACAAAACAAATCAAACAGACCTAGATATGCTTCAGTAAATTTCCCCTTTTTAGGCCGATTTACAATTAGATTTGTGATATGTCCATAGAACAGCAGGCATTCGGTCTCCATCAGCCTCAAAGGACAGACAGAGACTATTCCCAAGTACTTGACATGATAAAGTTATTAATAATGCATTTATACAGTCATATGTAGAGTGCTAATATCAAAACTTCAAATTGATAAATAACATGCAGCGAACAAGATACAGAAAGTGTGAAGAAGAGGAAAAAATGGCAGTGGAAAAAAGTCACTCGGAAATATATTGATTATGACCCAGAACGGTAATATATTTTCACAAACCTGTAAAATCTTTATTTGGTAATTTATTCCTGAATAAGATCACAGCGTGCTATGCCCGGTGAAAAATAACCATAATTATGTATTAGGAGCCAGACTAACGATTGAATCTACAGTTTAAGAGGATAAAAAACACACCAAAGAAACAACAAACCCTGAACCAGACAAAGAGTATCAGCACATAAATCAAACTGTTTCATGGTACTTAAAACAAATGCCTGAAGGCAGATTGCCAACTAAACAAAAATGTATTTCAGTTCCCTCATGTGCATCACCATAGTGTCTTGTCTGATTAAGCCACTGTCTGTGCAAACATCTCAATACAGGTTTTGAAGAGTTACAGCCTCATCATTTGTGTTTTAAACATGTCCTTGCCCTGTCCCATTAATAACTTCAAGCAAAGAGCTGGCTGGCATTGGAGTAAGATTTGAGATCCTGAAAACTGGTTTCAGGTGTGAAACTCTTTTTTCTGTACTATGGGAAACCCCCACACCAGACAGGAGGAGGCAAAGCCACCAGCTGTTGGAAAAGTGCATTGACCTATCCCCAGGGGCACAGCTAGCCCCTGGGGAAATGAGCAGTTCAGCGGGTACACATAGCTCCAAACAAAAAGTACAACTGACGGATTAGAAGTCTGACAGTATAAAGCATTCAACACCTACAATACTGATAAATGGCTTAAGATTTACTATGAGATTTTTTACTTCTGAGATTCCAGGTTCTCCTGAAAGCCTTCACCCCTTCAAATACAGGCCAAACAGAAAGCAGACACTGTCAACAGCAAAATGGGGAGCCTGTTTTCTTTGAAGACCACTTGCACATCACTTGCCAGGAAGACAGAGGAAATACATAGCCTTTACTTGATGGAAGGATGGAGATTGGAGATGGACCTGTACATAACTCTGTAAACACAAGAGCAAGAGCTCTTGAGTTCAGACAAAAATCCTAAGAGAAGCTCCGTTTCTCTTGTGCAGCACCAGATTAAAGGACCCATCAGTTCTGGATTCAAAATCAATAGAGGCAAAACTGCAACACTGCTTATAGCTCACCATCAACTTGATGGAAAACAAGATCAGATGAAGAAAATAAGGTACTGTTTGGTAGAAACAAAGCCTTATTAAAAATTTATTCTCATAGAGCATCCTAAAAATCTCCCTTACTGGCTTGAAACCAAGGTCTGTATGAGACTCATGCTTTTACAACACCATCAAAGGCAGTATTTGCTGGCACAGACAACGCAGAAAAAAGCCAGGAGAGATTAAGTTACTGCATGCCCTCCTCAAGCACTACCTCTACAGAGCTAACTAGATAATTTTCTACCCTGCCACAACTGTAATCAGCAGAACACCTACAGCTTTTGCAAACAAAGTTCTCTGATACACAGCTATACAGTCTACCAACTGCAAAGGGAAACTTCTTCCCAGCAAGCCAAAAATGGTCAAGTGTTAACTGAGGCAAAGACTACTCCAAATGTCCTTCTTGGAATAACGTTTTCAAGGATGGCAAGGGAACATACCCGTCTAGCTCCTCTGATTAGGCTGTCATCTTTATACACTGCACGTAGAGCTTGGCTCAGCATGATACAGGGGATCTTTGTTGAAAACTCTTTGTGTATCAACTTTACAAACATAACTGTCACAGCCATTTCTACCCCCAGTGCTGGAATAAAATATGCTCAACTCATATCCAATGCCCTTCAGCACTATCACATTTAAATAATTTTGATGCTAACCAAAGCTAGTATTTGCATGATCATAATTCAAAAGAAATACTCTTTCCTTCTCCTTATCAGAACAAGCTTATGAATGCTGAGATGTTTGGAGACACAACTATGGAAAACCCAGCTGCCCATCAAACACTGCCTGCGCCAATCCATCAGACCAGTTTCTTGACTTTTAACATCAGCAGAGGACGTTTAAGCAAGGAGGAGACAAAAAACTAGGCAAGTATTTCTTCTGATATATCTTCCCAGTTCTAAGTATTTAAAAATATACCTATGACTTGCTTATTCCATCCACATTATCAGTTCATTACTCCACTTCAAAAGCACCGGGTCATGAAGGAAACCGTATATGTATACACAAGATAAATAGGTAAGTACTACCGATCTTCATCATCTTATTTATGCTTCCTATTCAAAAAGTAAAAATCTCCCACAATAATTCACAAACTGTATTTGGTGGTTTTTTTCCAGAGAAAGCACCTTTATGAACAGAACAATAAGTTAGTGCCACCTAGTGGAGTTCAAAATGTTAACCTGGACCAGAGCTTTCAAATCATACCTGCTTTTTACTGCACTGTCTTTAATTTATGACCTCTGTAAACATCTAAATGAAATGAAAACAGAAACAACGATAGACCTTCCCTGTAGCACACACATCTGATCAAATAAATCAGTATAACACATACTTAAGTCTTCTTCAACTTCCAGAAATCTGCAGAAGCAACAAGTGAAGACTAATGCATGTCTTCAACATCAGCAGAAACTCATCTTTAGAACTATTCAGCATGCAGCCGATAGCTCTGCAGTTATAATAAATATGGGCCAAAAATTAACAGAAACATTCAGTATAATGGAAAAAAATTTGCATCAATTTATAACTATTTTTTCCAGCAGTATTGAAAATAAGAATGCGTAGGGAGGTTTTAGCATAGTGGTATCATTGCACCTTATTAAAAAAATAAATATTACTCTAACTGTGTGATTATGTATTCCTCTGTTTCATCCCCTCTGCAAGGGTGCCAAGATCATTTATCTGCTATATGAAATTAAAAACTATTACCATTAATCCACCCATCTGTGAGTTAATTCAAGCAACATTTACATGAGCTTCCCTACTTCCGTTAAAATTTAGGATTGTTGCACTCAGTAGACTGAGAATGCTAAGTCCAACTGTAACACTGCTATCTTTTTTAGCACTTACGTTCAGAATTGGTTTGAAACACACATAAAAAAAATATCATTATCCCACGTTCATAACGGATGAGGAAATGCAAGGTGACCAGCCTCACCCAGCATTCTTCACACAGAACATGAAAGAAATGCAATGCAGAAGAAAATCCCAAACCATTTTAGATCTTTTGCCTCACTTCGCTTAACAATCGATTCTTAAAAACCAAATACTTCTCAAACCATTATACAATTTCTAAGGCTAGCTGCACGAAAAAATCTTATAGTATGCAAATGTCACGTCCCAAATGAGGAAAAAGTAAATCAGATGATGTAATGTACTCTTCCAATGTCTAATATGATACATAAAGCAGCACCATAACCAAAGCTACCCCCATTTCTCTGGACTTGTTTCAGATTCTTGTAAGCAAGACAGGAATCTGGTATTAGATATGGTGTCCACAGTATCTTGTAATCACCTCAAGATCAGATCTCACCTATAAAAATGGAAGGCAATTACAACGGTATTTGTCTAGCAACCAAAGATGGTTTGGTTGCTCAGGAATAACAAACCAAACACAGTCCAAACAAAATGGGAGCACGTACCACAATTTAAATCAAAAGATCATCATTTGCGGTAATGAAATTCCAAGCTTTTAGATAAGCACTAAATAGGATTATTTCACTTCCACTGCTGGAATACCATTTCTGGGTTTTATGCGATTATAAGCAGGACTACACCTCAAGCCATAATGCAGTGTTAACACACCATCATTTAACAAAAATAGGAGCTATGGATGAATTAGTTGGCACTAGAATTGAACAGCAAGATAAAAAATTATTTACAGAGAAATGCAAGAATAACAGTAATTTCCTTGAGAAGAACTCATGTAACCAACCACCCATTCCTTTTTATTGGTGTAAGCTCTGCATTCTTTTCTCACAAACCCACATTTTATTCATTTTGCAAAGGTACAGAGGACTACAAACACAGAGCAGAACTATGTACTTCAAGGCAGTAAGTACAATGCAGTTACATGTGAAATAGTAAGATATGGTCAACGTGATGAAAGATATCACACCATCCCAAAGTCACAAAAGGAGGCTAATTCTTCTTAAGGCTTCTGCATATTTAAGGAGTGAATTATGCATCCTGCATATAACAAAGATTACATTTTCCTTCTGAAACACTTGTTCTGTGAGCTACCATTTCAGCAAGATACACATTAATTTTACAATTATGTCCAACATTCAGATGTTCCAATAAGAATACTGATTTCCAAAGAGCTTACATTTACAATGCTGTCATTTAGCTCAAATGTGGAAATCTTTTTTAATTTACATCAAATATGTAAATGCAGACACTTTAAAACGCTTCCAGATCTGATGCAATGTCAGGCAGAGATATTTTTAGTTCTAATCCATTTAAAGTGCTAAATTCCAAGGGAATCAACAGCATTGCTTTCACTCACCACTTCAACTAAATTCTTCTGGTCCCACTGCTCACCGTAATCTTCAAGAAAAAGGAGATAGATAAAACCATTCACCTGATAAGAAAATATCTTTAACCTGTATTTTTAAATACTTGCAGGTGCTTATGTATGTCCCAATAAATAATAAATCACAACTGCATTTGCACACAAAAGACATTGCAGAAATACATAAATAACGCAGTAAACACATAAAATAAGTTAGTGTGGGATTTGCTATTTTTATCCCAAATCTTACTTGTATGTACCAATTTAGGTTCATGAGAAACAACTACTAGGAATACACAAAAAATTCTGAATATGGCACTAATCATTCTCTGACTAGTCCTGACATAGTGACTGCAGCTAGCTACAAAGCCACAAGAAAACGAAATTTAGTGTTCATGGATGACTGCAACAAAGAGTCAATGACTTGGTATACATTTGGTTTGTGATTTCATTTAAATCTAGATCCATTCTCATAAAACAAGTATTCTCCATATACAGACAGTTTCTTTTAACAAAAACAAGTTTTGAAATCAGAATATGCTAGGACTTTCATCTATAGATAATTAGCATATTCAGTCTTTTCTCTGGGGATTAACATTTTCAAAAGGTAGACAGTAACTAAAACAGGGACGGGTTATCAGTAACTTAAGTGTACACATTAAGAAGAAAGTGACTGCTTTCATTTATTGCTATTAGGAGAACAGTACAGCATTTAGAGTTTTCTCATTTACCACAAGTTATTATTTTAGCAATAAAATGATGCAAATGCAAGACCAACAAGCTTGTGTCTAACAAGTTTATGTCTACTATTGTTCTATAAGTGAACATAAACCATTTCTATTGATAAAAAGAGAAATATTTGAAGTGTTTGCCCTGCAACTATTCACAGCCTACAGGAAAAATACATGGTAAACATACTTCAGATATGGTTTCAACAGCTTTTGCTCCAAGTACAAAGGTCATCTTTTTTACCTGAATACTTAATGTTTATTTAGCAAAATAATGGAAACATAACTGCTTCAGAAAATATGTATTTTTAAAAAGATTCCAATTAAAACACTTCAGTACACTGCAAGTTATCGTCTGGCAGAAGGACTGAGTAAAAGAATGAGTCAGACAGGTATGAGTTTGTTTAATGAATTACTCGATGATCAGGTTTGCTGCTGGTAAGTGAAGAGGACGATTTTCGTTCTTGCAACAGAACAGAACATAAGCATGAAATACTATGAAATGCTGACTAAGTGTTTTAAATACTAACAGTACTACTGTTTAAAAGAGATGAGAGTATCTAGCAAGGAAAAGATGACTGTATACTTAAGTTTTCTGTATTTTTTCCTAAAAACCCACAGCAAACCATTACTGGAAACAGCAGGTCAAATGAATTTTAGTGTGAGCAGCAAGGCAGGACCTATGCTGAAAAAATGCTTCCTCATAAGGCTATTTTTTTCCTCTTTAAATTAAATCCTGATTTTTTTCCAGCAGGTTTAAGAAAGATTACCACAACTCACTTCAATGCACAGGAACGCCCAGTTATCTGAAAAGAATGGTCTTTGGCCAGTCTGCAGATTTACATTCATTTTTACTCAAGTAATCACTCTGAACCTTCTGCAGTAATCATGATAACAGGGTGCCCACTTGACATGGTCGCTCAGTACAGTAACTCAGAACAGGTGAGACAGGTTCCTTCCTGGCTATTATGTGAGACCATCACTGATGTGGATAACATTTTTCAACACATGCCTAAGTATAGGATTTACCACCTAATGACTGATGCTATGCAAAAGCAAACTGAACAAGAGCACAACCATAAAAACACACTTCTTTGCTAGGAATAAAAGCATCCTACCACAGAAATACCCATTTTCAAGTACCTATTAAACAGAAACATTTTGCAGTATAGCCTTAGTCTAGAGCTAACATTCATGCTAGCCTGAAGCAGAAAATTAGAGTCTTCTAGATACAAACACAAGCATTCACCGCAGCACTTCATTCTTTGCATTATTTTTGTCTGTAAAGCACAAACTACTCTCAATGTGCTTGTATAAATGAAATATTTTATGAAATGTTCATTTTACAGAGAAATGGAGAAAAATCATAGAGCTGACTGGCCAAAGCCCATCCAAAAAAAAAAAAAAACCCAAAAAAACCAATGGCAAAGCTAGGAAGTGAATCCATATTAAATTAAATCTCTCCTCCATATGCCATTCTTCTTCTTACAGGGCAATGAGTTCTCTTAAACAAAACTCAGCTTAAACACCAAGGCTGAAAAAATTCTGCAGCCAATCAGCTTTTAAACTGTAGATATAAAATCCCTACAATAATAAACAAGCAATCGTTACAAAATGATAAATGACATTTGTTCTTTTTCTTGTAGACATAGCCAGCTGCAGAGAGGAAAAAAAGCTACAACAGGAAAAAATGCTAGCGAGCTGAACACAGCTAGAGAAGCTTTACAGATGTGAAACAAGGTATATACCTAGCCACAGTTCAATCTTGACAGAAGGGACAGAGAAATGACCACACAGAATTCCACTAATGACAACAGGGAGAAAAGCTAAATAGGATTCATACCTCTTCATAGTATTCATTAAGATTTTCATTTATGACATCTTTCTTGCTATCTGTTAGTCTTGCAGACAGGTGTCCATAATAAATACATATATGCATATTATTTTCTCAATAGCATTCCAATATCCCTGGGGTTTTTTTCTAACAAATACCAACCACTAGGGAGTATAGAATAAATGCTTAATGCCTTCAAGTTGCATCCCACAGATCACGAAGAGATTAACTCCAAAAGGATTTAGGGGACTATAGGGTAATTCTGTATGCCTGTTCACAACCCCTAAAAGCATGTTATACTTCTAAGGGATTATCTTCTGAAAACAGCACAACTGAAATATGGTTACAGTAGTCTGTTCTGAATTTTGCAGGCTTATAATAATTCAGTAAGTTACTTGGACAAGCCACTGTTGATTATATTTTTCTAAAATGGTATACACAAGCATCTGATGACTGTTTCAGTATTAACATATTCAAAAACACAAAATTAAGTTCTTGAAAAATTATAATTACCCAATACTGTGAGCATGCATTTTGCATGCTAGATCCTGAACTGCACAAAATGAATGTTTTAAGCACACTGATAAGTGTTATTTATATCCCCAGCAAGAGAGGAAGTTTTAATATAAGGCTTTCAAAGTACACACAGGAGCACACTGTGTAAGTGCATTGTTTTAGCATAACAATGCCACAGCTTGCACAACAATTCAATGACTAAATATTAAGGCAGCTATCATTAAAATGCATCACATATGGAAATATAACATCAACATTAGTTGTATATATTATTTGCTACTACACTTAACCTCTAAATACTGGAAGTACAATGTGCTTTACATAAACATATGAAGAAAATAAACATGCAAAGTAACAGACAGTGTACTGCATAGATGGTTTGGGTTTGGTTTTTTTTTTTCCTTCTGACTGAAGATGCGGTCAATGCATCAATGACATACAGGCAAAGCTTTGATGCGTTATGAAAATCTTTCCATTTCAACCCTAGAATATATGCACTTGCATACATACATTATAAACTAAACCGTTCTCACTGAAATACAAAAAAATGTTAAAGTCTATCAGAAAAATGCTCTTCCTGTTTTCTTGCATTAATAGCGTTACCAAATTTACACAAAAATTCCTCATATTCACAACAAAACTCTGTTAAGATATCATTTTGTATTACAGATGGCAACAGTAAAAACACCAAAAGCTCCATTCCTGTGATTAATTTCAGGAAAGACCTTTTCCGGTTACAATCAACATTAGCCCAGCCAGAATGTCAACATGCAAGATTTTTCTGCTGTCTTTAGTTCATAAGACTACTGTTTCTAAAACTCCTACTGATTTAGGTTACTTCACTCAGAACCTTGTGAATTTCACATTAAAGGGAAGCTCTAGCAGAAAAAAATGAAGTTATTTCGATGTAAGAAAATATGCCCAAGTAGTTGATAATGCAAGGGTAAAAAAAAAGAAATAAGATACCAAGGACTTCAGCAAATAGTAGAGCTCTCAATATTATTGATTAAACACAAACATGATAACACCTTTGGATTTGGGAACTACAGTGATTATATTTGTTGTCTGAGCTGCAGTTTCTCCCTCCAACACGTCTTTATTTCTCCGTTGCCTTCAGCAGAAACAATGTCACCAAGAAATAAATTAGGTTTCACCTGTACTTACAACAGCAGCTGTTGATAATGCTACTCATCACCACTAGTCACAGAGTCAATATGCAGGCCAATACTCTTACTCATTGTGCACAGCTCCTTTCAAAATAAAATTCCGACTATAGTGTAGTGTATATGTGTGTGTATGTGTATATATATATATATACACACACCCCTTTTATCTGTACATCTTCTCATTGAGGATACTAAGTGAAATAGTTTCGGTAAGTGACAGCTCTCAAACATCTTTACCATTCCCTGAAGTCCATGTTTCAAAATCTCAGAAGAAAAAGTTTTGAGGTTTTGTTAAGACTGTCAGACATCTTCCTTGCTTATACAATGATGTCTAACATAAAAGTAACAGAAAAGCTCACCTTTCCTGGATTTACAGCCAGTACAGAGAGACTACAAAGGTAGCAAGACTCATGTCACCCCACATTCTCCAAAGTAACAGCTGAAGTACTGCAAAACCACATTACCAGAGGAGTGATGGAGGCCTAAGAAATCTTGCAATTCCAAAACTTAACACAACCTGAAAATTTTCCTAATCTTTATGTCTTCCACATGTTTTCCAAAGGTATCAAAGCCTACAGTTTTGGTCACTGTATTCATAAAAGGCAAATACTAAACATTTCACAAATATTTTATTTTAAATCCCAATTGCCCAATAATACACAGCGTATTTGTACACTTAATTGAAAGTATCTTGCATCCTGTAGATTACATCATACAATGATGAGTCACTCCCCTCTTAACCCTAGCTCCAGTGTTCAGACTCCTTACAAGCCAGGGCTGCTCCTCATGAAATGCAGTGACCAAATGGGACTGTTCTTCCACAAAACACTGCGCTAATTCTGCTGCATTCAGTCCTTCCACTTGAATAGAATAAAAACCCTTTTGAGAACAACAATTACAATTCCCTCCCACCCACCCCCCCCCTTTTTTTTTTTCTCAGGCACACTATGGGACTCCTCAGTGCATGCACAATGCAAATAAGGCAAACCTCCTTTGAAAGAGTGATTAATATGCAAAGACAGCCTGCTTTTTAGTGGGATGTGAAGAACCACCAACAAGGATTTCCAAATTCTGAGGTTTCTTCAATTATTTCCAGTGTTTATTTTAAACATAAGATTATGCAATAATACCACACATTAAGACCAATTTGCCAATATTGTGTAAACAACACAAAATTGGCTGTTCATCCTTTGTATCATATTTAAATGCAGCCTTGAATATCCTAGATATGGAAGCACTGAAAAAAATAGGATTTAAATTTTTGAATCTTTAATGTATATCAATCTTAATGTTAAAAAGACTGCATTTAAAATCCACGGTAAATAACTGCATCTTTTTTTTTTTTAAGAAATGTTTAGGGTTTTTGAAATAATCTGTAATATTGTCAACTTTCTTGTTTTAATTCCAGTGACAATTAACTAATTTCTGTGTGAATATACTGCAGTTCCAGTAACATTTAAAGTATTCTTTAACGTAGTTGCTTTTGAGACAGGAGCTATAATACATGAAACATCCAAAAAAGCCCATTCAGATTTGGAGATATCGATTTTCTATTTCTATTGTATAAAATTTTCATCACTGTTTTTCATCACTTATCACCGGGTCAACTACACTTCCTATATACAACTCGGACAGGACTCTCCTATGGAAAGGATCTTTCAAGTGCCAATATACCACACTCTGCCCAAAATGAGCTCAAAATGTAGTCCAAGCATGCTAACTGACTCATTTCTTATTCTAATCCTTTATTTCACACACTTCCCAACCTTTTCACACAGGTTTAAACACTCCCTTTCACATCTCTGGAAAGGCATTTCAAGTTAACCAACATGGTAAATTATTATTAACCGTAAACCAGTAACCAATAATTACCATTCTAGTTTATCTTAAAGATTTCAAGGTTGATACATATCACTAATATAAGCAAAAGAAAAAGAAAAAGTAAACATTTAAATAAGCATCTATTATAACTATTTTTATAGCAGTAGGTTTACTAAAATCACAGGACCATCAAGGCTGGAAAGGACCTCTCGAGATCATCTAGTCCAACAGGGGGAAGCAGCTACAGCAGCTTACCCAGGAGTCTGTCCAGATGAGTTTTGAATGCCTCCATGGAGGCAATTCAATCTCTCTGGGCAGCCTGTTCCAGGATTCAACTACCACCCTCACAACAACAACAAAAAAAAAAGGGGGGGGGGGGGAGTTGTTCTGTTTTCTTACATTCAGACAGGATTTCCTCTATGCCAACTTGTGCCCATTGTCTCTTGTCTTGTCACCGGCCATCACAGAGGAAGGCCTGGTCTCCTTCTCCATTCCCTCACATCAAGTATTTATCCACAGAGATTAATATCCCTTCAAGTCTTCCCTTTCCCAGGCTACACAGTCTCAGCCTTTCTCAGCCTCTCCTCATTCAAAAGATGCTCCAGGTCCCTTCAACATCTTGTGGCCCTTCACTGGGATCACTCATGTAAGTCCATATCTTTTTTGTACTGGAGAGCCCAGAGCCCACAGCACTCCAAATGTGGCCTCATCAGTGCTGAGTAGATAGATTTTAAGAAAATTAACCTGTCTTGCATACTTTTAAAATCAGTAACAAACCATGAAAAGTACCTGCCCTGATTTAGAGAGACCCAAATGTTGTAACAGTCTTAAAACCTTATCTATAAAGAAAACAAAAATATTTTTGTTCAAGACATTATGAGACTGACAATTCTGGAACACTTAAAACAGTCAAGAGTTTCTTTATATATATTCTGTCCTGGCAAAAAATAACCTGATAAGGTGTCGGATATTTGTTTTAACTCAGAATAAATCAAAAAGTCTCTCCATTCTAAGAAATTAACCATTTCAATGGATTTTCAAATTATTTTCCACATCATTCTACCAAGTTTGTACTAAATCAGGTAACTCCCAGTTTCCACAGCACACCCTGCAGATCTCTGTATCTGTCTTGTCATAAGATCTAGGATGCAAATAGCTAAAGGATCAAGTACGACATGTATCACATTACTGTCTCTCGCCTAAACTTAATTTTCTTTGCATCAGATGTACAGATATAGGGCTTCATCCCTGCCATTACAAATTGCTAGCAGAATAGAAATGGATCAGTTTCTGACATTCCCTGGGTTTGGGTCCCTCTGTAACCTGGCTTTATGCCAACTGATGCCAAGTTTACTACTGACTTCTGTAGACAGTCAGAGCCTTACAGGCCTTTAGTACCTTAGTTATCTGGACAGGGAAGAGACAGAACCTGCATTGTAGAAAAACTGAACAATTACAGACCTGAGCTGAAAATCTCTCTCCCTTATTTTTAAATCTGAGGTCTAATTTTGAACATATGGTAGAAAGTTGACACATTATTCTTCAGGTCCAACCATTTTATTTTCTTCAAACATGGCTCCCTTGTTTCTGCTACAAATACGCAGGCCTAAATGATTACTAGATATCCATATTAATTATTCACTTTTTAAGTGTGATGGTTTAAGAATTTGGATAACTCATCCAGCTATTAAGTACAGTACTGTGTGAATATATCCTGCAGCTAAAGCTTCTTCAGAGAAGGACTCTGGTATCTTAAAGCAATTTGCACTTACTTAGCAGGATAAACCTTCCATTATTAGCTATTCCTCAAAAAACAGCTCTTCCATCAGCAGCTACCTAAAGATACGAAGTTATAAGGACTAAGGCTACTGATGTTCTACATTTGTCCAAACCATAGTTTTGCAAAAGTACCTGTAGTACATATCTTGCTTGTGATAAAACAAAAACAGATGCCAAAGCCCATAACGAGGTCCAAAAAATGCTGTAACGGAAGCTCTCAGGTAGCCTTGGTCATTTTCAAATACATCATCATCTACCCTGTAGAACCTCAACATGTTTTGGTACAAGCTTTTCTTTCATTTATCCTTGGAAGTTCTAGAAGCTGCAGGTATGATTCACTGTATGGATAGCAATTATCTGCCTTCTCATCATCATCGACAGATATAGTAGAAGCTATTGGACTTGAACTGAAAGTGAAAAAAAAATCTTAATCTGAAGTTTATCCTTGTTTTTTATCTATTGCACTTTCTTTAGGTACCTATATTGCAAACTAAAAACCACAGAAAAATCTCATTCTGGTACTTAGTTGTGACTGCCACAGACACTTATAAACGCAATGTATCAAAAGGGCCCGAAAGCTTGCCATTTGGCTCTCACGGTAACTTCAAAAGGAAACGTTCCTAATGAGCAGCTGCAGTGGGGAAGCTGCATTTCAACACCATGAACTGAAAGGGTATAATGGCACTACCGCCAAACCCACCTAATTTACATCCCTTTGCATCAGCAAGGGCTTTAAAGGATAGTAATGTGTTTTCCTAAACAAAAGAAGCCAGAACCAGCACAGATCTGACCTTCAAATTTGCTTCTTTGTTTTTTTATGTCTCAAAGTCTATTTGCCTGGTGGCTCTTTTTTTCCCGTCTAGGACTCGAGAGTGCTGTGATGAAAACCGACACATCAAGTCCTATGAAAACATGGGTAAAGGACAACATTCAGGGAAGTGGAGACGCCTGGGAGCTGTAGTTCTCTTTACAGACACACCCTCAGCCAAGTTACTTCCAGACATTCTCCCTGTTATAGAAAGCTATTGTAGGAAGACAAACACAATTTTATTTCCTCGTTGTTTTCAAACTTCTATATTTACAATTGAGTTGCTTTATTTATTTTATCTCACATTTCAGATATTCATGAGGGTACAGAATTGCGAAAACAACAAAGACACCATCTTTTCACTGCACCTGAAAAATACGGTAACCCCTACTTGAATTTTTCTGATAGTTCCCTCCATAAATGCTATGACACACACTTCCAAAGATGACAGCTTCTCCCAGTCTGCTTACACAGACATTTTGTGAAGTTCATAATATCTGTCTTACTATTTGCAAGTTTTAAGTTAGAGTAAAACAGAATTGTTATTGACGGATCAAATCATACTGAAGTATACTGCCCTGCAAAACCAATGCTTCAAAAGCCAGACAAGAAAACCAACAAAAAAACCCTCTAGAACTGTGCATTCTCTATATAATCAGTATCACCAGGCGTGTTCAAAAAAAGAGTAAAAAGGCAGGATGGCCTTTTAAATGAGAAAATAAAATGTGCTTTTGTCTCTCACTAAAGCTATTTTTCTGTTCCTTGCAGACTGATGGCAGCAGATGCAGTATTCCCTCCTCCTCCCCCATCAATTGGTTCAGCTTTCCTGCCAGCCAGTCAAGGCAAACCCATGGCATTACCCAAAAAAAACCCACCTCAAAACAAACCAACCAACCAACCCATCCCCCAAACCTCCATGCCATTCTCAATCAACAAGAAACCAATCACTTACACACCCAATGGCAGAAAAGTCTACCGTTAAAATACGTTTCTGGAGATGAGCCAAGAAAAGTGAAGGCACTTTCAGTCTGGAGAGCAGCCACAATCTTGAACACTTAAAAACTGGGTATTTATTAAATTACTATTATATTAAATGTCCTAAAAAAAAACACCCCCAAAAAAACCAAACAAAAAATCAACCCACAAAAAAACCCACCCCAAAAAAATCCAACAGTCAAGTCAGGACTTTTCAAGTTCATACATCAAGAGGATAAAGTTTATACAAAATATTCTCTATTATTTAAGAAAGCATAGTTCTCATGATGTAAATGAAAGGAGGTGAGCCATCTGTTGTGTCTATAAATCAGCTTTTAAATTATAAGAGAATGTTCTATCACAGGCCACAGGAATACATACAAAATGTGTAATTATTCTAAAAGATGTAAAGGCATGCTTTTGTTCTGAAACTACCACATAACTGTTGCTCAGACAACAGTCTCTTCAGTGATTCTTCACTAATAAGCATCTATCTCTTTCCTCCTCTTACATGTAAGCTACTGTAAAGCTGCCGTTAGAGTTTCTTTACTAGCATCATCGCAGCTGCTCCCCCTCTTTCACTGACATCTCCTTCAACGTTATAGCTTCCAAAGCCCAAAGCAATAGCCCTTCTCCCCCGTCACAGACTGTGATGACCTTAGCTGAGAAAAAAAAGCTGACCCTTTTTAAAACAAGCTTTAGGAGACCAAAGCATCCTTTAGCATGGAAAGCATAACTGATGTGCTGGGTGCTGCTTTTACCATAAACAGTGCTGCTTCTTTGTTCTAGCTTTTTAATATTTTATTTGGGGTTTTTTTGTGTTCTCCATTTTATGCTGATTTAACAGTCCAATTCCAGCTGTGCAGCTCCCTAGGCACTCTACACGTTCATAATTATTATTATTGGATAAACATGTATTTGAGTGGGGCAACAGATGATATGCAGATATTTTTTCTTTGCTTACTCCCATCTATTTCCCCTGAAAAAAAAATGCTTTATTCTCCCCTCCCACAGCTGAGAAAGCCTATGCGAATGTGTCAGAGAGGCGATAGCTACGGAATCACATATAGTTGTCTGGAATCTTATAATGGTTGAGATCAAAAATGTATGCAGAGATGGTGATTAGAGGGCGTGGCTGAGCCAGATGCAGAGCTGGCTACAGGGAAGGACTGTGCTGGAAACGGAAAGACAACCCCCCCTATCTGTTATATATATATACTCTAATAAGCAGTAGGGGTTTTTTTAATTATAATAAGGAGAAGCTATATAGTAGTACTTATGACACGGGAGAGCTGTGTACCATTAAGAATGGGTGTTGTGCTGATGCTTAACAGGTGGCTTCATTTGGCAACAGACCTTAGTACACTGGTGGCAAATGGTCCGCCATGACAGGAGCTGGAATTAAGCCACAACAAGATAGCAAACAGAGCTACAGCAGAAGTAATTGCTTAAGGAGATAAGGAATCATCAGTATGTGAATGAGGCAATGGAAGAGTTATGGTAGTTAAAGACAGCACTGAAGCAAGGGATGAAAAGAAGCTGTGCAGTGAGATTTGTAGTTGCAGTGATGGGAATGTGCACATTGCAAGGACACAAAAATGGGTACAGGAGCTACCCCAAGAGAGCAGGGATCTGGACAGAGAGCGAGCTTTACTAAGCAGCAGTGACTGGGAAGTATGACGAAACAATGAGCCGAGAAGGGGCTGCAAGAAGTAAAGGCAAGGACAGCAGGGACAATCAATGTGGGTACTTCAGGCCACGATGCTTGCAAGGCGGCAGGCATGTGTGGCGGTGTAAGTAGTTTATGAGCTGTAGGACAGGATAGGGAGGAACCCTGACATAGCCAAGAGCGGGCACAGAAAGCTCTGGGGAACACTTCCCAGCGAGCGTGGAAAAGGACAGCGCAGATCCAGGGCTTTGGGGCGACGAGGCTCGCTGAAGGATGGCGAGAGGAACCGCGGCACGTCGGGGCGGAGAGCACGGTCCGGCTAGCGAAGGGGGCGGTATCAGCACAGGCGTGGCCGTAACCGCACCCAACCAACCTGCCGCCTCCCGGGGCCAATGGCTCGGCCCGGGGCAGCCTGCCGGCGCATCGGGCCGTTACGGACGCTGGCGACCCAGGCAGCTAACGGCCGCTCGCGCTCGGCGCCGCCCACTCCCCATTGGCCGCCACCGAACCCGCCCGTCCCCGTTCCCCCCCGCCCCGCCGCGAGCAGAGGCGCTCGCGCCCGGCTGCCGCTCCCTTCACGGCAGCGGCGCGCGGCCCGCGCCCCTCCGCCTTTTTTATTTAATTTCGTTTGGGTTTTTTTACAGCTGCTCTAAGCCCCACCGGTAATTGCTACCGTACCTCTCCCTTCGCCGCAATCGCTGCCCCGCACACGCACCGCTCGCAAGAAAGAGGGCGGCGGCGGCGGGAAGGCGGCCACCGCTGCGTAGCGCAGTAGCATCCTCAATATTCACAATGAAGCCGACGCGACAACGAAAATCCACCGCCTCCCCGCGCGGAGACACCGCGAACACAGCGCACGTAGCATCCTCTCCGCTGCGCTCGCCTCCCCCTCCCTCCCCCCCCAACTCCATTGTCTGGGATTCACCGCACACCGATACCCCCCAGCCCGGGGAAGATGGGCTCCCGCGGGGGGAGCGGTTCCTCCTGTCGCACCCGCGGACAGCAGCACCAGAGCGCAGAAGCAGCCGCTCGCTCACACCCTTCTCACCTATCTCCCCCTCCCCCCTCCGCTTTCTCCTGTCAAATTCACACAGCCCCAGCCATCTTTTCCCCTCCATCTCCCACGATAGCGAACAATGTGCACGAACCAGCCACTCCGTCACGCACATCGGGCGCGGCTGGGAGGAAAGGGGCGGGGGACGGACCCCACCATGGTCTGTCTGTCTCCCTCCCCTCAAAGCCCGGCGGCAGCGCAGCGGCGGCGGGGTCCACCCGACCCCATTGTTCGCCCCACCAGGTCCCGGCAACACCCCGCCCCAGCCCCGGGCAGCGCCCCACGGCCGCGGCCCCGCGCGTACCTGCGGCTCCAAGCAAAAACAACGTCCAGGGCAGCACGGTAGCTAGCAGCATCGCAGCCGGCTGTAGGAAGAGGGAGCCGCTCGTGAAATAACCTTTTCCTGCCGTTCGGAAGAAACGCAGCCCGCTTCTTTTTTTATATGTATGTTTGGTTTTTTTTTCCCCGCGTCTTCCTTCGCCGCTCCTCCCCGCTGCCGGCCGCACTCCGGCTCCGTTACCGCGCGTACTCCCGCACCGCCTTCTGCCGGCTGCGCTCCGGCCGCGTCCCGCCGCCGCCGCCGCCGCCGCCGCGCTGACTGACAGGCGGCCTCAGCACCGCGGCCCGGATCCCTGCGCCACCGGCCTCGCGCGGAGGCTGGCACCACCGTGTCCTTCCACCCGCGCCCGCCTCAAATAGTACAGCGCAGCCCGCGCGCAGGGGCACCGGCGGCGCTGAGGGCTCGCCCGGCCGCCTGCGAAACGCGGCGCGGATCGCGGAGCCGGCTCGGTGGCGGCCCCCGTGTGCCCCGGTTCGCGGAGGAGCCTTCTGGGCCTCGGGCACGCTGAGCCCCGGGGCAGCCTCTTCAGAGGTAGCTGATTGCCAAAAATAATTTAATTAGCCGATGCGCGGGAATTTGGGAAGGGATTTCCTTGCCAGTTTGGCCGGCGCCTGCCCAGAGGTGTACCTGCAGGAAGGCAGGTGGGAATCAAAGAGGGTAAGGGAGGAGACCTCAATCCCCTATGCTTCAGGTGTGCTCTTGTTCCATTTCTGCAGGAGGAGACCAGAGCCTGCTCAGAAACCACAGAGCCAGGAGTTTTTACAGGCACCCTGTGGCCATGGCTAAGACTTGTGGCAAAAGGCAGGAAGAACTGCAGTTGAAGAGATGCTCTGGCTCTGAGGAGACCCAGCTCTGAAGGAAGTAGGTTGCCTACTTTTTGAAGCATTTCTGCTAGGCCTCCTTTCACATGGCTCCACACTGACCCCTACTCACAAAGACAGACATCAAAGCTGGTCTAACACATTACAGATTTGTTTGTGTGTATATACAGAATATCTTGCCCTTCAACTTGTCTATACCAACACCCACAGCAGCAACTCTTCCTTCAGTATCTGAGAGGCGGTGGGCACTGAGGCACAGTACCACAGGTAATGTAGATTCAGTATGGCTGCAGAGAAAAATGGTGAAAAGACAGTTTTGAATTAGATTTACAATCAACAAAGCCTGTCTTTTTCAGGTTATCATGCCTTAACAGTGCTCCTCCAGCACCTTCCCAAACTACAGGAGTTGCTAAGAGCCCTCATTACTTGAAATAGCGGTTACTCATTTTGGGATGTGTGAACAAGGGGAGAGAAGGTTCTTAGGAAAAAAAAAAATTTAAGCATTTATTTTATTCAGGTGTAGTGTTTTCATTTCATTAGTATTAGAGAAAAGAACTTCAACTGAAGTAGACCTTTGTCATAACATGCAAAATAATTTCTTAGTTTGCTAGTTGTAGTTGCCGTTTTAAAGTTAAATTCAAAATACTGAGAGTAGTTGTGAACATGTAAGGACTTCTGATGACACAGAGACTTTATTAGCAGAAAACTGACAAGTAGAAACCATTTAGACAGAAGATAGCTTGCATAGATAAAGAAGCAATTCCCTTTGAATACAATTGGACACCAGTATTTCAACAATATTTTAATATAGTAAATCCATTCCAGTATTTTGCTGTTAGTGGTCTACAGGATCATTCCAGGCCAGATCAGATTCTTTTATTTTATCCTTTTCTGTTTGAAAAATCCCTTCCCCCTTTCCATTTTATAAAAATCCTTCTCTAAAAGAAACAACAAAATTACTTATTGCACTGTGATTGAAAACATGCCTTCTCTGCTCCTTTGGTCTGCCTAGCCCATGGCGCATATTGGATTGATTATCTGCAGAGAGCAACCTTGCTCAACCATGCCATGTGCTATTTACTCCACTCCTTGCTCTCCCAGTTCACACTAATCCCCGCTACTATCCTGTAGACTTGTGTTCTTGGATACTGGATGCCTCCCCATGCCCCTTAACATAAGGTCACTCATCCCAGGAAGATGCCAATATTAATTTAAAGTTTTTCAGGTCATATAGATGCTCAGCTCAGACAGTTTTGGAATAGAAAGCCAACCTCTCACTAAGAGTATTTAGGATAAAAACCCTCAGAAGAAACAGAATCCTTTATCCTGAAAATAGTAAACCAATTTCTGGATATGTATTAGATACTTTTATAATAAAAAATACACTGAATTTACAGTGATTACTACACAACTTTAGCAGATTAAATCAACTAGTGGCAGTAGAGGAGAGAGGCAGCATCTCTATCATCCATCAAACTAGAACATCTTGCAAGACTCCCACCTTGTTTCTCCATCCTTTCAACTGCTGGTTGACAAATGTGGATAAACATAGTGGCAAGCCATCTGCTTCTCCTTGGGTCTCCCCTCTTCTCT
This sequence comes from Alca torda, assembly GCA_008658365.1. Taxonomy (NCBI): domain Eukaryota; kingdom Metazoa; phylum Chordata; class Aves; order Charadriiformes; family Alcidae; genus Alca; species Alca torda. Next base: position 6,612,860 of record CM018093.1, on the reverse strand, counting down.
GCCATCAACTTTCTCAATGAACTTGCTCCATAAGAAGTAACCCCAAAAGATAACAAAGCATGGTTTAATGAGATGTGGTCTTTTTTTATGCCAGCTCCACCAGCTGGATTTCTGGCACTAGGGAATTCCTGAGTCTCTACCCTGAGCAGTTAGATAAACTCTTTTGCAACCAGTCAGATTAGTGCCCAATCATTTCCTACAGAGAAAAGAGACTGAGTTGTCATACTGTTATTAGTACTGTCAGAAATAGTTTGTAGAATTAGTTCTAGTTCCCAGAGGCCTTACACAAGCTTCTTTTTCTTTCCATTCATGACAAAGAATATTTAGATAGACAGTTACCTTGTAAAAATTACATTTATAGCATTAATAATAAGAGATCGTGGGAGTGCACAGGTCATTATATATTGAATGAGGAAGCTATAACACTAACTTATACGATACAACGGTCCATTTTTATAAACTGCAACTGAGATTTTTCTATGAAATCTCAGTCATCTTCTCTACCAAAGAGGCAGCAAAACACTTGCAAAACAATAGTATTTGTATGTGTTGAACTATAGTCTTGTACAGAACATTAAACCAATTAAGGCAGCTTTATTCCCCAAAAGCTGACATTGCATGAAATTGGAACAGAGATACCTGAAGAGAGACTTACATACAACAAATAGCATGAATTATTATATACGGGGAGTAATTGTTTGTGTTAGAGATATCTACTGTATCGTTATTCCTATTAAGAAATACCTTAATCCATGACATAGTATTAATTCTCAGGGTAAGTAAAGGAAGGTACTCACATGGAAATCAGGAATGTAAGAAACATCCCAACCCCTCTCCAACTCAGTGACAGAGCAGAATAAAGGAGAAGCAGGGGGCACTGTTTCATTTGTAGCAGACTTCCAGAGACATGGTTTCCCCCTCACCCCTTCAAAAGATGTGACAGAGCAAAGACACCAAATGAGGAGTCTGAATTTAAGCTTCTAAGTAATTAAAAAATAAAATTGTGGATTTTATGATGAAAGTCCAATAGAGACCAGTGCCAAGTATATCCAAACCGAATGAGATGTTCTAAGTACATTACCTGAAACATTTCCCCCTTTCTTGCTGTTAACAGACATCTATGGGCCATACCCGTGCATTTCTTTTCCTTAATCTATAAAATAAAAAGGGCAAATCACACAAATCGATAATTGAAATGCAACTTTCTATTATTGACTGCATTGGGTACTTTGAATAAAAGTGAACAAGAAGTTTGGATCAAGTTTTCTTCAATGTTTGAAAACAGCAGCAATGGCATCTACCAAATTAATGCTACTTCTACTATGCAAATAAGAGAACAAGTGAACTAGAGTTTTAACTATACAAGCATTTCACAGAGTAGGTGCAGCTTCAGCATCATAGAAAGATTGCAAAATAACCATCTCTATAGCCAGCATTCCTCTTTTTCTGACATCACTGTTCACTGGTTGGTATTTGAGGCAGGATTATTACAGGATGCACTGGAAATTCTCTATGACATTAAAGCATCGGGTGGGGTCAAGAGAGGACTTCAGCTGTCAAACTAAAAAGCAAAAACATAGCAGACAGTTATGCTTTGTAGTCAGACTTTGAGAAGAAAAGTTTACAATCCAAAATTGCTACTAAGGTCAAATCCCAAGATTCCAAATCTGATGCAACAGGACAGTAATAACCATTGCTATAATAACACATGTTGTATGTTGCTGATCATTGAAAAACAACAAAAATCATTTTCATTATTTAGAAAAAAAAGTACTAGTATCTCCTCTTCCTCCTTTAGGCAATACATCTTAGAAAACTAACTATTAAGACTCTTCTGGTGATGTCATAAGCCACAAGAATGAAGATGAAGTCATCAGAACTTGAGAGATAAAATTATAATCCAGAAATTCAGAATCTTGCAATTAAAAACATATATGTTTTATCTCCATACCTGGAGCAAACTCCAAAGTTGATCTCAGCATTTGTCCAGCTCCGGGATTTTGCTTGCCGCATCTGTGCAAACAGAATCATAGAATTTTTAGGGTTGGAAGGGACCTTAAAGATCATCTAGTTCCAACCCCCCTCCCATGGGCAGGGACACCTCCCACTAGATCAGGTTGCTCAGAGCCCCGTCCAGCCTGGCCTTAAAAACTTCCAGGGATGGGGCTTCCACCGCCTCTCTGGGCAGCCTGTTCCAGTGTCTCACCACCCTCATGGAGAAGAACTTCTTCCTAACATCCAGTCTGAATCATCCCATCTCTAGTTTTGATCCATTCCCTCTAGTCCTACCATTACCCAACATCCTAAAAAGTCCCTCCCCAGCTTTCTTGTAGGCCCCTTAAGATACTGGTAGGCCACTATAAGGTCTCCTCGGAGCCTTCTTTTCTCCAGACTGAACAACCCCAACTCTCACCGTCTGTCCTCATAGGAGAGGTGCTCCAGCCCTCTGATCATCCTCGCGGCCCTTCTCTGGACACGTTCCAGCACGTCTGTATCTCTCTTGCAGTAGGGCTCCAGAATTGGACGCGGTACTCCAGGTGGGGTCTCCCGAGAGTGGAGTAGAGGGGGAGAATCACCTCCCTCCACCTGCTGGCCACGCTTCTCCTGATGCAGCCCAGGATACAGTTGGCTTTCTGGGCTGCTAGCGCACACTGACGGCTCATGTTGAGCCTCTCATCTACCAGCACCCCCAAGTCCTTTTCTTCAGGGCTGCTCTCAAGCCAGTCACTGACCAGCCTGTATCAGTGCTTCGGATTGCCCCGCCCCAGATGGAGGACCTTGCACTTGGTCTTGTTGAACTTCATGAGGTTGGCATGGGCCCACCTCTCCAGCCTGTCAAGGTCCCTCTGGATGGCATCTCTTCCCTCCAGCGTGTCAGCCACCCCACACAGCTTGGTGTCGTCAGCAAACTTGCTGAGGGTGCACTCTATGCCGCTGTCCATGTCGCTGACGAAGATGTTAAACAAGACCGGTTCCACTACTGATCCTTGAGGGACTCCACTTGTCACTGGCCTCCACTTGGACACGGACCCATTGACAGCCACTCTTCGGGTGCGGCCGTCAAGCCAGTTCTTTATCCACTGAATTGTCAGTCCATCAAGCCCATATTTTATCAGCTTGGAGACCAGGATGTCATGTGGGACAGTGTCAAAGGCTTTCCTCAGGTCCAGTTGCTCTCCCCTTGTCTATTGATGTTGTGACCTTCTCATAGAAGGCCACCAGGTTTGTCAGGCACGATTTGCCCTTGGTGAAGCCATGTTGATTGTACCCAATCACCTCTTCGTTCTTCTTCTGCCTCAGCAGTGCCTCCAGGAGGATCTGCTCCATAATCTTACCAGGCACAGAGGTGAGACTGACTGGCCTGTAGTTCTCTGGTTCATCCTTCTTTCCCTTTTTGAAAATGGGGATTATGTTTCACCTTTTCCAGTCAGTGGGGACCTCACCAGACTGCCATGACTTTTGGAATATAGTACAGAGAGGTTTAGCAACCTCATCCGCCAGTTCCTTCAGTACCCGTGGGTGTATCCCATCAGGTCCCATGGACTCATTCACTTTCAGGTTCATCAGATGGTCACAAACCTGATCTTCACTTACAATGGGCAGTTCTTTCCAACCCCTGCCATTATCTTCTGTGACTCCAGGAGTATGGCTGGAGCCCTTGCCAGTGAAGACTGAGGAAAAGAAGTCGTTGAGAACCTCGGCCTTCTCCATATCACCTGTCACCAGTTCTCCCATTTCCTTTCTGAGGGGGCCCACACCTTCTCTAGTCTTCTTCTTACCATTAATGTACCTTTGGAAATTTTTGCTGTTTCCCTTGATCTCCTTGGCTAGATTTAATTCTAACTGAGCTTTAGCTTTTCTCACCAGGCAGGTAGTTGTTCCCTGCACAGAGCTAAGAAAATATGCACATGGCTGCTGTTAGCCTACTCATGAAAATATCCAGGGAAAGAAACTTCATGAAGATAGTCTGTCAGTCTGACTCACAGTGGAAGTGTCATCAACAAGCTAATGGCATTCCTAGAAGTTATCTGGCAGTTACTTTTCCATGTAGTTTTGGAAATAAATCTTCCATCTTTGAAGTTAAAACTTGAAGTTTAATGTGTATGCTTCCATGTATAAAACCATTACACTTACATTGCGCAGTAAATGTCTCATTTTAATCTTTTTAATCTATCCAGTCAACTCTGATGTTTCAATTCAAAAGAAATAAAGACTCTCAGCTGATCAGAATCACAGGAAATAAGGGGGCTTTTAAAAAGTACATCAGGATGAATTGCCTGTTCTTTTACACTCTTCCCATGGTATCACTAGTATTTGTTTTAATTTGAAGCATTCTGATTAGCCAAGGCATTTAAAGCACATCCATCACCCAGTGCCTCTAAATAATAGCGTAACCATCACAAATACCTAGCTATTTTAAAAGAACAGCTGTTCTAGTTCTACTGTTATTTATACTAATGTTAATTTGAAGACTCACCATCATATTATGTGGAGTAATACACGTGTAAAATCGGTATATGCAAAATTAAAATAGAAGACACTAAAAGATTAGGGTGTCTCTGGCTAAGTGTTTGGTAGCAAGCAATAAATGGTCATCTTAATTGGAAAAATCCATCCTTTAATCTGTTTTTACTTTAAAAAGTATAAATATGCCTGACAGGAATATTCAAGCACATATGAAAGTTATGAGAGACCACACTATCAACATGGAGCTCTATTTCTCATTTAGACTAAAAAAGCTAAACAGATTTTTTTCCCCCAGAAATGGATCTAAAGCATAAATGACCAGTGGACTCCACTTAGCAACTTAATGAGGGTTCCCCCATCCTCCAACAGTAAACAAGTTATCCAAGAGACAGCATAAAAGGGTCTTTTACAACCCTTTGCTCCTGTTCTTCCTTACCACAAGAGTAGTACCTGTTCCTTTTGGAAAAGGGCAGAGGTAGCTCCTTTAGAGTCAAGGCTCCAAAAGATGAATCTTGCCATTCTTTCCATTTCTGCAGAGTAAAGTTATACAAGTAGGTGACATAGTAAAGAGAATAATTCAATGGGTGAAGGGCGATGCAAGTTATAAACAAACTGCAAAATCCGTCTTCATCAGAGGGAGAAAGTAAAAGCATAGAGAATAAACAGATTTGAAAATATTGTGGTGTAAAGGAAATACGTTAAAGATGCAATAATAGCCCTGCAAACAGTTTTGATGTTATTTCATAACTGGTACACTGTGCATATTTTCTGTATTTTGGAGAAGACCCATCTGCAGTATAGCCTGAGAAGACTGCCAGTTGCTGGGGATTTTTCCCCTTAGACTTAGTGCTAAGAAGCTTCATTCTCAAAATCCCCTCCATCTGGGCAGAAGGAGGGTCTTCAGCTTCCTACTAGGAGCCTTAGCTGTTCCCCTTCGTTTCTATTACTTACACCCTACTCTTAAACAGTAATCAGGAGGCTTCGTCCTCTGCTATTCCACAGACTGTACAGTTGTATCACCAGCTAAAGAACTGCAACCACCCCTGAAGTCAAGTTCTCTGAAACAACTCAAGCACTACTGTGCTTTAAACTTTCCTCTAGCTGAAAGGCAACTAAATAGGATTATGCTGATTGCATAAAAAAAACAAACCCTCAAACACAAGTGGACAGTCACTCAAACAGAAAAAGGAAGAATTCCATTTAAAAACCAGCCCAGAACATAGTTTAAGGCAACATGCAGCATTTGCCCCTGCCTTTCAGGGTTATGTTCTGTTTCCTCAACATTTTCAGTTGAAACTGATTTAAGTTTGAACTAGATTTAAGGCATAGAAGAATAAGGTAGTAGTAGAATCTCAGTCTCTGATTTTGTGTTGTCTCAGCCTTATGTTTCTCTAAAAATACTGTAGAGAGGATAAAACTATGAGGAAAGTAGTGTTTCTATTTTTGCATAATGGTCTTAAGATGGTGCTGAAATGCAGCAAGAAAGAAAAGATCCTAAGAAAATTCTTGCTGTTGAGGCAGAATCATTGTTCTTGAACTGAATATATCCTCTGCTTTAGTACTAAGACTGGATCTAGGCTCTGGGATACATAATATCCTGGAATGAAATCAGGTTGTTTCAAGGCAACTACCCAGGCACATCTGGGTAGTTGCCTCATTTGGGCTGTTGAAGTTCAGCTGTAAAATCTTTTGGCACCACATTAGTATTTTAATCTTTGCCATAACCAGTCTGGTAGCATACATAGGGGCCAAAGTCACTTGTGAGAATCACTAAGTGATGCCAATGCAGCTGTTGCCCATTCAATCCAAATTATGATTTTCAAAGGTTTGTCTGACAAATCTTTCCTTGATTTTTGAAGTCACTTTTTATCACTGCTGTTCTTGTACTGTAAATCTACAATCCAAATTAATGTAATATTAAATAATCTCCTGAATGCTAAATGGTAGCATGTAGACAGGCACTTCATGGCTTTGCAGGGCATTGTCTGTTATATAAAGCTTTTCACATTAATAGATGTGGCACTTTGTATCTACATGTATAGGTAAAAGGTTTTAGGCTAGCATAAATGCTAATCAAGCCGTCAAAATAGGATTAGGGCAATGTCTTGGATGCGTGGTATTAGTTCTCTTCACAGAAGGAACTTTCATCTCTTAACAAGGTAGCTATTAGGTAACACATAAATGGCTCTGTGCCTATGGTGATAACATGAGCAATACCAGATGAGGTAAGATGATGCGTTTCTTTTGCAGATGTCTACCATCTGCACAGCAGCACCAGCTTTTTTTTTTTTGGAGACGGGCTGTGCTCATTATGGGAAGGAAAAAAAAGAGATTTCCTAACAATCAGCATCCTCTTTGAAGATTTTGAAGTCAGGTAGGACAATTGGGGAAGGACACTGCTTTTGGCAGTCTGTTTGTCCCTAAGGTATATAACTAATTTTGTTCAATCTCATGAAGATAACGTATCATTACACCTAAATTCAACTCCTGTTGTGTAGATTTCACTGCACTCCATTAGCAGTATTGGCAAGGCAGTTTAATTCAACATCCTCCTTTCTATTATTTCATATTTTAGTTTACTCTTGGTGAGAATTGGTAAACCAAATTTTATATTGTCAAAGTCCTTATTATTTTAGTGGAGCGCTCAGGAGAACTAAACTCAGTAATTTTTAAAAGCGCTCAGGACAGCATACAGTCTAAACAGACGAAACAAACTAAGTCACCTTAGCTGAACATACTGAGAAATTAGATTTAGTGATGGGCCTTGTGCTTCCCTACAGGAAATCTGTGGCCAATAGGAAAATGAAAACAGATCTCCTGAGCCTCAGTTTAAACCGTTAACCAAAAGGCCAATATTGAAAGCAGTAGGGTGGAATTAAATGCAAGAACAACAAAAGATTATTTCCCCTCCCCCTCATCCACTTTGCAGAAAGCTCTATTACAATAATGTGAATAATTAAGAGGCTGACAGCAGAGCAACTGGAGTGTCATAAGGGAATGCAGACTCACTGATTTCCCTACTACATACTACCCTTTCACCAAATTTTGTAATAGGAATTAGTTTACAACAGTATCTGCTGCAGTCTGATCTAGATCAAGGAGGTCTTTTGGTTTTAAGTATTTATCATATCACCACTTCTAAGCATGACTACTTGTTTTCAGCAGCCTAGTAAGGACCATAAGCAATCTAGCTGATTTCTCTGCCAGTATCTGCAAGACAATTTTCCATCATCCTTTATTTTCCTATGCGAAGTTTCAAAAGTTTTATTTTCATTGATAGAACAATTAGAACAGATTAGAACAGGGTCCACATGACATTATATTTATCTGTGAAAAGCAATTCCTGACAGGGAGCAGCAGCACAGAACACAGTAGCTGTCCTGATGGTAGCAGATCAAAAATGTATTAAAAGCTATGAAATGTCATATTTCATGTGACAAATCTAAACCATGATTTTTTTCTTTCAAGTGTATTTAATGTTAGAAAACCTTTGGAAATATGGCATCTTGTTCTCTTTCGCCATTTTAAGTTTTGTTTCTTATTATTCCAGCTCCATATTAGAAGGGATGTAAATCCTTTTCTTCTCAAAGCCAACCTATATTGTAAAGTTGTTTCCTGAATGAAAGTCATTGCTGTTCTACAGGGCACACTCCCTTTCCATTTCTTTTTTTTTTTTTTTAGCCTAAAACAGCCCCTTGGGCATCCTAACCTTCATTGGCAGAAGCATTATATCAGAGGAAATGACTCATAATTACACTAGCAATCAATATCTACAATGCATTTCTTTCACAGTATTACTAAGAGTCAGATATGTCCATATAATCAGGCCATTACATGTAGCCATTTGTAATGTGCTTAAGTTTGATGTCAGCATTTACTTTATAAAAGGTAAAATGGTTATGAAAGTTGCCACACTGGGCAAGGACATCACACTGTCAGTTTTGCAAGTTCCTGTGTTATGTTTCTGACCAAGCTTCGTTTCTAAAATAATCCTACCACAAAACAGGCTTCTGATCCTGAAGACAGCCAGAAGACTATTTGCCTGGGGCCAAGTTGATATTCCCTTAGCACTATTTGACTTTAAATGTACATGTGCATGCTTAAAGTATTAACAAATCAGCCACGTATTAGGCCACATAAAGGGCCACGTTTACACAATCAAAATTCCAACTAAGCCAGCGTTCTCCAGGGCTTACCCGCTTCACATAGTTCCTCTGAGTTGCTCCTTAAAGTTAACTGGAGATCTGTGTGAAATTGAAGAAATTGTTGAAGTCTACCTGAATTTACTGGTATTGGCTTTCAAAATGTTGCAATTGCATCGCTGATATTATACTATAGAGCACTGTGAATAACACGTGACATGAATAATAGGTTCACGCAATCTTTCCAAAGATACATCTACCTGAGCCTGCAAATGTTTAGCCAAACTCCAATTGCAGATTTAAGTGCAGTCATTCACTAATGGATGAGTGATAGGCCCATAATAGGGGTGGGCAAGATGGATTTTTTTTGTAGTAGCCAGTACTCCCCGAACTCTTTTGGTATAATCCAGCTATCAGTAAGCTGATTATTTTCTTTGTCTTTGTTTTCCCTGTGAGTTGGAGTAACTATACGCATAACGAGAAAATCTGAAGAATACCCAGAAAATAGAAAATCTGTAATGTCTTACCTGGAGGAAGGAAATAACTGCCTCAATTCCTTTCAGAGAAAACCCAAGGTGAATGCCAGTTATTTCATGACACTACTGCCAGAGTCAGATCCTTGTACCATTTTGGCCAAGAGAAAAAAAATCCCAGTAATGTTAGTGGCATGGCAATTTCACCCTCATTCTTTCCTTCTTGTGTATTGCTGCATATTTCTTCTGTGTTATTTTTTTATTCAGATAGGAGCCTAAACTTTCCCACAACTCTTCTTCACGCTCCTGTGCATTGTCTAAGGAATTTAGGGAGAGCTTTGCTATATTATTCCAGACAGAGCAGCAGCCAACCCTTTCCCATTGCTAGGCAACACTCCCTATCTTGTTCAAGCAGCAGCTCCTATTTTTGCTACAGAGTAAAGATCAAAATACTCAGCAGAGGGAGTAGAATTGTTTATAGTACCTTTAACATTGCATATGGAACATGCATCTTCCTTGAGAATACTTGTTGCACATTTAAACTGTAATTAATGTCTTCATAGTAGAGCTCTTCTTCCTCTCACTTTTAAGTTCTGTGTAATGTGTGTGAAGTTATTTACACCATTATCACAGCCTCAAGATAGAAATATTAAAAAATCCAAAAAGTTAGAGGCTCAAAAACATCTCTAAAGTCAGAAAGATTATCATTGCATTTCATCCCTCATAGTTTATACTATACCAGTTTGGTCTGGGTCAACAGTTTGCCTGGCTGTCCAGCTTGACAAGCCTCAGGAGGACCTAAATTCATCCAAGCCCTTTCCTATTTTGCCTACCATACAAATGCTCCTGCAATGGGATGTGTTCTGTGCTTTTGGCACCTTTCTCATTACAGCTTCAACAGTGCACTGGGGCTAAGAAGCCACCAGTGAAGCCTTGGTGTTGTTTCTGTGCTTGCCTTGTTGGCATGAAGGGAACACGGCCGACTCCTAACCCAGCCTATCTGTCCATCCCTATAACCTCTGCATCCACCAGCACACCTTAATAAGGGAATGTATCTGAAAACTATTGAGTTTTCAGGAGTATTAATGAGGAAGGATTAATCTGTCTAGAGTTGTGTCATCACAATATAGCTCACCAATTGAGGTCAAGGAGTGTTACATTTTTGCCTTTGCTGTAGACAGTGATCCTGACAATTTCAAAACCAAAATCCATTTTACATCCTGCATGACTCACTGAAGTACTCACTTATACTCCACAGCTGCTGCTGAGAGCAGGAGGAACAGCTGCAGCATGACTGACTTCTCCAAGAAAACTCTTCCCTGAGGCCTGTAAGACCATATCTTGTGGAGGTGCTCTAAGGCACAGAGGAACACTGGAGATCTGTGACCACCAAAGATTTCCTACCAAGAAGTTTCTAGAGTAGCAGCAGGAAATTTAACATTGTCTTGTTTCACTTTGCCTTAATCCCACTTTAAGGTGCTGGGTGAAAGCTGAGGAGCCCGGTGGTCTTCTAAAACTATTCACAGTATTTGGCTTACCTCGTGTTCTTGCTCTCCCCTTAATATCAGCATTGGTCTTGTCCCATCTTTACAGACACTTGTTTGTCAACTGCTGTTCTTCACGTTTCTCCCCAGATAAGCACCAAAGCAGTAGATGTGGGCTGAAACAGTTGCCCCCTTTTACATAATTTCTCCATATAGGGAAGAGCTACCAGATAGCATCAGGGAGAGGATGAGGCTGAAAGCTGGCATTTAAATAGAGGAAGGTAACATCCTTAATGTAGCATACTAAGGGTGGGATTCATTTCAGCTGGGTTAATCTCATTCTAGAACAGATGTCAACAATAGGTCAAATAGAGACACCTGTTAGAGGAGCTGTGGGGAAGTAGTATAGGTGTAAATATCTTCATTGTAGAGTTTCAAGTTTTGGATCACTTCAGCCTGAGCTTTCAGATGCATCTTGACTTCTATTGCTGTGCAGGTTAATCCAGAAGCTGTTATTTTAGAAAGCAGGTCATGCCTTTACTCTGGAAAATTATCCAGATACTTAACTTCAATAGAAATATATTTTCAGCTTCCTTATACAATTAATTTCTGCTCTTAATCAAGGATAGTGGTATTTGATGAAGGTGAATACTGTCATTCATGGTCTGTGGCCTGGATTCAGCTCACCAAGGTTTATGTAATTTACTGAGGCAGTAAAGTCAGGCCCTTATCTCTGCCTCACTCTGAATGGAGGGAGAGAGGTGCTTCAGAAGAGAATTTTTACCCCCTAAAATCTGAATTATTTTTTTCCTCATAAATTATATAAATTGCTGTTTTTTTCTAAAGTGCTTTCTATTACGTGATCCAAAATATTTCAAAATTTGTAAATCCACATGAAACAGGAAGTCCAGTTTAATCACAGATCCATTTTCTGCCCACTACCCCAAGTCATGATTTAATAGCATGGACAAAGTTGCAAAATAATTCATCTTGGTGTAGGAGAGTCAAAAAACATTGTGTGGTCTTACTGCTAGCACAACAATACAATCTTCCAAATTGCATTCTCCATATAAATCACCAAAAAAATCAAGCAAATCAAAGAAAAACACAATAGCAGAAGATTCTGTTTTTCATTTTTGTGGTCTGTTTCCAGTTCACATCTATTCAGTCTCAAAACAAGACTAAGGCCATATCTACACCCTGGCATACGGGTTCCCTGCATGTGGTCAAACTCATTCTATTTGTGTATTTCTGATACTTGTGGAATTTTCTTTACAGATTATATTATATGCTATAGTACTCATCACAAATGGCATTAACTTCAAAAATGAGACTCACAAGATGAAATGAAAGTTGATCATGCACAATTTCTTAGTCCGTGTTTTTGACAAATCCGTTGAGGATGAACAGCACAAAATAAGCGGACTTTTCCTTCAAGATAAGCTTTGCTTTCTTGCCATGTGAGATTCTCTTGTAGCCAGTGAGATGAACATTTATTAAAATTTCAATAAATAGTAATTCATAGAAGATAAGAATTTTCTACCTCTGAGCTAGCATGCCCTCCAAAAGTTATTTTTGGACAGATGTTGCTGAAGTACCAAGTCCTGTTGTTGAGGTACTGCTTTGTCCCTGGTGTCTTTTACACCCAGAGCATGAAATTACAACAGAATCTGTAAAGCAATATCATTAAAGGAATGATACAGAAGAAATAATAGTGAGAAATTCAGAGGTGATGTCTAAGCCTCTGGGTTTGAGTGGCTATTGTTTTTGTTCTACTTACGATTATCGCTGTTATCTTGTGGTTCTTGTGGTTTAGTGATTTGGTCGTATGGTATACATACACTTCAGGAACCATATTTTGACTGGTGTTTGGAGTATTTAATAAAATTATTTACTAATACGAGCCTTTAGATATTACAATACCACAAATATTAACTAGTTAACACGGAACACCCATCTGTAACCTTAGATGGATGGAAGATCTTTAAACTATGTTCATTTGCACTCTGAGATTAATTTTTCATTAAATATTTTGGTAATACACAGAGTTAGTTGTGGTAAGTTGACATTTAGACACCTTTCTAGAACTGGAAAATAATCAAATTTATGATTAGCCAAATGATAAAATTGTTAGCTGAGACTACTTTTTTTCCTCTCTCTCTTTTCAGACTTCAGGAGAAAGAAATAATTTTCAGCCATAATTTCTGGAGTTTGTCCCAGGACCTTATCTTGGAATTTTAGTTTGAAATCAGTTTCATGAGAAATCCGGGCTAAAAGTACAACTCACCATATTTTTTTTGTAATGCAGCCCCAAGCATTTGCCCTAGTGTTTTTTGGGGGGGGGGGGTTTTGCATGGTTTATGATCACTTGTACATCTAGACTGAGTTTCACCTTCTTAATTGACCTCAGAAAAGAAATAATTTTGTATTTCTGGATGTCTTTGTAGATACTTGAGTAATATCCTAGTTTTAAATTGGTGCTTACATATGAATACAGGCATCACTTTCCATGCTGCCCTGCCCCCTCTCTAGCATACAAAGAGCACTTGTCAGCTGTTTGGTCAGTGCTTGACGTAAACAATCACAGATGAGTGCTTCAACACATTTCTCCCTTAAATACTGATCTTTAAGCAAAGATGTCATTTGAAATCAAACATGTTTTTATAAACAAGGAAAGAGAACAAACCTTAAAGGCATTATGTTTGTCTTTGGGGCAGCTTGCGAGGATACTGATAGCTAACAGCTCCTAAGAGCATTGCCACAGAAGAAATGTTCAAGCTGCTGCCCATGCCGAGCAAGTCGAGGGAGGCAGTGGATAATTACCTGGCTTGAGCCTTTGCCAAGAGGATTCTATCAACACTATACTTGTGTATAACATTATGGCATCTTTAATGTTATTAATTTGTTATAGTCACTTACTAAGGTAAGAACACAGGGTTTCTACTTCATCCGTAGGCTGACACCTATCAGTGTGACAGCAGGTCAGCATATGGCAGCAAAATGTGCCATTCACATCACTAGCAAAATACTTTGCACTGTCTGAGAAAGATTCCGTTCTTCTGATATGAGATTCATCTGATTGTTCAACCTGCAAGAGCAGACAGGGTCACAACTCAAAACACCCTGCTGTCAGTGAACAGGAGTGTATTCAGACTGTGCTGCTCATAGGAAGACAGTTTATTCTGTAAACTGATTAACGTATTATTCCCACCAGTTTACTGAAGGAAGGAGATTGCCCTGCGGGCTGCCTGTCTGTCTCGCTGTCTCACTGCCCATCTAGGATGTTGCCAGTAGCATTCACTGCTTCAGTGGCTGACTAGTATAAATCCTTCACAGTAAACTTGTGACATTCAGATCAGTAAAAAACAGAGCCCTTGAAGTGGTCTAGCCATGGCATTTGCTTCCCGCATTATGTCTATTGTATAAAGGAAAATAAAGTAGGATGCACTGTGAATAGTAATGGTAGCAGTCCGTGCTGCTGGAACTGGCTGTTCCATTCTGCAGTGCAGCATTCCAAGCTTACAGCATGGGGATGTGCTGCTTGGAGGAAATAGTGGTTTGCTTTCTGCTCAGGAAGATATTACATGAAGATTACAGGAACAGAAGTCAAACTCCAAGTCAGTGTTCTGCAATGACTTATAGAGGCATTACATGCTCACTGCAGGTGAGGCATGGATGAAAAAGATCCATATTCCATACTTGCATTTCTGAAATGTATTGTTCTGAGGCAATTGCCCCAGGGCTTTTATGAAACATGGTTTTGCTGTGTATTTACACAAAATCTAATGCAGTTGGTTCTCAGGCATGACTGGCAGCCATGGAAGCCACTTCAGAAAGAACAATTTTCATGGTCTTCGTCACCATCATAATTAGAGTTTTCACTTTTATTTAAATGCTTACAGGTAGAAAAAAGGCACTAGAGAGCTCAGGAACCTCAAGTTTCTTGACTTCAGAAGCAAAGTGATCCTGTGGCTGAGCTGAACAGACCTGCTGAGTTCTTGGGTTCACTAATCCATTGCCTGCCACCTTCTGCTGTGATCTTCTGCAGTACATCACAGTGCTTCAGCCTGTGAAATTTCCCCATTCTAATTAGCCAAAGTATTTAATAAGGAACAGGAATATTGCTAGTAATTTAGCATCTCATCAATGATGTATTGCATTAATGCATGTATCCCTGAAATCAACCATTAATTCCGACAACAAATTTTTTGGTATTGAAAAGATAATGGCTTCCAGTTTTCATTGGTTCAGCCTGTTGCAAATCTGCAAGACTTTCTGTAAGACTAAATTCCATTAGAGTGTATCCTGACTAGGTTGTCTGACTTCCCAGAGAAACAAATAAAACACAATGAAAAAAGGGCAGAATTAAAAATGAAAGGTTTCACTCTCTCTGCAGAAAGTGACATAGGCCAACTTGGAAAAGTTCGGAATTTGTTACAAGCAGACTGCATTCTGTCAGGCTAGTAAAATGCAATTCCAAACAGCTGGCTGAGACAGAATTTTGCTGTGTTCTTATGGGGGTACTCAAAACATAAAATTTGTTAGATTGACTATAGACATACAAGAAGTTAGTGAAACCATCTGCATCTGGTGTTTCTGACATTCCAGTATTACATCAAGTAAAGCTGGGAGGTGGGATAGGGCAAGATCACGTCCAGCTTTTGGAGCAGTGTAAATCTGAGGTTCTTTAACACTGCATCTAATATGGAGCTAGTCCACAGTGCACTGAAGCAAACAAAAAAATTCCCACTGACTTGCTGGAGTTCTGGGCTCCATCTAAAGATGCCAAGATGCCCTACTGCAAGAGCAGTGGGGAATGCTGCTTCTGAAGACTTCTCATGAAGGTACTGAAATAATTACCCATCCTTCCTCTTTGCTGCAGAGCCATTTTTCGGAGTCATGTTTTGCCTTTTCTATACTGCTGTTCTTGATTACTGCCCTGTCATTTCTATGCATCCCTGAACAGGTGCTTTCTCCTGGAAAATAGTTTGAGGCCCTTTGGAATAAGAATTTCTGTATGCATTAGCTTATGTCATTCTTGTGGGAGGACTAACACCTATGCCATGTAGGCAGGAAAGCATCTCAGCCCTGAATGATGTGCAGACTCTGAAAGTCCAAACCCATGTGAGTTTATAAGATACTGACCTTGTTTTAAATGCAACAACAGAGACATGGCAAGAGGCAAAATGCTAAACATGGTGTAAATTTTGCTACTATTTTTGAGTAAGATTTGCTTTGAGGGTGAGTGAGTACTGCTGGAAGGCTCGGGGCTCTCTCCTGTGTCTGTGATTTTCCAGTTCAGCTCTCAACTGGTGAGAAACACTTGCCTGGTGTTTGTACCTTTGCTTTCAAAAACATCTTACTGATATCTCTCTGCCACTAGCTGTAACATCTCAAAACTAAAATAATGATTCATCCTCTCTCAGTGACCCTACACATGAAATGGAATAGCCAGGGGCACTCTGGTGAAGGGGTCAGGGGCTAGATCTTTTTTGGCATACATGATTTGAAACTGACTTGCAGGAAGGTCAATGACAAAACCATTTAAGAAAACTGAAGGTAGGATGCTTGTCAGCTACAGACGCCGCATGGGTTAAGGGATCATAGAATCATAGAACCATAGGGTTGGAAGGGACCTCTGGAGATCATCTAGTCCAACCCCTCTGCCAGAGCAGGGTCACCTTAGAGCAGGTTGCACAGGAACGTGTCCAGGCGGGTTTGGAATGTCGCCAGAGAAGGAGACTCCATCACCTCTCTAGGCAGCCTGTTCTGATGCTCTGCCACCCTCAAAGTAAAGAAGTTCTTCCTCATGTTTAGGTGGAACTTCCTATGCTCAAATTTGTGCCCGTTACCTCTTGTCCTGTCGCTGGGCACCACTGAAAAGAGCCTGGCCCCATCCTCCTGACACCCACCCTTTAAGTATTTATAAGTGTTGATAAGGTCCCCCCTCAGCCGTCTTTTTTTCCAGACTGAAGAGACCCAAATCCCTCAGCCTTTCCTCATAAGAGGTGTTCCAGTCCCCTAATCATCTTTGTAGCCCTCTGCTGCACCGTCTTTAGCAGTTCCCTGTCCTTCTTGAACCAGGGAGCCCAGAACTGGACACAGCACTCCAGGTGCAGCCTCACCAAGGCAGAGTAGAGGGGGAGGATGACCTCCCTCGACCTGCTGGCCATGCTCTTCTTGATGCACACCAGGATGCCATTGGCCTTCTTGGCCACAAGGGCACATTGCTGCCTCATGGTCATCCTGTTGTGCACCAGGACTCCCAGGTCTTTTGCCACTGAGCTGCTCTCCAGCAGGTCAGCCCCCAACCTGTCCTGGTGCATGGGGTTATTCCTCCCCAGGTGCAGCACCCTGCACTTGCCCTGGTTGAATTTCATAAGGTTTCTCTCTGCCCAGATCTCCAACCTGTCCACGTCTCTCTGTATGGCGGCACAGCCTTCCGGTGTGTCAGTCACCCCCCCCCCCCCCAGCTTTGTGTCATCAGCAAACTTGCTGAGGGTGCACTCTATCCCTTCATCCAGGTCACTGATGAATATATTGAAGAGGACTGGACCCAGAACTGACCCCTGGGGAACACCACTCGTCACTGACCTCCAACTAGACTCTGTGCCCCTAATCACAACCCTCTGAGCTCTGTCTTTCAACCAGTTATCTATCCACCTTACTATCCATTCATCTAACCCACTCTTCCTAAGCTTCCCTATGAGGATGCTGTGGGAGACCGTGTCGAATGCCTTACTTAAGTCAAGGTAGACCACATCTGCCGGCCTCCCCTCATCTATCCATCCAGTCATGCCATCATAGAAGGCTATCAGGTTAGTCAGACATGATTTCCCCTTGGTGAATCCATGTTGAGTACTTCTGATAGCTTTCTTTTCCTCCACATGCCTTGAGATGACGCCCAGAACGAGCTGTTCCATCATCTTTCCAGGGATGGAGGTGAGGCTGACCAGCCTGTAGTTCCCCAGGTCCTCCTTCTTGCCTTTTCTGAAGACTGGAGTGACGTTGGTTTTCCTCCAGTCCTCAGGCACCTCGCCTGTTCTCCAGGACCTTTCAAAGATGATGGAGAGCGGCCCAGCAATGACTTCTGCCAGCTCCCTCAGCACTCTCGGGTGCATCCCATCGGGGCCCATGGACTTGTGAATATCTAATTGACCTAACTGATCCCTCACTAGATCCTCCTTAACCTTTCCCCAATGCCTAGGACTCCTGAGTGCTGGGCTGAGCAGTAAAGACCGAAGCAAAGAAGGCATTCAGTAACTCCGCCTTCTCCACATCCTCCGTCACCATGGCTCCTGTCTCATTCAACAGTGGGCCTACAACTTCTCTGGTCTTCCTTTTGCTTCCAATATACTTGTAGAAGCTCTTTTTGTTGTGCTTGACGTCCCTAGCCAGGTCTAATTCCAAGGTGGACTTGGCTTTCCTCGTTTCATCCCTGCACGCTCTGGTGGCATTCTTGTAATCCTCCCAAGGGGTCAGTCCATTCTTCCACTTACTGTAAACTTCCTTCTTCCACTTGAGCTTTTTCAGAAGCTCCCTGCTCAACCATGCAGGTCTCCTGTGTCCCTTGGATGATTTCTTGCTCTTAGGGATGCACCGATCCTGAGCTTGGAGGAAGTGGTCTTTGAATACTAACCAGCTTTCTTGAGCCCCTTTGCCTTCCAGAGCCCTAGCCCACAGGATCTCTCCAAGCAGTTTCTTGAAGAGGTCAAAGTTAGCCCTCCTGAAATCCAAGGCTGTAATTTTACTTCTTGTTGTTGTTTTGTGGATAGTACCCATGATCCTGAACTCAATCATTTCATGATCACTACAACCTAGGGTGCCCCCAACCTTAATGTCCTCCATCAGTCCCTCTGTGTTTGTCAGTACCAGGCCCAGGAGGGCTCCTCTCCTTGTTGGCTCCTGCACCACCTGTGTCAAGAAGTTATCATCAATGCACTGGAGGAGCCTCCTGGACTGTGCGTGCCTGGCTGTGTGGTCTTCCCAGCAGGTATCGGGGTGATTGAAGTCCCCCATAAGAACTAAGGCCTGCGATTGTGAGGATACCTTCAGCTGCCTGTAGAAAGCCTCATCAGCTTCCCCATCCTGATCAGGTGGCCTGTAATAAACACCCACAACAGTGTCCCTCATATTTGCCTGCCCCTTAATCCTTACCCATAAGCTCTCAACCCTCTCCTCATCCGCCCCTAGTGAGAGCTCAATGCATTCCAGTTGCTCACTCACATAGAGTGCAACTCCACCACCATGCCTCGCTGGCTTGTCTTTCCTGAAAAGGACATAGCCATCCATGACAGCATTCCAGTCATGTGGGCTGTCCCACCACGTCTCAGTAATTGCAATGAGATCGTGGCCCTGCAACCGCACACAGATCTCCAGCTCTTCCTGCTTATTCCCCATGCTGCATGCATTGGAATATAAGCATTTCAGAGAGGGAGTCGTGTGTGTAGTTTTGACCCTTGAGATGTGGTATGCTTTCTGGTTCTCAGAAATACTGGCACACTTGCCCATGAGCGCTGAACAACTACACCCTGGCACCTCACCAGCAAGCCCAGTACCATCCCCACCCCCCCTTCAAATCTAGTTTAAAGCCCTATCAGTGAGCCCTGATAACTCTTGTCCTAGAACCCTTTTCCCCCTGGAAGACAAGGTATTCCTGCCTGTTACCAGCAGGCCTGGTGTTTTGTACTGGATCTTTTTGACTGAGGCATTAGTTACTAGTGCCCATAGTTGCTGTGAAAAGAGGTCACTGCTGAGCATGCTGAGACTTAGCCAGGTTCTGCTGCTTTGCAGCCAGACACATTGTTATCCTCAGCTCTACTCATTGCCTGAAGCATGTTGATGGCTAGAGTAAGTGCAGAAATTGCTTTTGGAGACCGAATCTCTGTCCATGTCTTTGGTCAGTAATTGAGGAGCTGCATTTCTTCTTTATTCTTGATTTAGTGTCCCTCTGCCCCTCATCTGTGAGAGGAAGATTTGTTATGACTCTGACAGATACCTTGCAATGATCTGGAGACAGTCTGGATTGTTTCAGCCCAGCTTCATCTGGTGCTTATTATGAAGTATGCAACTCTGTGGTTTACTCACTTGTCCCCACTGGGACCTTGAGAGTTCAGCTCTTGGTTTGGGCTAGGATGTGGCATGGAAATTTTAATACATGAAGAAACACTGCCAGCCTGCATATAGAGATGGGTTTGTGGCGGGGGGCGGGGGGGGCTAACAGAGGAATGACCCTTGCTTCCTTACCAGCCTGTGCTAAGGACACACTAGTGTTAGCCAGGGATCATTATAGTGATCACACATCATGCCACACACAGTGGCACACAGTGATCACACACCTCTGCCAACTCGGCAAGGTGGTGACATTTTTGTTTCAGTGTTTGCCAAACATACCGGTGCTGCTCTGTGGGGTTTTTTTGGAGTGTTTCTGAGGATTGGTTTTTTCAGGCTTTTGGCTTCCTGGAGAGTCACAGCACCGTCTTCTGCCTACTGCTCCTTTTAGTTCCCCCATTTTCTCTTGCTTTCACACTCCAAGCTTTTCTACACAAACTTATGAGTCATGTGTTTCAGAGTTCCTGGGTACCTTCCTTGCATTTTCCCAGGAAGTAATTAAGCCATTGTACCACAGCTCTGCCTGGTCTGACAAACCCAAATTCACCTTAACACAAGTATAGGCTCCATCAGGGTATGGATTCCGAGTTGTGTATGATAATCTTTTTGTGAGAAGACAGTTCTCCCGTTATGGTTGCAGTCACTCAAAAACTCCCTTCCCAAAAGCTGGGCATCTGGGAAAAAAACAATAGCTGAAATTTAGCTGCTACACAGCAGAAAGAAGAAAAAAGAAAATCATTCAAAAGAAGAATTTTCTGAAACAATTTATTTAAAGAGTAGTTAATTAATGCATTAGGAATAGATATCTGTATGGAAGCTGTTCTGGGTGATCTGAGTGATTCCCTGATATGTGAACAAATCCATGATTTTGGTGAATGTAATGGAGGGCCTTAAGACCAGTTATTAAACCTATTTTTCTGTACTATAGCTGTCTTCATCTCTCGTAGTACCTTTCCAACTATAAAAAGCTCTGTCTCTTTGCTACATTTTACTGGTATGGAGTTTTGCCAAACCAGATGCCAAATGGTTGACAAGACACGAGCACTGTTGGTTAGTCCAGTGACCCGCTGGATATCGATTGCTGGTGCTGACAACTTCTGTTACTGTGATCAAGCAAAACCCCTGGGAAATTCCATGCTTGGCAGACAGCCCATATCTATACCTAGTACAGAGTCTGTAATCTAACCTTAATGTATATCTAAAGCTCCTAAGAGCAAGCATTCTTTTGCACAAAAAAACCCCAGACAGTACAGATTGTTTTCCAGCATCTCTCTAGGTCACAATGCTGTTCAAAGGTCTTATTATTCTATATGTTGTCTGGCTGTCATCTCATGCTGGAGTTATTGAAAGATTTTTTTTTGCTTTAAAAAACACTTGCTAGCAAGCCCAGATGTGATCGGTCAGTAGCAACTTTCTTCACATGCCAGGTAGTTTAAACTGAAGGCACATCCCTGGTTGCAATCTAACATACATATTGTTTTGGGAACACAGAATTGGCTCTGTTACTTCAGGAGAGTTTGGACAAACAAAAACAGGGAAGCCGGACAAAGTCACCATTTTAAAGCAGTTTGGCCTTCCTCTTCTAGACGAAATATCAAGGGCTAGAAGATGAGTTTAGTAAACAGATTCAATTCATTGTTCCTTCAGACAGAATTCCCCCAAGAACAAGGAACGTATCCAAGGCCTGTAACATAGCTTAAATCCCAGCTTCCCTCAGGAGCATGAACCTTGTGTTAACTAAATGTACAGGCCTGAATTCCACCCCCAGTTCCTGAGCAACTAAAGTCCTTAGGAAACCCATAAACTACTGGGGCTAGAAAGACGTGGGGAATACTACCTTTTGACAGATTAGTAAAATGTCTTAGAGAAAAGAAAAAGAAGAAATGACTTACCCTTTGTCTCAGTGTTTCCTTAATAAAAGTTGGTCATGGTAGATGAGAATTTTGCCTGAAAAAGCCTTAAATTTCTTTAGACAAAATAGTGCTTTCAAGTTAAGTGATGTCAGTGGGAACTGTAGCTACATTGTTGCAGTTGACTTGTAGGCAGAACAGGTTCTCCTGACCCACGTGTAGCATCTTCTTTCCCTTTTGGTGTAAAAATCTCTCTGCTCTATGTCCAAAACTGGAGGCAACCCTTTCCAAAAGCAATGGACATCGATACAAAGCCAAGAAAATCTGGAGCTTTAAAGACAGATCAACACAATCCTGATTGCTAAACTGCTAAAAATAAAATGCTCAGGTTGGGATCTGTCTTCTGCTATTTCAGTCGATGTATGTTTTGACAGTGATCTATTTGGAATCATGATTAGACTCACAATGCATTATTAGGAAAACAGTTCAATGGCCAGATGTGACTATATCTATGGCCCATTGTGTCCTTGTTATTATCTCTAATGAAAAAAATCTATTACAATTTGGAGTTAGAATATAAATAAGTGTAATTATATTTCTTGATATCGGCAGCAAACTTACTACAAAGTTTTAATGTTGCTTTGGTGCTGGGGATATTTGATAGTGTTAAAAAAAACGTAAAATAAAGGAACCATAACTGACAAAACACAGACTTTCCCTTTCTGCTGCTACCAAACATTAAGGAATAAAGACTGTAAACTGTGACTAGGAGAGAAAGTGTTTGGTTCATCATGGGTTTGAACTTTATAAAAGACAACAGCTGAAAGTTGTTATGTTTGGGTGTGAGTGGAGATTGTGTCCTGGCTACTTTGTACCAACTATGTCAGTAAATACAGCCTTTCTTCTCATTTGTGCCTGACAAAACACTGTACTTCCACGAAAATCAGATTCCTGAGATTTAAGATGGACTGGGCCAGATTTCCCATCCTGTTAATAATCTAGAAGCACCTGCAAACTAGAAAATGGATCTTCTCTTGAGGAAAACACCCCAGTACCACCTGGGCCCTAGATTCTCTCAAAGAATTTTTTTTAATGTTTGCTTTTCAGTTGTGGTTTCTTTTGATGAGTTCATTTGCCCTTGTGTGGTATGTCTGATTGCAAGGCAGTCCTCCACAGAAATAACAAAAATATTTACATAGTACCTTATATCAGAAATCTCTTTTATAGTAAGATTTCATCATTTACAGTCTGCAGGTAAAACTTGCAATTAACTGCAATGGGTTGCTGGCATTAGCATCCAAGACACGTATCAAATTTACAGGGTCTGATATCACAATGATTGTAGGTTTTTTTTAATGTGCATCTCAAGAGAACATGTAGCCTCTCTATTGTTAAAGGGCAATTTTGGGACAAATTTCTAATCGAACACATTAGCTTCTGATCAGCCAGTGAAACAATACAGAAGCGAGCTCTGTAAATTGTCCCTCTTGTATTAGCTTTGATTTGGTTACAAATAAGCATGGCACATGATGGGACAAGGCGCCCACCTGCATGATCTCATCCCTGGGGAATGAACACGCTTCTGAGGGAGGCAGTGAGCTTCAAAGCCTGCTAGCTCCAATTACTACACTTCATTTCACAAGAAAAACAGTTGTGCATGACGACAAGAGTTTCATCCTTGCTCAGACCTTCTGAAGTGAATTGCAAGTTACATGAGGAATTTTTAAAAAGACAGTCCAAAGCTTACAGTGAGAAAGGTATCACTATGCAAATCACATCTTAGGGATAGAAATGTGCAGGACTGCTGGGGACAGGCACAGGTTATCTTCCTTAATACTTGCCAAGCTCTGCCTCTCCAAATATCTTTCTTTCCCTGTCCCTATCCCATCTTATTTTCCCAGAAATATTTGGCTTTGGTGAAAAAGTGATGGTTTAAACCACCAAAGATGAAGGGTAGAAAGCAGTCAGCACTTTTTCTAGCACAGGCCTTCCTGTTGCTATGGCAACGTGCCACAGGAGACATTGGTCTCAGAGATAAAGTTGAGCTCAGCTGAGCTAAATCTGGGTTTTCTTTGCTCAAATTGTTATCCACTGGTAACATAACCTGTTGAATCTTCTTGTGAGGGCTGTTCAGTGTTGGATGGCTGTTCGCCAAGGAGTAGCAGGAAGGACACCCACGGCTGAAGACATCAACAGTTGCACTCTATCCTTTCTCTCCAAAGAGTGATTCTGTACTTAGTGTATCTATAATTTACTATGCTGATCTTTATTAATCGTAGTGGTATTCAAGTACATATTCTGGTAATTCAGTTGCTTGGTTTTTTTATTTGATACACTAGTAAGACTACAAGTACTGCTAGAATCTTTCCTGCTTTGCCTAAAACCAGCTGTAAGCATGTTTTGGAAAGCTGTCATCAGCTCTACTAAGCACATTTCCTTTTTGAGGTCTTTCTCTTCAGGGAGTGGTCTTGATGAGAGGTTTCCCTGCAGGCTCCCTACCCTGTTGGATTTCGTTGAGTAGAGCAGAAGAATTCTGACATTGGTGCAACATGGAGGTGAAGCTAAGACTTCCCAAACGTGGAGATAAGCCTGTCCGCAGATGAAATAAGGACCCAAGATTCCCCTCCAGTGCTGAAATAAAACTATTTTATGCATCTAGTTTCTGGCTAACAGACAACGCTGCTTTACATTGCCCTTTGGATCATGAAACTCCTAATTCCTACAGGCACAGCTGCCCTTACAGATGTGGTCATGGCACGGCTCTTGCAGAGTGCTCTCTTGCTGAACCATGACTCCCTGAAAGCAGACTTCCTCCTTCCCACAATCTCTGACCAGTGAACTGTAGTGAAAGGATGGTTAGGCCCAGATTTCCTCCCTGCTTGTGGGAAGACATAGTTGCCCTGGCAATCTTGCAGGAGCTGCACAGCTGACAGTGTCGCTGTCAGCATAAACCAGTCTTTACAGTTGCAAATCTAGAAGAGGTAAAGTAAACACAGTGCTATCAAAGTTGATCTCAAAGGATCAACAGGAAAGCAGACAGTATTTATTCTTACAAATATTTAGTTATTACACTGAAAAGGTACTGACTCATACAATTGAGCGTTTAAGGGTCAAAACTTGAAATACTTAAAAATCAGTCAAACACTGACTGCCTCTCCCTTCCAGGCCCCCTCCTTGCGGGATGCACCACAGTCTGCTCCTTGGGCTGGTCCTGTCATATGCATCTGTCTTGCAAATGGAAACAGCAGAGCTTCTGTCACTCACTGAAGTTTATTGCCCTGCTTGATTACCTCTGCTGCTTCTCTCTGGTGTGGTGCAGCTGTCCTCAGGCCTCCTGCTTCTAAAATACAACTTCCTTTGGCTGAAGCCAGTTGTTTCTGGCAGTCTGTTCTCTTGAGCCTTCTGGCCCTGCAAGCTGCTGTGTCAAAGTAAAACACAATCCCTCCACTCCCTCATGCTGGAGATAAAGGAAGCCTATTTGCACGAGGTGCTGTATTTTCAAATAGAAAGTTCTGCTCAGAACCCAGCAAGAGGTGCAGGGAGGCTGTCAACTCATTTTTCACTAGAGTTCAGATCTGGGCTAACCAATGAGTGCGTGGGCCTTTCCAGCACGCATCATGCTGAATTACAGTGTCATGTAGATGCATCCTCATGCTGTGAAGAGGGTTTTATTCTCCTCCCTCCAGGATTCTGCACATTTCAGCCCCTCATCACTTTGTGTCTTCTTCAGACAGTGCACTGACTTTCGTGTCTGACAGTTCAGGTTTACAGTGCTCTGCATGTTTCCTGTCCCCTAGGACAAGAGAGTGTTAGTGGGACAAGGAGTCAGAAAGTCTAGGAACCCCCCTAAGAAATTCCCAGTGCCGGAGTCAAGCAGGATTTCTAACTTGGAAAAGACCTGGGGAACTGATAAGTTTCTCCTTGCTATCCACCCACCTGCGCCAACCAAGGCAAAGAGGATCCAATATCATGTGGGTGTGCTTTATGGGAGGAATGCACAACCATGAAAACAAACACGGTCTAGTGATTAAAGTACACATCGAAGAGATCCGCAGAGAGCAGGAAGAAGAGGGGTCTGAGAAGGGAAGTGGGAGCTGGCTTCTGTTCCTGGCCACTGATCTGCTGTGTGACCTGGAGCAAATCCCATCTCCTTTCTGTGCCTGCTTTTTTCTTTTCATGTCAAGTGGGATGATGTCCCTTACCTAGTTCCCAGGCAGGGTAGAAAGGCAGACTCATTGCTATTTCCCATATTACAGTTACTCTTGGCAGCCACATAGAGGTCAGACCCCTTTTACTGGAACATCTACATGGTGAGAGCCATTGTCCTTAACATTAGGCAGGCAGAGGAAGGAGCTGTGCCATGTTATGAAAGGGGACGGAGTCACAGATTAACTGCATCGTTTACCAAGAGTCTTTGCAGAAGACATATGCTTCACCACCCAGTCTTTTGAAGAATTCCTCCCCTCAAAGGCACTATCATTTGCTACCAGCTGTGGATTTATGTTATTACCAGTTTATTGGTCACTTCAGGCTGTGGGACAGAGGCTAATCAGTAGAGAAACAGCAGAAATCCTTAGAATATCATAGTACATGAAACGTGTTGATGTCCTTATATGAGGCCTTTAAATTGAGAGCACCAGTGAAGTGTTTTGACATAAGTGCAAGGCTATGACATGATTGTTCCTCTTTTCTGCCTGATCTAAGGTGCTTTCATGGTATGCTGGGGAAGCATACCTGAAGTGCAGCGGGCTCCCTTTGGAGCTACCTATTTGCAGTTGTTATCAGGGAAGTGACAGCTTGTACAAAAATGTCTCTGTTTCTTACTGCAAAGCATTTATAACTGACAGGGGATCAGAAACAGCCAGATGCCTTCTAAAATGATGTGGCCACTGCGACAAGAATGGGCTTAACGCTAACAAGTAGGAGTAGAGGGAATTAAAACTATTTGCTGTTTTGGAGCAAGAAGAATGGCAGGGCTTGGGTAAGAAGCACAGCTCACTGACATGAAGATACAGCTCCAAAAGGACACTTTCTTTTTTTTTTACATACATGTGATGGGATGAGGGGTGTTGAAAATAGTCTCACCTCCACTCGCATCCTGGCTTGCAAGGTCATTTCTGTCAGGCTGTGGATTTAACTGTTCTTTGCAGTCTCAGATGATGAGTTCCTCACTCTAGGTATTGCGAGGATCAGTTCACTTGCCAAAATCTGCTGGTGCATTGAAATCCTGCCTGAGAACTGAAATACCATTTCAAGATCTGCAGTAGCTGCAGCAGCAATGGGGGAGGTAGAAAGGTATCTGGGAGATTTATAATGGTGAGAATAATGCTGCTGGCAAACTAGATGGTTAGAAATAACTATTGGTTTAAAGATTCAAAGGAATGCAACTCTCTGTTAACAAGCAAATAAACACAAAAATAACTATCAGAGCTGTAAAGGGACTAGAGGAATATGTGTCCTACTTGTCCCCTCTCGGAGAACAGCTTGGACAATATTCCAAAAGCTGTAGATGCTAGAATGGACATGATGGAACTGGAAGATGCTTACTAGTACCAACTGTCACAAGAAACATCTGTGAAAGTGGGAGAAAGATCAGTGGAGAAGACAGAGAGGTGGGAGTGTTCAGCCTTGTGTTGATTACCCCATTAATCCTCCACACCTTAAACATTTCAAATATTTCATGAATGACTCCCCACACCTTTCAGGCTTGGGCTTTTTTCATCTGCACAGAGAGATGCTGATTTGATAAAGCTTTATTTTCTTATGCCTCATGAATAGTTACCATGGGAAAATAGTATAGCTGTCTTTTGCAAGTTGAGATGAGCAAGCATTTCAAACCCATGACAGTGTTAGGTAGTTCTGTGTACCCAGCTACCAGTAATGCCTACCGTATGATGCTTAGTGCTTTCTTCATTATCAGTCTTGGCAAAGAAACTACAGAGCCACAGTTTCTTTTAGTGGTTTGAAGAAACTCTGGAGGACTCTAGTCCAGTCTCTCACAAGGCTGGATGGGGCAAGATTCACATTACCCAAGCCGGCAATTTGACTTCTGTCTTTACCAGAATGTACCTTTGGAGTTAGAGTTGAGAACACTTTTACGCAAGGAAAGTGATAGAGTGGATAGAACTCCTCTGCATGGACACAGTAGATCCTTTCCCTATTATTATCTAGGAATTACGGTCATGATAAGTACACAGCACTTCAACTGTAATGAAAGGGCAATTATTGAGTGAAGTGCCAGTGTCTCCATGTGGCTTGTGCAATTATAAATTCTCCTTAATCCATCCTCTAGCATGGATTTATGAAGCAAATGCAATTGTACAAGTGACTCAAAGCCCCATATCTCTCTTAATCTATATGCTGTGTGCATGCTATCGGGCAGGCAGAAAGCTGTACCTTACCGTGCTTTCATTTATCTCCATAATACAAGTGAAGTCAGAAGGGACCCGGCAATGATAGTTCATTGTTGTTTCTCTAGTTATTTCATGATGTGCCCTACTGCAGAGCTCATAAATTCATGAGTGGGGATCACAGGACAAGATTCCCTGGTGTAGCAAGGCTTGATGACTGGAGAAGGCCCTTCCTGACATTTATGTGTAATATAAACCATTTAAAATCCCATTGAGAAGAGGCTTTGTACAGGAGGTTTCTTTCCAAAAATAAATATGAGGGTGGGAGTTACTTCTCTGGGGTTTTTTTGTTTTGTTTTATTTTTTTTTTGTTCTGAGCTAAAAATAAGCTTTATAGAGCATTGCTTCCATTTGGGAAGGGGTGTGTTTCATTATATTAGATGAGATTATCTTAATCTCTTACTTTCGTATTTACATTGTGATATTTGAGAGTGAGCCTTTTCATACTAGTTTACACACGAGGGAACATATGCTCTGATACATTCTGTGTGTAACTCTTAAACTAACCATTGTTCCATATGGACAAATAGGTAGAAATTACCCAGCACTACGCTGGAGAGATTGTGCTTTCCAGGCAGTGAGAAGCTGCACTGAAATTTGTGAAAGAGCAACCCTTTTTCTGCATATCCAGGCTTCAACCAACTCCTCAAAGTCTTCAGTCCTGTTCCGTCTTTTGTATTTTGTAGTATTTACAGTGGGAACTGTATATTCCATGAAGCCCCAGTAATAAGGACAACGGACTTTAAACTCAGCTGGGACCTCCGTGGACTAATGAACACTGAATTTGTTATGAACACATAGGCATTTCCTCAGAGGCAGAGATGAGCCTACGGATTTAATCTTGCAATCTTTAACTGGAAATACTTTTTCCGGACCCAAATCCTTGCTGTACGCCCAGTCATTCATCTCCTGGTCGGCAGTGATATCCCATGCCATGTTCTTTTCTGGGTTAAGCAGTGATCACTCATGGGGTGCCAGGTCCCAGGGCTCAACAGCCCTGGCTCCACCTATCTGATTAGGCCAAGAGCGGGAGTACAGAGCACTGCTCTTCTTTACTCTCCTGCCCAAGGAAGTAGCAGAGGCATACATCTTGTCTTCCGGTTAGCTATGTTTTATAGGATGACTACTCACCTCTTTCTAGCTGTAATTTAATTGCCTCTACAACCACATGATAAATGCAAAGTGCAGAGAATCCATTCAGGGAGAAAAACAAAGGAGTAACAATAAAGCTGGCATTTTCTAACGTATTCTTCCTCACAGAGACTTCTGGCAATATACTGGCCTGCATGAACTCATCTTTCAGTGCAGGGAAGATTTGAAAGCATTCAGATCATGCACACCTTATCTGTTATGCAAGTAATAAATAATAATAATAATTTGCAATTACTTCCTAATGCAATTTAGTTTTTAAAGAAGAGTTCAAAGTAACCTTCCTTTTCCTAAAGTAGCTGTGACACACGCCCCAACGGGGCTGATAAGGATTTTAATTGTAGCACTAAGTAATTTATTTGATGTAGAACATTAGGAACTGAAGTAGAGCAGGTTAGCAGAGTAAGTATCACATTGTCTCAAGACCTTTGCTGACATTCAGCTGTTGTGAGAATAGCTGTAAAACAGGAAGGTGACTTTTTGCCTTTTAGGTCTAACCTTCAGTGGTTTGAGCTCTGGACTTGGCAGGAGAGTTTCACCCTTAAGGTATCCATAGTATTAAAAGCGCAAAGCTTTTGGATTTTCTTGGTGACATAGGTTGATTTAAATTTGCAGGGAGTTAATGAATCTATCCTCAGTAATTATGGCAGTACTTCAGAAGATTTCCATATTGCTATATTCTTCGTGATCCCCAGGGAGCGAACCATAAGCTGCTTTGTCGCAGAGATGCGACAGAGACACCTTCAGCATGAATCAGATGGTAATATTTAAAATAATGGCCATGCTAATTCCCTTAAAGTTTATCCTATAAAGCAAGACCCCTGTGGTACCTGCTGGACAGTGAAGGAAAACGTCTAATGTGATTCCCCTGTGACAGATTGTTTCTGGTTTCAGCTTGGCAGAATGCAAATGGTGGTGTAATTGTGCAGTTCCAGTTCTGCTAGCTTCACATGGTCAAATCCTACAGGTCAGGTGCATGGGAAGCAGCCTGGAGGCTACCTCCATAACTTCAAGCAACACATTCAGTGACACAGCTGACACCACAAACCACTGAAACAACTGCACCGAAGCAGAAACAACGCCAGTTGCAAAGATGCGTGGTAGGGCAGTTTGTTCAACAGCCCTGGTGAAGTACTGTATGTGTTTGAAGTTTGACAGATTAACTTGTGTCTGCATTTTTCAGTTCTAAGGACAAATCGTACAAACTGTAGAGTAAGTAATTCTTTCTGCCTTCATAGCTTCCTAAAAGCTTCTAGGTGCCATCACACATTATTCCCTGGAAAATGCAAGGATTCTGTTAATGTTAGGCATCAGATTTTTTTGTATTCATGCTTGCATGATAGAAAGCTGGAAGAGCATCAGATAAACTGGACTATCAAAAATTAGGGAGGAAACAGACACGAAGAGCAAATTCTACAAACAGATCTTTAATGAAAAAAATCAGTCTTTTCTTCAGGGGCATCAAAGATCTTGACTGTTTATCAACTTGCTACAAATATAGGATTTCTTTGATAGATGATTACAGTTCAATTTCTGGACTGGCTGAGACTCTGCTGACTTACACTGGTTGAAAATGTGAGCTAGCTGTTACTACTGCCTCTGACACTTCACACTCCAAAATGAAGGCTCTCCTCTCTGCTGTATTAGTCTCTCAGCCCAGTCCATATACTTATCGGCTACTCCGTTTCTTCGGTCTTCCCATGATTCTCCTTTCACTGCTTTGTGGCCCAGTTTGCAGAACTATTTTTGTTAGCAAACAGTCTTCCACTCCCACGTCGCAATGGATTAAGAGCTTGTAATTGCTGTTGCTTTAAACTCCTAGTTTAAGAGCTGGTCAAAGCAGGTTTAATCAAGACAGCAGCAGCTGCCTGCCTACAGAAAGGCTCCCAGTATTGGCAACAAGCAGTGGGAGTTTTTAAGAATACATCCTTGGTACCTGCGGGGCCTAGGGCCTTTCAGGGCAGACTAGATGTGCATAAACAAGCCACTGCCCCCCACAGGCCTTCTTGTGGGATCCTGAGGTGGTGGGGTTTTCTTCATACACTTCACTCACCACTGAGATCTCCTCGTGAGTAGAAGCCAGCAGCTTGCCAGCATCACACGATGTGCTCAGTCCAGGCTGTATTAACACACAGCAGACCTGATTGCGTGTGCTCAGCCTCTGCAGACAAGGGATTTGGCCACAAACACTCATTCAGATTTTTCTGAAAATAAAAAAAAGTCCCATCATAAATACGCATCTGAGAGATTTTAAAATCTATTTCTCACTTTTGCACTGAGTTTCTCCTTCGCAAGGCTTCTTCCTTGCCCCTGCTACCAGAGTAGGGAGGGACTGTGCAAAATTCCCCAGCAGTCTTGCTAGCAGCATTCAACAAATTCCTCCACGGAGAGTCTTTAATAGCAATCGCCCACAACTCCTCATTGTGCTTGTTCACTCCTCTCCCAGCTGCTGCCAACGCAGAGCCTGCTGACCCACTTCCTCTGCGAGCCTCTTTCATCTTGGGTTAATTCCCAATGCCTCACAAAAAGTGGGAAACCAAGCTATCCATAGCATTTGTGCATAGAAGGGAGCACATCCATGTGAACACACAGCAGGAGCTGAGATTGATTGTTGATGCAACATAACTATAAGTGCAATGTAAACACTGAGGCAGCAGATGATTCGATGCTGAATGAGGCAGGTTGTTCAGTTATAACTGAAATGCAATTCCTTAGTTGCAACGGTTGCTGTAGCAAGAGCAAATGGAGAGAGAAGCAAGGGAAGGGAGAAGAGAAGGGAGAGCTAGTCTGTTTTCCTAACGATTACTGGCAGGGGGATGCACGCTGGGTGTTCTTCAGCTCCCTCTCTTGCGTGCTCCTTTCCCTGCAAGGACTTTTTGGCAAGTCTTCATAAGGGCAAAGAGAGGTTCAGTTGCAATCAGGATTTGTAACTTTAATTCTTGCCAGTATGTGCATAGTTATTGCTATTAAACGTTTGCCTCTGAAGTAACCCTCAGTTTCCGCGTGGCTCACAATCAAGGCTGCTTGGCTGGCAAAACAGTGCTTCAGCCTGAAAGTCCCAGGAATCTTTGTTACTTTCTTTTTGGAAGAGCACAGCGAAGAAATTCAAAAGTCTAAGCTGTAGAGGGAAATGCTGTTTTCACACCATATGCAAATAAACTGTGGAACTCCTCACAGCAAGTCCAGAATATGGCAAGATTTGGGAAGGGAGCGGAATCTGCACTTGTATCCCACGTTTGAGGAGAGGTGTTTAGTATCCCGTTTAAAAACATCTTCTAACTTCTAGCAACTATGAACAGACCTGACATGTAGCATCTATTAGCTCACATCCTTCCAAAACAAGGATTCTTGTACTTGTCTTCAGAGCAGAGGTCATAGGCTGGGCTGGCTTCGGAGGTTCTTTTGTTTTACATCCCCCTCCCACCTTTCCCCTCAAACAAAAATTTACTCTTGCTTCAAGTAATGTTATATTTTTGTAGGGAAATATGCACTGATGGCATGGCCTGAAAGATCAGTGATGAATACTCTGCATAGCCCTGTGGAAAGCTAATGCTTAGGGATCAATTAACCTGTCACACCAGAAGCACCATCGTTTTCAATGTAGTCATGCCTGATTTACCCCAGTATGAGAGAAGAATCCCATTTCTTAGTGGTGGGAAGCTGACACGATCCATACGTTACAGAAAAAGAACATCTGAGAAACAGACTCTAGGATTCCAAAGAAAAGCTGCATTTCTTCTATCGCTTTTGCATAAACTCATTGCCATGATTTTAATCACAAAACCAGAAATATGATGTCATTCCTTACTCTCGGATTTCAGTTCTATGCAAGGTCTGTGCCGAGATGTTCATGTCTCCCTCCGAGTTTCTTGGGACAGCCTGTGACCTGGGAAACTCTGAACAGGCTAGAGGAAGCTGTCATAGGGGTACTCCCCTAGGCTTTCAAATCTGTCATCTGGTGGTTTTGGAAAGAGCAAGGTGAGGACACACTGGAAAGCTCTAACAAGGTGATAAGACATGACCCAAAACTTCGCATCAGTTTTTGTTATGGTTGATTTTCTTCCACAGTAGCTATGTATGCCAATAACAAACTTGTCAAAGCATTAAAAATAGCTCAGTAATTGAGACTGCCATGAAAGATTTTTGAGGAGAAGGGAGAAATTTGTTTGGAACAATGGGATCTTGATTTTAAGATTTTGAAATCAGATTTCTTTAATTGGACAACCTTTATTATTAGATGTTGCACATAAAGTTATTTTTCTTCCCTAGCCCTGTTTATTTTTCTCCCTCTCTGATCTCATTTGCTGATGCAGATCTCAAATCAGCACACATCAGAAGCTCCCTTGAAAGATAAAGCATATTTTCAGTGTCTGAATATATTCTGGTAAACAGCGAGGCATATCTTAAGCAGGGAATTAGGGAGCATCTCATTGATGAAACTGCTTATGGGAGAAAATGCTGAAGGGCAAAAGAGAGAGACTTGAAGCTAATGACAAACACAGACAGACATCCAGAAGAATTCTACCTATAAACCTTATCTAGATGGACCTTCAATCTTCTGTTTCAGGGAAGGGAGAGATGCAGCAATCATCATATCATAACAGCCAGGTATGCTCAACTTAATGGGCTTTTTTCTGCACTAACTTCTTTATTGAGTTTAAACAAATTGACCTGACCTCACATGCTACACCTTCGGATGTGCCCCTTGGACTAGTGAATCAACAAGGGAGAACTGCTCTCTCCAGACTGAGACCTAGTGTTCAGCATTAGAATTGCAAGTAAACAAAAAAAGTTATGCTACATCTAACAGCTGGTAATTTTCAAAGCGGGATGGAGACTTCAGGAAGGCTGGTTGCCTATAGAATGAGTAAAGACTGCATGACCAGATCCCAGTTGAGGGCCTCCTTGACTCTCCTGGTATGAATAAAATATTTTTAAGAGTTCTGCTGGAGGCTGTTTCTCTCCTGATAGATACCTCCATCACCAGAACTCATCTTTAGTTTTGCTGCAATGAACAAATTTGCATTTGAACTTTTCTTACCCTTTCAAGGTAACAGGCATTTTCACCAACCAGAGCTGCCTCACTGCAGAGCCTCAAGGGGTTAAGGGACATTCATGAGGAACCAACTCTTAAAGGCTGGTTATTGGGTAAAAACAATGGCTTCAAGAAATATCAAGAGAAGCAGGCAACATTTACTACAGCAATGATTCTGGCTCTCTGCTGGTCAAAACCTTTCTCATTCAGCAAAATACAGATCAAATACTTGGTTAATTTCTGACTACAATGCTGTTAGCTTCTTTCTGGAAGAAATCTTGTCTTAGCTGCAAGTATTGTTTAGATTACAGTCTGACTTTGAAGCAGTCTACAGTCTTCCTGGTTTGGAAGGATGAGGATCTAAATATTCTCTAATTAACCTATTAGTTTTAATTAGATATCACAGCCACTTATTTTCTAATCTGGAAAATGAGCATTCCAGATGCAAAGGGGAGGATTTCTTTCTTTCTTCCTTCCTCTCATTTTTTTTCCTGCTTAGCGAAATGTTTAAATGCCTTGTCAACACAGAAGAAACACAGAAAAAAAAGTGACACTTGATGAAAGATTAAGGAAAATGGGGAAGATTAACAAAGCTTGATAGGCAGGCAATTAAAATAGAAGTGAAGGATCATTAGTATTCATTACTAGAAAACACAGGCAGGGAGGACTATGCAGCTGTTGGAAATCCCCAGTATCTGACTGTAGAGAAGTCATTCTGAAACATAACTTGCTCTTTTCACTGGTGAAGTTTCCACTGGCAGTTAAGTGGATTAGCTGCTTTTTGTTGTCTCTTCACCCTTCAAGTCTTATCTGGACTAAAGGCTGTTTGAAAGGCCTTTGAAATGTGGCGCTAGTAGGTTCTTGTCAAGGAAGCTCTTGCTTTCAGGAAGGTGAAATGGCTAATAACTCCCAGAAATAGCGACACATCCTGATTAAATCGAAGTCCAATGAGGAACAAGCTGTAGTAGAGGTTCCAGACAGTAGGTTTTAGAAAAGCAAGCATCCAGTAGGTAAACATGGGACTCAAGTCTCCCATTGTCCCAGTTTCTCTCTGTTTTCTGTAATGAGAAGTTATTACAAAAAAGGAAAGAACAAGAAGGAATATACAAGGTGATAAGGGTGAAGTCTGCACTTGTGCAATTATTTCAGGCTTAAAGGAAGACAAGCTCACTGCAGTCTGCAAAGGAAATTTGTAAGAGGTAAACCAGGACTGGATTGGAAGGTGATCTCCGCAGCAGGATTGCTCTAAAGCAATTGCAGACACCAGAAAAGAGTCAGAGTGTTGCAGGCAGGGACAAGATCCTACATTCAAACAGATCCCAACACATCAGTGGTAACCCACTTCATCCTAGCATGGGAAAGGAACAATCATTTCCATCACTAAGGTGCAGAAATGCTTGTGCATCATTCAAAGCTAGCGTAAAAACAAGGCACCTTGAACATGGGTCTCAGGTGCCTAGAAAACCTTTCAGTATATCTTGAAAGCAGAGCAACATTGTTCTCATGCAACATCCCCCAAGGTACTGTAAGACAGAAGAAGATTCAGAAAGTTTGAATTGCTTCTTTCTGAGAGAGGAAAACATATCTGATCTGTTCCTCAAGGACAACAGAAGTACATTAATTGATCCTTTGGGCTCTTTTTTTTTTTTTTGAGAAACTAATGAAAAAGCATTCCTGTCGATTCCCGAAAGTCTCTGGATGAGAAAAGAGGGATTTTTTTATTTATTTTTTTTCCTGGAATAGTCATGGGTATGAGGAGAACAGGAATTTCCACCTAGCATCACCTTTATCCCTAGAACACTAACATCAGTTTCCCTGGCACCCATTTAACTGAAGCAAACTTGTTAATCAAAAAACAAGCTGATAATCACATACAGCACAGAATGCTAAACATACAGATAGGAACGCGGGATAGAAAATGAGCCAGAAAGCAGTGGGAAGTCCCTCTTGCTAGAGGATAACTTGGAGCCCTGAACAAACAGCAAGAACCACAAACAAGGAATTGCAGTGGCTGTATCTGGCCAGATCCTCTGCAGGCAGAGATCAGCTTGGCTCCCTGAGTGCCCGTGGGGGCTGTGGGTTACACCTATTGCGAATTACACCTGATCTGCTTCACTGACTGTGCTAATAAGAGCTTCTTTTCTAGTTCCTTTTGCTAAAAGAGAAGCAAAGGTATTTTCTTCAGGAAACCGTTCCTTCAAGAAAAGTGAGCTGGAACATGTCTCAAGGAGGAGAGTGTGGTGGGGCTGTGGATGGCAGCTCTGGTCTCTGCAAAAGAGCACACCTCTCTTCAAATTATTCCCACACCTTTGTGGCTGTGGATATTTCTTCTTTATCAATGATATATTAAACCTCTGTTTCTGAAAATACCTTGTGTAATGCTTCCTGTGTTACTACAGTGACAGCCGTTGTGAGTGAGCACCAAGTTAAAGCCTGGGTGGACTAACTGAGCAGTTTTGTTCACACCGATGCTGCCAAACTCCTTCCTGCTAAGTGAGGTTCTTGCTTCAGACTTTCTCTAGTTTTTCATCATTTGTAGCCTCATGATTCTGCTGCTGAGAGAGAGCACAAATCCTTCCTTTTGCCACAGAGGAAAAAAAGCCCCACAACATTGCAGGAACTGCCCACTTGCCCCTCACTTCCAGTCTGTGAAGTCAGGACCTTTCTGACAATGGTGTTAGTCCCAGCCTAACCCTGACATGCCTGAGCTTTCCCTGTCTTTAATTCTGGGGTCTTTCAGCACAAGCATTGATTTGCTTCTGGGTAGCTTCAGGCTCATCGCTTTCATGTTTCATAATCTGTGGTTTGACAGATTAGGGGAATTATTTAGGGCTAGAGCTCAAATTAAAACTACCCCTGGCTTTTCATCTTCCTCTTGTAAACACCAACTTTGTATTAGAACGTATCTTGCACGGCATTTGAATGGAAACACAGCCAGAGCTTGTTGGACCAACTCCTGGAGCTGATAGTACAAAGCTAAAATA
This sequence comes from Alca torda, assembly GCA_008658365.1. Lineage (NCBI taxonomy): Eukaryota > Metazoa > Chordata > Aves > Charadriiformes > Alcidae > Alca > Alca torda. The sequence goes on along the minus strand of CM018093.1, from coordinate 6,575,755 downwards.
AAAACAGGGGTGCCTGTGCGCACCGTGTGTGCATGTATCAACAGACAGATGGAACTTTCTATGCACATGCTGTGCTATATGGCTCTGGGCACAGCCCAATTCAGCGGCTACAGCTTTCATTCCCTTTCCGTTCTTCCACTGAACTGAATCAGGTTTTCCCTGTTGGTAATAGGTCCAAGCTGAGAAGAGGCACTAAAGACCATTCATGATGGCTCAGCCAGGGATAAAGCCCTACTGGCCCAGGGTAGCTCTACAACACTCTACTGCATACAAAGGTCTGCGTTTCCACTCAGACCAGGCCAGAAAGGTCCCTGGTTTGCAGAAATAATTTTGCTTTGTGCTCATCTCATCTGGCTAGCCTAGAGGAGGATGGATGAACTTCCACAAAGGATGAAAGAACCTCTAAGTTCCTTGTAAACACTGTAGTTTGCCAGTCACTTCCCCAACACAAGTACAGTAAGAACCACTAAACGTTTTGCCAGGCCAGCAGCAGCACAGGTGCCAGGTAAACCAGCTATTTTGCTTTCTGTCCTGGAGGGATGAGAGGGCCAGGGGTCATCACTTTGCACTATGCAGTCTACTACCCTGTCAGTAGCTGCTCAGAGTCTCTCCTGATCTGGTCCTGCTGCATCAGCCATCTTTTTATCAAGGTTCTGGGCCTCTGACATGGCTGCTATGGAGAGATGCAAACGCAGATGGGTGTTAGGAAAGGACATTATCAGCACGCAGCTGCAAGAAAAGATTTGTTGCTCAAGACTCTCCTTTCCTATACTTTGGAATCTTTTAAAGGGCTCCTTTTACTGAAACTCTAACCAGCTTGACAGTCTTCTGGTTTGTGCCAGAGCAGGACTGTGTGCTGGTACCCAAGTCACATTTTCTCTCTTTAGAGCTGGTCAGGCTTGTTTTTAAGGTTCAGTAACATTTGTTCTTTTCTATAAGTGAACACAAAGATCCACACAAAAATTCCAGCAGATCCATTTCACATCAGTTCAGCAATCAACTTTGGTCTTTGTTTCACCCTGAAGTGTTCATGTAACAGATGAACAAGCAAGTATAAGTAAAGCTTCCCCAGCCCATCATGTCCTGCAGACTTCTCACGCATTCCTAAATTGGGTTTGGAGCCTTCACTTAGAACCCATCTCTAAAACATGGCTTTAAGTGCAGGTCTATCTTCTTACTTCTCATTGCAAAGATCCAGTCAAATCAGGCAAGAGTCATTCCCTGCTGCCTGCTAGTGCTCAAACAAGGCAGCATTTGGTTTTCTTTTGGTGGGTGGGCCCTTTCATCATGAGAAAGGAAGGGGGAAAAGCTTGCTTTGCAGAGGGAGGTACATGCTGTACTTGACTGGATACTTTATTAGGAATGAGCTGAGCTGGTAAATGTCTGCTTTCTATTCCTTATTTTGTTCGAGTTTGCTGGAGGCTTCCAGAAATTCTCCACTTACAGACTGTGCCTGCAGAATAGGCTAAATTAGAGGGCTGCCTCAGGGAGATTTTAAGGTATTTTTGGCCAGGGTGAACTACTGCAGCTCGTACACAGAATTGGAGCTTTAAACATGGAAATGTTCAAATGTTTGTTTGCAGTGGTATTAGTCATTTAACAACCTACCTTGAAGTCAGGCTGATAAACCTCCATGATTTGTTCCATGCCCCACTGAACCTTCAAAGAAGCAGGAATACATGGCAGCTGCATGTATCTGTGAACTATACGCTTCATAGGTTCATAGAAGAAACATTTAAAAACTTATTTTCTAATTGTTAGAGTTTTGAAAGCAGAAATAAGGCTCAGTCTATCCATTTCTTTAGGGATACTTCTCTTTTTACATGCGCCTAGTACCCTAGGGAGCCAGTGTCTGACTTACAGCCTACAGACAAACAATAATAATGAGAAATAGATATTATGAAAAATATAATCAAAGTAATTCAGTCTGAAACAAGAGGCAGGACTTCACACAAAATTTTCGGATACTTCCTAATCAATAACAACAACAAACAGCCCTCCTAGCAATACAGAAAGAAGGACCTCACGTTTGAAACAAAAGACCAGGAATCAAAACTGGCACATGTTATTTCTAGCACAATATTTCTGCAAACTTGCAGACCTTTGGGTACAGCAGTTACCTCTAGCCACAAGGACAAAAGGCACAGGTTTAGGTACCACAAAGTGGACATAAAGAATTTGCATTATTTTTGCTTACCGATGATACTACTCTTCCACTGCTTCACTTCTCTTTTTTTCCAGGAATGCTGTTTGAGGCAAAGGTGAATAGTACTAAGACTCACCTTTTATTTAAGCATTTCCAGCTGTCTGTTGGGAAGCCTATAACAAAGGGCAGGGCATAAGCACAACTTTTTCAGGTTAGGGTTTTTTTGGTTGTGGGTTTTTTTTTGGCTTCTAACATTTCAGAAGTCAGGTGAGAGGGTAAATGTAACAGCTGCAGCTTGCCAGCAGCTGAGTAACCTTGCATTGGCCTTGCTATTAGCTGCCTTTGCTTCAGATCCAGGTGGCTTCAGGTGAGGTGACTCATGCTTCTAATTAATGCCCTTGCCTGTCTAAATGAAGCAGTGCTTTGAAGCTGGAGCCAAACAAATTGGTCCCTAGAGAAGAGAATGGTGTGTGGCAATGCTAGTTGCGTCACCCAGACAGCATCATCCAAACAGCGAGGCCACTCCACTTGGCGCAGCATGGGCTTTTGTGAAAGGAAACTGAAAATGAAGGAAGCCCCTGGGGACCAGGGTCGTCATACACCCGTGAGTGTGCATCATTAAAGCACTACCACGGTGCTGCTGGAGGGGCTTGCTAGGGCTTTTCTCTATGCATTTTGTGATTTAAAACCTCTTCCATTTCAAATCTGGTCAGGCTAAAATGATATTGAATACTCTGCAGCCCAAGTAAAGAGTTCAGGCAAGAGGGGAATGTGAAAACGTTTCAAAATTGCAAAGCTGCCAAAAAGATTCCTAAAATACTTGAAGGCCGGTATTAAAGCAAATACCCTTCCCCCTGCTGACTTTGGTGCCTGGTTGTCAGACAGCTGTGGACTAGATCAGTTTCCCAAAGTTAGGGACTCACTGGAGTCTGTGCACAGTCAGTACAAACCTGTCTGGTATTCCCTGCCCCCAGACCACATGTGTGTTGCTTTATTTCTGAGGGGAAGACAAAATGCTGTAATTATTTGTTTGCAGTGGTATTAGTCATTTAGCATGTCACTTCACAGCAGGTCATTGCCACTTTTTTCCCCCAGCTTTATCAGAAGGCTGGTGTCTGGCTAAGGTCTTGAGCTAGGCCTTAGGAGAGCAGTGTTCTTTTTCTGTGTCTATCACAATTTTTCCGTATGAGTCAGGGCAAGTTATTTTATGCGTCTGCACTCCAGTTTCTTATCAGTAAAGCAGGGATGATTACTCTCCTCCTGTCCACTTTGACTGAAAACACTTGAGAACAAGATCATCCTTAAATGCACATGTCCGTGACAGTACTGAATGCAGTAGGATTCAACATAATCATCTGAATCCCAGCTGAATCAAAATATATCACAAATAACATACTAACACTAAGGAATTTTCCCTTGGAAACTGGTGGGAATATTTGGCAGGAGGCAATGGTAAGCTATCCTTGTACATTGCTATCTCCTGTGCTCTGTCAGCTTTGAATGGATTATCTCCCAGTGCACGGTCTGCCTGATTTTGCTGATTTTGCCTATGTCCCTTGCTTTGGTGGACTGCGTATCAGCTGTGCAGCTGGGTGCACTTTCTTTTAACATTCATCTGATTAAGGTCTTACTAATGCTTTTCACTCCCAGCTAGGCCTGTCTAGCAGTAAATGGGGTAATTATTTGCCTAACCACAAACAAAGATGATGAGAACGATGTCATCCTGCTAAGTCTTGTGGTTCAAAGGCAATATTCTCCTGTGACCTGGAACAGGCACAGCAAGATCTTTACATTGCTTGTGTCTCTAGAGATCTTGTGCTTTCCTCATGGATAAGTAAACCTTCCTCACCCCCAGCATCATGTATCAGCTATAGACTGCCTGCTTTTGTCTTTTACTTGCAAAGGGTGGGATCTCCCTTGCCCATGTTTTCGTAAATTGCTTTTTTTCACCAGAAACATTTCACTCTGGTCACCTTTGCTGGAGACACTGAGAATAACCCATTATTATACTCTGTGGAAGTCAGTGCTTTGTATTCTCTACCACTTTGTCATCTCTTGCTGGTACTTGTTAAAAGACTGCCTGGAACACAACCCATTTCTGATCCAAAGGCTTCTAACTACTCAGGTGTCTCCAAATATGTTTCTTAAGGAATTTTTCTCTATTTTTCTTAAGGAAAATCTGAATGAGGACAGTCTAGCCTGGATTGCCTTCTTATAATGGCAGCTGGCTGTTAGGACTCTAGCTTCTAATCCTGTTAATTATGAGATGCATATGCTTTTTGGAAGATGAAAAAAAAAAAAGGGGAAGATTGTTCTGCAATAATAGACCCAGCAGAATTTGCATGGCGGAAAAGGACAAAGCAAAATTTCTATGCTGATGAAATGGAAAATCAAGAACCTCTGTGGCCTAAACGTTTGCAGATTTTAAGGACCAATTCTTTTATTGCCTACTCCAGCTAAACTCTGCTAACTTCAGTATAGTTTTTTTATACACAAGACTCAGAGGAGAATCAGTTCTGGCAAAACAATAGACTGTGAAGATCAAATCAAACTTCCCACTGAAAACACATTTCTTGTGAAAGATGTCCAGTCATAACCAGGTGTTCAAAAGCGACAGAGTCTGTTTGATTAAAAAAAAAAAAAAAACAAAAAAGAAGAAATATACCTTGGTTAGGAAGAACTGTCAGATTTCATTTCATAGAATCAATGCCAAAGTATGGGGATTGTGCCCGCAGCCTTACCTGTGCAGCCTCCTTTAGCACTGATGGAAGATGAATGGCAGAGATTCAGGACATGGAGCTATGCCTAGATTCCCTCTGCTTTTATGTCACTACAAGGCAAAACTGCACTTACTGAAAACCCTGCAACCATTACACGGCTTCAGTTGCTAAAACTGCCATTACACTTGCGAAATTACCGTCAGCTACAGGACAAAAACAGTTTTCTTGGCGGTGGAAGCAAGGGAGATGGGGAGAAAGGAGCACAGCTATGACAGAGAACATCAGAGCATGTGCTGAGGCCAAAACAAGCTGAGGAGCTGAACAGGAGCTCTTCAAAAAACACCAGGGTGCCCTGCGAACAAGTTTTTCCTGTCTCTGCATAGGATCCACGTGCAGGAATCTGTGTGCTACAGTCCCTAGAACATGATCAGCATTCTTCACAGCCACTACTGTGTTGCTAATTACTTTTAATAAATGCATGCTGTGGAAATCACACTTTATTTATGCCTGAATTAAGCCACATAGTTTCTATTATTTTCCTCAGACACTTCATGTATAAAGAAAAAGCTTATCAATAGTAAATAAATGAGATCAGCTTGTTTGCAGACTCACTCCCTAAGCGACGCATGGGGGCTTTTCAGGTAATTGCTTAGAAAAGGTTACGGTGTTTGAAGTTGGGTAACTGGAGATTTTATTTCTGTGAGGAGTAGTAACTGCCTTACACCATGGTATCAAATATCTTCTTTATATGCGTAGAAATCCTGTATGCAGCTGTGCTAAGATGTTCCTTGAGGTTTCAATGTGCAGTACTTTCAGTCTTTCCGTTGATTAGTTATGGACTTTGCCATATGATAAAACTATATGCTTGCCTTTGCAGGAAACACATATCTGGATTATAAATTTTTTCATCCCAATGTCTTATTGATAAAAAGACTGAATTTCTTCACGTGACTGTAAAAGGTAATGAATTTCAAGGAGGAAAACCTGAAAATGTTACATTTTTTTGATGCAGAAGCTGTGTTTTCCAAAACATCCTTTCTACTCTTTCTGAAGAGATGTACCCACATTCACGTAGTTTCTTTCTTAGATTTGTGGAGCAAAGCACTGAAACCATCATTCAGCCGTGGTTTTCTCTGTCATACTGTGTAGATTATGTACGAAGTTACAGAGGTTTGTGAGCATTTATAACTACAATATTCTGGAAGTGGCAGAGCATTGCAGCCAGGCTGGCCAAACAAGTCAGTCAGACGACATTCAGAGGTGTTTAAAGGAAAAACATGGACCCCTTTTATAAAAATTTCCTAGTCAAAATTTATTTAAAATTAAGGACAAACACACGAAAAAATAAAGGCACTCTTCCCAGAGGTTTCTCTGCCTTGTTTTTTTTCTGTCCAAGGTACCAAATCCACACCTCACTCCCAACAATAATCAGTTATTCTGAACCCCCATCCAAAACATCCCCCGTATCATACAGAACTGACAGGTTCAGAGGGGAAAAAGGTCTGTTTTAGTATGGGAGCAAGGTCTATTGCTTAATAAATTATAAGCTTTTGTTCTGTACAACCAGCATCAGAAACCCAGCAGAGGTTATACTGGAAAAGAAATGTTTCATTTGCAGAGTCCACGCTTCAACACACAGTACATTTTTACAACTCTTTCAGGTACCCTCATGCCTTATATGACAATAGCTCAGCACCAATTCCACCTGATTAGTAATATAATGATTAAGGAAATGAATTGATTGCTTTGACAGAGCTTGCTGTGTTTTGCTACAACTGCCTGTACAAATGCTTCTGTTTCTACAGCACGGGCCTGTCTTCAGCAATGCAAATTACTTGTTAAAATGGTCACCTCTCCCACAACAGATGTGTTTTTCACCTGAATACAGCTCAAAAATTTAGTAATTTATGCCTCAGAATGTTTGTGTTACTTCATGCCCTGGAAGACCTGAAAAACACGGAAAGCAGAGTCCCATCATACTGAGGAGACAGCTTGATTTTGATTGAACAGCAGGCTTGGGGTTAGCTGCTTTGCATTGATAGAGAGAGTTCAGGAAAGATATGAAATTCTCTAACAGCTGCTGCTGGCAGTGAAATCCTGAGCACAGTTGTTTCTCTCCTGTCCTGAAACAAGAGGCCTGGTTACTTTGACAGATTTGTACTGTGCTCTGTTTACACACCATTCACAGCCCCACAAATGCTCAGTAAAACACAGTTCGTCACTCTCACTCCTTCCTTGCCCAGTAGAGCCTTCTTCATGATCCCTTTCTGCCACCTTTCCTGGTGCAGAGCTCCTCTTTGACATTTGGAAATGCTGCCCTGCAGTCCTGAAGCTGGAAAGACTGCACATCTAATTCTCACTGAGGAAGAAGCGCAACTGCACCCGTTGTTTTCATTGCGGTGAAATGAAGACATTGTCCTTTCTATTTACTCACCGTTTCCAATCTTTACAAAGGCTCTGTTCTGTTACTTAATGGGGAGAGATGCATTTTCCTTGGCACGGTCCAGTGCAAACTCCCACCTGAGACTCTCATGATTTGGCAATATTTGGACTCTTGAGACAAGCTGCACAGCTCTTGTTCAGATGCTTCCCACCTCCTGCCTGGACTTCCCTCACATTGAGCTCCACTCCAAGTCATCTTACACATGTCACAGGTGCCTTATATATCACAGTGCACAGGGAGACCATTCACAATCACCTTCCCTAATTAATAAGATGATAAACAGTCATTGCTTTTTTCATCCTTACCTTGAAATACAGTTTTTGGCTTAGACTCTCACTCAGCATATCATCTCTGTGCCAAGGACTATCTGTATACTGTTAGTAGGCCGATAACTTAAAAATCTTTTTCCGCAGTGAGTTCCATACTTGAGAGAAACAGTATTCTCCAAAGGCTGTTCTCATGAAATGAAAAGGTTATGTTGATTCTTGCAAGCCACCGTTTATTTTCTCCCAGCTGGTCTTAGCAGTTAAACAGCACTAGGTGACAATTTTACTATTCCTTAAGATGTTAGTAAAGTTATGAACTAATGGCAGCACTTTGGTGCTATGCACTGGTGACATCTCTCTTGTCCTTCATGGAATGATTTACTAGTGTTTTCTTTTTTTGCCAATCTATAGTTCTAGATGAGCTAGAGCTTTTTGTATCTGTCATGGACCAACATAGCTCAAGATTTTTGCACAGTATCTGTTGATGTAAATAACCTGGTTAATCTTGTCTGACTGTACTATTATTGGGAAACAAATTATCCATGATTGTTTTGCGTAATACAAAGCATCAAACTCATGAATTCCCATCCTTGACAAATGTGAATTACACTCTGCATGGTAGCTGAAAGTTAGCTATGGCCACTACTGGAAATAATCAGACACCTTCAAATCTGTTATCCTCCCCAGTGTGATGTAAACAAGTGTACCAGTCACAAAAATGCCACCCTGGTGATAGAAAAGCTTTCAGCTCTCACTCCTCCCAATTCCCTTGTCTTTAATCCAAGATGTTAGGAGAGCTACAGGCACCTTCCCAGCTTTGCTGGAACGTCTTATACTTTCTAAAATTCTTTTATTAATCTGAATTACTAGCCTCATATAATGAAATGCATTATTGATTAGTAAAAGTATTATATTAATCAACTGCATTTATTTGACCTATAGTAGTAGACAATAGAGCTTTTTAGCAGCTCCACAATATTTAAGCAGATTCTCTAGGTGGACGTTTAGGTTCTTGGGACATACAATGCTGTAGATGACTGTAGATGTGCTTGGTCAAAGAAACATATGACCCCTTTAAAATGATGATGCTACGCTTATTTGCATGCACTGACTGCCGTTGTCAAGTCCACTGCAAGTGCGGTGGGATCCAAGCAGCGGGAGATTAGCTGAAGTCTGGTATGCCTTGCAAATATTCCAAAGTGCCACTAACCAGTGTTGCCAATGCGAATGACATGACACCTCATGCCAGCCAGCCAGCAGCTGGTTATGCCGGTGATATGTTAATGCTGACCGGTATTTGGGGAGGGAAGGAGCCTCAGCTGCTCTTGGGTTGGAATGCAGGGCTGAAGGATGTTCGTGGGACTGATCATGAGCAATATTCTGCAGTAAGACCACTTGTTCAGGTAAATTCAGGCTACTTAAATGGGAAACATGAAACATGTGGAGTTAGATCTTGCAAGCACTTTGATTCCAGACTGATCCTGAAACCAGCTGAGGTCGAGGCTAACTCAGCCTTCATGATTTATTTTTCATTTATGAATTTAGAACACTGCTTAAAACCAGCAACTTGGCAGCAATGGGGCAAAAGAAATATCCCTTAAACTGAAAAGATGAGAACTAGAGTGTAAGTGGAGTGGAAGTTATAAAGACGGTATCTTTCTCTTGCAATTGCATGTGGTGTTTATTCCAAAGTTTACCCTGCAATTGAACTAGATGGAAAGAGAAGAACAAGTTCTAACAGAGCACTTCCATCGCAGAAGCAGCCTCTTCTGGTGCAATACTCGGCCATCTGTGAAATTACGAGCATTAGAGGTATTCTCACTGGAGCTCGCTGACTCTTCCTAAGCTTACAGGAATGCTGAGGTGGGAAATATTTCTTCCAGAGCCTGTTGATTGAATCCATGTGGAAATCTCTACCTGACAATTAGGCTCACATGCCTGAAACTGAGCAGTTTCCCAGCAGGTTGCTGCTCTGGAAATGTAACTCTTGGAAGAAGTGTTTGCTCTTTTCTTGGAGGCACCCTTCTTCCAAATATTCTGGATATAATAAAGCCTGCGTATCGATTACTGATGGAAGATGTGACACAGGAGAAAACCAGAGGTAAAGATCACATTCACCATGGGTTACTCTTATTGTGTCATTTCACTAGAAGTCTCATGTAAGACATGGACATGGACTGTGCTCTTGCCGGTGCCAAGCAAGAAATGGATGGGGTATGCTTCAGCTGCAGGCAACTTGCACTTTGATGGCTCTCTGAATGAAGGCTGGGCCCATCCAAGTCTCCAAGCAATACAAAACCAAGTAAATGTCTCTTTGAGGCAATGAGGGGATTTGCCACTAAAATGTCTGAGAGATGAACTACAGGACTAGGAAACCTGGCAATACTCTGTGATTGCGAGAAGATCCAGACCTAGTAAGAGACTTGGTTTGGATCCTCTGTCTTGGATAACAAAGAGATCCCTGGGATCTACACTTGAGCCTGGATTTTCAGCTGATGTAAATTGGGTGAACTGTAGTAATATCAGCGGGGCTGTGATGATTTACATTGTCTCAGTTCTGACCAAACGTGAGTAGTTGCAATAATTTACTGTTTCATGTCTGCTGGAATGTTTTGTGACCATCGCTTTGCATCCATTGCTTCTGTAAAGAAAAGAATGTGCTTTCAGCGAGGTACGCTTTGGTTAAATTTCTGGTAGCATGACTGCTGTGTAATGGAGACACGCAGAGGTGAATCGCACCACAGCTATTTTGGCCTGAAAACTGATCCTTGTGATGAGACACACTCACTGACACTGGGGGAGTCGTCACTGGAGCAGGTGGTTTGGGTCTCTGCAGGACCAGGCTGGTAGAATTCAAGGGAGACTACTATCTTTATATGGGCAACCATTTCCATGCAGTGTTAGAGGAAACAATCCCCTTCTCTCCAGTTTAAGCCTTGCCCCAGAGGTGCCATTCAAGCCTCTTTGAGAAGCACTAGGAGGGAGCTCTATGTCTGGAAAAGGGGGAGCTCTGATCCCGGCGTCCTGCTGCCCCCTTGATTTCTCAGTCCCATTTCTTTGACCTTGAGATAATGGCCATTTCAAAGCTAAGCCTAGTGTCTTTGCCAAGTCATCTGTAAAATATTGGGGAATGTTCAAAGTGAACAACATATTTATCCTTTCAAAGCAAATGCTAGGTTTATTTCAAACCAAGCCCCATTCTGCTGTGATTTATTATTGTAGTCTGTATCTCTGTTTCCTTTTTAAAAAACGCAGGTGATGTATTTTTGACATGACTGATTCAGACCCGAATGTGCCTGAGCTAAATGAATCAACGTTGCCAATTTCCTCTGCCTGTGACTAAAGAACAGCCAAGTTGATAAGGGCATTCTTCTTTCAATTGAAATGTTATAGCAATAGCCCTTGTTTTCCAGCTGAGGAGTCATCTGCATTGTATCCGACTGCACTTTGTGAAATGGTGGAAATTTCATGGAGCAAAACTAGGGATGTTGTATTTCCTTTGGATTCAGCTTTCACCTGTTCTAAGGCAATGTAGTCCAGGCTAAAAAAGAAAGGCAGATGGATTGATACTGGCTACTCTCACCCCTTATGGCTGTCACTCTGAGCTTCTAGAAGGCAGGCTGCTCATGAATATTTCCATCTGGGTCTGGAGGCACTGGACTTTTGGTGAGAAATTTTGTTGCCTTGCAACACTTTCACCTTCATATTGCAGCCTACAGAGGCTCAATTAAACAGCTCAACTTACTGTTGCTTGGGAATCCTTGGGGATTTTGTTTCCTAGCAAACACAGCAGCACCTTGGAAATGCAAGGTTCCCAGATTAAGAGTAGATGCCTAGGACGCAATCAGTGCTGTTTGCTCAGTTTTTAAGTGGAAGGAGGGGAATGCTCTGTGACCCATACTGGTATTGAGCAATATGAGAACTGTAAGCCACTCTTCTACACATGGCCCAAATCTTTCCTAATAGGAGGAAGAGGTATTTCGAGTCTGTGCCTCTCGGGCTAATGCAGAAGTGAAGACTGCCTTCCTCCCTAGGCTTTGCGCTGACCTGCTCTTCCTACCTCAGTTGCTGATAAAGATCCCCCGAGGGCTGAGGTTTTTCTTTTTTCCTTGCTGATGAAGCCAGATCAGAATCGCAGTGTGCCTGGTTATCATAATCAGGGCTTGTGGATTTTTCATTTCCCATCTGCTACCTACTTTTCTTCCACTTTCTGCCTCTTCTTCAAGTACATGCATCACTCCCTTTCTCCCAGTCGCTCTTATTGGTGATGTGGAGGATGTAAAGGAGCAGATCTGCTCTTGGATCTTATTAGTCCTTGCTTGTTGTTTTACTTCTGTGCAAATTTTGTGTGTCAGCTCCCAGTACCACTTGGTTCGGCTGTTCTGCTCTGCACACTGGAGCAACCTGAGCTGCTTGCCTCTGCATCCTGTAACTTGAGTACACAAAGAAAACCAACAGCATGTTTCTACAGAGAAGTTTATCAAGCAATTATAAACTGAGGTTCCCCAAGATGAGGTTTTTGCAGGAAAAGAGCTTCTGGAGCCAGCCACTGGAGGGAGCCACTGGAAGGAGGCTGGACTTGGGCAATACCAGTTAAAACACAACTAAAACAGCTTGAGACTAGGACACAGGGGAACACGGGGAGCAATAGAAGGAGATACAAGTATGTAATTTTGCAGAAGGAAGGGACCCTCTCAAGCACATGCAGCTCTCTGGAGCAGGTTAGAAGCAGCATCTCCACAGTCCCCTTCACCTTATCTATGTCTCCCACCCGCCACATTCTACCAGAGGGTTCCTTCAGCTTTGCCTGGGATTGTGGAGGTGCATTTTTATCAACAGTAATAATAATAGTGGCCCAAGTTACTCACTTGTACCTTATTGTGGAGAAAGTCAGCCACAGCAGTGCAACTGTATTTTCTACTCTGTTGTTTCTCAGTCAGGGTATTTTATATTTCCAGGACGTTTCTTGCTTCGTATTTCAGACACTGCTATTGAAGCCCAGTCAGATTAATTTATGTGGAATGAGATAGATATGTTAAAGTGTAAATGCAGGTCAAAAGCGTAAATGCTTCTTTAACATCCTTTCACTTCTGTGCTGCACTCTGGTGCCTTCAAACTGACCCAGCCCTGGGTTTTATTTTGCAAAACCAAACCCCAGAAGGCATGGCTTTGCAAATGTTTTAAAAGGCAGCACTCATTTTTTTTTTGCCTCTTCTGACTGTATCCACTACCAGCAGATGGAAATTTCTCTTTCTCCCTTTCCATGTAACTCTCCTTGAGCTGGAGATGAGCCCCTGCAGGGATTCAATATTGCTTTAGCACCCGCCATAAATAAAATCTGCTTTCAAGGAGAACAAAAGCGGCTGTGTAGGGTGGAAGAGCAGCCCGGGCGAGGATAAATGACAGGCTGGACAACAGGGCAGATGCAGCTACATCTGGCGAGTGGCTGGACAGCCCAGGGTGGGCCCCATGGGGTTGGCAGAGGGACACCTGGCTCAGACAAGGGCTACCCAGCATTGATTTCACACCAGGGACACACAGATGCACATTTGCTTAAACTAATTAACAGGGTAGAAGCTGCCTCCTCCTCTGGCTTTGCTGATGGCTGGCACAAGCTCATTTTTGTATTGGTTTATTAGCTCTGATAGCTGATCTTATCTAATTGAATTATCTCCTAACGATGACTGCACTTTGTATATGCATTAGGAAAAAAGGAACTGGAAACCCAAGTCACTTAGCTTTATCTCCTCCGGAAAGAAAAGGGGTGAGGGGGAAGGGGAGGAAAGGAAAGCTTAGTCTGTTTCTACTAACTTTGGTAATGTGTTATTAGGGAATTTGAGGGCCTGGGTTGAGAGTAAAAGACGCAGAGAAAGGATTAATGGGAGTTCAGGCCAGGATGCAAGAGCAAACTCAAACTGAGAGCTGAGTCATCTTTTCAAATGGATGAAGAAAGGAACGACTGAGAAATGGTGACAGTAACAACAAGAGACCTAAAGAAACATAAAACCCAAGATCCACAGCAGGGAAGTGTCTGGGCGGACCTGCGGCTCTGCCATGCTCATTGCAGACCAGTGGAGCAGCGTTCTAGCAGATGATGCTCCCAGCTGCCTGCAGATGGGCAACATATAGATGTCAAACCCAGCTTGAAAAGGAGAGCAAGAACTGAGGCAGAAATAAAGTTCAATAGCCTGTGCTGTGTTATTTAATGTGTGTATGCAAGGGCATTTCTCCAAAGCATTGCAGTTTGTTCTCTAATATGCTTCTGCAAAAAGTAGGTCCTGAGGGGCTTGGTGCTTCTTTCCCAGTTTTGAGTATCTCAGAAGCAGAGTGGTGCTCCATCAGGCCATCCTCGAGTTCCTGCTTTATTCTTTATTTTGGCATTATGTTTAAGAATGTTTATATTTAGCACAGTGCTGGACAAAGATGCTTTTGAAGAAGTTGCTTCATGCCCATCTTCTCTTGTTTTCTTCTCATTTTATGAAACTAAAATTCAATGACAGTTCCTGGATAGAGGATGGTAATGTTAGAAAAATACCTGCAAAATGCAGGAAAATCACTACAGCCTGCAAATAAGCGGAAACCACTTGGAGTTGCTACAAAAAAAATGAACTTTTCAGACAAAGGGCTGCAAAGCCAGGATAGCTGTAATGGGATGGCACTGAGCTCTTGATGTTTACAGTACAGATGTCTCCACCTGAGCTAGTTGTCTGGACTCTTTATTTTCAGTTGTGAGAAGCAGTTGTTTCTAAGATGCATTTCATCTCATCTGCAAGCATCTGAATTAAGCCAAAAACATTCCTCAGTGTCTATTTCTTTCTCTTGGCTGTAGAGGGAATCCTGTGAAGTAGTTTCGGTGCAGATTTATTAGGATGGGATGATTCTTACTGAAGAAGGGTTTGGATTTGTGGAGAAGGCCTCTATGTGCTTTTGGATGAAAGTTATTTTTTGTCTCAACCATGCTGTAAGACCAGCTGGGTTGATTTCCTCACATTCTTAATGGTTTGACAGTTAGGTGGTCAAAAAGCTGATAAGTCTGCTACTTTGACTGCACAATATATAAAACAAAGAAAAGAGACATTTCTGAGATGACAGTCTGATAACGGCAAATGCTGGGATCTAAACCCTGGAGAACAAAAAAAGGCTGTCAAATGTCATTCTTGGAGAATTTCAAGAGGGGTGAGAAAGAGAAGCTGCTGCAGTGCTGCCTCATGAATGTTTGTTATTCTCTCATAGGCGGAACTTTTCTATATTGCTAGTCATATTATGGGTAGTTGGTGCAAGGCAAGAGTAGGCAAGGGAACTATTCAATAAACCTTTTTCTTCCACATATGTCATGCACTCTAAATATCACCAGTATCTTCCTCTGCTGCTCCTGTTAATCTACTTGTCCAGTGCTTGCCTTGGAGCACTGCTTGTGATCCCCTGGGAAATGAAGCCAGAAGAAAAGAAGGTTCTTCCAACATCAGCCAACTTCCCCTATACAATCATCTAAAGTGCTTGGTGTTTACAAGCAAATGAAACAGAAAAGCACTGCTGAAGGCAAAATTAAAATGGGAATCAGCTGGGAATGGAGCATAATGCTATGTTTAGCTTTGCTAGGCATGGAAAAATATTTATTTCAAGCCTCAGGGATATAACGAGGGCACGTAATTAACCAGCATCAGCAATGAAGGCCACTGTTTTAATACATTTCTGATCCCAGGGACCAGCTGCAGCAACTGAGGAGGCAGAAGCAGGAAACACCGGCTATGCTCTCAATTGTTTTGTGCGTAATTGCGCAAATACCGAATCACAGAATGATAGGGGTTGCAAGGGACCTTCAGAGACCATCTAGTCCACCTCCCCTGCCAAGGTAGGTTCACCTACCAGGGAACCTGCATGCAGGCAGGTTTTGAATATCTCCAGAGAAAGAGACTCCACCACCTCTCTGGGCACCTGTGCCAGTGCTCTGCCACCCTCAAAGTGAAGAAGTTTTTACTCATGTTGAGATTGAATTTCCTGTGTTCCAGTTTATGCCCGTTGCCCCGTGTCCTGTCGCTGGGCACCACTGAGAAGAGGCTGGCCCCATCCTCTTGCCTTTAGATATTGATAAGCATTGATGAGATCCCCTCCCAGTCTTCTCTTCCCCAGGCTAAACAGATGCAGGTCTCTCAGCACGGCTGGTTTGAGACTGGCAGTGCTAGCCTAAAGCAGAACAAATGTCACTACTCAGGATTTCTTGAGGACTTTCTCTGTGTGTAGCCTCAAGACTAGGAGGATACTATTTTGAAACTGGAGTGATCAGTCTACTGGTGAATGTTCATCTAAGCCAGACCTTCAGGTTAAATTTATCTTTGATTTCTAAGGTCCTTAGGTGTGTGGGTATGTTTGAACTTGAGGGTTGAACTGCTGAGAAGTGACAAAACATAATGTGACAGTTCATGACAGGAGGGAGAGGAGGAAACAGAGGTGATAAGAAAGCCATGTGAGAACAGAGACTGCAGTATTGTCAGGCTGGGAAAACAATGCCAGTTCCCATACTGAATGGGAAATAACTGTCAGGACCAGAAAAAAAAACCAAACCCAACCCACCAAAAAGACATAAATAAAATCTCCATCTGACTTTCAAGTAAAACCTGAGGATTTAATTTAATTCCCAGTTGGAGCAGCTAATGCCAAGGAAGCACTGAGAACTCAGACATCAGTTTGCTTTGGAAGGGAACGCTACCATCCTAATAAAACATACAGAGCACAGGGACTGCAGCTTACAGGAAGGTAGCTCATGTAGGCGAGGGGATGGGACACCCATGAACCGGGGGCCCTAGTGCCCTGCTTCTGGGGATGGGGGTGAGTGCTCTTAAGGATTATGTGGCATTCCTGTAGCATGCTTTAATCCCCATACATCTCAGTTCCTCAGCTGAAAAAGCAGATAGCAGCACTTCTTTCCACCCAGTCATACTTGATTTTCCAAATTGCATGCTGTGTTCTTTTAGGAGCAGAGACTGTCTCTTATTATGTAAATGCACAGCACCCAGCACAGTTTGAATTTTGTGGCAACAGAACAGACTTTTTGGTCTGTACATATCTAAGGAAATGCCAGCTTTCCCAATTTCTTTTAAAGCTTCCCAAATGATGCTTGCGTGCTAACATATTAGGCAGTTGCTGAGTCATGCCAGAAAACAAACAAAAAAGGGACAGGGGAGGAGAACAGGAAGGGAAAACAAAGGTATTTCCTGGGGATATTGTAGCTGCTTTTCTGTGGGCCGTTCAGACCATCCTATAAAATTATTCAGTGAATTAATTCCTTAGCCTCAAATTCATCAGTATCTTTAAAAAAGCCCCAACAAACACTAGAAGGGATTGTATTATTTCTAGTTAACATTTTTATTTCTATTCTGGGACCCCTCCTGGTTTGCCTTCCTGCATTCTGCTATTCATACTACAGCATAAGAATTTTTCTTTACTCAGTACAGCTCTCTGCATCAAGCATTTAGCATGGAGTGTACAGTGTCTTCCTAAGACTTTTCCATACCCCAGGACAGGTATTCTGGAGCAGTGATACGCTTATTTGTATGGGGCTATATTTCCATTTGCTGCCTGAGTCCCTGCACAGCCCTGTGCAGCCTGGCCCCAGTATTGCTATAGAAACAAGAACACAGCAAGAGATGTGCTGGAATCTCTCTATCTGACTGAAAATAGCTCCTACCTACCCGGCGTGCTAGAGCCTTTAACAGCCTGACCTTTCCACTGGAGCCTCCTGTGCTTTGTAGCAGAGACACAATTAGCTCTCATTTGGCCCCATTAAAACTCGCTTCTGCAGCCAGCCATTGTGCTGCCAGCTGGATTCCCGAGATGGCTGCTTGGAGGGGTAGTAAATGAGGAGAGTGTGCTGGACCATATCCCAAGAGATACTGTCCTCCCTCCCACTCACTGAGTGCCTCTGACCTCAAGCCAGGAATGGCAAAGATATGTCTCAGCCAGAGGATATCAGAGGACAGAGAAAGGGACCAATTCCGAGCCTGAGCTGCTCTCTGCACCCCTCCCCAGTAACAGGATAGGAGCAGTCCCCGCTCCTTTTAAGGTGCCTGGATATGTCTGTGTATCTGCCATACATTGGACTGGTAACGCTGCAGACTTTGCAGCAGAGAGCTGCCTATTCTCAGAGCTCTAGGCTTGTTGACTGAATGCAGCTGGGCTCACATTGCTGCCCATCACCATGGCATCAGGCATCACCCAAATGCAAGAGCAGCATCCCTGCTGGATGCTCTGTAAACAAAGGAAAGAGGTCTGTCATTGAAGCCTCTGGGGAAACAGCCCTTCCAAGGAAGCCTGTGTCTCCTGGGGCTTGGCGGGATTAAGGTCTCCCGGGGTTTGGATTGTGGCTCTCTGGGCACTGGTAAAATACACCTTGGTATTTCTGAAGCATATGTCAGACAGCTGTAGGGTCTGGGAGCACCCCATGCTAGTTCTATTCCTAGGACAGCCTGAGTCATGGAGCCTGTGAAACAGAGCCACATTATGTGGCCCAACCAGGGCGTTCCTTTGGTCTACATTGGGATAACAAGCTCAGACTCTCTAAGAAAGAGAGAGACAGAACTTCTCATTGCATCTTGTCCCATTCACCAGCTGCTGCCTTCCATGATGGGCGGACTGGGGCCATGAGAGTCAGCCCTTTTTCTCCCATGCTCCCACTGTGAAGAAACACTGCTCCAAAACGCGCTCTCCTCTCTGTCACCTCAGATACTCCTCTCAGTGCTGTCACGGCTCTAGTTTTCCCAGATTCCCAAAGAGCACCTGGATCTCTGCCTTCGCAGTAGCTGCCTCTTCAATCCTCCGTCCCCACAGCACCTCTGGTATCCTAGGTCAGCCCTGTGTTGCTCTGAAACCGCTTCCTGCCTGGCCCAGGCCAGCTGGCGAGGCCAGTGCCTCATATGCAGCAGCAGCAGCATGGCCAGTCTAGGTTAATGTCCTCCCTGAAGCCCAGAGCTAGAAAAGATTTGGGAGAAGTAGTTATCAACAGCCACCAGATTTAAGTCTGATACCCCATAAAGCTGGGTTTTCTTTTCCTCCGGCTTCCAGAATCAGATGGATTTCTTCATCCATCAGCAAAAAGACAGAGGAACAATCATGCCTGCCTCCAGTGTAATTTCTTTAGGGCCCAGTAATGTCAGCTCTCACCGGACTGCTCTCCCCTGCATAGGAGGGGCAGGCGGGCATTGACACACAGAAGGACAGATCGTGTGTTTACAGAAACCTCGCTGAAGGCAGGTTGAACATTTCATTAAAAGAAGGTGACCTCTGTTTTGACATAATTTTACCTCTTAAATTAAACCTCTCTGGGCTCTAGGGATGCTTCTCCCTGCTGCACCCCCCCCCCCCCCCCCATCCCCCCGGAAAACTGGTGCAAGTTTTTTTCTAAAAAAGAGTTAATTAAAAGCTTCTCAGCAGTGGAGACAAAAAATACTTTCCCTCTCTTGCCCAGCTGTAATTGCAATAGTCTGCAAGTGGACAATGCCTAGGGAGCCACAGCAAATGGCCACAGCAATCACAGCATTAATCAGTAA
Organism: Alca torda; assembly: GCA_008658365.1. Lineage (NCBI taxonomy): Eukaryota > Metazoa > Chordata > Aves > Charadriiformes > Alcidae > Alca > Alca torda. The sequence continues at coordinate 6,556,637 of CM018093.1, read as the reverse complement.
CTGACAGTAAAAACAGGCCAGCATTTATGACAGGCCTTATTCTGTGGGAACAGAGCTTTGACTTGTTACCTCCTGAAAATCCTCACTGCCAAATCCTGCCCTGTGTATTGTGAATCCTACCTTCTGTCTAAACCAAATACTCACTGGACATGTTAGAGCAAGTTGATGAGAGCTAATGAGGCTGGGCTGATTTGTGGAAGCCAGCTTGCTTGTCTTTTCTCTCTCTAGGGCTGCTATAAACAAGGGGTAAATGCACTGACGTCATTGGTGTGAGTCTGATGTAAAGCCAGGGAAAGGAGTAGCAAGCACACACTGTTTAATCAGATCCTTTGGCTGCAGATCTGCTTGGCATCCCCTATTTGTTTCACTTTTCTCAAAATAGGAATTGCCAGCAGTTTGCTAAATGCAGTGGGAATTCCTTTTCTTCCAGTGCTGGGGCTGTAAAATCTCCTCGAGCTTCCTCTGTTACACCACTTCTGAAACATCGCCCCAAAATGCTCCTGGAAAGAGTGTACCGGCAAGCTCTCTCCCTCTCTGGCAGCAACAGTGTGCTAGAGGGACTTTTCTCTTCTTTCTCTCTGTGGTGGAGATTTCCCAGGCTGTGCTCAGAGCCCCGTGCCTCTTTGCACTGTTGCTGCTCTGCCCGAGGTCTGCAAGCACTTCCAGTTGGACCAGGAGCTGAATACACCACTTCGCAGTCCCTCTCTTAGACTTCCAGCCAGAACTTTAAGGAAGTAAAAATGGGGTTTGCAGCTACAGCTATTTGAAGTGCTTCCAAGTTGGCTGGCCGGCGGCTTGTATAATTTATATTGCATGTGCAGCAATAGTCCTCCTGGGAATCTTATGACTTTAAGTCCCTGATAGAGCCATTCTGACACATGCTCTGCGTAGGTGTTTTCTTTCACCACTTAATCTGCAAATGGTTGATCTCTTGTTCATATTTCAGCTGAAGTGTGATACAGTTGGACCTAGACACACAGGGTCATCTGGGTGACTCAGTCCAGTAGAAACAGAAGTGCATTACAAATTCTCCACTGCTTAGCACTGCAGCCATCTTTACGCTATGCATGGTTGGTACATTGCACAACAGGAATCTGTCTCTGTTTTTGGCTTTCAAGGTCTTTGGTAATATAAATAAATCATCTCATAAAATAGAAAAAAGGACAGAGAGAGTTTTCCTGTAAGACTCCAGTGGAATACTTCATCCTGAAACCTGCTCACTGCCAGTCTGGAGGTGCCATCACAAAATTTCAATAGGAAAGCAAATGATTTCCATTGCGTCATCACATCTGTCATTAAAAAGTGGCACTAAAAAGCTGGATTTCCAAATTAGTTGCTTAAAGAGCCTTACAAAGCACTTAGATAACAGCTTGTTTTATATGTCTTTGAAGTGCCGTATACATTCCTGGTGGCATATAAATAACAAATAATACTAAATATGCATATGCAGAGATACAGAGCGCCTTAATCACAAAACATGTATGCATATTTGCAGTACAATACAGGGGGTCCATTCTTCAAAACCTGCCCCAAAGCTACAGCATTAAAAATGAGCATCAGGATTTTTATGGCCATTACTCCTCTTCAGGTTTTTAAACACTGACTTGTCTCCCACCTCCTTTCCATCTGAGCCAAGACCTGCTTCTGGTGGCTCCTGATGCAACACACTTCCAATTGTAAAACAGTGAGCAAACATTGCATCTCTTATGCCTATGCCCACACAAATAGTCGTATCGAGTTCTTTATAATAGAAATAACATCAGTATCTGCCCTACCTGGGTCACAAACCTACAGCGGAGACTTTCATCAAACTTTCATCCCCAAAGCTTTTAACTCTGCAAAGGCCCAGGCTATGCCATTCTGGGTGAGAAGAGGAAGCGCAGCTGCCTGTGGTGGTAGTCTGCCAGACCCCATATATCATCCACAAGAGGGATGAAAGAGCCCCACAGTCTTGAGAAAGGGGTCATAGATTTTCTTCTTCTCAAAGCTTCCATACCTCTCTTTGCAACATTATTGTCCCCAAGACCAGACTGCACTGTCAGTAAAAATTGTTTTAATAAATTATATACTGTGTACAGCCTAATTTTTGTGCTTTCCGAATAATGGAGATTGGAACTTAAAAAACAAGTTTTCAATGCCTCATACATTCTTTCTTCGTAGGAATTAGGCTCTTATTTAAAACAGGGTTTTATTTGCTGATTACAAATAGTGCATTCATGCATTCAAAGAAGTTATGCCTTGATTCTCAGCAGGCATGAATCAACATGGGTTCCCTGTCTCAAGAGAGCTGTACTGATTTATGCCTGCTGAAGATATGGCCCTTTCCCTCACCCCTCCCATGAAACTCTGCCTTTCTTGAAGCAGTTTCCAAATTACGACTCTACCCAAAGAAAAAGAAGTTGATTAACTCTACAGAAAGCAAGTAATTTTTGGCTTGCAAGGGTACTTTAATTTCCTTGGTTTGATGACTAGCTCATAAAGGCTCCTCCTGTTAAACTGGAACCTCAGTAAGAAAAATTAAGCCCAGTGAGCTCCAACTGGGGCATGGAAGTGAGAAGGCAGAGACATCCTGTTGTCCAGATAAGTTCTGGGACAGTTGAACAAGAGATCCTTGAGACCACAGTACATTTCATATAAATCCTTGCAGGCTTCCGTCCTCCCCTTTCCCAATGACATCTGGTTAGCACCAGCTCCACTACTAAATCTGCCCTATTTACAGGGATGATGTTAGGGCGCATCCATTTAGGAATTCGAAAAACCTCGCATATTCAAGGGCTGTGGAGGTACCTCCTGAGAGAGAGCCAGATTCACCACAACATCAAGGACTCTTAACTCCCCTTGACTTTAGTGCCTACAGCAAAATACAACTGAGGCAAAATTGTCAAGGAAAGGACTATACAGCTCCTCATGCAAAGGTATTTCCAGAAACTACAGGTGGAAAAAGCAAAATCAAGAGATGGTACTAAGCAGGCTTTATTTATTTATTTCACATCAGCAACTGAGTCATAGGCTAATTAATAAAAGCCCTTAGATGTGACACTTTCATGTTTAGCAAACCCATTTACATTTCTTTCACCATTCTGCAAAGCCAAGTGACCCCTGGGACTCTTCTACGACCAGCTTCTTATATCTGCATCCAAAATCTGATCCTTTGAAGAGGGACTTTCTGCGAGGGCTCCCTTAACTTATGAGAGAACTGGTTCAATGTGGTACTCCGCCTCCCCCAGTATGCTAATACTAACTTTTGCATGGAAAAATTTCTTCTTTCTTCTGCATTCTTATCTTAGATGTTTTTTTGCAAGGGAGCACCCATCATTTTGCGGCTGGCTGTTCATGCTTCATCGGCATGATTACTATTTATCCTTCTGTTTGTTGTTTTATGTTTCATTTTCTCTCCTCTCTTGGTTGTAAAATGCCCTTTGGTGAGTTCAGCTAGTGTTCAACTTCATTTATTCCTACAATTGCAAAACCTATGTTTGAAGCCAGGCAGAAATACTTCCACTTCATGGTCATAGAATCATAGGGTTGGAAGGGACCTCTGGAGATCATCTAGTCCAACCCCCCTGCCAGAGCAGGGTCATCTAGAGCAGGTTACACAGGAACACGTCCAGGTGGGTTTTGAATGTCTCCAGAGTTGGAGACTCCACCACCTCTCTGGGCAGCCTGTTCCAGTGCTCTGCCACCCTCAGGGTAAAGAAGTTCCTCCTCATGTTTAGGTGGAACTTCTTATGCTCAAGTTTGTGCCCATTGCCTCTTGTCCTGTCCCCGGGCACCACTGAAAAGAGCCTGGCCCCATCCTCCTGACACCCACCCTTTAAGTATTTATAAGTGTTGATAAGGTCCCCCCTCAGCCGTCTTTTTTCCAGACTGAAGAGACCTAAATCCCTCAGCCTTTCCTCATAAGAGAGGTGTTCCAGTCCCCTAATCATCTTTGTAGCCCTCTGCTGCACCGTCTTTAGCAGTTCCCTGTCCTTCTTGAACCAGGGAGCCCAGAACTGGACACAGCACTCCAGGTGCAGCCTCACCAAGGCAGAGTAGAGGGGGAGGATGACCTCCCTCGACCTGCTGGCCATGCTCTTCTTGATGCACACCAGGATGCCATTGGCCTTCTTGGCCACAAGGGCACATTGCTGCCTCATGGTCATCCTGTTGTGCACCAGGACTCCCAGGTCTCTTTCCACAGAGCTGCTCTCCAGCAGGTCAGCACCCAACCTGTCCTGGTGCATGGGGTTGTTCCTCCCCAGGTGCAGCACCCTGCACTTGCCCTGGTTGAATTTCATAAGGTTTCTCTCTGCCCAGATCTCCAACCTGTCCAGGTCTCTCTGCATGGCGGCACAGCCTTCTGGTGTGTCAGTCACCCCCCCCCCCAGCTTTGTGTCATCAGCAAACTTGCTGAGGGTGCACTCTATCCCCTCATCCAGGTCACTGATGAATATATTGAAGAGGACTGGACCCAGAACTGACCCCTGGGGAACACCACTCGTCACTGACCTCCAACTAGACTCTGTGCCCCTAATCACAACCCTCTGAGCTCTGTCTTTCAACCAGTTATCTATCCACCTTACTATCCATTCATCTAACCCACACTTCCTAAGCTTCCCTATGAGGATGCTGTGGGAGACCGTGTCGAATGCCTTGCTTAAGTCAAGGTAGACCACATCTGCCGGCCTCCCCTCATCTATCCATCTAGTCATGCCATCGTAGAAGGCTATCAGATTAGTTAGACATGATTTCCCCTTGGTGAATCCATGTTGAGTACTTCTGATAGCTTTCTTTTCCTCCACATGCCTTGAGATGACACCCAGAACGAGCTGTTCCATCATCTTTCCAGGGATGGAGGTGAGGCTGACTGGCCTGTAGTTCCCCGGCTCCTCCTTCTTGCCTTTTTTGAAGACTGGAGTGACATTGGCTTTCCTCCAGTCCCCAGGCACCTCGCCTGTTCTCCAGGACTTTTCAAAGATGATGGAGAGCGGCCCAGCAATGACTTCTGCCAGCTCCCTCAGCACTCTCGGGTGCATCCCATCAGGGCCCATGGACTTGTGAATATCTAAGTGATCTAATTGATCCCTCACTCGCTCCTCCTCAACCCAAGGGAAGTCTTCTTCTTTCCCTGTTACTTTATTCAATGCCTGGGACTCCTGAGTGCTGGGCTGAGCAGTAAAGACCGAAGCAAAGAAGGCATTCAGTAACTCCGCCTTCTCCACATCCTCCGTCACCATGGCTCCTGTCTCATTCAACAGTGGGCCTACAACTTCTCTGGTCTTCCTTTTGCTTCCAATATACTTGTAGAAGCTCTTTTTGTTGTGCTTGACGTCCCTAGCCAGGTCTAATTCCAAGGTGGACTTGGCTTTCCTTGTTTCATCCCTGCACGCTCTGGTGGCATTCTTGTAATCCTCCCAAGGGGTCAGTCCCTTCTTCCACTTATTATAAACTTCCTTCTTCCATTTGAGCTTTTTCAGAAGCTCCCTGCTCAACCATGCAGGTCTCCTGCGTCCCTTGGCCGATTTCTTTCTCTTAGGGATGCACCGATCCTGAGCTTGGAGGAAGTGGTCTTTGAATACTAACCAGCTTTCTTGAGCCCCTTTGCCTTCCAGAGCCCTAGCCCACAGGATCTCTCCAAGCAGTTTCTTGAAGAGGTCAAAGTTAGCCCTCCTGAAATCCAAGGCTGTAATTTTACTTCTTGTTGTTGTTTTGTGGATAGTACCCATGATCCTGAACTCAATCATTTCATGATCACTACAACCTAGGGTGCCCCCAACCTTAATGTCCTCCATCAGTCCCTCTGTGTTTGTCAGTACCAGGCCCAGGAGGGCTCCTCTCCTTGTTGGCTCCTGTACCACCTGTGTCAAAAAGTTATCATCAATGCACTGGAGGAGCCTCCTGGACTGTCCATGCCTGGCTGTGTGGTCTTCCCAGCAGGTATCGGGGTGATTGAAGTCCCCCATGAGAACCAGGGCCTGCGATTGTGAGGCTACCTTCAGTTGTCTGTAGAAAGCCTCATCAGCTTCCCCATCCTGATCAGGTGGCCTGTAATAAACACCCACAACAGTGTCCCTCATATTTGCCTGTCCCTTAATCCTCACCCATAAGCTCTCAACCCTCTCCTCATCCGCCCCTAGTGAGAGCTCAATGCATTCCAAATGCTCACTCACATAGAGTGCAATTCCACCACCACGCCTTGCTGGTCTGTCTTTCCTGAAAAGGACATAGCCATCCATGACAGCATTCCAATCATGCTAGTTGTCCCACCACGTCTCAGTAATTACAATGAGATCGTGGCCCTGCAACCGCACACAGATCTCCAGCTCTTCCTGCTTATTCCCCATGCTGCGTGCATTGGTGTATAAGCATTTCAGAGAGGGAGTCGTGTGTGTAGTTTTGACCCTTGAGATGTGGTATGCCTTCTGGTTCTCAGAAATACTGGCACACTGGCCCATGAGCGCTGAACAACTACACCCTGGCACCTCACCAGCAAGCCCAGTACCATCCCCACCCCCCCTTCAAATCTAGTTTAAAGCCCTATCAGTGAGCCCTGATAACTCTTGTCCTAGAACCCTTTTTCCCCTGGAGGTCAAGGTATTCCTGCCTGTTACCAGCAGGCCAGGCATTTTGTAGGTCAGGCCATGATCAAAGAACCCAAAGTCCTGCCGGCAGCACCAAGCTCGAAGCCAGGCATTGATCTGATGGCTCCTTCTGTTTAGCCCCTCATCGTTCCCCGCAACTGGGGGGATAGACGAGAACACAACTTGTGCTCCTGATCCCTTGATCAGGCGTCCCAGGGTCTTGAAATCTTTCTTCGTTGCCCTTGGACTTCTTCTTGTTACCTCGTCACTGCCTACCTGAAAGAGCAAAAGTGGATAGTAGTCTGAGGGCCGTACCATGGAAGGAAGCATCCTCTTCACGTCCTTGACCCGGGCCCCAGGGAGGCAGCAGACCTCCCTATGTACCGGGTCCGGCCTGCATATTGGGCCTTCCGCTCCCTTCAGTAATGAGTCACCTATGACAAGGACCCGTCTTTTCTTCTTTACTGCAGAGGTTTTGATGCAGGCGGAGGTCTGACTAGACCTTGCTGATGGCTCCAAGGTAGGAGAAATAGGAGAAATATTGTGCTCATCATCATCCAGGTTCAGTAACAAGCTCTATACAAATTATGCTGCCTTGAGAATATTCTTTTGAAGGAAAGACACAGCATCTGAATTGACCAGGTGTTTTAAAGTTTGATGGATTTAAATCTTAGCTTCCGCAAACTTAATCTTCTGTTAAACTCCTATTTTGATTCTGCCCTGTAATATCACATGCTTGAGAGTGATTTCTGATCTCCTAGTAAATATGTAGCAGAATTTGCTCCTTTCACGCTTTCCTGACCTATGCTGTGACTACACATCGAAGATTTGGGCACACATCTGGGAACAACTTGTATTCCAGGCCTCACCAGTGATGCTGCTTTATATTTTGATCTGCATAGATAGTCCACTCTGAATTCAGCCATGCCAGGAACTGGAGCTGCCAATTGCAATTTTTGTCTGGGGCAATCAGGCAACTTTCAGACACATGTTAAATTAAATTTGAAAATTAGCGTTATTGGTCCCAGCATAAACAGGAGAGAGAGAACAGGCTTTGCATTTTCTACTTCATGGGATTTGAGGTAGTAGGAAAATATTCCAACGTGTTATTGTTTACCAGAGTAGCAGTCCCAACATCTAACATACTCCAGATTATTTTTATTTAAAGCATTTGTAACAGAAATAGTCCAGATCTGTATCTTATGAGAAGCTAAAGAGAGCCTTTCAGTTGGATTCTACTGAGCCATACCCTTAGCAGGCAAAAAGTGGCTCAGGTCCAAAAAACTTAGCAGAGCTGCAAGCATTGACACCAACTAAGGATCTGGCCATATGTGGATTTGGACGAATACTTTGATTTTATATTTTCCAGGCATTGTGCAAAACATTGGCTAATTGGCAACATTTGTATTTAAAAGGCAGTTAAAATAGCAACTGTATTTATATATCCGTGTATAGAAAAATAGATGCAGAGTGGGAGGAGAGAGCCTAATGTATGTAATCTTTAGGAATGAGGAAGCAATTTAGGGCAACAACAGATTCCCTTTGCAACCTCCTGTAGTTAAATTCCAGCCTATTTCTTTGCGGACCTTAGATTCCTCTAGGAACTTGTTTTTTCGTGTAGGAAAAGTAATACAGTGATCCTTAAAGAAAGGCCAAGTGGCTTTTAAGCCAGTATTTTTTGTATTAACCTTTTCGTCCACGCATTTTAGTAAGTTGATATATTAGACAATTATAGAACTGTTTTGCTGCCAACTTCTGCACAAGGAACCCAAACAGAGTGTAAGTCAACAGACAGTGTCAGAAGAGTGAAATTTCTCTGGACAGAACATCTGAGTACCTCAGTTAAAAAAAAGAAAAAAAAAAGAAAGAAAGAGTAGTAGGAGAAAAGCAAAAGCATCTTTGTCCTGGCTCAAAGAGGAGCTGGAGTATTTTGGAAACACACTATTCCAGGTAGCTGAGCTGGTGATTTCAGTCTTGCTTGTGTTCTATTTTTGTTCCTTGATTTATCATTAACACAGCACAGGAATGAACTGTATACTTTACTTGCCTCAGGCTCTGTTGCTATCCATGCCTGCCTAAGATACAAACTTGTAAGGTGAAGACCACAACAGGTTGCATGATTTGTTGCATTTCAAGAGTTACTGCAGAAGCAGTGATAATTGCAGGTGAGATGGGCAAATATTTACTTTAGGTTTGTTTGTACAGAGCCTGATATGAATCCCCACAGAAACTCAGCTATTTATCAAGTAAAAAACTATCCCATTATGGGTCCCTACTCCAGAACCAATATTTGATTTGAATATTATGTGTACAAGCACTTGTAAAATAAACAGGCCTGTTTGCATTGGTAACTAGGCTCTTGGAGACAGTAAATCAGATACACTGTTTTGCTCATTTTTCCCTTTCCAGGGCAAGATCATACAAAACTTTTGGGAAGAGAATAAGAATTGAACGAATAAGTACAAATCTTTGTTTCAAGGCTGAGAAAGATGCAAAGCTGCGCATTTATGAAGAGGCTTCTGGCTTATATTAGTAATACAGGCAAAGTAGCTGCTATTGCTTCTACCAGAGAAGACCATCAATCTAACCTGCATTTCCCTCAGCTGTTACCCCCATGTGAAGAGCACTTGTATCAATAAAATCCCCTCTTTCAGGACTGCAGTGCCTTTACCCAAAGAAATAAGCACAGAATAGAATACAGTATTTCAGTCGGAAGGGACTCCAACAATCACCTAGTCCAACTGCCTGACCACTTCAGGGCTGACCAAGTTAAAGCATGTTATTAAGGGCATTGTCCAAATGCCTCTTAAACACTGACTGGCTTCAGGCATCGAACACCTCTCTAGGAAGCCTGTTCCAGTGTTTGACCACCCTCTCGGTAAAAAATGCTTCCCGATGTCCAGCCTGAACCTCCCCTGGTGCAGCTTTGAACCATTCCCAGGCATCCTATCGCTGGATCCCGGGGAGAAGAGCTCAGCACCTCCCTCTCCACTTCCACTCCTCAGGAAGCTATAGAGAGCCATGAGGTCACCCCTCAGCCTCCTTTCCTTCAAGCTAGACAAATCCAAAGTCCTCAGTCCTCCCTTAGATATAGTGCAACACCTCTGCCTTGCCTATCCCTCCTGAACAGCCTGTAACCCTCCATCTCAGCAGTCCAATCGTGGGACTCATTCCATCAAGTGTCACTTACACCAATGATATCATAGCTCTGGGAGCTGACCAACGCTTCCAGTCCATCCTGTTTCTTTCTCATACTGCGTGCGTTGGTGTACAAGCATTTCAGATGCACTCCTGAGCCCTCTGTGCTCCCAGGAGCAGTGTAAATATTCCCACTAGCATTGCCATCCTCAGGCAATGCCATGCCAGCCCTTGGCTTACCTGCTGCAATCCTGTCGGTACCCCCTTCCCCCACTGATTCTAGTTTAAAGCTCTCACAATCAGTCCCTCCAGTTTACATCCAAAGACATGTTTTCCCCATCCCATCAAACCCCTGTGTACCTTGTGTCTCGAAGGCTCTTCCATGGTGTAAAACCCTAAACTTTTGGTGGAGGCACCAGTCCTGGAGTCAGATATCTCTTCAAACATCCCACAGCCAGAAACCTAGGTGGTCACATGCTGGAACAGGAACTGTGTCTGTGTGGCTGCATTGGTTCTACCAGGTGCTAGCAGCTCAGGAGCAGCAGATGACATTGCTTTTTGGAGGATGGTCATCATGCTGCCTGCTGGAAAATAGCTAGGCTCGTCGTTACAATCAGCTGGGCTGATTGCTTTCGCCTGCTTAACTCTCCCGCGCTGTCAGGCGCAGGCTCCGCCCCTTTCTGTCTCATCCAATCAGCGGCCCCGGGCTGGGTTGCTCGGGAGCACCCCCCATTCAGAGAAGGCTCTGCACGTCCCACGTGTCCCGCGTCCCCTGCAAGCGAAGCAAACCAAAGAAAACCTATTAATGAGTGTTCAAGGAGACAATTTCTCCATAAAGCTTGCTTTTTACATCAACTTCATCTCCATTCCACACAGCTGGATTCAGCATCAGCTGGCTGCTTTCCACCATCTGCATACTATTCTTCCCCGTACTGCAGCAACATAGTATTTTTCCTCTGCTTGCTTTCCATGTATTGCTTGCTGCTGGCTGAGGGAACTACAAATGCTCTGGAAGGCGTTACTGGGCATAGTCAGTGCTAAAGCTTTAAAGGTCATATATAAAATACACGTTTCCAAAAAGCCTTTCCAAACAGATGCTTTGAACTAGGCAGCTCTGACGTTGCAAGCTTTTGCCTCCATAAATGACCATGATCCAGTGTAATTTTGCTCCTAAGATCTTCCGAGTTCTGTTACAGCTTCATGAACCTGAAATAACCCTTTCAAACTGATGGGTTTGGTCTTGTGCTGATCAGGATCCCGGGGAGAATCTAGCTTGCAATTTTCATTTCTTCCACAGACTTCACTTGCAATTTATCATTTGCATCTGTAGGCTACAAGGCTCACTGCAGTCTAGACAGATGTTTTAAAAGATATAAAGGATATGAGAGGAATAATCCAGCTGTGTCCTGCTGGACTTAATGTCTCCTCTGTGTCATTCCTGTTTTACTCCCCGGGTCCCTCAGGGAAACTAATCAAATTCTGTTTGCTTTGACCAGACAAATGTTTCTTTCCCAGTAGTTTGAACCGCACTATTAGGAAGCCTGTTTAGAGCGCTAATTAAGGTTTCTGCCACTTAAATCAAGTCGAACACCACGCAGAGTACTGAGTAATAGGACCCTGCACTCTACAGCAGCTTTTTTTTCTTTTTTACATAAAGGGAAATAAATCACATTCATGCAATTCTCCAGTCTGCTGTGCATTTTCCAGCAGCGGTCTCCAATGCAAACTCTCAGGGTTTGGTCTTTTGCCTTTTCTGTGCCAGGGGACAGAAAAAGGGGAGGAAGCGAGACGTATTGCCTCCTGCATGCTGAGAAGAAACACTTGAAAGAGGAAAGTCCTCATTTACATGCCAGAAGGGCTGTAGCAAGTGTGACCTGGTAAAGTCCTCCTTGCTCCCTAAAACTCCCATTCAACCTGCAAAACACAACATGTCATCTGTATTCCAAACCCTACTTTGGATGCTCTTCCTGCAGGGATGTCCTTGCTATCTTCTGGCTGATATACAAGGTGGTCCTCAGAATATGATCAAGGCCATATTGCTGTTGCCATGATGGAGGTGTATTTTGCAGCTGACTTCTTTGTAATTTCATTTTGTCTTTTTGTGGCTTGTGAGGAATTATCTTCTCTTGGCTTTTATCTTTCTGGAAAGCAGCAGGTGTTTTCAGTGTCTCTAATTCCTTAGGATAAATATATTTGTTGCTTCACCTATAGCTACTGCTTAGTAGTACTCCTGTTTATATTATGGCTGGGATGTGCTGATCTCCAGCTGTTTTTATTTCCAGATTTTATTCCACTTCCTTATGTAATGAAGAGCCAGTAAATCTCATTTCATCAGAATGTATTCATAATGAATCCACATCCAAGCCTCTTTACAGACTTTTGGGTTTAGTTATTGTGTTTACATCTCCAAATAAGTAAAATTTTTTCCTCTTGCACAAGAATAATGTTGTTTTTAAAGGATGTTAGAGCTTGACAGCTTAACTGTAACAGTGCCTAGGAAAACTATTTGGTGAACCAAAGCTGGGCTGGGGATTCCCATCTCTAGTCTGTCCTGTGCCTTGCACATGAAACCACCCTCTTTCTTCAGTGTACTTATATTTCTTTTGAGTCATGTTACTGTAACTGAAATATTGCTTCTTCCCATGCTCTAGTAAGCAAGCCTTTTTTTGTGAAGCATTTCCCAGGTTACCAGTATTCAGCTCATGGGCTCCAGCTGGAACTGACTTTTCATTTTTCCTAATGATTTATTTGCAAACTTCAGTATCTCTTTAGGTCTTCTCTGAACAGTGTAAGTGGGTTGTCGAGAACTAAACTCTCCAAACACCAGCGCCCTAATTAATGTTCAAAATTAAAGTGCTAATTGTGAAATAGCATATGATTCATCTGTCTCCACTCAAAAGCCCTTTATCAGCGTACTTCGGGCGTGTTTTTGCTTTGTTTTGAGGCTACAGAGGGGGACCGCATGAACCTAGTAAAATAAAGAACTATGTTAGGGGGTACCAACATGCGCTGTGACAACACAGAGCTTAGTAGGTCAAGCACTCCAACAGTGTTACGTGCTAGGGAAAATTATGCCTTTCGCTGGCTCCGCTGCAGAGGGAACAGCACCTCTGCTCCAACCTTGGCCCACTGAGGCACAGGTGAATAGCACCAGTCCAAGGAGCCTTCAGGTGCTGATTTCTAGAGCAATGGCTGACACTGGTAGGCTTTGAAACCCGAATACCAAGCACTGAAGCTGCTTGATTGCATGAGTTGGGAATAGTGGGAGAGCAACTCTCCTTGCATTCACTGCATGAGAGCAATGCAATTGCTTTCAAATCTTGGAAACACTGAGGCTAGGGAATTTATGGTCCTTTCTTCTTGCACCAGCTAGTCTTGAAGACTGTTTTTCCCATTGACTCATCAAGCGCTTTGTATCATTTAATGCCTTCAGAGATAAATAATCCATGACATCATCTAACAAGGAAAGCAACTGTAAAAGAAAATCAATTGCACCTGGCACCTTTTGGGAACAGAAAACCTTTGGTGGCATATATTGAATTACTTTGGTGTTTTAGACCTTTTTTGGCTGATACTCAGTGCCGGAGACTTCCAGAGCATGAAATAATTTCTTCATGTGGTGTGTTAGTCAGGGATATCAGTGACTTCTGCATCAGCTGGACAAGATACTGCACTTTCCTGTGAGTCATCAAGCCTATTCCCAGCTTTGTGCTGTGACTTGTGTGACCTTGAGGAAATCACTCTGCCTTTCTCTGCTGTCCTATCCCCCATGCAGCTATTTCGCCCTTCTGGCTGTTTGTGGCAGGGCCTTTTCTTACACGTCACCCGTAAGTCTTCTAGCACCACAGGACTAACACTCGTTTGGCTCTAGACCTCTTTTATAGGCTTCTAGAGAATACGAACAGTAACATCAAGGTATAGGATATCAGCACAGACACAATAACAATGAGATCTGCTTGAAAACAGTTACCTCCTCAGCAAAGCCCTGCTTTGTGAGGTGTTAAATTAGATTAGGCTTTGGAGAATAATGAAGGCAACCCAAAGTATCACGGGTCCTTTCCAGCACCTTACACTGAATTCACAATATGCTGCTATCTCCTCACAAAGGAGCTGATTTTTGGATCATCCTGGTTTAGAATACCCTCTCCCCTATCACAGTTTCCAAGAACTCCGAGAGAGACATTGCTGCTTATAAATCAGAAATATTTGGTATGAAACCATGTTCCTAAAGAATAAGGACCATAACCTTGGATCTGAAATAACCAAACAGTACAGTCCCAGGCTCCTGAGCGCCTCACTGCCCCAGCCCATCACTTACTCCTTTGAACAAAGCAACAGCCGCTTCCTAGGAGTTTTGGCACAGGCCTGCCTTGTCCTGGCACTGTAGGACTTTGCTTACATTCATTAGTGCTGTATTGCATTTGCATAAGCAATGTCTCAACAAGCACGGCCCTTTATCACTGTGATTCATGGAAATGACACAGTGGATGGTTGTGCTAACTTTGCCTTGAAATGAGGATGATTTATTCATTAGGGGTGTTTGCCATGAAGTCATTGCCATTGCTGTTGTGTCTGCATATAATTAGAAACAAGGGTTGTATAAGAGAGGTACAGAGCAGGATGAAAGGCTCCTGGGGTCCTCCCTTGTCTGTGCTCTTCAAAGTGTGCAAGTAGAGGGCAGGAGAAGAGCAGAGCATGGCTCAGATGCAGTGACAAAAGTTTTGGGGCACAGAGTAGATCATTACGAATTCTTGTGGTATCCACTCTAATCTCATTAGTTGTGATGGATTCTCATGATGTCCATGTTGTAATTTCCATTGCTGTTCAGCATTAGTCCACTTAACGTCCGCTTTCTGTGAAGTGTTTCCAAGCAATTAGTATTCTCGTCTTTCATCCAAGGGGTCATGGGCTACAGTGCATTAGTAAGAAGGATGGGCTGGAAGGAGAGGGAGGGGGGCCAGCATTTCTTCTGCAGAGAAAGAGGATAAAACAGAACTCAGCTACAGAGAAGTAACCTGCTGATGTCCCACCTGCTGAGCTCTACAAGGGTGACCTGTAGATTCATACACTATCTTTTTCAAATTAAATCCTAGCTCCATCTTCTAGTTTCTCTGAAAGACTGCTGTGGGAGAAAGACCTCAAAGCAATGTGGTGCAAGAGGTTTTATTTCCACGTCTTTAGCTGAAATTCATATTGTACCTTCTGGAACTGGGCTTTGAAGATTCAGGCCAGGATGGTATTCGCATAACAGAGCCCTAGATGGTCCCAAACCAGATGAAACTGTGTTTAATAGAGACAGAGTTCACTTAATGCACTCCCTGAGCTACCTGTGTTTTGGTCTTCCTGCCCCCAGAGACCACACTGGACACAGAAATGCCCACTGACCTTCTCTAGTCCCTCTGCTTCTGAAGCAGGTCTTGGGTGAGTTCCCAAAGGCATTATGTTGGCATAAACCAGCAACACTCTCTGGCTCAGGGATGCTGTAGGATTACTGCCACTCATACGCTAAAGCAGCCTGGAAATGCCTCCTACCCATCTGCAAACAGCAGATACGTCACCCTCTTCAACACTGTGGGATCTGGCTGCACGAGCCTGTCTTGGATGACACTTCCAATCTGATCACTTATTCACTCCTAGGGAGCCATGGGGTGATGCACACACTTCTTTTTATAGCCCAGTGACATTAGAAATACACGCCATGGTCTGCACCTAAAAATCCGGGGAGAAGAGGGTGAGCAGGCATCCACCTTGCCCTCAGCAATGCCTGAAAATGTCAAGCTTTTTTTTGAAGGCTCTCAGTAATTAGCAAGCCCATGTGTTGCAGATTTTTCCTTACTTTTGGAGTTTGAGCCGATGCGCTGTTTACTCCTCAAACTATGCAGAGTGGTGGAGGAGAAGACAAGTTTCCTGCAGACAGCCTGGGTGTGTTAAAGGAAGGTGATAATAAACAAAAGAAAAGAGAGCAGGAGACTCCTGCACGCTTTCTCTGCTCACTCCCTTCACTTTTTTTCCTTTCAGGCACTAGCTCAACTGAGGAAAGCCAGCTGAGTATGGTTCCATGTGGAGTATATTAGCTTTGTGGAACATGGTGCAAGTGCTCCCATGCTGAACAGGACAGGATGCTGAGCAGGGCTCCCACCAGACTCCACCCACTCCTGCATCCATGTAAGGACAAAAATCTCTGTTTTCAGAGATTCATTCAGAGATTCAGACATTCGTGTCTGAATGGCATGGAGGGGGATGTTGGGGAAGGGATGAAGAGAGAGGCCTGTTTTCAGGTCACTGGTGTGTGCCCATGAGCTTCCTACAAACACCAGTAAATCCAGTAAATCACCCGCACACCGCTGGCAGGTGTTCACGCCAGGGCCGGAAAAGAGTGTACTGCACTTCCCCTTGCCACCTCATTGGGCAGGGGCTGAATGATGATTTTCGCAGTGTGCATAATCGTATTGTGGGATGCGTTACCTGAAACATCACGTATTGTCTCCTATCAAGGGACCTCAGCCTGGCCTGATCTTTGCGCTGACCTACTACAGTGATTAGATCCCAGGAAGAGCAGTGTACCACCAACTCCTGATATTTTGCAAAATACTCCTAGTATTTTGCTTTCTCAGAAAGGAAGAGCTTGTCAAGAGTATTTTAAAACGTCTGCTGATGGAGAGGTTAAACCCAAATGTTCTTCTCATCCTCTCATTCAGGAATAAATTGTGTTGCTCTTCCAAATGCTCAGTCTGTTTCAGGGACAAAGTGCAACAGTGCCATCAAAATGCAGCCTGACCTCTTTGTGTGCCAAAACACATTTAATTCTCTCCTGAGATCTGGTTACAATTTCACAGGACAAAGTAAAACATTTCTTTGTCAGAAAGAGTTTTAAAGTTTTTTTTTTACTCATGTGTTAACCAGCAGAGTTCCAGGAGCTGGCCTGAGTCTGGCAGCAAGGAGCTCCACAGAAGTGGAACAGTGAAAGCCTCTCCCTGCACTTGCAAAAACACAGTTTGAGAATAATTTCCATCCTCTCTCCCCTGTCTTTGGCAAGACAGTTTGCTTATTTCTCCCTCACGTGAATCCTTCTGGCACTGAAGAGAGAGGCACACTGCTTCCTTCATCTGTGAAGCTTTCTCACAGAAGGGGTCAGGGAATTGAGCTTGCCAGAAAAACAGCTTTGGGAAGCACCCGCTAATCTCAGCTCCTGCTGTGCTGGGGCAGCACGAGCAATTGCTGGCCACATGTTCCAGGCTTGCAGTGAAGACATCAGACTGCACATGCCACATATATCCCAGGAGATTTGTCACATGGTCACGTGGTGGAGTTTCCTTGGGAACCCATCTTTCAACTTGGGGAAACCCTCACAGCTTTCCTTGTATTAATTCCTCTTTCATTGCCCGACCGCTCCGCCTCTCTGGCAGAGCACATCATACTTCGCTGCGCGGCTCACGGAGCCAGTGAATGGAGCTGATTCTCGTATCCATAATCTCAGCCTAGTCCTTCAACAGCCCTCAGGAAAGCTAGTCCAGTCACGTCTCCCTGCAAAGAGATCCTCACCCAGCAAGCCATTCTGCAACTCCCTTTGTAAACTGCAATCAAATTTCTTTTTCCTGGTGAACTCTGCTGCTGTTTAACGCCAGCATCTGTCTTAACAGAATTAAGCCATGTTTCTAGGCATCTATCAGATGATGTTGCCAGCAGGTATTGCAGATATTTTAGACATAAAGCAACCACACAAGGAACAAGGTTACCTAAAATTACCATTAAACCGTAAGGAAACCAACACAGGCCTTGAAATTGCGTGCAATCCACAGAACCGCAAATTAATCAATGTCACTTGAATGTGACAGAACTGTATGAATCCCTTTGTCATATTTGGTTTGTGTACAGGATAGTAATGAAAATTGATTCAGTTTCTTCACAGAAATAGGCTTTGTCTATCTTAATAAGATGGATTTTTTTTGTACATCCCTCCCCCATTTTAAGACATGAAAGTATAGATATGAAAGACTGACTTTTCTCAAAGCTACTACAAAACTCCTCCAGTAATCCCATTATTAGGAAAAAAAAACGAATGTGTAAATGACAGCTCAAGTGTTCTATCTGACTGCAGAATTCAAGATTTCGGAATGGTTATTTAAAAGTATTTCAGTACCTAAGGATTCAGACAAGCCTTATGTGAGTTTTTCATGGGCAACTCTGGGAATTAGATGTCTAACTGTACCTAAATGTGTTTACAAAAAGTTGAGCCCTCAGGCCCAATTAATTTTGACGAAGCTTAACACAGGATGGAAAGTCTCTTTAACGGCACTGACTTCTGTTATCTCTGAACTGCCTTTGAGTTTCTGACACTTGGGTGATCAGACACCATGCAAGGAAATTATTTTTCTGGCAGGGGATGAGGTAGTGAGAAGGCTTAATACTGACACCTTATGATGAAGCCCACAATAGCTATGAGACTCTGTTGTCCACTGTGACTCCCCATCCAAAACTTATTGATGGCCTGGATAGAAGTGTCAGGCTCTGAGCCTGAAATTGTGAGTGAAGTTACTGTGTGCCTGGATGGACTGGCTTGCTTGAAGTGATGCAGACACATGGTAAATTGCATTTTTTTTTTTCTTCTTTCTTTTCTCAGGGCCAAAAAGAAGACAAAAATGGATTTGTGCCCCCTCAAGCAGTTGACAGCATACTGTCTGTGAGCCACTGAGATGCTAGCTGCTGCTGTGCTCTCTTTTCCATCTTTCCTGGGATGTTGTGCCAAGGCATCCTATGAAGAATTGCACCCTAACTGGCCTCTTTACACTGCTCTAATGTAAAAGAAGGCTTAGGAGATAATCAGGGCCAGGATAATCAAAGTGAGTCACTCCCTAGTGGTGGGAAATCCCAGAGGGCTATTTTACACAGCGCCTCTGAAGAAGGGGTTGTGGGTTTTTTACCACCTACCTCCCTTCCATTCTGTGCCTGACATAAACAGCACAGCCTAATCAGCACTTTGAGGCCACAGAAAAACTGTGTTGAGGGAAACCCCTGAACTTCTTATTTCCCAGACCTAGGAAGGCTACTCACACAAAGGTGTGAGCACGGTGGGTGACCTGATTTTTGCAGATAAAGCAGCTCTTTGGCTATCTTTGGGGAGCGTGTGAGGGGAAAACCATTTACCCTCTAGGTAGACATGCTAGCTTGATTCTTAACGTGCAGTAACTGTTTATAGTTGTATCTGTAAAGCAGTGCTGCTGGGGTGAGGCAAATAAGACAATCCTCAGGTGCTATGATGACACCTTCACCCCTCAGGTCCCATCCTTTCTTTGACGTCACTCAGAAACAACGCCAGTGGCAGATGCTGTTTGGTGGCCTGAGTCAGGCAGACGCTTCCCTTACTGGCACTGAATTTGGCTCATTCATCCAGATCAGCAGCTGCCTCCATCAACTCAGGAACAGATGACGATGGGGGAAGGGAGGGCACATACCTCCCGTCTGAAGCCTTGGCATGAAGTGAGTCTTCTCTGTGCTCTGTTTCTTGCTAGTGAGCCAGAAATCCTGGTGTATTCACACAAGTCCAACACACAGTAAAGACTCACCATGGCTCCTTCATTAGTGGCCACTGGGACAGGGACCAGCAACAGCTTCAGCATGCACTCATCTCATCAATTCCTGATGAGTTCAGAAAGTAACTCCTGGTGAAGCACCTTATTGTATCATCTTGGCAGCTATCTAATCTATAGATGTCAGAAGAGATGAAATAAACTTGCTTACTACAGATTGGCCTGTCTCTCTTTACTGTATCTCCAGGTGATGGATGAGTGATACCTGTGATCTTTGAGCAGCAGCCATATCTTTCAGAGGTCTAACTACAGCCAGGAACTGTAAATGCTGCATTGCTTCACTGACAGAACAACGAAGAAGCAATAATCTTTGCCTCCTGCAAAGGTTAACCCCTTCTTATCTTCACAGGACAAAAGAGAGTCAGAAACAAAGCAGTTCCCAGGTCCATCAGCTGGTTTCCATTGTGAGCGGATAGGACCTGTAGCAAGGGATGATGCCTTCAGAGCCAGAAAGGGCAGACTGATGCCCCATTCCAGAACTGGGTACCTAATCCTCTTGCATGTTGCCTCTATAAATAAGGAAGCAGAACCTGCAGCTGTCCTGCCAACTGGTTTCCCTGGAGATTTCACTGACTTCTGCTGATGGGCCACTGAGTAGAGGGAAGAAAGCAGTTGTTTTCGTTATTGCCAATAATAGAGCTCTTGCGAAGCAGGAAGAGTTGGACTGTGGAACCATTAAAGCTTGCAAGGCATGCCTGGAGGATTAGCAAAAGGCTCTGGAGAGTGAAAAAAACCACCAAAACCAAAGAGAGATAAGCACTGGAGAAGAAAGAAATACAGGAATCAGCGCAGATTGATTTTTATCCTTCCCTTTGCTGATCCTGGCTAGAGAACACTGATGCATGCTGTATATTTGAACCAATGCAGGGATTAAGCATGGCTGCCTAGCCAGGATGCAGAGCAGCGATATTTCAGTATGCAGGTGCTACTGTTGAGCTTTTGCAGTCCTCACTTATTGCTTTAAAAGATGCCATTCTCTTGCATTTTATTCTGTGCAAAATGCTGCTGTTCTGATTCTGTAGCATGTTAGATTGACACAGTACTAGAAGAAACACTAATGCAAACATACCCTTTTGGAATGTATGGATGTGTGCACACTGTCAGGCTAATCGTATGTCTGACAGATGATGGCTATAAGGGGGATGTTTGGGTATGTGTGGGCTGTGTGTGGAGGAGAGAAGGAAATGGCATTTTGCAAAATGGTGGCATTAAGTGTAAAAATACTTCAGCATAACTATTAATCCTGAGGAAAGATTATTATAAAGTGCCACCAAATCACTGGGATCCAAATTGCCCTGAATGCATGTGACTGAAGGGTCACATTTTCGACTATTGGTCAGACACGATCACTCCTTTCTTGATAGCTTCCTCAACACTACTCTTCCAAAAACAATGTATTCAAATGCCCAGACTGGAACAGGCAGGGGCTGCGACCAGGCAACTAATGAAAAAGGTACTCCTTTTTGTTTCAAAAAAATCATTCGGATCATGTAACTGAATGGTTGTGCACTGCTGATTTCCACAGCCACAGGTAGCAAAACAGAGAGAAAGCAAAGCAAAAGTAATTGAAATTCTGTTTTTGTCATCAAAGAAGATATCAAGATAAAAGCTATACCAAAAATGGGGACAAAGGCAGAGAAAATGGGGCAGAAAAACTGGAAGAAAATGAAAACACTAGCCTTTCCTTTTTCTCTGTTGGCCTTTTGATTGGGAAAAGCACCAGTACTAGGTGGGAATCATAGCCCGTGAGACATATTTTCCATATTTCCTAATGCTACAAAGAGAAATGAGAGCCTTTTGTATTGTGGGCTGTGTGTATGCATGAATCTAGATAGTTTCTGCACTCTCAACATGCAGGACAGACAAAGGAAAGAGCATGATCCCCACTTTATAAATGAAATGACAGAGACACAGAGATTTTTAAGCAATAAGTCTTAAAAGGAATCTGCAGCAGATCTACGGATCAAACCACAACTTCCTCAGCAACAGCCCAATGCCTTCCCAGATACTGGGAGCAGCAGCAGACCCTCCCTGGATGCCATCCAAATGGACCTGAAGGGAACAGGAATACTTGCCAGATTTCAGCTTAGTCTTGCAGTGCCTGAACACCACAGCTGCTGTTTCCAAGTTGCCTGACATATCTCGGAGCACATTCTCAAGCCCAGGGACATACACAATTTGTGTTCACACGTGGGTGAATGCACAAGGTGCAGAAGCCAGTTAATTCCAAATAGCCCTTCTGACCTGTGCTCTGCACCTTGTGCCATCATTTACTGCAGCGTAAGGCACAACTTGTGACACCTTTGGCGTTTCTCCATTGATATTCTTATTAATGACTTGGACTATGTCTGTGTCTGTTGGTCCTGACTGATGTAAAACCAATACAGTTAGCCTAAACTCTAGACTGATCTCATAATTTGAAGCAATACAAATCCATAACTGATCTGGATCAAGTAATGTACAGGTGTCAGAGCTGTGACCCAAGTGCCTTCATTAGGAATGTGGTTACTTGAATTTCCCTCTCTTGTCAGTGGAGAGAAAGACAAAAGAAACCTTCAGAGAAAATCTCTTTCTTGTGAGTCTAGAGCAAGCTCAGTTCAATGTCTAAGTTAGGAAGAAAAAAATCCTCTAACACAGGAATCCAAAAATTATGGCAGCCAGAGTCACCGGAACTTCTTAAAAAGCATAGCTCTTGGCTCTGATCCATGAACTGAAGCCTTGTTTCTTTCTAGTCAGAGCACAAGAGTTCATTTGCTACCATTCCCTTTTGCTGTGATTTAATTGATTGTTTCTTTTCGAAATTCAACAAAACATTTAGAAAAATAAAACTTCCACACCTAATCCTCCAAGAAAAAAGCAGCTTCTTGCTTCTGCTACACAGAAGGAATTATGCATTCAGCATGGCTAAAACCCAACAGAATTGCAGGAAAAAAATACGAACTGCTATTTAGTTTTGGTTGCACCATGTTGAAAACTTCTACACAATGAATCACAGAGCGATCTTGAGCTCCTGTAATTGCAGGTGATATACCAGAAGTGAGCATCAGCCATAACACTGCCTTGTTGTAATATCTGTTGGCCTTGCAGTGTCATCCCCTGGATTCTGTGTTTGTTCTGGGGAGATGAGATTCCCATGGAAATGCAAATGTACCATTGCAGGCTGCACTGTTCTGACTGTATCATTTTTAGGTTAACTCCAGCCTGTTGATGCTCAAGAATGGAACCAAGAGTCGTTCTCTTCTCTCCAGCTTCCCTACTGGAGCCTCTGCCTCTCTATAAATGCTTATGGCCCTCCATGTCTTAACATTACTGAACCAAGAGCAGAAAGCAGAAGCAAGATCCTCTTTGACTGTCGAACTGTCTCCACTGAGGCACAGAGTGTGATAATAGCGTGAATGATGGTGGTAGCAGTGGTTGTAAATTTTATGCCATCTTTCAGGTCTGCTTACAGGAATTTGGTTTCTCTGAACAGTGAACTGCTCCGGACACCTGAGCACTGGTTCTGTATTTCATCTCCCTATTAAAGGAAAGGAATATTAACCTCTTTGCCTTCTCATCCAGACCCTCACTAGCATAGATCAGTGTAACACCATTGATTTTTAAGTACACAGTGCTGATTGACGCCCTTGAGTTGTGGTCCTTTTTTGCTATGATAGAAGTTGTTTGATTGTTCCGTTTTCTTGCTGACAACTAGTCATACCCAAGTGATCCAAATGCAACTGGTGAAGTGACTGCCAGCTGTACTAGCTGTTCTCCACCACTTACCTCTTCTGTTCAGACCCTTAAGGTAAGCTTGCATCAGTAAGAGTACTACATAGACTATAATTTAAAATCTATTAACTGAACATCAGTACAGCACATAAACTTAACTGGCCCTTGCAATACTGCAGTAAGTTCCTGTCCCTAGTTATTCCTATAAATCATCCCAGATAGGCTAGGACCCAATCGATGGGAAGAAATTATACCACAACATTACATTTCATCATACGTGACTTGAACGAGTACTTTTCTGTCTTGTGGTATGAAGAATCATGAGAACTAATAGTCTCTCTGTGCCCAAACGAAGTGTGTATGGGTCAGTATTACCTATCCTGTATTTCTTATTTAAAACCATACATTAGTTTCTTTGCATTTATAACCGGTCAATCATTTTATAAATTTACTGTTGTATCAAAAATACTGAAACTTTATGGGATTTTTTTTTAAATTGTTTTATAGTCTCCTTCTCCAGAAACCTTTTAATGCCCCTTCTGTAAAAAGTGCTGCGTCCCACTAGACTTTGTCTTGTGCATCTGCACACAGACAGTCAAGACTTAGCTCTGGCCAATAACCCTCACTTAACACATAGTTGGCCTCATGCAAACAGGTTGATGCTTGGAGCCAGGGGCAGGATGGGTACAGGTTGTATCAGTGTGTCTATTCTTGGGACAAATTAATGTCTCCATGCTTCAGAGTTGTCGGTTTAGCATGACCTAATGTAGACCATCCAGAGGATACAGGGCGCTAGCCTCAAAAAGGTGACTGGGCTTAACTGCACTTTACTAAGCATTGAATTGTGTCAGCTTTGGTGATAATGCAAGTTAAGGATTCAAGCTATGATTTTATATTGCAAATATTTATCTGTGTCATAAAATGCCTTTGACAATTTGTTTCAAGTAACTGGGTATTTGAAGCCTTGTGAAAGAGAAGCCAAACATCCTGTGTTTTGTTCTTTGGTCTCCTTACTCAACTGCTGGTTGGCATGCTTAAAATTAACCCACCTGTGCAATTGTATGGGTGAAATATTTTATGCAGCTGCAATGAGCAGACACTACGTCACCTCTGAGGATTTTTTTCATGCCTTTTTCTGAAGACAAATCAATATGTATGCAGTTAGGTGGGGGGAGAGAACAGAATGAACAACTGTGGTTAGAAAAGAGCAAGACAGGTGCATGTGGAGCACCAGGCCTGCGCATGTCCCACAAGGAGCTAGCTCAGTGCATGTGCAGAGCTCCCACTTCTCCCTGGATACCAGTGAAAACAAGAGGTGAATGTGGCCCCTTGATCCTCACTGTAAGCTTTGCAGCCGACCCCTTCTAAGGATGAAGAGGACAAGAGGAAATGGCCTCAAATTGCTTCAAGGGAGGTTTCGGATGGATATTATGAAAGATTTCTTCACCGAAAGCGTTATCAAACATTGGAACAGGTTGCCCAGGGAAGTGGTGGAATCACCATTCCTGGAGGTATTTAAAAGACAGGTAGACCTGGTGCTTAGGGACATGGTTTAGTGGTGGTTTTGGCAGTGTTAGGTTAACAGTTGGACTCAATGATCTTAAAGGTCTTTTCCAACCTAGACGATACTATGATTCTATGAAAGAATATTCTCAAACCACCTGCTGTGTTGCAATAATGAACCAGGGAAGCCACTGACTGTAGCATTTCTGTAAAGCAGATCGCTCCCCATCAGACTGGAGTTGGTGTGATTTTCCTTAGTGCCTCTGATTAGATAGAAGCGCCTTCTTATTTTTATCTGTAGCCTGAGGTTATTGATGCATATGAGCAAAGGAAGATTAATGCTTGCTTGGTTAAGACTGTGAGCTTAGAAAGATCTGGTTCCAGCTTTCAGCCTTACTATAGATTTTTGTGCAAGTCACAGGTAGATTTCAGAGGTATTTTGATCCTTGAAGATGCAGTATTTTTGGCCTTGGCATTCTTATAAACAACATCATACACTTACCTGGGTTTAGGTAGCAAAATCTCTTCCTTAATCTCTTTGGTTCCCAGCTGTCAAGTATTTCTTTGCGTCTTGGAAGCTCCAGAGATTAATTTGTCCACATAAATGGTGTAGTCTGTAGTGTAAGACATAGGCAGGAAAACATCTTTAGTATTAGAGAATAGCTAACAAGATTTAAACAAGAAATGTTTTTTGATGCAGGAACCTCCAGATCAGGGAGAAGGAAGGGGAGGTTGATTTTCCATTTCCTTTCACATTTGTATACATTCCATAAAAGGAATGAAAGAGTTTTAAAAAAATCTACTGTAACAAAGCGCAGGCTGTCAAATTTTTCAAATTATTTTGATGTTGAAAAAAAATTTCATTTCAAAACAACCTTCTGAAATGAAACCCCCCAAGCTACTCTGAAAACGTCACAACAGGATGTTTTGACACTGAGGCACTTTGCCTCTATTGTGTATATGTGACGTGTTGTCAGAATTGCCACATATTTCTAAAACACATCAGTTTCAACAAAGGTAGACGCTTTTGTTGGAGTATACAGTAAAATAGAAAAAAAAAATAATTAAAAAAATCTCAGCCTCTTCACCCAGCCCATGTCAGAAGGAAGAGCATCCAAGGACACAGCAGCAGGTCCTATGATTTCTGTCGCACCACCCAAACTACTGCAGGAGGGAGCACCCCTCTCACTTGCCAGCATTAATATTCACATAAGCCCTTCCTGAAACACTTCTATCAGTAACAGGCCTCTGTCTGAGAGCTGAGACTATGGGGACAGTCGTCTTTGCCAGGGAGGTCATGATAACCAGTTCAAGACAGGCTAAAGAAGGCAAATTACAAAATGCACGTGCAACCACTAGTGAGCTACAGCAGTCCTGGGGGGGGGGGCGGGTGGGAGCGGTACCAGCCTCCCTGCTGATGTTCAAACCCAATCAATTTGCAGCTAATGACAACCCCAAAGCAGAGCATTTGTGGCCAGTGAAAAATCAATTGAGGGATACGTGACAAAATGGAAAATACCGTAGTGCACTCAGCATATTGCCTTTGGGAGAAGACTGCCCCAGCTCTCGGGCTCTGAGTCACAGTGGGCAGAGGGGACCACTTCTCTGTTCATACTTTCATCCTGCGTAGTCCCACCTGGACTGCTGACTCTTAAACCTAACATGAGAGCACACAGGCTACTGGGAAGAGTAAGAGTTATGATTCAGGACATCACTGTGCCACTAGGCCCAGCCCCAGGCAAGGGCTGCTGCAGAAACCCAGATGAGGCAGGTTTACTCCTTTGGAGCTGCTACATCTTGTGGGTGGCCGCTCTGCAAGGCATGATTCTTCCCTTGCTGCTGGACAGCACTGTTATTGGCACATATCTTAAAACAGGCACAAATTAGAGTCTGCCTTTTTGCAGCTTTATATATACTTTTGACTTCTTGGTTCTCAAATACCTGTCCAGAGCAGCTCAGTGCCTGCACGCTATATACGTGGGTGGACTGTATGTATGGCTGCACAAGGAACGCTACCGGTTGCTCATCATGTAAGACTTAATCCTTTCAGTTATTTGGAAAACACCCATTTTCTTCCGTTCGGAAATGGAAAAACTAATGATAAGTCTATAAATAGCAGTGACAGCATTTCCCGAGATGGTTTGCAGAACAAGAATTGCATATGAGGAATATTGGTGTGAGCTCAGTACCTCTGAATGTAGCTGCTTAATTTGTGCGTTGTGGCAGGCTCATAATCTGGAACACGAGCAGCATGAGCTCACATCTGTCTGCAAAACAGTGTGTAAATGTACTTGATATATTTAGAAACTCAGCATCGTTTGAGAACTTTGACCTGAAATAGCTCCTTGTCTCAGTCTGTGACACCCAATATTATTTCATCGTGGCTTCTCATTCTTACTGTTAGTAACAGCAGAGCCAAGCACATTTGTGCCACACAAAACTAGACCAATACGCAGTCCATGCCCTGGGAGTCCTTCAACACAGAGCTCCCCAAGTGCATTCTGTGGGACTCAATGTTGTAAATTCTGTCCTGTAAAGGGATATTGCTAACTTCAGGCCTTCGTGCTAAACCCTGATTTGACTGTCTACTTCATCTCCTCATTTTCCCACCCACTCTTTCCTCCTCCTTATGTCACATTTGTTTTACATTTAGTCGTTCCAGAAACCTCAAGTTTTGCAAATGTAATAACAATTTCCCTCTAGAATATTGAGTTCCCCTTGGCAACTGTCTCGGCTCCTCGATTCAAAAACGTATTTTCTTGACCTCGAAACAGAAAAAAAGAGAGCAGCTGTAATGCAGATGAAATGTGTACTACATCATCTGGGATTCTCTTCCAAGTCCTGGAAGCTAGAAACAACTTCCCTTTTGTGTCTCTCTCTCCTCTTTTACGTTTTTGTTAAGAAGAGTTGAAATCTAGTATAATAACATGAGGAACTCCAGGAACCTGGACTCCAGGCCTGTCATGCCTAACACTTAATGTCACATGTCAGTGTTCCCTTCAAACTTAGCAGCACTTGCTGTCATTTCAGCAAAGCAGAAACCTAAGGTATATTTTTCAGTCACCTTTCTTGACATGAGGTTTGTCCATATACTGGCTGCCCTTGTGGGTTTGGAGGCAGAATGGCAGAAGCCTTTGTTGCTCTAACAAACCAATAGGAAGAAATCTGCTCCATAGCACAAGGAGCTCCCTGGCCATTAGTGGCACTCCCAGCTGCTCTCTATAGGCTCCACCTCTCCTTTCGTTCAGTTCCTGTTGAAATGAGCTGCTTGTTTGTTTTGTAGCCCGGATGGCATCTGTTTTATAGTGAGATGAAATCACAGTGATGTCCTTATTGCTGGGATAGATTGGTTGGTGTCATGACTGAAACACCACTACATCACCTCCTCCCCTCCAAATACTTGATAGCTTTGTCACCCAAATGAGACTAGGCAATGAGAGGGGATGTGGGATGCTCTCATTATGGAGCACACTGGTGGATTTAGAAGACTACTCCTGGTTTTAAGCCTAACACCAGTGTAAGTGTTCCCTTCATAGTGTCTTCTTTTTCCTGGGAGCATGCTGCTTGCAGTACCATGCACGTGTTTATGTTTTTTTCTGCAAGTGAATAGACTCCCATTCCTGCCCTTGTGGTGCTGCTCAGCTTGCCAACTAGTGAGAAGCACTGTCACTCCACTGAGATCAGTGATTTGTGCCTGGTGAATGGCTGAGGTTGGCAGAGGTCTCTGGAGATTATCTAGTCCAAACTCTGCTCAGGCAGGGGCAGCTAGAGCAGGTTACCCAGAATTGTGTGCAGCCAGGGTTTTCTTATCTCCAAGGACAGAACTCCACAACCTCTCTGGGTGATCAACAACCCTCACAGTAAATATGTATCTATTTATCTTTTTTTACTGCTCAGTCAGAATTTCCTGTGTTTACGTTTTTATCCATTTTCTCTTGTACCATCGCTGAGAAGAGTCTGGCTCCATTTTCTTTGCACCCTCTCATCAGTGCAAAATCTGGTTTCCTCCTGAGCAAACCAACATGGTAACTATCTGTAGAGGGGATGAAAGTGCTGCCAAGTGACAAGACAAGACAACCTGCTGGGATAAAGATGCTAGAGCTGGTACAGAAGTCTACTAGCTCTGACAGCTGGATACGCCTGGGTTGTACACAGATTATAGTTATAGATTAAGAAAATTAATTGACAGTAAAAAACCGTGCTGGTTCTCCCACCAGTGTGGGAGATTTCCTGAGGGTCCCACCTTGGTTCAGTTGTATCGATGAGTTCAGAGTAGTAACAGTGATGCGGAGGTGGCTGAATGCAGCAGACAACCTTCTTGATCACTTCATAGACTGCTTCAGTGCACTGCAGGCGGCACAACTTGGGCTTCTCCAAAGTGATCTGTGCAGAGATGATAAACCTTTCGCAATCTGCCGTGTGTCTTTCTTTTCTAATTCCTCCTATAGCACAAAAAGAAGGCAGAGCCAAAGAAGATACATCATCTTATCAGAGAAAATAAAGCTCATCTCTGCGTGGCGGGTATAGGAGATGCACTGGAATTACGAGCCTTTCTGAAACCAGAAGTGAGCTGGAACACGTGCAACTTGCCACTTTTCATTTGTATGTTAGCTGTCACTACCCTGTGCAGCCGGAGCAGTACAGAGACAAGTAAGCTCTCTGTAAGGGAGCTAGCTCTGCAACCACAACCTGTTCTAGCACTTAACCTCCAGAGAGAAGCAGCACTAATGAAGCTGCACTGCTGCTAGGACCTATGGTGGTATCTCTGTAAGGGGATGCACAGTGTTATGCAGACCTGGTTGCTTGATAATATCTATACAACTCAAGCAGACAGCCCTGGGCAACACCAGACAGTGCGGAAAAAGCAACTGAGCAAAGAAAATGTAGACAGCAGAGCATGTATATAGAAACACAGGCCACGTTGCCGTTAGGCGCATTCTTGGTAGTTACAAATCCCCTTGGCAATAGGTAGTCTTCATCCTGTAGCTGTTGCAGAAATTGTGTAATCATTTAAAATGCTGCTACTTCTTCTATGAGCTTCTTCCCTGTCTCTCCCTCTCTTCCTCTTATCTTCGATGTAGGTTTCCCCCTTACATCCTGCCAGCCCCAGGCTGCTGGGTTTTCTCAGATACTTGGTAGCATATCAGACATGTCACCTCCCATCCTCTGTGCCCTCCCTTGCATGGAGCGAAAACACACCCGATATGCCCTGCTGCTGGAGTTGTTTGTGGCAGCCAGTCCTGCTGTTAATTTGCACATGATAGGAAAACAAGTAATAATTGCCTGCTGGTGGATCAGAGACTGTTTCAAACTAAGAAAAAAGTAGACGAAACACAGGAGAGGGGAAAAAACAGGGGCACTCAACAGTTACTCTGTTTATAAAGGTAGTATAGCTTCGGGAAGTTCTGCTATTCTGGTGGCCAAAAATCAATCATAATTGCTTTGTTCAACTCAGAGTCTTTATAATAGAAATCAAATACATCCAGGAGCTTTGGGTTCAAGTCACCATGGCAACCCAAGCCTAGAATGACTGCAGATGGTCCACCTTACTTTTTCCATTGATCCTTGTCTTTTTGCGAACAGGGTTTCCTGGTGCTTCGTGACAGATGAAAACCTGAAGATACTGTACTTTCCCTTAATGTCTGCACTTGTTTGCCTTGCAGCAAATATGCACAAGTGCATGCTACCTTTGTGGTATTAATCCAGTCAGAGTTTAACTGAGCACTTTATTTTGTGTGACATTATGATTCAACATGTGGAATAAAAACACACAGTCAGGATTTACACTTTTATAGCCCCTTTCATGCAACAGCCATGAAGTTGTTAAAAAAAAATCCTGGATACTGAGAAACTGATAGCCCTACCATTGTTATTTTGGCCTTGAATTCCTAGAGTTTCCAAGCTCCTATCTCTTCCTGAGCTGTGGATTACTCACAGGATACAAGACGAGTTTTCCATCCAACCCTGCTTCATTTCCATCATATTTAATGAAAATTAACTGGTTTAGGGGATTATTTCAAGATGAGAAGTTTAATGGAACAAACTTTAGTAGGAAATGTTCCGATGTGCTCATCAAACCTCATAACAAGACTGCTTAGAAGTGGAATGATTAGCCACAGTTCCCAGAAGGGTAGCCTTGACCACAAAGAAATCTCCGAAGAGGTCCCAAAAAATCAGTTAATACCTAAGGCTGAGGTGACAGTCCTCAATTCCTACTTATGTCACTAATGGACTTTCTGTATCTCCCTTTTGTAAAGAGGAAAAAAAAGCATCCTTACTGCTTTCTGCCAGCCACACAATATTTGCCATGGAGACACCTGAAATTGAAAAGCTGTTAGACTTCTCTGAGAATAGTTTAAAGCAAGCATTGCCTTATACGTAGCTTCTAATGCTAATGAAAATTAGACGTATTTTGTGGTAATTTCCTCTCTTGAGCTTTTTTTTTTTATTTCCTCTTCACCACTCCTTCATGGTTGTACATTTCCCACCACTAAAAGCTATGTTTTAAAATAATTTTTTAAAGTTCAGTATAAATGGTTTAAAAATAAAACCCTGCTGTATGTGCATCTCAATCATAATCACACTCCCTCAGATACTTGAAGGATGCCTTTCCCTCCACATAGTTACTGTTGCCAAAAGGTCTGTAAAGCTGCATTATTTCTACTTTAGCAGTCACTGTACTCATCATGGAAATTTAAAAAAAAAAAAATCAACAAAAAAATCAATCACCCCCCCAAAAAACAAACTACCAACCCCCCCACACATGAAGGGGGCGAATTGTCTTTCCACTGTTTGAAGAAACCTTCTCCTCAGGTGGAACATCACAGAATCATTTAGGTTGGAAAAGACCTTTAAGATCATCAAGTCCAACCATTAACTTAGTGCTGCCAAGTTACCACTAAACCATGTCCCTAAGTGCTACACCTACATGTCTTTTAAATACCTCCAGGGACAGTGACTCAACCCCTTCCCAGGCATCCTGTTCCAATGCTTGACAAACCCTTTCAGTGAAAAAATTTTTCCTAATATCCAATCTAAACCTCCCCTGGCGCAACTTGAGGGCAAAAAAGACAACCCAGGGAAGACTGGCTGCTGACAGGAAGGGTGGGGTAGAAGCCCACCCAGGACAGGCTATCTGATAAACGGTCCTGGAGCAGGAAGATTTTTTTTTTTTTTTTAAAGAGTGACAGAGAAAGAAACAAAGAGCAAAGAAATATCCAGTGCATACCGAGAGCAGAGACAGTCATGCAGAAGCAGCACAGGGGGATGGAGAAGAACAGGGCAAAAGAAAGAAACTCCAGGGAAGAGATAAACACAGGCCTCGGGTAGCGCAGAAAACGCGGCTGCAATGTCTTTGTGTAAATCACATTAGGGATGTTCATAGTGCTTTGTATGAGTAGCTCTCCAAAGAGTCATGCATTTAGCACTAGCTTTCCCATGGGTATTTGCTGACTCTCCTTCAACTTATTGGAACAATTAACCTTTATGAAAACATAATTAGCTACGGTTAGAAACAAAAACATAGGACATTACAATAAAGGTGAGGCAGGATCAGTGAAGGCAGAAGGCCATTCTCGCCTATGGATTCGCTCCCTGTCAGGGGAAGGGTTACTTAGGGGTGGAGGGGAAGACAGTTTAAGCCTGCTCTTGGTATCTCTGTGACTTAAGGCTTGTCTATGTAATAGCTTAGTCCTCCAGCTTTCAAAGACAGGGGCTGATCTGCTTGCTGCTCTTTTGGTTAATGACTCATGTTGGCTGAGGGAAGGAGAATCAGATTGCCTGCAGATGACCCGCTAACCTTGATTTTAATTAGATTCGTCAAGATAACAAACCGAGCAGGTTTCATCTCTGAATGCTGAGCAATCCACAGAAGCAGTACTGGAGACTAAGTTCCCTGGGATCAGAAGGAACAAACGTGGCTCTGCTGATGAGCCTTCAAGCAAATCTTTTGCAGGAGGCAATGGGTAATACTGGGAATAGAGTGGTCATTTGGGAAAGGACAATACAGCACACCACAAATGAGCATCTCTAGCTGAGCAGTCCTGTCCATATCTCCTCTGCCATTGCCTTTATCAAATACTCCCAGCACTTACTGTTAGCATTTATGTAACAGTTTATCTTACACAAATTAAACTGCCAGCTTTCATTTATAAGTAGTCAATAAATAATTAATATGGATACTGCAGACATGGCTTGACCATTCTCTTGATGTCTGGAGGTAGATGACCTGGTTTTAGATGCACAGAAGTATGCTTACCCAGGAGGGAAAGGTAAACACACGCTGATCACAACTTTGACATTCCATAATGGTATTTTGTTCTGATTGTCACTGATAAAACGGTATCCCTAAATGCTTTGTGCTCTCATCTGTAGTGCAACCCATTACCAGGCTCTTGCCTTCACATGGACTGCTAAGGGATCAGACAGATGAACCTGCCCACTTTCCCGTGGCCTTCAGTAGAATCAAACTATCTTCATGGAACACCATGAGCATATCAAATGACACTTTTCCTACAAGAGAGTCCTTCAGAGCATTTCCATTCCATTCTATGGTCCAACAGTCTTCCAACTAAGAGATTAAAGAAATGTCTTAAAATACCTTCAAATCACTTGTATTTATTTTCCTTTACAAATGATGTTTTAATACAAATGTGATTTCAAGCCTCGGTTTTCCAAGGAGCTTCAGAGAAGTAAACACAGAATATTAATGAAATCTGAGTCTTCCAAAAATCTAGGCGTCCTTAGAAGCTAATCCTGAGCTGGTAAAATCCTCTAAAGCTTCTTGCTTTGGTATAACTTAATAAAAGCAAGACTTGCTGTTCTGATTCAGGTGCAATGGAATTGTATTCTCTAATTTCATCAGACAGGAGTAAGCCAATATGGAGCCTAAGTAAGAACAGCTGAATCTGATCTTAAATTACCAAAGAGTCAATTGTTTTGGTAATAACATGCAGTGATTCAGAATGAACTCATGTGGAGGTTTGCAACAAATTTTGGCTTTGTGTCTTGTTATTTTCAGCATTTCCTGATTT
Organism: Alca torda; assembly: GCA_008658365.1. Taxonomy (NCBI): domain Eukaryota; kingdom Metazoa; phylum Chordata; class Aves; order Charadriiformes; family Alcidae; genus Alca; species Alca torda. The sequence continues at coordinate 6,523,103 of CM018093.1, read as the reverse complement.
CATCTGAGATGGGAAGTAAAAGCCGTAATATAAGCAGAAGTTGGAAAACCCCAGAACTTGCTATAGAGGCTCATCTAACATTAGTTAAGCTTCAAGAATCCCAAAACAACGAAGAGGCATTACCCCTCACAAATTATCTGATACACGCTGCTTAACCCATGCCCTCCTATCTCCCCTGGGAGAGCTCCTCAGAGTCAAACTACAGCTGTGTAATTTGAGGATTTGTGTAATGGGACCAGGAAGGGGTTCACCCAGAGCATGAGTCCAGCTGTAAGAGCTACTCCAACTTTTAGACATTTTCTGATCTCTAACTAAAGAATTTGAGGCAAATACAGCAAAGCAAAGCATCCACATTGTTGCAAACCCAAGGCAGACTGAAATCAGTTCTGAGCTTTTACTAGAGATGGTCTCATCAGCAGCCTGACATCATTCTGGCACGTAAAAACATGGCACAAAAGCCTGGCAGTTTCTGGTCCCAGCTGGAAATGTGCGCTGTGACAAACCTGTGCTGGCTCTGCAGAAAGAGCTGACCTATTGCCAGTTCCTAGAGGGAATGGAGCATATCCAGGAATCAAGGATTTCTGGTTTCCCTCAAAAGGGCAAACACGAACAGTGGAACAATTCTGCAAGGCTATCAGCACATCAGATACACAATTGCTTTCTTTAAAAAAAAAAAAAAGGCAAGAAAGCAGCTGTATAAATCCTGTTCAGTCAGCATCTATACTTTCCCACAAATTGTAGTCAGATGATTTCAAGTGCCATCATCAAATGGGAGACTATTTGGTAACCTACAGACCCACTGCCAGAATTTGTCTGGTAAAATGCTTTTGAGCTTCATAGTGAAATTCATTTCTTTCTGCTTCCTCTGTTCTCCTACCAATTGCCAGTTGCAGGAAAGCTCCCATACCCTCCAGCTAGAAACTGTGTCATCTCACACGTGTCAGTAAATAAACACTGATCTAAATTCTGTAACATGTTGATAGTACTCCTCTTAGCCTCAGACATGGATCATTCCGTTTCCTTTTCTTTTCATTGTTGAAAGCCTGTAATCCCTAAAATTAAGAGCCTTGCAGATTCATTTACAGAAAATTGATTTCTTTTATCTTCAGCTTTCTTGCATGGAAAATTATAAGCAAAGCTCTCTGAAGTCAGAGAGTGGGGTTTGCAAGCACCTACTGCCTTGCACTGTTGGCAGCTACAGAATTACGAGTGTAGCAGGTCCAAAATACTTGCAGAAGAAAGTTTTTTTCTGTTTTGGCGTAAGATTTTCTTTGTTTTTAAAAACATTTAAAAGATTTTGATGACTTTTTTTTTGTCAGTGGAAATTCCAAATTTTCATCAGCTCTAAGTAAAATGTCTTCGGCTGTCTGATAACTAAATTGCCCTCTGTTTATTACCTAGTTGCTACGTATGTTTGAACGGCAACCTTGCACAATAAGGCCTTAATCCCTGGCTCACATCTACAGGTGCCAGTGCAATAATAAGAACAGCTGGATTACATGCAAACGTGGTTTAGTTATCTGGATATTTTTGCTGTCTAGTCAAATTGGAACAACTACGCGCAAATAAAAATTCCAGGGAGATTTAAACTCCTTTGATAACGTTTCAGCTTATTCATATAAATGCAATGTAAATTGCTATCAAGCAAACACTGTCAGACAGATACGCGCTCTGCAAACCTTTTTGCCAGTTGAAAAACTTCATTGCCTCCGTATTTTTCCAGTAGCACTCTGCCAGAGGTAGCAGCCTGTTAGTCTACCAGCAGGGCAATTTATGTAACTCTGCCTATACTGCTACAGGCAAAATCAGCTGGTGTGGCTTACACTGACTACATTGATGACCTGAGCTCCCACAGCTGATTTCTTCTGAAGCAGGTTAGGGAGTCCTTGCATAGACCACTTTGCCTGCAGATCTGAAGGACTTCGCCTCTGATACAGGGCTGGTATTGGGTATCTGCTGGGGCAACACGCTCACTGGCAGAAATGGATCTCTCCGAAGGGGTTTGATTGTAGTCTTGTTTGGTGAAACAGCATAAGCCAAGTTGAAAACAACAACAATGCTGTGCACAACTTGAGCTTGTTTAACTGAGCTGGTGCAATAGTTTACATTCAGTTAAAACAGTGCAGCTGCCACATGACAGCAAATCCCCCATTCTCACAACATCCAGGGGAAGTGGACTCAGTAGATGAAATTGTCTTTGAGACAGAGAGACAGTACATGGATTTATGTGAGACCTTGAATGGGTCTTCAGTCTTGTGCTAGCCCCTCTATAAAGAACTGAGTTGTATCCAGAATTATTACCTTTTTTTTAGCAAATGTGAAAACAGGGAGAGAGTGACTTGCCTATGATTACTTAATCTGTCAGTGGCAAAAAGGGAGCCAAGAATCCCTCAGTCTCTCTGAACTGACCAAATGTTACTCCTTGCCGTGTTTCTGCTGAGTTAGCTGAAACAAACACCTCTGACCAACATATCGCCTTTGATTCTGTGGCAATTTGATCCAAAAGAAACATGAATGCTGCTATACATCGATCCCAAAACTGAACAGGAAATGCTCCAGGTCTTATCAGCTAGCATGGGATAATAAAAGAAGATTATGGCAAAGTCCTTAAGGGATCATGCTGAAGATTATTTCTCTGAACCAATTAAGCATACAAATTAATTCCTTGAAGGGATAATGTTTTATTAGAAAACAGCTTTTGTAGAGACCCTGGACCTTGCCTTGCTTGTGATTTTGGGTTTTTTTTTCAACTTTGTTGTGGATGCTGCCATCACACTAGGGAGAACATCTGCTTAGTCAGATTGTGTTTTTCTGGAGTAGCTCTTCAGTACTTTTGCTAGAAATAGAAGAAATCTAAGTTATCTGAAAAGGAGGATTCCCAGCCAAAACTTAACAACTGCCTCCCAATGCAAGAATGATCTGGTAGTTGTATTTCAGTTCTGTATTAATACCTGACTCTATTAAAGCATGTTAATAGAGTTTCCCCAGGACATCTTAAGTGCTTTGCAAAGTGCATTAATGATGTTTTCAGATGAACAAATACAGTCATGGAGAAGAAAAAGAAGCTCCTTGGTCAAAATAACTGTCTAGGAGCATGCAGGATGTCCACTGCCCTCTAACTTGCACCTAATACCAGATTCTCTGGCTTGTAAGCCTGACATCAGGGCTGAGTGAGTATGAGGCCATGAAAATGCTGGAGTTAATGCACACAGTAATTGCAGAGTGACTGGCCATGGAAAATCAGCTTGAGGCCTTGACTATATCCTATCTGCTGCAAAGAGATGCAGAGTATCAGGAGCGATGCTAGTGGTCCTGCTTCTTGCATCCTCTCTGACACTCATGCAAGGTTTGGGGAGCATATTCGCATTGGACACTATCTTTAGCTCACAGTCCTCAAGAAAACCTGCAGAACTGCAGGATGATGGTGGATCAAGAGTGCAGGTACTTAAAGGTATTTGTGTGCTTGCGATAAATGCTTTGTGGATTTAAGCTCAGAGCAGTAAAATCAGGGGAACCATGACCAAAGCTCACAGTTCCTATTATCTCTCTCTGCTTGACTTAACTCACGTTTTAACAGTAGCAGAGAAAAAAGGTAAAAAAAAAGATACATACATACATATGTACAATGTCAAGTGTCAGTGCACCCTGAATTTATGAGCATTTTCCTTCCTTCAGATTTCCAAGATGCTGGCTCTCTGGAAACACTCAGCTGAAAAACCCACCACTCAGCTCAGCACTTCCTTCCGCACCGAGAAGAATCAATACAGTTGGAAAAAATAAAAAAGACAAAAATAAAAAAACGTGACGTGAATGTGAAACATGGTGTGGAGGAACTGGAGTCGCTGTTAGCCTATCAGCATCTAAATCTAGAAGTTGTCCAGAAATAATGAAAGAAATGCCTTATCTGGGGAATCTAAGCCAATTCTTCTGGCTTCTAGCCAAGGCGCTCTTTCAACTGTACTCCTTGTCTCCCTATGTTCCTGGATGCAAGCCACAGTTTTCTAGACTTAATCCACAGCTAGATGCCTCATTTCCTCTGTTGCTAAACATAGAAACCATCCACAGTTCTTCAAGGGAGGATAATAGCAGTTTCAGGTGGTCTGTCTTTTCATAAGAGAAAGTTATCTGCCTTAGATCCACAGGCTCCTATGTTCCAAGACCATTTTTGATTCTAGCCTTGGAACAAATTCACTTTTTACGTGCCTGAGCTTCAACCTAGGTCCAATCAGTAGGACAAATAATCTGCAGACTGTAGAAGGTATATGAAGACAAGCTAAGTTTCCTGTGAACCACATAAGAAATATCAGGAGCTAGCAACACACTAAAGCAAAGCTATGCTTTATTCTTTAGACCAAAAACATTTGTCTTAGCAGACTGTAGACTAGCTCCAGCAAAAGCTGTAAGAGACGAGAATGTTAATAAGCCTAACTTGTTGTGGTTTTTTCTTCTTTTTTTCCTCTATCCTGTGCCTCAAGTATAAAATTAACCTCTGCCTATATTCACAGGTAGGCCCTTTCCAAGAGGATCTGAACTATCATAAGATTCCCTGAAAAGCTATTAGGTACTCAGCTCTGTATTAAGAGCCTCATGCTGAGCCCATGAAAGAACGGGAAAGATACCTCCTTGCTTCATGGAGGCTGGATCTCTAAGACCATATATAGGAGTAGCGTGGCATGATTACAGTTTAGTTTATGAGACGGTATTTAGCCAAAATGACCTTTTTGAGTCATTTCTATGAATGACTGTCTCCAGCAGTGCCTTTCTGGGAAGCTCTTTCCCCAGTGGGGATACGCTCATCAACAGACTGATCTGTTACAGATGAAGAAGCACTCAGTCAAACAGCTTGAGTTGAACTATGAACTCTAATTGGAAAGTTACCAATAAAAAGAACAGAGAAAAAAGCTCTCCGCTTGATTTTAGCCTAACTGATCTTTTTCTGTAAATTGCACTAAATGAAAAATTGATAACAAGATTCTGCAGCCTTAATGAAATTACAATGACTGATCTATATATGTGTCTCCAAGCATAACAGCCAAGGTCTTCTCTGAAGCAGAGTGAGAAGGTGACTTGGTGTATTTTCAGACCACAAGTTTATTTTTATGAAATGGTTAGCATGGGTCATCAGCATGCATGTAGACTATAATAACAACAGGAATAATAGGAGAAGTTGCTTCTATTTTGAAGGAGAACTTCTGGATAAATGTGTCCTTATTTCCAGTATTGTTTCCTGCACGCTAATCTTTGTACGCAGTAGGGACAGATGCATGTCGCTCATCAGCTCAATGGAACTTTTCCATTCTACTAACTTTCCATAAGCCATTATACAGACGGAGGCATTATTTCTGCAACTGATTTTTACCTTCAACAGCATAAGAAAAGACAAGCTTTAGTGAAAAGAGAAGAGAGAAAGAACCCAGCATTTAATGTACTGGTTAGAGTAGCTGTGTTGTCTTGACAGGCTGCCCAGAGAGGTGGTAGAGTCTCCGTCTCTGGAGACATTCAAAACCTGCCTGGACGCGTTCCTGTGCAACCTGCTCTGGGTGACCCTGCTTTGGCAGAGGGGTTGGACTGGATGATCGCCAGAAGTCCCTTCCAACCCCTACCATTCTGTGATTCTGTGACTGTGAGATACAACCAGGAGTGTTGATGCGAGTGGGCGGGCCTGAGAGCAAAATCTTCCATGGTCAGCAGCTCTTAGACAGCAGCCTTAGGCCACCTGCTGCAGACAACCGTGGAATGGAATTTAAGAGATGGAGAGGTGTTGGATTTTATTCTAAAGGTCAGTGACTTCTCCCTCCAAAATTTATTACCGGATTCAATCAGTTACTGTAAAATCGCTATGAGGTCTGCATTTGCAAAGGATTGGGTCTTGCCTATTTGGAATCTGAAAAAGATTTATTAACAGTTTTATGAAATAAATGTTTTCTAGAAAAAGCAAAAACCTAAATGAATTTCCATAACACTGACCATGGTAAAAGTAACCCTTCTGAACAGAGTCCATTCTGTTGTATTAAGGGTTCTCAGCCACTGGGCACACTGGAGTTCTTATGTGAATAAGACAAAATGAACTGTGATGTGACCTTTTAAATACATGGCTCCAGGATGCTATTGGTGATATTTTAAAAAAAATGCAGACATATGTTTGCTGGCAGACCCATTGTGACAGATGCCTGCTTTAACCTTTGGACTTCAGACACAAGGAATCCTCTGTACCTACATTTATCAGGTTTTTTTAAGTAGCCCCCTGTGCTGCTGAAATTGAACGAGTATTAAGCCTTGCTAATGTTCTTCAGTTTGCTGAATTGTCCTCATTTCTAGAAAAATTGAACCAGATCATAGGAGCAGAAATAATACCAGTAACAAAAAACAACCCTGTTTTACAGCAAGACCTAGGAACAAAATTCCCTGGCTGAAGCTTTGTTTATAGTGCTACTTTTAATTTTGATCCCTGAGAATGCTGAAGCCTGCAAAGGGAAAGCAAGAGGGACAGACTCCTGTGTAGGGAGCTGCCAGCATTAGTATACACGTACAAACCAGGAGCTGGGGGTGTCCAGTTCTCCTGGCAGCTTGTTGGCTTGGGAGGAAACAGTGGAGTTGGAACACTAACAGCGCATATGCATGCTACATTTAAAGCTCCACAAAAGTATGGCCCTTGTTTATTGTTGTAGTTTTAATGGTTTGCCATTAAGATGGGCCTGTATAAAATTTATACCCACTTAATATCTTTTTTATTATGCAGTTAATCACAAGGAAAAATAAAAAGGCAGAGAGCCTGAAGGCCTCTATTTCATTTGCTTAATAGTGTGCTTGTAGTGGGGGAGCAAGAGAGAGTTTGCTAATAATTTATTTTAGTAAGATAGTTTACATTTGAGGATTTCTGATGGTGATGATTTCTGAAGAACAAGGCTCTTCATGAATGAATTTAATTGACAAGGAAATACAGCTCATCTAAAACATTCAGTGAGGGACTTTACTTCCTGGGAAAGAGGTCATCCTGCTCATCTGGGTCATTCTTGGGACCAGCGTTTTCCTTTCTCTGGGGTCTGCTCCTGCTCTTTGACACCAGTTTCGTATCCTGGATAATGTTTGTGGTTTTTCATATATTGTCCCTTCATTTGTTGCCACCTACCTCAAGACAACTTTAACTGTCCCTAACATAAATTGAAAACAGTTAATGTTTCTTGCACAGCCCCATTATTGTCCTAGAGCCTCACCATCTTGAGTCCTCACTCAACCTACTTCAAGCTGACATGAAGAGAAAGGTCTCCAACCCATTTCTGACCCTGGTTTGTAAGTTAGAGTGTAACCCATCAAAATATCCTTTCTCCTGAGGTGTATTTCTCCTTACCGTTTCCATGGTGTGGGGAATTGCTGTGCTGACTGTGGACATTGTTCCCTTTAGGACAGGTACATGATTATGGGCCATTTGTGAAGAAATATCACTGTTCTTAGAAGCATCATTCAGCAGGGAGTCGAATTAAGGGCACTGATCCCAGGGTATTATTGTGTCTGGACTGTCTAGCTGAATAGCTCCTGAGCTCTGGTCCACAGATGCTACACCAAGTTCCCAGAGCCTCAAATTCAGATCACTTGCATTGCACTGCTGCATTAACATTTTAGTAATAAGAATTTGTGGTAGTCCAGAAGACATGGTGAAGACTGTCTTTTAAGTAAAGTAAAATCACGAGACCATAAAATTTGCCTTTGTCTGCTTCACTCCAGCAAGACAATGCTGAGATTAAAAGGCAGGAGGAATTATTTTGACCTCATCTTGGCCCTAGAGAGAACTGAAGAAAACCATATTGACAGGGAACTTCCAACACTATGCAAATAAGCTCCAAGAATGGGAAAGCATCTTGAATTTTTTGTGTAGCAAGAACTAAGTCATGACTGGGGTTTTACACTGACACCTGTGGTAAACATGGCAATAATTTTTTACTATCTTCTTTATTTCAGCAAGGAGCTCTGCACAAGTGTCAATAAAAATAAAACATATATAAATCATGGAAATAGTGTCTTTGAGCAGATATGCGTGGTAGGACATAAGGAAGCATTTGGGATAGAAGGTGAAAAGCACAGCATTGAATGCACTTAGCTTTCCCATAGTATTTCTGGATTCTTAGAGTACAGCTTTGCCCATCTCATTTTAATGCTGACATGCCTCCACCACAGAATGAATTAGTGAATTACACTCACAACAGCTCTGTCAAAGTGACATGTTACCCAATTTAGAAGTCAAATATATGTACCCCAAGATCTTAATTTCATGAAATTAAAAAAAATATTCTGTGCCACATTTAGCACTAGCATTGCAGAAAAAACACCTTTAGATTGTTCTCTTCAGATAGTAATAGATGTATGGTTTGTAACGGTAGACTTTTGAGTCTCCATTTTAAAACACAATCATGTCCCCAGTCTTGCACACTGTTCTATTTACCAGATTAATGTTCCTCCTTTCGAGAACTTCTAGGATTTGTTTTCTTACTTTTTAAATAATGCTGCTAGTGTGGGACTGATCAGGTGTCTTTACTCCTTGTTGCCACCGAACTTCCATCTGGCGTGAAAATGTTACTGATATCTACAGCTGAGAGGGGCAAGGAGGTCCACCTAAGTAGTACCCGTGCACCCTGAACACCCTAAGGTACAATCTTAACATCAAAACTGACAGGTAGAAGACTCTGTGAGAATTGCCAGTGTTTCCACTTGAGAAGAATGATGTTTAGATTTAGCAGAGGACTAGACTTAATGGAATAAAAGGCCCCTTCCGGTTCTCTGTTCCTGTGATAGGAAAGTACATGACACGAAGGAAGAACCCATAAACTAGATGCCCAAAATATTCTATTAGGTGCTGGTCACTATTTATTGTACCAGTAGAAGTACTGGATATCTCTTTAGAGTGCAAACCAATCTGGAAGAAAACTACAGCAATGATTTGCACTTTACTCATTCTCATCCTCTCTTTTTATATCAGACACCTTTTTAATGAGAATTCTGTGATAATGAAATTTTGCTTAGAGAAAAATGATACTGCTATTAAAGACTTACTCTAAAGTAACCAGGATTTGAAACAGCAATAGACGTGAAAGACGAAAGCAGAAAATAAAATGTATCTGAACATAATCATATTACGGTTTTATGTTAGAATTTAAATTATGTGTTGAATATAGTAGCTTTGAAAGATACACTTCCCAGTCCTTGACCTGAAAAAGATCATTGTCTTGGAGCAAGACTTTTAATGAACTACCTTAAGAACTTCTGTACTCATAAGCTAACACCTAAGATCGTGGACATCACATCTCCCCAGTATTAATTTAAAATGAATGCTAATCATAGAATCATGGAATGGTTCGGGTTGGAAGGGACCTTAAAGATCATCTAGTTCCAACCCGTCTGCTATGGGCAGGGACACCTCCCACTAGACCAGGTGAGAGCCCCACCCAGCCTGGTCTTGAACACCTCCAGGGATGGGGCAGCCACAGCTTCCCTGGGCAACCTGTTCAGTGCCTCACCACCCTTCACAGTAAAAAAACCCTAATAAAAAAACCCTAATAAAACTCTGAAGGATCCAAATGCTGTCTAGGAAGGCACACACCTGACCTGTCCTGTCCAAAGGCAAGGTGAAGGGCCAGGCTGAACACAGCATCACGAGGACATCTGTGACATAGATGTCCACAGGCAGAGCACAGTGTCATTAGCAGTGAGGCTGCACAAGCTGAGGTAGTCCTTATAGCCCACGGTGGACATACCATCACTTCTCACCGGGAGGGAAGTGAAAAAGCAGCTAGGGATGGGTCCGAGGGTCCTTACACACCAAGTGCGCATAATCAGGCAGTTTCCTATTCCTACTATTCCTCTCTGAAGGACAATCAAGTGAATCTTCCATATGCGCATCCTAAATACATCCACCATGAAAAAACCAGTCTCTCTAACTATGGTCACTATAATGTGTATTTTGGCTCCTCCCAGCTCATCCTGGTAATTTTGATTTAGTCTTTTTGATGTATGTTCCTATCGCACCCATAAGCACATACCTTGAATTCTGGAAATCAGTGCTTTGAACTGGAAAGATGTCATTTGTCTCAACAGCATCGCGGCACATCCCTTGCAAAGATTACAATAGATCTGTAAGCCCGAGAGTTTATTGGTATAGATGGCCACATAACTGAAGTATTATCTTAGCAGAAACTGCTTCAGGAATATAGATGGATTTTTGCGCAATGAAATTGTATGATCAATCATAGGAATCAGCTGCAGAAAGCAAAGCCTTGTTGATATATCTCTTCCATTAGAAAGACATTTTAAACAGTTGCTTTCTATCTTGAGTGTTATGAGTCTGGAAATCCTGATGCAAGTGCTTTCCTAGTTCAGCCAGATGAGGGCTGATGAGGGTTTGTTCTGATGAGGGTACCATTTTCTTAGGTGGTGCAGGGGTCCCTGTGCGAATATGCCCAACACAGAAGAGTACATTTTCCGTTCATCAGGCACCTGCTGCTTGTGGGTAGAAGACTTCGGCCCAGAAATTGGTCCAAAGGAAATAAGGTCCTTCAGTTTGAGTTCCCTCATTATGTTTCAGCTCCAATGCTAGATGCTGGTGTTCTACACAGTCCCAGGTTTGGGAACAGTAAGACGAGAGAGGTCATTATTAATTTCTACTTGAGAGATGCAGGGAACTAGAGTGCCTCAAAGTGGATGATTTTCTCCTGTTCTTTTCATTCTCAGATGCTGAACTGAAGGCTACTGAAGCCTTTAAAATGTATGGCTTTTACCCATCATGGCAAGAACATTTTTGTCTAAAGCTCTTCAACTCCTTATGAGCATCAATTACAAAAACTTAGCATATGCAAACCCACCCTGACTTACGGGATGAAAGCATGTTCACGTGTTCTTTATGTTCTTGCACAGGTTGGGTTTGATCCCTCCACTCGTAACCTTGCTGTCTTTCCATCTCTTGTAAATGTCAATCTAAGTTGCCCTGGCAGGGTAGAATCCCACAAGAAATCATGCTTTTAAATCAGAGAAATACGAAAGCTGTCAGGACTCAATATCTGAATAATTCCCCACTTCCTCAGCCCAAAATTTCCACGCAAGGAGTAGAGAGCTATGAACCAAGGGAGAGATGGTGGAATTTTGTAATGCAGCATCTAGTTCAGAAAATAGGTGAAAAACATGGTAAAAAAGCTTCATTTTGATGACATATCCAGAGCAGCCAGATTAGAGGCAACCTAAAAGAGAATACCCTGCCATCTAGCAGTAATAACCCAGAAAAAAATAACAGCTCTTCCTTTCGATGACTGGCACTTGATTTTAATAGGCTCAGAGCACATAAAAGCTCCCACAGAGATAAGGCAGACATATTTAAATCAGTCAAACAGAACACTTTCCCATCCCTTCCCCTGACCCTATAGGAGTGCATTTATGGTCTAATATATTATTGACGAGGCTGACTTTTATAAAAGTGCTCTGGCATAAGTGGTTATAAATGTGTATCGTCTGCTCTGTATAATCCATTAACTCATTAAAATAATTGTCTTAATTTGGTTGTTAAAGTGATTAATAGGGCAAGTGTTAAAGGAAATTAATACTTCAAATTGAAGCATAACGGCAGCCGAAAAATAACTCCTCTGAATTGATGTGGTAACAAGGTACAGGCTTGTGGTTAATGAGCCTTGGGAAGTTAAATATAGAATGGTGTGGGGAAGACAGGAAGAAGACAATTCCTCTATGACGCATGCCTGGATTGGCTTTGTGACCTGAACCTGGAGTCCTCAGTCCAGATTAAATGTTTGCCCAAGAGGACTCTGCTGCCTGTGCCCATAAGTCAAGCTAGCTGGGGAGGAAACACCAAGACTGATTTTATCTCCTCTAACATGGGGGAGTACCAAGCTAGGAACTATTTAGAGAAACTGGATGTACTCAAATTCATGGGTCTGGGTGGGAGTCTCCGAGGGTGCTGAGAGAAGTGCCAACATGACAGTAAGGCTAAAAGAAGAGAGGAAGATGCTCTTTAGTAAGGCTTTTTACACTGTCTCCTGCAGCATTTGTATTTAGAAGCTAAGGATGGACCTCATGTATGAGCTGGCCCACCAGGCTTAAAGAATAATGATCAATGACCAATGTCTGGGAATCCATATTAGGGCCCATGTTGTTCAACATTTTTATCAGTGACCTGGATGACGGCACAGAGTATTTATCTGCAGGAAAGATGAGGATGACAATAGACTAGGGATGTGGCTGAGCACCAGTCCCAAGGGTCTATCCCTACAGCGTCACTCCTGGAACCAAACGCCAAAGATTGCAACAGGTTGCTTACAAAACGCCTCACATTTAGTAATTACAGAAAATTTCCATCTTACATATCACCTTTCTTTTACACGGGGTCTTCTTTAGCTTTTAAATGTCATATCCAATGCAAGGCACAGCATTTTATCAAGAAACACGTGATCTCCCATGCATCTGCTAACAGACTGGATTTCAACCTTGCCTCTCATTTCTGGTTTTTAGTACACCTTTAGATGGAAAGGAAAGTAAGTCAAATAGTCAACTTGAAAGGCAATTCTTTCCCAGCAAAGCATCCACTTCTTTTAATTCAGGATCTAACATACTCTTCCATTTTAACAGGCTAACAACAGCAGTGACTTTATTCTTAGCATTCTATTTGATCCACATAAAATTATAAAATATTAAATGTATACTCTTTTAGAAGTCTCCCCTTGACAACTGGCTGCCAATCAGTTTCTTCAGCAAATCCATGACAGCAACAGAGATGAGTCCCTTGCAGAAATTACCCTTTCACGTATCTTACACAGCCTCTTGTATCGAGTAACTGAGTTATACAGTGTGTATTGTACTATCAAACCATATATAGTAACACTGAAGAATGTCAAACAGCCATTTATTACTGAGATAACAGAAATCAGAGCTGTTTTCTCCCTGTGTGAGATACCCATTTACTGCTCGCTCTCCCCCTCCGCTGTTACACCTCCCTTTCCAGCTAAGTAATCATTCATATTAAGGCTGAATATGTGCCATCTTTATTTGGAAATAGTTTATATTCAACTGTAGAAAATAAGGGAACTGTTCAGCCATTGATGTAAGAGGCACTGGAAAAGTCTCTTTCAATGGCAAAAGCAAAATTGCAGTATGGAGAGAACTAGCACCAGAAGAGGCTGGATTACTGAGCTTAAGCCAACAGATGGGAATCACCTTCTCTTAAGAGAGTCTCCCTTCAGTAGGTACTTTGCTAGCACCTAGGTACTGTGTAGATTGGTACTATTACCCATATGTAAGAGAACACTCCTCATCGCAGCTGAGGTCCCAGCAGTGCAGCAAAGAGTGAGCTAGTGCAACTCCCTGTTCTTTCTCCCCATCTCCTCCTCACCTCCCATGACAGACAGCTAGGGGCAGCTTTAGGCAATATTCAGCTGCAAGACACCCCAGCGAAGAGTCAGATTGTGGGAGAAACGCTGCACTACGCAGAGTCAGGATATGACAGCTAAGGAAGCAGCTAAATTCAATGACCTTACACCAGCTGCAGACTTCTCTATGCTAGATTGATTTGCATGTGGATGGATAAGGCCAAGCCCTAATCTTCCTACAGCTTAAAGAGGCCAAGAAGGGGGAGAGAAGCTGGATCAGCGTTTGGAAAAATTTGCAGCTCTGTGTGTTCACACCTGTGTCAGGTTTGGCACTAACTCCAGAGAAGAAATGTTAACCTTTGGAAAACCATCCACAATTGCCATTTGCAAGTTGTTAAGCACCTTCCTCTAAAGCAGCTGCTCCTGGCTGCTGGGGATGGACTATTGAACTAGATGGTGTTCATGTCTCTCCCACTCTGGTAGTTGCTTGGTCCTAAAGGACAGAAAAGTAGTTTTCTACGCCACTGACTGAAAAATGGGGAATCTTACCCTGGTGAAACTCAGTCCCCGTGTCCCTTGGCTTATGAAGCATAGAGCAGTGGCATCGTTAACACTAATGTACGGCGTATGAAACTACCCAAGTCTGCCAGCTCTGTGAGAGTCACATATGTAAATGGTTTTTATTGTTTGTTTATTTGATTCTGGGTGAAATTTACAATTTTCTTTTTGTCTTTTTCAAAGCTTTGAAAGAGAGCACTTTCTCCCTTGGCGATACCGTGAATTCCTATTGAAAAGTCACTTCACATTTTTCATAGCAGAGCCAAATTTTACATAGTAGCAGTGTTTTTGCAGTCATGTGAAGTCCAACATTTGTGTCTGTGTGGAGAAAACTCATTGCTGGAATGCAAATCATTTCACATTTTCTGTCTTCAGCAAGGGTTTTTTTCTCTCTTACCTACTCTCTTGTCTACTCCTCTGATACCACTTCCCATATTTCATCACTTATGCAAGCTAGAAATTGTTGTTTTGTTCATTCCGCCATTGGTAGATCAGATGGTGAGAAAAAGAAGGCTTAACACCTGGCTCTTGGCTAATTTTTAGGAGATACAGAAATGAACAGACAAATGCTTGTGATTGAAGGACCACTGAATATTACCAAAAGCAATAAATTCTTAGAAAAGTAGGTATGAATACTGATCACATTGCAGCTGCTAGAGGTAAAGTTTCTGGAAGAGAAAGGAAAGGCTCACTCTGGAGCTTTATGCAGTTTGCTTTCAATTCCATTTACCTTTATTTCTTGTTTTTATATTCTGTTTTATTGAAATTCATTTTTTACTTTAATGTTTTTTGACTTGGGTATAGAATTTTTTTTGCCTTGAGCACACGAATGAAATTCCATACTGTAAAGTGCCAGTTAAAATTATCAATGCAAATACTGCAGTGATGGTTTTATGAGTCTCTTGGCATTTTTTCCCCTATGTGTTCCTGGGTTAAGAGTATTTCTTTTGCTTAGTTCAAACAGAAACTCATGCCTCATAATTTGATCAGTATGTCAAAAGACAGTTACTGGTTTTGCACCTGCCAGTGCCATTCTGCTGTTTACTAGCTCTTTGAATTTTCTCTCATTAGCATACTTTCAGGGAGTTTGGTGATGGATTAATCGGTTTTAGAGATTAAAATGCTCTACTTGACCCCTGGATAAGAGAAATGTAGGCAAAAGCAGTGCATGTTTCTCCTAGGCACGTGGACCATAACACCTACCTGGTCGACCTGCTTTGATGGCAGGTTTTGGCTTCAGCAGAGGAAGTTTAAAATGGTTCTTCCATTCTTTGTGTCTGCTGAACCTGCCACTAGTGGGCACATATAGCCATGCAGTGGGTGAAGAATAGAAAACAAACAAACAAAAAACAACGCCCCCCAGGGATCTCAGGCTGAGCCTTCCAAAGCCACTAAGCCAACCTCACAATGCAATGGTGAGATGCAGCACTAGAAACCTTCAGCACTGGTAGCCAGAAACCTCCCTGGAGCTGGAGCAGGACTGTGTTCTTCAGGCATTGCAAAGAAGACTGCAGATGTTTTGAAAGGATATCCCCGCATTTGTTTCAAGGCAGTTACATACAGATACCCTTGGTATACAAGGGACTGGAATGGTTGGCAGAAAGGGCTCTATAATAGGGTTAAGTTCTGTAATAATAACTGAAAGGTGCATCTATAATAATAGGAAGAAAGTGGGAAATATTTCTTTAAAGGAATTGAAAAAGCTTAGGATTAATAGACCATTCACTTTGGAATGCAACTTTGCATGTTTCAGACATAATTCCCTGTGGCTTATGATACGGCTGCAGTGATTCATTACTATCTTTTTTCCAAATAGCTGTAATCGAGTGCAGGAAGTACACATTTCTTGTTAGTCATCTTGCTGCCTAAGGTTTTAGAGGGCAGAACAATTTGGATATGGAAATAAATATTGGATTAATTTAATATTTTGAGAGATTGTTCTACACAGATAAATCCTAACAGGGTGGACTGCGGTTTTGCAGCCCTTGGCAAATGGAGCAGAAAATATTGCACAGCTCATAGCCTACAAACACTCGTGAATCCTAAAACAATTGAGGATTTTATAACTCAGTTTGGACAAAGCCCATTTGTACAAGTACATTGGAGTTGAAAGGGAAAAAAATGAGAATAAAAGAAAAGTTGTAAACCATGGGCAAGAATAAAAGATGGCAAAAAGAGAAAACAACTCTTTACTACTTGGTCATGTAAGGTCCCAACTAGAGATCAAGATCTCCTTGCTATAAACTTTATGTAAACATATAGACAGACCATGAAGGAGTTACAATATTACAATGTTTACAGGCCTTTTCTCCAGTTAATCAAAATAGGTACCTTGATGGAACACACACTGGAAGAGAGAAAACAGCACAGGGGGAGACAGGAAAGGGGAAAAGAAAACAGTTCTGAGCTCTTCAGTGTCTAAATACTCTCATGAGTGCCTTATGGAAAAATCCAATACATTGAAGGGAGGCGTTGCCTGTTTAACACCACATGTAAGTAAAACAGATATGTTCTTGGCCAAAATTCAAAGTGTAGGCAAGAAGCACAGTCTGTTTCTTCTCCATCCCCTTCCCCCCCAGTTTCAGTCCAGGTATTACTGTAACTCTAGGCAGGCAGAATTGGTTCCAGCAAACCTTCAGGAGTGGCCACTAAACGCATGTTAGTTCCTGTAGAACACTTAGATGAAAACTAACATTTAAAATTGTCATTGTTTTTCTTTTTTCTTTCTTTTTGCAAACCTGACCTGTTCAATGAAAACATCCTATGATCAAATCAAAATAAAGCAGGTTTTGACTAACAAAATTAAATATGTTTATATGTGTTGGGGATGAAGGTTGTTTCCCTCTTGGATAGATCTAACTACCCATCAACATTGCCGGCCAAGCTCCTATGTTCCACCCTCACTTGCTCTCTCGTTTTCATTCATGTCTTCTGTAGGTTTTTTCACTTAATGTATTTCCAAGCTCTGTTTGGCACACTGGGGCTTCCTGAGGATGTCTGCACTCTTCTTCCAGAGTATGCTGAAAGATACCTTCTAGCAACATAGCTATTCTTAGGTAGACAGCTACAACATTTATTTTAGGTACTGGTTCATGAAAGCGAACTGGCCAGCCCACAGTGCTCAGATGAAATAAGCTTCTTATCAGCAGTGAATAAACCAAGACCGAGACCTTGGAAAGGAAGTCACTGGCTAATATACTTCCCTGGGTACTGCAGCATCTGCATTAGCTAAAGTGAGGCCAAGTGCTCCTCCTTGTGACTGAGACAGATGTTACCAGCGATCAGACGCTGCACGACAAGCAGGGTCACCTTCCGTGCTTGTTATACCACTGGCTGGCACTGGCATTGCCCCAGAGCACCATGGCTTTGAGAAGTGGAGAGCAGAGCCAGGCTGAAATGGGCAGCTACTTATGCTTAATCCCACAGAGCCACAGCAATTCAGACCCTTTCAGGATTACCTTGGATGCTGCCAGTCTGCCTATGAGGCATGTTTCTTGCCTCCATTGCCGTAAAATGACGGTTTCAGATTTTCCCAGAACATCCTGATACATAGACTAGAAAACTATGCATAGGGGGGGGTGTGTGCATGTTCACTATCTGCTCACCTTTCTCTCTGGCTTCAGCTCTTTTTCTTGAAGGCAACTCTGTAAAAGAGTTCACAGAGCAACTACGTGAAATAGATTACAATCTGTATTTTCTTTTTCCTGTTTAATCTTAAAGGATTGCTTCTGGGACAAAAGAGAAGGGCAGTACAATATTGCCTTCTGAACGAACTCCGCTTGCCCAGCTTAGAGAAGCTTTTTAAATGCCTGCCTGTGGTAAGGAATGGGAGACTATGGGAAACTGATGGCCGGGTGGGTTTTTGCTAAAGTTTTATATAGTGAGAACTTCATTTTTCAAAAGGTATTTCATTACATCCGGAGTGGTGGCAGCTCAGAGAAGAGGCAACAACCAAAACGTGTTAAATGACAGCAGACAGACACTGAGCGGACAGGAGAAATGGGTTAGCTAAGTCTGTAGTAGCTTGACCTCCTGACTCCTATGTGACGTTGACTTTGCAGCACGAGCATCTGGCTACATGCTCTATTGGAAGTATGTACCCTGCCCTAGCAACTTAATTTTGTCTGTCTTCAGCATCTATGCTTTGAAGAGAGCCACTGCCATACGTATTCCCCCAAATGCAATCAGGCCATTCACAGGAAAAGATGTAAAGAAACTTCATTGCCCTGATAGTCCTAACCCACAGAAAGGAAAAATAATTATTAAGTGGCCTAAGAGTGGCTGCTGTGATGTGCAAACATCAAAGGCGAGAAAGCCTCTTCTCTTCATCTCTAACTAGCTTCTCTGCGATGCAGCAGACACTGGCTTGTAGTGGTACAGCAGGGTGATGGTAGCTGAGCCATGGAACTTGGGTGAGTGAGCGAGTTTATATTTAATTAGGCACCTCTCTTGGGGATCGGGGATTCCTAGGTGCCGAAAATGCACGATTGCTTCGCACAAATCCTAAAGAAGCCTTTATTTTCCCTCTGAACACGAGAAGGGAGAAATAGGTTGTCCTCAAAAAGGATCAAGTGTTAAAGATTCCCTGGCATGGATAATAGCAGTAGAAGCAAAGTAGGAACATACTTCCAGTTTGGCTTCAGAGAACGACACAAACACTGTGCATGAAACGTTAAGTGCCCCCACCCTGAGAAGCAAAATGCTCCAGGAGAGAAGTAACAAATTACAACTTTGACTAACTAAAATTACCCTTGATTATAAGCAAGGGTGTCTAGTCAGCCCTGAAAAGCGAGAGGCTGAAAAACTAGACTCCTTAGTTCTGTTCCCTGGTCCAGCAGGGCAGTACAGTTGCAGACTGACAGAACAACTGCAAGTGTTTTAATCTTGATTATGCTGCAGAGCCTCAGTGAAGCCCTGAGGGAGTCCCTGAAAGGTCTCATTCTACCCTATCCATCTGCAAAACAGAGATAAATGAGAGGTGTCTTGAGCCTTCATTAATATTTGCAGGAGTACATTAAAGCACATGGTGCACTGTACCACAGAGCGGTTAATGCTACAGACAGGAAAGCCATTCATGGCCCCAGATGCCAGCAACAAACCTTTCACTGCAGAGCCCATTGCACTGGTTATAGCCCAGCTTTCTGTCTGTGGGCCTGTCATCCTGCTGTAAAGCCTGTCACCAGCAGAAAACTGGCGCTAGGCTTTCATCTTTACTTTAAATATTCATTTTGCACCTTTGCTATGCAATCTGAGTTCATTCTACAGAAAGGTGTTTAATTGGTTTTGATGCTGCGGGCTTTTGTTGCTCTTGGACACTCAGCTGGAGAATGGGATTTAAATTTGCAAAAGCCAAGTGCTGTAGCCTCGGCACCAAAGAATCCTTGGTGATGGGAATAAGTCCAACAGCAAAGAAAACACATAAATCCACTGAGCCAGCTGCTAGAGTTGCAGTCATTTGCACCTAGTTGCTCTGCCCCTAAGCGTTATCTCTTGCATAGAACTGAAGGCAGCCAGATGGGTAAAGGGCCAAAGTACTGAGGACTCAGGAGACACTGGCACACAGTAGACATAGAACAATAAAATCTGGGTTCCCAGGTGTGTAATGAAAAACAGAGAGAGGGAATAAAGGCTATTAGTAGAACTGCAAATTCTAATGGTAACTTCGACTGAGATTTTAAACAGATTCCAGGCTTCTAGAGGAGCATAAGAAGTAGGTGCAGGGACAGCACAAACCTGTGTGAAAAAAGTCTCTGTGGGAGCAAATTTGGCTGTATCTCATGCTGGGGTACCAGATCATCTGGAACAGAAGAGTTTGCACTGGCTCTTTTAAAAATGAAGGACAGTGATTTATCTATTTTAATTTCTCCAACAAGCAAACCTAAGTTGAAGGTTTAAGTGAAATTAATTATAAAGGGTATTTACGGACTGTACGCCTGTACCATGCAGGCCTTCTGTTGGGCCAATGAACAGGAATGACTCTCACTTGGAGCAAACTGCTTTGTTGAATATAGAAGAATGGTAAACTGTGAAGGGAGAAAGCAAAATTCACAGGTGAATATTCAGTCAGCAACCAAAGTAACAAAATTAATCAGGAAATTATGTGTTCACTTCATTGCCCTAGTGGAAAGGGAATGCAAACTGAGGTTTAGAGCAAGAATAACTTGTCTATTTTTTTAAGCCAGAATGAGGTTTCAAAAGTTTTACTTGTTTCCTTTGTAGGAAATACCTCAGGCATATCTCAAAAAGATACATAACAAGTTTCTTCTACTCATCAGAGCTAATCGATGTTTGCAGAAACCACCAGTAGCTGTTATAGCTAAAAACTCCACCTTCCTAAAAGCGGGCAAATCTGAAAGAAGAGCTCAGCAGACATACTAGTACATACTACATACTACTAGGGCTGTTAATTCTATTTATGTCTTAGCCTAGCTACCCTGCTTTGCTGTTGATGGGCTATCTGATGCCTATATACTTCAGGTTCAAATACTATCAGTAAAGCTCTTGGTTGTATTTGACTCAGAGAAAACAGTCTGAGCCCAGGAGTGCTAGTCGTATGTTACTGGGGTGATTCTGCCAGTTACTGGTGAATAGGCAGCTCTAAAGATATTCTTGAGTGTTTTTAAATGCAGTGCAAAAGGAACAGAGCTGAAGTTAAACAAAGCAATTATTTCCAAACTTGAGCTTTCACAATAGAAACAAATTGTAATCACACCCTTTGAAACCTGCAATTACAATCAGTTCCCACTAACCCTTTGCCCTCCTCCTTTGTGATAGATGCAAAATGAGCTACAAGGCATTAGCCAGTGCTTCTCTTTCATTTCTTGTTGCTCAGCAGAACTTCCCTGAGCTTGCCAGGAGCATTTGGGTGGTTTTTTTTAATTCCCCAAAGTGTTTAGAGACCCTTGAAAGAACTAGGTAAGTCTTCCCTATCTGAGATGTTTCAGCACTTCCCTGGCTAATACAGATTCTCCAGAAAAAGGCAACATTGAGAAGTAGATCGTACTAACCTTTTCCCAAAGCCATTTCTGGAAACCTATTCCTGTCCTGGTACCCATGCTTTCTTTCAAAAAAGGCATAAAAAATAGGGTTGGCTCACGGAAATTGCCATGGCTGAGTCACAGCATGAAGTAGTCCTCCTCATCTGGGCTTAACACAGTGCAAACACCAGTAGGAAAGGGAAAAGGACTTGACTGTAGCTCCTTTGCTTGTATAATAATGATGTGTTTCTCCTCAAGATTTTTGCATTGCCTAAAAACTGGTGATAGAGCTCATATGGGCTCCTGCTCTAAAACTCTAGAGAGCTGCTCTTTGCTTTTGGCTAGGGAATGCAGGATTTGCATGTGCAGACCACCTTAATGCTTTATGCTCTGGGGATGAGAATGGGCCACTCTGCTAGGCAAGACCAAGAAATCTCACCTTTCAGCACTGACTTTAGCATAAAACTTCACCACAGCTCTTGAACTCAAGGTCTGCACAATCCTTGTCAATTGGTTTGCTCAAAAGAAAGAGCAAAGGTTTTGTTTATTCTGCTTTTGATAAGCAGTCTTCACTGGGTAACGGTTCTAGATCATGTAACAACAGCTACCTGAAAGCATGCAGACAAAGCCGACATCTGCTAAAGGAGATCTCCTAACAGGATCTGCTAAAACAAAGACAACATCTGTGTGGTAGCTCATCACTCTTCAAAAGAGAGTTACTGCAACACTGGGATTTGTTAATGGCTGCCAACAAAGATGTAAACAAGGGGAATGGAAACCTTATAGTATGTGGTGGACTCAGGCTAGCTTTGAAACTTCTGTTTCTAAATAAATAGTGCTGCTTAACCAGGAAGAAAGATGGGCACATGCTGGACACGAGCTGCCTATTTAAACAATGCCCATGACAGTAGTAAGCAGGCAGTGATGAAGTAGAGAGTAATGAGCACTCCTCATAACGTTGTGTTAGACCACAGGCAATTGCAGATAGGCTCAGTGGTTTGCCATGGATGACACAAGGGAGGAGCAGAAAGCAGAGAAGCAACTAGCTAGTGACAATGGAAAGAGCATAACAAGCAATGGGAAAAGCGGCGCGCACACACACACGAGGACTGTATGAAATAACATCTGGCCCACAGCCTGCCTAAACACAAGAACAGTATCATTAAAAAAAATATATCTCCTGAAAGAAAGGACTAAATGCATTACGCAAAAAATCTGCCAGAGCCTGGCTGACAGCAGTTTCCAGGAAAAACGTTGCTCAACTTTGTTAATTGCAGTTTAGTGAGGTGTAGGGACTGGTGGAAAATCAGAATCCTTAAGGAGCAAAGTGTCTATACAAGTCAAAAGAGCTCTCTGGATCCCTGACTGCTCTGGAACATCCCATCTGTGTGTATCCTCCTCCTCCCAAAATATTTAGTGAACCACACAAGCTATTCAACACTTCATGCAAAGCTATAGTCATTTCCAGGTTTTGGAGAGAAAATACTGGCCAGAGTAATGGGATTCTCTCCGACTTTTTAAAAAGATCTCTATCCATTTTACTTTTAGCTGAAACAACCATCAGAGGTGTTCATAAACTCACGTGAGCCTTAAACTGAGATGTGCATGTCTTGCTTAAAGTAATAGATCAGGCAGGGCATAATCCAGTACTGTAACTGCAAACCAGCATCCTCTGGAAGAAATAATATCAAACAACTGCAATAGGTTATTAATCTTGTGGTTATTTCTGCAGTAGTGTGTCACATACAGTGTTAGAGCTTTCAGCTGTCATGTGGTCGGTACGCAGCCCACAGCTGACAGCAACTGAGTGGCACTGGAGTATCTTTAAACAGACTCCTGCGTAAACCCCCACACGTACTGAAAGCAATACTCCAAACCCGCTTTGTTTCCCGGTGCTCGTGGTCTGCCATAAATCTAATAGTTACCTTGGCCCACGTCACGGAACCATGCTTACAGAGAGACGTGAAACCTTGAGGAATCACAGAGCACTCTGGAAATGAAATAAGGGGGAAATTAACTTTGCAAGTGTCTGATTTCTTGGAAGTTGGGAGTTTGATAAAGACTGGAAAGTTGGCTGTTGACAGAGAGCAGCCACTCCAAAAGCACTGTTTGTGCGTTAAGGAGGTGTGTGTCTGTGTGTTTGTCTCTGTGTGCATGCATGTACACGTGCACCCTACAAAAGTATTGTTTCTTTCTGTAGGCTCAGGAACCCCTTATGTAAAGTAAATCTTCCAAGTTTTCCAGGTAGGTGGTAACAAAAGAGTTCAGTAGCACTGAGGATTTTCCACAAGCAACTGACAATAATAAAATTCATTACAGAGAGTGCGTTAAAACTTCCAACTGTCTATGTAGCAGCAAAAGGGGAAGTAAATGCAGTAGGCCTGCTGAACCCACTCAGCTAACATCATTGAAAGCAACCGATTTATTTATGTGTCCAAAAATAGAACCCCTTTCTACCTATCTTAAGAGGAAAACCTCACTTTAAGGAAAGGAGAAATGTCATCATCTTCCAAGTATCATCCAGAAAGATAATAATACATATAATAGTCCAATTCTGTTTTAAATTAGCCATCATACCTAATGGTCCTGGCAGATTTTTTTTCTGAAGCTAGCATTTGACTTGACATTTGGATTTGGCTATAACTGTCTTTTGCTGCAAGTACAAGCACTGTGTCATTGACTCATTGCAGTTTCCCACGTATTGGTTCTAATCACACCAGTAACTCACATTCAGTCAACAGTGAAAGGGGTGTGGAGCTGGCAGGCACCAGGTTGGCCGTAGATTATACTCTTGCCAGGAATGAACTACATTATTGAGGCCTGAGCAGAATTGCAGTTGAGACTCTCTGCCTGGCAAACAGCTATCAGCTGCTTCACATTCACTCAGGCTATAACAAACTCCTACACTGGTTTCAGCACATAAATTATGCCTCAATAGTCTCAGTCTTGTAGTGCTGTCTCTGTCGTGGATTTCCTCCGGCTGAGAGCTGACTGTGTAACTTCGGGGGGGGGGGGGGGGGGGGGGGGGGGTGTGTGTGATGGAATTTTTGAACCAGAATGACAGAAAGGCTGTAAGAATGGCTCAGCCAGTTTCTAATTTCTATCATCTGTTAATTGAACTGCTATAATCTGCAGCTATCAGATCTGCTAAAATAAGCCTGAGTGCACATGACAGAGGAGGAATCATGGACCAGGAGCCAGCTTAGAAAGAGGGAGCTTGTGAACAGTGAACATGTGCTAATTGCAACCCAAACCTATTTTGCTTTGGTGTTTGAAAGCCTGCGTGTCTGATGCAAGGTGATTGCTTTTTGCAAACCCCAGAGGAAAGAGAGGAGGAAAAATTCTCTCTCTTACTTCAAGAAGCAATGTTACATCAGTAATTACATCATGTAGCTTTCAAGCGTAACTTGGTTAGAACCTTATCTTCTCTGTAACAACTGCAGTAACAGACTGCATTGTCGAGAGATTTGATTAAGGGGTGATGTCAGTCCGTTTCTAGGAACAACATGGATTTGAGGTGCAGACGAGAGGTTTTAAACCACCTGTGCTTGGCTATAAGAATTAGATTTGCCGAAGCATGATTGCATCTGTGTCTGTGAGTTTTCAGTAAATTGCACTGTACTCCCACCCTCCTTCCTTTGCCTCCCTTTCCTATGTGGGTGATACTTTTAAAGTTGAGCATTTAACATCTGACAGCTGCTGCTGCTGCAGTTTTCGATGTTCAGGGCTAGGCTAGATGATGGTTTGCTTCAGCATCCTCCAGTAGCAGATGGAAGGATAGCTTTAACCTTGAGCGCGATGCTAAATGATTCAGTAGTGAAGCCAGCTAGGGAAGTAGTAGAAGTCAGCCAAGGGGTGCAGGGTAGGAAATTTTAGAATTCTTTTAACTCTATTTAAAAGTAAAACAGAGGCCTTTCAATAAACCTGTTAGGCAGATACTAGTTGTATGGGGACCCCAGAGAGAAATCTGAATGTTCTCATGCATGTGTTTATGCATGAGAGTGGGTCAGTATTTTGTCCTTGAGTGACAGTGAGGTGAAAGCTTCATCTCAACTTCATCCGCAGATGACTAATATGAACTGCAGAAAACATACTAAGGACGCCACCTGGCTCTTACTTTTGAAGGATTCATCAAAGCATTAGACTGGGACTTGGCCATTCTGTGGACATCTTGAGCAAATCCTTCCATCTTTCTCAGTTTCCAGCTTTTTTTTTTTTCCCCTATATTAAGAATCCAAGTTAGCTGTTACATGTATAAACAGAAACTCAGTAGGGAACAGGATTACCCTCGCATCTCTAAATGGTATGCAGACCCACAAAATACACACTAGCAAGAGAGTGCTTTGATCTTTGCAGGATGATGTGCCTTGGATGCTTACTTTTATAGTCAGGGTGTGCACTATACTTACAGTTTAGGCATTACAGTGTTGCCTTGTTAAAATATAAACGTCTGTGTGTTTCGCACTAGGTAGGTAGATTAACCAAAAGCAATTCCAAAGCAGCTGTTCAGCTTCCCCACAGCTCTTCTTCTTTTCTCTCAATAAAAAAAACCACCCCCCCAACCCTCCTCCATAGTCTTGCTGTTACTCTAGACCAGCAGCTAGTGTCTTTAGGAAATACTCTTCCTGAAAAATCAGCCTAACAATCCAGTCTTGTCAACAGATGATAAAAACAGAACTCTTCTCCATTTGCTTTCCAGCAATTAACTAACAAACCATTGCTCCAAGCAGTAAATTTCTTAGGGATTACTGTTTAATAAAAACATAACACAGTGGGAAAATGATCCACTGGAAGAAATATAAACTGCAGAAGATGCTGTAATACAATCTGTGTGTGCAGCTACCCTTAAAGTAAAAGTAATAAAGGAAATGGGGGAAGCTGAAATTTATTTTGTTTTTCAAGTTGTTGAAAAAGGTGTTGAAAATAAAACAAAATAAAAAGTTGCTTAACCTGACCGAGGCTCAATGGAAAATGCCATTCTGAACTCAGCCAAACCATCTCATCCTATTGCAAAACATTTAGACATCTCTGTGAATTTCTGTGTTCGGCCACTCATGCCCTTCATTTCAGTTACTGCAAGCAAGGCAAAAGCTGGTACACAAGGGTTCTCCAGAACATGTCCAAGGGAACCTATCCAGCCTCTGTTCACCAGCAGACAGGAGCTGGGCGGAGACTGGCTTTCTAATAGCATAGAAGCATCTATCCATAAGAAAGGTGCAAAACTTGTTAAATAAAGGCATGATCTCATCAAGTTTTTCAGAAGCAGGGGGTAAGCAGAATTGGCACAAGCAGGGGTGAATACATTTTCCCAGCATGCGTGCACCCAGAAAACGGGAACAGATCCATATTTGAGTGGCTATTAAGAAAAAAATAATAGAACTTTACTAATAGAAATCACACTGAAGGAAACCAAGAAAAGGCCTGATTTACCTCTTAAATGCTCCAAAGAAAACTGGAGGTAACAGGTGCAGCCAGTGGTGTTCCCACAGAGATAAAGAGAAACCTCGTGGAAGTGGAACCAGATCCCTAACTGGCGCAGCCTGAGCTGCTGCCATCCATACAGACTTTCCTACCACTATAAGGACACTGTTTGTCACCTGGCATAAAAAAAGAAACACTTGCCCTACATTTCTTGGATTGAATTGCCCTATAATCCAAAGGCCAGCTCATTTCCAGCTTCTGTTAAAGGTAACAGTTTTAGCATTTTCCTGACAGTTTTGTGACTCACTCCCCTTTCCCTTTTGAGTTCCTTGTCATAGTTTTGTCTCGATGTGTTGGCTAGGCTGGGGGAGTTGTTACTCAGTGGTGATTTAAAGCCTCAACTCAGAGTGGATCACTGGTGTAATAACTGGTACCCAAACACATCAATATAGACTAGTGCAAAGCATCTTAACAATTTAAGCAGACAACTAAATGAGAAGGTAGGAAACAGAATAACTTGTTTGCTCTACTTTGGAACTGATGTTCAGAAAGATTTCGACAAGTTTGCATGGAATATCTGACTGAGAGGTGGGGGTTTGTACACTGAGCTCCTGAACAGCAGATCAGTGCCTTCAATCACAAAAGCATTCCTTTTCTCTACCTGGAATGTTTCTGGATTTTCAGACAGCTGAACATTATTCCAAGGAATTTACTTGCAGTATCATCTTCCACAGTGACACTGCTGCCTAGCTTAGAGAAAGAGACAAACCTAGGTAGATGGGGCTGCCACGCTGGATCAAAGCAAAGGTTCCTCTTATCTCAACTGTCTGAAAAGCAAACTCTTATATAAAATTTTCATGTGCAAATTCCAGAAGGAACATCTTGTTTTTCAGATATGTGGGAAGACTTGTCCATTGTTGGGATTTTTTTTTCCTTTTGTTTTTGAAATCGATGCCTCAAATGGAGAAGAAAACCCAGAAAAGATTAAATTGGGGGGTAGGATAATTTGTGATACTCTCCTAATCTGAAACAGAAAGGTACCATCAAAATTATGCCCTTACTGTTTGCAGGCAACACATAAGTTTTTACTTCTTTAAATATCACTTCAAGAGCATAAACTGTGCACTGTCCTCAACCACCAAGAGACCTGCATATGTGACTGCCTCGGGAGAAAGCTTCTACTGGGCATGAATAGAAAAGAATATTTTGCTTATTTTTGTTTCTACCTTCATACGTTATTTATTATCAGTTGCTTCCAGGTATATTTGCAGCCTCCCTAGGGGCCACTGCTGGAGCAACATTAAATGAGTTTACTCAGATGTTGCTGTCTGTGATGAATTCTAATTTTAGACTTTGTCTCCCTGGATTCTGTATTTGGATGCAAAGAAGTGACAAGCGTCTCTCTCTCTTTTCTGTATAATCCACATTAAGAGGGTGGGAACAGCTCGGGTTTTTGAGAGAAATGGGAGGAAGACAGGGGAAAAAAATGTGTCCTAGGGTCACAGTTGCCAGCTCAATCAGCAGCAGGCAGGGGCTACTCTGGGCTGGGCTGTCACTGACATGGGCTTTCAGCCAGACCCAGTTTCCAGGTGCTAAATCAGGAAGCCAGTAGAGCTACTCCCATTCACTCTCAGGAAACGGAGCCACCATCAGGCTGTTCCCAAGGGAGAGAATAATAATAAACAGAGCTATTATAAAAAGGCTGAGCACAGGAGGAGGGTGAAAACACTCTGTTGAGGAAAGATAAATGGAACAGCGGCATGAATTGCTGTCAGGGGAAGAGCGTGGAGGGAGCATAGATGGAGAGAGAACAGAGTGCTTGGTGGCCGAAAGCCACACGGGTGCATTCAGGTGGCATTGTGTGTTTTTGCAGAGAGACATGGAGGCCTAGCTACATTTTGCCTCCATCAACTATAGGCATGCCTTGGTTTTCCTCAACCCATCTGGGCCCAAATAATGCTCCTGAGGAACCTATCAGAACCTGAAACAAGTACGCTCCTCACAGCGGTACTTTTATTAAGTGCATGAGTTTGGGAACATAGGCCTGAGGCCAGTCAGAGGGAGACTGGTGTCAGGAGCTATATGGGCACATTTTGGAGACTGACAGCTGTTGAGACCCTGAAGACACATTCATGGCAGGCTTTGATCTTTGCCACTGGCTTTCCCTGCGCTTCAGCTGTGCTAATGAGGAGCTGATTTTTTTACAGTCAGAGGCATCTATTTTAGTTTCATAGCAATTTTTGATTTAGGGAAAAGACAGACCCACCAGGGATTTCCTTTAATGGCCTTTTCCTGGGGAAGTGATCACAGCCTTATCTTCCAGTGGGAAAGATAAGCCCGTGATCGCCGCCTCTTGCGACAATCCACGCTGTGCTACATCTATAGCAAATGCTGCCAGATAACTGTATATTTACTCAATGTTCTCGTGCCAATGGCTAACACCACGACTTCAGTAGACTGCTGCTCGTTAAATATCTAGCCATGATGACAAACAGCCCAGCTGACAGGGATAGCCATAGTAGCTGGTTTTCAGTAAAGACCAACAACGTCCTGTCACCACCTTTCTGTTCAGTGGTGCTCAGAATAATACTGAATCACCTATTAATTTCTCCCTGTATATATAGGGTTTTTTTCCTCATTTCCTTCCAGAAGGCTGCATAAAGCTTGGGAAATAGCTAATATCATTAGGAATAATTACACCGGTGCAAATTCCTGTTAGCTTTATTGCAAAATAACCAGGTTGGACCCTATGTGAATTACAGCTGGGAAGCCGAGCCCTTTCCCCAGGTCTGTCTGTTCCACTTAATGTGTGTTTCAAATAATGTTATTCCATTACAGGAAACTAGAGTTAGAAGCCCTTTTGTTTACTGTGTTACACAAATTCAGTTTGTCATAGAGCTGGGTGTATAAATTAGAAATGAGGGATGTTAGCAAAATTAAATGATAAGGCCTTTGCCAGTTCCCATTGCAGCTAAGATTGGTCTGATAAATTGGAACCGCCAAGCAGTATTTGGTAAACAAAATAAAGCCACGATGTACATATTTAAGTAAGTCAATAAGACAGTGTGTAGACAGAAATGAGTATCTTGGATCTCCTTCTGCCCTGCCCGTGTGTTACAGTAAACTGGGAGGAAAGTATTAAGAAATCAGGATTTTGTCCTTTGGTGTATGCTGTTTCCAGCCTAATCCGCTGCAGCGGAAGGCAGTAAAGCAAGCTCATCTGACAGTTACCTGTTTAGTCTTCTCTCTTCTCCACAGACTTACTGCATAAGCACTATGGCTTTACTAACCTGTGGCCCATAGAATGCGAACTGAAAAGATCTCTTTCTCTGCCCAAAAAGAAGCAACAAGTGGTAGTGCTAAATTTTCCATTACTGGGAGTAAGATCTTATTCCATGGTTTTAAGATGCAGCTTGTTAAGCAAGAAGACAGAGTTAGACCACAGGATAACCTGTGAAATGACAGCTCAGTAAACCAAGTCTGGACCTGGGAAGGTAACCCATTCTCCTCAGAGGGAGTTGTGGGCTAGTGATGAGCTGTCACAAACTTGCTCATGAGACCTTGCATCAGAGGTCTTGCATTGAGCGGAGGATACGCCTTCTCAAGAGGATACTCACGGATACTCAAGAGTCCCAAGGACCTCCATGAGGATGGCTTTGGTGTGTGTTGCAACAAACAGTGGGAAAGGTGAAGGGTTAGTTTGTCACTAACCATGCTCTCACCCCCTTCTCCTATGGGAAGAAATCAGAATAAATCAGACATCTACTTCCTTTTGTAGCTCCTTTCAGACGATTACTGCCTTGTCTTACGAAGCAGTCAGGCTATGTGTTAAGCTATTGAAGCCTAGTTTTTTACTCTTAAGTCTGAAACTGTCCCTAATAAGCACAGGTATGGAAAAGGTGTTTCTCCAGCCACTACATTTTTTCAAACTACTCCTAACCCTTAAAATTTGCAGATTCTTTCCTTAGCAGAATTTGTTACGCTGTACCTGTGACATCCTACATAATATAGCATTGTAACTAGGAGGGAAAGAGTTTTGTACCTGCTCTACATTACTCAAGCTACTCATTGGAATTTTAGAATATCAGTAAATTGAAACTCCTTCAGAATAATGGTAGAAGCACTGTAGAGAAGGGTCATTGATTTTCTGCTGAAGTTCAGACAATTTTTGGATTCCAGGGGATGCTAATAGTTCTCTGCTCCAAAAGCATTTGCTGTTGGAAACAAAGCATCACAAAAAGGCAGATTAAAAAGTTGTGGCTGCGATGGGGAGGTAAGTCACATTGACCGAGATCCTTGAACTCGGTTCATTTTTAGGGCAGAAGGGGCAAAGGAAGCATGCTGCATCATTTCCAGGGTCAGGCAGAACTCAGTTTGGTGCTTTCTCTCATTGAAAGTTTCTTGCTCAAGAGAGCATCACAACATGTAAGGGGAGGGGGGAAGGAAGAGATTTTCCTCTTATCCCTTTGTATTACATGGGGATATCACAGGATACCCACGATATTTCAGATATTCTGCAGCCGATAAAGTTTTCTCCTAACTATTAGTCTCTTTGAAGCAATATCCACCAGGAAGACTTGGGAGCAATTCTCTGTAGCTTCAGCCTACGTTTTGGGAGCAGACTGGCACAACAATTACAGGACAATACCTGATCACCAGCTTCTCCTCTAGGGGAACTTCGCTGAGCTCTGAAATGCTGCATGTCCGGGTAAAATGGTTAATCCCCACCGGGGAGGGACTGTTCAGAGTGTAGGGAAGATGAAGAAATAAATGTAGATCTGTAACACAAGAAGCGATGTAGAATGAATTCCTTATAACAAGAGGGGGTGGGGAAGAATTTGCAAGCAGGACTTAGGTGCTGAAGCTCTCTGTCATGTACACCGATGATTCCCAGACACACTCTATAATGCAAAGCAGCAGCTGCCTCATGGAGCTGTACATTTTGCCTTTGCATGTTGCAGTTCTGTTCCAGGATAAAAGTTGAGCTAAGAATTCCAGTGGCAGAATTGTAATCTTTTTTTTCCGTAAAAAGATTTAGTCCCTTCCACACCAAGCTCTCAGATTGCAGGTGAATATAGGTAGAAAAGAGCAATGTTATGTTTAACTTTCTGTGACAGATGAATGGAAATTGTGGAAGCATTTACATGTCTCTGACTATTGTACCCTGTACGGACTTGATCTTTCACATGTCAGTCCTTTGGTGACCCAGAAATTTATGAAGGTGGAGGTACCTGGTTCTTGAAGAATTGTTCCTTGCATAAGCAAAATTTCTTGCTTTACAAGAAATTTTACAAGAGCAAAATTTACTGTCCTGCTTTGGCCTGCCTTGGGAAAACTTAGAATTTTTCTTGTTTTAACTCTGTTCCCAACTATTTTCATCACAAAAAGGAACAAAACTTGCCTTCATTACTAGGGCAGTAAGAGAGCAGGAAAAACAAACTAGGGAAAGAATTGTTACGAAAGACACACCAAATCATTAAGCTGTTGCGACATGACCAGAGGGGAAAGTGGAAGGTTCCTTGCCTAACTGTGATTGAAAGCTTCATGTATGTCATTCTGCAGAGAAAGCTATCAGATAATTTATGTTAACTGTCAATTAGGAAAATTTCATACTTTCTAGAAGTATGGAAATGCCTCACATTTACGTATGTTGACTTAGTAAAATTTCACATTTAGCAAGACTGTCAGACACCTGAACCTGACCCCAAAACAGAGCCCTGTTTTGTACATGTGATGAGAAGATGTCAAGAGAAATATTTTCTCTTTTTCTCCTCTTCCTCTTACCTTCTTGTTTATAAATCTCCACAGGCTCAACAGCTATTACAGAGATTCTGGCAGACAGATATTAACCAGGGAGGGGAGGAATCAAAAAATGCCAGGGAGGAATGAAAGAATCAACGTTATCTGACAGGTCAAATTTAACAGTGCTGTTTCCAAAGGAGCTACGAGAAATTTGAGAAGTTTCCCATGAACTGCACAGCATACCTCTCTTTTGGTATTAGTTACTTGGGGTAGTACTGATCCTCTGACAGCCACAAAGGCACACACAGTGCTTGCTGCCTGAGGTAAATGCTATGAACTCAATGCAAATCTCTGTTTAGACTGTGCTTTTAGGTCCAGCTCCAGGAAAAGGCGTAGAGCAAGTTCCAAGGAGCAACCCTCAGGGCAGGAGACAATATAACCACTGCCCCAAAAGTGGTTTCTCCCATTTCCTTCTTGCCCGAACGAGGTGGAGAACATTTCCAGAGGCTACCACTACCTTTCTACCTGCATGTTCAGGGATTGCTTTGCCAGAGCTTCTTCTAATCAAGTGATCTTAGTTAAGTCTTTCCACTCAGGTTTCTCTTCAAAGTCCATGTAAACATTTATTACCCAGAGAATCCAAAGCAAACTTGTTTCATTAGTTGTTGAACAAAATCTGAGTCAAGTAGCCCTGGCTCTGAAAAACTTTGTTTCTAAGTAGGCAGATAACGAGAAATTAATACTGGGAGACAGCTCTGAATGTTTGTGACTGGGCACAAAACGTAGTACAGCTCAGTGCAGTAGCCCACAGCATCTCAGGCATCTCACTGTCCTGCCCAGCCACCTCAGAGGGTGTGAGAGGAATTGCTAATGAGTGGCAATTGATTCTCTTATCTTTGCAAAGCATAAATACCTAAACTAGAAGCATCCCAGAGACAAGTGGTCATTGGACTCTTACAGAGTACCTTCACTTTTTGTTCCTATAACACCTCCTACAACTATTATTATATCTCCTAGGTCATGTGTTCTGAGGAGGAAGAAGTCTTCACGTATTTCTCTGTAAAGAAGAGAAATTGAAAAGACTGAAGAGGGGGGAAAGGGAGCAAGTCAGAGAACGTACCTTCATTTGATAGCCTACAGATAAATTCAGGAAACTCACAAAGCTGTGAAAGCTACAAGGATTAAACAACGGCTTTGCATATAACCAGCACCACAGAGCAAGAAAAAGATCTGAGACAACACTGGGGTCACGCAGAGGAAAACATTAAGATATATATGCTTAAGATAGCTTGCTGGAAAAACTAGCACAAGGCAGACACATAGTAGGACAGACAGAGAGACTAGGCAGCTGCATCAGAGAGCTGATTGCAATGAACAGATCAAAATAATAAGGCAAAGGAAAGAGGCTGAAACTACGTAGGTGAGAAACAAGCTTTTCTTTGGCCTCTCCAAAGCCCAGCTTGGCCCTGTAACTTAGAAGCTATTGTGGCTGCTTAACGTGAAAATGGTCCCAAATTTGAAACTGTGCAGAAAGATCACACCAGGATCCTGTGTTCTTTTTCCTACAGAGCTGAAAATAAGGTTATCAATGGGGTTTTTTTGGTCCTAAGATCTACTAGTACACAACCAGCATTTCTACTTCTTGCACTAGAGAACAAAGGGAGCAGAACAGGCCCCTCAGGGACCAAAGAGTTGTGTCATCCGAACAAAGGCTGTGACACCATTTCCAGCTAATAGTGTATATCCATTTCTCTGAAAATTTTCTGCCTCTTTTACTGTTTGTTCTTTTTGGTTTGGTTTATTTTGTTTGTTTGTTTGGGTTTTTTTGGTTGTTGGTTTTTGTTGGTTTTTTTTGTTTAAATTAAAAAAAAAATACACTATCACCAGCAGCAACGAGTAACAGATCCTTGAGTATGCAGTGCAGTTCATTTACAGATCCTTTATTACACCTTGCTTTAAAGCAGTCTCTCCAAATCTCTTGAAGTCAGACTCAAGTTAAAACACCTTTGTTGAGCTGAGGCCCTAATCACCTCAGGTTCCTTGGGTTCTCACAAGATAAGTGATGTAAATTTTACCTTGCTCGGGCGATGTTGGAATAAGCTCTTTAAATTAATAGTTACAAAGTGCCATCTATCTCCCTGCAAAACATGGATGGGCTTCAGAGAGGAAACTTTAGATGAGCAGGTGGAGCAACTCTCATTCAAATGAATAAAGCACTTCTCTGCTTAATAGGCTAGATGTGCCAGCTGAATAACAAAGAGGGTAAAATGAGCATGGGGACTTGTGAAGTGACTGGTTGGAATGGAACTGGAGAGAACAGGACTCTGGTACATGGATATAGTACTTACCTGGCAGGTCTGCCGGTTTTATTGATCAGTCTATTTTAAAAGTGATTACCCTTTACCCCTCTCACTGTACTTGGAGTTCAGTGTGATTCAACTGGCACTGCAGTCTGAGATTAAGATACTGAAACTGTGTTTCTCCAAAGAGCCCAAGACATAAGCAGAGTTCCTTATACTGTTTGTTTGCAATACTAATGGAGTTTGTAACTCAAAGATACTCAGATGTACCAGCCAAAGATGCACAGAATTTTGCTATGTGCTTATAGTTCATGCATTCAAAAAGGCCCTGGGAATTTTCCCCCTGTTGTATCTGTACCACAACCATGCTGTCTAGGGAACAGAGTAGCTCTGTATTTTCTTGTGCATGCAAAATGAGAAGAATCTGTTTTTAGAAGGTAGAGACATCTAGCATTTCTGTAATGCGTTTTATCCATGGGGACGCAAAGGCTGATGGTTTAGGTATATCCAGTGCAGCAACCTGATAAGATTTGGGTCTTGCTGCTTATGTGACAATGGTGTCTGGAGGCTACAAAGCCACCAGCACTGTCTCAGGCTATGTCTCTGGCCCTCAGGGAACTGCAGTTATACGCATGGTCATGTGTGCCTGCAGTTTTTAAAATAAGTGTGCAGATTATATTTATTATTCAACATCTGCAGACAGCAGTGGCCAGATGGCCAGGAAGCTGACTGTATGCCACTTCCAAAGGGGCCCTGTACAGAGTGGTATTTCATAAAGAATTAGAACTCTCCATGGTGACATGAAGTGTGTCGCATTTAATTGTGGGTGTAGCTGCTGACCTGGCTTGAACTCCATTAGGGAGCATAAAACAAACGAAGTATAGCACAGAACTTGGAGAGCTAGGCCCACTGAATCATGGAGCGACTCAGATGGCAGACAGGCAAGCCTGGAGCCTAATGTTATTTGTTTCAGAGAACACTGGTGGGGAGAGCAACGAGGCCAGGCCTGAAGACAGGCAAGGGATTTAAGAATTGGAGAAAAGCATAATAAGAAGATGGCAGATCTTTCTTGGCCATCAGCTATATCGCCTATCTCCTCTGCTTGCCTCCACACCCAGAGCAATGGATCCCACCTCAGCATCCTAACTCAGTCTGGATCACTATGGACAAAACAACAAAAGAAGAGAGAAGAGACTCTTTGCTCCTCTTAAAAGCTGCCTCTGGCATGACATATACAAGACACTGAGACAGCCTGCCTTCCTTCCTTGGTTCTTACTTTTTTAGAACCACAGTTTTGCTAATGTCTAATACACTTACAGATTCAGATTACTTACAAAGCAGCTTTTCTTCTGTCAATAACTTGTGAGGTCTCTATCAACACATCTAAATAAGCAAACAAGAAGTCTGCAAGACAGTTTTTATGGAAGTATCTTTGGATATACCTATAATGTCTGTAGTTTGTTACATTTTAGTCTCTATATGCGGCAGGAACTGCATGTATTTTCCTTCTGTGTTTATGCAGCTCCTCATACTGCGCACCCTCAGGTCAGAGTTGCTGGTGTGAGGTCCTACTGCATATTAAATAACTAAATTAGCAAATAAAATGCTTTGCTCAACTTTGGTGTCATCCATTCTTTCTAAACCTAAGAAATTTTGAGGATTGCAAGGTCTGTATGTTATCAAATTCTCTGTAAATAATATGAGCCTCTTTAGAGAAAAATCCTTAGGAAAAAGTCTAGTAAAAATATGTATCTTTTTAAAAATAATACATTTCCCTTATCTAAAATGGAATAAAGTGCAATGATATTCAGTATAGAACAGAGTTATTTTCATGTAGAAACTGACATCGAACAACCCTAACAATGCAGTTCCAGACACATAATTAAAATCAAAAACAAGGAACATGCTGATCTAATTATATTTTTAAATAGAAAGACATTGAGAGAAAGGCAGAGAATGAATGATTTACATTTTCTTTCTGGTGATGACTCTGCACTTAAAGCAGAGCTATTCTCTGAGGATTCGCGAATCATGTAATATTCAGCTTTTTCTCCTAGGCTGCTTTCTATTATGTTTTCTCTGTAGAGGGGTATATGCGTAAGAGTGAAGAGGAGAGCAGATCCTGGACAAAACATCAAGCAGAAGAAAACTGAATGATCTGTGTAATTCCCAAATTCCTTCCTATAAGAACGAAACCATGTTATCTTCAGAAAGCCATTGCAGGCATTGCCTCACACAGCCCTCTTTGAATGTCTGTAAAGATGAGATACACTTGCTTATCTCTGTTCTTTAGGAAGAGGACATCACTGTTCTCAGATGGTCATATGTTGGAGTGTGGGATTTTGATACAGCAGACATAGGAACTAGGGCTATCCTGACAGTTACAAAACCAGCTGATACGAGGGGAGTAATACTGAATAGAAACTGTGTTGAAACAAGAAATATTCTAATCAGGATTTGGCTAAATGGGTTGAAATGCAGTATCTGCTCCTGTTGATGCTCTCTGGACCATGCGAGAGAAGGACAGACTCCAAAAGCAAAGAGACCCCATTGGGGCATAAAAGCAGACAGAGTGGGAATCTTATCCCAGATATTTTAGGTTCCAATGACAGATAAAATCCAGCCACGGCCAAATCCATGGCACTGGCTCAGATGGGGTAAGTAGATTTCTCTTCGCACAGTCTCCAGCAATGCACAATGAGAATCATTTCAGATCCTGCTGGATTCAAAAATGAAGAGGTGTGCCTGAAAAGTGGGAATGAAAGGAATTTAGTTCCCCAGTGAATTTGTCAGAGGAAAGTCCTCCCTCAGTACTTCCTGAGTTACCCAATGCAGCAAACAACATTGCTTCATTTGTTTATGATTTAATTCTGTCTTACCAAGGAATGTGTGACTGATGAATATTGCCAGCAGAAAGATGTATTTTATCTTGAGAGCACATTAGAAGCTGCTTCCCTGCTTGGTGCCATATTTCTCTGGGGCAGGAAGGATCTCTAGTATTGCATTTGTTTTACACTCTGTTTTGTGTTCCCATGCATGGATTTCTCACTCAACAGAGAGCAATAAGCAGGTCAAAGTGGAACTGGGAAAGAGCTTTTCTGTGCCAGCCAGCGTAGTAAACACTTCAAATTGGCTGCTATTCATTTTCCACCCCGGGCATTGTGAAGCTCTGGAGACATTTCCCTAAAAGAATTCAGCTGCTGAGGAGAAGGTGGCTTTGGCACATTTTGCAGTGCTTTTCTCAGATACAAAAGCTTTTGGAAATTCAACTAACCGTATTTCCAATACAAAGCTAAGGAAAGAGCCTGGTCTCCAGAGGCTATTTCCAGGTGCCTCTGCTAGAAGATCAGCTGCCGGCACTGCACCCAGGTGCAGCTTACAGCACTGAGTCTGTGGTGACATGGTCCCAGAGGAAGAGGTCTTCAGTGGCGACAGCAGCACCGCCTGCAGCAGGCCGCCTCTTTAGTCCTGGTACATCTCTACCAAGAGCACTGCTTCCTGCACAAAGCCAGGCAACCTGACAGAAAAGATGCTACCTAATTTTCTAAGCTGAATTTACAAGGCTTAATCAAGTCACTGTAGAGAAACATGTACTTGGAATTGCCCTTTATAGTTAGCTTACAGTCTGGGTGCTCCAGTTCCCTCCCCCCAGCCTTGCTACATCCTGAGCACAAGGGCAGGCTGCAGGAACATCCCTTGCTGCCCTCTGCCCCCAGCACTGACCACTGCTTCAGACCTTAATTGGGTGCTTGCTGAAAGTATCTGGTTGCTAGTACAGTAGACCAACCTACACACAGCAGAAAGCATCAAGGAGACATGAAAGCTAGAAGGGAGGTCTTAGGAATGAAATGCCAGTTTCAGCACAAGGCTGGACTTAAATTCTAGAGAAGGGAAGACTGCTGTACTTCGGTAGGCACTCTAGGTATTTACAGTTGTGAGCGCTCTTTCCCTTTTCCGTATGTTTCACAGGCTGTTCTGCCTAGAACGAGGGTATTAGCACTTAAAATATTTTTCTGAGCCCCCTGGTGGTGCTCAACAGAGTCAGTGTCTGAGCTGCCAAGCAGAGCAGCATGAGAAGCAAGATTTGCCATGTATTGGTAGCCTTATTCATTATATAAAATAAATAAATGCTATCTGGAATCCAACTATGCCTGGATGAGGGCTTCCTATTACTCCGTGTGTGCGCACTCGTGCATGTGTATGTAAAAGGCAAAATATACAGACATATTTCAAAAGAGCTGACTGTTCAGATCACCGCATCCAAAGTGCTGAGCAGGAGTGTTTGAGGTGTCTAATGGCCCTGCAACACAGTGGTGGCTGTTCGTTGACAGTGGCAGGTTGGCAGACAGCAGACAAATCTGTGGTGCACGTGTCTGCGCATAATGAACACTGTCTTTATGTACTGCCTCTGCTGTGTAATCATCTATTAGTGCTAATTGCTAGAGCCTAGGGCTGAAGTGGCCTTTCACATTAAATAATATGATAATAAATAATATAGATAAAAGATGTTCTAAAAGAGCAGCTGTAAGAGAACGCTCCTCCCCGGCTTAACACATTGCTCTTTCTCCCAGAGTGGAGTTCTCTGCTGCACCTTTTGTGCAAACAGACATTTCGTGTGAGAAGAAAGAGACTTCCTGCAGATGGTGGAGGTGAGGAGGGCCACCCTAAAGATAGCATAGCCTGACACTTCAGCATTTACCTCTCTTCCTTGCTCTAATGTCAGCTCTGTCTGAATCTGCAGTTCAGGGTTTGCCAGGTATTGAAGCCCCTCCTATGCTGTATGGTGACACAAATGTCCATTGCACAGGGCTGGCTGGTCCCTCTGCAGCCAGACAGTGAAATAAATATGAGGGATGGGAATTCTTCATAAACAGCTCTTAAATGTACCTTGCATTGCAGGATGTGATGTATTAAATGAGTATCATTCTGGGTTGTTTTATGAGGCCCTGATGAGGAAGGAGGGACCTTATCCAATACGTTTATCACTGAGTGCTTAACCACGGCAATGCGACTGAAATATATCCAGATGCTAAGTCTGCTGAGGGTGGCAGGTTTGGTGGCTTGTGTTGTATTTTAGGAGCCATATCTGACCAGAGGTATTTGAAAGATTCTGACACTGTCCCCAAGCCAACAGTTGCCTGGGCCTCCTGTTAGCCCAGCAACCAGACTGCTCAAAACTGATGGCAACAGGGCGCCAGTGAGCAAATTGCACGGATGTGACCTTTGGATTACAGCTCCTCCAGCTATTTTCTACCTACAACTTCTGCAGACCCAACAGATGATTACAGTGGAGACTGTTATAAGTATGGAGCCAGCTTAGATCCCGCTCAGCATTAAAAAATAAAGAGAAGGAACGTAAACTGAGCTGCAGGTGGCCAAAAGTGTTCCTGTGTTAAGAAGCATGCTTACTTTTAATTGCCACCTTTCAGCAGAGGGATTTGTTTGCAGAGCCCTCTGGAGTGGTTTCTGACGACAGCTTCAAAAAACCTGACCTTCCTCTCCCTTACTGGAAGTATTTAGCCTTCAGTGCCTGGCTGCAGGATACCCTGCCACACCATAAGAAGGACACACAGAAAGCAGCTGGTCTATTGCTGAGTCCATTTCCTCTCATAAGAGACCTCTCATGAGCACAGCAAAACAGCGTGGATCTTGTAAGCTGGCATTCCATGAAAGCCTCAGGGATAGAAATGAAACATATACTAAATTCTTGCCAGAATAGACAAGGTAAGATGCGGCTGTCAGGTTTGATCTCATTCATTTCTCCTGTATGTGCTTCATTTTTGTTTTGGTGGGGTTTTTTTTTGGTTTGGGTTATTTTGGTTTTTGGTTTTTGGGTCTTTTTAAGCTTTTTGGCAAGATGAATAGAAAAAGGGTTGCATGGCAGAGATTACTCTGCTCACCTGCAAAAAAAAAGCTCCAGAACCAAAGATCTAGGAAGCTGTGAAAAAAAGAAGCTTTTGCAATCAAGACATTGCAAAGCTGTCACAAAACACGAACCACTGACACCATCCTTGGACTCATTCCTGATAGGGAAACAAGTGCTGATTCTAATTTAAGATGCTCACAAAAGCCGAAAGGAGAAGGAAAAGGAAAAGTCCTGTGTAGATTCGTCTGAGGTACCAGAATTCATCTCAATTCCTCCAGTGAAAAGATCCTTCAAGGCACTGCCATTGCAGAGACATCTGCTGTTGTAAAGGATATTGTAGTTCTGCCAGCCCTCATGATTAAACCATGAGGTACCTGATTTATGCTTTTAATTTGACTTTTTCATGATCTCAATACTTTGTATGCAAATTGCTGAGTTCCTGCCAACCCTTCACCACCTTGTTAAAATCCCTTGTCAATTGTATGGTTTTCCTGTATGCCTGGTGGCAGCAGAGCAGGATGTTAACTGCAGCCTGATCCCCACATCTGTTTACAGCTCTCTGGCTCACTCGCAAAGTAGAGATTGGATGCTGTCTTGCTTCATAGTTTTCTCCAAGAGACTTCAGCTAGACAGGGCAACTGCAATCATTTTATTCTGATCTCTTAACCTGCAGTAGCTCAGGCCAGAAAATCCTACCCAATGATTTTTCCAGATAGAGTTCAGCAACATGTGGTTAAATGAAGCTATGAAGTTACTCCTCATCAGGGACTCTTTCTAACCCAGAGGCATGCAGTACCTTCCCTGACTCCTGCCGTCTTTCTTTTGCAAAGATTTGTGTTGTCAGATTATTTATTTTTTTTTCTGCAAGTGCAAGAGTCTAAGCAAGTACCAAGGGCACCTTGCATCACAGAACAGCCTGAAGAATAGTAACAGCAAGGCTGTTACTCTCTCTCTCTGGATGTACTTAAAGCATTTACTACCAGGGTTTTGCCAACTCAGCCCGTTTTGACCATCGTGGCTTGGGGGGCACTCACACTGCTGATCGCTTAGCAGAGAAACAGGAGATAAGCGACATGCCAGTGCTTTGGAAAATGTTCAATTTCCACAGTTGTTTGCAGATTGCCTTATTACCTACATCCTGAACTAGTCAGGTAAAGCATGAGTGTACACTTCCAGTTCACACTAATTTATCCGTCTTGCTACAAAGCCTACATGTAGACCGTAGCTGGGTCTTAGAGATTGAGTCGGAAAAAGATCCTGATACAGTGGCAGAGCTTTAAGGCATAGCTACTACTGTAACAATTAAGAGCTACCTTAATAGACATGACAAAAGTACTAGAGAGATAAAAAATTTACTCTTTTCCTCTTGACTGTTGTGCTTAAGAGCTCCTCCTACCTGTTGCTAGCCTGATCACAGAATCACAGAACAGTTCAGGTTGGAAGGGACCTTAAAGATCATCTAGTTCCAACCCCCCTGCCCTGGGCGGGGACACCTCCCACTAGACCAGGCTGCTCGAAGCCTCATCCAGCCTGGCCTTGAACACTTCCAGGGATGGGGCATTGACAACTCCCCTTGGCAACCTGTTCCAGCTCCTAACCACCCTTACAGTAAAGAATTTCTTCCTGATATCCAATCTAAATTTACCCTCTTTCAGTTTTGAAGCCGTTACCCCGTGTCCTATCGTAACACTCCCTGATAAAGTCCCTCCCCATCCTTTCTGTAGGCCCCTTCATTAGAGATTAGAATAAGGCTTTTTAAGCTGTGCTTGTGTCTTGTCCTTCCCTGTTAAGCACTTGATGGGGAAGGGAATTATATTTACCAGGATGATTCTACCCCCCCCCACTTTTTTTTTTTGTCTGTGTGCACATTTTCAGAAAAGTTTAAACCCTGTAAGCTGACCCAGAGCAGCAAGGTATACACTAGAACTAAAAAGTGTCTTGTCCCCTGGGTCAACCAGTCGGTCCACTGACAGAGGAAAT
This sequence comes from Alca torda, assembly GCA_008658365.1. Lineage (NCBI taxonomy): Eukaryota > Metazoa > Chordata > Aves > Charadriiformes > Alcidae > Alca > Alca torda. The sequence goes on along the minus strand of CM018093.1, from coordinate 6,480,904 downwards.
TAAATGGCTCTGAAAGGGCTTTTCAGTCAAGACTCTGGGAAAGGCCAGTGTCTCGCTGCCCTGCACTAATTCCTCTCCACACTGTTTTCTTAACCCACTGAAGCCTCTGCTGAGCTTAGCCTTAGCGTTGTTCCACATATGAGCCAGTTCCCATTCATATTAGTATCCCAGGAATGGCAAGGGAGCTGGCACTGTAGCTACTAAGAGCTGACCCAAAGACAATGGAGGCAAAAGCAGATTAAAGTTGATGGTCAGGAGCAGATTAAATGACAGAAGTGTAGGGAATAAGAAAACTGTGTAAAAGGCAGTGGGAGAGAGATGCTGGCCATAAAGGGTGGTTTAGGCAGCTGTGACTAGATCCAATGAGGCAAGTTAGATGCTTATAATAATATATTTGAAAAAAGCCCTGTCACCAAAGGAGACAAACTCTTCTGTTTAACAACAAAGTGTAAGGACAGGGGGTTGTGATGGTCTCAATTTGTTTTTGCGGAGAAACAAAGCACTTTAACAGAAGTTGTTGAGCCACATAAAAATGAGTTGTTACCAATGTTTTCCTTTAATTCTAGAGAGGGCTAAGGTAGTAACAGAAGGGAAGTAAAGGAGGCCTAGAGCTCCTAGCTTGAATATTTGGGATGCAGCAGAGAGCGCAGACTCTTGGATGCTGCCATTCAGCAGGAATGGGCTGTATCTGCAGCTACATAAATGAAGATGGCAAGGCAGGGGCTTCTTGGTTACAGCAGTTTATTATGAGTGAGGCTCTGGTAGGGCACTCGAACCAGAGGACTCCTAGCCCTTCCTTCCAGAACCCTGAAGAGAGGAGGTGAATGCAAGCAATGGTAAGGAGGCACATATGGGGATGTGCATCTACCTCTTCCCAGCGAGGAACAACAGAGTCATTCAGGGACTGACCAGCTACAAAAGTCCCATCTAACAGTGTATCCTCCCAGAAGACTGATTTAGAAAAGCCTGATATTTCTTTCTTATAGAGATTCTTTACAATGTTTTATTCGCAGTGTCCTCGTGACTATTTTGGATATAGTATTAATGGATGAAGTTGCTAGGGATATAATTTCTCAGGCTGTCAAGAAAATGTTTTGATTGCTTTCTGCAATCTGCATGTCTGATCAGGCAATCCAGTAAGTATGACTAAAGAAGTAAAGAGTTGGAACAGTTAAAACACCAGAGGAAGTCAGGGGGAGAGAGAAGCTGGAGATCTAGTGCAATTGCCTAGAGGCAAGAATAGAGATGAGGAAAGACTGGAAATGATAAGACAGAGATGTATACTTTCAGGATACATCTACAGGGCCATTTATTCCTTTATCAAGGAAAAGTATCTTAGTCCTACCGAAAATACAAAAACCTCCTCCAGAGAATTTAGTCTGATTAGTCTGAATAGGTAAACGGTAACAAAATAGTCATAAAAGTCTGGTTGTGGTTTTAGGCTGATTTCTGATGGAAAAGATACTTGCAGGGTCTTACTGTAGGCTGTGCATGTATATTTATTCCAGCGCCTAGATTTACAATACTGAAAAAATAACGTTTCCCCAATTCCTAGTAAGAGGGGTTGAAAAGGGATTAGACTTCTTTCTTCTGACCTGTGTGAGAAGGGGAAAGCTAAGGGCTAACAATGGAAAAGGTACTCATTGAGATGTCTTCTGTATGTGTCAACACTTATACGGAACGTAGTATGTCACGAAGACCATACTGAAAACAGTCATTCAAGAAAAATACGACTCCTGGCCATTCCCTTCTGTTTCCTGACTCAGCAGCAAGCAAAGTAGCGGTAAGCCTGCAGTTCTTTGCAGATGAACAGCATCACACATGGCATTTAGTGTCGCAATATTCTGGCACAAAATGCACTTACTGGGAACCAAGTCTGTTGCACTCTTCAGGTCTTTTAGACCAGACACATAGGAGATTGTTCGTTCCATTCATAAGCATTCACTGCTTATATGGAGTTTATGGAGCAAAACCAATTGCAGTTGGATGCCTGTCACTTCATTGGGTTTTATACAGTTTCATCAAATCCACTTAGCCACCCTGTTATACTTCTGCTTGCACTGAGCATCCTAGGAGTGCTGGTCCCTGTGCCTCACCATAACCAGAGTACTTAAATCGGAACCCTCATCCATCAGTGTCAGAACATAACCACTGCTGATCCTGGCTGTTCTCACAAAAGTCAAGCTCGGAGGCCATTCACAGAACCGCTGCCTGTCACATGGCATGCACTTTTGCCTGCACAGCACTTGGTGATTAGGGTAAGTGACCAAGGCATTCCAGAAAACTGCATTTCCTAACCAGATTTTTCCTCTCCTTAACTTGCAGCCTTCCCTGGAAAAGGGAATCAGGAAGGCCCTTGCTCATATTAAGCCTCAAGAAGATTTAATGGATCTAGACATCTGCCTATTATATGCAGCTGTGACTTTCACAAGTGCAGCTATAAGGATCTGTACTTGACTAAGTCTTTGCCAGTGGATTTCTTTCCTCCTGTTATTCCCAGCCTTAAGGAATGCAAGATTCCCAGCTGCCCTTCCTCAGGAAAGGGTCACAGAAAAGACAAGTCTAAGACTGTCATTCTGTTTCAATAGCTTTCTTGTCAGGATATCTTACTGGAAAATCCACCGCTGGATTATCAAACTGCAAAATGCAGCTTGGTGAGGCTTGAGTGAGGCTCCACACCACTTTATTTTGGGTTTCCATTTCATCTTTCCTTCTTATTTCAATGAAATGGCCTGTTGAGCCTTGGCACTACTGTTTTTCATGAGTGCTCAGGAAATGCTGGAAACCAAGTGGCAGCTTTGAGGGTGACTCAAATGATGCAACAGAAAGACCAAGGGAAAAAGTAGCTTCATGACAAATGAGCCATTTCTGTGCTATGGGATTTTCTCTGGTTCATTGCATTCAGTGTGATCCTCCAAAAAAAACTAAATACTACAAAGAAGACCCAGGGAAAAGCATCAGAGCACTAGCAACTTTTATGCTCAGTATCATGGAAAACCAAAAGGGTTAAAAACCTGGTTTGCTCGTTACATGACAGTGCTTCACACCTCTGCTGTCAGACTCCCAGTTTTATGGGCTCTGGTTTATAGATGTTTATCACATTTATGTATATAGCTTTTCCTCTAAATTTAAAGACAAGGGTATTTTTCACAGCAGCCAGACTCCCATTTCTTGAATTTTTGCAGGAGTCGCAAGGAAGGAGAACCTCTAAATCACTAGAAAGCTCTGACAATGCAGACCCTACTGTGCAAAATTGCTTTTAAAAAGCACTTACTTTTTATGGTTTAATTTAGGGCGACATTGAATGTTCTCAAGAATACTTTCCAGTTCCTTCAAGTGTTCTGCCCTGTTAAAATGTCTGAAAGTCCTTTCCTGCATTAATTCCAAGCCAAATGTACTGTGTGCTTCTTGGAACTATATCAAATGGCCAAACTTTAAGTCGTCATTTCTAGGATAAATTACCTCTCCATCAGGCTGCGTATGAAATGAATTCTGTAGGGACACAGGGACCAGGATTGCTTTTATTTCACATACATTAATAACGCGCTTATTGTTTGACCTGTAACTGCTACAGGAAGAGTTGTGGTGGGGGGAGAACAATGGGGAAGTAAATGCTTTTAAGATCCAAAATTCAGCCAACAGGCCACAACAGACGGTGTCTGTTGAAGCCAAAATCTGCTCTGGACTCAATACTGTAGGTCCTCAGGGCATCATCCTGTAAGCCGCTTCGGGCCCTACAGAGTATAGGTTTGAGATACAGTAAATAGACTTCCCCATAGGAGGTCTTTGGAGCAAGTTTCCTCTCCTCTCTCCCCTAAAACAAATATACGCAATCTGAAAGTCTCAGCTTGGGTTGATACCACATTCTTGTTTGCAGAAGAAAGATTTCTTATCCAGCAGCCTGGCAGAGCAACATGCATATCACCTATAAGGTACTGCAGCAGTTGACAACATTTAAAGAGCAGCCTATGCGTAGACTTTCCTCCAGCAACCCTTCCTCACAGCACTGCTTTTGTACTATTTTTCTGCAATAGTTCAAGTGCATTAAATCCTCCTTTTTCTTTGTCAAAGAATTTCCCTTCCTCTGATTTATTTCTCTGGCAACCCACTTAGCAGTGGAATCCGATAGGGGATTTGGGAGCTGACAGCCTCTATTTACCCACTGGCCAAAGCACCACCTCTTTGGAATCTCTCCAGGAACACTTTTCAGCTCCTGCTGGCAGAGCTGTCTCTGCAGGCCAGCAGCTGGAAGATCCCAAGTCTGCCTGAGGGCAAGAACCCTTCCAGTCATAAACCAAGATTCCTTTCTTTTTAGCAATTCCTTTTCTGTTTTCTGTGAGTCCTGTCCCATCCCCCAATAACATCATCATCATCCTTCACTGGAGTTTGCAAAAAGAAGAAAAGTTGCATCTGCGGGAAAGTTAAATTAAAGCATGCAGCACGAAAACACATTGGCTGAGAAAGCAACCTCTCAAAATTTTTTTTGTGAAAAATTCTCATGAGTTCCCTAGGACATAAAAACCAACACAGAACAGAGCTGATAAATAAATCTCCTCGACACCTCGGAGACAAGGTACAATTAAACTCCACAGTCTTCATCAGAGCAAGAGAAAACAGGTGTTGTCCTGCTGAGAAGATGGAGACAGCAGCACAACCTGCCCTTCCCGGCAGCAGCTTGCAGAGAAGGCTGCAGAGACATTCTCAGCTAACCAAAGCAAGCATTTAAGTAACAGAAAGGTGTCAAACTTAAGATATCATTAGGCACAAAAGATCAAATCAATTGAATCCTCACCAGCAAAAAGCAGGTCCTAAAGCTACTGGACTTTCGAAATCGATGGCAAAAAGTACTATGCTGTAAGCTATGGTTCCCTATCCCTCCTACCAAGAGAAAAAGCCAAAAATAAGTAGTGATGCACATTTCCAAGGCTAGTGATCTCAAGCACCTAAAAGCAAATGGCTCTCTCCTGAGCCCAAACCACTGCCACATAGGAGTGTGATTTACAGTCCCTTCAAAAGAAACAAAATTTCAAAGACAGATTTTCTCCTTACCTGATGTGTCTGGTGTCCTGGGGTAAAACTACTGCCATGTCTGAGCACCACTGATGATATCCAGTCCCTTCAAAATAAACAAAATTTCAAATATAAGACAGATTTTCTCTTGTCCACCCATAAATCACTTGTGCCAATTTCAAGAACCTGAGGTCCCATATTAGATTTTCTGCGTGAGACAAGCTCATCACAGAAGTCTCTTCCTATAATATATTTAATCACACATTCTCCCCAATTAACTTGAAATGCAAAAGGCCTGTTATAATCCTTTCACTGAGTACTTCAGCCACTACCATAAGGTGGGATGCATAAATGTGGGTAGCCTATATCACATTGTAATAACAAGCACCCTCTTTACCACTACAGTGCTTATATCAAATAGGAGCTCTCCTGCTGCTAAAGAGAAGGACTCACCACCTAGAGGAATAAGGAGGGCCCATCCATTCTAGTCCTCCGGCAAAGGGAGGACTGTGAGTAGTGAAAGGGAAAGTTGTAGGTAGAAAGTAGGAAGAAAGTGCTTCAGGGTGTTGCGTATCTGATAAAATTTTCATTTTTATAGCTATCACCCATCTTGCTGTCTCTGCTTCTTCCTCCCCGTTAGCTGATCAGCCCTTTCCACTAGGTGCAGAATTTAAACATGAGGAAGAGATCGATGCAAAAATTCCAAAAGGTGAAATTAAGCCTACACTTCCACCTTGAAATGGGTATATCCCCACAGCTATCAAAAACAGCTCAAAGGCATTTGCAGGCTGCTGAAGACTAACACTAAGCAGGATACAGAAAAAGAAGGCTTTTGCTTGCCTTTATGAAAACAGGCTATCTCTACGAAAGAAAAAAGAAGAGCAAGCTACTGTTTAACATCTGGACTACGATAAAACCTGCATTACAGGTCACTGCTCTATTGTCCTGACTGCTCTACGAATGCAAAACAGAAAGCAAGGTTCACACGGAAAAAAGAAAACTAAACAGTAAAAAGAGCATCACAACAAGCTACTTCTAAAATAGAGCCACTAAGGCCCCCAGGACCTCCTCTATGGTCATTACAAGGGGCTGGCTACAGAGGGGCATGCTGGGAGAAAACCTTCCTGAGGGAAATACCTGATAAGACTAATTAGCAGAACCAGGGTGGAGGCATGGTAGGGTGATTGGGAGCATTGCTAACATTGAAGTTGGCTTACATATGTTGGAACTGTAATGGCAAGTAATGAAAGCAGCAGTAGTCTTTAATGGTATGTCTGAGCAGTAGGAGCGTACGTTGTTAGGAAAAGCCTTTGGCACACTGGACAAGCTGGGTTACCAACTGCGTCTCCTTTCACACCCCAGTGAGACAGCAAGCTTGATTACATGGCTCTACGAGCTCTGCCTCCATGCACAAGCAGAGTACCTGTGTCATCTCCTGGGGCAGCAGTTTCTGCTATGCTAACTTCATGGAAAAATCGGAAGTGGCAACAGCCAATTTTCTGCAGGCCATGTTGCCTCTGAGTCAAGTTGCTGGCAGGTGTCCAGTTTTGGCTTAAGGATTTGTTATGGTGTATGTGTAGGGAGTGTAGCAGAACTACTAAGGTGGGTATGAGTTGAGGTGTATGTGTGAGGGTTTAAAGAATAGCCTGTATTAATAACCAAGGACACTGTTTCCATTCAGACAAAAAGCCCCAAAGACCTTTACCTTGCTAAGGCAACAGCACAGATGACTGCCAGCAGCAGAATCTGCACTCTGACAACAGGAGGGGGGCATAAAAGGCTGCAGCATATCACAAACGCTGTTGCCTTTTCACATTAGCTCAATGTAAAGACAGACTATAGCAAAAGGGCATAAAATGCATCCAAAAGTTAGTCTGCCATCACCAGTCAAGAGATATAGTGCAGACTTAGCAGCCTGCATCCCAACTTCTATGCTGCACACAAGCGATCCTGCCCAAACCGCTTGGACACATATATTTTGCTTTACAAGTATGGGGTCGTGAAAGTGAGTGGATCAACGTGCTTAGAGATTTTGTATAAAAATTAAATCACCTTCCTCCTCCATAAGATCTCGAACTGGCTTTTCTTACGCTATTTTGCAATATACAGAGACAGGCTGTCAGCACATTCACCCTCTTAGCTCTGCTTTGGGAGCAGAGGCAGAGGATTCGAATGCTCAAACACAACTGTGAATTGAAGGTAATCCATCAGGAAGGCAGGGGCACCTTCAGAGACTCACAGGGATGGTTGTGAGCCAATACCCTTGATGAAGCAACTGGCTGCTCTTTCGGATGCCAGAGAGTTTCTAGTAGCAACTGGCAGAGTCTGTCTCTGGTCTGTAAGCTATATTTAGCTATTTTTAGGCACAAGGCAAAGAGGGAGAGAAGTTCCTGGCACCTAAAAGACAGAGATGCAGAGAAAAGAAAACCTCTAGGTAAGCAGGCCAGCCTGCTGTTATCAGAGCATGTCGGTTAAACTCTCCCTAAGAGGATAAATGTGGGAATTTAATACCTATGGAAAACTAACAATACCAGGGAAAGGTACCAACATGGAAAGAAATGTGTTAATTAGAAAACCTCCCAGTCAGTTGAAGGGAAGCAAGAGGACTGTAGCCATGTTACTTTTGGGGAGGCAAGTGGAAATATTAGACAGAAGCGCCTAGAAAGAGAACATGACAGAAAAGTGGTTCTCCAGCTCTGGAAAGAGGTGTAAATTGTTCTCATTATTCATACTCCCTTTGTACTACTAACGATATTTATTTGTGCTTGGTTCTTGTAAGCACCATTTCTCCACCAAGAGACCTAAGTCCCTTGTGGTTGGTCAGGATGGTTAGTGCAGTACACATTCATACCAAGAAGGTATCTCTGTCTGACGTGCCAGAAAGAGCTGTAGCTGGAACATGATAAGCTGGGGTGTAAAGGGAGGCTGCACCACGCAATGAGGCTGATAAAGGATCTTCCCCCCACCTTGGCTGCAGCCCTGCATGAATACTCATGTGGCCTTGTCTGACTCATCTCAGTTGGGATTTCTAGTACTTACGTGACACACACAAAGTTACCAGACTCTGTCCTGGGAGCTTCCTTACCTTGTAAACAAGACTAAGAAAATATTACCGTACCAATATTCCCTCTCCCACAGTAATGTAATCAATCCCAGTACCTCAGACTTTGTGTGCAACCCTGTAGTAGCAAACTAGCAATACTAGGTCAACTGCTTGCATGGTGAAGTGTGAGAGAAGACAGGAGGTACCAGATTTCATTTTTTAACTTTTAAGAGAGTTTTATAAACTGTAGTTAGGAATAAATGGTTTGAAAATGCATGAAGAGTCCCTAGCTAGTGAACCTGTAGCAATGTCTTGCCTCTAAAGCATTTAGAAATGTATGAAAAGTGTTATTCAAATGAATAAATAATAACTCTCAGACTGTTTTGCCTGAAGAACTGCAGACACTTTGCATAAGCCCTTGCATTCACAGCCCTGTGTTCCAAGTCCCTCTTCGGCAGGCAAGGGAAGGAAGAGCGGGAGGGAAAGGACTGGACTCATTAGCAATGCTTCGAGCCAGAAGTCCAGATGGGATCTGAAGCTAAGCAACGCGGGAGACGTGGCTTAAGGTTCAGTCTACATGAAAGGTGTATCTGTTTTTGTCTCGAAAGTATACCTTAACTTCACCTCCCAACTATATGCATCTCAAACTAAATGAGCTTCCCCTTATTAAAGTGCAATGTATCCTAGTTTTCAGTCCAAGACAGGCTTCACACAGGGAAGTAGACATCTGCTGAGCATTTGCACATGTGTTAAAAAGGGAAGACAGCAATTTTCTGCCCTCCAAAAGCAAATTCAGTACTGTTGGAGGGGAAAGCATACAGTGAAATAGGAGGGAAGTAGCAACCCTGGGCAGGGATATATGTTTGCTGTTAATACTGTTGCAGCTAGGAAAGAAGCCGGGTCTTTTTAGCACTGACAGCTATAAACCACCTTAAGAAGGGAGGCTGCAGAAACTCCATCCCTTTCTGCCCTGTAAAAAAACCTGCCCCAGTTCAACCTGATACAGAGCTCTCCATGACAAAATATTTTTGTGTTTTATAGATGATCATGGTCATCACAAATCTTTCCAGCATTTAAGCGGCTTCTCTCCTCAAATTTGCAGAATGTTTTGTTGGTTTCTTTATCTAGCTTAAGTTGAAAGGAAAGTGTTTATTCACCATAACAGCAAAAATGGTTATGTAAAGCTTGAACTTTCCCCTCCTGTTTTCTCCTGCACGTACAGTGACAGCACATGCCAGTGCCAGATGCCACATGGTTTTTGGGGTGCTACATTTGCATATTTTGCAAATGTACAAAGCTGTAATACTACATGGCATATTATTCACGAAAAGGGACAGTCCAGCACAATCACAGCTCTTCCAGACAAAACTGAGAAAATTACCTTTTCTCATCTGTAATACAATACATAATGTATACAATGTATAATAAAATAGAATCCAAAAGGTATGATATGGTGTCTCTATAATCCATTCCCCTGTAGAAGCTGAGATTGATTTCTGGAAGAACAGTCTCTCACCTCTCTTTCGTGGTCCCTGTCCAGTTCAAACATTTGGTAACTATTTTCTAGAATGCCCGTGCAGCCTCACTGCAGGAGCAGGTCTTTCAAGCACCCAAGAGCAAAGCATCTAATGCCTGACTACATATGCAGTAAGACCCAACATCTGATTACATTTATGCAAATGCCTATATTTATTAGCATAACAGGAAGACTGTTCTACTGCCTGCAAAGAAATGAGCCCCTTTATTCAAATAGATGTGTCGGTTCTGAGCAGTTAATAACATCTATTTGTAACCCATAGGTATCCACGATTAAATCAGGATACTTAGCACTTCTGTTGGCAAAGGAACTGCTAGGAGTATCGGTAGCAGGCAACTTAGTGCAATTATTAAGAAAGATATTTAAGTACTCTTCAGGCTAATTCTTGATAGCGGCAAGGGAACCCAAACATACTCAAAATCTCATTCTAGTTTCAGATGCCAATGCTGTTGATGGTAGGACCCAGTAGGAAGGGCTCCAGCCAGCGTCAACCCACCACACCAGATGAGATCCATAAGGAAGGGAAAGCTTGTCAGAAGAGAAAGGACTATCACTGTCTTCTCCCCTAGCAACAGAACCTTGAGGGCCTGTCTTCCTGTTTTAAGAATTTGAGGGCACTATAAACTTGGATAAAAGTTTGCTTAGACACAAGATCAGCTGCAACCTCCCATTTGCAGCTACTCTCTCAGAGCTTTAGGTTTATTTAACTTGGTTCTTATCAGCATGAGAGAGGACTAAGCTGGGTTGCACTGAGACAAGGAAATCTCACTCTTACCTACTTTGTGTGAGAGAGCACGCTGGGTGGTCATCTTAGCACGATTTAACTTAGCACAATTCATGACAACTAGTCTAAGGAGGAACCAGAAATCCCAAATGCACACCCTAATATACAATACTTTATTGCTTCCCATCATGCTTAGAAAAATGTCTGGGATCCTATGGTGGACAGTGGAATTGCTGTTTTCATTTTTCCCTAATTAGCTATGAAATTATGTTTGCAACATGTTAAAATGCCCACTTAGACTGGTGGGTAGCAAACATTTGCCCATCTGCCAAGAGGTTTTTCCAGCCGACATTTATCTAAATAGAGAAATCAGACTGCTATTCACATCTGATTAACAAACACAGGCACTAATTTGCCCATGTGATTAAGATTCATTTGAGAAATCACTTCAACACATACATAAAACCATCACTCCTTTACTTAGTGGTGGTGATGATGATGATGAGAAAGAAGAGCAGTCCTATCTCACTCCAGCTCTGCAAAGGAAATGCATAAATGTTTAAGGGTATGTTCTGAGCAAAGGGTCAAGCCACTGCTAGGGCAACCCCACTGATAATCTGTATGATTTTTCCCACCAAGGAATTTGTTGCAGAAGAGCCACAATACAGACAAACAGGGTTGGGGTGAGAAAAGTCACTGTTTCTTACCAGGCCACCAGCAGTGTCTGCTTGTATTCTCTTACGGTTGGTAATTACAGCACAGGAAATGGGTCTCAGATACATAGGCTTATGAGTCTGGATTTTACTTCCCTGAGAGAACAAAGTTGAGATTCAGAATCTGTGTCTTCCTGCTGCAAAATTCCTCACGTTGTAGGCAAGACTGTAACATTCAAAGCTGCTTGAATTTCACTGTAATAGTACCTACTTATAGCAGTATGCTACTGATCCTTGCAGTTCTCCCAAGAGACTTGAGCGTTGGGGAAAGTTGTTACTTCAGTGTTGCTAAATAACACATTCTCTGTTGTTCATATGGTTCGATGCAACAATTACTACGATCAATTTGATTTCCAATGTGTCCCGTCTTATGAATCACTGAGTTATTAACCTTAACCATGTCAATGAGCTGCTAGGGTAATTGAGTCTCTGCAAATTAAGGTTTGGGGTAATTATTAAGAGCTGCTTTGTACACAGGAATATATTAATACACTATTGATGCCATTATTGATAATCTTGCAATTAGAGAATAATTCAGAGTGACTGTAGCAAAAGATATCTTTTTTGAGTCTGAGCAGCCTCAAATAACGGTAGGTGTGTTGGCATATTGATTACAATTTCCTTATATGGCCCCTGTCATATTTATGTAGCGCTGAGCAATTTAACATGGTGATGCAGAACTACCATTTATTGGCCTGTTTTCCTCCCAGATAACAGACTTTGACAAACAAAGTTTCTCTGTGAAGATAACATTCAGCCCCAGTCTATTCCAAGGGTGTGAATGCCAGTCAAAACTGCAGAAATAAAATGGGAGAACACCACACACAGTGTATTTTAGTATAAAGGCACACCCTGCAATCTAATGCACTTTTTTTCTTTAGGTGAGTCACTGGGGGAGTTATTGCTGTTGTTTGTATGAACACTTGTATGCCATTAACATTTTTACTTTAATTAAAACAGTATTGAAATTCAAAACAAAAATTTTGAAGTGGCCAAAATCCCACCAAAAAAAAAAACTTAGAAAGGAGAGAAGAACTGAAACTCCAACACGTATATAATATGAATGACACATTTCATAATGGCTCCTTCAAGAAACACAATTATCTGGAAGATTTTTAGAACTATACATGTATCAACAGGGCAATATACTCTGTCACTTGTACACGAAAAATACAAGTACCAAAAAGTCTATAATTTCTTTTGTCTGCAAAGAGTCATCTGCAGTCATCTAAGCTGTTTTAAAAGGATTCAAACTGAACTAAAGGAAAAGAATGTTCTGGGGGAAAATACAGTATTAGAGTTTGTTGCATTAGTTGCTTCTGCTTAATATTAATCTGAATTTACTATGTTGTATTGCACTCCTCTTACGTATGAGTTTCTAGGCCTAATATTTAAAGCACTGTCATGCTTTTCTGGTGAGAGAGATCATTTCTCTATACAAAACCACCCTCCCCGTTTAGCAATCGGTATAGTGAAACTAGCTGTAGGAAAACGAGAGGCAATTTTTCACCTGCCGAATAAGATTCCACTATCTCTATTTAGAGCAGAAAATCTCCCATTACCTTGGCTGTGCATAGCATGCAAAAAAAGCTCGTTTCATTTCCCAGGCAGGGCTGGATTTAGGAAGATGTGATATCTACTAGAAGTAAAATATTTATGCAAATATTTCTTCCCAGAGCAATCCGTATTTTTAAAGCTCTCTCTCCATCGCAGTTATAATGTCTGACTGTTAGCACTTAGTCTGCTGTTGGTCTTCCTAGAGGAGTCATCCTTTGCTAACGGTAAAGATTGTTAGTGTTGCTTCCAGATACTAAAGATTCTTTTAAATTTGTTTGATCTGTTGATGGTGATTATTCCTTTCCGCATTGAGATGCAGACTTCAACATGTTCCTTTTGCCCCCCACCCCCTGTCTCCAAAGTGCTTACTGTCTAATAGAGAAAAGAGATAGCATGCGGAGGCATTAGAAGTCTGAGTTAATAGAAGGAGGTAGTGGTGGGTGCACTGGACCTGATAAAGAGCGAGAGAATGCCCTCACAGTCACTCAAAGAAGAGTGGCAGAGGGTGCAACTGAAGGCAGCTTACCCCAGTCCTGTGTCTGTAAAAACAGGACTTTCTTAAGGCGCTTTGCAAGAACCAGCAAGTGTTTTTGAACAGGCATAGAGAAATGTCTAGTTGGGGTGAGAGATGGTGACACTTTCTAATTACAAAGAAAAGGAATTGTTTTCTATGAGTTCCCTCTGTGATCTCATCCCTTGTGAAGCAGCCAAAAATATTAAGGCATCCTCACTTAGAAAGGAGCACATTGTTCCTTGTGTCTCTTGGCAGAGAGAGAGGTGAGGAATAGGTCAAGCATGAAAACATGTTGTAATACCCTACACGCCCCAGTAGACTCCCCTGGGTGCAGAGCATATCTGTCCAAACGTTCACCACCCAGCCCAGGGCCACCAGCTCCAGGTGAATCCCAGCTTCTCTGGTGATCGGCTGGGACCTTCTCAGGCTTAGTCCCAGTCTTCTCTAGTAGTGAGGAAATATGCTGTCCCTAATAAGTGGTGACATGGCAATTTTTTCCATCATGTCAGTTGTCAAAGGGGCCAGCAGATTCCCCTTACAACCTAAGACTTCACTGTGAGCCTCCATAAGACATGCTGAGGAGAAATAAATCAATTATGGAGCCCAGCATCTGCGGTCTGCTTCACAGCAGCTGCCCAAAATGGATGACGGGCTCCTATCCATACACTGAGCTGCAAGTCAGGGCTGGGAGAGCTGCAAAGGGCAAGGGAAAGGTCTTGCGGAGTGATGTTGGTGACTACAAGGCCTTACTAACACTTCTGGCTCAGTGTTGACAGCTTTCCTTGCAATAAAAAGCTCCAGTGATGCATGGCTAAGCAATATGGTAGTGTCATTCCACTACAAATGGCACTTGGTCCCCTAGCTGCCCCTCTCCCCGCTGAGGCTGGCTGCCAATGGAGGTTGTTTAAACTGGATTGCTGATCAAAGCCTGCAACTGAGGGGTTGTCCGCTGTTAAAGCTGATAGCTTCTACCCAGTCCAAGCACTTGGTTTCTAGCTGTTACAGTACGGACATTCAGCATATGTTCCTGTTTAATTAAAGAAGAAAAAACAAAACTGATAGAAAGCATAAAGGGAATGGTCTTGTGGGATACATAATCAGCTCGGGCGTTGAGTGATGCTGTGTTCTGAGCACATGGGCCAAATGATCCCACTCAGAAATTTGCTCTTAATTCTCTGAGGCCTAGTCATCAAAACAGCTTTTTTCCCCCACTTTGTGTTCTTCACTTGCATCTGTTGTTTTCAGAGGAAAAAATGCTTGTACAAAAATTTCATGATTTAGAAATCCCTACTGAAATTAACCATCTAGAGGATTTGAATCTCTGGTTTCTCGGGAAATGTGTTTTGGCCAGATGCAGGGGGGCTGGTGCTGATGTCATAAGAGTTAGTGGCTGTCATTGGAATTATGGACTTTAATTTTCTCTGTTCCTCTTAGCGTTCATTTACTGACACCACTAGCTGCTTGCCACCTTTATTAGTGCAGTCAGTGGGCAACTTTCCAAATCAATTAATGTTATTGTTTCATTTCTTAGGGCTGTAAAATCACAAAATTTACAGGAAATATGTAAGGCTATGAAGTATGCCATAGAAGTATGGCAGAGATGGAGCGTAATTAGATCAGCTAGAGCCATCGAAATCCCATCTGCTGAGCATGTTCCATTAAAATACCTTTCTCTTTGCTTCAAGAAATATTATTAGCTTAAATATCACCGGGGGGAGGGGGGGTTGGGAGGGAGGGGGGGTGATACAACAGATTTTCATATAGAGTCTTCCCAGATAGATTTGAAGGGGAAATTACAAACAACTTTTCCATATCAGAGTAGCTTTTCCCAGTTAGAGCCTGTACCCTAAACAGGGCTTTGGCACTGAGGTGGAGAAAGCAGACCTGCTGCAGGAGTTGGTCTTGACATTGGTTTGGTTTTCTTCCCCTTCAAAGAACAGCTTGAAGCAAAAGTTAGAGGGCACCAAGCAAGCAAAACCACAGGACTGGGTCCCTGGAGGTCAAATCTTTTGTGAGCCAACAGCAAACAGTAATCTGCAGAGACCTGAAAGGCCTCCTCTGCTTGTGGAGGGATGGAGAGGTTGGTCTTGTATCTGAGACCACCTTGAGACAACTGATGGTATGGGTCTATGTAGAGATAAAAGAGAAGGCTTTCTCTGGTCTGGAGGTTCCCTAGGATAATGATCCCTAGGATCATAGCACAATTTAGGCTGGATGCGATCTCTGGAGATCTTTAGTTCAAGTCCCTGCTCAAAGCAGAACCAGCTACAGCGTTAGATGAGGTTGCTAAGCTGGCATGATGGATAAAGAACAGGTAGGATAACGGGGCAGCAGCAGAATGGACTGATGTCCAAATGCCTATTCTCACATCCAATTGCCGGACTACCCTCCATCCTCTCTTGGTACAGTCTCAAAATGTAGAGCAGTCTTTAACTTTGTTATACAGCAGCGAGAACAGTAGGGAGTGTCCGCGAGCTGCAACAGCTCCAGCACACGTTGCTTCCATTCATCTTTTATCCTCAAAGAATAAATAGCCTGAAGGGCCTAAAATAATGGTTAAATTGTGCAATGCAAATTAAAAGCAAAAAGAAAGAGCAGAAGCCACTGAGACAGCAGAAAGCATCTCTCTGCAGGCAGGATTAAAATCAGCCATCCCAGAATCTGCCAGCTGAGCTTGTTGTTGCGTTGGCTTTTAAAGGCCCATTTGCATCAACGCAACTTACTTTCTCATTGGTAAGTTGAAGGAATGAGAAATTCTTTCTCTGACCTTTAGTCTTGTCTATCTAGATCACATTTTACAGTAAGTCTATGACACATCACATTCCAAGTCTCATCTTACGTGTGTGATCATATAATAATACACAACCCTGGCTATTAGGTGTCACATTAAGCCAGATACACACAGAGCTGCCTGCACACAGAGAGTGTATGTATTAATTCACGAGCCAATATGCTGTTCTTTACCAATTAATTGTTTTGCCCAGCACTTCAGTTAAATTACAAGTCGCAAAACTCTGTTCTACTCTTCGAAAACTCTCTAATGGCTCCACTTGAAAAATACTCTTCCGTGCATGCCACGTACCTCGTGTCTGATATAGCTGCATGCTTTTGTACAGCAGCAACACCTTGTTTCTGAGGTGGCTGACATCAAGTTGTGTTGATGTCATGTCTTTGCAGGTTGTGTATCTGACCATGACTTGCTCAAGTCCTGGATCTTTTTCCCATGACCACTAAAAAGTGAACCACTTCGGATTATTTTTTATTATTTTTTTTACTCACCATCTTTAATAACCCAATTTTGACCACAGAGGCAGAAGGAATTCAAGGATTATCAGAAGGAACAAGGAGGAGGTGTGGTGTGTTTAATAGTTTTAATTGTTTTTTTCTACCTTTCTCTATCTTCAGCATCATTGCTTCTCTTTCCTAAACCAGCTTTAGCAGTGGATATTTGGATCAAACACCAAAAACTCCAGTGGCAGAGTTCACGGCATCATTAAGCCACAGTTAGGGGGATTATTACTAGCAGTTGGTTTTAATTTGCTGCAGCAGTCAGCAAAGGTAAAAATGATATCAATGTATTTGTAATCTTGTGTTGCTGCCTCAGTTATTTAGCATGTGTGGAAGGAATAAATTGTGGAACAGACTCCTACAGTGTTAAAGGACAAAGATTAAGCAAAAGAAATGCCTGGGAATTTTAAGATGTTTGTTTCTAAATGTTTAACATTTAAATTTAACAATAAAGCGATGCTTGAAGGAGTTACGTGCCAACTTGTGACAGTAACATTAGGTTCATCTGAGCTGAAGTGTTGGACCTTAGCAGTAATTCAAAGACATCTTTGCGCTGTATTGCTAAGCAACCCCATCCCCAGCTTTGTGGCTTGTTAGTATCATTTAGCCCCATTTTAGAAGTTAGCTGCAGAAATGGAACTCCTGATTTAGGGAAGAGAAACAAGAAAGCATAAGTATTTCTTTTGTAGTCTGTTGTCTGCTTTTAAAGGGGGGTTGTAAGTGGCAGCTAGTGGGATGGATCGAATAGCTTTTTGCAGTCAGCAAGTTTTCTACTTCAATGTTCAGTGCTTGAAGCTTTTGGGAATATCAGATTCCAATGAGAAAAGGAAAGATTGATTTTACTTAACTAAGTGGAGAAACTAAGCCTGCTCTTTCTGCTGGCATAGGAGCCCAGTCTCTGAGCACAGAGGAATCTCCCCTGTGACAGGTCTGCTCAGGGCAGCATCAGCCTTCCCTCCTGCAGTCCATGTGGGCCTCTATCCCTGCACTTGGCTTCTCCTGTGCTTCTTCCTGTACCACTTGTGAGGTCTGATGAGGAGCATGAATCTCAGACTAACTTGGAGTCTTTGGGTTTTGCGCCAGAAACAGAGCTAAGAGGGAGCTTATCATAGTAGGTGAGGTTCTGGCTTTTGGAAAATTTCAGTCCACAAAGACAGAAGTGATAGGGTGAGACAGCGTAGGAGAGTGGAGCCAGGACACGCAGCGCAAGAGAAATGCGTAACACAGTAGGAAAGGAGATAAGAGGGATCTGAGGGTGAAGAGCACACACATGGTGTCACGTGCTACACGCAAATAACAGTATATTGAATTCCCCTTTAAGATATCCAGACCTATCCTGTGTCTGTGGCCCATGGCAACCTCAGCTGCGTAGTGTAATCAGGACCAAAGCAATCAATCTACCATGCTCCAGAGACAGCAATAGTAGGACCATTGCCTCACATACCTGAGAAAGTTTGTACCAGTTTAGCTTAAATCAGTTCTCATGATGATTCAAATTGCATTAGTGACAGATGCCAGGTGGACCCACAGGATGGAAGAGTGAAAAGATGGGATATTCTTGTTTGGTCCATAAGAGGCAAGTTATGCATTATCAAAGTCAGAAAGGGTAAACTCCATTTACTATGGTTATGCTTGTCTTTACAACAGGACAGCTCAGTTTAACGTTTTTCTTAAAATGATTCCCAGCTGACTTGGTTTGAATTGGAGGTATAAAATGAAATGAGAGCGCCCACACTCCTTTGAGCACCAATGAAGCCACACTGTTTTAAAGTTTTGCCTTTAAATAAATCATGCTGACCTTATATACAAAAAATCCATCACTCGATCTTTCTTCCCCTCCACCTGGCATGATCCTTCTTAAGGAACACACAGCAGCCAAAGGGTTAAGAAGAGAGGAACAGTGGTAAACAGGGAATTCGGGCTAACTCTTTGGCCTGGGTAAGTCCAAAAAGGAAAAATACATCACTGTATATAGGCATCCTGAGTACTTTACTGGAAAGTGAACTGCAGTTATATCAGGGATTAATTTAATTCTCAGGTATCATATTTTATTTCAGAAGAAAAACAAGGGGGGAAAAAATGATGTGAACATTTTCCTCCTAATATTGTCAGACAACTATAGTAACCATAGCAACAGGAAAAGCAATGTCTCAGAGATTGTATATCTGGTAAACATATTCTCTAGACTTCCATTTATTATGCTATTAAATAGCATGTTCGTGCTGAGTCCTAGCACAGTATATTATTACATTGTTATCACTGAGGGCAAAATCTACTGGTTGAGCATTCAGGAGAGTTACTGGTCCTAAATGCAGAAATAATAGCCAACGGTCCAAAGACTCCTTATGGGAAAACAAACATAGCAGCTTCCACAAATATTCCTGTCTGCCTGGAAGGTTTGTTTGGTGAGGTCTGTTCTCCCTCTAGTGTCCTGACAACTGGGGTAAGAGCCTACCATTGCTGCAAGCTGCCGGAGCTGCTCCTCTAGCGCCAGCAAGAAAGGCGAAGGGCCCTTCACAGGCAAGATTTAGGTTCAGTCCTTGTCCACACATAGTTGTGGTGGGTTTTGTTTGAGCTTTTCTTCCAGGGACTAGTAAGAGCTGGTGCCTGACTTCTCAGCTGGAAGACCATTTTGATCCCTGCTATTCATCTGCACATGGATAGAAGCCCCTGCCCCCTCTCTATGCAGCAAATCACTAGCAGAAAAAAATACTTCTGTGAAGTATTGGCTCCAGCTGTTATAACATAGTGCTATATATTTTCTCAGTATAAACTCCGAAAAACATATTTTAATATTTTACTACTCTACACCTCTCCTAACCTCTGGTTGTACTGCCAAAGATAAAACCGGGAAAGTGGTAAATCTGATGCCTTGTGTAGAGTGAAAGTAGAACTGGGCAGCTCAGGGGCAGGAGGCTGAATCCCGATAACTGTTGTTCAGTGCTACTTGAGTAGATGAAAGGAAATATCTTCCTGCGTGGCCCCACTGCGTGTATTTTCCTAAGGAACATGTAAGTCAATGCTGCCTCCATCCAACTAGACTTCATGTGAGTAGACAGTCTCACCAGACAGCAATGTCTGAGTTTCTGTCTGCTTGATGGATGCCTCCTACAATGAATGTCAGTGCCGTCCCACCAAGGGGAGTGACCAACTCAGGTTCACCTGGCTCAGTCACTCATGCAGAGCCAGGAAGAGCCATACCCTTCCTTCATCTCACCCTGCCTTTTCACAGGGCTGTAGGTGACCACCTCAGAAGCAATGCTGAGCTGAGCTGGAGTGAAAGAAGCCCTTAGCTCAGTAACTCCAGACAACTGCACGTTAGTTCGGTCTAGGTCCCTGTCCTCCTTGCCCTTATGATAACACCTGATTTATGACCTCTACCAAATATTGGCATCATCTGCTTAAAGACCAACAGCAAAGCCTTGCTCTTCCACTGGATTCTCAGTACTATAGTAGTTCTACCAAATATTATTATCAATGCAGTAAGTTACTTGAATGTAAAGCCTCTCAAATACTGAAGGCCTGGTCGTTTCCTTTCTGCTCTAATAAGCTTTGTTTTATCCAACTTCAGGAGTTTTTTCAAGCTAGAGGCTGCGTTCCATACTAATCTCCTAAGTAGACCTGTCAAGTTTCATGGTTGGGTCAAGGAGGGAATGAAGAAATTCAAGCAACATGCAGTCTGCCTGAAAATCCAACTTGAACAGCTCCCAAATGGAGTCTTTGTCCAAGTTTATTTCCCTTCAGCCACTGGGTGCAATGAAGAGATGTGGCTTCATTTCAAAGACAGCTTTTCCTGGAAAAGTGAGGAAAGGCACATTGTTATGCCTTCACTTTGCCTTTGCTTTTCTGCAACAAGTCTGTTTTATGGCTGGCTAGCTACTGACAGAAATCTAAAAATGTCTTGCAGCACTGTTCTTGTCACTGTGCTCTGGTTTGAAAGCAGAGCCTTGAAGCTTAGCAAAAGTTCATCAAATGCAGCTTCTTGAATGCAGTAGTACAAGGATCATGCACAACTGTTTTTAAAAGGAGAAGAAAACACTAAGACTTTTGCATGCTTGTCTAATAATCAAATTAACTGCAATTTGGCCTGCTACCCTTGTCTTGATAATTTTGACAAGTAGGCTTTGGGAATCAGACAATCTAACCTGAACATCAGGCAGTCAGCATGTAGGCTTGGAATACACTTCTCATTTTAAAAACCAGATGTTCAAGGGAGCCTGACTGGTTAACAAAGCAGAAGCATACTTTCTTCTCATTTTTTTTTCTTTAAGAATGCACATTTTTTGTCTTGGGAAACCCATTGAGGAAAAGTAAACCTGGAGCATGAACAACAGTAGGATGCAAAAAGGCTCTGGATAGCCATTACAGAGAGCAAGGCTGTCAGCATTGTGCAGCACTACAGCAGCAAGGTTTACTAGAAGGTTCTGTTCGATGTTTTGTTCCTCCATTTCCCATTAAAAAATCAGACTTCTTGCTGAACAAATTTCCCCAGAGGCAAGATCCTCCGAAGTTTTCTTGCCCCTTCCAATGAAACGCCTACCTATCTCAGAGCTGAGGCTCTGCCTGCATTTCAAAGCAGCCAAAGAGACTACCTTGGACTTTAGTACGTGCCAGACTGGGCTCTGACTGGCCGCCTCGCAAGCTGCAGCTGTCTGGCACGTGTAAGTCAGCGTCTCTTAGTGTCAACATGAGGGGGAAGGATTCAGTAGGGAATGAAAAGGAAGTGGTTCATCTATCAGAGTCTGATATTTCAAAGCTTGCTGGGCAATTACCAAGAAAGGGAGAGCATTACTTTGGCAAAATATGATTTACGTTTTGGATTTTTTCGGTATCTGTTTCTCTCTCATTTTCCAATTCTCTCCACTACATTTAAAATCTGTTAGTGACCTCATAAAAGGTTGAAGTAGCACAGAGATCTGACAATAATTTTTGCTTTCTATGGCTTTTCTGAACCAATCCTTCTTTCTCCCTCTTTCATTCTCCTCCCTCCCCAGAAACAAAGGGATTTTTCTCCTTCCTCAGGCTTTTCCCAAGTCTTTCTCATTCCATCTGGTTCTAAATAGAGACCACACCAAGATGCTTTACATGGTGAGCATTGACTCAGCATTCAATAGCAAACATGTTCTGATTTTCTCCCCTTGATTAATTTTGTTAGAGAGGTGATGAACTCCACCTCTGACCTCCCCTCCCTGCCTGTCAGTCAGCTTTCACTGATGCAGGCAGCTTTTAAGCAACTCTAGTAACTCAATCATCCCTGCAGAGCCTTTTTGTGGCTGGGAACAGAACATCTTTTGTCCACAATGGGGAAGTGAGATTAATGACTCTGAGTGGCCCTAGTGATTTCAATATTCACGTTGTGGGTAGATGTGCTAATACGGATAGAAAGACCTACAGTATCACACTGCAACATTGCAAATTAACTTCACCTATGGTCCTTGAAGCCTACACTGAGTAAGCTCGATCATGTGGGATGGGTAAAATTGCTTGGCTCTTTTTTTGTCCCCTCCGTTTCTCAGAGATAGTATCACTCTACTGTTCCAGTGTCCACAGCAATGCTTTTGAATAATGCTGCAGTCTAGATTCTGGAAGCATCACGCTGTCTGCTTGTTTGAGACCTGGCCCTCCTTTTTGGACCTCAGGCTTCACCTCCTCTTGAAGCTTAGTCCAAAGAGCAAGTATCTCTCAGCCATGCCTCAAAGTTCAAGCTTTTAGTGCTCCAGGGACAGCACTCATGACTACATAATCTCTCAAGGTGCACTGCATACCGCCCTGCAGGTCAGATTAGAGGGCCTTGCGGAGAGCGAGCTTTGCAGGAAACACAGGTCAAGTGGCAGGTAGAGCACAGTTTGCAAACCAGGCAAGTCCCTATGGAGCAAAGCATAGGTAAATGTCACAAAGGCACGAGGGCTGGATATGAAGCAGTCACGTGCAAAGCTCTGGGGTGGTGATGGGGTGAAGTAGGTACAGACTTGTACTTCCTTCTCCTAGTGCTTAAGAAACCCCATGAAGACCACCTTTCTGAGGTGCTGTGGGCCAGAGGTACCCAAGTGGATATGACTTCAAGATGCCACGTGTAAGTTCACGTAGGATTTCTTCTCATGTATTCTTGTCTGGGAGCAACAGGCCCTCCCCACGTACCCATCCCATCTATTCCTATCCAGATCTGTCTATCCCAGTCAGCATTGGCAGAGCTGAGCATTTCTTTAGCTTTTAGTAATTTTGCTGCCAAGGCTGCAAACCCTTCAGGCACCAATAAATGAATAGAGCTCCCCTCCCATCTTTTCTAATCCACATCCTTCCCACTCAGTCACCTGCCAGTTTTTTTTTTTTTTACCTTTCCTCTAGCTCCCTGTTGATGATTCTGTAATGTTTTCCTGAGCAGAACAACTCTTTGCTTCCTGAGTGCTGGAATTAATTCATTCATCTGTCCAGTCGCAGCACCTGAAAGCCCTTAATGGGCCTAGAAACCCCTCTGTTAAGCACTGTGTAAATATGGACTAAAAGAAGCAGGTTTTATTCAAAGAGCTAGCAAAGAACTTAACTCTGTCCAGAAATGGGAACTTTAAGAAGGCTACCAGCCAAAGCTTTGGGTTTGCTTATAATTTGTAAAACGCCTATGATTTAAAGGACAGGAATAAACAGAATTGTGGAGAAATTTACACTTTTTTTTTTTCTATTAATAGCAGAGGGTGTTTAGATAGAGAAACAGAAAGAGTCCTAGACAGGATTCTGCTGTGGGAACTGACAGTCATATAATTCATCTGATCAGAGAAGCTATTCACCAAAGGGGACTGCTATTAAAGATTGCAACACTGTTTGGAAGAGCAGACCTTACTGTGCAAGCATGACTCTGCAAACCCTTACCCCTGTGAGAAGGCCTGCTGGCACTGACAGGTTGTCAGGTCTAGAGCTAAAGAAAATCTCAGCCCCTGGTGCGTTCTGACAACCTGCCTGCCAGCAGGACGCCTTCCTGCACCCTCCCAGCTGCTTGCCCTGACATCACTTCAACTCCTGGAGGTCTTGGCTGAGCAAACCATGTAACCCAGTCTTCCTAAGCATATTTACAAGAGCTGTTTTACAAAGTTAGGTGCACTGAGGTCACAAAGGTGAGATGAAATGAGGACACCTGGCCCCCTCTGTATGCTGCCTAGATCGTGGCCAATTTGGTCACACCTCCAAGCAGAGCTGACAGTGTCTGGATTCAAAGTGAATTGCAAGGCAACTCCTCGCTTGACCAGACTTGGTTCTGTCTGTGGCTCATGAGGAAGATTGATTCCCAATGGGCTGACTAGTTGACTAGACTTGGGCAGAGCAGATTTGCACATAGAGATCATAGGGGCCAGTACTATTTTCAGTTCAACTACAGACACCTAAGCTGCAGGTTGTACAACATTGCCTTTCCTACCTATCTGTCTTGGCTGCTTGAAATCACTAGCAGGGTTTTGGCTCATGAGTCCTTAACTTTGTGCAAATGTATTCTAATAAAGAAGAGCTCAGTAAAATCAACTCCTTGTATGGGATCCAATATCACTGAGTAATTGCCCTCACTTTGCTCTGAGAGATACCAAGAGCAGATTTCATCCCATTCCTGGCAGAGAAATACACGCTTCACAATGCCCTTTAGAGTACCATAACGCTAGCTGGAGCCTTGGGAAGGGAGCAGCGCTGGCTGCATTCGATTTTGTGCAGAAGGGAAATGGGGACAAACTCCCTACATATTGTCCCAGAGGTATTTTGCCTCTGTCCTCCTGGTTGCTGTGGAGATCTGAAAGTGAAACACATCTTTGTTTTCGCACCCCTCCTCCTCCACTCTCCTCTCCGTTCCCAGTAGTTTTGCAGGAAAGTTGGGGAGCGCCTGAGCCAGAGCATGGCGCATTGCAGTCCTAAGGGTTGCCACCAACTGCCTGTAATACCTTGCTGAAATATTTAGCAGCACATTCAAGAGCAAGTGTGTGTGGGTGCACTGGGGGAAGGTGAGAGGTGGGAACAGACATAATGTAGACGCCCTGTCAGAGAACTACTGAGGGCATCATGATAAGTGAGGAATGTCACTCCTGCAAGAAACTGATTCAACTGAATCCGTGTTGCTGAGAGGAGATAAGGGGCGGGGAGCTAAAGCAGCTTTATAGACCTGTGTACTTGCGCATATGCAAGTCAAACAAGGGCTTTACTCATGATACAAACTGCAAAGGGGGCACAGCATACCCGACCCAGGCAGTGCAGAAAGGAGGAGCTGAGGCCCATATGTTGAAAATGGGGAAGGATCTGGGTCCGTGAAGAGATGCATCAAAGCAAAACTGGGGAAAGTGAGATAAGAGCAAAGACAGTTGAGTGGAAAGTAGGTCAAACTGCCAAGCACAGAGAAGACTCCAGCAATCAGCAGATGTCCCGGGGCAAAGTCAAAGGCCCCTTGACATGCCATTTTCTTTAGAAGAATAATCTTCCAACAATCACCTCTAGAAAACCACCCAAAATCATTACCACTTTGTTAATAGCTTAACACTACCCCATGTCTCATCTGCGGTGCATCAAAATGGACAATCTCTTAACAAGAGGTTAAAAAAAAAAAGGGAAAAAAAGCCATTACATCCAGAACAAGATAACCTGGCTAGATGGTAAGGCAATTAACAGATAAAAGTGACAGTTCATTACAGCAAGTAGGTGCACTGAGCACAAACACGAAGGAGCCAAATAACAGAATGTTCATTTAGGCTGAAGCCAGTGTACACAGGGAAGCTGCAGTTTTGGATTCAAGTACTCATGCACCTGCAGCACAACAACAGCACAAACTCCTGAAGATCCCCAAAATGTTAGTGCAAACAGACTTTTGTGGGGAAAAAAAAGGGGGTTTCTCCTGAAAGAAAAGTAATTCTAGGGAAACACAGAATCTGATGAATGATTTCTCTGCAATGAAGTTGAGATAAAAACCTTAGGTTTAAATCGTACTTTGAAACTTGCTGACAAACATCCTTTTGTTTTGACTCAAGTTGATACATTTGTTGCATTTGTGCTTCCACTACAAAACAAACATCTGTATGTAAACAGAGCCAATGCGCCTTTCAGTTCAGACTTTCTCCTACACCGTTCCTGCCTACCTGTTCCAGATCAACTCAAACTTTTTCAGGAAACAGTTTTTTATTTTATTAATCTCTTTTTAGATTAAGTGATTCTGTTTAAGATTTTTTTCCAGTTTATTTTAGTTTCCATGTTAGTAGCAGGGGAACGATAAAATTTTTCTATCAGCCAGAACCCAGGCCAAAAGGCAGTTTCTGACCAACAGAAAAACATTCCTAAGATGAGCCCAGAGTGGGCAGCTGAGGTCCTTCAGCCACCCCTCTGTTCTCCTCCTTTTTGTACAAACAGCACTAACACAGTGAACTAATTTAGCCCAAAGCTTCCTTCCTTTCCTCTGAGAACACAATCTCTCCCCACCTGCAACCCTTTCAGGCTCAGATAGGTACTGTAATTACCTGCTCAGAGACATGACTAATATTGGAGTTAGGATTAGTGACTAACAGTTGTAACTAGGATTTGTAACATCCCTGCCTCTATGTCCAGGCTGGAGTGGTGCCTGCAGGCAGGCTATTAGGCAGCAGTGTCAAAGAGGGCTGAATATTTCTATTCAACAAGCAGTCCCCAGTTACTATCTCTCTAAATGGCTAATAGACAGGTACAAATGAGGCAGGTTGCTTTGAGGAGAGCCACCAAAAAAGACTCAGGAGTTTTAAAGGAAAAAAATCCTTGTCACCCTGAGTTCTCACTTGGGTACCTTTTGCCAAGAAGCTAAAGCACAAACACCTGCAAACCTGGAGACAGCAGTAGAGGAGTCAGTTCACAATCTGTGGAGACAGAGCTCTTTTAGGGGCACTTAGTTATCAGTACTCCTCCCTCCATTTCTATAAAGACAAGGGAGCAGCAGTGTCACAGTTTGCCTGTCCTGTGTCATGCGGCCAGAAGGACAATTACTGCTAGCTACTGCTAAAAACATTTATAATTTGATGTCTTTAGATCTTTCTCAAGTAAAGGCAATACTATTAAAGCCACATGTGACAAGTCTTCTCCCCAAAAATGAAAGCTATGTATCTGTGGGAATAAAAGGAAAGACTCTTCTGCACCAACCCAGAGGTAGTGATCTTCCATCCTATCCACTAAGGAAAGGACAAACTCTCCCCATAAAAAGTTTGCCTGCCAACAAAACATCACTGGAGGAAGAGAGAAAGCACTTCAGAGACCAAGCACTTCAGAGACCTACACTTGTCCTGAGATGTTCTGTATCATGTTTTATGAATGTGGCTATGGACACAAGGAGTGGTGGAGAAGCACTGATTTGGGACAGACTTGGGTCACGTCCTCACGTGTCTGCACGCAGAGTGCCTGGGGACCCTAGCAACAAAGTCCTGTTAGTGTTTATGCTACAGAAGCTGACTCTCATCGATGGAAAGGCTGTTGAACCTCCTCAATAGCATTCCCTTTTGATGGTTCTGTATGCAGAGGTATTTCCTGAGCAATGGGACACAAAACTAGTTGCTAGGAGAAGGAATGAGACGAGCCTGGGATATTGAAGTAGTATTGGCCATAGATTCAAGAGACTTAAACACACAAGTGGCAAGTCTCATCCTCAGCTTTTCTTTTTTTTTTTCTTCTCTGGGAAAGCTTCCAAGGTCAATATTTATATTCATATAGAGAGTTTTTCTGAACACCACTTATCATTAACAGCTAAAACCTGGCCACCTAAAAAAGCTACAAGACAATTTGTTGTCTGCCTGTCTCGGAGACCTCTTTTTACAAGACTGCAAGTCAGTAGGCTGCCTAGGGTGTGTGTGAATGCCCCTGAGCACTGTGCAGAATTTAATACAGTTTTCAGTGATGCTCCAGTGTGGCTGTGCCATTTCCCTCTGTAGGTTATTCTGTGAGGCAATGCTCCAAACGTGGATGCTGTGTACAGCATCATTTCCTTACATTGGAGGTGTACCTGGTTACAGAGTAGTAATTATGTAGACTGACAAATCAATTCTGCATGGATTACCCCAGTATGAGTTACACATGGACAATATGCTTTTCCCAAAAAAAACTGCACAAGCGATCCTCAGGGTCTTGACACTGCATAGCAGGTAACACAGAAAAGTGCACACCATGCTTGAATTTTCTAGAGTGGTTGCTAGTTTATGAGGATGAAATTAGTAAAGCTTATCAATTACAACGTGAATTTCATTTGGGCTGAATATACACATTCCTTGGGCTCTTTGTGCAAAATATATGAATGACAAATGATGAATTTGAGATTAATCTTCTATCCCACAGTAATGATGAACATTAGCAAAGTGTTGAGTTTTGGTCTAGGGATAGATCTTGTTGCTGCAAACATCCAGTTGGAAAGGTTGTCACAGGCTGCTAGATTTGGGGGGGAATACTAGTTGTATGGCAGATTTTTGAAATATCATTACAGGTTTTTTTCACCATTATAGCAGGTCTAGTCAGATGGGATCTTGCGAAAGACCTGTGCATTGCAGAGGTCTCAGTTATTAAAGCCTAGATTAGTTGCTTCAGCTTTTTGTTAGTGGTCCAACTTGTGAAGCATAGAGTTGAAGAGGTTTTACTGGTCTTGACAGGTTTATGCTAGAAAAGATTCAAGATAGCAAACATTTACAGATGAGACATTAATCAGCCTCTAGGTCTCATAAGAAGACTAAGACACTGGCCCAAAATTATTCATCAGGAATGTGGTAAAAAAGTACAGCTGCCTGTAAGACAATGCATATAGGACTGATGCTGGCTGATGTGTAAGAAGAGCAGCCCTCAGAGACTTACTCTGGAGGGAACAGAGAGCACTTTTCAAAGCTCCTAGGCACTTGAAGTAGCAATGTTCACCTGCAACACGTGAAATTCTGCACATAATGAGCTATGTTTTGGATATCTTTGTCTATCATACTGGATTCAATATATATTTATGATGTACCTACATACACACTCATGCCATACTGCACTGTGGTCATTTAATTATAAAGGGCTTGCATACAAATGGCTTCCTGAATTTCCCATTGGAAATGAGTGTCAAAGGTGGGCTAGTGCCCACTAACTGCAAGGCATGTCAGTGCTGTACCCCTTTTGGGTATGGGTACACCAGGGGGCTGCAGACACGGTCATGTAATTGAGGGAACTACATTGCAGGATGAAAGCAGAAAACCCTGCAGCTTTGCCCCCAAGGATTACTGCTTGGAACACAGACATAACAGAGAACAAAAATCTGATGTTTACAGTATCAAAAACCTCGGTGGGATCAGATTTATTTTCCTTCTCTGCAGATGTAGTAGTTATTAACAGGAACAGTCAAGGTACTCTGGGAGCAGCTCTTGCAGAGATTATGCCTTTGACTTCAGCTGATTTGTAGTACTTGCTTAAGCCCTTAGATTCTCTCCTGACAAGTCCTTCCCACTCGTTTGCCTCCCTGAGCTGACACAATGCCACCTCAGCCTTGTGTCCTCACTGGAAGCTGAGTGCATGGGGGGCCTTGGCAGAGCACAGTCCAAAAGACAGTAACATTTCTGCAGAGAAAGTATCCTAAACGTTGCAGAGCCCAGTCCTTCCAGATGCTTATGCCTCAGCTATCCTCTCTGCAGTCGTCATACATTTACCAAGAGTGCTATATGGACACTGGGAATAAAATGCCCTTCTCCGAGAAAAGCCAAGGGGCACCAGATGCTGATGCAAGGAGTCCCTGGCCCTGCATTTCCCTGCAGAGCTCTCCACTACAGTGGTGTTTCACTGTGAAATACTGGGCTCAGGAAACAGATTAGTAAGGATGAAGAACTGGCACTTCCCACCTAGTTAGATATCCTATAGCACATATCCCTAGAAACAATGTCCTCTCTGTGTTAGTAAGAGACAGTACTATTTGATAATGAAGCAGTAACGCATCTTTTCCTAGTTCTTTGGATGTTTCTCTCTCCCCCTCTTAAACACCTGAAGTCTTACAAATCAGACACAAGCCCTTTCAATTTATTATCACTCTGATTTAATCAGGACAGCTCTAGAGAAACTACAACCTGATCAAAGCAAAGGAAACGCAGTGTGTACTGTCCTAGTTTATTTTGGGTAGGGTTTTATATATATATATATATATATGCACAAAGCAAAACAACTTTGCATCAACAGCAGGTAAGCAAAGGAACAAGTAAGAAAAATAGCATAGTAGTCAACGCTGACAGTATGCTAAAATTCACACTATCTCTGTACAGTCCTGTTTTGTACTGGAAATGGGTAACCAGAGCTGGTGGGCTACTGGGAGAGTATCTCCCTTCTAGGAAGCAGCAGCTGCCAGCAATATGAGTTTTGCTCACCTCCGGCACCACAGCCCATTCCTCACTCAGCTGGGATTCAGTTTCACTCATCACAAAGGTTTGAACATTTCCTCGTATCTACCGAGGACAAGGAAGTAAACTGATTTTGCATGGTTGTGGGACTTGGATTCAATTCCTTTTTCAGATAGAAATAAGGTATCAGGACTCGATTCTATTTTCACAGTGTACTTAGGTTTCAGGTCCTTAGATCCAGCAACAGTAATGTTCTCTTCTTTACAAAACAGATCAAGCAAGCAAAAATTCCTCTAGACAGCTCTCATGGCAGCTCTTCCACAGGACATCAGTTACACTTAAAGAGTTTGTCAGAACAGCAATGAACAGCCCTCTTGTCATGGCAGAGCACAAGCACCCAACTACCTTAATTATGAATAGGAAACAGTAATACGGTCTCTAACATCAAGAAACTGCTTTAGAAGTCCTCTCCACCCACATCCTAGTGAAGGTCCTACTAATTTTCAGCCTTCTTATATTATAGCAGCTATACTGTGCTAGCACAGAAAAGGTTTTCTAAATGTATTTTGCAAATGCATCTGCCAGAGCA
Organism: Alca torda; assembly: GCA_008658365.1. Taxonomy (NCBI): domain Eukaryota; kingdom Metazoa; phylum Chordata; class Aves; order Charadriiformes; family Alcidae; genus Alca; species Alca torda. The sequence goes on along the minus strand of CM018093.1, from coordinate 6,450,619 downwards.
GCACAGCTCCTGGAAGAAACATTTAAGTACTTGCAAATCAACAGACTGATCTACAACAATCAGGGGAGGAAAAAAAAAGTAACCCGGAGACCAGAAGACCTGAAGAACCTTGATGCATTCCTCTTCTGAGTACTGCAAAGTGCACAGAGGAAACCTCGAAATGGCCCATAGCTCTCAGTTGCACAAAAAGGCTCCTCAGGACAGGCTTTAGCGGTAAAGATCAACTACAAAATAGTAGAAAAGAAAACCAATGGTAGTGAGAGACATTAGAGTGGTATTGCTTCTGCAAAGGTGATGGAAGAAACACAGAAAAGGTTCCCTCCTCAGACCTGGGTTTTGTTACGCAGTTGTGCAGCCTGCAAAGGAGTAGTGCAGATACCCCAAGACACAAACGTAAGGTCTCCAGCAAATAGGTCTCCACAAAAAGTGACATAAAAGGTAAAAGCAATTGTTGATCATAAGGCTGGAGATAAGGGTCAGGTAAGTGCTGCTCAGAGACTCACTGGAGAATATGAGAATAAACTGGGGAATAATGTCACTGTTTCTCTGACTTGTCAGCAAAGCTACCCATTCCCATGGAGATCTAATGCATCCTCTGCTGGGCAGATGGGGCACTGTAGAGGACTGCGAACGAGAAACCTGACTGCTGAGCATCTAGTGCTCCTGAGCCATCATTGTTCTGACTGCAATTTTGTAGAAGTATCCACTCACCCTTCACCTACAAAAACTGAGTGACAACCCAAGTGTTCATACCCTTCTTTGGCCTGGACTTTCTACTTTGCACTGGTCTCTGTGCTGCATGAGCATCCAAGGCATGCTTTCACTTAGCAGCAGAGGTTCTCCAGCGCGGACGGTTTCCGTATGTAGGGTGCCTTCCCCCCTGCTTGGGTCCATGAAGCTGTGGAGGAAGAAACAGTGCAACAAGCTATGCTGAGGCAGGGGCTGAGCTCCCTGAGATTTAACAGCATAGGAAGTCAGGTTCATAAGACTAGTCTGAGCAAGTTCCCTGCACACTCACCAAAAACCCTTGTGATGGAAATTTGGTTGCCTATCAGAAGAGAGGAAATCGATCTAATTATCTCTGCTCCTCCTTGTCTCAGCTGGGAAAACCTGAAAACAGAGCTGCCAGTAATTCCCCTCTGGGACATGCAGAACAACTTGAGATAGATTCATTGAGAGGAGTCATCTGAGCAACTTCCCCTCCTTCAAATGAAGGAGTGACATTTTGCTGACTTGCACCTGTGTTTGTTTCAGAGCTGCATTAGCAGTCATTGCCTGTCTGGCACACGAGAACCAACAAAATGCAGCTAACCTCACATTTTGAAATCCAAGTTTCAGAAGGCAAAGAATAAGCATCAAGGATTTTGCAGCAAGATTTTATGCAGTAGAATCAACCAACAACAATAAAAAAATTTAACCCAATCCAATTGCCAAACTTTGCAAAGCAAAAATATCCTGTCCAAATATGCCTCCTGCCTCTATGGCACCTACAGAAAACAGGGCTGTTTTTCCTGGGTTTGACTCAACGCCTTCCATGTGAGGGCACCCTATTTATCAAGGTTCAGAACTGGATTTTTCAGTTGACATACACAACTGAGAAAATTCAACAAACATTCAACAAATTCATAGGAACTAGGGCAAGAAGGAGCTGTAAGAGCTTATCTAGTCTCTTTGCTACCCCAAGGCAGGATCAACCTTCCCTGAACCATTCCTGAGAAAGTCTGTTACCTCATGTGATAAAGATCCTACCTATTCCTCAGACAATTTATTCCTTGAACAATCCTACAGCTAGAAACCTTTCTCTAATGTCTGACTTGAAACCAAATACTGCTGAATTTACACACTGCGCTATTAAAAAAAAGCAGTGGTCAAAAAACTGACAAGCTCTGGGGCTTGTTCTAAGCAGAAAGGGAAGAGACACGGTCACTGGTGTAGGCATGGCTAATTGACATATCTGCAATCCACCCACAAGAAGAACAGATGTGCATAAATAAATATTTATGTAATCGTTTCAAGTCACATGAAACTTTGTTTCTAACCTTTCAGTTTTCTGTCTTTATTTGCCACAAGGTTTTCAATAGATCACATAAAATCTTATAGCTGACATTACAGTAAATAACTGCCTCTAGGTTTCAGATGTCATTGCTGCTTTATCCCCCAACTCCCAGTTGCTCTCTGTACTTGTGGATATGCTAATGAACAGGAAACCTATAGCTGGCATAGTGAGAACAGAGATCTATAGCTTAACCTCCTAGCAACTATTATTCATGCAAGAGCTGAAATAATTGTAATTTCTGGCACCTTAGCTGAGCTTGATGTCCTTCATAGGCATTATAGCAGTTTTCATCAAGGATTTAACAGGAGTGTCATGCACTGATTCATCATTAATTATTTGGCATTTATTAAACAGAGAAAATAAATTTTAAATCCAAAACACAACCAAACCAAGCAGAGTTGTGGTCCAGTTCCGTCATTCATTAAAGAGTCGCAAATTGATGTCAGGCATCATTAATATGTTGTATTTCATTATATCATGTACTGGCTACTTAATGGTTCCTGTAGTTACAGAAAACAGATTACCAATTAAAAGGAATAAATCAAGAAATTGATGACATTGGTCATACAATTGATTTTCATAGCATCTGACCATCTTTAAGCAAGTAAAAAGACTCAGCAGCTGAAGCACCTGGACAGGTGATATCATTCTACATCTTGCACTGTTTTGTACTAGTGTCAAAAATGAAAATAAGTAATACTGCAATATCTGAATCCTTGTCTACCCTAAGGAAACTGTTTAGGGCCCATGAAACACAAGCCTGCAGTTCATGTCTTTCTGACAGTCATAGGGTTAAGCAGTCCGGACTATCCTTGTTTTCAGGTGTGGGTTCTCATGCTTCACACACTGGCTTTTAAAATAACACAATGGAATGATCTTCTTATGAAGAGGATGGTTTACAAAGACATTCCAATGATGCTAACAAGCCAGCCCCATGCATTCATACCAGATTCCTACTGCTCTCTCCCTACTCTTCTCTTCCACAGCCAATTCCTCCTACCACGTTGCATCCATATTGTGACATGGTAGACTGCCAAGTTCTCAGGAGAAAACAGCAAAAACTACTAGCCCCAAGTAAAGAAACACTAATGACTCACACAGTATTAAAGCCAGTGCTTTGCAGTCACAATACGCCCTACTATCGGCAGCTGCTGAGCATAGTAAGGCACTGTTCTTGAAAAGCATCAGTCATGGGCTAATACAACATCTGCTAAACCCTCACCTATCTTCCTTGCATTAGCTCCCTGTAAAGCTGGCCTGAGCAGATCTCAAGGCAACTCAAACTACCTGCTCACCTGCATCATCGTTTCAGTGGCAATTGACTGAATCAAACCACAGCTACAGGACCCGTTTATTTTAAACACTTAAAAAAAAGCTGTCAGAAGAAGGAACGGTTTGAAGCACAGAAGGCACAATGTATTTAGCTGTTTTTGAACTAATCTCAGCCCACCATGTTTTCCTGCACTTCCCACTGCAGAGCTCTCAGCATTTTGCAGAGTTAAGCGGCTTGCTAGAAAAGATTCAAGGGCCTCAATAACAATTGACTCACGTCAATAAAGATCTTACCACTGACTTTAACAGACTTTGGATCTGTGTCTTCTAGTGACTCTCTCCCATACAATCCTCCCCACTGTAGTATCAGAGCTCCTTTAAAAAATGCATTAAGCTACACAAGTGGGTTCTTCCCTTCTCTCTTCTTTCCCTGAGAGCAATAATGCAGCTTATTATTTTCACTGCTGTCTTCCTCCACTTTCTTTTTTTTTTTTTTATTTCCTTTGTTAGACACACAAGGTGCTATGCTTGAAATGACAACTATGCAATTAAGAAGCGTGCTTTACACTAGGAGTGGAAAGCTGTGATGAGATCCCATCGTAGACTTCCGTGTCACAGCCCTCTTGGGTTTAGAAACGCCATATTAGGTGACGGAACAATCCCGGATATTTAAAATGATCCGTTAGCTATCCTATTAGATCACACAGTGCCTGGAGAGTAAGAATTGAGACTGTGATGAGCGCTTACGTGTTGTAGCGGAGAGTCAGAGGAAGGTCTGACATAGTCACGATAGACTGAGTCTTCAGTAAGACTCAAATCCATTTTGTGACATCATCAGTCATCACAACAAGGATGTTTTACACAAACAGTCCCTGGTATGACTCAGCCTTTCCTTGTGCTATCAGAATTCTCAGGAACAGATTTAAAGCAATCAAAAAGGTTTTGCCTAAAGAATTTAAAATAAAAATATTCCAACCAAACAAAATAACTGAGACTTAATAAAGCCAAATATATATAACCAGGAGATATGTTTTCCTGAACTATGGTGCTTATGCAAAGCAGGGAAAGTTTTAAATATTAACTTCCCAACCTAAAGATATCTTTAAAGTTCATGTTAATTTTACATATACCATTCAAATAACTAGCTTGATCTCTGTCTTGGGGACTAATCGTAGCCAGCCTTTCTCTGCAAACTATTCTATCAGCTGAGACATTCTCAAAATACTTCTGTTCATGCTCACGCTCCTAGAAGTCGTAGCTGAATATGGGAAGACATTCAGAGAGGCAAAGCATTGTTTCCATCAAGCTATTCTGAAGTATTTTTAAAAAAATCTGAACTTTTCACTTAACTTTAATTGGTTATAGAATGTGACTATATTATATCACTACCTGGACCACAAAGCTTACATTTGGCGTAGATAGGAAGGCGCAGTATCAGACACAACTCAGACTGAGTACTGGATGTGTAAATAAAGCATGGATGAAATCAATTACGCAAGTAAGGAACCCCCAGACTGAACAAGCATTCTTACTGCCTGGCTGTGCCAGCAGCTGGCACTAAATTCACCTCTGCCTATACAAAGCTCTGGCTCAAGAACTCCTTTGGAGGTCAAGCATAAGGTGAGCAGTTGTTTGCAAAGCAGAGGAAGACAGCTGAAGCCGAGGTTTGCTTGAGGAGGCTTGCACTGGGCACAATAAACCTTCAAACTGTTTGCAGGGACAAGGTCTACTATTGCCAGGAAAAAGTTACCTGCTCTCCAGCAGGCTGAATCCTACAATATGCATAAAGCACATTCATGGATGATCTCTGACTCAAGAAGCCAGTGGCAGATTGGCTCTCGACAGCTCATGCTCTTTATTCCGTTTGGCTTTTCAATAGGTGGGGGCATGTTCACAGTGATGCATGGTTCAACCCTTGCCTCATCTAACATAACACATCCACTTGAGTTGAAATCTGTCTAACAACAGACAGGAAGACCATAACCTGTGGGTAGAATAGTGGCTTTGGACATGAACATCGTCTGATATTTAAAAAAAGATAATTCCTAGTCTCAGCGTAGAAGATGTTGTTACAACTGCTTTAATGTCGTCATAAAACACAGACAAGCTTTGAAGGCTCATAATTCTTTCACAGAGATATTGTTTAAATATTTAATACCCACATTAATGATATTCTAATCCTTTTGGAATATGTGAATTTGCACTCATTTGCATTAATTTTGACTTGCTGACGGTTTTGTTAAATCTCATTATAAAGATGCAATAGACAATGGCTTGTTGTCAATGGGGTGTTTGCTAATTCTCACCACAATGCCAGAGGGAGCTGTTTGTAAGTGTCTTGTGCTGGAAGCAGAGGGAGCTGAGGTGCGGGAAAAAGCAAGTTTCCAACCCCTGTATCTGTGCAAGATTCCAGCATGTAGGAAGGAAGGACATGAGTGCCTTCAGCATTTTGATGTGGAGATGCTTGAAGTCTGCAGTGGTCTTGTGGATTGCCAGAGAGCCCTTCTGGTAGACCACAGGAAGAGGACTCACATACCAGCTTGCAGGCCCATTTTTGCATTCTGTGTAACACACAAAGAACAGTGCAAGGAAGACGCCGCTATTTTGCCTGCTGAAAATATATGTTTTTTCCTCTGAAGTTTTGTTATCGTATTTCCTCCCCTTTCTCTGTCGCTACTGACATACTTCACAGACTGCATTTGCAATGATAGATACTAAATTACCTGGTAGCAAATCTTCTTTAACCCTGCTGTTAAACGTTTCTCTGTTAACCTAAATTCAATCTGATAAACAGATTAAAGTAGTGTAAAAAGCCTTATCAAGTAGATAGTAAAAGGAGAAGATAAGGGAATGAATAAGCTAGTCCCTGAAAACGGGTGTTTGATCATTGCTTATGTGTCATCAGAGCAAACAAACCTTTAAAAATAAGTAAATGGACAATCTGTCCCTTTTCATCAGCTTTATCTTGCAGATCTGTGTCTGCTCTATGCTGTAAGATTCATAACTTACTATCTTTGTGTCTTGCAAATTGTTCCTATTATTCATTATAAAGGTTCTGGGCAGAAGGTTCTTGTATATCTAAGGAGACAATTGTTAGAGACATACTGATGTTATTAAGACAAGAGATTCAGTCAAAGGTCATTATGATAGCATTCAAATGTAAAGATCACATGGGAGATAATGGAGAAAATTAAGGCTGAACATAAAAAAGTATCAATGTGGAAGTCTAATTGGAAAGCATGGCAAGGACAAAGAGGGGGCATGAGCCAGGAGAGCTGGGAGGCGCTGTGCTGTCATTAGATGTGCAGTGCTCTCCGATATCTCAGTGGCCCGTCTCTGTAGTGGGTGCTGCAGAGCTAGCTAGGGCAGGAGTCACGCTACTCTGCTAGTTTCACCTGAAAATCCATGAGGCCAATAGGAAAGCTTGTGCTGATTTTATGATTCAAGCCCCACTAAGGGGCGCTTGCTCTCCTACTGTAAAGCAAAATGCAAACCAAGTCGTCTCACCGTGTTTTCAAAACACAAATTTACACGGTTCTCTTCTCCCTATCAAGTCTATTGACAGCAATAAGGGCTGCAAAAAAAGCACAGTAGTTGGGGTGTGTGTGTACACGTGTGCAAATATTTTTTGGAAATTCAAAATCACTTGGAATAGCAAGAAACATCTGGAGTTCTTGCCCAAAAGTGGTGGCATAGACAGGATCAAGACTCAGCCTTTGACGATTACACAAGGAGCAGATCCAAGAACGTTTTCTAAATCCCAGGTATATTCTGAAGTTTTTCTACGGTCTTTGAGATGCTTTCAAGATGAAGACACTAGAGGTGAACACCGTTGTTACTGTGTCAGATCTAGGGTTTTCAAACATTTGAATCATCCAGAAAGAAACCCCATTAAGATCTCACTGAAGTCAAGATGTGGCTGGCTGAATCATTAGCCTCCTGTATGAGACATCTGATACTGAACAAAGTTGGCCGTAAAATGTAGCTGTCCAGTGAATCTCTTACTGATTCACTAATAGACTCCCAAGCACTGTATACAAGCAAAGAAATCAAGTCCAGCTTTGATACTGGTCTGGCACAAGGCAGCCAAGACAAAGACTTTCCCACAGCAGCAGTCAAACACTTCTTGTTTCCAAACACAACAGTGTCTGTGCTACATTAGAGAGCTTTAAATGTTTTTCTTTTAATAACTGCAAGACATGCATAGAGCCCTTAAACTTTTTGCAAGTTCAGGAAAAAAGAATATGCACCTAAAGTTGTTTCTGGTTATTAGATATTTTTTTCTTGACTTTTAGCTTAAGTATTAATATTTCTTTTTACACATAAAGTGCGTTACATTTCCTGCTCTACAGGAAGGCACAAAACCTTTGATAGAATGTACTGGCTTCAGCACAACTATTGTCTAATCAATGTCAGACAGCACGTCTGGGAGACAGCTTGTTTCACCACTGAAAAAATAAACCCCTTTCAGCTAAAGTGCTTTAGCTAAGCACCAAAAGCTGCAGTCCTATGTTTCTGTAGCGCAGCAAGAGACAAGATCTTCAGCTGATATAAGTTAATAGATCCTGTCCCAGCTTTGCATCAAACCACTAAGATCTATACTGACTTGGCTCTTATTTGTAAGGGTGGGAAATTTTCCACTTCTGCTTGGTATCTGGAATGAGGCCGTATCAGGAAGCCATTGACTCAGCTCGGGACAGCTAAAAGCTATCTTTCTTCATGAAAAAAAAAAAAAGGGCTTTTAACTCATTCGTATAGAAGAGGATTTTTTTTTTTTATACCAGTTTTCCAGACAAAGATGGCTGTTTATATACAATTAATATCCAGAAGTCCTACCTAAGAGATTAGGCTTGTTCACAGATTAAATGACCTTCCTACGATAAACCAGTGAGTTTCTGACAGCATCAGGAATGAGAATTGAGTCATCATGATGAGAGGTTTACTATTACAACCATCCTTCCCATCTTTAAACTTGGTCTTCTGGAGATGACATTTCTCTTCCCACAGGTCAAAAGTCTCATTACATGTATGAAATATGTGCTAGACTTACAACCATCATCTCTGACTCTCAGCTTGCAAGACAGAAAGGGGGAGAAGCCAGACTGACTTTTGGAGGTAAACCATAGCTTCCTCAGTCCAGATATTAGATCCCCCCAAGCCCCCTCGAAGAAATTATGTTCAAAATAAGTTTGTTTTCAAGAACTACAGAAAGGGAATTTGGTCACCAAAGACATATTAAAATCCTGCAAGCTACTTAAACCCAAACGCCAATGAATGAACTCCAGGCATAGCTTTGGACTTGTTACTTATTTGTTCTCTTATTTCTTCTAATTTACATTATACACCCACAAAAATAGTAATGAATATTTCATATTGATTTCTATCTGTGTACCAACAGATTCCACCTAAAGGTAATTGGTCCGTTTTGCTAATATTAACCTTTTACGGCAAAGCCTAGAATACTGTTGACTGAATATAGTTCATATTATGAGTAGCTGTCGCCTTGGACCAGTTGGACAAGGCTATGGAGGGCCTACTTAGACATGGTACTGAAGGAAGATTCCTTTTCCTTTTGTAGTTGGAAAATAATTGTACACCACTCACTGTGTTGAGAAACATTTATGGCCTTCGTGAACAAGAATCAGAAGAGTCAAACATACTTGGATTCCCAAGAAACATTTTTCCTATTTTATCACACTTTAATAATAAAAAAAAAAACCCAAGATTCATTCTAAATACAGAAAGTGCTGATTACATTCACACTACATCATTTGAGTGGGAAAATGCAATTTCGTCTAACAGAAGAAGATGCTGAAAGACAGAAAGTTCACAACAAACAACTCAGTGCAAGAAACAGTAATTAAACAATTTTAGAGTAACATTTGCTTTGGGTATTTTCTGTGAAGGAAACTGAAGTGTTGATGAAGACTAAAATACATTATTTAATCACAGTAACTTCAAATAACTTCTTTCTGTATAGAGGATCTCCAGTTAAATACACATTTAATGTCTTCTGTATTGAATTGCCCTATCTCTGGGGAGACCTTCCAGTTTCTAAAGGGGGCCTACAGGAAAGATGGGGAGGGACTCAAGATCAGGTTGGACAGGGCTTTAAGCAACCTGCTCTAGTGGGAGGTGTCGCTGCTCATGGCAGCAGGGTGGAACTAGATGATCTTCAAGGTCCCTTCCATTCCAAACTATTCTATGATTTTGACTTTATATCAAGGACTAGCACAATGCTTAGAGTAAATTACTTTAGAGAGCAAGCAAAGTAAAAAAAGTCAGAACTTTTAATGAGACAGAAACATTCAGAACTTGTAAAAGTGGGGACTGCTTCTGACTGAAATGGAAAGGGCTCAATATTGCACAAACATGATGCATTGCTCCCTTACGGAAGGCTCAGCAGAGTCCCTCTGTTATACTTGGAGATACGTGCTGAATTTTATCTTGAGTCCATAGTTTCTTTCCCTACACAGGAAATTACCTTATGGCATGCACATGAATGATCACTGCTTAGGGTATGATTCTCTTTAGGCTTCCTGCCCTTTCTGTGGAATGAGAGAGATGCATTTTATTTTTTTTTTTAGATCTCTATAGTGCTTATTTTGAAGAAAATAAATTAGTTTGAAATATAGCTCTCAAACTTCTGCATAATCACTTCCAGTTTCTTATGCTCATGACCAAGATACAAATTTCCCTAAGCCAAATTTCTAATGTACATAAAACATTCAGTCCTGTCAGGCTACTTGAGGTCTTTTAATTTCCTAGGCACAATAGACTGATAAGTATTAATAATAATACCTAACATAAAGGGAACAAGAAGAGAATCGTTATCACAATTCTGTGACAGTAGTCCATTCCCTGTCTTTAAAGAAGATAGAAAATGCAGAGAAAATTACTAATTTTTTTCCAACAAAAGATTAAAAAAACCTTCTGATAGATTAGATCAACTGGTTGGGAGAGAAGCACGTGCAACCATTGTAAAAATATCTCCCTAACACTGTAAACGTAATGTCACAGAAACTCCTGGGAAGGAACGAACAAGCCCCTAGCTTTGAACAATACCAGAAAACATTGCTGTTCCTCATATAATTCCAAAAGGGAAAGTCAGGTGGGTAGGCAAAGCAGAAAACAGCATTGGGAAAAAACTGGACAGGACAAAAAAGCCTTCCTGAAAAACCAGGAGTGAGCCTGAGAGTCTCTATTTTTCTGTGCTGCTGTAAATTCATAGATTTTTAAGGCCAGAAAGGATCATTCTGACCACTTGTTCTGATCTGCTGCGTAACTCAGGCTGCTTAAATCCATCCTGCAAATCCAGCATCAAGGCCATAATTCCTTATGGAAGGAAAACACATTTTTCAGGCACTAGGTTTCCATGTAATGATTTCACATAATTGAAACTCATTCTCATTGGAGCTTGTCTAGCTTATGTTGCAGCCTTTTCACCCCTTTTTTCCTTTGTCAACATAAAAGACACCTCTACTATCAGAAATCTCCTTCCATGCAATCTTACAGATGACTTCTTCCTACTCCAGTCACTCCCCAAAACAGGCTGACCTTCAGTCACTGTGTCACAGTGTGTTGGGGCCTATCTAGATGTGCAGCTGTGCTATAAATGATTTCTCCTTTAGGAGCTCTGCTTCAGAAATCATCTCCTAAAGAAGAGGCAGGTACAACAGAAAATAGTTTACTAATACAGGACTGGTACTAATGCAATGAATGCTGCAATATGTCCAGTTCAGAACATCACATGGGCAAGGGGACCAAATGACAGAAAAACAGCAGAAGCCTGAAACAGTGCAGGGATAGTGATGACTTTGGAGATGCAGCTCAAACTCTAGCTTGGCAAAAGCCATACAAATGTGTTTCATATATCAGAGATTGAACAGATGCCTTGTGTCAAGGTCAGTGCCAAAGATGGAAAGAGGAATGACGTGACAGATGTAGGCCTGTAAGGACTACAGAGGGTAAGTAAATAAGGCTCACAAAGACAAGGGAATAACAATCACGTATAGTTTGTGAACTACCTAGGCCTTCTGGTTGTTCAATCCACCATGTTCATTTGAAGGGCAAGAACAACTACTCTACAAAAAGGACCTCTCTTTGCCATGGTATCCAGATCACCTTTGTGTCCTGTCCCTTCTGCCATCAGACAGCCAGATACCTCAACATAGCACTCAGATATGAGCACAACCATAAGTTTTCACACTTTTACCCTTCCGAGTCTCTCCTCCATCTCACTGGGGGTGAAGTGAGCAAGTGGTTGTGTGGGGCTTAGCTCTCTGCCTGGGTTAAACCATAACAATACTTCAGCCATAGACCATGCATGAACACAGAAAAATAGGCTGCTATATATAATGGGAGGATATAGAATCCTTCCTTTCTCAGAACTTTTATCCTTCTTGCATACCTCTACCACCAGATTTTGGCTTGGTCACCTATTTATTGTAACAGTAACTAATCCACGGAGAAACATCAATTTTGGTCATTTTTTCCAGACTATGCAGTTATACAATCAGGCACTATATTTACATCATCCAGAATAGGGTCTTGAATCCAGCCATCCCGTATTTCAGCTGAGTGCCTTACTTTTATACCACTGGATGTCCCAGGGTCTCCCCTATTTCTTCCACCTCATCACTTTTTCCCCCTCAAAACTGGGACTTTTCGTATGAAATGACTGAAACTGCGGAAAAATTGACAGCTACCCAAGTCTTTGAGATTTGTGTCTTGTCTGGTAAATGTATCACCGAAGAAAGCGTTATCTAGAGCTACCATTGTGTTTAGCACATCTACTGGAATTTCAAAGTTATGTGTTCCTTATGAAGTGCCAGCAATCAGTGAGTTAATGCAAATAGGAAGAGTTCTCTGCAGACTCACTCACAATTGCATCAGAGAAAAGCACTCTAGGAATTACAGACCGAGCTGCATGAATTATGCCTGATTACCAAAGTAACACAAGTATTCTTGGCACGCAGGGAGCTGGGGGTACGGGCTCAGAACGATGCTCTAATACCATTAACTAGGAGCCAGCAGCCTTCCCTCAGGCATCTTTGACTGCTGGATCTTTCTGCTTTTATCTTTCCTTTCCTGGCAACAGCAAAACGTTACCAATCCAAACTGCGGAGAATGTCAATTGAGAGGTAAGGAGTTAAACAGCCCAGGAAAACCTCTGAATTTATGCTGCAGCTCAAACACATTTTCCTAGGACAAGGAGGGAGCTGAGCACATTTACACAGTTGAGTTCGTTTAATGGTTTTTAGAGGAATCCCAATCAGTTAAAAACCCAGGGTATTCATGATTTTAAAATGATTAAATACAAACGTAACAGGAGATAAAATCCAGTTGGTCTCCAGGACTATGAAGTTGGAGATTATGGAGCCTCATTTGAACAGAATGGCTCTATACAGATGTTCACTTGGACAGCACATTTGGGGGAGATTAAAAAGTGTCATATATAATGGAACTTCATGGGCCAGATCCTGAAGAGGCATACAGCAAACCAGATCTACTAAAGGCTGTAGTATTATATTCATTTACAGTACTTAGACATTCCATCCAGTATCTCCATAAGAATGAACTGAGTTTACACAGTTAGCTGTTTTCCCATAAAATCACATTTTCCCCTCAAATCACATTTTCCCCTCAAAACAAGGTGAGATTCAGGATCTGCCTTCATTCTTCTGCCAGACAGTGCTTGTTTCCTACTTTATTACAAGAAAGAATGCAAAAAAGAGAGAATGCAGGTAAATACAGATTATTTCTACTCAGCCCAGCTTTATGATTTAAAGCTAGTGATGTATCATTGGTGCCCCGCACGATATCTAACTGTCCTGCTGTATCCTGCAAGTGTCTCAGGCTGGCAGAAAATGGATTTGCCTTCTCAATTATCAGCTTAGGGTGGAGGTGAGATGTACAAACCTGAGTCCTCTTAACTATGCCTGCACTTGGCACCATCTGCTTTAATATCTGCACTTTGAATTCTCTCTTCTCTATTTTTTTGTGGGGGAGTGCGGGAGGTTGTACTTTTCTTGGAAGCTGCTAGGTTCTGTCTTGCCCATGGCCCTTTCCTTCTTTTCAGTAAATGTGTTATTGTAGTCTGTGTCCTACCTATGACGTAATTTAACCAGCACCACTGCCAGACTTGTTAGCAGTGTGTCATGGTGACGTTCACCTGCCACAATTACCTGGATACTTGTCTAAATAGAAATGATTCACCAGGACTCCATTCTGTTGATGCTTGTGACATACACCAAGTTTACCTACCATTGTGATAAGGACATGCTGGATGCGACTATGATATAAGTCATGAAAGAAGGGGCCTGTTCCCTTTTCAGCACTGGACTTCTAACTGAAAGCTGGTTCTCTGCTTTCACGGCACATTTCACCATATCTTTCTTTACACGTAACGTCAATGGGATTTCCTTATTCCTTTGCTTACAATCACTGGATGTTCATGGTCTGCCTCTTCACTGGGGAGGTAGCAACACAAAATATCTGTGTGGGCTTGTGTGATGGGGACTATGTGACTGGCAGTTTCCAAGGCAGTTAACTCAAATGAGCCTGTCTCCCTAATAGTACACCTGATTCTGTTGTGGTGTTAAAACTGAAGCAACTCCCTATGATAATGGAGAATGCATCCAGTTACCATAGGAACTACAAGAGGTTATTCTGCCCGATTCAGATAGCCTCTTCTGTGTTATGACAACAACTGGTGTTTCAAAGGAACTGCAGATGAAAGCCTTAGAAGCATGAGCCAAAGCTAGCAGAAGCCTCAAAAACAAATGCACATGCATATTACAGTATGTCACATATCTGTGTTAGTGCATCCCTGGAGGATCTCTTCCAGACATTTCCAAGTGTTTTGTCCATTTTGCCTTTGAATAAGCCCAGCACATCATCACTGTGTTCAGTGGATGTAGGGGGAGCCTGCTGAGATCCACCTATGTTTATGTAACTGGATGATGAGAGTGCATTCCAGAACCCACTGGAGCCAGACTAGACTAAAAATGTTAGGAACAATGAAATATAGCAAACTAGCACGTTTGCAGGTGGCCTAACATTTCCCTGAGGGGTGAGAGCACATTTTGAAAACAGAATGGAGTTGATGAGAAAAGCATCACCCTGCAGAAGCTACTCTGTGCCCTTTATAATAGCATGCCACTGCTTCCCACAGGGCTTTAAAATACGCATCAAAGCTAGCAGATGCTTATCTAGCAACGGGCAACTGAGCAAAACACAATAGCTTGGGATTTGCAAGGGAGTGCAGGCATCATTTCTCCTTTTCGCAAATACCTCCCGATGAAGTAAAATGTGTTTAGAAATGCACATAGTTTGGTTACAGTGCATGTTTGTGATCTCATTTGAACTAGCCTAGATCTAAGATTTAGAAAAAAGAAATCTGTTTTCATTTACAGGTAAAGGATCCTACCTGCTTTTGAAATTCAATGTCTGACTGAGATCATTCTGCAGAGCCCCCCTGAACACTATCCTGTGAGACTTTATTTTCAAGAATGTCTTAACAGATTTGCTTTGTCCCTTGATAGAATGAAGAGCAGTAACTCACACTGCACAGAGTGCTCTAGGGCAATGACAGTCCACACCAGAGTAACAGTGTGTGCTGCAGCCACTGAACCCAGAGGGTTCTCCTTGCTGTGTAGGAAGGGAGCCATCTCTTGACATGATCACAGGTCCCACTTACCACAGCTAACAGCATACAAAGCCTTGTTTAGTCCTGCAAATCCACCTAACATGCTGAAGGAATGGTGGCATTTAGACTAATTAAATGGATCCCTACCATTGCTTCATTATGGGTATTAAATATTTACATGCAGGGACTGCAGAGAAAGAAGTCACACACACAGAAATGCTGTGTAGGGAGAACAGGTGACATCAGAGAGTTTAAATACGTGCTTGCAACCTCTCCAATAGCAATACAGCGAAATCCATTGCTTAGATAAGACAAGAGAAACGTTGCTGCAGAGCGTGCTAGAGAAGTGCACAGGTAGTACAGTACTGCAGTAGCTTTACAAAGAGACTGGAGACCAAAATGAACAGCCAAACGGAGGAGGGATTTTCTTCCTTGTCCCTAATTCTCCCTGAAAAAAAGTACTGAGTCAAGGTAAAAGACTCACAGTATAGGAATATCCATGCCATCTGCTTTGTCTGGGGACAGAATTCACCCCACCTGCTGCTCACAAGCAGCACAGTACAGCAAGACAGACGGGGAGAGTAAGTGGGAGGGTGCTTTTGCCTAATGCCTCAGCCTCTACACACTGCCGCAGAGAGATCCCCAAATATGCTGAATATCAGTGAACAATTCTGATATTATCAATATTATATCCTGTTACACTGGTCCAGTAACAAAATACCATTTGCAAAGCTGGGCGCTACATGACTGAGCTTGGAGCTAAATCCTCACCTGAGGATATGTTTTGTTGCATAAACCCTGTCCTTTGAATGGTGTGAGAATTATCTGCTGTGGCCTTCACACTATAATTTTTATTAGTAGCAATATAGACTCACAATTCTTTAAAGTATTCATCACCCAAGTCAAAAGAAAAGCCAGAGACCCTAATGGGCTCCTAAACTTGACAAATAGAACAGAAACTCAAAAAAGGTACCACATAGTGAGTGCAATTTTAAAACAGAGTTTTTAGGGTTAAGTCTTAAATCAAAAGGGGCTGACCAGCTTGGAAGATCCTGGGTGCTGCGATTTCTCCCAAACATCTTCATTTCCTATTCCTATCTGATTAAAACATTTATGCACATTGATATTTGTTACTGAGCACTAATGCTATAATAGCACAAACATCTGTCCGGTCAGTGACCAAAGCAGAGGCTGTTTCAATGAGCAGAAAACACCATGGGTTTTAAGAGGTGCCAAGCTCTGGGCTCTTGCTATGGATTCTTCCTTTGGATCCTCCTTTATTTGCTTTGCAAGGGAAGTGTCTGCCAAACGCTTAGCTCTCCAAGTTTGTTACATGGGAAAGGAAATTTTTTCTCCCCTTCGAGTTTGGGAGATACTCTCACCAGTCTGCTTTTGTGCATACAAATAAGACATCGCACCATTCAAAGCCACATTGCCGTCCACGTTTCACAAATGTCCCAACTCGGGAGGAACAGCTGGTACCTTGCATGAGGAATCAGGCCATCGGAGCAGCGCTTGGCTCAACAACTGCACAGCCCAGGGGGCTTACAGCAGAACTGACACAGACAGAGGCACAAGCAGGAGAACTAGCTCACTGATGAAATGCACTGACAAGAAATTAAGGGCATTGCACACACAGCGTCACACTGTGCTCAGATCTAGCCGGTCAGTTTTGCACATGCTCATGTCAAGCTAACTCCTCTCTCATTTATTTAAGCATCCTGAGCACTCAAAAGTTATAAACAACTTCCACCTCTCTTCTTCTCCTCATCTCCAACTATGTTAGAAAGAAGCTGCAAAACCAGAACACATTGTTATTGAAATAACTCCCCATTCCTTATAATTAACAGATAACACTGGGACTTTATTTAATTGTTTCTGAATTAATGTACCATCCCAAAACTCAGCTAGAAAATGGAAAGACAAGCCTGGATTGGCATGCCTAGAGCAGAGTTAAATTTAACATGCTAGGGTAAGGGGAAAGTACAGATACAATATGAAAAATGTCATTTAGCCCCCTTTTTTCCCCAGAAACATTGCACTAAGTGGTAGGCTGGCCCTCTGCCAAAGACTGATGCATCAAGGGTCATGATGGCTTCAGAACAGCCATAATTTCTTATGCTGAGCTTCCATAATTTGATGGTTAAAGTTTGTAGATTTACATCATATCAGAGCAGGGGATGCTAAGCTGCTGACTATCAATTTATACAGCATAGCGTTTTTACATACAGAGAGACACTTTGAAGTGTAGGCTTGGAAATACTGAAGGTTTGCTTTTCCTTCTGGACCAACAAGTGTTACAGATTGTGAGATCTGGAGCAAAGGAAGAGATGCCTGCGTGAGATGTGACATTTTAGGAAGGCAGAAAATGATGGACTGACACTGGGAGGCTCTGGGGCCTCTGAGAAGCCGCAGTGTCTGGTGGCTACAGTGCACTCACAGTATTTGCCTTAAAAAAGGAAGAGACAATTTCTCTCTGACCACGCTGCTAGGCTCTCAGGTGGCCCCAGACCCCTGTCACAGCTTGTCTCTTTCCTCTGAAACAGCAGGGATCTCCATTTCAGAGTCACTCTTTCCTAGTCTTTGTCACACACACTTACAATTGCATGTCTGCACAACCAAATGTAGGTAGCCAAAGCATCAGAGCCAGAGGCACACCCACCTGTATCTTTTACTGCATCTTCCCTCTGTTACAGACATCACCGATAGGGCTAGCAGAAGAACACTAGGTTTTGCTGTGCTCGTGCCCCCATTTTCCCGTGCTCAATCAGTTCATGCCACAAAACTAACCCTGTCCTAGTCAGAGACACTGCAAAACTAGGAGGCCTTCAGGCAGACCGCAAGACACAGAGGCTTTGGAGGAGGTCCAGAATAAGAGGCTAGACACATCTGCAGGAAGCCTCTCAGTACCTTCCTGTTCAAATGGGTCTTCTATAGAATCTAAGACAATAAGACAATGTGATGCTTCCAATTAGATGCAATGCTCCCATCTTGATACAGGCATCATTTTTCCTACCCTTTAGATCAGAAAAACATCTTGCTTGCTTTCTTACAAATTTCCTCTCGGTAATTTTAATCAGTGACAAAAAGGAGCTGACCAAATCGGGATGAGTGTGAATATGGGACATTGTGCAAGTTTATGAATGAGATCTGAGCAAGTCCACATATACAAGAACAGACAGCCATCATGATGGCCTCTTTTCCTCCTTCCCACGTGCTATCCTCTTCTCTGTCCTAGTTTTCTGTCTCCTACTGGCCACAGCTAATGACTTGTATTTTGCATCCTGCATTACCTGATAGTACACTATCCTCATGATGATTTAGTTTGCTTAATTACCGCTCCTAACAAGCAGCCAGAAAGGTGCATGACTTGTGTGACTCTTTGGTTAAACTAGTAATGATGCCATTGCATGTGTTAATTGACATTTGGGTGTCCTTCATGAGTGCTCCACATGAATTCTGAGTCTGCATCTCCAGCATCATTGACATCATCAGCAACTCACTGCTAGCTGCTTCCATGCTGGTTTTGTCATTTGGACACAGGATTTTTTCCTGTGGACCAGGTGTTAGCATGTTGTGTTTGGGTATACACATTCCACACACATACTCCTCCCTGCTTTTGTTCCTTCAGCTACTGCACAGAGTCTTGGAAGCAATTTGCACTTTCGTACATGGACACATGAAGGGCATGTGTGATTCTGACTGAAGATACTTAAAATCAGATTTAAAAGCACCAGGAGGGCTGGGAAAGAGATGGGGAGGTCAGCTAATTCCTTGCTTCTCCTTTTAATCAAAAGGGCACAAAACGTGTTACGTTAAAGAAAAAAGAAAGAGAGAGAAAAGAAATAAAAATCTAAGGACCAGTTAAATCCTATTGGGGAAAAAAAAAAATTACAACCCATCTTACACTGTTTTCCCCTACATTTGTTAGCATGCATGGCTTGTTAGTTCAGCAAACATTTTGGTGAGACTTTCTAGACTTTCTAAGTGTTTTATGACCTCTAGCAGGTAAAACCATTCTAAGAAAATCCATTCTCATCTATTTCCATCAGCAGCATTCAAAACATTTCTGAAAGTGTTTTGTCTACAGTTTTCTTACAAAACCACAGGAGTAGAGATTTTGACATCTCAAGTATTTGTCGGCCTGAGCCAAAGCAGAAACCATTAAAGAATGCCCAAATTAAAAAACAAACAAACAACAAGCACTTTGTGATCAAACGGGTTGTTTCAGGCTGATCTAAAACCCATTTTCTTTTTAATTTTTGAAACTGCTTTTCAGCTTTATCGAAGATGTAAGTTTTATCTGCTTTTGGGGGGAGGGTTGGTCATAAAAGTTTTTAAAATATTGCTCCCTAGTGAAGAACAAGCCTGCCTTACAAGGTGAATAAGCTTCTAGCAAAAACCTATCCAGAAAATCCCCGTGTCTGTAGGAGCTGCTTCTAAGCTCCTCTTTGGGGATACAAGCTAATAATTTGGATCTTGGAGTTCTGCAGCCTTCCTGTTGCTTTGAAGTACCTCCTTAACCTTCTCAGGGGTCCTAATTCTGCAACGTGACAAATCTCAGCTATTTTCTTCTTTCTCTCTTAAGTAAAACCTGGTTCTGCAAAACAGTGTGGAGTGCATCGCCTTGGCTGAGAGCAGCTCTCAACAGCAGATGGTCAGGGAGATTTCCTGAGCTGTGATATTTTTGACAGTCAGTAGCTGGTTTCCTAGGTCATTAAAAAAAAAAAGTTTCTTGTAAAAGTGTCTGTCTCTTGCCAGTGCTCAGGCTTTGGCACCCCAGTACAGGTGCACTGGGGTTGCTCTGTCCCCCACAGCTGTGTGAGCATCACCTTAGGTTTCAAGCTCCAGCAGAGATGTTAATTCAGGTTTAAGTCCCAGCTGTGGCCTATTCTTTAGTGTTTATGAACTACCTTTTCAACTGGCACCTTGGAGCACTTTATTTAGTGCCAGGTTCCTCCACATAAAAGTTGTTTCAGCAACAGAACTCCTAAAGTCCCTTTTTCTAAAATGTCTGCTAAGTGGATGAGGCTGGATAAGGATTATGCAAAAATGGACCCATGCTTTGTCCTCAGAGACTCATATGGCAACTCCAAAGATTCTGTAAACTACATGTAGATGCAGACTTACTGAGATACAGAGGCTGCTTGAGAAACTACTCTTTCCATGACTCCTCTCCAAAGGGAAAAGCATTGTGTCCATCATCATTAAACCCGTTATTGCTTGCTGAGAGCATTTTGTGTTAGTTCATGACTCATTAAAATACTCAAATGATCAAGAATAATAAAAGAATGCATGTTTTCCCAGTGCCAGGACAGTCACACTGAGCACAGTGACAACAGGACAATCCATTTGTTGATTATGTAAACTATAATTCCTCTGAAACTCTATGTGAAGAATAGGTGTAAATCCATGCCTCTAAATGAACCATGGGGAATATATTCTGTGAGAAATCACCAGCTCGGAGCTTCTCCTAAGGACTATGATGATTTTATAAAACAACAAGAAAAATTATTGAAACAGAAAAGGCTATGATACATGACATTTGTCCTGAGTGTTCTTTCTGCAACATGAGTAACTGAAGAAATTCACTGAAACCAGCGAATCCAAAGCCACCTAAATGCATACATTCCTGTATTTTCCCATGTTCATTCAGACTAACACCCCTCATAGCCCTATAAATTCAGACACTTGCATTTCAAAACCCAAAAAAGTGCACATAAAAAAATCCTAAGGGTATTCAAGAAAGCACACCCTTTTTTTCTTTCACTTCTTTACTCATGTAAAAGGTGAGGCTTTTATCTGGCCATTCCTGCAAATATCACACTTGGCTTGTTGTCTATACCACCAGGTAAACTATTTGCTCCTAGCCCTTTGTATCACATCTCTCTGTTGTTGCAGTAGAGGACATGGAATGCAATAGGATCTTTGTGCCTCAGCAGCAGTTTAGCACAATTGCTTAATTGTTTCCTTTCTCAGCTTCAGAGCTCTTTACAGTACATCTGCACTGCTGTACTGAGGAGTAAAAGTGCTCCTTGTAATGGAGAGGTGGAATGAATAAGCATGTAGTCGGTAGAGATTGGATGCACCCAAGATTTCTACACATCCACCAGTCGGGATTACAGGTCTGCTTCTCTTTAAGTTCAACGAACAGCTCCACAAAGTATTTCTACAAAGACAGTTGGTGAATGTTCTAGTGGAGGCATCTAAGTGGCATCTCATGGCTGGAGCACTGTACTTCCCCCCTTCAGGGAAAACCTGTCCTGTGTTGATAACACTGATACACTAAGAATGATGTGGAAGTTGCAGAAAGCGCTGTGAAAACTAGTAGCAGAGTAGAACTAGGAGCACAATACATTAACAGCTAGAAAAGAGGTAAAGAACTGGTTCTTCTAAGGCTTCTGACCTTAAATATTTTTTAATCTGACACATAAGTCTTAGTTTCTTCAGTTTTCTATTTGCCTTCCCATTTACCAGGTGGATTCCACCTTCCTTCCAAGACTCAGCTCAGAGTAAACAGGATCACAAACCCTCATTGAGCAAAAGGGAGAAGACAAACTTCTCTGAAGTTTTATTTGTTCAGCCTATATTTGCAGGAAAGCATTTCTGTTGCTGTCAGCTTGGTGCTTTCTTTTCTAGTGTCTGTTATTCCCTCCCCCCCGGTATTTCATTGCCACTTTCCTTATCATTTCATGTACCTGCCTTTAGTTCTCCATGATATACAGAACATCACCTGTATGAATACAAGTAAGAAGAGGAAGACGATGACTGAATCTTCAGTATTTCCAGTGGAGGAGAGATGATCTAAGAAACCACTTGTCTCACATGCAAGATGTTTTCTAAGAAGTAGGTACAATCAGAAAGGCACTTACATTCCCCTAGTTCAAGATGTGCATCCACAGTCATTCCCTAAGAGCTAGCCAATGTGAATGTCACCATCAATATTGATGTTCTTTGAATCTAGACTTCAGTTTCCCTGTGCTTTACTCCTACATTCATTAAGTAGTAGTATAAATACTTTCTTATCTGAGTACTTATTATACATATAATTGGGCCAAGGCCAATTGTATGAGGTTTAATAAGGCCAAGTGACAGGTCCTGCATTTCAGTCACAACAACCCCAAGCAACACTACAGGCTCGGGGAAGAGTGGCTGGAAAGATGCCCAGCAGAAAAGGACCTGGGGGTGCTGGTGGACGGCCAGCTTTACATGAGCCAGCAGTGTGCCCAGGTGGCCAAGAAGGCCAACAGCATCCTGGCTTGTATCAGGAATAGCGTGGCCAGCAGGAGCAGGGAAGTGATGGTGCCTCTGTACTCAGCACTGGTGATGCCTCACCTCGAGCACTGTGTTCAGTTCTGGGCCCCTCTGTACAAGAGGGACATTGAGGTGCTGGAGCATGTCCAGAGGAGAGCTACCAAGCTGGTGAGGGGTCTGGAGACCAAGTCGTATGAGGAGAGGTTGAGGGAGCTGGGCATGTTTAGTTTGGAGAAGAAGAGGCTGAGGGGAGACCTCATTGCCCTCTACAACTACCTGAAAGGAGGGTGTAGAGAGGTGGGTGTTGGCCTCTTCTCCCAGATGAATAATGACAGGACCAGAGAAAGTGGTCTGAAGTTGCGGCAGGGGAGGTTTGGATTAGATATTAGGAAGAATTACTTTACTGAAAGAGTGGTCAGGCACTGGAACAGCCTGCCCAGGGAGGTGGTTGAGTAACCATCCCCAGAGGTATTTAAGAAACATGTAGATTTGGCACTTCAGGGCATGCTCTAGTGACAGAGAGTGTAGGGGTTTTTTTCGTGTGTGTATGGTTGGACTCAATGATCTCAAAGGTCCTTTCCAACCATGAAGATTCTACAGTTCTATAGTTGAGCTGCTCATGAGCTCCAAGGCTACACCCATGGTGTCTGAAAGAACAGCGGCTGAAAACTACCCCATCGTGTTAGCAGTGGAATTCCCCTCTGCCTCATTACTCCTCCCCTCAAGGGAGTAAGGCAGGGCTAAATCAGATAAAATATAGTATGAATTCAACTAGACAGAATTAACATGGAAAAGGTGGTGACTTGAAACAAGGGAGGAAGCCACAAATACAGAACTGGGGAAAAAACCCCACCCCACAGATGTGCAATCCTGCATCTGACCATCCTGCTGCTCTGGTTTATTGAGGGCTTTCCAAAGGCAGGAGTACTTCATGCTGAGAGCTGTTTTTCTACAGCTGTAAGCTGAATTTCATTAAATTAAAAATACTTAAAGCCTAAACCTTGTTTTCTTTCAATTTCAGTGTTCAGAAAAGTAGAAAGAATTGATACATCAGTAATAGCAGACTGGTGAAAGAAGAATTTATGACTATAGAAATGCTGAAGCACTGCAATAGAAAGAAACATTTAAGCCTTTCTATTAAAGTTACTCATATTAAAAAGTAATACAATTTTTAAGTTCTTCAAGGCTTTACTTATTTCATCAGAGTGATACCAATAAGTAGCAATTTGTCATAACCGGAGAGCTAAAACAATCATCCTGACCTCAATGAGCAACTCTCTGAAACAGTATGTAAACATAAAGGTGGGGACAGATGCAGATGCTTCGTCTGGTTCACATAGGAGCATCTGCTTTATGCGGGAGTACATAGTGCTGCCTTTTTGTCATCCTTCTGTGGTTGCTCTCTGCCCCCCAACTAAAAGGTTGGGTTTAATCCCTCCAAGGCTGCATAGATAGAGTGAATCCAGGTGCAAGTCTACGTGCTGCCCAAGGCTTCTTAGCACTGGAAAATGAAAGCGATCAAATGGACCAATGACGAGGGGGCCTGCTTTTTATTAGACAAATCTTTCAGTGCACCCAACAAGTATCAACAAAGAGGCAAACCTGATGAACGTGAATGATCTAGACACCAAAAGGAAGAGAAATGGATTAGGCTGGACAGGGAACAAGATAAAGGAAGGGTGGATGCAATTAAGTTTGGGAAAACATTTTGAGCAGATGACATTGGAGCATGCTGATGAGCTACCTCGACACAGTATGTCTGGAACTGAAGTATGGACTCTGGTTATGCTCCAAGAGTCACATTTATGCTTACAGAAGCACTTCAGAAAGGTTTCTATGGATGTCAAACTAGGAATTACATAGCCTGGACCTCAGCCTGAGTGGAGGAGTGTTCAGAAAATAAAATTGCTCTGTTTCCTGAAATGAAATGTTAGGAAGAACAGCTGTTGCCTGAGATGCTGAGAAAAGTTTACTTCAAACCATCCTCAGAGGTATAAATAAATGGGCCTAACAACCCTTTCAACTCTCATGTCTATGCTTCCATCCCCTGCTGACCTGTTGCTACTTCACTATAATACCTTCAGCATTAAAAACCTGCAAAAGAAGGAACACTGGAATTTAGTTTCCCTAGCACCACAGTCAATGCTTTCCAGAGAGACCCATGCATTGACATTTAACATCATGACAAACATCATTTTCCTAGGGAGGAATGAGCTCTAAGATTGGATGCAGCATAGAAATTCCATATACCTTCTTACAGGAAGGATGGAAATAAACAAAGCTGTAAATAAAGTTTCTTTCCCCAAATGGCTTATAAGTGGCCGTATCTCAGCCAAAGCAATCCAGCAGCTCTTTCAAAAAGCTTTAGGAAGCCTAAGTATTCTCCAACTCTGATGCACACTAATAGACATTTTTTCCCTATTTCGCTTGTGCTACGTAATTGGCACACAGACAGCTCTGCAGATACAGAGTGAACCCTGAATGCTGACAAGCAGATGGTGTTTTACTTCATCCAAGGTCAGAAACGCTGGAGAATTTTTCTTCATGCTGATACACTACCACTTGCCCTGTTGATGCACTTGAAGTTGGACTTGTCAGCTCTAATTGATTTGCAGTCCTTTTGGTCAGAGGGTGAGCTAAACTTAAATACTAGAGGGGAAAGGTTAGTTCAATACCTTTCTCTATTACCCTGTCTTCTCTCTCACTGCTCTAAGAGAAAAAGGTCCTTCCTCAACTCATTTGCATTACAAGACACTGCCATTCCTAGTAAGTTTGAGTCAGTTATCACTTCATTTACTATATTTGTGTCAGAATGAACATGTTTCTCATGACAATACAGGGATTACCGACCTCTGTTTGATGAATGGATGAGCAGGAGTAGACTAGTAACTCCTGAAACTGGCTTCTGAATAAGCCCAACCTCACTAATATCTACTTCTACAAGATTTCAGCTTCTATTTTTAGCATTTTCCATTCGTTTAGCATTTCACTAAGCACATAGCTCAATCAACTATCATCAGAAAAGTAAAATCGGCTAACGTGGGAGAAGAGGAACAAGAAAATTAGCTGAAGATCCAAGGGCTTGCACAGCACTGTTGCCACCTGATGCTTTAACTCCCTCATCTGTCTCTATCACAATAACTAGAATGATTCTAAAGTTACTTGAGCTTTAAGATGTGATATCTGAATTGTTGTAATACTTTCAATTGCACAACCCTTTCTAGCTTCTTCCTAGGTTACTTTTGGTCTTACATCCATGGTTCCAGATCCAAATACTTGCAAGTGGAAAAAAAACAGATCACTGAAATAGGATTTTTTTCCCCCTCACCTATTTTACAGTTCAGCATCCCTGACCCTGTTCAGTCTATTGGCCTTCACTCCATATTTGCTTCTTTTGGTCCTTCTCCTTCTTTTTGTTCTACTCTTTCTCCAGTTTATTCTTACTGATGTCAGCTCCCATTTTCCTTGTTTTAACTTTTCAATCTCTCCATTTTTAGACGCTATTACAGTAACTGTTATTGTCAGGTCTCCTTGTCAAGTCATTGCATGTGACTATTCTTTGGAGATAACAACCTCCAAGACTTGGGAGGACTTCATAAATCCAGTTAGGGCAAGGCATAATCTGCTCTACACAAACCCTTCCTAAGGGCTACCTGTTGCAATCTCTGCTAAGAGCCAATACAAATACATCAGTAAAGAGGCCAGTCCATGCAAGAATCACACAGCTAACCAGCTAGAGGCTCTGTGCTTCTAGACTGCCGAGCCCTTGATGCAGAGCTTTTTAAGACTCAGTACCCATAATTTTCACCCTTCTCACTGAAAAATAGCTTAGAAAACTGGGCTTCCCCTGTCTGTGCAAGTAGGACAAAACTCCAGAGAAGGTGATGCTTTCAGATAATCCCTGCAAATTCCCATCATTGCCATGAGAACTGCACATCCATTCTATCTTGTCAAATGTTAATTGCTTTCTTAAAGCATTGCTTTTTTACCAACCCCACAGCTTTACACACTAAAAGCTCTTTTATGTAAAAATAAAATCTGGTTTTGCTCTTGGGCGGGTTTTAACTTGGGGAGGGGAAGCACTTAATATTCCATGCTCTGCTCATCTTTCCCCAACCAGCTGAAAATAGGACGGAGTCTCCTGTGGTAACACAGAAAGTACCACACAAGTGACTGCTGGAAACAGACCCAGCAGTCTTAAGATGACAATCTGCAGGACAGCAAAAGGAATATGAAACACCTACGCAGAGCTCCAGAAACGCACCTCCTCTCAAACCCCAACCTTTTCTCCCATCACATAAATGTGTCTCAGTCTTGCTTTGTTCTGCAAATACAGCTTTTCCTCATGCCACCCCATCACTATAATTCTAACTTGCAGCACTGTCTTCCATCACATTGCTATCCATGGCACCATTCATCAGTTTACATGAGCTGAAAGGGAGCTCGCAACATTTTGGTGGTTGGTTCTTCAGGACAGAGTTGTTGATAAGCTTTGCTTTACAAATACCCTGGGTTAAGAGTGATAACATTCAATCTGAAAGCATCTTGCTTGACTCACAATTCTTAAACCTTGGAAAATTACATTTTTTATTCCGGGCTGAGGTAGTAACGTGTCATTGATTTTTACAGTGAGTCATCAACACAATTTTTCAAGGCAACGTAACTTTTGTCTTTCCTAATCAGTCACATTAGATGCTGCATTTATATCTGCCTCTATTGCATCCAGGGAATTTGCTCCTTCCCTTTTTACTTTGAACAAAGCCCTGTGTCTGGAACTGTCTGTTTGAAAGATGGGTGCTCAGTAATGATGCAGAAGCAGTTTGCATTCTCCTTTCATCAGTGCAGCTAATGAAAAAGACTATAAGAACAGTCAGAACTGGGCTTCTTTGTTTTCAAACAGATTTTTTTCCTTGTGTACACCAGAAGATCTAAATTAATCTTCCCTCTTTAAGAATCAAAAAATAGCTGTGATAGCCTTTCCTCATTTTTGCCTCCTCCGAGTCTTTCAGTTACCCTTTTTTCTTATGTGACCTGATTACAGCCTACCTCCATCTGGCTCTTTGGCAGGGGACAGAAGATGTTCGTTCTGCTGGTAGGGCAATCTTTACTCATTAGCACTTCCGAGAGGCTAAAAGGGGTAGTTTAGTTTGGGGAAATTATCCATGCAACAGCAGTCCTAACTGAAGCAAATGATATTTGAAAAGGAGAGACATTAGAGAGGAAAACAAAACAGAGTTTGCTCATCAGATCTAGGTTTGAAAATTAAACTGAATTTGCTTTTGGGAGCTTACTTGAAAAGAAAAGAGGAAGCACAAGAAAATAGCTTCACCTTGTAAAAACAGTCACAAACTCTGTCTTCTCTCTGCATCAGCCTTGTTGCCAGCTCACCTTTTCTCTTGGGCTCTATGTTTTCTGGTCAGCTTATTGCCTGTGGAGCTTATTACAAGCTCATTAGCACAAGACAGCAAGATGCTGCGAGTAGGCACAGAAAGGATGAACAGTCCTTGGCTCAGGGAAACTACTGTCATCTCTTGCCTCTTAATTATTAGTGGGCAAGGCTGGCAAATCCAAAAATAGTGATTTCTTTTGCTATCTGCACCAGTCCACTTCTGACCAGAAAGTTACCCCCAGCAAGAGAAGGGGGTTCACATTGTTTTGCTGCTGACCATCAATTCCTTTCTGTTCTGAGCATAGGAACGACAATGGGGGCCTCTAAGCATTCCAGCTACTGATTTCTTTTCCCAAAAAATTAGAGACAGATCCTGGAAGATCTGCCCCACATCTCACCCACAGCAGGGGGGCTGAGAGAGGAATACACTCCTCTTGTACGCTCTCTGGGTGGTCACACTCTGTGTCAAAGTCATGCCTGTCGTGAGACAGAAGATAGCTGAGCACATGCAGGAAGGTCGGTCTTGGTGACTGAATCTTAGAGCGGTTTGGACAAGAAGGAAAAGAAGTTGCTACAAGGTACATAAACATCTACTCAAGCCTGTTATGACACCCCAGCCTCACACTATCAATGGTGCCAGTCCTTTGCACTGAAAACATTTACATTGAACTGAAAGATTCAATTAAATTTTGAGCCTGGAAAACCAGAACATTAATCAGGCTGCAGAAATTGACAACCAAACCAGAGAAGCACGATGCCAAAAACAGAATTAGTTGCAGGGATAAGGGGAGACAAAACCCACATTTCACATTTTACTCTAATGGCTGCAGAAACTTATCTCTCTGCCTTTGAGGAATGTTTATATTCCTGGGTTATGGAATTGTTTGTTCTGGAAGCAGCACCAGAATGTTTTCAAGTGAGGAAATGAAAAGACAACAAAAACGTCCATTTGATTACAAAGCAAGACAGGGCTTGAGATGCTATGGAGACCAAAGGGCTTTGAAGGCACACAAATGGTTGCTTGCCAAAGGCTGAGGCCATTGCCTAGTTGAGAGCGCTGTGCATAGCACAGTAGTTCTGAAAGGACCATTAGAGAGAACTCTCATTTGCAAAATTCACGCTTTTCATTTCTGGGCCTCAGTGTGACACCTGCCTCTCCCTGCTGGCCTGCAACAAGCCTTTGCTCCAGTATTAGACATCTGAGTTAGACGCTTAAGAAAAGCCATAGGAATAAAAGCCGTAAGAACCACTTGCAATTTAGCTCAAGTACAGGCTCAATGCAGCACATTCACTGCTTGGGTTTTGCCATTGTAAATAAAGGACAATGTTTAAACCACGCAGCCATGCCTTGGCACGTGAGACCAGCGGGAGTGGGAAAGTGGGAGCACGCAATATGTCCTGCCCTGCTGACAAAATGCTCTCCCCTACAGGACTGGGGCAAAGATGGACACCTGGATGCATCTCATTTCTGCTCACACCACCCTCAGCACAGAGGCACAGGTAGCACAGGAAGAGTTTGCCTCAATTACTGTGCTAATACTTGCAGAACAAAGGAGAAAGTCTAGAGCAGAAAGCAATGCTTGAAACAGACATCCCCTTGGACTTGGGCTTTTGCCAAGGCAGTGCTGCTTAGCCCTAAATGTCTCTAGATACATCTAGGTTTTGTAAGGAAAGACAGGATCCAGCTCAGCTTCTTTTCTTAGCAGCTTATGTGTGATTTTAGTGATACGCAAAAATGAAGAGTACACTTTTGGTATTGTTAAAAATATTTGCCTCTTTCAGATACTGGCTCAGCTACATTAATTGCGTCCCTCTATTTTAAGGTGACCATTAATTGATTTCTAACTGTAATCACAATTATGGTGTGTTATCCTGACTAATGGAGGGCTTGATTAACACATAAGAAAGTGCTACTGTTTTCATTTTGGGAAGAAGAGATGAAATATGTTTTTACACCATGGCTGAACTGGTAATTTCACTGAAGAATGCAGTGCTAATACAAGGCAATTCATCATCTATTTTGGTAATTTACGGTAATAAATTATTACTCACGGCACAGAACATGCTTCTGTAGATTAAACTTCAGGCTGTAGGATATGCTTGGCTTTACCTACTACATGGTTTAGCTTTAGTGCACTTTACGCAGCACTTTGAATTTCTAGGTTGCAAAGCATTGATGTTCCACTGACACAGAGGCAGCAGGAAGCATTACTCATCCAAGGCAACAGGCAGAGCAAGGAACACAGAAGCAGACACCTCAGTTCCCTCTCTGATGGCCCAGATGCTGTGCTAACTGAAAGCAGATAATCCTTCACCCACTTCCTCCTGTTCCCTGGTTAAGCAATTCATCCCAGTACTCAGCTCTAGTATTGGCAAAGAATTTCCCAATCTCTGACATAAATCTCAGCTGCTGCTACCAAAGGCTCTTGCTGTACTCTAGCTAGCACAAATAGCAATATATAGTCCTCTTTTTCTACTGCCTTTTATTTATCTGTGTACCATCATCTTCTGCCCAGTCTGTAGACTAAGCAACTCCAATATCAGTGGTCCTGCATGAAAATCTTTTCAGTACTCTCTGCCACATAGAAAAAAGAACTTGTATTTATTGAGATTCTTTGGCTGCTGGATCCCTGGTTTGGCTTGGAGTAGAGTAACACAGTGACAAAAGCTATCAGATCACAGCAATGCTGAAATGACTTACAGTTGCTGCTGTTTCTGTGGGGTTTGTGCCAGTGACCTTCGAGATAGAAGGGTCTAAAGCTCTATTCCTGACCCTCTCAGCTAAGTTGTCTGCAGTTGATAGCAGGGAGTTTGATAGTAACAGGGAAGTACAAACAAGCATCAATAATGAAGGCATTTAGCAAGTTCAACACTGGGCAGAAAGAGGCATGTAACACTGAAGTTTCACTGATATCTTGAAAAATCATCAAGGGTCACAGGGTCAGCCAAAGGGTTGGATCTGTTTTTCTGATCTTATGCTATATGATAGAACCGTATTACTTGGAAATTCACCATTATTTGTATTTATTTATAGTGCAGCCCTTAACTGAAATCAAGGCAGGGCCTTGGGAAGAGCTTCAGGACCACAGTAATTTTAAACCCAGCATTTTCTAAGGATACAATTTTAGAGTCGATCTTGGGAGTGCTATTTATTCTCCTTATGGTAAACGTGACCTCAGAGAGGAAAGGCAAAGGAAAAACAGCTCAAATCCTTAATTATAAGGCAGCTGACTTTCAGAGGGCTAAAATCAGAATAGCTCTACACACCAAAAAGCCATGAAGCAGCACCTGCTTTCTCTCACACCTGGTTACTTTGTCCCCTAAACTAGGGGTGAGGGAGAAAATAGCAAAGGGCATGCTTAAAGCCTGGTGTCCACTGATATTGATAGATCTCGTTTACTAATTAATCTGCTCTGATTGTTGCCAGAGTCAGGAAAGATGGATAAAGCTTTGTCTTTCAGGGTAAATATTATAGCTAAGCCTAAAGTTCCCAATCTCTAGTTCCCATGCATGCTATTGTGCCCCAGCAGTAGTGGCAACCACTGGAACAGTCCAACCTACCATGATGACAGCACTCCTCACAGCACATTGCTTGCTCAGCACAGCTACTGTGGAGCCCACTATCAGCCCTGTGCACAGTTTTTGTGCACAGGCTTTGTCCTAGCAGGCCTGAGAAACTATTCCTAGAATCAGCAGACACATTCCTGAGCCAATATGAGAAGAGCCTTTTTGACATACTGCCAGATACAGAGCAGAGCCATAATGAGGATAAATTATCTTCGCCCTGCTGCTATCATTTCATAGACAGCTTCATTAGCTCAGCTCACCAGTGTAGCCTTGACAGGGGGGACTTAATATTGACTAGTGATTTTTAAGTTTTTTACTACAGTAGCATTTTGCATTCCAACCCATAGTCCAGGCCTGCATGGTGTGTATTGCTAGGTAACTACTTTTCCTTTAATGAGTGGTACTTCTGCCAAGTGAGGGAGTTTTAGGAGAACCAGAACTATTTGCAAATAAATGAGGAAAACACTGACATCATTGGCCAGATCACCACCAGCACACCTGTCCCATAAATGATAAAACTGCTTTATTCTCCCTTATTTTGCTTAGGGATTAAAACCACATCAGAGGCGCCACAGAAAAAACAGGTAGTGTAAATCACCATAGCTTGTGAAATAAGTGGAACCATACTGGGTTTTACTACATGAAGACACAGCCCTCAGTGTTTGGTTTTCTTACTTATTCCTATTTGTGCAAAACACATGACTGAGCCAAAGGGCCAAGAAAAGGAACACCTTCCATGCAGGATTTTCACGATGATTAAGTCATGACCTTCTGGGACAGGAAAATAATCACTGGAAAGGGGCTGATAAGGATGCACTCAATTGCCATGCAGAATCAGAGACCTTTGTTACTAATCCTCCCCTCAGAGTAATCATATTTACTTGGAGAAGAATAGCAGCTAAGCACAACACTGGACAGCCGCAAGATACCAGAAGAGCAGATACAATTGTTCTGACTCCATTCTCTACCACAACAAAGGGCTAATCAATTCTTCCTAGGTGTTTGTAGCACCGTCTGCTGTGCCCTGCTCATGTTTGCACTGTGGTGATGGGCAATGGATATGCTTGAAAGGAAACAACAGACAAGGAATAAAGGAGAGAGATCTAATTTTACAATGGGCGCATCTGCTGAATAACAGCTTTGAAGCCAGACTAGAGCAAAATAAAACCTCCGTTCTGCCTGAGCATAGAAAATCGGGCAGGGCCAGCACAGTTTTTTTTCAGCTGTAATGCCTATTATAACATGTAGTCCTGTCTTTTTTGAACTAACATCTCTTTTCAACCGAACTATTTCCAAGAAGGAAATAGGGTGTTGTTGAAATATAAATGTTTGGTCCATTTCAAATTTCTATGGAAAAATTTGGAAATAATTCAAATTAAAAAGTCATATGTGGCTTTGATACATTCCAGTTTTTCCGTTTAGTTTTCTCCCCCTTCCTGCTTTGTGGGAATATTTTTTTAATTTAAAATATTTTAAAGTATATTTATAGTTATTAAATAATACCTCCATGTTTGCCCCTTAATAATGCTTCAACAACATTTCAATGAGGTGTCTCAGAAACAAAGTAACACACACTTCAGTACTGCAAAAAATTTGAATCTTTTTCATTCTGAGTCCACACAGAAGTAAATTTTTTAATTTGTTTCCCATGGGAAACTTTCTTCTGGTTTGTGCATCAGTACTACCCTTGGTGCCCCCAGAGAAGTTGGGAAGTCAGTGCTGCAGAGGGATGTGCAATCACAGTTCTAGAGGTATTGCTTATTATCATCAAGCCGGACACAGCAGAGAGCTGACAGCACAGCAGCAGGATCATGAGATTTATAAAATGACACTGAAGCTCCACAATAAGGGGTTTTTTAATTTCATTCTGAAGGGGAGCAGTTGTGTATAGACAGAAATCCCTGCACAGAGAAACATGGAAGGGCAGTACTAAAACGGGTGGGCTGTAAACACAGCACTGAAGGCAGCTGAAGGTTATTATTTGTATTTTAGAGTTACCTGGACAGGCAGCTATGAACCACAACCGCATCATTGTACATGCTGTACAAACACCAAAGAACACAAACTTTACCTGAGGCTTTTACAGTCTCATCTTTGATTTCTTTACCTATAGGCATCTTAGTTTCTGAAGGCCTAGATTACGCAAACATCAAGCACTAAAACATTATAAGAAAGTCCTTGAAAACAAGGCAATTTGACTTAACATTCATCAGGGTTTTTTTTTTTTAAAAAAGTAAGTAGATGAACAGTTCTCCGGTTCCGTAGCTCCCAAATCACACTTTTGATTCTTATTCTTTGGAGTCTTTAAGTGTGTATTTAAAGTATTTTCCCTGAAATAACTACTCAAATTACTACTGCTTTTAATGAAAACTAAGAACTTTAACTATTCAAAGGATTGTGGAAGCCTGCATTCAGGGACTGTTCACATCTCCCAAAATTAAATCAAAATCAAAACCATTCTGAAATAGAAGGCATTTTAGTGACATCTTGACATCTTCAATGGGTTTGATAGAAAATCTGTTTGTTCCCAGTCACAAACATAGCCTATTAAAACTGCATTTTTTTTCACCTCCTCCCCAAAAAATTATAATTGTTCAGCCTTTCAACTATGGCCAGCAGGGGTTCCATCCTTAGCATTCTCAGCCTCCAATCTGGACTAGTGTCTTGGCACTGCTTGTTTGCTTAATCCTCTTCAAATGCTGAAGAACTGGCCTAAGCTAGCACAGTAGATTGAAAACAAAGTCTGGAGACCATTTGCAACACTGCACAAAATTAATAATACGGATAATGAGAGATAGCTGTGATAGGGAACAGACATCTTTCTTACTCCAGCAAGCATCAGAGACCTTATCACAACACTGCCTAACAGAACATGAGAAGATACAGCTTGAGGCTTCCAGCTCCACAGGACAATAAACATGATTAGGAGAACTCATGCTTCATTCTTTCTCATGGTTCTAAGTGAAAAGGTATTTTCTGTGTTCCTAAAAACATAATCAGATTAAGAGAGCTGTGTAGATATATAAACTCTCCAGATGAAACATTTTCCATTAGGGCTATAAAGATGTCACTGAACTTTGTTTATTTGACTATCTATTTGAATCAAAGTGATGGACAATCCTCAGATCCCCCCATTTCTGCACTTTCTTATTTAGTTGCAGAGAAGTTTTTTGTATACCTATATATTTGCCCATATTTTCCCTACACTCCAGTGAATTATTTCTGAAAGCTCACTATGATGTCTGAGAGAAGGACCATTGTTATTGTTTAAACAATTTACACCCTGCATCCCGAAGTTCTCTGTTGTTTTCCTCGTGATAATCAAACCAGTGAGTCACATGGTGGTAGTGAAAGACATATCTCAGTGCATCAGAGGCTGCATTGTCAATGCCCCTTAGTGAGCTGCAAAAGAAATCACTTTGATTTTCTTGCCAGAGAACCTAGATACAAACATAACTGATTTTCGTCCTAGTCACACCAGTGCAAAGCAAGTCAAACTCCACTTTGAAAAAGTAAGGTCATATTGCAGGGAAAAAGAAAGAGAGGAACCACTGAAAACATTAAAACATTCCCAAATACTGCTTTTTAATTGCAGCCAGTTTTGTGTAGGTGTCTGCTGCTGCTGTGGGCCTTATGAACACAAGTCAGCAATTTTGAGGGAAAAGGGACTATCAGATCGTTTAAGCTGACCTCCCATCTAACACAGGGCAAATAATTCCTTCTAGTTACTTCTTCATTGAACCTGACAAACTGTGCTGACCAGAGCAGATCTTCCTGCAAGGCATTCAGTCTCAAAGTGATGAGTTCAAGAGATCACTTTCTTCTGGCAGTTTTGTTTAATCATTTACCACCCTCGCTGATTGTGTTAATAACAAAATAAATAATAAAACTTTATATTCTCATATTTCCTTCCTTTTGAAGAGCTCAAAGTCCTTTGCAGAGATGAATACATGAAGCTGCAGTCCCCTTCTCACCTAGGCAGTAGATACCAGCTCTTCCTATTGATGGCAACAATAAGAGGTTGCAGTGGAAAAGCTGCCAGTGTTAGATGGGCACTGGTGGCTGGAATCCTTCATGTGTATGAAACTATTATTATCAATTAGTCTTGAAGATAGCACCCTGGAATACACAGTATTATGAATTCACTAACAATATCACAGCATGAGCTTGTTAAACTCAACTGAATCCTGATTATGCAATTGTAAAGATGATTGCTCCAAAGATAAAAGCTTCCAAGGGGATGCAAAAAAGTTAACACCATACAGAACTGCTTTCCCTTTCATCTTCTTCCCTTTAAATTAGTTTGCTTTCTCTGTATTGAATTGTAGCAGCTTCACACTTCTGGCTTTTTCTCAAAGGCAACTGAGATGGAGGGAGAACAATACTAAAGCATTTTCTATTCTAATTGCTCTAACTTCCAGGAAAATGTCACCGGCTGGATCTGGTTTTTCACTGCCAGCCCTGTCGGTACATCTATGTTTGTCAGCCTGAAAGCAGGCTAGATCATGGCATGCCATCAGGATGGGAGATAGGTGTCAGTTCAGACTAACTCATCCAAGTGGATCCCTGATAAGCTCTGTTTCACTGTCTTCCCAGCACTATGTAAAGCACAGGGCACAAGAAAGGGCTGTGCTGCTGAGTACCATCAGAGCAAGAAGTGCTCCATCAGTCATCCTGGTCCCCTGAAATTAGAGACAAAAACCACTTCACCTGCCAAGTATATGTCAACTGACTTATCTCTTGATAGGTTTTTGAATTAGTGACACCCCTTACCCATTACACTTGTGTCACTAGCCATTTTCTGCTAGTGAGGCTGTGGAATTCAATTTACCCTTCAACTGCACTCCCACACCTGAGAAGTGTAACAGGGCAAAGCAGCAGACAGACTTGTGTCACTACATTAAGTGTCAGTCTGACCGGTGGACCAGCATACATAGCTGGTAGCTGTACCTGTAAGCTCATGCACTGGGAAGCCCAAGTTATAACTTTACCACCTGGGAAATGCCTTGGTCAGCCTCTCTGTTATCTTGCCTTGCAGTACAAATCATGAAAGTAGATCCTCAAACTGATAGCTTTTGTCATGAGAAAAGACTGGTACTGCCTTCAGTGCACACTTTTCCCTCTCTCTCATGTCTGCTAAGTTACAGTAGATTGGTCACAGATGCATCTTGGGAATTGCCTCTCTATTGTAGAGGTAGCGTCTGGCAGAATGGAGTGCTGGATCTTCTATTCCTCAAGAAAACAGAAAGCTTTCATTGCCTCAGATAGTTTCCTGAGTTCCTAAGTGGCTGAGGCTGGAGGCACCTCTGGAGAACATCTCCAACCCCTCTTCTCAAGCCAAGCCATCTAGAGACAGTTGGCCAGGATCATGTCCAGACAGCTTTTGAATATTTCCAAGGATGAAGACACTACAACCTCTCTGCACAATCTGTTCCAGCGCTCACTCACTCTTACAGTAAAAAAGTGCTTCCTGATGGTCAGACATAACCACTTGTGTGTTTCCATTTGTGGCCATTGCCTCTTGTCCTGTCACTGGTCATAACTGAAAGTGCCTCTTTTTCTTTTATTGCTCATCAAGGAAGGAAACATATAGACAAAGGCACCTCTGAACTCCAACTGGCAGATGAGGGATCACCAGAGATCCCTTTCAACCAGTTACCTGGCACTCTGATCTTCTGTCCTATCTGTTTTTATCTAATCTGTCTGTCATGAAATATACATATGTAAGTATATACAACATATGCTGTATACGCACACATATATATACACACATCTAGCACAGTGGGAGGCTGGTCTCAGAGTTTCTGTACAGCTGTGGCAGCACAGGAACCATCCTAATAATTACTAAAACTATTTTCTGTCCTTCTTAGGCATGTAATATGTAACATGCGTGGCAAACAGACTCTTTCTTCTCCTTTTAACTGGGCAAATGTGGAAAAATCATGAAGCTGTCCAAGAAGACAGAGGAAACGGATTTTAATTATATTAATCCTTAAAAGCATCTACCATCTGTGCTCTGAGAGCTGCCCACTCTCTCAGATTTAGTAGGGCAGAACTCAGCTGGTCACATCCCAACAGCCTCTCTGCGGTGCCTGTGCTAGCAGATGCAAATTAGGTGGTGTAAACCTTCCACTTCCCAGCACAAGAGGCAAGTCTTCCAATGTAAGGGGAAGCATAAGGCCAACACTTAGGCCCAGGACATTCCTACTCTTATCAAAAGATATAAATATAAACCCATTAAAGAACCCTGAAACCACTACGCTCACATCTTTAAATCCTCATTTTAGCATCTGAAATTAGACAGGTTGAGTGACTTCAGGCACAAGTGCCCAAAACAGTTTCATTACTCCTCTAACTTGTGCTGGTTCATTTTCAGAATACATTCTAACAAGGGCAGTACCACACATTCACATTGCTCCACTTACTCTTCTACCACACCCCCTACTTAAAGGTATTTTCAAATGCTGTCTTTCTATTTGCTTATAAACACTATTAATTTGCCTGACAATACACTGACAAGATTTGCATGCTCTTAATTTTCAACAGTGTATTCCTGAACCATCCATTTGTTCTGAGAGACTAAGTTCTTAAAAGATCTGACTTTCTTTCATTATAGTTTACTGTTTAATTTTATTCCGTATGTACAGTGCAAATTAGAAAACCTGCAAAGCTTTCTCATCACAAAAATAATTACTGTCTGGTAGCCTAGAAAGTAATAAAGTAATCTGTGCTAATTGAAACTGTAAAATATCTGCTTCTCAGAATCAGCTTGTTCAATACCTTGAATAAAACACACAGCCTCTGAATTCAAGCTCCTGTGCTGTGGATTATAAATTCTCCTCCTTTTCTATCTTTTGTGGCACTTAAAAACTGGAAGTGCTGGTATTCATTATTCTAAGATTTTTAATTTTTTTGGCAGTCATTTCCTCTAATAAAATTCTATTGCCTTGGGGAATTATACATCAATTAATTCAACTTTTTGTGTGTCTCTCTCATGAAATAAGAGATTTCAGCCTGTACTCAAGCCTTCAGCTCCCTCTCTTCTTTTGAGGGTCACATCAACAGGCAACAACCTTTCTCCCAAACTCACTCACACTAGTATAAAAAATGGTCCAGAAGAAGCCCCTTGCAGGTTCTCACACAGACACTAAGAGGATATAGTCCAGACCGGCTGCTTCTCATTTGTAGATTCACAGAAATCCTGGAAATTTGTATTATAATTTTAACCCTGTGTAATTTTTACCCATTGAAAAATTCTACTTCTGATGCTGGAAGAGGGACCATAGGTCACTTCCTTGAAGTTACAAAATGTGTAAATCTCAGAGGTTGGAATTTACACAGAAACTGAGAGAATTACGTATCCTGTGATTATTGTGCTACAATAAGGTGGGAATTAATTCAGTATTCTTTGAAAAGCTAGATCTATGAGAAATATACATCTTTGCCACTGTCTGTAAGTTGAAGCACTAAGCAGTTTACTACTCCAAGGCCATATTAATAGCAGACACTTGATGCTCTGCTTCGGTTTCCTCTTTGCAGAGTAAGACAAACTATTTCTCCTTACCCAGTGTTTATAGCTCCCCTCTCCAGCATGGACAGATAATACAGGCAAAGGGCAGTGGGATATTTTATGACAACACCCTCAGCACTACAAGGAAGAGTAAATCATGCCAGCTGAGGCTTAAGTGTGAAATGATTCCTATTCCTGCCCCAAGGAAAGCAAGACACTCAGAAAACACTGCAGCCTGAACTACTGGGGCTCAGTGCTTCTCCCATTCTTGCAGCCTCCTTTCTCTTTGAGATAGCTTAGTTACTTGGCAGTGTGGTTTATCTGGTACAGTGCGCCCTCAGATGGAGCGCCACTTATAGGTAAGCCATTTTCATGGGTGAATTGAGGGTTTTTACTTCTCTTTCCCTGCTGAGGAGAATGAAGCTACTTTTCTAAACGCTTACCTCTCACTTTCCAATATGACAGAGAGTTGAGCTGCGACCTGGAAAATACATAAACACTTGAAAGTGAAAGCAAGCAAATGGTGCTTTCAGAAAGAGCTTATTAGCTTGGTACACCACTTTCTGATAATCATAAGAGGCAATAAATTTTAAGTACTTCAAGAGAAGTGGAAAGCATGGCCTGAATGTGTTCAAACAGAACTCCAGCTGGGCATATCCAGTGGATCTAGACAAGTGGAGACTACCTGGTTTACAGAAACTGAGGGCCAGATAATCTTCCTGTTCCAGTGAAACCCAAGTAGAGGTAGAAAGACAGTGTAGCATAGCTGTTGCTAGAATGTGGGATTCAGACTCATGAAATCAGAATCCCAATTCCCTCCTGCCACCTCCCTCTCCTTAGGGCTTCAATCATCTCACACCTTCCTCCCGATACAGTATAAGGTGCAAATGGTTTGGGGAAGAGGCTATTCCTCATTCTGCTTCTGTAGTATTTTACGTGACAGATTATAGCAGCTACTATAATCCAGCTTCTAAATAAGATTTAGGAGAAGTGCCCTGAGCGTGAACTTTTGCAGTCATCTCCCAAGCATCCTCAGAGGGTTGTGCAATTTGCCAGGAGTGATGCCCAGAACCACATGAGCAACCACTTTGGCAGGCGCCTTTTTTGTGAATGTTAGTGATCTATACTAACCCTGAGCATATGCTGCTAAAGAGAAGCCTTTCAATTGCCAAGTTCAGAAGTAAAAAGCAAAATACTTGTTGCTGCACCAGTCTCATACATCAGCAGCAGAAAAGGAGGAAGCTCTGAGTTCTCATCCCAAATGTTTACTTTTATATAAATATGGCCTTAATTGCAGTATCAACTTCAAAGTCTAAAGGCCTCTATCTCCTGACAATACTTTGAGAATAGACACATTCCATCAGAAAAGCCAAAGCCATAAAGCATCATTCAAATCTCTAAGTGGCTTGTGTTTAAAAACAAACTGTGTGGAGATGCTTATATTGCTCTTCTGGAGATGGTAGGGCATAGTTTATATACAGCAAGAGGGTAGCCAACCTTTCCACAAATATTGTTCTTTTCCTGGGATTGAAAGTATTTCTGGCTTCCCAAAGTTGCTTATGTTTGGCTCTGTCTTTCCCCTACACTATC
Source organism: Alca torda (assembly GCA_008658365.1). Classification (NCBI taxonomy): domain Eukaryota; kingdom Metazoa; phylum Chordata; class Aves; order Charadriiformes; family Alcidae; genus Alca; species Alca torda. The sequence continues at coordinate 6,410,331 of CM018093.1, read as the reverse complement.
TAAAAGTAGATACATACTCTACCAAGCAGCCACTTGTTTGTTCTCAGCCTCAGCCACAGAATTAATTTCTTGTTTCACACACTCCCCCAACTCTTCATCATAAGATGACATCCTATATGGAGAGCTCCAGATTTGCACACAAAAGGCCTAGTCCTAGAATCAGTGAGGGTGGTCTCCTTGAGCTCTGACAAGGTAATCAGGAATGCAGAAGTTTGGGAAGCAAACACTCAGTTTTGGTAGGTCCTGAGTATAAATTAATAGGAACTGAATTCGCAATAGCTCAGATTTCAGGAGGACTGGTATGCCTTGATACAAAGGTAATTAGGCATTATAAAAGTCCCATCAGAGCTAGGAAAATATCATCCATAAATTTCTCTACTGCCTCATTAGCCTTTAGGGCAGCAGCTCTGAGTAAATCAATTGATTAAAAAGAGGAGAAAGATTCGAGGTTATTCAGAAATCTCTATTTATAGCTTTGATCACTAGAGAATGTTAGTTTATTTTTCTCTTTCCCAAAATCCCCATTTCAAAGAAACACATGTAACTCAGTGGCAAGCATCTGTTTCGCCTTGTGCTATGAAGTCCAAGGCCTGGGTTCTCTTCTCCAAATCTTGTGAGTTTCCAATATTCTCCCAGTCTCCTCACACTTTACTTTGAGAGACTTCAAACTTCAATCTAAATGGCTACCTAGGAGGAGTAAACTGTTAGAGGAGTAAACAGAAATGCAATGATTGGAGGTTCTTGCAGCTAAGAAAAAGGTATCAAAGCATAACTTAATAAATAAAAGATGATGGTGTACATAGAGGCAGATAGGAAAACTGAAGCTGAAATGTTTAATTATGAAGAGCAGAAGAGAGTGCTAGAGAAAAGAATCTAAGTCATCGCTTTTGAACTAACTTACTTCTATAACCAGACTGCACAGAGAATGCTGTAGACCCACAGGCCCTGCTTCAACTTCCCCATACTACCTTAAGCCAAGACTGTGAATCTGTACTAATCTTAATCAGCTGTAGATATTCTTCACATGCTGTGAACCTGTTGATCTCATTTGTCTAGGTGTGCTGGTTCCCCCACCCCCATCTAAATAGCTTTCTGTGTTTACACATGGCTTTCATTTGAGCATCGATAAAGTAATGATTGGGTCAAGTAACACAGCTGCCTGGGTGGGCTGAGACAGTGAATCATACACCCCACCTTTCTCTCAAATGTATCTCTTCTGAAAGGAAGCACAACAAACACCTGGTAGCCTTACACACAGTGTTTCTTCCAAGGTTACATTTGCATTTTTATTTCTAGTCTCCCATTAGCTGGTCTGCAAAGCCATTACAGCCTTGAATATTGAAACAGAATTCTTTGATTTTAAGCCAGTGCAAAGTGATCCTCAATTAAAGTGCAGTCAGGTACATTAAGAATGCCTCCTCCCTACATTAACAGCTTTTGCATGCAAAACATGGTGCTTAAGTAAGATCAGTGACTGTCAACACAAGACCCCTTATTTACACCCTAATTACCCGGTGCTCCTAATTACCAAGTAGGAAGAATTGCACTGCCCTTGTCACATCACACAGACTTTGCCACTTTCAGTATTTAAATAAGAAAGGTAGTAATGCTTTAAAGAGTTTCAATGCTCATTCAGTTTCTCTTCAAGAGCTCCAGCTGAGTCCACTGAAGACCCAGATGCTCAGTGTTTGCAAATCAGATGCAGAGAGCTTGTGTACCTCAGGGAACTGAGACAGGCGACTGCTCTGACCCAGCAGAACACCATACCAGCAAGAAGGGGTGTCACTCCACTTTGGAAGGATACTACTGATTTTGAAGTGTAAGGATTTTTACTCATGAATGAAGCATCATTTCCCTAGCAGTTAATTCTGGAAGTCTTGAGACTCAAATGAATAAAGCTACAAGAATGAGAACTGTTACATGGCTAAATTCTTGAAAAGAGTGTTTCTCTCCCTTTCACGTACGGGTCACCCAGAAGTTTCAGAGGCATCTGATAACTGTCACACAAGCCTACTCAGAACATGGATCCATGCAAACATATATTCAGGTGTCTCTGCTTTTCCTGTTGTTTCCCTTGGACTCCTCAACTGAAAGTGACCCAAATTAAAGACTAGCTTTTTTTTTTCCATTTGTTAGACTGTCCTTTGTGCACTAGGTCAGTGTGATAAGAATCCTAATATTCCTGAATATGTACAACAAACCTGCGCTTAGAGTTTAAGTTTTGGCTTAACTAATTGGGTCTTCCCAATTTATGAATGTTTATTGGCACCAGCATCCCAGACAGGACCAGGACATCCTTTGTTCGCTAAAGAGCAAAGGATACTAATTTCACCATCATAAAAATGTTTGCAGAAATATATGTAAATTTATTGGATAGGAAATATTTCAATTCATTCCAATTAATTCCCACTTTTTTCAAGTCAGAAACAGCTCTTAAAGACATCTTATGATGTCCTGTGTCATCTTGTAGTTATGTGTTACCATTTTATGGTCCTGTGTTACCCTTCATCAGAATAGACATTCACCAACCATCTGGGAAGCATCTGAGACACAGTGATATTAGGGGCTTGTTTCCTTTATTGTTTTTTTTTTTTTTTTCTGGGGCTCAGTGATGTGGGGCTGTTTGACCCAGTCACCACACAGAAGTCTGTCCAAACTCACAGCATGATGCTTTCTATTATCTCCGACTTGCACAAACAACTCCAAAGGGCTGACCTTTCAGAGAGAATCAACCCATGACAAGCAAGAATGATATAACTAATCTAATCCTATGGAAACAATATTTACGTGGCTTGAACTCCCCAGACAGTTTTGATATGATGCAGGGGGGAGGGTGGAGATGTGGAGAGGAGCGAAGCGAGTTGTCAAGGAAAGAACAGTACAATCTTGTAGGTACAAACTTTTCCCATCAAGGCAGCAGGAACAACGAACCCCAAGAAGAAAAAGCGCTCAGCCCATTTCCGTTTCTTTTACTTCTTTCCTTTCTTAAAAACAAAATAATAAATTTGGATTCTGTGGAGTCAGGACTTCACCTAAGGAGCTGCGTGGACTCTGTGCCCTGGCTTGAACAGCAGTTTCTCAATTTAGCCCAGAAAGAGAGAATAAACAGGCCTGGATCCCTGGAGAGATGGAGATCAGCCACAGATGTTTCTATTTCAAGTAAAACCAAACTGCCAAGGCCAGAGAGGAGAAAAACAAACAAACAAACAAAAACCCTAAAAGAAGCAGAGCAAAGAAAACAATTCCCAAGCCACAGAAAAAGGGACTCAAACTTTTACCAGCCATGAATACAGGTAGATAAAAGTTGCAGCCAGACTGAATTTGTCAGCCCAGAGCACTCCCTTTCAGCCCCTGTGGCAGGGCAGATTGGCTGACAAGAATCTCCTAACTGTGCAGAGAACCAACTCCTGCAAAGGCTGCTTTTCCTTGCGCTGAGCATACACTTTGTGTAGAAAGAGATATTCTTCTGCTGTAGCTGTTGTGTTTGGAGCAGTAAGCCTCAGTGAGCTGAGCCTTGCACAGGTTCTGGGGAGCAGCCTGCAAACCGTCCCTACCCTCTTTCAAGAGGACTGCGCTTAAAAACAAAAGGACTTAGCTTCTCCTCTGACAAGCAGTACCCCCTTCCCTTAAAAGTCCTTTGATTTTTTGTTGGGGGTTTTTTGGGTTTTTTTTTTTGGCGGGGGGGGGGGAGAACAGACACACAACTGCTTGTTTTATTGTGTGGTTGTGGGTTTGTTTTGGGTGGGGTTTTTTGTTTTGTTTTGGGTTTTTTTTGGTTGGTTGGTTTTTTTTTTTTACCATGACACTCCAAAGGATAATTTGTTCCTGCTAAAGGCACAAAGCACTTAATACCAAAATACACCCAACAGTTCAACTGGTATCTGCAGAGATCTCCCTATAGAGACTGAAAGACACAGAGACGGCATCAGGCCAATCCAAATACAATGTTTTAATCAAATTCAACACTTGAAAACTTCTAAGCTGGAGCCACAGTCACTTTGCTAGGAGCAAAACCTTTGTTTGGGTTTCTTGTCTGGTTGACTATGTAAATAATAGTGTTGAATATTGCATTTTCTTCAGTAAATACTACAGCTCAGGATCCGATTTGTGTGGCTGGCACCATATGTGTTCCATCCTTACTTCCAGACATGTTGGCACAAACCCAACAGCTATACAAATGGCTTAACTGACATACCCTAAAGACCATGTCCACAGCAGACGACCATCCACTCTTGCAGGCAAAGCCCATCAGGACCTCTTGCTATTTATATCCATTATCCCCTCAATGGGAGTCACAGGGAAAACAGAATTTTTTTTTCTTCCAGTGCAAAGTCTCTTTTAATATTGATAAATATTTAATCAATACTAAATGTGAAGGCACAATAAACAAACAATCCCTGGCCACTGGGATTCAGAAGAGCCAGAATTCAGAAGAGCAAAGCTAAGGCAGCAGCACAGAGTCAGAGACTAGGAGAACAGATGGTAATGACAGAAAAACTTCCTCTATTTTCCAGTCAGTATCTATTTGCTTACAATGCTGTGCTTTGATTATTGTGGTAGATTGATAGCCACCAAGATCAGCTTGCTTGCAGTAAGAAACTGGAGATGTGGGGTGAGCCACACTAGACAAGTAAGATCTAGTTAGACAGCAATAGGAAAAAACATTACATGGAAGCAACTTCCTGAATGGGTTCAATCCAGTACTCTACAGTTTCACATAACTGCTGAAGTCTCATTTACTTGACTGAATCAGAAAGAGACAACGTTTTCTGGTAACAGCTGTGACTTGGGCCCTTATTTTTAGCTTTGTGCACATCAGGGAATATGTTGTCTTTATTGAAAGGGGATGATAACATGGAGGTAAAACTCTTCTGGTCTACCATTGCCTCTTTTTCACAGCCTTTGAGAAGACACCTAGCTTCTTGCTGTGTTCTCATCTGTAATGCTTTTTATTCTTTTAAATATGGCATACATTACCTGACTCTACATGACAACATCTTGGATGAGAGGCTTTGACTTCTTCAAATGGAACTTCATGAGAAAAGCCTTCCCCTGTTGTACTGCCATTTTTATATGCTTTTTTTTTTTTTTAATTATCTGAACTGGGACAGCACTAGTTTACAAGTCAGCTCCATATGATTTAAAGGAGTACACTGCTAAGTGGATAGGGTCTGAAAAGGCTTGGGAGCAGCTGGATGGGATAGAAGGAATAAAACTGCTCAAAATCTTGGATCTAGGCGCAGTGTAAAGAAGCTACCTCACACACTACAGTGAAGCAGCCAGACAAAGATATGAAGGTGGGTGAAGGATAAAAGGACCTTCCTTATGATTTGCGAAGACTCCTGCCACAGGGAAGCATTTCAGTGATACAGCCAAGTGGTAAAAGCTTCTTCCTTCCCATTACCATCATCCTTAGGACCTAGTTATTTCCATTAGTGCTGAGAAAGAATAAGCTAGCACTATGATATGCGATGCAGGAAAACATCAGCCCAGGAGAATCAAGCGAAGACTAGCACCAGTTATATGCCGCATGCATCCCCTCTATCTCCTTCCTTTCCACTGCGAGCAGAGGACAAGTGTCCTGCAGGGCTCAACACCAGACACCTCCTTTGTGGTACCTGCAGACAATTTAACTCAATGCTGCGAGTATGGGGACTGAGACCACTGGAGACTGGTCATTCTTGCAGGAATATAGGACAATGCTTGTGTGTAACCCCAATGAGTAACATACAGATCTTTCACACCAGCTAACATCATCAAAACATCCACCATTTCCAACTCAGTCTCTCAGTTCACAAACTCAAGATTTAAATGCTAGAAGTTGCCTAGCCAAATCCTCCTAAAGACAGGACTTTGAGGAAACTGAAGTTTTTAAATTTGGACATGAAGTTACAGGTACAGAGATGGTAATACCAAGTGATGTGGGATGGGGACATGGCCACGATGGAAAAGGATGTATATAGCTCAGCATCACAAGGAAGAGAGTAAATGCAATCAGACAACAAGGATGTGTGCAAGGGAAAGTTAACTGTATAACGTGCTCCCTCGATGAGGGGCATTACAGTGGGGGTTTTTGCCTGGGAGGTTACTTAACCTCTCCCCTCCCTTCTTAGTTTCTGCTGTAACACCAAGAACCTGCTCTGCAACCTGAAAGGGCATTAACTGGTTTTAGCTGTTTCCTACCAAATAACAGTCACAGAAGAGGACAGCATTCAGCGGCCAACTCATTCAAAAGGCATGAGTAATGGCAATCAGCTAAAAATGAACTTGGACAGAACTAAATATTTTTGAGAAACGTGAAGCTAAGTGAGCCACTGAATTGCTTTGCCTCTCAAAGAGAGAAGCTGCTTTTCAGCTAATAAGCCTTTGGAAGCATCAGTCTATGCATAAGAGGTCATCATAGGCCTGTCTTTTTTATGATTCTGAAGTGTCTGAAAATAATCCATTTCAGAGATGCTTTCATCTGAAAGCCTTTCTCAGTAGGTGCCTGTAACTGCCAGTTGCCTGTATTATGGGTCCACCAGACATATTCACCTAATATGACATGGAGGTAGAAGCAGAGCTGATGGGGGTTCAGATGCATGGCCACGGAGCACAGAATCCTCTGTGTACCATTTCTATTACCACAGCTGATCAGTATGAATGGCCCTCATAGTTATTAATTTCTTCATTTATAAATGCCTTCAGCATGAGCTCTCTGTACTAAAAAAAATACTAGCCACCCTATCCTGGTGGGGACAGTCTTGGCTGCTCACTCCTTTCATTAAAAACAAATCACCAATAAAGTTTTCTCCCAGATGATAACCAAAACAGATAGTGATAGATTGAGTCAACCAAGAAAATAACCCATTGCAAGAAACAAAAATCACAAACACCATGTCTTTCAGAGTCATGCTTGGAACCTGGCTGGGACTATCCTTGAAAAAGCTTCTCTTTTCTGCACACATTCTTACCTAGAACTATCTCCACTTTTACCCATTAGCAGGAAAACATACAAGATTAATTTCTCTCAAGACCAGCAGATTAACTTCGTTCATGACCCTCACAATTGGTGGAGAATCTTCATTGCCTCAGAGAAACAATAGAAGCAACACTGAGATTATGATGGAGTTAAATGCTTTTTAGAGTTTTAAGTGCAATTAAAGCTAGGGAAGGATTAGAAGAGGCACACATAAGATCAGTACACTGTATTACAGTGTTCTCTTGCCTTTTTTTTTTTTACTCAATATAGGAAAGTTAAATACAAAAAATTTTTAAAGGATAAATAACGTTAAAGATGACTTGACATGAGTATCTCAAAACTGCACTGAAACCCTGATTTTTCAGCTTCTGACCAAAGTGTAAAGAGACAGGAAGATGAAATGGGACGGAAAGATAGATTCTGGGGTTCACACTGCTGTTAGCTCTTTCTGCATGACCTACAATCTTTCTGTTCTAAATCACATTCACTGGCTTCTTTGCTATTCCTTTGCAGCCACATGTTGAATATGTAACAAGCACAAAGAACATTTGCTATCATTTTAAGTTACTAACTACAAAGGGAACAGCTTTGAAAGAAAAGGAAGCTTTTTAGACTGAAATAGAACCTTTCTGAATAGTTCCATTACCATGAACTGGGACACACTTTTATGTGCGTGCTGCTTACTAGCTGTTGAGCTACAGAAAACATGCATATAAGTATGTGCCTTGAAAATCCTGTATATAAATTCTTTCTCCCTTCCTGGGAGAAACTCCCAAATGTCCTTTCACATCATAGCGAGGACAGTGAGACACATTGTACAGAGGTATGCATTTTTGGACACGCTGGGCTGGGGCCTGGTTCTTTTCTTGTGTCTTGTGAGGAATAATTAATTAAAACTCAGTGACCTAGTTCATTAATCATTCCCTTATTCCAGCTGCATGAATAGTGTCCAGCTGACTGACCTTGATTGGCAGATGATTTTTGAAGACAAGCAAAGAAACCCTTTGCTGGGGTTGGTTGGAGAAGTTTCAAAAGCACAACAGGCAATACCAAAATTTAACTAGAAAGCATTTTATTTTTTTCCCCATCACAATGCTTAACTCAGGTGTGTAAATTCTGAACCTCAGTGCCTCATACTGCCTGTAAGAGATGCAAGCTTGTCCAAAGAAGTTAGGTTAAGTGCTTTCTTCTCTCCATCAATCACATAAAGACTAAATCCTACCTAGGAAACCATCCACGCATTATATGAAAGCCCACATGACAGTCAGACATGCATCCAGCTAAACAAATTAGAATACCTTAAGTAAACCTCAGTACCTGTCTATGTGCACCTCACTAGTCCATGGCAAAGGAATGATAATTGAACTTAACTTAAACCTCTCTTCTCATAAGCAAAATTCAGTCAGATTTGCTTGTGTTTGTCCAAGGTTACAACCCATAAAATCACTGCACCTCATCTGACACATAGTTACTCATTAAGTGGTAATAACTCAATCATGCACCTGCAGCCTTAACTCTTACATCTTTGTAATTGCTCAATCCAGCATAAACAATAAAACCCAACAAAGGAAGAGATTTTGTTGTTGCTAGTAGCCATGAGAAGAAAGAGTCAAGACTTGGCAGTTTGCTAAGCTGTAGAATTAAAAAGCAGGACTCCATGAACTGCTGCCTTTCTTTTTTTTTCCTCAAGGAAAAAACATTAATTCTGCAAGAGTCATGAGTTAATTGCAGATAAATTGATAGAGTTCACACAGGAACTGAAGTTCAAGATTAATTAAATTTGAGTCATCTGGCTGACTAAACTAAAGCTGTTGTTGTTGCATTTCTGTGGATGAGAGGGTGCAAAGCATTTAACATCCCCCTTCTACAGGAACCCCTAAAACCTGCAGCGCAGTACACAGTAGCTGCTGAATATGTGATCTGCCGAACACCTGGAGTGCAGACACTCTGGGAAGTGAAGCTGCTGCAATGCTGTAAGGAGCCAGCAGCTTGGTAGAGAGAAGTCTCCTGGCCCTGTGTCCTGCCTGGCCACACAGCAATCCCGTCCAGGGGCATCTTCATCGCTCCTGTTCCGCAGGAGTTTAAAAGGTGTGGGGCATACCTGCCCTTTGGGACTATCCAGGAGTCTGCTGTTTGTGCTTTTGTTTCACCAGATGACAGTACAGACTTGTATGAACAAGACTTGTATACAAACAAGCCAGTGTTGCAAATGAAAGTTTGAAATCACACCAAGTGTTTGCCCACAACTCCAGCCAGCTGCAGAGCAGATCAGAAAGTGGTCCTGACAGATGGACTTTTCCAAAAGGAGCCAAGGGGACAGTTATGAGGAAAGAAGCCTAATGGATAGATGGAGCAAATATCTGCGTTGTGAGATAACAACAGCTGGAGCACAGATCTGAGCTCTGGAGAGCCATGCCTAGCAATCAGGGCTTCTGGACTGATAGAGAGACATGACTCAGGAACAGAAACAAAAAGGAAGCTTTCCTTTTCTCAACATCAGACTCTTGCCAGCAGAAGAAATGGTAGGAAAAGGGGCAGAATCAACCATGTCTATCTCATTGATACATTTATAAATACGGAATCACATCACAACTCACTCTTCATTTTGCTATGACAAGCAAACCGCACATTTTAGAGTCCCTGATTTTAAGACACAGCCTGTTCCCTCAGTCAACCTCACTTGCTTTCACTGTGCCTGCTATGAAGTCAAAGCTGACTTGAGGCAGATGCTGCTAGCAAGGCACAGCTCTTAGCCTGCTGCAATGACTGGCAAACTGAAGTGCTACAAATGTTTCCCCTCAAAATCAAAGCTTTTACAAAATTTAGGTAAGAGGTAAGCATCTTTGGCAGTTATGCAGAACTGAGGTGGCTCCTTACACACCGTATTTCTTTATTTAGGTATGGAGAGAACAAGCATCCTATTACAACATAAACTGTTCATAGCTTTTTGTTTAAGAAAGCTTCTCTTCCCTGGGGATAATATAAAAGCCTCTCTGGAAGGAAGCAAATTTCTGAGATGCCCGGGATCTCATTTGTGTGTGCATGTCTTTCTGCCTGTATGAGCAGGTAGTTAACATCTCTGCAAATGCACACCACCAAGCAGTGCCAACGAGCATGCATCTGGCAAATGCACTCTACTGTTATCCTGTGATCTCTTCTCCCTGTGCTCCCACCTCCCTTCTGAGCAACAGGCTCCAAATAAAAGTGTGAATGTGCACACAAACAAGGCATCACAAAATACAGTCATTACAAGATTTCAATATGGAACAACAGTGTCCCTTCTGACACATCACCCCACCTCAAACCTCCTGCATTTGTTTGCTGTACCGTGGTTAAGCTGTATACTTGGTATGGAACAGGGAAAGTGGCTTGTTTTGATTTTAGTTTAAATATTTAGACACAATTTGCATCTAATTAACATGCTCATCAGTTTGTTACAAAAACACACACAGAGAACCTATAGTAGCTTTGTTAAAATGTCATATTCAAGACAATGCTAGCATGCTGTGACAGCTTACCTCCTCTCACCTTAAAATTAGCAACAGATGTGCTAAAGGAGGATACTTTCACCTGACATGCAGATAATCATCCCTATCTCTCAGGAAGAAAGAAAAAGTTCCTTGGAAAATCCTCAAAGGGACCAAAATGGTGAGCTAGAGACTTGTCCCAAAACAAGTTCACGCCAAAAAAGTGTTTGATAGCATAAGCACACCAATAAACACTGCTAGCGCAGATACATGAATTTAAAACATTTTGCCAGTGCAGTCTATAACATTTCTACACATGAAACAGTCCATACCAGTCAGAAAAACACTTTTACCCCAGTATAAGTGAATTATACCAGTGTCATTGTCAGACAGAAGAGTCCCCAAACAGAAAAGCTCACCCAAGCGCTGTTTCTCATCTAGCAAATAGGTATCCCAGCATATGAGCTGGAATGTAGATAGCTACAAGTTCTACACAGTAACTAGCAACTACAGATTGTCATGGCAAATCTGGTAGGAAAAAAATCCAGTTATCTTAATCCTCTTAAAATTGCTGTACCTGGACAAGAATATAATCCTCCCAGACAAACAGAAGTAAAGGAACTCAGCATCTCCTGGTTATCATTTTATGACCTACTCTTCTTTTTCCTTGCTTCTGCCCCCAAAATGCCCCCCTCCCCCCTAACACATACATGCAAATGAAGAAGGCACATACTTCAAATAAATGCAACATCAAACCCAGAACTAGGTGGGTGGGGGCGGGGGAGAGTCAATAAAAAGGTATAAATAGCATCAAAAGTACCTGCCTGTGTTGATAACACATTCTCTATGCCTCTGACTGCACTGTGTGAAGCCAGCACCAATCTTTTGCACCTGCTCAGAATAACTTGTTCATGCTACATACAAAAGTATGGAAGAGCTGAAACTAAATCTTCTGGGAGTCTCATCTGCTTTCTATCTCATCTTTTTCTTCAGTGATCCATCATTCTCTCTCTCTGGCCCTACTCATCCATACAGTTCACCTCCAGTGCAAACTGGGCTGGCTAAGGAAATTGAACAAAAATTGATATATCCATTTCAGAAAGCATGAGACAAATAAACTTGTATCTTCAAAAATATCTTTAAGGTTTGAAAAGGAAAAAAAGAATATGTACAAAAGACCTATGGACAGAAAAGAAAAAAAAAAAAAGATTAGTTAAAAGCATCCACTGAACTGTGTCCGAATCAGAGAACAATCTCTTAAGCATCGGGAAGAGAGTAGAGGCCATGGTTCATCCCAGATACAAAACACTCCTACTCCCTGGCTCTCACAAAGGGCCTGAGAAGTAATAAGGCATTTTATCAGTTTGGAGAACTGTTTCCAACACAATACACTTCTAGAATAGATCAAAGATGTAAAGCTAATCAGAAAAGACATATTCATAGAAATCAAACCTGTGGAAGTTGCCACCTTGACAGACGTTTCTATTGATCATTTCTTGACATCTTTTCTTGCAGAGGATTTTGCTTACTCACATTCACTTTGAACAGACCACGCTCTCGTTCCTAAACATTTCACTTAGCTTCTGTATAGCTTCAGTGAGGAAAAAAAATGTCAGGGGGGGTGGGAGAAGCTTTGTGGTGGGCTAACCCTGGCTGGATGCCAAGTGCCTGCCAAAGCCACTCTATAGATCCCCCTCCTCAGCTGGACAAGGGAGACAAAATAGAATTAAAAGATCCTGCGTTGAGATAAGAGCAGGGAGATCACTCGGCAATTACCATCACGGGCACAACAGATTCCATTAGGGGAAAAATAATTAATTTACTACCAATCAAATCAGATTAGGATAATGAGAAATAAAACTGAATTTTAAAAAACACCTTCCACTCACCCCTCCCATTTTCCCAGACTTAACTTTACTCTCGAATTTTCTACCTCCTCCTCCCAAGCGGCACAGGGGGACAGGCAGTGGGGGTTGTGGTCAGTTCATCACAGTGGCACAGAAGCCACCTCTGTAGCCCCCCCACTACCAAAACCTTGCTACGCAAACCTAATACAGACTGAAATCACTAGTCTGGGGAACAGTAAAGTGGCTTCTGCAAGATTTATATGGTGAGCTATTTTTCTGAGTTTTATTCTTTATAAAGGACCTATCTTTGTTCAAAGTGAATGTTAATAAATTACACGAAAAAAACAGTTGGTGCTCAGGAGCTTGTAGACTGGGATTATATTAATCAATGTATATTCAGGATATCTTCATGGAGCAAGATCCACAAGTAGTATAAATCAGCACAGCTCTGTAGAAAGCCTATTCCAATACAGTTTGTTATTCTAGCTGCTATAATTAGAAAAGATCAGCTCCAGAGGACCTGGATCTCTGATCTCATTTTTACTTTCAGAGAGCTCCCCAGAAATCCTCCTCTGATTTGACAAGTGGCTTGAGTGGGAGATATGTCACCTTGATGGAGGAGCAAGTCCAAAAAGCATGGATGGAGTCACATCCCAAAGCAGAGGGACCTGCTAGAGACACAGACAATACATCAGGAGGAGGTAGAGCAGGCTGAAGACCATGCTCTGTGCCATCAGTCCTGAGGGACAAGGTTGAAACTAACATTGACACCCACAAAATGCATCCCGTTTATCTTGTACACAGTGCAGACAGCCTGTGAGCAACCTCGCTCCAAACAGGAGTGGGCAGTGCAAGAAGTGGGAGGGAACACTGCAAAACTTCTTCTTGATGCAACATCCTGAGAGCAAAGAATAAGGTCCAAGTCAGAAGCACTCGGTCACAGCTGTTTCATCTTCTTAGGATGGGATCAAAGCCCTTTAGAAGGTGGATCATTTCAGATATAATAGAGACTGCATGATTCTATTGTAGCTCCATTTAGAGCACAGCAAACCTAGGTTCCTATGTCAACATGAAGACGACTAGATGACTTTTTGGCCTAACCACAGTTCAAAGCTTCAAGAGAGTACACTTGACACTGAAAGTTGCTCAAACAGACATTATCCAGCATCTGGGTTTGCTGGTTTGGTTTTTTCCTGTCCTTTGAATCAAGGATTCTTATACCAACTGTTTGCCACAGAGTGAAGTGCAAGAAAACAGCAGATGTCTCAGCAGCTAAAGCTGCAGTGGTGTCAGTGGTGATATCGTTCCAAGAAGTTTGGAGAGAGTCAGTTCTTTGTCGCATCACAAGTACCAGAGTGACAGACACAGTCATTAGGAATGTAAAGCCCATACCTAGCCTTGGGCTGCCTGTTTGTGATCTCTAATTTCAATTTTTTTGGTACTCTTCATGTTGGTTCAATGAGCTTAACTCACTTTTAATGGCATAGTTAATTGCCTAATTGTGAAAATAACTGCATCTCTCTATTAAGCAACATCCTTTATGGAAAAAAAATAAATATCTGTTTTTCAGAATGAATGCCCCTACACTTCACACAGCAGGTGCTAATTTGTTTTGTGAGAGTAGGTAGATAGCTCCTTAAGTATCTGGCTATGCATTAGTATTTCACACTTTTATATCACTGTTAACTTTCTGAGTGTTGAAGATGACAGATGTTCATTAGTCAAGACGTATATAGCCCTCCCCTCCCTTGGAATTTTAGCTTGCCTTGTGTATATTAATTAGACTCTCCTTGCAACACTTCTGCAGAGTAGGGCAGAGTCTTACCTTCATTTTGTAGACCATAAAAAAAGGCACTAGGAAGTTAAATAAATCGCATGAGATCCCACAGGAGGTCTGTGGCGGAACAGAAGACCTTCACAAACTCTGAGCATTGGTCTGGCTGACTGGCATGGGCTTCCTCTGGGAATTGTCTGAAGGATGCTAGTACTGAGAGTAGCAAGTCCCGATCTCTGCAATGGAAGGGCACAGGCACTGAAGTTTGCTCCCCAATACCACAGCCTCCATCTCCAGCTACCTGCCCTGATTGCTGCTGGCCCTGGGCAGTGAGGTCCCTCCTACCTCAGCTTCACAGACCATTCTCCAGAGTATTTTGCATAGCCAGCGTCATCTTCTGAGGGGGACTGACACTTTGGCCTTTACTAAAGGAAGTGGAGTCCTACCTCATCCCACTTCTGAAAAGTGTCCTTTAAGCAGACTATTTGCCTGTAGACGTCTTTGAGCACTTAGCAGTGAAGCAAGAATGCAGTACAATCTCTCCCCCCATTCCAGAAAGCAGTCCATCCCCTCCTGCCTCTGAGTTCCCACCAGAAGTAATGTAACACCTCCCTAATCAAAGGCAATAGAAAAGGGCTTGTCAATCCTTGCTCCAAAGCTGCTAAGCCTGGAACTCATCCTCGCGGCCACAACTAATGTAAAGTAAATGCCCTATAAACAATCAAAGGGGAAGAATCATTAGACAGCCATCTTGTAATAATAATTTTAAATGAATGTGTAATTTAGAGAGAATAATTATGAGACAAGGCCCTTTAACCAGAACAAATGCACTCAGATAATGACCATTCCTGCAGGCTCAATCCTGCCTTGGGGAAGCCTGTGTTTTTCTCTTGGTATGACAGGCTTTCTGATAAGGAACACAAATGCAATGGGACTGACTGCAAAGCCTTCAGGGGTGCATAGGTAGGAAATAGCTGCCTGCTCAGACCATGGGCTTACTAAGAATAGCTATCTCTTGCCCTCATACGTACTCTGGTGCCAAACATGATCGTCAAATGGAGAGTTGCAAGGACATGGCCAGCCTCTAACAGAGAGCAGCTTCCGAGCTCTGAACACTGAAGCAAGGTGAGACCCTCATCTAGCGTGGCAAATTGAGCAGCATGTGGCATGTATCCAGAGTCCCCAGAGGCTGGCCTCCAAGATCAAGTAGGGATTTTACCTCGCAGGCCACTAAGCTGAGCACTGAATAGCAATCCCGGCCTGCAAACTGCTACTCCAATGCCTAAGCCACACGGCCTACATCTCATAGGTAACACTGTGGGGCATTATCCAGAATAAGAGAGAAGCCAAATCTTATTCACAGACATAGTGTGTAGAGAAGAAAAAGCAGCAAGGGGTCCAGAAGCCTATAGCTCACTTCTGCCTCTGAAGTATATTAGTAAAAGATGCTAAAGATTACAAACTTTCCCCATGTGAAATTCCTTTGCTTGTCTGTCCTGCACTCCTGACAGCTTCTAGCTACCATCAGAGTAATTCATCCAGGTACAGCAGCAGCTTTTCCATCAAACTGTATCCCAGAGGGAGACTACCTAATGAAATCTAATGGAGCACGTGAAATAAGGAGCAGAAAACCTCTTTGTCCCATGCAGAAGCTGTCATGTTGCTGTTCATTGTGGCAATGAGTCTGCAAGACTTACCCTAATACTGGCAAGAGAAAATACTACTCAACTTATTCTTCCATCTTTAGAGTGACTTCTAGAAAATCAGGTAATAACAACCTGAATACCAGCTTGCCAGGTTGGAGAAGGAGGCTGCTGCTGCTTTGTAGCACAGCAAGTCCCAGGAGGAAGTGCCAGCTAGAACTGGATAGCTCAGGCAGATCTTCAGCAGCTAGTCTGCCAGGAAGGTGGGCTTTTCCCCTCCCTATCTTCAGTTGCACGTTTCTTCCCTTTTTCTCCTGATGGAGAACTAAAGATAGCAAGGCTGAGACCGAACATAACAGCAGGCTTTCCCAGATAGTAAACAGGTCTGTTAAGTCTCAAAGCAGCAGGGATTAGCTCATCCCAAAGACACCAGGGAACTGAATACGTCAGACAGAATTTAGCAGAGTTGTAATAACACCACAAAGTGCTATCAGAGATATCATACAACAGAGACTCCATGAAGTAAGAACTGAGTCCTTCTTGTCTTACAGCTATGGCCAATGTGGGAATGAAACTGCTCTTCTCCTGTACCAGCAGTCATGAGATGGGGGCTGGAAAGAAGAAGAATTTGTAACAGATACCCATGCCCTACCTAGCTTTGCAGGCTTTGGACAAATCCCCCTGAAGAGAGCAGACTGCTACCAAAAGCTGCTTTTGAACTCTACTGGAGGTCAAAATCTTAGAGACCAGGGGCATGAGCTATGTGTGTCAGAACTTGCATGCAAGCCAGTCACTGCCTGCTTTTCCTCAACTGGCAGCCACCAGTTTCACTCCACTCCAGTACAGATAGTGAAACTCTATGATCTTAATGGTCCCTTCCAACCTAGACGATTCTAAGCAATATAGTTAGACCAAAAACTTGAATGCAATATTATACATATATCCATTGTGTTTTATTTCTCCTCTGCATACAGCTCACAGAACCCACAACAAAACAGTCACAGGCAATGTCACATCAGAATCATTTCCACTGAGACTCTTTGATGATGCCCCTTCACAACAGAGTGGTTGAGCAATGACAGTGTTTTAGTTTTCATCATGCCAACAAGTATTGATAATGATGCATCAAGCTAAATACACACAGCCACTTATCAGCACATAGCTATGTCTTCACAGCTCAGCATGAGCAATTTTGTTAGTGAAGACAGCACTGCAATATTAGTTTCCTCATCAAGACAAGACCCCAGATCTGACAGCATCACTTGTTAATTTCACTGCCAAGGCATGAAGTTTGCCAGCAAGACCTCCACCAAAGTTCGCACACAGTACTTTTGCTTGGGAGAGGTTATAACGGCTTCATTATACATCGGCCAAGCCAGCTAGAGTATGGATGCATAGCTGGTAGTACAGATAACCAATGTCAGGGAAGAGAGGTGAGAACCATAACAGTAATACCTTAGGAACAGGAAGGCACAATTGCTCACCTAATTTATTCCCTGCCATGGCAGCAATTGCTCCTGCAAATTGGCTGCTCAAATAGAATAGGCAACTTCCTCTGTGTACTTTTGCAAGCTCTTGATGAGCTATAATTATCTCCCCCCACCAGTCACTTCTAAGGCACCCCATTAGCAAAACATCCAAGCCTCTCACTCAGGGTCCTGTTTTCCCAGGGTGCATTGCACGTCAGACCATATTGTACCATAACTGATTTCAGCAGCAGGTGAAGGTGCAGTCCAGCATACTTCAGTGCCAAGAGCTTAGAATAAGTGCATGGGAGAAAAGTCAAAAAATGAACCCTTAACAGCTTTTGGGCTAGAGCTTCTAAATAAAGTTTCAAGGGTGACAAAATTTGGCTGCTGGGCTAATAACAGCCAATCATGGCAGTGGGTGCAAGGGTCTAAGCACAGGCTGACAGCTCCTGTGACAGTCCATCGCCAAATAGTCAGTTCTTCCTGGGTGCAGTACAAATCTTTGAGCTGAGCTAAGGACAAGGGGCAGAAAACACTGGGTCACAGAGCTCAGGCATCTGTTCCTGTTCCTCACATTGCAGATGAAGCTGCATCCATTGCTGAGACTCATTTTGTGGTAAGGATGGACCTTTGGCCAGGACAGAAGCTGAGGCTCTCTCTTGCTCTGATTAATATGACCAGGTCTAGAGTAGTACCATTAAGCCATAGACAAGCCTAGAGCTGGGTACAAACCAGCAACTCGGAAACGGAAGACTCCAGATATTATTGCTCCTAGCCCCTTGTTATTCCAGCTGCTGACCCTGCCCACCTCACCACCATGTCCCTCCCATAAAGCAATGGCTGAAAACTCCTTAGCAACAAACTAAATGACAGGAGGCTTCTTCAGTTGCAGATGAAGACGTACTAGAGTATTGCTTTATTGCTGGCCTACCCAGAGCACTACACATAATAGGGGAAAAAAAAATAATGAAGGAAGCACCTTTTTTCCCTCTGGCTCAGCCCAGCACAAGTCCCCTCTAACAAATACCCACTGCTCAGCCCTGCTCTTGTTCTCCAACAGACATCCTAGTAACCATTCTGTGCAGAAAACCCCCACAGGGGCATAAGGATACCACCAAGGGAACTGAGGGACCTTGTATTTGTTTAATGAACTGAACAATCCATATCACTGGATTAAACAGTCCGTTTTCATGTTAAGCAGCTTCCCCCATCCACTGCCCTTTGCCTGACTGGACTTTATTCATTGGTCTGTATTTAAAGACATCTGCAGGACAGACTTAATTTTATGAACAGAATCCACCACCTACTTGAATCCTTGTTTTTTTTCCCTTTAAAGCTCCTTACTGTGAGTCCAGCTAGCAGATTATCAGAGATCTAGTGTTGCTGCACATATTACGCACGTACTTAAACTGCATTTCCACCTTGCTTCCCTGCCTACTGCTGGAGATGGACTTACACTCTTTCTTTACAGCTACTGCTATTCCCGTTCTAGCTTGTCTATACAGTACCTGATGAAGTGATCTCAAACCCTCTCACAATCTGAAGGATTAGCATATCTTAATGGGTGTGATGTTACTCTTCATCTCAATCTATTGAGGGAATAGTAGATAGATGTACTAGCAGAGAAAACAAATAGAACAAAGACCATATAGAAGAAATGCAGCTTCCCTTCTACTGGAAAGGACGTGAACACAGTGGTAACAGAGAGGGCTGGCAGGGGCTTGTGGTATATGTAACCATAATGTTATTTGTTTGCATCTCAGACTCACAATAAAACTAAACTTTCCATTCACAAGCTTAGTCGAGTCAAAACCGTAGCTATCCACATTTGACTAGGGTAATATTAGGGCTATTCTGAGAAGCATAACCCCAACTAAGCACTCGCTCTGGTGGCAAAGCAGGCTGGAGGGAAGCAGCAAGAACCAGCTCTTTGTGTAGACTTCTCTGTAGCATAGCAATGGCTTGTGTCACCACTCTGCAGGCTGCTCAGTGCAGAAGCAGGTGAAGCCAGTTACAAACTGGCAGAATCTCTCCAAATCCTGTAGTCCCAGCCCTTGCTTAGCTCCCTGCTGCCACCTTCTTTTCACAGCAGAGGTGGTTAATGTATAGCTACTGGCTTGTGTCTTACGTAAGGCCGCATCCCAACACAAAAGAGCCCTTCTTTCTCTGTGGGTTTCCCACCCTAGGATCCACCTGATGAGGAATAACTTCTGGGAGATGATACCACCAGCATATGGGAGCAGCACATGGGAGCCCCTGCCACAGTGAACTCAGGGTTCCCACAGCTCCTTCATCTCAGATGGAATTTGATGGCAAGGAGTCATCAGTTGGTGCTGGAGCAAGAGAGGAGTTGAGGCTAGGGAAGGAGTTCAGAGGTGCCTAGATATGACAAGGCCCCTTACAGCATCCCATGTGATGAAATCTCCCCGGAGCTCTAGGATAGCAGGCATGCTTGATTACTGATATCACTATGAGTAGTGTCACTAGGACCGACAAAAAGGCCTGTACACCCCAAGTCTCACAGCAATGTCCTAGGCATAAGCATCCAGCAGTGATACTTTTACAGGAGACTGTGGATGATTCTCTCACACACAAACTATTTTGCATACTCCTGCATAGTTTCTTTTGGACTATATTTTTTAACAGCAGCTCAGAGAAAGTGTCATGCAGAAATAAGGCACACTGAATTTAAAAGCTATGTGTTGTGCAGAAGACCTGCTACACCACAAGGAAGATCTGATGTGGTCCACTCTGATAAACCTATGTTAGCTTTTACTTATCTCTTCTTCCTGTTTTAAAAACTTGCAAGGAGCTTGTTTGAGCAGAAAGGAGCTTTCTTGCCTTTTTTTTCTGTCTATATTGGTGACTTCCCAGGGCTCAGACTAGCCACCAGGGCCATTTTATATATAGGCACTACTAGAATCTAAAGAACCATCCCAATACTAAAAATGTGCGTTGGTTTGAACTTGGTATGCTAGTTACCTCCCTGGAAAAAGACACAGAATTTTGCAAGAAATAACTAGACTTCCAAGTTATTAAAAAGTAAAATAAAATTCCCTGTTCTTTTACTTAGGGCCAGTGTAACCTGGCAATTAGTCATAGGACAGGCTCCAACTCAATTAAGACAAACAGCCCCATGTAATGGAAATGGTAATGTGACCAATAGGAACAACCTGAGTTATAGTCTCAATTTTCTCCATGCCTGATAGATTTGAAATAAGTTCAAAAAAGGTCAAGTGGTGGACTTTTCATTTGCTGATCTCACATAAAGTTTTTCTATTCATTTTTCCTCCCCTGGTGAACTCTCTGGACTTGTCATCGTGGTCCTGGCAGACAGAACAGAAGATATCCCCCCGAGCTGTATCTATGCTGTGAAGATTCAAAACTGAATCTTAGGGAGGGTGACCTGCAAACTCTGAGCACAGTCCAAGTAAGTGTCATTTCCCATTCTTTCTGCACGTTATCTTCTGTCTGGTGTTCTCAGACTTTTTTCCTTTCATATTCATCACCTCAGACTTGAAAAGGGAGCAGAGAGCAAAGCCCAGCCCTTGCTGATAGTCTTTGCAACTCTACCCTCTGACTACCCGCCGCAATGCAAAATGGACCATAAAACAGGGTCTGAGGTCATCTCATTACACCTAAGAATGCAAAGGAGGTTTGGGATGCATCTACCTTCTGCTCGCAAGCCTTCCTCTGTAATCTTGAGGAATGGCCGATCACATCTTTGTCAACTGTGAGCTGGGAAAATGGCACAGTCTCCTGTTTCATAACAAATACGCTCAAGCTGAAGACTTCATGTGCCATTCCTTGCTGGAGAACACTCACAAGTACATGCTATGCCTCTCTTCATTAATGACAGAAGGAACCAGCCGAAGTGATATGAGAAAGCCAGCATAAGTGCCATTTTAAAACCTCTGTCCCTGGAAGTAGCCCCTTTTCACCTCCCAGATCAATGCAGCTCCTTCAGTATTTGTGCAAGGCAACATTGCCACCCAGTGCTTCCAGCTCTGAGCCCAAGGCCCACCACGTCCCTGCATCTCTGGGGCAGATCAGTTGCATTTTCCATCTGCTCCAAGTCAGGAATGGATTAGGAATCACAATGGCTGTCCACTGCTGCAGGACTGAAGTGTACAAGTAGTTGGGCATCGGAGACAGCTGTTACTGCAATGAATATTCTTTACTGTGAGGGTAGTGAGGCACTGGAAACAGGTTACCCAGGGAAGTCGTCAATGCCGCATCCCTGGAGGTGTTCAAGGCCAGGCTGGATGAGGCTTTGAGCAGCCTGGTCTAGTGGGAGGTGGTTGGAACTAGATGATTTTTTAAGGTCCCTTCCAACCCGAACCATTTTGTGAACATTGCGTGCTCTGTCAACACCTACTTTTATTGCCTTGCCTGCCCAGTATCCCTGAAGTTACACAATTGAATTTGGGGAAGCATTGTAAAGCAACAATGCAAAGGGATCCCCACCATACATAGTAGCATGGCAAGGTATGATTTTGGAAATGCATGTTTCAGCCATCCAGATTGCACTTGCCAAGTGTCACAGGCAATTAACCCTTTTGCCAGGTTGACCTTCCCCTTGCCTCTAACATGCTCATTGCAGGAGTTTACGGGCAGCCCACCCTCTGCACAGCTCTCCTGGAGCAGCAAAGGTCTCCAAGCTTCTGTACAGACTTCAGACTCCTGTTGTGGTATGGCATGGCTTATCTTTTGATTTTGTGTTTGCCTGAACGATCTTTTCCACAGTTTTAGATCTGAATTCTTTGGTTCCCAAGTTAGGAATTTGTGAAATTTACCCTCTGATCTCACTGTCTTATTAGGTCTGCTGCTTACCATCACTAAATCGCAAAGCTTCATTTCTACAGAATCAGAGAGTTGTGGGGTTTTTTTTTATCCAGCGTCTCAATGGCAAGAGGTTGCAGCCTTTTAAGTCCACAGCTAAAGGATGCTTAACCTTAAAGGAAGCAACTGCTTCCTTTCTCATTCTTTCCTGACAAACCCTGAGGCACTGCCTTCCTCTGCACTGGGCCCACAGAAATGCCATCTTAATTTTTACATAGGGCCAGCCAGAAGAATTTTGGCTATATTTTAGAGAGCGTGAATCACAGCAGTATTTATAGTTTCAAATAGAGAGAGTGCCATCATCATTTTATACAATCTGAAGAAAACCTGACTATTTCATGGCTGGATCAATCAGATGCTCTGGAGGATATTACAAGAGAATTTTACGTTACTCAGATGAGTTGTTGGTCACACAGGAGACAGATCTTAAAAAGCCACAATGGTAGCCTTGGAGCTATTTTGGGAAAATGTCTTGGTTATTTAGCACAGAACCTGATGTCTTGGTTACTTAGCACAGGACACCAGGTTGCTCCCTGATCAGACCTCACAGGAAGCAGTAGCTGGACAGCAGAATTACACAAGCTTAGAAGAGAATGAGGGACCCATTTTACAATGAGGGCAGTCAGCCAGTGGAACAGGCTGCCCAAAGTAGTAATTGGAGGGTTCTGTTGCTGCTGAGATCCTAGAGTCAGGATCCTAAGTGCCTCCTTGGAAGACACCTGCACTGAGATCACAGCAGGGCTCAGCAGATCTAACACTATATCTGTGTGAGACAGAACAGCCTAGATAATGTAACAGTCTTTTCAGACATTAAAATTGATTAATCTTCGTTGGTAGTTATTTCGCTGTTGGCTTTTAACCACTTCGTTCCATTATTCCCCTTTAAAACCTTGCTCCCCTGGCTCATGACTCATCAGGCACAGCTCTTCTCCCTCATCAGTGCCTTCACTTTTCCAGTGTCAGTGAAATCTTCCATTCCTGGCACTCCCATAAATATTCCTGTTTTTTTTTTTCTACCCAGATGTTTCAGGCAAAAGCCCTTAAAATTCAGAAGTCAGTTTCAATCAGATACTGTGCTCATACACACTTTCATACTCATCTTATTCCTTCACTACAGAATGCTGCTAAATGTGGCCCAAAGGCTCAGAGCTGCGAAGGTCAAGAACTTCTTTATAGAGTATGATCAGCAACAGCAACTTACCTCAATCCCACGTAATCTACACAGAGGGACTCTAAACTCCAAAGCAGTTCTTCCCAAATGGGCTAGAACTAACAACAGTTCAGAGGGTTCTACCAAAAGGATGTACAAAGCCTGGCTTCACCCTAATCTGATTTCAGATATCCAATTGCAGCTTGTGATGTTTTGTGTAGTGAAACTCTTGGGAACAGATTTTTGGCTTGTCTCAGACTTGACAAGCTTCTTTGCCTTAGGTAGATGCACATGTCCCTAGGCTCAAGGAAGGCTGCTGCACAGGCAAGACCTTCCCTCGCACTTACTGCTCTGCAGGGAGGCATTAAAGGAACACAGGGAAACACAGGGAAGAGTGTTTGGCAGAGCCCATGCCACACAACACAGATGTGCTTCTGTGGACATTTAGCTAAAAGCCGGCTGTGAACAGCTATCTCTGGCCTGGGCTCACTTATCATCCCCTAGCATGAATGCTGCATTTGTTGGGGCAGAGACACCTCTTTGTCCTTAGCAAAACAGGGTCTTTGTCCATAAGTGTCAGCCTCTCAGGTGCTGCTGCTCTAAAATAGCAATAGAGCATGCTGAAAATCAGTCCAGATTAACACTGAACCTCTTGATGTCTCCTTTCATCAAGGAAGTCTGCTCCTCACAGGTGCTGACACTGCGCCATAGAGGTTTCTCTCCCTCCCCTCCCTGCAATGAGGATGTGCACTCAGTGGACAGCTCTCTTAATATCTAGGCTGGGACGCAGTCATCCCTGAAAAGTGTCTTTCAGTTTAAATCCATATCATTAGACAAGAGCTATATTTTTCATAAAGTGGCTGTGAAATGAATGGAAAGTGGAGGTCAGCAAGAGACAAGTGGACCACAGATGAGCATCAGTTATCTTTCTGCAAGTTTGGACCAAGAACTCATCCCAGTCCTAAGCAGCAGGTTTTAGTGCTGCGATTTGCAAACACACAGAGCCAGAGAATCCTTCTCCTAGAATGAGGAAGATGTGCCTGCCTGAAAGGTAACACATGCCCTTCTGTACAGCTTTTCATTACATGAAAAGAAACTCAAAATTCCAGCTCATGCAGTTTCAGCCAGTCCCACACATGGTGAAATCTGTTCATGTCTTATGAGTAACCAAACATCACATCATTTAGGAGCCAAAGACACCTTAGCATCATGCAATAGCTTAGAAATTTGTAGAAAAACTGCTCCTCCCATATACTCCATGCAAAGCAAAAGGACAGCCATTTCAACTGCCCCAAATTTCATTAGTTGCAAAGCATGTTGTCCCACAAGGCTTTAAAAATGAAGAAATATTTAAGAGCCCTAGCCTACGAGAGCTCTGTGCTGAATCTGGGCAGCAGCAGCACTCCAGAGCAGGTAAAAAGTCAACTCACTTCATGCACACACAGAATATCTTCACTAACAGATGAGGAGGGTTTGTGGATTGTTTTGATCTTTGATCAAGGCAGCAATTTTCCTGCTGCTGTTCAATTACAATATGAAGTCAGCCACATTAGGCCAAGAGTCTCAGAAGCTATTAATTCTTGAGAAAAAGATAATGAACCTAATAAAATTAGATTTACCTGTTCCCAGAAGGCCACTGTGAGTTATATACAAGGTACAGACTTCCATGGTCCCATTTAATTGCATCATGTAGGCCTGGGGCTGATAACTAGTTTGTCTCAGGGGTTGTTATTGGAAAACATTCGATTTGCTCCTACAACATTGTCTGTGAACCAGCTACTGAGCAAACATGTGTAATGTGAGGCAATCACAAATAAAGCATTTCATATGAGGGTCCCTAGATTTATCTTGAAAACAGAGTGAGCTCAACGCTTTGCAGACTCAAACTCCCATCTACTGCTATCATGGCATTTGGAAACTAGTTAAAATTCACCAGTAGAGCTGAGCCTTGTATGTGGGCACGCCTAGTGCTGCCAAGCATACGAAAGCATTTCGGGAAGACTCCCAGGCTGCAGCCCTGCTCAGATGTACAACTAGCAGGAACACTAGCACTGAGGATCAGGTAGAAGGCAGAGATACAGATACTTGAGCTCTCTCTAGAGCGGTGCGAGCTGTCCCAACATCATGTCCCACCTGAAGGTGGGTTGTCTCCGTTTTTTTTCTCACAAATAGGCAAGACAAGAACCAGCAGAAGAAGGTCTCCTGAGACAAGCATGTCGTACAATCCAGTTCCTGTCACTATCGGACTCAGATCGAAGTGAGTTTTCATTTGTCCCACCCACAGGGGCTGCAAAGGCTTAAAAGACTGCAAAGTGCACTGAATTCTGCAGCTGGGAGAGGCAGAAGCACTGTCAAGATGTTTAATTTTTCACCCATTCCTGCCTGTTTTGTCCTCAGCTCTGGCATCAAAGTTCCCTTTTACTCTGGTGAGGAGGAAAAAAAAACACACAAAAATCTGTGTCTGAGAATTTCAATTGAGGAGCTGTTTTTTTTTTTTTTTAAAGGTTTCCTGCGAAAATCCTTCCTTCTGATGGATTTTACAGTGCACAGATGATGCTGCATACCAAACTCCCAAGGCTTTATCTGTGAAATAGTGCAAATTTGCTTAAAAATGAAGATGTTAAAGGGCCCCACTTATCTTCAGTGCTGTCTCATGTCTCCTGGAGGAGGTTGCCTCTTCTGACTTCCTCCCACAGTCCTTTGTAGCCCAAAAGGTCCTTTTCTATTTAAAAACAGCACTTTTTGATGCAGGGGGAAGCTTCTATTAGCTATCTGCTCATTCACTGATATTTGTAGCATTGAAAAGAAATGGCCATGGATGACAGGAGACAGTATGAAGCCATTTCTGATCCTGGAAAACAATGTGAAATGAGTCCTTCCAACCCGTCTGCCCAGGGAATGACTGCTGCCAAAGTGGGGACCCGGAGGCTTATACAGCCCAGACTATGTGCTGAGCATATGCAGAAAAGTCACTGAAGTGTTTCCGCTTTCAAAAATTGGGAAGTTAAAAGCTGAGACATGGTTGTAATGACATTCTCCAAGATTGAGGTTCTCTGATAATAATTTTAAGAAGTTATGTGAAAAAAAAATCCTAGCAAAAATTTCATTTTCATCCAGAAGTCAGTTTTCATCCCCAAAGATCTTAGTAAAATGCTTTTTAGCAGCATCACCCAGGGGTGAGAAAGCTTCTGTACATTCCTCACTTGTAACTTAGCTCTTTAAACACAATCTAGTCCTAGATACTGTTTCCTATATGCTTGCAAACACATGCTGTCTTAAAGCTTCAAGAATTTGTTTTAGGGAAAAGTTTTCCTTCAAGAAAAAGAGTGAAGTCCCAGTTCCACTCTTATTTACCTCCTTATGCTATGCAAAATGTGCAGCAGTCCATGTGAATGTGAAGTCCACAAGGGGTGGCCGCATGCTCTCCAGCCTCACCCTGGACCACCCATTGCTGATAGTCTGCAAAAGGCTGACAAGGGGGTGCTGTTTATATCAAATGACAACCCATCTGCTAAGCTGATTTACACGGATTTCAAAGAAAAGCTGAGTCAAAGATGACTGGTGCCAAATGAAAGGTTTTCCTCTTAATAACAATATGAGTGACTAATTAACAATCAATAATCCCAATAAAAATTGACATTAAAGTCCATAAGGGGCACTGTACCAATAGCTGATCATTTGTGCTAATGAAGCAAGAAAGTCTTCCTGGCTTGCCAAACGAGAAGCATGTGAGCCAGTTCAGAGTGAAATGATAACACTCAAAACAGTCACTCAAAGAACAGATGAAAACTAACCTGGGGCTTCCTTTATCACTGACGTTTCGAAACATTTGGGGTTTCACACAAACATTTTCACTTTGCAGCTTCACAAGCTCAGATACAGGTAGGAACGTTTAAACTTCAGCCCACACTTTACAGTTAGCCTGAGTCATGGTCCCCTTCCAGACTTGAGAATGGGAAGGGCATTAAGCCACAGCCCAAACCATGGGAACCGCAGATGCCATAGAAACAATGGTTGCCCTAGGTTAGATCAGCCATCGTTGATAACGCAAGTACCTCACAGAGCTGTTCCAGTCTCAGCATGTCACACACAACCATGGGAGACCACCAGAGCCAGAGAGGCCCCAAGTACAAAACTGACAGATAGCAGCTAAGAGACTGCACCATTCCCCTGCCGTTCCACTGCAAATAAAGCTTCTCAGAAGTTCAGTTACCAGCACTCCTTATGAGCCAGCCTGCTTGCAGGTGAAGCAGAAGCCCTGGGAAACAAACAGCTTGCAGCTTGGTTCTTGAAAATGCAAATAGGAGAAAAAGGCATAACAGACAACAGTTAAGGCATTGTCAGTACCAGTTCTTCTCTCTAGCTGGACACAAAACATGCAGAGTCTTGATGCAGCAAGCGAGGGATCTGACAGAATATTTGTAAGGACTGACCATAAGGTCTTGGACACTGTGACTGTCTTTTGGCTCAGTGTAAGACCACGTGGTGCATCAGGGCCTCAGAAGCTGCTCTGCACTAAAAATAATAACCCATCATCATTTTCCATAAGCAGATCACACGCATCTCAACTCGACGGGCAATGGCTCCCGGGCTCCATTTAATCGAGGCACTATCTCTTTGCATCAAAGTGATGGACAGCTCAGCTATCTCACAGCAAGAACATCCTGTGATTTCTTAAAGCTTTATTCACAGACAGATATCAGAGAATAGGAACTCAAAGGCACTTCTCTGAGCTGCTTACCTTGCTGCAAACTCAGAACCACACGCCTTCCTTAGCTGGTACCAGGAATGAGTGCATTTTTCTGCCTGCCAGCACCCTGCAGTTCACATTGAGATGCCATTCCATTACACGACAGCCTACAGCCAGGAATAAAGCATGCAACCAGAAGGGAAAACCCAACAAAGGCCTGGCACAGCTCCACGGCCCTGGCTCCAGCGTCTTTGGTTTTTAACAGCAAAGATTTTGCTGTCTCAAACCTCGGCAGGAAGCATGGCCTGCCAAGACCTTGCAAGGAGTGAAACTGGTGGAGTGGCTTCATTCCCCTAAAGGAACAGACTGGAGCAGCCTCTAACAGGGCTAGAAGGATGGAAAGGTTTACGCTCAAACCTCACAGCCTGAAGGCTCAGTTTTCCCCCCTTGAGATACTGCTTTTATTTGGGCAAGGCAGGATTGATCATTTGAGTCCTCTTCCTTACAGAAACAGTGCCTACTCCTTCTACCCTCTCTACGCTGCTATCTTACCTTATTTGGGTCGAGTAAACCATGGGACCAGCACCTAAGAGGACTGACAGCCACTCCTCCCCATAGGACAGCCATTTGTAACCAACTTGCTGGCAGCAGTCCCTCTTGAACCCGGCACAAGCAAGAGTTGGGGATCGGGTCAGGTTATTCAGACAGGGTGAGGCACTCATTTACAGTCTGCACTACGAACTCTTGAGCATGGTTCAGCTGTGTAAAATACGCTGTACCTCTAGTGCAAGAAACCATCAAAGAAAAAAACAAATACTCATGCCTCTAACACACCAAGCTAACTTTACAGTTTGAAGCAACCATCAAGTTTGGAGCCATTTTTTTTCAGAGGTTTGTTAATTCCTTACATGGCATCTGTGTCAGGGAAGGCAGTAGTTATGGGATGAGAACTTGTGCCAGAGCAAAACAAATTTGATCGGAATGAAAAAACCAATGGCAAGACCAAGCAGGGCTTCAGTAGGATCTTATTTTCAGAAAACATCTGCCAGGGATTCAAAGGACAATGGCGAGCTCCCTTGAGCACAGATGAACCCAAGTGGACACTAGTTTGTATTATTTAGAATGTGGGATTTGCCCGACGTTGGCATACAGAGTACAGTTGCCCTTACAGATGCTGCAAACACAGAGAGCTGTATCAGTTGCTCTGTGGGACAAGCCCCTCATGGGAGAGGGGTACTGGGCTGGCAGGACTCCAGATCCCCAGGAGACAGGGCTGGGAGGAATTACCGAGGTCAGCTAGACATCACGCCCAGACTAAAGAAAGAGCATATGGGATAGGAACGGAAAAAGGCACAAGGACTGTAAGTTCCTGCAGTGCCTTTTGTTACCATCTGTGCTTGCCGTGGTTGACTGGGTCTGAGCACTGAATATCCTGGGATGCTGGAGAGAGGAACTCACGCTTGCCACTCTTCTAACCAGGTTTTAGCATGGAGCCTCTCCTGCCCTGGATGCCACCGCTGCAGCATGGCTGCACATGCTGCTGCCGACTGCTCATGTCAGCAGCTTTGTGAGAGGAACATGAATACCAGTGTGAATGGAGCATGGCTGGGGGAGTCTGGAAGCTCCAGAAAGCACAAGCAGCAGCAATAGTGCTCTGAAACTGGCAGGTGACAGTGGCACCCTGATTAACTTGGCATGAGGATCCAGCATACACAAGATTACCTTGTAGGTTACACACCTGAGGAACAAAGCACACCTAAAAGCAAAGGCTAGCTTTAGGCTTTATAAAGGAAAGGAATGTTTTTATCCTTCCCATACAGATGAGAAAACTGACACAGTAAGTGAGGAAGTCCCCTCACTTTGCCAACTGGAGCTGGGAATTAAGCCCAGGTTTCCTGATCTGGCAGCCATATCTGTTTACCTACTCGCCCATCCTGCTTCTCAGCAACACAGCCAGAGCCTGCATCTCTCTGCTGCTAACAATGACAACTGGTTTCCCAGAAGCCCTGGCAGCATCCAACTGGAAAATGGTGCATAACTGTCACAGATACAGTCTTCCACCTCAGACACTGATGGCCTCTTCGCAAGATTCAGACATCTTGAGACATTTGTCGAAATGTTTGGGCCCAGAGAGAAGACCAAACCACAAGGAATAAGGGCAGTGAGTGCACACTAAGCCCCTTTTCTCCTGCTTGGGGTGGGGGGGAGGTGGGAAAGGGACAACAGCATCACAAGGAAAATGAATCATTAAGAGATATCAGGATTTGTTTACCTCCAGCAGTTGTAAAACAGTGCAGCAATAAGGCCTATATTTAACTTCACACCCCAGCTGGCCTCCATGGGACTCCTGAGGTTAACGTCTCCATTTAAATGGAAATTGAGTGCCAAATTATTAGCACCTCTTTGCAAAAAGGCCCCAAATTAAAGAATCAGTACAGTTCCCAGAAGTGTTCCAGTTACTGCATCTCAACAGGCTAGACCTGACTGAAGGTCAGTCTGAGCCAGCAGAGAGACTGCTCTCCAACAAGCTGAACATGTCTGCATGAGTAGTGTCCCCAAGAGATTTCACCTGGGCATGGAGGAAGAAGCCAATTCAGAGAGATGAGGTCAGCCCCTGAGCTGGGTAGACAGTAAATCAGCCAAGAGAAATGGGTTGTATGCAAGTAGGGACAAGCCAAACTGAAAGACTCTTAAAGCAGTTTAGTGGTCCCTAGAAGGAAAAAAAGTCTGAGTGAGATTATTACACTAGCAAGATTCCTACAGTTCTTACAGCAGAAGAGGCAGATGAAAAAATTGATGCCTTTACAGGTTGATTAATACTCAGCTACCTCTGATGGAGCCATGCATCTAATAGTGCAGGCAGGTTATTCTGGCTGGCCATAAAACTGTGTCAGAGCCAGACTGTCCCCAGGCTGGATCCAACCAGCACATAACCCACATAACACTGATACTTTGTACCAAAATAAGGCAGAAATAGGTGGCTTTCTTTCAGCTGATCTAGAGTTCAGTATTTCAATATGATGAAAATTCAAAGTCAACAATAGGATGCAAGTGGTTATCACACAATACAGTCAATGGAAAATCCATTCATTAAAAACCCAGATGATTTAAGTTTAGCAATCATTTACACATAAAGGGAGTTACTTTACAGAAAGGAAACAAATAATTCGATATGTATTATAGCAACGTTTCATGTCTTTAAAAACTCCTCAGCTTCAGTAGGTAAACCTGAAGGGATTGTTATCCCATGTTAAACCTTAGTGAAGTGAGGCAAAATTTTACGGAATTGTGCAGGGGTTGAAAGAACCATCTCTATGACACTAACTCACAAATCTTGTTATATGGAATAGTTAAAAACCTAATTCGACAGCGTACTTTTAACTGTCACCTAAAATCAAGCTATTAAAACCTTTTTTAAAAAGAATACCCTAAGGACACATAATTAATAGCTAAGTCATCCAAAGGAAACATTTTCTCAAGTATGAACCAGAAACGTTAAGAAAGCAGTGGATCTGAGGTTCCTTCTGTTTGTTAGGCCCTGCTAAAAAACACACTTCATCTGTTCCACCAGGTGAGATCTTTCCCCAGCATTAATCAAGTTACTCATTGCAAGCAAGAGACATCCGAGAACTATTTGTCTTTTTTTTTAAGCTCACTCTTAAGACCTGTGATTCCTGTAAATGTGGTTCCTAATTAATTTTATTCCTCATAAAGAGAAGTCTTTGCATATTGCTTTGGACTTCTGCTGTTTTTCACTGTTCACAAGGAGCATCTCTGCTACTCAGAGCCACAATGGGCACTAGCCTGTGGTAGGGTTACTTGAGACAACCTAAACTTTTATTGACAATAGCTGACACTTGAGACAATTATTGGCACCTTGGACCTTTCAGCAGGAAGGAGAGAGCACTAGAGCAATTTTTTCCAGGCATCTCATGTACAAGGATGAGCATCACACTCCACATACACAGACCCCAAATGTACTAACACCTGGGAGCCTTCCTGACTTGGAGGGAAATACAAGCCAAACTTCTACGCTCCCTAGCTGCCTTACATTCATCTTGACTATCACCTTCCCAGCAAGTCACTGTTTGTGGTACGTTTCTTCCCTGAGGGGTTCACAGCTAGAGCAGTCCAAAACAGCGATGAAAGGAAAGCTTTTAACCACAGTTTACTGACCAGAAACTAAGGCACAGATTGATTTGAGTGATTTGCACAGGCTTGAATAGGCATCCCTGTTGGTGACACACGCTATGTAAGTTTCGGGGCTGGTGCTCAGCCTTCTGCCATAGCATCTTCACCACCTCCTCTCCTGAGCACAAGAGGCTAAACCTTGCACTGCAGCCTGAAGATATGCCACCTTCAGGAGCTGTGGCCTTAGGGGAGAACACCACCCAAGAACTAGATCCTCCACAATCTGTCTGCAGCTCAGGCAGCTGAGAACGAAGAGAAGCATAGCACAAAAACACAGCAACCCTGCCTCCTGTCCTTACAGCTTCAGGAGCAGAGACCTTGTACATATGAGAGAAATTTCAGGCTGAAATCAACTAACATGTCCCTAAAGATCATGAAACTCCTTTCTTGGCTCCGGCCTCAAGCTTCCCTCTTAAACCTGTTTTTGTCAAAGTGCAGGGGGAAACACCCTGGGTTTTGCCAATAGAGCAGACAAAAAACACACCAGTGACTGCATGGAAGAGTTTGGGTGGAGAAGGAGCCTTAAAAGGGAAACACACTTGGAAGTGCTATTGCCTGGAGAAAGTATAAAAGAGATTAGATCATTTCAGAAATATTTACAGCTTCACTGCATCACTGCAGAAAGAACTCATGCTGCCACATTTAATTTATTTCAGACTTGGAAGAATAAGTCTCATTAAGGCTAGTGCTTTCTTTCACAAGGGGAAAGCATGTGTTCACACTTAATAATTGCAACCATGGCTTTAAAAATAAACCCTTGTGCATCAGCGTGAGCTCTGAATCCATGCCTGCAAGTGGCTCCAGTTTGAGCAGCCCTGCAAGGATGCTGTGAAAGTCAGCAAGAGGGCCCAAACTGAGCATGGGCAACGTGGTGGGGGGGAAGCA
Organism: Alca torda; assembly: GCA_008658365.1. Lineage (NCBI taxonomy): Eukaryota > Metazoa > Chordata > Aves > Charadriiformes > Alcidae > Alca > Alca torda. The sequence continues at coordinate 6,377,412 of CM018093.1, read as the reverse complement.
ATACCAGGGAGAACTGCTCCCTGTAGCATGCACTATTCTGAGCAGAAACGATAGAGGATATTGTCCCCCCACTTTGACACCACCTGGTAAAACCACCACTACACATTGTTCAGTGCCTAGTTGTCACCCTCTCACATTCAGCTCCCATTGCACTGAGCCCGTAGAGAGTCTTAAAACCTCTGTACATCTTAATTCCTCACATCCTAGAAACACAAGCATGCTAATCTTTTTCAAGATACTGCTTACCTGAAAATGACGGTAATCCTCTACAGCCTTTTGTGGGAGGTTAGATCAGGCCTGAAATTATTAGACTGTCAGTTCTAAAGAGTAAGAAATTCTTACATGTTCAAAACAGTGCAGCAGCACTGTTCTTCCCAGATCATTCATATACCTATTCTCCTTCTTGCCTGCCCCCATCTGTTGTTCCTCTTGGGCTCTGCAGGATTTGCAAAGGGTCTCTGTGCTACATATGAGAACTAGTTGGCCAAAAGCATGGATTATTATTCCAGGGTGTGTTAGCAAATTTGAAATAAAAGAAAAGTTGAATGTATCCTGATCTGGAAATAAAAGATCAATTTTAAAGGTGTACAAAGAATCATAAGTTAATGTAAAATCACTTGGCTGTGTCCTTTTTGTAAGGCATGTTCCTTTTGACCATAAACCTTTTAATTACCTTGCAGAAATAAAATTACACAGAATTTTGAGATACAGTAATTTGAAAATGGAAAGTTAAACATTTCAATATAGAATATTGAAAATAACCATTGTGCTTTATTTAGGGATACACACAAATTCTGACTAAATATATATAAAAGAATTTTATGTCTGGAAGTATTTCAGTACCAAATATGCATCTCATAGGAAAAAAGTTGTTACTGACTCCCTCAGCTAAGCAGTATCCCAGAGAACCCAGAGTTCAAGATTATCCCTGCTTGAACTGCCTGCAAAGAGACCAAGGGAAAAATGCCACATCAGGAAGCAGCTGATTCGATGTAACAATCATTTCTTTTTGTCTGTGGGCTTACCTGCCTCTGTACTCTGTAAGCACAGCAAGGTTAAAACTTCATCTTAGGTTTTGTTCTGCTCCTTTTGCTTTCTCAGACTTTACGTTCCAAATTTCTTTTCCACAAATTAAACAGAAGATAAGATGCAAAGAGAGCTGGGTGCCAGGTAGCACAGTCAATGCAGAGGCACCACCCTCTGATCTGTCACCTAAACGTGATATTCCTCCTTCAGAGTTCAGAATGCCCCTTTGATCATAGGTTTTAACTCCTGCAGAAAGCTGACTTGCCACTGATGACTGAAGGAGGAAATATGAAAAGAGAACATGGAGTTTGCAACAAGATTTTTTTCTCTTTTGAAAGTTCTTTGTAGATCCCCTGTTTGGTCTGATTCTAGGATCTTCAGCACTTTGAGAGAAACATGTCAGCAAGTAATGACAGGAGGTTGTCATCAGGTGCATTAGAGTGAATGTGATACACACAAAGCAAGTATGAGTTGCACTGTTTTGCCAACACCCTGAAGTAACTCTGTAGCAGAGGTTGCCACGACAGAAACTTAATGAAGAAGCTTTGCAAGGAACCTTTAGAGATAGAAAGATGTCTCAAAATCGCATCCATGTTGGCAACCCAGCTATCACTCAAGTTCATTAAGCCCCTGAGGTCTTTACTGAAGTTACACCATTGTGTTAGCATTTGCAACTTTGCCAGGGTGATTTATTTTTTTTTTGTTCTCCAGAGATCAGAGCCAGAAGTCAGAACAATTGCTATCTAAGACCTGCTTCTGATGTACTCAGCAGGTGTTACGAATAGCTTTGTACTCTGGCTCCCAAAGACTAAATGCTAAAAGAGCAAGTTATCTCTTTCCTATATGATATGTTACCCACAAAAGGAAACATGACATTCACCATTAGGTCAAACTCATTAAACTAAACAGGACTAAATTTGAGTGCGATGAGTAAACTGGATGTTTTAATGGTATTATTTCACTTTAATATTGCAGCAGCACCAAGGCAGCCTACATTGGGTGCCATACAGAGACAGAGAAAGAAACTGTAACTATGGCATAATTTGGCATACCCATGCTACTTTCAGCCTCATCAATGCAAATAACAGCAACAAAGGCAGGGTGTCACACACTGCTGGCAATCCAAGTATAGCCTGTCCAGTGATTCCACTAGCACAGTCGCACTTCTCACCCAGACCTAGCACTGTGCTGTTGTATCTGCACTGCCAGTATTACCTATTCCAGCTCCACTAAGTTCATGTTCCACAAATATTTTCTTCTTCTGCATGAACATATCCACAGTGATCCCATCTCTGTTCTAAATTAATTGATGAAATGGAGGGCAAATTAAGCTCAAGGCCACAAAGCATCCATAAATACGCTGACAACTTCAGAGGCAGAGAAAAACAAAGTTAAGTGAGACCATACCACCTTTTTTTTTTATTGCACATTCACCTCTGAGTTATATATTTTACTGTTTAAACACGTGCAGTTCAAGCAATGGAAGTATTTTCTATGGCTGGAGCCAAGAACCATACCCATTTCATTGCTCTTTTCAAGAATTTTACTGCAGAGAAAGTCCCTGTCTACCCATATACATATAAAGGCCTCAGACCAACAGTCCAAGGCACAGATGTCTTTACCAACAGAACCGAGTGTAACAGAGAATGACAAGGGAACTTTATACACACAGAGAAGTACCTGTCATCTGAGGAGACATAACCAAGGTGGCAATGTCTACCTTGCTTGAAGGGGGCTAGCACATAACATTCACTGTGGCTCACAATGCCTCTAAAATTATTATGTAAACTGCATCTTAATGGAGAGTCTCCGTATGAGAGAAATCGTTCATGCAGTAATGACTCTCTGCAACACAGCTCTGGCAGCAGGAAAGTTCATTAGGAATGCATATCTGTTCTGCTGGGAGCAGGAAGGGAAAAGGTTTCTTTTAACACCCTCACTGCAACCACTTAAAATGGAAACAGTAACAGGAACCAGAATGCATCCAGACACATCTGTCTTGTGCTACCCTAGCAAAATGAAGAGTTTAGAAATGCTTTTTTCTGGTTTTATTTTAATTTTTGTGGTTACTTCAGTTTGAGAGGAGCTGAAAGACAAGAATTTCCTGCCTTGGCAAGAGTCTGAGGAACCGCTGCTTGAAGAGTCCTATCCCAACCTGGCATAAGAGCACACTGCATCAAGGCAACATAGCCCCACACACTTAAATGCAGTTGATTATCGGTATCACTGACAGATAAACCAAGTCACACGTGTAAATTGGCCACGCACGTGGCCTGTGACTATCAGATGGGACAGAACGTCACAAGGAAGCATTTCTATTACATTACATGAAGCAGCCTCATCTCCCTCCCAAATACCCCTGACAAACTTGTGTCTGATGAGCCTTATAATTCTTCTGGCCCATTTCTGTTTATCACTGCTTTAACTGTGCCTCCATTTGAACAATGAAGACAAAACCTACATTCCCTTTACCCAACACTGACTGTTAAGCTTGTTTTTAATTGTTATTCTAATCTTGATAGATTAGTACATCAAGAAACATGGAAGCTGCACATCTTTATTCTGAGGTCTATCCCCAACCTCATAGACAGCTGCAAGCTGGTTTTGTCCCCTTCCTACCTGAGAGCTAGTCCATCTCTGACAAAAACATCAAAGGAGTCACTGAAAGCTATCTCCTTGTTCTGTTCTAAGTGCTTCTCCAGGAATTCAAGTGCTTGCAAAGAGAGATACTTACAAGCAAGGAGTATTACAGGGAGGAAAAAGCAATGTGTTCAAGGTTTTGCTTTGTATCCTTAACAGATCATCAAAACCAAGTAATTGCTAAGGAGAGAGGTCTCCACATGATGCTACCTTCCTGCTTCACTGACAGCTATTTGTGTTTTGCTGCATTAAAGTAGCTGAATGTATTTATTTTTTAATGCTCCAGAACTCAGATCTCCTGGAATTGCAACTAGCCACCCTACAGTGGCTAGTTGCCACCTGATGGTGCCTCTGTAGATTTGACATCCTATGCAAGATCATTGGAGTGGGCAGAGACACAGAAGCCTCAGTTTAAGGAGTGCAGGAAGGAGTTCAGCTGCATCATGACAGAGTGGAAGCTACGTACCCTGCACGGGCAAGCTGATCCCCCACAGCGTACCAAACCAAAGGTTTTGCTTCAAAGCCACTGTTATGCCTACCTCTTTATTCCTACACCCATGCATAAGCATGGTAATCTCACAGTACCAGCACAGTTTCACTAATGTGAAAGCAGCTTGAACCAGCATCAATGTTTTCCTGCTTTCTCTTATTGCCTCTCTAGCTCAAGAAATACACCACTGAAAAGTGTGATATGGTTTGATTTTGGGTTTCTCACACATAGCCAGGCCTATCCGATGGCCACACAGATTTTGGTTTTGTTGCAGTTTCGGCCTGGTTGGCCAATGACAAGACAACAGATACTCTCCCCCCACCTGTTGCTCCAAAGAGAGGAAGAAGAGATAAAGAGATTTATGAGTTTAGAAAAAACTAAACTACTTCAATGAAATATTAATAATAAAATAAAAAGGAAATAATGAAATCGATACGATATACATATACACACAAAACTGTACCAAGTTGCCAGGAAGATGTCACCAGCAGGCCCTGGGGAAGTCCCATCAGAGATGGATGGGAACTGGATTCCAGATCGCAACCCAGGAACGCACAGATGGGGATCAAAGGCAGACAAACCGACAGGGTCCTCCTCAGATGCCGGCCATCGAAGAACAACCGACCCTCAAGCATGGCATGATGGGACGGAACCCCCTATTGGTCAGTTTGGGTCACCTGACCTGTCTGCGCCCCCCCCCCCCCCCCCCCCCCCCCCCCGCTCCACAGGGTAAGTACCCGAGTCAGATGACCCTGGTTGCCACGGCAACAAGCATGAGCATGGGCCTGTCACTGAACACAAAGGTGGGCCTGCTGCACCCCTAACCAGGACACATTTCTACTCCTCCAGAGTTTGCTCCTTTAAGTACGTTACAGCTCTTCGAATATCTTCTTGCCGATTGTTTCTGCACATGTGAAAAGATACACATTTACCTTTCCTACTTGTCTGCCTATTGATGAATCTGTCTCAACTGCACCACAGAAAAAGCCATTTGTGGTTTCCGTGACAAAAAAATAAAAGAGCTGAATTTAACCAGCCATCTATGTTGAGTCAAATGCCAGCCTGCACCAGTGCAAACCGTAGACACAGTTTTCCCTAAGGTGGTATCCATGTTTACTGCAGAATAAGAAGTATTAAGGATAATTTTTCAATCTGTTTTTTCAGATAGGTAAACACACAGCCAAAACAAGCTCAAAGGAACATCAGTGTGGACAGGGAATGGTGTTATTGTCACTATAGAGCAGGCTAAACCATGGAATTTTACATGAGCTATCATCCAAGACTGCATCTGAGGAAGAGTAATGTCCCTGGAGACTTAACATCTCTTCACTTACACAAACTGCTTTTACTGTAGCACGTGTAGACACGTAACATAATGAGGATAGAAAAAAGCAGGATCTGCACATCACTCCCAGGTCAACTCATAGCAACTTCAGTGAACACCAACTGATGACCACCTACACACCAGTGGTCCCCCGAATTCCCCACATTCTACAAGACATTTCCAAGGTTCATTGCAAACCTTGGAAGTGACAGCAGCAACTAAGTTATCTGCATTTCTGATAGTGCAGAACAAGCTTGATACACAGTCTGTACCACTAATCAGCTTTGAAAAGTGCTTGTATGCAGCTATTTCCTCATTCCAGCAACTAGAGGCTCTGCTGCTTTGGCAAAGGAAGGTATCTCCACAGGCATGAATTTAAATATAAATGGAGAGCACAAGCAATTCCACATCATGGAAAAACTCAGTGTGCCCAAACAGATGGATTTTACAGCTTGAATTATTGCATTTCATTGTCTTGTGCTGGCAAAGTCCAAGCTTCTTTATGACACAAAACAAACCGTGGGTTGCTGACAGGCTGTTATTTTGCAAGAGAAAAGCAAGTGGGTAACCACAGTGTGGGGCATTCTGTTCAACCCAGAGCACAATACTCTAAGGTCAGCCTGCAGCCCAGACTAGTCAAAAATGTTATGCTTTGCCCATGAGAGATGCTTTCAGTGAAAAGCTTAACATTTCCCCAAGAAAAAAATGAGAAGAAACCCATCGCAGTAATCATTTTCTGTGCTGGACTGGCTGCCTGGGGACTGTCAGACTTCCAAGAAACAGTTAGAGAAACTTGTCAGGGGTAACCTGTGTAGAGCAGCAGAAGGGACTCAAAGCTCTCAATCAGACCAACCCATTTTTATGGTACTTTCAGGCAAAAATTAACAAGAGGCCCCCAAAACAGAGAAGGGCTGAGAGCACTGTAAAAGCAACTGGCTTGTAATATCTTCAGTACAAGCTAAGAGGCCCATATCCTGAGGACCCTAGCTGGTTTCCCACATTGTGGAACACCAAAGTTTTGACAGCTAGGGTAGAGACAGTCTGCAAGCACCTTGTCCTGCCCTCTCTGGTCCCTCTGTCCTCCACCTCTCCCACTTACTCCCAGAGGGACGGGGCAATCTCCAGTATACAACCTAGTGCCAGTACCTGGGAGCTGCTGTTTGCCTCTTCCTCCGTCCCTCCCTCCCCATAATACCACCAGCCTGTTGGAAGTGAGCAGGCTTCCTGCAGCAGGACACTCCCAATCGATGAGCTAACAGACATAAATATTGCTGTTCTGTGCCTGAGCAGCAGAGCTACTCTTTGGGACAGTGCCAGCACTTCACACACTCCTTTATTTATAGCTTCTGTGACAATTTGTCTTCCTAAAACTGCCACTGTATTATATCTATTATTAATGTTTTGTCTCAATGATACTCTGTAATTTATACCAGGCCTTAATAACACATTAAAGCCTTGTGCTTTTATTTTCTGTGCAATTGTGCTTTCCAAGAGCATGAGTAGCAAATTTAGCCACAGCTTTGGAGCATCCCTGGTATATCTAGCCTGGGAGTATTCACTATCCTGACAGTTAAAAGCACTGTTGCTTTTGCAGTGGAAGAATTTCTGCTCTGTGATGGCTACAGGAACAGAAGCAGATTTATTTCTCACCCTTATAAATGAATTTAAAGGCACAGGCAGTGGTCAGGCCCTCCATGGGGACACATTACAGTCTCAGTAGCAACAGAATCTTTTACTATCCTTAAGCATCACGTCTTTCTGCTTTTTCAGCACTGGATACACCATTGACTTTAGAAGCAAGCAGAGACCGAGGCATTTAAACATGAAATTGCTATTATTTTTTCCAAACAAAAAGAAACAAAGTATTGAGAAATGGCAGCTTTTACATTGAATGAAGCCCTCTTGGAAACATTTGTTCCCATTAAAATAAAATGAAAAATGCTGATGTTCCTCTAAACCTGAGGGCTTGAAAGTCTTCCAAACATAGATCAAGAAGATTACATATTTCCCTTATCAAAGTCCTTTGATAAACATATTCGCTTGTAAGGGATCTCTTCACAGTCCTTGCTAATTCACTCATCACATAGTTTCCAGCCGTACCTGGAACCCAGCTGAATTTCTTCATCACTAAAAATCCCATAGTGTGCATCTCAGAACTTCCAATTGTTAGAATTGCCTTCTAGTTTATAGACTGAGCGTATTCCTGGCCCACTTATCTCCATTTGAAACAATATTCTTAGAAACGCCACAGAAAAAAATCACAGGTACCTCCATATTACCAGAGCTTGATTTGCAGCTACAAACATAACCCTTTATTTTCCCTGTACACCCCCTTTGGATTTCTTTTTTTTTTTTAACCTGCTTAGAATTTCTTTTCCCATGTCTCGGGTCCATCCTATGTGAAAAAGCATACTGTTGTGGTCCTGATCATCAGCCCAGGGTTATCAAGCCCAAGCACAAATAAAGCCCAGCACAGGCGTGCAAAAACAGATGAGACTGTTTAAAAATGTTCAGCACAGCTCTGCCATAACAGGAATAGCAATTGTTCTCACACTCACTAGCAACCATCTGGAACCCAAAGAGATTCCGATGTGCCAGTTTTACTTGTGACATAGGAACATACAAGGTCTGATCAATCCCCCACAATACCAATCAATAAGTTGCTTCTGAACATCACATTATCCAGTGCTCTATTCTTCCCACCCTGGACCATTTCCTCTCTACAGGAGATAATTATTTCTTCTCCAACTCTGACACCACAGCACCATCCATTTATGCTCTCCTCCAAGAGTGAGGTGGGGAGAGCAGGACTGTTCTAGCCATGTGGAAGGCATGATGCTAGGATCAGAGGGAATTTGTCTGCTCCTTTCTCTGAGGTCAGTTCTAATGAGAGTTATCTCTTCCTTTGAGACTATTTATGTCTGTTCACATGTGGTTAAGTCTACATGGGTAAAAGTAACAGTAAGATACAAGATGCAAACACTTTTCTTTCACAATAGCCTACACTTATCCTGAGACACTGAGTTGCCTTGCCTCAGCTAATTGGGGCTACGCTGAGGCCAATCAAAAAAGCACTGGAAAAGAGTAATTTCCCTGCTGAGTAACTTTAATTTTACAGCTCAGAAAATGCTTGTTTACAAACCAATAACATACCTCCTAGCCCCAATCTAGTGGTTAGCAAATCCCTGTAATACAGCAACAGCACTACTGTAGCTATCTGGTCAAGACTGAAGGAGACCATAGCAATATATCAGGAGACTAAGAGAAGTGCATGAGAGTCCCCTATCCTAGCAGCAGGAACACATTAGGGAGAACTCTTAAGGATCTCAGCTTACCGTAGCACAAAACACTGGGACACATTCCAGGCACCCTAGACACAGTGGCCCAAACACCATACAAGCACATCCACAATACACAAAATACGAAGAGCTTTACAGTCTGACTACCCACAGTCTGCAATACTTCAAAGATGTAATACTTGACCTCAAGTTTAATACCCATACTCTCACATATCAGAGCATAGCTATGCACCAACCAACATGCTTGCACAGCACAGATACTAAAAGCATTACTTTATAGGTAACATAAGAATAAAACAAGCACTTCAGCTCTACCTTGTGCAGATCTTCTCTCTCGATGCAATGAAGACATCCAGGCCCAAGCAGGCAGACTTCTTACAAACAGGATGAAGCAGCATAACAAACACTCTTGAGGACCCGTCCCTTATAAAGGTCTCAGGAAGACTAAAGCCAATTAGCTGTACCTTTTCCACTTCTCATCAGCTTTCGGTTCTTCGGTTGAAGTGCTTGACATAATTAGCTGTTAATTGTTAGCAGCTGTATCCATTATCAGTTTAATTCCTAATTAATTGCTACAATTAATGTTGCCTTGCCTATCCTGTCTTAAGAAGTGTTTGTTAGGGAGGGAAATGTTACATGCTAATTAACTTGCTACCAAATTTTAGCATTTAATTAAATATTCTAAATCTGTTGCTGCTTCCCCCTGTAAGCAATTAATGAGCTAGGGGTCAATTAAATGTGTGTTAACCTGCACCCTACTCTGCTGGCATGACAAGGCAGAGACCATATTATATCGTAAGGAAATGTGAAGTGCTTCTCATCCTCAAAAAGATACAGGCAACAAAGGTGCTATGAGCACATTTCTGACTAGTAGTAGCTGACCATCCTTTCCCTTAATCCAGCATTGCCTGTAGCACATAGGCCCAAACTCACTGCGTTTGTAGTAATCAAGCAAGCAAGTCAATAACAGAAAGGGACTCTTGGGTGTCCCTGCTGTTTTTAAGTGTCAGCACAGCTGCTGTGCCATTGCTGATGGCACCTGGTGCTGGAAAAAGGGGCAGGATCAAACAGCTGAGGTTAGCAGGAATTTGCAGCACGCTGCCATGTTACAAAGGCCCTGCTTGGCTTCAGGTTGATGACAGAGCCTATTCCCGTACCAGCTATGTGGAAAGTGAAGGACGTGTTAGTGAGCTCAGGGACCTTCTACAGTCTGCATGAAAATGGATCTAGGAATTTCACTGTCAAATAAAATATGTGAGAGAGGGACATGTCTCCCTTTTTCTGACTCTCCCCACTCTTTTCTTCAGGTCTTCAGTGGTTATACAAGTGGAAAACACTGCCAAAGCACGGGGCTATAAACAGGCTGGGGCTTACGCAGATCTGCTGCTGAGGGTTCTCATTGTGCCATTAGAAATACCACTCACTGCAGCCATGACAGTGGCATATAGGCCAGCGCTGCACTAGGCAAAACCTCAGTTAGAGCAACGAGACGAGAAGATGGATCACGTGGCCTGTGGGTTTTGTTTGTTTGTTTGTTTTATTAACATTTGCATGCTCCAATTTTCTCCTAGAATTCTGATGAAAAAAATATACTATTATTTGCTCTAAGCCTTCGTAGGAAAGTAAAATGCATTTCTCAGCCAGGTTATCCCATTTCCCTGCAAAGCTGCCTGCACATCTCAGAGCAGGATAACGAATGAGTTTTCACTGCAGCAGCCAAGAATAACACGTTGTCTCACAGAATCACCTAACTACACCCACTGTAACACATGTAAAATTTAGAGGCAGTACACCATGTAACACACACAGCCCTTCCTTCTCTGGCATTCATGCCAGCATCCCATCCACACTCGGTTCACTCGCCTTCTCTCCAATAACTCTGTTGCTGTGCTGCTGTCACCAATCAGTTCATCCCTGAAAGGATACCTCTGTACCACACAGGTGACTTGATTTTATTTCTCTGAATGTTTATTGTCTTAACCAAGAGGTTGGTTCTCTGCTGCCTCACCATCCTTCCACCAGCCCAGCCCACATAAGTGATGAGCTGCTGCCGTATTTTTCACTGTCCCCGGCAGCCAAAGCACTCCATTTCTCCCATCTATGCCTGGTTATTAGTTCCCAAAAGGTGGTTTGCTGCCGCAGCATGGAACAACTCAGTTCCAGACCAGGTTACCAGCTATTCGTGGGATTTTAAGACAGTGGCAGTTTCTTATGCAAGCTTAAGAAATCTGTTCTCTGAGCTTGGTTTAAACTGAAAAAGTAATTTAGCAGGTGCTGTGCTTGGCAGAATCACATGGAACCACAAGATTTAACCCTCAAATGTGTCTGTTATCTCATGCACAACAGTACCTCTCACCTGCTTGTTGTGCTAGAGAAAGCCCTTATATTTAAGGGTGCAGCCTCCACATGTGCACACAGGCAAGCGTGTGACTGCTCTTACATTCAGACATGCCTCTTTATGCAGGCATGCGCATCCTTGTTTTCAGACTAACATGATTTTGTCTCTCTTCAAGTCTCTCCCTACACAGCGCTGCTCTTTCTGAGCAGGGGGCTTCACTTCCAATGCAGGAAGACATTGGTAATGAATATAATTGCTTTAACATCTTGTTGTGATAAGGCCAAGCACATTTCCGTGCTTTGGCTCGTTGCTAGGGAACTGAGAACGGCAAGTCATGGATTTCATTTGCTTCAGGGCCCACTTGGGTTGCAAACAGCATAAGCCATAGAGCAGGATTTGTCTGTTAATTATTTAGAGTCTAATAAAAGAAAGGGGGGGGGGGGGGGAAATCAGTGTTTTTTCTCTCTCCTCCAAATTTGGCTTTCAGACTACATTAATCCCCAGGGCCAGACAGCTTCTTGGTCGCACATATCTTCCCCTGGAGCAGGACAAGAACGCCCCTGCTTGTTTAAAGGAGCTCTGCTGAACTGCACCTTGCAGAACACCACAGCAAATGACTATATTTAAATTTAATTGTCCGGAAATTGTAAGCATAATATTCTCTCATTTCACTTCTAATTTTAGATGTAAACAAGCTGGCAAGTCAAGCTCATCCTGTCGCCTCCACCTGCAAGCAGCACTACTGTAAGAGCTGCTTCCCTCAGCAGGGATTGTGCCTACTGCCGTATGCCTCCTCCTGCCATGGGCCTTGCAGTACAGCCATGTTGGAGGTCAGAGGGAGACCCATTTGAAGAGATCCTGCTGGGTCTGCGTTTACAGCTTTTCCTCTGCCACTGCAAATGGCATTTGGGCCACCCTAGCCCTACAGCTTTAGGATTACTTCCTCACAGTGGGGATGTCCACGTGGAATCTGAGCACGCTCACAGTGAGTGCAATACTATGGGAGCTGTCAGGTTTAGTCTTACCAGAAACTTGGTCTGCCATGGGGAGGAGCTGAAGAGGAAGCAAGGTACCAGTATCTCTAGGTGTGCACATATGCTCTGCTGTCTGCAAGAATGCCAGGGAAGCAGAGCTTTGCAAAGGACTGCTGTGTGTGCAGCATGGAGATGTTCCCTCTCAGCCCAGCTGTCCCTTTCTCCTCCATCTTTGCACCAGGCAAGATGTTTGGCAGATTGCTGGCAATTGCACACTGTCTAGCTGGACACACACTAGTGACTCACTGACTGCCCCCCAAGGAGTGCACAAAGCAGAAGCTGCCCCAAATCGCTGCCTTGCCTGGGGAGCACCAGCAAGAAGTGGCAGGCAAGCAATTAAAAGAAATATCAGAGACAGAAAGGAATGATCCATTTGTGAGCAGGAACCCAGGCAGTGCTATACCCACAGGGTGTGCTGCAAGGAACCATCCTGATGTATTTGTTAAATCTCCCAAACGTAAAAGCTGCCACAGCATCACACCATGTTGAAATGTCTCCCTCCTGCTTTCCATTTGTCCTGCAGCATTCACAGATTTTGCTTCTTACCAGAGCTGAGCAAGTGATTAAGTTAATTTATTCATCAGATTGTTTATTTTAAAATCTGCTGTGGAATCCATCTGATTAACTGTTCCCCAAATGCCATCCCATCAGAATCCATACCTTTAAAGGACATCAGAGCGATCAATCTGCCCCATGGCCACACTCCTTCCTCAGATCACAAAACTCCCATCTGTTTTACATGACTGCAAATCTACAGCAACTCCCATTGCTACAGTGTCCTTGAAAAGCATGACATCTGAGGTTTATTGTCCTTGCAGTTGATCCTCACCCATTTGAGGGGTTTTCTTTGGCTAAGCCTAGGCAGGGCCTCCCTCTGAAACACAACTCAGCCTCAGCCAGGTGCAGAGCTTGCAAATGTAACCTCTCAATTTATCTGAGAGTATTTCTACTTATGCGGTCTCATGCTCCTTTTTCCTGATATTCAGACTGAAAACCTCCAACCAGCTCCTTAGCCAGGCTTCTCAGGAGATTGTTTTTTCCAGGGTTGGTTAGTTACTAGGAGACAATCAGAGATAATAGCTCAAGATCGCTGTGTCACAGCCCTTCTTGGAAATGGATGCTCCCCTCCTTCACGCAGGTTGCTATGCGGTGTGAAGGTGATTCTCAGAACAAAAATTGCAATACAATGCAAAGCTCCCCAAAATGGACTGTATGTTCATAGTTCAACGGAGATTCTCACCTTCCCTCACTGAAGGCAAAAAGGTTTACAGCATAAAAGAGATATGGTGCTTTAGCCATGCAAGAAGCATAGTTTGAATTAGTATGATTATTACTGAAAGGAAATGATAATGCATGGGAACGGGAGTCAAGGGAAGTAAATTCTGTTTCCTACCTCCCACCAAGGGGTTAGTGTATGAGGCCATTTGTCTCAACCTCTTTGCCTGTGTATGAGGCCATTTGTCTCAACCTCTTTGCCTATGTACTGAAAAAAATGGCTCCACCTCTGCAAAACATGATCTCCACAGCTGGAAAGGTCTATGCAAATGCTAATTACTAATATGGTTTTTGTTGTACTGAGTGTTGCTTTTATAGCTATGAAGCTGTTTTAAACGTGCTTTCCAAAGGTGAGGGGAAAATAATGATCAACCACCATAACGCGTATAGTGCTCTGTGAGCTGTTGCACCAGTATGGCTCTGGTCTACCTCTAGCCCTGGACTGATAAATCACAGTACATGATGGTCACCTTTTCATAAGTAGCAGCTGCTTGAGATGCAGTTATGTGCTCAGGAATAAGGGTTGCTGGCCTCTATGGGAGAAGAGCAAGGAGAAAAAGCAACCTGATCTTTGCTATATAAGCATCTATGGTACCATAGATACCTGATGGTGCCAATATCCAATTGTCACAACAAAGAAAGCCCAGACAGGTAAAACAGAAGAGTGAGCACAAAGCACTTACATAAAGCCTTTAAAGGATACTAAAGGGTAAACTGTCTGCTTCCACTGTGTGCCATAAATATCAGCCAGATATCAGCAAGGCAAGCAGAGGAATCCAGGATTACTTTACATATTTCCTGTGGCTTCACTGACTGGAGTACTTCCTCTGCTGCCTTTCCGTTTGTGTGCCAGTCATCAATCACTGTCTTGGTTGGAGCAGGGGGTGAGAGCACTTGCCTTCAGGAAAGCTTGCTACAACTAGCTGTGCAATAGAGGCAGAGGCAAAGGGCTACCCTTGGGAACAGATGGCTACAAAAACTAGCAGCACTTTAATATGCAGTTTCATGTCTCTGGAGCCTTGAAACAGAAGATCCATCCCCATCCTAATAAAGCCGGTAATGCATGGTGCATCATGCATCCAGGTGCTTCTGGGCAACAGAGGCATGGGGAGCTTGGGCCTCATTTAAGCTTGCATCTTGGTCTGCTTTCAGCCCTGGAAAATTCTGATTACATCTGGGTCCTACTCTAGGCTACACCGCACCAAATCCATGCCCTACAGCAGCACCCCAGCGCTGTCTGCTGATGCCATGGTCCACACCACAGCCTTTAAAGGAGGGCAACTGGGAAAGTGTGAGGTTTCTTTCCCTCCTTTGTCATGCTTTCCCTCCTTCGAAGGGCACAGGAATGAGAGCAGGAATTCTTGCTAACAGCTGGTTGAATGTTGTGTAAACAGGTGCACCTGGTTAAGCACCACTTCCATGGATCCCACACACAGCCGGTGTCACAAATAACAGCATTTTGTCAGTGAGGCAGCCAGCTGCTGCTGGCAGGAGACTCAGAAATGCCAATTGTAATTACAGCTTTTATTTTGAAATACAGTCCAGACCTCATTCCCAATGAGATGCATCGTGCCACTAACCAAGCGAGCCTTGCCTGAGCCAAGTGCAAACATACTTGACTTTGAGAAACACCGGGTAGCCTATACCTTCATCTGCAAGTTATCACTCACATCCACCATCACAGTACAGAGCATACACATGCTACACTACGGACTCTGAATCAAGATTAGGAAGGGGTCAGAAATCTCACTATCAGTCCAAAACTGTTCTTGCTGCAACAAACCGCTGCCAGGTTCTCTCTCTCATCTTCTCCCTAACCAGTTTTGGAAGGTAACTCAAATTCTAATGGGATCGACTGAGAACCTGTCAGAAAATCAAAACATTTGCAAAGCAAACATATGAAATTAATTAAGGGAAAGCTCATGGACTACTCCGGGCATAAGGACATAGATCAGTAAACTCTGAAAGTTCATTCAGGGAATGTGACATTAACCATGCAGGAGCTAATTGTGTTGATGAAAGAAGCCAATGTGATGAACTAGTGCAAGTGGCGTTATACTTGTTTGTTTAATGCACTTTACAAACATTAGCTAATGAATTCTTCATGAAGCAGAGAAATTGCTTCCAATTTTGTAATGGAATTACTATGCCAAGTTTCAGGGGGTGAGACAGGTCAAATAGCCTGCCCAATTTCACAAAATAGAGCAGCAGTAAAACAGGGGGCTACAGCTGATATTTGTGCTAAAGAAGTTGCAATGTGGTGCTTTGGTGGTAATTAATGAGATGGCTGAGTAATGAGCCTATGGCTATGACAAGCCCTTATCTCTTAGTGGGTTAACAAATACCAGAGGTAAAAGTCTGGGGAAGGTTTGTCTCACTCTGGCTGCTGACAGCAACATAGGAGGAAACTTCCCTGAAGAGCCTGTAACTTAAATAGCTGGATCACACAATGAGTCAGGGAGGAAAGAGGCACAGAAAATTTTGCTGGAGATGAACTAATATTCTAGATCAGTGGCAGAATTAGGAGTGAAACCCATCTTTCAAAATCCTCACTTCACGTGCTAACCTCTAGAGCAAATTTCCTTCCCAAGAATTCCCATCAACCCTGTTACCTTATTCTGCATAAAAACATTTTAAGCGTATATGTTTGGCATTGCTAAAATGTGTTCAATACTGAACTAGTTTTATAAGACCGTCTCCTATTTCTCGCAGTAAGGTTAAATAAATACATAGACCAGGAGAAGAGTCATTCACATCAATAACATGCCTTTGACAAGGGTATTCAGTTCCAGGGCAGATAGCCATGGAAGGAAGACAAAGCAATTAAAACACGTGCAAGTTTGAGAGTACTTGGCTCACAACTAGAAAGCCGTGGAGAGAATCAGGCAAATTGTAATCAGGAAATACCTATTGCAAAGCCCAGTTGTCATCCCAGTGGCTGATTACAAGCTCATTGAAGCTAATGTGGGTGGCAGCAACAGAATTCTTTTTTTCCCCCTACAATAGCAGTCTTTTTGGAGAAAGGCTGCAAACTTCCTGAAAAGCACATCTGCTTTGACATTAAAAGGAGCACAGTCTCCAGCAAGGTAGCAAGGCTATAAGAGAGTGTCAGGACCTCACTGAATGTTGCTCAGGATTGGTTGTGCTTCACAGTTCATGCCAAATTTCAAGGAGTAAAGACTTCTGTTCCCTTTCGAGGCAGGGAAGACTGTTAACAACTTTTCTAAGCTACCTATGCTACGTCAGCTACACTTCTTATCAAGGGAGAGGAGGAGTGTAACAACCTCCATTGTGGTCCTAAGGTACACTATGCTCATGCATCCCATGTCTGCTGAGTGAGATATATTACACAACACATCAGCAGGTAGCCTGCATAGCAGGCCTTGCAGCTATGTCTGCTCACATAGGTGCTGCACACCATTGCTCTGTGCTGGAAGAAGCAAACTGAGTTTGCTGAGATGGTACGAATACATATGTTTAATACATACATGTGATCTTCAGTTCTAGCCACAGCCCAAGGAGTCCACTTTGAAACGATCTTGCATTCTAGAGATAGAAGAGGAGATACAAACGATTTTTTCTCCCAGCAGTTGCTAAACTATAGCTAGAAACCTGCCATAAGGAGACCAGTCCTTTTGCCTCTATGTCTGTGTGGTGGCCAAGCTGCCCACCAGAGATTATGAGCCACTCAGGTCTCTCAGCAGTATCCAGAGTTCTTTTGTTTGGTTTGCTGAAGGTTCAGACACTTGCACACTTCACTGTCATGATAGATGTAAATATAAACAGTCTTTTAATACGTATATCATCTGTCATTGTCATTCTGTGCCATTTAAAGCAATATTTATGCTATAAGTTATTTTGCACCTACTTGTTGAGAATTGGTTTCACAGGGATCCTTGCACTTTGGCAATGAGTAGATTGACTATACTTATTACTTTAATAGTTAGAAAAATGAATTTTATAACAAAGAGTGTGTTAGCACTCCATTCTGACTTGCCATGTGCTTTCACTCACAGTCATTAGAGAGAACTGTGCATTTAGTGGTGGAACCATTTAGCTCCAGAAGCTGTGTTAAGGAACACACTGTGTTCTCTAAATTGCTGGAGTTCACCTGTTGCCAGCTAATGTTTTGTCTATTCATTCCTCAATTCTGTGGTTGTAAAATATGGATTTTTTTCTTCTCTCTATCTTGTCTACGTGGGTTTTAAAGTTTGCAGGGCTGTGACTGTCTCTGCATTTTGCCTATGAAGGAGGGAGATGTCTTCCAGAGCTCAGACTGCTAAGCATAATTGTAATATGTTAATACAATAACAAATAACATTTATTTTGCAGTGGTTTCAAGAGCACCTGACTTACAATGTAGGTGTATAGAACGGTAAGGGCTGATGTATTCCACTTTTTTTTTTTCTGATTTAGTGGGGAATTCTCTAAAATTCCATCATCACAACCCATGAGTGAACTCCTGCCACCTTGTCTGCAGTGGGGTTTCTATGTTGGCATGCTATTAAGAGAAATGGTCTTTCAGGCTTTTTCATTGACTCCTGGTGCTCCTTTCTACAGTCATTGTTCTCCAGACCTGCCTGCAATTTGGTCTGAAAAATAATGGAATTGCATTGGCTTCAATTAGGGGGAAAAAAAAAATCTGCCCATCTCAGGCCTTATGTATTTTTCACACCTGAAAATACTTGGTAAATGGCAGTAAGCAAATGCAAGGGACATAGAAGCTAAGAGGAAGCCTCTGTAACTGAGGAGCAGTATAATGGGAAGAGGCTGAATAATAACAGCCATTAATAACGAGACTGTAATTAGAGGTCAGTTGGAGAAAGGCTCAGTGTGTTCCACTGACTGGCTTCAAGGCATGCAGAAAAACAACCCTGGAGGTTTACCATGGAGTAATATGAGTTGTAAATACCTTGTTTATCCAAAACACCATGCTGCTACACTATTAATAACAGCAGCACTGCTGGCAGACAGTAGGTTTCCAAAAGTAGCATTGCTAATGCTCCACTGGGATATTGGGCCTGGCAATGGGGCTGATCTAACCAGATCATCTATCAGCAAAGGATATATATGGGTCTCTGTGGTATTGCTGATTTGCCAGAGGTTATATAAAAAGGAGACTTGCTGAGCCCTTTCAGAGCAGGAACTGGACTGTTTTCTGTCCGTGGCTGGAGCAATGGAGCTGCATCCCCATGCCCGCAGTAATGTTGGACACATGCTGAGACACGCAAGAGACTGCACTTACCCAGTTATCCAGAACAACATCCAGAGTGTAATTTGGGTTTGGAATGAGTGCAGCCCCATCCTCTCTGGAGTGATGCATGGATAGGACTTACCTCTCCAGTTATTAATTGTGCACTTATTAAGCTACCCTGCTTGCTGTTCTGCCATCAGCTCAGCTTTACCAAAGGGAGTGGTCCCCTGCCAGGTTCCTTGCAGAGAAACAATGGACTAGTAAGAAACAAAGTAAGAAAGTCCAGCACTGTCTTCTACATCAGTACTAAAGAAGAATATCCCAGATGAATTTTTGATGAACCATCCCCTTCTTGCACTGTCACTCCTTAGGAAACAGCTTGTTTTATGCATATATAGATAGTTAACATACAATGCTAAAGATTTCAGCCAGCTGTTCAAGTAGAGGAGAACACTAATTTATTAATTTGGCCGTGGTTCATAATGAAAAATACTGCCCCGTTTCTGCCTGTTTCGGAAGACTGTGAGGTTCTCTGTGTTACAAGAAACAACTCAGAGACGAGGTGGAACTTCACCCAACAGAGGGTATGAACAAGTGTACTGGGGCATATCGAGGTTTTTTTGCCATCTATGAAGGGGATTTGCTGATTGGAACAGTGAAAATGAGCCAGTTAAATATTGGTGTACCACACTCATACCAGTTCTACCGAAGTCTGCAGAAATAAAGTGTTTAGCACCCTTCCTGAGGGCTCTGCTGCATTGTTCCCTTTTTCTCTCATCAGTCACAGGAGACTTGGTCAGCCTTTCCTGCTGAGCTCAGAATGGGCAGATGATTTTTTTAGTGATAGCTTTTTCAAGGCAGTTTTTTTCAAAGCCATTACAAAACACACAACCAACACAGACAAATCTCATTGCAAGGTGAACTCACTACCCTGAAATCAAATTCTCATGGAAATTAAATGGCTGACCCAAAATCTCCAGAACATTGGATGAGCTTGCATGATAAACAACTTTTAATGGCTCTGCTGGCACCACTGAGCCTGTTAAATGTCACTGCTTTCCTAAATACCTTTGGGAGATGACTGCTTTATCTGTATACCTTGTTTTGCCCTTCTTATTATTAGTGTCTGCAAAGTTGCCATCCTGGAAGCCATTGTGTAGGGACTGCCGATTGCTTCACGCTCATTTTCCTCTCTGTTCACATTAGCTATTCCTCATTATCCAAGTAGAATTTTTGCTTGGGACAATTGTAAAGCAAGCTGCCTGTTGCGTGGCAGGCTGAGCTGGTACAGGTGCCGCGTTCCTCCTCTGGAAGGGCAGGGCACGTCCTCATGGAGACGCATCTGCTGATCTCTGCTGACAAGCCTGATTAATGTCAACCCTAATCCAGATTTGTTTTATAGTAAAATACAAGTCACCAGCATCAACAACTTCTCCCTGCTCCCCTTTTGGGACTACCTCTTGCTTTCTTTTAAGTCAACAGAATATTTGCCCCACCCTCACGCTTTTATTACACAGCTCTGTATTTGAGGTGGTGAGAACAACTTGCATTGTTAGTAAGAGCAATAAAAGTAATGCCAGACTCATTGCTTTGTTAAACCACATGAGCAGCACTAAGCAGATAACCCAGCCCAGCGGTATATTCATTGTGACATAGCAAACCCCACACTGTTCTCTCTAAATGTCACTAAAGTCTGTGGAAACAGGTCTAAATACAATTAGGAAGCACTGAAAGTGAAACGATTGCGGCACTTGCATCCAGCTATTAGCTTGAAGCACAGACTGTTGTGCACAGAACTCAAGGGTTCAAGCATTGACCAAAATAACAGTAATACAGAGTTTCACTGGATTTTGCTTTGTGGTTGACTGCTTTCCATAGTTAGAAATTGTAGCTCATTACATTAACTGTACTTTATTTCATGGGGTGAATGGATGGCAAGAAATGGCTTGCAGAACAAAAAACAGCATTGGAGCACATTATGTTTTAACTTTCACTCACATTGGAAAATACTTGTATTTCCTTTTAGTTTAATCATCTAGACCACATTTCCAGGATTTAGAAGAAAACCGGATGCCTGGAATGGGAAATGGTGAAAAGTTAGAAATTCTTGCACATTTGAAAGGGCAACGTGTATCCCTAGATTCTCTTCTCCTAAGCAGTGACCAGATAGCCAATGCCATGAATGTCTCAGTTTTGCCTTCAATCGCATTAGGCTTTGACGATTGGTGCGAAAGGATTTTAATTAGGGTGTAAAAGCAACGTATAAAAGGTAGGAAACTCTAGCAGTGTAGATAAAACAAGTGGCCAGTGGCGATTTATTCCTTTTGGTTCCACAATACAGTTTTAGCTTTGGCCTCATGCTGCTTTTCTCTGCAAGGAAAATATCACCCTTAAGATACAGGCAGTCAAGAGTATTCCAGGATCCCAAGGAGATTTGGGGTTGCACAGAAAGCTGGTATTGCCAGGGCCCAGAGGCTTCCCATACTCTTCCTCCCTGCAGCAGCCCCCTCACTAATCCTCATGAACGCCCAACATCCTTTGCAATCTCTCACAGGAGCTGATGGAACACTTTGCCAGCATTAATTCCTCACCCGCACCTGCCTTTGGAGGGGCGGACCACGTGCTGTGCGGGCTCCTGCAGCCCCATAGCACACGCGCTGTTCTCTCTTATCAGCAGGTATTGCAGCTTAAATTCCCTCTCTGTGAAGCCTTTGTTGTCGCTTTGATGTTGCAAGTTTACATTGTGTCCCTGTCACAGATAATATAGTTTCTTCTGTTTCTTTCTCTGTCACTGTCTCCCCCTCTGGCTCTTTTTTCCTTCAGTTTTCTTTCTGCTCTCTATTGTGTAGATACAATAGCCCTTCTCAGTTCTCTGCAGACTCATTGTCCTGTAATTGCTCTCCTATCTCTAAGGAAGGGAAAATTCATTCTGATTTGATCACCTTATTTTTCTCTGTATAAATGATAAATGCTTCCATTAAGCCATCTGTTTTCAGTGGTGTATCTGGGTGAAGCATGAACAAAACCTCTTACATAACAGCAGGTCAAATTACAAATTTCTCTGTAACCTATTCTCTTGGATGCTGTCACTGTTAACACACCTACTTCCTTTATCTACTTAAACTAATGCTGACGCTAAGCCTTTGAGACCTCTTCCAGAGCAGGTCCATCAGCTGCTAACAGGAGCAGAAAATGTAGAAGCAGCTGCTGAGCAGGCCATTCTCTCTTAAGTGAAAGCCTCCTTTGAAGCCAGGGGGAAAATTTTCCTAATGCTTTCTGAGAATGTGAGTTTTCAGCACAGGTGAAGACAGTGCGACAGCAGGGGAAGAACCCTATTCCTGAGTGCCACAGCATCATCTGTCAGGTGCGGGTCTCTGGTCTCCCACAATGGGATGGTCACAAAACTGAGCAGCAGCAGACGGCTCTGTTGTCTCATCCTGCTGCTTCACTTTGTGCAGTATTATTTAATGTTTCCCCAACTATAATCCCGTCACAGTAAATTTCATAGAAACAATATTTTTGCAGCAGAAATTGTACTGCAATAGAATCACTGTCATTAGAGCTGTTATTATCCCACGATCACTATCATAATAAAGCTGTGCTCATTACACAAGCAGTAAACTCAGTCTGGGGAGAGCCAGGACTAAATCAGAACCTGAAATTCCAATCCCCACAGGGCATTCTCTCCCACTTGTTTTTCTTCTTTTTATTAACAAGTACAAAGAAACCACCGTTGCTGCTTGTCACATCTTAGCTGGTATCAAAACCTTGCAGAGCTTCATCAAGCTGTGTAGTCAAGTGGATGAATGTAAGAATATAAACTAGGCCATATCAGTACAGAGCAACAGTCC
Organism: Alca torda; assembly: GCA_008658365.1. NCBI lineage: Eukaryota > Metazoa > Chordata > Aves > Charadriiformes > Alcidae > Alca > Alca torda. Next base: position 6,354,941 of record CM018093.1, on the reverse strand, counting down.
ATGTAGCTGAATGCCTGCCTCTGTAGAAAGGGTCTCAGACTAGGGCAAATACAGAGTGAGACTTTGCCCAGGGCCCAGCATCTCACCTCCTTTACTTCCTGCCTCGCAGGTGATAGACTTGTGTTGGACAGGTGAAGGGATTTTTGATGAGTCGGAAAATGATTAGACCTTGGTGAGTTTTCCCTCCATTAATTTGTCTAGGCACTCTTCACACCCACATAAGCAGCCCTGAAATACAACAAGTGTTGTTCAGATAAAACAGCACATGCCAAGGCATGGTTTGGGATCCTGGGGAGAGAGGCTGCAGAACAGGCACCTGTGTGCAATGCAGACCCACTGAGCCAGGCCTCCCCTCCACTCTGGTGCCTGCCTCCACCAGTTCCCATGTAAAGCTAAAAGGGCAGCAAAATTTCAGCATCACAGATAAAACACGCTCGAGTTTTACAAGCAGAGAAAGTATTTTATTGGCACAGACTCTTTTTTACTAACCTGGCATAAAAGCTATCAAACTGTATAAATAAACCTGGGGAAATGATCTCCTCCCTCAGCCAGGACTCTCACTGGGACCTGAATGGATTAATTTAACATGGGTTATAAATTTCTGATAAAGGATATTTCAACTCCAAATTGCGTATTTAATGATGCTTTTGCTGCAGTGATCCTCCACCTCTACAGAGCAAGACCAGATGCTCAACAGGACTAAATCAGTTGGACTCTGGCCTGGGCCGTGCCATGTTAACCACCCTGCACCTCCACTGTCCCTCTGCACCGCAGCAGGGTGCTGGGGAACCTCAGCACTCTGCTAGAGCTGTACAGGGCTCGCTCACCATTCCTGCCCTGGTGGCAGAAGCACACTGCAGTATGTGTTCCTCACCTGCCCCGTGCTGGGTCTGCGCTGTTGATTTGAGCTGCAAGGTGTTTGGGACCAGAACTCACCCAGACTCACTTCTGCAAACTGCTCAGATAGGCTCAAATGCTGATGAATGGTGCTGTCCCCCAGGGAACACAGCAGTGACAACTGTGCAGTGTGTGCATCTTGCACCGGAGCAGCCTCTAGGCTGCCTCTGGCCTGTGACCTTAGACAGAATGCATACCAAAGCATGGGCTGCTACTGTGCTGGACACAGTTCCAGTTCCCACCTGTACCTTCCCACTTAATTTAAATGCAAATTCAGAAATGGAACATCATGAGGAGAAAGGAGGCAGAGGGAGGGAGAGGGAGGGAGGGGGAGACAGACAGACAGAAAAGTCCTTGCTGATGCCTATGCCTAGCAAATGAGAACACAAGGGTACCAAATAAATACAGGGCACTTTGGCAAGAAGAGAGCTAGGGAAGCTTTCAAAGCAAGATAAGTATCAGTGATGTAGGCAGCACAATTGATTGATGCGATTACGCCTCTCTCCAGCTCCGGATCCATCCCTTTTTTCCTATATGCAAAAGCTCTATTAAATGCTACAGAGAAGTAAAACTGGAACATGGACAGAGGCGACATACAGGAAAGTAACAACATTTGCCTGAATTCTCAGTTCAGCTAAAAGGAAGATGGTGGGAGAGGGAGAAGTAATAAACATGCTGCTGTTCAGAAGAATGGAGCCCTAAGCTGTGTGCTTCTTCTCAGGCAAAACAGGGGCAAGGCAACAGCAGTACACCCTTTCTACCTTTGGGATGTGAGTTTGCTCCCAGCAGCAGAAACAGTCTTAAATTCATAGTGGGGAGATTCCCATCATCCCCATGCATCCCCTCAGCCTGGGCAAAGACAAGATGGCTGAGCTCCCAGCACACAGGGGCTGCTCAGGTCTACACTCAGCCATGGAACAGCAAGGACTGCCTGCTTACCCTGGAGCCAATTAATTTCCCAGCTCTATGTGTGTCTCTAGCACTCCCAGGCTGTCTTTCACCAAAAGGCACTCAGCCCTCCAAACAAATCAAGTGTAACAGACCTGGAAGCACCCAGCCTTTAGAAAGTGGTCTTCAAATGCTCCCTTGCTCCCATTCAACAGTCCTTTCCCCAGAGGCCATCCTGCGTCTCCCTTTCTCCCTAGCCACCAAAAGCATCCCTTCCCTGCCTAGGAAAGCGAAATCACAAGAGCTGTCCATTTGACAGAGCGCTTGCTTGAAACCAAGCAGGATTTTGCAGTTAGGAATTACTGTTTTGGAACACAATATTATGGGATTGATTTTAAATAGATGTTTCCCTTCTCATTCATAATAAAGTGAACGGTACTAAGAAAGCCAGAGGAAAAGATATAAACCCAGGCTGCCTATTGCTTTGGAAGTGTCTTTAAATATTTCCCTCCCACAGTCAGTGCTGGATTGCGAGTAGCAAATGACAGACAGAAGAGAGCAGATGAATATCTATTTATGCAGGAAAATGAAATGTTTGAATAGTTATTTTGAGGACAAATGTATTTTGACAGGTATCTAATTTCATTCTGTTAATAAAATGTACTTTGTCAAGTACTTTCTTGCATTCTGGAGTTGATGGCTTGTTTGGTTTTTTTAGTTTGCAGTCTTTCTCTATGGTTAAAAAAGAAAACTGAAAAGTTACATTTGTCAAACATCACAAAGCAATTTAATTTTTTGTCATCACAAAAGTGTTTAAAAGAAAAAAAGAAATCAAATACCCAGGCACTATTTATTCAGTACAAAACCCCAAACTAACAGGGAGTTGTGGTAAGACACAAACATATAGGGAAGGACCCAATTGTAACCTGACAATGAACAAGACCCCACAAATCTCCTCAACTTTGCAGTCAAAACAAAAGAGAAAAGAAATATGGATGTTGAGTGCTACTGCCAACCTCAAATAGCAGTAAAGCTAGAATCAGCGCTCAGCTCTGCTGTCAACCTAGTATAGAGACTGGTATCTGCCTGCATCACTGTTTTCCCTCCCCTCCTCTGCCTGTTGGGACTGTAGAATCATGGGTGCGCCGACTGCATCTTTTTGTGCTAACATGCATCACTCCGCAGCATGGCATGCTCCACTAATGCAAATGATTCCATAATGCAAATAACAGGGGCAGCTCAACTACTATCATAATTGCTTTTATTATTGTTGTGCTTAAAGTGAGAAAATGGTTTTCTCACTGCATAGAATATTTTCTGTGTCTACTTTCCTTTGAGATTTTTCTTTTAAGGATATCATAATCCCACAAACATACCTATATTTGGAGGACATGCACTATTTCTCATCACTAACCAATTATAAAGTCCAAGAAACACCAACACCCTTCAGCAAGAGAAGAAAAAACACAGTTTCTGACCTCACTTTTATTAGTAAACAACAGTGAACAGAACAGCTGAGCAAACACACCGCAGTCTTCTCTCCTGTGGGAAAAGAAGATAGGAAAAGGGGAAAATTATTCTGTTGTGCAATGCAATGCTGGTGGGCACTCAGATATTCTGCTAATAGGTCTCAAGTAGAGACAACACTCAGCAGATCGGGCCACAGGCAGAGTCCCTGGATGCTGCCATCCTCCACAGCTAGGTGTAGAGCACTGGTGAAGAGGAGATTTTCTGCCACTCTCCTCTCCCTGAGCTTGGAAGAAACTCAGGAATGTTACAGATAGTGGACAAATACCAAAGGAAAAAAACCCTGCTTCTTTTCTAACTTGTTCTCTGATAAGACTTAAGCTAGCAGCTGTTCACTGAATGTTGCAAATTTCTTATCAATAACTGATTATCTTGATCCTAGCAACACTAATGTCTCAGACTGAATTTCAATCTCTGTTTAATATGTCTCTTCACTGTGGTTATTTCACTGACCATGCATGAGAATTTCATGGCTTTTTAGAAGCAGGGCAAGGTAGCATGGGTGGATTTACTGCCAGTGAAATACTGGCATAAGGAAGTTCTATTTAGTGAGTGAGCCTGTGTACTGCTGGTCTGGAACTCTGTGGAAGAATGATCACCTGGAAAACAGTCTTCCCTCAAAGTTAATAAAAAAATTATGATTGTAATAAAAGTTAATGACTAAATATCATCTGCCATAAAAGATGGCAGAAGTAGTGGTGGAAAACTGTGGTTTGGGGAAGGAAACTCAGAACTCACACCTACCACAAAGCACTTCAAAGGAGAGACAACATTTTGTCCTGTATCAACAGGAGACTGAGCTTTAGAACCTGGGCACCCCAAGCACTTTGTTTTGGTTGGCATTTCTGCCCTGAGTCTTCAGATGGAAGAACAAGGCATGGAAAGAAAGCACCTCATCAGAGGCTGCCTAACAGGTGAAACATAGGGCCTGGCTAGGGGTGAAGGCATCCATATCTCCAAGACCTACCCAGCAGCACAGCTTCTCCTCACATGTGGGACACAGGGCACGAACCTCACCATTTTTGCTGAAGAAAGGAGAGTAGGAGCCTGTCCTCTACATAGTGGGATAAATATGAGTATTCCCTGTTACAGGTGTGATCTAAAAGTACAATCTTCGGTCAGAATTGATCCATGGCCTATGACTTCAGAGGACTGCTTGAAGAAGCTTAAATTCCTCGACTTCAAGGGAATATTGGGTTAACTGTGAATAGCCCTAATATTCAGAGCCAGTCCTGAGCAAATAAGCTGGCAGAAAAGGAAGTGGGGGGATGCAGAAGAGAATTTGCTTGCAGGCAGGTAGCAGAACCAGCAGTAGCAGCGGTACTCTGACTGTCAGTCCTGCCACACAACCTCACAGCTGTCCTAAGCTGCCTTTTGTCTTGAGCTCCATTCTTGTGACATAAAAGAGGTTGGATTTTTTGCTGAAGTCCATCCTTTACAACTTGGGGCATTGTGGGCAGAGGAAAACGCCTCTCCCACCCCCTTCTTCAGGGCTACCTGAGAGCTAACTCCACAAGTGCTCACAACAGCAATGCAACTGACTGGCTTGTTCCTGCTTAGAGGTTGGGAAGCTTTATTCCAGGCCTGTCAGTGCTGTGGCTTTCACTGAGCAGAAAGCCACCAAAGGGAATTACTGGGTTGCTGGTAACTCAATCCTTCCAGGGGACAAAGTGAAGGATGCCATAGGAGGATGATACCTCGGTAATGCTACAGGACAGTGCATTTGGGGCACACCTCTCACTATACCCCCATCCCGGGGGCCCTTCAGAGAGCCTGCTTCTCATCTGGGGCTGCCCTGTAATGCCTGATGATGAACTGCAAGTGTCCTACTAACAGGTTTTATAGATTAGAAGGCATTTAATGAACTATGAGTGAAGTGCATTGAGAAAGACCAAGGGGACTGCTTTCCAGATGCTGTCTGAATTTGTTTTAGCCTTTGCCCAGGAAAATCAATGGGTGCATTTCCCAGGCTCTCCTCTAGCCAACATCCTGCACCCAAGCTCACATTCATAGTGGCTGTCCTGTTGTACCTCAGCTTATCTCCTGTTGTACCTTTGCTTATCTCCCAGACCAATGCTGTGCTTGCCTGCTTAGTTCTTAAGCATCTGCAAACCACCCTAGCCCCAGAGCAGTTTCCCTGCTTGGGGTTTCTCAAGGAAAATGAAGCTAACAGGGTTCAACTGCCCATTAGCCCCTGCCTCGAACCTGTCCCTGCAGATTTTCCTGTGTCAACCGGGAGGGAACTTTGCCTGGGGAGAGAGGGAAGGCAGCTCCAGCAGGTGAGAGCATGGGATGGCTGCTGCATGATAATGGTGTTGCTTAGCAACATCTGCACCTGCAGTTCATTTAATTAGGATGTTTCTGAGCATCTGATGAGGCTGAGCTTGAAAGGACTTCTGCCAGCAGGGAGTGACCATGCTGTGGTCCTGGTCAGGCATCAGCTCTACCCCATCAGCTTCAGGCTCCACAGTTTGAGGTGAAGCAACACAGGGATCAGCATACAGCTCCACTGCCCAAACCCGAGCTCGTGCAAAGCACCATGCCCCTATGGCTAGACAGCAGCCAAGGCTGCCCCTCACTGCCTCCTGTTCAGCTTCACATCTGGAGAACCACTTCAGGCTTTTTCTTTTCCCTGGAGGGTAATTACTGCTCTCCACTACAGAGCTAACTTCCTACAATAACTTTTAAAGCAAAGGAGAATAAAATCCATGAACTACTATAAACCTAGCCAGCAAATCTGGCTGGCTAAACTAGCCCTATCAACCACAGTTCTTACCTTTCAACAGGTTTTCGGATCCCCTTAGAGGCTATGGCTGAAGGATACACATCCTTATTTCAGCATGCTATCAGTACGTCCGCACTACCAACAGAAACATGCTCACTTCATCCATGTGCCCCTGAAACACTCCAGATGGATAGTCAGTCACTCCTACTCCTCGGGAATGATCCCGATTACTCTCCCTTTCTGAGTTTAATGCTTAATCCCAAACATTTATCATATTTTGCTCCAAGCCTCCTACTTCTGTGCATGTTCATTCTTCCTGAAAGCTGCTTTTTCTTTAATATCTCTTTAATTATTTCTTCTGCAGTAGCGCATCCAGCTGGTACCTTCTGTTATGTTATCCTGTGGATTGTGCATCCCTCCAACTAACAGCATCAGACCTCTGGAGCAAGAACTCTCCCCTTCCTGGTGCAGTGAGAAAGCATAATTATGACATCTTTTAAAACACAATGTGCCTTGAGCTGCAGTCTGGCAGGTACCTCATTTCACAAAGATGCAAAGGAGACTTCTCCATTCTGAGTATGTAAGAGAGCTATCATGTGAAAAGCTGACCTAACTACCCACCTTCCACCCCAGCCAAGTTTGCAAACTGGAGACCAGAAAAAGGAAGATCTGCTGGGACAGCCACTCAGGGTTTCACATTTTGTGCTTGTTCAGGAAGACCTTATTTTTAACTCGTTCCCATCTCTGATTTTCCACAATTTTTTTTGCTTTCATTTGGAGTTTGCCTTTGGGGACATTTCCCCCAGGAGAAGCAATAAGAGTCTGATAGTGGTAAGACTAGAGGGTATTTATTTCTGACAGTTTCAATTGCTCTGACCCTGCAGGAACAGCTACAGTCTTAGGCAAGGGCATGCTTCTCTTTCCTTTACCAGGACTAGTAACATAGATCAAATTTGCTATTCTGCTGACAGGACAACGTAGCTCCATATATGTACTGTCTGGTTGGGTTCCCAGCAGTTTTATTGCCGTTCTGTCCAGATCCCCTTAATGCAAATCCTTACAGTCTAAAAAGCAGTGAAACCCAACCCTTTTGTGAAACAATAACTGCAGAAAATAACCAGTCTTAGGAACACAAGCTGCAAAAGTGAACCCACAGCATACTGGAACAGATTTGGGCTATTGAGCCCGTACTTGCCCGAATGTGAAGAAGCACCCAGCATTTCTATTGCATTTTCTTTCCGGCCTGTATCAGAAGAAAAGGTCTGTACAAGGTGCTTCTCTGGGAGTTGCTATGGTTACAGCACGATGTTGCATAGCAACAAGCTAAGCTGAACATCACCAAGGCATTTTTCCTTTCTAAATTCTTTTCCCTTGTGTATTCGTCCAAATGAGTTAGATTTATCTTCAGCCCCAGCATAAACACACAGCAGGGAACATCTACCTATTGATTTTGTAGTAAGACCATCTTTAAGAGTAGTGTGACAGAATGAGGTGTGTGCTCCAGGCACCAGGAAAAGCACCAGGGCTGCCCTGCTGCCTCTGCCTAGGTACAGCACATGAGGGCAGGGCGGGTGGGAGAAGCTGGCACAGCCTCAGGGTAATTTAGTGGGGATGGCCACGCTTCTGCAAATACAGATTGGAGATCCTGCATGCCACACTGGGCTGTAACAGAGCCAGGTCCCAGCTGAAGAACCACATTTACACCTCCAAGTAAATATTTAGGAGCCAGTTCTTGCTGCATTCCCTGAGGCTTGCTCAACTTCAGCAGCCTGCTGACACCAGGGGCCATGGAGGGGGCACCCTGTGCAGAGCCAGGGAAGCAATGCTAATAGCCCCAGCACAAAAAGGCATCCAACACCTCCAAAGCACTTTCCTTCAAACCCAGAAATTTTTTCCTTATGCCTTTCAGGCTTTTCAGCATTACCATTTCTGGAAAAGAAAACATCCGTTCTCCTTCTGGTCCGGGAGGTAACTGGCAAGTGTGGCTGACATTCAGGAATGAGGTTCAGACCTCACTGTGCCAAGGGAGAAATTTGATTTCTCACCAAGGCTTGTACCCACACTGTTGCTTGCTCTGACACTGATACACGTCCACATAGTGAGCCACACATGTTCAAGCCCCCTCCCACCTGTGTACTACCCAGTATCATGCTTCTTGCTACTTCATGTGCCCTCAAACACTCCCAGTACGTCCATCAGTGTAATGGCATGCACATCTGCACTCCTGCAATCAGACGCACAAGCATGTATGTATTCCTGCCTGCATTTATTCATCTGTATACACACCTCTTGTAGCCTTTCACTGCAAGGCTGCTGTCAACTACAACTCCCTGCCATTCCCAGGGTGACATAAACACTTTGGAAGCATGCTACAGAGGCACATCCCAGCTTAGTCGCTTGGTATCTTAGTCAAGAAGCTACTGTGGGAGGAATTTTTATTCCATTCTCCTCTCATTACTACTTCTGTGAGGGGCTGTCTAACCAAATATAACTCAAGAGTAATGGTGAGCCTGGCATTTACAGAGATTATTTCCTTTCCCATCCAAGACCTCACCTCTGTTGAGCCCCTGCCCTCTACCCTCAGCCAGAGTTGTGCTCCAGTTTCCCCATATTGTCTGTTTACTGTATTGACTCTTTCCATCTGCTTTCTGTTCTCCGAAAAAAAGGAGGATAAGGCTTTCCTCTGGAAGCCCTGACAGGGAGAATCAGCTGGTTTTCTTTACATGCTGTTGGTGTGAGGGGACCATGTAAGGGCTGAAGTTCTGGGGTCCGGTTCTTTATGATTCATGTCCAGCTAGAAACCATACCCTCCCAGAGAGGCACACGGCTGCCGCTGCACACATCTGTGCAGGCACACTGGCTGTGCATGCTACTGAAAGACTGCCAGCACAAATCTGCCCGACCTTACAAGGTCCCTGAACAGTCAGGCATGGGAAAAAAAGCCAACAAAACAATCACAAACAAACAACAACAACACCCCCCCACCCCCCAAGTCACAAAAGAGAAGTCCCTTTGCAGATTTACCTTCAGCTGCACAGCAGAAATATTTTTTCCTCTTTCTTTTCTTACCAAACACAGAACTAAGGCAGAAAACAGTCTGGCTAGCAATCCCTAAAGGAACTTGCGAACTTTGGATAACTCACACTCCTCTCTAGGTCTCCAAAGGATGTTCATAGATTAAGACTTGAGTTTTCAGGGCACTCAGCACACTGGGCCAAGACTCCTGGTCTGTGCTGCAAAGACAAACACTAGAAAGGCTGCTGCATACAACCTTGGGTTCAGCTGATCAAAAATGACAAAAGAGGCTTTGCGAGGGGGAAAGCATCAAAAAGGAATGAGGTAAAACAGGCTGGAGCTGGAGGGCTGAGGGATCCCACTGAGACTGGGTAAAAGTTAGATGTTTAGTTTTGGTAAGCACTCATTGCTTCGGAAGTGAAATATTCAGGTCTTGTGCGAGGTCAGGTCTTTCATTTACCCTGACTTCACAACCAAACATAGGATAACACACCAAGCACCACCAAAGAGTCAATTGCATTTCAGCAATGGTGAACATTCACACTGATGCCTTTCTCCATCCACTACTGCAAACCCAGGCAAGCTGCTCACAAGCCAACAAACACCAGTGACAGTTGCTATCATCAGTTTCTCTGTGCCCAGAATTATTCAAATACTCAGATGAGCTGGGTTATTTCTCATTATTCCTCTGCTACTCTGACTACAGTGTGCCTCAGAGATCAGAATCTCTGTGCAAGATGCTGTACAAACCCACAGCCAAACAACAATCCCTGTAGAAGAGATAAGCAGAGTAAGGGCATCCTAGGTGACACTAAAGCAATTACAAACAGCAGAATAAGCTCTGACCGCAAGCCTATGTATGTATTTCACCAGCAGTTCTGCAATGGGGGTCAGGCAATTTGGGAAATCCAGCCTGATTTTCTTCCCAAAGCCCAAGGGAATCCTTGGCAGCATAACCTGCTGTCTGAGCAGTGGATACAATTATTACTATATGAGCTGTGCTAATGCAGCAGCCACGGCTGTGTTGAACCCAACATTCATTGCTTCCAGTGTTATTTTTAATATGTATTCATCATGCTTGCCTTTGTTGTGTGACAGCTCCTGACAGATCTGGTTTCTGTTGCAGTGACCTAGCAGGCAGGAAAGGAATTGCATCTCGCTGGAAGTTGGCTGGAAGGACAGCTCAATGAATACGGTCACCAGGACTTGACTCAGCTAGGTGGTGAGCCAGTACCAGTCGCAGCATGCACTCCCCCCTCTGTTTTAGTGCAGTGTCACTCGCACGTTTGAATGCTTTCCATAGAGAAAAGGAGGATGTCAGGAGAGTTTAATAACATAGAGCTGCATCAATGTCAGCTATATCTGCGCAGTGCACTTCCCATGTCTGCAGCTGCTGCTCAAGTTGTTCCAGCATCAGAAACTTGGAGATCTTTTTGTTACCATCTGGGGTCTGTTGTAATAGACTTGGCACTTAACTTCCCTCCTGCAAGTAAGGCCAGCTACCTGGCTGGCCCCTAGGACTTGAGGAGCCCAATGGCTTTTTTGTGGCCCTGATGTCTGGCACAAGATCAGGCTCTTGGCCATGAGATGGGCAAAGAAGAATGTCATACCTGTGCCATGTCCTGTGTCATACCATCCCCTTGCATGCTCCTTCCCTTGACTTTTTCCATTGCTGAAGCTGGATGAAGACTCCAGGAAATCCCTTAGTATACTAGCTGAGAAGCTGTGACCACTGAGGCTAGAAACTAGTATGTTTCTAATTACTGGAGCTGAGAATTTCTCAGGAACCTCTGTTTTGGTATCACAAATCTGTTTGAGCAAGGACTGGGCTATGTGACTCCCAGCTGCCCCATCCCAACCCTCTCAATGGAGATGTTACCTGGTTTTGAATGCTGCTATTCATTTTTAAGCAGTGAAAGGACACAGGAACTAATCAAGGGTGGAAGGAAAACACCTGAACATTTAGCAAGCAGTGACCTTGCTTGGAGGTTTATTTAAACAGTAGCAAAGGTTTACCAGTAATACCAATTCTGACATGTTCAAAACAATATGGATAAAAATAGTTGGAGTTGACCGTCCCCTTGGCAGGTGAGTCTCTGATATCCTAAATTCCCTTCTTACTGAGACAATTCAGTTGCTTCTGACAGCCCTTGGGCTCCGAGTGAGGATCATCCAAGACACCAACCTCTTTGCTATGCCAATGGCACCTCCATTGCTGGACAGATAGAACCACCCCAGACTTCAAGCCATAACTTAACACACAACACAACCGTGTTTGCATTGTGCTTCCTCTGACAGATCATTTTCCATATTTAAAAAACAAAACAACAAGGCAAACAAATTGCTCCAATCCAACAAACAGGTGGCAAGGAAACAGTTTGCATTAAATACTTATTTGTAACTAAGTAAATCTCCTGGGATTAGGGCTATTCTTGCCAATATGAGCATTTTATTTGTAATTTTCCACCCTCACAGGGAGTGAGCTGCATTAAGACTGAACTACAGCTATTGTTTAGTGCTTCCAGTCCCCCATCATCACATTAAATCACAGCCTCTAGAAATCAGTAGTGCCTGTATCTCACAATGACACAGAGTGGCTGAGATTTTGAGCAATGCACAAAGCTCTGTGATATTATCAGAGCCCTTGGATGTGCTTGAATTCAGTGGGCTATAACGAAGCTCCAGCCGAGCAGAGTCACTTGGGTGGAGCAAACAAACCACCATGCCATTCAGGTATAGCAGATTGCACAAAGCAGCAGAAAAGGGCAAGCAAAAAAAGAGCAAACACCAAGCTGTTTTCTGAGGGCTGTGGTAAAACTCCAGTCTCAGTAGCCATGCACAATCATTGCTTAAGTGACAATTAGTGGGACTTTTGGGAGAGTTCAGAGAGTTCATTTCTAAGGGTCTGCCTTGGATGCTTACAGCAGGGGACCACATCTCCAGCTTGAAGGGTAAGACACTGCTACTTGCAGAGTGAGCTTTCCCTAGGGAAATAACTCTCAGTTTGGGAGCTGTCACCTTCCTGAAAAGAAGAGGCTGGGAAGGAGGGAAAGGGAGGAGGAAGCAAGAATCATCCTTATCTGCTCCCCTCCTCTTCAGTGAATGTCCAGCAACAACCACTTTCCCTCCAAAAGCTGGCTACCTTCTCTTTTGAGAAGATCTACGGTCAGACCAAAGGTAGCAGGCCTGGTACCAAGAAGTCAAACACATCCCCTCCAAGCCCCACATACTGGTGTTGACATTTCAAATGAGAATGTGAGAGCAGAAGCATCCAGGAAGAAGATTATTTCCTTGGGCAGTACAGCTCTCTACCTTGATCTCTAATAAGAAGCCTGTGCTCTTAATGTTTGCCTCCAAAATGGACTAATTCAGGAGAGGTAAATATGTCAACTAGATTGCTATACATGTTAAATATCCATTGTCTTTTTAAGTTCAGGTTTCACAACCAATAGAAAGCATGATGCATAAACCCGAGAGCCGAGCAGGATTTGTGAGATTGCAGAATGCCACATTAAACTCAAAGCTCCTGGGCCAATGATTGCAAGTCCATTTTGCAGTAATGAATTGTTTGTTATAGAACACGTCATAGAGCAGATGTCTCATCAGTCGCTGCACCAGAGACTACAGTACTCTGAGAGGCTCAAAAATCGTTCCTAGACTATGGTACAAAATTAGGAGTAGTGAGAAGCGAGTGTTCAATCTCAATAAGAGCAATGTTTCTGTTCTGTTCCACACATTAATAGACAGTGCTTATCCAGAAAGCAATTGGCGCAGCTTTCACTGCCTTGTGTATCAGACTATAAACAGTTTATACAAAGGCTTGGCTAAGCTGGAGCTCAGACAACCAGCCCCAGGGCTCAGAGAGACGAGAGAGAGGTATTTGTCTTCAGCAAACAAGGTGTTTGCTGGAGACCATGCTCTCCTGGCCTTGTTTGTATCATCTCTCAGGGCTCCCACTGTACCACAAGGAGGGACTGATACAGGTAGCAAGTGACAAAGCATTCACTTAGGAGCTGAGAATCAAGATGCAATGAAGTAAACAGATGCAAAAGAGCTGGTGACATTTTCTTGCAAATTCACATGCTCCAGCTCCATAATAATGCACACAGCTGCACACAAAGTATACCTTTAATTAACACACTAGAACAAACAGTAACTGATACATGACAATGAGTCATTAGTAAACCCTCCCTAAACAATTTTCTCAGGGATTGGGTGTCTTTTGCTTTATGATTTCCCCACCTCCATGGGAGTCCTGGAGGACTCCTGTCTTGCAGACCTTCCCAGGAGCGTACTTGGCTGCTCTGAGTTCCCAGTACCACCTCCCCGCAGACGAATCCAGACTCTTCGCTTCTCTTCTCCCGCTGCAGACTGAAATTCAGCTCCCTTCCTCTGCCTCTGTTCTTGGAGGAAGGGTGAGTGCAGCCTCACACAAGCACTCAGACTGCAGTAGGTGCAACAACGCTCAAGTGCACACTTATGCCCACCACACAAAGATCTGATGCCTGAGTGGGGAGCACAGCACTGGATTCACTTCCTACCTCTGCCATGAGCCTCCCGCATGACCTAAAGAAAGCCATGTACATACTAACACCCCCAGCCCCCTGCCCCTTCCAGCCCTGCCCTGTCTGGTGGGCTCAGCCAGCACTTACTCCACTGAGCTCATGCATTCATATGCATATTTACACTGCCTCATACAGGGATGACCCACAGCTCAGCTGTGGTTTCTGAGCAATCCTGTCCTGGTTTAAAAAAACAAAAGAAAAATCAGTTCACAGCAGCCTTCTCCCAGTAGCAGAGCATCGGAGAGCAGTCATCCCTAGGGGCCAGGGGGAGGAAGACATTCGGTCTTCTGTCTGATTTCTGGCACACATGTGGCTCTGGTATGAAGATATAACCACACCTTACAGCTTCAGGAGCACCAGGGACTTTGGAGAGGGGGGGGAAAACATGGTCCCCATTTGCCTTGCAGAAGTCCAGCAATGCAGAAAGAAATTAGTGTTGATCTTCTATACCTCTGTTGCCCTTCCACACCCACCTCTAGAGACCGTCTTGGGGAGCCAGGCCAGATTGGTCCTTCTTCCAAGATGCAGCTGCCACAGAAGGGGCACATTTCTGCTGCACACACTACAGGAGGGAGGCAGGCAGGCCTGGGCTGCATCCCAGGACTGCTGGGCAAACACCAAGCCATGTTGTTCTATAACAAGTTGGAAACCCTGGAGACTTTCACCAGAAATGGCACTAATATGACATTTATGCTTTGTATTCTTATTATTTACACAGAGATATCACTCAAGCACATTCTATCATATTTCTGTTTCAAATCCTTTCCTGCTCCTCAGACCCAGGGGAGCTGGGCTTCATCCACGTTTAGCAGGGACAAGAGAGAAAACATACCCACTGTGTTTGCTTGATTTGGTCCTGTCTTGTGTTCCCAGCCTCGCATTCCCAAGCCCAACGAGCACCACGTTAGACAGAGAGGAGAGCAAGGGAGATGTTTGTCATTCCAGAATTCCCAAAACCCCACTTGGTGACTGCAGCATCCCAGAGCAGCTCACCATCCCAGGTGCTGCTGAAACAGCACCCTACAGTGCTAACTCCCCCATGCAATTAACTCTTCCTGTGCACCGCTGCAGAGCTCATGTCCTTGCTCTGCTCCAGCTATTTGCTTTCCTTCGGCTAAGTCAGAAGCAGGATAGCAGCCTGAGTCCTTCACCCCTTGATCTATTTTGGGTGTTTCTGTCGCATCTAATGCCGTTGCACAACAGCTGTTCTATTGCAAGTGTTGACCTGGGCTATTTTTAGCTATATTATAGCGAAAGGAAGCTTAAAGGAGGCAACTGTTTTCATTACAGTCTCAAGAGAAATTCCCAGACATTAGCCATTGTCTACATCAATTCTTTTATTAATTTGAGTGTAGTATTCAGAGCAGGGAATATGTATACATCCACTCTTAGGCTTCATGCTATCCTCAGCTTAGTTAGATCCATTTAATTACCTCCATTAATAAGCAATAAGGCTCTTAAGAGTAACAGTTTCCTTCTGCTGATCATTTCTCAGGCTCCAAGACAGCAAATGCTCTTAACTGGTAGGACTGAGGGGGTAAAAAAACTTTCCAAAGCTGTGCATCATGGAGGAAATTGCAAGCAACTTTAATGACCAGGATATTTTTAATGCAAATTCTGATGCACTTTGCTGGTTTAATTGCACTGGTTACTTACAAGAAATTTACATAATCAAACTCACAGCCTATTACTGTAGGTAAATTGTAATGAAGGATGACCAACATCACCAGAGCATGTGCACTAACAACAGGAGTCCATCTCAACTACTGACAAAGAAGAAAAGGTTCAAAGATGCAGTCTGTGGGACTGACTAAGTCTCCCCTAAGCACAGGTCAGTCTTGGCATCAGTTTCTTCCTGAGCTGATTTAAAGGACAAGTACCTCTGAAAAGCCCTGTGAAACATGTCTCAAACAGCAAGGCAAAAGTAGCTTTACAGAGATGCAACCAAGTACTTTTTATCTCTTAGATGTGCTCATTTTTGAGCTTTTTGATTCTGTGATTTTATTTTTGTTTGCCTATTTTTTGGATATGCTGATAAATAGAACTAACCTGTTCAGTTTCCTGACTGATGAGTGAAGCCTTACAGACAGCATAAAAACCCTAAACCGTCCACTTACCACCCATGTCTGTGCTGCATACAAGGGCTGATCCAGGCACTCTTAGATCCAACAGTCAGGTTTCCCAAGCAAAGCCAAGGCAGCGGCTTCCGAGCAATAAATGCAGATGCTGATCACTTCCAGCTGAAGCAAGGGTTGCATTTGATGATATTGTGTTTCAGCTGTTTTGAGGTCAGTTTTAGACACTAATTTAAAAAAAAAAAAGGGGGGGGGGGGGGGGGGGAGAAGAGGGAAAAAAAACCAGGAAAACCTTCCCATGCTTGTTTCACCAGGAAGAAAAAAAAGGAAGGTTTGAGGTTTTTTCAGATCATGCTAAGTGAGCTCTCAGGAGGCCAAGTGTATTTTGAAATGCACATGTATTGAGGAGAGAGCTTTGCATGCTGCTGAGCTGGAGAAATGCACATCCAGTGCTGGAGCAGGTGACTTGATAGGGTTGACCTTCTTCCCAGCTGCTGAAATGTGTTGTTACTCCTAAGGATCTAAAGTCATATCTGTTGCAGCATCACTGACAGCATTGTAGATTTCCTACTTTTCCCTTTTTGCTACTACTGATTCCTTCTGTAGGCACTTGCCTGAACCCTCTTCTTCCAGACTACTTGAATGAGAGCTTAATGCCTTTGCTATTCTTCTGCCACCTGTTAAAAAAGTCCCACTTCTTCAACTCTTCCAGGCAGAGTGATCAAAGTCTGACTCAAACGTCTGGGACACAAGTCGTAATAATACCCCGGGATATTTTATCCACAGTACTAAAAACAGAAGGACCAAGATACAAAATGCTACTGAAAATGTTTTGTAAGAGAAATCTGTCAAAAGAAGAATCACATCCTGCTAGTCCAAACCTGGACAGACAAGCCTTTAGAGGGTTCCTGTCACAAGGAAGTTACCTAAGACATTTGCTGTTATACAATATCTACTTGCTTTTAAATGATAATGGCACCAGAAATGGTTGATCTACAGCCTGTACATTCTCTGGAAAATGTTTTTAGTGTAATGAGACAAGAAATGTTTCAAGATGATAGTGTAAAATTCATGAGCATTTTTGAGGCACAGGCTGAGCAAAAACAAGAGAGTCCAATTGCTTTTAAGTCAATTTAAAAATATACTGCTTCTCATAGCAAGAAAAGAGTTCCTGGCATGGAATCTGCAGCAAAGACTCACTCTCTGTGATGGAGGCCATTTTAAACAGGACCACAGAAACCCAGATAAGCCAGAACTGAAAATGTTCATAGAAGAAAAGGGCACAATTCATCCCTCTTCTGAAGCTAAGAAAACACAAAATATTGGACTCAATTAGATTTCTAGGCCACGTTCCCATCCGTACAAATGCTGCTTAAAAAAAAGTAATTAGTGCTGCTTCTCTTGTACCTGAATGGTAACCTCCAGCAATCTCAAACTCCTGTCAAGCGCACAGGCACGCACCACCAATACAAAATTTTTTTAAAGAAACTGGAATCTCCTGTGTGCTCCTGAAAGAGCATCAGAGCTCTTGGGTGAGTGACTTTCCCTAGCAGAAAAGCTGCAGAGTCTGCCTTTGCTGATACATTCATGAGGAGCGATGGCAGGGACAATGCCCTGGCCATATTCTGGCTGGCCCTGAAATACCGAAGCTGTGCGTGTGGGTAGCTGGGCTCCCAGGCTCACATGTGTGTCAGCAAATTCAGAGTGGCTGTCAGGACAAGGGAAACCCACCCTGCTTCAGGTAAGATTTTCAGAGACAAAATAATTGCAAGACTTAGGACTTTGTACCTCTTGCAACAAATGTCATGGGAAAAATGCATGTGCATGCTAGTCATTGGAAAAACTCACGCTCAGCTGCAAAGAGTTCATCAAAAGCCGCTGAAGCAATTGCTCCGTGATTTGTTGCCCTATGTTTTCATTTAATTTTCCCAACAACAGCAGCACTGAATATCAGAGTCACTGGCCCATGAAGAAATACCAAATAGTAAGGAAGAGAAGGAGAATATATTCCCCCAGCTAGTGGAGTTACTGAACTGAGAAACCCATGCTGTGGAAGGTAAATGCGGGACAGTGTAAGAACCAGTACGGTCTAATCACTAACGTGACTCAGCAGCCCCATCCTTGCCTCTTTGTATCCCACATAAGATGCCCACTTCAAAAGCATTCCTGCTCTAGGCCACAGTTGCTGTTCATATGGAACCCACAGCCGACTCAGACAACACTCCTTAGCACAGTGCCCTCGAAGCAGGCAGGGGCTGTGCCTCTGCCCCACAGGCAGAGAATGGAGGCAGATCAAGGCTAAGGGATTCGACCAAGTTCATGCAGGATGTCTGTGTCAGAGCAAGGAACTGAAGTAATGGTCCCAAATTAGCACGTTCCCCATCATACTAGCAAACTCCTCTTTCTTGACTGCCTATACCTTTCGCCTGGCTGTTCCTTTCCCTAGTGGTGAATTACACGCTGAAAGTTTGTTCAAGCATCTGCAGACAACCTGTCACTTTATTTTCCTTCTTTCCAATTTATTAATCTCAGTTCTGTCCCTTTAAGGCTCCTGCCCAAAGCATACGGGAAGAGCAAAAAATAACAGCATTTCTTCCCCTCATATTAAAGTTTCAAAGCCGACTGACTTAAAATCGCTGCAGCAAAGCTGTAAATTATGCATGAGAGACAGCCCTTGCAGCCCACCCCCATCAGAGCAGGAGGAGGCGGGGAGCATGGCTTTGCCGCTGCTGTTCAGTGGTCCTGCCTGCTTGCTGCTGCAAGGTACAGTCGCACAAAAAACCATGCCGTTCGTCTCTCAGAGTCCCCTCTTTCCAGTCTTCTCTGCGCTACTCGGGACCCACCAAATCCCTTGCTTAGGAGCTACTAGAAGCTCCGGCCGTTGGATGTGGGTTGTCATAGCCTGGAGGGGGCCGATTTATACACGCAGTGGGAGGAACACCTCTCTCATCCTCATGAGCTCCACAGCCCTGTAGACAGGGAAGAGGGTGGAAGGGAGAAGGGCTGCCTTCCCCTTGACACAGATATGGAAGTGCGACGTAGGCTTTCCTCCGACCAATACTCCAAAATGGAGCGAGAACGGGGCTTGCTTCAGCCGTCACTGAGAGGATGCTCAAGCTCCGGGCCCAGCAGCTGGCAAAACGCGCTGTTTCCTGGGCTGATCCAGGTGCAAGGCTGAGCAGGGTCCCAGCGTCGGCTGCCACGGAGCCGCGCTCGCCCCCCTCCTCTTCCCCGCCCCCGGGGACCGCCGGCTCGCTGCCCCTCCGCAACGGCTCCCGGCCCGGCCACGCACTGCCTGGTCAAGGATTGCCATCTGCTGGCACTGAGGGGAAAGCCCCGCCACCGCCCTCCGCTTGGGCCACCTGGAGAAGACAGCTTGCCCTGGAAGCAGAGCTGTGGACAGGGAGAGATCATAGAGTCATCGAATGGTTTGAGTTGGAAGTCACCTTCAAAGATCAACTGGTCCAACCCCCAAAGATGGAGGCCTCCACAAAGTGCTGGGATGGCAGCGGTCTCCAGTTCTGCCAGCTCCACCAGCCCTCAGATGGGACTCCCAGGCACCCAGCCCACGGCCAGCCTGCCCTTGCATCCCGGCACCTGGCCTTTATTTACCTGGTGCTAGCCATTTGCCAGGTTTCCCTAGGGCAATCAGTGCAGGCAGTAATTAATAGCACACGCTCCAAAGAGAAAAGATCAAAGAGTGTGTGCAGCTGTAATTTAAGCGGAAACAGAGCAGATGATTGCAAGTCAAGGAGCAAACGTGCACCGCAAAGCCTTTCAGCCACAGTCCAGGTTTAGGTTTCTTTGATGCAGCACGCCTAAGAAATGTAAATGCTGTAGCTGTTCATTACTTTCCCCCAGGTCCAGGTGGGATGCTTTGTCTTCAACTGAAGTCTGTGCAGCTTCGTCCTCAGCCTGCACACCCCAACTCCCCTCTCCTCCCTCAGGCTTCAAGAGAGACCAGGCACACAGCCTTCTCCCTCCTTTGCTTTAGCAACTTCCTCTTGCTTTCTGCCCTCCAGCATCATTACTGCACTTTCCTGGCCATGCAGTGCCAACCAGAAGCCCAAGACCTCTGTGCATGACAGCCTTTGCTGATATAAGCAAACTCTTAGGACCTGGGATGTCTGTGCTTCCTTTGGTAGGAGAAATTGGAGGGCCCTGAGCTCATACAGAATCAATCCCATCCACAAAAGCAGAGGGAGAGATGTAAGCCAATTTTTCTTTCCATCAGGGGATCCCAAAGCACCTGAGATGCCTGAGGGAGCTGGGTTCACCTCTATTTTACAAAAGGGGAAACTGAGGCCCCGAGTGAGGCACATTGCTCAGCTAACCAGCCAGGGTGGACCTGGGGGCTGCTCCCAGCTCATATTGGAACACCAAGACTCCCTCATACCCCACTGCTCTGAGCCTCTCTGGGCTCCTCACCCTGCAAACCATTAGCCAAGAGAGCAGGAAACAGCCCGTCCTGTCTCCGGGCCCAGAGCTGTCTGTGAACCATCAGGCCCAAAGAAATACTGAATGTGCATGTTCACCCTGGTGAGCAAGTTGCCATGGTGATTCTTTGGCGATGCAGCATAGATACAGAGGGGCAGTGAAAACGACTGTAATTAATTTAAGGCATTAAGAACAGCTAGCATTTATTAAAGTTTATTGGAAGAAGCACAAAGCAAACAAATCAGATTCTTAACCCATAAAATAATGAAATCTGTTCTTTCTAACGCAGATAATGCACAGTGGACAAAATAGTCCACAGGAAGGTTAAACTGTATTACCAACCATATACAAACAGCAAATCTCATTCCTCAGCATAACAATTTATCGCCTGCTTATCTGAAATGAAAACTATGGCCTACTAATCCATTTTATCCAGAACATGCATTTCTGAAGATTAAGACGTCGAGAGGAGTAAGCTAGTTGCAGATAAAATGCCTTGGTTCATGGCCACTGTGGTCAGGACTGATAAAGTGTTACCGAAGAGCAGGAAATCTGTCTGTTGTTTATCGGTTATCAGTAACTATTAAAGGCGATGGTCTAGAGGTGCCCTCCAGCACAGAAGTCCTTAAGACACTAACAGTCTGGCACTACATATACTCTAAGCTTTTGCATTCATCTCTAAATATTCACTACTGCTATTGCCAAAAGCAGGGTGTGAGACCCAGTGCAGTAATCCTAAGCATTGCCTATCCATCCCCCTGTCTTTATGCTGGGTTTAACGGCATCATTTCTTTGCATAAGCCATGATAATGAAGTGTTTGTCACGCTCACTTTTAGTGGGTCACCTCAAAGAGATTAACACCCTCCTCATGCTGCAAGCACTTGGAATGGCTCCTGCTTAAACATGCTATTGATCTGTGCAAAGAGAAGTTCCAGAAGTCAGACCTGCTCTGCAGGGATCATTACATGACCATCAAACCTAACACAATGCTTCAACCCAAAACCAGAGCCGGAATGGCTCATCTTCACTGCACTACACAAATGTGGTGGCTCTACAAGCCACAGCCCCTGACAAGCCAGAGGGATAGATATTTCACAGGAAAGGGCTGCACTTTACACTGCAGTACAGGATGTGCTCAGCTGAATAGCAGCACTTCTTTGGAGCACTTTCCAGTGGACGTGTTTTTGCAGCTGTGCCTAGCGAGCAAAGCACCTTGAGTGTACTGCGGGCAGCAAACAACCTTAGCAACACTGTTGAAAAGATTTGTCCTGCTTTATTCCCCAAATCCGCTTCTTAGGGTGTCCCTGGGTTTCACAAACGTCACTGACAAGCGTGGGGAAATTTCCCCATTACTATGATGCCACAAAAGCAGAAATTCAAGTGTCCGGTCCCATCATGGGATGGTTTAAAATGGAATTTAATTAGGTCACTCCCGGGATACATTAAACACAGATGTCCAGATTCAGGAGATTACAGATTTATTGGGCATTGATTAAATGAAAAATCAAATAAGAGCTAGGAGAGTCACAGATGACTGCTGCAGCCGTTTGCCAGCTCTCCCTGAGGGCATCTGAGGCAGGCTATAATTAATATTACACAGTCCTGACAGGCAAGATGAAAGTTCTGGCCAGGCCAGGATGTAATTTAGCATCTATTTATTCTCCAGCATAATTTATTAACTTGAACAAACATAGTGCAGGCAGATTCGTAGCTAATACATTATGATTTCTCTGTAAAGGGCGTCAGGAGCACACTATGCATGCCGCTGTTCTCTCTCCCCAGACATGGCGGAACGCCCCACCACAAACAAACAGAGACTCCAGCTGAAAATCCAAGTCTGAGGAGAACTTCACAAACAGAGCTGCCAACTGTCCTCTGGGGGCAGGGAACACTGGCTCATGCCACCACCATCCCATCAGTCCCTGGGAAGATACACCAGCACCAAGTGCACTCCTGCAGCAGCAAACCTGGGCCCTGCTGCTAAAATAGATGCTTTAGCAAACCCCTGCATTCATGCCCTTGGATTAGTGCCTGCTTTTAACACTGTTAGTGGCAGGAAATTCTGGCTCCAATTAAATCAATGGCAAAAGTCCCATCTACTCCAATGAGCCAGAATTTCAGCCTGGTTCCCATAACCTTGTGCTGCAGCATATGTAGCTCTGTCCAAAACCAGTTCTGTTGATCTCAGTACAGCCTTTGTGGAGCACTAGCCATAATGAATATGGGCTTCAGAGACTGACCCTTCAGAAAGCTGGTATAAATAACTAGAAATACCTAGGCATAGATGTACAGGAAGAAGGCAGCAATTTCTAGTCAGCTTTCAGGTTCCAGCACTCAGCTGTCCTGTACATTGGGGACAGATGCTATTTCTTCTATGATGTTTGATCAGTAGCATTACAGAGGCATGAACTAGTCTGAGTCCTGCACTGACTATCAAGTACTTTTAAAAAATGAGAAGTTAGTGATGCACCTCCCTTGGGATTCATAGCTGCACGCTTCCTTTTGGTCGATATTTTCTCCTGAAGGAAGATAGGTGAGGCTTTACCAGAGGGGATGGAGTTTTTTCTGCTTAAAGCAGGTCTAGTTACTCCTCCTCACGTTACAAAAAATGGAGAGAGCTGTAAGGAGGAGATCAAAATAGTGAAAAGCGTGAAAAAATGAGGACTGGCATTGCCTGCGCCTTTGTTGGCCCCATGCTTTGTCTCCAACAGCCAAGTATTTCAGTAGCAGCATTCACCGTAAAGCAGGGCCATACTAATGTGGTTAATGGAGATGAAACACCTTGAGACTAGCAAGAGGCCAAGGAGCTACATTTCTGACTGATTGGAGCCATAAGTCCCAGGGCACTGAAACCCTGTGGTTGGCAGCAGCTGTCTTGTTCCAGATGAAGCAGATTGAAAAATCCTAAATTAGTTCTACCAAAAAAGGGGAGGACAGTTTCTCAAGGGAGCTTGAGGGGTGGAAAATGTCCACTGGAAAGTAGAAAGAAATAACCTGAGATTTGGTTGTTATTTCTGAAACACTTTCTTTACAGCAGAAAGGTAAGTCACAAAAATCAAATTCTTCTGGCAAGAGGCATACAGTTAGCTGGCAAAAGAAAACAACCAGCCCCAAAGAAACAAACAAAAACCCCCACCCACTAATGTCTGCTTTGCTTTTACTTTCTTAAAACAATTCTTTATCCCTTCCTCCAGCTCTACAAAAATACCCCCTCCTTTCAGAGTCTCAACTGAGGCCCAGATTGCAGGCAGCCCCATCAGGTGGCTTGTTCCCATTGTCATTGACAAGGCTGTTTATAATCCTATTAATCAGGCTGTGGACCATGCCAGGAGACACAGCAACTCTATTTGTTACTGTGTCTGCAGAAAGGTAATACCAGCGACACACAGAACACTGATTCTGAACAGCTTCTAATCTCCAAGTTGAAATGATTGCTTAAAGTTAAGCCTGTCTGTTGAGTATAGTGACACCAAACTTCAGAGCACTGGGCACTGCCCCAGCAATGGCTAGTCTGACAGTTTAGCTTCCAAAACTTCTGGATCAGTTATTAAACCTAGAGTCTGAAACTCAATGTGTTTTGTGTGAGAGAATGAGCAGCAAGAAAAGGAGAAAATACATGTGGCCATGTCCATCCCTCAGTGATCTCTCAGTCTGAAATCAGGCATTCTGGAAAGAGTGGGGAGTCAGGAGGTGGAAGGTTTAATCACATAGAGTTTATGCAAGGCTGCCTGTCTCTTCCAGGTTGAAGGTAGGAGCAGCCACGGAGTCAGAAAACATTGCTGTCTTTTTCCAAGATGAAGCCTTGACTGCTGTAGTTTAGGGCTGTCTTGAAAATTTACGTCAGAGTAGGGCTGACAACCCAACCCAGGTCCTGTCTCCAGGAATGAACACCCAATAAAACTGTCAGGGTGTTTACCATGCAGTTCTGAGGAAACCTAACTTTGTACAATGCAGAGAAAGCTTTTGACAATTTCCATCAGAAAACAGCTTGAACTAAGAGGAAGGTGCATCAGCATGGGCGCTGTCAGGAAAAGGCTGCCACTGTGGTGGCCTGCCGACCTGTGACTGGTGCACAAGACAGAGTGGACCCTGTCTCATCCATCCATCACAGGCAGCAGATATCAGAATTTGTTTCTCCCCTAATATTTAAGGCTGCTGCTTAAAAATTACCACTCTTTTTTCAAACACCCTGGATCCTGTGTTGGTTATTTCCTTTAACAATAGAAGTTGACAGCCAGGGAAGGGCAAGGAGTTTTGTCCTGTCTTCCTCTGGCCATGAAGCACAGGAGAGCATCCTGGGAAGAACTAATTGATATGTTCACAGTGGATACTCAGTGGGTCTGGAGAAGAGATCAGCCCAGCAGACTTCCATCAGCTTGGGACTCTGCACGTCAGAGTTTTGCTGGTAGCTCCCCCCCACAGACAATTCCTGAAGTCTGTTAGTCTCCACACTGCAATTCTTTCTCCTCCACAGCTTATAAGAAGTAAAAGAAAACTTACTTTGGCTAGAAGATTCTGAGGGAAAGTTTCGTGTGATGTCATCTCATCTGCCTATATATCAGTTATATCTCTCCTGTCTCCTCATGATAGCAAATAGGTATTCAGAGGCATTTTGTTCCACAAGAACTGACCCCGACCTGCAATAGACTTTGCTGCTCCATTATGAGACTATGCAGATGGAAAAGAGAATCACAAAAGAACTTCTTATCATGCTCCATTTAGGAAAGTGATTTCCCCTCCATTATCAAAAATAATTGCTTGCCACCCGAGTCACACAGTGTGGTTCCAGCTGCATCTTGCACAGAGGGCTTGAAAGGCAAGTTCATATGTGACACTCAGCCATCAATCATTTCTGAAGGACATGCTTTTCTGCACCAAAGGTGCATGCAAACCAGTGCAGATGTATCCTCTCATTTGTGTGGTCTTCTCTTTATATTTCCCCTTTCCCTGTCTCTGCACTAAACATGCTTTCCATGAGGTGGACATGAAACTGCCCTTAAAAAAACCCTGTCCTATGTCTTAAAAAAAAAAAAAAAACAACCTAATTCCTGTATCTCAGTGTCAGTTCCTCAGGTCTATCAGCTGCAGGCAAAGACCCCTCTAGCACCCAGGGGACTGCAGCACAGTATCACCTCATAGAAGTCCTTGGGTTTACTATTAGACACAGAGCTGTATATCACAGTTGGACAGTTATTGGCATTGCACTTCCTGCTGTTGTTGTTTATCCAGTTCATTAACCATTTTCCTGAAAATACAATTCTCTCTGGCAAAACTTTAATTGCTTTAAGGTTAAAAGAAAAAGAAAGCCACAAACCCTTACTGTGGAAAAAGTTCTGGGATTTTTCTTCCTTTGTTTGCTTGAAGTACGTGCCTATTCCCACACCCCAGGAGTTTTGTGATGCCTGAAATCTGGGTCAGTTGCTTGCAGGTTTTTCCTGGTGATGTGTAAAGTCTTTGGAACTGGGTTTTATATTTGCATTGAATCCTTCCTCCAGTTTCTCTTTGATCTCATCTATTGTTTTATCTTCAGTGTTGTCAGCAAGATCATTTGTATCCTTCACTGTCAACTCACTCCAGACTGTAGCTCCTTGCTCACTGGGGCTTAATTCCTCCATTGATTGCAGTGAGATAAAATAAAAAGATCTGTAGTAACAGAATCTGTGGTGGTTGCACTGACTCTGCCCACCGGTACAGCAGTCACAGGAGAACATTCTTTGTGCCAAAAGCTTCCTTAGGAAAGTAACTTTCTATCAAAAAAAAAATAAGGTTCACATAGGTCATCAGAAACTTCAGCTATTTTGACTCATTTGTCCTCTTAATGTTCTGCAATTAGCCAATTGTCCTCTTTATATTCTGTAATTACAAAAAAACCCCACTATTGACTTTGTAATATTTAACCTACATTAAAATGACATCTTTTTCCCTCTGCTCATTACTACAGCCTGAAATAACAACCAGTGTGCTAAAATGGGAAAATCCATGTGTGATGAGCAGAGCTCTGAAGGGAGCTAATTAACAGTCTTCAAAAGTGCAGAAATACAACTAAAAACTATGACGACAGCAGACGAAAACAAAAAAAACCACCCCTTGTGACCTTTGAGTATAGGCCATTAGTAGGGACAGGAGAGCTGTTCTCATTTCTGCTAAAGGCTCTCAGGATGACCTTGGTCATGTTACCTAATCCACTTCTCCTACTAACTTTAGACTCCTAACCAAGGCAAGCAGGAGAGGCCTGGACAATATATTTCCATGAGGGTAACTAACTTCACTGAAGATCCAAAAAATCATCTCTCTCCATTTATTTAATATGGAAGACAAAGCAGTGCTCTTTAGAGGAGTGGAGAAGAGCCTCAGATTCCTCTTTGTAAAATGAGGATAAAAAGATCTCCTTTCCAGGTTTTGATTTAGCATTTTCCTTCAGTACCATCTTTGTTTCCAAGCTGCAACTTCTAAGGCAGCTTGTGACCACAATCATTAGCCTAAGACCATTGCTGGATTTAGGGGTAAACAGAGAAGAGGGAGCCAAGAGACAAATGAACAAGATAAGGAACAAAGGACAGAAATCCTGAAGTAGCCACAGTCCTTAAGGGGTTAAACTGAATGAAGCATTCACCGTGTTGTACAGAGGAACAATTCTCCTCCAGCTGAATGCATTAAAAGGACAAACCACACAGCAAGGAAGTTGAGCTGCCCCAGGGAAGTATGCAGAAAAAAAAAAAAGTACCTTTCTGAGTTGTGAGAAAAATCTGTAAGTGGTCACTGGTGAAGACATGAAGGGAGGTCAGAAATCTTCTCATCCTGGTGGGGCACCCGTAAATGGAAGTTGCTGATGTTCACATAACCAACAGACATAGGGAAGAAGAGACTGGTTATGGCACTGCTGCCGGTGTCCTCTGCAGTTCATCTGTCCTTTTTCAAGTGCAGAGTCAGTGCTCTGCACTCACTGTGAGGCTTCAGAAATGGTCTAGCACCCAGAGCCTCTGTAGTGACAGACGTGCCTAGATTTTTTTTGAAGTTGCATAAGGATTTTAGTGCCTAGATAGGAGCCGAAGCTGTTTGCAAAACACTTTTATGACTAGAGGAGCTCAAAGTCTTTCTCCTGTTCCTTCAGAGTACAACAGCAGCAATGATGCTCTATTCCTTCCATTACTGTACATCACACATGCATGCTGTAGGGACAGCAACTAACACAGCATGCCTTTAATCTCAGTAACAGCCTTAGGCAAACAACAAGTGTCCAAGTACGAGTGTTTAACAATCATGGTGAAGCCAGGTTATATTTTTACTGCTGTAATGTGATAGGCTTCATTATCACACCAGGATTTCGCACATCTCCAATAACTACTTTGTCTGAAACAACTGCTGAATAGCCAAACTT
Organism: Alca torda; assembly: GCA_008658365.1. Lineage (NCBI taxonomy): Eukaryota > Metazoa > Chordata > Aves > Charadriiformes > Alcidae > Alca > Alca torda. The sequence goes on along the minus strand of CM018093.1, from coordinate 6,327,433 downwards.
GGGTTATAACAACCAAGCTTATGAGGGGATCTCAACATTATTCCGTTGAAAGACTAAGTTCACCTCTGTTAATTTCACCAGGTGTTTTGTTCCCAGAGCTGCCATCAGGCAGGCAGGAGAGAGACAGCCTGTCTTGCATGTTTGCTATACTTTTTTTTTTTCCTTCCTTACTGTGCTATTCCCTTACCCAAAGATAAATATCATCTGCCTGAAAATCCCTGTTTGTTCGTGGAAACATCATTAATCCCAGGAGTTCACACACCATAAGTCACACCAGGAGATTTAAGAAAAAAAAACACCACATACAAACTTGATCAGTTTAAGTTAATTGTATTTGTTTTTTTGTTTCCAGTCCTGAAATTGCATTCTCTGCTCTTCTCTATTGTCATAAGTGTTAGAAACCTTTCTTTTCATTTAAACCCCTGTATTTTCAGCAATGACTTGCTAAGCAAGAGATGCAACACACAAATATTGCAAGGCTTGAAAGAAAATCACAAGGTGTTGGTAAGCCACCTGCCCGTGTGTGGAATACTGAAACAGCTCTGACAACAGCCAAGATCTATATATACACCTTTTCCACATTTCAAAAAGGAAGGGACATCTCTCCGCCAGAAAGTAACATAAGCCTTTTTCAAATTATTATCTGGGAGTTTACTGAAAATTGCCAAATGATTTTGCATTTCTTTTCTCCTCAATGAGAGCTGGGGGATCAGACGCCACTAAGGCAGGCAGATAACACCTATCCCAGAAGATTACCGGCACAGACATGCTGGGGAACAGAAATGGCTCCTGCCTTGCTCAGGGCTCCACACTGCCCAGAGGAACAACCTGGAAGCTGTACAGTGGCTCATTCCCAGGGCCTGGCAGAAGCGTACCAGCCTCTGCCACTTACTGGAATGACAACAGCCAGCAAAGCAGGGTTACCCCTTCCTCTCCAGGAAAAGTACCTCTAATAAAGAAGCACCATTTTATTATGTAATAAATATGTGCAAGTGGATAGAGGGCTGAAAAGACAGTCTGTTATCTGCAGAATTATCTGCTTAGCCACAGACAGTGACAGCCCCTGTTCCAAGGCAAATTAGGCAGCCCAGCAATGGGAAATCACCTTCCTGGGGTAACAGTCCTTTTGCTGAGCTGATTTGCGCTCACAGCCACTCACTCCAGAAGCCACGCAGTCGTCTTCTCCATACCTCTCCCCATCTTGCCTCTGATACTGCATCCAGCTCTGCAACAGGAGGTCAACTCCACACAATGCAAATTATGGAGGCAGAAAAACTACATCACTTCACCCCTGGGCCTCTGACAACGTAATTGGACATTTGCTTACTTGTACTCATTTTGTATTTTCGTTCTCCTTTGCAGAAGGGGCAATGCTGTTAGGTGTACTGTGATTAAATGCAGCTAAGCTGGCTGTTACATGACATGTACCATAATTAGGAACAAGCAAAGCTATGATTGTTAAATCAGGCTGATGCAAAAGCTGGAGAACTTGCCTGACAACTGGCAGGCAGACCCCATGGCAGGGATTCTCCCACCTGTTTCTGTAGCAGATCATCTTCAGCAGCAGAGTGGTCCTTTCTGGCACTAACTGTGTCTGTGCTGTCTGAAAAAGAAATCACTGGGTGGGATTAAATATATATATTTACCCTGGTAGGAATGCAACCTGCTGTGCTTCATGCCAGACCAAAAGTCCTTACCATTTGCTATCACATTTTCAGACCATTTACCTCAAATTCCAGATCTAAGAAACTTGAAAAGGTTTGGTGAAACAGAATGGAACTAGCTAAGGTATAAAAAGATACAGATGTTAATTTAAGGGCCTTATCTCCAGTACAGCTAGGCTAAATGCTGCAAGAAACCAGCTAGCTCCATTATGTGCTACTAAGGAGAGAAATCCCCCGATTTAGTCTTCCAGGTCTGAACATGCTCTTGCCTGGTGAGTGAACCTTTACTCTCTCATGTCAAAATCAGACGTAGGTGCAAGAAGGAGCAGAGAGGACAGAGGGGAAGATATAGCCCTCTGCTGGCATCAGACTGCTTTATGGAACAGTTATGAAGAATGATCTGATTCCATGTAGCAGTTCTTATTAGAATGGGGAAAGGAAAAAGGAGCAAATTTTAAAATAAAGACAGCACTGATATTTTCTCACTTCCCTCAGAGAAGGGAAGGCTGTTATCATCCTGACTTCAGCTGGAGGAGGCAGGGGGTCTCCCGAGTCATGGCTGTCAAACTGTGAAATTACCTCCTGCTGCCCATTTTGTGCAGATGTTTTTGCTCAAGGCAAGGTGGAAGAGGTTAAAGGCCAGTAATTGCTTAAAGGCCTTTCATGCCAAGGCAGGAGGAGTATGATTGGGGTAGGCGGCACCTGTTGCATAGAGCCCATGTTGCTGATGGAAAAGCATCAATCTGCCTTTGGGCCATGCTGGAATTAAGATAACAAACCTTTCCTTCATATCACTCCATCTGTCCCCTCCCCAAACTGAATGGCTGCAGGGAGAAACACTTCAGAGCTTGGTTTAATATTTTAAGAACTCACTGATAGAAAATCAATGATTACTTCTCCTAAGTAAAGGCGGCTCATGCCCATCCCTCAGGCTGTGCTCAGAGGTTACCAGCAGCACAGTTGTGAGCAGCCTCTTGTCTTTATTGGCCTCTTTCAGGTGGGGAATTAACTTCCAGGTTTCAGCAGCACACGGCTCCCCTTTCACATTCCCATGGCACACCCAGGCTAAGGATATCTTACCTTTGTACACCTAGCTAGGTTTTGGGAAGGCGGCAGGGACAATCCCCTGTCAGTGAAGAGCAGCATCCCACAAGTTGCCACCACTCATGCCACTGCTGGTCCAGGGTAGAAGACACTGAAATGCATATGCTCAAGAGTAAGCCACTGGCCCAACACAAATGGAGCATGACACAGCCCAGATCCTGAATTTGGATGTGTGTACACAACCATTTGCTCATTTTCCTTGGGGGACTTGAGAAATCCTTGTGATGGAAGTGATTACAATAGATATATTTCCAGGAACATCTTCTAGCACATCAAATTGATATTTACCAACAAAAAAGCCAATTAGGGCTGAAATATCTCCAAATCCTTCTGGCTCCTCTCTGCTCTTTTTAAGCACAGGTCTTCCTGCCTCCCTGATTTCATGATGAAGTTACCATATAAAGTTACCACAGAGAAGACTTGGTTGAAGGAGGGGTGGGGTTTTTTTGTATTTAGAACAAAAAAGGCATGTTTGACAGGTGTGATGAAAACATCTATCAGCAACCTACTTACCTGAGAACAAGGTAAATGTGTCCTCACATCATAGTAATATGTGAACACGCAGACTGTACCCTGCATTTGGCAGGATTACAAGGCACACAATTAGTCAGCACAGCCAAAGATTATTCAACATGCCAGTAAGTCTTTTGTGGGCAGATAAGAAAGAAATGCATGCCAAGGAGCAACACAAAAGCTTGTTGAGACAGGACCAAATATGAGGTCTCTAATGAAATGGGCTTTTGCCAACTTCCACCCCCTTGGGTTCTCATTCAGATACACACTGCTTCAAGCTGCATCTGGGCAGATGAATCAGGCTGCACAGCTCGGTAGGAACAGTGGTTACCAGCAATGTACTCATTTTTAAATGATGTAATTTATTTCAATAACAAATCCCTGATAATTTTCAGCAGCTGAAGCAAATTCTACCATCCCCTACAACAGAAGCAGCCAAACATCCCTGCACTGGGGCACTAGCAGTCAATGGGCATGAAGGGAAACTCATCACAGCAGCCCAGGCAAAAAATGCAGTTAGGCTTGTTAATAGGTGTGTGGACAGCTGACTTTAGTGGACACTTTTGGACTGTCCAAAAAAATTCATCTTGACTCACACAGGATGTTTGCTCCTGACTTTGTCACTAGGAGGCTATGTTCAGGCTGCTCTTCGTTATTGGATGCGAGTCCTCTTCTGCTCATCTTTTCCAGTGAGACTGCAAGGTCTCCAGGGCATAAAATTCCTCCTATGATGAGTTTGTGCATGAGTAAAAAAAAAAAAAAAAAGTCAGGCTGATGCTTTTCTTGACCTGGTACATAAAAGGAGGTATCTCAACTAATAAAAACAAAGTTAATGTTCCTGAAGAAAGAAGGTGGTGCCACACAAGAGCACGAGGTCTGGCCCCAGGTACCAAAGGGACTACAAGCTGTGCTGAACTGATCCTGATTATACCACTTAGTGGTAAGAGAGTGCTGTGCCTTTGGATTACTCTGCATCTGGGGAGCTTAACCACCAATTATATGTGCTTCATTGCTGTAGACCTGATAACAACAATAATAATCATCATTTATAAGGGTCTTTGCATTTTCAGAGCTCTTTGCAACCATTTAGAGCATCTTTAGATGGAGGCTATTCCTCCAGCATACAACTGCCAACATGAGATGTGTCTGAAAGCAGCTCTTTCATTTGATCTATATGCATGTGTTCCCACCTTCTTATTTTGTAAGAGTGAGAAGAAGAAAGGCAGCAAACAGGTTCAGATACAGCTGAGATGAGACCATACGTTGCTTTTTAATGGTTTTTTTTTTTTTGTGGGCTCCTCTCTAGTGTTCCATGCTCACTGACTAACCATTAAGGTTCTTTTAGAGTAAATCAATGCCCTTGCAATGTATTTAGCTGAAGAAATCTCCTGAACAATTCCTCTTGAAGCTGTTCCAAGAAACAAGAGCTAAGCCAGGCTGTTTTATGGGAATGGGGGTTGGCTCACGTCTCAGTACAAGTGCAGAAAAATGCCGATTTCAGCCCTTTTCTGCATTAGGAAAGCATCTTGAACCAATCAAAAAATACTTACATTCAAGCAGCATCTTCCTCTGTGCACACGCCCTCTGCACACAAGCTCTCCTCATACTCCTCCTCTTCCACACTTACCACAGAGGCTATCAACCATTTTATGCTTTCATTATGGCCTCCTGCATACAGGAAAAGCCACACTTCTCTCCTCTGGTAGCTCCTGAGAACACCCGGCTTGGCACAGAATCTGCAGTGGCATCTCATAGCCAGAGCACCTGGCAGGAGCCTGCTTGGGTGCGCAGAAATTGAGAAGGAAGGAGTCACAGGATTTGCAAAGGACTTGAGAGCAGAAAGCTTGCCACTTTGACTCCATGCCTTGTTCTCCTCCCGGTCAGGCATCACGCCAGCTATTCCCTTCCACAAACATTCTCCTCTTTCTCTGTCCTGCATGATTTATATGGCATTTAAATAATAAATTGCATGGACGTTGTGGAATTTATAGCACTCAAAGTAGGTCATTAAATCATTCACTATATAATTCATATAAATGAACTTGGATCTTGCAGTGGGAGGATTTCATTGGAAAAATCAATCCGCAGAGTTTATAAAATTGAAGGATTGTCAGGGATTTGCAATGTTTAAATATTGTGTGTATTTAGAGTAAGACTAGGAGAGTGATTTATGTAGGATGACACCTTGGTTAGCACTTGCTCAGCTGGTTGTCTCTGGCTCTGTCCCCCAGCCTTGCCTCTGAAGGATTCTCATCTGGGGAAATCATTGCCCTCTGAGGGAAACAAAACCTTCCTCCCTAAATCCTCCAGGAGGAACCTTACAGTAGCCCTTATTAGAGCTCTACAGAAACAGCAAGGCACAGTAAATCCGTATTTTGTCAGAGTACTAAGCCCGGGGTGTGACTCCACTGTGAGCCCGTAGGGTGATAAGCTCCAGCAGACAGCACTGAAAAGTCTTAATGCTCAAACAAACCCACTATCCTCAGAAAAGGGTCAGTGCAAGTGCCAGGGTAGGCAGTAGAGACAAGACGCCTGTAAAGACAGAGAAAAGTCACAGTATCTTCAGGACAGAAGTTGCACTTAAACAAAACTTCCAAGAAGCAAGCTTGCATCTCACAGCAGCTTAGTAATGATCACAGAAACATGAAGAAATGGCAAGGGTTAAAATTTAAATAAGCATGTCTATGAGAAAGAGCTGATTTACCTGCAAATCCCTGGGCCAAAGCAAACAAGAAAGAAAACCTGGGACAAGGCAAGCTCTTTACTTTCCACTAGGACATGACAGCAAGTCAGATAGATTTGCATCCCAGAGAACTAACAGCATCCAGTACCTGCGCACTGAACAACCAGGCTGTGAGAGGCTTAACTAAAGCTCTTTATGTTATATTAATATAATTCTTGGTATATAATTAACTCTGGTCCCTCTTCACCTTTGATAAATTGAGCACTGGTGCTCACATGTGGTCTCCAAATAGTACCATTTATTAGTTTGTCATTCCTGGATGCTGCTATTTCAGAGGAGATGCTAAATCTTACCCACAGGCAGAAGGATCAGCCACAGCCAGCTCTGACTGGCCAGAGCTGCTGAACTGGAGCAAATAAGCTGATCACAGCGTGCCAGCCAAACAGCAGGAGAGAGACCAGGTCAAGTCTTTAAGCTGGGGAATCCCACAACCTCCAAAATCAGTGAAAGACAGGAGTCCCTCCTCTAATTATTCACCAGGTCTCAAAGTGACAAAAGTGTCCTTGTCATGTGAAGTCAGCTCAGGTCCTTCTCTTGTGCAAAATGTGGAAGTATTTTTTTTTATTGGCTTTAGGCTCTCTGTTGTTCATCCTGAGACAGATCTCCTTTTTATTCATGGTTGTTACTGTTAACTGCCAACTGCCTTTGCTATGCTTAAAGATGCTCAGATCTTAGCTGAAAGGTGGCTGTGCACTTGAAGTATAGGACTGGCAATTGGGAAACAATTCTTGGCTCTGCTATAGACCCTCTTTATGGCCATGGCACATCACTTAATCCACCTGCCCTGTGCTTCCACCTCTGCAAAAGAAGGTGAGAATAGATATCTTCTCTGCCTTTGTATCTCTTGTACTCAGATGGAAATACTTAAAGGAAAAGACAAGCCTTACTTCTCTCAGGACAGCAACTAACACAATGACTTCAGGAGAAACTTTTCATGTTTACCATAATAATACAAGTAGGTGATGATAAAGGGCAAACTGAATAACTTCATTTCCTCTGGTCAGGAGAAGGCAGCTGTGTTCTGTTTATTTCCTCAATTTGTATGCTGGCACTGGCACAACTCCGGGCATCTGCAGAGCTCACAGAGCAGAATACATTGATCTGGTGGGGGTTCTTGAATAAAAACGTTAAAGAAAAAGTTTCTCCATGACAGAGTAGACATTCACAGAATCCACAAAGCCTGCTTATCAGAGCACATGCCATTTTCAGGAACACTAAATTTAAGAGTTAAACCTAAATATGTTAGGCTCCTTTGAAGTGCTGCACTCTTGAAGTACAAAACTGCAAAATGCCTCACAAGTGGTTCGCTTAATCAGGGTCAGTTCCACCCTGTGCATTGGTTGCTAATAAAGCCAGGAAATTTTAGGACTTCTGATCTCCATAAAGGTCTAGGATCCTGTCCTCACTGTTATCCAGGTCAACGCAGAAGGAAATATGCAAACAGATACAATTCTTGTTCACGATAGGAAGCTGAAATGTGAATCAAGCAAGATGCCCACTGTGTTCTCCTGTCATATGGTGAAAAGCAAGCTCTATGCACTCCTCCTTACATCCTCCACTCCAAGTAAATCTCATCACTACAATTTATGCCTGGATTTGCCCAGCTGAGTCTGCTCTGCTGGAGCCCTCCTCCATCAGAGACTTGACAGGCTCCACGCTTCTTAAGAGCCCTGGCTTTCTCTCTGAAGATAGCAAAACTACTGTTCTCTGGATATAAACTTCCTCTCTACCTGCTGTACATGCTGGCTAGATCTAGGGAGCTCCGAGACCAGGGGATCACCTGTGGTAGCACATTATCGGCCTCTTACTGCTCATAATTGAGTATCAAGAAAGGCTTTGGGATTAATTCTCATTTTCCCATGCTACTTCTTTTCAACAGCATGGGACTGTGCTGATGGATGGAGAGAAGGAAAGAAGAGGGAGAATGAATGAATGAAAGTGAATAAATGAATGCAGAATAAGGTATTTGTCAAAGTACTGGCCCAGGCATAGAATACAAGGATTAGTACTGACAAGAGCTTTTTACCGTACCAATAGCCAACAAAACCACTCCTCACCCCCACGGGTGTCCAATTTAAGTAAACACAGCAAGCAATGTAACAGGAGAGGAACAGTAAGTGTTTTAGCCTGCCCTTACTGCATTTATGTAACTTTGAAAGTATCACTGGAACACAGCATCTCTCTCAAATGAGCCTTCAAACATCATTGTTTAAAGCCAGTGAATACAGAGCATCTTGTTGATATTCACAGGGCGGTACAGTATTTTTGTACCTTTTTATGTTAGCACCTATGAAATAGCAGGTAATTTACATGTAATTTATCAACAATGAGCACAGGTGTTCTCTGGTTGGAAGAGGGAGCACATGTTGTTCTGCTCCAGCAATTTACTCAATCATTGTTGTCAGGCTCTGCAGTGCCCAAGCAGAAAACTGAAGAGACTCACAGAAGACAGGAGAGCTGAGAAATACTGCAGTGATATTGGTCCCCCATGCTGGACTTTCCGTTATTGAAGATTGATTTGCTACTCATGGTTAAACTACAATTTAAAGAAATGACTGTGCTTTCATCAGCTGCAATGTGTTTAGCCAAAAGAAGATACATCGTTGCAACTCATATTCCATCTTGCACTGCATTCAACCCAGAGACAGGCTATGGGTTTTCGGGAAGGTAAACTAGATGTTGCTAACACTGCCAGGGATTGGGCAAATCAGATTACAGCTAGCTCTGGTATATCCTGAGGGGGTTATGCTGTTGTATACTATGAAAAAGTGAACCCCACCCATATCTTCATAATTTGGGTAGTCTTTTAATACATTTTGAGTAACCAGAGTGGTTTTGAGACTCTCTAGCCCTGTACCAGAGCCACCCTAGAAGGCCAAATATGAGCAGAGATGGAGTGGCTAGCTCATGCAGCATTTACCTTTGCTCAGTTGGCTATGTCCTGCCTTTCCTCCCTGGCCCCAAATCTGACCCAGGGCTCCTCTCAATGCTTCACATCCCTCAGAGCTCCTGGTTCTGGCAGCAAAGAGAAGAGATTTTTCTCTGTGTGGTACCACTGGGGGTATTTTTGTGATGAGCCAGCTCCTCCCCCAGTGCCAGCACCTCTCCAGGTTGCCCTGCAGCAGATGGGCAGCCCTGGAGGGTCAAGCTTGCCCATGTGCCTACCCCCTGCAGAAATCCAATTATTCATCCTTTCCATGCAACAATAAGAACTTGTCACATGGTGAGAGGAACATGCTAGCATTCCTCCAAAACACCGTCAAGTATTGTGATCCGCACTGTGCATCCTGCTGCCCTAGTAGAAAATTACCCTTTTTTTAATCTGAAAAAGGGATGTGTTTCACATAGTCTGAGATGCTGGGAAATCCTGTGACAGAGCAGGGCAGAAGCAAGCAAGGATATGAACATGCTACATTTTTTCTGAAGAGAGTAAACACATCTCTTTAAATCAGGGCCTAAAAGATTACTGGGACAGCAGCTGTGGGAACAAACGCATGAGATGTCTATTGACCAATACCAGACTGTTCAATATGAGACATTTACTGAAGACAAGAGCAGCTCTCTAATTTCCCCCTGCTGAGGGACTTCTTCCCATGGTGTCTCTCCCACCCTAGGCCTGCATCCATCACTGACAGCTCAGCTGATCTGCCCATACCATTAGCCCATTCCGCAGTCATCCACATCATTCATGCATGCTCCAGGCACTTGGACTCTGGTGAGGGAGAGCCTGTCCCAAACCTTAGCGCAATCAGACTGGCTGAGATGACAAAGGCTGACCAGACTGCATGCAGTCAACCCACCTCAGCCATCTCGCTGCTACAGCCATAAGCACAGCACCCTTGGGAAATGGCCTGTGCTACATTTCACTGCAGCTGCTGCAGCCTTCTGAGTTTTTCAATGCTACTGTTGCACAAGGCAGTCATTATCAGACAGGAACCATGCTCCAGTCCCGGCATTCGTGTTCTTCCATCCCTGCAGGCTAAGAATACTCTTTAAACTCTGCAGGTAGCAGAGTGAATGACAAGTCTCCATCCAAACCCAGCAGAAGGCAAATAATCTAGTACCCTCTTGATGAAAGAACAGTTCCTTGTTCTCTACTTATTTCTGTTTTTTTCTCCCCCCACTCTTCTCCATCCTAACACAGTTTAAGCTTCATCTGAATGATACTTAACCACAACTGATGGAAATCCCAGCTCATGTAGGGGCAAGGGACTGAAAGAGTAATCGTGCCTTGGAGGCACTGGAGGTATTTGGGTAACACTTCATATTGCACCATGCAAACATAATGCTGCAACCTTGCCCTAGAAGTGTCACTGCCACTGGCTCTTCAAGTCTCATCTGCATGAGACCATTTGTGAATGGACACTTGTTATGAAACAGGCTCCATTTTCTAAATAATTGGGTCATGTGCAAGGTGTTTATTCAGAACGATTGAAGAGAGCAAGGCATAACATTTCCCACAAAGTCTTTGATCAGCTTTCTGACTAGCCCCAGAGCACTGTCCTTTTCCTATGAGGCTCCCGCTTCCCATGGATCTGTCCAGTTCAGCCTATGCCAATGCCACTGGGGTCCTGCTAGCAAATTGCCTGTAACCCCTCATTTCCCTGACTTGGCTGTTCCTTGCCTCCCACTGCCTCCACCAGCATCAGGGACATTCAAACCACCTGGCACAGAAAGTAGGTAGGGCTGTAAATGCTGTGCCTCTTCTCTGTGAGCGAAACAGTACTCCAGGAAATCTGTTTTGTCTATGGCTTCATCCTTTCTGTTTTCTATTTTTATGTTAGCATGAGCAATTCCTCCTCTGGTTTGACTTTGGATTTAGTGACATTTTCATTAATACCTGTCACATGTTACTAGAACCAGTCTTGCACAGACTTCAGCTCTTGTCTAAGACTTTTCTATCTATGCATCTATAAATCCTCATCCTGGCCTCGTTTCTTCTTACATCTTTTTGAATATAAACACAGGCAAGACTCTAAGTCCAGGCCTGTCTATAAATTGATGAGCCACAGTCATTTAAAAATCCATCAGGTTACATCAGAATAAATCACCAAGTCTATGTGATCATATGGACCAATGAATAACACACACCTCATAGGGATTTCTGCTGTCTCAAGTGCTGGCTGTCTCTCTGCTTCACTAGCTGCAGAAAAGGAAGACTCATGCTCACTGTTTTGTAAAGCACCTCAAATACAGATTAAAAGTATCACTGCAGTGCTGGACAATTTTATTACACCATTCAAGCAAATTACATGAGTATTAAGCTTATTTAAGTGCTCCTAACAAAGACGAGCACTGAGGTGAGTGCTGCATCCTTTGCAGCTGAAGCAGCATCCCCACATTTCTGTTCCCTCAGCTTGATTGCCCATGCTGGGGGGTCAGCTGAGACATCCACCTCACTGAGCCCCAGCTTCTCATCATCTTTGGGAGTCTCAAGGTCAGAGCACCCCTGTGGGACAGGTAACTCCTCAAACAAGGGAGGGTCGTTGAGACCCACCAGAGCCCATGCCACTGCACACAGAGAATCAGGCTGTTTGTGCCAGTCTGCACAGACTGCTGCCAATAAGTGTTTTGCCACCCTTGTTAAAATAGTTTGGCAGTGACTGTGCTTCCCGTTACAGCCAGCCCTGACCTTGCTGTTCTCCAGTACCTGGGCAGATGTACGTATGTGTATCAGTACATGTGTGCAAACATAATCTGCATCCAAATATGCTCTCCCCCACCTCTGGATCAGTAGTGTTGCTGGAGCATATTTGTACCTATGCACAAATAGCTCCATGCCCAGGCAGTTTGCAGGACTGTGGGGCGGAGGGCTGTAGAAGAAGGAGAAGCTAAGACTAAATAGTAATCTTTTAAGTGGATTTTTGATGTATATTCTCACATTGAGCAGCATGGTAAGCCTGGGAGTGCTGCAGAGATCTGGGTGCCTTTATTCCACCCATTTTAGAAAACATTTTATTTGCAATGCCAGCTTGCTTTCACGGCTGTGCTGCCTTCTCTGGGACCGAGGTCCTTGTCACTTTGAAGATCCTAGCTGACTGCTTTGAATTCATTTGTTTAATGAACCTCACAGGGCCACTGCACTAACGCATTCCCAAACATGTTCAGAGCTTTGCAGTTTCTCCACTAATTAGGGACTCCTTTGGAGATAAACACAAGAGGTTCTGCTGCTGTGTTTGAAGCTGGCAGTAAGCCAAGACAGTGCTGAATCCCCAACTCAAGTGAAGCATTTTTAATAATTTTCCTCCTCTCTTTTTTCTTCTCCCCAGTCAGTGCAAAGTTGCCAGCCACAAACACAAATGGATCAGGTCAAGGTACACTGAGACAGAGGGAAGCATTTTATCAAAGCATGAATAAAACAGCCAAGTTCTGCATTGTGCTTTTTTGCACGTGTGCACTTTTCTCAGTAGACATTACACAGCCCTCTCTTCCACAAGCTCAGTGCCTGTTAACCTACTTACTTTTAAGGGCTCCTAGCAGCTAAAACTGCAGATCAGATTGCTCATTAGTCACTAACCAGGAACACATCAACCTCAGCACTTGCAAGATCAGAGCATGGCCCAGGTGGCCAGCCTCATACATCCAGGCATGGGCCACACATTGTACTACTTACAGAGGCTTACGGTGGGGAAACAGGGGTAAGATCTCCTCTTGAAGTGCCTCAAGGATGTGGGAGTGTCATGGCCTAGAGATGCAAGACAAAATCCACTTGTAGCAGCTTTTCTTAACGCAAGAGCTTTCTCTTTCCTTTCCTTCCTTCGCAGTGCCCAGCCCTTCACAGCTTGCCTACCAAAAAGTGAAATGCACATGTCCTGTTTTAAAAAATAAGGACTCATACTTGTGGTGAGAGGGAACCAGGAAAGAAACTGGTGTCTTTTGCAATTCATTACAGCAACTTTATTACCCCTCAGAATTTCCCAGAAGTAAGAAAGGTCTGCTCAGAATCCACTCCACAGTGCTCAGGGCACCAACAGTCCTGCAGAATTAATTGCCAGCCACATTAATTAATGATTAAATAGGAAATCCCTGAATACCATTAGAAAGTGATGATTAAACATGTACCACTGATTGGATACATCCTCTCACACTGTAAGTCATCTTCCTGTTGATAAAGTTCAGAAGGACAAGTGTATAATAGGAGGCAGCAGCCGCAAGTAAATATAATCTCACCAGAAAGCTAGAAACCACCCTCCTGGGATAAAGGTGCAGACACCTTATCCAGGACCCCACATACCAGATGGAGCTGATCTGAAGCCAGGAAAATTGCTCATTGCCCACCTTCAATTTGGCAGCTGTATCAGTAGCATCAGGCATTGTTCCAGGTGCTGTCTCTTGTCTCAGGTGTCAGTTTTTGTTATGTCCCATCTGCCCTATCAGGCACTGCCAGCAAAGGTAACAAGGCAGAAAAACCCTACAGGTTTTTAAAATGTCTGTGTCCACAGAGGGCAAATCTGGAGCTGTGAATGGGCTCAGAGTTAAGGCTCATGTTTGGGAGGATAACTCCTGCCCTGAGAGCTCACAGACAGGAAGGCAGAGCACAACCAAGCCAGAGACTTGTGCTTGCTCACATAGCTCTTCCTAAAGGCAGATACAAACAGAATCAGCAGTTTGTACCCAAACTATTTAACTTGCTCCTCTCCTAAGCAGAGGATCAGGACTTCAGCACGTTTTACACCCAAAACCAAAGACTGAGCAATGCTCTCTGCAGCAGAGCTTTCTCAGGCCCAGACACTGCCCCGAGACCCCTGCAGTCCTCCCCATCTCCCCATACTAGCAATCCTGTCATTTCCATAGGCTGCAGCCTGCTGTCCAGCCTGGCAAAGCCTTTGCCAGCTGGCAGCCAAGAAGCACCAGCCTCTGGAGGAAGGCTCTCCACCCAGCCACCACCTCCCAGGCTGGAAAGAGCAAGCCTAGGAAGCTGCCAGGGTGGCTTGTAATCCTCACAGCTCTCACAAGAGGTCACTGCTGTCTAGTTAAAGCCATCAGTGCAACCGTGCTACGAAATCCAACACTCGAAGCAGCCTCCCAAGGCAGAGCCTGCAAGTCCTTGGACCAATCTTCGGTCCTGCCAACTCGTGGGACCTATAACATCTCCACAACTGGCTGCTGTGGCCTCAGCTATCTCCAGCACATTCTGACACTTCCTTAACATCTCCAGAAATAGCCTTTCAACAGAAAAATGCCAGATCAACACTGCTTCCCACACAATCCTGTCTCCCTATGCATACCCTCCTTTGTTCCCTCCACCTGAAGTTTGAGCACCAGGGAAGTTAATAAACTTAGGGATGCACCCCTGGGAGGCAGGAAGGGACCACAGTGACTAGTAAAGATACTGTCCTCCCCAGCCCTTAAAGGCAAAGCTGGTCACGGCAAGAGCAGGGGAGCAAGCCAGGCAAATTCCAGCTCAAGACTACAATCCCCAGCCCACCATAGCCATATCGTCTCATTTAAAGCCCCTCTTGCTTCCTCCCTCTTCCATCATACCATATTTCCCCCTACCTTTACCATGACAACACAGGAACCAGTACTTCTGACTCTCCCACTACCACAAGGGTAGAAACTACACAGCCCTGCCCCAGCCCCACTTATACTCTCAGCAGCACTCACACCTGCGAAGTTCAGCCTCAGCCCTCTTAACCCTTTCAGCCCCTAACCCAACCACAGCACCCTTCAGAGCCTGCAATGAATACAAAATAGGAATCCTCCTTCCCAACTACACCCTACTCAACACCCCAGGGATTTGGTCATTGTTGGAAATGTGGATATGGGTGACATGAGGTCTGTGGACTGCCCACAAGAAGAGTGCACAAGAAGCAGACCTGGCTGAAGAGACATCCTTTCTTTTTCCTTTGCTCCTTCCCGAGGGTTGTTTGTGTGCAGTCACGGCTGGGCTTTGTCAGATTCTCTGCCTTCTCCAGCCCGATGCTGCCTGCTCCTGCCACTGCGTGACAGGGTGTGTTTAAGATGCAAATCAGGCCACAGGTGAAAATGGCTTTCCAGTGGGGCTGGATCAGAGCCATGGTGCAACCTGGCACCCAGGTTCCCTGCAGCTTGCCCTGCTCCCCACTCTGTGCCAGCACCTCAACTCCCCCTGCCACAGGACAGAGAGGGAGCAGCCAGTGTGTGGGGGCAAATGTGGGGGCTGTGTGTTTCTCCACACCTCCTCTCGCTGAGCTGCATCAGAGACTCACTGTTGGGGTTAACATTTGATTTAACAAATTGTGTGGGTTTCCACACAGACACCAAGAAACGGAAGGCAGTTTCTAGGGACAGCACCCATCTACAGTGTGGCCACATTCTCAGGTGTGCTGGGCCTAGCTAGGGTGGTTGCCGAGCCTCTCTGCAGTGGGGCAGGTAGAGGGAGGGCAGGTTTTTACCTGTCCCTCTTCTTTGCCCTGTGCCAGCACACACCAGAACCAGGACAGCAAACCCAGGCACAGCTGGTGGAAAGCTGCTGCCATCTCCTGGGCAGCCTGTCTCCATCTGGCACCCTTTTCCCATCAGCTGCTTTTCCCAAGGGCTAGTGTCCCAAATCCCTACCCCTGGGGCTACCTGCCTTCCCCTGCAGAGCCCCTGCAGCGTGGGAGCCTCTGACAGCTGCCTGTGCCTGCAAAAAGGGGTGTACCCTCTGCATTGCATGATAATGCTTCTATACACACACACTTCCTTCTGAAGGTAAATAAGCCATGTGATAGGCAGGTTGCCAGTTGGGCTCCTGCTATGCTCTGGATGTGCAGGGCTCAGATCCCACCTAGGCAAACTCTGTTCCCCAAGAAGGTGCCTCAAGTACTTGCACCCCAAACCAGGTCTGTCCTCAGACCAAACCTGGCTAGAGACGGCACCGATACACCTGCACTGTTCTGGACAGATTTCTCTCCCTTTCCCATGGACAGGTTTGGAGACAGAAGGGACTGTAGTGTAAACCCCAGGAAAGCATCTGAGCGCTGAAACAGGAAGGACTGCAGTAGTGGCATCGGGACAGCCAACAAGGCTTTCTTTCCAGAAAGGCTCAGCAGACATAAACAGAGGACAGGAATTACTATGGTCTGGGGGGGCTGCAGGAGAGAGCAGAGACCTCATCTCCATTTTGGGGAGAGAGGAAGTAGAAGCAGCAAGTAAACCTAGTCACTGTTCTATAGACCTTCACGTCCCAGAGAGAACAAACTCCTGGATGCTATTTCTCCTATCTCTTGTGATCAAGGATCTTTTGGGGACCGGACTTCTTGGGCTGTCCACAGTGCAAAACAAGAGATTTGCAGCGACCCCTCCATACCTGCCAGGAAAGCTCCTGCACATGGTCTGTCTCATCCTTCTGCCTAAGCAGGTTTGCATGAGCAAGCAGTGCCCATTTGCATAAGGATGTGTCAAGCCTATTGCTCCAGAATGACCAGGCTCCATTTACTCAAGTGCTACTCATATCTTGCATTCCAGCACGATGGGATGTAACTTCATGCATGTTTTGTCTCATAGGTCAAAACATACTAAGGTCTGCCTACCTTTCCCTGCCTCCCCAGGCAATCCCACCCTGCATGGCCTCCCACCCTCTCAAAGGAAGCATCTTGTGAGTTCAGGGAAGGAGGAGAGGGAGCTGACTGAAGAAGTGGCCAGGCTGCCAGAAGGTCAACATGATGGGAAGCTGTACCTGTAAAATCCACTGGAGGAGAGAACAGGCGGCTAGAAGTTCACACGAGGAAGTACAAAGAAGCAAAGGAGGCCAAGCAGGAAAATTCCCTTGTTAAAGTGCTCACTTTAGGGAAGTGCCCTTTTGCAAAATGTTTATCCTTCAAAGCAGATGCCTCCCTTGCAAACTGCTAGAGCAAACTTGCCCTCTCTCTCCCTGCAGCCAGACAGCCCTTTTGATGTAGATAACAAGGAGGCTTTTAGGACCTTACCCCTCAGAGGCAAATGCAGAGAACAATCCACCTTTTCTTATTCAAGCCAGGATAAAGCCCCTTCAGGGCTAACAGACTAGGATAAAGTGCCTTAAAACCGAAGGTTCCTTCTGCTGTTTCTCTGTGGAAAGTCCCATGCCAGGGACACCCTGAGAGCCTAGCTGGCAGAGGACCAGGACTGAGGTGTTTCCCTGCAGCAAACCTGGGACACGTGGGGGGACTGGCAGCCTCCCAGCTCCCTCCTGATGCAAAGTGTATTCCTCATGCAACCTGCAACTCCATTGAGCCACAAGGTCCTACCTGCCCTACTCTTCTCTCTCTCTTTTTCTCTCCTCTCCTGTATGGAGGCAGGAGATGGTGTGTGACAGGGCCCTCCATCTGCTTCCTGGAAGCTGCAGAGAACTGCTCTGACACTGGTGGCTCCAAAGCCCGTGGACGGACCAGAGGTGCAGAGCCTATCCCAGCAGTCGTAAGTCACCCGACACTGGTGTGTGCAGGAGAAGGAATCTTTTAAGTCCAGCTCAGCAGTCTAAGCAGTAAAAAAAGGTCCTACATTTATGAAACAATTCGCAAAACAGACCAGTAAATCTCAACTGACTTGAGTCCTTCACCCAGAGCAAATAGTCCAATAAACCCATGTAGATGAGCTCAGAGCAAACACACCTGTCCTTGCCCTGAGCTGGGGAGAGTCCCCTTCTGCCATGCAGGGCCAGCAGCCAGGTGGAGAGGATGCCCGAGTCATGGGAAGCAGTGTCGTGCTGGGGCGAAGGCTGCGCTGCCCTGTTGTAATTGCAGAGTAATTGCAGCACAGACCAAACTGTCCCGTCCACCAGTAGGACAGGGAATATACAGCACTCTGTGTTTGCTGCCTCTGCTCCTTTCTTTCCTCAGCACCCTGCCCTGCCCCTTGCTTAGCCTATGCTTGACCCAAACAGTTTTGCTTGCTGCAACAACGTCAGAGAGACAGCCTGATCCAGTTGAGCTGTTTACATGCTCTGAACCAGGTAGTTGCATGCAGTTGTTTATTGTCTGCAAGACTGCTGCAGTTTGCCAGAAAGACACGCCCTCACTTGCCATTTCCTCCTACTGGGTTGCATGTGGGAGGAAAAGGTTTTGCTTTCCTGGCTTCTGGTCTTCCCCAGACCATTAACTCTCAGCCAATACACTGAAGGGTTTCACCTCCATTCTTGAAGCAGGGCCCTGAATTCAAAGTGCTGCTGTTTGCCTGGGGACTCCAGTCCTCCACCCACAAAAAGGAAGATTCATTTAACTCTGGGGAAGACAAAAAGGGAAAGGGAGCCCGGGCCAGACATGGTCTGCACCAGTCAGTACAGGTGAGCTGAGCCAGGCTGCCTCCATTCCCATTCCCAGTGATGCTCAGCCCCATGAGGCTCCACTGTTAGAATGAGATAGCATCAGGCTTCCAGGAGCTCCTGGTCTGTAGAGATGGAGACTTTTGAGAAGCTCAAAGAGTTGTGTCAACATCTCCCAGAGACCAGCAGACCCAGAAGTCTGGTTGTATACGGCAAGAGAGCTGCTGAGACACCTCCCTTCCAACTCCTAGGTGCCAGATCGCCATCTCAGGCCTTCAGAAACCACTGGAAGACATGAGTCATGGGGGCTGCAGCTTCTGAAGTACTCCCTGGGTCACTCCCCTGGGGAATACAGAGAAAAGCGATGTGGAGTCTGAGTCTTCCGTGCTCATACTTGCTCCCTCAGCACATGAGTGGTGGTGGTGAGTACTGTAGTCCGAGGTTTCCTTTCTCCTGCCCACCTCCACCCAGCATGGCATCGACAGGAACACACAGTTTAAGTTTTGCCCACAAATACACAACAAGACAGAATAGTGAAGGAACCACACCACTTGTGCTAGCAAAGAGAAAGACAGACAAGAGAAAAACTTCCATCTGCTTGCCAAGAGGGAATAAACCCCAAGTCATTCCATATGGCATAACACCTGTAGTGCGGGTGGGAGACAGGGAAACACCCCTAAATCATTTCCAAACTGTCCTTGAGTTTACTGATGAACTGCAGATTAGAACTGTGGCTGGGGAGCCCAGTGGTTGCTTGTTACCTAGAGGTTGTATTTCTTTTGCCATTTGAAAACCAGCCTTCTCAGCTGCCAGCCTGGAAGGGGCCAGCTCCTGCTTTCTGGAAGGGGCCAGCTCCTGCTTTCCCCACCCTGGGTCTGTTTCTGCTAGAGACATAGGAGCCATGAGGTGTGCTAGGCTCCTGCTGGCCCTGGTCAGGGTCCTGCAGCTCCTTGGGAGTGTTTTTTGATGCTACTCTGAGCACTCTAGGCCCTGCCAGCTTCTGCTCCATCCATCTTACTGCTCTGCCCAAATATTTTGGGTACTTCGGAAGCTCAGACTTCTTATCAGCCCTCTGATTCAAATGCCTCTTTGTAACACACATGTGAGTCTCCCGGAGTAATTTCTACTCCCTGCCCTTGTTCCATTGGACTTCACACCCATTTGATTTGCTTCATTACATTGGCTTATCCCTGGCAAAATTAATGACTGTGAAGTCACCGTTTGGGCTAAAAATATTTTATTGCTTCTGAGAGATCCCCTCCTGATAGAGCTTTCTGTCTATATCCCCTCCCAAAGGCAGGCCTCAGCTCCCGCTTTCCCAAGGCAAGTTCAACCTCTTCAAGAACCAATAAGGAATAAAACTGAAAAATCCCACTGAGTGCACATCATGTAATAAACATTGTCACTTGCATCATCATTTACAAAGATCTCTTTTGCCCTGGATAAGTCTTCGTAGCAGAGTCTTCCTTGTTGTGTATGTGACACGATCCCATCCTGCCTTTTCTTTTCCAAAAGTAATTCTCTCTGAGAGGCAAACATACCTATTTTCACCTCTGTTCTAGTGACGTGATATTGAGTCATCCTCACCAACTGAAAGATGACACGAGCTTTTGTCAGGAGAATTCAGATGAAACTGCCATGGGCAAATAGCATCAGAAGTGAAGTTCTGCTTGCAAAATCCTCTGCTTCCATTTTTATTTGCTTTTTCCCCGTTCCATTTCCTCTCATTTTGCTGACTTACTTTCCGTGTTCCTTAAGGTAGTTGCAGAAAAGGTTGTGCAAGAAGTGGAGGAGAACAGTTCCTATTTCCTGGGGACTTGCAGCCCTACGGTCCCTTTGGAGTGCTCTCTCCTGCTTCTCTGCATTGGGGGAAAACATGCAGGGCGTTTCTGAACTCAGCACTGTGTTGCCCACTGATGCTGGGCATCAGTGGAGCCACAGACACTGCCCAGAGAAGCTCACAGTAGGGCAGAAGGCAAGGAAGAAAACCACAAGGAGTATTTGTTTATGTGAATTTAACAAGCCAGAAAAGCTCAGTTTCTCCACACCCTCTGCTTAGGGTCAAATTTACCTCCAACCAATGTTACCATCACCGAACATGTATCAGCTCTCTTTCTCTGGCCTCTTTCCTGCTGCTCTCCTTTTACTGTTTGTCCTGAACTCACCTATTCTCTTCCTTGCATTTGCCCTTTTTCTCCCACTTCTGTTCAACTTTTATTTGAAACATTTAACACAACAGCTTCTTTCTAAACCTGCAGGCCACTGGCAGGGTGGTGAGGCCTGTCTGGGTGAGGTGCTTTGGGGCTGGAAAAAGGCAAGATGAGCACAGGGAGGGAAATCCAGACCTCCCACTCACCCAGCCACACAGGTGACTCAGCAGAGTCTGGGATGAAGCAGAGGAGGTGGGTTTGACAAAAGCATGAGAGCATCAAAAATGCCTCCAGGAGCTTCCTGTGGACTGCCAATGGTATGCCTGCAAGTGTAAAGCAGATAGGGGGAAAGAAAGGCCATACCCTTCTCCTTTTTGAGGATCCAGCTCATCTGGAGTGATCTCCGTTTCAGGGGAACTGATTCAGGATCATCACCATCTCTAATTACTGGGTGTCACACACCCTGGGTTTCATTCCGGACTGTACCCACTGCTCCTTTCCCAACAAGGCAAAAGGCATGTGGGAGGAACCCTTCCTGCTCACAGAAATGGGGCAGTTCTCCCTTTCTCACGAGCACTGATATAACTCATTCCACATCAGCAGCACCCCAGTGACTCAAAGAGCACTTGCAAAATCAGCTTCTGAAACCCCAGCCAATGGCTTGCAGGGGAGAATAGGGAAATCCAGGCAAGAGGAAGGAGTAAAAAGAGAAACTCAATCTTTTTTTCATATAATATTATTTGAGGGGTACAGCCAAAATGACTTGTCATGATGCCGCTTGAGAAGAATCACACAAATGATCTGTCCCCTAAAAAGAACATGCTGTGTTCATCAGTGAAGTGCTATGAAAGGGAGTTATGGTCCAGGGTCCCTTCACAGGCTCTTGGCCCTTCACTACCCAGCTTGCTCCAAGCAGGAGCAGAAGCTATATTTGAACATCTCTGCAAGGATGTACCCCTGCTGGGTTTTCCACACTTTCTGGAATTGTTTTGCCTTTAAGAAAAGCCTGGCCCAGGGCTGGAACAGGACTGCGAATGCTCCTCCACATTTCCAGAATATGGGCTTCTGCAAGACGTTACAGGGACTATGACCATGCAAGGACACAACACGGTGTTTACCATGCAAAGACAGCTCAAGGAATCTAGGCATGCTGAAACTTGATTTCCAGACCATTGGGTCCTGAGTGACATGCACACTGTCCATTTTAACCCCTCTCAGCTGGTCACCCCTTTATTTTATTGAGTTCACTCAGAGGCTAAGCAGGTAGAAGGAAGTAATCTCTAAAAGCATGAGTGAAACCTCCCATTGGGGGTGTGTACATGGCGGGTGTGTACATGTGAGCTGGATGGGGAGGACGCAATATTTGCATTTACCTCAACAAAAACGGAGTATAAATAGGCTGAAAGTGTGAGGCTTTCTCAGTTCCCAGGTGTGGGTGCAGGAAGCAGAGACATCAAAGTGGATCATGGCAACTTTCCTCTTTTTGGTGCAACTCATCTTCATTGGGACACTAATTGTCCCAGCATATACACAAAGATGTAATTTGCTCCACAATGCATCTGCAAGCAATTTCACTGTAATCGTGACTCCTGAGGCATACAAGGCAAACACAACCTACCTAGGTAAGCCATCTCTGTCTAGATCTCAGAGTTTTCACACTGCACAGGCATATGTCTCTTCTGCCCCTAACCCAGCTGGCTCCTCAAGTCTTACGTTGTTCTTAGCTGTGTTTAAAATGTGTGAGGTCTAGCACTTTTTTTATTATTATTTTTTTTATTTCAAGCAGGAGATAGGTAAATGGCACTACTTGTTACCTCTTTGTTTCTATTTCACGTTCATGTCTACAGGGTCGGTCCCAAATTCTCTTTTCCTTCCTTAGGGGCTTTTTTCTCCCCTAATCTTTTTGCCTAAACTTGCATAGAAGGACTTGAATGCTCTTGAAAACAGAATTTGGGGGAAAGTTGTTTTGTGGTTTTGTTCCCTTTCCTTCTTCCTGCGAATTTGCCCTTCTTAGTAGTAAGGGCTGTAAAGATGAGGTTACTTTGCTGACAGATCCTCAGCATCAGTCATAGAAAATGGCTTTTAATACTACAAAGAACATAGCCACAGAGTAAATGGCAGCCTGACCCCGCTTCCCAGACCTGACAACTAACCTCTCTTTGCCCTGAGGTTCAGCAAAACCTAAATGCTGAGAAAATAGTGGAGGAGAGACATCCTGATCCCTCCCTGCAATGGAGGAGGTAGTCTGCTGGTGTAAAATTGGCACAGATTCCTTCAGATCTCACCCAAGGTGCATCCACTGAAGTTGGGTGTTTTTTTAATAGAGGGGTATTTTGTTCACTGCTGTTATTTCATTGTTTGAGCACATAATTCAAGTTTGTCTCACTCGCATCAGCCTGTAGCTTCTGACAGTCTTGGCAGCTTTTATTTGAAATAGTCCTGACCTGAAGGGTGCTAAGGGCCAAGAGTGCCATGGCAGTACAGCACGCACAGCAACCTTGGCTGGCTGGGAGACACAGCCAGGGAGTCGCTTGCTCCTGGCAAGCAGATCCTCCTGCTTCATTTGCTTATTGTCCAACTTCTGCTTGCAACAAAAGTATGATACGCAGCAATGCTGCGCAGACTAGGCACAGCTGTGAAACAGCAACCCGGAGCAGAGACGTGGTGAAGAAAGGGTGGGGTCTGGCACACTCAGCTATGGGAAGATGGGAGGAACTGACTGCCCAAAAGCTTGTCCCCTTTAGCTTCTCCACCTTTGCCATCTGCACAGAATCCAGAAGAGATTAACTCACAAGGACCTCTGGTTTGGCTTACAGATATGGTACCCACAATAGCAGGGGCTGAATCTGCTGACTGAGGAGTTCCTCCTAGTCTATTCCCTAACTGAGGAGGGGGCAGATAAGGGGGTTCTTCTTCCTGTGGCTGGGGGAGGACTATAGTACATCACCTTCTCTTCGCAGGCTTCCAGTGCACTTGTGTGACAGAGAGAGCACTGTGCGAGTAAATACTTCCTCGGCTGAAAACTCTGAAGGCATGGAGTCTGGAGAGGGCTGCCTTAAGAAACAGACAACTTATTTTGTCTAACTTGCTCTGTTTCCAGTTACAATAAGTGACAACAGAAACCACACTGACAGCAAGAATGTGACCCAATATTTACTGCAAGCCTTATCCCCACAAAACGACTCCATTGGAGAATGGAAGGTGGAATACAAGGACAACTGCAGTGCTATTGACACAGCAATACTAAATGCCACTCAGAATGCAACAAACTGGACATCTCCAAACAGTAACATATCTTCCATGGAAATAAGGTAAGACTATACTATACCTTTAAGTATTCAGCTGGGACAGTATTTGCCTGTGTAAGCTCTAGGCAGTACCCAGAACCAAGAGCCCACCTCTAGGGCAGGTGTTGAAATAAACCTCTTGAGCCTTCTCTGGATTTTCTCTTGAAAATACCAAGGAAACATTTTCTGCAAAGCCATATCTAGAGGTCACCCCAGGGACGGTCTCGTAGTTTAAAGACTTGCTCACATTAGTAGCGATGTACATTAGTTCCATGGAAATGAATGGATTGATCACCCCTCTTGTTTCCACTAACAGTAATGGAGTTGCATCAGTGGGAAATATTTGTCAAAGGCAACCATAGCCATTAGCCTGATTGGCCTTATCTGCAGGAATGAAGAATGCAATAGATCATGACAACAGTGATTCCAACTACAAGGAGCAGATGGTCACAATATATGGCCACCCTGTTACAAGGCATTCCTATTCCATCCAGAGAAGGGCAGTAAAGCAGCCAAAGCGTAATTAAGAAGCAGTGTTTCAGCTGTTACCAGAAAAAAAAAATAATAAAGTGCAATATGGCTGAAGGGCAATATAAGTGAGCTCAGGCTGACTTCATAGTTCCTGTCTCTATCTGCTCTTAATGTCCCGTTTATACCCTTTCCCTTCTCTCCTTCCACAGGGTGTACATTGTCTTCACTAATAACTCCGTTGAGTTCAAGACTGTGACTCTGAACAAAGGTAAATAAGCTTCAGTTGGGCAGTTCAAACAGAGGGTGAAAACAGACATCAAGCAAGTGCTTCATTTGTGCTCTGGTGTTTTGGGAGAGGGGAAAGATGGACTCAGTGTACCTGCAGCTGAAGAATGTCTCATCTCTCCAATAGGCAGGAGACAAGGCAAAGGCACTAGAGTGCTAGAGCTAGCTAGAGGTTTTTCAGGTTATAATGTTGAACTTAAAACCTTTTCAAGCTTCCTTTTTGCCTTAAGGAACAATAAACAGCTATAAACAAGAGGACAGGCTTATTTATTTCTGCAGGTACTTACACAGGCTTCATCCCCCTATTCATTGTCATGCAAATACCAAGTGGAAATTGTGGCTTTGCCACCACAGATAATGTGCTCCAGAGAATCCCCCACCACCGACGAGCCTCGAGCCTACACTGATGATGCTCCAGTGATGTCAGTGGATGTATTCAGACATCCCATTCCCCTACCATGGGTTTGATCCCTCATTTCTGAGAAATCAGAGTTAAATGCAGCCTCTTGGAGTAGGTCTGTAGCTCAGCTGGTCCTCTGGACTTCTAATAAACCCTGGGGGTTTCCTTCCATTTCAGAAACAACCACAGCACCACCAACCGCCACCCCCAACTCCGTCTCCGTGGTTCAGAGCAGCTCGTTCTTCGTTGCTGTCATTCAGTTGCCGCTGCTCCTTGTCACAAGTAAACTGCTCTCCTAGAAGTCAGGAAGAGAAGATGACCCAGCTGTGCTGCACCTCTCCTCCTTGCCTTCAGAATGCATAGAAGGGCAGGCAGCTGATCTACTCAGGAAAACTATTCGCTTCTTCTGTGTATTAGAACGGTAATTGCACTTCTACATTAAATTATAAAGGTATATTTGACCACAGAGCTGATCCTCCCCTTACTCCCCTTGCCCAGGGCCAGCAACCTCAGCAACATGAAATATTTCAGAGCAAGTCAGAGATCACTCTGTTGTAGCTTTTCAGCTGGAAAGCATAACACAAGAGCAGACCCCATCTAACAAAGGAATGCTGCGTGAATTAATTCCTTCCTCATCACCTGGGGTTCTATGAAGCACAAAAAAAGCAGGAAAATGCTGAGAGGGAAAAAGCCCTCTCACCAGGGTACCAGGGTCTGCTGAGAAGCTCAAGGAGATGTCTGCTTTTGGCTGTGCAGCTTGGGACCTGCACTCACAGCATGCGTTAGTGTGTGTCTGCGTGTGCGCATATGTGCCTCAGTGACAGCCTGGCACAGTCCCCCACAGTATATTCACCAAAACTGTTGGAAGCAGAACTGAGACTGGGAGGGGAAATTATGGGTTTAGGATTCACATGCCTCAGCCAGTTTAAAACCTCCAGTGCGAGCACAGACAAAGTAAGTGTGTCCACTTAGGTGCAAGGCGACCCCCTCGCCAGGAACAAGCTGGAGATCCTACTGGCAGGGTATCCTCCATAAAGGCCCAGGACTCGGGAATTTGTGCTCCATATTGTTATTTGGTCTGGCATCCCCTAAATTTTGTTATTTCCGTGGATGTCTTATAAACTTTCTCTGGTTTTCTTCTGGCTTTCTGGAATGGCGGGGTGGGTATTTTTTATTCTCATTTTTAATCAACAGCTGATCGTGCTGTAGGGCAAGATTGTGTGGGCCACTGAATGTCTTGATTTTATTATTATTGTTTGTATTTTTATATGCGTAGTGTTTACTTGGGAATTTTCAAACTTCTGGAAAGTAATTTTTTTCTTAAACTAATCTAAATAAATTAAGGAATGAAACTTGGCTCTTGCACCTAACATTATTTCCTGGCTTCACTGTGATGTGGCAAAGGGGTTGAAATGATTTTAAATAGTGTGAAATAATTGGCTTTGACCCCACGATGAGCACATAAAGACACAAATAAAGGTGAGGCTTGTGCACTGCAATCCTGTACAGGGTGAAGGGAAGGGTCAGAAAGGCATCTCCCTGCCCCACTAATCCTCTTGCTGTTTACCCTTCAGAAGACTGAGCTCCAGATTGTAACAGTATTTTGACGTTCATGGATGAGAGATCTAGCTTTAACCTGGCCTTACTAGCCCAGAGTTTGTGATGTGCCTACAATTAGCCCTTATTCCTGCTGAATGAGTTCTAACTACCAAGTGAGGAAAGGCTTACTCCAGAGCACTGAGAGCCTGACAGTAGAGGAGCCTTCATATTCCTGAGAACAGAGGACCTGGGCACAACAGGAAGAAATTGTCCCTGACCATCTGTATTTCTCAGGCATTCAGACATCAGCTGTGGTTCAAGAGGGATTTTTTTTTCTTCCTACAGAATTGTCCGAAAAATTAATAGCTAAAGCTGCACAGTTGTGATAATACCTGGTTCTTATTTGTTACAAACCATGCCAATAAGCCTGTCTTGCTTCACAGATCTGCTTTTGTTACCCAAATTTTTCAAGAGACATTCCATTATCCTCCTCTGCCAGCATCAGACCCCCTCAGGGCCACCAATGCAAGGGCTGTTCCCCTGTGTCAATCCTTTGGCCTTCTCATTTCTCTACTCTTTTGGCATCCCGTTCTCTCCAAATGGTGCTGGTGACAGGATAAAAGGATCTCTCCTCTCACTCCTGCCTGTCTCTGATAAAATTACAGTGGGCTTAAGTGAAACACTCTCCTGTTGAAGTGGTTAAGTTAAACATGAGGGATGGCTGCTGGCTTTGACCTCACCCTTGGCGCTCCAGGGCCACAGGGTGAGCGGGTGCAATGTGCCTGTATGCCCTGCTCTGGGCTGTGCTTTGGCTGGGCAGCCCTTTGACCATAGCAGACAGCAATGAGGGCAAAGGAAGGCCAGTGGTGGTCCTGCCAAAGCCCTTCCAGGGCCTCAGCTCCAAGCCAAAGGATTATCTGCCCTTAAATGTTTATGGGAATGACACGAAGCTTTAAAACAAAAGCTCCTGCTTTATCACCCTGTGCAAACTCTCTGGGCCCAGTTAAGCATATGTACCCAGCAGGGATGACAGGGACCAACCCAGCATATAATCAAGGCGGCAGGGTTTTCATTCAGAGTCCTTCTCCTCCAAAGAGTATTTGCCCACATACAATTCAAAGGGAGGAAGGAGAAAGGACACAAAGCTGTGTTATCTTTCATGCTTATCAAGAGTCATTAGGTTCTTCAGATGCTGGAACAGGCTCTGTGCTTCCCATTAGGTATTGGTGTAAAGCCAACTCAGGACACCTGAGATGCAGCTCCAGTGCTCAGGGTCAGGCTGCCCCGACAGACTCTGGTCTCAGCATCACACGCAGACACGGATACACATACACACAGACTCTCGCTCTCTCTTCCTGAACCTCTGCACCCTCTCAGCCAGGAAGGAAAATAATAAACTGAGAGGTGCAGTTTATTTGGAAATACTAAATACAAGCACTGCATTACCTAATTTCTCCACCTGGTTTGGGCATCTGACCCTTTCTTCAGCACTTTCCCATTTTCTCATCCCTTTGCAGGCAGCTACCGGGACAGGGACTGGCTGCCCGTACTCAGCCCTATGCGGAGGCAGCGGGCGCCCTGGTTTGCCCCCTCGGCCTCTCCCAAAAGGCAGGCATGATATCAGGTAGTCCTGTCTTCACCCCACCCACCTTCTCTAGACCTTTTTGGTTTCTGCAGCTGTCCAGAGCTGACGCTACCCATCAGCCCAAGTTGGTTGGCACTCACCAGTTTGGCAACTCAGAGGCACGGGTGCAAACCAAGACAGGCACAATCTGCAATAGCTGTGCTCAACTCTATTTCAAGGAGGGAGAAGTATGCAGTGGCAAATTTGCTGACACCTATCCTTGGACCCAACAAGAGGTGATTCGACAGTGGTCTTAACTGGTGACTCCAGAGATCTGTCCCCTTCTCCCCCTGAGCCCTTTTTCTCCCTGCTAAGGTTGGTTTTGCTTTAAAGTGGGAGCACCTTAATCAACTCTGTTGCTTGTTCAAATTTAATCTATCTCAAAAAGCCATGGTTTGCATCAAAGAAAAGATATTCCTCCCTCTCGTACTGTTAGGCTTCTCAGTGAGAGTGTAAACTTTCACTTCTTTCATACTAATCTCCACTGATTTTCCTGTTTCCTGGTGGGTTGTACAGCAATTGGTTTGTAAAGTCAGAAGTCCCAAGGACAATTTCACAGATAAAATTTTAACGACCTAGTGCCTGGAGTGATGTCCTAATGGAACATTTCTGCAGAATTTAGTAGAAATAAATTTTTAGGACCCAGCTATTAAAATTGGCATCTGTTTCGCAGGCAGGGTAATTAGCAGAGATCTGAATATGTTGTACCTTCTGCTACTGCAGTGCACAACACACAATAAAATTCTAATTAGTGCTGTAAACTACTGTTCAATTTTAATCTCACTGCTGATACGTTTGTCTCCTAAGATTACAGCTCTTTGCCCTGGATAATACATATGAAATTCCTTTAAATATCCTTGTGGGAACTCCCATTTACAATACTATGTCTCAGTGCCGGGCATTCAGAGCAGTGCAGTTCATCTCCAGAGAGGTGAACTCCTGCGGGCTTTGTCCCATTGACAAGCCGCAGCAGCAGCATTCTCATTAACTTTTACACTATTCAGCAGAAAATACTAGCATTTCCTTTTACATCCCTGTCTAATTTCCCTGCTAAAACTTATTTCATAAACATAACCAGGAAAAGGAGTGCAAACGGTACTGCATCATAACTGGGAATACGAACCCAAAATATGGAAACTCCCTTGCTTTAGCACAAAGGGAAATAAAGGGTGAGGCCTGCAACACCCAAAAGCTCACATCAGTGGGTAAAAGACATTGCTGAGACTAAAACATGTGAAACTGCTAGAGATAATAAAAAAAAAAGCCAAACATAGTAGCTGTCAATAACACTAAAACAAAGAACTAGCACCGTGAAGTGCAAGCAAAGCAAGACCCTCCTCTGACTCAGAGCTAAATGTCCCAAGAGACAAGAACATGCCACATTATCTGGCCCTGCCACCAGAACAGCTGGCCATGTCTTCCTTTTTTGCCCCAAAGGCAATCACGGAGCCACTCCACCACAGAATCTGGATCGGGATGTAAAGTATTTTGCTGAACTTGTGAGTTCTGCAGCAGAAACATATGGCAGAGAGCAATGAGGTCCTACAGCTGTGTGGATGCATGTAGAGGACAAATGAGTCATCACATAGGAGACAACCCTTTCTCCTAGAAAATGCCCCCTTAGCAGCTCTCTCTCTAGCTCTCTAGCCTGTCTTCACTTCTGAGAAAGCCACAATGCTTTCATGCATGGCCAGATAGGCTGACATGAGGAAGGTCCATGCAAATGAGACAGTTTGTGTCCCCCATGCACTTCCAGCACTTGCCAGAGAGCAGCCAGCATTAAAGTGCACTGCTGTGGTGCTGGGAGGTTGGGCCTCACCGTTGCCAGTCAGCCAGGTCTGCTGGATCCGGGGGCTCTGTGGTCTCTCAGTCCTGGGCTCCCTTCTGCTAGCTACAACTCATCCAGGACCCAAAATCTCGTGACTTAGTTCAACCTTTGTTCCCGTGACAGTCTCTGGGTCTCACACGGGGTAAATGTTGGGTCATTGTTTGAAAGACTCCATAGCTGGTGGCAAACAGGGACTGACAGTCTGATCCACGGCCTGAAATAGCCTAGGACAAACACACTTCTTTTCTTTGGTCTTGTAAATCACTCGGTTCCTTTTGCAGCACAGCACAGATCCTTGCTCTGCACATTTGGAACAACCTCTGAGAGGGCCTGCCAGGTGGAGGGTGGTACGAAGTCAATGACATGGCATCTCACAGGGACTTCACTGTCTACAGAGACGAAGAAGTGCCTCTGAGGGTCTATCAGATGAGCCCTGAAGCCGTTCTTCAGGACACATCTATGAAATCTTAAGCTAACCATGAGTAGAGATCTGTTACTAGAAGTATTTAGCTTTAAAACATAGGTTAATAATTAACAGAGTGATTACAGCAAACTGATAAATCTCCATTAAAAATTTTCCCACCCTTCCACTGACTTCCCGTAGTTCCTGAACTTTTAATAGCTGTTGTGCTATCCCAGATGATGCATACTGCTCAAAAATATCAGCAGAACCACCCCAACTTCTTGGACTACAGATTTCAGTTGTAATAAATATATCTTACCGTAGATATAGCAGGACAAAGTGTATCATTCATTCTGGGAGTAACCCAACAATCATTATTAAGCATTATTTTCTTAATTTACATCACTCCAAAATCTCACTGTGCAGAACAAGATGTAGTTTTAGCCCTGGGTCTCTTGTTGGCTGCACCCGTCCCTCTCTGGTGGAAATATGGCAACGTTTAATCTTTCAGCAGCCCATTGGGGAGGGATAGGAATAACAAGGGAGAGTCAGATGATACCTACAAATCTGAAGCAGGAACGTTTGGCTCAGAGGTCCCTTGTCTTGGGACAGCATTGTTTAGTCCTTCGCCATGTCCACAGACATTTCTACATAACTTTTAGACCAGCAGTCAAGTTTTCCAAACCAGTGCTTCAGCACTGTGTGAATAAACAAGTCCTACTCCTACAGTAAAAGCCTGCTTTCCTAATGACCCTATTGTACTTAGGGACACCCACACCAATAAAAAGAACATTGGGGTGGGCAAAGCACGCAAACACCTAAAATGGCCCAAACCATGGCTTTGCCATAAAACAGCTCCCCTTGTACGTATGTGGTATGACCATACCCTTTTTCCCCCAGGCCCTGGTGTCACTGAGTACACAGGACAAATAATGCTCATTGCAGGGTGAGAGCCACAAAATGCCCTTTAACCCCCCACTTGTTCTTTTCACTAGCACCACTCTCCCTGTGGCCTTATGCTCTACTTCCAATTGGCCTCCCAATCACTAATTACTGGTGGTAATTAGAGCCAGGGATGGAGCAAACATCCTAATGAGCTTTAAGGGACAGTTTGACACATTACTGGACAGCCTAAATGATGACTGCCTGCAGGAGGAGGGAATTGTGCTTTGAGGGCCCCGAGGCTTCCTCCCATCTCGGGCCTGTGTCTCTGCAG
Organism: Alca torda; assembly: GCA_008658365.1. Taxonomy (NCBI): domain Eukaryota; kingdom Metazoa; phylum Chordata; class Aves; order Charadriiformes; family Alcidae; genus Alca; species Alca torda. The sequence continues at coordinate 6,296,001 of CM018093.1, read as the reverse complement.
ACACCCACCCCAGGCAGGGCCCCTGGGAAATGAGGAACGTGCAGCGAGCAGCTAGGAAAACGTTAGCCAGCAAGACAGTCCTCTAGCTCTCGGCTAGGAGCTCTGGGGCAGAGACAGGGATGGGCCATGTTACAGGGGCAAACTTCAACTCAGGAATCATAAGATACTGCTGATTGTCTGCTTGGAGGAACAGCTCCTGACGGGGGCTCCACACATAGTCCCTCATCAGAAGCGACGCTTGGATTATTTATTAACTCGATCATTGTTGGGGCTACAATGAACTATAAATAACAGCCTAGGGAGTGGCATGTAAGACCGAGTGGCAGAACTTGGCTTAGTCCTAGCTGCTGTTTTTCACTTTGCTGATCTTTTTGTAATGGAGTCTCTTTTGCTCTGCGCTGTTTCATCATTTCAGACATCATGGGAAAATGATCAATTCCCACTCCCCACACTGCAAAAGCTGGGGCTGAACCCACAGCCCTCCTGTCGTCACTGTGTTTCAAGCACAGAAAAGACGACTTTTTCTCCTTGCAGTGAGGCAGAATGGGAAAATGCTCCCTAGAAACAATTAATAAAAAAGAAGAGCTGCTGCTAAACAGCTTTCCTTTGAAACTGAGCAGCCTCAAACTTTGCTTTGCTTCTAGCTGGCAGAACCAAATGGTCGTGTTAGCTGAAGCACAACACGAACATAAACGCAGCGCAAAGAACTGACATGGCCAGCTTCTTGCACAGGCTCCCCATTCACTCAGTCCCTGCCCTGGCACTACTCCTTTTCTATATAACCTGATGATTTATTTTTACATGTGACAGGTAGGCAGAACTGGATCCTCCCCCTCACTCCCTACTAAACACAACACAACACGACACTTTTCTGGTCTTGATGTCATTATACTGCTATTTACATTTATGTGCACTAAAGCTGGAAGTCCTGCTCCTACAGTAGCTCTCCTTGGGACCAGCTTTGACCTTTTAATTGCTGTCTTGGACCCTGAACAGTTTTCCTTCAAACAATTTCATCACTCAGTAACTAAGTGACAGCACAGAGATGCTTAATGTTTAATTAATGTTAGTAAATTCCTTCCTCCCTAACTTGTGAATTTGGAGGCTGATTCCTACAGAGACTTCTCTGCATGGAGTTCACGTCTACCTACGAAGATCAAGACCCCACTAAGCAGGAGAAGGGACAGAATACACTGTAATTTCTTGGGATGTAGGCAATTACAATTCCAGCTCTGATACTGACAACCCCCTTCACCCAAGCGACTACCTAGTCAACCAATTTATTTCCATCTCCTCAGATCTGCTGCCATTTAAACCGGAGAGATCAAAATAAAGGATATGGATACATCTCCAACATGCAACACAGCAATAAATATAAATGCCCAAGCTACTGTGGGACTTTGTCTGGGATATGTTGCACTGCACTAAAAGATCAGGAATGTGGGCTATTTTTTTCTACCCTAGCACCTGACTTCATGCTAACAATAGCAAAGGGCTGTGCTATATAGATGTAACCATTTGTTTGCATGTTTTTGTGTCAACAATGTCAAGAGCTAAATTACCCTTCTGATAAAGACACCACATGATCTATTTTAGTCTCCATGACTCACTGAAGACACCAAATGCTTTGTGAATCATCATCATCATCAGCTACCATCCAGTATGATTTACATCATTTTAGCAAATCGGAATGACGTATCACACTAGTGAACTAGAGAACAGCAGGAGCCTTCAGAAGAGCTGCAAAACCTCCCTGGCCAGAGCCCACACTGAAAAAAGCTGACTGGTTCCACATTTGGGGGCCAAAAGGAGGGAGAAGGGGCAACAGTGTGTCCCCTTCATCTGATGCATGGAGCACTCTCTACTTGCCTGACACTGGAATGAACCTTCAGCCAATTATTCACCAAAGCATTATCTTTAAGAGGGAAACAAAACCACAGTGCTGGAGATCCCATGGCAGAGGTTTTGCTCTGCCAAAGAGGGAAGGTTGGAATATCCCTCATCTCCATCCTTTTCTTACCATTCCCTTTTAGAAGCTCATCCAGAGAGTTTGAAAAAAGATGAATGAATGCAGGAGACAGCACAGAATTGTCCTCATATAAAACAGTCACAGTTTAAAAGAAAGCAGTCAAAGTATTTTTTGAAAGAGTAAAAACTACTTTCTAGCAGAACTGGTAGATACAGAAGGATACCTCACCCTCAGCCTGTGGTAGAGTGTGGCCAAGGTTAACTATTAGGCAAGCTTCATTAAACCTTTCTAAACGGTGCTGTTTGCTACCATTATTCACATGCATAACTTCCTTGTAAAGCAAGGGAATTATTACCCTGGATATCACTTTTTAAATGATATGCATTAAGTTATTCCTCATGGGCATACCTACTTACTCTTCACGACATTGCTCATGTGATAATCATGCACAGTACTATCACTTGATCTTATGGCTCTTAACCACAGGCATTATACAACAACTGTGCCCTAACTGGTTTTACATGCACTCCCCTTCCAGCACTTAGCTTTCACAGCATGCCTACAATTTCAGGAATCTTCAGAATAATCTGGTTAGTGTTCATTTAAACTCATCACACAGCCTCATCCTTTTGTAACAACCTATGCTGAACACTGTTGCATCTCCTAATCTGCAAGTGACAGCAGGAACCTGCAGCCCTGATGACTGATGCATACCAAGCGCTTCTTTTCTCTACAAGGCCTTCCCAATGTGGCATTCTGATGATGAAAATACCAAGTAACTGATGATCATCACAGCACAAACCTGAGCTGACTGCTTTCTCCAGAAAGATGAAAGGAGAGAGTTTGATCCTGTTCCTACAGAACTCATAAAACTTCCCTAACAAAACCACACTTGATCTGGCTGCTTGTGCCAACAAGCTTTCAGGGGGCTTCAAGTGGTTATGGACTCAAGGTACCACAGGTTCTCCCCTATTTCAGCTGTCCACAATCAGATGCAGAATGGAAAGTCTCCTGTAGCAAGAGATATTGCTCAGTATACCAGTTCCTTACACAGAGAAACACCAGCTAGCCGCAAAAAGAAATGAGGCTGTAGCACAGGAATAAGAAAAAAAAAGAAGAAAAAAGAAAAAAGTGAATTGTGTAGTCCTCATTCTCCAGAATGTTTCTCTATTTGATCAAGAAGCAAACCAACACCAAAGCCCAAGCTATTAAAAATCATAAATGAATCCAATGTCTAATTAGAGAAAAATCAAAGCCTTTTGTGACTGAGCAGGATATACATTTTGCCAGGCTGTCTCCTCTCTAGAAAGCTGCTTTATTTAACATGGCAGAATTGTAAATTTCACATCAGCTTGGCGGTTTGGGTTGACAAAGCAGGAATGTCTTGAGAAAAAGCAAACAAATCAACAAATTCTGAGAACCCAAATTGCTAGATTGCTGCAAGAATTCTTGTGAATCATCTGTATTTGTCCTTATGTAATAATAACCAATAGCTAGATGTAGGAAATACCGCGAGCAGGGTTGAAGTAATCCACTGATCTGATTATGCAGTAGAGTTTCTGACCAATTGAGCTGAAGCTCATTTCACTTCTCAGAGACTGTTTCTTCTCCTTTGTAAACAACAATGTTCTGGTCTGTTTCATACACTTTGACTTTATAAAGAGTTCCGACAGGCAGGAGCTTCTTGAGGTTTTCCCAGATGAATACTGCAACGTTCTCGGTGGTGCTAAGAGTGAAACACGAGCAGATTCAGAACTAAGAGCAATGATATTTGGGACTGTACCCAGAGCGGGCAAGGGGGGATGCTGAAGGCCACAGGGAGCCATGCGGGCAGCTTTCACATGATGACACCATGAATGTAAGTGGGGCTTGAACCATTGCCATCAAACATAGATTAAACGAGGTCTAATTAAGAGGCCGCATCTGTCTCCCCAAGATGCTCGCGTGACAAGTGGCAGTCCGCAAAGGGCTCCTCGCGTGCGAGCAAGTGGTGCCTTCCTGGGTATGTGGGACGGCAGGTGCCCCAGCAGACCTGCACTGGCCCGGCACAGCGAGGCAGGCTGCATGGCAGCAGGGCTGGAAGGCAGGCAGGCATCCAGCACCTGACACGCACCACTATGTGTCACGGGTGTGTTACACACAAAGGTATCAAAGCTGCTCTCTCAGATGTAGCACTACACCTTGAAGACTGTTCTTTGACCCTGCAACCAATGCCACAAGGAGCCTCCATCACCCACCTCACAACCTCAGCAAAGTATGGCACATCCTTATCCAGGTTTTTGTGGTCAAGCGGTTCCATGATTGCCTCCTGTAGAAAGAAAACAGTGACAATCTTGGGCCAGCTGATCAGTGGAGCTGGGGTTCAAATTACCATGCAAATGGGACTGGAGCAAGGCAACAGTATGTAAAAAAAGAATGAGAGCCCTACATCCACATGTTAACTTTCTAGCTGGAGACATGGTACTGCCTCCCATCACAGTGCCAAAGCCTTTTAGTCTTAAATCATTCCTTAATTTCTTCTTTATTTCCTACCATCATCAACTCACCATGTCTCCACCCTTGTACTAGACAAGACTAGCTCTAACCAATTCTCCCAGGAGATGCGTAGGAAAATAGTGCTATTACCTGCATATATTCTTTCAGGTCTGTCAGGTTTATAACCATTCCTGAGACTGGGTCGATCTGCAGGGAAAACAAAAGGGAGCTTAGTAGTCTAGCTACACATCCTTATTACCAAGGTTGCCGTGAGCCCGTACAAATCAGACTGAGAGTATCTGTGCGCGCACGACATCTGAGCCATAAGAAAAATGTCTTTCCATCTTCACACGCCGAGTTCCAACTCCTGTTATGTTCCCAAAGGCTAGGTACAGCATACAAACAACTCCGGTGGTTCCACTCTCTCCTAAAAGCTGACACCAGGGACGAAAACCTCACTGAAACACTCAGGCTTCGAGCAACAATCTAGCATGACCATAAGCAGGAAAACAGGCATAAACTGCTGGGCTAAACAACCAGGGACAAAACAGAGACCAGCCTGAGCTCAGGGCATCCTCCCATCTGGAGACGGAACAGCTCCAGGAACAAAATCAGGTTGTGTAGCTCACAGCCTATTAGGCGAATGTAGAGAAAGAAGAGGCTTTAAAATTTTAGTTTCAGATCTGAATAGAACCCCCCTTTCCTATGAAACGGAAATCTTCAAAAAGTTGTTTGGAAAACATCAAAACCAAAGTCTGAACAACTCACTCTGCAGAATACACAGACCAATGACAGGATGAGGGTGAAAAACAACTGCAAAAGCAGAATTTCCTTTTATATTTGCAGCAAAATACCTTGATAAAACAGCAGAGAGAATCAATTACTGGAAGTGCTAAGCCTCCCTTGGCTCAACAGTGATCCAAAGGTGCCCCACAGGTCTGACCAGAGCCTATACATTCTGCAGTGAGACTAAGTTACGTGCCCAGGGAATGATTACAAACCTTGCATTAAATACAGTTACCTGCAAATCCTCATCAGAGGCAAGGTGAATACAACACTGATTACGGAAAACCTTCTTCTATAGTTATGTGTACGGAGTTTCCACAAACACCCTGGGAAACCTAGCAATTGAGCTAGAACTTCAGTACTGTGGAGAACCGGGACACATCTATCCTGACACACTAAGGAATGGAAAAAAAAAACAGTTGATCAAACTTACCTCTCCACGCACAGTGACTATAACTAAAAAAAAGAAAATATCAGGTTACAATGACACCATGAACGTAACAACAAAATACACTACTGATTGGGATTCATCACTAATCCACAAGAACTGGCACAGGCTTCCCAGCACTTAAAAATGGGACCATTTTTATAAAATGGATATCCACTCCATAAAGAATAATCACTCAGAGCGCTCGTTGAAGAAGTCATTCTCCAAGGTCTGATGTCCAGAGACACACCGCTATCCCTGAAATGCCCCTTGCAGGCAGAGGTGAGTTCTCAAGTACCTACTCCCTATGAGATCCTGTGCCCTGCACACTTAAGATCAAAGTCTCTTGATCAGCAAAGTCTTCTGGACAATGCAGACACCCTATGTGCCCATAATCACCAGACCCCTGAGATCGTAAGATGTGAGGTCAGCTTGTAAGTCTTCAGACAACACAGAATACCAGAGAAGGAAAGAAAGGGATGAAGTGTCTGCTAACTAGAATTATTGCAAGGTGTCATTTCAACCCAGGATTCCTTCCAATTCTGAAAAAAAACCCAACCAGCCACTAAAAGCTGTATGAGACTGCTGAGACACATGACTGGCCCGGCTCTCCCAGCTTATTCCACATTCAAACCTGAGAGCAGCCTCTGACCATGACTACATGTGTAAGCAACTCCTTACCTTTATAGTTGTGTCCATGGCCATTTGGATTGTTGCATTTCCCAAACAGCTTCTGGTTTTCTTCATCACTCAGTGATTTACTGTGAGAAATACAGATACGGCATTTCAGGATCCATTACAGATGTTTATGACTTCACTTAAACTGTTATTGCTTTCTAGCTCTTCCACATATTTACTCTCCCAAATTTAACCCACTAGCTTTTCCTACCCAGAAGGCACAAACAGAACCCGAGAAGTATTGGGCCCATGAAAAGATGTTGTTGACAACGGGTTTGGGCTTTTTTTCTGTGGTTTTGTATTTATATACGCAGGTTTCATAACAACTGCCTAATACCACTGCTGTATAAACACTAACAGCTATTCACATATGAATATGGCAAAATTACTTGGGCTCCTAGGAGGAAGTGCCTGGAGCAAACTGTGCATATTATTATTTATTATTAACTAACAAAGCTTAGGGTGCTTCTTCAAGAAGCGTAAAGGCCTACTTCCCGCTCTGAAGCTTTTCTTTGAAAAAATTCAAGTGCCTACTCTCAGCAATATTTCAGGTCAAGGCACTCTTTAGGAATATGTACATTTTGAGAAAAAGGCAACAAATTAGGGGCACGGTGAGTTGCTTACAAACTGCAAGCATAATTTGTTCTGTTTAAAAACAGAACTTCAGTTCTCGGTCAGCCTAGCCAAGCACTGGTGCCTACAGTCAGGACTGGCCGCTGGAGGCTGCAGAAAACGGACCAAACCAAGGAGAAGCGGGAAGCGCTCGACAGCAGGCAGGCACACGGGCCTCCCCGCGCCCGGCTGCGGAGAGGGGACCCGCACCGCGCAAATTCCGCGCAGCTCTAACTTCCCGCCGCGGAGGGCCGCCGTGCCCGCGTCCCGGGGCGGCGAGGCCGGGCCGCTCACCTGTGCAGGCGGTGGCAGGCGCTGAAGGAGACGGTGCGGGAGAGCCGGGCCAGCCGGGCGGCGGGCGGTGCCATGGCCGAGCCGCGGCGGGCGGTGCTTGCGCGCTGGCGCGGCCGGCTCCATCCGGGCCCCGCGGCGGAGCGCGGCTCGCCAGCGCCGCCCGCGGGAGCCGCCGGCCGGGCCGGGGCCGGGGCCGCAGCGGGGGAGCGGTCCCCGCCGTGCCGGCGCGGGCGGTTGGAATTGCATCGGAACAGGCTGCCCAGGGGAGTGGTGGAGTCACCATCCCTGGAGGCGTTTGAAAGACGGGTAGACGTGGTGCTGGCGGACACGGTTTAGTGGTGGGCTTGGCAGTGTTAGGCTGACGGTTGGACCCGATGATCTTAAAGGTCTCTTCCAACCAAAACAATTCGATGATTCTATAAAATGCTTGCTTTGTCCATTGTCGCAGCTCGGCTGCTCCTCCTTGTCCCCAGCACGCATCCTGGGATCTTGTATGAGCCAGTGGTACAGCGGGAAAATAAAAAAGGCTGTTAAGAACCACTGTGTTAGCCCTACCAAATGCAGAGGTATGACAACAGCTCCAATGGACCATCGGTGCGATCTGCTGCAGCAAATGCCTTCCTACACCAGCTGTTTGCTAGCTCACTTTTCACTAAATCACTGAGTGATGCTGAAAACTGGAAGCTCTCTGAGAACAGCAATCAAAATCACGGGAATCACTGTGAGGACAAGAAGCAGCTGTTAAAACATTTCTACATGGGCTTCCAGGGAAGAGAAGGATCAGTTCTGAAGGATGGAATGTAAGACTGAAAAATCATGCATTGCATTCTCCAGTTCAAATTGCTGTTGTTCATCTGTTCAAGTGGACTTGGTATGATGGTACAGAGAGAAGTCGTGGTGTTGAGTACTGATGAGCTAACTTTTCAGCTTAGTTCAATTTTTGCTTTAGGGAACATACATAGAAACTGTCTTGGACTACATCAAAGTTCCTCATTTGCATTATCTAGGCTGCTGGGCTGGCGGATGTGAGGCCTGGGAACAGAACGAGTTGAGATGTGCACCAAAAAAGTGTATCAGTGAAACAACACAAGCTCAAATATCCGAGGAGTTTTCTGCAGGGCGGGACTGGGGTTTGTTGCAGAACCAGATCAGATACCTAAAATTTGTGCATCCTGCCTTTTGTCTTTTCATTGACTTCTCTTTCAAAGCATTTCATCCTCTCATTTAGCCTGTAGAGGTAACATCAGCAATGATTTGGCCTGCGGGCCAACCGTTTTGACTTGCTTGTGTTTTGTTATATTATGACAATTGCAATAAGTGTGTTTATAAATGCATCAGTGCACAGGGTGGGTCTGCAAAGGACAGCTGGCAGGCTCTGTATGCCCTTGTTAGGTGTTTATGCAGCAATCCAAGAGAAGCAGTTCACAAAGCAATCCTCAACTGAAGGGACTGAGGTACCTAAAATAACTGAGCTCTGTTCACTCCACAGTACTGTGGTATCTGAGGAGCTATTGTTAAACTTTGAGAATGCCCCACTCCCTGGTCATCTGCCTAATTTAAGATGGTTTAGATAAAGTAAGTGTACACAGCAGTCCTTCCCTGCACCAGTCACAGGAAGAGGCTGCCAGGTCTGTTGATTCCCTTTCTAACCTGGCAAACTGATTTGACCTCTAGGATGATTATGAACCTGACAGATTTGAAGGAGTGCACTCTGGTAATAACATTCACGGAGTTCAAGCGGAGGAATCTGTAAGGTGTGGTGATCTCCAGAAAGCTTTGGGAGAGGGGGTGGAACCTGGATTTCTCAGTGCTGCAAGGGTTTGGATGGAGGTAACTGCATCAAGCATGTTCCCTTAGTTCCTGGAAATTCGTGGTGCCCCAGGGATAACAGAGTGCATCTGTCAGCTTGTCAGAGAGGGAAAACTCCAAGCCTCAGGGCAGGATCTCCAAGTTCTGTATAACAGGAACAGGAGACAAACCAGATCTTAAGGTAGTGGAGTATAGCTTCTGTGCGCACACAACACAGGCAGGGGCTAGGATTGCATGCTGTTGAAGTACAGCTTTATAAACACAGCACAGACTTCTGCACTGCAGGGTGTCTTTCTTGCTCTGAATTATTCATCTACAGCCCTGCCTTGGGTACTCTGGCTGGTTGCAATTAACACCGGGTTGCATGTGAGCCTCAGACACTGCCTTTCCCCTTCTCACCTCGCAAAAAAAGAAGTTTAAAGAGCAGCAACGGTGACAGAACTCTACCCGCCGTAATTAAGCACTTCCTTAGCATCATTCAGCTTCCAGTTCTGGGGATGTGACCCCGCTGGGGGTTGTTCCCTCCCCCTGTGGACGACAGGCTACAGGAGGGCAATTTCCCTGACTGATACGGCAAGGTAGCAACAGGAGGCCGGCTGCAGGAGAGGAGGCAGCCGGTTGGCAGGGCTGGAGCACCAGCAACGGGAGGAGTTTGCCATCTAGTGGCTTTGTGAGGTCAGCCTCTCCATCTGCTTTCGCACAGTGCTGCAGCCCTGGTGTACAATCCTTTCTCTCTCTTGTCTTTTCCCAAGACCTATAAGGAAGGTGAAGAAAGGTCAGAGAGTGGATAAAGCTGGGTTGTTAGGGTAGAGTGAGTCTGCTCTGGTTTGCTTCTGTTCTGTCTGGGCTGGCCTCCAGAACATCAGGGTGTTTGAGTTTGATCTGCTCAACTTAGGAGTGAAAGGATACCAAGGCCACAATACTTCATACTGATTGAATTAGGAGGAAGAGCAGGAAATGTTAGCCGTCAGAGCTGTATCCAGCTATGCTGCTTAAGCAGCAGCATGCTAGAGACGTGTCACACGTGTCTACGAGACCATGGAATCATAGAATCTTCATGGTTGGAAAGGACCTTCGAGATCATCGAATCCAACCATACACACACAAACACACACCACCCCCCCCCCCCCCCCCCCCCCAATCTCTGTCACTAGAGCATGCCCTGAAGTGCCAAATCTAGACATAATAAGGTGTGTGTCAGGGTTGCAGCTGTTACCTCTTGTGGCACAGCACAAAGTTGGTCATGGGTCTCGTGAGGGCAGGAAAAGGAAGGAAGAAACTTCACAAGCTTTTATTTGAGGGCACCACTAGTGTACAGAGAAAAGCACTACAAGAACAGCTTCTGTAAGTGTTTGCATCTACTTTCTGGGGTTCACTGAAAGCAGTCTTTATGCAATGGGGGTGAAACTACATGCCTTCATTGGGCCTACATGTTATTAGTTGGTTTTACTCCTCTCTTCTGCTTTACATAGTTCAGCCAAAGTCATTGCCCTAAGCACTGATACTCCTTTCCCTTCAGAGTACATTGCTACCAAGGGAAGGTAATGGTCATCATAGTTTCCATTTTCTCCCTTTCAAGCCTTAAGCATGGCAACCTTTATGAACTGCTGCTAACTGGTCTATCAAGATAGTCAGAAAATTAAGATAAAGCAGTAGGCTGTTTGAGTGAAGGGGCTTCTGCCTTCCTCAGACCCTTTGCTGTGTATTGTTAGGAATACAGCAGTAACTCAGAGCTTATGATAGAGAAAACGCGCTTCCTTCATCCAGGACATAATGCAAAGGTGGGAGGTAAAAGAAAGCAGGTTTCTTTCTGAGCTTGACCTGGCCCTCAGTTACAGGAGATGACAAGGTCTTCAGTCAGTGGGAAGTAAAAATGCCATGGAATCCATAAGGCATTTGCACTGCAACTTCTGCTCGCCCCAATTCTCTGAAAGTCTCTGCATCCAAGACAAGAAGGAAAGCACTTTGATTCTGCAGGATGACAAGAAAGCCAAAATGAATTCCCAGGCTGAACTTCATTCCACTGTCCAACCCACTATAACTGTTGCCCACAAAGGAGCCCAAATGTATAACCAGACCATACAGACTAAACCTGTAAGAAAATTGTCTAGGAGCACTGATAGTCACAGATGCAACACTGACATTCCAAGGTACACTCCTACTTGAAGTTTGCCTGGCTGTGCTTGGCAGTTGCAGAGGCACAGACCATGGTGCTAGAACTATCTGACACAGAGCCTCAAATTCAGTTTTGTGGTTTAGAAAGTATAGCTAATACTATGTGACTTTGACAAACTAGTAGCAGTAAGTTACCTCAGTGGGGGAGACCACAACAGACAAGATGACTCCACTGTCTTCTGCCATGGCATTAGGCACTGGCACGAACACAGGCTCTGATGGGTAGGATCCATCCTCCTGCCAAATCTAGCAAACACAGTAACATAAGGATGTGTTTCATTTCATTAATACTTGTCTACTACTGTTAGCAGTGTTGCAGGTTGGAGTGCTCCCCACAAAGATACCCAGGCATACTCTGTGCTCCAAGAAACCTATAGTTCAACCTTTTAATTAATTCTTTTGATTCCAGTAGTATGATGGTGCCAGTGTTGTGACAGCATGCCCATTGTGCCAGGCATCATGCAAACAGGCAGTGAAAAGGGTTCCTATTACTCGTTTCATCCAACCGTTTGCACTGGCACAGGTATAAGCTACAAGCTCAGAAAACACCACCATCCTAGCCAGCACACCACCCTAAAGCAGACCATGTTGTGCCTAGGCATTGTGGAGAGAGAGGTGCCATGCCAGCAGAGAGGACAGCTATCACCGTCACCACCTGAGAGCATAGCTGCTGCTCTTATTGCAGGCAAAGCAATAACATCCCAAAGCTGTGCTGAAGGATGGTACTCTTACTGCATCCGGAGCAGAACAATTAAAATGGGTGTCTCTTTCTGAGGATTACTAACTCTTCCTAACCTCCAGTCTCTAAATAAGCATTTAAAACTTTGGAGATCATTACTGCCTGCTTAAGGGAGACACATGAAAAATCCCAGCTTGTGTTTGCAGTTGGAAATATCCTAAACCTGGTTTCTTGCCTGCGTCATAAATACTGTGGCAGTTTACCTCCAACTGCCTGTGCTACTTGGGTATTCTCTGTACTGTCTGGTAAGAGATGACTCTTCTTTGGCCTGGAAGAGACATGCATAATTTATCCAACCCATGTTCGTCAGGCAGGACCTGCCTTTCGTAAACCCACGCTGACTAGGCCTGATCCCCTGCTTGTCCCTTATATGACATGTAATGGCACTCAAGATGATCTGCTCCATGACCTTCCCTGCTACTGAGGTCAGACTGACAGGTCTATAGTTTCCTGGATCCTCCTTTCTGCCTTTCTTGTAGATGGGTGCTACATTTGCTACCCTCCAGTCCATTGGGAGCTCCCCAGTTAGCCATGACTTCAGGTAGATAATGGAAAATGGCTTGGCGAGCACGTCTGCCAACTCTTTCAGCACTCTTGGATGTAACCCATCCGGTCCCATCGACTTGTGTGCACCCAAGTGGCGTAGCAGGTCACTGATCACTTCCTCTTTAATTGTGATGACCTCATTCAGCTTCCCCTCCCTGTCTCCTAGCTCATGAGGCTGGGTGCCCAGGGAACAGCTAGTTCCACTGCTAAAGACTGAGGCAAAGTAGGTGTTGAGCACCTCAGCCTTCTCCTCATCCTTTGTGACTATGTTTCCCTCTGCATCCAATAAGGGAGGGAGATTTTCCCTAATCCTCCTTTTGTTGTTAATGAATTTATAGAAACGTTTTTTGTTATCCTTAACAGCTGTAGCTAGGTTGAGCTCTAGCTGCGCTTTGGCTCTCCTAATTTTCTCCCTGCATGGCTTCGCTATATCCTTATAGTCTTCACAAGAGACCTGCCCCCTCTTCCAAAGGTCATAGACTCTCCTTTTGTTCTTGAGGTCCATCCAAAGGTCCCTATTTAGCCAGGCCGGTCTCCTTCCCCGCCTACTTGTTTTTTGGCACACAGGGACAGCCTGCTCCTGTGCCTTTAAGACTTCTCTCTTGAAGTATGTCCAGCCTTCCTGGGCTCCTATATCCTTCAGAGCAGCCTCCCAACCAATTCATAAGGTGCTAAGCGAGAGATGAAAGTAGGAATCTCACCTCAGACCCATTTGAAAAAAGAAAGACCCCTAAAGAGTAAAGTGCGTAGTAAATGACATATCTTCAAGGCCAATTGAATGGAATGACTCCCATTGCTGAAAAAAGATAATCTCACTTCACCTCACCTTGAAATTCTTGGTCTCCACATCAACCTTCATCAAGGAATCACCAACCAAATGCCGAAAACCACATCCATAGAAGTAACGGTACCTCCTACCATTGTACCGAGAGTAGTTGATCTGGGGGAACTCCAAGCCCCCAACCTTTTCAAAGCCCTCAGGGTGGAGATTTTCATGGGTGCACCAGACCTAGAAGAAGTATGCATTACATAAGTGTCAATTTAGCTTTGACTGGGCAGAAGACCTGACTGTCCCACCAACCCACTGCACAACCACCGTGGAGAAGAAATGCTTAAAGATGAGCTTGACATTGCACTGAGGCAGGTGGAAGTACCAATTCCCTCTCCCTTATCTGTTTCACCCAAAGAACTGACTCATCATCATAGACCTTGGAAACTTCCCGGATCAGTCTAATGTGAAAAAGCAAGAGCAAGTCCACGTACAACTGCACTCCTAGCTCAGAAACTCCCAGGTCCAGTACTCATCAATCTGATGTACACAGTACACACAGAGATGACTCCACTCACAGTGGACAACTTGTGTTCTATACCACTGAATGTCACTCCGTAGGGCTGTTCAGAGCTGGAAGCAAAGAGCAGTTCTGTACCCAGGTGAAAGCATGGAGAATTTTGAGATTGAAGAAGCTGAAGTTTGGCCAAATATTGTAAAGGCTCATAATCCACTTGGGCGTTTTTGGTAAATCACAGTCTGCCTTTGCTCTCTCATTTAAGGTAATGTGGTACTCTTTGTACTAAAATATTAAGTCCCATCTTAGTAATGACCAAACCTTGCTTGCATGCATGCTTGCTTGGTGGACAAGATCTGAGAAGGTAATAGCACAGGCTGGTAACTGTTGCAGGCAATCTCACCACACCCATAAATGCAGTTACGTAAGTCCTTAATACATACCTTGCCATCTGCATCTTTCACAGCCCTTGCCAATGTATAAGACAGTGGGTTCAGATTCTTCCCCACAGGTGTGTCTGAATTCACATTCAGTGGGAGAACAAAGCGACGAGGGAAAGCTCGGGATATTGAGTCATAAATCTATTGTAGAGACAGAAAGTTATGGTGATGGAGAGACAAGAATGGCATTTCAGGCTAAAGGCCCTTTTGAGGAACAATTCTGAAGTTTTAGAAATTCCTCCCACCCCTGAAATCTTCTTTTTCTTTCTATTATGAGTTTTACCAAGTTCTGGTAAGGGCTCTGCTTGTTCCAATACTTTAGAGTACAAAACAAAAAAGTAACGCATTAAATGGGTCAGCATTGCTTTCACAGTAATTAATGGTGAGCTGAGTATGCAAATCATTCAGTTATCCTCCAAATCCAGCCCTGGGACATACGCTGCACTGTATTTTATTCAGTTAGAACAGACTTACATTGAGCCTTTTTACAGTCTCCCTACATATGCCCCACTGACTGTGTGACTTAGGCCCTTCTTCCCCGACCAAGATCATGAGCTTATAGGGGAATTACAGAAAATGGGACCTCTGTAGCAAGCAGAGAGGGATGACAGAATGATACGGATACCGACCACACCGCTTGCTGTTAATCTCGGAGCGTAAATGTTGGCTCTCTGTGAAATCAATGGAAGGAGGGGCTCGTCCAGAGGATGACTGGAAATATCTGACTAAATGCTCTACATTAGTCTCTGAAGGAGTCTTCCTCTCCCCTGGGTGATAAGGAAAGCAGGAGGAGACTACTGTACCTCAGTTCAATGCCTAAGTTAGCCTACGTGATTTAGCCTGCATGATCTTCCTCTTCCGTTCTCAGATACACAGGGACTTCATGTTTGGAAAGTCTAGGGTAGTGGTGGATTTACTTGGGGAGCTAAGGGGAGAGCGAACTAGCAGCCCCCAGTGTGGCAGACATTCAGGGGGAGGAATAATTCCATCATTGGCACTAAAGTTCTGATCAAGCCAAGGCTAGAACCCATAATACTTCCAAATACTAAGCCTTCTAAATAAAATCGGTGACAAGGACCCTGTTTTGGTGTTTTTCAGTTACTTCAATCTGTAACTCACCAGTTCAACGTGAAACTTCACTTTAATCATATGTGTTAATCCTGAAACCCTCTTTTCAAAGATTTTATGTTTTATGTAGCCACAGTAAACCGATTGGTTGAGGAGCTCTGCCACACAAAATATGGTTTGGTCAGCAAGCAAAAGTACTAAGCATGCTTCAGGGAAAACAGACAAATCATGCTCAGGCATGCCTTAGTCTTTCGATACAGTGTAAATTTAAGATTCTGTTCTGAAATGACTTGCACTCGTGTGTTTATACAGTTTAATGACTATGCTACTTGTCAGTTAAAGGACGTGGGTGTTGGAAACACATGCCTAAGGTTGACACAAGGATACCTTCAGACAGATCAAATTATAGCTCTTTTGTGCTCAGAGAAGGCTGAACAAAAGCTGGAATCAGTTTGCAAAGCAAATGGTCTTATTAACACTATGCTGTACTTGAATTAATGTTCACCACTTTGCAAAAAACCAACAGAAGAAAGCAGAACAAAAATGACCCTATGGGGACACAACTATACATTTTTCAGATCACAACTGACCTGCTTCTGGACAGCTCAGAACATAGACGGGAAGTTCAGATTTGTCTGAGCGTGCTGTAGAAATGCCTGCCCTTCACCCACAATATGGTGGGTTTCCAATAAACACATCTGCAGTACAAGAAACTGAAAGCACCCCTACTTTTCCAATGTATGACCTATGCAAAATAATGCCTCTTACATGGCTTTAAATGGTGCTTTTGACAGAGTTGAACGTAAGTGTTATTTGAATACATGTTGTGACGTGAATGTGAGGAGCAACGTATGGTTTTCTGTGATATTTGTGTTTCTGTGATTTACATAGTAAAGGCTGGTTTTCTGAAGTAAAAAGGGTTTCTTTTTCTTCTGCCCTTTAAAAGTAATGCAAAAACTTTTATTTTGCATACTTTCTTGGGGGAAAAATTTTATTACACAGGGATATGGAAAATGAGTATCATTAAAAATGAGATTTTAAAACAGAAGTACATTCTGCCAGGCTGATGGACATGTGATGGTCACACACCAGTTTTAAAAGTTTCAAGGAAATGCTCCATGGAGATTATCTGCTAAAAGATTAAAAAGTAAGAAAAATGCCAACATATCAACAGATCATAATTCTAGTTTTTCCATATAGTTGTGGTTCCTTTCCTACTAACCTGAACCTTGCTTCAGAAGAGTAACTCAACCACCATGAGGCCCCATCAGATCCTATGCAACACAAATGCAGAGATCTTACCTGATCTAGACCTTCCCCACTCCTCCGCAGATTCTGAAGTTTGTAAGTAGCCAAAGTTGTTCCATCATCCTGGCAGCACAGATCAAGGACCACACAGCCATTATCTTCAAAGGCATTGATTTGGTGGAAAGTTGCAAAGGGCTTACTGTACCACTGCCCTGGCAGCACCTAGAGTGACCACAAGAGAGGCTAAATTTCCTCTCTAAAGATCCGAGCCACACCTCAAAGTTTTCTCTTCTCTCCCCTATTTCATTCCCCACTCATTCCTTTGTCTTGTGCCTTTGTGTTACTACAGAATGGGTGCTTTAAGCCAGTAAGTAGGCAAAACCAGATGAAGAAAAGCCAAAATGTAAAGCAGCCCAGGACAGGCCCCTTGCTGTCATGACTCCACCCCTGTAGCAACATTCCCAGGCTATGAGTGACCATTTTATATTCTGTAGTACTTGGGAACTGCATTTCAGTCCCTGTGCTGCAGTCCCAGGAACCCCAAACTGCTTATTTCTGCCTGTTCTTTTAAGGCTGGAAAAGAAATTAATCACTAGAGGAAAATGCATGAAGTAATCTCATTTCTAATAAACCTACACCCATGCTTATAAAGCCTATATTGCAGTAACTTATGGATTGACTCATACAGCTATCTGTGACTGCTATCCAGCACTCTTTTCTTGGGATCTAAGATTCCAGCTACAGCTGCTGGAAAGGCCAAAGATTCACCTACCTCCCCTGTGTGCTTATTCACCACATGGAAGCAAGTGTTGTACTGAGGCTCCCAGCTTATCCCTTCAGAAATGGCTTTCCCACGGAGTTTGGAAGTGATAATCTGCAAAAGATTCAGTTTGATGGGTTGCTCAATGAAAATGATGTAGTTTTCACTCATTCCTGAAAAGAAAAGCATTAGGCAAATGAGATGATAAAAAAATCTTGGGGGCACAGGGCAGTTTGAACAGCCCCTTCTGCCTCACAGTAGGCTAAATCCACAGAGTTTAAGATAGAAAGCATTCTTACCAAAGCTGTGATAGTAGGAGGGTCTCATCTTATCCATTGGAGCAATGGAGCACAGCACTTTCGCTCCCTCTAACGTGTCATTATAGTTTGATTTTTGTGGAGGGACCTGAATGATATTATACCTGGACCCTGGAAAGGAGAAAGGGTGTTCAACACCGCTAAGACATGAGACTGTCCACATTCATGAAACCAAAGTCAGACTCTGTTCCTTTCTGTTTTCCTAGAATACTAGGAACCATGGTCACAGCTAAACTGAGCAGAAAACAAAAAGCCAGTTATGAAGTCAATAAAACAATCAACAGAGGATTACTTAGGGAAAAAAAGAAGCTTGAAAGTAAGTAGAAGGATCTTCTCAGTCTAGTAGACTGCTATCTAATTTTACTGTCTGCAATGCATTCCTTATGTTAACTTAAGAGTATCCTATAATAACAGGATCAGGAAGAAAACCAAGTTCATAGCTTGTGTATCAAAGGAAATGAAAACTTTGAGCCTTGGTGTTGACTGCTGCTCATTTAATAAATCTGAGCATATGGGCAGGAAAGAATGGCACATTTGAATAATAATTTGTAGTTTGGTCTCTCCAGCTGAAAATGGCATGTGCTGCAAAGCTAGATATTGCTAAAGCCAAAAGGAAATGAAAACAGCAAGAATGAAAAATGATCAAAACTGGGCAACTGTTCAGTGAACCGTAACCAGCCTGAGGTATCAGAATAAAGGGCAGTGGCTGTTTTCAAAGGCTCGGGCACCTGAAAAAGAAGGCTTTCATGTAACTAACAGTGAATGCTAGCCCCAGGCAGCCATGTCGATGTAACTAGACATAATGGTCATAGTTTTGGGAAGATGAAAAATATCCCAGAAAATTCAGCTTTGCTGTAAGACAGCCAGATCACTGTAATAAATTCCACGTTCTCTCCTGTATAAATCATTAAGCTCCTTATCAAAAGCCAATTATTGTAAGTGGAAAATGTGTGGCTAATTGTCAAAATTCTTTGGATGAGGCTTCAATGCTGGACGGGACTTTAAAAATCATTCTCCTGTTTTCCATCAAAGCTTGGGAGACGAAGAGAATATCCTGTTGGATATTCAAAGGCCAGAGTCAGAAACGTCTGAAAATAATTGCTGAGAGAAGACATTTTTATGAAATTAGAACTAGTCTGGTGGTTTGCCATCATTTTGACACAAAGAGCAATTTCAAAGCAATTTCAAGGTCTCTTTAGACACTGAAGTTTCTTTAACATCTGTTCCTTGAAACAGCAGCAAGAAGCAGTTTGCTCACCCTGCCCACAAGCCAGGTCTGGTCATGCCCAGTCTTACCATGTTTCCCATAGGAATTGCCCATATTGTATGTTGTCCCATCAGACTCATAATGAGGATGAGCAGTGGCCCCATTCACTGCGACAAATTTGCTCCAGTCTACCTGCAAATGCCAAAGATTTTCAGTCAGTACAGAAATTTCCTGTTGTTCTGTAGCAAGCCACAGTCTTTCTAAATGCCGGTTTCATGAAAGTCAGAGGAAAAATAGCTTGATGATTACGGCCCTAATGTGAGATCTGGACTTAAACCTTTATTTTCAGCAATCTTCCTGAAATCCTTGAAAATTAACGATGTTTCTCGCTGTGTTAGTCCTACTAGTAAAATAGGACTAATAACAGTAGTCATTTCTCTGTGAGACATGAACATTACTAATAGCAGGAAGTGCTGACACAGAGGAATGTTGCCCATATGAACATTTTAGCTAGGACCCCGTGTACTAACCACAGGCAGATGGGCATGAAGAGACAGTCACTGCTCAAAAAAGTCACCAAGTTTTTTGAAAGCCCCCATAGCTAGTTGACAGTCAGCATTCATTCTCCTCACAGAGAAAACAGCTTAGCTCCACTGTCTACAGCTAGAAGGAACAGCTAGGGCAAAGTTACAATTGTGAGTACTATTAACATGTATTCGTAGTTCCTGGGTTAGGGTGTGGTGTGTGCTCAGACAATGGAGGGGATGTGTTGGGAAGAAAGTCTGAAGGAAAAAGTTGGAGGAAGATCAATCCATGCATTGAAACACTAAAGCACGGAAGACATGCTTGTTTTCCAAAAGTTTAAAAAAATGGCTTTCACATATCCAACCTGATACAACCTTCAGAAAACCCCAGTAGAAAAGAGTGCCACACCATCGGAAGCTTAGAAAACCATGTCCTTTTAAGGCATCTCAAATTGGAAAGTTTAAATGTGAAATTATCCCTTCCATTTCTTCACTTAGCAAAAAAATAACCGTCTACATCTAAAAAGCAGCTTAAGGGGAATTTTTTTTTTTAATGACAAGATAGGTCAGCTGAGCTGAACATTCAAACTAAAAATACCCACGCATCTTTTCATCACAGCATTATGGTTTACAAAACAGATAAATTTGCAAATAGTCAAACTCTCCATTTCAATATGCAAGTAGCATCCTATACTTCATAAACAGAGTTTCTTCATGACTCATAACTAATCCTGCAGGGAGGGAGGGACTCCTGGAATACCTCCCTGAAGATCTGAGGTTATGCTGAGCCTGGTATTTTGTGGTATTAAATAGTTTGTGGTAACATACAGACACAGTAGTTAATACTGACTCAGGAATGGCAGAATCCTTCCTCAGTCCTTCTCACAGTTGTCCAGCCCAGAAAATAGCCAAATCCCCTCTAAGGGTGCAGGCAGGGGGACATATAGCTTATGCTGTCATTTCACAAGTCATATTCTTCCCTCAAACATAGGCACACTCCTGTGAGATGATGCACTGAACATACGGGAAGACTTCTACTCTGATTTTTTTATTCATTTGCTAGCATGGGAGAAAATAAAGCTGCAGCTGAACTTTGATGTGACTTTACATTGGCTTCACCATCCATTTGCAACAAAGGTTTTAGTCAAGAGTTTGAAGGGCCATTTTGGATTATTTCAAGCTGGGGCTGTAAGAAAGAGGTAAAGGGAACAGATAGGAAGAACAAAGAAACAGGCAAGAATACAGATCTGAGATCAGTGATGTTAACATCTTCCTGTTATTAATGCACTTTTATTCTTCACACACTGGTAGGTAGAGACAAGTCCAGACAAGTAGCGAGTGGACTGGAAGAACGCCAGCTGTACCCAAACGGAAATGAGTCTATATGTGTCTCTCGCCTTGCTTGCTAGAGTGGGCAGTGACTGAATCTTCAGTCACAAGAGCTGCCTTATTGCTAAGTAGATTTTTCAGAGACTCAAGTGCACCATGAAGAGATGCTTATGGCTATGGCCCAGATCTGCACTGATCATTTCTTTTGGAATCTGGGTTCCCCCTTGCTGCTCTTAGAAACAGCAAGGAGTGATTCTCCTGTACCATAAGCTAGCTCCCTTGCCCCATCTGCCCATACCTTTTCCTTCGTTTCAAGCGTTTCTGGGTCCACTTTGTACATGAAGATGTTCTCATTACTGACATAATAGTCTCCTTTATACACAACGTAGTTCACACTGGCATTGTCACTTGGTTCTGAAATGAAATCCCGGAGTTGTACACGGCTCTGTTTCAGCTCACGTTACGTTATAGCAAGTTAGACATATTTAAACAAATAAACCCATTTGTAATGACATTAATCCCTCTGTGATTGATTAGAAATATCTCACTAATCTACAAAGGCACTCAGGAAACTGTCTGCACAGGTGAGTTTGGGATAAAAGGACAAGGACTGGCTTTTGTGGAAATCATGGCAGCAAAGCCAAAATAACCTTCATACTTCCATATGACCTTTGTTTCTGACCTCTTATTTCTTGATACCCTTCCCCCTTTCCTCCCTAGCCAAAGTCCTCTCCTCTGACAGCCACATGAAGAGTGCGACGTTTGATTTACAGCACTGGAAACAAGAGAGGTAGGACTTGGGCTGAGGGGAGGGCAGGGACACTATTTGTGCGACAGGGCTCAAGACAGGGAATGCTTCTTATTTCCTTATTCTCTTTCTCTTTAAAATTGAATCAGGCGGTTGCCTTTTGAGAGCTACTTGCACAACAGCCAGAGCTGTTCTTGCTACTCCTAGGGGAGCTGAGGCTCTCAGCCACCTGGCTAGTGAAGAGCTGAGGAAAAACAGATTCCCCAAACTGAACATTTTGTGTGTGGTGAACACAGAGCCTGAAGTTCGTACAGGAAAAGTCTGGAGAACAGACCTTCTTGTAGTGAGGAATAGTCTACATGTGTGTAAAGAATCAGATAGGAAAGGGCATGCAGGAACAACCTGCTGGAGCTTGGAAAAGAAGATGAGGGATGTTGACAGTTCTGAAATTTATTGAGAGCACTGGGGTGAGGCGGGGAGTTGGGGAGCTACGCAGAACAATGACGGAAGGTATGAGCATCTTTGAAGAGAACAGATGACACGACAGGGCAGGATCTGTCTCCTCAGGGAAGACAAGCAGAAGATGGTCACACATATGAGTAACAAGTTGCAAACTTTAGGGCTGTTCTGGTTTTAGTGGAAAGTACTTTGCTCACATTTAAGCTTACTTCTTTCCTGACATACACAGAACACTATAGGTAATGGTACTTCCATTCCTGTGCAGTACCGTCTCTCACCCTACTCATATCATCTGCTGCACCTTAGTACAGGAAGGGAAGGATTAGCCCACTTATCCTACAAGCTTAGCAAGGCAAGGTGTTTTAAGGGCAAAGCTGTGTCTCAGGTGGAATGGCTGATTGTAATACTCATTATCAGGACGGCACAGGATGTTCTTTGGGGAAAGATTTCTGTTGGAAATTTGCAACAAACTCTGGAATTGAGTGAGTTGAAGTGGTACTAAAACATTAAACTGACTGTGCCTCTCCCAGCTAAGTCTGACAGCAACTTGCATTATTTTGTTGTTGCTGTTCATCTGCTAAGGTGCCATCTTCTAAAGAAAACATGGGCTCAGAATAGGCCTACCAGGCTTCCTCACATATCCCTTTAAACCTAACCACAAGTTCCCCAAGAAAACCTCAGAACATTTCATATTTCTTAGAAACCCTCTTACGTGGCATCTCAAAGCGTGACATGAAGCGCCCAAAGACACTCTTGCATGGGTCTGGCATTGCCAGCGTCCCAAATTCTGAGACCACAATGCGGTTGTGCTGGCTGTTGGTCAGGTAGGAACTGCTCTGCAGAAACTTGCTCCGATATGTCACTGTGCCATTCTCCAACTGGAATTGATGCAACAGGGCCATGCCGTCAAACCAATGGTTAAATCTTCAAGAAAAGATAAATAAGAGAACAAAAGTTGGGCACTATATCATGTTCTCCTGTACTGTTCCCTCTTGCCTTTAGGTTTATTATTGTTTGCAAAAAGCTAATGCCCAGACCGCATGAACACTGAAATGTGCATAGCCTTGTGATGAGTCTAGGAAAACATTTGAATTGAGTGAAACAAATCGAGTGTATTTGTAACTGTGGGACCTGAAGTTAGATGCTGACTTTCAGTGAGATTTAGGCCCCCTATTTCACTTTTGAAAGTGGACCTAAAGTACTTCTGAAAATGCTATGTATAAGCTTTTTGGGGAAATTATCTATGCTGGTAAACCAATCACTCTGCAGACTTCTGCATAGGGAAAAGAAATTGTGCTTTACTGTACAAGAATAGAAATTAATACTGAAAGCCCAACCACACAAGAAGGAGCCTTTAGCTCTCAGCTGTTTGCAGGATGCTATTCTTTATGAAACGAGAAATCTCTGAGACTTTGAGAAAACATTATGGTCTGTCTCTGAAAATACCATAAGATGATCACCTTTGGCCAGTTGCTGCCATCAGCTTTGTTGGAGGAAGAACTATGTTTGTCAATTAGCCAGAATGACAGATTCTAAGCCAAAGGCAGTAGTTGCCTTCTTGAAATATTTTAGTATATTATTTTTAAAATAAGATGGATTTGCTTCTAAAGCAACTCACACAATTTAGTGCAATCAACTTTACAAATCCTGTCCCAGATTTCAGAGTGCTCGTGGGATGGACTTTTGTTAATGACAAAGTACTAGGAGTGTGGATGTTTTAATCCTTGGCTCTGTTCCCTCATTATATCATTCTGAGTAGGTCACAGCCTCTCTGTGACACAGCTTCTCCAACCTTAGTAAGTTAACCATGCTCCTATTTTCAGAGCCCACTGGGAGTTTCCAGATGAGAGAGCAACTGTTCTTAAAAGAATAATAACATAAGCATTTCTTCCTTGTCTTACTTAAAAAGAAACTACAAAGTGCTCCAAACTAAGACTTCTGGGGGAGTCCCCCTTTAGGTTTAGGCAGAGCTCAGGCCAGAATCATTTGACAAACTCACCAAACCTGGACTTACTTCTCCTCGCCAAACTCAAACTTCCCAGGACCATTCCTCAGAAGATTGCCATTAAGCCATTTGGGAATATGTCCTTTGATCTTTGCTGGGATGGGCTGAGGAGTCTCCTCTACGGTCTGGATTAAGGGCGAAATGCATTGCAAACCCTTGGGGCTGTGGAAGGTGATTTGCTCTTTTGGTGGGGTGGGCAGGAAGTTCTTTAAACCTGCAAAGAAAGCAGTGAGAACAAAAAGCAGGTAACTGAGAATTTCACTTGAATAAACAGACAATTGCTAGAGCTTGAGTTTGGATGTCTAGGAGAATAGCATTCAGCATTCTGCAAACAGCCAAACTGTAGTGGATATTGAAACTAAAGCTGTGTTCCCATAATACCACATACATCCACAGGGAGCAGAACATCCAGTGGATTTAACTCTAGGGTAGCTAATCTGTTAAAGTCACCTGTTCTGCAGTCCAAAGGAGGTAGTAAAATACATGATGATATGAAAGAAGAGAATTTTCTTTTAATTAAAGAAGCTTATAGCTGGAATTTATTTCAATAAGTAACTGAGAGCAAGTAACTTATGGATATTTATTATAAGAACCTGTGAGGTTGCAAAAAAAAAAAAAAAAAAAAAATCTGTTCCAAGGTGGGATGATGCACAGAGTAACATTGAGGCGGAGCCCTAAAAATGATCTCCCAGTGATTTCTGACAAGCAGTCTGCTGACGAAAGTGACAGAAAGGAGCTAATCTGACTGTTGCAGAAGGAAGCCACAAGCAGAAAGATGTCATCAGGCATCCTGTAAAGCACTGCATGTTGCCTTTATACGACAATGTTGCCAAAAGCCAGACAGAGCTGTACACAGCTCAGATAGAGGGTGGTTTAGAATGCAGTTTTTCTAACTCCACCTTGGTATCACAACCATGGATGAGTTTGAGAGACAGAAGAGACTGTACGTACTGGGAGATTTTCCCAGGACTTGTAATCTAATCAGCCATCACCCAAGGAGTTTCCAAATACAAAGCAGAGTGTGGAAAAACAGAATACATCAGAAAGATCATAATACTTAAGCAGGATATGCTGCTGATGTTTTTACTTTTGCTGCATTTGAAATCTTCCTAAGGTCTTTCTACTGTTCCATCACTAGTGTTTCGCCTTTAATCTGCATAGTCATATTCATTATTGATTCTTCTGTAGACACAGATTTTCTCCCTATTTGTTTGCAAAGCAAGAAAAAATTTTTTGTGAAGTCCTTGACTGCAAAAGCTTTTGCAGTTCGAGCACACACAGGAAAGAAAAATCAATACAGCATAGAGCAAGCTCAACACAGAAGACAGGGTCAAGCACCATCCATTGTTTGGAGCATTGCAATTAGAGGTATGGTTCATTTAAACCCTGTGCTATCAGATGGGATGAAAGGACTGCTGTGTATGCCCTCTAGCTTGCACTATGCCATCACAACCCTTACTGTGCTTATGCTCACTGCTGCTTATGGATGAAGTCGCTAATGCAGCAACATACAATTTAACAAGCAATATCCAGATTAAATAATGGTCAATGCTGCCTCAAACACCTCTGGCTCGGACTTAATCTGAGCTGGGTTTAACCAAGCGTTTCTGAAACGTTGTTGAAAAATTGTTCTATAGTGTTGCTCACAGTAAGAAGCAGTGTTTTTTGCAGCTAAAGTTAATGCATGGTTTTCCTAATGCTGACCGTTTCACAGTGAAAAAAATGGTATGCTACCAGTATTCCTTTTAATTTGAATAGTCAGCCAAAATTCAGGATCTCCCAGCTTGGGAGTTTACGGAAGGGGACGTATTGTGGCATTAGGTTCCTTCAAAGCAATGTGCTATTTTTAACAAAACTGTACAGCATCCTCTACTGAATAAAAAAAAAAAAAAAAAATAAAAAAACACAACCAAAAACCACACCAACAACAAAAACACCACCAAAACCAACCAACAACAAAACACCAAAAAACCCCACCAAACCAGTTTTTCTGCCCATAGTACAAAGGCTGTTAGAAAAAGAAAAAAAGAAAAAAAAAGCAACTCGCTAAGAAGAACATCCCACAGAACAACCCAGAGCAGTTCCAGTGGACCACCCTAAATGCAGGCAAGCCATAGCTTGTTACACAACAAATGTTACAAACGTGATATTAAAGAACACAAAGTCTTGGAATGTAGGTTGTTGGATATAGAATCATAGAATTGTTAGGGTTGGAAGGGACCTTAAAGATCATCTAGTTCCAACCCCCCTGCCACGGGCAGGGACACCTCCCACTAGATCAGGTTGCTCAGAGCCCCGTCCAGCCTGGCCTTAAAAACTTCCAGGGATGGGGCTTCCACCACCTCTCTGGGCAGCCTGTTCCAGTGTCTCACCACCCTCATGGACAAGAACTTCTTCCTAACGTCCAGTCTGAATCATCCCATCTCTAGTTTTGATCCATTCCCTCTAGTCCTACCATTACCCAACATCCTAAAAAGTCCCTCACCAGCTTTCTTGTAGGCCCCTTAAGATACTGGTAGGCCACTGTAAGGTCTCCTCGGAGCCTTCTTTTCTCCAGACTGAACAACCCCAACTCTCACCGTCTGTCCTCATAGGAGAGGTGCTCCAGCC
The DNA here is from genome assembly GCA_008658365.1 of Alca torda. Taxonomy (NCBI): domain Eukaryota; kingdom Metazoa; phylum Chordata; class Aves; order Charadriiformes; family Alcidae; genus Alca; species Alca torda. The sequence goes on along the minus strand of CM018093.1, from coordinate 6,269,490 downwards.
CTCTGATCATCCTCGCGGCCCTTCTCTGGACACGTTCCAGCACGTCTGTATCTCTCTTGCAGTAGGGCTCCAGAATTGGACGCGGTACTCCAGGTGGGGTCTCCCGAGAGTGGAGTAGAGGGGGAGAATCACCTCCCTCCACCTGCTGGCCACGCTTCTCCTGATGCAGCCCAGGATACAATTGGCTTTCTGGGCTGCTAGCGCACACTGACGGCTCATGTTGAGCCTCTCATCTACCAGCACCCCCAAGCCCTTTTCTTCAGGGCTGCTCTCAAGCCAGTCACTGACCAGCCTGTATCAGTGCTTGGGATTGCCCCGCCCCAGATGGAGGACCTTGCACTTGGTCTTGTTGAACTTCATGAGGTTGGCATGGGCCCACCTCTCCAGCCTGTCAAGGTCCCTCTGGATGGCATCTCTTCCCTCCAGCGTGTCAGCCGCCCCACACAGCTTGGTGTCGTCAGCAAACTTGCTGAGGGTGCACTCTATGCCGCTGTCCATGTCGCTGACGAAGATGTTAAACAAGACCGGTTCCACTACTGATCCTTGAGGGACTCCACTTGTCACTGGCCTCCACTTGGACACGGACCCATTGACAGCCACTCTTCGGGTGCGGCCGTCAAGCCAGTTCTTTATCCACTGAATTGTCAGTCCATCAAGCCCATATTTTATCAGCTTGGAGACCAGGATGTCATGCGGGACAGTGTCAAAGGCTTTCCTCAGGTCCAGTTGCTCTCCCCTTGTCTATTGATGTTGTGACCTTCTCATAGAAGGCCACCAGGTTTGTCAGGCACGATTTGCCCTTGGTGAAGCCATGTTGATTGTACCCAATCACCTCTTCGTTCTTCTTCTGCCTCAGCAGTGCCTCCAGGAGGATCTGCTCCATAATCTTACCAGGCACAGAGGTGAGACTGACTGGCCTGTAGTTCTCTGGCTCATCCTTCTTTCCCTTTTTGAAAATGGGGATTATGTTTCACCTTTTCCAGTCAGTGGGGACCTCACCAGACTGCCATGACTTTTGGAATATAGTACAGAGAGGTTTAGCAACCTCATCCGCCAGTTCCTTCAGTACCCATGGGTGTATCCCATCAGGTCCCATGGACTCATTCACTTTCAGGTTCATCAGATGGTCACAAACCTGATCTTCACTTACAATGGGCAGTTCTTTCCAACCCCTGCCATTATCTTCTGTGACTCCAGGAGTATGGCTGGAGCCCTTGCCAGTGAAGACTGAGGAAAAGAAGTCGTTGAGAACCTCGGCCTTCTCCATATCACCTGTCACCAGTTCTCCCATTTCCTTTCTGAGGGGGCCCACACCTTCTCTAGTCTTCTTCTTACCATTAATGTACCTTTGGAAATTTTTGCTGTTTCCCTTGATCTCCTTGGCTAGATTTAATTCTAACTGAGCTTTAGCTTTTCTCACCAGGTCTCTTGCTGCTCAGACAGCTTCCTTATATGTCCCCCATTCCAGCTGTCCTTTCTTCCACTCCTTATAAAGTTTCTTTTTGTGTGACAGTGTGTCCAGGAGCTCCTTGTTCATCCAGGCAGGTCTCCTAGCATTCTTTCCTGCCTTCCTCTTTGTTGGTATAGTTTGCTCCTGGACATGGAGAAGGTGATCCTTGAATACTGACCAGCTGTCCTGGGCTCCCCTTCCCTCTAGAGCTTTGTCCCATGGCACTATGGCCAGAGATCCCTGAAGCGATCAAAGTCTGCATGCCTAAAGTTCAGGGCTGTAAGCTTCGAATACATCCCACTAGTTGCCCCGAGGATCTTAAATTCTATCGCTTCGTGGTCACTGCCACCAAGGTTATCCCTGAGCCTCACGTTGGTCACCAGCCCTTCCCTGTTGGTGAGAACGAGGTCCAGCATAACATCTTTTCTTGTTGGTTGTCATCAATGCATTCCAGGAACATCCTGCATTGCTGGTGCCTTGCTGTGTGGTCCCTCCAGTAGATGTCAGGGTGGTTAAAATCCCACACGAGGACCAGGGCCTGTGAACGCCAAGCCACTTCTATCTGCCTATGGAGGGCCTCATTTGCTTGGCTCTGCTGGTCAGGTAGCCTGTAGCAGACCCCTACTGTACCATCGCCTTCCCCTATCTTCCCTTTAATCTTAACCCATACACTCTCAACCAGCTCATCGTCCTTCCCCATATGGAGCTCCATCGATTCTAGCTGGTCACTGATGTAGAGGGCAACACCTCCTCCCCTCCTACCCTGCCTGTCCTTCCTAAAGAGCTTGTATCCATCCATCCCTACATTCCAGTCATGGGAATCATCCCACCAAGTTTCAGTAATAGCCACTATGTCATGGCTTTCCAGCAGCACAGTGGCCCTTAACTCATCCTGTTTATTGTCCAAGCTGCGTGAATTTGCGTAGAGGCACTTCAGCTGGGCTGGCCATGTTACCCTCTTGTGCGAATCCCCCTTGATTGCCACGGGGTGTCACAGTGCATCGTCTCTGGCTTGCCTCGGAGCAACAATTTGAGAGCCCTTGCTAGGACTCCAACCCTCTGCCCCTGATGTGCTGCCCCACTGTTTGTCACAGGCAAGCATGAAATTATTGACCTTTTCCCCCTTCAAATCTAGTTTAAAGCCCTATCAATGAGCCCTGCCAACTCCTGCCCCAGAACCCTTTTCCCCCTCTGGGATACGTGCATGCCATTAGCTGCTCGCAGCTCTGGTGCCTCATATACCAAGATATAGGTTGTCATGATTTCTCTCCACTGCACACAATGGACTCTGTTAAATTGGCATTATGTGAAATGCAGTAGACCAGAAGCTCACAGGCTGTTGAAAGGTGTACAGGTCAGTTCTCAAACGCACCAGTACTATCTGATTTCAGAAGCTCAGAAAGGCCATCGCTGGCACACCCCCAAAAAAATGGAAGTCGGGAAGCACACAAATGAAACTGAGCTGAAATATATTTACAGGACGGGATAAAACAGATTGAACAGATTTACCTGGTAAGTAAATACGCAATAGCAGAAAAGGATCATTTGTGACAGAGACTCTTGTTTGAATGAGATATCCCCCTCATTAGGCATAGTTATAGGACAAAAGCATCAAGAAAGCATGAATTGATTGGAATGCTGTGTGCTACCAGCACACAGTTATTGGCTCTGGTAGCCTGGCTTGCAAAGCCTCATCAACACAAGGATTGTTTTAGCAATCCATTTAGCTGCAGAGGTGGATTTACCTAGACAGTACACAGGCTGTTGCCTTCCTTCCCAGTGCTATCACCTCCTCATCTATCCCAGGCTTCATGTCCACAGGTCAGTGGAGTTGCTTTGCTACACTGCTCCATCCTCACCATAAGACCATTGAGCCCTGAACTGATGAAGATTTAGGTGCAAGTGGAACACTGATACAAAAGGCCATCGTGGCATACAGAAATCTATTCCTGAACTAGATCTAGTACAGACAAGACTACACACTAAACAAAGTCCAGACTGATACTGAACTTCATTCTGATTTTTTGAGGTAGCAATTTGTTCTGGTTATACTAGTCACTTTCACCACTAGCCTCAGTTTTTTAATCCAAGTGATTAAGTGAAACTGCTGCGCAATTTACCTGTGAGCCTCTGAAACCATGTGTTGACACCTACAGAGGAAATTTGCTATTTCAGACAGGAGAATATCTGCAAAAGAATTGAGGTGGCAGGCAGCATTTTTCTAAGCTTGCTTCTGTAGAACAGCTACAGAAAGTATGGGTGTTAGGCATGCTGGAAGGTAAATTGCAAGATCCTTTCAATACAGTTCTCTGGCTTGCCAATCCTAAAATCCTTCTTTAGATCTCTGATATGGTAAGTCAGCTAGCTAAAAAATTCAGACTGCAGGGCTAAAGTAATTAACCTCAAACCACCAACATCCTCTCCCTCTTAAAATTCAGTTAAGTTCTGATTAAATCCTATATGAAGCACTCAATCTGATCCCAACACTAGCGCTTCAGAGTATTTCCTTAGACATAAGGAAGTAGAAGCTTTTCATATCAACCAATACCTGGCAGGTTTAGTGACTGCCATCAGTATTTGCAGAAATGCAGCTACTAAGGCCAAGCTGAAGTTTGTAAAGATGTAAAATATGCAGAAAAAATGCAAGCAATGTGTCCCTAAGGAGACATTTTTGCATCCAAGCAAAAACAAAGATGGCATGACCAAGGATGTCACTACACAGAAACTTCCCGGAGAGCAGCATAATTACATCCAGGTATTTAGAAAGATAAACTTCACAAAAGAGACTGAACAGGACTGGAAGAGACCTCGTGGGTCATCTCCTTACAATTGCTGTCCCCAGAAGTCATATATGTGGACTCTATCTTAAAAGTTACTATGCTTCCTGGCAATTATCCCCTCTTTGGAAGACTGCTCATTGCCCAGATGCTTAGAAAAATCCTTAAGAGTTTGCAGAAGGACTTCATTCAGAGGACAGTTTGTCCCCTTTGTTCTTCTGTCAGCACTGTTATGTGGCTTTGGTAGTTCTCGCTCTCTTGCGTTTACCACGGGTTGTATTTAGAGCAATCATATCACTTCCTAAGCTAAGCAAGCCTCGTTCTTTTCATTTTCTTTCTCCTGTGATAACCTTGCCATTCACATGATCATCTTAGTAATTCTTCCTGAAATCTGATCTAGTTAGAATTCATCTCGTTAGAATTCATTTCAAGAGATAGTCTACAATGTGTCTGAGAACAGGCTATATACAAGAATGTGTAAGTTAATACCCTGTCCTATCAGACCAGAGAGAAAGAGCATAACAAGATAACGTACTATCTTTCCTTCTGGGAACCACTCAAATGAGCTGAAGATCTTGACAGTAATATGTGCAAAATGTAATCAAATCGTGATATCCAGATGAGTCAAAACAGAAGTTTTCAGAAACAGGACAAAATATTCCAGGACAATTTTGAAAAGCCAGGAGGATGGGAGGTGTACAAGAAAAAAAAAAAAAGCAGCAAGATTGCTCTGATGAGTTTGTTTTGAAGAGATTCAGGACAACAAACAGAAGAGAAAAATAAGCAATGACCTCCTCTAAACTCAGCACAACACAAAAAAATGTCTTATACTTGCATCCTGTAAACTGCCTCAGTACTGCAAGATCACTGATCTGATCTGGTTGTGTTCAGGAGTTCCCTTAGTGACCATCATCTACAAAGCAATGCAGCATTTGAGAAATGCAAGGGTGGGTGGGTGTGTCAGACAGGTTCTTTGCAGGGACTTTATGCAACCTGACCCTTTCTTTCTTTTTTTAAGGAATCATTATCTCTGCAAGGTACTGAGATTTCATCAGTAGCAGCAGCAGCTGCAAACAATATATGCTAATTAGCACATTGAGCTAAGACCAGAAGTGCAACTCTAGTGCAACTCATCCCCCCCATCAGCGTAGGATAGGCTTTCATTCATTCCAAAAAAGTCAAGCTGCTGCAATACATATGCAGGACAGTACAATACAGAATAAACACATCAAAGGAAATAGTTTTGTCGCTATTCTGTGAGTGACCGTAGCTGTGTTTAAAATAAAATAATAAAAAAACCCAAACCACAGCTGCACATCCTACAGTTCTCTATTAAAAAAATAATAATAAATCTGAATAAAGTCTACCCTCCAAACATAATCATAGTTTAATACTAAAACCCATTACATTTATCTGCACCTACTCTGAAATGCACTGAGTAGATGGAACACAAACACTTCATACTTGAATGCACTGTTCATGAGCAACTGTAATAAAGGTGTATCACCTTCAGATAAGAGATCAGTCATAAAGTTTAACTTATTGCAACACCTAGCTACCCAACAAGATACCAATCTCCACAAAAGACAGACTGGTTTTTAATGTTGAGCAACACGTAAATAAATACTGACTCTGTTCTACTGTTCCAGCTACGCTCCAAGATGGAAAAACTTGAATAAGCAATAAATCAAAGGCACTACAGTCCCAATAGGGCTTACTGTATTCACTTGAATATAATACTGAAAATCAGCACGAGATTACAACCTGCCATCTCAAAAATCTCATTTCTGGGCTATAATTTCCATTTTACCTCAAATCTTTAAAAATAGGCTTAAGATCTAAACTTCTCTGTCACATCAGAGCAGAGGCTGTGCCAAATACAGCATTGTAATTTTTCCTCGAATATTTTCTAAAGATTGTAATCAATTACTACAGAATTATCATAGTCTAGCATTGTTTGTTCATGTACTGTTTCCATTCAAAGAGTGGTGTGCCACAATTTCTCTGCCTGTCACAAACTGACATCCTAGCATTGACTGTTTATATCCAGAAGCAGTGGAACCAAGAACAAGGATCTTAAAAAAGTTTCTGTACAGAAGAAGCTACCCTACCTGCTTTGGGTAGGATAGCAATAAATCAGGCATTAAATTGTACTTAAACAGCAATGGGTGGGACAGAAAATCTTAACAGTGGATGGAGGAAATGGAAGACATTTACTAGCCATTAAATTGAAATCACATTGGATATAGCAAATGCACTTTGATTTTAACCTACATATTCAAATGCAAGGCAGAGGGACCACCAATATTTGTCTCCATATGCAATTGCACAGACTAATTGCTTGACTCAGAAGGACATCCAGGACCAGACTTAAGGGCAGACTTCAGTAAACAGAATGCTCACAGTTGGTATTCTTCAAGCAGGGAGACTGAAGCAAGAATTCTTTTTTCCCTACGGATCCTTGCAAATTCAGAATAACCATACAGACGATTTGGAAAACCTCTGCTACAACATACGGGCCACATTACAGTCCCTGTAAGTCACAGACTGGAACAACAGGGCAAGCAAACCAACTTCCCCTACTCCCCCACCCCGAACTGAAGTTGCTGTAGCTATTGATTTCTGCCATCCAGACTCTATCCATCACCCTCTGCCTTCCCCAGGGTTGAACCCCTCAGCTCACCTGAGTGTCCCACACTGATATCTGAACTGAGGTTGTTGCACTTGCCTTGTGTCTGCTGGGAAGTCCCCGTACTTGTTTCTTTTTTCCATCTAGCTTGTTGATTTCCCATTGTGAGGGGCTCAGACACCTACTTCCTTGCTAACAGGCAGAGAAGCAAAGAACAGAAGTGACAGAAAACACAGGGGAAAAAGAAAAGGAGAAAAGGAGTGGAGAAAGGCTTGTCAAAGGGAGGTAAGGGAGAAAAGCAACTGTGAACTGTGCATACTCTTGCATATGAAATATCTGTTGATTTCCCAAAGACATCTGTAGAAATAGACTTTATACTTCAGGGGTGGGTTGGTTTTTTTCTGACATAAAGAAAGTGTAACTTCTTTGTTAAATATTGATTTACACAATCGAGCCCTTGGAACACTTATCCTAGAAAGGCACTATGAACAACAAGTAAGCTAGGAAAATTTTGCCTGTGTCACAGGAAACATATCAGATGGAATAAATTTTATTCACGCTTTTTTTCCTTTTACTATCACCGTTTCGTTCAAATGCCCAAACAAATAATAGGGGGGTTTCTTTTTCATGATTCAACATTCTCACCTTTTAGCTAAATTGAGGCAATTCTATATCAGCAAGTTTTTTCAAGAAGACCTTAGTAAAAGTCAGGGAAAATCCAGAATTTTCAAAAAGATACAGAAAATGAGGCAAGAAAATTTGCAGGCTTTTCATGTCACTCAGGTAATCAAGACAAGAAACACAGCTCTTTATGTTCCTATGCAATTCAGCTTCAAAGCATAATGAAATAGGTAGAGTGCAAGAGGATTTAAATTTAGAAGAGAGCCCCAGTTTAGACGAGATTATACAGTTGTTGCAATCTGCTAGCAGATCATATGCATATAGGATTTTATCCCAGCAGGAAAGTACTTTATGACACCCTGACATGCTAATACCATAGGTTGTTTTAGACAACATTCCCAATGCTAGACTTAAATATTTGGTCATTCAGTTTGCATTAATTACTCTGCCTCTGAATTTTCTGTCTTTCATCTCAATTATGTACTTGATAACATGTGCCTTACATCAACTTAGTAATAGGTACAGGGAAAAGAAACCTCCTGGACTGTTCCTAAATTTCTATCTGTGGATGTGTTCTGGTGGCACAATAAGGCAGGTTTGAGAACCTTTCACATTGTTGGGTAGCCCAGAAGCAATACTTCCATTCTAGAAGGGAGGAAAACACCACCACCATCAAAAAGCAGAGATTCTGGTGAATCACCATCTTGGTTGGTTCCTATTTTGTGATAACAGATCTCACTCTCTTAGACAAAAAAATGATGGCACAAATTGCAGGGTTCGGTTGCGATACAAAATCCCTTGGGGTAGTTTCCCACTTGTATGTTCAGATCAAAGCTTCAGTAATGACGCTGCTCTGAACAATCCTCTCCCTTTCACAGCCCGCTTCCACGTCTCACAGCAGGCTCCCTTGCAGAGAGAATCTGCTGCCTACTGCTTTTCCAGCTCTAAACCACCAGTATCTGCTAGTAATCCCAGGGAATCTGTGCAATGCACTTGCGTCTCCTGTTTATCTTTTCAAATATAGAATAAATAACAGAGAATTTCTGGCTTCTAACAAACACTTCAAATTGCTTAGTTCCTAATTTCTGATCAATAGAAATGAAATTGCTCTACCGACCTGTGTCAGCAGCAGCTCTTAACAGCCACAGAAAACCCCTTTCCGAGATGATGGGATAGGAGGATTTGTTTGTTCATGCATTTTACCTGGAACGAATTGCATCAAATAGCAGAGGAAATACCACAAATTAGCAAGCAGGAGGCTGATGACAGACAAAAGGATTTCAGAAAACATATTCCGCTCGGAAGAAGGCATCAGGTAGGAGATGGTCAGGCAAAGGTACCGGAGCCAGGATGATAGTGTGCAGCCAGCAGTGATGGATCGGCTGGAGAGAGCTGCCTGACATCATCATTTCAGAATAAGAGCCAGGAAGGTCTGCCCTCGCAGGGCAGGAGGAACGAGCCAGCCTGCCTGCGCTCCGCTGCTAGGGCCGGGCGGGACCTGCCTGCAGCCCCAGCGGCTCAGCCGCCCTCACAACCTCTCGGCAGCTGGACCAGGTGAGTTGCTGGAGTACCAAGGCAGCTAAAGCATACCTTACCACTGGTGGAAAAAATGCTTTATCCCAGTTCGCCAGCTGGAGCTGGAGCAATAGGAAGAAAGGGGAGAAGAGGAGATGTATCCATGTACTGAGGTAGCCAGGCTTCAAGGCAATTCTTTTAAAAATTCTTGTCACGCTCTCTTGTCTTTTTCACCTGTCAAAAATACTTTTGATTTGTTTTGTTTCAAAATTTGAGTAACCTTTTTGCACCTCAAAGAATCTCAAGGCTTTAGGCATATTGGTTGACACAGCAGATTAGACCATCAAATCAGATACGGAAGGGCCAGTGACCGGCTGTGCTCTGCTGTTTCAAACTAAGATGGACCTTAGGTGGACCCTTTCCTTCAGGATGCTGAGAGGAAGCTGCTACCACTTTGCAAATGCACTGTGATGGCTATGTTTGTTTCATGTTATTAAGCAGCTCTTAAAAACTGCCCTATCCCTTGAGAGAGAGCAAGGCAGCATACACAGCACTCCAGGTAGCCCATTACGCTGTCCTTAACATGAGACAGATTATTACTCATCCTAAGTCTTCTGCTGCAAGTTAAGCTGATTTCTTCTTGTCCTTTCTACAAGACACAGTGAGCACTTAACTACTGTCCTTTCTTTAACTTACCTGTTACCGTGCCTTCCCTTGATTTGTCCTTTCTCTAAACAAGCTCAACTGTTTCAACTTTTCTTCACCCTTAATTATTCCTGTTTCCCACCCTGCCCACTTTTTTTTTTAATAAGCAGACCCATCCTCCAGCTAAGAACAAACTAGCACAGAGAAAAGAACTGCTATGTTTTTATGTCTTATCTGCTATCCTACAACTAACACATCTCAGCTGTGTTTTTTTTCACCACCCAATAACATCATGCCAACTAGCTACTGCTCTGGTTTGTAAGTAACATACATGACTACCCTTGCTAAGCATAGTACTTTTCCCTTGTCTTTTTTATCTTGTCAGATCGTCCCTTCATCTTATTGACATTATAGTGAATTTTCAACATATATTATTGATAGCATTTGTGACCCTTCCCAGCTTGCTGCCATTTGAAAAATGAACTGTATTCTCTAATGTCCTCCTAAATCATTCAGGATAATATGGAATAAGTGAGGCTTGAAACAGATCGCTATAGGATGCTATTTAGGCTGACCTTTCAGGAAAAAATAGTATTCCTTTCACTGACTTTTTAACTCATTCATGTATCCCCTACTTCCTGATTGCTCCTATTTTTATATAATATCATACAGGACAGTGTCAATTATCTTACATCAGGCTACACCCCATCTACCATTTTTCACAGTAAGTCATTTATTTTGATAAAGGATTTTTTTTTTAATTTATTGTTCCCCAGGTGCTTATGAAGTCATTGTTAAGAAATTTACTTCAGACTCTCTACAGGATGGGAGATAGGCTGATTGATCTATGATACTTTGCCCTCCTTTTTTCAGGCTATTCACCCTGATGACGTAAAATACCCACTCTGCTCTTTTTCGGTGCTGCCTTCATCATTAGGTTTTCAAAGACAATTCAAAGACAAAACATAAAGACTCTGCAATTAGCAAAATTGAATTCTGATGACTTCTAGACAGAATGTCATGAGCCTTAAACACATCTATTACCTACTCAATCTGGTCTTTTTCTATTATGAGCCACATTCCTACAGCTATGCTAAAAGGCAGTTTCATTTTAAGTAAACAGTCACAACTAGCCTTTTCTCAGGGAAGAAGTCTCTTTGCTGAATAACTAAGCTGTCTCTGCATTATCTGTTATTTTCCATTTTTAGCTTTTAGATAATAGAAGAGCAATGAGGGGAACCGAGTATGGGTTTTTCATCACTTACTTTCCAGACTGTGGAGGTTACCCAGAGTAAGCTCCGAAATGCAAAAGACTCACTGTCAAAAATCCCCTTGACTTCAAAAGGGTTGGAGCTTTGTCTAAGATGTTTCCACATTTTTAAAAAAATCCATTTATATTCTGTTACTGATCTGTCACCTTAGACGTTCTTGTTAATTTACTAAGGCACTGGAGCTTAAACAACGGGAGGAGAAGATTAAAGAAAACATAGTTACCAGCTAAGCTTTGCTGATCAGATTTGGCAGCTTTAAAGCCAATTAATTTTCTGTTCAAACCTCCTTTGGTAAAACTGGCAAGCGGATAGTGATGGGATGAGTGCCATTTGGCTTTCATGTGTAGCTCATTCCTCAGAGACTGAATGAATGAGCTTCTTGTTTCACATCAGAAGAGGAGAGTAAAAGATTTGGTTTGTTTCTCCCCAAAAATACTGAAATACACGATAGAGGCAATCAGCGCAGAAACATCATTAGCAGGACAGACAAATAGGAAACCAGTAAAATTTTATTTTCTAATAGTTTAGAAGAAAAACAGTGTATAATGAGTCGTCCCATATATATAGATATTAAGTGGAACACTTAAGGGGCAGCCAACGGAAAAATGCTCAGTATTTTTAGCCAGCAAAGTAATTACGGAAGGCTCCCTTTTAAACAGGAAGAGATTTATGGATGAAAGCAACTAGTAAGTAGGTATTTCCATTGCTTAAGTCTTTTTTAATGTCAAAATAGGAGTGACTAGTTTATTTTCAATCAATATTTTAAACTTTCTGAACTTATCATTTCAAGCTGCAACTTTATAAAACTACGTATTTTATTCCTTTTACTTGGTCAGTGGCTTGTTTTTTTATATATCCTCACATAAATTCGTGCAGCAAAAACAGAAGCTTTGTTGCTCTTGGCAGTTTAAAAAATATTTTTAAAATGCCTATTTCAAAATCTTACGAAGCTTTGAATGTCTTCCCTTTAATAAGCATAACTACACTGTTCATAATCTCAGCTAGGTTACTACGGCCATACTTACTGACTTCACTTTCAATGTCTTTTCAAATTCTAAAATCCCCTTACTACCACAGAGATCTCACTCTAAATTATAACATGTAATGACAACCAGCTGCATAAGAGATCACTGTAGAAAAACAAGAGTCATTTAGAGAGGTATGTCTTGATTTTAACTGCATTTGAAAGCCAGACTAAGCAGTTCTTCAGCCTTCTAAGTATAGTTTTACTAATTTTTATTGGATTTTATGAAGTTTTTAAATGGAGCAAGCTGCTGCAACAGTAACACCATGGGTCTGTGCGCTTTTGATCCCCTGAGGGAAGAAACTTAAGATTATGTGATCCAATAGTTTTCTAAGTTCTGCTTCTTAGTAATACTTAATACTAGAGGCAACGGTTTGCAACTTGGCTATGTTAGCCACATAAACTAGATCTAGATGATCTAAAAAGGATGCATAATTTTCCTAAGCACAAACAGATAAAATGCAGCAAGCTTCTGACTCCAATAACAGGCAGGTATTTAACAGTAATGAAAGCTGTGTAATTTTTCTTTAAGGGCTTACATAAATAGGTACATTTCTAAATTCAGACACTTCATAGATGACAATTTAAAACTCTGATTTTTGTCATCATTATAGATGACCATAGGTTTTTGAAACACTTAGCACAATCTTCTAGAAAATTTAACTTCCAAAATCATCTTCTCTTTTTCTCCCACTTTCTTCTATTTAAACAGCATTACCAAGACTGATTACCAAATGAGATACGATTATTAGGAAAAAGGAACAGACTGCTAAAATACGATGTAAACTAGTGGCAAGATTTTTTTAAAGTCTTTAGATGCTAAAGATGCAGATAGGCACCTTATGGGATTTTCAAAAATTCCTAAGCACGTAAGGCGCTTACGTGCTTAGGCACTTTGAAAATCCTACTAAGTACATATCTGCGTCTTTAGGTATCTAAATACCTTGGGAAATCTCACCCTAGATGTCCAGTTTCTCTCATTATTTGTTTTAATTAGTACCAGTTTGACAGGTAGCACATTTGCTGTGAACTTTATCTAATAAAAGGGTGAAACGAGGATTAAGTCTGAAAGAATTTAAAGAGAAAATTAATATACAGTACTGGGGTAAAGATATATTTATATCTTATGCTAGCAACAGTACTATCTAGCACTTTTCTTTATTACATTAGCCTCACAATTTGCACAAATGATGCTTTGTACATTTTATGTTCCAACTTTTTTAACAGAGTCAAATGATAAGAAAGAAAAAGTGCTCAAAAACTGCATAAGGATCCTCAAATAAACAGCAAACAATACTGATGTATCTAAATAACAGAATAACAGAGCAATGTAATTCTAGATTATGTTAACATTATCTAGTTTTTTATTGACATTACCAGCAAAGTTTTGATTATGTGCTTTTAAGTTTATATCAGAATGGCCTTGGTTTAATTTGAAAAGCTGTAGAAGTATTAAAATATATTTTCTAATTAAGACTTTATACCTCTTTATACATTTCCCAAAGTAGTAATCTTAATAGAACTCTCCTATTTCTAAACTGATCTTTTCAGTCTATTTAAATTCTGAGACAAAATGGAAATAAGATAGCAAGTACATTCTACTAAGATTTTAGCCCCAAAACATTTTCTAAAGTAGAAAGAAAAAACCAGAAAATTATTAATATGAAATAATCTGACGTCCTTTTCCACTTACACTGCAAAATTTTCTGTTTCACAGAAATGTTTCTATACCGTATTCTAGAGTGAAAGATTGGTTGTGACAATAAAAGAAAAAAACATCCTGAGCAGTGACATTAGAAATACCGTGGCTACTTCTGAATTCAGTTGTATTGAACATCCATAGCCTTAAAGCCGTGCAATGCAAGATTCATCCTACTTTCTTTTTCAAATGCTTCCAATATTTTCTAGGGATGGAAGCATAGGGACAGACTAAGTGATGGGTCAACAACTAAAAAAAGATGTTTTAATGTGTAGAATCCCTTGGAATCAAAGGATTTAAACAGATATTTAGTATTGTTTTTACTAACTACCACTACCCTATCTATTTATTTAAAAAATAAATTGCTGCTTAAGTTGTTGAAAGTTTCCTGAACTGCTAGAAATATTTACATAAGACATTTATGAAACAGTCATCATAGCACTCATCATAGTTTATATTTTAACACATAAAATATACTACAAGTTTTGCTCTGCATTTCTGCCATCTAACAAACTCCATTTAGCTTTGCAGAGTATTTGCGATCACAGTGAATCTCTGTTTCAGACTTTCCCTTTTCTGTTTTAAGTGGTTTTCTATGGTCCTCGCTTCTTTTAAGATTCCATCAAGTTCTTGGACGTAAGAAGCATCCATTGCAGCTCTCTCACTTAATTGAAAAAATCTGTAGTTAAAATCAATACTGACACCATTAACTTTCTCACTACTTAATGCTTTTCTTAAAAATGTGTTGTGTATCAATACTCGATTTCTGACCTAGTTAGTTCTCTGCTGTAACAGAAAACAACAGTTATTTCAAGATCTGTGTTCGATAGTTTTCAGCGCTGATTTCTATAAACTGCAGCCCAGTAGTCCATCTTTTCTAGAGAAGTTAGAAAAGTGCTGTACAAATAGAACAAAGTTAACTTGCCTTAAAATGTGAGCATATTTTGATAACAAATTCATAATTTCTTTGTTCATCTCTGTTAAAAGAAAAAAGTAATTATTTAAACATTTGAATGAACTTTTATCTCAACATCAAATTAGGTAATTACATAATTACTTTCAGTATATTTAATACATCACCGTTTAAAGCTTTTTCCAGTGGTTCAGGTTTGTAAGGGGACAGCGAGCCCTCAGAAAAAGCCAAATCTGTTTTGTCAAGGGAGGACAACTGAGGATTTTCTGAAGCTTCATTCTAATAACAGAGCACATAAAATAAATACAGGTTCTAGGACTTAAAACAAGCTTAGCACAGATACAGTTTAATGGAAAAAAAAAGTTTAAAAAAAGATCTTTAAAAAGAAAGACTGTTTTCAGAGAAAGTGCAAGTGTTGTTGGTTTCACAGCATCACCATTCATTGTGAACACACACAGCATGTCGGTACGAGGGAAGCGGGGGGGAAGTACCAGTTGAGATCTTTGCTTATATCAGTAAAAGCTTGTGTACTTCAGAAGCTCACTCTCGAGAAGTCCTACATAACCGTGTTACAGCACATACACAATTTTGTTGGTCTTCAAACACTAACAGAAATTTCCTGTCCCCTTATAAAAGAAAGTCATACGCGTTTCCCCTAACCTACACAAAATACATGGAGCTCTCTGCCCTCTCTCTGTGACAGGAACCCATAGCAATGCCAGAGAAGGACATGGGTGTGGGGAGTTGCATCGCTCGCATGGGTCCAGAAGGGTCCAGGTTCTCCCTCCCTTCCTCATACAGTACTGCTCACCTCCACCTCTTTTTTACGTTTACTTCTATTTTCATCAGCTTTTTGTGTGTTGCTTGTCATCATTGCCTGATAAAAAGTACAATGTCATATTTGGTAAGCGGTTATGTCGTGCGCCTGGAAAAGATATCTATACAAAAATGTGTAAAACCTGTAACCTGTAACCTGTACCTCTGTATGCTCCTCTGCAAAGGAGCTGCCCTCCTCACTGGAGAAGGGCAGAGCCCCAAAGCACTGTGAGAGCACCGACTGGGGCTGGAGAGAGAGGGTCCAAGGCCTGGGACGTCCCGGGCCACCCTGGGCAGCACTGAAGCTCACAGCCCAGGCTCTCTCAGAGGTGCCAAAGGCGCGTAAGGTCGGCCTCGGGCTGCTGAGGCCGATTCCGCCTTGTCCAAAAAGGATCTGTCCCCCCCAGCAGTACCTATGCTGCCCCAGGACCCCCCACCCTTACGGGCACCGGGGCACCCCCTCCACCCTGGAGGTTTCCCCGCTCCCCGGACCTCTCTCCTGAGGCAGCGCCGGCCCCGGACGGTTAACGGTCTTGGCGGCCGTTAACGGCCGGCGCGCGACAGCGCCACGCCCGCTCCTCAGAGGCCCGGCAGCGCCTACCCGGCCCGCGGCCAGGGCAGGCCGGAGCCGCCCTGGAGCCCTGCCCCGAGGCAGCTGGCGGAGGGCCGGCCGCCGGGCCCACCTCTGGAAGGCCGGGCTCAGGAGAAGGTCTGCAAAGCTTGCCGCTGAAACGACTCCCGGACCAGCGATCCCAGGGAGAAGCGTTTCATCCCAATTACACATCTGAGTTAAAGTGTGATGAGGCTGCCTGTAGCTACTTAAAGTGTTGCGCTGCCCGCTCAAACAATTCCGGTCATATTTTGTCTTCTAAGCATCTGTGATGGTTTCAGTCGCAGTTTGAATCACTGGAATGTTTTGGGATGACAGTGAAATGCCAGATGAGGCTAGAGGGATCCATTTCAAAAGCCAAGCCATGAATGACTAAAATCTGACATATTACTGCCACTAAAATGAATAATGCCATTAAAATCAGACAACTAAAAAGACCAACTTTTTTTTCTAATCAATGGAAATCAAGATTGCATTTTCCTGATGATGTGCTTCGGTCCTGTAGGTAAGCTATATTTGGTTTCACCAAGAAATGACTGAGTCAGGTTACACGATGAGATAGCTTGCTTACAACAGGAAGGAGCAATGATTCAGCAGAGCTCTTTCAGTATTATACTTCACATTGTTAGCCAAAAATCATAAACGCTGTATCGAGTCACTATTTTCCTAAATCCTGGCTTCATTAGCTACAGTGAAGAAAATCATTACTCCAACGTAACTTCAAACCTTGCAAAGGCAATTGTTCCTCTGGGTTTGGTTTTTTTTTTTCATCTTTAATGTATGTTTTTAAGACAATAAAGGATCTTAACCTTACATATGTTATCCAAATAGGCTCTCAAAGTCAAAACTCAGGAGAAGAAATGAAACCGCTGAAAGAAGAAGAACTAAATACTTCCGCAAAGTAGAAACAATATCCAATATGCTGCCATGGCCCACTTCATTAAATTCTCAAAAATTAATAGTTTTTGATGTTATGAGCAATACTATCTAAACATTATCTAAACATTTTACCACTTTCACTATCTTATGGATATGATAGTCTATGGAGAAAGTTCAGACTGAAGAAAAATAAAATTATCTAAGCCATGACTCTAAAATTAGTTCCAGTTCGTTTAAAATTGGAAATATTACAATGCCAGGAGAAACAAAACTTTAAAACTTACAATAGAAGCTATTGTTATGAGTTAGACCCTGATCCTTATAAATGCAAATATGTACAGACGAAGAGAAGAAAACTCCTTGTATTAAATATGCTAAATGACCTAATTGAATTTTATTATCTCAAAGGTCGGCAGGAAAGACCAAGTCCTCCTCCTTGATAATTTCATATAGAATGTCAAATAGGCAAAAAATATTAGTGCCAGCAGTTAATACAAAATAAACAATGTTGGCTGATTGGCATTGTTTTAGTGCTTTCACACAAATTTTGGTACCAAGTACAATATTACTTAATGTTTCACAAGTGATCTGAATGTAAGTTTAATCTTAATGAGAAAAAATGGCTAAAGGATAAATCAGTATTACAGCATCAATTTAAAAATTTTTTTTTTTTTTTTTGTGATATGAAAATTTAGGTGTCTGGGAACAAGAAATGCAAGCAGTATCACCCAAATGGGGGACTCTTCTGAATAAAGCTCTGGTGCCCAAATTTTCAAAAAAAAACATTAAAAGTAAATTGGAGTGAAGAAGAGAGACATGAATATTACTTTGAAGCTGAAGAAATTTATTCAGAGGTAGAAACTTAAAGGGCTGAAGCTGTTTATTTTAGTTGAAAAAGACCAGGAGGCAATTTGATCGTGCTACACAGGAAGGAACTATTTGTTACGAAATGGCTATCAGGAAATTGTACAGAAACGGGTGACCAGAACCATAAGCCAGTTAAATTTAGAAAGATTTTTTTTTTCCTGTAAGAACCAACCATTCAAATAAAGTACCAAGAGGAACAATAGAATCACAGTTGTTGTGTATAGAAATCAGCTAGATCTAGGTTTTTAAATTTGGATCTCTCTCTAGTATACAGGTTTAGGTAAACACAACTCCACACGTACTGAATGCCATGTAACAAAACAGGAATTTGAAAGGGGATGATATAATATTGCTGTCTGGTTGCAATTCAGCCAGTGTAAGTGAGTGTCTGTAAAAAGGGATATACACCTCTTATTTGAAAGCAGTAGTTGCCAAAAAGGCACTTTTCTTTGACTGTCAGAAACAGGAGGTTTTACTATGTTGCTGAATTCTGCTCTTTTAAATACTCCTGAATCAATTTCATAAGTTTCTTTCAACAACTTAAAGAAGATAAATTTTTGTAGCACACGTAGTTGTTGTTTGTCTTGATGTGTCAGTGAAATACACTGCTCTCTGTGGGTGGAACAGTCAAAATCCACAGTTATTAGTAAAATGAACAGGTTTTTTAGGATTATTATTTCAGATGAGGTTGCTCAGAGCCCCATCCAGCCTGGCCTTAAAAACTTCCAGGGATGGGGCTTCCACCGCCTCTCTGGGCAGCCTGTTCCAGTGTCTCACCACCCTCATGGTGAAGAACTTCCTGACGTCCAGTCTGAATCATCCCATCTCTAGTTTTGATCCATTCCCTCTAGTCCTACCATTACCCAACATCCTAAAAAGTCCCTCCCCAGCTTTCTTGTAGGCCCCTTAAGATACTGGTAGGCCACTGTAAGGTCTCCTCGGAGCCTTCTTTTCTCCAGACTGAACAACCCCAACTCTCACCGTCTGTCCTCATAGGAGAGGTGCTCCAGCCCTCTGATCATCCTTGCGGCCCTTCTCTGGACACGTTCCAGCACGTCTGTATCTCTCTTGCAGTAGGGCTCCAGAATTGGACGCGGTACTCCAGGTGGGGTCTCCCGAGAGTGGAGTAGAGGGGGAGAATCACCTCCCTCCACCTGCTGGCCACGCTTCTCCTGATGCAGCCCAGGATACAATTGGCTTTCTGGGCTGCTAGCGCACACTGACGGCTCATGTTGAGCCTCTCATCTACCAGCACCCCCAAGCCCTTTTCTTCAGGGCTGCTCTCAAGCCAGTCACTGACCAGCCTGTATCAGTGCTTGGGATTGCCCCGCCCCAGATGGAGGACCTTGCACTTGGTCTTGTTGAACTTCATGAGGTTGGCATGGGCCCACCTCTCCAGCCTGTCAAGGTCCCTCTGGATGGCATCTCTTCCCTCCAGCGTGTCAGCCGCCCCACACAGCTTGGTGTCGTCAGCAAACTTGCTGAGGGTGCACTCTATGCCGCTGACGAAGATGTTAAACAAGACCCGTCCCAGTACAAGCCTTAGCTGCTTAGTTGTCCTATCACTACACAATGTTTGCCATTGCAGTTACAGCAACCTTTGTTGCATTAAGCACTCCACAGCCACCAAAAGCAGCACTTACCTTCCGAAAAGCATCCCACTTCGGGGCTGCAGCAGTCAGTTACAAGTAATGGCCATCACCTTTTTATTTATTTGTAATTAATACATGCCTGGGAAACGATTTGCAGCTGGTAAATTAGGAACTATCTATTAATCTGGCTTCGAGTACTAGCCAGTTTCTGTCTGTCTGTTTCCCTGAGAGGAGCCTAAATTCCTCCCCTGAAGCTACTTATGTAAGGGAGGGAAGATAATTTGAAGATTTCCCCCCAGACACCAGTGATACGTTTCTCGGCACTGTTGTTATAAAGAACCAGATGCACACAATGCCTTTTCAATCCTAAACTGGCTTCCCCAAAGGCGGACGCAATGTTTACCAGCAACTTGCAAGTGTGCGAAGGGGAAGTCTACGTGCTGATGGCTACTATCTGTTTCAAAATTGCTGCTTGATATGGACTAAGCAAACCAACCGAAACGCGCTGTGTTAGAAACAAGACCTGTCCTCTGTCGGCATCTGTGTGAGATAAAGGGACTCGCAAAAGGCTTCCTCGTAACCTCAGATTTGCATGATTGGCTTTCTCTGCCGAGGAGGGGAAGTGCCGCAGAATAAATGCAGACGTAGACAGATATCTTGGGAAAGAGTCCTAGTTTCCTCTGCAGTTTGTTCAGGCGGCGTATGCGGTCGTGCAGCGATGCAAGCCGCTATAAACCCCCCTCCCTAGATCGGGAGACGGCTCTCCTCCCGCTCCGCAGGAGCGCATGAAGGTGACACGGCGGTGACTCCCCGCTCGGGACAGCCCCCGCGACCCGACCAGCCGCCACTCCGCCGCCGCCCGAGGTACGCCTGCCCGTGGGGAGCGGGACGGGTCGGCTCTGGCAGCGGCAGCGGGTGTCGGCCGTCCCGTCCCCCGCCTCCGCCGGCAGCGCTCGCCCTTCCGTCTCGCATCGCTCCGCTGCAGCCCGCCGAGGAGGGAGGTAGGGTCGCCGCCGCCTCTCCGCCCCGGGGCCGCAGCGCACGGCGGCGCGTCGGGCCCGGCCCCTCGGCTGGAAGGTGTGGGAGCAGCCCGGCGGGGAGCGGGCGGGGGGAGCGCGTTAGGCGCAGGGCCCCGGGCTCCGCTCCCGCGCGGGCGCCAAGCGGGGCGCGGCCCGGCGCTTCTTCCCGCTGTCCCCGAGTCTCCACTACCTCGCACTGTCAGCTAAAAACTCTTAGCTTCTGCCGTGCCTTTCAAACGTGCCTGGGAAAAGATCGAGCCGTCTTTTACTATGCATCATTTTATCTGGTTTACCCATTAAATGAAGGGGCACGTTTTCCTTTAATCCTCTACCAGCAAGCCCTGCCTATGCCCTCCCCTCTGCTTTAGCGTAGTCCTTGACTTCTGGGTTTACTTCACTACGTATGAGGCATGCACTGTTTGGTGGTGTGGTATTTCATTTCAAAAGTTTGGGTGTGCATGTTTGGAAACAAAGATGCAGTCCTCTGCTATGAACCTGGATGCCTCTTCTGCACAGACCAGCTAGAACTATAGACCATGTAATAAATAGGATGAGAAAAAAATCACTTTCAAATACATTCTTCAAAGTGCTTTACTAGAGGGACAAGGAAATGACTGTGATTTCCACCACCAGATGTGTGTGCACTTACTTACTTAAGTTGCTACTGCTCAGTTGTGTTATTTCACCGAGTGGTGAAAAAGGGCCTTGGAAGTAAGCCCAATGTTTTGACTGCACAATAAAATCACAGTGCAAGAGCCAGTTCTTCCCATTGTTTACCTAGCTTTAACACATTTATTACATTTCTTTTTTCTGTGGCTAGTGCAAGGGGAAAGAATGCCTCGAGAGGAGTTGGTAGGTTTGAATGAAGTACTTCATATTCTAGACTACTTACAAAAAGTTACTTCAGTGTTTTTACGATCACTGTTGTTGGCTTTGTTTATAGAGAAAATTCTAATGGAGTTATTATTTATTCCCATGTAGCATCACCTAAGTCAATGAAAAGTTTTGTAAAATAACAGAACTTGAAGGATGCTCTATGTTATTCTAAATAATGATAAAAGACAATAGAGGAGGAGACCAATTATTTTAAAAAGCAATTTTTCAACAGGTAAACATGCCAACCCTATTACAGTATTGTGCACTAGCAGAGAACTAGCCCCAAGAACTCCCTTGCCTTATAGAGTAAGCAGCTGTGTTCTGAACTCTGAATCCCCTCCATGTGTTTTTGGCAGAGTGAAGATGAGTTGTGAAGAGATTCTTATGTGTCCGGTACAACTTGGAGAAAATTTCTGCCTCTATTTTGCAGGTAATTACTACCCACTGCTGAAAGAGACACACTGTGTCTTCTTTCTGCATAGACGATCAAAAGCTGATAACACAATTCAGTCCTTTCCTGGTGCTGGCATCCCTGGTTCTGTAGAATCCTGTTTTTTTCCCCTTCCACGTTACCTGAACAATCCTCAAAGCAGTTACAATCCCCACCCACTTAGAGGAATGATAGTTCTTAGATTACGGAGCCAGGCTGTTCACTGCAAAAAGAATACGAGTTTGAGACAGCTGTCCCAGTGTGTTATCAGGTCAGCATCACGTTATTGCTGACCACCTTAAGCATTTAATAACTTTTTCTGTTTGAATACTGATTAAAAACAATTCCTTTCTCAGTCTGATTTCATCTAGTTTTTCCATAAACTTAAGTCTGAAGTATTGTCAACCAAGTATCTGATTCAGCAGAATATCATGCAATACATTCCCCTAAAGGACACTCAGAAGGGTTGTAATACTGTGGGGTGGAGTTGGAATAAGTGGATAACTTCCAATCTTACAGGATGAAGTTAGTTAGAAAACTGTCTCTTCTTTACAAGCAAATGTAAAGAAGAGACTTTGGAAGCAACTGACTGTTTCTCATCCTTTTGCTTACTTAGAATAAAGGTGCTCATGAAAGCAAAAACGTGCATGCCGTTTATCCCTTGGTTATAGGCTTAAACTGATCAGAGCTTCTCACCCTTAAGAAACCCTAAGACATTTTGCATGCCTCTTGGTTTGGTGGTAACTCCAGTTCTCAAATGAGTGGTGGTTTCATCATTCTCTTGAGTTTGTTATGCTCACAAAACACACCCTGTAGTTAGAACAGCTCAGCTGGGTGAGCTGGTGATACTGCCGAGTACAACTGGAAACGCGTAGGTGGCTGGCTGGCTGGCTTCCAATCTTGCAGAACAAAACTGGGTAGAAAGTGGTTTCTTTTGTGAGGGCAGAGCTTCATGTTGTTTTCTCTTTCCTTTTTCTCACTGCTCACTTGGAATCAAGACGACGATGGTAAGCTGAAAGCTCATCATTTATTAACTTCATTACCAATTTTACCTGAACTAACCTGCTCACGCTTACGAACCCACAAATGCTTTGTGTGCCTTAGAGACCAAGTTTTCAAACTGATATAAAAAGAAACCTACAGCTTACCTTCTCCTTCTGAAGCTGATGTTGCTTTATTTCCTCCTAAGGTACAGGGTAGTGGCTTTCCTAACAGAAGGACCTTTTAATGCAATTCTAATTGTTGGGCATGAGAAAAACTGTCGCTTCTGAAGTCTCATTAACAGATACAGTAGTTTATCTTGCTTATATGTACAGAATGCTGTATTCTGGGAAAACCTTCTGTCTTGCCTGGATTGCTACAAGCCAGAGGTGGAAAGAATGACATGGCCTCCATTTTGTTTGAAATTGCCATTCTAAGAACTTATTTCACCTGGTATCCTTAATGACAAGATTAAGCCTGTAGCAAACTGTTAAGATCTGAGGCAATTACAGCTAAAATATTAGACCCTCTTTGCTTAATATCTCTACAGGGCTCGAATGCGATGCCTTTTGTAAGGAAAAAATTCTCCTCCAAGTCCTTCGAAATGTAGATAGCCAGTTGCTTGTGGTTCGACCAGATTTAAACATGGCAGCTTTTGAAGATGTGACAGATCAGGAAATGAAATCTGGTACAGCATTTTCCAAATATATACTATAACCATTGCACTGTTTCATTATTCTAGATGTGCTTTTGTTCTTTGTAATCCCTGACTCTAAATGATGAGACTGAGAGTAAAGACTTCAAACTTCATTTGTAAGAATAAAGCTGAGAGAGCTGAAATTTTGTGTCTTAGTAATAGATTAGATTAGGTTAGACTGAGGCCTGCAGGATGACCCATGCAGAAAAGGGCTGCTAGATTTTTGGTTAGCTTTGATCACAAACTAAATTCTTAATCTGTTGGGTTTTTTTTTTGTGTTGGATTACAAAAAAAATCAGTTTTAGGTTTAAACAGACAATGTATTTAGCACTAAAAGCTCTTGCTTTCTTCTAGCAGCAGTAGTTAACAATATACTTATGGTTTTGGCTTTAATTTTTGGGAGGCCCTCAGCAATTCATTCAGAACTATATTTGTCGAACATATTTATTTAGAATCCCATACAGATATAATCTGATTTGCAGATGACTGTTCACAAATCCAGTTGTCACTTTATGCATGCATGTAAAATGATTTCAACATCCTACCCACAATAACTGGTAACTTTGCATGCTTTCTTGCAAATCCAAAATCTTGGTTATTGAATGATTGCAGAAAGTCAAATATGTGCTACCAGCAGTCATAAAAATTCAAGTCCTGGCTCTCCTGTCAGGAGAAATATCCTGGGAAGACAGCAGTTGCCAGTGGAATAGTAAGACATAATACAGTTAAGTCATTGCAGCCCTCTCCTGAGCAGACCATTAATTACAAACAATTTATATTTAGGCAATGGAATGCACTTCAACATTCACTATTACAAAACTACCACACCTTCAGCAGGGATGCCTGTTGCATTCAGTATCCAGGTAGAAGACAGAAGTTATTACATGTGTTGTGAGAAAGAATGTGGAAAAATGATAGTTCGATTTAGGGTAAGTATCTGCTTTCCATACCTTATGTATATATAAGTAGTAGGCAAAATTAAGAATTCAAACCTGTGTGAGCTGCAACAAACCTGCTCAGCTCTTGTGCTGGGACTAACCCATTCCCTTTTTCTTCCTCAGGAAGGAGAAGTTCCCAAAGAAATTCCTGGTGAAAGTAACATAATCTTTTTCAAAAAGACATTTACATCTTCTAGCTCCAGAGCATTTAAGTTTGAATACTCACTGGAACAAGGAATGTTTTTGGCCTTTGAGGAAGAAGGCTCCTTAAGAAAATTAATTCTAAAGAAACTGTCAAGAGAAGATGAAGTGGATGAAACCATGAAGATAAGTTTCTAACTTAAGTCAGAATGAAAGTCACAACAACCTATGAAATACTTCAACAGTCTTAAAATAGATTTTGGGCTTTTATAAAAGAAATTTATTCTGAGGCAATCCAGTTTTATATTTTTAGCTACCGTAAGTCAGTACAAAAATTAGCATCTTACAAAGGAAAATAAATGCAAATTCTTGCCAAAAAGCATCACAGGCCTGTTTTCCAGTCAGATGAAAGAGAATTACACAATGAAGAAACACAAATATGCATGCGTACATAGTCTTGTATAGTTTGATCTCTAAAATCTTTACTGCCTCTTGAATTTGAATACTTCTAAATTGGGTGTCTCAGATGAAGTTGACCGATTTTTGGGGAGGGAGAGAAAACAGCTTAAAATAACAGACTGCATAAGCAGACCATGCACCTGGCCAATGAAGACTTTGAGATTACTTTTTTTCATCAAGATTATTTCCTGAGCATCTTTCATCAATTTCAGTTACACAGTGATACTCTCACCTTCAACTGAAGTAGAAACAACAATTTTTAACTTACTGGTAGTCTGAGAAAACTGCTAACTTACCTGAACAATCAAAGTTCTAATAAAGCTGTTTGTCCTCAGAGGGCCCAAGAAAAAAAAAAAAAGCTTTTACGTAAAGGTTTTTTTAAGAGTTAAACAGCAAATTGTAGGTTAGCAATGAAATGAAACAGACATTTGTCCTTCTAATAATTTGAAACAAACGTAGATGTGGCTGGCTCTCATGAGGGCCCCTTCTTATTCTGTGTATGTGACAATGCAGCATACATTGGGGTCAAGCTGTGAACTCCGTTTCACATTCAGAGCTGAGCAAGCACCGGATTTCACCAAAACCAAAATTAACGTAATACATTCTGAACATGTAATCGTGAAGAAATTGATGTGGCATATAACTGTCAATCTTCCTCTTGTGTTCCAACTCCAGGCAGTGATAACCTGGACATTGTTTGCAGCTGGAGTCCTGGGTCTTCAACTTGCCCTGTGGAACAGCTGGTAGAATTGTCCTATCCCATACAGGCACAAGTAATCAGAGAAAACAGGAAGGCTTCTCTCTGATGTGAAATGGAGGAAAATCCTCAAACTTGCAGAAGAGATTTGGTAAAAACCAAAGTGTAATTTCAGCAACTTTAAAAAAAAGCACAGATACATGAAACTGCTGTGATAACCATGACTGTCTCAGCTTTTCATGTCATGTTGCCCTTGCCATTTCACCTGTCAGCTGCTACAGGAGCACCTAGAGGCTGTAAGAAACCAATTATTTAGAATCAGGTACAGCCACCACTGAGCACACTATCACTTAGGAAGAATTCACTGGAGGGGCTTACCCTCAGGAATTTATTTAACACATCCAGATACCCAGTAGGACTGAGTCTCAGTTTTGTATGTCTGATGAATGTTCAAAAATGGGATTAGACCAAATGGTTACAGCCATCACAATAATTAAGAACAAAAGTTAATGGTAATTACAGGGAACTGATTCAATTTCAACAGGTGTTTGACTGAGGAACACATGTGATTCATGGAGAAAGCTGTGGTCATTACCTTTAATTCGTGCCTCAGAACCACAGTGAATTGGTCTCAGAGTTGCTAGCCCCTAATATTGTAGGTCTGGGCTAATAGATTCCCAGAGCTCTCATATAACTCGTTTCTCACACAAGGTATCTTAAACAAGTACCACATAGAGATGCATCTTGTGTTTTGTCTCAAAAGAGGAAAAGTCAAATCCTTTCTATCATACATGCTCAGGTTCTATGGAGGTACTTAGCAATGACTCATACACATGCATCTTCCTCACTATGACAAAATAACAAATATTACATTGATAAACTGAATCAGACCACATCAGACAGAAGCAACCAGCTCAATTCTGACCACAAGATTAGCAAAACAGAAGCAGCTAGGTACATGGTTACATGAATAAGTAAATAAATAAAAATTCCATTCCAGATTTTTTTAAAAAATTCCATTCCAGATTTTTTTAAAAAATGAAATCAAATCAGAAAGTCTTGTAGAATTCAAACAGCAACTCAGCAATTTATTCATTCTGTTTATTGCATAATCAGATTTACGGTAACACACAATTCTCTTCCTCTTCCTATTAATGGTACCACAGAAATACCATTAGAACATGGAAACAGTTAACCACTCCTTACTACTGTGGAAGTCAGAAAAGATAAAGCAGAGAAGAAAGTTAAAAACCAGAATCTCATTTCCCCTGTAAAATGCCCTAAAACCTAAAGACAGAGGAGAGAATGCTGCCTCAGTCTCATGTCAAGCTATGACAGACAGGGTGTGTTTGTTCTATTTTCAGTCAGAGGAAAATGTGTAGCAGTGTTTATTTAGAAAACAACCCCCCCAAAGAATGTTGCAGATGAACATACAGGTTCCAGGGAAAATATGAAAGCCATATGCTATTTACAGCTCCTAAAATTAATCTGCAAAAGTCTTTTTCCTGCAAGTCAGTTATTGCTGTATTTTCTAACTGACATTACTCTTGTATTAAGTCAATTGTAAGCCACCTCTTTATGTATTGTCTTTAATACTTATTCATAAAAATATTTTTTAACATCTAAATGAAGTAATGCAGAGTAACAGTATGACCAGTAACATAACAGTATTTGAACTTGATTTTAGAAAAAAAAACCAAACCCAAACCAAAATCTGCAGAGAAAATGTTTTAAGTAACCCAGAAGTAGCAAAAATCGTTCAGAGGCACACACACACAATTTCTGTAAATTCTTTATTGTATGGATTAAGAAAAAAGTATTCCCTTTTCTACATCAACTCTCAGGGCCCAAAGAGTTACAGAGCATGCCTTACATACAGTTCAGCTGTTGTGATGTCAGAAATAACAGTTCAATTTTCCACAAGTCAAGTTTGTTTTACAAAATAGGAAACTAAACAACAGTTATTTTAAAAAAACACTCATTAAAGCTGCCACTACAAGGAACATTGCCTTCAGCTATGTAAGTGTGTCACTGATGTAATTAATTCCTCCCAATTTACAGTGCAGCTTAAATCAACTCAGTCACCTGGACATCATCCAGTTTAAATCTACTTTTTGTTTTCTAACATTTTTACTGTTGTTGGATATTTATTTCTAAAAGAAGAGCTCTGAACTTGCTGCAGCATGTACCTAGTATAGACCCTTGGTTATTAATTTGTTTTGCATTAAACATGTTGGTAAAAATATGATGAAGCAGAGGCAGCAGTGAACAATCGTGTTTGTCAGAGACTCGGCCGCATCTTAGAGGCTCCACAGCATGGCAACAGCCTTGCAGATACCAACATCATAGTAGTTAAAGTAGCAGAGGCCAGCGAAGGTAAGAGCTGACAGTACATACAGACCTGTATTGGCCAGCTTAATGGGTATATCTCCATGGACGTAGTCAGTTATAACCTGTCCAAGACCCCTACAGAATAAGAGGGGAAAAAAAAGCTGAAATCAGGAAAAAGCATCCCTCACTAAAATCCACCCAGTTTACGTGAGCATTCTACTAAGATGCCTCAAACACATTATTTTTTTCACCCGCTATCATCAACCTTTCCTGAAGAATGCCCAGTTCCCACTCAAAAAGATGTATCCAATTAAAACAAAACAAAACAACTATCCACATATTCTATTCTATACATATTGGCTCAGATTTTTCTTTCTTAATGGTAGTGAGGAAACAAGGTGTGGAGCACAGCTCTTTCAACAATAGAATCTGTAGAATCTGCCTCCAAGAAACAGTGGGCAGGTTATCTGACTTCCAGGGACTGAAGAAAAGAAACCAAAGGACATATCCTTCTTGCCTGGACAGCAAGATGTGGCTCTGGGACCAGCCATTGTCACAAATGCACAGAAGACTCCGGGATGTGGCTTTAGATTAGAAAATAGTGGCAATGAAAAAATTAGCATACTATGTTTTTTTCTGTCTCTCTCAGACTGGAAGTGAACTCTTGTCCAGATTTAAACTATCCATCAACAGGAAGACAGAGGATGATATTAAACTACTGTGGTAGTACAATTATATTTGCTTTCTGCAAGGACAGATGTCATCTTGGTAAAAAAGAAAACCACATTTAATGCAACAATTTTCTTCCTAGGATTTTTGCCTTGGTCTAGCCTGAAGCTGAAGGACCTGTGTCCTACAAATTAAGACACTCTAGTGACCTAGCAGGGTTCAAAGTCCTGCAGCAGATGCCACCGCAAGTGAACACTGAGCTCAGTTTCACTTAGATGGCGTTCTAATACCATGAAGATGTCAAAAGTGAGACAAGGGGTGCAAGGAACCCCTGGATACACAGAAAAGAAGGAGAAAGTGGAAGCAAAGGCAACTACTCTCAAACTATTACAGCTATTTTTTACAATTGGACAGTGGAATAAGGTCAGGTGTGCAAGCGGCATTTACCCACGCTTCTAGCCTTCCAAGGGCAGATAAATAAGACATACTCAACTTGGGACTCACAGGCCGCTCTTCAACAGTAGTGTTGATAAGGGATTGTCATAAGATCTTTTCTTTGCATGGCCCAGTAAGACTGAGCCATCCTAAGACTTCTCCGAAAAACTGGTGTGTGACTTTACAGCACACTAATTAATTCACTCAAAGACCTCATGGGAAAGGACCAGTGGCCCTGAGAACAAGGAAGAGAATTATGAGAAATAGCTGATGTGTGGTAGCCACACAATCTAGCTCACAACACGGCAACTTCATTGGGCAGAGAAATCTTTATTACATGCCAGCAAAAATGGTGCAAGATAAACATGGCTTCAGGTATCTTGAGTCAGTCTATTGATAGGTTAGTGTTTGGACTGCTGATCACCTAACTACCTGAAGCACTACTTCCAACATGTTTTAGGACAAGATTTCCTAAGGAAACACATAACAAAAGGTGAATGAAAGCCCCTCAAAAATATATGCAATACTCCTCTGCAGTTTCTGATCAGCTACTAGAGGGATTATTTGATCTGTTATGGCAATCAAATTAACTTTTATGGCAAGCAAACAATCTTTTTTCTTTTAAAGATATTCTAGCACTGAACACCTATGAAAGTACAAGAGCAGAATTTTCCTACACAGGAACACCTTTAAGTTTTTAAGACAATGTTTTGCAAGACAAGAGTTTAACACTGGAGAAACATTCCAGCTTAAAAAGAGAACAAAAAACCCACAGAAGCTGGGGAGGAACTCGCTCTGATGAAAGTTACTAGCAGAGCTGTACGCCAGCGGCAAGACATTTTCTCACAGGGGAAGTCCCCACACTGTTTATGGAGAAGAGATTTCTAGTATGACCAATCCTGACACTTTTGTCAGCAAGAGACATTCACTAAAGAATCAAATGTACGTGCATTCTCACAATGAGAACCCATTTCAACACATCAACCTGCAATAACCTGTTCCCTTGCCTGGAATTTCCCTACATGGTCACATGTAGTACAGCACCAACACGCACACACCAAACAAGTGAAG
This sequence comes from Alca torda, assembly GCA_008658365.1. Taxonomy (NCBI): domain Eukaryota; kingdom Metazoa; phylum Chordata; class Aves; order Charadriiformes; family Alcidae; genus Alca; species Alca torda. The sequence continues at coordinate 6,239,438 of CM018093.1, read as the reverse complement.
AAATGCTCCACAGGCAGGCAAGTTTAAGGTTTATGTATTTTATATTTGAAAGAGCTCTGCCAAATATATTCAAGGATAGCCACATTTCAGATTGATTCTGTACTGGATTTGAGGGCTTTGGAAAAAAGCTCCCAGTCAGTGAGGAAAGTTCAAGAATCCCTGGTACCACTTCGTAAGGCCAAACTGAGATTTAAGAAAACCTGGCATCGTAAAGTACTGTGAAGTTGCTTATCTGTTTTATCCCTGTGACAAGGAACTGCAGACTACTATCACCTCAAGAATGTAAATGCTGCCAGTTAGGCATTCCTAACTAGTCTCGTCTAGCTTACTCTCATTAAAGATCACAGCAGAACTACACTTAAGAAGAACACGAGCAAGTATCCATTTCCCAGGAATCAAAGTCTCGGCTTCTTCAGTGGAATATTTGCTATGGACTCTTTATTATGCAGAATCTCATCACCATTAAGATGTACAAAGCCAGCCCACAGCACAGAACCTTACAAGAACGATTTGTTTTATATAGATCTGTCCTGTTTCCTTTGTTCATACAACGTTGATTCTTCTACAAGATAAAAACGTCTGAGATTCTACACAACCAGTGGCAAGGAAGTCCTCCTAAGGTAAGATACTATGTAGAAGAACATTAGAGAGTGTTTATGGATTCCTTACTAGTAATATGTATCCTGCCTTCTGACAGAGTGTGACAAAGGAAGACCAAGAAACAACTAGTCTTGTCAAAGATCACAACTATCACAGAACTTGGAGAGTAAGGACTTCACTTGCACCTCTTTCCATGTATTTTATACTAGATCGGGAAATAAGTCAGGAAACTTGCTGAGATACACAGACTTAAGACCTAAGGCTTGGAGTTATCCTGACTATCAGACTTTACTCTTAATTCTGAGGGACCTATTGTGCTTACCAGTGGCCATGGAGAGTGAGGGCTGCAGCCAGTGAATAGTCCGTGGCTGGTCCAGGATACAGGTAGGCTGCAGGAAGGAGACCCAGCAAGAGGACACTGACAGCTCGCTCACCCGTCCAGTGCAAAGATGCAGCCTTGGAACTGCCTGCAAGGAGAAGTATTTTTCAGTGTGAAGTTCCTGTTCAAAGTGCTGTAACCTTAAAAACAGATACCTCATCCTGATCAGCACCACACAATCATGTGTTTTCTCTGACCTGATTACTAAGCTTTCATCCAAGCAAAACCTAGATGCCTTTGAATTACTGCTATAGAATGTATATATCTCTTCTACAATGTCTAAAAGGTTTATTTTAAATATTCCTCTCTTTGCTACTGCTAAAGAGAAGCTTCTTTTACTACAGAAGAATAAACAAACAGATAAAGTCAAACCAAACACCAGTCCTACTTTCACAAACTGCAGTTCAGGCCTAAGGTCCAAGTCAACCATCACAGAAAGAACTGTCTCCAAAGGCAAAGCCTTTTTGTCTAGTGAATTTCCTGACTATTACGTACTGTTCACTACTCCCACCTTTTGAGAAATGGTTTTGAGACCCGGATGGGCACAACTACAAGTTCCAGTGAATGGCAAATCATGATAACTCTGTGCACATTTCTGCCCAGGAACCGATATTGTTATTTTTAACTGCAAATAGCACATTAAACTTCTGGGACCATCACAGTGATATAGGGCCTAGAAGTAGCCTGAAGGCCAGAGGATTTCAGTCCTCCATTGACACTCAGCTGGGTACAATGTGAACCACCTAACAGATGACTCTAGTAATAGAAATACCACTTAGGAAGCTCTGTAACCAACTCCTACTTTTTAGAAGCATTCAAATACTATTAGGAAGGAAAAAAAAGCACACCCAAACCATCTAGAAAGTTCTGGAGCAAACCAAAACCTGAACACCATAAGCAATACCCTGGACCAGAATGTCAGCATCAGTCCAGGATAAAAACATCAAGAACTGACTCTGTGAAATTACCTTTATAATACAATATCCCTAAAGTACTTACCCAACACATAGAAATTATCCATCCATCTAAACCAAAATACATGGGTTTTTCTTTGTTTTTGCAAGGAGAAAGAAATTTAGAAAAGTGACTTGATAAGGAAAGCAAAAGACCTGAAGTAAAACATAAAAGGGACCTAGGCTAGGGTCTAATAAGGTGTCCCTGTAGAACTCCATAGTCAAGAACACTTCACAGCACATGCATGAAAGTCTGCTGTTAATATGAACTTCAGAATAGAAAGGAAGGAAACAGCTTAGCTGTGTTTAAGCCAATTTCTTTTACAAGTGTTTCTTCATCCTTTCCACTTCTAAGTTGCATTGCAATGGCTACAAAACATCCTTAACCTCCGGTCACAACATTTCCCATATTTAACTGTGCAACTGACAGACCGGAACTTGGTCTTGGCATGGTTATCTTTCATCACCTCTGTGTAGTCTTACCACATGAAGAGAGCAAAAAACAATCCAAGAAATACTCTTGGCATGCAGATCAGACTTCTCAGATTAACGTCAGTGAACCAAAAGCTCTACTGTTCAAGGAAGAAGCCACAATTGCAGTGCTTTCATATTGTTACTGCTCCTGAACTGTAAGAAATGTTAAGCCTTCTTTCCGATTTCTTTTAAAATCTTTCAATCTTTTTTCCACACTCTAAAAAAACCCCACCTTTATTAATAAGTGAAGATTTACATTTTTAACATTCAGTTAATATCTCCCATTTAAAGACTTGCAGCATTCACAGCCTTAATAGCAGCATTACAAATGTCAGTTTCAAATACAAGCAGCGTAGAGCCATGTACACCAGACCCGGGCAGAGTGCTAATCAACAGCCGTGCTATCGACTGAAAATAGTACAGTCGCAGGTGATGGTAACACATTCTGGCAATATCAGTAACCCTACCTCACCCATGAAGAGCCCAAGAAAAACTAGTGTGCCTTGCGTCCATTTTTCCCCCCCCTGCATACTCACTCCTACACGGGCCAAAAAAATCGGCAACCCTGACTAGACGTGGGTGTAACGGGCACACGAAGATAACGCCGTTTGGCTACAGAAATCGTTTGGAGGACGGGGGCACAACGGCTCAGCGCCGGCTGACAAACCTGGAGCCCGGTGCCGGCCTCGGGGAAGAGGAGATTTGCCCCGCCCCGCCCCCCCCCCGCGCGCTCACACACACACACACACAGCCCCGCACACGGCGGGCGGGACGTACCGTGGCCCTGCTGCGGGGGACTGTGGCTCTGCCGGGCCGGAACGCTCCGATCGGCGACGGCCACCAGGGCAGCGGGGCGGCGAAGGGTCCTCCCGAGGAGAGCTGCGAAGAGAAGGGGGACGAGATGTCAGGGCCGGCCTGGGCGGCGGGGCGCAGGGCCGGCGGGCACTCACCCATCTGGGCGCCGCGGGGGCGCACCAGCCCCGCCCGCAGCAGCACCAGCGCCGCCATCGTCCCCAGCCGGCCCAAGGGCACCGCGCACCGGAACCGGAAGTCGGTGCCGACGTCACCCTTCCGCTTCCGGTGTGGTGGCACGGAGGCCCTTCCGGGAGCCGCAGATGGCGGGAGGCCGAGACGGGCTGCCCCCAAGGCAGCAGCGGCTGCGCTGCTTCGGAGGGGCTTAGTTGTATCTTAAAATCCACAGCAATGACCACAGCGGATGCAGGCGCGCCTCACCTCCACTTTTGCTAATGAAAAATCTTTGTACGAGGGATGCTATACAAAATAAACACCTTCTTGAGCAGTTCCTATGATGTACGTAAAGTGGTTGCATTGTTATCACATGACTGTCCAGCAGAGAAGCGGCCGCGATAAAAGAGCAAGCAGCCGAAAGCAAGCTGAGACTGTAGTACTTTCTCCGAGTCTTTGGCATTAGCCAGCAGACAAGGGCATGCAGAGAATGGCTTTTCACTTAAAGTGAAAAGAGGGACAGTAAGCGGGACTTCAAATAAGGACCTAGGGGCATTGACGCTTCTACACTTGTTCAGGTGTAGCCTAAAGCTGGAGCTGCTCTTGGTCACCAACACCCAACAATCACATCAGCACAGTACACTTCCCCAATGGCTGCTTTCCACTCCAGCCTCCCTCACTTCCTCTCCTCTAAGCCCTCCACAGCCACCTAGTCTGACCAGGCAGAAACATGGCACAGGGAGAACACAAGGACCACCTAGACTTCTCAGGCCTGTGCTCTGTCACCGGGCTTTACTCCAAAACAATGACAAAAGCATCGACTGTGTCTGGATTTATTTATTTTGTTAAAAGACGTGGCTGTTCAGCTGCAGGAAGAACAGCCCAGTACCAATTTCTCCAGTAATACATTGGGCAGACCAGAGACAGAACACAACACCCACCAAGGCTTCTCTGTCGGCACAAATGGTTTCAGCATCCCCCTAGACAGAACGAAGGAAAGGTAGACACAATGGCCAGCCCATGCCAGGATTTGGAGAGAAGTCTAAAATAAGCAAATGCACTGGTGTCTTGTCTTCATCATTATGGAAGGAGTCACTGCACCTTCAGCTGGAATGAGAGAATTCACTCATGCTCCCTTCTGTGTCCAGCTGACCGTGCGCATGCCACCACGCAGGTCTGCTTCCGTTGGAGGATGGGAAGACAAAGCTATTGTAGGGTTAAATCCAGTGACATTTCCTCTGTTACCAGACTTTTTGTCTCTCCCTTCTCCTATTGCAGGTCTTGGTCATTGATTTAGTAATCAAAAAAACAATCTGTTAAAACTTAATTTAAAAAAAAAAAGTGGCGCAAACATGCCTGTTTTCCGCCTGCAGATAGCCTGTAACATTTCGTGCATCAGAGGTCAACCTGGTCACAGAAAAAGAATCTGAAGTTGGCAGGACTAGCCAACCTGTGAGACAGGCAACTGCTCCCCTGGTTTTCTGAATGTCAAGTCAATGAAAAGCAAGGGGGCACCTACTGCAGGCTGCCAAGGCTCAGTTTCTCCCCTGTGGGCTGGCAGGATGTGTATAAACCACAGTGTTGGAACAAGTTGTACCATGGGGCAGTGCTGAAAGATAAAAACCTGCCACTGTCCTCTACCTTATTGTTTGAGCCGCAGCCTAGACTCATCAGTCCTCATCTGAGCTATCCTCAGATTTTTCATCAGCAGCCACTTTCCAGTTCTTCCTCTTGCTCTTCTTCTCTGGTACTTCACTGTGCCTCTCTGACACAGAATTGTGGCATTTCTTTCTCTTTTTTGGGGGCCGTTTCTCTTTTTTCTCCTCAGATTCACTGTCCTCAGAGCTGCTGGTGGTTGAGCTGCTTGCACGAGAAAAGTCACTCTCCTGCCCAGAAGAAGAGGTAGGTTCCCTGGCAGGCACTTTCCTGGTCTTTTTCTTACGCTTGTGTTTCCCTTTGCGGGTGCTTGAAGTCTCCTCTTCTGAGCACTCGCTCTCCTGGGAAGAATCTGATGATGTTCTCCCCTGCTCCTTTTTCTTTTTCTTCCGCTTTTTGTGTGATCGCTTTTTTTGCTTCTTCTTGTGTGATTTCTTTGTTTTTTTCCGTTTGTGTGACTCATGGGCAGTTTGCCTTCCCAGATGAGATTTCTTCTTCCCATTGATAGCATTTTGTTCATCTCCTTCTTGCTGGTCGCTGTAGAAAAAAGAAAGGATGAACAAAAGGAAGCAGACAGGCAGGCACACAGCAGTTGAACCTTTTCTGTCTCAAAGTTTTAAGCAAGCCCATCAATTCATTTGGCTAGAGCAGGGAAGCAAGTGCTTTGACAAACATGGTAGCTGCATTTTTGTTTCAAGCACTTACTAACAACCTGGGTCCACACCTTACTAATATTCCTGTTTAAAGTATTTGAGCCAGAACCAAGGATGAAAGCCACTGAGTGATGAAAATTCATTTACAGCAGGTTACTTCAAATCTGTAAGCCTGACAAATATCATACTCGATGACTCTGTTAGATGTAGTTTAAAAATAATAATTCTGTCTAAGATCTTATTTTTACAGTCAAGTCTCTACTCTCCAGGATACTGCAAGAATTTATGTCTCCAAGTAAGGAGAAACACAGAAAATACAGGTACACTATAACGGAAAGGAGAACCTGGAGCTGATATTTGAGAGGGTGTTTATTGAGCTGATTTAGATTCAGCCTACTACTCTGGCTCTCTGTCGGCCCAGACAGACCTTCCAGATTCATAGCATTTTAATAACTCAAGCTAAAGCTGAATGTCTAATTACTATAGAAGATGCAATCCCCGAAGTCTCATACAAGGGAGAACCACATTAATGGACTAGATTTGTTTCAGTGGGTGTCTGTAACTAAACAGTGCTGCTTCACATTCAAGGCTGATCTATATTCAAAACTTAAAACTCATTTTGTAAAATTCTCTGCATAACCTGACAGAAGTAAGATTCTGGATATATTAGTAAGCCTGCTTGCCTTACCTATCTGTATCAAATTCTTCAGGGTACAACTCTTTATAGCCACTGTGACCCCATCTGTAAGAAAGCGTAACCATCCATTAGAAACAGACAAGGTGTTTAAGGAAAAACATAATTCTGAAAAGACAGAGCCACAGAATGAACATGAGTTTAGATAGCAGAGAAGGGCTACCAGAACCTTCCCAAAAAAGAAGGAACTATGGTTGGGACTATTTAAATACATCTTACGTTCTCAGTCTCTTTTTCATTTCTAATTAGGGAAAACTACAGCTCAAACTTCTTTAAAATAACCCTGGAGAGCACTACCTTGCATTTCTAAAGGGTTTTTTTTAAGTTCCCTGGTCAAAGTAATAAATACTAAGCTTAGTTGCTAAGCTTAGGGCTGAGCTTTGCTGCTTACTGTGACTTAAGAACTCTATAGATGGACTCAAAGTAGGTATTCTGTGACACTGCAAAAGTTCGTGCATGTTACTTATACAGTCTCAAAATGAGATCAAGTATTATTTTGTAGGAGTATGTACTGAAAAGAGAAATGTACTAACTTTTTGGTACAGGACTCCAGAAAGGTGTTTTAATTAGTTATAACCCCAGAACATTAATTCTCCCACAGACCTGTCTGGCATGTTGGCTTCACATTCATACAGCTTTTTATTCCAGGACCGGGCTCTAAGGAGATCATGTTCGACTAGGTCAAGAAATTGTGAGTTCTTTGTTTTCCAGTCAGCCCTGTGGCCCTCCTCATCAAAGCCATCACTGCGCATCCGACTGCTGCAGAAAGAGAACAGTTGTCCTTCAGCTGTCAGCTCTGATGGAGAAACTTTCTGAGCAAGGGGTTAGTCCAGCGAGAGGAGCAAAAATCCAGCAAGTCTTGGATGTCCATCTACGCAAGAAGACCAGCTATCATTTTAACAGACAGTCACTATTAACAGCTCTCACAAAACCAGTTCAATAGCTAACACTGGTTTTCAAAACTTACTACAGCCCTCTGTAACAGCAAAATTCTTGTCAGAGATGCTCACAATGCAAAATTAGAGGAAGCGGGTTATCTTGCCTACCACAACGAATGCAGTTCTTTTCCTCTAGAATACTCTGCAGGAGCAGACTAACAATATGCAGTGAGACATAGGTTAGTAACAGCAGCAAAGGGGAAACTAAAGAAGAACTGACTTACTAGAATTGTAATTTGAACAGGTACCAGGACTGTGACCCTAAATCCCAGAAAGCACCAACAGTTTTGAGTGATCTCACATGCTTGTGGCTCCAGTTATGTTTCTCACTTGAAATGCTGCACTTCCTGAACCAAGCAGCAGCCATGGATTTAGCATAAATCTGAAAAGTGCTCTCCCTGAGACATTAAAACCACTTCCTGCAACATTCACGCTTCTGAAAAGTCTTCATGGTAGTAAGGTTCCCCCACCCACCCCAAGCCCCAACCATCCCCTCAAACCCAGCTTGTTTCCATAGAATCATAGAATCATTTAGGTTGGAAAAGACCCTTGGGATCATCGAGTCCAACCTTTTGTAGCTTGTGAGATCCTCAGGCATGTCAGAATGGTTTAACAGATACCACACACGCAGCAGTCAATACCGGTGTGTTATAATAGTGCAGGACTCCACACCACAAAAGTTTTGTTTACTGTTAACTTAAATGGCAATACATTAGATTTTCCTCACAATATTCTGACATATTACTTAAGCACTTCCTACCCGCCGTTGGTTCAGAGAGCCCGGCCTACTTAATGTTGTACTTCGAAGACTATGCATCCAGATGAAGAGACAAAAGGCCAGACTGAAGCACAGGTCTGACCTCTTTCCAGGACTCATTAAGGAGAAAATAAATGTATCTGTAGTCTATGTAGTCCTCATGTATGTCTTCATATATTGTAAATGCATAGGTGTCACAGAACGCTCATAAAGTATTGTAACATAAAAGGGTTCAGCAACTAAGTCAAGATAATTATCTCCTCCACACAACTAAAACCCACCTGGAGGTGTCTGACAGCATTCTGCTTTGCCTTTTCCAGTAAGTCTCTTCTGTCTGCTTCTCCCACTCCCTTATTTTCCACATTTCTGTCTCTTCCTGTATCTGAAAGTCACAGAAGGAAAATAAGTAGAACATTTGGGAAATTTTACAGACATGTTGCATGTAACGTCGGCTTCTAGCTCAACACTCCTGCTAACAAAATTCTCAGTAAGCTTTCCTACCATACTGAAATAGATTATTATTTCTAGCTATGACCAAGGTAACGAAAACCTCTTGATGGTAATACCTAACAAAGCACATAAGGATAACGGCATCAGAAATGGTGGATTTGCCTGATTTTGCTGTCTCATCTGTTCTGGCTACCCTGCCTTCTCATTCATTACCATCCCAAACATACATACCGTTAGAGAATTCAGTATATAAATATCATCAGGAAGGACCAAGCCAAAATGAGAAGTTGCATTACAGGCTGAAAAAACACAGCATGCAAATACTGAGTGGTTTGACACAGATTTATGCTTATGGAAACTGACTCTAAATGAGTGATTTTATAAATACAAGAAATGAGTTGCTCAATTATGTCATAAATGAATTTAATAGTTTGCTAAAGTTAATGTAGTTTCTTAATCTTGCACTAAAATACTGCCTGTGGACATTAACAGGAAGTTCAAATCCTTTGATGCAATCAAAAGTACATACACAGTAGAAAAAAAAAATCCAAACAAATAAAAAGGTTTGTTTTAAAAAGGCAAACTATAAGTTTTCATGAAAGTCCTGCCAGAATAGGTTTTCCATGGGGCAAATTTTACAGGTAAATATACATACACACTTCCTCACCAGGATGAAAACGCAAGAAAAACTGGGTTAAACTGAGAGTACCGACGTTTGCGTGGCTGATTTGAACAAGCTCCGCTCTGCTCCCCTCCCCTCCGGAACGCGGACCCGCTCTCCCCCCGAGGCCCGGTCACACCCCGGGCACCCAGCCCGCCCCTGCTCCCCGCTCCGCCGCGGGGCACCGGCACCGCCGAGCCCCGCAGACGCCGCCCCGGTGATGCCCAGGTCTCTCCACTCGGACACAAGCCGCCTGCAGAAGCGGGCACCGGGCAGAGCCAGGCGGAGGAGCCACCACAGAGAGGGGGGACAAGGGGCCCGGCAACCGCCGCCGGCCCCGCCCGTACCTTGTTGTGCGCGCCCGTGTGCCGGATGACGTTCCGCAGCAGCACCTTCCCCACCGGCACCCGGGACATCCTCTCGCCCTACACAGCTCCGCGGACGCCAGCCCCACCGGGACGCTCGGGCCCCTCACGGCCGAGGCCCGCTGGCAGGAAGGGCCGGGAGAGGCCGGGCCTGCTCTCGGCGGCCGGCCGGAAGCGGTCACCCTCCAGGTGCCTCCTCCCGGCAACAGACGCCGGGACGCCGGAGCCGCCGCGGGCCCCGAGCCGCGGGACGACCGCGGGACGTAACGGCCCGTCAGCGGCTCCGAGGGCGGGCGGCTGCGTCTGGCTCCGCCGCGGCGCCGGCGGGCTCGGCGGTCGGGTAGTGGCGGGGCCGAAACGCGGGGAAGCGGGAGGAGGAGGAAGGGGAAGGCAGACGGACCCGCAGAGCCCGGCACTTCCGGTTGCCGTTGCTAGGCGACAGTGGCGGCCATGGCGGACGCGGCGCTGGCGCGAGCCGCGCAGCTCTGGTCGCTGCTGGACGAGATGGCGGAGAACGAGCCCCAGGCCTACCTCCGGCTCCTGCGGCAGCAGCGCGCCGAGGCCGAGCGGCTCTGCGCCCCGCCGGAGCCTCACCTCTGCCTGAGGGCCCGTCCCGCGGTTAGCGCGCGGGGCTCGGCCTCCTGCCCGGGTGCTGGGAGGGGGATGGTGCCGGCGGGCGCTAAGTCGCGGCTCGGTCTCTCGTAGGGCGTTGTCGGGAGGCCGCTGTTCATCAACGTCTGCAGCTGGAAAAGGGTCCCGCCGCCCAAGGCCCCCACTGACCCCACGCCTGTCAGTGCGGGGCTGCTACAAGAAGTATCTGGTGAAGGAGGTAGGTGCTCAAGGAGCTGCACCTGGCCCCGGCTGCATTTCTTCCTGCAGCAGTGCACTGCATGGCAATCACACGTCGATTCTCGCTGCAAGAGGGTGGTGCTGCGCTGTGGCCAGCTCTTGGCTCGGGGTGGGGGTGGTAGGGCAGGGATGCAACAGGGACTAAATGAGTCCTTCCTTTTTGGAAAAAAAAAAAAACAAACAACAAACCAAACAAAAAATGAAGAAATACACAGATTGATTCCATAGCAATAATTCTGACAATTAACTTATTTTTATAGACCTTTACAGTGTTATAGATATTGCATATAACCCAGATGTTCTTCAGAGGGGAGAAGAAAATCCAGAAGAAATGGAGCATTTGATCTATTCGACACTTAAATTTGTTGAGAAGCGATGCAACCTTACTCTTTCTTATTTGTACACCATTGAATCATTCAAATTGAAAGGAAGCCTGGAAACGATGCAGCAACGTCTGAAAGGCAGGCAGATGCCAACTCCACATCTCAGTCAGAACACAAAGAAGGGTATGTAGAGATCTGCTGTCACTTTTCTTTGAGGACCTATCGGATTCTCCAACGAATTTACTCAAGCCTCATCTCCTAACCCCAATTCTTGCCATAAAGCATAAACCAAATGCTTCTCTCTAAGAATTCAGAATAAGGCTAGTAATCATACCAGACATTAGATTGACCCTAGTGGCTTATCTGTATTCATCTCTGGTGTTTTACAATTGAGAAACTGTAGTGACACTGGAACAGCAAATTCTCTTTTTCCTATGTCCACTAGACATAGGAACTCTGTTGGGTTTGATCCTTTGAGGTGCTAAGTCTTTTTTCTCTAACCTGAGTTAAAGGGGGTGCTGCTGTAACTAGTATTCTGAAAACAACTTTTAACCTGTTGGCAATAAAACCAAATCATGGGCCAAGGAGAAACTGCCAGTAACGGTCTTCAGCTGACAAAATTCCTAATTACAGTTCATTACAGTTAAAATGTTTGTGATATATTTGTCAAATGGCAGAACATTACAGATCTTAGTAACTGAGTGATATGTGTGAAAAACTTATTTTTCTTGAAAGAACTGACACTTGATCAGCTGCTACACAGCATGGAAGCTGAGGACCGCAGCAATGCTCCTGTGCTGCTGAAGGAAGAAAATGCGACACAGTCTAAAGTGCATCTGATAGAGGAAATTACCAGTACCAAAATTCCAGAGAATCTAAGTACCCCTGTCTATGAAATGATCACTGTGAAGGATGCAAACGAAAAACCACTCAAAATTGAACTCAAAATGAAATTGCCTAAGGTCAGCTCTGTTTCTGAGTGTGATCTGAGAACTTCAAAGGTAAGATAGCAGAAAGAATAACCTTGTGTTTTCTGTCTAGTATCCAATTTCTAGAAATGCTCACTGCTAATTCATTGTCAAATATTTAATCAAGTATTTTAATTTCCTTGATTTAGGATGACATAATCATTGAAGTCCCTGAAAAATACAAATTACAACTAGATCTGCCAGAATTGGTGGATGAAGAAACAACTACAGCAGTATTTAACAAAGGAAAACGGGTATTATTTATCACACTGCCAGTTGCCAAGCCAGATCCTTAAGGACTGCATTCTGTCCAGTTCGTGTTCACAGATGACAGAACAAAACAAAAGCCCAGAATGAGAATCCTAACTTTTAGATGGTGATGATGGGGGTTTTTTTTGTGTTTTTTTTATTGACCTCTAATCTTCCAGGGTGAATACCTCAAATGCCTTTAGAAGATGCATGCAGAAAAGGAAATCTGGAGGAATACTAGCACCACCAAAATTAGGAAAAAAATAAGTAAAGACTGTAGATATTCGAAGAATATTTGAGTATGTTAACAGCTGTAGTAAAGAACCATAAATGCATACATGCTTTACTACATCGTTCATTTTGCCTTAAGGTACAGCAATAACAGCTGTGAAGTCTTTTTGCTAAACAAATTGATTACTGGATTCACATGGTTAGAGCAGCTCTTGCATGTATTTAATGCTGGAACAACCAGCAGAGAGGCGTGTTCTATGTTCTACAAGTTGCTCTGCATGCTGTTGCTGTTCTCTTTAGGACCATGCCTGCTGACCTTATCTGAAATAGACTTTGTAGTCTTTTCAGTCACCGACTTCTTACCGGTTTGGTAATCTCTGAATGAGATCATGAAACAACAGACCTATTCTGTACTATTCAAAACAGCATAAAGAGATTCAAAGCTCAGGAACGCTTAGTGTGAAGCTAGCAACCAAAACCAATCTTGGAGCACTTCAACTAGGAAAACTGTCATCTGCATTATTTTACACTAACACACTAAATACTAAGTAATACAAAGCAACACAAAACAACTTCAAGGATTACTAAGCATTATTAGAATTGGAAAAGGACAAACAAAAGTGCCATTCTTACAGCTTCTTGACCCATTTGCACTACAACCATGTGTCTGTACTGATATTCATCAGATCAGAAATGAAAACAGACCCATTTGGTTTTGGGATGCAACTTTAAAATGCAGGCCTACAAAAGAGCAGTAACTCCTAGCCTTCTCCCTTCTTTGTTTCAAAGCAACTTAGAAGGCTGCATTGAAATACTGTTCAGTGGTTATAGTTTCAAGTTCAGGCTGAAATTCTATCACTGCGTGAGCTGAGCTGGCCTGTTGCAGGAAGCAAGCAGTACCAGAAGTCACTATCAGCACTCCAAGCACATGCACTGGATAGGATTTTTTGAGTTGCAAGTGCTGCAGAGTCATTCAGAGAACGTTTCCATAGGATAAAATATTTAGCGTTCTTACTGCAGGAAGAAAGTGAAAGGTCTCTGTAGCCAGAATTCTAGGTTCTGGTGAACACTGCAGCAAGGAAGCTAGGAAGATTAAAGTTCACTGCTGCATGATAGTAATAAAGCATGTATTATTTTGGAACAAATGTGATTACAATTTAAGGTTAATAGGGTGAGTTTCACTATCAGACTGAAAGGCTAAACAGCTATTTGTGCTACAGCAGTACAGTAAGCCACACACAACTGAATAGAAAAGCACTGGAACATGTTTTAGTAGTTGTCAATTCCAAACATTTAATAGAACATAGGTTCATTAGAGCAAGTCTGGAACCAAGATATTTTAGATCGTTGAAGAAAAATCAAAACCAATGCACTTCTTTTGCTTAAGCCAGGCATGAAAACCAGGTATCACAGCAACCAGACATTAAATAGTTCCCACAAAAATATTTAATTTCCACAGTATCTTCTTTCAATATCTTTAGTGATTTTTGTAGAACTTTACAGGAGACAGTACTTAATGCAATATACAGAATAACAGATCAACTTTAACTTTTTCTTTCTTTTTTTTAAACTTCTCCCCGCTCTTCAATTCTCCTGGTCACTTTGTAATTACTACACAGTTGTCCTTTTTACATTAACGTTTCCACGTGGAAAGTGGAATTCAAGAATGTTCAGTACTGCACCCCTTTCAGGATACAATGACTGGGGTAACTGGACACAAGTCCAACAAACTATTGAAGCATTTTACATACAATATATACATGGATAGCACATTCTGCAGCTTACTGAGGCTGGGACAACATAGACAATTTAGGAAAGAACCGCAGGACCAGTGACTAGCTCGGAGCTTCCTATGTTAGAATGCCTGAAAAAAAAGAATTCCAAACATTCAAGTCATCACATGATTAATATCCGCTGATGGGATTATTAGCATGTGTGATTTGCCTATATTGGATTCCAGCACACGGATTATCTTGAACATTCTGCAAAACAGTTACTTCCATGGCATCATAGTCTGATATTAACTTAGCAACAGGAATAGCAATTAAAGAGTTTTCATACAAAAAGCACATGTAAGTGAAAGTCCACGAGAAGACAGCACATTCCCTGTGGTATCTGAGAGCTATGACGCCACAGATATCAGTGCTCTTCCACCTTACTTTAAAGTGCTCAGAAGGGATCACATAGCTGAGAAGGTCCAGACCAGTGCCAAATTCCAAGAGAGATTTGGAGTGCTAGCACTTGGCCATTGAGAAACTATTCCCAGGCACTTCAGTCCCTTAGTGCATCTGCCCTACTCGCCCACCCCAGCAGGAGAACAGGATAAGGAAACTGACTTACTAACTTGTACATTTCAGTTACCATCTCATCTGAACTCCTGTGAAGAGATGTTTATAATTCAAATTTCTGAGAACACTAAGGTCATGAAATTGTTTGGTATGCACCCCCCTGTTCATAGTTTAGAACCAGATGGCAGTATGCATACTGCTGGGATCATTTTTAAATTTGGGATGGGTAACTCTGTTTTGGAAGAGTTTGCAAGTTAACTAACTGTATGAAAATACAGTATAGTTGTAATACTGCTCTGAAAAGCACTTTTGCAAACTTTCTGTACAGACTGGTAATAACATTACCAGATAATATAATACATTTTTAAAATAAAAAAGGAACTCTTTTAGTAAGTCTGAACACTAAAGTCTAAATAGCTTGTTTAAAACAAAACAGTGTGACCCAGGAAAATTTTGCTTGCATGGTTAAATTATAGCAGCATGGTTACTGGCTTTTCAAGGAAATTCTTGAATTCAGCAAGCCACTGTGCTCCAACTGCTCCATCCACAACACGATGGTCACAGCTAAGTGTAACGGACATCATACTGGCCACATCAAATCTGAAAGAAAAAAAAAATGGTTAACACAATTCTCTGCAAGACAGTGCCGCTAACAAAGCAAAAAAGCTTTTATCAGAAAACCAGCAATAGCAGTTGGTGCTTGGTAACAAATGTTTCTCCCTGTGGACTTCTAAAAAAAATTACATTGGAGAGCAGATCATATTAATTCCTTTTCTACAATTAAGAAACACATTTGTATGTTCCCTTTAGGACAGGAAACTCATCTCTTGTATCACAAGAACAGACCCACGTGGTAAAGAGCCATTTTATCCAGTAACCTCCAATTTCCCCATGCGTCAGAGACAGATACCTAGGACTGTTAACAAGTTTAGATAATCCTAGATGTTCTCCTGGGTCTATACTAGTTCAAGCTCCAAGCTAGATGATATTATATACAGGCCACTTGAATTATAATTCATCCCTTAGGTTTTCCTTAAATGCAAATTTAAGCAAGTTGTTGAAGAGGAAACAGGTGCCTAAACTGTTGTGGATCCCAAACTTTTCCACAGCTTAACCTTACCCCTCAAAGAAAGAAACAGCCTTTCCTTAACTTGCAAAGAATTGGTGAGAATAGATGTACGGCATGTATTTCTCATGTCACTGCATTTCTCTTTAACATCTGCGTGACCCTTTTATAGAAGATCTCACTTTGCTTCTTCAGAAGGTACTGAAAGCAGTATGTCAACAATTAATTTTATGTTTTACATGATAATCTAATGGAAGTGTTAGCAAACTAGCCATTATTTCAAAGTTTGTATTCAGAAGCTCAGTATATGCAGAATCAACAATTAATTTTATGTTTTACATGATAATCTAATGGAAGTGTTAGTGAACTAGCCATTACTTCGAAGTTTTTATTCAGAAGCTCAGTATATGCAGAATCAGATGAATACTTACCCTTTCTCATTATCAGCTGGCACTAGCCTTTTCTCTGAGGAACCAACTGCAAGGATGCAGGCTTGAGGTGGATTGATTATGGCAGAGAAATTCTTAATCCCATACATTCCTAAATTGGAAATTGTGAAAGTACCACCCTACAAGAAAAACACATTCATAGTCAAATTCACAAAAACTTTTTCATATGGAACATGGCTGAAACATCACAAAATAGGCTTTGCTAATTCTGAACAGGGCTTCTAAACAGAAGTCAAGGGCAGCGATGTTTAACAGCAATCTGAGTTTCTCACCTGGAATTCATGAGGCTGAAGTTTACCTTCTCGGGCTTTAGTTGCCAAAGAAACCACATCCTTACTAATGGAAGCCAGGCCCTTTATATGTGCGTTAAACACAATAGGGGTTATAAGCCCTGCAGGAGTACTAACTGCAACGCTAACATCCACTACATGATGTCTGCAAGACACAAAGGAGATGCCAGTTACTCTAGCAAGATAACAAAGAAAAAAATTTTCAGAACTGTTCAGACAACTCTAAGTTAATATTAATTTTGCAACAATTATTTCACCTTGCACACTAGCCTTAGACACAAGGTTCTTAGCAGTTCAACAAAAGCCCCTCAACCTTTGCATTATATCTGTTTCCCTCCCTTCTCAATATTGCAGCAGAAGGTCTGCTATTTTGCCATGAACTCTCTACAGAACAAAGAAAGTTTCTGGCTTCGACCGTACCATAAACTTACTGCCTAATAACTGTGTCCATCCATGAAGAATTTGCCTCGGGCACCTTCAAGCATGCCAGAGCAGAAGCTTTAATTATGAAGTCATTGACAGAAAGCTTAATGTTATCCGAGACCTCCTGTAAATAAAGATATTTGATGTGTCAGTTTGTCTCTTACACATTAACTCAATTAACTTGGATAGTCGCTGTCATGCAGCCTTGTTTAGACAAAGTCTTAAAAAACAATCACACTACTTGTAAGCATATTTGAAGTGCCAAGATAATTTCGGAGGTGAACACATAATTTAAGAAGGTACAATCTTTTTTAATGTCTGGGGTTTCTTCCCCAAGCTTGGCTCAGAATTATTATTTTGCTTAAACTTTCTACACTTTTTACTCTTAAAAACCTTGTTGCCCTTTTGCCCTTCTATCCATCTGAAAGAACTGCATAGCACCCAGCAGAGTACAATGAGGCCCTCTTGGGGAATTCAAAAATCAGTGCACAGTACCTGGGTAAAAAGTCTCATTCTGTCACAGACAGTCCAGAACTGATCCACAACAGGTAGACAAGGCACTGAAAAGACTATTTTTTCCAAGACAAAATGGCATATCACCAAAAAGTAGGGTGAGCAAACCTGTGAGAGAATGCAGCTTTCCCCACACACACACTCTCACCATGCCTAAATGCTTTACCTGATTGAGTTCTTTCCTTAGCACCAGTACTTCTCCCATGTTTACATCAATAGAAAGGTAGTAGTGAGGTATTGTTTGTTTAGACTGCATCAACCGCTGAGCAATGACCTGTGGGTATACAATAGAAGCAATGAAAATAAATCCATTTGGAAAATTCATGACTGCAAATAATGATCTCAGAAAGGAAAAAAATATTCTTACCCTCCGGATGTTGCTGATGGGGATATCTGTGAAGGTCCCCACTTGTGCCGCTGCAACTGCAGTGGCTGCAGGAACTGCCTCTGGTGCTGGAGCCTGCAGAGAAAGACAACATAATTCACAGTACTATGCAAATATCAATTGTACAGAGTAATTCAGTATGTGGGACAAGTGCCAAGGCTAAGCTGCCTCTTGCTTAAGAGCAGCAGATATTTCTACTCTCTAGCCTCACCTCTCCAGTACCCATGAGGTTCTTTATAAGTCCTATATTTGATTATCAAATGTAGTACTTGAGTGATTTAGAAATGCGACACTGATATACGCTGCTATGAAGCTCCCAGAATGGTAAGTCCTGCTAGATGGTTGTTTTACGTCCAGCAGAGAGGTATGCTAGAGGGCACTCTCAAACTGCACTCAGCCACATCCCTTCCAGCAGTACACAAAGCAACACTTCCATCATCTCATATAAACCAAGCAATAGTATAAGAACAGGTTTGTGGCAATAATGACAGCAGGCTATTGGTTCGTAAGTCTGCCTTTCATTCTAAGTGCCTCTTTCCAGCAATGTGAGATCAGTTGTGACTGCGCTTACCTCAATCCATAACAATGTAGCAACCAAATGAAAGGTTGAAAATGCACAATTTTTATCTCAGTGAAATACCAAAGGGACAAATAAAGGAAGAAAACCTTTGTCTGTGTTTCTGACAGGTTAAGCTTTACAACCTAACAGTCACCAAAGCCCACAGTGTCATAACCCAATCAATCCAGCAATAACAGTTCCATATTGTAACTGCATTTCTACAGAGCATTTCCATCACTATAATAAAATATCCATTCTTACAGATCTCAAATCTACTCACTGGAGCAACCTTTGGTGGCACAAATGACTCCACATCTTTTTTTGTGATTCTACCATCTGGTCCAGTACCTAAAAGGGTCAAAGAAAAACGTAAGAGGATTTCAATTATTTGCAACAGGGCATTGCTTCTAAAGGTACCATTTTTATTCAACAGAAAGAAGTCACTTAACACAGCCTCTGGTGAGGAAAGCTGCATAGTCAGGCTGTTCCTGACAGGGAGGAAAGAAAAGAATAGGCAAGTATGTACCTGGAGAGACAGACACTTGATAGTGAGAGCAAGGAAGCGTAAGGGCAGCCTACCTTTCACTTGGGCGAGGTCAATTCCTTTTTCTGCTGCCAGTTTCTTTGCCAAGGGACTAACCACAATCCTTCCTTTCCGGGCAGGTGGCCCAGCTGTGGGGACTGCTGGAGCAGAAGGAACAGCAGGCTGGGGAGGAGGAGCAGCAGCAGGAGTTGCCACCACCTTAACAGAAGAATCAAAGCCATTAGCTTCAGGATCATCCAGCAAAAGCTTTGAGAGTACTGTAAAACAACAGGATCATCTACTTACCAGTCAAGAGAACAGCAAAAATAGTCACTAATCTGAAAGAATTTTCAGATTCAGAGAAGCTTCCCAGTGCCAGAAATTAAATCAGAAACTTCCTGGGAAGGAGACCAACTAAGCTGCTCAACTATACACTAAAAAAGAGTGAAATAAATAACTTATGCTCCCAATTTTCAAGGATGAGGCATTAGAACTGGCACAAGCAACAGGCTGGAGAAGAGATTGTAATGAATGACCATCTGCTCCAGTTTTTGGAGGGCAAACCAGCAATCACTTCTTAGGTCACCTATCACCAACACATGTGTTAGCCTTGCATTCACAGAATCATAAACATTATTGTTGCGGCCAGGGCTTCACACAGACAAACCAGCAGAACAGTTCACATCAAACCTCTTAATGGTTCCCGTAACTTCTCTCACATGCTAAGAATGGTCCTTACTGGAAGAGGAGGAGGAGGAGGAGGAGGAGGAGGAGGAGCTTGTGCCTTCATGTCAGTTACTGCAGTGGCTTGGTAGTCAGCAAAGGCTGGAATATCAGACTCTTTCTCTACAATGATGCAGAGAGCTGTCCCTAATGGCACATCTCTTGTTCCTTCAGGCACCAAGATTTTTGCCAAGTAGCCTTCCTCTTGCACTTCAAAGCCTGTAAGGGAAAGAAACAAAAGTGCTTTGGTACCTGATGCAGCTGAAGAGTTCCTCGAAATGCTGCTTCCAAAAACTTGGGTAGCTAAAGCCCTGCCCTATATTTAGTAGGCTGAAGAATCCTTTTCAGTGCAACTGGTAGAGAAACACCTCCATGCACTGTACATTACTAAGAAGGACTGATGAAGAAATAGAAGTGGTTTTAGGAGTGTCGATGTTTAATGTCTTATTCTATTGGACAGCTAACAAAACTTGTTTTAGTTACCCCACAGCTTCACGTCCTGAGCAGCCAGGAGAACAGTTGGCACAGATCTGGATCCTCCCCTTTTAAGGGCACCTCTTCCATTCTTGGCTTTGGAGTTGACTCACCTATTGTGGCTTTATCTGTCTCAATTTCTGCCAGTAAATCTCCCTCACTCAGTTTCTCCCCGACCTTCTTCTCCCATCTCTGCACTGTGCCCATTGTCATGGTAGGTGACAGGGCAGGGAGAGTGACCTGTAAAGCCAGAGAATACAAAAGAATCAGATTCTGGTAATCTAAAAGGAACAGGAACACAGTTTTACCTCCTGACTAAATGAAGCCAGCCTAAAGAAGTAGCCAGCCTTTAATACACTCCTAGATACAGCCCCATTACAGCAAAGCACAGCACTTTGCTATATTGCTAGTTTGGCTTCTTTTATCAAGGCCTAAGCAAGAAAGCAAGCAAAAGCAAAAAGCGAGAAATCTATATATCAAAATAATTATCAGCATCACATCAGGAGAGTCTTGCAGCTGCTGTCTCCAAGGCTAAAAGGAAGACTGATGCAAGTCACTTTGCCTGTGACAAACAGGTTTGGCCCCTTTAAAAGCTATACAGACTTGTCTTCCAATAAGCACTCAAAGATGCTGTAGGTTTGCACATGCATATTGCTGTCCAACAAACACAGCACATACAAGTACAGCTTCAGAGCAGAACTCGACAGATAAGGCAAGCAGTGGGAAATAAGCAAGTTTAGTAGCTAAAACACAAGTC
This sequence comes from Alca torda, assembly GCA_008658365.1. Classification (NCBI taxonomy): domain Eukaryota; kingdom Metazoa; phylum Chordata; class Aves; order Charadriiformes; family Alcidae; genus Alca; species Alca torda. The sequence continues at coordinate 6,218,822 of CM018093.1, read as the reverse complement.
AGATTAAGAAGTCTTTAATTAATTCTTTGATCAATTGCTAACTTTGCATAATATCTCAGATAAATCAGTTCCCACATCCATCATCTCTGGAATGAGGCTTTCTTTTTCAAAGGACTGTCACAGAAATACCCCACTACAAAGTGCTCAGATACAAAATCAGTGGATGTACACTTCAATATCTAAGCAAGGTAGAACGATTATTCACAAATACAACTCATTATTAGTCACTCACAAACACATCTGGTGTGTTCATCAGAGCATCACAGGTGAGTTCTGCTCTGAGATGTAAGCAGGGCCTTCAGAGCTTTTTAACACTTAGCACAAGGTCTTATTATACTAGAAATGTCCAAATAATGCAAATGTAGCAGGTTTTTCTAGCCCGCATAACAATCCTGGAGATACAAGTCTCTCCTCTACGAGCAGCTAGGATGCTAAATCAATTTTCTGAAAAAAGCTTTCTGTGACCTCCCCCAACCCCTGCTTTAAGCATGCAACAATTCTAGTGGCATACACTCCTGCAATTATAGCTAATAACTTCCCACTCCACAGAGTACTTATGACAAAATGCCCTGGAGCTAGCAATGACAAAGACAGAAAAAAGAGTGCAACAAGCCTTAAATCATCAGCAATACTCTCTTACCTGCATATGAGGAGGGTAAGAGCTGCCAGGAGCCTGAGGAGAAGGCTGAGTTGGTGGTGAGGGAGCTGCAGCTTGAGGAGGTGGCACTGAGGCTGCAGGGGGGGCAGACGCTGCAGAATCCAGAGTATAATTTTTAAAGGCATCAACATATTCAGGCCTAGAAGAAAACACAGAACCACAAAACCAGTCAGATGACTGTCTCTTAGCCTTTCACGCCAGGCACCCAGGAATCCCCAAGAGTGAAAATTCAACTCAAGGGTTAGCAAAATACATACTTTTCTACTGTGATACATATTATTGCCCCAATAGGAACATCTCTTGTTCCTTCTGGCACCAGGATCTTGGCCAAGTAACATTCCTCCAGGCTCTCAAAGCCAACTGTTGCTTTGTCTGTCTCCACCTTTGAGAGAGAAGAATGTCATCATGGCAATGGAAAAGAATAGTGAGCTCAGAGCCTACCAGTCTGATAGCATAGGATCACAACACACACAGTTCTGGAAAAATCACCCTAGCGCACCAGTTCTCGGAAACTACGCTCTCAAACAGGTTAAGTGCTGCTCCTGCTCATAAAGAGGAAAAGCAGTAACCAGTTTTGAAAGGCCGTTAGCCACTTGTTCTCAACAGCATCTGTTAGGATCTGTGATCTTGCACACAAGATCTATGTTCAAGCGAGTGCAATCAGGGACAGAACCCAGGATGCACACGCAGCCCATCCTGTGTTCCCAGGATACCTCTGCTATGAGCTCCCCTTCACCAATCTTGTCACCCTCCTTCTTTTCCCAGCGTGCAATGGTGCCCATCTGCATTGTGGGGGACAGAGCTGGCAAGGCCACCTGTGAGGAATAGGACAGTGTTACACCCCAGACAGCCCCGACAGTAGGGAACACGCACACAGTGCAAAGAGGGGTCCTCAGCACAAGCTGGGACAGGGGAGGCGCAAAGAAGAGCCCGTCTGCAAATCCCCAACAGGTCGGGACTGCCTCCAACCTGCTGGTAAAACTGCAGGGCAAATCAATACCGGGGTGCTGCAATGGGGCTGACCAAGAAAAGGAGAAGCTATACCAGAGGACCAAGAAAGGTACAGGCAAAAAGAACGAGCGGTGAAGGAGGTGGTAGCCCATGGTGGTACCGGGACTTCGGGTAGGGTGGCAGCAAGGGTATGAGAACTGCGGGAGTGGGGAGTGAAGAACTGCAGTTCCCTAGGCGAGGGGAAGCAAGACCCGAAGACAGAAAGTGAAGGCGCTGCCCCTGAGGCAGGGGACACACACGGGTCTGTCTTCCGGGGGACCCCAGTGGCTACAGGGGGCTTGGGAGAGCGGGGGGGGGGGGCTAATCTGCCTAGGATAGGGGGGAGCCTCTCACCTTCTGGTGTGCCGGGAGACTGCAGCTGCGGCACGGGACGAGCCGAGGCCAGGCGGGAGGCAGCAGGAGCCCTCCAGGCTGGTGCCTGTGGCCGCCCAACGGCCGCGGCCCAGCCCCGACCCCCACCGCCGCGCCGCGGCCGGCCCCAGCAGCACTGAGCGCTCGGCGGCTCCGCACCACAGCAGGAGCCCCCGCCGCGCCCCGGGCTACGCGTCGCGCCAACACCCGCCACATGCTGGAGCCGGAACCGGAGCCGCGGCCCCTCCGCCGCCGCTCGGTGACCTCCTCCGTCCGGGCACGGCGCCGCACAGCCCAGCGCGACACTACCGCGCTGCCGTAAAGCGCGGCGGACGTACGGCGGGGCGGGCGGGCTTGCCGCGTAATGGCGGCGCGGGGGGCGCTGGGTCGCACTGCGGAGAGGCGGGATGGCTGTGGCAGACCAGCTGGGGCTGGGGAGGCTGCTCGGGGCCTAGCTCCGACCGTCCCCGCGGAGGGCAGAGGGGCCGGCGGCGTGCTGAATGACTTAGGAGCGGCTGCTCCCGAGCACGTGGGACGCGCTTTGGCTGAGCTCAGCCGGTTGCACCTTGGGGGTGGAAGCAGTGAAATTTGCTATCGCCAAGGCAGCCGAGCGGAGCTTAGGTTTCAATTTTGTATTGGTCATGCCCCTTTTAAGAACCTGCTCTTCAGGACGCAAGTCTCAGAAAATACATGTTTTCACATAACATTGTGGAAAAGGAATAGAAAAGGTTTCCTACAGGACAAATGAATAAGGGGCTAGCCTTATGCGCTGTATCCCTCCCTATCTGTGCCCTCTCCTGTCACAGCCATCTTCCCCTTCACGAGCACTTGGGTTGCAAACCCCCATTTATTGCAATAACTGCTTGGTCCACTAATTTACAGGTTATGGGGTCAGGTATGTCTGGTTTAGATGCATCAATAAAGCTCCACTTTCCTAGAGAATGAGCTTTAGAGCAACTGCTTTAAGTGATGAATGCAAACAGCAGAGTTTCTATCAAAATATAATTTTACCCATAGCATGTATATTACATAACCAAGTTACAAGTATAGGAACAGGAAAGTAACTTTGAAGAAAGTTGGACAGAAATAAACAGATTCAAAACAGTGAAAACATGTAAGTCCACTTAAGTCAATGTTACAGCAGTGCCAAACTGATTTAAAAGCAACATCTGGCCAACAGCTTTTCAACCTGCTACCTCTTAGTCCCATGCGTAATATTACTTACCTCCTCCAGACCCCTTTCTGTCAATCATGGAAAGGTAAAAAGTCTGAAGAAGGGTGCTGTGCCAATACAGAAATAAAGCTGAACCCAGACTGTGCCTGGGATACAGCTTATCACAGCAGCAGTCCTTCAGCTTCAGTGACAGCAATTTCAGCAACTCTAGTTCATGATGTTAGCATGGATGAAAGGTACAAAAGTACCAGGCCCAAAAAGCAAGCCTTTTGTCCAGTCTTGCTCCTTCTTAAACATAGCCCGTTTTTGCTCTGGAGAACATGTGTTTCCATATAGGATTCAGTCCTTGGCTCTCTGGCGGCAGTAAGCTTATTAAATGTGACCATGGTTAGTTATCTGAACTGATCTAAGAACAAGAACAGGTGGTCTCCTATATCAGCTAACAACTGTTTTCTTCATGGGAAAACTGGATAGCTATGGGCAAGGCTGGACTGAAGCCTTATCCGTGAGAAGCTCCGACCATATTAACAGCCTCCTCTGTCTTCACTGCTCCAAAATCCAACTGCTCATCTTTGAGTAGCAGAGAGGGACACGGAACCGGCCACTACAGACCTTGGAAATTGTCTTAATTTTCTCCATAAAATTCTTGCCTCTGTGCGTGGCTCTTGCTGAAATAAAATTGATAAGTAAAACCTGAAGAAAGAAACACTTGATAAAAAAATTGCAATTAATACACAATTGATGTCAGTATAACAACTCCATGCTCTCTTTACCACTAGAGATCATGCAACAGAGAAGCCATTTCCAGGGAGTAAGAAAAATCTTTGTTTCTTTTCCAAAAAGAGATGTATTCCACCTCTGCGGCCCAGTGATGAAGTTATTCATTGATGAACTTTCCTACTGCTGTCTGTAATGACAAAGTAACCATAACAAATTGTCCAGAACAGGAGGTGTGTTGTATGGTGCCAATGTGGCACAGAGCCACGTAAGAGCATCCAGCTACTTCCTGGACAGTGAAGCAGTGAGAAAATAAATAGTATTGTTGCTGCCTATTAAAGCTGGCAAAAATATAAAACCCAGTAGAAACTAGTCAGATTTCCATAGTAAAATAAAGTTATGAGCCCAGTGTTGTGTTAACAGGAGACAATACAAAACATCTCAGCATCCACTAGAAAATGAGTAAAACACAGCATAATGCGTGCAGAAATATACAGAAAGCACTTGCACTAGTATAAAAATATCCACAGTCCTCAGACAAATGTAAACTGGTACAAAATAATTCCAAGAACAGGAATGTGTTTACAAAAGGACACATTAATATAAAACAGTAAAACCGGGTTCACCCTCCCCCAGCCTCATGCACAGCACAGACACACAAGTAGTCCACAGAAGGGCCATGTGTACTGAAATGAGCAGTCTTTACTTGCCATTTGACCTTCTAAGTTAACAGCCTCTGCTGCACATTGCAGCCAGCGCTCTGGAAATACAGCTGTCTGGCAGAAGGGCAGAGACAGGCAATGCAGAAAAAAAAACAAGCAAGAAAGCCCACAAGACCAAAAAGAAAGACCCACCCTGAGGGATTTTTAGGGCTTGTTCTTTCCCAAGCAGTCATTTATCTCCTGATCCTTCAGACACCCCAGGAGCAGGCATACCAGGGAACTGGTGGTATAATTGATAGGGTTTATCTTACTGGTGTGGGCGTTTGGTGAACCTGGCAGTGAGTGGACAGCAGCACGCAGTGATGCCTGTGCACAGGAGGTGACAAACTGTCTGCCTTGCTGAAAGAGGACAGGGCAGGAGTGCAGGGAAAGAGTCAACAAGCGGGATGGGTATGGAGGGGTGGGTGGGGGTGCGTGTACATGCATGTGTGTTTATATGTGTGTGTGCGCACGTGTGTGTGTGTTTTAAGTACCTCAGGGAAGCAGCTGATTCCAGCTCCCCTGCAAATGAAATCCTTCAGCAAATAAGCAACCACCAAGATCCTGTTGCAACAAAGCAAACCTAGAGAGCCTCAGAAGTGAGCACAGCTTTGGAAAGCAAGTGGGAAAAGCACGGCTAGGAAGTGGAAGCCTGAGTTTCAGAGAAAGGGAGCCTTGCCAAGCTGGTGATCTTTGCTTTAGACATGCGTAAAACCCTCAGAAGACTGTCTTCCCTCCCCAGGTCAGAATTCTATACTGTCAGTCTGGGATGTCCAGAAAGTTCACTCTGCTCCTGCAGCACCTGAAAGTCCAGGACTGAAGTTGGTCAAACCTTCGGCTCACATAGTCTAGCAGCTTCTTCTGACTCATGAAGGCAGAGCTTCACATTTTTGCCATCAGTGCAGATTTATGTAATGCTGTGTACAAGAAACCAGACTTGAAATGCCCAGATCACAGTCTGCAGCACATATTGCAGGAATGGAGAAGCAGGGGAAGGGAGCAATGCATAATTAAGGCCTTCAGTGTTTAGATGACAGGACAAAGCAAGGTGTTTCCTTCCCACAGACCTGTCATTTCAGTCTCAGAACACTGTGGAAAGTCACCGTGGCCATGGGAAGTCAGATGCCAGGTGTCCATGCACACAACATGCATTACCCATTGTTTGCAGAGAAGCCCTCTTTTTTGGCAGCTTGAATTGGACTCTGTCCAGCACACATGCTTTTTGGTCATTCTTTGAGCTCAGCAGACATTGACAGGTTTCCATAGCAACAAGACTTAAAAGCTTGATTAATTCTCCCCGTGGTCTTCTTCCACCCAGGCCACAATTTTCCCCTCCCAACCAGGAATGATGTCATCATCATGGAATACCTACAAAAAAAAAAAAGGGAGTCCAATCATGTCTGGAGTCTGGACACCACTCTTCGACAGTGTGAGTAGCATAAGAGGCAGGCATCAAGTCAGAGATCCTAGCTCAGATTTCACCACACATCCCAGAATGTAGCTCATCCATCATTCACACATCTGAGTAACTTTTTTCAAGATTTTAGGAAAAAAGCAGATAGGTCCCTTCTTTAACCAGTAACCATCAAGATTATTATTGGCATGTTTTTGACAGGAAAGGTAAAATAAATAGAGGGAATATGCCTTTTTTTAATCCAGATTACAGTCTCCTGCTGCTTCTGCAGAATGGCTACCTAGTCAGCTGACTGTTCCCAGAGAGGGTAACCGTTCGCACTTGTGAATCAATTTGTGAGACAGGAGCTATTCCAATAACCTTTAACAAATCTAATCCACACCAACACCAGCGTGAGCATAAACAGGGCTGTAATGCAGTATGCAAAAGAAAAGATGCCGCAAACACAGCTGAGAAACCTTTAAAAGAAACTAGGAGAAGGTTTTTGAATAAACCACATTTGCCTGAAGTGTCTCTCATTGCAACAGGCTTTATAAAGTTGCTTGAAGGGCTAGAAGTGTAGTTCACTGGGTTTTGCCCAGTGCCCCTTGAGCAACGCCATGTCACAGACTGTGCCAATAGCCAGCTTTTTGCCTAAGAGGCTCTGCAACCCCCAGGCAATTGCAATCACATTGATATAATTGCTCTGGCTGGGGATAAAACCATCCCATTTTAGCACCGTACAAGAGAAGCTTAATCTACAGTTGTGAAAATAGACAGTTTGTTCAGGAGCAAAGACTTCATTAGTTTGGAAATAAGTTGACCTCAGTCTCTGAGGTTTTGTGGTAACACTGAACCCAAAGCGGCTGATAGCTAAATTCCACACTTACCTCCTCCTTGACTGTGCCAAACTCTGGATCCAGGGCTTTGAAGTGGTACCGGTGGGTTCCTTCACGATCAATAGCTACCTTAAAATCCTTCAGAGTCACTTCCCCTAACCTGCAAGGGAAGAGTTTGGCACTATCCCATGGTACGCCATTACCAGATTTAGCTCAAGTGTAACTACATGGGAGGCAGAGGCACAGCACAAGTCTAACTAGGCATATGGCACCCTGGCCACAAGCATGTGAAAAGTGTGCCCCTCCAGGAACACACCTGTCAACGCCAAGGTCCTCTTCAGCTGCAGAATTGCCTCCTGATCTACTAAGAACAACCTCAAAACAGCCTTTTTCACTTTCCCTTTTGCATTGACAACCATAGTTGTTTTGACAGGAGCATCCTGCACTACGTGCCACAATAGAACCACTTGGCTGCTTTCTCTTGCTCTTGGATGTTAATAATCTCTTAGGGCTCTAAAACAAACACATCAGCTAGTGGACTGCTTTAGGCCATTTTCCCCAGACAGTAGTATGAAAACCAATGCCCCAGTTAACGCACAGCAAACTGGTGCTAGTGGTAACCATACCCAGAAGAATCAGACTAATAAGGGAAACAAGCACCTCCCACATCAGTGTCAGCAAGGCAGTCAGACCTCACCTCTTTGGTATGTTGACCATGAAAGGTGTGAGGGAGCGGTCAGTGAAGTACAACACTTTGGTGCAGGCACTGGTACTCATCACGGGTGTGCTGTGAGAATGAGGCAGTTCTGCAAAGAGAGTACAATCACTGGACAACAGCACGTCTCCTGCCACAACAGGAGACAAAAGAGGTGGTCTCAGCAAGTTTGCCATCACAGCAGAGAACCTGATGATGGGAAGAGATTCTTAGGAGAGTGGCTAATCATTCCTGTTGGGAAGGGCCAGGTATTCCCATGCTTACTGGAAAACTACATTTTAAGTTAGGGTCACCATCCAACTGTATTGTTAGCATGGAAGGTTTGCCTAGCACTGTCCTCACTGATTACTGTCCCATCCACAGAGGGGCTTGCTACCACCATCTACTCCACAGACACTCTACTCACTACCTCAGCATAGAAAGGAGAACCTTTCTGGAAGAGCAAATGACTGAACAGTATGCCATCCAGTACTGATACACTGTCACTTGCCTTCACTTGCAGATGGATAAAGCAGGATGAAGTGACTGATCATCACCAAGGCAAAAGGTTATCTGTCTCCTGCTGCATCTTCCCACTGTAGTTGGCCAGGATAAGTGTTTGTGCATGGAGTTTTCTTTGCTCATTTGTGTTTCTCTCTCTCTGGCTACTGCCTTGTTCCCTGCTTCCCTGCAATGTGCTGTGCCAAAGGCTGAAGCAGAGGAAGGTTCACACTGAGTGACTCTACAGTTTTAAGACTTCTAGCATGCAGAAAACACTATGGACACCCATTCAAAGGCTTTCTAATTTAACAAGTCTTCAGATCCACCGCTTACAGCTTTTTACACCCAAGGCATTCTACATTTGTGGCTGCACAGAATTTTCCTGCTGCAGTGGAGGGGGATGGAGTCTGCTAAAGGGAGAGGTAGTTTGCACACAGAGAACACTGGCTGCTCTAAAAACTGCAGTTTATGGGAGAGGAGGGAGAACCCAGCAAATCCTCCCTACAACTTCAGTCTTCTGAGTTCCTCTCCTACCTTCCTCAGCATATTGTACCTCCAGGCTACCCTGCTGCTGGGACACTACTATGCCGCTGTGTACTGGGTGATGTTTACAACCAACACTGGAAAAAACTGTCTTCATTATGAAAAGCAAAACGTGGGGCTGCTGCAGCTGGAGCCAGGAAATATGGTGTCAGAAAGGGATGGGCTGTTATGGATATATGAAAGGAACTAGACACTGAGGGAGGAACAGGGAGAGAGGCAACTGTACAGTTACCTGCGTCCACTAGATGGTGCAAAGCAGCAGGAAAGCTGAAATAACATCGCATTTCCCAGCGGTAATTGTTATAGTTATTTTATACTGTAGTAGCACCAAAGTGGCCCAGACAGACCCTCACTGTGATGGTGCTTTACAAAAAAAGCAGCCACAGATAGTCTCTGCCCCCTCTCTGCTTTGTACTGAAGTCTAACCTGTACAGCAAATGACTAAATGGAGGAAACTGAGCTCTGGTGAAGGGAATAAGCAGCTGGAGGAGGCAGACTCCCAAGGGGCTGTGCCCTGGACTCCATCCAGGAAACCTGAGCAATTAATTTGGCAGGCGGAGGGCAGGAACTGAAAGGCACTTACTGGATTTGGGAGGCCAGGAGTCTCTACACTCATTTGTTGCTCTGCTTGCCGGTGATTTCCCCCGGATCTAGGGTGCAAAGCCAAAAGAGTGAGAATGAAGTATCACTTCCCAGTTGTAGCTCTCATTGCTGCTTAGCTTTGGGTTTTGTGTGAGAGGCAGAGTTAAGAGCCAAGTGCTCTAGGAAGCCTTTACCCTTCTCTCTTGCCTCTTCTGTGTTTCCATGTGATACAGCCGTTCCATTAGGCTGGAGATGCCCTGCTCCAGGCTGTCAATGGTGTGGTGCTGCGGATCATGGCCACTGAAACTGTTCCTGAGGCTGCGAAGGGCATCACGAACCAGCTGCAAGTCATTTGTCTGCCCAAGAGACCACAAGTCAGTCAGACTAACTCCAGGCTGCTTTCTTCTCTTCTAAAGCCACAGATCTTAGAAAGGGGAAATACCCTGGAAACTATTCATTTGTTAAGAGGTATCTGGAGCCCTCATCTGCATCTGGCTGGGAAAATACCCCTTTAGATGCACTTACCCCTCGGTGGGCTGTGGGAGCAGCTCCTTTTCCTGCTGTCTGGAGGAAGCCATTGCTCTGAGCACTATGACCACTGTAAGCCATCACCTGTTCAGGGGAAGATGTGTGTGCCACTAGGAATGTAAGGTTTAGAACCTGCCCAAAGACCCCAATTTGCAAACTTTAAAATGATGAGGGCATGAAGACTTTCCACATCAGTGATATAACTCCCATCTTCTACAAGGTAGATACACTCACTAAGGAGTGTGCGGCAGACCTACAGGTCAGAGCACAAACATGATTCCTCACATACAGATGGAGAAAAAGGCAGAGACAGGAAGGGGCTTGCTGCTATGTCACAGAGGGCTCTCTCCAAGCTCTAGTGAGTACAATCAGTGTTCCAAGTGGCACTGTGCAGGGACAGATATTGGGTCTGGCACTCTTTCCACCAAGACAGCTCCAAGTGCTCAATACCAGGGTCAACAGGAAAAGGAGGTAATAAGAAGCTAAGCCCTGGTCTTAACCATTAGCCTGTGTCAGAGCTGAAGCTAGAAGCCAAGTGTCTCTGGCTTCCACTCACCCCTGTCTCATCCCTTAGGATTTTGACACAAGAGGCTAAGCCAGAGTGCTTGCTGCTGGGAGCTTTGGTAAGTTGGATGCTTTGTGGGGTCTGGCTGCCTTGGTTAGGGCACTGACATTTGAGATTGCAGAGCCAGGCTTTTCTGGGATGAAGTGGATGATTTCTGGAGATAGGTAGCTGGAATGTGCTGGACAGAAACATGACTCCAACAGTCTGATGTTTAGATCAAGGCTTCCCATACCTCTTCAGCTTCTCTCTTCATGCAGTGAGCTAACAGGGCCTCTTTGTGCTCCAGCTCCCGCTCCAAATCCACCTGTGAGGTGAGTAGAAGAGTCAGCACAAACTGAGCCACCAAGGTGAATGCCAGTTCTCAGGGCATAAGTGCAGCCCACCTGCTCCATACCTGTTGGTAGCTGGCCTCTGAAAGCTGCCTAAGCATTTCATCCAGCTTGGTCTGATGCTGCTGTAAATGCCGATCCTTCTGGCCCAGTTCTTTCTGCAACACAGTAATCAAGAGAATCAACGGGACAGTAAGGCTCACAAATCATCTTCCCATGGCAGGGAAAGTTATGTTGTCTGCCAGGATAAGGTTCCTCTACAGGCTTACACAGAATTACTTCCTCTACAGAATTACACAATGTACATACTTCTAACTAAATGTTAGAACTGAGCATCAAAGCTTTTTTTTTTTTAATAAAAAAGGATCAGTCGGGTTGTTTTTGCCTGGAGTCCCCTTGTCTAGCAAAGATCCAACACTGAGGCCAGACAACCGTCTCAGAGAAAACAGATTCCCGAGGGACCAGTGGACAATCAGGTGACCCAACCTAACCTGATGGGCTGCTGCACAAGTGTTAGATACTCAGAAAGCCATCATTGAAAAACCATGACAATAACAGATCTACTATAAAAAGCTGTGGGCAGAACACAAAGAACATCTCATCCCTCCATCTCCTTACAAACATCCATGGCTATTGCAACTATTGCAAATTCCAGTGCCATTCCCAGAGGTGACTGAGTGTCAGGGAGACAGCTGTCACATTCACAAAACTGAAGAACCACCAGATGCTGCCCCCGGCAAAGCCTCCAGTGAAGAGAGGTTCCATTACTTTGTATTCTGCCAGTAGCCGGTTTCTCTCTTCAACCTTCCTCTGAAGGTCAACCTGCAGAAATAACACATAGGTGTCAGGCAGGTATTCCTGGAGAGTTAGCGTCAACCTCTTTGCCCCTTGTGCTAAAGGGTGACCTGAGACCAAATATCTGCAGAGTTCAGGGAGCTGGTGTCTAAGGATGGCAGGACAGTTCTTTCCTTGCCCTTCTCTCTCCAGAGAGATACTGTACATGGCAGCTCTACTTGTGAAAGGGCCACTTACTAACCCGGGGAGCACAATGAGGAAGGAAGAATGCAGCTATACTGAAAACATCAGGGGAAGCCCCTCCCTGTTTCAGCTGAAGATCTTGGGAAGACAAACTGGGAGGGAAGAACAAGAAACTCCAGCAAGTCTCACAGGTGGCTAGTAGACTGTGTGCAGTTTTTACTATGCAGAGACCTTTGACTGGTCATTCACTATGACCCCAAGAACTATGCTGCAACCACCAACTCTACCCTGTGGCTGCTGGAGCCCTCAGGGCTACCAACCTCCTTCTAAAATAATCTAACCTTCAGCAGCACAGTAACTCACGTTCTGGTTGTGCAATTCCTCCTTGTCCATGTTTGCTCTCAGAAGTTCCTGCTTTAGCTGAAGAACTGAAGCATCCTGTTGAATCAGCCTTTGCTGTAAAGCATCCTAGGAAAAGATGTTATCTGTAGGAAGGTGCAAGACAGAGGCAGAGACCCTTCCCTAGGAAGTGAGCGACCTAGACCAGGGGCCATAACACAGTGGGGCCACTCACAGGGCTGAAGTGTTCCCAACGGCCTAAGGCAGCAGAAGGTATATAGACGCCTGCCCAGTGGGCTCTCACTCCTTTTGCCTTTCTCTTACCCAAAAGTGATTTCCCTGCCAACATTCTAGCCATCTGGGACAGAGGGATTTCTGTGAACTTCCTGCTCCAGAAGTGGCCTGACAATTTGCTCTTATGGAAGAAAATAGTAGTGTCTTTGGAGGGTCTCTTCAGTGGCCTATGGCTAGTGTCTCCAGTCATGCATCTGCAGCATCCAGAGGGCAGAAAGAGGCCAACATCAGCCAAGGACCCAAGGAAACTTAGCTCTCAGTGTGACCTAGTTGTGCAATGAAATTCTCTTTGAGGAGGCCAAAGTCAGGACTACTTGTGCACCTTTCACTCACTGTTACCCAGAAGCCGAAAGCGCTACTGTGGACAGCTACTGCGGTTTGCTTTCTTCACAGGAGCCTGACAGGCAGCTCTAAAAATACCTCTGCTCAGGAGTAAATTATTAGTGTTCAGAACTCCAGAGGAAGAAATTGAGCATACAGGAGTCGAAGTTGGGAAAAATGCTGCAGCTGAAGAGGACAAAGATACCTCTGTGCTGTTCTTCCTCTCTCAAGAATGAGTTCACTGGGCATGCCCCTGCTGTGCATACCCCAAGACAGAAGTCCGGGGCGGGGGGGAGGGGGACAGGCGGGAAAAGAGCCATGGGACCCAAGCAGGCATCCTATGCCTTGTAATTTTAGGGGAAACAGACAAAAGAGGGGTCATTTGACCACAATCCTACAGACAGAAACAGAACCCAGGAGACCTAACTCCTTATGCTTGCCCTAACTGCAGTCTCTCCCCAGAGCCAGAAACAGACCATAGAATCCCCCACCTACAAGTCCCCTAGAACAACTCTCTGCGCAATCTGAGATTCCTCAGAGGTATATGGTTGCTGCTGACTCTACTCATGGCCTGCAGAAGATTCTAAAGCTTTACTATTTATATTTGATGAAGTGCCTCTTTCCTCACCTTTATTCCCTGTAGGTTTCGAGCTTCTTGTTTGTATTTCAGTAGCTCCTTCTGTAAATGCAACACAATTTGATTAAATGGTATCTTGTCACCCCTTCAGAATCAACCAAAGTCAGTGTTCTCTGTCTGCCAGACACCTGCTTCACAGACACCTGTGAAAGCACATCCCACCTTTTCCCACAGATCAAAAAGCATGTCAGGCCCTGAGCCATTTTAATGAGTTACAAACATGACAAAACAGTTAAGCAGCTCCCTAAGCCTCTGCTATTAAAGCCATGAGAGAAAAAGATCGCCTAGTCCCCCAAATCTGTCCTTCAGGGCAATGTCAAATACTTCTCTCCCATCATCAGAACTGGTTCTGGAGACAGCATCATCAGAAAGCTGAACTAAGGCAGGCTTGACAGGGCAGGTTCTTCTTAGCTGCACTTGTTTCCTCCTTGAAAGACTGTTTATATTCAGATATGGCTATAAACTTAACAGCTGTCCTGGATAAGGTTTTGAGAAGCTAGTACAACCTGGGTCTCTCCAGCTTCAAGAGCATGCAGGGGAAAAAATAATATTTCAGGGCTCATTTAAATTCCAGTAACATTCCCCCTCCCCCAGTCAAGTAGGACAGTCTGCAAGGATCTCTTGACCCAAAATCTCTTTCCCCTTCATCTGTCCCCCCTCTAACCTTTAGGTCTTGATTTTCTTCCACACTCTGGTCCAGGCGGCTTCGGATTATGATCTGAATGTTAAACACCACTGTTATTATTGTGCAAGACACCTGCCTGTGGCAAAACAGTGACAAGTGCAGCTTTATCAGAGAAATGTAGGTACAATGTGCTCACCAGCTGCTCTTTGGGGCAGGCTCCACGTTCACAAAGTTCAAAGGACCCTTCCTGCTCATCCTCAGGTAAAGATCCATTGAGCAACAAAGCCTGGGAAGATGAAGGAAAAAAAAAATCTCCTCTTCAGGGCTTTCAAAGGAAAACAGTCTAGATGCAGCTCTGGCTAACAGTCATTGATATCAACAATCTCTAAACAGATTCATTTTCCATTTCTGCTGACTTATTCCGCTCAAAAATGAGTAGAATTTTTCAGGAATGAACAAGAAGATTTGTCTCCTGAAAAAGCTCTCCCAGAGATATCTGTCAGCCAATACTCTTCCCCACAGAAAGGCACCAAACAAGGACAACAACTCAGATTTTCAGGGAGTGAAGTCCGTCCCAGGCTTCAGTCCAAGGGTAGCCTTCACTACAATAACAAATTTGATGTCTGAAGTGGAGGCTGAACCAGGTTTACGTTGTAAGGCTTCTCTTCCAGAATGAGACTAAAGTGTTACTTGCTGAAAGAAGTCATTCTCCTAACCACACATCTACAAAAGACTTTAGAAACAGGATGTTCAGGGAAGCCTAATTCTGTTCTACACTACACAAGATCAAGACACATTCAGAACTGTTGTCCAAGTGAGCGCTTACCCACACAGAGAGTGAAAATCTTAAGCTATGTCTGTGCTTGAGGAAGGCTACTGGAAGCACAGTATTAACTCTTTCAGCAGCTCCAAGGTAGCCTAGATGTCTGCAGGAAGATGCCAGAATTCCCACAGTAGATTGAATCCAGCCTGAAGGAAGTGTGCACTGTAGGAAATGTGACTAGCAGAACCAGGCCAGAGGTACACCATGATGGTTTTTTCTAGCTGGCGTTTTTTACATTGACCTTTCTGTCTCTAATTTCCAGGACTCAGGCCACTTGGTATGTGCCAGGATATTGCATACAACTGGACGCATTGGAAAGAGTCATGCCTCTTTCTTTCAGTTAGCTATTTTATTTCTATTTAAACTCTGTGGCTAAAAACAAGATATCCCATTGAAGTATGACTTCAATTCAGCCGCAAAAGACTTCAAGGCTGACAGGTCAGGTTCTGCCTGCTGACAGAATCTTCCAGCAAAGAGCAGCAACTGCTGCCAAATAGCAATCTGTATTCAGTTAATGTAAAAGCTCTTTGGAAAACTGTTTTCTGAGTGCATCCCAAAGTCCTCCCAGCAGGACACTCAAGCAGGAGTTACACAGGAACATAAAAAACTGCCATGGTTTTAGCCCCTTATGGGGTATACGTACGTCAGGTCCCTGATATTTCAATCAAACTCATGAACTGGAAGCTCTTAAGTATTGAGCAAGAGGGGGGAAAAATCAATTAATCAAATCCAATTTGTTGGCTAGCAACATCAGCTGCCTCTTCCTACTTCCAGGGAAAGAGGGGGCAGCAATGCCAGCTGCTCACCCTCACTCCTGAAACACGGGGCCCAGGGTTGGAGGAACAGAACATGCCAGTTCCTCCAGTGCTGTCTCTCCCTGCTCCTACTGGGCACATAATGAAACCGGATTTTACCAGTGAACCAAGAATTTTTTTTTTTTTTTTTGAGTCTTTTGTTTCCTGTCCATTGTCCAAAGGGTAAGTGCCTGCCTGCCCACACTCCACCCTCTGCTCTGGCTGTCTATGTTTCTCACACAATCTCCGCTTTGTTTACTGACACATAAATATTTACAATTCAAAGCCAGCATGGTTCCCAGCACAAACAGAAAGGAATGTTCCTGAGAGAGTTCAGGGCCTTTACCATATGGATCAGGGGCTCTACTCCCCATGCAGAGTCAAACACATTGGGCTGAGGGTCATTTGGTCAGAGAGGGACTGGAACAGGCAGCAAGGAAGAGGTCCTGCAAATAAATAGTTGTGTAGAGAATGTGGTATAGTTCAGCCTAGCTCACTGAAATTCAGACTGATGCAAGTCTTTGTGACCCCTGATCAGCTCTATGAATCTTGACTGATTTCCTGACATTCCTTGTCTCTCTGCATTACTTCCGATCACAAATCACAGAAAGACTGCTTTATTCTCTCAGGCTGCTAACAAAACCTGCAGGCTGCTAAGTGCCCTGGTGAAGAAGGGGAGTCCCAGCCCCAACACGTGGGAAAACACTGCTGCCTCTTTACCATTTTGCATAGTAACATATGTGCTTTGCACGGTGACAGCACATACAGGAGTTAGCATAGCATCACACGACAGGGGACCAAGCCAATGAACCCAGCTAGGATCTGGACTCCAACCAAAAGACAACACAGGCATAATCACCTTCTAAACACAGGCTTTGCCTTAGATTCTCTACAGTGGTTCTGTTCTTACCTGCATTCAGCATGCCTTTTGCTCTCTCACAGTCCACTTAAATTACTATTAGCGAATATCACTGATCTTCAGTCGTGACAGCAATATAATCTTCCTCCCTCTCTCTACACCTTTCTCCCTCCCTCCCAGCACCAAGTTTTTGGAGAAGCCTGAGCTAACAAAAAGAAATGACTGTGTCCAAATTGCACAGACTGATGTTAAAATCCTTTCTCTGAAACCCTAGTAAATATACTGGGGCTTTCTTCCTTCTCCAGGGTCTCCTAGTTAAGCACGCTACACAATGATGGGGGACAGGCATACCCTGCCCCAAGCAAGGCTGTGGCTGGATCCAGCTGTCTTCTAAATTGCATCTGGGACATTAGAAAGGACAGTTTTGGCATTTTCCATTCTGCAAAAGGTGACCAGCACCAAATCACAGTTGCAGGAGCCAAGAGAGTCAAACACTGCAAGAAAGAAAGATGTCAGAGTGCTTAGTCAGTAGCACTCAGTTGCTGGATAAGGTCTCTGCTGGCTGCAGCCAATATACCCCAATACACGCTATCAGAAATAATTGCTCATTCATGAGGAACTCTTCCCTGAAGGGACTCATCCCACAGGGTGACACACAGGGAAGAGCCACTGTCCCTATTTAACCAAGGTGACCAAAGAGACCAACTGACTTCTTGCACAATCACCCCAAGAGACCTCATTGGACCAGGACTCTTATTCAAATCTCCGAGTTCCAGGCCAGTGTCTCAGCTGCAAGATAACCTGATTTCCAGCTACAGCTAATAGGAAAAGAAATGCATGTGGAAGGGAATGCTGGCTGAGAAGAAAATCTATTACCTGCAGACCTGAAATCATCTTCTTCGCTTCCTCCATTTCCTTTTCTAACTGGTCTTGTTGTTCCAAAAGCTGCTCTTCCCATGAATTCTCCAAATATGACACAGGGTTCCCTGCTTGCCACTCACGCTGGAAATGAGATTCTGTCTCTTCTGGAAAAGAGAGCAGCTGAATGTGGTCATGACAGAGAGAGGAGCCCAGAAAAGACTTGCACCACACAATAATTGCGTGCCGTTCACACTAGCTATCACTAACAAACCAGTATGTCTTCTAGCCAGTATCAAGGAAGTTGCTACAGGTGTAACATCTTGTCTTATCTCAAGGATTTATGCCTTATTCTTTATGCAAAGGAAACTTTCCTGCATACACATATATAAGAGATGAGCATCTTTCTCCTTCGTTAACTTTGCTGCATCTGACTCCTCAGTACTGGAGATTTCAGAGCACATCACAGGCGACAGTGTGCTGCATCATGCGTGGTAGAAAATACCTAAGGGGAGAAAAGCAACTCTGGGATTTGAAGAGCATGTCTTAGTGTTAGAGGTTGCACCAAGGACCCACTGAAGGCAACATTAAACAATATTTCTACTTGTCAAATAACATGGCTCTCTCAAGGTGGAGATCATACCTAATTCTGAAAAAGACTGTTCTCTTAATAGCAAGTTTAATAGCCTTGCATGCCTTTTCTGCTCCCCACAGCATAAGCTGGATCACTGGTTAACTATCATCCACTGGCTGGACCAGGAATGTAGATTTTTTTTTTTCTTCCCTAAGAAGGTATGAGGTTTGATGAGGAATAGTCATAGCAGTGCTTGTTAGCTAGTTGACCAAAAGTGAAATTTATCAATGCAAGCTGCTGCGCATCTGTAGACATGCAGCTGCAATATCCTACTGTATGGGCAGCAAGCAGACACAGTACCACTAAGAATTTGAGGAACTGGTCACAGCCAGTCAGCTACTTCAGCCACTGAGATAGTCTGTCTCCTTTTGAAGGAGCACTGAAGCAGGACCCCTCTGTCTGAGGCAGCAAAGCATTTCCTAGGAGAGCTTCTGTCATTTGCTCTTGGGATGTATGCTAACTAAAGCATTATTATTAGGCTGCATTCCTGAGGAGAGAAAGAAAAAAACTCACACTTTAGGAGCTTCTTTGAAAATCCTTCCTTCAATCTGCATGAAAATTTTAAGTGTAAACTGACTACATCGTGGGGCATTTGTGGCAATACAGCAAGGACTTCTCAATGCAAACACCACAACAATATTACAACTGTCAGTTCCTTGCAAAGAGCCACTCAGCCTATGTACGGATGTGATGTAAACACACAGACCCTTACACAAAATCAAGTTATGCACCATGGGCTTGGCAAGCCCACATGGACTCTTTATTTAAGGGAATTTCAAATGGTTTTTGTTATTTTTCAACATGGCCTAATGAGACTGCGATGAAAGCATTCACTCTACAGTGAAAATTATATATGACCCTCAATCCTTCTCCAGAGCTTTTCATTTCCCAAGCATTATTTTGCAAACCTCACAGATATTGTCATATTATGGCATTATTGTAGTGTTAAAAGTTTTGGGATTTAGTTTTGCGTGAACAGATACTCAGCATCACATTCTCTACATTCATTTCAGTCACTGGGGAACTTTTCAGCAAGTTGATACAAACAAATCCCAATGAAAGCATGAGCTGTAAAGCATTATCTGCAAGGTACCTGTTTTAGTTTCTGTTTCCTCAGTGTGGATGATCACAAGTCTTTCCTTCTCCTCTGATGGGGCTACAGTGGATTCACTCTTTGCACTATGGATAGGACTGGCTGATGTAAGACTGTAGAGGAAAGGAGAACAGTTACTTCTAGTGCTGATCAACATCATCCTCATCTAAGATAAAAGTGAATATGCAGTCAGGCTTGTTGAAACTAAGAATTATCTGCATACTAGAGAAGCCATTAACAAAGCAAACTGTGCATGTAACTTTTCCATTACTACATCAGTGTCATAGCAGGCTAACTGATAAGTAGCACAATGTGTCTCTCCGTTTTCCTTAACAGAATGCAAGTTTGAGACTGCCACCACAAAATTCACACACACTCACACAGGGGTAAGACCACACCCTACTGAAGGTCTACTCAGAAACAATTTATTGCAAACTTTATGTTCATACTGCAAGCTGAACAAAAAGCTACCCTGGTTTGCCTCATCTCTTGCTCTGACTTTCAGAAGCACCTCTTCACTAACTTGAAATTCCAAGGGAAAAATACTTTTCAAAGTCAGATACCACTCACTCATGTTCTTAGGTTAAAACTTCTTGAAAATACATGTGTATTTTCACTAGAGCCATCTCAGCTGTGAGATTCAAGCAATCTTTTTTTCAGAAATTCTTCCTAAATGCATCACCCAGACAACATGAAAAGGTGGCTGAAGCTCACTGACCCATTCAATGTACCTCTAGAGTCGCAGGAATTAATCCTTGCAAGTGTGAGCAGGAGTTAATTTTTCATTCTCCCCAATACAGAAAAAAAGGACAGAGAACAAAACCAAAACACTGTGGAAATAATATAATAGGTTTAGAAAATAAAAGGCTTCGACAGCTTGTCTTCCGCATCTTCCCAGCACTGCTGCTACATATTCCACAGCTCTCATAGTATCAGAAAAGCCTTGCAATAGAGATGGAAATTACTTACTTGCTAGCAGCTCCTGTCTGGTCCAATCCCACACCCGGTGCTGGCCTACTTCTCATTTGCATTACAGGCCTTCAAGCAGTCTAGTTTTAATGATCCAGACTAAATGGACTTTCACCATGTTAAAGGAAAAGATGAGTACAACTTACTAAGTGAAAGAATAACCATGTTCTAATGGGAATCTCTAACAGCTATAGTACCTGTTCTTTCTTGGTCAGACAGGGTGCTCATGATTGATAATGGGTCCAGGCCACCTGGCTTTGCTCAAGGATTCACCTTCAGGAAGGCTAACTCCATTACAGCAGTCCTTGATTAGGTACATTTTGTACACAACATTTGAAGCCAGCCCCCTCCTGCTTGTTGCTGAATGAGTGCACAGCATAAAATTAAAATAATTGGGAGCCTAGAAAGTACTATTGGGTTTGCATTATATAATAAGGGTCAGAGAAAAGCATGAAGCTTTCAAACAACACAGGTACAAACAGGAAACCCAGCTGAGCTAACATGTCCAGTAACTCAGAAGGATTTTACTTCCTTCTAGGAACAGAACTCGATATACCCCCTGCATATTCTCAGCTGATACTCTGAATGTGCCATCAGCCTGATCAGGCCACTGAGAAGTGCACCGCTGGTTCTCATCCATGCAAAAGATGAAAGAATGAGAGCTGTCCTAGAAAAACAATATTAGCAACTGTTGGGTGAGAAAGTGATGAAACTGAGGCATAGGCAAGAGCAGAGAACTGGAAAAAGAATGAGCAGGACAAAAAAACAAGGGGATACGGAGCCTGGAAATAACATTCCTCTCTTCAAAAGTCTGCTCCTCTCAGCACTGGATTCACAGACCAAAGCAAATACAAAGGATCCTAGCTGGGGCCGGGGGTGGGGTAAAGTGGTTGATACAGGTCTCCACAACATAGTTTTACAGATAATTTCTTAGGCATTCCTATGTCCACAATCTCCTTTCCAGGCAGTTTCCCTATTTTAAAAGGCCAGTGGGTTCACATAGCATCAGTGACCACCTCTCAAACCATGCCAAACAGTGAGAGTGCCACTGAGATGCACTCAAATAACCCAGTAGCATGGGTCAGGTTGCCTCATACATTAATGCCATCAAGTTAATCTGGAAACATTTTTACATTTACATGGTGACATATCAGTCACCAAACCCATCTGAGTAGGAAATACCCACCGATGCAATTTGTTCTTTAAAGTACATAACAATTTGCAATTAAAGCATGCAGAAATAAATGCTAGAAAATCAAAGCTATTTAAGACAGATTTATGATGCAAACTGTTCCACTTTATTCCCTTTATGAGCCAATTTCTTCACCCATATCCTTTCTCCACTGAGTCTCAGAGTTGCCAGTGCCTGCACAGTCAAGGCTTTAGGGCAACAGCCCCATTGTAAGTCTGAATTCTTATAATTTTAATAACCCCCCCATCCCTGCTGTTTCAAATGACAATGGCAACAATCGCTCACCATTTGACCTGCTTCCCTCCCATGATCCCACTTTAACCTTCCGCCTCACAGAATCCGTTTCCCGGGGAGCCTCAGGATTCTGGCTACAGACATGCCTTGTCCCTTCACACGCTCAGAATTCAGTGCAGAAGACGCCAGCTCCTGTCAAACTACTGGAGAAATACTTGCAAGACAGACTGCTTCACATGAGCTGAAAGATTCACAGCAGGAAAAAAAAAAAACCACTCAGGATCTTTGCAAGAAACCGTCAGATGATAGATCAGCAGCCCCCACACACATTTGATTCCAGAGCCAGGGAATTCTGCAGCCTGGGTTTTGCTTTTGCTGGTTTTTCTCTCAGGTTATTTGTCTCTTGCTGCTGCATTTTGGTCAGCTGCACACCCAGTTGTTTTCATCACAAGAACTGCAATCTGGATTGCCAGCGGTGTTTTTCATCCCATTCTGCCCTTAGACTCCAAGCACCTGCTGCAGAAGCCAACAGCCAAGAGAAGGTGCTCCTGCAAGCAGCAGGTTCCCTGCTTTTCCAGGCGCGGATGCGGTCACGGAAGAACGCATGCAGCACTTCCCAGCCCTATGCGCGGCTTCCTCTTCCTCGCTATCTCCAGCTCCCTCTCCCTCCTGCTGTCACACAGCCTGTGCAAGGCAGAGCCTTTTCTCTGAGATGCCTGGCTCAGAGTGGGGGAGGGAAGGCTGATGGAAGGGGAGGGGAAAGGGAGATGGATGGGTGAGGGGCTCAGTGGCCTGGGAATCCATCTGATTTTGGCAGATTTTCCGTGAATCATTTCAATTGCCTTTGCTTATTAGAGCTTTTGTCTCTGGGAATTCTGTTATTCGGGCTGCGAGCTCTCTTACTGAACAGTTAATGCAGAAATGAGCTGATGCTAGGCAGGGGATACTGCCCTGGGACAGACAACAGCAGCACAATTAGAGGGAGGGGGGTGGCTCCAGTTAATAACCACATCTCTCACTAATAAAAGAGGGGCTTGTTACTCCCAGCCAGTTCTCATAACTAAGCTAGCACATTTCTCTCTGGAAGGAAAGAGAAACAAGCATCTTGTTTTCATCATGAAGCCTGGTGTCAGCAGAAGACATACCCAGGAGCTGGAGGTCAGATCGCTTCCAATTTCTTTGGGTAGATCACTGATCACTTATGTAAAGATTCTCACCGTATTGTGTCCTATCAGCAGTGATATCATGATTACCACATGGTAAGAGAGTTCATGACATTATGCAGAAAAACAAAATACAACACAAAGTTATCTAGGATGTGCAGGGAAATTTTCACTCACCACCAAAATATAGCCACACATGAGCAAACAGCAGTTACCTGACAATCTGTTATAGGGTAGAAGAGTACGCATAAAATACTACAGCTACCTTAAACTGAAGAATCAGTGGAGGGAGCAGCATATTTCACACATTGTCCTACTGAGACCACGGTTCAAGAGTGAACGCCAAGTCATTATCCATGAAATCCTGTTGCCAAGACCAGAATTTTTACGCCTCTCCTAGAATGATACCTTCAAAAGTACAGTCTCTACTGACATCATGTGGAGGCAGTGGTCCAATACTGGCTCACATGGAGTTCCCATGCTTTTCCAAATGTGTATGTCTGTATTTATAAACATGACCTCACAATGATACATAGCAAATTTTGGGGATAAGTACAAACTATTGTATTTTTTTTTCCTCTGTTGGGCCAAGCAACCTTAATTCTCAAGTACAGGAAGGCCTCTTTATACAGTGGAGCATCAGAAGTGGCCTGGGAAATCATGTGGAGACATCCTGCCTGCTGAGAAACTGTCAGTGGCAATCTGTCCTAGGAAAATGAACCTCCTCATTCCTGAACAAAGCAGGGATGGAGGGGGCAGCTAGCTGAGGCACTCTCAGGGAGCAGCTCAGGCAGGACAAGGAGACAACAAAGCAGACTTGGGGTAACACTGAGGACTGGAAACTGTGAATCAGAGAGCTGCAACTATGCCCATGCAGCTCTGCTTTCTTAGTCTCTTACAAAAGAGGTTAAATAGAGCAAACCATCATATCCAGAGGGAGATCTAATATGTTCATTTACATGGTTCTTTGTCTTCAAGCTAGTTTCTTGTTCTCTGGGGAAAAAAGGAAAGGCTGTCCTTTACTATGAAGGTATCCACACAGGATCAGGTCCCCCTCATTTTTCTTCAAAAGCCCCTTCAGCTACACTGTCTCTCCTATATCCATGAAAACAAACAACACAGCCATCTGTCTTCCCTCTCCCATCTACTGCTCAAGTAAGTCGGGGCAAGAGTTTTGACTTCTGCCCCAAAGCAAAGGGTAGTAAGAAGAGCTTGTAAGGCACCAATGTAATCTGTTGTAACCGGCACACACTGCTCAGGTTCACAGCTGCAAGTTGCGGCACCTCCTATTGGAAATGCATTATATGCTGCTGTTATAACCAATCCTGTCTTCTACAGGTTCCATTTCCTTAGAAAGCCTCTGCTTGCACCAGCTTGACCTTGCTTAACTAGTGCAGTCAAAAACCCCAGTCAAGGCTACAGGCTGTTCATAATACAGAGCACATACTTCTCAGGATCCAAGTCCTGCTTCAAAGGGGAAAGTCACCTCCAATGGAAACCATACTGAACTCTGACTTTCAGGCTTCACAGTAGTATGCAGGAGATTTTGCATTAAAATAATTAATGTTGCACTTTAAATTTAAGGTGAAAGTCTGGGGGATGGAAAGGTAAATTAGATTACCTTTAACTGTCTCTAGATTTACAGTTATGTATGAGGCCACAAGGGCAATCAAGACAAAGCTGCAGTTTCCTCCCAGGACCATATGTCTGGATTAAAGACTGGTGTGTTCCTGTCACTGCTGTTCAAATCCACATGCCTCTTCATTGGCATCTCTCTGCAGGGCGTGAGGTTTGTTGGTTTAAGTTCCTTTCCTCCACATATTTTCCATCAGCTCTGAAATTTTCATCCTTTGCACCCTAGCTACTCTGCCCCTTCCTTCCTGTGAAGCAGGCCACAAACTCCATTTTGGCACCCCTCATGCCAGCATTCACTCAAAAGGCTCTACCTGTACATTCAGGTTCCCAGTAAAATTTTAGCTGTGTCTTTCACAATTCTATTTCCCTGGTCTCACTGAGGGACACCCTAGAGCTTTAGGCAACTGTAATGCAGAAGTTCCTAGCTCTTATCTATGCAATCACATCATTATGAATGAGATCAATTTTATCTGTGGGAGAAGTGGCAGTAAACCACTGCTTCCTGTTGGTTCCCAAGGCTTCATTCTACAGATCAGGCAGAAGACCATATGCTGGGAATTGTCTTTTCTATCAGAGCTAACAAGATCACAGTGATAAGAAAGGACACTCTAGGAAACATCAGACAAAGGACCATGAACGGACACGTCTTGGCAATAAAGTTCCTTACCTGGAAGAGTGGGACTCCAATGGCATGTTCTGTTGCCCTTCATACTGCTGCACCAGTGCCCGGACACTCCAGTAGGGGTTTTCAATTTCCTCATCCATGCTGCTATTTCTGGAGATAATAATCATAGAATGAGGGAAGCCTCACCTGATAGGAGCAGAAATTCTTGTCTCCAAGAAGGAGGGTAGGAAAGCTAATGAAAGAAAGGCAAGAAGGAAGGGACAGCTAAAAAACTGCCAATTAAGAAAATTCTCCTATTTGGGAGCTCCATCCCATCTTCTTGGCGTGAGGGCAACACAGGCAAACAGGCTCTCCCGTTTTAAACTCATCCCCAATTCTGTGACTAGAAAGTTACAAAATCTCTGAGAAGGCAAGGAAAAGAACAGAATTTGCAAATAGCACAAGGACTGGCTTTTCTGGTGAACTCCTGGGCCAAGGTCTTTGCAAGAGAAACCTTTAACATTTAATTTTTAAACAAAATATACCATTTCAACCTCATTTCCAAACTTCCTCATGGGTACTCTCTTGAGCCAATATAATATGGGCAAGTGACCTTCAGTTGTATAAATTAAACCCTCAACAGTCCACCATCTGGCTTGCATTTAAATGTCATTACTAATATTATTATAATCTACATAGCAACTTTTGCAAGTGTTGAATCTGCTTTTCTGAATTATATATTCCTCCTGTACATGGATCATTTTCCTTCATTATCACCAGAACTCCTCCACTTACATGGTAGGCTGCATCAGCTGATTAACAGCACACAACACTGCATCTGTAAGCGTAACATTGGGGTGAACAGCAATGTAGAAAATAGAATGGACTTCTACAACAGGTTCAATGCCTCAATTCTGGAACTGCTCCTAGATCTGTAACCAGTACCTGTAAATTAAGACCTTACTTTTGCTTCACTTGAAATGAAAATGTCTCCAAGTAGAGAGCACCAAGAAAGGGCACTGTGCTCAGCATGAAATGGGGAAAGTGAGGCAACAGAGTTCCCTCTGGCTTGGCCATAAAGAACTGTTGTCTTCCAGTGAGATAAAGATCTAGCAGATACTTTGCTGTTAAACCTGAAAAGAACCTGGAATACCTGCAGTCTTCATAATGAGGCAGCCACGCTAGGACAGTGCTCCCCTTTGTTAGGCCGCTATCTATTTATGTTTCAGTAAGACAGCAGTAGTTTGTCTCTATTTGTTTGCACAATAGGAGAGCTACCTTACACCAGACATTGTCAGGATAAAGAGGCATCTATTTTAAAAGAAATTGTGTCCGTCCGCTAACATGGCCCAACCTCACATGACCAGGGAAAACTCATTACCTCTGTCTGTGCCGGAAAACATCCCGTCCGGATTGCAAGACATCTTGACGAACATCTGCCAGAGCAGCCACTGCCCCTTGGGCCACTGCAGCAGCTGAGCGAGGCCTGTGACTGGCAGATGTTGCTGACAAGCTCTTCCCCACCATGCCAGCAGGGCTATGATTCATTGCTCTCCCGGAGCCTGGTTTGAAATGAGCAGCTAAGGCCAGGATCAACCTCATGATAGATTTCAAGTTCCCATCAACAATATCTGAAAAATGCAAATAAAGCCACGGACAATGCCATTAACACGAAGTCCCACCAGAGCTGTATGTGACCAACATGCATGAATATAATCAAACCCAGTGAGACCATGCCAGTAAACAAGGACTATGCAAAAGACTCCATTACAGCACTGATGCTAAGCTCTGCTTGTTTTGTACAGAGCAAACTGACTGCCACCTACAGGTGACAAGTTTAAATGCTTTGAACAGACCTGAGCTTTCCCTCGATGGCCATTTCCAGCTAACAATCCAGTACTTATGTGACAGCACGTGATTAATTACTGAATGCTCACTGGAAAAGTACAGCAGATACTGAAGACTGACACTGTATTAGCAGTCACTTCAATTAGCACATGAAATTTGCCTTTTTTTAAAAATACTAAATCCCAGAGAGCAGCAGTACAGCTCTTTAGCAATAGTGGCCTGTACCATAAAGTATTTGTAGCACCTTGCAAATATTAACTAGTCAGTTTTAATAATACCATACTAGGCATTTCCCCCAGCATAAAAACTAGCTCAAACACATTGATCTCAAGCTCACTGGAAAGATCAACCATTCTTTCATACTAGGATTTCTCAAAACAATTTAGTCAACTGAGATACTCAAAGTCCATTAAAATAATACGAATAGTTTCCAAATATCAGAGACAGCCTTAAAAAAAAAAAATCATAAGTGTTGGAAGCACGAATATTGGTTATTACTTGCTTTAATATCTGAAAAATCAGAAATAGCCCAAATAAATCAGTGACTGTTACCTGGACATCATTCATGGAGAACATGAAGCCAAAAGTTTGTGAACCATTTGAAGTCCTAGAATGAGTCAATGTCAGAACTATGACCAGAACTCCAGAGCTTGTGTCCCAGAGTCTCATGCCTCTATTCTATCCTGTGGCCACATGACATCATTTCATTGCATATCCAGTTTGATGCCTTTGCTTATGTAAGATTTTTATCAATGTTGCTATCATTTCTATAGTCATGACCTCATAACACAACTTGCAACGTTACTGACAGAAACAGTACAGGCACCAACCTGCCAGTAGCAGCCCTGTGGGAACAGTACTCATTACTCTGTATTTAAGTTCTAAGCTTCTCACCAAGGCCGATAAACCAACAGCTTGTACTCTTCTGCTAACAACAAGGATCAGGCACTCAACATAGTCCATCTCAGCATTTTCCCCCTCTTTCTCAGCTGAAGGCCCACAATCAGAACTGTATCCCATCCCAGAACAGTCAGCAAACAGTAAGGATCAGGGCATGTCTTCTACCCCATAGATCTACATGCATGCATGCACACACAGCAGCCATCCTTGTGATATATGACTAAACCATGCCACAGACACGTGATTTCACATATTGGTTCTCCTCCCTATTTACAGGCCATGAGAAACAGTATCACAGGCCTCCAGCGGACCAGAAATATTTTCCTATGTCTCATTTCACAGTAGCAGGTTTATATGGCCTTTTAGTGAAAGACTCTGAGTTTGTATTCCTCATCATACCATTATTTGATCTTCTGACTGCTCAGTAGCAGGAGAAAAGACACTTTTGTCTCTGTGCACTGTGCTGCTACCAAAAGCAGTCAAAAATGCAGTATCATTCAACCAAAAACCTGTTACTAAACCACAGGAGAAAAAAAACCAAAACTCTCCCACAAACCAATACATTATCTGTTTGATATGAAACAAAGAGACAGGGCTTCAACAGATAAAATAGTCTGTGGTGACCACCAGGGGCACATACCTTTTGCTGATGTCTGATGCATGCGGATCTTTTTTGATGCCACAAACTGTAATACTTTCTCCACATTTTCCCTCATGTCCTGCTGACTGGTGGGGTTGACCTGAATACCATTCAACTTCTCACCAGCTAAAGGAGTGAAAAAACTTTATTAGAGAAGAACTGAATTGTTTAGTGCTGTCACAGGAATTGCTATAGGGGTAGGGTCTGATCTTATCTTGTCTGGGTACTGCAAGAGGTATGCATGGCTTCTTGTCCTGCTTACAAGGTATCTAGTACCAGGAATAACTAGGTTGGGGACTGTATTGGGTTTACGTGGCAAGGTTTTGGTAGCAGGGGGGCTACAGAGGGGGCTTCTGTGAGAAGATGTATGGTCCCTGACAGGTTTTAGCACATTTGTTGTAACCATCTGCTAAAACATAAGGACTTTAATAGAACTGCTTTATGATTATTTTATTTTAAAGTTACTCATTCCCCCCTACAAGCTCTGAAACTTATCATTAACGTCTGCCAGTATGCCTGACAGATGTCAGAGCCAACGCCAGCCTCTTCTACACAAGATCTAAAACTGCAAGATAAAAAAAAATAGTGCCATATGGCATTACTGACCTACAATCTCAATGAGCAAAGCAAGAATGACTCCATCTCGGAGATCTTGTCTCAGGTCTTGGACTGGCTTTATTGTTGGCTGCTTCTTCAGCTGGGAATTCACCCAGGCCACATATGCCTGTAGCTGTTGCTGAAAACAGAAAACACATTTGCACATTATTGCCATTTCAGGGAGACGTTGCACAGCTCTCTCACTTTTCTCTTTCTTCTTTACAACCTCATCATCTTTTGCCCTTGAAAACAAACACCAACGGTCTCATCCCAAAGCTTGCTGAGCACTGACATCACTGCACACTGTGGTGCAGCTCACTCCACGCCAGAACAGGAAGAGCAAGCAGGCAGCAGGACAGCACTCATGATCTAAGCACAGCTGAGAAGAGAGCTTTACATTACATTTGATCTAGGCTGGTAAAAAACAATGCTGTCATCCCCTCATTTTTGGTGCCAGAATCGGTTCACTCACAGCATTTAGTGTCCCATCCACACTATTTTCTTCCACACATCAAGAAAGTAGAAAACCCACAATGCAGAAGCAAGAAACCTTGTGTTATTTCCCATTAAACTATGCCATCTACCAAAAGAAACAACCAGGACATATTTCCTGGAAGCAATGACAACCTCCCTCCTTAACACTCCCAGCACAGCTCATTTGTAACAGTTCATGCAACAGTTCAGCCCCCTTCCTCCATTTCCTTGGAGCTGTACCAGCATTTCTAATGGCCCAGTTTCTATTTCTGTACATATGGAAGTTGCCTTGCCACAGCACTTAAAGCCTGCAAGACCTCAGAGCAAGGAGCACTGCCTTTCCAGCAGGTTATACTGGATACTGCTCATATAGCCACGCATGTTGCCACAAGGAGAAGACCAAGGAAACAAACTCCTTCTTCTGGTCAGTGTGAGGACCCATCTGGCATAAGCGACTGAAAGGCAAAGAGCAGATTCACGTGACTTTTCCCTTTCCGTTCACCTCTCAGTAGCAATTCCATGGCTAGTAGGAGCACTAGTAACACTGAAATCCCTTTGGGCAGGGATGATGTGGTACATGGAGGGTAAACAAACTTATCCATTTATGGGATTACCTCCCTTTTCATTAAGCTTCCCATTATTGTGCCCATGCGGCAGGTTTTAAGTCTCCATTCTATATTATCTCAGCAGTGACACAGTTTATGCTTTTACAGCCCAAAGTCACAATCTGATCACAGCTTCACTCTTAATTACCCTGACATAGGAAATCCAACTTTAATCACACCATGGTTCGGTCTGCTGGTTCAGAAAGGTGACTGGACCTGTATTCAATCAGTTCTGCTCACTCAGCAGAGAGCTGGAGAGCAGAACCAATAAGAGCCTGGGGGACTGCCTGATGGATTTTGAAAAAAAAAAATAAGAAGCAGAAGTGGTAGATCTGATGCATATTTGCTGGAGCAGACTTGGCCTATCACGTGGATTGGATCTGCATGCTCTTCTTTGGCTGCAACAGCAATGATGCATGTCAGTTTTGCCTGCCCAATTTCAGAGGTCTTTATTTTCTACTTAATGCAACTGGGCGCAGCAGAGAAATCAACAAGCCCTGACTTTCTCTCTTGCACAAGTTGATGATCCTGTGCTGATTTTCAGCAGCGGTAACTGTTGCCAGCTTCAAAAAGCACCCCCACCTCTTGCAATTTTATTTTAACTGATCATGGGGGTAGTGAGGTTCAGTCTCACAACAGTCTGATCCCAGAGCCAGAGAGACCACAAGCCTTCTGTTACACAGATTCAATAAAGCTTTAATTTATTCAAACAAGTACCACAGAAAAGAGGTAGATTTGTTTATAGTAACACAGCATCATTACAGAAATATCTAGATTCATAAGTAAAAAAGTACCAATAGGGTTGCAGCATGAAAACTGCATCTGAAGTCTATGTAATTTAGAGAAAGAATCTTACCAGAGTTGTGTTTACTAACTTGTTGTCATTTTGCAAATCATTTTACAAAGTTCTAAACTGTTACATTACACTAATTCCACAAGCACACAGCCCCTTCCAGCCTACAGAAAATTTGCAAATTTTATAGGAGTCTATATGGTTCTTCCATTCAGACACATCTGTTTTCACTCAAAATAAAAATAGACCCTTTCACTAAGCAGTTTGCTTTCTATTCCTTTCCACTGAATATTCTTCATGCATTCATAAGAAAGCATTTTTGGCAAACTTTTAGTCTATCTCTTAAAAGCATGAGAAGGTTGACATTGTTATTATTAGAAAAAAAGTCACTCCTAAATCCCAGTGTATTTACATTTTAAATGATGATTATTAAAAGGAGGATTTTGAGGCAATGGAATACAGATGTTACCATTACGAAGTAATTTCATACCAGTAGCTGCTGTAATACTGCAGATTTACATTTCATTGGCAGACCTACTTTGTTGTTTGTTTGACACACACCCCCCCCCCAGCATAAGATTTTCCTGCAGAAGTTCAGGTAGTTGGACTGATCAACATTTCCTGATTTTGCATCTGAAACCTAAAAGAACTAATGAATTCAGCAAGAGGCTTGGATTGCTGCAAAGCCAAAATCCCAGGGAGTAAGCTGTCACTTCTGGCAGCTAAGGTGAGCGGTGACTGAACTTACTAAGAAAATAACAGATATAAAAGTTTAGTGACCTAAAAATAGCAAAGTGATGTTAAATGTATGAAGGGACAAAACCCCCAAGCTGCTCAGCAGAAATCCCAATAGCAATTTTTAAGCTAGTGAGTCAAAAATGCTTTGCTTCACCACTCTCTGTGGCTTCCCAACCAGCTGGCATGGACTGGACAATAACAAGGACATTGTGAGCCATACCTTAAAGCCCAACACCTCCA
The DNA here is from genome assembly GCA_008658365.1 of Alca torda. Classification (NCBI taxonomy): domain Eukaryota; kingdom Metazoa; phylum Chordata; class Aves; order Charadriiformes; family Alcidae; genus Alca; species Alca torda. The sequence continues at coordinate 6,187,349 of CM018093.1, read as the reverse complement.
ACACAAGCACAAGGCCTCAATCCACAGCCACAGATTCAACTTAATGAATGAGACCCATAAAAAAAGTAAAACACTTGTTATAATCCCTCAGAATTCTGTTTGCTTCAAAACCCAAGACAGTTATGTCAATTCACAACAGAACAGCCCTGAGTACTACCACAACAACATAATCTGCTACTTGGATAGACATAATTCACGGCATCTGTTCTGGAAAGTAGTCCAGGTGTCATCTTCCAGCACAGAGAAAACAAAGACTTGCTAGGATGTGTTCTACCATGGCAATTGCAGCTCTATGCGGCCTACTCCACTCCACAAAAATACTCCCTAGCCTGAGCTTGTCATTTGTCCACAGAAATACACCAAAAACACATGCTCCATCACCATTTGTGGTTGCAGGCTCAAATGATACGTATGCCCTATCTAGTCTCACACAGTTCTCAGCTCTCTAGTCAACAAGACTCCAAGGATGAGAGAAAGGAGGTTGGGAACAAACAAGGAGGTGGATGACATCTCTGAAGTACTCTTCCTTTCCTTCTCCAAGGCTGTCCCCCCTGTGCTTTCACACTTTCCTGACAACAGAGTAAGACATGACATTTTGTGCCTTCTAAGTAGTTAGCAAAAGGAGGCACTAATCCCAGAGGCAGAGCAAACAGAACACAACCCAGACGGAGTTAAGGATGCATAGTGAGCCTTTGTACCTAAGAGGCTGGGCCCAGTAGCCCCCCAGACCTGCTGAGGTTTCCTGCTCTGACAGCTGCTCAAATTCTTACATTCCTGTTTAGCTTCTGTCTTTCTTGTTGAGGTGAAAGATCCAGTAGGACCTACTACACCAACTCCTATGATGCTGTAACTATGCTACTACAGCTTCCTCCAGAACTTCCGAACTTCACAAGATTAAACAAATCCCTGGAGCTTCCCCTTGTTGGTTTATAACTTTGTATGGCTGACAGCTATATCCAAAAGCAATGAGAGAGGGAACAGCTATTGTTCTATCTAGCTCATCCTCTTCCTTCATAATAACTGAATAATTAGCTGACTAATTCTTCCTTCAACCACTGACCACTCAGGAGTTTTCTGCTTTTCCCTGCATTTTGGGTTGAGCTTCTGTTCAGCCAAAACTTAGACTCGATGAGGCTCACACTGCTCTACTCCCACATCAGTATTTCTTTCAAAACCAGGATTTTCAGAAGAAAAACATATCAGCCTAGGCTAAGATTTACTGTGCAGAGCACATGTTATTAGGATTATGGTAGAGTTAAGCTTAATCCTATTTAAGTTAACACAGCTTTGTGTTCCAAAAAAAGGCCAGGTTTACTGTACCTTGCAATGGGAAGAATAGCTCCCTTACCTGAAGGAAATTGGAGCCCAGATTGCTTCAGGTCCTAGGCAGATCATTGTAGGGTGCTTATATCCAAGTCACTCTGGAAGCCTTAAAAGACTTTACAGGGCAGGAGAAGATTTTTAAAGCAAGGTACTAGGGGCCATCTGCAGTTGCAAGGAGTTTCCCAACTTGCAGGCACTTCTGTAGCAAATTACAGGTTAGCACTTCAGTAAGCACAACACATCTCAGAGCAGGATTTTACTTTGAATAACTTACTCAGCACATAGCCTAAAGAAGTGCCTCAGACTGGCTATAGGAAAACAGCTGGGGAGGTCAGGAGCATTTATCTTTGTGCTTTCAATTGACAGCCAATGATATGCAGGAGGAAAACGCCCTTCCAGGGTCAGCACGTTGTTTTTTTTCTCAGCAGCCGTAATCCCTTACTGATAATTACAATTAAGTGTCATTATCCAGTATTTTCCACAGATGGAAGAAAAGCAGCAGCTTTATTGCAAATCTCCTGCCAGTTGTAGGTGTCCTTGCTATTCTCATTTAACCAGTGCAATTCACCACCGGCTGCTTAGGGCTCATGTTTCTCCCCTCTCAACTGTCAATCAGTCTAGTCTGCCTGACAATAAATACAGGTAGATCACAATGCCTTGATATGCTACTGTCCTTTATCATCAGTGCCATTTAAATTACACTGTATAAGGTTAATTTTCACCTCCGCTGAGATTAGGGTATTGCACATTTTGAAGTTGGCCAAATCTTCATTCTTGGACAAAATCATTCTTTAGCAGGCAGGTGCCTTCAGAGGGCCTGACCTCCTTGCTATCGTGTTACTGTAGACTCCCATGACACTCTCTGCTTCTAGAAAAAGACTACTTTTCTGCATTCATTTGATGAATTTGAATCTATCCTTATTGTTGGATTTAGGGAATCAGCTTGGAAGAATAATGTTTCTCAAATCTTTACTCTGCTCTTCCTTTATAGCCTACGGACACTGCCCAAGCACCAGGTCTAACAAGGTGAACAATAATAGCCTTCATGCTATGAGGCTGGTCCCAGTACGAAAGCCATTTAGTGTCTTGTCTGTTAAGAGCACTGAACCAAATATCTGCAACAGCAGAGCTCAAAGGCTAGCCTAATTGCATCAGGATGTAATGTTTAAGGCCCTGTATAATTTCTAAGCTTTCTGACATTACCTTAATTAGATGGGAACTGTAATTTTCCATCCAGTGTTCCAGCAGTTTGATTTTTTTTTGTTTTTGTTTGAGAAAGAAAGAAGCAGAAAATAAAAACTCACAAGCAAAGAAAATGTTCCTCTCTGCTCTCAAAGACGGCAGATTTTTTCTTCTCAGAATTCCTCCTTAAATGTGATTCAGAGAGAGAAGAGCAGCAGATTTTGCTCAAATCCTGGCTGTACTGCTGGGTTGAAATGACAACTGCCCATGGCATCCTGGCTAAACTACCACTTGTTACTAGGAGGGGAACAAGTGTGTGGTCTACTAAGAGAGCAGCTCACTGGCAGACTTTCAGATGCCAGCTCAAGTGGTGAAAAGTCTGTGAAGAATGAAGTTTAGAGCCAAAGGTGTATTTCACATGTTGCCTGAATGCAAACAACAGCAAGAATTTCCAGAGGGCCCAGCTATCCAGCAGGACATGTAATTTTTGACTGCAAAGTTTTCCACATCTTTCACAGTCCTCTACCCATTAACAGGAAGAGCTTAAGTGTTAAAAAGCAAAGCTCAATTCCATTCAGACACCCTAAATTCTTTCTACCATTTTAATTTTTACTTCTTGTTGCACAGCCAATAGCTGTCATACTCCATTCCAGAGACGTACAACTTTCAGTACAGGATGAATAATTCTTACCTGTGCCTATATATACTGGTATTTTATTCATTTAGTGTTGCATTTTAGAATCCTTTTGGAAGAGCTTAGTAGATGCAAATGTAAGATCTCTTTAAACAGCTCATGGAGCCAGCAGCACAGCTCACACCTGAAAGACAGTTATGCTCTGTATTTTATTGCAACCTAGCAATAACTAACCTTGCATCTCCTCCCAAGAAGTTGGGCCTAGGTGGGCAAATGGCAAGAAATGCATGTCTGACAGCTCTTTATCTCTCTAGAACCAGAGAGTTGTTTAATTTGTGCAGAACAAAAGCCTGATGATTCCATTTTCCCTTTTAATATAAGAAACATTTTTCTTCTATTTATCTTTTGCCAAGGCACATCCTTGCTGTCAGACAGTGATCTCACTTGCGCCTCCCATCTGCCAGATCGGGGTATTTTTGTGAGTGGCATCTAAGTGTGCTTTCTTCAAACAGTAATTTTGCCTGTCACTTCCCTAATACCACATGCGAGCATTGTCCCTGCAATTAATCTGTTTTCTACCTATATGTCCTTTAACTCCAACCTCCTGTTTGTAAAAGTCCTGCGATTGCTCACTATACCTTCCACACCCACAGTGGCAGTTCTGTGCACTTTTTTATGTTCAGAAATCTGAAGATGGTATCCGTTCCTTAAACAAATTCACTGTCATTGCAAGCAGCAACTACTCCAGAAGTCTACCAGATAGAAAGTCATGTAAAATGAATCTTGCTAGGATGAGTCCTTTGATTCAACAGTCAGATACCCACACCCCAAAAAGTTACTGCCATTCAAACCAGGTTGCTTCTTTAGGGATAATTTCTGGCACTTTTGCAAGATGTTTTAGTGCCTCTGCATTTTCCCCAAGCTGGTATTTTGAGGCCCTTTTCTCTCACAGGCAGAATTCCTATGCAAGCATACAAGCAAACAGCTGAGCCACAAGAGATCTTTTACTGTAAACTGTCAGTACTTTGGAGTGCATGATTCACCCTGAATTATCAAATGGTTCCACTACACCCAAACAAAGTCTAAGGTCTGTCAAAACAAGTTGCACTGAGACATTCCGTGATGCCTCAGGGAAGAAAAGGAGCATTGTTCCTTATTTAGCAGACTGCAGTCACTAGCCCTTTACAGACAGGGAAAAGCAGCTTTGTAAAGAGACTGAGCACACAGTATGACTCAACAGTGCTTTTTGCAAGAACCTTTCCTATGAAGAAAAGGGGAAGGGATGTCCAGTGAGCTTGCCTGGTCCACGATGAAGGGCACTAAAGGCACATTTAGGACACAGACTGTTCCTCACTCCGCCAATGACTTGCTGTGAATTTGGCAGCCCACTTTACCTCTGTGTGCCTCAGTTTCTAGCTATAAAGCAGCTGTACTAATTTTTATGTTCCTTGTAAAATGCTTTGATAACAATGACTGTTACTGTGCAGATGCACAGTAATACATCCTGCCAAAGGACAGACACTGCTGTGCAACCAAGTAATAGCCTGGCTTAGACATACAGTGAAACTCAGGCAGGGATTGAATCCTAACTGCTCAACCCCTAATCCTATATAACAGCAAATACATCCTTCCCTTGCTGATAGTCCTATTGCTCTCCAGGCATGAGGGCTTTGGGAAAAATTGATAAGCATTCCCACTAGAGGAAGCAATTGTCTGCTAAACTACATCTTCATGTAAATCCAGCTGTGGGAAGCCCCAGCTGTGTTTTCTGCTGTCTGTACTTGAGGCTTAGCAGAATTAAAATACAGCAGTTGCCCAGTCTCTTGCAGACCAGACAGGCAACCTGGCAAGGTTCAGGTGGTTTTTCAGATCCCAGCGTTTCTCACCCTGGCCAAGCCTTAAACAAGTGTGCCTCACCATCCTGTGGCTTTTACAGTGTAGAGCGGATGTAAAATACTAGCGGACTCCTACCAAAACAAAGCTGATGTGAAACAGGACTTGGCCCCATTATGTGGAAAACAGCAGTATTTCTGAAGAGATGCTTCTTTTATTTAATGCGACCCAGGCTCCCAGGGATTCCGTACTACACGGAGCATTTAGTTATGGGCTGGTTCTAATGGGCTGAACTGGACGAGGGAGACAGGAGCCAGCTCTCTTCAGAGTGAATCCTATTAGCTATAAATAGCACTCATTGCAAGGAGAGGGTGAGTGCAAGTTTCTTCTGCAAAGATCACAGTAGCAGAGACATTCGTATCACAGATCATGCATGTTATACCAAGGGGAGGAAAGCAGATGCCAGAACAAGACAGTAGCAAGTCTATACTGCCAGAAAATTACTTCAACCAGAAAAGCAAACCAAAACCAAACCCAGGTCACTTCCCACAGCAAGGATTCAGATCTCACAGATAGGATGCCATCTAATCATCTCAAGTTCATCAACAGAGCAAACCTTGAAGAGTAGGGAGAGAGACTGGATGTGTGGGAAATCATGAAACACCTACTGCAGATGCCACTCAGCTAAGAACCCACTACTCGAGGGAAAATATTACATGAAGCACTTGGTGAGAGGGCAGGCAATGAGCAGCCTACTAGGGAGAGAACACAGAGCCCTACCTGCACTGCACAACTGCCTGTGTGCTTACCGCTGGGGAGCAGCAGTTCTCACATAGCAAAATGTGTAGGTATTTCCCCATGTAGACAGAGCCTTATGTGGTAGCCTTGCTGCTGTTGGGAGACCCTTATTTCAAAACAACCTCTGCTTGCGCTCCTAAAAATTCACTACCATTTCACTCTCTGGAGAAGAGCCAATCCCAGCCCTGTTTTTCAATGTAATCTCAGAGGGAAAAAATAGCTATTTCAAATGACTCATTGCACACAAACAACTGCATAATTAAGATTGCCAGAGGAAATTATCTTCTAACTTGAAAAAGAGAAGGTACATTGTTGTTAAGATACAGACACATTAATGTCTTGGAGCTGCCAGGCCCATTTCTGACACATTTCTGTGTGCCCCATCTGTTTAAAAGAACTGATAGAAGTGTGAGCACGTATCTCAAACTGCATTTCGTTGCGGAGAGACAACAAGCTGAGGCCACATGGACAGGGTCACTGCAGAGGAGACCTTGCCCTCTGTGGTTTCCTTGCATTATAAACTACTGCTTTTAGCAGCCATACATTTCCCATGGCACCATCCAGCTGTGGGATTGAATTATTTAGCTGCCTCAGAGCAGGATAAATCTCAATAAACAGCAGCGAAACACCTTCAAGGCAGGGTAGTCCGTTAATGAGAAAGGGACAGGAGCTGCATGATGCCCACAGGGGAGTTCGCTGCATTTCGACATTAAACAAAAGTCACTGTGCTTTAGATGTCTGCAGTTGACAGTGTCGACAACACATTTTGGCCAGGGCCTCTGAAAGGGAAGGGAAATACACTGGCCTGCACTTGCAATTTACAGGGCCCCTTTAGCAATCTGTGATTATGTTCATCATGGAGAAAGCATCAATCTAACAGACGGTCTGTGAAGCAGAACAGGCGTTACTTGCAGAAAGGACAACTATGCTGCATTCTCCATCCCCACTCAGGATGGACAGAGAGGAAAAAGAATGCAAAGGAACAAAAGAAATTTGCCTGTAGCATCTTGGCTTTGTTGGGTAACTTCCCAGGCATGGATTATTGACCAAAGGTACAAGGTAGAGACACACAATCTTCCAGAGAAACTGCAACTATACCTGGCCTCTAGGTCCCAAGCGTATGTAGGGCTGCACCTCAGCTCTGCACATGCACCTAGGAGATTGCTAGCAACTCACTTGTAATACACAGATTTGGAAATTACATCCTTGTATTTCAAGGTATCTAGTCACCAAAGAACCACCTGTCCAGAAAAGATTCTCTATCAATAGAACAGACACAGAATCAGCAAGGCAATTCCTGCAATACTCCAATTCATGGCTTGTGTTAAATTCAGTCCGACTTTTTATCTTGAATCTACTTTTATACCCAAATATTAGGTTTAGTAACCTGCCACTCCCAGCCTTCTAACATCATGGTGCTGCATTGGGATCAGATGCCTTGGGACACTCTTTCACATTCAGGGACTTCTAAAAATAAGCACCTAAGGTACAAAGAGATAGGGGAGGAAGTACAGTTGGTGAATCAAAACAGAAGGCATGGAATTACAGGGTTTCTCTCTCATTTCCAACTGTGTCTGTGATGTGATGCATGTCCTTTTCAAGTCGCTTATCCTCTCCGTACTGTAGGTTCTGCACTTACAAAATTGATTTTAATTTACTTCTGTTCTAATGTGAAGTGTGTGATGTGGCAGAGAGATCACAAGTGGAAAACATGAGAGTGAATCTGTTTTTATGGTTGGAGAGGGACCTTTTTCCATGGCTGAGCAGTCTGTGGGTAAAACCAGACAGTCAGGGTGGGGCTAGCACTGAATGTAAAACTGTTCTTTGTTCCCGTTATTAATTATACTATATTATTAATTATATTATTAATATATTTAGGTTACTATTAGCTTATGCCAGAGAAGGATCTCCTGCCCTTGAACACAGAAGTGTAAGCTTGAGCTAAAGCAGTACCTTTGCTAGCTACAAATGAGACTGAGATACGCTGTGGAGGAGAGGATTATTTACACAGAGCAATCAAAGGAGACCTGTGGCTGGCGTGAAGCTGCGAGGCTCAAGTTTCATACCCAGTTTGTTTTCCCCATGATGACTGGTGCTGTTAAGCCCAGGAGGGATGTTCACTCTCTATGAAGAATGGAGTATGGGGGCAGAACAGTCAGGTGGGGGCTGAGCTTTGCAAGGATGAGGAGCCACTAAACACAAACAAAAATAAGCTATGCGCTCTAAGAAAGAATAAAACACACCAAGAGACTATCCCTGCCACCAGATGAGAAAGCAAATAGCCAGCTACTGTTTGGTTTCAGCACAAGCCCCCACAATTTTCCGTCCTTTTCAGCTTACAGACAGGAAATCATGCTCCAGCATGGTCTGCACGATGCACAGCTAGGCAGTGGCTGCCGAGGCATTTTGTACTGAGTCCATAGAGAGCCCAATGGAATTAATTTTTTTGTGCACACGAAAGAGGGAAGCCAACAGCAATCTGCACTCCCCATGCAGTTGCAGGATTCCCATCTCTGGAATTTCCCGGTACTTCTCACTCCTTGTTTTATGATTTATTAGTCTCCCTGACAGCAGAATAAACAAATCAAAAAAGAACACTTCTAAAATTATATTTTCCTGACAAAGATGAAACTCAAGTCTCCTAGGGATTCAACCTACAGAACAAGATGGGGAAAAAACAGCCAGTCTGCTCTTTGTCAGCCTCTCCCAAGAAATGTGTGGCCACAAAGCACATTTCCAGGCTTTCCAATAGCCTTCAGACATAGAGACTTCATATAATCTGAAGAGGAGTCAATTCTATAAAATAAACTGTGCTCCATAACCTTGCTGCAGTTTATATTATTTAATGCTAAAGCATTAAAACACTAAAGCACTGTGAAGAGAATAAAAACTCCGAGCTAAAAACACCAGCTATAAACCAGCCGCAAACTCTTAAAAAAATTATGCTGATTTGCAGAGCCCTGGCTGAGCTGCCCAGTATGTCCTTTTGTTAGTAAACAGCTCTCCCACCCTGAAATCTCGCTCATTTTTCTCCTTCTCTGTTCCTCAAAGCACATAAAGCACTGGGAGATATAACAGTTCCTAAGAGATGCTGCACAAAAGCATGCTGCCTTGCCCTGGAATGGTCTGTGCAAGACTTGGGACATGCATTTACCTCTGTGAAGCCCTCCTGAAGAATATCCAGTAAATTCCCCCTGGCCAAACAAGCGAGCATTCTCCACAAGCCCACCGATGTGTGAGGGTCTCAGAGGACACAGGGCAGATCCTCTGGCTCTGGGCACGACCTCTTCTCCTCCCAAAGACAGAGAGTTGGAGCTCATCAGGAACCGCATTCATAGTCCCATATGTGCAGCCCGTTACTGCACACAGATAGTTGAGCCGAAGTCAAGGCTTGCACTGGGCATGCTCGAGAGGGAGCTGATGGGGGAGTAGCAGAAGAGATGTCATACGTTCCTATAGAAACGCTTCAGCTTACAAGATGCAGGCCCAGGACTAAGTTGGGAAACATCTGAAACCCATTTCCAGCAGTCGTACTCACACAAAACCTACTGTGTCAAAGAGATTTTCAAACCCACCAAACAGAGCAAGCCCTGTATGGCGTGGGGGCAGGGAGAGTCAAAGAATGGCAAATAGCAGATGCCTTGCTTAGCTAAAAAAGCAAAAGGAAAGACTGTAAGAGCTGACAGCTTTAACTCTCAGCAATCGTTCTGCAACCCCGAAGAAACAGCAGCGTTGTCAGCAACCTGATAGAGACAGGAAGCTGCAAACCAGACGACAACACAGCTAGTAACATTTGCACAGTATTCAGCCCTGCTCTAGCTGCCCTGGCAACTAAGTCGAAAGAAGAAAAAAGACAGAAAACTTTCAGATTAGAATTCAGTACAATCCCCAGAAAATTTTCTAAATCTATAATAACTGCATTTATTCCAGAAACAAGTATCAAATATCTCCAGGCAATCTCTCAAACTTCATCTCACCTTACAGGAAATGCCTAGGGGAAAAAAAAGGAAAATCTCTCAGAACGGATGAAGACACCTTCTGCCATGGGCTCTGGCTGCCAGTCCACAGAGCAACACTGCCAGTACTGCCCAGTGATATCAGGCAGTGCCTTCAGATTTTAAAATACCTGGCCAAGCATTTCTAAGTGAGAAACATATTTAAAAACAAGCATGCTTTTCTGCGTACATGTTGAAGCATCTGGAGGAAAAAGCAATTGCATAATTTTACTATTTTACCCTGTCACATACGGAGATGCAGCTAAATACAGAAAGACAAGCAACAGGTATTTTTCCCTCTGTAACCAACCCAAGTCATTCAAAAAGGAGTCAGCCCGCATGCCTCCAATTATTTATCATGATTGCCTTCCCTACTTTTTGTAATTCAGTGGGAATTTAGATTTTTATGTTTTCATTTTTTGTAATATCATATGTGTTCAACAAAACAACAGATCACTGTGAGGCTTTGCATAAAGTCTTGTAAGCTGGCAGTGCTGGTGGTTAATGCCTTGCTCCAGTTTACTTTTCAGACTCAAAATGTCATTAAACAGACAGCAATAAATATTTATCCCCATTTTGGTGACGCAATTAAGTAGCTTATGCCCTTGCAATTTCAATAAAATGTCATAGAAAAACTGAATAAGTGTTTTCCCCATCAAACAGAAAGTAACCTATTTTAAAACAAACAAACAAACAAACAAAAACAACAGCCACAAACACACTCTAAGCCTTTTCTGTGGACTTTATTATGCTATTCTTGGCACCATCCCCATTTACAGCTTAGTGATCATATGAGATACATAATACATCCTTCAATCACAGTATGCTACCCATGCTATTGCATAGCAGGATGCATTACACAGCATGATGGTGAAGGGGCTGTCAGCCACATTGATCGAGTAGCCGGCTTTGCATATAAACCACACAAGAGTCCTGGACTTCCTTTCAGAAACATAGTGATGGGTCTATAGACATATAACAGATAAAATAGTCAAATGTGGTTCAGAGAAGGGCAACTTCTCCTAGGCCACCCAAATACAGCAAATGACAAAAAAATCCCATGTAGTTATTAGTACTCCCTGTACCCCTATTTCCTGGCACAAATCAGAGGACCTAAAGCCAGTTGTGTCGCCCATAGTACAGTAGTGCCATCCCTGAGAAATGCAGAATCTCAGATGAACATGTTGGGGGAACTGTGAAGAAGTAGTTTGGATTGGAGAGACTGTTCCAGCCAGATGCCCTACCCTGCCTGCCTTTTCGGATCAACCAAGAAAGGTGGGACTGAAGTCAGAAATTCAGGTGGTCACTTGCAGTCTCATATCCCTGTTACAGAGCGCCTATCTCCTAGAACACCAACACAGCAAAAGGCGAAGTGTTCTCATTATACGTACCAGGTTCAGGTACAGGCCTGCTCGCAGTATGTCTTCCATCAGAGATTTTGTCATCAAAGATTTGCTTCTACATGGGGTTTCTCATCTCTGAACAGAGCTGCCTCGCTTTGACAATATGTCAGAGAATAGAAACTAGGCCATTTCTGATGGCTAGACTGAGAGGCAGAGCATGCTGAGCCATTCTTATGTTTATTGTGATAACAAAAATGCATCTTGGTGTATGTATGTGCTGAAAATACCTTTTAAAAAGTACATGCTTGTTCTCCCGTTTTTGTGTTTCACTCTTAAATTTCAAGCTCCTTGTAGCAGGAATCATATTTTTCTTTCAGTTTATAACATCATAATAGATGCCTTTGAATGTTATCTTTGCAAGAAGCAAAAAAAACCGCCTCTCACTAAAACTAATGCTTCATAATTCTCCCTGAAGAGGATACCAAAATGAAGGGCAGGGGGCAATGATATCAAAAGGATGTACACATTAACTGTTCCTGCGTGACTGACCTTCAAGACAAACATGTAGGATGGCAGTTTGGTTGGTGGCATTGCCCTCTCCTGGCCAGTTTCAGCATAACCCTAACCCTTGTACTTGGCCCTGTTGAATTCTGGTCAAGGTGCATGACAAAGCCCTGTTACTGCTCCATTTCCTGTTGTTGTGATGAGACTGTCGTCGCGTCACAGCAGCACCACCAGTATCAACACATAAGCCTCCCTTCAAGACTTCCATACAAGGATTTTAAGGCACTTTATCAACATTCTCTGATTGTTCTCTTATCAGCTCTTGAGAAAGAGAGATAGATCAATAAAATTTTGGTTGGGGAAATAAAAGGAAGTCAGGCTGATTCAGAAACAAAGGTTCTGAGAGGTTTGTGAGGCCATGGCTGCAGTAATAGCAAAAATAGCTGCCTAATGTAACTAATGCCTTTGTGTCACTGAGTGTCCTCTCCCAACCTCCCCATCGAGCATCAAAAACAGAGGTCAGACACAAAAAGGACTCCTGGAAACTCACGGAGGATGCAGCGGGCTGTGATGTGTGTTGGGGCATCATGTCCATCAGAGTTTCCATTCTGGATGCCACAGCTCAGTTCACTGCCAAGGGGAATGCATCAGTACTCTTTCCCCCTTGAAGCCTGAGGGGGAGAAGGAAATGTAGTAAATACAAAGGAAAGAAGTTTCTTCAAGGGAGAACAGACTTACCATCGAAATGTCTGAATATAAAACAAAGGAGGAAGTTGCCACCTCCTTTCATTGCCTGCAGAAAGTATATCTAAGGGCTACAGTCTTAGGGAACATTTTTTGTATTTTCTTCCACATGTAAAGTATGTATGGTGGACAGAATTCCCTAAAACACATGTAAAAAAGATTCCTGATTACATTGGCTTATACTGCACACAGGATCTAATTGTATCTTCCCATTTGTGGAGGGGGAATCCAAATTCGACAGAAGTCAACATGTCAGCCAAAGCTGTACTGGTCCCTAGCATCAAATATCAGAGTATTACTTGATTCAGTGTGTTCAGCCCAGACAGCAAAGATTCATAAATAATTTTAGGAAACTTTCACATACTGACATTTATATTTAGGAATTTTATAATCTGTATTTTCTTTGCTTGGTTGTCCTTTATCAGTCTTGAATGAAGTCTGATGAAGGGAAAGGTGGGTGAGTTTGGAAGAGCTAACAGGATGGATAATGGTAAGATTCCTTGAGAAAGACTGAATGACAGTAGGAATCACAGTTTTTAATAATCATGTAAAGGTGGGCAGGAGTGTAACCCTTAGGCAGATGGTCACTATTATCTTGGTCATGTCATCCTGGTACATCTCTAGGGACCAAACGTCAGGGGTAGGCCAGGATGGGTAACGGAGGCAGAGCCAAGGCGGATTGCTGAATCTGCCCAGGGTGGAAGTATTTTGGGGCCTATTCTGCAAAGCAGGGCTGAGTGAGGTGAGCAGGGAGACAACGAGGTGTGGGGCCTTGGAGGGGCTGTGTATCGCCAGGTGTTTCTGGAAGCGGGGTCAGCCCGTGGGGGATTGCAGCATGGGGATCCCCAGAAGCAGGGGGGTCCCGGGAATGGGAATGGTGGGCCCGGGGCAGGGGACTGGGGTCCTGGGAATGGTCTGCCATCCCCAGGAGCAGGGGGGTCCTGGGGCTGAGGAGCCCCTGGGGACGGGGTGGCAGAGGGAAAACCAGGGTCACCGTGGGGTGGTGTGGGCCCCGCGCCCTGCCGCCCTACCTGCCCCCGGCGCGGGCGGGAGGGTGTAGGCCCGGCCCGGGCCCGGCCGCTGCGCGTCGCCGCTCGCCATGGGGACGGAGGCGGGACGGGGCAGGCCCCGCGCAGGCCCCGCCCGGCTGCAAGCGGGCCCGCCCGCAGTCGGGCGGGAGAGCCGGGCCTCAGGGCCCAGGAGCGGGAGTGGGGACTCGGCGGCCGGAGCCCGCCCGCGCCGCTCTGCGGGCAGGGGGCGGAGCGAGGAGACCCCCGTCTGGGCTGGCCCTGGACCCCCGGTGTAGTCAGCGGGCCGCCGCGTCCCCAGAAAGCGCGAATCAGTTAAAACTAAAAGTTGGGTCTTTAATGTTCACGGAACATATGATACATTAACACACCTAAACATAACAACCTCGTGAGACAGGAGACACGCTGTTGGAAGCTTTTAATATTCAGTGCAAAACAAGTCCTTTAGAAAAATGTTTATTGCAGAACATGTGGCTTTCACATTTTATCTATTAAAGGCCTGGTAAACAGGCAAAATTACGGTACTACTCCTGTTCCTACGCAGAGCATTTGATTATCTCTAAGATACGCTGTACTTACAGAAACAACACCAAGTACTAGCTATGTATGGAAGCTGGAGCTCCTTAGGAATAGGAGATAAATTACCTTTTCAGGTTTGAGGCACTCATTAAAAGGTAGTTTTTACTGTAGCTCCCATTCGTTCAGAATACAAAAGGGCTGATCCACAGACCAACAGGACTAAGTGACGTGACTAAGTGAAAGCAAGTTCCTCTGAGCCAAACCCAGTCCTACCTATGTCCATGGCAAAACTGGTTTAACTTGATGGATGTGCAAATTTACACCCCTTTGCACCCAGGAGCTTGACCTTAGTGTCTGCCCTGTCCCCGGCCCCAGCTCTTCCTGCTGGGTGAGGAAAAACTAAAGTACAACATGCTGTGCATGCCACTGCAATAATGGGCTGTTTCACTTAAATTGTTTTTAAAGATGACCTATTGGAGTCTGCACCTTCCAGAAAACCTCCCATCTCCCAAACTATAGTCCATGTTTAATAATGTTTCTAAAAAATCTAATTTCTTGCTACGATGCGGAGGCCTTGACTGGAACTGAAGCCACTGTGCCTTTCTAGTTGTACCAGCGATTCAGTGCAAGGAGGTATATAACTGCTGCCCAGCAGGAACCAGATCTGGCAGCCCATCTGACAGCTGGGCTAGCAGAACTGAGTGCTACAGTGTCCCATGACTCCCTGACGCACTCTTCTAAGTAAATCCTGTGTCCATTCAATCCTCCTCAGTCCAAAGGACAGTTTTCATGCTGGACATGGAGTACAGCAAGGAACTTGGAGGAGCAGAAAGAGGAATCCTTGACACTCAAAAGAACCAGCCTTTCCAATAACATAATCTCGTACCTATTAAATGAAGGGCCCTCCACTGCAGACCTTACAGTAGCCCCACTGAGGTCAGCTGAATAGCATGGGCAAAAAAAACCCTTTTCAGGTAGAAAAATATACTGTATCCATTATAAAAAGGGGCTTCTCCTGCAAATATTACTCTGGCCGTACAATAGCCCTGCTGAGGTCTACTGGATAACACGGGCAAAAGGTAGAAAAATTGTAGGATTGGTCCCCAAAACACTTGCATCTTAGCAGACACTGCCCATACCAGCTTTATTTTTTGTAATGAGCAGGTACTCCTTCATGCTTTTTACATTAGCTGAGCCACAATATGCAGAATTATGTATGTTTATAAAATGTACCGGCACGTCCATTTTAAATGCTGGCAATAAACGGGTTGTCCCAAAATCTGCAGTTAGCTATGCAGACACAACGTGCCAAGCATTGATTTAGTGCCTGAAGATATTGCCTGGGAGCCCTGTTCAACTGCCAGTGCTGCAACTGCCAAATTCAGTCCAGTGGCAGAAGCCTTTTGGATGATTGCTATACTGCATTACTTACACTTTTTTAAATCCATAAACAAATTCTTATAGATGTATCTGGGAGGGTTAGCTGAAAACACCACATGGTGTGTGCTCTATATTACTGGGTTTAGAATTAAGGCTGACAGTATGAAGTAAGAAAAAACGGAGGAAAAGTCCAGAGCCCTCTCTAAAATTGACCAGGATTCATTCCCAGTATCTCAGGCATGCATACAGCTGCTGTACTCTTAAGGACTGGATAACTCCCCTAAATATAGGCAGTGGCTTTTAAATGGCTGCCTCGCAGTTAAATTGCAAATTTTCCTTGTGTCATTTCCAGTCAGAGCCAATAGCTCACTACTCACTTCTGTGCGTGTTGGGGTAAGGATGCATATTGTATAGCCCTTCGGTGAAAGAAATTGTTCTGTACCTCTCAGTTAAGTCTGCAATTCTGGCCTTGGTTTTAGTGTGCTGTGCATGGTTATAAAACACTGCTTTTTGAGAAAAGGGGATGCACATAGTGCATGACTGCAGTTACAGTGGCAGGTGTTGGAGGAAGACATTGCAGTAGATACTGTTAAAGGTTTCATGCCATTTCTTCACAGGATCATCCACACGTCATTCTGCACGTTGCAGAATTTTCTTAACATTAACATAAAATCCTGTGGCAACATCTCCCTTGTCCCAGTATTGAATCCTGCATGCCATGTTCCCAGATCCATCTGCAGAGCAGCACTCAGCTGGTCCTGTGCCACAGCAGGAACTTCTCACTGCAGCTCTGAGCTGTGGTTTTAGCCTTCATCAGCCAAGGAGTGGCTCTGTCTTCTCACATTTCTGAGAAGAGATGGGTTGTCAGCTTCAGAGGCAACTCTTCCAAGGGGAAGAGGTGTTTTTTGTCAGCAGAATCAGATACGAAACTACTCATCATGTGGGAATAAATATGTCTGTATCGTCTGAAGAAAAATGTAGGTGGAAGTTACAGCCTCTCTGCACTTCTTAGGGAGACTTGATGTGTCCATGAGGTTAGCTTGCATCTACAGCATCTCTAAGTCTGTAAATCCTTTTGCTCCTGAAGGAGGAGGGGGCCATCAAGCCTTTTATACCAGAGTCCCATTCTTACTGTCATATTCAGCCTGGGCCGGGGGAAGTTGAGGGTGGCATACTCTGTGGCATTCTGCATTTGTACGTTCTTCACCTCTGCTGCAGACCGCTCCCGGACCTTGGTGAACACTTGAATGTCTGCATAATGAATGCTGTCATCCTGCTCACACTCTTGGGTTTACTCACGGTGGCGTAGACAGGAAACTCTGGGACATCTTCATATGTTGGAGCCTTTGGGGAGAAAGAGCTCTGGAAGGTCAGCTCCCTGGGCTGCTGCTATACATGCCTTCCCCAGACCAGGCAGAGACACCCTGCACACTGCCCCAAGTGCCATCCAGCCCTCTCACACCTCAGGCTCAGAGAGACATTCATCTTACTGCTTCCCTGCACTTTTGGGGGAAAAAATAGGCCCACATCACTGTACAGCAATGCACATTGTTCCCCAACCATTAAAGCCAACACAGGATGAGATGACTCATGGCTCTGAATAAGCTGCCCCATGCCCTCCCAACGCATCTAGCCTAGGAAGTGGTGGTCAGTCAGCTCTGTCTTTTCAATATAGGGTTAGGAGAACAACTCTGGAAAGTTTTTACCTTCCTGCCAGGCTGATGCTGTTGGCTTTCATGTCTCACATTAGTTCCTGAAAAAGAAATACCAGCGGATCAGGTTAACACAACTGTTTATTGTTCCCCCTTTGAATGCAGAAATGCAGTGTCTGGCCCATGGGCTCTCCCCACTGGACACAAATCAAATTTCCACCACATCTGACACCCTCGATCCTAATGCTGTCTCTGAGGCCTGCCTCCAAGAAGAAAGTCTGGGCTTGTTTCTTTGGAAAAAATAAGGTTTCCAAGGATGACAACAAGCTGTGGGCTGCAATGTTCTTGGCAGAACCTAGGAGGACAGACACAGCACAGAGAGCTTCCTTGTCAGGCCCTTGGAGAAGTCAGATCCAGTTTTAACTTTGTTATTTCCTTTGCTGCCTGGCAAACATAATTTTGCCCAGCATGATCCAAAGGCCACAGGACACAACTGGGCTACTTAGGAAATGCACTTCATTCTGGGGGACTGATGTCAGACGGATGTTTGCAGCTCTTACAGAAGTTTGATGCAGCTTCTGCTATTCTGCCACTTGAGAGTACTCACACGTGTTTTGATGTGAGTCTCTGTATTTTAAAGATATTGCTGAAGTCCCTTTCCTCCCCCTTGTCAATCTTATGGCACATCACACCCCTTGCTTTAAGGTTTAAAGAAATCTTTGCCTCTTGCTTCTACCAAACTTCTCTTGAGGACAATTAGGTACAACAGAGTATGGAGGGGACCTCAGCCTCAGGGATCCAATTCACAGTCAGCAGTGACTAATGTCAGTTAACCAGGGGCTCAGTCACTCCCCTCTTCTTGTCTTTTAAAGCATTTTCACAAATCCTTACCTTGCTTTTCTTTCTTTCTTTTAAAAGGTGAAGGACAATTCCTGAAATCAGAGAGAGATGTCAGCCCTGACAAGTTCCAGCCTCTGCTCTCATAACATGCAAACCCAAATACACCAACCCAGGGTACCATATCTGTGGGAAATGAACAAGGCTCAAGCAGTGTCTCAGAGAAGAGCTATTCCACAGCTGTATGACTAATGATGCAGGGTGCAGAAATGATATCAATTGGTACGAAACCCTTCTCTTAGGGCCAGATGCTCTGATAGCCCCATACCCTGCACTTTGGCCTCCTAATCTCAGCTGTACCTGTGTAACCAGAAAGAGACATGCCAAATACAGCTATGTTCCAGCCATGGAATGAACAGGAGCCAAACTAATTCCGCTGTAACAACAGAGGCGGGAGCTGAGCTCCTGTAGGCTGGTGCTGGGCAGGGGAGAGCAGGCAGAGCAGAGATGTGTCACATTCTGGGCCAGATGCATGAAGGAAATGTTATCATTGCATCATGCTCGGAGGGATGAAGGAGAGCAGGTGCCAGCCCTTGTACGGCTCCTTCTGCATACACACGTCCATCTGGTGGTGGCTGTGAACCAACACAGCGTGCAGCTGAGGCTCTCACCTGGATCTGTGTCTCTGCTGCAACACGGCAGCAGCTGAAAGTGGGCAGCTAGCACTTTTATGGGGCTATGGAGTTACTAGATGGTTCCCAAGAAGCATTATATGTCCCACAGAATGTGCATTTGCCAAGAGTCCTGCCACAGGCAGGAACAATGCAGTGCCTGAGGCAGAGCTCTGCCTTTGCTGGCTTTTAAAGGCAATTTCAGTAGGGGGGTGAGCAGGACAGTGTGTGTAGTAATGCCTTTGGCATTCTATGGCAAAACAAAAAAAAGCATGAACGCAGGCAAAGAACTTGGAGACCTTCAAAATAAAATCAGTAATGATTAACCAGACTTGCTAGACCTGGGAAGTCAAGGGCAGCTTTGGGCAAGGCAGGGATGGCTGTGCGCCTGTGAAAAAGGATCCAACACTGCTCCTCATATCTCTGCTGTGTGCTGCCCCACGGAGGCACTGGCCCTCCAGTCCTTGATGGACAAAATCTGGGGGGCTGCTCCCAGGAGTTAGGGGCATAGCTCAAGGCAGCATTGCTTTGTCTTGTGATGGTTCACACTTGGCTCTTGCAGCTCCCTCCCCACTGTCTGTATGAGCTTGCAGGGTCTCCAGGGCCCTCCTTGCCAAGGCTGTGTGCTAGGGCACTTTGCTTCTTTATAGCATTCAGGGACATTGTACGATGTAATTAAAATAGCACCATTTGAAGCAAAATCAGCAGGGTCTCTATCCTCTTTCCTGGTAGGTAGGTTGCAGTATTAGTTTTCCAGGCTGCCCTTGCTTGTTTTGGTTGCCTTCCTTTGTAGAGAGAGCATTAGCAGCCAGTGTGTAGGCTGGAGGTATTCTGAGGCTGTCTGCAGGCTAATGACAGCCAGCAGGAGACGACATTTCCCAGCCTCAGATCTGCGCTAATTAGGACGGATGTGGCAAGGGAACAAGAGCAGTGCAAACCTCTCCCCTCTTCTCAAAACCAGGTCAAATATGTTGTAACTAACTCACAGCCTGCCAGAAGCACATTGTATTCTACATGACAGCACACACGTCCCTGCTCCTATATTGCTTCTTCCCCTTTCCCCATGTCAATGCCAGCCTGATTTCTGCCCTACACCACCCTCCTTCACAGTGGGTCTGAATTTTGGCATTTTTTGCTGTCCATGCACACTGGAGGCCCTGAGTACTAAAGCAACTGTGAGAATACCTGGGGCTGCCCTCCACAGGGCCATACTTTCAGAGGTACCCAGACCTGAGGGCACACTTCCCTTCATCAGTAACTTTCTTCTGTGAATAAATTTGTTGTAATGGCTTTTCTTTAAAGCCTTCAGGAACCTCCTCAGCCTCTTGCTCTTTGCTCTGTCTCCCTTAGGGCCCATGCTTCGGTAGCAATCATGACAAGGATCTGTCCAGGAGAAGGTGGGCGCCTACCTCCTCTGAGCCCTTTTGTAAGTCTCAGCTTTATTTAGAAAGCCCAGATCTTTGCTGACACAGCTGTGGTGCTGAGAAAATATACAGAAAATAAAAGCACTATAGGTGCCTTGAAACACCTGAACTAATATTAAGTACCTTTTTTTTCCTCTGTCACCAAGGCAAACCTATAAATCATGCGAACTTCTGCAGCGGGGCTTCAGTGCACCAGTCTGCTCTTGATTGGGCCCTCTGTAGTTGTCTCCCAAGCCCATGTTACCAACAGCGCCTTCCATTTGCCTTCCTCTCTCCTTGTTCAAGCCTGTTTGAATAGCCCACGCAGCACAGGGACAGCCTGGGACCCTGAGGCCCTTCTTCACCCATGTGTTTCCATGTGCAGGACGGGGAATTATGCTCTAGGGGAGAGAGCTCTGCTTTCTCACTGCACAGTCTGTAAGGCAGATGTTAGCACTTGAGTCCCACAAGGGTGGCTGGGATCAAAGCTTTGGCCAGAGCTTTGCCCTCTGCTGCAGGAATCTGGCATAAGGTAGTAGTGACAGCACCAGCAGAAATATCATCCCAGCTTCTTACTTTCCATGCAGACTGTGGGAAAAAATCAAGTGGGACACAGAAGTCCTGGTCCGGTAGCCCTGGGGGAGCGAATTTGATATTGCCCCAGAGGAGCCAGCCTGATACCATGTTGCTCCTCAAGGGGAGCAGAAAGCTGCTCTCCTGCCTTGCCCTGCATAGATAAGTGACCTTCAGATTCTGGTTTATAGTTCCTTTTGGAGGCAGAAGTGTTTGTGCATGGCCCTGGCATCGTCTGGACATGAAAGTGCCACCAGGGTATATGCTGTAATGGTTAGGTGTTTGTACTCTGGAGTCTCTGGCTTTGCCAGTCTGTGCTGTGGCAAAGCTTTCCCCACCACACAGCATCCGTAGTGTGCCTGGCAACCGCAGCTCTGCTCAAGGGAACCAGCCTGTGCCTCAGGCATTCCCTGATCAGGCCTTTGTCTACTGCAGTAATTAAGCTGTTGTCCTGGGTACCTCATTTACCCTCAGCCACAGGGTAGAGAAAGTGGAAATGGGACTTTTGGTGAGGGACATGTCAAGAATCAGCCTTCCACCTCCCACCTACAGCTTCTGTTCCTAAATCCCAAACTCCTCTGCCCTCCAACTCAGGGCTCAGGTTGGAAGGACCTCGGTGTCCTGAACCTCCTCCCCTGTTTCAGCCACTAGGTGATGCTGTGCCTCTTGTAATATTAAAAAGCACTGATGAATTCCTCATACTTTAACAAATGCAATGTTGGAGAGAATGTCCTCGGAGCTTCATCTGATATTCATGGCTCTCCCCCTTGTACCACACTCAGAGCTGAAAATATTTCCATTTGGCAACCAAAGGATGCTCCACTGTGCCCTTTTTGTGTAAGCAGGAGGTCCAGGGCACAACATAAGCCAGGAGGGATTAAATTGTCGTCTTCCTTCCCAGGGAGAAAGAGCAACATCATCTCAAAAATGTGTCCAAGGTTTCCTAAGCACAATAAAGCCCAGACAGACACAAGCAGGGAGAGGGGACGGAGGAGCTCAGTGCAGGATGGGGTAGCTGACCCACGAGCCCTTAGTGCCAGCACTGCCCCAGGGACCCCTGCCTGCAGTATGCCAAAGGGAGACATCATGGTGTCTACCTGGCCAGACACCACTGGGGCAAGGACAGGGACTTTAACTAGATCCTTCCTAGAACTGAGCTATTCTCAGCTGCTGGCATGGCTGCGGGAAAACAAGCTGCCAGTCTCGGGAGGTGCCACAGCCCGTCTGGACTGAGAGATGTGAGCAACAAAGCCCCTTCACCTCCCTTGATCCTGCCTTTGTCAAGCAGGGGCTGCCCCAGCCTCCTGTCCCCGTCCCTGTCCCGGCACAGCAGTGACCCCACACCCCTGCTCTCTGTTTCTGTGTGCTCTGGCGAAGTGCAGGGCTGAGAGCCAGCTGGGAGCCCTGGCAAACCCAGCACAAGGGAGCAAAGCTTGCCAAGTCCACCCAAACTTCCAGCTGGGCTGCACACAGCTTTGTCCGCCATCCCCATACCTGGCAATGCCATACTCACCGTGGTCGGCCGCAGCTGCAGAGATTGCCCATGTCGCTCCCTCCTCCATGAAGCAGAAGTGTTTTCTGGACAGGGAGAGCTTGTATTTCCTGGTTCCTGCTCGGCCCCTGGCTATTCCAAGGGAGTGTCTGGCAGTGTCAGATTTCTCTCCATCGCTGCAGCGACGCTGTGCTAGGCCCGTGCGTGCCATCTACCGGAGGGCTTGCCCTGGGCTCTCCGCGCCCTCGGGGCCTGCCCTCACCTCTTGCTACCCAGGGAGGAGAGGGCAAGGTGGCAGCATGCCTCCAGGCCTCAGCCCTGGGGCTAAAATTCTGTTTTGAACCGTGGATGTCCCTCCGCCATTGCTCTCTCCCACCAGCGCCATCCTGCTGATACCAGCAGTGATGCAAAAGAGGATGGAGGAGGGACTTCAAATGTTCCTGAACAAAAGGAGAAAGCCCAGGGTGGGAGCTCTAGTGCTGTTCCTGCTGTTCATCACTGCATCTCAAGCAGTACGTCAGACAAATGTGTGGCACGGGTGGGTGTCATCTGGAAAAGAACATATCTTCTTGGGAGGGAGGTGATGCCCCAACGAAAGTGAGAGCTGGCTTGCAGGTCTACTCTCAGCTGAGCTCTAGTGCTGCAGCTTCTGCTGCAGGCAGAAGGGTGGATGCAACCTCAGGGACATTACTGGGAATACGTTTTTTTTAAAGCTACCTAGTTTGTGCTTTTGAGAAAGACAGAAACCCATGAGGGACCTTGCATCATTAAGGACCTGCAACACAGCTCTTAGGCTTATCCCTCAGCATGTCAAATAGGAACATTAATGTGCAGTTTACCTCTCTACCCCTGTTGAGAGCCCTTCAGACTGTGGCCGGTCATTCCTGGACTGAATGACAGGTAGCTGGTCTCTGGCAGCTCTAAGAGAGCTGATAGCCAATACTGAAAGATACCATGCTAATGTAGTCCTCGAGCAGAAACTGTGCTCCACAGCTTTGATTTGGCAGTCAGCTCCAGTTCTGAGCAGGCCTGAATGCCTCATGGGATGTACTGACAAGTGGTAGGTATTAATTCATCCTTCTGGTGGGCTATCTCAGGAACCAGCCCTAGTCCCCTACTCCAGCTGTACCCATGCTCTCAGCCAGGCTTGCAGCATCATTTATCATCTGTCCGAGTGCAGAGCAAAGCTTGTACCTGTCCAGAAGTGGCAGGAGCAGAAGAGTTCTCCTTTGGAAGGACCACAGGGCACTGCTGCTCTCTTAGCTGAATCCTGGATGAGCTGCACCGTGACCTGCAGAGCCTGAGTCTTCCTCTGAAACTGCTCCTCAGCATGTGACTGGAGAAATTGCACAGCTCAGCCTGCACCACAGCATTCTGTGGAGAATTTAGGATTGGATTTATGCAGGCAGATAGGATTTAGTCCTGGTCCCAACAGGACCACGTACTCAGGGTCCTGCAAAGACCGGGTGGTCTCAGGAGTCTGGCCCTGCTTGGGAAGTTGCAGACTGTGTGTCTCTGGGTTTGCCACAGACAATGTTGATTTAGTGAGCCAGTGCCTATTTTGATTTCTGGGATAACTTGGGATTTGCTGCTTTGTGGAGAAGAAAAAAAAAAGGCTGGGAGCCTGTTCCTATCAGCCCCTTTCACAAATGCTGGAGCTGCTGGTTTGAGCTCCATCAGAGAAACAGAAAGGCATCAAAAACATTGGCAGAGCTGGAGAGCATTTGGCTGCCACTCTGCATTCCCTCCTTGGTCTGTGTCTGCAGGGATGAAAAAGAGCACGGCTTCCAGCGCTCCTGCTCAGCAAACCGATCAGGCTATTTTGTTCAAAGTCTGCTGGGGTGCAGAGGAACAGCCCAGTGGCTGACACCAGGGAGTGCCAGCCCCTCTAACTGCATCACTGATCGGGGGCAGCTGTTCCTGCACTGAGGGACATCGTCTGGGTAACAGGCTGTGCAACTGGCACAGGAAGAACCTGCAAGTGCCCAGCAAAAGAGAATGAACTCATTGGAGAGCAGACAGGGCCAATAAAAGCCAGAGGGGGAACAGAACTGTGTAATGACTACTAACGCTGTGTATTTCTATTGCAATAGTGTCAAGGTACCTCAGACATCAAGGGAGTGGGACCACACTGTGATAGGTGTGGTACAGGCACACAACAAGTTGGCATTGTCTATAAAAAATGAAGGAGAGAGAGCTCTGAAGTGTTTTGGGCTCTTTGTCTTAGACTCCTCTCCTGGTGCAGCCCCGGCCCTGGCCACAATGCTGTTTTCAGCCCCCAGTGGTTCAGCAACCACAACCCTTGCGTTGTAGAGTCAGAGCAGGGCCAGATGGCATTTCATGCACTAGCTTGTGCCATGTCTGCATTGTGTGTGTATGTGCACTCCTTCAGCCAGGCCTCCTTTGCCCAGCTTGCAGTCGTATGTTGGCCATCCTCCCTATCCCCAGTCCGGTTAAGATGTTTATCCTAGTGACAGGAGGCCTGCAAGTGAGCAAGGGGACCATCAGTCCTTCTTACCAGCACAGAAGATGCCAGATCAGAGACAAAGAAAAGCATTTTATAGCTGCTGCTCTGAAATGGCTGTGAGTTTGAGGAATCCTTTATGGCAGAGCATTAATGAAATTAAGGCCACGCCTGAGCCCACACACAGATACAGGTCTCTGCCTCACCACAGGGATATGGGTTCAGGAACTCAGTCCTTCTGGAACTCAGGTGGGTGCTGCTGTGAATGGGATGTGGTATGTACCTGGTGCAGTGCATGAGGCTGATTGCAGCGTGCACTGAGGAGCAGAAGGAGGCTTGTACACAGAGGAGCAGCTAAGGACTGGGCTGTTCCTGCCTTTATAAGCAGCTCCTTCAGGTGATTGAAAGTCACTAGTCCAGGATTATCTTTGGAATTATTAATAACTTAGACAAAGCCTGTTGTAAGATGATTTTATTTTGTCAGTGTCTGAATACTTATTGGCAGCAGCTTATCTGGTCCTACTTCATGAGTAAGGGCATCCCCCAGCCATACAGACTGTGAGTGTGGGTGTCTGATCTGCACCAGGGCAATGGAGGCTTAGCCATCCTACCGTTTGCTCTCATGAGGCCTGGCAAGCAGGGCTGCTCTTAATTTGACTGTGATCCTCATTGCTGGCAGGGACCCTGAAAGCAGAAAATAGCTGCACAGTGATTCACTCTGGTCTGGATACCACGTTGCTTGGCAAGGGTGAAAGAGCAGCCTTATACCAGTGTTTCAGCAACTGAGGAGGTATCCTGCATGGATAGAGTCCGGAGCAGGGCATTTCTGGCCCTATGTATGCATGGAGGCAGAGTGCAGAAGCCTCTGCCTCCCAGCAGGGAGAGCGAGAAACTCTGTCCACAGGGACCTTGGAAACTCCTCTCTCCTCTGTGGGAGGGCTGCACTGAGGCATGCCAGGGCCCCCCATATTTGGCCAGTGACACAGCATTTGGCTGCTTTAATTGGCTCCAACAAGACAGGATTGCAACTGGCACCTGCTAGCCCTAGGGACCGTCTGAGGCAGCAGCTGCCACCGACAGCAGCACACATGCTCCCTAGCCCAACATCACAAGGCTATGGAGACATTTCTCATGTAGTTGGTAACATCGTGGTTCTGCAAAAGGGGCCAAATTCCATTCCTTCGTGACTCTACAGAGAGTGCTGGGATGCAGCAAGGCGCTTGGGATCTGAGCAGTAGCCTTTCCCTCAGCATTTTGGTGTTCACTCCCCTCACAACGGCTTGAAAAATTCTGTGTTGTGAATAAGCCTTATGTCCCATAAACTAGAGGGCTGAAGTAAGCAGAGACCATTTTTACTTGAGCTAACTCCAGCTGCAGGTCTGGAAATGCATAGTGAGCTTCCAAGAGCCCATCACTCTACATCTTTTCTCCTTGAGGCTACTGTCCACTGGGACTCCCTACAACAGCAAGGAACTCCAGCCGCACCTGAGCTGGTAGATCAATCACAGAGGTCCCCTGGCTGCCCCATGGACAGCGTCCCCTCCAAGTCCCACTGATGCCCATTTCCACGGATAAGCATAGTGTAACCCCTCTGCTGCTCTGCTCCCCGCATCTGGAGCAGCTAAGGCACGGCCATCCTTCCTACCGCAGAGTAGCTTGGCCAGGAAGCAACATAAACCCAAGGCAAACAAGAGCAGATCAGAGACAGATTTATTCCTTTCTCCTCCTGAGGAGCTGCAGGCACTTTTACAGACCAACAACACCTTCCATCTCCACAGAGGTCAGCTACCAGCTCAGAGCAAGGCACTGGGATCATCTCTTCCTCTTCCCAGTACCCTTCTGGGCTAGAGCACAGCGCTGTCTAACAGCCCACTGTGACACAGCCTCACAGTTTAGGGTAAGAGTGACCCTTGCCATTTGGGGTGAGAGAAGAGCACCCTGCTCAATGAGCACTTGACCTAGGAGAAAACTTCCATCACAGTCCCTCACACTGACACTTTAGTCCCCCTCTTTTTTCAGTTCCAAGTCCCTTTTCAGCCGTCGGTCTTAAGAAGCAGAAGTCTGGCATATATATGGCTGCCTGTTTAGCCCTGCTAAACACTGATGGTGAGAATAAGGGTCTGGCACCATGGCTTCCCCTCCCTTTCCCCCCCGCCTGCCCTGTTCAAGCCCAGATCTGGGCCTTTAGGACTCTTCCTTCCTTTTCCTTCCTCAGACTGTTCTTCTTTCCCCACTGGCTGCTCCTGTTGGGTTTATCTTCACCCTCGTTGACTCTGCCTTCACTCCTTTCCTGTCCGGGGAGCCACAATGCTTAAGATGCCATCGTGGGACAAGGTAGCTCTCACCAGCAAGGGATCGACATCCAGAGGGAGAATGAGTAGGTCCTGGTGAACTCTCGGGAGATGAAGCCATGGCGGTCAGCCTCTGTGGGTGCTGCTCCCACCACCTCCAGCAGGTTGTCTACGGTGCGGACAGTGAGCTCATCTGGCAGGAAGTGACAGACATCCAGGAAGACCTGGAATTTGTGCTCGTTGAGGCTATCTCAGAGGTGCTCGATCCAGCTGCTTATTGATACGAGGCCTGATGTAGTAGCCATGGTACAGGGCAGGGGCTCAAATCTCACATGGGGACACACCTGAAATGAGACTCAGTAAGGAGTGTGGGGTTTCCAGGGGAAGGAGTTGGAGAAGGATGGTTGGCAGCACACAGGGAGGGAGACAGGAGGAGGCTGGGACCTGGCAAACATCTTGGTTTTGCTACCACATCAGCACAATATGGATGGAATTTTTTGCAGTGTTCCATCCTTTCTGTCTCCTAAAACACACAGAGAAACAGATGGCGCCAGCCAACTGCTCCACCACACAGCTGCAGCTGCCAGCAAGCTACTAGGGGCTGGCATCCATCCACCTTGTCTGCTGGGTGGACAGGAAGGGACCGGTAGGTGCATTGGGTGCTCTGCAGTGCAAAGCCACAGCCGGGATGGGCATGGGAAAATGCTGATGGTGAAGAAGAAAACTGCCCTGAAGAACTAAAGGCCTTTGTGTGCCATTGTCCAGGGGGCTTTCCTTGGAGCTTTTTTTCCTTTTTCACGCTTTGTGTGTGTGCTGAATGGTTCTGCTGCTGCCCAACATTCCTCCCCTCTGCCAGCCACTGCTAGGCTTTGTGCTGAAACACCCAGCTCAGCTTTTTCCACAGCCCCCGGCTGCAAAAACTCCATCCCCCACCCCCCCCGGAGCATTGGCTCCATGTCTGCACAGCATACGCAGAATGCCAGGCCACTGGGGGCCTGCGAGAGAGGGACAGGAGAGCCCGCAGTAAGCATGATGAAGGAAGTGGACCTGAAGAGAGACCCTGTCTATTCCCATGATATTCCCCCCTGATTTGGCGTGGGTTCTCACGCTCAAAATTCCTTGGCTCCAGCTTCCCTATACTGCTCTGGAGCTCGGTCTCCCCTGGGGGGGACTCCACCAGTGCTGCTGCACCAGAGGAGAGAAAGGTGCCGGGGGGATCCCATCTCCTTTCTTACCTTCTCCAAAGTTCTGGTCATAGATCTTGCTAGGGTTGGCAAACTCGTACTCCGAACTCATGGGGTAGGCGTGGGGCACAGTCCGTGCAGCCATGGCGTCTGAGAAGGGGACCTTCCAAGCACTCACTGCTTCTGAGAGTGAAGGCTGCAGATTGCAAGGTTTTAATTGGGTGAATTCCACAAGGAGTGTGTGATAAAAAGATGGACCAAAATAGCCACGCGCACAGGCCCCAGGATGCCTCGCCAGGGTGACGAGGGAAGCTTCTCACTGCATTCCAGCAGGGAGTGCAGGCACTGCCTGCAGTCAGGGATGCTCGGGAAAATCCTGCACCTGCTCCCAGGCTCTGAGATCCCCACCTTGAGCAGGGGTGCAGGAGGCAAACGGGCAGCCAAGTACAGCAGGGAGGCACAGAAGGTGAGGCTGGGAGGCTGCAGGAGGGAAAGCAGGAGAGATCCCAGGCTCTGCTGCCTGGGTGTCCCCAAAGGCAAGGGGTAGCAAGAAGGCTCAGTGTTCAAGGAGTCCCTGACGCTGGTCCTGCTGGCCCTAAAGCCCACATGGGGACGGAGCAGTAGCTAATGCTGGCTGGTGCTTGATCAGTTGTACAAAGTCACATGAAGTCATTATCACCCCATTGCCCCACTGTGAGCTTAGGGCCCAAATCAGCCCCTCCTGTACCCCTACATAAAGGAGCTTGATTTTCCCAGAACTGAGCGGACAGCTCAAGCCTTTTGTCGTATGAGTAGTGAAATGCTGGAGGTAGTTAAGCAGGGCTAGACAGGATCCAGATCCCACATACTGACACCTCCACATCCTGAACCATGCTGCTGTAAGCTGGCTGTCCAGACTCCTCCTGGCCAGGGCTTTGGCACAATGTAATGAGACCTGGAGAAACGCCTGTGCCAGTGATCACAAGTTAAGCAGGCATCTGAATCTGGCATAGGACCCAGTTTTATTGAAGTTGGGGGGGAGGGAATTGGGGGGGAGCAGTGCCCAGTTAAGCTCCTTGTACCCTGAAACCAGAGATTTGAGTCCATGTCCCTGCAGTATGAGAGAGCAGGTGCACTGCTGTGATGTAATGGGGGAACTGGAGAAGTTATTTATGGCCCGAGCTGTTGCACAGAGCAAATTCTGCTCCCTATTCTTGCAGGCAAGCTGAGAGGAAGAGGGTCAAGACCCTTTTGCAAAGGACTGGTGGTCGTAGCAGTAAGAATGATGTGCATCTGAGCCAGTAATGGTATTTAAGTTGCAAGCTCTGAGAGGCAGAGCTAGCTCTTGCCCTTTAAGGACAGTTGCTAAGCTGAACCCATTCCCATGATTTAGACTCACAGCAATGCAGGAATTAAAATAATGTGTGAATAAGACATATAGGAGCAAATTTATAGGAAATTGGCTTATTGCAGGGCCACAGGCAGACAGAGGTAGCTTATATCCCTGAGAAGGCATGTCTGGTGCGGTCTCATTGGAGGCTGTTGGCATGCACGGTTTATTCTCTGCTCACATCCCTCTGGAGTACTCAGAGAGTTGGGCTCTTCTGACTCTCTCCAGCAAAGTGGTTATCTGTAGTAGGCAAAAGACAAGAGGAGTTGGGCTGAAGCACCTGTGGAGAGAAGCCATTCTTCATTTGCACAACACCAAAGGGCTTGCGCTAAGCAGCGGGGCTTACTGGGCTGCAGAGAGCCACACTGCCAGGGGTATCTCAGCAAAGACCTCCTGGGATCTTTCCTGTCCTCTGAATAAAGTATACCTGTGGCTTCCTTTGCCTTGTGGAAAAGCAGAGTTCTTCCAAGACTGGTGGGTGATATGGGGAGCTGAAGCCTCACTGCTGTCAGTGGGAACAACGGCCCCTTGTCATTTTCCCTTGTGAGCCAAAGATAGGAGCGCATTGATCCTGCTGGCATCCAAAGCAGCTGGGAACATCCGCCAAGCCTGCCGGGGACTCAGCAGATAAACAGCCCGTTGGGAGCGGGGCGGGTGGCTGGGCCGTTGGCTTCTTGCCTGCCCCATTAGGCTCCTTTTCTTCTTCTCCCCCTTCCCCCTCCTCCTCAGCCGTGTGTTCAAATCCCCCAGACGGCTACTGGACACTGCCGAAGGGACCAGCCAGGAGTGGGACAATAAAATCCCCTGACACCGCAGTTCAAGAGGCCGCGGGGAGGGCGGAAGCCAGGCCAGCTGCACTGGTATAAAGTCTGTCCCGCACTCCCAGCACAGCATCTGCAGCACAGTGTTTGTCGGGCTCCTCCAGCACACTCCAATGGATATCCGCCATGTCATAACCCCCTGATCCGCCGAACCTCTTTTATCTTGGTTGGCACCGAGTCGTATCTTTTGACCAGATTTTCGGAGAGCACCTGCAGGAGTCAGAGCTTTTCCCTGCTTCCCCCAGCTTCAGCCCCTTCATGATGAGATCCCCCATTCTTCGGATGCCGGGTTGGCTGGAGACGGGACTCTCTGAGGTAATCGTCCCTTCTTAATGCTCTTTGTTATTGCTGTGTGCACATCCTGATGGGTCTGGAGCTGGAGATCCATGAGAGCTGAGAGCTTGGAAGCTGCTTGTAGGGTTATAGGAAAAGGCTGGGGAAAAGGGTGCTGTGTTTGCGCCTCTGCTCCTCTGCATTAGGCAAGAACCTCTGCATGCTCTGCTAATCATTTGTGACTGAGAACAAGTATTGCCATAGTGTTGGGAATAAAGGCAAACCGAGCTGAGTGTGCAGCAAATGACTGTAAGAGCTGATGGAAAAAAGGAGGAAGGCCTAATTTTCCTGTCTGCTGTGCAAAACATTCAATCCCACTCTCTCCTGAGAAGTAAACAGCACAGAGGATATGTGGCAGGGGGTAGTGGGATCCTCATTGTCAGGCAGTGTGGGAGCTCATGGTTGCTGAGGAAAAAGGGACCTGTTTTAAAGAATCACTGCTGAGAAGAGCAGCATTTGAAGTAATGATACAGGACCCAAAGGATCCTGAAGCAGCTGTCTGCTTGCTTCAGGGGCTGAGCCAAGAGGCATGCAGTTCGAACAACCTTGCCTGTTCTGTGAGTCAACTGTCTTATTTACAAGTAAATTGTAGAGCTATTCTAAGCCAAAGGAGAGAGAGGAAAGTATTTTTTTTTAATCTTTGCCTAATGTTTCCTTTGATTTAGTGACCTGGGTCTGGCTATCCACTGAAGCAGCCATAATAAGCACCACAGATAAAAACATCTGTCTATCTCAGTGGAGAAATCTTCACAAATATTCTAGAAGGAGGAGGATGCACTTAGACTCCCAGGTTGAACTGTGGAAACCAGAAGCCTAGAGCGGCACAGAGGCTGCCTCCACATGCCAGAGCATTCCAGGATTCAGATTAAGAGAATCTCTTCTCACTCCCAAGGAAAACATTTATCCCATATGATCAAGAGTGTAGTGTAGTGAGGGCATTAATGTAACAGGGCTATCAAGGGATGAAGCCACCCAGATCAGAATCACAGGACTGAATGAAGGTCAGACAGTGCATGTGTAGATACCAGCTTAAGCCTTGAACTGCTTTATTCTGAGAGCCTTTTTAAGCTGAAACCCCTCACCTGCTCTTTTCTGAAGTCACCTCCTTGTTTGCAGATGCGACTGGAGAAGGACAAATTTTCTGTAAATGTTGATGTGAAGCATTTCTCCCCTGAGGAGCTAAAAGTGAAGGTGCTTGGGGACATGATAGAAATTCATGGGGAAAACACGAAGAGCGCAGGTACTTACTCCTACTTAACTGTGCAACTGCTAGAGTGCTGTGTGAACTTCCTCATCTATGGTTAAACAAGGAGACTGCAAAACAATCTCTCCTGTGCTCATCTCAATACTTCTACTGTTTTTTGTCAACCAATCCTAATGGAAGATGCTCTGTGCAACCCCCCAGCTGAAACCCAGACTGGGCAGCAACAGGGTGGAGATTTATGTGCTGATGTTACATGAACTGTGAACTGACCTGGAAAATCATCTTTGAAATGGGCATTTCTGGGCCTTCCTCTTTCTGGGAAGAGGCTGGGAAGGCAGGGGAGGCATTCAGTAAGCTAACAACGAACTGTATAGTTTAACACCATAATGAATCAGGCATTGCCCTGTTCCGTTACTATGAGCTAACTCTTCATGAAAAAGGCCCATTATTAATTGTAATCCTTAAAGGTTATGTTTCTACTGTCAGTCATCGCAGGCTTGTTGGCTCTGGAGACCTGTGTGGCAAACTGGGCAGGCAGAAGTCAAAAGCCGTGTCCCAAAGCTGTATGTAACAGGGTTTGTCAGTCCCCATCTTCCCCCGCCCCTCCCCCCCCAAGCCTCACCTCCATTGCCAGAAGAACGAATAGGCACGATAAAGTAGCTACGTCACTGGAATTGTCAGGTCTAAGGGCTTGTGGAAGCCTGTAATCCTGACATAACTGCTGCAAATTATTTTGGCTAATAACCAGAGCACCTATAGCAGATGTCAGCTCACTAGAAGCAGTGTATTACCAGAGCTCCTGGACATCATGTAGGCCTAGCTGCTGCATCTTAGGAATGACAGCATACCACTGTGCAATGAAGCCAGTCTCTGCCTGGCACATGAGCTGGAACATAAAGCCTTCTCCTGTAAACAGTGTACCGCCTGTACCAGGCACCTGCAGCCTAGGGCAGGGCAGTGTCTCACTTCAGCAGTCTTGGCTCTTTAAAAAGGGCATCTCATAATAAACTCTTTTAGTTCCTGAAAAGTTCTCCTTTGAGAGCTGGAGCTTCCCCGATCTCTGACTTTATGCAAAGGACCCATGGTTTAGGTGGAGCTGAATGAGCATTTCTAATCAGGGCTGTTCCTTCTCTTCTCCTTTTGAAGGATGAGCATGGCTTTATTGCCAGGGAGTTCAACAGGAAATACAGGATTCAGATGATGTGGACCCCTCTGACCATAACCTCATCACTCTCTCTGGATGGTGTCCTGACTGTGACTGCACCAAGGAAACAAAGTGACGTCCCTGAGCGCACTATCCCTATCACCCGTGAAGAGAAGCCTGCCATTGCAGGAGCCCAAAGGAAGTAGGCTGCTATTTAAAGTCACCCCGGGGGGCCATTCAAGAGCACTTTCATCAGATGCCAGCTATACTGAATGGCTACTCTTATTATTTATGCTGAGTAAGTTTACTAACAAATAAAACATGAATAAGCAGTTTGTATTTCTTTTGTTTTGAGCACTGAGCACAAGGGAGTGTTGGGTCAAGAAAGCTGGGTAAGGTTGCTGTGCAGGGACAACATACCTGCCATCATTCTTGCTTACAGCTGAGTGACAGGTATGTCCAGGAGAGCCTGGTATTCAGAAACACTTTGCTAGTTCACTTTGTGTACTCTAATGTTTTGCAAACATCTAATGCATGAGCCTTTTCCCTCAGTGTGCCATAGGATTCAGAGTGTTCACAAGCAACAGAAAAGTTTCTCCAGGGGAGATTAGACTGGTTAAAACAACTTCATGACAATCGAAACCCATTTGAAGTGTGGGTATTAGATAACAACTGAATGGAAGACAACTGTATCTAAATCTCTAGAATGACTCATGTTATGGAAAAGCATCCAAGTGCTGCAACCAGTTCAGAGCAGTTGCAGATGAAAACTGAGTAGCTGCAGCAAACACAGATATATCCAGAGAGGAGAAAAGCATCTGCTCTCATGGTGCAAATCACATCACTTTGAAACTATGTTGTCAGTGCCCTTCAAACAATGAACATGATCTGATGTCTACAGTATTAATCTGATTTATGCTAACATTGTTGAGTGGTACAAAACACTACTAAGTCCTTCTCAAATGTCATCATCTGCTTAACACCTCTCTTCAAAGGGATATGAGCATAAAGGAAAGTCTGTATTACTGGAATTGAACTTCTAAAATTCTCTCCAAAAAAGACAGATGCCATAGATCTGTCGCACAGATCATCAGACTCAATTAGGACCTGACCAGTTTTCTATGTTCCTATACCTGCTAAGACAAAAGTTATATTAGAAGGGATCAATTTTAAATCTCAAATGACTGAGAGGACATCCTTCTTCCATGGCTTTAAGTGAGAAAGACAAATGAGCACTCAGTGATGTGGGGACATCATCAAATACTGCAAATCCCCTCTAATTGCCAAGATCTAGTGTTTCCTATTAGCTGGTTGTAATAAGGTCTTCCGGGTTAAGGCGGTTAGTGGGCTTCACTGACAAGGCGCAGGGTGACTGATGACTTGCAGTCACCTCTGCACAGAAACAAATGACAGAAACACACACAGGTTACAAACAGCTTGGAAAGCAGGAATGACGTTTTTCACATGATGCTACATTTGGCTTTAATGTGTGACAGGTCCTTTTGCTTGAAGGATACCTTATAGCACTGCTAGCAGACAGGCCTCCTGTTTTTCTGAAGGCATAGTCTGCAGACTCTCTTCAGTTCTCTTGCTTTTCCTGCATCCTTCTTGTTCTTTCTCTGTATGTTGGACCCAAACAAGAAAATGCTTCTGTATGGAGACCTGTAGCCTATGTGTAGCAGGACTGAGCAGTTGGGTTGAATGAAGGACGTTCCAGCTCAGGGTGGTGGCCCTTAAAACCAATGATGTTCTCGTTCAAATCCTAAAAGTATAAACAAAAAAAAACTTGAGGAAGTGCAAAATAGTAAGAATATATCCAGAAAGTGCAACTGAGGGAAATCTTTTCTATAGCGCGGAGTTTTGTTAGGCTCAAACTCAAGAGCAAGAAAGGAGAATTTTGAAGTGAAAGCTCATTGGGGATAAACATGATGAGGTTAGGTAGATGAGAAACACTTGAAATGCAAATACCACTCCCTGAATGACTCGAAATACCTGTTCTGTGGTGGCACAGCAGCACACTCAACAATGAGAAAATGACAGTAAACAATTCTCTCATGCCAAAGCACAAAGGTCATTCAGAAGCTCTTCTTTAGCTACCCTACAGATCAATCAGACTATTGATTGATTGTATGTTTTATTCGCACGTACGTTTTATTCTCGGATGTTGTTTCAAAGCAGCAAGGCATACTGAAAAGAAAAATCACATTTCACATGGGCTAAATATAAGTTAAAAAATTTAGTATTTTATATCTTACAGGAAGACCAAAGTATCTCCTGTTGCACTACTACTTTCAAATCAGTCTAACCTAAGATCACAGAACTTTGGTGAGGCTTTTGATTCCACCATCTGAACAGCAAAGGAAAGAGAGCTGGACTGGGGCCACTGTACAAGGCCTCAATAAGACTGAGTTTAAACAGAAAAGTATTCCTCACATCTTACTCCTGTAGCGGCACTGTTGCAGGGCATCCATCACAGGAAAACGGTCCTGACGGGGCGGGGGGGCGGCCGGGGGGGGGGGGGGGGGGGGGGGGGGGGGGGGGGCGGTATGACGTCAGCAAGGCGCGAGGACCTCGCCAGCGGCCGGCAGCAACGTCATGAGGGAGCGCCGGCCTGCGCGATGGCGGGGAGATGGAGGGCGGTGCGCCGCGTCCTGCTGCTCGGCGAGGGCAACTTCTCCTTCGCGGCCTCCCTGTGCGGGGCGGCGGGGGACCCACGTTCGTGGCCACTTGCTACGAGAGTGAAGAGGAGGGGCGGGCGGGGGCGGGCCGCGGGAGAGAATCCGGCGGCTGCGGGAGGCAGGTGGGTCGGCGCCGGCGGGGCTCGGCCGGGCGGTGGGGAGGGATGGACGGTGGTTATGAGGCGGTCCTCGGGCGAAGCGACGTGGGAGGCCGGGGACGGGGAAGGAAACGGTGTTGGCAGTGCTCGGCCCTTGGGTGTACCGCTCTTCTCGCAACGCTCGGGGCAACGCTGTGGGGGCGGCATGCCTGCCTTAAATCAGGGACCTGGCGCTGCCGTGCCTCCGCGGGAGCTGTCCAGGCACCTTAGAGCCCTCCACCGCTCCAGGCGTCTCAGGAGGACACTTGACGCGGGGAACTGGAGTTGTCCAAGAGGCTAAGTCAAATGCCCTAAAATCTAATCAGCCTGGAATCGACAGGCTGAGAGTGTTGGGGTTGTTCTGCCTGGAGAAGAGAAGGCTCCAGAGAGACCTTGCAGCCCTTTCCAGTATCTGAAAGGGGCCTAGAGAGTCACTTTTTATAAGGGCATGCAGTGATAGGACAAGGGGTAATGGCTTTAAAACTGGAAGAGGGTAGATTTCGATAGATATCAGGAAGAATTTTCTTCACTATGAGGATGGTGAGGCACTGGAACAGGTGCCAGAGAAGTTGTGGATGCCCCATCCTTGGAGGTGTTCAAGGGCAGGTTGGATGGGGCTTTGAGCAACCTGGTCTAGTGGGAGGTACCCCTGCCCAGGGCAGGGGGGTTGGAATGAGATGATCTTTAAGGTTCCTTCCAACCTAACCATTCTATGATTCTATTAAATAGTTCTGAAACAAGCAGCCAGATAGCAGAAGTCTCTGCAAGAGAGCAAAGGGAGCCTAGACTTTCTGGTTTTCCCTAATGCACATAAGTAGGAAGATGCCTGTCAGCTGCTGCTCTGATATGCCTTAACAATGGACTAGAGGACTTTAATTGCTACCTTTCTTTAAAAAATCAGTAATGATAAACATCAGAGTCTGTTTTTTTGTTTACTTTTGAAGGAGCTGAAGTTGTGTTTTCTGTGGACTGCACCAAGCTGAAGGACTATTTTTTACCAGAAGAAAGAGAATTTGATTGTATTTATTTCAACTTCCCTCACTGTGGGAGAAAGGCTGGGGTGGTGAAGAACAGAGAGCTGCTTGCCCGCTTTTTTCCATAGGTGAGGTAAACAGAAGTAGTTCTGTGCTAATTGACTGCTGTGATACAGATTTCTAGCTGTGTTATGGGTGTTTTTCTGGCACTATAAATTTTCTGTGTGCACTAGCAGCATTTTTCTTGTTGCCTGGCTTTCCTTACAGCTCCGCAGAAGTACTGACAGAGGAGGGAGAGGTCCATGTGGCTCTTTGCAATGGACAGGGTGGGACACCTGCTGATCAACCAAGGAGGAGAATGGCACAACAGCTGGCAAATAGTGGCTGTGGCAGCAGGAGCTGGATTTTATCTTGGAGTAACATTCATCCATTTAAAGCAGAGACTATCCATGGATTATAAGTGTACAGGTTACAGGTAACCATTGCATGGCAAACTGAAAAGTTGATACTCATGCTCTTATAATGCCTCAGCACTAGTATGATCTTTTAATATCTTGTTTGTTGGAGAGAGGAACTCCCTTTAATTTTCCTTAAATAGCTACAGTTCTTTTTCGCCTCTAGTAGAATAGCCAAGATAAAAATGCAAACTTCTTGCCAAAGTACCCTCTAAAAATAAGATTATTTTAGGATTTTAAAGGTCAAAAATGGTTCCGTTTCAGAACAAATGTCAATCTGGTCTAAAGACAGCAGGAGGACTGTGGTATGTGTATCTGCTTAGCAGATATACCAGAATCACAGCATGGTTGAATGTTGGCAAGGACCTCTGGCATCATCTAGCCCTACCCCACAGCTCAAAGCAGAGCCAGCTAGAGCAAGTCGCTCAGAGATGCATTCAGTCCCCAGGGATGGAGACTGCATGACCTTTTCAGTGCAGCTTGTTCAATGTTGGACCATCTGCCCAGTACAAGTACGGTAGGTTGCATTTTTGTCACCTTGTAACAAGGCCTGGGATTCAACAAGAGGTGTGTTAAACAGAGTATCTGTGTAATGCTACTTGTGACATATCAAATATAGGAAACCATCAGTGACTTTGCTCTGCTTTTGTTTATTGTCAGGAGTCAAGATACATGTCGTTTTCTGTATAGAGGGTGCTTTAAACCACATTTCACACCGAAGCACCCCACTTCCATATTTCAAACCTATGATTCTGCGAGATAGAACTGGAAAGCCGAAAAGTTTCTTTCCAAGTACCACAGATACTTGTGGATAAAATTAATAGGTAAGTTTTATAATTAGCTTTCTAGTTTGGGCAATAACACACACTCCTGCTCTCAGTTGGAATGACCAGCATGGGTGTCAGATAAATGGAATTTCTTCAGTTGCCCTCCTTCCCCCTTTTTTATGTTCCATTTCTTCTTCAAGTCTGCTTCGTGTGGCTTGTGGCTATGGCCTACTTAAAATAAGTCTACAGAACAAAAAGAAACTTTATAATTGAGACCAAGTTGCTGTAGACCTGAATGCACAAATAAAGATTAAAACTTTACTTGTTTCACTGTACCATGGAAGAAATTCAAAAATTGACTTGGTGTCTGCTAATACCACAATACTAAGGCTAGCTAGGGTAAAAAATACTAATCTCTTAGTGAACTGCTGCATACTTCAGAGATCCAGGGCTAGCATAATTTGATTCATTTCTGTAGTTGGTAATGCCTGTGCTGAATGGAAATGGTGATGCTGACTGTTAAGTTCCATTCCTTTTTTACCAGTGAAAGTGCCAGTTAATTCTTGATTGCAAACTGGGAGCAACCTGCAGTGTCCTGAAAACGTTAGCCATTGCAACACCTTTGATGAAAGACTTGGCTTGTTTAGGTAGTTACTACTAAGTTAATATCTGAGATTTGTGTAGATTGCTGCACTCAATTATGATCACAGAAGGGCATTTCAAGGAAATATGTTTAGTCCTGTCTGTAATTTGTGCTTTATTTTTCACAGGGGTTTCCTAGAACTAAATTCAAATCATCCAGTACGGACAGTGAAGGAGAAGCTCACTGCAGAGCTCAACCCAAGCCTTTTCCGTTACAAAACATTGACTGCTGCCTTTCTCTGCTCCACCAAGGTCACCCTCAATGGTGTTTGTCACTCAAATATCTTTTGGATCATTCTGAGTCCAGAGGAGTCTCCAAGCACTGAAGAAATGTCTAATGGAGTGGCAAATGCAGTTTTATTTTCCCATGTTGATTTTTGCAGGACACAGATGAGAATGGCTGGGGGAATGTACAGGAGGCATGCCACATTTCAAAACAGCTATATCTTAGACCTTCCCTTTCTACCTTATGCGCAGGCAATAATACAAGAGGAGCCTTTCTCCGGGGACACTTCATGGTTCTTTCTGGACCAGTTTTCAGGAAGTGTCTTATCAGTCCTTACCCATGCCTGTGTTTCATGAGGTGGTTTTTGTATGTGCAGTTACAGGGGTACAGAGAACAGCTGTATCCAGATGTTGGGAATAGCATCAAAACCAGCATACATTCTCTTCACCAAAACTCTTTCTGGCTCTAAACTGAATATCAATCTGCAGGAAGCAAACAAGCTTTGAAACAACTGAGCTGAATGACTTTGCTGCTTTTGAATCTCAGCTTAGTGAATTCAGTACTTCATCTGTATGGAGATAGATACTTCAGGCTGCTGTGAGAAGGGCTCCTGTGTGGGAATTATAAGGACCGAACTTGTAGGCAGTGAGTTAGTGGTTGTCTCTGCTTCATTGAATCTTGACATCCTAACCATGTTGATCTGTGGAATATCTGACTGGCGAATGCTCTGGGACATCCGACACCGATTCCGCTGTCAATTCCTAGAGGAAAGTTAAGGCTTTTCAAGAGTTTTTCTCTCTATCCACCTTCCTATGTGCATGATGTCAGCTTTTGGGTTCCTGATGGGGAACAATTTGATGAAGTTGCTTTTCACAACCATTGCTAGGCAGGTGGTCAGGTGAAACGGTCGTATCCATCCAGTTAATCGACAGTTTCCAGCAGTCAGAGACGAGACAGAGAGCCTCTGCTACAGGCTGACCTTTCAGTCCTGTGACAAGGCACTGAGCCGCCAGGGAGGTGGCAGAGATGCAGCTGCTCTTTCGGAAGGAAATAAAACAGCGCTTGCGGGTAGCTCTTCGGTAGAGCCTTGTAGATTGCTCTCAGGTGGTTGAGCAGCGTCTGCGCTTGTTGCTGATCTGGAAAATGCGGCCTACGTCTTGTAGACTTAAGACCCTTACAAAGGCGGTGGAAATCCCTGTTAATGAAGACCAAGCACCTTCCTGTTCTGCGTGTGTGTGTCATGAAACCTCACTTTAGAAAGCGGAGCCTCTCTCTGCTGGGGCCCTGTGAGACTGGATGCGATCTCCTTGCTGGTGCCAGTTCGCTTTTCCTGCCCCGGCTGGTGTTTGCCCAGAGCCCTGTTGTGGCGATCGCATCAAGTCCCCGGGAGGAGGGCGGGCCTTCCCCTTTCCCGGGGGCACTTTGAGCGCTGCGGTCTCTCCACGCCGCTGCCCGGAGCCCCCGCGGGCGGGCGCGAGGCTGCGGCAGGCGCGGGGCGCGTGCCCCCTCGCGCGGGCGGCGCGCGGGCGGCACGCGGGCGGCTCGCAGGGCAGGGGCACGCGCGGTGGGCGCCAACGGTCGCCAACGGTCTCGCTCGCGCCTCTGTGAGGGGGCGCGCGGGGCACCTGAGGAAAAGGGCGGGCTCGCGCCTCTGTGAGGGGGTGAGGGAGTGCGCGGGCACCTGAGGGGAAGGGGAGCGGGACCCGCCGGGGGGGGGGCGGGCGCGGGTCGGCGCCGCCTGGGGAGGGTCCGCGGTCGCTTCAGGGCGGGCGAGCGGGCAGGGGTCGGCCACCGCCTTCGTGGGGAGGGTCTGCGATCGTCTCCGGGTGGGCGGGCACCGGCGCCGTCGGGGAAAGGTCTGCGATCGTCTCGGAGCGGGGGGCTGGGGTCGGCGCCGTCTGGGGAGGGTCCGCCGTCGCTTCAGGGCGGGCGAGCGGGCAGGGGTCAGCCAGCGCCTTCGTGGGGAGGGTTGGCGATCGTCTCGGGGTGGGCGGCGCTGGCGCCGTCGGGGAAAGGTCCGCGATCGTCTCGGGGCGGGCGAGCGGGGGTCGACCGTCGCGTTCTGCGAGCGCCGTGGGGAGGGCTGGGGCTCAGGCGCCGTCCCGGGGAGGCGCGGTCGGCCATCGCCACAGGGTGTACGGGGGGTCCAGACTCCGCCGGGAGCGGCCAGAGCAGCGGAAGGCACTTCGCACTCGTCCCTGCAGGGAGCAGCAGAGCAGCAATTCGGTGAGAAAAGCCGATCCTCCGGGTTTTTTTCCGGGGCAGGGGTTTAAGGGGTAGGGGCGGGAGGACGGTCGGGGGTCGGGCGGTGCTGAGGTGAGCTCCCTCCGGGGGTCGGGCGGTGCTGAGGGGAGCCCCTCCGGGGACCGGGTGTGCTGAGGGAGCCACCTCCGGGGGTCGGGTGGTGCTGAGGGGAGCCCCCTCCGGGGGCCGGCGTCCCTCTCGGACCTGAACAAGAACGACCAGACAGTTCTGTCAGACTCTTCCACCAGTAAGTAATTCTAAATCTGGAAATTCTGCTTCTGAATTCTAACAATGGAGCCCCGCAGCCTCTTTGGGAAAGAAATTCCTCCCGGGGTAGGGGCCGGGAGGTGCTGAGGAGAGCTTCCTCCAGGGGCCGGGAGGTGCTGAGGAGAGCTCCCTCCAGGGGCCGGGAGGTGCTGAGGAGAGCTCCCTCCAGGGGCCGGGAGGTGCTGAGGAGAGCTCCTTCCGGGGGCCGGCGTCCCTCTCGGTCCTGACCGCGTGCTCCTGCCTCGGCAGCAGCTGGTGGACCGGACAGGAGGCATCCATCGTGTGGCACTGCGAGGCAAGAGCGAGCGCAAGAGGAGCGGAGGAAGCCCAGGGGACTGACGTGGAGGAAAGAGAAAGGCGCTCTGGGCAGAGGGACAGCCCCTGTAATCAGGGCTGTGGTCACTCAAGGGTGTTGCCAGCACCTTTGTTGCCACCAGCCCTGGCTGGCTTTGCGCTGGGCGACCTCCCTGTAACCAGGGCTCAGGTCTTTGCTTTTGTTGGCCTTTTGCCATGTTGCCCCATGGTTAGGCTGGTGCTGAGGAGAGAGGGGCAACACTGTAAGGAGGGTGAGAGCCACCATCTCCACACCTGCAGGGGAAGCGAAGCTCCTGAAGAGGGGAAGAGCCAGGCTGGCCGGCCCGTAACTCAGGCGCAGGTCGGAGCCTTGGGCTCCATGGAGCCTTGTTGGGAGTGCTGAGCCGAGGGGGACTGCCCTGTAAGTAGGGCTGTGCCTGTCCCCTGTGCTCAGCAGGAACCCCTGTAATCAGGCATGGGGCTGGGATGTGTGGGGCTGGGTGTGCCCTGCCCTAGGCTTCTTTGTCTCTGTTCTTGGCCCCAGGAGCAGTTTGGGAGAAGGAGAACCACCAGGGAACGCGGGAGGAAGGGGCCTTTTCCAGGCATTGGGTTGTGCTTGCAAGTGGGGCCTGGGTCCTGCCCAGGAAGCCCTGTCTCTGGGCGACCATTTTATTGCCTTGAGCTGGGCCATCGCCCCGGAAGCGGGGCTGGGGCCTCTGTTTTTTTGCCTCCCTCTGGGCCACTGGGTACTATGGCGGTGGGAAAAATGGGTCTAAGGTGGCTGAGCCTGGGAGGGTAAAGGGTAGGAGGGGGGGAAGGATGGCTGGGGGCCGGGGAGTGCTGTGGGGACCTCCCTCCAGGGGCTGGCATTCCTCTCTCCTCCGGGCGGAGGAGTTGGTGCTTGACTGCGCCCTCCTACTTTGGAAGCAGCTCCTGGAGAAGAAACAAGGCATGGTGAAGAAGTGCGAGGCAAGAGCGGGTGAGGGGAGGAGTGGGAAGTTGGAGAGGGGGAAGGAGAAAGGTGCTCTGGGCAAAGGGACCTTTTTGTTAGTGGGGCTGTGGTCACACAAGACCATTGCCAGCACCTTTGTGCCCTGGCGGGCTTTGTGCTGGGCGACCTCCCTGTAACCAGGGCTCAGGTCTTTGGCCTTTTGCCATGTTGCCCTATGGTTTGGCTGCCCGGAGAGAGTGGTGACCCTGTAAGGAGGTGAGGGCCACTGTCTCCGCACCTGAGGGGGAAATGGAGCTCGCTGGACCCCAAGCCCACCCTGTAAGCAGGGGAGGGCCATTTCCCCAGCTCCCTCCTCTGGCCCCGGCAGCGTTCTGCCTGCTGGTGGCCTGGCCGGCGTGACCCCAGGGAGTTGGGCGTGTCACGCCATTTGCCCCTTGGCCACCCATGAAGCCCCTTGGCATGTTGAGGCCCCTCATGCCTCCATGCAGCCCTGGAGGGTGGATCTGAGGCTCTCCTCTCCCGCTCGCTGGTAGGGATGGCTCCCCAGACAGCGGCTGCGCAGAGCTCACCCTCCCTTCTCGGAAGTTATGTTTGTCCCTGTTTGTGTCTGTGTCTGTGTCTGCGTCTGTGGGAGTGAGAGAGCAAATGAGTTTCCTGTTTAGGCCCCTGCTAAAATTACTGCAGCGTACTTAGCTTAAACTTCCCAGGAGGGAGAGAGGGCTCTGTGCAGCAACGGGGGGGTCTCCTCTGAGGCCGCAGGCGGAGGGAGGGTCTGGGCTTGCCCCTCCTTTCTAAGGACAGAGCGAAGCTGCTTAGTCGTAGAGTGTGGGCAAGGCGACCTGCCTGTAGTCAGCGGCTGGGTCTCTGCCTGTGCGGCTGCCTGTCCTGCTGGCGACCTGCCAGCGTGACAGCCCCGTACTCGGGGCATGTGTCACGAGTCCGTGGAGCCCTGTGTCCCCAGCAGCAGCCCATCCTCCCTGTAAGCAGGGCTGGGGAGGCTGCTTTAGCCAGCCAACAGGAACGAGCCCTCCCTGGCCCTTTTGAGGGTGCAGGTTGAGGAAGTGCTGTGCTGGAGGGCGCAGGCCTGCCTTTAGCGCTGCTTTTGGCTAGGGTGACCTCCCCGCGGTTGGGGTCGAGGTTGCCCGCTGGGCTCCCGAAGAGATGGTGTTGGGCTGCAGCCAGGCTGGCCGGCCCGTAACTGGGGCGCAGATCGGAGCCTCGGGCTCCATGGAGCCTTGTTGGGAGTGCTGAGCTGAGGGGGACCGCCCTGTAAGTAGGGCTGTGCCTGTCCCCTGGGCTTGGTGGGACGCCCTATAATCAGGCGGGTGCCCCTGGCCCCGGCCTTTCAGAGGCGTGGGGCCGGCATGTGTGGGGACCTTTGGCCGTGAAGCTCCACGGCCTGGCTGTTGAGTGAGTCTCGTTCCTGTTGCTGTGGGGGAAGGCCGAGCTCTCTGGCTCCCTGGGTGTCGACCTGCCTGTAATCAGGGTCCGGGTCTGGGAGCCTTTGTGCTCCACTGGCAGCCTGTGTGGGGTGACCGCCCCGTTAGCGGGTGCGGGTCAGGGTGCTCCTGAATCGGAGAGAAGGAGCCTCCGAGGGCCTTTGGGACCAGGGTCGCCCTGTAAATCACCCCTGGGTGTGCCCTGGGAGGGCCAAGCCAAGGCGGACCGCCCTGTAAGTAGGGATGCACGTCCCTTGCAGTTGATGGGAGGTGCTGGGAGGGACCCCCTGTAGTCAGGTGGGTGTCCCTGGTCCCAGCCCTTCAAGGGCAAAAATTTGGAAGTTGTATCTTCTTAACAGAATTGGAATGGCTTCTAAAAACCCAGGGAACGGCATTGAGCCAAGTACCTCCCCCAAAGTCATAAAAACCTTCCCAAGAGTGCCAAGGATACTCTTGTTTGACTGCATCCCTGGTGACAGGGAGCTCCCTTTGCTTAGAGTGCCTCCCTTTGCTTTTCTCTTTCCCTTTCTTCAGTCTGCCGCTCCTCCTCCTATTCGCTCTTGCCTCGTGGTTCCACACACACGTTGGATGCCTGTTCTTTCTTTCTTTCTTGTCTAGGAGATGTTGCTGGGGGGGGGACGGTGCAGTCTTTTCACAGGAGCGCGAGCGCCTCCGCCCGGAGAACAGGGGGAAGCCGGCCCTCGGAGAGACCTCCCCACGGCGGTCCCCGGTCCCCGG
Organism: Alca torda; assembly: GCA_008658365.1. Lineage (NCBI taxonomy): Eukaryota > Metazoa > Chordata > Aves > Charadriiformes > Alcidae > Alca > Alca torda. The sequence continues at coordinate 6,142,815 of CM018093.1, read as the reverse complement.
TTTTTGGCCGTCCTTCCCCCCTTCGCCCCCTACCCCCCTTGGCTTAGACATCTTGGGCGCCGTGTGGTACCCAGCATCCTGGGGGCTTTACAGAGGAGAGGCCCCGGCCCTGCTTCTGGGGGGGTGGCCCCGTTCAACACCATTAAGCCCAGTGCCAGGGCTTCCTGGGCAGGACCCGGGCCCTGCTTGCAGGCCTGCGGAAAGGGCCCCTTCCCCCCCACCTTTTGCCTTCCCTGGGGGTTCTCTTTCTCCCCAGCTGAGAGCAGAAGGAAAGGGGACCAGGGCACGGTAGGGTAGGGTAGGGCAGGGCAGGGTGTGGCAGCAGGTTTAGGGTGGCAAGCACCACTTGCCAAACAGCTGCTCTGCACTGAAGCGGCAGCTTCTCCCAAGTTATGAGGAACCCACCTCAGAAAGTTCTTCTGCCCAAGCCCCTAAAACCTCCCGGGAAAAGCCCTTGCTAGTCACCAGCCACTGCTGCTGAGTCTCCTGCCTTCAGGGCAGAAAGTGCCAAGTACTCTTGATAGTACTCTGCTGGCAGCCTGCGTGGGGTGACTGCCCCGTTAGCGGGTGTGGGTCAGGGTGCCCCTGAATCAGAGAGAAGGAGCCTCCGAGGGCCTTTGGGACCAGGGCCACCCTGTAAGTCAGGGCCCGGCCAGTTCCCTGCAGTCCTCGGCGCTTTGCAGTCCAGGCAGCGGCTGGAGCCCCCTGTAAGCAGGGGTGCAGCCTCTTTGGCCGCCGCCTTGCATGCCCAGCTCCATTTGCCCAGGGTGCCGACTTCAAGCCCAGCTCCGGCACCAGCTGGAACTCCACAGGCGGCAGTGCTGGCACTGGAACACCAATTTGGTGAGAAAAGCCGATCTTCGAGGTTTTTTGTTGGGGGGGGGAGGGGCGGGGGGGGGGAAGGAGGTGTAGGTGTGGGAGGACGGCTGAGGTCGGGCGGTGCTCTGGAGGGCTCCCTCCGGGGGCCGGCCCGGCGTCCCTCTGTCCTCCAGGCAGAGAAGCGGGGGCTTCTCGGTCCTGAGTGCGTCCTCCTGCCTTTGCAGCAGCTGCTGGTGGAGCCGTCGTTTGGGAAGGAACCGCCAGGCAAGAGCGAGGGAGGAGTGGCAGCAGACTGAAAGGGCACGAGAAAGGTACTCCTGGGCAGGGGATCTCCCTGTCTTCGGAGCTGCGGTCACCTAAAGCATCCCTGGCCCTTTGGGAATGTTTTCTGTGCCTCTGGAGCAGGTACTTGGCTCATGGCAGTTCCCGAGATCTTTAGAAGTGCTCCGATTCTGTGTTAAGATGATGCGACTTCCCAAAGTTGTCTCAAAACTACTTTTTGTAGCTTGATATTGCTGCACCAACTGTGGGGAGTGGAAGGGCTCCGCAGACACCCAAAGTGTCCTTTGAGGCTGTGTGCACGCCAGGGAACGAGTACTCGGGAGCACGGTTTTTAAGGTGGTTTCCCCTGTTGTGAATGCTTCTCTTTCAGCACCTGCACGGGGGACGAAGCCGCTGGACCTCAGCCTCTGGAAGATGTTCCTTCTCCCAGTCCCGAAACAGCTTCTGTCCCTCCCCCTTTTCCCAGCTATTCAGTGCTGGGGACACCCAATAAAATGCGTTCTCCAACGGTGTGTCCCCCATTTAGCTACTTTCCTGCGCTGCCCATCTCTGCGCGGGCAGGGGGCACGGAAGGGGGCGCGGGCGGGGACGCGTCCGCCGTCCCCCACTGCCGCCGCGGGGCTGCGGCGGGGAGAGCGGCCGCCTGGCGAGAAGCGCTGCCGTGGCGGGTGGCCTTGCTCTGGTCCCGCTGCTCCGTGCAGCGGTGTCCCCGCTCCGCGCCGGACCGCCGCTATCGGCCCTCCGCGGCAAGAGCGCGGCTACGGCCGCGCGGAGGCGCACGCCCGTGCCCACACCCGGCATGGCGGCCGGCGGCTTCGGCTCTGCTCTCGTTTCGTCCGCCGGCGACAGGGAGCGGGCGCACGGCTTCCCGTACTCGGCATGGCCGCCAAGGGGGCCCGGCAGAGGCCGCGGGCTGGAGGTGGCGGGGAGCCCGCCCGGCCGCGGTCGGAGGCCGCGATCGCGGAGGAGGCGCGCGGGGAGTAGGTGTCGGAGCGCGCGGCGGGGCGGCAGGGAACCGGGGCCGGGCTGCAGCGGGCGCCAGGCGCGTGACCTCCTCCCCGGGCGGCGCGCGGCCGTCTCGCGTGGGCGGGTTCTGCAACCGTCACTCGGGCGCGATCGGGGCCGTCCGTCGGGGCTTGGCAGCCCCAACGCCGGCCGGGCGGCATCGGTTGCGAGGGCCCGCAACCGGTATTTCCTCGCTGCCGGGTTTTTCCGTCTCCAACGTACCCACAGCCCCGCGTGGCCGTGGTGGCTGCCTGGCCGGGTTAGCGTGTGGGGTGGAAATAGGTCTGCCCGGCCTCCCTTCGGTGGAGTTCCTCCCGGGCCTGCGGCAGTGGCCTTGCTCTCTCTTGTCGGGGAGAGGAGGGGGAGGTCCAAGGGAGCTGTCTGGCAGCGCTGGGTTAAGCACTCAGGGCCCTTGCTTCGGTGTGGTGAGGGGGGATCCTTGGGTGCTTCCTTAGGAGGGGATTGGCATCTCCCAAAGCAAGCAGTGAATGACTCATCTGTACCTATACAGTGCTTAAATGCAAATATGCTTGTCGATTCTTTGCCTCGTGTCACCTTGCTACTCTTGATCGTGTTACTGAGTCTTCTTGGTGCATATTTGTATTTTTTCTTTGGACTAGGTCATCTGGGAGCAAAGCAGGACAAGTTTGGGCCCCTGAAGGATCAACAGCTTTCAAGTGTCTCATCTCAGCCAGGTTCTGTGCAGCTCTCTTAAGCAACATCTCTGACTGTGATGAGACGTTTAACTATTGGGAACCAGTAAGTGGCTTTCTCTCCTTGGAGGTCCTTGGGAGTTTTTAGTTGGCCTATGCAGATGCAGGTTTATCTAGAACCTTGTGCTAATCTCTGTGTTTCAAAGAGAAATTTTCTTAGTCAAGAATTCAGAGATGGAAAATGCAAAACTGTCTACTCTGTGTGATGCATATTTACATATTTATTTAATCTCCATTGTAGACACACTACCTCATTTATGGAAAGGGGTTTCAGACATGGGAATACTCTCCGGCCTATGCCATCCGCTCCTATGCTTACCTGTGGCTTCATGCCTTACCAGCCTTGTTCCATGCTAGAGTTCTACAAACTAACAAGGTAAATCAGATGTGTGAAAGCTTCTTTTGTGGTGAATAATCATGCATTTAGTCTGTGTTAAACAGCTGCTTTGTTTGTTGTCAGAGGTAAGAGAATTAGTGTTTACAAAAATACTAATTTGTTTACAAACACTAACCTCCCTGTGAGGATTTGCAAGGGTTTGTGAGCTGACTAAGGATCCAAGGAAAAGTGATTGGGAAGTTGCAGGGAAATGCAGTCCAGCTCCAGTTTGCTTGAGAAGCTGTCCCAGAGGGCCTGGTAGCTTGTTGGCCTTTTGAGTGTGTGCCAGCTATCAATGACTGTTTTTTTTTTCAGTACGCTATGAAAAATAAGTTAGCATTTTGCAAGGGATATTGCAAACCGAACTCACAGAAATGTAAAAGTACTGAATGTGCATTCTGCTTGGGGATCCATTGCTGTACTCGGCATGTTTCTGCACAACAGAAAACAGAAGAAGGGTAGTTCTGGTAAGTTCAGGGGACTGTGTTCACTTTCTGTGTTGTAAGAAACTTCAGCGTTAGAGGGATAGGCCTTGATCTGCCATAATCTTCAGCATCCCTTGCTTCAGCTTCAGCATCCCCTACAAGAAGAGGCTCATCCACCACTGCCAAACTTGCTCCATCCATGCACAGGTCCCAACTTTCGTCCTTGGGACCAACTTGTTAGTAACAGGTGCAGAAGCTTCATTGTTGTCCTGGTTAGGGGTGCAGCAGGGCCAGCTTTGCGTTCAGTGACAGGCCCATGCTCACGCTTGTTGCCGTGGCAACCAGGGTCAGCTGACTCATGTGCTTACCCCCTGGAGCGGTCGCAGACAGGTCAGGTGACCCAAACTGACCAATAGGGCGTTCCATCCCATCTGCCATGCTCATTCAAAAAGCTGAGGGACCAATGGGGTCAGGTTGGCACTTCTTCTTTGGCTCTTCTCCAATGGCTCTTTTTCAATGGACTGCTTCAATGGCTCTCTTTCTTCAGTGACTGGCATCTGAGGAGAACCCTGTCAGCTCATCTGCATTTTGATCCCCATCAGAGTGTTCCAGTTCCCATTTGTCATTGAGTCCAGTCTGGAACTTCCCCAGGGCCTGCCAGTGACATCTCCCTGGGAGCTTGATGTGGATTTGTGTATATTTGTATATATTGCATCTATTTCATTATTTCCTTTTTATTTTATTATTAATATTTCATTAAAGTAGTTTAGTTTTTTCTAAACTCATAAATCTCCTTATCTCTCTTATTACTCTCCTTGGAGCGAGAGTTGGGTGAGAGCATTTGTTGTCTTGTCATCGGCCAACCTGGCCCAGACCGTGACAATTGTAAACCTTGTTCAGATTCTGAGTATGTCTCCTAGGTTCTTATCTTCTATTTCCTCCGATGCTTCCTTGCCTTCCTGAGCTGCATTTGTGAACTCTACTTTTACAAGTGAGTATTAGAAGCTGTCTACAGTGAATGTTTTGGAGCAACGTGAGTAATATACTCAGTTATTGCCACAGGAAATACACTCTGAAACTCATGTGTAGATGTGTCTGGTAAATTGGGCTACTTCACAGTGAACCTCGAAAGTATGTGTTCTTTTGATAACTTAATGAAATATTGGTCAAAAATTCCACTGTTAGGATAAAATTGTATTTTCAGATTTGCCACCCACATCTCCACTCCAGTATTTTGTTGACTACACTTGTTTTCTCACTGATACCAGCAAGCAGGGTGGAGTGTTGTAAACTGAGCTCTGCGGGAGGAGAGACTGATGCTGTGTTTGCTTATCATAGTGGATTTTAGTGGAATACGTTGATTGTTGCTGTCTGTAATGTATCTGCCAGTGGTGTTTACATCCACTAAAAGCAGTAGCCAGAATGTACAATTATCTTGCCTAAGATGGATTTTTATTTTTACCTGCTGCCTGTTCATTTGTGGCTTTCAAACTGTTACCTTGCATTACTTTTCTGTTGGCAATAGTCTGACTTTAAGAACATAAGCTGTGGCTTTTTGCATGATGGGATTTTGTGAGGAGTGAAAATCTTAGATAGATTGATGTTGCTACAGCAGTGCAGACTCCCTAAGTTCCTGAGATGTGTGTGAGCACAAATGAGCACAACTAACGCTGGTAGAAGACAAGTCTCTTCTAGAGTTTTGCACTAGTATAACTTACAAGGATCTGAAATCCCAAGCCAGAGGCAGTCATACTGCTCTTCAGACAGCCTTCAGCATCTGAGTAATGAGAATCACCCACCTTCAAGCTCTCAGGGTGCTCCATGGATTATTTGTGGTTCTGCATGCATTGGGTACTGTTCTTTTGTATACTTCAGGATATTTTTGTGGTATCTAATTATCTCTTGCTTCCTTAGGGCTGTGTGCAAGAAGTTTGGGCTCCATGTGAGCCGGCTGATGTTAGCCTTCTTGGTACTCAGCACTGGGATGTTTTGCTCATCTGCAGGTAAGTTTCCTTAGCAGTGACACTAGCAATTTCTTTATCCGTAGAAACCAAAAACCAAGAGAGAAACCAAAGGTCCAGAGAGAAGAAAATCCACAGCACTAAAATACTTCTCTAGCAATCGTTTGTTGTATTTTGTTGCAGGTATTTCTCACGGCAGGTATGATGACAGAATAAGTGTTCATTCAAATGATGTTCCCTGCATCACTCTTTTGTAATCTTTCCATTTCCAGGGCATGTTTATTTCTATTGCTGCCTCCAGTCTCTCTGCAATGGGCCATGCCTTTTAAACAGGGTCTTGGCCTACCTTCCTTGAATATATTTTAATCCAAGGAAGGAGAGTCATATTTTGGCATTGTCATTTGCCTTTGTGTCCTGTCCCCTCTGGCTGGTTGTACCCATTTGCCTAGCCAACCACTGAAGGACTTGTAAAACGCCTGCTGTAGCTCAAAGAGAGACTTTGAGCAAAGTTTTTTTTGCTTTCATTGAAATGAGAGTGTCCAGTATAGCATTGCAGCTCCAATGAATGAATAAGAGATGATTAGCCTTATCTTGGCCTCATGCAGTTCTCCTGTTGTGGGAAAGCTGTGCTAACCCCTTTCTTTCCTTGTGTTGCAGCTTTCCTCCCAAGCAGTTTCTGCATGTACACCACGGTGATTGCCATGACTGGCTGGTATATGGACAAGACCTCTGTAGCAGTGCTGGGTGTGGCTGCTGGAGCCCTTCTGGGCTGGCCCTTCAGCGCAGCTCTTGGGTAAGGAGAGGAGGGCTCAGGAGTTTTGCACTTTGTCAAATGTTTCTTGCCTGGTTGGGGAGAATGTAGGTGCTGGAGAGCTGGAGGAAGAACCTAGCAGGGACTGAGCTGCCAGCCTAGTCCAGGATCACTGCTACAGGCTTCCATAGCCTGATTTCTTTGCTTTTGAAGAACTTAGATTGAGAAGAATTCTGGACCCTAATATACTGAGAGAGTAAGACTTGAGCTGAATGACTGGAATATGGAGCCCAGTGAAAGGATGGTTCTGTTCCAGCTACTGCCCCGTTTGCTTTGAAGGGGCAGGAAAACCTGCAGTGGGGAAAGACAAAGTCCCCGGTTGATACCTGGTCTCTCTTTCAGGCTTCCTATTGCCTTTGACTTGTTGATACTGAAGCAGAGGTGGAAAAGTTTCCTAAACTGGTGTGTGGTGTCATTGATCCTGTTTTTGGTAAGTGGCTGTAACAACGCAAAGAGGGAATGGATTGGGATTGCAATAGAAGGGGTGGGTTCCATTAAGAAAATCAAATGCAACTTTTGAGCAGTCCAGTCAAAAGCTTCTGGCACTTTAAATAATAGATGCTTTCTTTCAGGTGCCCTTGGTAGTTGTGGACAGCTATTACTATGGGAAGCTGGTAGTTGCACCTCTCAACATTGTTTTATACAACGTCTTCACCTCTCACGGACCTGATCTCTATGGTGAGTTTAAGATAACAAAACAGGAAGGGTGTCGGCGGTTTTCTTGCTACTGTCTTGCTACCGTCACCCACCAGGTCTTGATTGCCAATCCTTTTTTTGACGTACTCAAAAGCAAAAGCAGCGTGCAAGCTCCAAAGGGCTGCAGCTCCAGCTTTTTACCACATGATGTCTCTCTCGAGCTGGGAATCCGCGGGCCATTGGCGGATTTCTCCACGGTGTGAGTTAAGCTGCTTTTGTTCACTTTCAAGTTCTGTAAACCATTGTGAGACGTCTCAGCGTCACAGGAGAGAACTATCACTAGCAAACGTATCTGGATGCTATGCGAGTGCAGTGGGCACCACTGATACATGTGTGTGTTTGTCAGCTTCAATTGAGTTCTTGGCTGTTTTTCCTCACAGTCAGGGTGCAGAACCTTGGGAAACTGCGTAACAGTACAGAATGCATAGTTCTTTCAGTTCACAGACTTCCTGAGTCTCTGCTGTGCCCTGGGAGTCTCCTTGCTTATTGGCAGTGTATGGCCTGGACTTTGCTAGAAGCAGAATCTGAGGTTACCATAAAGGCATCTAGTCTGCAGGCAAATTATCTGCCTATGAGGGGTTCCCTGGTCCTGGCCATTTAGAATACTGTGTGACCCAAATCTCAGGTCTGAACCTTGATGTTAATGCTGTGTTATTTGTTTGGGAGCTGCTACTGCACTAAGTGTTCAAATCACATACTTCTAGAGCTGGAAAGTACAAAAGTATTATATTTCTAGCAGAGTTTCAGAGGGTCTGGCAGAGACTTCAAGGAGCTTAGGGTGCAGGGTCCCTGCGTCATTTCTGTCTCTGTTTAAGCCTTGTCGAGATATTCTAGGAGGGATTCAGCAGCGGTTAGCAGCAAGGCTTTCTCTGGTAGTGCTCTGCAGGGCATATTTGTTGGTTCATCTGAAGGGCTGTTTTGGGTGGTGCTGAGTGGTGATTTGTTACTTGTGCTGCGGCACAGCAGGTGGACAGCTGCTTTGCCATGGTTCTTTATCTCTGCAGGAAGGCTCTGAAGCCTGTTGCTGTGAATTTGCTGTAAGGAAACTCCAAGCCCTGTCTCTGATAGGTTTTTGGCTTGTGCCTGACCTTTTCAACACTGGTGCATAAGTTGTTTCCAGAAGCCTCCAGGGACCAATCTATTCTGAAGTGTTTTATTCATAGTGACATTCATATAACATCCTCAGGCTAGTAAAAGAGCCTGCTTGAAATTGCTCTTTAATGCAATGTGGCCAGGACAACGCTGTGTGTTTAGAGAGCTTCAAAACACTTGGGAAAAATAACACTACCAGGGGAGATGAAAGGCTGGCCAATCCCTTCTGGCTTTCAGGCTGGGATTTCCCAACTTTCACATGATGGGAGCAGGAACTGCTGGAGGTTGCAGAGTCATCAACCTGTATCATCTTCAGTGTAAGCACCATGGTATTTTTCCTTTTGCGGGCAGACTGGAGCTCTGGAGATAAGGTTCGTTTGGTTTGGGTTTTTTTTGTCTTTAGCAATACGCTCCTGGATAAATACAGTCTGTGCAATGAATATTTCCCTTGTGTGAATACGTTTTTACAGTAGCTTCTAAGTGTATATCCCGAAGCTTGATTCTGAGGCTTTAGGATGTTTTTGTGTACATGTGTTCTAAGTATGCACAATTTGTGACAAAAGTTTTGTCCCACCTCCTGTGATCAGAGCCTTGGCTGTGACTTGCAGTGTGATGGCACTTTGGGAGGCTTTGTTCAACTTGGGTGGAATGTGCTGGAGCTGTTTACATGACACCTTGCTCTGTTGAGTCCTGGTTCTTAAATAGAGTGAAAATAAATGAAATGCAGAAAGCAGACTGTTTATTATACTAGCACTGAATCAGACTTGCTTAGAATGAGGGCTGTGACTCACGATCAAATTATTGCAGCTTAGTTACTGCTTAACAGCTGAGCTACAGTTCCTGTCTGCATGCAGGCTTTTAGCCTGTGACAAACACAGGGTGGGGCACCTTATCTTAAGCCTATTTTACAACTCCTTTGCTTTGTCCTGAGCCACCTTCACCATTGCTGTTGTCAAGATGCAGCATGATAGCTTCTTAATTTCTATTAACTAACTTGTGTGTGAGTTTGGTTTCTAGAAGTGCTCCTGGAGCCTGTCACAGAGCACAAAGTTCGAACCGGTTTCTTGCTCAGTGTCTCACAGTGCTTCCCAGTTGGTTATCCCCATGGAACCATAGTGTCATGAACACATGGGCCACAGTGTTCTTCCCACTGCTTTCATTAGTCTCTCTCCTACAGCGCACATCTGCTCAGCTCTAGCATCTGGGATACTTGCAGGAAGTTAAATCTTCTGTCATGGTCTGAAGGCGATGCTGTGGAAGCATGTTCCCATCAGTGCTGTGCATGGAGAGTACTTTAGTGTTCCTCTCTGCTTGAAAGACATTGTTCTGGGCCAGGACTTCTTGTATGCAATGGGATTGTTCTTTTTTTATGTTGCAGTTCTTTCTCAGATCACCTTGAGTCGTTGTGGATAACAAGAATAAAAGCATTTTGCCCTGGGAGGCATTGAGACTGAATGCCTCTGAATGGGTGAGTCATCACAGTGACCAAGCCTATTGCTTTTTGCCTGGCGTCTGTGAATTATTTAACTTGCCTGTATAATGCACTGTTCTCCTCTCTTTTTTTTTCTTTTTTTTTTTTTTTCCTCCTCACTCAGAGAAGAAAATCCCTCATTGGAGAAGGAGGGGAGGTTCCAGTGCTGCATTCTTAAGGGCAATTCAATCACACTGCAAAAAAATCTGAGAAAGTATCTCTTTTGTTAAAGCTGTGCTTCAGACCAGCTGACCTCTTTATTAGCAGAGTCCCTTAGGTCACCTCTGGGCCTTAAGGCTGTATCTGGATTGTGGAGGAGGTGTGTTTCATGAAGTGTCCTTCATTCCTGAATCCCAGGCTACCAAATCAGAGACCAGACTAGAAAGAGCCATAGTTAATTTCCTTTACTTTCCATAGCAGCCAGGGCAGGTAGAAGGGAGACAGTATGGTCCTTGGTACTATCCTTTAAAGATTTGGGGCTTGGCTGTGCTGTGCAGCTTAATTGTAGCTTAATACAATGGAGGGTAACAGTTTACATCAGTTTCAGAGACTTTCTATCTTATCCTGGCATCTTTTATGATAAAGTGGATGTTGTTTATAGCAGCGGGAGTCAGGGAGCAGGCTACAGAACGCAGTTCCAGTCCTTTTTTGTGTAAGGAGAGGCCTTGGTACTCCACAGAAGTTACTAGAGTGGCCTAACCAGTGTTAACCCTGCTGTAAGTCTTTAGAAACCTGTAGTATTGCCTCAGAAGAGAATCTGGAAGAGGTAGGGCTGGGAAGAAACCAAAGCCCCCTTTACACACACTTTTTCTAATGTCCACTGGAAGATGTACAGTGTGATACCCCAGACTGCCTCAGGTTTTTCCTCACAGACGTATCCCACTTGGCAGCTCTGATTTCTAGGAAGGGTAGTATGCTTCAGTCCTAAAATGATCTTCTTTCTGCACGTGTTCAAGATCTGTCACAGTCATTACTTAGATTATTGCTGTTTTTAAATATGGAGTCACCAACAGAGTCTAGAGAGGGAGGAAGGGAGTTGGCACTATTGCCATGTTGCCACACAGATAACACTATCATGTCCATCACTTGACATGATCTTTCAATCTACCGTATCCCATATTCAGCCTTTCACAGACTGAGGATTGTGCTTCCGTGGGACTTGCAAGAATTATGAAGCAGGTGGAGGGAGAGAGGTGGTGAATTTCTAATAATTCACTCCTTTAAGGCACCTTACTCCCCAAAATCCAAATTGCTATTTGCTTTCAGTGCTAATAGCTAAAGGTTTCCTAAATGAACCTGAGTTGCTTGGACTTGGCCTTAGTAACTCCAGCGACATGTTTCTGATATTACTAGTGCAGCTTGTAATCGTATTTTGCTGTAGGAGCTGCTGAGGTTTCGGGTTTTCCTTGCTGCTTTTCAGTTGTCTGATTAATTTCAACATGGACCCTATTTAAGTGTCTCTGATTGCAGGAAATTGCTGCGGCATGTGACACATGTCACAACAGCGCAGTGATTAAAGCCCCCGCGTGTCATTTACTGACTGATTGAGCTAATCACACTGAGAGAGCGGCAAATGTGTGGAGAGGAACTGGCATTCCTTATTGTTCAGGATTTTAAGCATCCTGAATTAAGAGTCCAAATAAATGACAGTTGGACTGGAATTTCTTTCAGTTTACATCCTTCGAAGCTTGCAACCAATACCCAAGTATGTCATGTTAGGAGGCAGAGTTGGCTTGCTTCTGCTTGAAGCTACACTGTAAGAACAAATCGAAGTAGGGACATTTTAAATAGTGTTGATTCTAAGGAGGTACCAAAACTAGCCTCTGGATGAACTTTAGTGGCAGAGTCTTACTGGGGCAAAGTGTGAACGTGGACCCTCTTTCTTGTTCCTTTTTAGTACATTTTCTATTTCTGCCAACATGGAGTATACATCATCACTCCAGAATTATAATTATCTCTTATTAACATTGTGTGGTTTTGTGTTATTCTTCTGTTACTTCTCTGCAATTAGAAAGAATGAATTTGGAGTCAAATTTCCTAGTCTTGCTGTGTAGGCTTTCTTAATGCAAGGGTGAGTTCTGTGTCACAGAACTCTGCTGGGCAAGGCTGACTGTTAGAGTGGCCTGTGATTCATGAGCAGCAGATGTGATATTGACTACGACCCAGTGAAAAAGGAAGGAGAAAAATAATTTCTGAAAGGGAAGACAATGAAGTATCTTGGGCAGACATAATTGTGGGATGCTCTGGTGCCTTTGTATGGCTATTGATTAACTCTCATGCCACGGTTATGTTAGTTGTATGGGTGAGGGGCAGAACCATGAGACTGCTTTGAGATGGCCCAGGCTCATTCCATGGGGCTGCATCCTCTGTCCAGCTGCAAGATTTTCTGTCCACACCCTTTCCATTCTTTGGTTCAAATACGTTTGCATTGGGGCGAATTGATGTCTGCTGCTGATTATCTCAGTCTATGTCAAGCAGATAAGGAATGAAGCTGCTGTTACATGCAGATCTCATACATGCTTGTACTTAAAAACTCTTGTTTCCTTTTCTCATCCTTCAGGTACAGAACCCTGGTCCTTCTATTTCATCAATGGCTTTCTGAATTTCAATGTGGCATTTATTTTGGCGCTGTTTGCACTGCCACTGACTTGTCTCATGGAGTGTCTGCTTCAGAAATTTCATGGTGAGTGCAAGACAGCTGTGAGAGCCAAGCACAGACAACCTGGATTTCAACCTTGTTATTAAAGGGAGAGCTTGCCTGCCAAAGAGCAGCTTTCCTTTATTGGAAGTGAAACTAGGTTCAGGGAAAGTCTTTGGAATAATAGGGAAGTTCCTAGAGCTCATTACTCAGTTCAGTATTGACCCCACAATGAAGTTGCTGTGTAGAAAGAACATGCAGTGAGATGCATCTAGTTGCGTGCTGCCTGCAAAAGGGCAGAAACATCTTTTTCTTTTTAAGGATGATTCCTGTGTTTCCTGCCTCCACCTCAAGAAGAACAATGTGTTATTAAGGCTGAACTATCCATACCCAGAGTAAGCTTAACAAGTTGTATGGTACATAACCTTCAGCCAGACATGCAAATGCATTAGAAATAGCCTGGTCAGAAATCTTGAGGGTGAAAGAAACTGTACCCATTGTTGTTTCCATCTTACCTGCAGCTGGACATGGTAGCCTTTAGAGTTATTTGGGGAACCTTTTGCTGGCTCTTCCGTTGTTACTTTTTTATACCAGTGCCAGAATGTTTTCTGTGGCAGCTTGAGAGAACAGAGTTATTCTTTCCTTTTTGATGGTTGAGTCTGAGCCTACAAATAGGTATCCTCCGGTCTCTGCTGCTGCTGCCTGCGTTGGGACTGAACCTGGGCTCTTCTGTCCGTTGTGAAAGGCACTCTTCAACTCACAGGACTGAGCCCTGGTAGGACAGTCTTGCTACCCCATAGTTTGGGAAGCATCCCCATAGATGTGCATATACTGAGATTAGAGAAAGGAGGAACCAGAATATTCCCTCCTTCGTGTTGGGCTTTCTCTTAAATAGAATGACATCAGTTTAAACACGTGACGTTTGGCAAATGAGAGGAAAAAGGTGTTGAGGAAGTGTGAATACCTCTCTGCCATTTTCCTAAGGAAGAGTCATTAAGCATCATCATCAGCCTTCAGGTTCATCAGTCCAGTTAGTGCTTCACTTTCTGATTTTTTACTGAATACAAGAAACAATAACATCATAATCCTTGCTGAAAATGTATGTTAACAGGTATTTGCTTCTATCTGTTCCTTGTATATGAATGACATACTGTCAGAAACCAGTAAAAGCTCAGTAGGAGATCTTGTAAATGCAGGATTTCCTATTGTTCACTTGATGTTCTTGTAGTTAACAGCAGGAGCAATTCTGCAGAGTGCTTTGTTCTTGTTGTCTGGGAAATGCCTTTAGCTTAATTGCTTAAGTCTGCTGTTGGGAGTAGCAAGGGGGCAGAAAAGGGACTGAAAATTGTCAGGCACTGTAGAACCCTCCTCAGTGTGACTAAAATTCAGGGTAATTGTTGTTATTTTTGAATCAGTTATTTCCTGTGTTCAGCAGAAGGTGCCTGAGAGACTTCTCATGCTGTTATTTTTGTAATTAAGCAATGAAGGTTGTGGAAACATCAGTCACTAAATAACCATTTATAAGTGGAAGGGTAGGTCCAGAGGAGATCTTTCTGATCTTCCTACGTATAGCATAATGCACAGCAGGAAATCTAGTACTTCTGACTACCTGTTTAGACATGTCACTTCTTGATGGGTTTTGTCTCTTGCTTGGATTCAGTAACTCAGTTGCTTATTTTCTTCTTTTGGTCTTCTGAAGTCTGTTGAAATTGTTAGTATTGTAGGAATCTACAAAAATTCTCTGATGGAAATTCTGTACTGACTGTTTGGACCTGTTCCCTGGATTTTAACAACGTGGCTGCTTAGAACATGGTGTGTTTGTATCTGAAGGCAATGGTTTGGGTCTGAAGAATGGGCTTTTGAACGTGAAATATAATTGTATAAGAGGGGGGGAATAGGATAAAGCTCTCATTCTTACATTACTACTTTGCTGAGTGTTTGTTTCTTTCAGTTCAGAATTTGGGCCGTCCCTACTGGCTGACACTAGCTCCTATGTACGTTTGGATCGTGATTTTCTTCAGTCAGCCCCACAAAGAGGAGAGGTTTCTCTTTCCCATCTATCCCCTCATCTGTCTCTGTGGTGCTGTGGCTCTGTCTGCTCTTCAGGTAAGTTTTAGTGGAACACATCTTTTTTAATGAGCTCATACCTTTCGGAAGCATAACTGCTAGCTGACTTCTTTAACATTGCTTCCCAAAGTTTGGGAACATTTACAGAATATCTGTGTCTGTGACACAATCTACAGTGATTACACAATCCAGGACTGTACTATGCATAACTTGATAATACCCTTTAATCTGTTAGCTCGTACAGTTTTCATTTTTGAACCATGTTTCTTGGGTACGTGTTTTGACTCTGGAAGCAAAATGCACAGCAGTTCTAATAGTGAAGGGTGTGTGTTGCTGATGTTACAAATTAAACTATAATCTTCCTGTGCAGGTTTATTGAGAGTATGTGGAAAACTATTAGCCCTCTGTAAGATGAGACGTAAAACCAAAAATATTTGGGATTTCCCTCCCGAGTGTCATACAGAATGAGCTCATCTAATAATCTTGGACTTCAGTGCAGACTGCTTCACAGCCCAGCAAAAAAAGATTAAATTTCATGGCTTTATAAGGTGATCACGTTAGGACCTTGACTGTGATTGCATGAAGTGATAAATGGTTGAGAATATTTCCTTGCCACTAATCATTTCATGATGACTTTAAGTTTTCTCCCATCCCAAGTGGGAATTTCTGGTGAGGAGCAGTTGTGAGGTTGTAGTGCCCATACAACACAACATCCAAGAGGTGTCATGAGGATTAGTAACTTGCTTATAGCATTGTGCCTCTTTTGTCTGCTGTTACGCAAGCTTTAAGGGGCAGGAATGTGTCTGTGGGGGAAATGCATTTTGTTGTATCCTAGTAGGAATCCCTCACTGATTTGAAAAAGGAAAAGTGATCTTGTTTAGGCATTGGGAAATTACACTGGACATTTGGAAGAGCCAAAAATTGGATGTTTAGTAAATACCACTTGAAATGTATCTTAGAGTAAAGCACTTATACAGGTTGCCATAAACCTTCCCAAAGTTCCAAACTATTCATCTTTCCTCTGTTAAAGAGGCGCAGGAATGCAGTGACTAGTCCCTGTTAGAGTATTGGATGTAGTTCCTCCTGGATATTCCCAGAAAGACTTTTAAATTAGAAAACCCTAAAGGGCATTTCTTTTAACAGTTTCAGAGTGGCTTGTGTTTAAAGGTGGATGCAGAATGTGCTGTGTGTTATTTTATCCACTTCAAAGCTATAGCTTGTACAGACAGGGTAAACAACCATAGGTCACTCAGTAAATTTGGGTCATGGAACTGAGAGGAAGTCAGTCCAGCACTGAAAATGAGGTCTGCCTGTGTAGGGACGTTCTACAGAAGTCTCTGAAAGGGACACTTGCTGCTGGTTCGCGTGGGAACAACCAAGCTGGAGCCCTGGTAGAGAGCACTTTACATCTTGACTAGAGGCCTTCCTACAGGAAAGAGCTGAAAACGTTTTTAAATACCCCAGATTATCAGTTAAGAAATGTGGCTGAACTATGTGAGTTTCTGTGCATTTTTATGCGTCTGAATGAAAAATGAAGACCAAAGATGTAATGGGAGATGCAGGCACTGCTGTAAGGTCCTTATGAAAAACAGAATTTTGCTAAACATACAGGAGATTGAGTAATTTTATATTGTCTTTTCTAAAAATCTTTCCTCAGAAATGTTACCACTTCATATTCCAGCGCTACCGCCTGGAACACTACACAGTCTCCTCCAACTGGCTGGCTCTGGGGACTGTCTTCCTCTTTGGCCTTTTGTCATTGTCACGCTCTGTTGCCGTATTCAGAGGTTGGTATTTTAGACTTGCTCTGTGCTTTCCTGGGTATTGGTCTTGGCAAGTCTTCAGGCCTGCTGAAGTTGTGCTGCTTTGACTATAGTAGCACAGTAGAAGTAAGGAACCTCAAAAGTTTGGATGTTGGTGTTGCAGGGAAAGGAATAAGTTTTAATGGTCATAATTAATGAATAATTGTGTGTGTGTATGCGCATTCATACATGTATGAACGCATGTATGTATTCATGTATGTATGAATGTATCACTAGAATTATATCAGTTAAAAATCTGCTGCCCTTCACCTTCAGCCAGTACAACTATACTGATATAAAACCTGTACCTGTACTAGTATTAAAGCAGCTACTTTAACTTTCAAAGCATTTTCCCATTTAAAACTTGTAATTAGGTGGATGTGTCCTTAATGGAGACGGATTAGATATTGTCCTTAAGTACTTTCTTGAATCAGAGCCATGCAGTCAGCCTTCCCACCTCATCAATATTTTTTTGATTGATGGTAGCCATTGACAGGACAGGAGAATGTGAATAAAGGTGGTAGGCTACAAGCACTTTTAAAAGGAGGGGGAGCTTTGGAATCCAGCCATGTTTTGCATAGGCCAATTCATTTATTCAAGAAGTTATCAGTTAAAAAGTTATGTATGAACAATTTTTTGTAGTCTTTCAAAAGCGGTCATGTAAATATCACCTATTTCTGTAGCCTTATTTAGAACTTCCTGCCTTCCGTAGGCTACCACGGGCCCCTGGACCTGTACCCAGAATTTCACAGGATTGCTACTGACCCAAGTATTCACACTGTGCCGGAGGGGAGACCAGTTAATGTCTGCGTGGGAAAAGAGTGGCACAGATTTCCAAGCAGCTTTCTCCTGCCAGATAAGTAAGTCGTTCAATGTAAAAGGTACAATTTTGTGAGATCCATAAGGAGAGGCGCTTCTCATAAGAAGTATTTATGGGAGTAACCTTCAAGACCCTGTATCTCTGTTGACATGAGCATATCCAAAGCAAAGGATTCTGAGGTTTATTGTCAGCAGATTATGTTGGCCACAAGTTATTGAAAATTTGTAGTGTGACTGCTCCTCTAGCAGGGCTGGCTACCCTCAGGAATGAAGTGTCCTTGGTTATGCTTTTGGTTTTCTCCACACAAAATATTACTAGCTCCTGCATTTTCCTGCTGGGCTTTCTGACGCTGTTCTCTGCAGTTGGCAGCTCCAGTTCATCCTGTCAGAATTCAGGGGCCAGTTACCAAAACCATTTGCCAAGGGACCAATGGCCACACGGATCATTCCCACTGACATGAACGACCAAAACAAGGAAGAGCCATCTCGATATGTAAGGATTATATTCCTGTTTTCTTTTTCTTACCGTATAATTTGTATTAATATAATGCCTACGATTGGGTCTTCCCATTTGTTTTCATGGGGACCATACAAGTTACAGAACAAAAATGGGCTCTCTGCAGCACTCGGAAATTTCCCTATTTATGTTAGTGGTTTCTGTTTGCATTTCATCTGCCTATTTTTCACTTAAAGACATAATAATAAAAAAAGAAGCAGAAGTAATAATTCCTAGTCATTGCAATTTTGGGTTTAGTATAATATGTTACTGTGATCACAGGAAAGTGAACTGAATGTGTAGTTTGAAATCCCCCACAGAAAATGTTACTGAACAGGGATTGAAATTTTCCTTTGTACTTTCCTTTCTTTTTAAATATAAATGTATTCATCATATTTGCAACTGAGAAGGAGGAACTTAATTTGGAACTTCACTGAAACAATTGCTCAGTGATTTCAGTGTGAATCTGTTAAGATAATATATACTGGTATTATTAATTTGTTACTTTTCCTGGTTATATTGTGTTACCTAAACAAAAACGGTGCATACATATGAATATTTTAAAATTATTGTCAGCTAACTTCTTTAAAATTGTTTAGCAGGTTAAATCTTAGCAGTGCACTAAAAATTCTTTGCAGTGCAGTAGATATTTAGTCATCCTTTCTTTTTTGTCCTAAGTGTTGAATGAGAGGAACTGCCAAGAAATGCATAGTCCTTTCTTTATTCTGTTTTAGCACCTTGGAGGATAGCTTTGGTATGCCCATCAGTATATAGGAAGCACTCACATGTAATGGGCCAGCTCTCTGGTTTACATGAGTGGGTCTATCCTGGCTGAAGACTACAGTAGGCATATGCTTGTTTCTGTGGCTCATGACTTTGGGATGTTAGACATTGTGCAAGCACTTGTAATCTGCTTACAGAAGTGGATGGAAGGCAAGTACTATAACACAGGAGCAAACTGTGTGGGTAAAAGCAGGGATCAATCTTCTGGGTTAAAGCTCTCTTATTTTGAGCCTCATTATGTAGTTACTGGAAATGGGAAGGAGGCGTGTTCCCACCTGAGAGAAGCTGTCTGCTGCAGTGTATTTAATTTACGAAATCTTTTAACTGTGGCATATTTTTAGCACAGACAGCTGGCTGGTGTGCAGCCTGTGACTAATGGAGCAAAACACACTTTTTGTTTCATGGTTGTTTCTTAATGTCACTCTACAATTTTGTTATTTCTCATGCAAGGAAAAGGGCCTAGGACATTAGAAATTAGGTACTAAATGTGCATTTTAAATGGGGTTTTAAAACTTTTACTTCTGACCTGCTAATAACACCAAGAGAACACTATCTTTTCTCAAGTTTCGTCAGCTTATGAGTGCAAGCATACCCAGATTTTTTTTAAAAAAAGTTAGCAAGCACTGGAAAGGATCATCATAGCAGATAAATCTAAATAGCGTGAGTCTGTTGGTCATTTAAAGGGGAGAAAACAAATGGTTCAAAAGGATTATCTGAGCCATGGACAGCTTAAAACCAATTAATGGCTGCAGAAATGGG
Source organism: Alca torda (assembly GCA_008658365.1). NCBI lineage: Eukaryota > Metazoa > Chordata > Aves > Charadriiformes > Alcidae > Alca > Alca torda. The sequence goes on along the minus strand of CM018093.1, from coordinate 6,123,800 downwards.
ACTGATCTCTGTTTCAAGTGTAAGTATATATTACTACTTTGCTTGAAAATTGAAGAGTAAATCTCAGTGTTTCTGTTGCTATGAGACACTGGGGAAAAGAGTGATTTGATCTTCTTGTTTTGCAATTCTTCCTTCCTTAATCATGTTGAACAGCACTTAACTTGTACTTGTCCTACTGTGGAGATGCATTTGTCTCTGAAACTGCTAAGAAAGAGATAAGGAGTATTATCTCTTACAAAGATGTATCCAAGCAGGAACAGTAGATTAGGCCTAAAAGCTGAAACTGTTAAAAACTCCTGACTTCAGAGGACGTTTTTTGTGACCACTTTATTTTCACTTCTTTTCCTATTCCCCGTAGCTCTGTTTTGAACTGTAGGAACCACCTGAAGCTTGGTCTCATTTTTGAAATAAGTGTTTGAATGATCAGTAAAACATCTCTGGTTTTGCTCAAAACAGTTGAACTTTATCTGTGGTAAACCAGACAAGATCCTGTTGTGCTCTGTATGGCCAGGCTAACATCCATCCAGACACCAGTGAGAAACATGTGGCTGCAGCAGTACAGTAGTAGGCTGTGCCCTTAGCTCCATCTTTCTACATTACCATGCTGACTCCTGTTATTCAGGATGTGATCAAATGTAGTTCTCCATCACTTAGCATAGCGGTTGCATCAAATAGAAAAAGAGGAGGAGGAAAAGGAAAGAACAGAAGAGAATAGTATGTAATTTGGAAAATTTTTGGAGCTCTGTTCACTAAGACTTGACTTCTTTCTATAAAGAAACATTTCTAGGTCTGTACACCACCAAAGTCTTGTGTAAATCCTCAAGTAAATGCATAGGTGCCATATTGGCCCTCTGACCGGGATAAATGTTATCCTTAGCTTCAGTGTAACTTGTAAGAGTGCATTGTGCTCTACTTGGAATGGTAGAAGGGAAATCTGTCTTTCACCTGGTGGATAATTCATATGCATTGGAAGTGCTAGCCCTTTTAGGGGGAGCATTTGGAATGAGAGAAGTGAGATCAGTCTTAGAGCTTGAGGCAGTAACTTGTCTTTCTCTGAATGATTCTACATCACTTACAGAAAAACTTGGTTAGTGGTTTGGGAGTCTTTTTGCTAATGAGCCAGAACCTCTCTCAGGGCCTGGAATATTCTTCTCATACAGTGCAAGAAATGGATTCAACATTCTCCTCAGCTGAGTTTCCCATGGTGTAATTTCATTTGCCACTGAGTTGTGATGCCACGGAGCCATCTGGTATCCGCCTAATTAAATTGTTCTCAGCCTAAATTGTTACAATAATCCTCAAAGGTGCTTCAGAAAAGTGAATTCAAGCATGTCCAAGGAAGTTTGCAATAAAATTTTGTGGGAGAGCAAAATGAAATGTGGGATACCTGAAGGAAGAGTTTGAGGGAATAAGACAGAATAAGGTGTAGTCATCCTGGATAATCTCAGCCGTCTGCATTTAAGATAACTGATGGGTAGAGGCCTTTGCAAACCTGGTGTAAAGGGCCTTAGCTTTTCATTTGACTAATCCAGCTATAGCTGCCCTGCCTTTTTCTTCACCTTTTCAACGTGGCAAGCTTACGCAGTGACTCTAAGGAAACTTGTTTCCTTGTTGAAACACTTGGTCATCACACACTACCTTTTTTCCTGACTTGATGAGATGTACACACATCAACAAGATGTTGTGCAATCAACAAGACACTACTGTGTATGTTGTGTTCTGCCATTGTTAATTAAAAGGAAAACTGCTACTTGGGAGAGCTGGCCTCCTAAGGAGAGCATATAGATCTCTCATGAGGGTCATGGGCCTTCCGTGTAAAAGTTGGTGAAACCAAATGGACCAGGACTTGTTGCTCCCCAAACTTGATCATGTTCCTTCCACCAGGCACATAACTTATCAATGTGAGTCCTGGTAGGGTCCTTAGTCTTTCCCTTTCAGCCCTTGGTGCCCTGACTGTCATTTTACAAAGGTCAGTGATCTGACCTTGCAAGAACTCGCCTGCAGCTTGTGCATTGAAAAGCTCCTGCATGAAAAATGCAAGATTGCAATCTACATTCTGTTCAGAGCCCCTGAGGGATGAACAAAGACAAGAGTTTGTGTCACCAGCTGAGAGACAATTTTTTTGTGTGCGCACTATTGACAGGATCTGATAATGATGCTGTGTCATGCTGGGGCCATGGAGCCTGTTTCCAGACAATTCAGCACAGTGATTTGGGTTTGTTACTATCTTCAGAAAAAAACTTGTAACCATTTACACCAAGATGCATGATGGAGTTCTTAGCCTAGCACAAAAATTTACTTACAGGTCACTTAGCCTCCTCATGAATTTCTTTCCTGAAAGTGCAGTGGATTGCTCAGTGGAAGTTGTCCTTGATTTTATACCTGGGAGTGTGAAGGAAACATGCACCTGTCCTCCTGTTCATGCAGTTGGGAGTTCAAACACAGACTTGGCAGCCGCAGGGTGTTTGGGAGGAGCTGGCTGGACCTTTCATTTGCTTGCCAGTTTTATTGGTGCTTGCTGATCTAATAGGGCTGGGATTAGATGGCACAAAGTGGCCTGACACTCTGATAACCCTGTCCTGCTGGATGCAGGGATTAGTGGCAGCTGTAAACTGAGATATCACACTTGAAGACTTGTTATTTTTCCTAAACTCCTATGTTAAGTCTCTTTCCTTTCTCCCTTGTATTCCACCTGGGTGAAATATCTGCACAACTAATGAGACTCATATTAAAATTTGCAAATATTTATTGATCAGAAGTCATGGCCTGTTTCCTGTTCCACTTAACCTGGGGAAAGACTCTGGTGATGTATTTTTTTAATATCTAAATCCATGTATTCTAGTTCCCTGATGTCTCCCAAATAAAAATATCTAGACTATTGAAGGAAACCACCAATAATTACTAGGATGTGCTGTACTTCACTGGTGTGTTTTCTCAGAAATTTCAAAATACTGTACTACATTTTAATATGCAAATAACATATCAGAGGTAGAAGTGGGAATTGTTAGTCCCTTTCGGCAGTTGGGAATACTGGAGTGCCACAAGGACAGCTTGAAGACCAACAGAGCCAGAAAAAGCACCCAAGAATTCTGTGCATTCTGAGTTTGTGGAAAGAAATACTGGAGATATAACTTTCAGATTAATCTGATTGGAAGTGGCACAAGAGCATAAGATAGTTGCAGACATCAGTCCTGTTGACATCTAGTGCCTCTCAGGTCACTACTGCAAGCTTTTGCCAGAAAACTCAGCCAGTGCCAGATGTGAGAAAGTGGGACCCTTGGCTGACAAAACCTAGTGTCAGCAAAATACCCAAGTACAGGGCAATAACTGATAGAACTTGCTCTCCTCCAGTGGCTGAAAGTAATTATGCCAGCAAAAGCTCAGCTTTGCTGCTGTGCACTGCATCTGTGAGAGGCTCATTTTTCTGGTGTATTGTAATGATATAGCTACCCTGGTACAATTTAAACATGGCTTTAGGCTTGGGGTTATTTGACTTTTGAAAATGTGACTTAGAGCACTTAAAGACAATTAGATCTTCGACAGGAGGACATCAGCCCTTATTTGTAACCTCTTCTCTCCTCTATGCAGAGGTTTTTATAAAATATAGCCTTTTGTTGGGCTACCTTGTATGAAAATTATCTCACATCTGATGGTTACTATTAAAAATAATTAAAAAGGAAATTCATCCTGGTAGGAACTCAAGTCTTCTTTGTAGCTGACAGTGCACATTTGTCTTGGCAGAGTTTTTATTCCTCAGCAGCTCAAGTGCACATCTGTAGGCATACCTGTGAAGAGTGGGGAGAAGAGGGCAGGAGATGGGGGCTGTTGGACAGAAAGGACACAGGATATTCATATAAATGAATAGTACAGCCTGTTCATATCCAAGAGCACTCTCCCCAGCAGGAAGGAGAAGGTTGCATAATGCGAGTCTTCTAAGGACATGGCCCACAGCTTGTTTAACTAGGAGGTCACACACATAATTCATTTCTGTGATGTTGCTTCCTCGAATGCATTTTCATAATTTGGCAGGGTGTCACCAAACATTTTGGTCAGGGCAGAGCAGTTACTTGCGTCATAGGCAGCTGATAAAGGCATGACTGCTGATACCAAATTCATGTGGTCTAAGAGGTGCAATATGATGTCAATCTGCTGCAAGTGAGCCAGTGAGAATCATCAGTGCTACAGGACAGGTTATTCATGCACGAACCCCACCATAATTTGTGCCAGACAACAAGCTACTGTTTTCCATGATGCTGCTTAAGCCCTGCCATGAGATGACAAGATGGGTACCACGAGGCTTGCAGAGTGAGCAGGTTGTGGAGCGTGTGCGATCCTTGTGGGTAACCCGTGTTGGTCTGTATGTGTTCCAAGCCAAATGTGCTGCAATTGTGTGCAACTGATTGCAAAAGCACTTCCAAACAAGGCATGAAAAATTAGATGAGTGAGGGGGTTTCTTTGCAAAAAGTTGGCAGATACTCTGTTTCTTACAAAAGGATAAACAGGGCAGCATGAGGCACTGGCTCCCCTCAGCCTGATCTAGCATGTATTTTGTTATCTTTCTTGGGCAGTGGGTCAAGCCTTTATTGTGTGAACTTACCTGTACATTCTTTAGGGCCAGGACAGCACCTATACACGGTGTTAATTGGCAGTGTCTTTGGATGTTTATACATTACAAACAGCTCATGATCATGACAAAGGAGTGCTGAGTTGGTACACTTCCCAGCATCCATGTATAGTATTCCTCTAGTCTACTGAAATATTCCTCTGGATGTGCCTTGACATAAGGTGCTCTTCTCACTATTGTGCATGTACTTTGGAGCAGAATTCGTGAATTGCTGTTACAGTAGTGATAGGTGTAGTTATCCATAGATCACTCAAAATGAGAGGATATACTGGAAACTGCAAAGGTTTGTCCCTTTCGGAGTTTTTATTTGCAGGGGGGAAGGAGGAATAAGCAACAGGCTTATTAAATAACAAATAATGTGGGAGGAAGTACGTAATTAGAATTCAAAGTGATTTTGCCAAATTGGAGAAGGAATCTGAAAATAAAAAGGACAAAATTTAGTATGGACAGTGCACTCAACGGAAATAATTAGGTGAATACATGTAGGTTGAAGACCAGCCAGTTAGGCATAAGTCCTTCAGGAAAGGATCCAGGGGTGCAACAAATCATTGGATGAATACAGCTTAGTAATGCCATGCTGCTGTATAAAGAGATGAGCCACACAGAGGGTTATATGCACAGGAGCATGTTGTGCAACTGTTGCTTTGCTGCTCCACATTAAAAAGTCCTTCATCCTGATTTGGGAAATGCATTCAGGATAGATGTGGCTAATTGAAGACCTGCAAGAATGATCGCAAGAGTAGAAAGCATGACTATAGAGTAAAATAGGGTTGAAGAGAAGACAAGAGCCATCTTCAGATAACAGAACTCTAGTATATAAAAACTATCACAAAGAAAATGTTTTCCTTGTTCGTGATGTAAAACAAGTAGGAACAAGCATGAACTGAGACAGAAGAAGATTCATTGTAAACATCAGGAAACATTTCTAACAATAAAGATAGTGAAGCCTTTTGCCTGGGGAGCTTGTGGAGTCAGTGTTTTAAGAAGTTTTTAGTAGCTAGTTAGACAACCACCAGGAAAAACAGAATTGGTTCTGCTGCCTCAAATTCCCCTCTGTGACTTGACAGTTCCTCAGTAAGAGAGCTGGCAGTGGTACTTCCTCAGAGAGGGACCCTAGGACTCTCTTCCTATGACCAGAGCAGTAGTGGTAGCTTGTATTCCCCCATAAAGGTTTTACTTGAAAACATTCAAAATACTTTACCATGTATCCTGCGTGAAGCTTTTAACTTATTGCTCGAAATTTAACCCCCTTCTCATTGATAAATAACAGCCTGTATAAAGGAACACATACAACCAGAAGCCAACAGGAAATAAACCACAAGAATGTCTGTCTTTCTGCAGATTGACATTTCGAAATGCCACTATCTGGTGGACTTGGATACGGCAGCTGAAACCCCAAGGGAGCCAAGGTATTCCTCCAACAAAGAAGAGTGGGTAACCATTGCCTACAAGCCATTCCTAGATGCTTCCAGGTATGCTTTACACATTTAAGAGGGAGGGGGAAAGGCTGGCAGGTCTGTAAATTAATTCTGTTCAATTATCCACTTGCAAAAGTAGCTGTATACAGGAAGGAAAGATATATTGGCAAATGCCAGCTTGAAATACAGTTCCCAGTAAAGGCAACTTGCTGGCTACAGTGGAACCTTTGTCAAACTTGTACTTGCAATATTTATGACCTAGGTTGCTTTAGAGGGTGAAGCTAGTTGAGAAGGGTGGTGAGAAGGATTATTTTTAAAAGAATCCTCTCTGTGCACTCCTCGCTGAAGTAATGTTTTTTGGTTTGCTTTCTAAAGGCAAACCAAACAGACTTTTGAATCTGCTGTCTTGTTTCAGCCAAGTTCAGGACAGGTGTAAGTCAGTCTCAAAGAGCATGAGCAAATTTTATGAAAGCTGGCAGGCAGAGAGAGGAGGCAATCTCATCGAGTGAAAAGTCAGCAAGGTCACACCTTTATTAGGCATCAGCGAATCCATGGAGGAGACCTCTGTTAGAATCTGTTCTTCATTAGTTCTACTGCTCGCTGAAAAACTTACTTGCATGTCTGAACAGGAATTTCTGTGAGAAGCAGAGATTGAAATTGCTCTCCTCCAGGCTAACAGGGTGGAATTAGGGTTGTCAAACTGGGAATGTTATTAATACATTCCTGCAAATAGAGAAATCCTCAGCTGTAAGGGGATAGTTATTTAGTCATTTAAAGCTCTGGTCATGTAGCTGTCATAACAGGATAGAGAGGCTCACTGGAAAAATCTCTGTAAAAAACTAACACAGTGTTCAGTACCCTCCTTTTTTCTGTGTGGACCTTGTTACTTCCTAGTAATACGACCCTCCAGGGAGGGGGCTGGTAAAAGCGGTTGAACAGTGAGAGAGTGATAATGTTAGAGCAGCTCCCAGGAGTGCTCTAATGTTCCCAGCCTGCTGACACAAACAAGTTTTCTTGGCAAGGTTTTTCATGAACTATGTTTTCCGAGAGACCTGCTGTTACATTTGGGCAGGACTTCAGAAAGGGAGAATGAGAGGGCCAATGAGTCTTATTAAAGAGGCAATAGAAGCATCTGCATAAGAGCTTTGCAAAGGACTCCTTGTGCAGAGCATATATATACCCCTGAATGTGCATTTCTGCTTTGAAGACACATTCATGTGTTTTTAAAGCTGGTTTATCTTGCTATCCTCTGCTAAACAGCCAAGCTTTTATTATTTGGACCTAATCTGAAGTCTTTGAAGTCAATCAGAGGCACTGAATCAGGTCCAAATGAGCCTTTAAGACACCTTGGGTTAACCATGGGTATGTAATTTGCTAGGGGTGCTTTCAGAGGTAGCGGCTGTCGGCCGCAAAGATGCCAGACTGCCTAATGAAAGCAAAATGAATTATTCTGGTGTGGATGTACATCTCACAGACTACTTCAGAATGTCCTGGATTCTCCATGGCTTCTTTGCATGCTTGGTCATTTTTCTTGTACTTAGCTGATGTTTCGTAGAGAAGGAGTTGGTCTGTCTCATCAGGCCTTTTGGATTATTGCACTTTGAGCCCCACCCATAGCCTCTGAGCTTTTGATTAAAGCTCATGAGAGACATACCACTGCCCTCTCTTCTGAACCCTTTTCATATCCCCTTGGAGGCTCTGCCCTGCTGAATACAAACCAGCATATGTCTGGAAGTAAAAGCACAGTGTATCAGCTCCTTTTGTGGGGAGAGAATTGAGTCTGCAATGGTAGGCCTTACCACAGGATGGACACAAGTGTATTGAATCCTCCACTTTCACCCAGGATTTTTTTTTTCATTCCTAATTTAGGTGGGGATTTTTCTTGTAAGGTGCGTGTACATCTCAATCGTGACCCTACTGCAGCTGCAGTGATGACTGGAATCAGTGCAAGGAGTTAAGATAGAGCCAAACTCAGTACTGAGCTCAGTCCTTGTCACTCTTCATTGCTTAAATGCTGTGTCTGTGTGAGTCACTCTATGACATTTTTCTTTCTTCTTTTTTCCCCTCCTTCTTATTAGGGGAAATTGATAGGATTAAGGAATTACCCTATTTACAACTAAACCCCTGTGTCCTGCTGAGCATAAATATCTGGCTGGCTTCTCAGGAATTTGGCTGAATACATAGGTAGATGTGGTGTTGCAGCTCTGTGCTTCTAGGGGAAATGCTGTCAAAGTACTTCCTGTCAGACTGAGGCTAGTAACTTATTCCCAAGCTTGGCAGTGAAAACCTGTGCAACCATTTTAATTTGGTATGTGGTACTTTGTGTTGCATTTAGATCATCTAAACTCCAGCTAGATTCCCAAGCTGTATGTTTCCTATTGGCTAAGTATCTCTGCAAGCCTGCAGCCAAACTCCAATAACCCACTCAGTACTCAGATGTCAGTTTCTGTGTGTGGTCCTTCATGTCTGGCTTGTGAAGGGAGAGTGCATGTGGCTGTTACCGCTAGAAGTAATAGCTTGGCTTGTTGTAGCAAAGGTAGCGTCTCACCACAGAGCAGCAGCTTGTTGTGGGAAGCTGGGAGTCACAGAGAGATCCTGAAACTTCAGAGCATACTGACCCTGGTAACGATGAGATGTAAAGGCAGAATACTGGGGTTGGGGAAAGGGGAGCATACTCCCTGGCTAAGCTTTCACGAAGACCTTAGAACAGATTATCTAAAGGTGGTGGGGAGGGAAGGGGATCTTTCTGGCTGCTGTGTCCTCCTTAACAAAAGATGCTGTTGTATTAGTGGGAGACTGGAATAGAAGAGAATTTGCAGAGCATGCCCCAAGAGGAGATCAGGCAGTCAGATCCTTAGCCCTGCTAGTGTCGCCTGCCAGCCTCTTCCGCTCCTGTTCTTGTGCTGCATGGAAATTCTCCATGCTGTTCCTTATCAATGCCTCACAGCTGGAGCAGAGGGGAGGTGTGGTGCCTTCACTAGTGGAGGAGTCCAGGTTGCCATAGCAGCAGGTCTGATTTGCATCCCTGCTGTGTACCTCCAGAGCTCCCACAGTTGGAGCACTGGGCTCTGTCCCTTCATCAAACCTTCAGCAGTCAGCAGGTGGGGCAGCTCGAGGGCAGAGTGCTGGTGAAGGACTAGAAGGGCATGTATCTGGCACGTACCTGGGAGTATCACTGACGCGGAGGGATGAAAGAACCAGCAGTGTCTCCCTGTCTTGTCACCCTGCTTGTCTGACAGATTCTCTGTTCTCCCTGAAGAAGAAGAGTAAGCCAGAAACCATGGCCTGCCTAGCAGGGCAAATGCGTAGCAGTGGGCGCAGCTTCCTTCCCAAGACAACTCGTGGTACAGTGAAGAGCAGAAAGAACAAACCAGGCAAGGTCTGATCTGCCCTGTTTTTAGACAGTGTGACATTTAAAGGAATCACATTTAAAGTTGGATACTACAGATAAGGTCAAGGCCCCTTTTGCCAGCCCATCCACAACAGCATGAGCAAGAGAAATTTCAGGACGGCTCTTTTTGGATTTCTGCTTCATAATTTTTGTCATATATTTTTCATTTCGTTCTGTAATTTGGCCCTTGGAGGGGAGGTAGGGTGTATGAGTGAGTAAGGGGCTCAGCTGTAACTTGGAGCTCCCATGACTCTGTCCAGCTCTCTTAAACCCTCCTTGTGTTGCAGTTTCTCATTTGGACCAAAAGTTTGTTAGCTCCCCACTTACCACTAGGAGTTTGTTGACAATGAATGAAAGAGTAAGGAGCTTCAACTTCGTAATAGCAGTGGCAGGTTTTGCATTGTTTTGTATCCGAGTATTGGAATTTTGCTGCACATCCATATAAAGGTTTCCCATGGCAAATGTTCATAATCGGTCTGTTGAGCTCCCTGCTCTGAATGCGTCATAGCATTTCTAAAATAAGGCAGTGTTGTTTGCTTTGGTTTTTTTCCCTGAGTGTGACTGAGTTGCAACTTGCATAAAGTAACGGGCCTCAAGCAATTCTCAAAAGGGGAAATGACAGAACTTTTGCAGTCGATTGTCAGCTGACAGATGAGTTATCTAGTGGCAATTGCAGATCTGCCTGGCAACTGAATGAGATGTGAGGGTCTGTCTCACCCTGCAGACCCAGGCATTAGCTATTGTCCTTTTGTTGAGATCGGAAAACCTAATTTGCAAAGCAAGTACTACTCGTGCGTCTTTCTGTCTGTGGCTGCAGCAGTGTCCCTTGCTGCTAGTTAGCCCTTGCTTTGCTTGCTTCTGTCCTTATCCCAGTCTGTAGAGTACCAAGCTGGCTAGAGTGGGCACTGCAGACCCTCAGGAGGACACCGAGAATTGCCACTCCATCCAGCTGGAACATTCTCTGAGGGCATCAGTCCTCAGAGACGGCTGAGGGATGCAACAAGTACTTCTATAGTCCTGAGATGGCTTCAGGGATGCAACAAGTACTTCTATAGTCCAGAAAATTGTTGGCAGGCCTGATAGCAGAGAAGGTATGGAAATCGCAGCAAAAACAGTTACGTGTTTTTGTTTCATTTTAATTTGAGACAGCAAATCTAGGCAGTGCTGTCTCTCTTAGAGTTGAGAAACTGATCATTCTGTGGAGTTTAGCTGCAGGAGAGCAGCAGTAACACAGCTGTAACAGCACTGTAGGTGCTAGAAATTAGTAAGCTGAAAGGATCCCAGACCTAGTAGATCTGTGGGGAAAGTTCCTCCCAGGGTCAGACACACAGGTCTATGGGTAGAGTCAGTGAAGATGCATCAAGAACTCCTATAATGATCCAGGCTGCTCGCATTTCTGAGCATGTACCTTCCCCCCCCTCCCCACTTCAGCAAAATGACGCATATCTCAAACCCAGCACCTGCTTCCACACAATGATTTAGAAATGTCCTCTGCTACCTATGAAATAAGTGTAAAAACACTATGAAAATGCAGCTTTTTTTTATAAAAGGGAAGGAGGAACAGAAGAAGTGTCACTTTGAACTGAGCTGTGAGGGAAGTTGACAGTGTAGATTTGAGGTCCGCAGCTCAGTGGCTGCAGAGCAAGGAGCATTTGGGAAAAAAACCAAACCATCAAACACCTCCCCACCCAAACGCAACCTCCAGCTCTTGTTCTTTGAAAATAAATGACCCCAGCAGTTCAGCTCACTCCTGCTGAACTGGAGGCTTCTGGGACTCACTGTGAGTCTCAAATTGACGTCAGCAAGTGCAAATGTAAATCTCAGCTGGCTCTGATAAATGGTGCTGCTAATTGAATTAGAGAGCACTCCAAGCCACCAGCTAATTATGCTCCTCAGGAAGCTGCTTTGTCCAGGTCCATTTAATTCTATATTGGCTGAGCACTCTGAATCTGGCACAGAAAAGGGGAAATATATTACAGCTCCCCACTGAGGAGCACATATTTTCCAGCTGTTCAGGCTGAGCTGTCTGCTTGCTCCAAACGTTTGGGTTTTCCATAAAAAAAAATATTCTTAGTGCAAAATTAATGATTCAGTCACCTTGTTCTAGCATATCATTACCCTGGTTTGATAAGAGACTGTCTCATTCCCTTTAGTGGTGCTTTCCTCCATGTTACATGAAATGTTTTCCCTACTTTTATTTTACAAGTAGCTAAATTACTTCTTGGGTGCATGGTTGGTACAAAATTTAACACCTAGAGGAAGTGCAAACGTTAATGGGTTTTCAGAAAGCTTTGATTGTGAGCTTCCTGTGTATGCCAGTAGGTAGAAGGTACTAGGTCCTGCCCATGTGGCAGAGATTCAACTTCCTCCTGTCTCTTCTCTTTGCCATTCCCTTCTCTTCTTCCTTCTCATGCTTCTTTCTGAATTCTGCTGTCACTGGGGTAAGAAGTTCAGGTTACAAGATGCAGTTGGGAAGAAACTCCCACCACTGAGTTTAACTGCTTTCATTCTGTGTCAATCTACGAGCTTGGGAGGGGGGACTTGAACATTCTCACTTAGCAGTTCTTGCTTACATTCCAGAAGAGCCTCCATTGGCATTATTAGAACAAGACTGTTGAGTTGCTTTCTCCTGAAGTCCAATAGGTAATATACAGAAATACACTTAGCACCAAACAGCACTGTGGTTCCAGGTCTGCTGGGCCTCCCGGTAACTGTGCACCTCTACCCTAACTGGGAGCTGCTCTGGGCACAGCAGCAGTCGCTCCCCTAGAAACCATAAAACTGGAAAAGAATTCAGACAGCCCCTGGAATGTGGGATATCTCCCATGTCTGGAGCACAGCAAGAGCTGGGCAGAATTTGCCTGTTGCCTGGCTCCGGCCTGGAGCTCACCACTGAAAGAGCCTTGCTGCATCAGTGTTCCAGTAGCATTGCACTAGACCCTTGGCTACCCAGCTTGGAGTGATTGTGGCTTTGTTTTTGCTACCAACATGCTGCTTGGGAGCTCTGTGCTGATTAAGGCTACGCACACTCACAGTCTTTGGGGGACAAATTTAGAAGCAAATGCAAATTGAACATTATATATATTCACTGTCATGTGTCATCCCAACCCCTTCCATGTGCCATCTGTTGTCTGAGGTTGCTGAGCCTGACGAAGCGAGGTGACAGGAGGTAAAGGTTCGCTGTCTGAATTTAAAGCTCTGTCATGACTTCCTGAGCTGTAGGTACATCATGAGCCATGGTTCTCTCATGGCTGCCGATGACAGCAGGCACCCAGGGCTTTGCTGCTGTACAGTTACCAATGCTGCTGTATAGTTACCAAAAAAGTATAGAAACCAATGTAAACTGTTCCCTTTTCACCTTTATAAGTCTTGTTAGTGAAGAGTCATTTTGCTATTGCACAAGCAGCCTGACTAGCTAACACCTGATGGAAACCAAGAACTCCTTTGGGGACTTGACAGTTTGAGTAATACATCATTTCACCTTGAAGAGCAGGGTGAACTTCATTATTGGGATCTCCTCTGGCCTTTATACACCAATTGACTGTATTGTTATTTGTCACGAGTGCCTTGGCATTATGTATGACATCCTCTGGTGGGAAGAGCAGCTCTGCATTTCTCATCATTTTCCACCCTCAGTGTTTTTTTCTATCAGTCATTCCTGCCTCTCCTTTTTTTTGATCTTCTTTTTACCAACAGTATTTTCATCTCCTGTTTCACTGCTGATATAAACTGTGAAACACTGAACACTCACATTTAAACTGCTGCTAATGAGGGATGAGTTGCCAGCAAAGTTAAGAGCATGTGAAGGACTTTCATTGCTCAGGCTGAGTTTAAGGCTGTCTGCAAACTCAGGATGGTTACACTGAGCTGGCTTATTTGGGAGAAGATTTTTGCTACTACCTACTCCTGGAATATCCTTTTGTTCTAGAAAGCAAAGCTGAATCCTGCACATTCTGAATGTATGCCATAAAGACCATGTGAGAACAACCATGTGAGCTGCATTGGGCCTGTATTTCAGAATACCAACAAGTAAAAGGTATAGGGAGTGTTTCTCACAAAAGATATAAAGAAGAGGAAGTATGGACAGGACAGTAGTGTTTCTGCAGAGCTGTAAGAGGCACCAGCACTGAGGGTAAACACAGGCACTTAGTTCCATTGCTCAGCAATCAGATCCACCATTACTGGGTGCCTGCTGTGTCGTAGTGCTGGCCTGGGCAGGCTGTCGCTATGTAGACGCATCCAGGTCAATGGGAGGATGTGAAATGGGTGCTGTTCTGACTGCTGTCAGCTCTACATCTGGACTGAGCGACTGAAAGCATTGCGACCTTAGCCATCAGCTGAAGGTGCTGCCTTCCTCTCTGTCCCTGAGCTAAACCACACAAGGCTAATCCAATGAATTACTTCATTTTAAGCCAACCACACACCCTGAGCTCTGGGGAATTGTGCTAGTTTCAGTCCCTTTCTTACAATGTAGAAGCAAGCTGGTAGTCTACCTTAGTTTTCATTTTCCTTGTTTTCAACAGCATCCCAAGCAGCTTGAACACAGTTGCTTTTTCTTGGTTTTGTTTCTTTTATTTTTCTTTGCAAAAGGGAATTGAAGTGATACCACACCATTCACAGAGAGCAGCCATAGTAGCAATGGTGGGTTGTCAGGCTTAGAAGAGGAGATGCCAGAATAAGTTCAGCAATGACATGATGTTCATTAGCCACAAGAAATGCAGGAGGAAAATCAAGCATTTGTTTTCAGAGGGATGCCTTTGCTTCTAGTGACTGAAGGGAGGGCTGACCTCCAATTTCCAGGCACAAGGAAATGACAGCTGCAAAAAATGTTCCTTGTTCAGAATACACCAAAATTACCATCTTCTGCCTAGTTATTTGCTACTAAGAGAGTCTGCTTTGAACATGTTCCAGTGATTCCAGCACCTCAGGAATTCACAAAGAGCAACCATTTCCAGTGATTCTTTTATTTAGGAACTTTGCTGGATGCTTTACAATTTGTAAAGGGCCTAAGTAATATCACTGAGCTTTTTGTTCTTCAAAGTGAAGCAATCAGCATTTTTATATCCTAAAGCACAAGCTGAGCGTTTGCAAAAAGCAGGCTTACAAGACGCTGGATGTTGAAAGGACGCAGACTCTCACAGTTAGAACTGGGACTTGTAAATTTTAGGAATTTAGACTTGCTCAGTCTCTCTGAGGGTACTTTCTGCCTCAGTTTCCCCTCTCCCATGAGGGAAGAATGCTGCTTTGTCTAAAGAGGGAATGTTTCAACTGAAAAACACCTTGCTTTGTGGTGGTATGGCATGTTATGTAAGCAGACCCTGCTGCTGAGTGGTACTATGCCAATGCAAGTACATATCACCAGTCTTTTCCTGGATGGTCTTTTACTCCAAGCTGCAGGAGATCAGGAGCTGCTTGTTCTCAGATGAATTACAGTAACGCTGTTAAGGCTGTCTAGGAACCCTGGGAGCCTCCAGGGAGATGCAGTTCACAGTGGCAGTTCCTGCCATTGTTTTTTAGACTGCATTTTTGAAAGATATCCAGTGCTGCCTTACAATAAACAAACAAAACACAATTCATCTTTCTTCTGAAAAAGTGACTTGACCTGGATGTCCAGCACCTTGGCTGTGTTACCAGCAAAGCTGTGTGAATTGCAGTGACCAGCAAGTACATGCTGGATCTGTGTACCATCTCTGACCACTTGGCAAGCTGCAAATCAAAGTGCTGTTGCTGCTTTTCCAAGCTTTATGTGGATGGAGTTAGACATGTCTGTCCAGGGTTGATAGTTTACCAACAAGCTGGTCTTAAAGAGATAAAGAGATAAGCTTCAATGCTGAGGAAGCATGACTGCCTCAGCTCTGATTTCAGTAAGTTGCTCAAATTTTTGAAGCTTCTAGCAAGGTTCAGTGCTGCTGCTGCAGGACCTTATATTTGTCTGCTTCACATTGAAACCTGGATTTTACTATTATTTTGCTCAGTGAGAGAATATATACATTTAAAATGTACTCAGTTAGCACAGCTCCAGCAATTAGCAACCAAACAAAAGGTACCAATTTGATGCAGCCATTAAACCCTACATGCTTCAGTACTCTATTGGTCCAATTGTTGCAAAGTGCTGTGAAATGCCAGCTCCCAGCACTAGCAGGGCATGGAATGAATGCTGGCAGCCTGCAGCAAACTGCATTGTAGGCTTTAAAGCAGTTCATCCCTCTTTAATTCAATACCCTCAACAGAAGGACCAGCACAAGAGCAAAACTTCAAAATGCCGGTGCCCATCAAAGCTCCTGTCTGCCCTTCAGACATGTGTGAAGGAATAGGCGGCCAGAAAGATTGGATTAAAAAGAGGACAAGCCAGGAGCTAAATGCAGCCTTGCTACCTTTCACCTTCATAGCGTGCTTCCCTGAGGAACAGGAGGCCTGCCTGTCTGTATGGTACGGAAGGCCCACAGGGCTGTACTATCTGCTTTTTGGACAGTGATATCCAGGATCTAAGTTTCTTTCGATAATTACAACACCTTCCTGCCCTCTATCCCCCATAATCCTACTGGAATGGATAGTAGGTGTGCTGAAGAACTGGGCAGACTACTGCTCTTAAACTGGTGATGCTGGCACAAACCAGCTTTAGTCCCACCAGCAAGGAGAAAATGGGACTGGGCTTCGTATGCCTGAACAATTAGCATTCTTCGTATCACTGACTCACCAGCACAAATCTTTTGCAAAGCCTCATTTGTATCATTTTGAACATACTGGCTAATGAACGCTTTAAGGATGATTTGTTTTTCCTTTCTGGTTTCAGGTCCTCAAAGCTGCTGCGTGCATTCTACGTCCCTCTCCTCTCAGAACAGTACACATGGTATGCAAACTATACTATTCTGAAATCCCGAAGGTTGAAGCAAACCAGGAAAAAAATGGGAGGCTAGCATCACACTTGGGCAACAAAACCAAACACTCTTGGACAGCTGCCTAAGCCATCTTCAGTTCCCTTTTTGAAAGATTGAGCTTGTAAGATTCACTAATAAAGATTTCCCATGAAGTGATTTTGCTCTGCAACCTTCCAGCTGTAAAAAGGATGCATCATCTGCTTTCGGTTCTCAGTGTCAGGTCTCTGCTCTGCCTACACAGAACATATTGGTAAGAAACCATTTGAAAATCCAGCAGCCACCTACGAATGTATTACCCCTGCTGCTCCATGTTATTATCTATTATACCAGAGAAGAGAAAAATGGAAAATAAAAAGAAATGACAGTATGAGGTTCTACTCCAGGTTGCTATCTGGGAAAATCCAGCTCAGCCTCTCTTTTTCTCTCTCCTGCCCCCTTCCACTGTTCTCATCTGCTCAACTATTGCTCACCTTCTCCTAGGGAATTTTTTCAGGTAACAACATTTAGGATTTATTTTTTTTAAGGATAAAGGAAGGGGAAAAGAGGAAAACCCTGAGAGACAATTAACTGAAATGCTCTGAATCTCAAGGAATGAAGTAGCATGCACCACAGAGAAACAACCTGAAGTTGCTCTGTCCAGGAGACACTGTCAAGGATTAACCTCTGCTTCTGGGAGAAGAGACCCCAAACTTAGGAGATGAGCCAGTTATCTGTTTTAATGGGATCAGAGTGTATTGTTATTTGTGAAACCAAGGGTTTGTTTGCTATTTATAATAATTTTTAAAAGATACCTACAACATCCTTTGAATTCTAGACTACAGCATCTTAAAATTTCTGGAAACATCCAGAGAGGAGAGGGATTAATTTTTTTTTTTTGCTGTTCTGTTTCCCAGAATAGGCAGTATGTGTTACATTGGTCCAACATGTCCCAGAGCAATGCTGTATTTATTACATCTCCATTTTTAAAACATGCAGTATCACAAGCTAGATGAAGGGAATTGTTTTCACTCACATCCTTGGAACTCTGTGGGGATGGGATGGCATGAGATGGAGCAGCAAGGAAGTTCCTTTTGCAAAAAGGCTGCAGAAGCTCCATGCTCCCCTGTGATTGTGATTAGATTGGTCTGTGTGTGCAGTGGCAGAGCACCAGAGCAGGTGGACCAGGAAGCAGATTTGTATGTTTGGAAGCTGTTGGGATCCAAACGGAAGAGCGCATGCCTCTGAGGATACATATGTTGGTCCAGGTGCAGAATGCAGTGCTAAGTAGGTCTCTTGGCCAGTCTGCAGGTTAACAGCTGAGCAGGATGGGAAGGGCAGGCTGTACCAATAGGGCTTTGATCTAACATGACACTACTGGGACAAAGCAGGAGGAACTGGATGAGAAGCAAGGCATGGACTGAATCGGAAGAGCAACTTTAGAAACATAGGGAGAGGTGTTGTGAATCCCCTGCATTTCGTTAAGGAGTAGTTTTTTTAATGGCATTGTGCTCTATTGGAAACACACCTTACAAAGTGCAAAACATGGTAAGAGCAAACAGAGCACTGCTACATTGTCTGGATGATTACAGGATGGAGAATGCAGTTCTCTTCCATTGCACCCCCATTGTATGGACGAGCGGTTTGAAGCTGAGACTCTAAATTCAAACTTTGAAGGCTTAGGGAACCATCTGTGGTGTCTAAGTCTTGGCTCTCTTCAGAGAGATGGATTTCACCCTGTGCAAATATCACCCTTTATAAGAGTCAAGTGTGGAGCTTCAAGGTTTTCAGCCAAGTAACTGGTGTCTTGGCTGAGTTGGTCTGAAAGGTCAGTCACATTGCAGATCAATGTTGTAGTGTCTGTGTTCATAGCATTTCCCCACCTCCCTTCAGCTGGCTCTACCCCTCGTAAAAGTTTACATGCGTTGAACAGGGCTCTACAGTGCCAGTAAATCAAAATGAAAACTCTTGCCCTGCATGTTACCTCTCCCTTGCTAATCCCTGATCTTAAATCAAATAGAGAAAAAAACACAGTTAAAGAACCAATTGCACTTCTTTCTGGTGCTGTTTGTGTGACTGTTCCATGTTGTCATAGCCTGTAACCTCATGTTTAATGTGAAAAGACAGTACAGTAAATATCTGTTTTAAATGACTGTGGCTGCTCCACCTTCCTCTCCAGTTTCATTCCTATTTTGGGGGGTGGTGGGAGACTGATAACTTGACAATAATTATGAGTTATCAATATTTTCCAGAAGAATGCGGCAAATGTTTGGTTCCTGGTAGTAAATGCAGGTGCGGCTACAGGTAGGGGACAGCTGGACAGCTTTGCATTTCAGAGTTTCAAATCAAGGCAGGGACTCCATTTTGCTGCTTACCATGCAAACTGGTGGAGCCAGTCCTGCCACCTGGAGAACTGGCAGGCTAAAGATACGAGGCAGAGAAAGGGAAGGTTGTTACTTTCATTGATTACAAGAGCAGATCACATTTTAATGCTGATTTCAGGGAGAAGTTGGGAGTCTCAGTACTGCAAAGATCTTGACCCAACAACTCATTTAAGGTCACCCATAGAGGCTGCCTACAAGTTGTTTCTCCTCTAGTGTCTTTGGCACAAAACCAGCTCTCCTGGCAGCTGGTAAAGGAGTCAGGGCCTCTCTTCCTTTAGTCCCTGCTAATGCGTAATTGGGTAGTGCTGCTGGGCAGCCAGAATATAGCACAGAGGCAACCCATTGATCCCAGCTGAGAGCACTGGGAATGAGGAGGTGAAGTTGCTGCTAATGGTCTTTCTATCATAAAGAATGAGCCATAGGTGAGATTTCTGATAGGAAATGCTAAAGCTCCCCTTATCTTTTAATAATTCACAAGTCAGGGCTGTTACACTCTTTGCAGTGTTGAGATTAAGCAAAAAGCCATCAATAATGAGGAGATTACTAGTAAATAAACAGACTTGATGGAGTGAGCAATACAAGTCCAAGGAGTATGTGCATCGGAGCCTGAGGAAGAGACTGCAAGAATTGACTACCTGGCTCAGGTATAGCTGGATAAAGGATCTTGCTTTTTGAATGCAGATGTGGATGCAAAGACAGTTGTGTCAAAAGGTGGAGCTGCATCGAAAAGAAAACATTTATTTTAATGGCATTTTGTACTTGGTGTTTCTGGTTTTGTTAGCAAGCTTGAGGGAGGGGCTTCAGATTATTTTTCTTTTAATTTTCTTATTGCTTTGACCCTAATTAAAGCAAATGTATGATCTCATTGTGAGGAGGCAGGTTTGGTACAGCTAATTTATGATCTCTATTAACAAATAAAGTCTTGTGGTTTGTGAGCTCGTGGGTAAAGGGTCAAACCACAAATTGCTGATCTGACTCAGTTGGATTCCCTGCCTAGAGTTGCCTCTGGCAGAGAGGGGTGTTGTGACCAAACCTGTTGGGTAGCACATCAGGACTGTGTAGCAATCCACCTTTGTCTCATTTCTGTCTTTGGAGAAAGGGCTCTTCGTGTTATTCTGGCTGGTTCTGGAAAAGAGCCCAGATGGCTTTCTACGGTGCTGCTAGTGTCTGACCTGACGCACTGACAGAAGCTGGTTTCCTCACAGAACCAAAGATGGGCACAACCTTGTGGTCATGACTGTGGCTAGATGAGGTGTCTCGCATGAAGCTGAGAGGTGCTGCAAGACACTTGCAGCTGGTCAGAGAATGTACAAGGCTTACAGTATTCCTAGCCTCTTTGCTGGCAGTACTTTTCCACCTTTAAGCTGAGGCTGAGAGCACTGCATGTTGGACAAGTGCTGCTGTGAAATACTGGGACTGTGTAAATTTCATCTTGTCTGAGCTCATCCAGCCTTTGCAAAAAGGAGCACTGAGGTGGAGAGTCCCCGAGGACACGCAAACAAGGAGACAGATTGACACTCTCAGAAATAGGCTGAGGGAAGTCACGATTTCCACAGAACTATTTTTTCCTGCTTGTCTGCTGCAGCAGGATTTAAATTCCGTTTCAGTTCTGCTCCTGCTTTTTCTACCTGTTCCTGGGGTTCAGCTACAACCTGGTCCAAAGGCAGGCACGTGCGTAAGCTGGTCATCTCCACCTAGGGCTCTGCCTGGGCTTGAGGGCATGTCAGAAGAGGGCACTCCTGGACTTGAGCATGTTTCCAAGGATGTTC
Organism: Alca torda; assembly: GCA_008658365.1. Classification (NCBI taxonomy): domain Eukaryota; kingdom Metazoa; phylum Chordata; class Aves; order Charadriiformes; family Alcidae; genus Alca; species Alca torda. Next base: position 6,103,360 of record CM018093.1, on the reverse strand, counting down.
AATGCAAATTTGCTCTTTTTGAAAGGAAAACGAAAAGGACATTGCATCTCCACAGAGCTGATACTTCAGCTTTCCTTGACTCAGGGTTTTTCTACTGTTCAAAGTTTTTTGTCTTCTTTCTGTAGGAAAATTATTTGAAATAATGTACTCTCTTAGAAGCCAGGAGCTGAAAGTGTGTGTGAAGAAGTAGAGGCAAAGGAGTTGAGGTGTGTGGAGCAGATACCTTGGACATGAATAAGAGTGAATAAAATGTTGAGGGCTGTATGTAGGATGGGGAGGCTTCAGGCTGGCTTAGCTGGGAATGCCACAGGCCAGCTTTCAGGTGTGACTAGCAGATCTGCACTGGAGCTGATTGTTCTAGGACAGATTTATGGCATGTTGGCAGCTGGGCTGTCATATCAGAGTGCAGCTGCTGTTTGACAACTCTTCTCTCCATAGAAATGGGGAAGCATTTTCACTTGCTGTGTTGCATTTACAACATACAGGAGATTTCTGTAAAGCATGGGGGGGGACGTTATTTCCAATGCAGACTGTGCATCCTCTCGGTCATACCGAAGGGACTGGACCAAAGTTTGGTATCTGGGACAGTGATGGTCAGTGTCAAATAACAGCTGCTGTTTTCTCTCCTCTATTCCCCTGCTTTTTCTCTAGTGAGCCTAATGCTTAGACAGTGCTTAGTTGCGGCCTTGCTGGTAACAGATGTTTCCTTGCTACTTGTACTAATCTCAGAAGGAGGGACTATCTTAGTATTTGAGTCCATCTCACATCCAAAAAAAGGTATCGAGTTACTGGGTTGTGTGTTTATTTTGTTGCTGTAAGAAGGGCTCAAAGTAGCAGTGGAGACAGGCCCTGGTAATGAAATTCTGTGTTTTTGAGTTCCTAGCTCTCCAGGCACTGCTGGAGGAAAGAACTGTGAATTTCTTTCTCCTCCAGCATCTGTCAGAACCTGAGCATCATCGCAGCCTTGCTGAGATTCAGCACATGTCCCCATGAATAACTGCATGTGTCTCTATCTGCTTTCATGGAGAGGTACTAATGAGACCCCATCTGTCCAGCTGTGTCTGCTAAGCAGCAAAAAAAGGTCAGGGTGGATGTTCAGGGTGAGAGAGCATCATAGCCTAGCAAGACTCTTGATCAATGCAGTCCTCTTCTGCCTTCCTGCCCAGTTCGTCATCCAGAGGGTAACTGCCATGTGAGACTGGAGAACTGCAACCAGGACTGGACAGAGGTGCATTTTCTTTTGGGATCAGTGAAGAGGCAGGGTTTGAGGCTGGATGAAGAGGCGGAGACTCCCAGGTCTCCTCCAAACAAGTGCATGTGACTGGATGCCTGACTAGAGACTATAGAATAGAGAGCCAGGAGCCCGGGTTCTCAGGTGATACTGTCACTCGCTTGTCCTGTAACTCCATGAATCCTGCTTGGGAGGTGAATTACTGGATAAGCGTTTAAACATGGTTGACTAAACAGGCTTCAAAACACTTATTCTAGAAAAGTGCAAGCTCCTCTGTGTTCCACCCAGCACAGAGAAGGCTGCTCTGGTCTTCTCTGGTTTCTAATAGTCCACTTGACATTGTTTTAGAACTTGTCCTGCCTGGAGTGAGCAAAGAAACATTCTCTGTGAAGTTTCCTCTGTCCTCTGTTGAAACGGGCCAGTTGGAAAGACTGTCAGCCTGGCGAAGAGCAGGGTGGAGAACTGATCACTGCAATTATTCTGCCTCAGAACATGCTGTCCAGGTGCTGCCCTGTGCTGCAGAGCCCAGCCCTGTTTTCTGCCTCATACAAAGAGGAGGCTATTTTGACCTTTCCTGTTTTTAATCCTCCCCTCCTACTTGGCTGGGGAACCTGCACTTTCAACACATTGTATCTGAGTCAGCAAGAAACAAGGGGGCCACTGGATGTGGTTTTTGTGGTGAATTCATAAGCAGTTGCCCATACTACCCTCTCTGGTTTGAGACCAGCCCAGTGGTCAAGGCATAGTAGCGGCAATCTACAGACTTGGGTTTTTGCCTTGATTTTGGGGACAGGTAGCTTTCCACATCCCTGACGTTCTTTCCACTGTTGCAAAATCTTTGAGGCAGGTGCAGTCCTTGCCTGCATTTCACAGTGCATTGTACCATGGCTTCCTGGACTCTGCTCAGTGCTGCTGCAGCTGTGAGAAACTAAAGGGTCAAAGTAAGAGGTGCAATTATCAGGCTCCTTGGCTTCTTACCTTGCTGTTTCAAGACAGGCAGTGGGTGGGTGGCTTTCCCTGGGAGGAGGCTCTTATATTTCTGCACAGCCTGGTTTGCTCCAGCATCTTTGCTGGCTCTGACTGCACCTCTGAAGAGACAGAACCTGCTGGTACACTGGTGGCTTGAACCCACTGCAGCTGGAGTCAGGCCCTCCTCTAACTCACAATGTCTTGGGAATGTGCTCTGGGGACAGGCAGGAGCTTTCCAGCAGCTTTATGCAGTGCTGTCTGAATCGTGCAATAAACAAGTCCAAACCCTATTATTAGACTTTGGAAACTGCTGCCTTAGAGACAGGTTTGCTTATAAATATCCATTATTTTCTCTCTGGCTCTTCACTAGGGAAGCTGGCAAGGAAAAGGGATCTCTGCTTCTCCAGAATCTGCCTGCTTCTGCTGTTGTTGCTTCTTCCCACCTGAGCCCACCCTCCTCAGTCTTCCAGCCTCCCAAGCTGTAGCTGTGCTAATGAGATGTCTCATCTGCTCCGATGTCAGCAGGATGGCAAATGCCAGCTATTTTGGAGAGGGATGGGAAAACACAAGTAATAAGCAACTGGGCAGAGCATTTACCACGGTCACTGCAGTGTGTAGGTATGCAATCCAGCTGCTTTGGTGGCTAAAGCAGAAGTACTGGGTCCAGTTCCCTACTCAGCTCCAACAACACCCTGCATAACTGAGAAAGCTCCATTGCCTCATGAAACAGGGATGACAGCACTTCCTTTCTCTGCTGTGTTTGAGGAGGGACAGATCTAAGGCTCGCCAAAAGTCAGTGGAAATGCAGACTTCAACAAGCTTTGCAGCAAGCCACTGGACCGCACAGGCTGTCTTGTAACATGTGAATATATCTGGCCTAACAGGACTGCTGTCTCATTCAAGGCTGTTAGCTTTCCCATCCAAATGAAACAGTAGTCTTCTCCCCATGCCAAATCTACCCAGCACAAATTCCCTCGACCCTCCTGCCTGCCTGTGCTGTTGTTCTCTCTGCCCATTTCAGTTGTTTGGCATGAGTACTTTTAGCTGTAGGGTCCTTTATCTTCCCTTGAAAAGCAGATTTTATATTTTGTGCACTCAGTATTTGCTCCAGAGAACTGAGTTCAGCTTTCTGTGAGAACCCAAGGCTCCTCTTCTTACCTTCACTTGTTAGGTAATGGTCTGCTGTACATAAAAGCCCCAAAGCTGCTCACACTGCACCCTGTTTCATTATCTGTATAAAGTGGAGCAGGCGCAGAATAGCCAGGACATGCTGTAGGCTTGGAGAAAGGATAAAGCAGGTATTTTTAAAATTATTAAAGAATGGCCAGCTCCTCTCCAGTGGATGTTGCTGTTAAGGGTATGGGGAAGGTTGGTGTGAGAACTGAAATCTCAAGAACATTTCTCATTCTTTCTCTAGGTGACTGCCTTGCAGCCCTGCATTACCTCTGTTTCTTCTGGCTAAGCCTGGCAAAACAGGTCCATCTACCAGTTCAGGCAATAGACTGCAGTGAAAACGCAGTGCTTGTCATGTTGCCACGCTCCCCACACACTGTGGCTTGCTTTGCGAACAGCTGGAGCTGGTGTCTGGTGCCGCATGCCTAGTGCAGTGAGGAGGTGAGAGGGAGGAGACAATATTTCATGTCTCCAGTTGGCCACCTGTGCATCTATTTGCTGGAGCCCCCTTTCCACATACCTTCTTTGCCTGCAGATACCTCTTCATCAGGGGAGTGTTCAGAGAACTCGCAGGCTTCTCTCCTCTTTGACGCAGGGACAGATGCAGGGGGCAATGGGTAGTGTCTTTAAGGAAACAGGATGCTTGGGTCACTCGACAAGCGATACCAGGGAGATTTAGAGAGAAATGTGTACAGCTCTCTGGTCTAAGCCAGTTATGCTGGGTACCAAGCAGAAACTTGTTTGAGGTGTTTGCAGTTTTTCAGCCAGGTATATACAGTGAGGATGGCGTAAGGCATAGAGACTGTAGGGGAGACTTAAGAGGACAGGAGCTGGAACCATGTGGAAGCAGAGGTGTGCTTGTGTGAAGAAATTAGGTTAGGTGGGGCATCCTCTGATTTGGAGGACCTGCCCCACAGAAAACATGTTCATTTCCTCTCAGCTTCCAAGCATTTTTGTGATCATTCAGCTTTTCTTGCTTTCTATACAACATCCTCTGCAGGCTGGGGGTCAGCGGTGGCAGCTCTAGGAGATGGGGACAGCAGTTTTCAAATAGAGAGCTTTATTCTTCTTCAGTTCTGTTAAGCTGGTCTGCCTTTGGAGGCCGTGGCCGACAGAAACTCATACATGGATGTGGGATCACAGCTAACAGCTGGGTATCTCTGTTTTAAGCCCCCATTCCTCCCTCCCAGCCTCAAGGCACTGGGTCCGTGGTGGGAATCTTGCTGAGGTTCACCCCACTCTGGCTGGGAAACTCTTCCCCAGCCGCTTCCTCGGGCTCCCAGGAGAGGGCATCGTGCTCCACTAGAAGTGAGGAGAGACGAGGTCTTCAGGGCTGTCAAGTGGGCTGAAAGTCTTGGGGAGGGGGTGGGGAATTGGGGGTTTTACTACAGGTAAGATCTTGAGTTTCAGGACTGCAGCCTTGCACTTGTGTGGCAAGGCTGACTTTGCTGGTATCCCACTGGGAGAGGGAGTGGAGGTCAGTGGCTGATGCCTGGGTGTTTTCTCTCCAGAGGGGCAAATTAGAATAGAGCTCTCTGCCCCTGTGCTCTGATGGCCTGCTCCTGGCCTCCAGCGCCTTTGTGCTCTGGCCGGAGGAGACATCACAGGAGGGTGCAAGATGCTCCTGGAGGGGCTCATCCAGCAGCTGCAGCCTGTTGCTGTGTGGAGACAGGGTCTGGAGTGCTCTTCCTACACAGGCTGTGCCCAGCATGCTGGGCAGGCAGGTCATGGCACCCTCCTCTCTGCTTCAGTGGGGATGTGAAGGAGGAGGTGATGCTGACTGTTGTTCTTCCTCACCACAAGCACAATTATGTATCCCTTGTTATGATTGCAGTGGAGTTTTCGTTTAGTTGGTTCAGGTGGCTTTGTGGCAGCCAGACCTGAGAGAAGAGGAGGCACCAGCCCCTCCACGGGGGTGCAGAAGTGCTCATGGCTGGAGAGGGGGAACATCCTTTTCTTTACATTCCTGGCTTAGTCTCCTGCACTGTGGTCAGTGCTTCATCTTTCCAGAACGTGCTGTTCCTCCTTATTGTTTCGGTAGCTTCTGTAAAGTCCTTTTCCCTCTGATGGTCCTGTCTGTGAGGCCCTCAGGTTGTAATACAGCTAGCTTGTGCGTGTGTGTGTCTGAGCATTCCACCAAACAGTCACTCAGGTTTCCTGGTTCATCATGGGTACGCATCTCTGAAGGTAAGCACTGTGCTGCCTGTTGCCTGGGGCAGTCTGAACCCAGCCTGCAGCTGGCATGCATGAAGCTAGAGGCTGCAGACTTCTCACCTTCAGATCCTGGGTGCTGGACTGAGTGAGAGCAGAATGCCCTGTCTGAAATCCTGCAGTCAGTGCAAAAGTTTTGAGCGTATGTGTGTGCACGTGTTGAATTCCTGTGCAAGTTTGACTGCTGCCCGGTGGGGGCAGAGCCTCCTGCAGTGCGTGGGGAGTGTGTGGTGTGTTTTCCAGATTTCTACAGACATTTGACACTGCACACTATTGATAGTACAATCAGTCAGGGTGGGAGATGGAGGTGCTGAACAGGCAGGGAGTGAGGAAACTTGATTCCACCCCACCATGCTGTTTCCCTTCTCCCTTGCTCAGGGATTGCTGATGGTCCCTTTGCACAAGAAATGAGAAGCTGAACCAGGGCCTTCTGGCAAAGCAAGTCCCCTCCCATTCTTAAAGCAACCCAGAAAACTTCCGTGCCTAATTTGAATGATTTCTGGATCTCATTTTCTCTAGAGACTTGACACTTGTTGACAGTTAATCCATGTCTGTAAGGAAAACTAATGATTAATTGCTTCCTTTCAATTAGGCTCCCTGTCCTCTATCTTGCATAATTTTCTAACAAATATATTATCTTTCTGGCAGTCCAAAATAAATAGTTGTTCTCAAGTGGGAACTGGTGCAAAATCCAAGGCTGTACTTGCCTTTCCCAGCAATAGCAGGCCTGGAGATGGGGGTCGTCATGAAGGAATAGATGCAATTCTCATCCACTTTTTTGGCCACAGACAGGTGAGAGGGAATAGTAGTAATTTAGGCAGGGAAGAAATGGGTGGTCTGATTTCTAGAATGTGGAGAACAGGGCAGAACTGCTAACTGCAGGAGCTTTTCTTTTTTTTTTGACATCATGAAAACTCCCTGGAATTTTGGCCACAGCATATATTCCATGGTATTCAGGCAGGGAGGTATTTTCTCCTAAACAGAGGGAAAGAAAAGATTACAGAGTGCTCACCAACAGACTCGGGGTTAACAGGACTGCCTCTTAAATGTCAGTTACGGTCTAACATGCCTGTTGCATTAATGATTTGCAGGAATAGCAGTGTGTGTCTGAGCTTTCATTGTGAGAGTGGCTGTGATGTCTGTGAGAGTCAGATGACTCTAGAGCTGTGTTACAACCCCCAAAAGCCTTCTTTTTACCTCGTCTGTCTGGCAGTCACCATGTAGGGCACTCCAGTTACACTAGTAAAGGACTGTGCATGAGACGGACTGTGAATTTTTGCTTTTTTTACTGGTGAGTTCACAGATGCATTTCTGTGGACTTTGTGCCTAACAGTGGGACGATGAAAATTGTGTGTTTTTGTGCTTGGTCTTCATGCCATAAATAGCTTTGACCAGTTCTGCATTAGCTGACTGAAATGGCGATGGTGCTTGGACAGCAAATACTGCTGAGGAAAGCTGGTGCAGGCAAAAGCTGAGTCACTCAATCTTTTGAAAGGAGTTCTTTACAAAAGAGGGCAGACCATTGTCCAACATCTCCCCAAGAGGAGCTGGGTTTAGTTTCCTGCTCTGCTGGAGCACGTGCTGTTTCTGGCAATCTGTTTGAACTCCATAGCCATCCTCCTCGCCTGGGACAGGGAGGTGTGCAGAGAACCCAACCCTGCTTACCCTTAGTGTCATGTGAATTTCTTGCATGTTTTTAGCTTACTCTCTAGAGGCTGCAGGCAGGCTCTGGGATTCCTTTGTTCATGAACAGAGCCATCGTGCAGATCAGCCATTCAGTACCACCTTCCAGAAATATTTGCTAAGAAGCTTCCTTGTACTGTTTTGTAAGCCCAGAGCGCTTGCTAACTTGTGAGGGCTCCTCCTGTTGGAACTGCCCTCACCAAAAAGGAGGATGAGCTGGCTTTTTCCAGTTAACCAGTCAATATTTACTCTTCCAGGCAAGCTGTTAAAATGCTGTTGCTCTCTTCTTTTGGTATTTGTTTCTCCTGTCTTGCTGGAATATTGCCCCAAAGTCTCCCACACTGGCAGTTCTTGTTTGTGTAGCAACGACATGTGGGCGTTCATAGAAGACAAGGTTGTGGGAGCCTGCCAATGATTGCCAGGTCATGTTTTCATTTTCTGTTCTGAGTGTGGAGTGTGTTTCAGCCCATCTGCTTCAAGAAAGGCTGGAGTTTGGGAAGAGATCACTTATTCAATCCCAAGGTAAAATCTTACTTCCACTAAAATCCATGAGAAAAGGCCTGTTGACTTCAGTGAAGTTTATTTGCATCCTCTGTTACCAGGACAAACGCATCCCAGGTCTGGTTTTGGCAATTCCCACCTCCCCAGTTTCCAGTCTGCCTTTTTGTGCTGTATCACTGCATCCTGGGGCTGCAGCCCTAGTGCTCCCCTGCAGCTCCCAAGCAGCACCCTGAAACAATGACTGAACACATAATAAAAAGTGAGACACTATCAACCTGGTGAGAATGAGGGGTCAGCCTGTGTCAGGGGCATCAGGAAAGCCCTGTCTCCTTTGTCCTTCAGTACAGTGATGCTGGAGTGCGGGTGGCTTTTCCCTGTGGCTTTTTGCTGAGTTCAGTTCAGACAAGGCAAGAGTTATGAAGATAGTTCCACCTTAAACTGATAGAAATTAAGATGGCACTTCTCTTCCATCTCCCCCTCACCCTAAGAATAAGAGCATGGTTTTGATCTGTAGTCTTAGTATGATTTTGTATTTGCTAGATGGAAGGACACATGACATTGAAAGGATGTACCACTTACTTATGGTGATAAATCTCAACCTAAAGCCACAGATCCATAATTTTTCCACACTGACCTGTTTTTGGCAGGATACTGGGGCATTCCTCTTCTAAACCCCAGGGCACACATGTTTTTAAATGACATTTATTAAAGCTGTTTGTGTGTTAATGCACTCTTACAGAAAGGGAAGGAGCGAGTATTCAGACTTTCAGATAACCACAAGTCTTCCTAGTATAGAAAGGCAGCAGAAATGCCCTAAATTAAGAAAAACTTACTTGAAAATGTCTGAACAGATCAGTGCAGGCAGATTTCCACTCTGATACCATGTTTCTGGCAGTTGGCATGTAAGCCAGCTCCCATACAGAAAACATGTATCAAGTTAGCAAAGTGTTGCACCTGTAGTTTTCTGAGGTAGAGTAGTTACGACAGTTCTGAAATAGCCAGCTCAGTGCATGCGCTGGAGGGGTTAGTTCTGGCTGCATTTTTCTATGCCATCAAGTCCTTTGCATGTGTACTGTAACCATACTAAGTTGGGCTCTGGTGATGACAGTCCATACTTGCATTACTTACTTGCAGTGTAACAGTAACAAAGATGTTCTCTAACAATAGCTTTTTTGGGAGTCTTTTTAGACAATGTTGGCCAAAGCCCTGTTGTAATTGATTTTTTGTGTGTGCACCACCTGGGTATAGCTTTTGTGTAACATTAGCTGGAGCTTTGTCACTGCAAGTCCTTGGTCTAGGAGTCCTCTCTCTTTATTTTCAATTATTGTGACACTTAATTTCCTTATTACTGCAATTTGCTATAATCCCCAATCATTTTTTTAAGAGAGGAATTAGATTTGCTGCCCTACCTTTCAGCGTGCTTGCTGTTGCCTTTCTGGTTCACTAACAAGAAGCTTGAAGATCTTCACTGTGCAAATTATTTAGTTCGTCAAAGTTATTTGGCTCCATTAAGAAACCTTTCTCTTCCGCTAGTAGGGGAAGGCAGCATGTTCCTTAATTGCATTCTGCAACTTAGCCAAGTGAAATCTATCTTTATGCCCTCAGAGCTGAAGCCAAAAAAAATACCCCCCACTGGTCCCTCATGCTTTGCAACTCCTCACTGCGTGAGCCTGTTTCCAAGTGCTTGTCTCTCCTGAGATCTGTAGCTACTGGGGTAGTTAGCTTTATGGAGAAGATTTAAAGCTCTTGTGTGCAAGAGAGCTCCACATTAGTTTGAAGGGTGATTTGCACTAGTTTATCTTTGTTTAAAAGTCCAGGTAGAAAAGACTGGAAAGAGTTTTAGTGAGAGAGTAAGAGCCTGCCCTGGACAGGTCTCTTGTGTTGGTGGCTAGATACAAGCCTCTGGCTTGTGATTAAAGGCACTAAACTCACTCAGGTCTAGAGTTTAAGATACAACTTGCCTCCTATGATACTGGTTGTAAGTGTAAGTCCCCACCATATACTGTACATCTGTCTGGATGTACAGCAGCAATGGCATTCTTCCTTGTGATTGAGTATGGAAGCGTGACCCGAGATGTTTGTGCCTCCCTGATCATCGCAGCTCCAGTGGACTCACCAGGAAGTCCTCTAGAAAGTCACTTCAGTGCATCAGTCACCTCCCATCGTGTCCTCCAAAGTCCACTATGCTGTAAGGTCAAAAAACCTGTCCAGTATTGTTGTGCTGAACCAGCAGAATTCCTTTGTCCTTTGTCCAGTCTCATTGTCTGTCCCCAGTTGCATCTCTGGCCTCAGAGAGTGAGCTCAGGACAACCGCGCCTTAGTTCTGTGTCTGTGTGGGGCTAACAGTTCTGCAATGGCCCTGCCTCAGAACTGTGAAAGTAGAAATAATTTGTAATAAAGGCGTTCACTTGCTGGCACCTTTTGGTACCATCTGGATTCATCTCTCTTGTTGGCAATTATTTGCTCATTTCATACCAATTTTAGTTTGGTTGGCGTCTGTTCTTCCCTTTTCTCCTTTGCACTTCTAACTATTTTGAGAAGTTTATTCAAAATCACAGTTTCATAAATTCTTACCCCTCATTGATGGAGTCAGAAGTACAAGCCACACACTTCAGAGAGTGGGGAGAATAAATACTAGGAAGCCTTGAAGACAGTCCTAGAAACTGTGAGGAAACTCATGGAACCTTTTCAGGTACTATTTATACCCTTGCAAGGGAGGGAGGGGTTTAAAACTCATCCAGCCCCGAAAACAGGTTGTTGCAGTTTCGTCTTTCAGTAGTGCAACTGGGAATATGTTTCCCTAAACCTGTCAAAGTTTTAAAGCTCCAATTAGACTGAATTTTAAGTACATGATAAGGACTATTTGCAGCAGCAGCTGTGGGGCAAAGTGAAAAAGGCATTGTTCATGCAGCTGTGGAGTACACATTTCTCCTCGTGCACAACTACTGTTGCTTTGACCGCTTTATTCCAGAGAGCTTGTGTACCACAGCACTGGGAGCAGTTTCACAAGCTAGAAAATCAGCCTCCCATGCCTGCTTCCTTCCAGCTTCCCTGGCAACATGGAGCAAATTGGTTTGGTTAGAGGGAAATGGATTCTCCAGCTCTACATGTGTATAGTGTTAGGGAATAACTTAAGAAATGCTGTGGCACGTTTTTCTCGAAGGCAGACTTTTGGATGGTTACATTCCTTTGACCAATGGTAATTTACAAAGTTAAGTGGAATTTTTCACGTGATTCTAGGTTGACTTGATGTGTGATTGATGGGCAGTTATGAGTAGATATAAATAATAGTGGATTTAAGTATGTATAGATGCTATAATTAAAAACTCTATTGTAATATTTATTAGTATTTAATTATAGATGACAAAGATTGCTATATAATTCTGTAGGACTTGACTGATGTTCTTGGAGAGGGAGCAGCTCCTCTCTTTAATTACAGCAGTGTCTAGAGAATAAAACCCTGCCCAGACCACCACTGGTCTCAATGTGTGATCTCAGTGACTGGAGTCTAGTTAGCTTGCTGGGAAGTGCCTGACTTTTGTGATGGTTTCTTTCTGTAAGGTGTCTTCCCAAACTGAAGGGCAGGATGACCCCATAACAGGGCAGTGTGGACACAAAAGGTTGTCTTAGAGCCTTTTTGCTCATAGCGTCTAGGACATACTCATGGAAGTAGGTGCTATGTGCTCTGAGTAACATGTCAGACCTGGTCCTAAATGAAACAAAAGTGTCTTCAAAAAGTGAAACAAGACAGTAAAGGTGGGGTGATGGGTAGATGGGAATGCCTTTTCCTCAGAATTTGGTTAGAGAAGTCAGATTTTTTCCCAGTTATATTTTTAAAACCACCTCAATACTTGAGGTTTTGGATATTTTCTTTTGCTATAAAATAGGGAGTGTTACCTTCTGTTTAAAAAATATTTCTTTTTACTTTACAGAGAATTTGTGTCTTTTGAGGCTGCAGATTTGGTAGTACTGTCTCCAAAATCCCCTCTGACAGAACAAATTCCTCCCAGAAAACCTCTTAGCCTCGCCTGGCTTGTGACTGAGACCTACTTCAGAAACAGGGAGAAGGGCACTACTGAAAACAGAACGCAGCAGCTGATCCTGGCTCCAGACACCCTGGGTGCTTGAACTGCCTGTTGGCAGCAGGAGGTCAGATGCTACTGGCCTCTTAAGAAATGTTTTGGCCATTGTTCTTTCTGTTTAGATACAGCCTGAATTGATGTGCTAGCCCATTAACCCCTCACATACTGTCTTCAGTCTAGAAAAAAATACTCTATTTCTAGAGCGCTATTGTGTGAAACCTAGCATAACCCAGATCCTGGGGTTCTTGCTGGTTATAGGAAGGCCTTTGCATGGGAACAGTGTGTGTGAGGGCAACATCCTGACTTTTTTCTATTTTATGAACCAAACCCTAGATGCCAGTGTCACACTCTGAGGGATACTGTCCACAGACGAGGGCATTTGGTACTAAGAAAGAGCCTTTTATGTGTGTTACATTGTCTCTTCTTGGAGCGCTCCTTTGTGCTTGCTAAATAAAACTGATTTTTGGATGATGTCAGCCCCACCCAGTGGCTTTTGCACCAAGAACACCAGTAGGACACGTAAATTGTTGCAGGTGTGCAGCAGCCAGGCCAAATGGTGGCACCCTGCACCTCTGGGCAGATAGGCAGCACAGCGCTCAGCGTTCTCTGCTTCTGGAGCACCTGTGCCTGCCTGCCTGGCTGCTGCTAACGACCCCTGTGATTGCCACCACCTGGGTGGCACTGAGAGCTCTCAAGAAGTTTCTCTATGGTTGAGTTGGATGCAGGTAGAGCATGTGGTGACTGTGTGGATTTGCTGGTAACTGCAGGCATAGAGGTAAGACTGGAAAAGTGAGGGGAATTTGACTGTGGGATGGAGGTGTGTTGGGAGGAGGAAGCTCTCTGGGTGGGAAGGGTAGCTGAAGTGTGGCGGAGGGTTCCAAAGGCATAGACAGGTGCTCTTCTGACTGAAGCAGGTCACTGGCTGACAGGGTTGAGGGCTGGTGTGGTGGCAGGACAGTGAGAGCTGCACCTCTGGTTGCTGGGAGCCTTGTTTGTTCTGAGTCCATGTAGAGCATGTGTGTGAGATGTGGCTGGCCTTGGCAAGAAGGACAGTGGCTCCACAGCACTAGAGGTTCCCTGTCACCACAACCTGTGGTGCTGTATTTCTGTATTTTGTATCTGTATTTTGTAATGTGCCTTTGTTGGGCACTGTACAGACTGTAGAGTCCCTGCCCTGAGTGGCTTCTGCCCTTTCCTAGGAGGTGCTTCCTGGAAACCTTCAGTCCGATACTGATAGCCACTGCTTTCTGTTCAGGGAAAATAGGATGCCCTTGTTTGTGTAGATGACTTGATTTCAGATGTGAGGGTTGCTGTGGAAAAGTAGCCACCAAGTATAGGTCCTGTTGGTTACCAGGTGAAATGTGTAGCTGTTTGCCTTTGTTGCTTTATAACTCAATGTCTCTGAGCTGCTCAGCGACTTTACAGGAGGTCTCTTGGCCTGTAAAGTAGGTTTCCTTCATCCCCCAGTGACCCAGCTAGGAACAATGGAGGCCACGCAGTACAGAGAGTGCTGTAATAAAGCTGCCAGAAGCTGACGTTGCTTTCCCCTCTGAGTTTTTCCAGGCTTATTTTTAGGCCATTTACAATTAATTCTTTTGTAGGAAAAAAAAAATAATTGCCATTGTGGCTGCTAAGAACTGTTGATATAAAAATCAGCCCTTTTAAAGACTGGTATTCTGGGACGAATATCCCAGGGAAAAACAAAAATCTGGATATGTCATGCCAGGGCTCTAGGCAACGTGTTCAAAATAAAGCAAAAATGCATGGGTATTTCTTGCACTTTGTACTTTTTACTCAGCTTCCAGTTCTGAGTCAAGGGTAATACATATGTGAGCTGCTTGTGAACCCTTGTTTTTTTGCGGTTGCTGCGTTTATCTTGATGAAATCATGTCATCTGAGCGGGTCAGAAGGGAGTTGTCAGGGCTTCTTGGAGCTCGAGAACTGATTGCTCAGGGAGCAGATTGTCTTTGTAGGCTCTTTGAAGCAGGTTGTGTGAGCTTTCCTGATGGTGATTTTTGGAAAGCCTTCCCCAAAATTCCTGTTGTCATTGTAACTGCTTCTGCTGAAGTGAAGTGAATGGCACTCCAAGTGGTTGCTTTCCAAGTTCATCTTTCTCTATGGAGTATTAAATGCATCAGTTAATTGTCATTCTTCAATATTTAGGCTAAATAATTCTGGGGAACTGAGAAACAGCTAATCTTTTTGGACTGGCAGTACTGAATTGGAGCTCTGGCCTCTCTTCGAACATGTGATTACTTTAAATAAACATTAATAAAACAAGGTGAAGTGCTTGGGGTCATAAGAGCGTCTTTGCAGATAGAGGTTTAAGGGCCTGAGTTAAACTAGAAAGGCTAAAAGTTAAAGCCATGTGGAGGAGGGCAGGGTCTTGCTTATTTAACTGGAGTTTGACATCAGAGTGATATGTAGTAACTTGAGGTATTAAGAGGAAAAATAGCCTTCTGGCTTTGTGATACCTTGGTTGGGTTTTGCTTGCTGTCGCTCTTGTTAGAGGCTTTCTGGGCAAACAGTAAGTGTGTTTTGACTTTTCACAGACAATGCGGTAAACATACAGGGTTACCTTCTCCTGTCCAGTTCAGCTTGGTAGGAGCCTCAACTCTTCAGTGCCAGGTATAGCTGCTCCTTCAGGGTACTGCAATCTGTAAAATGGGTCCGGGGAGGAACAGCGTCCCGTGTGCATGTGTGCTTGGTTCAGGAGTGCACAGCAGAGTTTGGTTTGACTTGGCCTAACCCAGTTCTTGAGCCAGGCTTGTCTGGAGACATGCAGGTCACTGGAGGTTGCTGGGCTTGGGTCAGTCACAGCATCATCTTGCAGCTGAGGGGTGCTCACGGAGACCCTCAGTGATCTGCTGCTATCTGTTGGAAAAGGGTGATTTACCTTGTGACTAGAAATGGGGAATCCTGAGTTGATATGCCTTGTAGCAATAAGCCTTACTGTGGTGTGAGGTCTGTGTGCAGGCGTGCTGGCTGTGGGCATGTTTTTCACAGGTTTAGAGTAGGATGTGCAGAGTGTGCCTCTCTGTGAGCCTGCCGCTTATGCCGAGAGGGAACCATTTGCTGCTGGACACAAGGGTATCTGGTTTGTGACTCAGGCTCTAAGCAATTGCTGCCAGATCAGGACTCCTAGTATAGAGCTGTTGTTTTTTTGGGGTTTTGTGTGTGGGTGTTTTTGTTGTTGTTTGGTTTGTGGTGTTTTTTGAATTTTTTTGTTTGGTGCGTGGTTTTGGTTTGGTGGGTTTTTTTCAGTTCGGGTTTGTTTTTTCACCTTACTGCATCCAGAGGAGTTGGTGGAACCCTTGGCAGGGGAAATCTGGCATCTATTTCTGTTTCCATCAGCTGCTCTGCAAATTTTCTCTGGCTTGCCACTGCTCCAGCCATCTTCCTGGGGAATAGCTTGCTCAGTGCATGAAAAGGGTTAAAGCACTTCAGAACCTTCCTTGGCTTTCTGCACTAAATTACCTTAAACTTTTGACAAGTAGGAAGGCCTAGACAGATGTGTTGACATAGCAACCGCTCCAAGGAAACGGCCTGTCAAGAAAGGAGAGCAGCTGGCCTCCTGTTGTGACAAGGTACTGCAAGCAGGAATCTGCAGCCTCTGCCCTGGCTGTGCCCCCAGATCTTGCTGTCAGCACCCTGATTAGTGTGAATAATTTATACATCTCTCTAACAGCCTTTAATGCAGCTGCAGTGACGTGAGCAGCGCTAAGAGGACTCAACTGCTAATTTGCTGCATTAATAATAATGTACTCCTGCTTTTGCTCAGAGCAAGTATATCCAGGGAACGAGGTTAAAGCCAGGTTTTCTGCTTGGTGGTTCCAGTTGTTTTTCCCCTCTTCACCCCAGACAGACTGATACACTCTGAACTTGCACTCTGCAAAGCTAGGAACCTGGGGTGGGAGCGCACGCATGAACTCTGACAGGCATGACCACTGGTTTTATCTCCTTTTCTGCATGCTCTGAAGGCAGCAGACCCAGCTTGCTGGAGAAACAGTGTGGCCTAGTGGCTAGGGTGCTGGGCTTGGGTCTGGGAGATGCTGTCCACTCACTTTCCAGCTTTGGCACTCTTTCTGAGCGGAGGTGGGGGGATTCTCCCTTTACAGGTTACTTGCCTGCAGTATCTGCTGTTAGCGTACCTACCATTTTCTGGGTGCTGACCCTGACAATATTTGCTGGCCAGCACTGCTGTGCAGTTCACTTTGGTTGCTGTGAGTCCGTCATGCAGACCAGACTTGGTGGGCTGGCTTGTCGAAGGAGAGGACCCCAGGTCTTGCAGAGCCATAAAAGGGAGCTCTGCTGCCTTTGTGGGCGTGTAAGCTCATGATTCCCCAGATCAGCAGCAAAGTGGCCTCTCCAAGTGACTAAGCTGTTAATTGCGAACAGAACAGCCTGCCCTGCAATGGGGAAAGGTTGCCTTTGGTCTGTTCTGAGAGGTTTTGCTACTTGGCATCTGTGTATCACAGTACCCAGCTCTTGGTACACAAACTGAGCAATGGTGCTGTATACTGTGCTTTCAAAGACAGAAATAACCCTGAGAAACTCAATGTATTTACTTTTTTTGGGGGGGTGGTGGTCCTGGAGAATATTTACTTGATCTGATGTAGCATTTTCCATGCAAGCAGGCACCTGGGCTTCCCAGGCTGCTTTGCAGCACAGTGTGCTCAGCAGGCTCTGTGGAAAGGGTAATGCATACCCAGGTGATTTCAGTACATGGTATTATTTACCCTATTGACGTCAGCAGCTGCTCGCTTTCAGCTTCTCTCCACTATAGCAGCCTGCAGGAGACAAGCTGCAGAGAGCTTCTGAACTCTGTAAATGTGCCTAACCTTTCCAGAACTCAGCATATAATTCTCAGCTAAGAAAATGTCCATTTGTGAGTATTTTGGGAACAAACCTCCTATTAGCTTTCCGTGGGCAACTCATTTTGCTCCTATTCTGCAAACCAACACCACATGGATTCTTATCAAAACACTGTAGCCTTTATTTGCTGGTAAGTCAGTTCAGCAGGGACTGTTACATAAAACCATATCATGGCGTTTTCCTTGCAGAAGATTACAACATTTAAGTACCTTCTTAAGCCAAGAGATCCCTTCTCAAACCACCATATTTAAATTCTTTCCTGAGTGACAGCTCTATGGAAAATGGAGCCTTCCCATTAGGGATATTGTATAGAATCCTTGCTGGAAAGCCCTAGAAAAACAGACAGATAGAACTTTTGAAATAAACTGGAAAGATAAGATCTGCTGTATGAGTCTCCTTTCCCTGACTAGCCTTTTATTGATATCAGTCCTTGTAGAGAAACAAAGAGAAATTGGTGTGTCTCACTGCATAATTCCATTTTCTTTTTAGCAGCAGGTTGGGCTTGGACAGAGTGTTTTGTGCATCCTGGTACTGTCATGCAGTGCTACTGTTGTCTGCTTCAGTCTCAGCTTTGATTAAAACACAGCACTGGTGAGGCCCAACCTCGAGTACTCAGTTTTGGGCCCCTCACTACAAGGACATTGAGGTGTCGGAGCATGTCCAGAGAAGGGCTACAAAGCTGGTGAGGGGTCTGGAGGACAAACCTTATGAGGAACGACTGAGGGAGCTGGGGTTGTTTAGCCTGGAGAAGAGGAGGCTGAGGGGAGACCTTATCACCCTCTACAACTACCTGAAAGGAGGGTGTAGAGAGATGGGGGCTGACCTCTTCTCCCTGGTGACAAGGGATAGGACAAGAGGAAACGGGTTCAAGTTATGTCAGGGGAGGTTTAGATTGGATATTAGGAAACATTTTTTCACTGAAGCGGTTATTAAACATTGGAATAGGCTGCCCAGGGAGGTGTTGGATTCACCATCCCTGGAGGTATTTAAAAAAAGGGTAGATGTGGTACTTAGGGACATGGTTCAGAAGTGGTTTTTGTCAGGGTAGGTTAATGGTTGGACTTGATGATCTTGGAGGTCCCTTCCAACCTCAGCAATTCTATGATTCTAAAATGTATGGCTCCAGCAGTCTGGGTTAGAAAAAGCTGCTTTGATGTGAGCTGAGTGTAACTGCAGCAGAGCAGAGCTGTCTGCCTGGGTTTGTAGGCAGTTTTTGAAAGGAGCCACTGCGGGCTGTGTACTGAACTGCCCCTCTCATCTCTGTAGCTTTGTGTCACTTCCCCCTGGCCTCAAAGGTTCCTGTTGCGTGCTCGTGCAGTCTTTGGCTGGTGGGAAAGGGAAGATCCCACACACAGTCTGTGTTATTTAGAAACAGTTGCAAATAATAATGTTGTGGCGATACAGCAGGCCACAGAGTGAGTCCTTATAGGAGGGGGAGGTGAATTTATTTTTAAACAAGCCTGACTTGAATTGCTTACACCCTTGTACCCACATGCTCATGAGCACGTTGCCATGATGTGTATATATCCACGTGGTTGGTTTGGGATTCCCTGCAATGATGCTGAGGACAGGAATGGTGTCTTAGGGCATCCTCCCTGCTTCTCTGTGGTTATTCTCAGATTGGTGGTGATGTGCAAGTTTTGGATATGCCTTTTGACCCCTTTAGGAGCAGACAAGGTTCAGTTTCTCAATGTTTACGCTCCTCCTGGCCCGTGCTGTTTACTCTGTGAACTCCCAGGTTTAACTTCTCATCCTTTGTAATATTTGTTGGTTTTCTAACATAATACACAGTTTTGCTGTTTTGATGTCAGCTTGTAGATAATAGATTATTGGCACTGAATAGTATTCTCTGTTCCTGAAACTGTAGGCTTGATTTTGAATAACCTGTCCAAATCAGGTTAATATACTCTGCGTGGAATAAACATGATATTCCTTTATACTTGGAAACCTTAGTCAGTGGCACAGTGTTATTCTCTGTATGTTGAGGTGTAGTACACAGATGCTTTGTAATCATCTCCTATAATCCTTAAAGCAGCAGAGGCAGCAACATCCATTGTTTTGCAATTGCCATTAACAGTAAGAGGCTGTCATCCCCACCGAGAGAGCGAGCTTCCCCTGATTGATGAAGCTTTCAAATTGGATCTTTCTTTTTTTCCTCCCCCCTCCCTACATGGTTTTTACCTCCTTGTTGATCTTCCTGCTCCAGTTTCTTTCTTGTGTCTTCCTTCACCTGTGGTGTTTGTTTATAAGGAGGTTTATTTGTATTAAATGCTGGAGACCCATCCTTTTATATTTACAAAAGGGCCTTCCCATTTAGCCTGTAGGTAGTGGGGTTTCAGGGTGTCAATTTCAAACATGCAACAGAGTCTTGTACTTCTAAAATAATACTGGAAGGCTCTGTAATCCTTCTGAAAGAGGAATTGCTACCAGACGATATTCATTGCTGTGGGCTGTCTTTGTCCACTTAGGTATAAAATGTACTCATAAGTGTGCACACTGTCTGACAGTGTGCTGGGGCAGCACGGGGAGGCGACTTGTCTTTGTCTTGCCTCTTCTTCTGCACATTTCAGTTTCTTAATTCAATCTCTTGGCACCTGTTTCTATCGGTGGTGTTCCACACTGCTACTTAACTTGTCTTTTCCAGTTATCACGTAAAATGTTACAATATCAATTCATCAATTTCTCCTTTTCCCGTTTGCCTTCATCCTGTTGTTTCTGTTGTGCCAAAATAACAACCATTACTAGTTGTTCCATGTGCCCCAGGCTGGCCACTGCTTTAGCAGCTAAATCTGCCTCATTTCTCCATTCATTTTTCTGATTCTTATTCCTTTGAGGTTTTGTGTACGTAATTCACAGTTGATTCCCTGTGAGATTCACCCAATTAGAATTTTCTTTTCATCATATTTAAAATGAGCTTTCTGTCGTCTGACCTCCAAACGTGCAATATAATATTCCCATCAGAAAATAATCCAAATCGGCAAAAATCAGAATGCTTTTGTTGTCTTAACTTGGAGTTCTCTATACTCAGTTGATCTGCTTGGCAATGTTCCTTGTATTTTTCCCCATCAGGGTCAGGGCTACAGAATTTATGCACCATTTTCCAGTTTGGCACTTTGAATGTCCAGTAGTGGAGGGGGAAAGGGAGGAGAGGGGCACTAATTTCTGCTATAATTTTATATTCAGCCTTAAGTCTTCTTCAGTTTCATATGTAGGGCATTCTTATAAATGATTAAAGTCACACTTTACTCCCTCATTAGAAAATACACAAATTAAGAGATTAGGTTCTACCCCCTGCTTGTCATACAGCATTGCATTCAGTCACATCCTCTGTAGCAGCAGCTAAATATACTTCCAAGTCGCATCTGACATTGCATTCCCTGCTTCAGTATTTGTGAATTCTGATTATCATTAGTCTATTGCTGTCGTGCCTTTTTGTTTTAACTCTCAGCTTCTGAGAATCTTCTCCTCTGTGTCATGACCCTTTTAGGAGGGCATGCCATTAAAGACACAAAGAGGATGCCCTTTCTCTCCATTTACTTTTATATAAAAGTAAAGATTTTACACTTACTTACATGTCTGCATAGAACAGTATGTACTAGAATATGCCTCATTGTTAGACAGGTTTGCATGTCTGAAACTGCTTTCACAGTCCAATGACCAAGTCCTTCTCTTGGATCAGCTCCTTCAGAAACGTCTTACAAATACTTAAAGGGTGGGTGTCGGGAGGATGGGGCCAGGCTCTTTTCAGTGGTGCCCAGCAACAGGACAAGGGGTAACGGGCACAAACTTGACCATGGGAAGTTCCATCTCAACATGAGGAGGAACTTCTTTACTCTGAGGGTGGCAGAGCCCTGGCACAGGCTGCCCAGAGAGGTGGGGGAGTCTCCATCTGTGGAGACATTCCAAACCTGCCTGGACGCGTTCCTGTGCATCCTGCTCTGGGTGACCCTGCTCTGGCAGGGGGTTGGACTGTGATGATCTCCAGAGGTCCCTTCCAACCCTGACCGTTCTGTGAATCTTCAAAGAGGTCACCCACTCTGTCCATCTTGATCTTGGGGATAAATTAACCCAGTCCTTGTTTTTTTTTTTTTGTGTGTGTGAACATAAACTTAGTTGAGCCTTTTCAGATCTACTAGATAATTTCCAAAATGCAGCCCTCTGCCTTCTAGGATGTGCACATCTGACTTGACTGCCAACTCTTTATTTAAGCAGTTCCAATTTAAGTAGATCCAGCTGCTATTTGATGAGGTGATTAATTGCAAAATGCATGCACAATTTTTTTTTTTATTATTATAAGTAATGCAGCCCTCTGCCCAACAGCTCCATTCTTATTTGGAAATAACAGCCATTGAGGTAAAACTGGTTGGTTTGTTTTTCTTAAATCTCCTAAAACAGCCATAGCATAAAGCCTAGCATATGTTTCCCGTTTGTGTTGTCCAGCAATTAAGTCTATACACATCCTGCCTACACCTTATGTTCTTCTTCAGTTAACGTGGAAAATAGTGTGAAAATGTGAGGCCTTAAAAGAGGGGAAAATGTGTTTTCACTTTAAAATAAACTTGATCTCACTTGCACTCTCATGCCCACGTGCTTACAGGCACCAAAATAGGTGTATCCACATGATCTGGTCAGGATTCCTTTCAATGATGGAGGTGGAAGACAGAGGTGATGCCTATGGCATCCTCTTATGTCTCCTGGGTTCTTCTTAGATTGGTGGCGAGATGCTGTGTTTGGATGTACCTTTTGACCCCTTGAGGAGCTAACAGGGATCAGTCTCTCAATCTGCTTCACTCCTCTACCCCCGACTTATTCTCTGAGCTGTCAAGATTAACTCACCATGTGCTGGGATCTGAATGTCCTGTTAATCTAGATGCCACCTACACCTGCTATTCTTAAAGCCCTTCTCCCACACTTTGTTCCTTTCAGTGCTTTCACACCTGGATGTTCCCATTCATTCTCCATTCACATCAGCCTTTATGTTTATGTCACGCTTCTCTAGACAGTGGGCAGCAGGAGGGGAATAGTCCCATCATCTCCTGGAGGCTGAGTTGAGAAGCGGCAAAGGAGAAGAACTGAATCTAAAAATCATGTGGTCCCAATGAAAAGGGGTAGGTCAATCAGGAGTTAAAACCTCCAAAGTCTCTCTCGTGGCCTTAGACAGTGGCTTGCACTGGCTTAGCCTGGCTTGCGTACTGCTCTTCAACTTCACGCTCTGCTCTGTTGGTTGCATTTGCCACTGCACAAGGGCTAAATGAAGGTATGCTCAGGAGCAGGTATGAAATAAACTGTTTGGGCTGCAAGGTATTGGTCCTGTCAAGAACAGGAGATGGCAAAGCATTTATTATTTCAGAGCTTGCTTTTACGGGCCTGATGTTTTGCTGTGGGAGAAAGTCTGCCTCTTGGGAGGAGCTATCATCTTGTATTTGGAAAGGAACTATCTTGTATTTGCATGCAAACAGTCCTGTGCTGGCTGTTGCTGTGAAAGAGATGACTCCTGTCAGTGCCCTAATGTTTGGCTCCAAGTGTCACGATTCCCTAACATGTAAGCGAAGTGCAAACCAGCATGGGTGTTGTGTGTGGTCTTTGTATGTAGGTGGTGGAGGGCTCGACACAAGCTGGGAAGAAGCATGGCTGTGATGTGGAGTATTCCTCTGGGCAGCAAAGGACTGAGCAATGCTGTTTGAGGACGATGCGGAGCTCTGCAGCTCGGCTATGATGTTTCAGATAATCCTGAGGTAGCATCTCAGCAGGGAGAGCTGGGGAGGGAGGGGGAGACTTCATCAGGCAAAACTGCTCTTGTATCAGGAAATGGGCCAACTCTGTTTTGCAGCTGGGTAGGTGGGTCCTTCCAGTACCCAAGCCAGTATAGTTCCTGGTAAAGGCATGTAGCCTTGTTGCTGTTTACCTATCCAAATATGCAAATGTGCCTGTACTAGGAGAAACAGTGTCTAGATTAGCTGAAGCCTTGAAGACTACAGCTGTTGGCTGTACCGCTGTTGGAGCTTTTCTGGCGGTATGTCTACGTTCTGGCCTGCAGAAGTCTTTCCTGCTCTGTATGTGCAAAGGGATTAGGTTTTTGCAGCGTGGGTGGGGGTTTGTGTCTTTTTGAGCTGTCATTGAGAGTATTTGCTGCCTGGGGCTATCTAGTCCTGCAGCCCTTTCCTAGACGCTTGCCTTTTCCCTCTTTCTAACGCACCGGTTCTTTTACGGGCTTTCTCTCCACTCTTCCTTCAGCTAATCTTCCCCCCGCACCTTCCCTTTGGTTTGCTCTACACCAAAAGGACTTGGGGATGAAGCTTTTCAAGGCTTATCCTGAATGTGTTTAGGACTCTGGTGCAAGGTGAAGAGAGGCTGAAGCTCACGTCCATAGCGATGTTATGCACTGAATGCAGACAGTTTTAAAGCTACAGTCAGATTGTAAAAGCCTGATCATCAGAAGAGATGTCTATGTGTTCTGCTTTCATCCCATGCATAAACTGTGCTGATAGTCGGCTTCTGCCTCATGTGGATTGTGTTCCTGTGACAACCTTGCTGCTGATCCATCTGCCAGGGACTTAAACGAGCACTGTCAGCCAGATAACACTGAAAAGGAAAGCTCTGCTGGCCTGAGGCCCAGCAGAGAAATGCTGTGCTCTGCAAGGGATTTAAAGGCTCTGACCTAGTCTGTAAGTCAGAATTTATCCCAGTGAGGGGGAGGGCTTTCTCGTCTCCACTGGGATAAGGAGGGCTTAGCCTTTGCCTCTTGGGGTGGGGGAATGGGAGGGGAGTGTCTTCCAGACAGCTTGTAAGGTTAGTTGAGGTAACCCCTTATGGTGTGACCTTCTCTGGCTTTGCTTTGACTGCTAGCAGTGAAAGACTATGTCTGTATGGGAAGTGCGTTTGTATTCTTTTTGCCTGTCCTGTATGTAGCCTGTTTGCGGTGCTGTTGGGGAAGGAAGGAGTGACTAACAGTCCCTGTCTCTGTGCAGCTTGAGTCATCCTGTGATCTCTGGCTGACGTCTCTGGTTAAGCAGGGCATGCAGGCAGATACAGTGCTTCACCCTTCTTGCTTGGATCATTGCCCAAGACTGTATCAGGAGTTTTAGGAGTCAGCACAAGAGCTGCTGTGGGAAAGCAGCCATGAGAGAAACATCAAATGTGTTGAGCTTGGTGTAGAGTTAAAGCACAGCATTACTGCTGTCCTGTCCAGGTGTGTAGTCTAAAGGCTTCTTGGCACGTCTGATTCACAGGAATGCGGAAGATGATCAGTCGGTTGGTACTGTTACAAATCAAGCTACTAATTCTGTAGCAAAGTGTTTTGTGTCCCAGTGCGTCATACTAGCTGCTCAGCTACAGCTGTTCACGGCCAGTTGTAGCTGAGGTCACTGTACGAATGCAGTAGGGACAGCAGTTTATGTGTGGGAGGACAGGTGAATCTGCTGGGTACAACAGTAATTTTTACTCGACATCTGTGAGCATCACACTTCCAATAGGAAGGGCTCAATAAACGCTGAGGATCATAAGAGTGGTGCCTAGTCATGTTGAAAAAAGAGCTATCCAGATTTTTTTCACATAGACACACATATCATGACCTTTCGTGTCATGTAATTGTTGCAGTCCTACGGAAGAACTATAATGTTTTCCCTATGTTTGCTAGTTATCTTCTGGTCTCTGACACTCCCTCTGTGAAGAGCATGGCATTTGGCTTTTCCACAGAGCCTCTTCTGGAGTTGCCCATTCTCTCTGTGAATGTAAACTTCCTGCCTAAATTACCAGAGAACAGATGTGGTTCACTTTCAGTTTTCATCCTCAACAGGACAGTAGTGTCGTGCTTCAAGCGACAGAGTAAGATGATTTTTTTCATTGATGTTGCTTATAGTTCTAGAGGAAAGAAGCCTCTCTTCTAAGAAGAAAGTCCTAGATTGTCTTAGGCTTAGTCAAAGTAAGCCTATTACACCCCAGATCAGGGTAAAATGTTTTAATGAAAGTAGTTAACAGGATGCAATTCATGAATATCTGTCTTGTTCTATTCTTGGGAGTGGGGCTTTTGTTCTCAAGAGGTCTCTTACAGGCCAATTCAAACTTGCTGTCTGAGCAGAGAAGGAGGAGAACAGAAAACATGCGTAATTTATTGGTTCTAATTCCACAGAATAAAAGTTTTCTCCAACTTTGCCTAATGGGTTTTGATCTCATCTTAAGTAATTTTGAATGAGTCTTCTGTTAATGAAAGTGGAAGGTACTGTAACAATCTTGTGGCATGAAGTTTTCTAGTCTCTACAAAAGAGTGCAATGTCCTTGTCAATGCAGTGCCTTGATTCTCTGGTCTGCCTTACACTCTGCGTGTATGTGGACTGCAGAAATACAGACTCGTGGCAGTTGGTAGCATAATTAGCTCACTGGGACCTAGTTGTAATTTACTGTTGCATGAGTAGCTTTCCAAAACTCTTAATTTAGAACAGTCGGTAAAATCCCCATGTGGTATCGACACCTATTGCCAACCAATACAGTCCTGTACATCTATGGAAATACAACCATTGTAAGTGACACTGCATGGTATTATCACATCTATAGCATTAGATACTAATCCAATTGGTTTTTTTTTATGAAGAATTAAATCAGTGGAAAGTATTTGTGGTCCAGACCATGTAAGTAACTCTAAAAAACCTGCTCTTGGTTCCCTAACAACTGCTCCTGTGCTATCCAGAATGGCTGTAAGAGGGACGTACCCAATTTCTTTTGTGGCCTTTTTCTCTACAGAGAAAGGAGACTTAATTTAAAGAGTTTAAGACAGTGTTTTTAATTGGGTCTTTTTCTTTTAGTGAGAAATTGAGGAGCTCTGTTTTTCCCAGAAAAGAGTTGATTTAATTTTTTGAGGTTCCCCCATCTTGTCCCAAACTGCTTTGCATTACAGAAGTGCTCAAATATTGTAGAGAATGTACAGAGAAGGAATGTTTTTTACAGCTAAAGATAATGTGTAAAGTTAGAATAGCAGGTAAGCGGATCTGTCTTGTGGACACAATCTCTTTTTAATTGCACTTGATGTAACAGGAGACAGACAAAAAAAATCTAACCTCAAGAAATTTCATAGTAACTTTGGAGTCTCAGGGAAACTGTTCCACTATGATGCCTATTAGAAAAAACTCATTTCTTTCTGTGAGGTACTAATTGTGAGCCCAAGCAGCTCCCTCTGTAAGTGCTTTTTCTGGTCAAATCCAGGCTGGTACTTCTCAGTGGAGCATGGGATGACATGATGGCATGCTGTGATTATGTTCCTAGGGAAATTATGACGGAGTCCCTCTGGCAGTACCCGACCTCCCATTCCCTTCACACGCTATTCCTAGGGTCTAGCATTATACGATCAGCATTAAACTGCTTTTGTGTCACATGCTGGACAGTGTATACTGATTAGTGTGTAAAAATGTCAAAAGTGATAGCACTTTTAAGAATAACTTTCCTCTTTCAAAGTCAAGGTGATACACCACTGACAGATGAGCTTGCCCGAGTTGGAGGCATGCTCCTGAAGTGTTTGACATTCCGTAGTATAGCAGACAGTAAAGAAATGGAGCTCTTTTGTTGAAGCTATTAGGATGCTTTGTCATATTTGCCTTCAAAAGTCAGTGGAAGCTAGTACCCTAAGTATGTCAAAATGAGAGGAAGCAAACTTTAGTCTAGAAAATCCAGCATTTGCAGTAGACTTTCATTTTCTTTTTTTTAACCTCAATATAATACATAAAGAGGCTGCTGAGAACACAGGGGCAGGGGCTGCTTTAGCTCACTAGGTATTTAAAAATCAAATGCATGTATTCTTTATTTTGTATTAATACACTGTAATTGCTTTACAGAGTCCAGCATATTAGTTACATGTAAATACTACAGATGAACTTGCCAAACTGGAGCTCACAAAACTAGTGCATTTATCCCAAAGCAGAGACTAAACCCTCTAACTCCTTAAAAAAAATACATTAAAGAATGTACCACACACACACATATTGCACTTTTCTCCATATGAAATTTTTACCCCATATACATCACACCAAAGTCTCTTCAAAGGAGTCTGTAATACGAGATAATAAAGCTAATAATTACTCTAACAGTAGTGTACACAGTTAGACATAACAGATTTGAACAAAAAACCCACTTCAAAGTAGTACAGAGTGGTACCCAACGAATAGTCTGCCTTATTAGAAGGCGTTAGAAGCCTTTTATTCTAATTGGCTTAAAGGAAATTACATGAAATGTTAAATATGGTTTTGCTTGAGGGGAAGAGTCAGTCTAAACTACATTAAAAAACACTGTAGCTTCCCCCTTACCAGCACTGCAAAGCTCAAATGAGCTTAGACTAGTTGGCACATCCTGATAAATGAATTGGAGCACTGAAGAACAGAACTATTTTTATCTTAGAGTCCCAAAATGTACAGTATCCTGGAGCTGGATGGGGAAGGAAGTGGTTATAGTTATAGCAGTAACCCAGCTCCTGGAGCAGAACTAGGCCTGTCTCCATAGGTGTTGTTAGTCCCGTTAGCAGTTTTCACTGCATAGTTCCTTGAGTGCTTGGTCAGATATTAAAATTCTAGACAGCGTTTATTATGCTGTGGGGTAGGGAGAAGGAATGAAAGGACAGGACTCTGTGTTGCCTATTTTTTTTCCCCAGTAGTGAAATGCCTGGCCTGTTACTCTGCAGTGTTTGTCAAGCTGTTTCCCTTCGTTAGTCACTTAAGGTGTCATAGGGTCTTCTGTGTTCCATAGCTACTTAGTGTGTCAGATGAGTTTCCTTTTGAAGGGAAACCCCACAATAAAAATCTTTTCTATCTATCTCAGCTATTTAAAATGGAGCTTTCTAGCCCTCTTAATCCTGCATCACGTAGGTAGTGTATGAATGTGATCCCTGTTCTTTAAACTCTCCTTTGCTGATGCCTTGAGAATCACTAATATCAGAGGTAGAAGCTGAGCACTTATGGACTGAGTCCAGCTGCGCAACTGGACCAGTATCAGAGCAGGCTACATAGCAACAGGAGTTGCCTCTCTAGTTGTAGTATACAGGAAGCAAGGTGCCTTCTGTCAGTTTTTGAACCCTTCCCTCCTTCACACAGCCTACAACACAGTGACTAAAGTCCTACTATTCCACATTTAAATGCGGTCTTATTGCTATAAATACTGGCTGATTATCCACCTTTCTACACCCTCATTACTTCTAGTATCAAAGACCTTAGCTCACCAAACTTTCCAGCAATCGGTGGTGCTTTCTACATATGTGATCAGCACCGTTTCTCTGCCATTGTTTGTGCTTTAATGAATCTGCAGTTGTGCTTAATGTTTGCTCAGAAAAGGCCTGAACTGTCTAGCTGTCAGCCTTGTTTGCCTGTCATCCTGTAATGTCCCACAATACTTAAAGGCTAAAGACAGAACCCGAACTAGAGATCTAAACTTCCTGCAGATTCCTAAACAGTCCTCCTATGACTCACATTTCATGACTGAAAGTTCTGGAGATGCAACTGCTTGTTGAGTTTAGTATTTCTTGAAATGGTTGATACATCAGCAGTTTGCGGTGCTAAATATTGCTGTAATACTTTCAATGTTACATATACATGAGCAATCAAAACACTAAGAAAGTTAAACATTATGTTCCACATGGTGGAACCTGTGCTCTGAAGGGACTTTGGCTATAGCAAGGATATAAATGGGGTATTGTCTACTTTCTTCAGAAAAAAGCATATAGACTGATAAAGAACTAAAAAAGGCACAGCACTATCACTTCACAGGGGTTTTTTTAAGTTCATTGTTTTTATCCTTAAGTTCTAAAACCCTAAATAATTGTCCAAATATACAAAGCTCAATAAACCACCAGCAACACATACTGCAAATTCAAAACACAGTTTGTTTGCTTGTTTTTAAAATGCAACAGAAGGACAGATGGATCCTTTCCAGTGATTGGAACTTCTCCAAGATAGAGCCCTCCATGAAGGCCTCCCTGCAAAAACGGTTGATTTCAAAAGCCACCCAGGTGGATTATTATTATTTTTTTTTAAATGCTATTGTTTGCAGCTCTTGATTTTTGTTATGGTACTTCTTACCTTCTATCTCTGTTAGCTAAGGCTTTATCTTTAGTATTCTGATTCCCACCAAAGGTCTGTACAAACCACTGTGGTGGCCTGTGTCGGTTCCAGGTATCTTTTGACAAAGTAAAGATGTCACTTAGCAGAGATCCAAAAGCTTCCCTTAGGGGACCATTAAAAGTTCCTTGGCAGGCTTGAGAAATACTGTTTGCTTGCTAGGAGGAGGAAGTGGCAGCTGTCTGAGATGCCTGGTGATCTCAGAGACTTACCATGGAGTAGTTCCAGAGCAGTAGCTTAACCAGCAACTGGATGCCAAAGTGCAACTTTCCTTTAATTCCACCTTGCGCTACTGTTTTGGGAGTATTACAGTTGCCATCAGCACAGACCCAAATCTACCCTGAATTTCAATGAAAACTATTGCTTTTATTGCCAAGAAGTACAATACAATGTACACTCATTCTTGTTTCTCCAAGTGAATGTTAGATGAATGCTGACAAACTCCACAATCTTTTTAAAAGGGGCTATTTCCTTCCTCTAAAATTCAATTTTTTTTTTTGCCTCCTTCTATGAAAACTAGTTCTTTGTGGGATGAAGCGGCGCTATCTGTTCTCTAGCCCTTGCCACCAGCAAGAGGAGCTAGTGGCCAAACACTTCTTACCACCGCCTGCTTTTCTTCCAGTCAGGTGGATTTTTAGTTCCCCTGTTAATTCAAGGGTTGAAAAATTACCATGAACTTTTGGGGAGGAACAAAAACCAAAAATTCACATGCTTCTCCAATAGTCCTGTCTTCCACTCGTGGTAGTCACCCCATGGTATTAATTCACCAGGACATAGCCGCTGTGCTGGGGATCTACAGTCTCCATCATTTCACAATCAAAGAGTCCAGGCAATTCTGAGAGGGTTAACGCGTCATAGTTTGACTGGGACTCATGAGCTGCTGAGCTGCTCTGGCTGTCAGGCAATGCTACACTGCTCTGTTGTGCTGGGTCCATGGAATACTGGCACTGGTCTGGGTAGTCTGGCTCAGAAGAGGTGACAACAGGCAATTCACAAGTCTCATATGAATATTGTAAGGACTGTGGTGGCTGCTGCACCTGAACTGGTGATGACAACCGTGATGAGCTGGTGATCTGGGAGGGTGGCAGCGGATCCAGCTGTACCTTCTGGTATTGACTGAGGAAAGGGTCGTATTGCATTTGTTCTGAGGAAGGCTCCATCACAGGGCTCAGAGGCTGCTGCAAGCTGAACTGGGCTGATTGCTGCTGCTGTTGTTGTTGTTGCTCCTCCTGGCATGAAAGTGGCAGTTGACTTGACCTTGGGTATGAGCTCTCAGCTATTTGCATTTGGTTAAAATAGGCCTGCAGCTGGGACTGCTTCTGGAGAAAGAGTCTCTTCTGATGCAGCCTGAATCAAGGACATAAACAGCAATTATTTTTGTCTTTTGAAGTGTTAAGGTGCTAGCATGAGTCCTGCATGCTAGTCACTCAAACAGTTCCAGCAGGGACTGAAGTACAGAATTGGAAAACTCCTGGGCAATCTTGTGTATTAAATTTCACAGCGGACCAGAATCTTTACCTTTCAGCAAATGTGCACAGACTGAGTCTGTAGGCCTCTTTTTGATAACCTTTTTAATCGCCTAGTGATTTCTTCCTGTGCGGTTGAGTTAATCCCATGCATTGTTTGATTTTGTCTGCTAAGAATAAGATGCATTGTATTTGAGTATTAAGCCTGCTATTCACTGCTCTGTGGAACTTGGGAGCTGAAGACTTGAGTATTGCTGGCTACTAATGGAAATGAACAAAGTCTCCTTCCCCGCCATATTCTTTTTCTCCGAACTGCACTGTTCCCTGTGAACTCTTATGAAACTCCAGGTTTTTGACTCTTTACAAACAGTAAGAAATTACATGCAATGCAAGGTTATAGATACCTTTGACAAATTCCAGTGATATGACAAAGTGGAGGTCTCCTGCCAGCCAATTCCCAAAGCATGCAGAAATAGGAAACCTACTACTGATGTAAGGAGACAGCATTCAGAAAAAGAATCTATTGCTTTTCCCAGTTTATTTCTCCTTGCAGACTTCCTATTCTTAAAGTAGTACAGAAGTACACCAAGCTGCTCTCAGTACTGTTAGTTAAATTCTTGATTGGGATTAATCAACTCTACAGTTGTCAGGAGTGGCCAGAAGCTAGAAAGTAATATCAGATTGCATGCTTTCTTGAAATCAAGTGGCATTTTTATACCCCTGTTCCTCAGTCTTTTTGTTCTAGACAGCATGTAGCTATGTTATTTTCCTTCCTCTTTCTGTGATTCTTTTGCAAAACTCAGTAACTGTCTTCAGTATCTGTCTTGCTTACTTGTTTGATTACCAAATTATGAGCTCATGAAGAGTTTACAGCCCTTTAACTTGGCAATTAAAATCTTGTCTGCTATAATACGTACTGTTATGAGGGGACACTTCAAATGTATTCACTCTTTACTGTAACTTTTCCAGAGGTCACTTCTAAACTGATCTTGTTATTACAAGAAAAATTTGGTTTACTTTACTGTAAAATTATTGGGTCACAGGAACGAGACAGAAAATACCTAAATGACTGCAGGGCTTCCCAGCAGGCAGAAATACATATTCTGACTTACGCTGAATGCTGCAGTCTGTAGGTTATAAACAAGGGGTGGTTGGGAGGATGAGGGTGAAATTAAGTACAACAGTGTAAGTAGTAGGGTAGCTTCTTCCTATGCTTCTATACACCCATTAGCATTAAATGAAGCATGCAGGTATTTGCAGTTTACGTCCACCCTAGTAGTGTTAGCTGATAAAGAGCTCGTAGCACAGAAATTTGTAAACACGTCGCAGGACTGTTGTCCCTCTTTTAATAGAAGGACTATGCCCTTACAAATTTTAAAGTGAAGCTTTCCTTTCTCAAAGAATTTCTAAATGGACAAAGATTGTTCCAGTTCTTTTATTACTCTTAAAAGTAAGAATAAATAACTTATCTGAACAGCCTGAAAGCTTTTTACCTGTGCTCCTGTAACTGCTGTTCCAAACTCCGGGGCAATTCTTTGCAGTATAGCTGGCAAGTATTCTGAGCTTTTGATAGTAGAGTGGGTTTCTGCAAGAAAAGCAGTGCTGTTTTAAATTGCGTTTGATTTAACGCATTAGTCCAGAAAGCAACTGAAAGAAGACCGTCTACCCTTATGATCATTTTCAGAAGTTGTCAATAGAGCTACTTTCTAAAACCACAGCCACTACGGCTTATTGGCTTCTAACCCTTAGACAAAGAATATCTTTGCATGATAGATCATACCATAAACATCCATAGAAAGATATCTTCCCAAGTGAAACAGAAGCTGCAAGCTGGAAAAAAGTTTTTTTATAAATAAAGCTATATGAAAATTGGTTTAAAAAAAAAAAGAAAAAGGTAGTGGTGGGGGAACAGTAAGCCCCAGGGGGTCAGAAGTGGCTCCTCAGATGCTGATGCATAACCTTTATGGGGTCAACACAATCAGTACTCACTAGCAGTTACTTCAAATTGCCTTAATAACGTTACACAGTAACAGACTGAGGAGGAAACCAGCAGTAATATAGTATACTTTTTGCATAATTAGGGTCAGTGTCTAACAAAAGAAAAATACAGCGTAATTTCAAATTCAGCTGTTCTCCGCTAATTTAGCCTTTGACTGATTTTTCCTGAGTAATAAGATCAAGAAGGCTAGTCTGCTGTGTAGTAACAGCAGCTGTTTTCAGTGGAGGGGAGGTATGGTACCTGGAGCCTGTGTTGTAAGTACTGTGTTTCTAAGCTCTGCCGTCTGGATACTAATAGGGGATGTGCACCATTAGGGAAAGCAGATGCAGCTTCCTGCTGCTGCTGAGATGCTTCCTCCTGCAGAGAGAAGAGGAACAAGTTTCATCCCCAGAAAAGGCTTTTCTGCCTCAACCCTTTCTTTAAGGATTTCCCCTGACAAAGGTTTCCTAGCTGCCATATGGACTGGTCTCTGGTGTCACTCACCAGTTTCACTGTATGGTGAGGAGCCTAAATTACAAAACTTTGTACTATCTGTGCTGCCAAACGGCAAGAGCTTACATCTGTAACTAAAACGATACTATATATAAAATGTATTTTCTGACTTGCTCTCTGAAATAGTACGTGTACAGTGTTAGAAAACTGTCCAAACTCTGAATGTGCTTTCGTGCAGCTCTGATTGCACAGCTTCAAAACGGAAAGTGAAAAGCTTTCAGTAGTGGTGGAGAGGAATATGCACAGAGTAGGCATCTCTTGCAAGCTGGAGAGTGCTGACATGGGAGGGGAGTGAATTGTTGTCATGAGAATACCATGAGCACTGCAGCTTGTTTACATCAAGTGGGAGATTCTTGTGAAAGCATTACAACTTCGTGGTTGTCAGAACTGAAGTTTTCCAGCAGTCAGAAAGTAACAGCTGCAGCTTTAAGAACAGCAGACTTCCTCTGGAACATTAGGTGCTTAGAGTGCCTGTGTACACCTTACCCATTTTATTCCTGCGGTTTAACAGAAACTTATTATTCCTGTTTGCTGTGGCCTGTTCCATTTGAAACAAGTAACTGGGGAGCTGGTAGAAGCTATGTAGCATTTCACTACGCAAATCAGGCTAACCATTATCACTGGGCTTTTGCACTACTTATAATTATACCAGACCAACTCCAACAGGGAAAGATGTTATTGGGCTTTGTTAAATCTAAATCATCCTTCACATTAAAAGCAATAATAAAATGTTGTATTCAGAAAGCTAACAATGCCTTCTCACTGACACCATGAGGATGGTAAAGACTAGCCTGCAAATGCCCATTCTCTGTTCTGCAGAAGGCAGGAGAACAGGGAATTTTAGCTGTAAATTAGCTCTTCTCAGATATCCTGAACACCTTATCCTATCCTTATTAGTCCCAAAGCATGAACATCTGAAAGATTCTGATTTAAGTACCTGCGGAGGACTGTTAATGAGGTCCTGCAACTGGGTGGCAGTGGATGTCAGAGAAGGTTCTTCTTCAGATCCCATCTGTTCATACAGCAACTGGACTTTGTTCAGTTCCAGGATTCCTTTGGTTCGTGCCAGATTCTGGAGGTGCTGTCTAAATGCTACAATTCCTGGAGAAGTGTTGAACAAAATCCTTGTCAGAAAATCAGTTAATTCATATCTGGTTAGCACAGCAAATATGAGATAAGCTGAGTAACAACTAAGTCACAAGGTGGCTTGGTGCTTCTGCGTAGGGAGTACAGTTACTGATGTGTCTAGGTATAAGGTGTCATGACAATAGTTATAATTACCTTGCGTGAGGGATGTGTCAGAAGCTCTGCGCCCCTCTCGGAAACTGACAGGAGAGCGGTTGTGGGTCTCTCGCTTTTGGGAGGTGAGTGCCTGCATGGCTGGATTGGCAGGTCTCAGACCTATGAAAGGCGTCATTCTGGGTGCTTGTTGGTTAGTTAGCACCATTTCTTTCAAGGAAGGGGTGTCTTCCAGGAATTTAATATCTCTCTGAATGGATCCCATGTCATACTCTGAATCAATACTGCCCAGAGATGAATTTTCATCCAATGAATAGACTTTCCCTGTGACAAAAACCAAAAGCCAGAAAAGGAAAGTGTAGCAGTAATTTAGCAAAACAAGGGAAGTGCCACAGGCTCAAGCTACTTCTGCCAACAGTGACTGTCTTAGAGGAAACAAAACAAAAAATCAAGTTTCATAAAGTAATTGTAATTTAACATTTGCAGTACCAGAACAGGGATTTGCTACTGATTTTTACCGCAGTGATAAGATGCTATGCAGATGATGTTCACTGGCTTGTTTGGAGAGCGGTCAGTGTTTGTTTTTTTCCATAGATAATCCTGACAAGCCTGAGCTGAGAGACTTGGCCATCTTGATGGCTTTGGACTATCTGAGAATCCAGAGGTTTTTGTCTTCCCCACTGTCCTCCTCTGTCAGCATATCTTTAGCGGATGAATGAATTGGGGACGCCAAATCACCAGACTTTACCTGTCGCTAGTGGGGATGTACATGACTGTAGCCAGCTGTATATTTGCTGCTTTAGTTTTATACTGTCCGTACAGCAGGTTTTGGGGTGTCTTGTTGTGATTTTGTTTTTTTTTTTTTTCTTTTTTTTGTTGTTTTTTTTTCCCTTTAGCCTTTATAGCAAATGCTAAGTAACAAACCCAAGAAACTCTGTCTTGTGCTTGTCACTCTTAAAACCTAGTGTTTTTCATCCTGGGCTTATTAGATTGAGTGCTGAGAGCAGGAAATGAGCTTTGAGATATCTGTGCTAACTTCTGTACCTGTGCCTGGCATCATCACCAGCTGGTTGGTAACTTCTGCCAGAGTGTGACGTCGCTTTCCACAGCGAGCTGCCTGGAGGGCTGCAAATGCCTGTGCAGGGTCATCTTCTGACTCGCCTTCTGTCTCTATTCCTTCATCAATAGAAGTTTCCATCATGCTGGTAGGCAGTGATTGGCAGCCTTTCCTAATCACCACAGGAGGTACAGGATCTAGCAGGCAGCCATTTACCTAAATGGCACAAGGAGAAGATGGACAGCTTTCAATTATGTGCACAGAGCATCACCTCAAAGTGCAAGAAACGTCTGCCTATCATGTAGACTGAAAGCAGCTTGGATATTTAAATTGTGCGAACCTCCCTATAATCTACTGAGTTAAATAAGACTTGTTAAGAATTGTACATGACAAACGAATCCCTCCTGGTAGGATCACCACTGACATTCTCTTAGTACTCAACTCCCTAAATCTAAATACTCTTATTTCCAAAGTACTATGTTCTCCAGGGCTGCTTTTTTTTTTTGTAGTTATTAAAAACCTTTGCCAGCTTAGTCACAAATACAAAATATTTATGGAATGCACAATATTATTGTTTCCCCTTACTATACCTACCGTGCTTATTTATCATGCTCAGATAAGCACTATGAAAAAACAGTCTTGTATTTAATTCTGCAGCGTTCGTGCAGAGCTATGTTCAAGAATAATACAATAAATGCACCCTTTCCAGCAAAAGTCCATTTGATTCACGGTGCTCCTCTGCAAACAAATGTTACCTAGAGATCCCCCTCCTTGGATTCACTCAACTTGATAAGGCTCAGAGCTAGAGCTCAGAGCTCATCTAGCTTTGAAGTTAGACCTGCTTTTAGCAGGAAGTTGGACTAGAGGGCCTTTAGAGGTACTTTGCCAACCTAAAATACTCCTGGTATTTTAATTTTGTTTTAATTCTCCAAATCAGTTTGTCCTGAATTCTTCTGTTCCTTAGCTAGTTCTTTGCCATATGCAACTACTTGGGTTTTGAGGACCATGGCTTGCATGCACCCAGTTTTGGGGTGGGTATTCTGTTCTGTAATACCTTAGAAGCTCTAATTAGTGTCCTGTTGCACAAGTCACTCCTATCATTTTGGTAGGGGCAGGTTGGGTAAAATATGAACGAAACAACACGCTCATTTAGCATAAAACCTGTCACTACTACACATGACTTTATGTAAAACTGTTGATGAACCATTCCTGAATTTTCTTCAAAGTTCTTCAATATTTTGGGAACAAGTGCATCTGGAAAGGAAGCTTCACCGATTAACGGTAGCTTTTAACAAATGGTCTTGCAAGCACACTATATGGTAGTACACTAGGAAAATATTTAAAGCTGTATCGAGAAATAGCTATAAATATTTTGAGCATCAGTAAAATGATAATGCTTGCACAGTAACATTTTGGATCTGTGGCCTCACTTTTAATTTAATGGATTACATCTTTAAGCTTAATTTCTGGCACACATTACTTTCCATTTGTGACTTTCCCATTCAAATGCCTTCTACTGCTGGAAAGGAAAGAGAGAACCAGTACCATGTTGGCAGTTGGCCCTCTGCAGTTTACCATGGCACATGGATCAGAGCTTGGAAGTCTTTAGCGGACATGTTCTATAATACTTGAGACACCGAATATTCCCAAGTCAATTGTGATCTGCCACCTCACTGTACTAACCATTTGTTGATCTAGTCTGGTCAAACTGCATCTATAAAAGCAAAGGGGGATGCAAAATAAGTTTGAAATGTTTATTTCCAAATATATTTGAACTGCTTTTTGCTTTCCAGCTGTAAGAGACCACACAAGGAGTTACTTAAAACAGCAGTCAGAACCAGGGCCACACTCTTAAGTGTTGGTAACTAACTAGTGAGTGAGCAATAAAAGCTTCAAAATTGCAAGCATGAAATAAAACCCCCAAGCTGGCACCAGGAGAAATACAATATGCTGCAATTAAAGTTATAATACCATGTGATATGTGAAAGAACAACAAAAGTTTAATGAGAATAATAATAATATACTTCATCAATGTAATTTTTTCAAGCTAATTCCCCTTCCTCACAAAAGCTCTGCTAACTCCCATGTACTTCACTTATTCTTTGCTACCCTGTAGAGTGTTGTCACAGACCTCAAAGTTGCATGGCAAAATAGACCAGACTGTAGCTGCCTTCAGAGAGTTAAGCTGTAACCATACATTTGTGAGGCTGTGGAGCTGTCACATCTTATTAGTTAAGTTCGGTTAAGTCTGTTAACTGTGGAGGTGTGGAAAGCTTACAAAGTCTTCCAGTCTGATTACAGGAAACAAAACCTATTAGATGGAGCCGCAATTTTACATCGTTTCCAGTGAAGATTTTACAGGCATTCCTAGTTACAGAAATGGCCCACAACTGCTACAACCTATTTGAGATGCTGCAGTTCTAATAGCTTTTGACAGTCAGAAGGTCCTGCTAGCTATTTACCATTCAACAAAAAAATTAACAAAAATGTAACTCTTCTGGATGGCTTATTATGAAATTGGCAGCGATATGGAATTTTAAGTGGATAGTATTTTAATTGCTTTAGCTGGCTATGGAAAGTTATGGTAAAGGTTCCATTACACCTTCCTGTTCTCATTTGTCTGAATTTTTTGGGTAAGTAGCTGAGTAGGTAACTCTAGATGCTCAGCAGTGAACCCTTTGTATTAGAAACAATATACAACGAATCTTCAGGCCTCATAAAAATGTGTTTGAGAAGAAGAAGAAAAAACCCCACTTCTGTAGGCTGATTTTTCTTTTACAAATTATAGTGTGGTACGATTGAATGTAAGCAAAGAACACTAGAGGCACACTAGTGATCAAAAAAGAGACACAGCTGTTGAAAGTTACATGCGAGAGAGAAGCAGAACACGCATCTGAAACATCTAGAACACTGACGCTCAGAGAATACTTAAATTTAGAGAAACAGGCACAATGTGTTCCCTCCAGCTAGTACAAGAAATGTATAAATCAAGTGTTTAAATACTAAAGGTCTTTGTATTTGACTTGCTGTCTATCCTGAGAGGTTACCCAGGAATGAGAACTTGCTGGAGAGACCAGAATTTTGGGGACAGCATATGCTTAAGAGCATGTGCCTGGGAGCAGGTTGAGAACATAGGATCTTTGAGGAAAAGGCTGCTGGAAGCAGAGAGAAGCAGCAGGATTCTCCAGCTCAGCAAGTGTGAAGACACAGGAGGCATACTAAGGTCAATGAGGTGACATTAGTCTGGATTAGCAAATGCTCTGGCCCAGACTCTATAGTGCTTTGTGCTAGGATGATGAACTTTACCGTGTCAGAAGGAACTGATCTTCAATTAATTACTGAAGAGCTACAGCTACTACCCCTAGCTGTGCTTTTACTAGGCAGTAATTTAAAAGGCAACAATCTTTTTTAGCCTTAATGATTTTTGACAAAACATTAGGGTGATTTGAAGCTGTACCTTTGGCGTCTCAACTCTTTCTTCCTCCATAAATGCTGTCTCTCCCTGGCAGCTGGATGGAGGGAATGAAAAGGCTTCTGCTCCTGAAGCTGAGGGAAGACCTGCAGACTGCAACAACCTTGCATTTTGTGAATGCAAGTTAACTGATGGTACCACAGCTTGTGCCTAAAAAAGATTTTAGTAACTCCAAAACAAGAACAATTTTAGGTAGAAAACAACATTCAAAGTCACAAATTAAAAAGAAACAATACCTATCCCATTTCCACAGCAGAAGCGTAAGATTGATTTCCTCATTCTTAATGAATTACACAGTCTTTAGACTTTAAAAAGGCACCACCCCCCAAAACACACAAACCAACCGCAAACCCCGCTAAGCTAGCTACTTACTGAAGCTGAGCACTTACTAGTAAAGACACTGTCTGGGACCCTTTGGTGCCCTCCAACTTCTGAGATGCTAGAATTACTTTTTATATTCAGTACACAACCCCTTAATATTACTATGAGGCACAGGGCTATTTTCAATGACTTTTCTAACATGCACTCATTCCCGTAGGAAAAAGCGCAAGAAAGAACAGAGCAGGCTGGATCTGAAATAAGGTTTTTTTCACAGAGGGAGCACTGTTGAAGGGAGGGGTGTGCCTCGGGGAAGGCAAGCATAGCACAATTAGGAAAAGAGTGGTTTTCACTGTGTCTTAACCTTAATTTCCTGAGGTGCAGTATCCACACAACTTGCCTGTCCAAAAGGAAACAAGCAGCCTTATCCAGCAGCCTGTGGTGCCACCATGTGTGAAAACAAATTACCTTGTTACTCAGGGTAACTGCAAGATTGCTTGCAGTCCTGAGGAAAAAGTGGTAACCTGTCTAGAAAGTACAGGAATTTAGGACAATAAGGAACTACCTTCTAGGAGGTTTTTTCTTCCTCTTTGTTCATCTGTCTTCACCTGCTTTTACTACATCTTATAATTAATTATCTGCTTTCAAATACTGTGTCTTGCTATCATTAGAGCTACTATCTAAGAAAACAGCTGGTTTTAATCTTTGCCAGCCATATTGTTCCTGGGCCTGTGTTTTTATAGCTGAAGCTATTTGGCTTTCATTTCAACAGAATCCAAAACCAAGTAGCATCTTGCTGCCTCAAACAAAAAAGGAGCAGCATGGTTGTGATTTCTCCTGGAAGTGAAGTCTGGGCACTTGTTCTATACAACAGCAATACAGTACCTAGGAGGCTGTGAACTTGTGAGAATATTTACTTGAGACCACGATAAATCTGAGTCATCTTAGACCAAGTCTTTCATGTTTCCTGTTATGCATTAATAGAAATCAAAAGCTGTACAATGTCTGTGTATCTTAATGAAACAAAAAAATGTAAAATACCTGAGAATTATTGGAATAAGACACGATAAACTGTACATGACCTTTCTGAAGAAAATTACTAGGGAAGAAGCAGACTGAATAGCCTTATAGCCTGTAGCTGAATCAATCAGTATAATTAGAGAGGATACTAAGTGGACAGCCTTCTGCAATGGAAGGGCTGGCACCAGATGTAAGGAGCACCCAGAATTGCTCTTGATAAAATACATGTGACATCCTTAAGACTTAAATCAATTAATCAGTCATCACTTCGGCTCTATACACATAGAGGTTTTGCAGCCATGCTGCGAAGTCTCCCATGAAATTGGACTCTTGCTGGGTCACAGGAGGAAAAAGTGGTGCAAATCTTAAAAGAAATTACATTATTTAGTCTTGACAATGATATTTTTATCAGGTACTTAAGATACCACAATGAATTGGGTGTCTTAACCAGATAGGTTGATCCTAATATTTTCTTTTGGGTGCCTCTTTACTATTCTTTGCCATGCTTCATTTTATGGGAGACAGAAAGCATATCTAGAGAACAGCAGGGTAGAAAGTAATTTTATTTTCAACAGGTCCCTTTAGAGTGACTATGTTCAAAACACTAAGTAGTGCCTGCATGCTTTTAGCCTCCATGCTAGCACAGCTCTCCATAAATTCAACAGTTTGTTTGTCAATCACATTAAAGATACTCCAAGTCTCACACAGTCTCCAGAAATGGTATTTCTCTAACATTTTAACCCATGACTTCCCAGCAGAAGTTTGAAATTTACAAAAATGGAAGTGTTCTAATTAGAAGCACAAGCACAGTACTTTCCCTTTTACTAGGAAATAAACTGGGAGTTAAGGTTAAACCATGCACAGATATC
Organism: Alca torda; assembly: GCA_008658365.1. Classification (NCBI taxonomy): domain Eukaryota; kingdom Metazoa; phylum Chordata; class Aves; order Charadriiformes; family Alcidae; genus Alca; species Alca torda. The sequence continues at coordinate 6,062,614 of CM018093.1, read as the reverse complement.
CATTAAAGCCAAAACCTTTGCATTTGCATTTTGGACTTTAGAATGCAGTCAACTTCCCTTTCACATTTAAAATTTATCCAGTCTCCACCAAACTCCTCTTTTTTTTTTTTTTTTTTTTTTAAATCCTCCCCCTGCCACTAGGGGGTGGGGGGGAGGCAGCAGGAACAGTTGTAGGAGGCATGCCCGACAACCGATCTGTCACCATACAGGTCTGACAGGAGGCAAATTCAAAAAAGTCTTTCCAAAATGATGCTGCAAGTCTACATAATATAGAAATCAGAAAACAGCAATGGATTCTAAGTGAATCTATGTAGAAACACCATTTTGAAAGAGAAGTATGTCTTGAACAGTCTTAAGCCCAGCTCTGCTAGGAATGAGACCTTACCTTGGCTACTGTCTGCTCAGCGATGGTGCTTGGCCGACGCTGACGAGCATCAACTCTGTGTTCTACAGGAAAGCTACTCCGATGTGATTTGAGTCTTTCCACCAACAAGTAATAGATAGCAGCAAAGTGGTTATAACTCTTGTTCTGCAGAGACTGAAAAAGAGAAGCACAGAAGTGTGGGTACAGCCAAATATTCATTATCTTCTATGTTCAACGAGACCAGGAAAAAGAAAGACTTGCCATCTAGGGGGGAGAAAAAAAAACAAACAGAAAAGCAGAAAAGATGATGAAGTTTAAGAGTCAATGGGGTTGGCAAATGTTGTTCTGAATTGAGAAAGTGTCACACCAGAGTGCCAGGCAAAGAAAAGCATCAGCCTTAGTTTAGTGGCAAGCTCACAGGAGCTTGCCATGTTCTGGGCTGCAACAGTACTTGTAGCTAACTAACACTGAGGTGCTACTCTGAACCCTCAAAGATTTGAACCTGGCGAAGGGACTGAGCTCCAGGACCTCCTGAATATATGGCCATTCCAAGTCACTAGAAGCAATGGGGAACTGAGCCTCTGCAAAGCAGTGAAACTAGCCTCTTCTTGCAGAAAAGTACTCAAACTGCCAGCCTCCGCAATGGTTTAAAATATCAACTCCATAGGGAGTCTTAGCATTTACGTTTGGTAAGAAGCAAGATTTGGGATTCGACAGACATTCAGCTGCTTACTGCTTTTATGCTCCTTTTTGAATTTCATTTTCCACCCTCCTAGAATTTCAAAGTGAATTTACTTTCAATTCTGATTTTCCCTCCTCTCTCTCCATTTGAGAAGTAATGACTTAGCCAACCCCTCCCAGGAAATCTAACAGCATGGAACCTAATACAGCTCCTTTATTTTACTTCCGAACTTAAGAATTAACTTAGCTAACAAACGAATTTCTAGAAATGACCAATCGTAAGCAGCAGCAAGTATCACCATTTTAACAGGCAGCCCTAATGGGCTACCATTTTTTACACAGTGCACACTATATTTCTATGCACCTCTAGCTTAAAGCAATTGCCACAAATTTTTTTTTAAATGCGTGCTTGTTTCAGTTAAATAGTTAATAGACTGAAAGAACAGTACCTAGTCCTGGGACATGTGACCAGAACACATTATTCTTTTCCATGGATTCTAATTTGGGTTTCTGACCCAGAGGAGTGTCCTTTCTCTCAGAGTGCTGCCTTTTCATTGACATGTTTTCCTCTATGGGCAACGGATGCCTTGGACTGGAATAGCCAAGTGTGGCCCGTCAGCATAAAGCACATAAGTGAAGTTGGCTGTGGGCATACTGCACAACACAGACACCTTCTCTCCACTAGGAATGATCTTTAGGTAACTTTCTAGAGGGATATCTCTCCTCTTCCTGAGCAATCCTGAGCAATCTGCTGGCACAGACCGAGACATCAGTAGGACAAGGAGGCAGCAGTGCAGCATGTTTAATATGTTTACCCTTGTTAGGGTCTGACCAGGTAAAATATACCACCAGTTTTGCTTTTGATTTTTTTTTTCTTAACTGTTGAAATAAAGAATGTTGCAAGCAACTCACCTAATAAATTCTAGTCATCAAAACAAAACAGGAGACCTTCCCTTCTGGGACAAATATCTGTTTGAGTCTATTTTACCTCAATAGTTTTCTGTTGGTCTATTCCAAGACTGTGCATTAGCCGTAAGACCTGCTCGTTATACTCTCCAATGGAAGGCTCATTCTCCTCTCCTGGTGGATAAAGAATAGGTCTCTGTGCAGGAACTTCTATAAGCATCCACTTGTGCTCCTTAATCTGAGCAATAGTTAACCGTTTGGATGGGTCTAGCACCAACATTCTTCTAATCAGATGTTCACACTCTGTTGGGGGAAAGAAAAAAAAATTACCAACCTGTTGAGTGGTACTTGCATGTATTCACCTGAGCCCTACCAATACAGAGCATGACAACAGGAAACTGCCTTACTTCTACCTAACTTCTGTGCTAAATACATTTCCTGAAGGCTAAAACAACCTCTCAAAGCAAGATTAAAAGTCACATTAAGAAGGACAAAACCCCACCTTCTTTAAATGCATGGTATGGCTCACCAGTGCCTTTCCTTCTACACAGCTCCTACGTTAGGGTAATAGTAATATTTAATACCTCTTTGAAGCTGCTTGTGCTCTTGTAAGTACAGTGCTAACGTTAACTGTTACATTAACTGTTAAAGCTTCAAACAACCTCTGTGGATCGCTTGTTCTTGTCTGAAGAGGCATGAGGAACAGTGAAACCCAACAGATGGGCAATTAATTGAGGGACAGATCTCTCACGTCACATGCGGGAGTGCCAGATACGGGACAATGAGAACCTGGCATATGAACTGGTTGTGTACTTTTTTGCCTTTGGTTAGCAGACACTGTCAAAAACCAGGAAACACCCAATCCACAACTTAGGTTCGACAGCGATATTGCTCTCAGCATATTTTCTTTCCACGTTAAAATGTACGTGGACTTGCAGGATGAAAGCTAATTGCTACACAAATGTGCCCCTCCCCCTGCATCCCCATATTTCTGTTCACAATAGGATGAGAGATCCTCCAGCTTCCATTTCGACTCTCTCCCTGCCCATAGGCACAGCCACACTGCAATCTCCACGCATTGCGCAGGGAAAAATGAGTTGGTTTGCCTAGCAGCAGCCTAACTGCAAAGGCATACAGCTCACCTAGGCTTATTTGTGCTTCTCTGCAAAATGAATAGTCTGCCATACAATAAGCTAGTATGCAGCTGCACCACCCTTTGCTGTATTGTAACAGAGATTATTCTAGAATTTAGTCAAGGTTTACAACACTAGGAGCATAACTTGTTACCTTCTGACATAAAATAAGGGATCCTGAACCTTCCTTCAAGAACTCGTTGCCTTAGTATGGGGAGCGTTGGTCCATCAAAAGGTAATGCTCCACAGACCAAAACATAAAGAACTACACCCATGCTCTGTAAGAAAGAGAATAATCATTTGTTTTCCAAGCTACAAGCAAAGTCTCTGAGGTTGGCTAGCCAAATCCTGTCAGAGAAAAAACTAAAATTATGTTCTGCAGAAACAGGAAATTTATACAAGAAGGAGTTAGATTTCTGAAGATCCCTAAACATTAAGAACACTCAGCTAACCCAGAATGGCTAGGCTTGCAGTACCTTGTGCTGATAAGCAGGTAAGCTGAAGTGTAATGGGTTAGAGACTCTGGCTGCTAGCAGGAAGCTCCACGCAGATGACTGAATGATACCTGAAAAGTGAGCCCCAACTTCAGGTGAGAATTAGAGATACGTTTTATTAATCTCAATGTTGGTCAAACAAAAACAAACCTTAAACAGCAGCCGCTCAAAATAAGAAACTATAACCTTTTACATTTAGCAATTTGTAAAAGCCTGGGTAAGAGGCACACTGGTAACTTCCTGAGCGGTCAGCTTCAGGGGAACACCAACTAGTAATTCTGCACTGCTGTATGCAGTGCTGAGCATGATGGATTATTTAATATAAGCAAAAGGAGACAATCTGGGCAAGAGCTCTCCTCCAACTGCCAGACTCATTTCTGAAAGTATGCAAGTTAATTGGCACTGCAAGTGGAAATTGTCTTGCAGTATATGCCAAAAAAATACAGTGCCACACTAGATGAAATAACCACAGCAGACCCTCATGCCAATCCGTTGGCATAGACAGCCACAGCACTGGATTTCTCAAGGGGAAAAAGCAGGCATTCAACATTCACCTTAAAACTTTGTAAGTACACAGATTGTAAAATTAAATATGTGTTTTTAGAAGTACTTCTTCTTTCCTTAACCTGCCAAAAACTGAACTGTGGATTGTTGCATTCCTCCTGCAAGCTTAGCACTTTCAGCAGACCCATCCTGTGATTGGATGTTGCAGAAATACAGAATCTTTAACTCATCTCAGAAGGCAAGTGAAGATGATGATGATTTTATCTTAAATATAAACACGTGTGCTTCTCTTTGTGGGCAGGCAGATTGTTAACAATTTAGGATCTTATATATTTAAAGAACACTTACCAAAGTTCAGAGATTCACTTCTGACATTCAAACAGTGCCTGTGCTACTTGAAAGAGTAAGCATAGCTGCGGTCTGCTGTACATTTATTTGTCAGTTACTAAAGGTTCAGAAAGGCTGTAGCCTTTTTTTTTCTTAAATTCTAGCTAGCTACATATATGTTTATGTATATAGAGAGATACATGCATGCACACAAATATAAGCAGAAGTACAGCTTTTATTTGTTAATGCAATTAGATTAATTTAAGTTAGATTAGCAGCTGAAAGGTGACTTTCATTGAACTGCCCTGTTTGTGTAACAGGCTCTGACCAAAATGTCAGTGCCCATGTTATGCTACGTGCAATATTATCACTGCAAATCTGATGCCAGAGCAGAGACTGACAAGCGAATTGTACTCCGGTTACTTTAGGATATGAATCCATCATGGTAAGTACCAAAATACTAAAATTAAAAACCAACCAAACAAAAAAAACCCAAAGAAAAGCAAATTAGGAATGAAAAGCACTCTCTGACAATGCGTGAAGGGTGCACAGAATTTCTTCAGTTCATTTTAGTCCCGTTTCCATTGCATAGGAATGTGGGTTGCGCTCTCTATCCTCTTCCGTTAAAGAGTAGTACAGACGGCGACACACCAATTCAAAAACACGCAGCTGCCTGCAGTAGAAATGGTTTGTGGCATAAATGTGCTTGTTTCCAGCTCAAAGAGCAAAGCAGTCATCGTCCCTCTTGTGTTTCAGTGGCTCAGAATCCCTTTAACCTCATCAAGAACTTAAAGCCTTACAAGTTCAATTCCCACTTAACATGGAAGATGCTAAATGCATTGGAAAAAAAGCAAAGTTCATGCCTTCAACCAGGAGAGTTTTCGAGGAGCTACAGTTTTCCCTCTAGTGGGATAACATACACCTACAGTGTACATTTAATAGCCACCTGGACAGGTAACTTCAATTCTATTCAATGTTAAGAGGCATTTTATGACACTCAAGAAATAAAGCTGAAGAGGAACAGCTTGTCTGCAGTTTAAGAAAAATCAAAGATGATTCCTTTGTTACAGATTCCTAAAAGTTGACTTGAATCCAGCTGAAAAAAGAATAATGATACCCAGATATCCAGCTGGGGTCCCTCGTATTGCTGTCCTTCAAAAACTTCTGGGGCTGCATATGGTGGGCTTCCACACCATGTCGTCAGAGGTTCACCACTCTTATAGAAATTTCCAAATCCAAAATCTGTTGAGAAATTAAGGGGAAAGTCACTCCAAACTCCAGTTGCACGACAAAGAATAATTATATGCATGGACTAGGTCTGAAAGCTCACCTTCACTCATGAAAGGCTCTATCACAAATCCTTTTATCAGTATGCCCACTGAAAATATTTACTAGGATGCCGAATGTCCTCTACTGCTATTTTCATGACAACTATGTAATTATTAAAACACTCTGCAAAATTTCACAACCTGTAGGAGTTTTGAGTAAACTTCTACCCCTTTGCTAAATCCAAGTTTATAAACAGCTACCGCTAAAATTCAACAAACTGACAATCATGCATACATATGAGCTTATTTACTTGCCAAGAGATACGAGATTCAGTACTGGATCTTAGCTTCCCTGAATCTTCTTTAGGTGCTCTCTAGCCTTGAATACACAACATATTTTGACAACAAAAGCATCAATTTTGGAGATGGGAGGGAGGCAGGAAGGAACTCTGCCAAAAGCAACAAGCATGGGAAAACGAAGCCTTTTGCTAGGAAGAAAACTCTGCTACTGGGATTGTCTACAGCTCTTTCAATCTACAACTGAAATTTACCATTCCACAACTAAGCAGTTCTTTTAAATGTTTCTTTTTCTGGCTTAATATGGGACCAGACATGGGTCCCATGGGACTTCAGTATTAGTCACCATTTGTAATAATCCAATAGTGAAAAGCAAAATACAGTCAGTATTGCATAGAGACATGAAGTCAGATCAAGTCTGATGCAATTTTTTTTTAGCTCCCCCTGTTGCTGCTTTCCCAGGTTGCATTTTTATTTTTTACTAGAATTGTACAGCAAGCAACATTAATACTGAAGAAGCTGGCTTTATGACTGAACTGAAACTGATTATTTTCAAAATGCAGAATTTCAGGTGGCTGCTACCGCTCCCTGGTGCTCCAATCTGTAGCTCTGGCCTTCCACTCCACTCTTACCAGTGTCTTTGGAGCTCTTCAGAGCCCAGATCCTCCAGTTCCTCTTAGATCCTACTATCATTCTTGCTCCCTTTGCTTAGTTCATACATCATTTGCTTTAGCATTCTTTATTCTTCCTGCCAAGATCCTAAGAGTCCCCCCTACATCCACTGCAGATACCCATTTTGAATACACTCCTTCCATGACACTCCTCAGTATTAATACACAAGGCTCTTATTCATCAGGCTTTTAATAAAAGCCATTGGAGCAAAGTTTTTAGATACACCTGTTCGCACCGTGAATCAAAATACTTGCTCCACTGAAGTCTAGTGGAGTTTCCTCATGGAATTCAATGAAACCAGCATTTTTCCCTGTTGCTCCCAGCATTACTGCTCTGTACTGCTTAGGCCTCTCTTCCACTTGCATTGCAGGTCGCTTTGTATGTTCTCTGTGACAACAAATGCTGTTAATACTAAAGCAAAGAAGGAGAAGATCTCAAGGAGAGAGATCTGATAACAGGGACAAATATTCTCTGGTTTTAAGGCTTTCAGGCAAACTGGCTTCAATTCACTAACTGGTCAGTTATATCTCCAAAGGAAACACAGAGTGGAGCACTGGCAAGTGACACGCAAAGACTGTCAAGCACAACAACATTGTTTATGTTTGTCACTGGTCTACTCCTGTGTGGACAATGATTTAACTGTTCCCTGACACATTTTCCACACAGGAACAAACTATGCAGTAGAAGGTTACAGAAAGTGTTTCTTTTCTTAAGGTGATGATGCTAACTTTACCCTTGTAGCTAACCAGGCTCCTGCAGAGTGATACTGCGTGCTGGTGTGAGTCGAGGAATCCTGTGAAAGTCAACAGTGTTGATAAACAGTAATCAGGCTGTTGATTTAGTACTATCAAGCGCTGAATACCTCAGAGGTATGTTAACACAACGTGGTGCTGATCAGCAGATAGCAAAATTGATAAACAACTGTGGTTAGTAGACACAGTACTGGCACTACTGGTACCACTTCATTTACTTCTATTTGTATAGGTTGTGCTACTCAAAGAGCCTGGCTCTCTCGTCATACATCATGAGCTATAAAACCACAAGAGAACCCTCAGTATCAAAGCAATACAGAGATATTAAACACAAACTTACCAAGCGTAGGTTTAGCCTGGAGTTGTTCTAGAGAAGCTGTATGGGAATTGAATTAGACTACTTACACTGAGCTTAACAGTAAAGGTATTTGCTTGCTTTCCTAACAGAAGGACACAAGAGCTCCAATAGTTCTTTTAATAGAACTCTTCCTGCAACATATGAGGCTTCTAGAGCATTTTTTATTCTGTCTTCCAAGATTTTCCAAGTGTCCCTGCCCATGGCAGAGGGGTTGGAACTAGATGATCTTTAAGGTCCCTTCTAACCCGAACCATTCTATGATTATATGGTTTTCCTTAGCATGTAATGAATTATAGAATCAGAATAGCTTGGGATGGGAGGGACCTTTAAAGGTCATCTAGTCTAAGCCCCCTGCTGCCATAAGCAGTGGCATCTTCCACTAGATCAGGTTGCTCAGAGCCCTGTCCAACCTGACCTGGAATGTCTCCAGGGATGAGGCATCCACCACCTCTTTGGGCAACCTGGGCCAGTGTTTCACTACCTTCGTAAAAAATTTCTTCCTCATAGCCAGTCTAAATCTACCCTTTTGTAGTTTAAAACCATTACCGCTTGTCCTGTCACAACAGGCCCTACAAGATGTTTGTCCCCAGCTTTCTTATAAGCCCCCTTTAAGTTCTGAAAAGCCAAAATAAGGTCTCCCTGGAACCTCCTCTTCTCTAGGCTGAACAACCCCAACTCTCTCAGCCTGTCCTCATAGGAGAAGTGTTCCATCCCTCTGATCATTTTTGTGGCTCCTTTTGCAACTGTTTCCACAGGTAAGACATACCACCCACTGCTTTAACACCTATACATGAACCTGCAAGAATCTTTTTGCCTTTTAAGGTTCCTGCTCTCTGTCAAATTTGGTTATGGGCAAGCAACAGGTTCAAAATTTATCTGGGAAACATACACAAACAGCATGATCTCATAGGCCTTTGGCTGTTTTCACTAATCCTTTTAACTTTGAGGTCACTAAAGAGTTCAGCAAGAAGTCTACAAGACTTAGAAAGAGATTCCAAGTCTTTGCGTACCACTGGTTAATTCTTATTACAATGACTACCTCTTTAATAGCTTCCTTACCTCTGATTCCTTACTGCATCGCACTGCAGACTCTACATTGTGTTAAGCAGTACCACTAATACAAGCAGGTATTTTTAGTTGTCTTTAATGAAGTGCACTAATTAGGAATAATAGATAATCAAGACTATGCAACCACCCAGCTCTCAGTATGAAAATCTCTACAGTGGGTGACATACACTGTTAAGGTAATAAAAAGTCACTATTCCATTTAGCAGCAATATTACTGGGAGGCATTCATAGTAAATTATATTAAAATATATGGACTTTTTTATGTAGTCCATTGTCTTGGTGGTCCATTGGATTCAGGTAAACAACTGGTAACTGTAGATGAGCCACAGTTATACACACACAATCAGTGTCATTCTGTCCTCATTTTATCCTTCCTTTTTCTAAAGCTCATTTGTGATAATCTTGAAGGAACAGCTAGATAGGGCAATATAAATGTCTAACCTCACTTAGACCAGTTCCCACTGGTGTTCTTCCACAAAAAAAAAATGCATCTTTCAAAATATTTTGCAGCACGCATAAAGCAGCTCTTTGCACTTAAGAATTTCAAGGTACTGATTATGGAATTTGTCTCTCTTATCAGGGGCTTTAGGGTGTGAAAAAGCATACCAGTTCTACAGGTGAGGACACTGGAACACACAAGTTAATAGAGTAGCCCAAATTCAAGTAACAGATCAGTGACTGACCCAGGCTAGGGCCAAGCATAACTGAACTGCCTGGTCATTCCCTAAACAGCAAATAGAAACCAGTCACTCTGCTGAAAACTTTTGCCTCAGCATTTCCACAGCCTGAAATTCGATGCTGTAATTCTGCTGTAAACTTTCTGCCACATCACATCACATACTCTGGGCACATCTCAGTCCAGTGACCCAAATACATCAGGGTATAAGGGGAAGCGCTAAGTCTCATTTCCTTTTGTAAACATTGGCCTTATGTGTTTTTCCCTCAGTTGTAACTATACAGTCCATTACCCTGCACATACTTCATCACTGTCTCAACGACTGATCAGAAATTGCCTTTTATTTTAAATAAATTAATCTTTTTCACTTCTCATCTCACACTAACCATACCCACTATTTGCATTCACACAAAGCAGGAATAGATACATCTCTTCTATCCATGTGGTTTTACCTTTTTTTCTTCCTCCCCAAAATGCTTTTGTTATGAACAAACAGATCTCCATTCTAGGAAAGGTGATGTGGTCATTAGATAGCCTTGTCATACTCCCTTCAAGCCTAGAACTACAGGGCTTATCTGACATCAAATCTGTTAAAGTGATCCTAGTGACAAATAAGGAGCTGCAGCCCATGGCTTCAGTTTGTAAGAAACAATTCATGAGAATCTACTGAAGAAAGGTGATGATCAGAGCCTTCGGACTTAAGCAAACTGCTTGGTAAAGGGGCTCTGGGGCATAAATAACTTTGAAACAGTTATATTACATCATTTTTCTTAACAGATTCGATTTAGAATCATCTTGGGCAGCACAAATACTTTTGGTGGATTGATTACTTTAAAAATTTGACTAGAAATTTGAGGACTTTTAAAAAGATAAACTCTAGTTCAAATATGAGTGACTGAGTTTGCTGGAAACAGTGATTGATTAAATCAGATCTACAGTCATGCTAGGTCCTTAGAGATTTATGTATCTGTGTGCTGACTGCTAATGATGAGCTGTCATTTTTGTGATGACACTCTTATCCCTCATCTATTTTTGCATTGTCAACAATCAAACGGGAAACTTAAAAGACAAATATTTAAGCTTCATTCTACCCTTTTAACCCAATGTCCCTAAATTAATATTGTACTCCAGATAATTAACATACTTTGTTATAAGAGAACATCTTACATTGTAAACAGCTGGTACAGGTGGAACCCTCAAGCAGTTAAATCTCCAACGTCAGTCCAAGGTCTCTGTATTTGTTCAAAGTCAGAAAATCAGATACCCAATCTCACAGCAATGAACTTTTGGGACTTTTCCGTAATCAAAGAAGAGCCCCACTGCCTATCAGTAAGGAGGCTACAATGCCAGAAAGACTATTTGAAGGTCACTCCACAAGAGACACATAACAGTGTCATGCTCTGCAAGCACATAGAATGCCTGACAGTTGCATGAACAGTTATGCAATGGCATCCTGGCACATCACCATGCTCTGGAGGTGCACATGGTCAAGGTCAGCTCAGATTCCAAATCTACATAGGAAACACTGCATGTAACATTCATGCTATCCTTCCTTTCACATCCTCCTTCAGCTCTGAAACAACTGCAACTTCAGCTGTAATAACGGAGGGGTGAAACAACAAAATCTCCCGCAAAAAAAAAAATCCCCCAATCACTGTATGTCACCTGCCTTTTTCCTATGACAGCTACACTTTTGTTGTGAATTCTTTTATTCTCTATGAGGAGACTTTTCTTCACACATAATTGGCTTGGCAACCTTGACAATACTTCAGGAGACATGAAGCAATTTCTTCTCTCAGAAGCATTTTGCCATCTGTGTAGGTGTCATTAAATCTGATCTCTCCCTTCACTTATCTTGAATTTGTCAGATTTTCAACATCCTCTTAGTACTGTAGATAAACATCAATCTTTATCTCTGAACTGCAGCTCCTATTCAGGTGCCACCCTCATAAATCTCCATATCAGGTTCACACAAGTACATGCACATATATTTGTAAGCACAGCTCTAGAAAGCATGACCTGCTTGGAAATACACAAGAGTTCAATTCCTAAGAAAGTGAAACTCTGCCTATCCAGGCTGGATTTAAAGTTAGCTATTTGGTGAATGTGAGCATGTGAGAGCCACTTCAAAAAGAAACATGAACAAATCTGAACTGCAAAAGAACAGAGTCTTTAAGTATCACTGATCAATAGAAGCTTCCAGTTTAGCATTAGGATTTTTGGTTTTTTACTGTTATCTTTACATGCTTGATTTCATAACACATAATAGTTTTATTTATCGTTACCAAAAGTAGCTCAAGAGCAAGGATATCTTAGAACTAAATGGCATGATCCTTGCAAGGCTGTTACCTTTAGTCCCTATCTGAGCAATAGAATTACTGAACTTACGCTGTCGAGACAGTGCTTGACTGGGTGGAACAGCAACAATTGGCTTACATCTGATAGTCTTGTGACAGGATAGATGATTAAGTTTTGTTAGGCAAATCCATGTATGAAAGGTCTATACATTGATACTAGAAGGAGTAGCTAAGGATGCACTCTGTACAAGCACTAATACAACACTGGCTGCTGGGGTTTGGGCATAGGGACGAGCTGCAGAAAATGGCCAGCCTGGTATACTCTCCCTGTCACTGCTAGATGGATCTGACCCAGTATGGAATTCCTCACGAGTTTGTGTACTTGTCTAGGAGTATGTGGTATGTATATAAACCTGGAAAATGGTTCCTTCGTTCTGTCTTTGATCTGCAGTTCTAAACCTTCAATTTCTTCCATTTTTCATGGGTAATGAACACCAGTATTCTTTAGTTATGAATTTTTGCTGAAAAAATAGCATGCATTAACAGTACAAAGCACAATAAAAGGCACCTACTAATGCACACTGGACTTTTTCATGTAACATAGGACTTAAAAACAGTGTTGTATATTTCAGCAATCTGCTCTTATCTTTAGAAATCCAATTATATTATACTGTTGGAGAAAATTACCTGTGCAGGGAGATCAGCATTATTTGTTAGACTACCTAAATTATTATGGTTACCTCTTTTTGTTTCCGTTTTGCTTTCTACACTTGTGCCTTCAAATGATGTTAAACCATTTCTTAAGAACTCAAGAATTAATAGCATCCATGAAAGCCATTTCAAAGAAAAAGTTAAAGATTTAGATAGGATACTGGATGCTTGGTCCATTGGGCTTCCTCAATTTTTAATTACTGTACTGTCAGTTTAGTTGTCCCACTTTTTGGAGTGTTGGAATGGCTAGGATTCAATTAAGCACAAAGCAATCGCTAGTCTCTTATTCTCTCTTTACCCCTCCACCTTGTTTCTAGTTTGCAATTGCTGATTTACCAGAATCATTCTGGATCAAAGGTAATAGTTTTTAACCTAAGAATACTGTTAAGATTTCACATTCCAGAGAAATGGATTTTACGAACGTTACTGATGTTTAAGGAGAAAACATGCCAGCCCTCAAAAAAAAATGCCAACCACAGAATTCGAAGAGGACTGAAACTGGACTCGTTACCAGAGGACTGAGATTATAGAAGGGAGTGATCTTTATCTTCTTAACATTTGCCTGAATCTGCACGTTAAAAAAAATACGATCATTTGCAGCATTGTGTTCAGCTGAATCAACTCCGTGTTTGTGCAATCTGCAAATATTGGCTCTCAACATTTGCGGTATTTTATTTCTCAATCTCATTACCCCCTTTAGAATAATCTTGAATTTAGAAAGGTATAATTTTTTGAACATACATCATTTAAATGGAATCTGTTTTCCTGTTAAAAATGGAAACAGACTAAGGTTTCAGACCCATTTGCAATTTGAGAAATGGAAGCTCCCTGCCAGAGCCACTGCAACTTCTGCTGTGCATCTAGCAATATGAGGTAGTCTCTAATTTGTACCTCTAAAAATCCTTTAGAAGGGATACCTGCTTCAGAGCTATAATTAATCCATTCTTCTAAAATTACCAACAGAATTCAATCTGCCTGGCTTCATAAAGCCACATGGATCTTTTGTTATAATAGTAATATGAGCAAAGGAGATGACCGTGAGAGAGGTACTGATAAAGGAAAGGTATGAGTGTGTTAGAAAAAAACCTGACCCACTTCACGAACTGAATGCTGATCAGCCAGTTCTGACGTCAATGCATATTTTACTGTCCACCAGCAAGACAAACCAGCACTACAGCCTACTTCAAAATAACAGTCTCTCCTACCTGATCTGGTTCAAACACAGTAGCTTTACCACCAAGATGGCATGATTTCTGCAGACATCTATAAGGCATTGCAATCTGGCAGTTTTGTGGGGCTGGCAGTATACAGAGAGAGGCTCGCTATCCCATCCTCAGTTCAAAGCTGTATTTAATTTTCACAAATGCACAGATGTTTCCCTGTACAGACAACGAGCAAGTTTTATTTGATGACAGCATAGCGTATCAGTGATCAGTAACTGAAATCCAGTCCCTATGATCCCTTCAAAACCCAGCAAAATGTAAAGGGTACGTGAACAATCCAGCTATCTACAGGCACTAACTTTGAGAAGAACAAACAAGGTTTACCTTGTTAGTGCTAAAAAAAATTCGATGTCAAACCTGATGGAGACTGCTTGGTATGGCATTCTTGAGCCGCAACCTTCTCAGTGGACATTTTATCTGACTAATGCCTTCTTTTACGTTAGTTATGCTAAAATTTAAGTCTGAGGTTCTTGCTCCCAACTACCTAGCTCTTCTAGAAAATAATAGTTTATCAAAGCTCTTGCCTCAAGGTCTGTTTCTTGTCTAGTTACTAAGACTGAAAGATCCTTTGAATTCTATCTATCTTCTTTCTTTTAGAGCAATATTAACACAAAACTATTAGATTTCAGTCCAACCTCCTTGTTTAAGCATACAAGGTGGCAGTCTCATCAGCTCAAGTTTTAGAAACACTGATTTTTGAATCTTAGTTTATCCTCTTGGTAGCTGAGATACAGAGGTAACTTTATGCATGTTTCTGTATTTGATTAAAAAAATGTTGTATTCTTAAAGAGTAAAAGCTTCAATAAAAGTCTTAGAAGTATAAGAATGAATCAAGCGGTCCATTGGAATTTAGGAAGAGCCTGGAACGGCCACGAGTATTTATGTGGATTTCATAGCTATTTGGAGTGATCAGCAAGGGACACAGCCCTGTGCATAGTGCTGGGGCCCAATGCAAACACTGACAGTGCAGAGATTTCTGTCAGAATAATCCCTCAATTACTGTGTTGTCTTTCAATTGCTTGACTAATTTGAATTAGAGAGTAGTTCTAGCTATCAGAGGTGGGATCCTGGCTGCCCTTTGTTCTTCCACAGTTTGATAAATGAACCATGAAGAATATGAACCACTGGTAGAGACTGTTCTTGGGGATCTGCACAGCACCAGGTAACTCCAAAAGCACAGATAAACCATTCTGTGGAATTCCTCTATCTCTTTAATAGAGAAAAATAAAACAACTGACTCGTCACAAATCACTACAAAGTTTCTAGCAGTCATAACTTTCCTCCAGCTACTTTATCACCAAAGCTGGACATGGGAATTGCTATCAATCTGATAAAGTTTGACAAAGACGCCTGAAAGAATCATACCATAAGAATCACTGCCAATTAATGTGATCGTTTACATACAGACCGCCTGCAATTAACTTTCAGTAATACACAGGTAGAGCACAAGAGCAGCTAAGAGGAGGAAAGAGACAGCAGCAGCTGATGGAATCTAATAACTACCATTTATCAATGCTTTTATTTAAGAGTCCGTGGAGAACCTACACATTGAAATTCCCTGTGACAGAACAGTTCATGTCTCTAACCTTTCTTTGGTTAACGGGTCCTCGGAGATGCCTCTCAAGTAATGTTTTTGTAAGCCTGTGTCATGCTTGCACTGCAGTGTTCAGGGAGGCTGGGAACTTGCATCCCCACAGTGCTAAGGACATCACGAAAGGAATACCTCTGAATACAGCCCCTCTCCAGTGCAGCTGAGGCCCCTGGGGAGTGCTGAGTAACTATGCCAGGCTGAACGTGACAGGCTACAGTGCAGAACACTGATGTAGAGGAGGAGAAATTAGAAGGGACAGAATATGGTGGTGAAAATGGGGAGAAGAGTGGCAGATCCAGAAGTCAAGGAAAGAAAGCACAGATGAACAATAGCACAAAAATTCCCTTATATTTAGTTCAGTTACTCAGGGTAAGTGGGGTCCATGTGACTTGCAGCCCTTAGACACAGTACTTACTGAAGCCATACATTGTCCTGGTAAATACAATTGTATGTCAGTCAAATCTGCAGGTGCTATGACTGTGAGTAGCTGCTGGAAATAAATGCAAGTTTGAAATCAGAAGTGAGAAAAGAAGAAAAACTCTACAAATGGTAGTGCTGATGAACCCACTAGATTAAAGCTCAACACAGTATTAAACCCTTTCACTGTCAAATTTACAGCCTTATTACCAACAGCTGTGAGCAAACACTGCAATGGTCCTATTAGTTTTCAGAATTCTGAGGTATTGCCACCAATTCAATCTCGATGTTATTAGTTATTATAATTGGGCCACTTAATTATCTCCATCCCAACTGTTTTATTAGCTTTCTTCAGTTATCAAATGCCATAAAAATAAGAACTTATACCAGAACTGCATCTTCCTGCTACAACAGTTGCAAAACCCTTTTACTTCATCTGATGGTAGCTTTTAATATTTCTACAGTTTAACATTAGTACAAAAACCCATAATAGAGAAAGTTAAAAGATAACCATAAACAGTTTAATATCAAATGAAATAAAAAAAGACTGCAAAGACTCTGCAATTAATTTATATAAAGTGTTAAATAACAATTTTTACAGCTTTTATGAGCCTGCTGTAAAATTCCCACTCTGAGATGCTAAAGAGCCATGAAATACAGAGAACATGCCAAAGAGCAGATTAATAGGCTTCCCTCTGTAGCTTCAGAGAATCTGTTTTCCACACTGTTCCTTCTCTGCTTTACATTCAGATTTGATAACAAGCAGTAGCCTTATACTCTATGAAAGTCATGGTTCTGGAACTCATAGCTGTATTTTCCTTTTCCTCAATTTTAATTTATCTGTTACTTCACCATTCTGTAAACTCTTAAACCATGTGGAAAAGGAGCTTTAGGTGCAAAGATGGCGGGTAAAGGAATGAAGAAATAAATGTTTTAAATACACAGACAAAACCAAAGGTCAATACAAAAGCAACACACACATCCAGGATCTGGGAAAGCCACTCCATTAATACATACGTTGATAAGAAATCCTTCTTAGTCCATCAGTAAAATCCCATTTCATAAGCAAAGATAACCTATGTTGTTTTGGGTTTAGTTTTTTTTTTTTTGATAAAGGAACCCATAGTAATTGCTAAGTTTAAAGAGGATAAAATTCTTGCTCAAGAAATAGTTTTCATCTCAAAGGTGAGTGCTTATTTTAAAAGACTGTGTAGATTTCCCATTCTGATAAAGATGATTTAAAAGGATTTAAAAGATTTTTGCTGAGGGTGAAGTTAATCCCCAGAATTAACAGCCTAGTCTTCCCAACGTTTACCGTAGTATTGCAGAGAAAGGGGTGAATCATTGTGACATATATGGTAACCAGTTAAACAGCTGTTAACTTTTCCTTTAAAATCTTTAAGAACACTGTCTCCATACTCCATAAACAAAAAGGAGTGCATCTTTTGGCGAGCTGCTGGCACATTTAAAGCTTTTCTGCAATTTTATCCTTACAGAAAGCATCAGAGATCAAGATACATTTCCAGTTCATCCATTTCAGAAATGCCAGAGAGGAAATTCAGGGGTAAAATTATCCAGCAGTGATTTACAACTCAGAAATGTTTTATCACTTTACCTTTCTCAGCTGGATTGGCTATCTATTCGCACTTCCTTCTCAGAACTAGCAAGCTTACTCCTATAGAAACCAGCTTCTTACAGCTGTTAGCCTTCCTTTCCTGCTCCCATATTACTGACGACTGAAGTTCAACAGTCCTCCAAATCAAGATGTTATCTAGCTTTCCCATTTCAAGTGTCACTGGGCTAAAGTCAGTACGGAAGGATTTGTGGAATTGTAATGAGTTGACAACTGACAAAATTATTTCCATTGCTAGCAACATCTGCTGTGTCTAAATTTATAATTAAAACGAAATCATGCATGCAAAAAGAAAAAAAAAAATCAATAAGCTTCCATTTTGAGTTTTTCTAATGTTGAAAGAAGTTATTTGATTAACTCTGTTTTAACCTGAACATCTGGCAGCATTATAGACATGTTGTAACACCCACAAAAAATGACTAGAACTCTAAAAATTACTTCCCTTTTCCTGAAAGTATAATAGAGCTAATTTAGGAATTATTTTAGCTACATCTACTGTGATATCCATAATGCAAAAACATTACGCATATTACCTCTCTGATTTTCTGTACCTTAAGCACAGCAGGGTATCTTGGGCAGCAGTAACTGAATTACTGGAACGGCCTCCATAAAAATAAGGTGTTACTGAATATCATCTACATTCCGAGTACCTGCTATTTTGATGTTCATGTTGTTGTCAAGCAAAAGATTTTCAGCCTTCAGGTCACGGTGAACAATCTTTCGACCATGGCAATACTCCACTGCTGAGAGGATCTGCCAGAATTTGCGCCTGGCCTCAGACTCACTTAGACGCCCATGGCTGGCGAGGTAATCTGTTAAAATAAGGCAAGTTTAAATGGATTAGACAGCAAGCAACAACCCTGAAACAAAATGATTTCTCTCAAATAATTAGCACTAGGAAACTCAATTAGTATTTCAGCCAATCCCAGTGTCCAACCCACTATTCTCACACCCTCCCCTCCAAAAGAATGGAAAAAAGTACGAAAAAGCTGCTACATAATGAAACTCTACTCTCTGTTCCTTCTTTTATAGTTACCCGACTATTCTGATACATATTTTCATATAACACAACTCCTGTGGAATGGGGAATACTTGGAATAACTGGCTTCACCATCATGAGGTACTTTAAGCTTTAACCTCTTAATCAGTTCACAGAAGCTTCACGCCACACAGAAGCTGAAGCCTCACAGAGGCTGTGTAGTGGCTAAAAGTATTTTTTCTCTGGAAATAAAACAAGTACTCATAAGGTACCCATCCTGACCTCCCTCTCATCTTCATTGCATCACAAGCAGAAAGAACATTTTGTTTGCATATTTGATTATGCTGTAAAAACTAACATTATCCCTGAAACAAATGATAGCTCTGATGAAACTGAAGACTTCATTTATCCTCGGGAACAAAAACAAGTGAAGCAGCAGCTGTGTGAGTCCTGAGAGAAACAGTTTCTATAGCCAGTTCTTTCTCTCATGAGGCATAAAATCAAAGAATCAACTGTTAGGATGGTTTTAGAATTGCCTTCAAGATCCTACAAAGAATGCAGTTAATGGACAAGGTGCAGCAAACGCATATAGTTATTGTACTCAGTGATCACAGGCAAGGGCTAAGCTTACAGACACATAGCAATCTCCAGTCACTTACTGCATTACAACTAGTACTGAAGTTAAAAAAACAGTGACCAAGAACTAAACTGCTGGAGCTGCCTCCAGCCCCTTCTAATTATCATTAATAGAGAAAGTCCCATGAAGAGGAATCATCATTTACAGACATTTTCAGACACAAACATTTCTGTCTATATTCAGTTAACAGGTTAAAACAGCAGCTTCTGCAAGTTGAAAACTGAACATGATGTAATGGAGGTTTTGAGCCTACTTCTGTTTGTAAGAATCTATGACAAAATCCTTAAGTAAAATGATTAACCAAATCTTCCAAGCTAGTTATGTAATCTCAGTGATTCAAAAAGGATCATCTTGCCCAACACAATGCCAAACCAGAATACTTGGGCTTTGTTAGGTTGTGGTTTTTCTTTTTTGGTTGTTTCTGTTTGGGTTTGGTTGGTTTTTTTTTAGTAAAACTTTGTTTATGGGCTTTAGAGGTGCTTGCAACATTTCATTTAAGCTTTTCTGCTTTCTTTATGATAAGCAGAGAAGGCCCGAGCAGCTCACATTAAGCACACTCTAAAACCTGAAAATACATTTCCAGTAAAACTTCACCAACAGTGCACTTCTTCATTGTTACTACAGATAAGGACAGAGGAATATCTTGTTCACAAGAAGGGGGCACAGACCCGCCCAAAAATCATGAAGATTTTTGCAAATATTCAGAAAAACAAGAAAAGGAAATTATTTGTTGTTGGATCATATAAAACTGACCACTTCACTGACCTTGCGTTCTTACACATCAGAAGTTCTCTGCTCTAGCGAGTACACTGAGTGAGTACACTGCCATGAAGTGCTCCAGACAGTGTCATATCAAAGTGACTTCTGAATTATATTTTCACTCATATGGTTTAAATAAACAAATGCAATCATTAATACACCATCTTCTTAATATGCTCAATAAAACAGGCTTATTTCAAAGATGTTTTATAGGGACATAATTTAGGAGAAAGTTCTATACCCCATTACTGAGGTAACTTAAGTTTGTTTTACTTGTGGTGAAATTGAAAGGATTTCATGCACTGCTGCTCCTACCTCCCAAGCACATTCTGCAAGCACAGAGGTGGCTGCTCCTGAACCATCTGAAGCATCAGACTAGACACCTCAGTTGCAGTATACTCAGTTCAGCATCCCTCAAAAAACATTTGTAAGCAAAGCACATTAGGTCTGATCTCTGGAACCCGCAGATCTAAAAACTCTCCTTAGAGCCTCTAACCTGAGTCTTAATGCACTTTCAGCTGGTTTAACTTGGCAAAGCACAAGAACAAACAAAAGCCTGGCAGTAATGGGAGATCATAATATTTGCAAGCTAAATATCATTCAGTCACAAAGTGACTGACAAATCATATGATATCAAGGTGAAGTTAGATATCAAAGGCACAAAGCTAAACTACTCTGAATACAAGCCAGCCCTTTAAGCTGTTAATCCATCATTCATTAGCAATGCAGCAAACAAGTTAATGAATCCAAGCTGTCATTTGCTTTTATGGCTCTAGCGTCTCTGGGCTTATTTAAAGATTACAAAACACCTTGGCCTTAAGTATTCCATCTAGTCTAGTAGTCTGCACAGAACAGGTCATTTATTCTGAAATAGACCGCTTTCTCTCTGGGAGAAGTAGAGCATACCAGTCTATCCAAATAGGTGATGGTACATGCAAGGATACTGTTTGTGCATTAACTAGCTTGCAAATAGGAAAGGTGGGACACAGGCAGTGTGCCAGTCCCTGTGTAAGAAAGGCAGGTATTGCTTTTGCAGAGGAGAAAAGCCATTTCCATCAGAGGTGACATGATAAGGGAATGACTAAGACAAAGAGGCTCCAGCAAAGGCTTGTGGAACATCTCTTATCACAAAGACAAAAGGACAAACTGATTCATACTGGATTAGTGTCTAGAAGGGTAGTCAAACATTTAATCAGGGCTAACGACATTGAGCAATTTTTTACCAAAAAGGAAAGAAATAAACTAGTCAGATAATCCCTTTAGGTGTAGCACAGAAGTAAACAGAGGCAAGACATCCAGGAAGAATTTTAGGCGCCTCGGACAGACTGTGAACCCTGGAGTACCTAACCAATGGGAAACAGGGGAGGGAAAAATTCAGCTGGGATTAGGAAATAAAAAGGTGTGTTTCAAGAACTGAAAGTGTGCCTACTTGCTAGGTTACCCGCTCTTGCAAGAATGTGAATAAAAATGTGCTTCGCAGAGGATTCTGCCTGAGCCTATTTCATTCGGACCGGAACTTATTTCTCACACCTGGATTACAGAAACCAATTTAGACAGCTGAAATTGCTAGAGACATTCTACCACAATAGCTAGAATCTGGACACTGTTTGAATATGTGTGTATCTACTTCTGGAGCCAAGAACCATCACTCTATAGTTTTTACTGCAGATACCTAGAGCAAAGCATCCTGTTGTACCTTGCAAAGATTGATATAGCAAAGCTACCTATGCTTTCACAAACATATCCTCTGACAAATCTTACCCTCATGTCATACCCTCCGGCTACATGTTTCTATGGTAGGTTTTTTTCATTTTTCTATACTAAAATAGAAAACAGAAGCTATCTTAGATTGAGCTGGATTCACAGCAGAAAGCAGCAGGACTTCGGGCACAAGGCAGCTTCCTGTCCAGCCTTTTCAGTAGTCCAAAGTACATTTGTTTATTGGACAACTGAAAGGTTAAGGTGGTATTTACTTCACAACATACGACTCTGAGACATTGTCTGGCAAACCCAGTGGTCAATGCTTTTCATTTACAATACCATCCTTCATTTAGATGGACAATTGTACACATTTTTAATTTGGTATGTTAAGGCTCTGTTAAAGCGGCCCATACATACCCAAGTGAGTACAGTGAAGGATAATGAAGATGATTAAGGGACCGGAGTGCTTGTGATACAAGGGGAGGCCGAAAGAGCTGTGGGTGCGTTCAGCCTAGGGAAAACACGGTGCAGAGGGAAATCTCATTGTGTATATATGTACTGGACTGGAGGAAGACGACAAAGCCAGACTCTTCTTGGCAAAAGGCCAAAAGGACCCAACTGAAACACGAAATTCAATTTAAACCTAAGAAAGAGGGGTTTTTTTTGTGCAGGTAGTCAAATGCTGCAACAGAGTGGGTAGAGATTGTACTCTCCATCCATGCTCCTGAGCAACCTGCTCTGGTTGACCCTGCTCTGAGCTGCAGGGCTGGAGTACACATTCTCTACAAATCCCTTCCAACCTCAACTATTCTGTGATCTGGGTTCAACGTAAGGCAGTCAAGACATCACTCATCCAGTTCAAGTATGGTAAGGAACAAATAATCCCATGTGAAGGGACACATCATATTTCTAGTTTTACGAACGCCTATTAACAGAAGCAATCAGTGAGAATTTCAGCTAAGGAAGTCAGCATTAAACATTAGAAAGAATCTTTATAATTTGAAAAAACCCCTCAGATCCTGAATAGCTTTATCTAGGAAGGTTACTGCATCTCTCTCTCTCTCAGGACATTTTCAAGAATGGTGCAGCTGACCTGCACCGAGGCTAAGACAAAGCAGATAGCTGCTCAAGCCCATTCTAGTCCAGCTTTCTGCATCTCTGCTCAAAACATGTATGTAATTGTCCAGGACAAACTGCTAGGTAAAACTAGGCTTTCACAGGTACAGATATAATTAAATGCTAATACTTTAATAAATCAAAGAGATGTCTGAATGTCTCCTTCATGTGGAAGCATTTCTGGAGATACTTCAAGTTTATTCTTCACTTGAATAGGCGCAAAATGCTGAGAAGTTGATGTTGTAAGCACAGCGGTTTATACTATAAAACATACCTCCTTAAAGCTTAGTATTTATGCTGAAATATTCTAAAAAACTTGTAAGACCACCTTCAGTATCACCTGAGCTGGGATACTGCAATATCACAAAGGACTAATTATGAAGGAAATCTCATTCTCAGCAAAACCTGGTTTGAGGACAAGAGAACATGACTTTGGCTTCCCTAATGAGTAGAGCAAAATCCAGAACAGAATTTAGGTCATTTGGTTAAACTGTGCATGAATTAAGAGAAACACTCAGAAAAGTGTCAATAAAATTAATACCACTGTTACTTTTTCATTTGCACAACCATTTCAGTTGCGCTTTGCACGACCCGTTACTGTACGTATTTAATGTAGGAGTGTTTTCACACGTAGCTGCTGTTTCATGTAAGAAATGTTTTTTCCAAATATTTACCAGCCTCTCTGCAAGTTCAGTACTTTGCTATTCCAAAATCAGATTTATTTTGAGATCTACTTCTCTGGGATGTTTGATTTCACATGTGTAGAAGATGAGACACACCAGACTGCCTGGGCTGAACTATTTTCCCATACAAGCATTGGGCACACACTGTGAATGCGTAAGAGCCACTAGCAAAAACAAGGCTAAATCCCAAGGTACCCTTTGGGACAAGGGAGGCAGAGCATAAACAGGACTGACTAAAAGAGCTCATTTTGCATTTCTGTGCATTAATGTCATTCCACACGAGTTATTTTTTAATGTGGTGGTGGATGCCCTGATTGGCATCTGGCAAGATGAAGAAATATACATTTTGTTTGCATTGTGAATTCTTTTGAAAGTCTCAGAATACTCTTATGGTTCTTCACAGTAAAACAGAGATTCCTATGTAAGAGTAGGAGTATCAGCATGATAATATAGCCTGACAGTACCCCATTATTTCCTGTAGGTTCTCTAAAAGGCAGCAAGGTTCTCACAACCTAATGCCTGATTGCAAAACAGACTGAAGGTTGTAAGGAACACCTAAACAATCAGGAAAGTCAACTATGGGATGTAAGATAACAAAGTGAGCATGCAAACGCAGTGAAGGTTGTCTTCCCAGGCACCACGTCTGGCAGTTGAAACATCTGCCTCTTAACTATTCCTTAGTCTTTCTCTTGTTCACATTTCTTGCATGAAGTACTAGAAAAATAATACATACATAGGTACAGTGACCCTGTCATAGTTACAATTCTTAAGTTAGACATAAATCACACAAGCTGATAGTTTGATCATGTTTACTGCTTTTAAAATGCACATGTAGTATGTCAGACAGCAAGCAAGAGGGAGTAGAAACAACCGTAACTGAAAGCTTGGATATTCCCTTTCCTCTTGATGAACAATTACATTGGTTTTAGGCTTAATAGTCAGCTTCCCACTCTGCGGCTTGGATTCTTGCAATATAAACAGTCACTGATGAGAAACTAAAGAATTAGTCCTTCAGAACAGGTTCGCTGTAGTTGGTTTAGCTAACAGATAAGCTGCGTTTCAGCTGTTTTAAAGTCTTCTGGTGAGAGATGCTGAAGAAGGTTACAAGATTGTGGCTGTAAAGATACTTTCAAAACCATAGCAGAAACAGATAGTTAAAAGCTTCATAGAGCTGCAAAGTATTAAGCACAACTGAAACCTTTTAATTCAAATGTTTTACTAAGTCTGAAGACCTTCTTAAAAAACAAGTTTAATATGTAACAGCATTTGAAATCTCTAAACACATTGACTGCAATGACATTAACTGGCAAAAGGCAAATTCAAAACTGCTGTTGAATACAGAAAATTTGACTGAAGCTATGAAGATGGTGAAGAATGTTAGTTGAGCGGTTAAAAAACAATCCTGTCCATGAACTACCAGTCAGCACAATGAAGCAGAGTTGGAAAGACTCAGTGAGGTTTAATACCAGGCTACTCACAGTGAACTCGAAAGCCTGGCATGGTATTAAGGGTACATTTACCAGTTACCAACTACTGACAACTATCTTGGAGAGCATGCTATGGTCTTTAAAAGTCTCTTATTCAAGAGGAAGATAGAAAAGGGACTTCTATGAACTCTCACAAATTTTGTACATCATTGAATAGCAAAGTTACTCAGAAGAGCAATCACAAAGGCTAACTTCAACTTAGGGAATCTAATCTCTCCCAGCTCCTCCTGTACTCAGAGAAGAAACAGAGGCTCCTCTGGAGGGTCAGTCAAAGCTCTGAACCAGCCCCCCTCCTCACTGATTACAGAGGGAACGTACAGGAAGATCACCCCCAACAGACTGAAGTTTGTCTTTCTCATTATACTTCTGCCACCTCACTAGCTTTGGAGCCAAAATTTAAATAAGCTGCTCTTGCCCGAAGTGAGGTTTTGTTTGGTTTTTCATTGTTTCTTATTTTTTTTAAGCCCCCCTTCAAGTGCAATCAAAGGTTAGTCAAAGAAAAAAATGAAGCACAATTCTTAAGTTCTCTCTGGAGATTGATTAACAAAAGAAAAAGCAGGTTCCACAGGTTTCTGTCTTGCTTTACAAGAGAAAATGAAGTAAAATCCCCCAAGAAGCAGGATCATACATAGCAAAATGTTAGAAACTTTGAAGACTCTTGTGTACAGGACTCCAGAAGAGCATCCCACTAGTTGTGCTGTTTAAAAACTAATGTTATAGAAGGGAGACTTTATTTCACACATTGTTAGACTTGACATGGCAAATTCAACACACCCAAAGAAGTATCAGGACAGGAAGGAGGAAAAGCTCATTTAGTTTGAATCATCTACTTTTTTTTTTTTAACTAACTACCCTGTTTTTCTCTACTTTCCAGTTACATCAAAATTGCCCTGCACATGATATCCTGCTTATGACACAAGCAATCCAATGATAAGGACTTAAGGGAGAGGGGGAGATAACCCAGAAACAAGAAGGGACTTTGAATGTTTGAGTTCTGTTTCCATGAAATCCATCCCCCCGCTCCCCAATGTAAAAAATAAAGATCAGCCAGGCTCCACCTCTTCAGCACTCCAATGACCAGGGCCCTTCGCACGCTGAACTCTGTGCCATTGCCCTCCGAGTTAACTCTGCCTGGTGATGTTGACTGACAGTTTCAGAGAAACTCTCTCAGCAACTCCAATTTTGTTACTGTAACTAAAATGCATGTGAAAACTCCTAGTGCCTGGGTATCAAGCCTAAAAAAACTAATGAAATTAGCTTTCATTAAGCAAACAAGGTGGTTACTTTAACACCTCAGTCCAATTCCTAAACAAAGCAACAGTACCTGCTATGTATGAGGTTTTCTTTACCTTCTAGAGGTTACCTAAAGAGATTTTCTTTACCTTTTAGAATATTGCTGCTCCTCTGCTATTTTTCTATTCCTTCCTCCTGTTTGCTCTACTAGGACATGCTAGACTCATTCATGGAAAATAAACCCACTGTCCTGGGTACTGTTCAAACTTAAACCAAAGTTGTTATTCATATTGCTAGACAGTGTGACCGTTTGCTCTTCACCTAGCACTTACTGTTGTAGTGCACTTTCTGATTGAGAGGCGGTAGAAAAAAAAAATAGAGACTTTTCTCCCCTTCTGAAATTCTAACATGTTTCTGCCTTACCTCATTTCTGCTTCCTCCTCCAAAAACATATATAACAGTGACAAATACATAAAACAGAATACCCCATCCTTAATTACAAAAGGCACTGAGAAATCATTCCAATAAATCAGAAAAATGACCAGTTTAGAAAAAACCTCTACAGAAATATTAAGTCTCTAATAATGGATCCAGAAAGATTCCTTAATTATTTTAATGAGAAAACGAGGTCTAAGAATTAGCTAAACTATGTCTGAAGCATACATTAAAGGATCTGCAAACAGGGGAAGTCTCAGAGCCCAGAAGGCTTTGCTTCTTCAGAATAAACTACGAGTTTTAAGTCCAAGTTTTACAGGAAATGATACACATTAAAGCCAAGACAAATAAGAAGGCAAAAAGTCACCATCCAAGTTACTTCTAGAATCTTTAGCCATGCTGATTGAAGTTCTATATTTTTTGCCTTCGGTTAATTTGATTTTCATTATGACCTCCTCACTTTATCACAAGAAGCAGCAGTAGCAAAAAAACCCTCAGTTTCTGGCAATGTAAATGCAACTTAATAGTTAGAATCTTCACTGAGTTCTGAGAACGTTTCATATAGGAAACCCTAAAACTACATAAAATAAACAAGCTTAACCTGATGTAGGTACAAAGGTAATTTTTAGATAGATTTTTGGCTTATCCTAATCACTGATGCAAAGTCTGCATGCAAATCTTGCCAGATAAACAACCTCCAATGTTGTAGCTCCCAAGGGAAGCAATAAGATGAACAGAAAAAATTCAGAAGGAAAAAAAAGAAAAAAGTTGTAGGCCAGCATGCAACTCAGGTTGGGCTTCAAGAAACAGCC
Source organism: Alca torda (assembly GCA_008658365.1). NCBI lineage: Eukaryota > Metazoa > Chordata > Aves > Charadriiformes > Alcidae > Alca > Alca torda. The sequence continues at coordinate 6,035,400 of CM018093.1, read as the reverse complement.
ACTTAGAAGGTGAGAAAAACAGAATCCCTTTTCTTCTTACTCCATGTTTCCAGATGGTAACCAGTGTAAAGCAAATCATGCTGTTCCTTCAGAGAAAAAACACAACACAAAAAACCGAACCAAAACAACCAAACACACATTCCTGAGAAACGCACAAGACATCCAAAGATTACCACCCCCCAAAGTATTCTAACATGCTGTATACAGAAACAGAAGTAACATTGTTGGTATTTTATCATTCCAGCCTTATTAGAACATTGTCTTGCTATTCTGCAGGTTGTCAACCATTTCAAACAAGTTTATGAATACCAAGCTCATCTTTGGTCAGAAGAAAACGAGCTCACACACATTTTTTGTCGCATGTGCAGGAGCTGAAAAAAGCATTTTTACTTTGATCACTAATGTGTACTTTAAAGTCAAAGGTATTAACACAGGTGAGTTAAGTTAAAGGCACTAATACAGGTAAAAATGAAATGCATCTACCTACTTAGTGTAACATTTCATATGTTTCTTCTTTGTGGCTTAAAAAGGAGCACTGCTATATATAGCTAGTTCTGGGGAAAAATTCAGCCTGTCCCTCCTCAAGAGGGCTTCAATGCTACCCTAGCCTCAATAGCTTAGAAAAATCCTAAACAATAACTTGGGATGTGTGTGCACAGCACAATGATGGAAGACAAAACGCCCTAGAGATAACCGATAGTGGCACAGCAGATACCACAAGCCTGACTTTTCAGAGCTATGACAGTTACTCAAGCTACACTTCAGGAGAGCTCAAAGGCCACAACCTGGCTGCCATAACCAGGTCTGTGTTACGTGTATGTAGAAGATATTTTTTTTTTTTTTACTGTGCCAGTTACCACAATCAAGAAGGGAGACAAGAATGCAGGAATCATCTTCAGTACTAGAACACAAGCCTCAAAAACATGGTATCGCTTTTACTATTCAGTCCATAGCCCTTGGGAAGAGTAAAGGTGATGCACAGTCACTTCAAAAATTTCCTTTTACATAATCAGCAGCTGAAGATTTTAAAGTTTAATAAGCTTCCTCAATTCTTCAGGTCCTTCAAAACACTGAAGGGTCTCTGCTGTTCTGCACTTTGAGGGATCATGTACACTAAGATGGCTGAGCAAGTGTGAAGTGTTACCTGCTCAGAATATTTATATACTACAATTGTCCTGCACTGATTTAAATAACTTTTTCCAAAGAAACAGAATGAGACCTCTATTGTAGTCTAAGCTGAGCATTACAAAACAAAAAAGTTGCGTTGTGCAGTATTACAATTAAAAAAAATAATACTGTATTTCATATAAATTTAACACTGAGGTCCTGCTTGAGGGATGAGTTTGAGCCAAAGAACAAGAATTAATGTGAATTTGACTATGCAGGTCAACACAGACAAACTAGAATTTTTATTATGAGTGTTACTCCAAGTCACACTGATACCCCCTCCCGCCCAACATGTTTTCCTGAAAACATATTAAAAATAATGCCTGATAAATCAGTACATAACTGCACAAGCAACAGAATCTTCAGTTTACCTGAAATACTGTATGGGCCACTATTCATTATCAGGCTAATCATTTAAATATAGTGTTGCATCTCAGCTCAATGCTGAAACCTGGTAACTGTGTCAGTTGAGATGAGAATTTACCCTGCGCTGTTCTGTTTAACAAGTTATGTATTCTGCTAAAGGGACGTCAGTAATTTTAAACGTTTTTCCTTATGCTAGTGTACACTGTAACAGTTTTCCCTAAAATTCTTAGTTCTAAAATGAGAAAGTGACAATTATCCCACATTTCTTGACAAATAAAGGAAAGTGACATACTACAGCAAAAGGGATCCTTGGGCAAGATAACTGCAACTGACAAACTTCAGAAGTTAACACTAAAATGTTGAACATGAAAATATTCTCTTGCTTACCGAAAATTTCTCCATTTTTGGCAAATTCTGTCACAAGGTACAACATGCTTTTGGTTTCCATCACCTGTTGATGGAGAAATTGCACATGAGATTGGTTGAGGGAAGAGCAAAAAGTAAACACACACCCACATGGACACTTATTTTCATTGTTCTCTTCTGGTAAAGATGTGAAAGTCTTTGCCTTGCACGTACAGTTATCACAATCTTTCACTTTGTTTTTTCAAGTTATTTCAACAATTTCAAGGGGAGCATTTGCATGCTAAGCACAAGGACAAGCTTTAAATACTTCATAAAGTCAGTGTACACAGGAGGAGGTAGATCGGATTCCCAGCCACAAGTGACTAACACAAAATCATAGTATCCTCAGCAACTAGTTTAAAGACTTGCCTTTAAGGGATCAGCCTAAAGTAATTCCCTTGCTCAACTTTTCTAACATACTCACGGCTGGTGCTTGGGAAAGACGACTAGGGATAACACTGTCAATAGTTCTCTAGTTATAGAAGAAAAAAAAAAAGGAAAAATACCAGATAAGCATCAGTCTTAAAACTGGCAAAATTCAGGCAGAAGCACCACATCACAGTATCCCATTGTATAATCAGTCAGTACAGTTACAGAACAATCACACCCTCAGTATTTCCTCTGGTGGGGGGAGGGAACAAATAATAAAATAAATTAAACTTTATGCACCTTCTACTTTCTCTTCCAGCAAGTTCCAGCCTCCCTATTACAAGAACAGACTACTCACAGTCCAAAAACATGGGATGCTGGAAGGAATAGAGGAAGACAAACAGAAGAAAAGAAGGAGGGTAAGGGGAAGACTTCAAAACTTTTGCACCACCAGTTTTTCATGGCCTTGAACAGAAAGACTTCACCCAACAATTCAAAACTCCATACTTCCATGATATAGGTTGGGAAAAGACAGCCCCATCAGTTATCTTGCAGCTGTCTTCCTAATTATCTACTCCTAAATTGCTTAGAGCGCTACTCAGGAATGCATTGTACAAATAGCATAATCAAAAGATAGACTGAAAGTGAAAAATCCTCTACTTGGAAATAAAAAGGTCATTTAGGACTCCCCTCCAGTACAACTCAGTAATTTCACCACCCAACACATTTTGGGCCTATTTCAATAACCACTGTAAAACAGTTTAGCCTCAGTTGTCTGTGGACAAGACTTCCTTCAATTTGATTTTTGTGTTTTATTTATGCACAAGCTTGGAAGTACTAGAAGACTGCTCACAAATAAATCCTTTTTAGAGGAATGCTTAAAAAAAAAAGGCAAGCCCTGAAAGATATATAGTTACAAAACAGCAGAATTACCAAAAAACTGAAAAGCCAGCAGACAGAACAAGATGGCAGTTCTTCAGTCTCTCCTGCACCCTTGTTTAACTCTATAACAGCTGAGCATGTTATGACTTAAATGTCTGTATCTGGAAGGCAAAACAGTTTGGAAACACTGCTTTAAACCAGCATTTGGAGACACGAAGCTGCAACAGCCTGTAGACTACATATATATGGAACCATTCTTAATGAAGCCAAGATTGCTAGCTTCATTACCTGAATTTGACAATCCTCAGTAGTTCCTTGACATGAGACAATTCATAAAAACTTGTAGTGTGGCCATAATATAGTGATGGGCACATTATACACGTAAATTAGTGAGACAATTTGATCGAAGGCTATTTTAAAAAGAAACTCACCTATCCACCAAATGCATTTCTAACAAGCCAATCCCTTACTAGTAAAGGGGTAAGCAGTACATAACAATTCCCCTTCTCTTCAAGTGATCTTGCTGATGTCCAGATTTAATTTACCTATTCTCAGACTCTCCTCCTTATGACAGTTCCTCTCTCCTTTACCATTTTTTGTGTTTTCAGAAGGAACTGCGGTAGATATTACTTAAGCTAGTTAGAAATTTAACTCCTTAAGGTCTGCCTCTACTGAGTGAATCAATATTTTAAAAAGGAAGTGGCAGACTCTTTCCCATAAGATGAAATTTAAGCTAAACAAGTCCAAGCCAGGATCTTTGTCTTTATTCAGTAAACCAACTCCAACACCATAGGTCCAGGTCCTTGTGCTCACATTGCCACTATAGTCTTAGTCAGATGAACTAAAATTCAAAGTTTGGTTTTAGCATGCGCATATCTTCATTTGTTGAGTTAGGTTTATTTCAAACAAGCAAGAGCATCTCAGAAGCACCATGTGATTTGTTAAACAGAACACTAACAAATAGACCCCAAAGGGAATATTCTCCAGAAAGCCTTAAAAGCAAGACTTAACTGAAGCAGAAACGCCAGCAGCCTCAAATATTTTACCATATGCTAGGAGGAACAGCAAATGGAACAGAAGAGAAACAATATAAAACAAACCTATATTTTACTATACAAGTTATGCAGAGTACAAAGAGTGATAAGTAAAAACCTTCAAAAGTTTTCATTGTCTGCAATTGTATGCATTATCACAAGGGCAGGTTTATCTCTTATGTAAATACACATTGCTATACCATAATTATCATCCTTATGTTATAAAGGGATGCATTCAAGTCCACAACATACATAATTCACTTCAGGATAAATATCAAATTGTCCATATCTACAACAGAAATAAAATGCAAGATTACAACAAAAGTAAATCCAAAAAAAAGTCTCCTAGTAAATACACTTCAAGATAAAGTGTTTGAGAAGCTCTTGTTTGGTGCATGCATTTACATCACAAGGACATCTGCCGAATCTGGATTTATATATGCTCTTGTCTTATCATCTTTGGATAAGAAAAAAAAATCTGCACTGAGCCAAGATTTGACTAAATAAAACCACTATATCCATGCAGATCATCCCAGCTAGTACTCACACATTATGCTGAAAATTCCTACCCTGCTCTAGCTTACGTAGTACTTTGACTACTAACAGACAGCAGAGTCTTATCACTGGGTATTTCCAATTCAGCTGTTTCACTAACATAAAATACATAGAAGGTTGTAAATTTTAAGCAGATTACCACAGAATGAAAAAGGCCACAACTGATGTACTTTCAAGAAAGTTAGACACTTATCCAATGCAAATCAATTCCAGAAAACCTGAGTGTGTCATGGACTGATGATCTGCCAGAAGTCACTGGTATAGAGGAAACTCCTCACACAGGAGCAAGAGAGAGGGGCAGAAGGGAAAAAAAGACACCCTTAACTATACCTGGTAGAGCTTTATAATGTGTGGGTGATCAAGCATTTTCATTATCTGCACTTCTCGGTAGATCTTCTCCAGATTCACAGCATCCAGCTGAGACTTATCAATGATTTTTATTGCCACCTGCAGACAAATAGAAAAAGTGAGATTAAAACTCCGTAACATATTCCTCATTAGTTTATCCTCATTATAAAGGGAATAATGCAACCCCAGACAACTGGGGGCTTTCTTCTATCTCAGAAATACACATCCCACACTTAGAAATACAGCAGCACAACATTAAGCGTGTCAGTAGTCCTACTAAGTGGCTGCAGGAATATCACCTACATCAGCATGTCAGAAAGTTTTACAAAAATGGAAGACACAGAACAGGTGATGGAGGCCAGTGCTCTAATGAGCCCAGGTGCAGAATGCTCTTACATCAGAAGCAGGTGGGAACAACTGAGAACCCTCCAGGTAGCAGTGTTGTAAAGAAAATATCTTCTTAAAAAGCCTAATTGTTTCAATTTCTGGAGTTAAGGTAGCCAATTTGAATCCCACGAATGCAAAATGATATTTTAAAGAAAAGCTGTTGGCTCAACACAAATTATCAAAACATGGTGGATCCACGTAGTTTCAACTATTACACGCTTATTTTAACTGTAATTAATATGCTACTACATAAGGAATTTGCAGTTAATCCGTTCAAGGAAAAAAAAAAAGCCTACGTGAAGATGTTTCTCAGTCAAACAGATCTCAATTAGTTTAGGCAACAGATCTTGGTCTTATTGATCTTGTTTTTAGCCAATACCGCAAAGGGAATTATAGAGAACTACACATGCTTAGGAGACTAAAAATTTTCAACAAAAGACATTTAAAAAAAACTTAAATCAAGAATAAAGAAAAATATAGCTGCTATAAAAATCACGCAAAGGTTAACAATACTAAAGAATACTGAATATATAAACGGTGTTTATTCACCTTGAATATCACATTATTAATGATGAAGCATGAGCAAACAATGTAAGTCACACAAATGCTTCCAATTATAACTGCATTTCATAAACTATTGAACTATAGGAGGCAGCTGCTATGCAGGAGACAAAAATCCACAGGAGGTGAACCTCATTATCTCCAGTAAGGCTGATTATGGACCCACCTGAATTCAGAATTAAATATTTATTGACTTCATTTTGGTATGATGTTGCTTGATATCCTCTTGAAAAGTCACTTGTCTTCCCCAGCCACCAGAAAAATAAGATTCTGCTATGAGTGAGTAAATGGATCTAGCCTTCTGATCAGTGAAAAGTTGTTTTTAAGATACAGGATGCACTCTTACGTAGCTCAAGCAGAAGACTATTTTCCAAAGTAAACAAACAAATTTTTAAAACTTTTTTCAAAAGATAGGTGTGGCCTTTTTTTAAACAATATCCAATTAATGTAGAACTCACTGAAACTAGATTTATCAAAAAACAACACACACTTATAAGTATAATGATATATACAGCCATTAGACAGAAATCAAGCAAGGGGGTTCACATCCCACAACATTTTCACTATTAATCATGAGTTATTCCATAACCTTTATTCTTCAAAACGTAACAGTGGACACTTGGGAAGAAATGGTACCTAAAATGGTATTCAACCGCTCCACACTGCCCTCCTCCCCAGCTCTCTGCAACTTTCTTCTACAACAATCTACAACAAATAGCAATTTAGGGGATCTCAATAACCTGATCTTTTCAAAACAAGCTTCTCCCTGTTGTCTTCTGCTAGCTACTTGTATTTACAGCACTCTCCATAATGCACCTACTCTGCCCTCTTTCATATTACACTACATTCACACTGAGAAGTACATAGGAACAGTGATAATCAAGGCGGTCCTAAAGATTACATATCTCCCTTTGAAATTTTCTGTCTTTGACTACGAAGACACTATCTCCATGCAAGGAAAGTGTGCATCACCTGCTTCTGCTCGTATTTGTTACTCTCTCATCCTATTCCCATTCCTTTGAACTACAATATTAATTTTCTGTCTTACATTTGGTACATGTATAAAACTTGATAATAAGTCCTGGCTTCACACATGCAAGGAACAAGGGACAGGCAAAAGAAGAACAGTAATATGCATGGAACTGGACTATCCAAATGCATACTTCCCACTTGGTCTTGCCAGACTTGCACCCCCTTTGACTGCTCCCTACAGTTATTGCTCATTCTCTCAGCAGGTCCCCTTTCCCTCACTTATAACAGCAAGCTGCTCCCTTATTTGGCCTGATTATATGCCATGTGGCAGCAGAGGATGCAAACAATCATTCATGCAGCCTAAGAAAAAAACCCACACAAAACCCATACCCTTAAGTCTCCCTGGCCTACTTTAAGATCACACCTAATAAAATGACATCTAGTTATTGTTTATTTTTTGCAGGCACAGTTTATTAGCTTAAGAAGAAATCACTTCACTAGAAAGTTACAAAATGTCAAAGTAATCAAACCAAACCACTAAAGCCAGACCAAATTCTTAAACACACATCAGGAAATATTTATTAAAAACAACCCCTGTGTCAGTTTTCTCCACTTCCTCGAATTTATTTTACACTGTCTCTCTAGAATCAACCAGAAACACCAGCTGGTTTCTCCTTCATTCTCCACATCTATCCCAGCTTATACCCATTATTTGGGTGACCTCCAGATTTAAGGGGAATGGAGCCCACTGTTTCTTATTTACAAAAGAATGAAGAGATTAATCTGTAGCTATCTTGCATCCCCATCACAAAACAGTAATACATCTTTCAGTCAAGTAACAAGGTACCTCCAGTCTTGAATAGATGAGGTATTCAGGAAAGTCTAAATGCCTCCATCAATCCAGAGCAATGCAAAAAAAAAAATGCAAGATGCATTTTTTTTTTAAAGTTTAATGGCAACCTAATTAGAATAGCATTTTACACAGACAGCATCAGCCTCTCAAGTAACTTGAGGTATTTACAGTAACTTCTTTCTTCACATAGAAACAGAATAGAAGCTTTACCTAAAACTTGTATCACTTGTAACTTTTAAGACCGCCTTCTTCCCTGGCTCTGGTTCATTTAATTTCCCCTTACAGTCACTGTGCATTTTCTCCCCATAGTTAGGTGTTTTACTAAGCTCTCTTCAATACAAGCAAAAAAAAAAAAACCACCCAGTAACTTCTCCTGTTTACTCTTCTTGCACATAGGAAATGTGTGCAGTACAGGAAAGCTAATAAAAGCAAAGCTACACAGGACTTCAAAGAAAAGAGGTTATGTCTAGCATAGAAGAGGGGAAAAAAATCCAACCACAAACAAGTGAAACTGCAGCCAAGAAATAAATAAGGAGGTGGACAATTTGGGGGAAAAAAGCCAACAACAAACCAAGCCCCAAACCCAACCAAAAAACCCAATAGCAGCCTGCTCTCTGCAGCTCATGCCGAACCTTTGTTTATCTATTCATCACACTGTCATCAGTTTGATTAGCACAAATATTTATACTGCCTTCTTCTATACTTCTCACCCCCTTCTGGTGGGGAGGGGGAGATTTCTGCAACCGTATGTCTTGCTAGTGCTACTTTCTCCAATGAAGCTTGACCCTCCCCATCTCCTTATCCTAGTGAGAAATATAGCTTTACAAGCATACTGACTCTTGGTGTTTTTTCCAGTATAGTTTGGCACTTCCACAGTTTGCTCTTAAATTTTGAGTATTCCTTTTACTTAAAGTACAAATACTTCAAATACAGCCTGTACCACTTCCAAACCTATCTACCAAGTGTCTATGTTGCCAGCTTTCTCCACAGATATCATGCATTATTCTGAACACTGCAGTTCCTAGTTTCTAACATCTGCAAAGAGCTACAACAAAAAAAAAGAAAAAAAAATCTGTTTTTAACTTTGTTTTCCCAAGATAACAAGAGTATCCATTTCCCTAGAAAAACCTAGATAACTCATTTGTCCTTCAGTTTAAGATAAATACTTCCATTTCCACTTCAATTTCTTAATAATTGGTGCCTACTGTAGTTTTATGTTTTCCAAGGCTAATAAGACTATGCAACTATAGATCAATTCTTACAAAGTGATTTTATATAAAATAAAAACATGCAGAAAGACATTTTTAACCTTTACATGGTTAAATCCTTGAACAGATCTTACTTCCTGAGCAACAACCAGTAAAATTTCATTAGGGCAAGAGCAGCATTTAGAAAAAGAGTAATAAGAAAGAATGGGTCATATAAATTTGGGAAGCTATGGCTACAAATCCTGCTTTAACCTTCACTACACTTTCGGGCCAAGAACAGCACTTCATGTTCCATGTTTCCTACTTTCTTCCTTTTCCAGAGTTTCCTATCCTATCTTCCTTGCGGCACAGATTCAGCAATACAGCAATTCCCAAAGATCATTGGAAGACTAAAACCAAATTCTTCTTCTGAAAGTGTGGGAGCAAGAAAACAAGTCTTCAGGTCACACATTTCTGGAGCAGAATGCCTCCAGAAAAATCCTCTTTCAATAGTTTTGAAACATTTCCTTACTCCCCATATCACAAGTAAAAGTGATTGTAGATTAAAACAAGTCACAGAAGGTTAACGCTCCCCAGAAGCACACAGTAATATTCTATATTGTCTACACAATCATCCACCTACTCTCAAATTATAATGCTAAACATGTAACCTGCTGAGAGTATTCGCATTTATGGCTTTTGAGCCTGAAAAGATCCGTTTTGTTTACACACTGGGCATTCAGGCACAACAGTGCATCAAGGACTTGGATGAACAGTTCCACAAAAATGTTTTTGTGAAGAGATCACCAGATAGTAATGACAGCATTAATAAAATGTCCTTTATTAAGTCAGTTAATACTGAACTCCTGCAGGCAGCTGTGGAGCTAGAAAAATTGTTACATGTGACTTTGCAAATACTGGAAAACAAACCGTTTTGGAGCACTGCCTCACACAAATACTGGAGCCACTGCCTCAGCAGGCTACTTGCCACCTCTGTCATCATATAAAGAGATGCGTTTTGTGCTGCTACATCCATAACCTGTTCAACAAAAGACAAACAAGCTGTCTTTAGCTAGATCATTCAGTTGACAGCTATCACTGATATATTCATAAAAGTGTGTGTTGTGTAACCACATTAGTTCTGTCTTTCAGATACCTGAAATAATTCTAAGCACAGCTCTCCACTAATTTATCTTATTTGAGATGCAAACTAATGAGAACAAGCTATATTTCCAGTTTAAACAGGTTTTTTAGTTTAGGAAGCCTACCACATTACATCAACCCATATTTTGTCTTACAATGTGGAGTTATTTGGTAATATTAAGTGTTGGTTTGAATACAGAGAGTAAAAGCATGTGCCTACTTGAAGGAAAAAATTTTGCTATTTGCAATCCTTGTACAACTCTTGATGTGTATATATATACGTGCACACAGTGGCAGGCTTCTATAGAAAAAGCAGCATAGTAGCAGCTGGCACCACTGCTTCTACAGTCAAATGCAGATAGATATCTCAGTCTATTCTGAATCTTCAGTTTCATGCATCTTGCCAGGGTCATAGAGATTTAGAGAAAAACCACTCGGGTATACTTAAAATCCAGCAACTTCTTCATAACATTGTGAGAAGGAACACGGCATTCAATAGCAATAGCTCACTTTTGTCCATAATTTCAGCTGTGTCATGATGACAGGAAAAAGGGAAGTAATTTCTTAGAGGCAGAGAAGCTGCTTCAAGATGACGAACAGTTTCCTACCCGAAAAGTGTGTTTTGTTCCTGAATATACAGCTTGTTACAACTATTAGCATCTTGCAGAGATGTTGGAATATCACTTTAATCTTTTGAAGACAGTGCAGAGAGAATGACTGCACACAGAAATGAATTCTCATTTTTCTAGTAGGACAATCATTGCCACAGCACACCAAACTAACTCTGATCTGGCACATACCAAATTAAGGACAATTACACAGTTTTATGAATCTAGTTTGGCTTTTTTTTTTTTAATAGTTATCACTTTTCCTAAGGAAAATAAAAGACAACAAACCACAAAATCCCAACCAAACAACAATATTAGCATTAGAACACACTTCAATGACAGGAAAAAAAAAGAGAGGGAATCCTTTTCCTCCCTTATCTTCCTTCCCCATCACCAGCTTTTGCTGCTTAAAGACTTATATTCCAAAATATCTTTGAAACTGTCGTAATTTCTTTTAATTTAAAAATTTTAGGCACAGCACACATTTCCTTCCCGCTTTTACTAAAGGCCTAGAGAACTGGAGTTTGCTCAATCCTCATCTAACATCTGGGAATTGAAACTGTCAAGCAGCGAAGGTGAAATACTTGTCTAAAAAGAGGAAAGTTCTTCTATCCTTCAGCTGCTCCAGCTTTCAGTTTTCATTGGTTTTATATTATGCATTTAATTCTCTGACCTAGTCCTTTCAAAAAAAACCCAACAAAACCAAACCACAACATCCCCCCCAAAACATGGCCTAACAAGTAACACAAAAAAAGAGGTTTGTTTGTGTCAGTGCAACTGTTAAGGTTTCATGCAGATTACAGAAATTCAGATTTGAGTTTAAGCCAATACATCTTAAAATAGATAAACTGCATTAAAATTAACAAACACAACTTCCTGCAATCTAGAGCAACTCCAATTTGCAAACAGCAAAGGTTTTGGATATCACAGATTTATAAAAGCATTAACAACCCTTAGGGTAGCACGTTATGCTCAACCTGATCTACTTGTGAGCTCCCACTCTGCCTCCAGATATGTGCTCCTCCCGTACCCCTGCAACAGATCTAGAGAGCCCACAGCTGCAAACAGTTAAATCAGCACCTTGTGTTTTGGGTTTTTTTTGGCAATAGTGTAATTTTCTCACCAAATTACTCCACTAATCCAAACTGTGTGCTATTATTGCAGGGGGAGCTGCTGTCTCCGCTTCTATCATTCACTTTTACATGTACCTCAGCCCACTTGAATAAAAGCACTTACATCTAAACTCGTATCACATCTTGCATCAGGAGCCGTTACTTTTCAGAGAAAAGTGCAAAGCAGCTGTAACATACCAGACAGATAAAAGGGTAACTGTGAACCATAAGGACATACTAGTCAGAAGGGTTTCATTTTCACCTGAGGAGCAATGGCTAGTATTCTTCTATAGATAACTAATCCTCAGGGGATATTAGTTACAGAATTTGGGGGGTGGATGGGGAACATGACTGTCGCACACATAGCCTGTTGACAAAGACTTTCCTTCATCCTTGAAGTGCATTGCTTTCTTCCAAGTAGTACCTTCATCTATGCTGAGAGCTTTTCATTACTGTTCATTATTTCACACATCATCATATTTCACTAGAAGCAAATACCCATCTTCTTGAACTTTATGGTTCCAATTACTTTTGTTCTCTTTTCTTAGTCTCGTTGTCTTCTGAGGAAAAATTCTCCTTATTTGTGCATGCCTCATTAACAAAAGTTACCCTGAGATCACAGAATTTCTCGGCAACAGGATAAATTAGCATGGCAGGAAAGCACATGTCATTAGCTTAAATGACAACAAACACACAAACAACAAGCAAAGCAAAGGTCACATTCAACCATGTAGCCCCCTCTGGGGCACCCTGTGTGAACTGTCATTAAAGAGTGTCATGCACTACCTCTATTACTACAAATATGTATATATCCTACGATTTTTCTTAACTTTCACACTTAGAATGCTTTGGGTTCGAAGGGACTTTAAAGATCATCTAGTTCCAACTCCCCTGCCATTGGCAGGGATATCTTCCCCTAGACCAGGTTGCTCAAAGCACCGTCCAGCATGCTCTTGAACACCTCCAGGGATGGGGCATCCACAACTTCTCTGGGCAACCTGGGCCAGTGTCTCACCACCCTCATAGGAAAGGAGTTCTAATCTAAATCTCCCCTCTTTCAGTTTAAAACCATTCCCCCTCATCCTATTGCTCTGATCCCTGGTCCAGAGTCCCTCCCCATCTCTCCTGGAGCCCCTTTAGGGACTGGAAGGGGCTCTAAGGTCTCCCCAGAGCCACCTCTTCTCCAGGCTGAACAACCCCAACTCTCTCAGCCTGTCCTCATCGGAGAGGTGCTCCAGCCCTCTGAGCATCTTCATGGCCCTCCTCTGGACTTGCTCCAAATTTCTTTCCGTTTGACTGTTTAGTCATGCAATTTTAGTGTTGCATTAATATAGGATTCAAGTTATGATTTCTGAGTTTGTTCAAAGACACCATATACTATCTTGTCTTATGTGTATCTTCTGCTTCATGCCTGGTTTCATTTTATTTCCACCTATACTTTGCTAACAATTTATGGCAACTGTATTTGCTATTCTCATTTCAAATTACAATTTTATAGTCTGATATGTAGGTTTTCCGTAAAAAGGTAGGATTTTGTACATAATCTAAGTGCTAACCTTTCGAGGTAATAAGATCCCATCCTATTTTTATTTGCCAGTTACTGGCTAGTCAGAGTTATGTAAAAAAATAGGCAAATATTTTTATGGGTCAAAGTCACATAAAATATAGTTTCAAAGTACCAATGCTAAAAAAGCTCAACAACAAACAGGTTCCAAATCAAATAGGAAGATTCAGGAGAAACTCAGACATGGAAATCATCCTTTTTAAAAGGGTTTTCTGAGCAATACTCAACAGCAACACAGCACAGACATTCCTGCAGTACAGACCTGATGGTACACAGGTACAGCCTTTCCAGAACCTAGTAAGCTCAATATTCTTCCACTGGAAGTTTAATAAAGGCACAGATGAATGCGAGAAATTAGCAACTCAAGAAATTCAAGCAACAGTTTAGAACAAGCTTGGAATATGAACAGACTTCCATCTAGAAACATTAATAAGCAGGACTTCCACTTTATATGCATAGCAAACTAACACTAAATCAAGTGAGGTAATCCAAACTTGAAATACTTATTCGAAGTAGTATTTGGCTGGAATTCATTTCCCCTGAGACCACTAGAAGTGACCTTAATAGGGTTCCTCTTCCTCAAAGACCATGTAAATACTTCCAGCAGCTAACTCAGCAATTATGTTCCAGAGAAACATTCTTGCATCTCTTACTGCAGAAAGTCAAGGTAGCTGTACTGAAAAATGAAAGACCTTGATACAACTCTCCAACACAGGCAAATCTGCTGTGAAAATCACGCAGAAGATAAAACGGCTTCAGATTGGACACAAGGCTCCTCAGAAAAGGAAAGCTGCTTAAAAAAAAATTCAAGATTGTATTAGAATGCACTCAGATTCAGCAATTTTTAGGACACAGATGGAAAAATCATACCAGACTTGGGAACTGTTAAGCTCTTAAGTTTTCTGCAGCCTTTGTTATTTTGAACAATACTAAACAAATATAGTTTCTAAAACAACAAATAAAAATAAAGATTAAAGTTTTCAAACCCATCACAAAGTCTGCCAAAGAAATGAGAACTAGAAGTAAATGACAACTTACTATCTTCAAGGGAAGCATTTAGAAGTTTGGCATATGGCATCAAACTTGGAAACAGAACACTAACATTACAAGGTCTTTGCTTGGCTCTTCAGTAATAGCAAGGAAGGATTTAGAAGTAATTAAGTTTATTATGAAACTTGAGAAATTTCTTTTAATACTTGGGATGTAAAGTTCATTTATCACTGCATGACCAGAACAACATTAGCATTGCAGGTTTCTTTTCTTTAACTGTGGTCCAAACTAAGAGCATTTTTCATTCCTATAAGGAATGATTTTACCACACAAGACCACAGTAACTGAATAATTGCAGGTCTTTTCAGTTTTTTTACCTTGTACTACAGACAATATTTTATTTACTTTTGTCTGGTACAGAGCAGCACAGTAGCCTCTTCTTCAGTAAACAATGAAAGCAACCATAACACAGCCTTACAAAAAGCTTACCTCTAGGTGTAGTGACTAAAACTACCTAAGAAGAAAACATAAGAGGAAACTGATCTTTCAAAGCCATTACTCTCATTACATACCTGTTTTTAAAAAGTTAACACAACTACATTTTATCCACACAGACTTACAATTGGTTTTGGTTTAGGTAAAGCATAAGATGTTAGCAATCTACAGGCTAGTAATCAATGGGTAACATACATGGGGGAGCAGGGGGTGGTTAAACAAAGGGACTAAAATGGTTGAATCTGGTTAACCAGCAGGATAATGTATTGGAGAATTCAGGACACAGAAGTTCCTTTGTTAAAACAGATTACCGAGGTGGAAGAACTGCTCATCTGCAAGTATTGGCCTGCTCAGGAAACTGTAAAATATTCAGGACATGAAAGCAGGTACAGCACAAGGTTTGGACCTTCCCAATTAACAGAAAGTTATCACTATCTGACGGCTACGCTCACGAACCGAGCCGACAGGCGCCCGTGCCCTGCGCCCTCCCAGCCCGAGCATCCTCACCGTGACAGCAACGCGCCAGCCGTGGCCCGGGCCACCGGGGCACCCCACGACCCGGAGGCGCAAGCACTGCCCTTTCCAGGAAGATGGAAGCAAGAAAACCAACAAGAACGGCGGCCAGGGCTCCCGCTCCACAGCCTGCCCGCAGCCGAACACCTTAAGTAAATAAAATATCCCCCGCCTCCCCTACAGGAGGAGGCTCCAGTGATGGAAGGGACAAAAGGAGCTAAGCAGCCTGCAAGGGCGCTGCTGTCCACCCCCGCCGAGCCACCCCGGCCACCCCCCAGGAACTCCCAGCTCCCCAGCAGAGCCCCGCCGAGCCCCGAGGCCGCCCGCGCGCCGCTCCACAGTCTGGAGCGGAGCCCGGTAACCCCAGCGTCAGCCGCCCCGCTGAGGGAAGCCCTGCCGGCCAACTCCCGTCAAAGCCTGCAGCAGCGCCCCGCAGCCCTGCGCGCACCTCCAGACCCCCAGGGCTCCAGAGGCCTCCACCCAGCCAGGCCCAGCGGCCGCGGGAGGGGCCCAGCGGCGCGGCCGGGCTAAGCCGGGGCAGGGGGCGAATCGCGGCCCCCTTCGCCTCGCCGCGCCTCACCTCGCTGCGCGTGATGCGGTGCCGCGCCAGCTTGACCACGGCGAAGTTGCCTTTGCCCAGCGTGCCCTCGATGTCGTAGAAGCCGACACGGACGGGCCCGAGCCCGCGGGGCAGCAGCGGGGGGGGGCCGCCGAGGCTCGGCCATTACCATGCTGGGCGCGGGGGGCGGCGGCAGCAGCAGCGGCGGCGGCGGCGGCTCCGGCGGCAGCGGCTCAGCTCGGTCTCCGACGCCTTGGAGCCGCGCCGCCCCGCCGCCCTCCGCCACCAACGGCGCGTCACAGCGCGCGTCAGCGGGGGCGTGGCCTCGCCATAGCAACGGCAGCAGGGGCGGCCGCCCGGCCTGCCCGCCCCTCCGCTCCGCTTCACTCCCCGGCGGGCCCCGCGGCAACGGCCGGACCTCCCGGCGCCGCTCCGGGCCTGTCCACCGTGCTGCGGGCATGTGTCATCCCCCCCCCGCTCCTCCTCTGCGGCGCGGTCGGGGCAGAGCTCCCGCTCCCGGCTCTGTCGGCCCTCGCACCTGCGCGCGCAGGGAGGTGGTCGGTGCCCCGCACCTGTCAGTGCTTAAGAGGAACAATTGGACAATGCTGTTAATAACATGCTTTAACTTTTAGCCCTGAAGTGGTGAGGCAGTTGGGCTAGACAATTGTTGTAGGTCCCATCCAACTGTTCTGTTCTATTAATTTATTTATTTCCTACACACCTGGAAAGACAGATTTGGAAGCTCTGTTAGGCCCTTTGGCATAAAATGGTTAGAGGCCCTGCAGAGTTTACAGTGTAAGTGGGAAAAAAGTGAAGGCCTTTTATGCTAAATTTCTAGTACTAAGTCCACCTAGTCTACTTATGTTTGCACTTACACATTAGCTTGCTTTCATTTTAAAAATGCCATGCTTATTTCAACTCTGCAGCAAAGTTTTCCAGTTCATGCCTGCCCCTCTCTGATCGCTCCCTCTCCCCTGACTCATCTCACACTGGGAGACACGTACCTTCTGACAGCTAGAGACCAGGAATCACCCCTGGAGGCTTTGCTCAGTTCCACTGACTAAACAAGGCAGGTCCAAAACCTGATGGTACAAGAGCACACGTGTCTGTCAAATCAGCTGCACGTTCAGCAACAGCCACAGACCTTTTATGAGCACGAGTGCAGTGGATGCAAACACAGTTCAAAACAGAGCATGCCACAAAAATGAGTGGAAGAATGCAAGAAATAAACTTCTGTCTCTTGCTTTCCCTTTGAATATATCTTACACTTAAAGCTGCCTCATACTTGTGGAAAGCTGGTTAAATTTGTTACCTGTCAAACAGCAATGGCTGTTCTGCAAAGGGAACTGGAGACCTCCATGAAAGTTAATGCTTGTCCTTCACTGTACTTGACAGTTCATGACATTCCTCTAAGGAATGACATTTTGAGATGACGCTGCTGCCTTAGACTGCTGTGGATAATAACCGTGCTGTTACTGTTCTATTTATCCCCTTAAGAAGTTCTGGCAATGACTAACTGATTGCCTTGAGTTAGTCAGACAACCACCCTTTTAAATGATTGATAGGTGCATGAGCAAGCTTACCAGAATCCTACTTGAAAAGGGTGTCATCCTGAGCTGCTACTTGGGAATTTCGCTCCTGTTTTGCCCTGTAGGATCCTTCATTTTCTTCAGAATCTGAAACACTGACCAAACAATAATTCTAGCATGATGCAAGCTTGGTGTGTTAAAAGTAACTTTTTCTATATTGTGCAAAATATTGCCCAATATCATTCTCGATCACTTTATTACAAATAAAATTTCAGGAATAAAATATTGGATTTGCTTCCTGCCCATTTCATCCATGTAAAATCTCACCAGAACTGGTGCAAAATCAAATATTAAGTCAGATTTAGTGTTTGCAATAGAAAACTTCTGCAGAAAACTTTGTGTTGCAAATCACAATGCCATTTTGGGCCTGAAAGTTCAGGTTACAAAAACATATCTTAATAATGCCTCTAGAAGAACTACAGTCACAAAACCATTCTTTGCACCGCAGCCTTAATGGCCATTGATGCTTTTGCTTTGATTCCAGGAAAGTGATTCAAGTGCTTCTCACAAACACTGGTACGAATGAGCTCCTCCAGCCTATTTTTCAACCCTCGGCTGAATGACACAAACTGTAGAGCACATATGCCCCTCTTGTGGTCAATGTTCCTGTACATAATACTACAGCTGTGATGCTCTACTAAACGGAGATGTCAAAGAAAGAGATTATAAAAAATACCTCGCCTTCTAATAACTTCCAGAGATGCTGAGCACATGCAGCTGACTTCGCCTGCGTTCAATAAGCCAGCAGCTGAAAAGACAGGGCACACATACAGTTGCCAAAATATGGCTTTATATGCTTACACACCTAAGCTCCAATGTCTAGCTTGAGCTTTCCCTCTGATTTCCTGTTTTTCAATGCCTAAGAGGTTGCTTAGTGCCTGCCAAAAAAAAAGAGAAGAGACCAGGGATATAAAAGTGGACACACGATTGCTTGATAAAAGAAGACTAATTACTTGCATTAGAAATCTCAGACATTGCAAGCACCCAGCAAGGACTACTCTCCTATACCAGGATTTTGCTTTTCAGGGGAAATGGTTGCTAACAGGGTGTCATTTTCAAAACAGGTAGAAGATTTTTTTTTTTTTGGAAAGGATTACTTCTTTCAGGGCTTCATCTTGCACCACTGTCTGCTGGAGGAACAGCGTGAGATTGGCAGAGACTTTGTGATACTGCAGATATGCAGGACAGAGCCATCGTGCGCATCAACCTCACCTATGGCATTCAGGAAGTGAGAGAAGCAACTGACTGGAATATTTCCACGTTCGCAAGAGACAGCAATAGTGCAGAGATCCAGAAACGTCTTCCTGCATATTTACATTGGCAGAGCACACTCATGGACACATTGTATACTCATTTCTCTTGTTGTTTCAGTCCCACATAAAACACCTTCTGCCAAAATCTTTGGCATGCCTTGTTTCCTGCTATACAAATTGGCTTGCTTCGTTTTGCTATTTATTTATTTCCATGCAATGGAGAAGAGCAAACTTTTAGGGAACCTGGTCAGAGATAAATTCATTGCAGATGCTTCATAGACAGGCTGTTTAGCAGCAAAATGTTGCTCTCCTGGAGCCAGAAATATCACCTGCAGAGCAATAGAGAGTAATATTTGTGTTCTGCTTGGCATGCTTGTATTTGCTTGGTCATCTTCCCTCCATTACCTGGTCTCAGATCAAAGAAGAAAGAAACAAAACCAAAAGCCAGATAGATCCAAAACCTGGAGTTTAGCAAATCCCTGGAATTCCCTAGTGTAAAGACAGACAGAGCAGATATAATTTTTTATTATTTTAATAGTCGAAGAGTTCTGGCTTCAGTAAGAATTTCCGTGCCAAGATTGCCTCAACCTGCACCTTTCTTTAGGTCTGCATTACATCTTGTATGCCTTCAGACAAAACACGTCCAGCAGAAGACTGGCACTTCACTACCACATCACATTTCTGTCCATCACAGCGTGCACAAGGTATTCTAAACAGAGGAAATACTCTTAATGAAAACATTCAACTAGGGAAAGGAGATGAACAGAAATACTTCCTTGCCACAATACCGCAGGCTATTAAATAGGGGCATTTGGCTGAGAAATGACTAGGAGTTACATGTCAATCTTCAAGATTGCTTAAAACCACCAAGTAAACCTGAACTAACTATTTAAGAAGTCTAGATAGGGCTATAAAGCTTAAAATTTTCCCTTGTCCATTTAAATTGTAACATTGAGGACTAACTTCAGTGACCAGTAGTTCTTGCCTTACTGCAGTTAGTACTCCTCAGTTCAGAAGTCCTGTGCTTGACTGAGATCTATGGACAAAAGCTTTGTTGAAATGTTGATATAACTGCAACCAATACAGAATGGCAAAACTTGGTGTGCTGTGGGTTTGGTTTTTTTAATAAATAGACAGATAGATAAACAGGCATTTACTATTTTTATTTGGCTTGTGAAAAGGTTGAACATGATCCAACAAAATAAGTAAAAAAGATTACTCGCTACACACAGGGCCAGGTACCAGAACTGCTCACCAAACCATATCAATAGTGTTTCTACATAATTACTTTGTCTAGACATGCTTCAAAATGGCTGCACACATCTACTGGACACTAAAAATTAAAATTTTGCCAGTTACAAGGCCTCATTATTGTAGTCTCAAAAATCACTTCAGAGTCATCTCTTTTAGATTCCAAGCATCCCTGGAAGTCTGTTAAATACTGTTATTTCTGTTTTCACATGGGACCGAGACACCCAGTAGTTAAGAACAGACTGAGAATACAGAGCTGAATCCAAAATGACCCCACATACACGATAATGTTCCTAAATGCTTTCTTTTCTTCAGTGCAGATGTTCCAGCTTCCCAACATTCAATGTACTTGTTCTCTGTGTGGCACTCCCACTTCTTCTCAGTCCAAGGGTATACAATCAAATAGAACTCCTGTTTTAAGGAACAGCTCCATAGCTGTAATAATTGAAAACAGAGTAAGTGCAGACAAAGCAAATTGTGATGGTTTTCTCAAAGCTGAACGTATTTGCCTTAAGAATATATAAACCAATGTATGAAACAGCTGAGATATCTGTCCTGTCTGACACATTAAATCTTAATGGCCTAACTTTGCAGTGTTTTCCACACATAAACTGCTACAAACATGCGAAGATCCCAAGCAAGAAGCTGTACAGCTTTGAAGCCAAACTTCTAAGCATATTCATGACTTCAGTATTAACAGCTGGACTCAATTCACATAAGAATCTCAGACGAGCTCTGTACTGACAAAAATCCAGAGGCCACACTGCTGCTATCAGTACTTCACAGCCATTGACTTCCTGCAGAACTTGTGCTTCAGACTCCCAATGTCCGTTTAGCACCAATGTGTTCAGGTAAGGACAAACATCTTTAAAAAGCAGAAAGTGCAAAAACAATGCTGTGTTGCCCAATCTATAGCCTGAAGCAGCTAGGGAAGCACAGGAATAGATTGTGCCTGTTCATTTCAGTGGGGGGAATCTTATGTTTGTAAATGTGTTTTCGGTTTTGCAGATCTCAGCACTAACACCAGACATTTTACAGACAGTAGTCCTTTATGCAACAAGATCATGTGCTTATTTGATAAATCCAAATTCCCCTCCTATTCCTTTCCAAAAGCCTTGATAATTGCAACTACTTCCAACTTCCTGCAAAGTAACTTTTACAATGGAATTCAGCTGAAGCAAGCCCATATCCAGCAGCACATGCGATTATGCCCTGAGCATATTCAAGTCAATATGATTCTCAGTTTTCAAACTCCCGTTACACTTAGCTGCACTGACAAATTCAACAGTGCGGAGACCTTGCCACAGGAGTTAGCTCCAAGCTCCTATGAAGGTCATTGAGTCCTTAAACGAGACAACCATTGATCTGATCATGTCTCATGAACACAGATGCGTATCAGAAAGCCCTAGCAAAAACCAAGTTAATCAATATCCCAGGTTGTCAGCACTGCTCCTGAGTCCCCTTTGCTGTGTTTCTTCTCGGCAAACATATACAGTGATGCTCTCTGTACTACATGGCATAGGAAATTACAAGCTTATATAGGAGATGCTGCAATGTCCTCTCTCTAATGCATAGAAGATGAAAACTTGTCCCTGTGATGAGTTCAAAAAATCAAAGACAACTAGTTACTTAAGAATCCATGTGATGGGCAAATTCTGTACCTTCCTGATTCCAAAGTAAAGTTGTGTCGTGCTCAACTTGCTGTGGATAACTATAGGTATCTCTTCACCAAACCACAGTTAAGCAAGCACAGTTTAAAGACACTCAACTTTTCATTTAGTTGCCTTTCTGCATTCTCAGTGATAAATGACATTACCCTCCCAAGCACAGACAGTGCTGTGAAGAAGATGCATGGGACCACTTTTCTCTCTTTTCCAAAATACGTTGCTTATTCTTGTGATACAAGTCATCTCCTGAAGTGTGCTCGAAAGCCCTTAAAGCATACCAATGACCAAGTTAAATTCAGTTTATCTTTGAATAGCTCATCACAGCTGTTTTTAACTTCCTACACCAGAAATCTCATATTTATCTATAGTTGGCAAAATAACTATAATATATCCTGTTAGCCTGCTCTGGCTATCCTTAGAGAGGGTAAAACTGCAACCTGAAGTTGCTTCTGCAGACATTTGGACAGGTCCTTCATACCATTTCCACAGCAAATGCATACTCTTGATTTCTCCTAGCTCCTTAACAACTTTAAGAGTGCTGCAAATAACAGAGAAACAGAGCTGATGATGTGAAAAAACCCCTTAGTGTGAAGGATCATCTCTCGTCATTTTCCCTTAGAAGTCAAGCAGTGAACTACAGACCGTGAATTCTTTCTGAGGTAAAAGCTGTTGCTTCATATTCTTGCTTGTTCCACATATCTAACAGGAAAATTCTCATTTAACCTGAATTTTTATTTAATTGTGTAGCAGTTACTATGCCCAGATGCTGTTCATTTCTACTCTTCCAAAGGTGCAGAAGAATGGGAGGTACTAATATTGGCTTAGTCAATAGTCAAAAAGGCACCTTAAAAATCTATGGTAAAATAAGATATCATTCCCTCACACTGTCAGAGAAGAAATTCCATGAACTATCCGCAGTACCTCACCTTAATACTTAGTTAACCTACGTACCAGAATATGTGAAGTCCCTGGTAAATAGGCAACAAGTAATTTATTCTAACTGATTATCATGATTCTTTAGTTTACCTGTCAAAACACTGTTTTTAATCCACTCTTTATGTCACCTACCTTTCCAAAAACTCCATCTCTATGAAGATTAACATCAGGATGTCAGTCTTCATGGAATTCAGTACACGTCACAGGCCCAAGGGCGAAAAAGATCTAGAATGAAACTGCAACTGGCTACTCTTTCTACAAGAAAGGAATTGGTACTCCATTTGTCATTTAGGCCAAATTAGCACATCTCTGGACAGCTAACAGGGCTGTTGTAATTCCTGAGACCAATCAGAATGCTTTGCGGTACCCCATTCCCTTCCTTTAGCATGCAGAGAAGACCCTTGTTCCTTGCTTTGCAATTCCTTTTGCCAGAAGATAAGTGAGGGGAACACAGTTAGCTTTATGACACCAAAGTACTTGCTGGGATCCTTAAAACCAACCTAATGGCATAAGTAACACACAGTTATGTGCTGTGACTCACATACACTGCCTTGGCAGTAAGAACTAGGAGGGAGGGAAAGAAGCAGAAACCACACTACTAGCCTAGTGAAGTGTCTGTCAGTGTCACAGGCAGACAGTGAGGGAGGCCAACACAGCTGGGATACGGGCTGACACAGAAACAACCACCAACCTACAACGGTGGCAGCTTTCTTGGGAACACCTATGAGAAACCAAGTGTCACCAGTGATTGACTTTTGACTTTTTAGCACCTTTGAAGAGGAGTAGGTGAGTTAAATAAATAGGGATTTTGGACTGTCCTTTAGTTTCAAAGACGTATCTTTGGAGTACAAAAAAGAATCAGGACTATTAACAAACCATTCCTGGGGCAAAAGGAGGCTCGATGCAAATCAAAATACATACATTCTTCTCAAATTGATCTTTATGGTCTTTATGGTATTGATAAAGATCAAATGAATCTTTAATAAACCCATATTCTTTCAAAAGAGAGAAGAATATAGGGATAATGCAAAACCAGGATAAACATCACATATACTATTATTAAAACAAGTACATAGGGAGGGCAGGTTAACTTGCATTGACATACACTTTGTCATCCATATTCCAGGGTTTTTTTGTCCATTTCCTTAATATCCATAAATCTCATTCTCCACCCAGGCTGATTCCTTGCTCCTCCCCACACGATCTCCACACAGCTCATAGATATCATTGGTCACAAAGCCACTTTCAGTACTGGCCAAAGTCACAAAGCCACTTGTTGATATATTCATTGCTGCATCATCATAATCCCTGGAGAGGCTGTCAAGCACCTTATCTGCCTGTGTACGGAAGGAAGAATTCTTAGTGTCAGGCCTAGTTCCAGCCAGATCTGCTTCTGATTGCTTCTTGATTACTTTGTAAATATCCAGATCTGGACTGTTCCTCCTGCAGTTAGACAGCCATACATCTTCCTCCTTTGGGCTTGCATCTATTTGCTCCTGTCTCCTTAGGGATGGAGGAAAGAGCACAAGTCATAATATGCTTTTTTACAGAGGCAAATACAAAACAGTACCACAACTCTCTTACAGTAATTTAATCATAACCCTGGAGGAAAGCTGACACTCAGAAGCTGGACTCAGGATGACATTTGTTACTACTTGTCATTCCAGGTGTGTGACAGCAAGCTGCACACCTCGGGTAGTCCCATGGCAGGACTGCCGAGGTACCCTTGCACTCTGCTGCCAGCTGAGAGGCTAAGGCAGCAAAACTCGCTACTGACACTCCCAAAACCATAGCCAGCATCCCCACCAGATGTACTGTGCACACAGGGAAACGTTGGTAAACGTTATTTGCTCCAAACGTATATCCTTTTATTTCTATTACTGTTTTTCTCTTTTGAAGGGGATCTTCTGGTAATTCAAATCTTTTCTTTAGTAAGAAAACTTGAGTGCTAACACTTCAAAATCATCATCTTGTTTTACACTATCCCCTAGCTACTGTATGTCTGTGAACATAATAAAATGGCATAATGTGATTTACTTAAAATTTACTTTGTAAGTAACTCAGCCTGGAGCATCCATGCCACTTCTTAAACATTTATTTGGCTGAAAGCAGTCCTCTCCGGAGCATTGTACAGGGTCCTGAAGCTAGCTGTAAATGATTGCCAGGACAAGATATCACAGGTTCACTTGTTACACAAAAATGTCACTTACCTCTTCACAAAAAGCCAAAAACAGAAGATGGCTGCAATGACCATCAGGAGAAGCAGCACAGGAATGCTGGGAATAAGGATGTAGGCAAGACTCTGCACAGGTTCTAAGGGTAAAAATTAGATTCCAGCTTTTATTCACTGCCAGTTGCGTTTGACGTGCAGAGAACTTAACAAAAAAACCTAACAGTGGCCAAAGCAGCATCATCACACCTCAATGGGCTTCTAGTCTTGTTCATAATCTAGCAGTATCTACCTCTCAAAGGCAGCAAGTCTAACAGAGACTGATCATCTAGTTAAGCAGGTTAAAGTAAAAATCAGCTCAAATCTTCACAATGAGGAACCAACAAGCCTCACTGTCTAACTGTAAGAAGGCAACAGTAGTGTAAGTTAATGAGATATGCTGTCTTTTAACAGCTTAGGAATCCCCAGCCAAAAGACTCCAGAGACCAAAATGTCTTTTATGATTTGCAGGGGGGAAGTCAGCGTGGTAAGAAGAAATAGCAAGTTTTTGATAGTTAATAATACTTACTAACTAAACGTTAACAATTTAGGACATTCAAAAATGATCAATAAATTAAAAGTACCTTTTTCAAGACCCAAAATACTTTGCATGGCTTAAGATTTAGACCATTTTAGTAGCCAAAGCAATGAATTTGGATTTGTACTGGAAAAGATGAGGGAAGGTGTTGGTTTTTTTCAGATGCAGTTGTCTAAATTCAGTCTTCTACATTTAGAGTCAAACACTTCAAACTGAAATGTTGACTTTGCAGCCACATGTGAGAAATGTGTGCCTGCACAGTTAGAGAACAGGCCAGCTGTTGAACGCACAACATACCTTTGGCTTCTACAACTGTTACATTAGCATCTTTCTTATGATGTTCTCCGGGGAATACTGGGTTAAAGAGCTCTGTTGCAACATCTGGAAAGAAGCAGCTTAATTAATATTGCAGATGTTATTTGAAAGAGTTCATAAAAAGTGAGGGTGAGAGGAGGTTGAAGAGACTGCCAGCTGCAAAGATGTGTAAGGTGTACTGGTACTCTTTTGCTTAAATTTCTGCAGCATGACCAGCAGCCCCAGATACTGCATCAACAACAGCCAGACTGTGTTCCTGCAGAATGGATTACAAAATAGCACAAGGGAAGTGCAAACTGCAGGGAAGCTTCTTGGCTCAGTCAGTTTTCAGTCCGTAAGTGTTCTTGACAACGAATGTAACGGAGAGTATTTCTACTGAAATTAAAATACAACTAAAAAAGGCCACAAACAAATATCTGTAACTTACCTCTTTGAGAATTCTGTATTGGAGCATTTGTTGGTTTCTCTAAAAGAAAAAAGATATGCACAATTTCTTCATAGGCTTGAAAAGGGAGACCACGTGTACTGAATATAGTCTAATAACATAAGCACCCTTCTTTAGTGTTCTCCCTCCCACAGGCCCCATTTGAGATCTCAAATACTTTGTAAAAATCCTCTGAGAATTCATATAAGCCACAAGGCAAGTAACTACAGATATTAGATACTGACATTGTTTTCCCCAGGACTTGCATAAATTTAAAGATATCTGTCTCCCACCCGATCCTTCCAGTGAAGATAAGAAGGGGTTTCCCTGTCTGCTACTGCAATCTCCTCATACCTCCTCCTGAGGACTGGGAGCACGTTGGTTTTTAAAGCGACAGAATGACTCATTACCAAGAGAATATTTGCAAATGAAGTTATTTTTCATGTTGCATCTGTCGTCATTCCATTGAAACATGTAAGGACCTCCAACACCTGGTGGGGCAGATGGCTGGTGGTACATCACAACACAGATTTCACTCCCACAGGATGGCTCATCTACATACCAGTTCCTAAGAAAAGACTTGACGTTACTTTCTATGGTACTGCAGAAGCTCAGATGGGAATACAGCACACAGGGCATCACAGAGGGCAGAATCAAAGAGGATTACAGCTCAGCACACCCGACCCCACTCTCACCCCCCACTTCCACTGTGTAAAAGTAGGAACAATAACAATACAATTATTTACAGTGTATCTTCTCCTTTTGGAATTCTTAATTTTCAGAGAAAACTCAGCAAGCAAGGTGTTCAACAAATATTAGGGAGTGAAGGGCCAAGTACCTCACTGCTTCAAACTCCTCTGCGAGGCTGAGTAAAAGCTCAGGAGAACTTTGACTTTCTCTACATAATTTTAGACCTGTGCAAAACCATCTAGCAAAATTATTTTTGCTCTCCAGCCTCAGTACCCAATGCCTGCAAAATTTTGACACCTATTTAATAAGAAAATGAAAAAGCTAAAGCAAGATCTGTTTTTCTTTTTTTTGGTAATAATCAACTTCACCACTGAAGAACTGTGTAGGCCTTTCCAAATGGCACACAGAAGTCGACTTCACTATTTAGCACTCTATAATACAATCATTACTGAAGAGGCATTTTATGCATCTTGGAGAACACTTCTAAGACTGTGTCCTGATTTTGAAAAATGTTCAATACCCACTGATTTTGGAACAAGCAACATTCTGTGTGCCAAGCACTTTCTGAAAGCTGATCCATACAATATAAAGAATTACAGATATACCAAGGTAACATGGGAAAAACCCCACATGTTAAAGCAGTAATTTTCCAATCATTACAATGCTGTATTCCTCCCTCACTTCCTTCCTCTCCTAGTCCCCATCCCCGTTGTGTGTGTGTGTGCGCGCGCGTGTGTGTGTGCGCGCGCGTGTGTCCCCACGAATCAGGACTGAAATCAAATCATAACTTAGCAGAACTTTTGAGGACAAACACATTTCGGTTCTATGCTGAACAGAAATGTGAAAGTAGTGAAAACAACTCTAGCAAACTTGTATTTTTACAAGGCTGTCGCCTTAATATTTTAGTTACAGCAAATGCTGTGGTTCCACTTGCCTTAAGACAAGGAGGCAGAAATCTAATAAGTGTTGTGAAAATTTTAATTTTTCATGTCTACAATAAATACTGCAGGTCTCTAATTTTACTGTCTCACAGGAAAAAAATGCCATTCCCTCAGCAAGTAGAAGGAGAAAAGCCCATTGCTCAGGACACCAGGGACAAAACTTCAGGGGATCTGAAGCGCAGGAACCTTCAGGGCAAAGTACATATTTTGTACATGCCTAATCAGAAATTTTTAAGACCAGATTGCTTGTTTCTTCACCTCCTTTTAGCAATCAAAAATTATCAACCTATCCCAAGCTAGACACTCTATATGTGTTACACAGAGCAACAGAGAGAGAGAGCAAGGTCTCTAGAGGGTAATATTTCTACCCCTTACATCTAGATGGGATGAATTGCTCTCTGGAGGAACTACCACTCTTCAGTGACTGCAGAAGGAACACAGATGACAGCTGGGACAACATTGCTTGATTCTTTTGAAAGAATCCTTTCTGATTTCTAAAGGCAGGTGACAGTCCCAGACCAGGCTGCTTCCTAGTCTTACTCACAGGTACCTACCGAAACTTGGATGAGCTGCCATCTGACCAGGAGTAGAGGTTCTGACACTCTGTACTATTGTCTGCCTCCTCCTTTTTCCTCCTAAGCCCAATCCAAAAATCTCCATCAGAAGCTAAGAGACTCTCAATAAATTTTTCAATCAGTCTTTGCTCTGCTTCTGTTTCAATACTGACGAGATGTCCGCCGTCAGCTCTGCAGGCAAGGTGTGCTTCTTCATAGCTGATCCTGCGTGAAGCATCATGAAAATAAACTATTTTGTAGCACGGTCGCTGTGTTCCACCCCGGCAAACTGCAGAAATGGAAAGAAACTTGTTACAGAAACTATGCCTGTTAGTACCAAAAGTGAGTGCTAATACTTCCATTTGGTTGAGTTTTGCCCTGTACGATAGTTTATATGGAAAATACAACACAGGTAAAAAGCCTCTTGTACTACTGGGCCGGCAAATGGCATCTACAAACTTTTCTTACTGTACTTAAGAGATAAGGTTGATCTGCACAGCAGTGTTCTTTCATGTCCTGCACTGCTCAGGTCCCTCATGAATTTTCTGCAATTTGAAGACCCTATGAGTTCCTTACAAAGAAGCAATGCAGGGCCACAGAGCAAGATGACGTGCAATCTTTTTAAAAGAGAGGCCCTTTACAAGGGTTCAAGGAGGTGTTTTTGGTTTTTTTAAGGAATTCAAATTGATATAGTTAGAGAACCCCTTACACAATCAGAGATAACAACAATCATTTATCTTCTGGGGTATATGTAAGTTTCATGGAGTATATACTGCAGTGTATTAGGACGTGTTCGCATAGTCCAATTGTAAGCATTGCTCTGCACTGTAATGTTACTGACTGCCCAGGAAGTAAACAATGTCTGTTTTCGGACTATCTTCAGCCAAGGACTTTCTCCTGCATGAAGCAGCATAGCTTATTTTGATTACAAGGAAAGTAAAGATCCAAGTGAAAAGATACATAATCAAAGATTATGCACTTGTATGTTTCTCAGCAGAAGAGTCCCAATATTTAGACTGAGGAAACAAACACTTTTGTTTTACTCAGTAAATATTTCTTTCCAAAGACAGGGCAGACACAATCTGCTAATCTACGTCTTTTGACAGAAGAAAAGCATTTAGCAACATTTGCAATGTACACAGAACAAATGGGATGTGAGGACAGGTCATTATAAACCCCTCTATGGGATATATGCTGGCTTTTCTTTATCCTTATGTTTCTGCACGGTCACTCTAAGAGTGAGGATTTAAACACCGGTCGTACTGGGATTTTTGAACAGGTAAGTACGTAGAATTACAGAGTCTGCTAACATTTTACACAGAAATTAAAACCGGCCGTACTGCAAAGGCAGTATGCAAAAATGCATCTCTAGACACAACCTGTGTTTCTCTTGGTAACTTAACACTCATGCAGGCTCGGTGAAAAAGGCAAAAATCCTTACCTCTTCTGAGGGATATGTCCACTGCTATTGTTAAAGACATAAGAAAAACACAGACGACACATTGTTATTAAAAAACTGCAGCAACTGTCTAGAAATAAACTGCACTTGTGTTCTTTTCTGATACAAAAACACATACTTCCCCCCCCCCCCCCCCATTATCTGGCAGAAAATCTGTGTGTTATCAGCCGAACTTGGCATTGTTTTCAGCTAAGGAAAAATTTATTGTAATTGATTACTGTCTAGACCTCACTGCTAGTTAGGTTCCCAAATATAGTTTAGGTAACAGAGGATAATTGGATATGTAGCACTGATCAATGCTGAAAGGGTTCCTCCTGTTTTCCCTTTACCTCCTCATTGTCTACATGCCGTCTGCCTCAAGATCTGCTGACTTCAGTAAGCCTTGGTAATGCAAGACTAGGGGTGAGTCCATTACACTGAGAAGTAAAAAATTCATGAAAAGAAATACATCTCCAACCCCATAGCTGGCAGCTGAATGCTCCAGCTTACTCCCACAAAAAGTCCTATTGCAGAAAACAGCATGGCGGAATTAAAAATGTATTTATAGGTATAATAAGACTATTTGCCTTATGTTGGAATAACATGAACATTTAATGGGTGACAGTGTTCAGGCTTTCTGCTGAATTCACCAACCTATGAAGTCAGGCAAAAACTTTATCCCAGACTGGTTATTCTGTGCCCTAAAACCAGACTAGACTACCTAGTTTGGGTACTACATCCAAAAATACTGCTGGACCAGCCTTCAGCTACTGTATATCTGTTCCTATGAAAGGCATATAAATAGGCGACATTCCTTTGCACAAAACCGGGAGGACAGACTGATAATCAAAAGAGACTTTGTAGAGGAAGAATAAGACAACTGGAAACTTAGCCAGGCTGGTAATTACCACTGACAAGAGTAGTTCTGTTAGCCAGGACAGCATTTAAAATTCCTAGAACCGAGGCAGAAATGCAGCAGAGAAAGCAGAAGGGTTTCTCATGGACGAGTTAAACGAACCCGGCCTATCGGCGTGCCGTCCTGGCGACCAGGACCGCAGGGGTGCTCCCACCCAAGGCGGAGGATGCCCCCCAGGGCAGGGCTAGGTCCTGCCGCGGAGTCAGACGGGAAAAATCCCAGCACAAGGCAGCTGGGGCACACGCATCCTCGCCTATGTCGCAACGAGCCAAACTCCGCTACCGCAGGCGGGGAGCGGCCGGCGGAGCTGCGGGCCAGGGGACGATCCCGGACCGCGCTGCGAGCCCTGCGGCCGGCAGCCCGCGCCCCGCGGCGCCGGAGGGACCGCCACCCCGCCCCGCCTTACCGCTGAGCCGCCGTACCCCCGCCGCCCAGCCCAGCGCGGCAGCGTACAGGGCCGCGGCCGCTAGCATCCTCCCCGGCTCCCTCGGCCTGCGCTGCGCGCCCGGCGCGCTGCACCGCCCGGCCCCATGCGAGTGGCCCCTCAGCCCGGCTGCCGGCCGCAGGGGAGGGAGAGGGGAGGGAGAGGGGAGAAGCCGTCGCCTCCTCCCTCCCCGGGCTTCGGGCCCGCCCCTGGGCGACTAGACCCCCAGCCAAAGCGCGGGGGCGGGACCTACCTCCCTTGCTGCGCATCTCTGCTCTGGAGGCATCTGCCCCTCCCGCTGCGGGGCTCCACCTCTCCCTGCTGCCCCGTTCTCAGCTGTCCCCTCTGCCACACTTCAGATAGCGCCCCCGGCTCCGGCTTTATAACTTCCTTGTCCCACACATAAACGACAAGGCGTCAGCGCAGGAGACATCTCCGTCCACCGCAATGTACGAGTGACAGAAACCACACCTGCAGCCCCTGAAACCCTTTAGAGCCCCTGAAACCACAGACTGACCCTCCCTATACTGATGTGCAGCTGCCTCTAAGAAGCTGCGTCAAGACTGAAACCAGAACACAGGAACTTTGCCTCAAACGTTATTAAATGCTGAGCCTGCTTCCTGGCGGCAGGGAAGCTGGTGTGCACCTGTTTCCGGGATCACTAGCTCTTCAGCGAAGATTTTAGCGGCTCAGCCTCTAAAAGCTTTTCGCAGGTTGCAGCAAGGGGCAGAGCACCAAAATAAATTAATACAGGAGCTTTAAGAGCTACAGTTTCTGGGCAGACACATCCTAGCTGGGGTCAATGTTTTAAAATAGGAGATTAATGATTTTATGAAAGACTTCAACCCTAGACCAACCCTTGGGAGTTCAGTTGGAGAACCTATTTCTGAGATCAGTATCTTAAACAGAAGAAGATCCTTTAAAATATCATGAAGACATTCCACTTCAGGTCACCAGAAGTCAGGAATCCCAGGGGTAGGTGTTGGAGCTGAACTAACGCTATGGCTTTGCAGCATGTGTCATGTCTCTGAAATGCACATGTCAATGGTATTCTAGAACTGAACTTTCACATTTCCCAAATCCTTGGTGATCAAGATTTGGATTTAGTAAATAACCAGGCACTTGAGCAACTTTACAGACACGAACAATTTAACTGGTTTCATGAACCTGAATGTGGACTAATATTTTAGTGAGACAGTTTTGCATTTAATTTCATGTATTTCAGAAGACTAAACAACTCAAAAGTGAGTTATGTCCATGAAAGTGACATATGCACGTAACTATTTCCAAATGGTTAGGTAGTATAACTGGAAACGCCTCAAATACAGGGAAGAAGAGAACTCGGAACTGGCTAGCCTAAGTTATAAGACTGAAGTCAAGCCTTTATCAAGCCAGTCTTCTTTTTCTTAAAGTTCTGCTAGTACATTCATTCTTTGTAGAACTTTTGACAAAGGAAATCCCCTTTGGGATCTTCTTGTTTTGCAGACCAAAGTAACCAAAATAATTACAGTGTCTCTAGAAATTAAACAAAATCTCACCTTCTTTACAACTGTAGGTATTCTTATAACACAGCTTAACCACCCTGCTAATCATTTTAGCAGACCATCCTTTTTTCAGTGTGTTTGTATTCTAAATCCATTGGAAAGCATTTCTGTAATGTCTCTGAAGGAAAAACAAAGATTGAATATACCCATGGCAAGTAGCAACAGCATTATCAACATGCTTTCTTGAATTACTGGTGAATAAATATTCTGCCACTTGCGTTTTACAGCCTTTCCCATACCAAAAGCACAAATGAGAAATCCACTGTCACACAACAGCAGCAAAGTGATTACCAAAGATTTTGCTAACTTCAACAGGAAAATGGCAGTAGCTGACAGAAGCCTTTGTTGATCTATTTTTAACAAAGGTCAGCTCCAAGCATTCAAACACCATGTATAACACGTGAACAAAACTTTGTGTCTTTATTGTGCAACTAGCCGCAGACTCTTCTGTTTGACGCGTTCTCTACTTTTGTAAAGAAATTTCCTAACACAGGTGAAGCAGCTCCTCTACAATTATAATTTTGGTAAAATTAGCACACGTGAAATACAGATATTCAATTTAACAGCCCCTTCAGATCATAGAAGTGTGCCATTTGAAAGCTGTTTAGTAAGTTCAGAAGATTTCAAATCCTGCAAATCAAAAATCCCAGGATCACAGATGTGCACGGAATACAAGTCTACAACTGCCTGAGTACATATTTTGGCTCCCAAATATTTTAGTATTAATATTTCAAAAGCCAACTTTGATGATAAAGATTTATGTCAATATTAGCCAGGCAAAACTGATACTTTAATTGAGGTAGAGGGGTGCACATGTCTGAGAGAGCACATGAGAGCACCAGAATAGAAAATGTGTTTTCCTAAAGCAAATTATATCAATAGATGATATCTGGCATGAACCTGAAATAAATATATAGTCTATCTTCTTGAAGAAAGATGTAACCATATGTCTTTCCAGTTCTAGAATTCCTAGCGTACCAAATGTTTCATTGACACTTTTACATTTTATTGCCCTTTTTCTTTCATGCTGACAACTTCAAAAAACCCACAAATGAAACAAGCATTTTCACTTCCTGCACACTGAGAAGGCAGTCAGCTGAGCCCTCCACTTTGTCTCACAGTACATTGGTGTAAGATGCCAAGCAAGAACAGAATTCAGAGTGATTTTGAGCCTTGATAAGCAGCTATTGGCATACGTTGTTCACTGCTGTAGTTCCAAGACAATAGGACAGCAAGAGGACAATAAAAAACTTTGGGTTTCCAAGATCAACAACAGGACATTAGGAGCTAACAATTTACTACATAAATAAATTACATAATTTAAAATGTTTCTGAATTAAGCATTTATTTTAACTTTAGCAAAACAAAGAAATTTATGAATAGTCTGACAAGTTGCTGCAAGCCTATCCACAGCCTTTGTCACATTCATGCCATGTCTCAGTAGGAGCAACTAGATATGTAGTCAAATGAGGAATGTACATGGCTTGAAATCCAAAGCAGCATGGTTCTGGTAGCAGGATATTTTTCTGGGGCAGAGAAACATTTTATTCTCTCCATCAGACAATGTAGCTAAACTATTTAAGGGCCTTCACTGCTTCTTGATCCATCGGGTCAGCTTCAGACACCTTCTGCCTGCTGGAAATAACAGAACTACATCAGAAAAAGTAAATCGCTGATGGGGCAGCTGCAGCTAGTCTACATGAAACATCAGCTTGTTACAGGCACACTAATGTCCTGAAAATGATGTGGGGTTTGATTTTTTGGCCAGTTCTACAGAGAAGAGTCAGTGTGAAATAGCTGCCAGGATGCAGGCTTAGCCCAGTCTATGTCATCGTGTCAGGTACTTATATGTGTATCTTAATGCAGAGATGCCTTGTAAATGCTTAGCTATGTGTAGAAAGGAAAAAATCACAGAACACTAGTTCAGAGAATCCACATGAAAGGATGCTTATACAAGTTCACTGAGAAAAGTTCACTGAGAAAGTTCACTGAGAAAAACTTCAAAGGCAATCTAACAGAAAAATCACATTTCATCAGGTGAAGTACCGCACAGAATTCATATTCCAAACTCCTCAGTTCTACACTCAGGCACAGAGCAATTGGATTAAACCCTTTCAACATGCATATATTGCATTCATATAATTATATTGCTAAAGGTACGTAGTTTATTGGCAGATTTTTTTGAAAGCTATTCCAATATAATTCCCAATAGGGATTTAATTATGCATCAGTATAGAATTGCTTTATACTAGCTTGATGCCTTTCTCTAAGGAAATGTTTTTTTTCTTTTTATCAGTGCACACAACTCTACATTGATAGGTCTGTATCAATTTGTGGATGTAAAGCAATGCAACTTCATTACAAACCCCTCAAGCTGCTAGTTAAACAGAGCTAAAAACCCCAAAGCACTG
This sequence comes from Alca torda, assembly GCA_008658365.1. Lineage (NCBI taxonomy): Eukaryota > Metazoa > Chordata > Aves > Charadriiformes > Alcidae > Alca > Alca torda. Next base: position 6,000,230 of record CM018093.1, on the reverse strand, counting down.
AACTAGTTAGGAACTACTAATTAGGAATTACTAGTTAGGAATTAATATTTCCCCTGAATACTGGTAAGGAAGAAATCATTATTTCTATTTTTAAACACTTCGAAAGTGAAGGCCTATGAAAATACATGCACAAATCACGAGTTTGCTGAAATCAGGAAAAAGATGAGCAATAAAAAAAAAAGAGGACCTACTGAAGAAAAAAAGAATCAGGGAGTGTATTCTGTCAACGGAAGATATTTTGACAAATGTAGCTCTTCTCAAAATATGAAATATTTTCTCAGCCATTCATCTGACTTGCCACTGGAAACAGGAACCATCTTGGTCATTACGAACTATAAATATTTTGTGAGACATTAGTAAAATTGGTATGCGCATATTTCCTAGTAAAGAGTGCTAACAAACCATTACAAAAAGACAATTATTCTAATTAAATACAACAATAATCAGTACCCTGTGCTCTGGGTGAGTTTGCTTCAGTAAATACAGTGATGCATATTTTTTCGATTAAAATGTTTAAAAGAAAAAATGTAATAGTTTAATAAACTGGACTACAGTTTTCTTCACAGGCCATAAGCTGCTACATAAAGCATGACTCTTAATTCTCCCCATGCAATTATCATTTTGGATAAAGATCTTCACCAGTTGTCCTTGGCACAGCTTCAAGACAGCTTAAGCTTTTCTCCTGTAAGTATCTGATGATGGAAGGAAGGATTCTGTAGGTTGTTCCTACTCCTGCAGCTGCTCACGTCAGCAGACATTACACTTTCAGCCTTTTCCCTTGTTCCAGATACTTCTATTTTTCTTTTATAGCTAACTTCAGAGGAAATGGCCATACTAGAAATTAATTCCACCTAATGCCCAGTATTTTACTGAGATACTTGCTTTCGTAATGAATTGTTGTCAGTCCCTTCTCAGCTTTCATATCCGTATGTTAAGTTGGAAGGGAGATGTAAGCTGCAGATTCATTGCTCAGTCTTTAAGTTGTGCATATTCAATGACACCAACTTGCTTAAACTGGTGCCAGTGTGAGGAAAATGGCCTCACTTAAATAATTTAAATGGAATTCATTAAAAGGAAGAAATTGCTGAATCAAGGGCTGTGAGGTACCTTGTCAGCATTTTCAAAGATGAGGTGGCTTTTAGGAATAAAGAACAACTTCACAAGCTATTCTGTTTAACTCTTCACACTGGAGCTTAGCCCACGGCCCAAACACACCTTTAGGACTGCCCACATAGCTCCCGTCTGACTGACACAACTAGGTTTGGGGAAGGAGATTAAGATTTTGGGATGGACAGGGCAGATCTGAAGTACTTTAAGGGCAAAAGCAACTGCCTCAACTTCACAGTACAGAGCAGGAAGCATTAGCAGTAAATGTGAAAAGAATCAGCTACCCACTAGTTAAAAATAATAATCCTGTCTATCCTGAATTGAGAAATGACTTACATATACAAGGCCAGTTAAATAAACTGCCTTTTAATCTAAAAAAAAGAGATAATCCCTCTGGCCAAGACAGCGTAAAAGGAAAGCAAGTGCAACACTGCATGTAGCCAAAACATGGTGTTGTAGTTCTGGTGGGGCAGTTTTCCAGTTCTTCTCAATCCCAGACTAACAGTGACAGTGGATGACCTTAAATATGTATTTCTGCTTGCATAGTCCCTACCTGACAGCTGCAGGGATCCTGTTTATTTTAACAGATACTTATTGACACTGAAAAATAACAGCAATTGCATCATTCAGGATGTCACAGCCAAATGCCAGAAAGGAAACTGTCTGACATAACATAACCAGATTGTCAGCACTCTGAGGCCTGATGGTTGTTACAAATTAAGGAATCCTTCACTGCCTGGTTTAGTAACCATTGCACCTATGTCACTGGCCTAAACTTAAAAGAAGTCTACTCCAGGTCATTTCATCCCACATATTTCCAAAGTCTTCAGGTATTCCTAAAGGCTTAGTTTACCAGCTATATCTTACAGACATGTGTGTGATGACAATTTCAACAGGGCTCCGTAAGAACGCTGCAGTGCATCCAGGCAGAATAGTTTTCAGGATCAAACCCTTGCTCTGTATTTGCGTGTCAGTATTTTTAAGGCTGGCTTTCCAGAGAATTTGAATGAATCATCTCATGCAACAGGACATGATGACATAATATGCTATTTTGGTGATCTATTTTTGGATCTATAGTGGGGCAATAAACATGCAAACTTCGTAAAATTTGGAAAATATAACCAAAGAAAGCACCCATACAGTGTGATACTACTGACAAGGTCACGCTGGTACTTCTTCCCTCATTCAGCCAAGACATGCATTGGGAAAGAACAGACTTCCTGGTATTTCATGGCCCTTTCAGAAATATGGAAACACTTTGACAGCTGGTCTTTTTCCTGACTTCCTGAATTCCAACCGGAGTAGCAAAATCAAAGTCTTCATAACTTTTAAAATATGTCTAAGCTTCCACTTCCTTCCCTTAACCTCTATTTAGAAATAAAAGGGCCATATATAGAGAATAAAGGAGTAAAGTAGAAAACGATAGCAGAAGACTTTCAGCCTATTAATGTCTAATTTCATAATAATAGCTATTAATATAGAATAAACCAGAGTATTTGTTGTAATAATAATAATAATAACCACCAGAACATCTTTCCACCCAAAATAGGGCTTGACTATTTAGACAGAGGAAAAAAAGCACAAACCAAGCTTATTTTAAGTATTTTCTTTACCTTACTTGATCAGTTTTGATCTTTGGTTTATGTGGATGAGAAATCAGCTCTTTCTAAAAAGATAGAAAGACTTATTAATTATCACTAGTTCATTCTAGACTTACTGTTTATCCTGGAAGACAGCTTTACACAACCACTGAAACAAAAGACTACACTAGCAATAGTAAAGTGTTTGGGGTTTTTTAATGTGCTAATATAGTACCTAAGTAGTCCAGAGTATAAAACTCATAGGAGTTACAGTGTCAGAAGGAAGGAGACTCATGCTTTGTTTAAGGCCTAGCTTTAATGCACAGAATTTGGACAAAGCAGATATATTTGGTTCAGCATTTAAATGAATTTTAAGAAGAGGAATTACTTAATATGGACCAACTTAAAAGCTTAAATAAGGAGGAAGAAAAAAGGAGGCTTTTATGTCTAAAATGAATACATAATTTCTGTACTTATCCTTTGAAATCTTGTTTTCCAAGTTACTGCTCAAATCACTACACTTAGATTTAAAAATTCAGTTCTGCTCTCTACCATTGCGTAATGAAATTGTATTAATTAGGATATGTAGTTCTTCAGAAGGACAGATGTTTAAACTTATATGGGGTAAAAACTCATTTATCTCTGCTTTGTGTCTTGTGAATTAGAACTGAGATTACAAGGAGTGCCTTAATATAATACAGACCTCTTACTCTTGAATTTTCTTCTCCTGATAAACATCCGGCCAGGCCAAGCAAAACCATTAGAAATCAGTAAATCTAGAGTTCACTACTGATAATAATAAAAATCCCTAAATGGAGTTCTTCCTTTTATTGCTCAAATTTAGTTTATGAGAGCCTTTTAGGGAGCAGAGCATGTGAAACCTGCAGCCAGTTTAATAACTTTGTTATAAACTGAGTTTTAGTGTTTCAGTGGAAAAAAATCTAGAGACAATAATGAAAAAAAATCAAAGCAACTAACAATGGACAGGCTGTAAAGATTCCTTTGGTATATTAAACTGAAATTTAGACACTTACACATAGTTGTATTAAAATTTAAATAACTGAGGTCCTTTCATTATGTATCTCTATATAGAATCCAGGGCCTTCAGCAAAGTGCTGCCACAGTCCTCGCTGCCATTCTGACAGCACTGTAGTCATTGCTTCTGCTGTATTTCCCTTCTCAGTCACAAGTTCTTCCAGTTTTCAAGATGCCACCTTTTTGTATTTGCCCTGTTCCCTATCTGCCTCCACCAGTGAGGTCAGCTTCAGTTCCTGTCTGTTCCTCCCACAAGCATCTCAGTATTTTCTTTGAAAATTTTGAGGTACTAAGTCATCCTTTTGAGATAGTTTGCAAGAAGACACACAGTCCATTCTCAATGACTCTTCTCTTCTATTGTCTTGGAGAAAGTAATCAAGGCCAGCATGTTGTAGCTGACTAAATTATAGATATACCCATACAAAAATAAAATGTAGCATCAAGAAACAGACAGTTATACCTTCAAACACTTTAAGATATGTATAATATCACTGTCTAACTCCTTGCAGTTTTCAGATTGAAAATGGTCCAATAACTATATTTAGCTCACTTAAACTTCATTTAGCTTCTATGCCTATTGCTTCCGACTGTTTGGCCCGAGACTTTCAGAAACACACAGCCTACAGGATCCTCTTTGCTTCGGGAATTTGTTGAACTTTTCTACATGCTTACTCAGTTCAAACTGAGATGCTTTTGCTAAGCAAGACTGGTACCATGGTATAGTTTGCAACACCCCATGAACCCTCACACACTGGACTATGGTCCTTTGAGTGCTGTCCGTATTGTAAGCATGCACAAACCTTGAGATGCATCCATAATAAAAAGGAATCAGACTTACTGCAATCCTTTCTTCTCTCTGTTTCCTCAGGAGAGCTAGTATATCTTCTCTTCTCTTGGCCTGAAAAGAAATATGTTTACCACAATAAACTCAGAAAAAGTTATTCAAAGCATGTAATACTTGACTAGATTGTAAACTTTAAATTCCTCATTGAAGCTGAGAACTAGAGTGAACATACAGCAAAAACAAGCACAACAGGTTACTGGATAAAGTACTTTGATTTCTCTTTCTTCCGGAGATCCAGGAAACACACCACTTGGGACAGCAACCTTCTCTTGCTAGATTTCCATGAGGTTTGAAATAATCATCTGTTTTTAAATCAGATGGAATCATTCCAAATGTCAAGATGAATATACATACTAAAGTTAGCAAATACTATTCTGTAGAATCTTGAGATTATAAAATTGGGGTAATTCAGGACTCATATATGCATAATGACTCATTACAAAACTCTTTTCATCTGAGAGCTGCAACCAGAGATAACTTTTGCTTTCGGTATGCATCTTTGGATTAAGCCAGTCTCTACTACTCTGTAGAAGTGATTTAAAACTGTGATGATTTCAAAGGTGATAGAATTTAGTCCAGTTTTGAATTTTGGAACATTTAACGTCTCTTTTCAATCAACGGTCCCGGTTCTTCTCTCTACAAGAAGAGAAGTATACATCCTAGAACTTGTTAAAGCTCCTCTCTTTATACAGTTGGAAGAAAATATAATTTCCTAGTGAGAATAAATTCCTACTGAGAATTTTTTAGTATTGTGATTCTCAGACATCTGAGTACATCTATATGTTTTTGCCTTAGGGAAATTAATAGCTTTCAGCTACAGTGTGACATCACTGTTTAAGCTGAGTAAAAGCATATTAAATTGTTTTCATAAATTCCTAGCAATTTATTATGAAAGAGACATTCCAGGAGTATTTTGGGAAAACCCTCAACCAATGCCAGAAAGGAGCACATCTCAGCATATGACTAATAAAAAACAAGAAAAGAAAAAGAGTTTCTTATTTGTTCTTTTCCATCCAGAATTGGTTAAGAAAAGATGATGTAAAATTGATGGGAAAACCTCCTGGTTTTTAGTGCAGCAGATTATTTTGTCTGATGACAATTTCTTCCATGCCAATTTGATTTTAGAAATTAAGCAATCTTCATAATTTAAAGTGGTTTCTTCAGCAACCTTTTCCAAGTTTTAATCAGCTTTAAGTCTAATAAAAAAAAAGCCAGTTCCCCCCCCCCCGCCATGTAAATGACAGCATTAAAGACAAATCCCAAGCTCTAGATATTTGGGAGTCCTGATATTGAAAAGTGACAGCCACCCAATATTCTAGAATTTGAATTCTTATCCTTTACTGTTCCCATTCACAAAAGGGAAGTAAAATACCTGAGTTGATGAAAAGACAAGCAAAACCAAGCCACATATTAGGTCACAATAGGAAGCTGTATTTTTATTCAATAGTATGAGAAGTTAATGTAAACACAATACCGAAGAAAGGCAAGCAGTGCATGGCCGGGAGTGGAAACCAGGACTGACCAAGAGACCAGATCATCAGTACAAGTTCTAGTCATGAAGGCAGTCCACCGGTCAGGCTCAGTCATGGTACCTTAGAACTTACTTACTAAAGACAGCCAAAGAAGACCAAGATCAAAAGAAAAAGTGACCAGATTGGAAAAATGTCTAGCAATACAAAGATCTATTCAGACAAGCCTAGCATTCCTATTTTAGATGCACTAAACTGATTACTCATATTTGCAGTGTTTATAATTTTGAAATTTCTTTGTTAATCATAAAATATCTTGTAAAGCCTCTGGGAATTAATGAATTACAGAAATAAACATCCAGTGAAATGAACATCCAAAAGACAACAGCTTTATTGCATTGTGCCTCACTACTATTTCATTTGAAATTAGCTAACTAATTAAAATAAGCCTTTCTAATAAATCAATTCACTGTCAGTTTGTGAAATAACAGTGTTAATGCAACTAAGCTTTCTTTTTAAAAAAACCTGTCCATGTACCACTGTAGAGACAACATTCACTTCCCAGATCTTCCAGGTTTTGCTCTCCCAGGGGACCATGTCACAGAAACAGAATGTCTGAATCAAGTCTGAAATCTGGATTTGAACAGTAAATGACACCTATGACTGATAATAATGTGAACATTATTCTTATTTCATTCAGTGCATTAATTTTAATTTTCTTAGACTTATGTGAGGCTTATAGCATATCCTGTAGTTGTATAAAGTAATTTACTCATTGAAATTAATCAGTCATCTTTATGGCTGCCAGATGCCCAAAGCTGCAAAACCTTGCTATCATCTATTGTTACTCAACTTTAAAAAAATGAACGGAAGATTCAGGGAACTGTTGCTAGCTTCAGGCAGAATTCAGAAAGAAGGCTAATTGGTGATAATGGATGGGATGCATTTTGGAATTATTAATTGGAAAAAGAGGATTGCTGACTTGCAGGAAAGACTTGCAGACCACAGCACCTTTCTGCACCTCTTGCAGATTGCTCTCATCTGGCCTACTTCCCAAATATAGGCTAGAGGCTTTTCAGTAAAAATTAGGAACGTTTTACTAAAATGAGGAAAAAAAAAGTATAATTACAGAATCAGGCTGAAAATGTTATTACAATATTTAATACTAGTTGTCTGAGTTTGCATTACTTGTATGAATTGTATTCATGGTATATATGTGGAACACTAATTCACCAGTTAGTTTAATAGGGGCTTCAGTAAAAGTTTATATTAGTGTCACAACAGCAAGCACAACTGTTGTTTGCATCTTCTTTTTCTTGGCAAAGTAGTAGGAGAAACCCCAAGCTCTATATACTTGGTCCAATCCCACTGTTTTACAGGAGATGACCCTCAGTGATCTGGATACCATGTCACTTACTTTGCTTCTTTTCATGGCCAATTTAATGCTCGAGTCACTGTATAAACATGAGTACACATACCTCATAGCATACCAAATTTTATTGATCCTATCCACCAGTTATAGACTACAGGAACCATTAACTAAAGTGCTGAGTGGGTAGGTTCATGCCAGATTAACGTCAGTTTTTGTAAAACTCCACCAAGTCAGAAGGCTCTGCACAGTCCAGAAGGATCCAACCTGAAAGGCACTACAACATCCCAGTTATGCCTTCCTTTGGAAAAACGGCATGATCTATAAACTCAGTTTTGATGTTATTTGCTAAAATCTACAGTTTGCTCTGCAGCTAAATAGTTTCTACAAAATTTGAATTGGCTTGGTCTAGCAGTTCTTGAATTATACCTCTCTAAAAATATCACCTAAACCTGTCCCTGAGTGGCAGGCTAAGGTAGAAGCACTTCTATGGAAGCTGATTTAATAACCACACACTACCAAGTTTCCCGCACCTCTCACTCAATGAACTCTTGGCACTAGCTGCTGCTGGGCACAGGCAAAGATCTATTAATAACTAAGACAACTAAGAAATAAACTTATGCTTTGAGCTGTGCTTCAATGTCTCTATGCCAGGATTTTGTGTGTGAAAGTGGATGCAGCACTGGTGGCTTTTTCTGGCTTTTGTCCCCAAAATTATCCACTTTTGAATCTGGGCACTCTCACTTGGCTACTTTTAAATACTAAATCAGAATAGACATTATGTGCTTACTATGAAGAAATTAAGTACACAGCCTACTACTTTCAGCCCTGCCCCAAGCCAGCATGACCCAATTGGGAATAAGTTTAAGATAATCAAGAAATGGGCTGCATCATGCAAAAACACAGTGAGCCAGATCAAAGTGATTTTTGTTACTGTTCACCATGTCATTTCCAAAGTTTCAGTATTCCACCAAATGACACATGGTGCATGGAAATATTTATGAAAAAAAGAGTCAAGATCAGTGGTTCTTACCTGCTGAAGATATTTTTCTTTTATTCTGTTTTTCTCCATGCTTTGAGCTTCCGAGAGTCTCTTTTTCTCGCTGTTTTTCTCACTTTCTAAATAAGACAAATGAGAGGCAAATGACCAAGCAGTCCTCCTACCACCATCCTTCACAGAGGGCAACTGGACCATAGTGTACTTTGGGGCCATTCAGAAAGTTAGTGATCCCAGTGTCTGGATCCCAAGACAGCAGGCATCAGCTGAAATATCTGTCGTGCACACTAGGGTCTGCAGCTCTTCTGTCATCCAGAGCTTATTAGCATGATTTATTGTTCATTCCTGAGAATTAGTTCCTCACAGAAACCTAGCCAACAAAGGTTTAGCTAGCTGGTGGCACGCAGTACTTCATACTTACTTCTAGGATGTTGTGGGCCCTGGAGAGCAGTACTTCTCTCTGGAAAGAAAAATCACATTAAGGGTGCCTGGGAAGGTGGGGGGGGTGGTGGTGGTGCAGGGAGGACATGAGACCACTGAGCAGTGGAGGGGGTCTGGAGAGGGTGCAGGGCTCAGGCAAAAGGTGTGGGGACCCCAGGAGAGGTGTGAGGCCCTGGAAAGGGGCACCATGAAGAGCATGAGGCCCCAGAGACGGTGTAGGCCTGCGGGCAGCATCTCCTCATGGGGCAGAGCCTGCTCACGGGGTGGGGTCTCCTGACAGGGCAGGGTCTCCCAACAAGAGCAGAATCCCCTCAGGGAACAGAGTCCCGCCATAGGGCAGAGTCCCTTCCCGGGCAGGGTCACTTCCTGGGCAGGGTCCCCTCACGTTGCAGGGTGGCAGGGCCTATACAGGACTCAAGCGGCGGCAGGAGCATGGCTGAGGTCCAGAAAGTGCGGGCGAATCCCACATCGTCTGGGCCCGAGCCAGCAAAGACAAGGGGCCCATCGGGTGCCATCGGGTGCTGTCCTGGCTCTGTCCCCGTGGCACAGCATGGGGCTGTGTCCCGGTGTCCCCTATCCATGAGGTGGGCCTGCCCAGCTCAGCCTGTCTGCTCCTGCCCTGTGGCCATGAGGAAGGAAGAGGACAGCAGGAGCCTGGTGCTGCCTGTGCCACTGACACATTCCTGTCACTGCCACCTGCTGCAGTAGGTACCCGTGACCTCTCTGCTGGAGCCCTTCCTTTTACCTGCCATCACTGGCATCTGGGTGCTAGGAGGGATGACTGTACTGAAGGTGTGAAGCCATCTCAGAGGGGACACAGCAACGCAGACATGCATGGGGAGCCTGGATGCAGCTGCACGGTAGGGGACACTCTGTCACAGTAAACATGGAAGACTGGAAAGATGACCACATTTTACATCTCACTTCAAGTGTCTTTAGGCCATTTTCACTCAAGTCTAGCCTTGGACCTCGCTATGAACAGGAAGCAGCTGCCACCACAGACCTCAATTTTATATATTAAGCGAGAGTAAATGGTGGTAAATGTGAAAACAAGGTCCTTAGACAAGTGTAAGACTGTGACCAGCACAATCAGAACGGGAGCTGATGTCTGCAAATTTTGGGAAGAAAAAAACCCTTTCAATTTGCTCTCATGCTTTTTAGTGTCCTGTATGCAAAACAGTTGTAAATGAAGCGTGTCACACAGTAAGGTACAGTTAAAGTGACTTCACAAATGCACTGATGTCTCTTTTATGCGTGACAGGCAATCCAGTATGTTTCATTTGTTTTATTTTACTGTCCTACCTGTCTGTTAGATGCTTCTGCAAAGAGCTTAGTCTACCTGCCTTCTGTTGTTGAAATTCCTGTGCATCTGATTTCCGTTGAGATATCTTCCAAACCTTTTTACCTGGCTGTGTGGCTAGTGATTGTTACTTTTGGCAATCAGCTAACTACACTGCCTAGTAACTAGGCTGATGTAAGAGACAGTTCCCTTTCAACTCCTACTTTGATGAAGACTGGGTTTTATTAAAAAAAACAGAGCAGGTTCTAGTGCTATTAAGTATTTTCTCCATTATTAAAATTCTTGAATGTAAGCAAAGTAGGCAGAGTAAAAAACATTTATAGCATTCAGTGAGTTTAATATTTAATCATTGCTCAAAACCCCCTTCATTTACTAGCTTGTTAAATAAGACATGAAAGCTAAATGAAAATTATTTTCGTAATACCTGACAGCTAAACTGAAAGGTATAACCAAAAAAATTCTTAGTCCAATCTTGCTGCATAAACAAATAAGTATACAATAAGTCTTCATGTGGCTAAACAATTTAAACATGACAGACGGCATTCTTGCTCCATGAAAGTTCCTAAGAATTTTAGCACCAACTTCAAGAAATCTAAGATTCACTTGATATTGCCCACATATACCGTATGCTTCTGTTGGACAGCTAAAATTGTGGAAATAAAGCTGTAAATGAATAAACATTATTACTGATTTTGCACTAGGAATAAGGATGACGTAAGGAAGTTCTGTAGTGCAGTGTTCTGTACTGAGGTTGTAGCAGGGAATCCCGTGCCTTGTTTTGATGGCAGTGAAGTTAGTGATTGTGAAGCGGTGGATACAATCAGCTAACTACACTGCCTACAAACCAAGCACTACTTTTGTGATGGTGTCATGGCATTCAAACCTAGAAAAAAAAGAAAGCACTTCCAATAATTATATTAGCATACTCTATCTCCTCAAATGCTCTTATAACTAAAAGCAATTGACAATAATGGAAAATGTTGCTCATATCACCATTACTGTTATTCTACTAAATCCAAAGTCTTTGTATCACAAATTTATTGTTCCAAATAATTAAAAACTGCAGTGGATGCATCATAAAGGTCATTTCATGAGTGCAAAGACAAAGCAACTCAATACTAAAATTTAAATTATTATAATGTACCACAATGGAAATGGGAAATGAGAAAAGCCTTGGCATGCAGTCCTTGCTGCATGAATGCAGAGTAAGTGGTAGCTGTATTCAGAGCTGGATGTGCAAATGCAGCTGCAAATTTGGACCAAGACAAAATGTTTAAGATGAATAACATTCTACCCGGTTTACAGCATGTCAGCTGTTAGTGCTTATGTCACAGTGAGCCTACTTATCCTTGTTCTCTAGTTGGGGCATTTGAGTTAATGTCCTAAAGCACCCATTTTGTGCAATTTCCATTTAAAGGTTTTCAGAAGAAACTGCATATAACTACACCAGCAGCAAGAATGGTAGAATTCCACTAGTTCCCTGAACTTCAGAAAGCCTTTTTTTCCCAGAAAAATATAGGAACACAGATCATGCTGTTAGTCAAATGTCAGGCTTCTCAAACCTTTTACACTAATTTGTGGTAGCTAAAGAAATTAGCAAATCTGTTCTGCAGAACAGAACTGAATGTGTGTAAGTAGTTATCAGTTACATCTTGTGTCTAATACATGTGTATGGAATTAATAATGTGATAAAAATATTTTATATAAATTTATCAGGCCATTCCTAAATCAGGAGTGAGACAGAATCTGTGAGGTTAGAAGGATAAGTTTGTCTGCAAATTAAACAATTTTTCTAGCTTTCACCCATAAATGCCGTATTGTAAAAATGCATAAAAAGAATTCAGGACTTACCCTCAAGAAGCTTACCTTGTAATAATCCTGATAAAGACTGAATTTATAACAAAATGCTTAAGAAGATTTAATGGAAAGGGAAAAATGGATAGCTTCTTCAATCTTCATTTCCTTCCCTTTTCCATGGCTAGCACACCAACCTATTCACTGAGCACCCACCAGTCTTTCACTGGGAGACATGCCTCTGGAGATGCTTAGGTGGTCCCTGGGTGCCCCATCTCTTCCCCTGGGACTCCTGGGTTGGAGTGTCCCCAGTTTGGGCTGTGGGCCAGCCCCATGCCTGTGACCTTTGTGTACACTCTGTCGTCATGGTCACTCACCTGGGGCTTGTGCATGGAGACTGGACTGTTGCTTTGAAACGTGCAGATGGCTCTTGCCAACGGAAGCTTTGTTTCAAAAGAGGTTTCTATGGGCATAGGCAATAGGAAGGACACATGGAGTTTCTGCCCTGCTCCTGTGGACAAATGGCTACAGGATGTGTCACAGATGCCGAAAGTGATCCAGGCTTTAGTGTCACATGCGGCAGTTCAGGCACACGCTTCTAGGCTGATAGCTGTATACTGGGGCTTCAGCTTGACTTTATTCATGCCAGGAGTCTAGCTGCCATAGAGGGAAGCTCCAAAAAAGACAAACAGCTCAAAAGAGTGAATGCCTTGTGCTTCTGCAGCGGGAGCTGCACATCTTCACACAACAGTGACCCACACCACCTCTCTCCCTATTTCTTGAGGGCCTAGACAGCCATTTCTGTATGCTGCTCCTGACCTGTTCAGCTCACTGCAGTTCTCTCAGACCCTTGCATTTCAGGTCTTGTTTCTCTAAGTAACCCTTTGCTTTTTTCTTCCTCACAATCAGCACCAACAGAACCCCATCCTGCTGCCACTTCTGTTTGCAGGGGCAGAAGGCAGATAGATAAGCCCATATGGAGTGGTACAATGTCCTTTGCTTCATGCTAGCCACGCTGGCAACCAAGGCAGAGCAGGCAAAAAGGCATTTTGTGCTCTGCATTGCCCCTTTTCGTGTGGGAGGAACAACTGCAACAGAAAAACAACATGCTCCTCCCTGCCATGTTAGCAACAGTGGGAAGATGGGATTCTTAGCTGGTCATGTGATCCACAAGCACTGTAAGAATAAGACTTTCCAGACCATCCAGTGATTTGGGATATCTAATTGACCTGAGATGCTTTTGAAGGGCTTGTCCTTTAGAAATTTCAGAGCATCCCACCCTTTTTGAGAACTACATGCATCTATAAGGCCCATGTAAATTGTGTCCAGCTGGATGGCTCAAATCTCTTGTCATTTCTGAAAATCATGGCATGCATATAGAGAGGAAGAAAGAACTGAAGAAAGTAATCAAAACTTGATCGCATTAGCAGAAAAATTTACAAGGCTACTGCAATAGCTCCTACACTGCATAAAATAAGCCCAGGTAGCTTTGCAGTTTTTCCTTTGCTATTTAATTTTAGAACATGGTAGACCAACACCAGCCTTTTTTTTAAAGTTTAGTTTATTGTTTAAGTTGCAGTTGAAGACTGATGATCTTAAATTAAATTCTAGCAATATGTGGTGCTCAGACACTTAAGCTCCTCTTCAAGCAAATTTAAGCTTTTCCCAATTCCTATATTGTAATATGACTTGAATGAATTGAATTTAAAGTATTAGAAGGTGCTAAACATTGCTACAGAGCCCCATGAATCGCAGTTTTTCTCTTCTGCAAAGGAAGATGGCAGGTCACAGAATGAGGGTAAAAGCAGGTCCTGAAATCAACTATTACACATAGAGTTGCGAGCCAGAACATCTTCTATAGTTGTATAATGTACCTCCTTAGCAGTTACACCTTATCTGTTGCATCTGCCCTGTATGACACTGTTTTGTCATACCATCGTGGTTTGCCTGCTTACCTGCGTGATATGGGTGTTCTCACAGACCTTGTTTGAAAGACCTTTTACATCAGTGAGTGTTTTCCTTGAGCAGAAGGCTCTTCCTGGTCAGTGTAATTAGCATGGTCATACTGTCATGTGTGCTTTGCATAATAAAATACAGTACTCATGGTAAAATCTTTAACCAGAAAAATTATTTGTAAGTACCTATCACCTAGGTTTTTACAGAACACCCATTGAGTAACTTAGTAATCAAGATGAAAACCTTAGTCAGAACATGGTTCATTTCTGAAATACCTATTGTTAAGCCCTTTCATGAGGCCCAGAAAGTGTCTACTTATATAAGCTGTAAGGGAAAAACTTGTGAACGATCAGTATATTAAAATTTTAGTTTGTGGCTTTGATTGGAATCAGTTTCTGTCTTGTTTCAGTCAAAAATAATTCTTTGCACAGAGACTGCACAATTTAAATAAAAGTGCAAGTTTTAACATCCAGATATGAGGTTTCTTCTGTGCTCTGACATAATGGCATAGTCAGTTGAATTGGTGCTGTGTTCATGCAGCACTACCATTGTCTGTACATTGCTGTTACATGATACTTCTGAATGCTATCAGGACAGTATATAGCCTGACAAAGCAAATGCAAAGTGCTTTTTTCTAAGAAGATTGTCACCTAGGATGTTTTTCCATATGGAAATAACTCAGGCTTATTGATTTTTTTATCAATAGTTATGAACTTCAGCTACTTACCTGGAGAAATTGTCTGTCATCCATCATCCACAAAAATCAAATGGCTTGTAGAAGGAAGATTGCTACTAGCAAGATGCACTTTGTTTTGTTAGTTCCATGTACTCAATCCGTTAAGTCAAGAAAACTGCAAAAAATTCTGCTGGGGTGACTCTTGCCAATAGTGTGTTTAGGGAAACAGTGTTTGCTCTTGGTTTGGCCTGCAGTTACTAGAGAAACTGTGTCTGACTCTTTCCCTTTGTAGTTCATGCCTAGGCTTGCCTGGTGACCCAGGACACCCATAATTTAATCTGGCTAAGAATGCTTGTGCTGGGTTAGGGGCCTGATCTGAATCCCACTGAAGTCTTTGGAGAGATTTCCATTGGTTTCAGTGAGCTCTGGATCAGTCCCATGAACGTCCAGGTACTGTAACGCAGTGTTTTTTAGTAGTTTGTTTTTTTTCTCTTCCTAATAAGGATTAAAAAACAACAGCACCATTTTACAAAAGGCGCAAATGTCTACTCATTTCTCTTATGCATCATGTCAGTCAGAACGCTTGGCTATTCATCATGGATTTTGCAAAATCTGCTGGAATGCTAACAGTTTCTGTTTGGATGCAACCGGGAATGAGTGGGAGCACAATTTGTTGACTGTTACTTAACAGATATCACATTGCAATGGATTGTTCAAATTTTGGTTGTGATATTTTGTTTCTTAGCTGCTTATTATTCGAATAGAGTACCCAGGGCTACGTTTTCTTCAAGTCAGTGACAACTGACAGCATTATGAAGGATTTGAGTTCAGTGAATCTGCCTAATTAAGAGAGCCACTTTTTCTTGTCACTGAAATGGGAAACCATAAATACTCTGTGCTATTCTGGTTTCTGTGCCATTAACAGAAACACTTCTGAACTCCTGCGTGATATTAAAAAGTTCTCAGAACCTTACTTCTGTATCAATGACAACCTTAATAATTAGAGTCAATTGGATGAATTGCCAGAGACATTGCTTACATTTTCCAGTGTTTGTTGTTATAAATGTCTGCAGTTTGGCCTGGGTTTTGCCTCCTAACATACAAGAAATAGCATCATATTGCATGATTGATTGCACTGCTGTAATATGGTTTCTCAGGTGAAGAGTTTGTTTACTGCTGACTTGCAGTTTATATGTTAACTATGGGAACAAGTAACTCAACAAAATGAGGTGTTGTAGGGATTCAGACTTCTCTTTGATTGTCCTTTGTGGAATGTAGTCACTTCACTCTTTTGTCACAGAATTTCCTAACTCACAGGGCCTGTCTGGACAAGTTGAAGTAAGTAGGAAGGCGGGAGACAGTTCAAAGTCCCATCAACTGATGCATCCCACTGATCCAAACCAGCTTGGCATTTATCGAGGATAATTCCTGAGACTGAACTGTGTCAGAGTCAGATCCCACATGGGAACTAGGATCACATTATGGACTCCAGGGCACTGTTTTGCAGTGGAAATGTTATTTTAGCCTTGATAGTTCAAGAATAAAAGGTAAGTAAAGTTTATAGGGAGAAGGAATATCCTTTATTAGATTATAATATGTTATCGTGAAAAAATGAGATGAAGGCAAAGAAACCAGACTAAATAGCAACTTCCTAAGCTTTGGCAAGAAAGGCAGCATCATCCCTAGAGAAGTCACAATCTGTATGTCTGGGATTGTGCATGAAACCCTGAGTGGGCTAAACTTACTGAGAAGAATTTCAAAAATTATAATTATGTGCATTATCCATCATTTTTAGGTGGCAAATCTTGGTCTCATTTTATATTTTCCTGGACACTGATTTTGTCAGCAGAGTTAAAACCCCCTAGAACTGTGGTAGTTGCTCCCAGCTGCATTTTCTTAGAAGCAAAGACACTAGAAAAGGGATCAGTTCATTGCATTTGGCTCATACTTTGCACGTTTCCTAGCTTTTTCCTCTGCAAGGCCTTGGGATACTTGTTTATAACTCCATTGGAAAATTCGTAGACTTTTAGGATACTTCATGAAGCCAGTGTCATCTCCTGGGGAAATAATATATGGGGACCTCAGGGTCCCCATGAGAACGCTGGAATGCTTTTCAGGAATGTACAGCTCTGACAGAGTTACGAGTAAATCCTGCAGGGTTAGAATGTTATAAGACATTGCCTCTCAGGATTGAAGATTGTTCCGGTGCTGTTCAGGGAGCTGACAATCCACCATAAGGCATACAGTGAGTCAAGAATGAGTCTGTGAAGACCTACTTATAGAAGATCTGTATCTAGCTGTATCTGTTAGTCTAACCCCCCTCATTGATAGATTCACTCTTAAAATGAGAAACAAAGCCCCATTTTTTATAATGCCCACTTCTTATGCAGTTCAGCAACACTACATAGCAAAATCTATGTGATGAAAAGTTTCAAGTCACTTGAGAACTGTTTTTTTTTCTTTTGACATGTTGCCATGCAACAGGTGTTTAAAACAAAGAAAAACTGATGTGGCTGTAAACATGGTCTTCAGTGTATACAAAGGAATCCATTCAGATCAGAAAATGATCCATCAATTACCTGACATTTTTAAAGCAAGTTTAATCTCTGGAATAAAATTCAGGCCTCAGGCATCAAAATCCAGTTTGCCTGTTCAAGAATGCTCATCTGTTGCCCACAACTAATTTTGGTGTACTGGATTCAGGCAGTCAGCAGTGAGTAAAAATCTTCACAGCCTGCATAGAAAGAGACCAACCAACTCTTTAAAAACATTGTGTGGAAATTCTTCCTGGCAATGCATAGCAGTGGTTTGCTGCTGTCCTACATCATTCTCCAAAAAGCATAGAAAAGGCTACCATTGCTCTCTTAGGCTATATGTGAAATGGAAGGAATGACTCATGGATTGAGTATGGAACAAAATCCTTATGTGTCATCACAAGCAACCAAAGCAGTGCAGAGCGCATGATAAGGGTACTCTTGTGGTCGAAACACTGGTGTACTAATTTAAAGCTCAGGTCCTGGCACTGCTGAATGCTTTTTCTGAAGATTCATTATCTATCTCAGTCTTTGATTTCTTTTTCATTTGAGTGGTTATTGAAAGGTCCCCATTAGTTAAGGAGGCATTTTGATATGTGAGAAAAAGAAAGCGAAGACATCTTTTTTTTTTGTAATTTATTACACATTCCTTAAAACCAGAGTTTCTGCTAAATGCTTTGGTATGTGATGCAGAAAGAAACTGTGCAGAGCAAGGAACTAACTACGTGAGCAGAGGAGAAAAGAAATCCAGAAATAGCCAGAAATTCATGGCTGAGGGTGCACTTCTGCAAAGTTTGTACTTCTGTAAATTTGTGCCTTTGTGCTATGTTTTTCTTATCCCCTGTCTTGTATCACAATCTATACACAAGACTGAAATGTAAGCACTTGAATTGCTTGGCTGCAACACCTATAGTCAAATTAAGAGCCAGTTTAAATACTCAGTTCTTTTTACCTTAATTTAGTCTTTTATCTTGACAGTTCCTGATATCTGACACTGGAGGCACAACTTCCTGAGACAGCAAAGGGAAAAAAGAACACATCAGCTATTCTCCAAGTGTGTCCCAGCTAATTATTGCCTGAAGTTTTAAACAATGAAACACTCAGATTTGAGAAAATGCTTGTGTATGAACTCTTTAACAAAGTCATTCACTCTCTGTATGAAATGCCTCAAAAATAAAATAAAGCTATGCTAATAATTTGAACATTTATATAGATCACTAGGAAGATTAATGTTATGACAAATACAGAGTCATGCAGTTTTCAAAATAAAGAATACCAAATGTGAGGGCTTCATAAGGAAAGTAACTGTGTTGTGTAGTAAGGTTTGCTAGAACAGTCAAGTGCAATTTTACTAATCAATTAATAAGCCTGGTACTGTTTTTCTCATGGGGAATATTTCACTCAAATATTTTGCAAATGTTAATGAGAGAGACTGATGGACACAACAGAATACAGTACCGAATCAATTAAATATACCCTAAAAGAAGGAGCTGATATTGGAATAAAACCAAGTAGTTTGGAAATAGCTTTGAAACTAGCATGTTAGTTAGTCTAATGGTGCACACCTGAATATTGTTACATTCCTCAGGGCCACATGATTAACTGTTCTATATAAACCCTAAGCAAGCTATACTAGAGGAAAAGTGAGGGAGGTGTTGGGTGTTGTTTTTTTTCCCCCCCTTTATATAGGTTCTTGTAGCATTAGATCTGTTTCCTTGGTGACTATTTGAAGCTGTTTGTAAAACATCTCAGGTTTTCAGCAATTCTGGTCTGAGAAGGTAATGTTTGTGGTCTTCATGGTGTGTAAAAGAACCGTGTAATTGTGAGAACTGCTGGTTGTTGACTGTAATATATGCGCTATATAATAAGGAGTGCTATCTTTTAAACTTTTTTTTAATATTCTATTAACTTGCTTAGTGTGTGTGCCTTCTTGTAATGCATTAAATTGATTTCATACCCAGAACTAGATTTATCAGTTGTTTGGCAGTTGGGCTTATCTAGGCTCTATGTGTCATGGCTTATGCAGGTCTTGCAATATCTGTCCTTGGAACTCGATAGTGCCTTAATGTTGTTAAATCTCTCTAGTGTCTCATCTCTACTGAGGACTATCCAACAGCTAAAGGATTTTGTGTGCTTCAATTTAAGATGAAAGATGAAATTGCTGCCACAGTCTTCTTCATCACAAGACTCATGAAAAAGGAAGACAAGCTGAGCAAGCATAAAATTGAGAAATTTGCAGCTAAGCTGACAACAATATTGTTTGAGAAGTATAAGAATCACTGGTACTTGGACAATCCATCCAGAGGACAAGCCTTCAGGTAACAGGACCCTTACTAAAAGGGGAGGGGGAATGGAGCCTTTGCATGACATTCAAGATGCAGTGAGTATCCTTTCAATGCCTGGAGCCTTTAAATTGGAAATAAGTGACACAAAATTGAAAGAACTGCTTAGCTATCCCTTAAGCTTCCCTTAAGGGAAGAAGGGTTATTAACTGGTAAAGATGCACCTATTTTGAAAGTGGTTTCACAGGATATGCCTGTGTAGGTATGACTAGAGAGCTGAAGTGGAAATATTAAGACACAATGCACAATGTTTCTTGAGTAGCCGTCTGACTTCTTGAATGCAGAATTAAAGTGGTCTTAAACTGACTTGTGGAATTGTTGTAACTGCTTTTAATTCCCTTAAAAAAAACTACTGATGAAGTGAGTTGTTGCATTATGTGTTTAAAACAAAACCTTGTTTAGGTTTATAAATCAGCTTGTTAAGCTAACTTGCTGGTTGGGCCTGTAAGTGAGAACTTGCATCAACAGGATAAATGTGTTGAGAAAATAAATAGTCAACTTAAGTGTACTTCTTCGTGAGCAAAACTTGCAAAGTTCCAGTGAAATCTTAAATCCACCTGCACTTTGTTCTTACCCAGATGTATAAGGATAAACAAACATCAGACAAGAGATCCACTGCTGGAGCAAGCTTGTGTGGAGAGTAATGTGGACTTCAATAAGCTGGGTTTGCCAAAAGAGATGACACTATGGGTTGATCCATTTGAGGTGTGTTGCAGGTAAGTTGAGAAGCTGTGACTAACATGTCAAGTGCCCTGCACGAACTTGATCAGCTCCAAGCCTATTGCTAGGGTCTTTGTGTCTGAGGGTGTATTTACTAGTGTCAGCTGACTGCTAACAGATGTCCATACTGCTAGTGCAGAGCTGCATTATACAAATACAGTCACTTTCAGATATGGTGAGAAGAACCGGCCCTTCACAATTGCACACTTTGAAGGAGAGGGAAACCCAGAGCTTCCTCAGCAGATCAGCTATGCTGTTGACAGAGCAGCACTAGACTATCATTCTGGCACCTCTTCAGATGAGGAGAGCTTCAACAGGGAGCCGAAAGCTATTCCTACTGTCAGCAACCCTAACAGTGTCTACCAGGTAAGCATGTGGTAATGGTATGTGGCTTTCAGTAAGAGGCATCTGCCCTCTAGGTTCTCTCATGAAGGAATGCAAGAGAGTTAACAACTGATGGCCAGACTTAATCTCCCTTCTTTCCCAAACACATTTTAACTTTATCTCATTTCTTGCTCTTTAGTTCAGTGACTACTGCAAGGCACCCATACAACCCTGGTCTCAGTATCTTCATAGGAAGACCTATATGACTGATGGCTCATGCTATGCCCAGCACAGGGGTTACAAAGTCTACAGGCCAACAGCTGCTTTCACAGGACCGCGTGTTGATAGATACCACTGGATCAATACCAAGCGGTAGATCTGTGGCTGCACCTGTTATAGGCTGTTGAAACACTGAGTTATGGTACGGGGTGGAGGCTGGCACTGTAAAGTTTCATAAAAACAGAAAGCGCTTACTGTCTAATCCTTATCTCTCTTTTTGTACATATGAAACTTTGGAGTTTTATTATATAACATTTTAAATGTTTTATTAATGTTAACATAAGATTGAAAACTAATGTGAGACTCTACTTGTAAGTTAAAAAGGAAATGCATATATCAATAAATCTACTCATGTTTTTTTTAAAAGCCATCTGATCTGCTATCAGTGCCCTGAAGGGAGTTAAAAAGCTTTTTGGTGAAAACACAAGCAAGTCAAGGAAGATAAAAAACATCCTCCAAGATGCTTTGAATGATAGCCTACTTCCTTCTAGCAAGGGCAGCTGCATTGTGAGCAAAACATCTACACATCACAAGCAGAATCACCTCTGTGCTCCCCCTTGAGTGAAGCTTTGGTATGTGCAGCTGTGTAAGACTTGTGGCTCCAGCTAGGCTTTTGCCTCTAGACTATAGGTTACCTGTCAGAAGAACACAGCCTTATGGGCAGGAGAGGGGTGCATACGTGGTGGTGTAGTTTTCCACAGCTGTAAGCTAACACATCACCTTGCAGAATCATGGAACTATTATCTCTAAGGATATCTAGTCTGCAGTACTGCGGCCCAGAGGAAGCATTTCTTATAGCTCTGGACAGCTTGATTCAAACTGTCATCTAGATAGTCCAGAACTCCAGACAGATGGAGACTCCCCTTTCAGTGGAAAAGGACTCACTGGAATGCTACTGGGCTTCAAAACTATGCTCTGGGATATTATTTCCAGTACTGAGTAAAAAATGTGGTCTCAATGAGAACTAACATAAGTTTGCTCTGTTGACTTACAGTACGTCTTCCTACTGACTCAGCTTGTCACCTGCTCCACCATTACCTGCTGATTAAACTGTGGGGCATAATAGTTACAGAAGTGATGTCAATAGCTTCTGTCTTGCTAGCTAATCTGGTCAAAATGCTGAACAAACTAGTTTGTCAAAATTTAATAGCTCATGTAAAATACCTGTGGTTGTCACTTACTGTAGCCAGTTCTACTTGCTGTACTCCATCATTACCTAATAAGCAATGATGGGGGGGGGTGGGGAACCTGCTAGTAAGTAGCCCTGAAGGGGAAACTTTTTTTTTTGTCCAGTAAAAGCAGACAGCTAGGAGCGTGTTCAAGACTGCAGGGCTACCTATAAAAGTAAATCCCTAGAGAAAGAATTAAAACTATAGTATAGATTTTTAGGAAAATCTCATAGTAGGTGGGAAAAAGCTAAC
This sequence comes from Alca torda, assembly GCA_008658365.1. Lineage (NCBI taxonomy): Eukaryota > Metazoa > Chordata > Aves > Charadriiformes > Alcidae > Alca > Alca torda. The sequence goes on along the minus strand of CM018093.1, from coordinate 5,978,042 downwards.
ACTTGCTGTGTCAAACCGTAGTTGCTCAATGAACTGCATCCTAGCTTACCTTTCAAATATGATGTGGATGGGAATAATCAGAAGGAGGCAAAGGGCTGTAATCAGCTATTTGCACAGTTATGTCTCAGTCATGCTTTATGCTAACTTTCTCCATATTTCTTCAGAACAAACCCACATCAGTCACGTGTACTTTTGCACAAGAACTTTGCAATGAACTTGGTATTCATAGGGTTTGGTAGATCACGCGTGCAAAAAAAAATAAAAATCCTGCACTTCCTATAACTAGAGAGAACTGCCTTTTTAGAAGACTTCATTTTAAAGTCTGTTTTTTATGTGTGAACATTCTAATCTGTGGGGTACTGACTAAATAAGATGTGAGGAGCGGCTTCTTCATTACTGTAAATCAGAAGCAGTGTTTCCAACTAATTCTTGCGGCTTTGATAATAGAACTTGCAGTCTAGCTGTTTAATCCCTTTATTGCAGTCAGTAGTGGGTTTTTTTTCCTAGCAAGATCAAAATAAGCATCTCTTGAGGGGGTGAAGGTGTGAACAATTGATTCAGCAACTCTGAGAGAATGGAGTGGATATATAATTTGTGAAATCATAACAATCCAACCACTTCTCAGTGTTTAATATTTAATGTATAATGAGGTAACAGTGTTAGTGTTGAGAATATTCAGTGACTCATGAAATAATTTGAATCTTGTCTCGCGTCTCCATGAATTCTTGTACTGGTGGGGAAGGAAGGTTCTTAGGTGACTCTGCTCTTTTCTTGCTTGCTTTTTACTTAGGCCAGAAGGTGTGGTGGGCAGGGAAGAGGTGATGTTTCATTGGTCAGCAAATAATGAATGTTTCGTGTATTTCAGAGTTGGGCTCTTGAATTTGGGAGGAGGAAAGAGTGTCTCTCCAAGCTTAAGAGCAGGGCTAGTATTTGACAGTGCAGGACTTGTGTTCCTCTATAGGTAGTACTACGGAGCAGCTGAAAAACTGTGATTTCAGAACAAGGAAAAGTTGTCTGGGCTGGGCAAGTCATTTTCAGTGGTGGATACAACATTGCTTGTTTGGATTGATTATATCTATAGTTTTCACTGTATCATAAAGTCAGGAGAAAAGTGTAACTATCAGCTGATGTCTGCAGAGGCTTCAGAATATGTAGTGAAGTGATACATTGGTTTAAAAAAAAAAAGTTTTTAACACTAAGCAGATTTATGAATTAATCTGTATTTCACTTTGGTTCCTGGAAACTCCGAGTTTTTGCAAGAGTGTTTGTCTCTTCACCACTTGGATATAGCCAGAAATGTCAGTCACTTAAGCTAAAGTCTTGTCACTTAAATTACTACATTGCTTTCACTCCTAATCTAATGAGCCTTTAGTATGAAGGGGAAAAATACTCTATAGTAAAACCAAAAATACAGGATTTACTTTAGCTTAAAGCCTGAGGACAAATGCAGAGGACCAAGTTAGAACCAAACCACCAAGTCTTCTTTTGAGTACCATTACAACTTCCTGCTTAAGGCTATTTTCTCTTCTAATGCATCTATTTGTTTTACCAAACAGTCTTTCTCCAAACTAGTTATTTCAAGGTCGTAAAAAAACAAGTCTTCATTGCCTTTACAGTTTAAAAACTGGTGTTCGTCCTCTATGATATCCACCAGCTCTTCAGTTAACACATCCACTCTGTCCTCAAGTTCTGAAGGGGACAAGCAAGTGCAGGTTTCCTCTTCAAAGCTAAAAAAAAAAATGGAAAGGAATGCTTAAAGTTGGACAGTAGAAATTCCACTGTTAAAGTGATATCCATAGACTCTTCACAAGAGCAAACCAGAGAGACAAGTTCACTGGAACTTAACTTCTCTGTTACTGAGAAAGTGATGGTAGCGTACAGAGAAGTAATCAATCTTTCTGTGACAGAACTTGGCATCAAATCTAATCTGTCCTTTATACAGTGTGCCTAGATGTAGAAGGTTATGGAGATCAGCTTTGTAGTATGAAGTGAGGTTATAATGAAGAGGCATCATGGCTTGCTTTATATCAGACCACCCAGATTGTTCAGTTGTTGTTGCCTAATACAACAGTTAATAATACTTCTTGTCAAATCATTCTTACCATGTCCTCCATCCAAAGCTGCCCTTTTCGTAGCTGCTTGAGGCATGAAGGAAATGCAATTTTTTCCTCACAAGCAACTTGTCATTCAGTGGTTCCTCAGATTTTGTAGGGAGCAAGAGATTGTTCTTCATGTGTTACACAATAAGCACAGAAGTGGAGAAAGCAGATCGGTGTTAATTTTAAAAGCCTTTTTATAGACCCTTTAAATATATTTTTTCATGGTACTGCTTTTTTATGCTGTCTTAATGATTTGCATGAGAATTGTGTTTCAGTTTGTGTCTCTTGCCTCTTGTCCTGTCACTGGTCCATCTTCTTTGCACTCACCCTGCAGGTGTTTATATACATCAATAGGATTCCCCCTGCGTCTTCTCTAGCTTAAAAAAATCCCAGCTCTCTCAGCCTTTCTTCATAGGGGAGGTACTCTAGCCCCTTAATCATCTCTGTGGCACTTTCTTGGACTATCTCCAATATGTCCATTTTTATTTTGTACTGGGGAGCCCAGAACTGGACACAGTACTCTGGGTGTGGCCTCACTAGTGCTGAGTAGAGTGGAAGGGTCATGTCCCTTGACCTTCTGGTGATAATTTGCCTAACGCATCCCAAGATACTGTTAGTCACCTTTTCAGCAAGGGCACGTTGTTGGCTCATGTTCAACTTTGTGTACACCAGGACCCTTAATCCTTTCTACACATCTGCTTTCCAGCTTCTATTGCTGTGTGGGGTTGTTCGTTCTGAGGTGCGGGACTTTGCATTTCCCTCTGTTGAACTTCATGAGACTGCTGTCAGCCCACTTCTCCAGGTTGTTGAGGTCCCCCTGGATGGCAGCAGCCTCCCCTCTGGATCCCAGCTGAGTTGGCTTATATGCCAACTGCTTGTGCTTATCTGTATCCCTGAGGATATTTAGGAATACACCTGTTTCTGCTGGTACAAATGGCCCTTCTCTTCACCAGCTCTAGTCTGAGTCACAATAGTTTTACCATCATTGTGGAGACGGGATTGTTAATCCTAGATGTGGGTACTCAAGGGATGGATGAAGAGGTTTTTGGCTACGTTGCTTATGAACATCTCTTTGCAGAAAGCCAATGCTATGCCTTTCCAATACAGTAGGAGTACCTTTAAGCTCAGGAGTTTAAATAATATGTAGAGCTTCTACTGACATCCCATGGGAGTCTGACCTTACCAAACAATGATTTGGAGAGGCAGGCATCTATAAGCCAATTTAAATTGCCATTTTGTAAAAAAGTAAGAACATAGGGATGGCGATCTTTCAACCAGACCAGATCTCATGATCTTTCTTATTACCTTCTCAAAGGCTTCCGTGTCTGTGATGCTTTTCACTTTCACCTCAAAAAGTTGAGAGATGAGATTTATTTCCTCCTTGGAGAATGGTTCTTCTTTTAGCAATATCTGACTTACTCCATAAGATTTATCACCCTGGGGAACTGCTGACAGCTGGAGTCTGAGAGAGAACATTTCACTAAGACAAGCCTTTAGTGCCTAGAAAAAAAAACAACGCTTTGAAAACCTGGAAGCAGAGGAACACAATTCCTTACAGCTAACTACTGAATAGTGATATTAATAGGGGGGAGGAAGGCGGAGATGGATCAAACAATAGTAGGATATCAAGACAGGTTTTCAATTCTGGAAGCCTATTTCATCTGAAAAAAATAACTTCATTTGTCTCATGGGGATTTCATACAGATGACAAATATGCTGCACAATGCGGTTCATAAAGGGTAGCTTTCCGTAGGGGACTAAAGTCACTGTGTGTACATTGGGAGTACCTTTGGTGAAAATGAAATGATAATGGGTATCCCCTGTAATACAAAAGTGCAGTTCATTGAAGGCTGAATGGAAATGCTTGCATCACATGAAGGTGTTATGGGAAGAACACTGCAGTTCCATTTTTCTTGATCAACAAATCTGTGTCTTGTGTAACTCTGTTCTTTGAGTCAGGACTATGATTATGAAAATGCATTCTCTGTTTGATCCTCCCACGTACTGGCCAGCTGATGGTTAGAATGTTGTTGTCTGTTTTTATCTCCCTAGCTGTCAGTGGAACAAACAGGTATTTCTGAGTTAGTGTTGTTTGTATGCAGGCAGGATATTAAGACACGATATGGTGGATTTTTCTGTTGTCTTACTGTCTTCACCTAATGTGAAGCAGTGTTCTTTGAATGTTGACTATGAATCTGTGTGAACAGCCACTGTGTAACTGTAACAGAATCTGTGGTTCTGTAATGGCAGTTCAGGTAATAGTTTATATTAAATAACTGTCTTATTTCATCTCTCCGTTTGATTTTTATTATTGGAAGTTGTACAAAAGCGTTAACCCCCCCACTTTTAAAATGGAAATATTTTATGAATATTGCTATAATGTAATTACACTTGGAACATATTAACATACCTGATAAAAAAGCTTCAGAAAGAGTGGGTTGGCGTCGTGTTTGAGGTCAGCAGCGGTGATATGAGCTAAGCAGTGCACAAGGAGGAGAAGGAATCTTCCTACATAATTCAGGCAATCCCTTAGAACAAATAGTTTGTTCTTTGAATTCTGAGAGAGAACAAATATCCAGAGCTGAGACAAGGGCACAGCAGTAGTCAGCTCAGCTGATGCAACTCTTCCAATGTTTTTTCTCAATTTTAGAGAAGTTAAAAGATTCACATTAGAGTGCTGGGGAATATCCATATACACAAGAGAGCAGCATTGTTGTAAAACTTCACTTAATAATCTATGATGTGAATCTAAACATTCTTGCATTCTCTGTTTCTAGACAGTTTTGTATCTATACATCATGCGCTTCTCTCTCAACATCTGAGTTTTAGAAATGAATAATACTAAAGAGTCCAATTCTGTAATTATAGCACGTAAAATGCTGATATATTGCTACTTTCTATAAATCTGACCTATAGAGAATTTGGTAGAAATGGAAGTGGTAGAATTTGGACATGAGAAACTGGGTAATCAGAGCTGATTTAATAGATATGCTTTGGGTATGACCCTCACATGACATGAGCTATGTGCTCAAGAAAGATGCCACAACAAATATATGAACTGACTGTGGATCTTGCGGGACAGAGGTTTGACTTCAAAATGGTCCTACACCACTGGGGAGAGAACATATATGGAATTCAATTCCTGATGTCTGCCCACTGCTCATTCTCTACATTAAACATGTATTCAAACTCAGTATCCTAGAGCGCTCTGTTAAGTTTGTGTTCAGATATATCTGGAGCATACCATTAACATTTGAGGATTTCTTATGTCGGTATTTTTTCCTAGAAAGCATCGAGTATGCTATGACTTAAAATGTATGAAACATTTTTGCATTTTACTTCCTAGTCCCAGAACTTAATGGATATGAAAATACTCCATATGCTGGCTAGATGTGAAGTTGACAAACCTGATAAAAGAAAGAGTTTCTGAAAGCATTGCCCGTGGCATTACTAAAAGGTATGCTGGAGGCAATACACAGGTTAATTTCTGGAGCCTGCAAAGAGAAGGAAAAATGCTTCTATAAAAAGTGCGTATGCACATCAGATCTGCAAAGAAAGAGGTATTAATGGAATATAAGTTTATTTAAATGTCAGCTTTGATTCGCAGTGGGTACCCCGAGCCAACAACTACCACATGAAAATGGAGATTGTTAAAAAAACCCTAGCAAATCATAGTAGTTCATCCTGACGGTTTTCTAATTAAGTAAATGAAAGTGTACTCCAGCCCTGGACCTCTGGCTGTAGTCACCGTGATTTTTATTATTAATTTGATACTGTTATGAAAGACCCTAGAGAGTTTACCTAGACTAAAGCCATAGTGTGCCAAGAACTTTACAAAGAAAATGAGAGAATCCTTGCTTCAAGTTATAAAGGAAATATGTTTTATCACAATATTATGCAGTATGCAGGGACTAGGTAATGCAAGAATTAAGCTATGTGCTCAAGAAAGATGCCACAACAAATATATGAACTGACTGTGGATCTTGTGGGACAGAGGTTTGAGTTCAAAATGGTCCTACACCACTGGGGAGAGAACATATATGGAATTCAATTCCTGATGTCTGCCCACTGCTCATTCTCTACTTGATCTTATCTTATTATTGGTAGACGCTTTGCCGCCTGTTGGCTGAAGAATTTTTTTGATAACTATCATCTTTTGGAAGCACTGGTTATTAAATATCAGTATCTTATAAACTTACATCAATGTGAAATCTGAGAAACTGTAGGATGGAGATGCCATACTGATATATGACAAACTCTCTTGTAGAAAGGGTTGCAGGATCAACTACTGTTAGTTCTCCTCCTTGAGTCATCAAGGCATCCTGTATATCCTGAGAAGTACTTGCTGTTTCTGCAAGAACAGTAGCATTTCATTAGACTAATAGGATTCTATTTTCATTTTGTTTGTCCAAGAAGTAACACTTCAATATGAATGTATAATATACTGCATTTCTCACCTCGTAATATAATATGGTTGTTGTTGTTCAATATGGAATTAAGCCCTTCTGATGCATTATGAATTCTTTTTAAGAGTCATGAAATGCTCGATACCCTTAGGCAATGCCTAAAACTTCACTCTTCGTAGTGAAATTTCCAATAACTAAGGCCTAGAAAAGTGACATTACTTATGCGTGCCTCAGAGCTGATCAACAGCAGAGCTAGGGTGATTCTGTGTTCTGAGTCTTTCTCCTTTACTGGTAGAGCACTTCCTCCAAAGAGGAGAGTAACGTTATGATGTCTGTCCAGCAAAATCTTATCACAACAAACACAACCAACAGCTACCTGAATGATGAAACAGAAATCTTCACATTACACTCAAGTTCTGACTTTCATATAAGAAAGAATGGGGTGAGATTTACTTTCATCCAGCCTTTGGCTTTCTAGTAGTCCAACTGCCATTGCATGACTTTGGAGCTCATCGTTCATGTCTCTTAGAAGACCAAGAAGAAAAGGGGTTTTTGTATGCTTAGGTTTATCACCACCTGTGTAAACAAATATGGAAATATTGCTTTTCTAAACAATCAGTCTCTTACCATATTTTTTTGAGCAAACATTTAATGCATTGGAATTATGTAGACAAGTAAGGTGAAACAGGTAAATAGTTTTGCTGTTTGGAGCACAACATTGAAGTCTGGGCAAACATGTTAATGTTGCAGAGGAAAATATCTTTCTCTCCAAAACTCTTTACGTTATCCACTTCACTAGTTTTCTCCTTTTTCATCTATCTCAAATACTATATGGAAGTCTGTTAAAACAGAAAGACTTGTCTGGACAGTTTACAGAATACTCCTTGTAATTTTTCCGAACAAAGTTGTCTTTGTCACCAATGCATTTCTTTATTGATGAGCAAAAAATTCTATCTGCCCTCAACTCTATAAATAATGGCTTTCTATCAAAGTGTCAAATTCCATATCTCCTCAGAATTAATAGGATTTTTTTTTCCAGCTAATGAATACAACATTTACCTGTTTAAGTGCCCTAAGCCCAGTCTTTGGTTTATTACAAGGACTACATCATTGCTAATTCACAGCTGTAGGCAAGTTACTTATGCAGGTATCACGTGGCTCATGTCTTTTGTTGTTAAGCAGGCAAAAAGGAGGTAGTTGGCAGGAAGCATCTTGTGAGATTCTTTGTGCAACTCTGTTTGTGGGGCAGTAATCAATAAAGTGACTTAGGGTTTTTACCATACAGAGAAGATGTTGTGAACTGTGGATTCAGAAGAATGATTCTGGATGCCATCAGGTGTTCTGTCTGCTTCAGCACCTTGATATCTGAGAGAACAGTATATACTAGTTAATGACTGCAAAGAATTCCAGAGAGGTTTGTGTCCATTCCTCTTGTTGTTCCATAAGCTAACCTTGACTTTTCTACATAGTATTCAGGCCTGAGACAACAGTTTAAAAATCAACTGTTAGGAATAAAAGCTCTGCTTTTTGACAAAGTGTTTAATTTTGGAAGAGATTTAAAAATGCAGAAGTGTATTGGAATCTCTCCAAGGGGCTAGATAAGGAAATCTTTCTCCAGGGTTCTAATAATTGCATGATTCTTGCACCGTTTGCTGTTCAGGAAGCTCTGAGAATTGCTTACAGGGTCATTGGAGAGCAACAAGGCTAAGTGGACTGCTTGATGCACTTGGTGTGCACTCTCTTTAATTACCATTTTGCTGCATGAAGGAATTATTTTTCATCTGTTTCAGATAGCACTGTTTCAAATTAAGTTTTCTTCTGTCTTATTTCTTTGTGTTTAGTTGAATTCCAGGATTGTGCTATCCCATTTTATCAAGTTGAGTAAATAAACACCTGTTTACTTCATAGAGAAGGTGCTAGAAAAGACTCTGAAACATGAAGCAATTGATCACACATGATAGCTCACCTAATCCCTATGAAATCTTTTCAATCCCAAGAAGAAATTCTGCTACTTATCAAGTAGCTGCCAATGTTTCAAGAAAATTCCTACAGACCTGCTAAACGGAAGGATGGAATAAGCTCAGCTCTGCAGATGCACTAAACATCATCTAGGTAAGACATTTAATGATATTCATGTCCTAGAAAAGGCAAGCACCCATGTTAGTATCCAGTTTTACACCTGAATTTTGGTAATATTCTTTACTTGAAAGGGTAGAAAACTGTTATTTTCTGAGCTGAAAAATGCACTTTTAACCTAAAATCTTCCTGCTCATTTGCTCAGTTTCTAGGAGTGTGTTCTCCTGCTGATGGTTAGTTTGGAGACTGAATTTTTTTTCTTCAGAATCACATCATTCTTCCTCATCTTGTACTCCAAGTATAGTCTGAGTTCCACCCCACCTTTTCCCTGTTCGTTACATTGCCAAAGCATTAATGCCCCCCAGGCAATGCATTGGCATCAAAAGAGAATCATAGGTCACTTGAGTTTCCTAAGACAAACCAGACTTACTCATAGTCAAGAACAATAGGAGTTGGTCGTCTGCATTATGATGTATCCCTGGAACACAGAAAGACTTGGTGATGGATGATAGAGGACTGTTGTTTTGCTGCATCTCTTTTTCTTTTTTTTCTTCTTCTGGTCTCATTATCAACTTCTGCAAATCTGGATGAAAATCTTTTCCTAAGGAAGCTTTTGTTTCACTGCATTCTTTCATGGAGTTCTACAAGGAAAAGTAAGGAGATGTAAAAATAAGTAACTACACAAAGCACAATGCAAATTTCACATTTGGTTCTATGTGACCTTTTCTTTACTGCTCCCCTTGTATAAACTTAGAGCCTGTATCTTAGAAAATTCTGCTTTTTCGCATTACTCAGCTGTCAGAAAAATATTAAGCAGCAAATACAGAGACCGCCAGCAGATTGTCACCTTTCAAAGTGAAATTTTGTTTCCCTTTGGAACACTAGCTTCTTATTGTCCTTTCTGCTGTTAAATTTCTCACACTCTATAATGATAAGCACTCTACTAGATAGGGCATTTCTGGAGTACCAGTCCTCACAATCTTTCAGTAAGTCTGAAAATCAGAAAATAGCAAAAAAATCCTCAAACAACCCAACCGAAAAACTGGAGGGGGGCTGTGTGAAGGGAGGTGGTTATGAAGTACCCTATCATGCTGCTCAGTGTATACTGTAGAACCAAACCCTGTGGGTTTAATCCTGCTTTTATGTGCTCCACAGAGTAAATGATCCTGCAGCTTTGCTCTTTCATCTGGTATTTGCCGTATGTGAGATTCTTTGAGGTCCAGATGCTGCTCTTGGGAAGTCTGCCATAGGTCTTTTCTTTTTTCTGTTGTTTCTTCTGTTTTCAAGGTGGCATTATTGTTCTGTAAAGAACAATAATTCTGCTAAGCTCTTTTTCTTTGTTGCCTTGTACTTTCACTTGGGGGATAGCTTACTTCTGAAACCTATGCTTCTCTATCCCCTTCCAGGTTCTTAAAGTATTGCGTTCCTAATCTCTACATTCAACCATTTTCTTCATATATCTGTTGTGAATGTCGAGATACAGGACATAATCTACAGAATATAGACACAATCATTGTCTCATTAGCATGATACCATTAACCTTGTGTACTGTGCATATTATGCAGCCTGTTCAATTAGAAAACTTTGTGGATTTACCGTTTTCTAACCTGCAATGGATCAAAATTACTTGAAATATTCTTCTTTGTTCTTTTATTTTCCAGGAAGAGTTCCAGTTGTTCCTCCAGCCTTCTCATCTTGTGCTCTCTGAATTTTTTCAGTTCATTGGCTAGTATGTTAGCTTCATCCACAAACTACAGATTGTATATAAGAAAACAAACCACAAGATTCTGGTACTATTCTGGAAAGAGTGATACTTCGAGAACGAAGTCCTTTGCACAGTAACAATAGCAGTGCAAATTATTTAGCATTTTCTGAATAAAATTGCTAGGTAATATATTTTTTGTTTTACCTTCTCCTGGATGCAACCTTTTAGGCTTCTGACTATTTCCTTAAACTGTGCCTCTCTTATTTGTAATAATCTTGCAGTTTGTATAAATTCCAGCACTAAAAATATATACTCTGTGCTTTCCTTCAGGAGATGCGAAATGTCCCTGGTGTCATCATCAGTTGATAACTCCTGAAAGATAAAATGGTCATGTGAAATATAACATGAAATGTGTGAACCTTCTTTGGTTATCTTACTTTCAGTACAATACATTGAGAACAGATTTAAGAGTTGGAGTTTTTGAAAATGCCATCAAAAGTTGTGGAAGCTAGGTAACAGTATTTTGCAGTCCTATACACCCTTTATTGTTGTTCATAAATACCAAAATAACAAAAACATAACTATCAAAAATAAATTTAAGATTCTGAAAGAAGCCTTAAATAAATCTATGTTAAGAAATGGATCTGAAGTGTCTGATCTTTAGTAGCTAAGCCCAAAATTTTTTCAATTCTTTTAGGCATAAAAAACCAAACAGTATATAGTGATCTGGACTTCGCTCTCCCAGTGCTATAAACAGACAAAATTCCTGAGAAGTTTGTATATGTTAAAATTTTGTAACAACACACTGGAGGAGGGCGAGATTCCAAACCAAACTATCAAGAGAATTTTACTTCTACAACAAGGTGTTCCAGGCCTGTGCCCTCCTTTTGGGACCTCAAGGCAATCTTCTTGAGCTTGTAGCAATCTTGTAGCATAATGACTGTTTGCCGTAGATGTCTTTGAGATAGGATGAAATATGCCACAAGATTCCCAAACTTGTCTCCTTTGGTCTCCTGGATCACTTGCATTTCTTTGGCTTGCATCTGGGAAGAAAACATTACAAAGTCTTGCAGATTACTTGCAGACTTATGAAAGTGTGGAAATGTTCCAGTTCTCACTGCAGGTTAGAAAACAGGAATCCAGAGGGGAAAAAACTAGCTACACTGAAAAACAATGGAATCCATCAATTTTAAAGGGAACTTCTAAAAGTTTCCCTTGACAGCATGAGTCAAATAGTTGTGAAGCATTATAAAACACTGCTGAACCTAAAATAACATGGCCAGAGATTTTACTAAAGTCTCGTCCCTCTGTATAGCTGTTAGCAAATGACAATACTAATGCTTTAGCTGATGTACCTTTTCTTCTGTCTGGGTTTGAAGTTCCAGTCTAAATTGTGCCTGCATGTTTCTCAGCTCAACTTCTGACTCTTCCTTTAAACCTTTAAGCAAATCCCCTTCCTGATGACGCTTCTGGAGAAAAGCCACTGCTCTTGCTACTTGCTGTTTCTCTCTAGTCTGAGCGACCTCTTGAGCTAATTCTTCACCATTATTTTTGTAGTCAATGCTGTTCAGGATCCTTGTCACGCCCTCTGGGCAAGTCAGAATCTGAAGCAGGTAAACATAGTGATATGAGCAAATGAATTTTGCTTATAGAAATTAACTTGTTTCCAATATTGGGTTTGTAGTGGGTGTAATAAGCAGGGCTTTTAACGATGGCGTTCTGTTGGGTTGATTTGTGTAGGAGGTTACTGTAACTGCACTTTGCCATGTGCCTGCACATATGCCCCAGCCTGTGTGCCGTGCACATCCTGTAGGTTGTCAGTCAGGACGGGTATCTGTATGCTTAAAGGTTTTGTGAATTACTCTGAGGCTCGTGCAGGGAGGGGTGAGGCACGAAAAACATGAAATACTTCTACCTGAAGGTTGCTGTAGAGATCCAGGACTCTGTACAGACATACTTGGCTCAGAGCTTCCAGCTTTACTATCTTCACTGCTGAAACTTGTAGTATTTGAGTTAGAGAGTCTGGTGAATGCTCAGCTTCCCAAGAATGTAGTTTCTATTAAGCAAAAGAGAATAAAGGGTAGGGATATTCCACACCAACAAATAGCACTGTGGTCACCAGAACTAGTGAGGTCCTGTTTCCCACAGAACTGTGATGGGAAGTGTGAGTCAGCTGGGACTACTCTTTTCTCTAAGGTTATAGAGGCTCCAAGGGAAACTTCTCCTACCTACTAAGGCATAGAGTCACACTGCATTTTTTCCTCAGAAGGCTTTGTAAAGTCTTTATTTCTCTTCTACCTACCTGTTTGTTTTCATAAAATTTGTAAGTGCTAATGAGGACCATTAAAGCACCAAAATCCGAAAGACAGGTTGAAACAGAAAAAAAACCAAACTACATTTTGGCATGTGAGCAAAAGAAATAAATGTGGGCAGTAAACACAGTAAGCAGACTTTTTTTTTTGTTTATAAAAGAAAACTTCATACTAGTAATGTATGCTATTTACTATTTTTTCTTGTGTAATGATAGTTTAAAACTTAGAGGTGTTTTTCTTTGATAAAGAAAGTGCTTTGCCACCTGTACTGAGGCAGTAAAATATATAGACCAGTACAAGGAGACACGGAACATTTAAGTTATGCCTGTAGCTGCTCTGATAACACAGCCACCCATGCAATGTCTGAAGCTAGCATGTATGTTTGTATCACACAATGAAGATTACATTCATTCTTGCAAAGCAGTGAGGTGACAATAGCAGGAGTAGCATAAATAAAATGCCTTAAACTCACTTGCTGTTCCATGAAGTTAGCATTTGGCATTTGTAAGCCAAAAAGACAAATTGACAACTGATGTGGAATTTCTTCCAGAAAATGTAGGGTCTGTTTGGGCACTGTTAAGTCTGGGCTGAGGCTTGAATGCTTGATTTCTTCCAGTTGTTTCTGACGGAGGACTTGTTCTGCATGGTAGTGGTGTTCTGACAGTTCTTTCAGAAGTGAATCCTTTCTGCTGGTTGCTTCTATTCCTTTATTAGGCTTCATCCCCTGAAACTATAGACATCCCAAGTGAAACATCTTCATGGTCAGGAGCATCAAAGGAATGGGAATTCAGTCATACTGAGCCTAAGATCTAAAAAACATAGCCAGAAACTCGATTTCCATATTCACTTAATTAACGTAAGTAGCCTGATTTACTGTGGGACTAAGTACCCAAGTTACTGAAAATAAGGCTACTGCTTCTTATGCCTTAATGTTGAGAAATGAAAACTAGTTTAGTTTTTCTGTTTTGCTCTGCAGTAGTCAGAACAGAAAGTTTCTTTCTTCTTTAATAAACTCCCTTTTGCTTTCCTTTTCTGAAGTGGTGTGGTAAAATTGAAAGGAATTCAGAAATAAAATGGAAAACTTTCTTTTCTTATGTATCAGCTGAGAACTCTAAGCTATCGCAATGCCAACCTTACCCAGTTTCCTTTATGATGTTCCTTTTCCTTAGCCTTGGATGATTCATAAAAGGAAAAGATAGTCCTTATTTCTTCCATCAGTAAGGACAGTTCCAGATCTGCCAGTTCACAAGCATGCTTCTCAAAGAAAAACCTACAACCAAATACTCATGAGACAGGACTGAAGCTAGATCACTACTGTTTATACAGTCATTACTAAGAGGCGCTTGTGACATTTGTACATACATTGCCTGGATAACAAGCAGTAGACTGTAACAGGTATCTTCTGTTGAGCCACACACAAAACTGAATTATAAGCCTTCTGGGGAGAAAACCTTCCAAATTTGCAAATAATGTGTTTTTGTAACTAAAAATGCAGAGGCAATTAAACAAGGCAGAACAAGGATTTCTTACCTTGTCTGGATTTCTTGTTGTACTTGGCTGATCCTTTCTAAGTGTGAAGTGGGTAGAACAGGTGATACTATGGAAGTCAAAGCAGTTTCCTGACTTGCTTCAGCCCTTAATGCCTCTGAAGGAGCAGCAGATGCTTTTAAAGTGCTCCTTGATGAGTAGCCTGTTGAAGAAACATGAGAGAATATACTTACTGCTGAATCATTATATTTTGGATACAGTTAAACCCCGTAATGCACTTCTTAGGATTTTTTTTTTTTGTTCCCTTAACTCTGCAGTATTCAATAGTTAAAGTCACAGTGCTCCTGGCTGGAAGAAAACCAAATGACCTTTCAAAATGTCATTTATCAGTCTGTTCTTGTTACAAAAGAGTGTTTTACCAGTCAAATTTATACTTTTAACAAAAAAGCGTGTTTTATCAATAATTCCTTGAGAGTCATCTGGATATGAAAATTCTGAAATCTGTTTGTATTGCTTAATGAGAAAAAAAATCTGGTTTATAGCACTTGTTCCTTTTCAACTGCAAATAAACTTCAACAGCACATAAATTTTAACTCAGTAGAATCTTCTTGCTGCCTATCTAGACAGTCATTTCCAGTGTAGAATCTGTTTCAAGCATAAATGAATAGATGGAAAAAAAAACGGAGGGCATACCCCTCAATTAATGTTTTGTTGCAGACAGATAAATTAAGAGGTGCCTGCAGTTGATGTAGGAATTCTACAGGGGATTATTTTAGAGGAAAAGAGGTTGAAATTGCACATCTCTTTACTTACGTTCATTTAATTTTTGTTACTAATCACCAATGCTAGTCTACTGGAGGTAAAATAAAATGGACTATTTCCTCCATCTTCTTCTACTGGAAATATTATAATGATAATCTCACCCTTAGTTAGGCTGGAAATAGTTAAGTTGTATGAGCTAAAATACTGTTACTGAAATGAAAGTGAACACTGCCTCAAAAAAAAAAAAAGGCAGCTATTTAATTCTGTCTGTATCGATTATTTTAACGCAGTCCTGCTGTTTAAGTAGTTGAAAGGTTCTAACAACATATTTTTGAAGGCCAGAATAAAATAAGGTAACTGACAGTACCTTTATCTTCTCTCTTACCTGATGTCTCAGGGGATACACTACTTTTGCTGTTTTCCTCCAGCATCTGAACCGTAGACTTGAGTAGTGGGATCAGGTTTTGTTGGATGACCTTGCACGTACTATGCGAGTTCCCACTAATGCCATAAAATCTGGTTGTCTGATAATTTTCAAAACAGTGTTGTGACCCAGAGAAAAGTACCTGAAACAGCACAAAGCAGACAAAGGCCATTTCGTGCCTGTCAAAAATATCATTGGAAAAAAGCATCATGCATTCTCATGAAAACCTTATATTTTCAGTTCATAGCCATCCTATGCAAATTGTCCAGTGACTCAATAAGACGCTACAGTACTTTGCCTCAGCAGCTTAAAAGCCTTTTGCAATGGTTATGGTTCCACAGCTCTCAGATTTTTCCACATCCTTAAAGCTGATGTAAAAGTTGTAAAATTTGAACTACATTACTTTTATTTAATGTCCTTAGTTTCTCTGGAATCCATTTATAAGTGCCATACATGTGATAAAATGCTTTCTATTCAACATTGTGGTCTAGTAATCCTATCTCATTTGGACTAATAAGCTGAAATTTAGTTAATAGTGATGATCTCATGGGAATGGAAGAGCAGAAGAGGACATAGAGACCTCCCAGGGAACTTTAAAGGAAGGACTGAAAAAAAGGGGAAGAGGATTAGGGAAGTGCATTAATTTTTAATCTTTTTATTGTAAGTCATCCAAAATTGGAATGTGGAAACCTGTTAATGCAAAGAGTAAGGAGCAGATCCTGAGACAACTGAGTTAATGGAAAGATTGACTGACTCTCTTGTCAGAAGGATTTGGGTCTACAGTTCTTGAGACGTTACAGGTTATGGGATTTTAAAGGTCCCTTTGAGAGAGGGGGACTTGTGATCCTCTGTACTCAAGCATTTTTGAAAATCATTTTGTATCCAGAAAAAAATGTTCACAGGAGTTGTGGAATGTCTGAAATATTGCTTCTTCCCTAGGAAGTACAGAACTTCAGGTGTCCAGTTGTTTAAAATCTCTCCGCAAATAAACCGACAAGTTGGCAGTTGGGCTAGATGATTGTTGTAGGTCCCTTCCAAGTGAACTATGCTATGCTAGTCTATTCTAACCCTGCTGATGAAAAACTGCCTTTTGAAGTGTAATTTGATTGAATTTCCAAGTGTCAAAGTCCTTGATATGTACTTTATAAATCAACTTTTGCAATTCTCATTTAAGATTTTTGTTATTTTACAGGGCTTTGATTTCTTGCAGCAGTATTCTTGGATAGATATTCTCAGAACATGGCAACTGCTTGTGCTTTTGCTAGAAAGTAAGTAACATGATTGCTTTTTATTTGCTGTAAGGTGAAGTCAGTACCTTTGCCTGCTGTGTTTGGATATTTGACAAGTGCCTCAAATATTCCAGTTTGGTGTATGCAGTCTCCACACTAGCTTGTTGTTTCAGTATACGTTCCTGAGACTCAGAGGCTAGGGCAAGTATGACCTGGAAGAAATGATACAAAATATAAGCCTACTTCAAGTGGACTGCAAATCCTGGCTCTTATTTGCTTTCTTACACATAATCTGGCAAGTCACTAGCTACAAAACTGGTGTAACTGTAATAACTCTAGAGCACTAGTGTCTGGGTAGCCCTTAAAGAACTGTCATGGAAACTGAAGATGATGCAAAGAAGGGCCAAAAAAAATTTCCTGGCAATATATTTCAATAAAGTTTATTTGACATCTGTTCAATCAGTAGAAAGCTTTTTGTTTACTTCAGCTGGTATTGCTTGGAGAGAAATAGATTAATTCTCTGTAGTACTAGGTAACACTTATTTGGGGAAGAGCTGATGATGTTTTCAAGGGCTGAATATAGATCAGCCTGTGTGGAAGTCTTATAAGTCTTTTGATGTTTCTTAGTATCTCCTGCAAGAAAAGAAGAGTGTAGGAAGAGAATTCAGCTATGCAAATGCCCTCCTATCTGAATCACACCTGTATCCAGCCCTACAGGGAATATGCACTGATTTTTAACAGAGTGGTACTTCCTGATCTCCTAGATCTGTTCCAGCTTTAACAGCTGTGATTTTATGTGGTAGGTTGCATTTATTCTCTGTCAGTGTCTGCTCGGCTCTTGACATAATGAATCTTCTCCACTTATGAAAATACAGGAAACCATAGCATTTTTGTCAGGTCTCCTCTCTAACTCCAAAGGCCAACCCGTGTCCACTCCTATCTCAGCCACCATTATTCTACAGTTCCATTGGATTTCTTTCCTTAATGAAATCCATCTTCAATTACACAGTTTAATGAGACATTGCTGTTGCCAAAAGTCTATTATTAAACATCCGAATGATTGGTGTCTAGGATGACTGGGGTTTTCACCATTTCTTTTTGTTGTTGTCGTTGATGTCTGTCTTTCCACTTTTTGTTTTTCTTTTGGTGTTTGTTTTTTTTTTTTTTTCTGATTGGGATTGAGAGAAGGCAGGTGGGAAAGGAGAAACTCTTTATAAATTGCAGTTCCTGGAACTGGAAGTATCACAGTATACTGGCTTCAGAGCTGTCATTTTAGGGTGCCTCTGAAAGGTACACCAGAGTATTCTGTGGACTGGGACCAGGGATGTTCAGCCCAACCCAGCAGTGTCCTCACCTTTCTGAGCTTCGGGTTTGTTACTGTCTCAGTACTTGAGATGTGGCTCCTTTGCTTTTCTCTCTCTATCAGCTGCATGTATATTCGTTCTTCTTCTAGTTGCATCTTTTCAATGAACTCCATCAGCTTCTCCAGTGCCTGTTTGATCTCCAACAGAACCTGTATTTCCTGTTCTTTTTCATCTCTGTCAGCTATAAACAGCAAATATTAGCAGTAGTACCCATCTAAATAATGTATTGGAAATTCACAGAGCAAATCTGAAGTAATATGCCTTCTCAATGTGCTTCGCCACATCTGCATTCTTTATCTTTTAGAACAGCCCAATTTTCAGATCCTACCTCTGTATTGTCTTGCTTCAGGAGGATGTAAGTAGTTTGTAAAGCTTAAGCTAACCTGTCAGAGGGAGCAAACATCACAGAAAATTATGTATGACCCTGCCTCCCTCCTTTCTGGTTGTAGCTACCCTTTTGTACCTTTGAATAGCAAGGATAGTTCGGTGGCCAGCCAGTTACTAAAATATTTTGAGGTTCTTCTCTCAGATTCCTGCAGAGAGGACCCTTTAAGAAAATCGCACATTTCCTCAATGTCTTTCACTTTTTCCTTGTATTTTAGCTGTAAGAAATAGAAGACAACAGGGAATTTTAGATAATGTTGCAAACTTGTGAGATAGTGACATATTGTGATACTCTTTCCTCTGACAGAACGAGAGGTTGTCTAATTTGGTTATTGCTTTTTCCTAGCCTTTTAATTATTCTGATTGTGTAGAAACTGACTACAAATCCCCTGTTTCTGATACCACTATGAATTGCGTTGTTTTTGCTGTGTATAGACACGTACTGAATTTGAACTGTTTGTTACTCTGTTTGGACACCTGACACCATTCCCTTATGCTGGGGATGGTTGCATTGAAGTAGCAATGTCTCAGTTCATTTGAATTTTTGGTTTGCACTGTACTGGGGAGAGAAGTGTCTCGGATTCAGAACACCACCATCCTGGGTGCAGCATCAGTGATATTTGAATTTGATACATATGAACAAGACTTCCTTAAGGAATTTTTAAAGAACTTTCCTGAAGCCAGCTGCAAAAAGAATACACTGTACCTTCTGTGCCTTTCCCTCTTTTGCAGCATCAAGCACGTGAAGAAATAGAGAGTTCAGCTTTTGAAGAAGCTCTTCTTCCTTTTTTCTTCTGCAATGCCAATATATATGCCTTGAATTTATTTCCTTTTCTAGAAAGTCCACCTGTAAAGCAATGACAGACATAATAGCTCTGATTTGCAGGAAGCTGAAGGAAGATTATAAACTTAATTGAAGCTAGTGATGAAATCTCCATTCAATGCTTTTGATATCATATATCCAACTTTGCTGCCACAGGGGATGAATGCTTTGCAGTCCTAAGCCTGTGATGTTATATTCATGTCCAAATGTAATGTGTATTTCAGGGTAGGGGAAGGATATGAAATAGAAGATACAAAGATCAGCAGAAGAAGACACAGAGAGAAAGGAGAGGAAAAAGCTGATCATGAAAAGAGGAGAGGTAAGTAAAATGACATATACATATATTTCAGTTCATCTTGCACTCTAAGAAAATACTATTTCTGGGGCATAGAAAGAAGTGAAATTTCCTCTCTGTAGTGGAAAAGCATCACCAAAAAATTTTCCACAGATATCAAACCTGTAAGTAAAGATAGTTTGCTGGAGCTGTAATTACCAGTTCTGGATCTGAAGCTCTTCTTGGTAAAGCTCCAAGAGACTGAACAGTAGGAATTACATTGTGTGTCCAGGGGTTGGTTTGAGCACCTATAACAGGCCCAATTTCACCTGTAATTGGACTTATTGTTCTGGCACCAATAGTGATAGGGACGAGGCCTGTGGATAAAGAAAAACTAAGTATAATGCTTAGAATTTAGATCACAAATTCCAGCTGCAGCCCTAGTGAGCAGCTTTTAGTAAAGTTCAAAAGGAACTGACATTGATTTCAAATAACTTAATGAAAAACAAACTGAATTTTCCTTAGCTGTAAATGTTATGTACCAAGTATTGGACCAATGCACTGCAGACTTTCACCTTCAGAGAGCATCTATTTACAGCCCTATCACTGAGAAGAATATCAGAATAGTTCTCCTAAAAAATACAGTAGATTTTTGAAGGGCTGAAAGCCAGAGTGTGATTTGGTCTCAGTCCTAGCTCTCCTTCACCGTTATTCTGGTATTGTTTGTTTTGAATGTACACACTCTGCAAACTGGTATTTTCCATTCAGTGTTGGGGTAGAAACTGATGTGTTTAGGTAGGGTGATTTCCTTGCTCTGAAAATAACATGCCCTTGTCTCTTATTGTTTACATCATCCAATTCAGTTTCCTGCTCTACCTTTTCCGTTTCTGTCTTCCATGGTTCCTGCGAGTGGGGAAGGCTGCCTAGTATTCCAGTCCCAGTCAATTCCCAGAATTGGCACCATCAAACCAGACCCACTGGGGTCTGGGATTTTCATTCCAAACACCGCAGGGATCCACATCTCTGTGCCAGGATATTTGATCATACCTAGTTTGTTCAAAAAAGATGAGAAACATAAACCATTGAGCAGTCTTGTGATGAAAAGAACTGCTTTCACTTTCAGAGGCTTACAATGGTATCCAAATAATACTTGTCTGAGTTTATTGTAAGATTTGCTAGAGTGGCTATTTTGACAAAAAACTTCCTGGAAGTTTGAAGTGCTGATGTGGTGGCCAAATCCTGTGATGGAAATGGGTGCAATGCTGCAGTCTTCAGTGTAATGACACCTGTTTACTCCTTAAAACAGGCTGGTTGTTTTATACCTACCCAGTTTACCACCGTTACTTTTGAGACTTGAAGCTATTTCCTGTTTTTTCTCCAGGCTTTGCAAGCAATGTATTGCATGATAAAACCTAGTGGTGAAAGACTTCTTCATATCTTCTACTGAAGCCTTTAGTGCTGCTAGTTTGTCTGCTGCTAGGCAGGTATCTTCCAAAACTGATGCCTTAAACTGCTTTAGAGCGTTCACCACGTCGGTTTGTGATAGTAGCCAGTCAGCTTCCAACACTGCTTGGTAACTTCCACTGTGGGGCAGCACCTCATCCTTCTGGAGGTGAGCTCCATGTACTCGGGCAATTTTCCCACTCAGAGGTTCATTGAAGGAATCTCCGAGAAGCATTAGGTTTCCGGAAGGACCCACCAGCCCACCTAGAGGTACAACTTCTCCTGTAGTCAAGGAAAAGGAAATGACAGAACATCACCTGGCAACTTGTCATTATGGTCCAGTCCTTCCCATTCGGAAAAAGGCACAATGATCATTTACTTTACTTTACAAGCAGAAATAGGTCTAATGGGACATGAGGGTGGGGAAGTTTGAGGTTGTTTATAAAATAATTTGGCTCACAAAATGTTCTTAAATAAGTCTCCTAGTTTCTACTTTAGAAGAAAATTAAGGCCCCCACTTCTTTTTTGAGGTCTAGTGTATCTTCTAACATGAGTCATAAAGAATATAGGTATGTAAAAATACCTCCAGAACCTCAACCGCCCAAGCCTCTAAATAATGCATTTCATACTACTTTTAATATTTTAGTAGAGCAATTGGACCATTTTTAAGAGTCAAATCAACTTTAGTAGTTTGTGTCATAATTAATGAATGGTGACCTCAGATGTCTGTTACAATTTCACTAAATGGTTTTATTGACCTTTAAAGTGATAAATTGTAAAATAAAACTAGACAATAGAGAAGGATTACTGTCTGTAAAAGCTAAGTTGCACAACTCTTCCACAGTTCTGTGCCTCGAATTAATCTGTTAGGGGCAGGTTGAATGAACAGTGCATACCACACTTACTGAATAATGAAGAGCATTCACCTACCAGTGTTACTATCCAAACCGACTCCGAGTATTGGAACAATCTTCCTGCCCTCTGGCTCAGTCATAGGACCCCCAATCTCCAGAGGTGTCAACATGCCGGTAAGGGGGTTAAGGTATGTCCCACCAACAGTCAACTTTTGCCCAGTGTGAGGATGGATCGTAACCCCAAGCACTGGAACCTCTATTTCTGTCACCGGATCTAGCATGAGTCCTCCCATATCAAACATTTTTTCAGGACACAGGACTGGAAGTTTTGTCTTCACGGGTAGGCCAGTGTTGGAACAAACTGGGTAAGGAATGTAGGGAAATATAGGCACTTCAGGCTTATGACGCTTACCTACATTTAGAACCAGAAGAAATTTAACACTGTTATGCAAACTAATGCTAATGGTAAGGAAGCATAAGAGCTCAGAACAGAGACTATGGAACTTTCAGAGGATGCTGATAGTAAAGGTTTGTTGTCTTTAGGTCCAGAATTAAATTAATGAATATAAGCCCTTACAATTGTATGGGGTTTTTTAAATTTAATTTTTGCTTTAACCATTCCCTTAAAGGTGTAAGTTCATCAGCATATAATGTTTTTTATAGTTTTATTAACAGAGTGGCTGAAATCTGTCAGAAACAAGGAATACCTCAACACTTCCTTATATACAAGCCTTGTAACATCTAATACATCTTATCCACAGTAGTAAGTCTTACATCTAGCTGAACAACATTATCTTCTAGTGCCAAGCTAATGAGAAGCTTTCTTGGATTTTCTTCAGGTTTTGTTATGGGAAAAGTACATACGAGTATAGCAAGTTGGGGGTTTTTTTGTTTGTTTTTTTGTTTTGTTGTTTCAACCAGTACCCCCACTAGACCTGTACTCCAAAAATAGGCAGTTGGATCAATTGATTATTGCATTGTGGCACTTACCTGAAGCAGAATCAACAGCACAGACCAGCCTAGATCTGATGGGATCATAACCAACGTTACCAGCTACATGAAGTACCTTTCCAGTCTCGGGATGCAGAAAATGGTTGCTAGGTACTGGCTCAGGGCACTGACTGGTCAGCAGCACAGTGCAGTGTGGGTAGGGAGTTAACAATCCAGTTACAGGATCCGTGCAGACAACATCAGGTGCTCGGGCAGTACCATTTGAGTCTAAAAGCATTTTACAATAGATGGGGAGCAGAGATGGGGTGAGAATAAAGGAACTGATCTTTCTACTGCCTTTTACAGAAGATGTCTGGGGGAAAAGTCTATAGTAAATGGCAATTTGATTAGCTCTCTACCATGTCTGCATGAGTTTCGTAACAGTGAGGACACTGATGTTTCATGAGTGTCCTTTCAGGATTTTAGATTTCATTGCCTCAGTCTGCAACATTCATTTAAACATCCAAGGTCAGTTTGTCATATTTTTTACTTCTGTTCCTTTTAGAAGGGTGAAAGAAAGAGGTGTCTTGGTGTCAGGGTACCTTTTACATTCTGTCGTACCAAAACACATGCAACAATATTAGAAAACAGACAAACACATAGGAGCAAATTAATTGAACTTATTGAGGCTTGCCTACAGAATAGTTAATTTCCCTCTCTGTTGCTGGGGATAATTAGCAAGTACCCAGTCAAAGATCCTGATGAATGCAAATCTGACATTATTCCTAAGAAACAATGTGGAAGAGTTTTTCTGATGACTTTGCTTTCATAACATCCCCCTAATTCACAAGTTGTTAGTGGGAACTCAGTGAGGACATTGTTTTCTAAATACAGTCTTGTTTGACTTTTCAATTTGTTCTTTGTGACCTGTGCTACACCAGGCTGCCTACACTTCCTTACACAGTAATGTAATATTCAAGCGAATTTCTAGATGTTGTAGTTACCCACTAGCTCCTGCTTGGTAAGTATCCCAGTTTGAGCTTTGTTAAGAAGGTGAGCTCCCATTCCTTCATCCAGCACTCCCCGTGCTTTGAGGCGCTGACTCTCATTTATTATCATGCTTGACATCTTGCTGCTTGCAGCCTCTATCTGGGCTAACAGGCTGGAATTCATGAGATAAAGACAGTTACTTGTCATCTGAAGATAGGGTACAATAACTTAAAGAGAGCAGTAAAGGAAGAATTCTGATGGACATGCAAACCATATCTGCGCTTTGGCAATTAGAGAGCTTGATGAGTATTTCCTTTGGCAAATGCAGTAAAAAAGACCACTTTTCTGTTTTTCTGTTTTCTTGTTATTGGCACTGTTCTGATTCTGACAGTGATAAGACCTGTCAGAGCACGGATGGCACACTGACTAGAACGGGTGTGATATCCCAGAGCCAAATCAGTTAGTAGCACAAGAAACTACCCTCAAAATCTTGTTGTCCCCGAGATTATGATGGGAGTCTCTGATTCAGAGCTTATGTCTCTGTTGGACGTTTTCTAGGCTTGCTTTACATAAATATGGAAATTATGATCTGCATCATCTGATCTTCTGGCCAAGAATCAGTTTTCAGCTTCCAGGTATGTGTACTGCCAACCACAAGCCAACCCAGTTGCTTGCCACAAATGCTTTCTAGCTCGCGAGAAGAAAGTTGCAGCAGAATTTTGCATTTGTTTATTACCTTGTGTGATCTGGCTGAGACAGCGTTGCTTCATTTCCTTTACAAGCCACCTTATTTGTCACCATCTCTGCCAATCTCACCACCTCTCGCAAGGCAGAATTGAACTTGACACAATGCTCTTCCTGACATTTCAGATCATGCTGTAATAAGTGCATCTGTTTGTTCAAACTTTCCTCATATTCAGCAGCCAACTCTTTCCTTTGCTGCATTTCTTCTTCTGCCTAGGTGGGATATAAGATCCAAATATGTTTTATTTGTTTTATCCAAATGTAAACAGAGTTCACAACTTTTCTGCACTTTATTAAAATGGCAAAGATTAGAAATTTAAAATAATTTTAGTGTGTTCATTTGAATTTAAGCATACATATGCTGAAAACTCTAATATGCTGAGTTACAATTATCTAGCATGTTAAGTGATCATCTGAGTAAGCTAATACCTTAGGGTATCCTTTAAACAAGTGATGTAATAAGTCCCTAAGAAAGAATTGGCTTTTGCAACTCCTTACTGTGTAGCATATGCATTTTTCCAAGTGAGACAATGAGCATATTTCTGTTTTCAAGACATGAAATAGTTTCATTCTTAGAACTTTTGTAACAATGTAGACAAGTATAATTCTCACGTGGAAAAAGAAGTTGCAACACACACTCAAGCAGATGAATTTATGCTGAAACCTAAACTGAGCTTTACCTGCTGTTTTGCTTTTAAGTAAGCTTCTGTCATTGTGGTCTCATAAGCCTCCATGTCTTCTGGGTTACTCAGTGTTTTTATCCAAAGGTTTTTCAGTGAAGATATTTCACTCATAAGCTTGCGATATATAGTTTTCACCTGAGAAAAAAAAAAGAAAAGAAAAGAGAAAAAGATTATATTAGGACTGGAAGAGATGATTTAGACATGGTGAAGTCTCTCTTCAAAACAGGTGCCTCTCTATGTAATTTAAACACATGCTGGTGTCTGAGTTTTCAGTAAAAAATACATTAATGCTAGCTTTGTCTCAGATTAGGGTATGGTGATTTCTCCACACTACTCATCTCTTTACTGCATGCTGTAATGCCAGCTCCCTCTACTGTCCTTTAGACCACAAATGAAGTTAGATGAATGAAGTTAGTATTACAGGTAGGTTCATCATTAGGGCTGTGAAATGCTATCCCATTGATTTCATCTGAGAGTTTATTATAAAATTCAAATAACGGAATGATGGTCCATATCTGTGTTACTGTGTATTCATTTATTCCTTTATTTTTCCTCAACTTAATATGCAGCTCTCAGGTGTTTGGCTAGGAAATCCATATTATTTTCATTTTACAGATGAAAAATTGAAGCTGGAAAATGAAGTTACTTTCCAAAAATGATATTGGTTCATTGCAGAACCATAAGAAAAGCAGAGTTTTGCCTTTAAGGTCACTACTCTTCCCACTGTATTACATGGTATTAACAACATGCTTAAGAATATGAGTGCATATTTGTGTTTCATGTTCTAGAAAGTAGAAATAAAGCATGTAACTAAAAGCCAAAGGCTAATGAAACAATGGTAACAGACAAAGTTACATGTTGTAGGCTCTTTCTAGATAAATATGAGTAGCCCCAAAACACAACTTACCTCTTCTTTGAAATGTCCCAGTTTGGTTGTTACAGATAGTGACTGTCTCAGCAAAAGTTCAAAGAAAACATTGGTATTAAATGACTCAAGGTCTATCTGTTCTTCAGGCTCCCAAACATCACCCCTTTTCAGGAAGCAGGCTGAAACGTGGATATTCATTTATTAGTATTTTTTTCATTTAAGACTGTTTTTTGAACAAAGAATGCATGTAATACATGGAAATTAGCAGCCATTGCACATTGCTAAACATGGGATTCTGGCTCCATTATATGCAGGTAACCAGGTAGATGCACTGTTGTTTAGCCTTTTTGTTATCTGACCTGTTCCATCAGTGCTGCAAGAGTCATAATTCATACTACCTTTGTGCTGCAGCGAGGGGTGACATTTTTTAATGGGAAAGACTGTTGATATATTGGAGGAATAGCTGTCCAGATTATACTTCAGCTGCTGCCTTCGAAATGGAGGGCAGGTAGTGCCTTTCTGTGACCAGCTGAGTCCCTGACAAAGAAGCTGCAAAACACAACAAAATTAAGCAAGTAAATTCCTTTTCTTATTTTGACATGTTCTATTAACATGATTCACATGTTATTCACTCAACAAGCAGGATGCATCGTCACCTGTTAGGCAAAAACCCTGAGAGTCTGTTTTCTAAATACATCATTAATCTGTTCTGAAACAGAAGAATTAATAATCCCAGCAGATAAGTCTGAAACCAAGGGGAAGGAAGTATAGTTATCTGGTTTTTGTATCTACTGCATGAATAAATCACATTTTCTGTCATTACCTCAGTAGCCTGATTGCAGAAAAAGCCTGTTGGTTTCAGAACATGCTAGAAACAAAGGAATGGCTGTTTGGTGGATTAACAGTCTGAAGGACCATCTTGGTTTTTAATTGTGAAACGGCACATCTGATCTCAGGTATGTTGTGGTCGCTGTGACTTTTCTCTGAGTAAGTGCAAAATTGAATGTCACATGAATGACCATTGGAGAAACTTATTCATGACTGACAGTTATTTATAATAGCTTTCTAGGACTTATCTATGTCTTCTTTATTTTGAGGCAGACTTGGTCAGATGTTAAAGAAAAAATAGTTATCATCTCATTCCTTCCTGAAGAGATGCAAGTTGTGAAAAATTTTACTATTTCCTAATGATTAAGGAAATAGGAATGAAATTCACCTACATCTTGAGTGTCTCTAAGCGGCCTAAGTAGCACGTAAGTATACTAGGGCTTTGGTGGTGCTGGATCAATTCATAGGGATGAATTTTACCGCATATATAAAATATGAGGTTGAGCTCCAATTTATTCTAATTTTCAACTTTATAGGTGATGCCTAAGGGAACAAATAGCTTGTGGGTTCATTGTACAAAATCTTGTAATATCCTCTAAAAAAAAATTTTATGTAACTGTTACTTACTGTTAATGCCACAGAGGCAATAAGCAATATGAGAAGTCCTGTGATTACTCCAGTAATTGCTGTCCAGTCAGATTTCAGTAGGAGATCTTGGTTTTTTGCAATGCCCACCTGTACAGCATATCTGGGTGTTGTGGGGAAGAATGGCCCCTCTTCGTAACACTGTCCTCCAAGCGGCATGACCCTAATGTACTTAATGAAATGAGCATAAATAGAAATGCCAGTCACATGTCATTGCATCTGATTTAAATACTCATGCTGATTTAAATATGAAGTGTTATTTCGTCTGTTACACTGAGTCAAAGCTTTGCAGCAGTTGCACCATTTTGCACTCATATACGTAGCACACATGCATGCAAGCTCACATATTTATTGCTGTACTCACCTGTACGGTATGATGTACAAAAATGAAAAGCTGCTCACTATTATTTTTAAATTTTCCTGCATTTCCAAACATTCATATGGAACATGAAATGCTTCGCTAAGAAGGATATTGTAAATGCAAAGACAGAATTCCTTGATACAAACCATTTTTTTGTGCCGATTGCTACTCAGCCGTAGCACGTAGGTACCGGGGTACTGGAACTGGAAAAGGAAGAAAAGGAATTTTTGGGAGGCCTCTCTTACTTCCTCTCTGAGGCTTCGAAGGTCTGCCCAATCAAATTCAGCATTCGTGTTGTAGAGGTTGTTTCTGGGAGCAAAAGTACAAAAGTCAGTTCTTGTCACTACCCATTTTTTTGGTGTAGGCTCATAATTACAGCAGAGATTTACTAAAGCATAGTTGTCACTCAGGGTTCATCTATACCACTAAATAACTGAGAATCAGTGTGAGTTGAGGCACTGAACCTCTAATTGTCCACACAGCCCCACTGTTTACTTACCCCCTGTTTGGTCCAATTAGTTCTCCCCAAAACAAATGGGAATTAGCAGGAATTAACCCTAAGCAGCATGGTGGTTTATTTATTTTTTATTGATCACCACAGATGTGAACATGGAGAACATGGAAACCACACATAGGTTGTGTTATTGATTACATGTAGCTGGTGTTATGCTTTGAAACTGAACGAATGGCAGAAATGAAATCAAAATAGGCTGTAGGGGAAGAAACCCACAAAACCACACAAACAAATAAAGGCCACAAAACCAGAACTCCTAAGGCTTTCAGTGCAGTAGGAACTACTTTTTTCCATTTAGGTTAGTTTACCAAAACTTAGACCTTAACTCCAGTAAGATCCTAAAATCAATAGCTAAAAAAAAGGGATGAGAACTTAAGGTCAACTAGAGGGACTATACAGCATAAGTCAGCGAGAACTCAGGTTGCAAAGAGTGTGAAGACATGTCAGAAATAGCATCAGCAAGGCATAAGGAATGGTAAGTATATATCTAATTTTCCTATTTTAATAAGTGAATGTTATTTTCTTAATGACTTGCACGTTGTTTCCTACTGTTGTGCCACAATGTTTTCTCTGTCAAAAAGACACTGAAGTATGTTTAATAATGAGATTTCTACTCTTCCTAGTCAACGTTTTCTCTTAATTCTATGGTGAAAAAAGTGAAAACTTCAGCCTTGTTCTCTGTAGTTTAAGTAAAAGTGCATTACCTGAGTTCTTCTATGTTCAGCATTTGTACTTACACATCATAAACTGGGTAGTGCTCGTTGGAGACAATGAACATGATGGTAACGTTAACGTTAATGCATGTGGTAGGATTTAAGATGCCAGTGAATATGATTTTTGATGTGGAGTTTGAAGGTGTCAGACTTTGTACCTGGGAAGACCTGCGTTCTTCATGGCTGGACTTAACTGCAAAAGCACAGACCTTGTTAGGTTTGGATCATTACTGATAATTTTCTGTCTACAGAACAACGGCAGAATATAGCATTTCCTTTTCATTTTTACGACTAAGCTTTATACATGTAAATTTGGTTTCCAGAATAAGGTTTACTGTCAAGACAGCATGCAGACATGCCACTTGCCTTTTCTTGACATTGGATGATTGTACACATTTTCTTGTTCTTTTGCAACAGCTCTCCTGAGGTGCATCTGGTAAACATGCAGCACTTCTTGCAAAACTGGCAGCCTTTATAAGGGATATCTGTCCTTTTATGTTTAGTCAGATTTGGCTTGTCTATAGATTTGAGGATATCCCTGCAGACACTAAAGAGGACTCAAGTCCTGCTCTCCAAGAGGGATGCAAGTGGAAGGAATAAGGAAGTGATCTGACGTGCCCAAAGCTAAGGAGAGGGTGGTGTAGTTTAGAACTGAAGAATGGAGCTAAACTGTGGATCAGGACTACTAAGACAAAGGAGAGATGTGGGAGGAAATGACAGAAGTTCAGCTCTGGTAGCTGCTCCTGGGTTCTGCTTTCTCTGCATACCTATGGATGTGGTGGTGGTAGCAGTGGCAGGGGGCTGGTCATGTGTGCCAGGTCATGTGCACACACAGGTGGAGGCACTCAACAGTTGCTCACACAGCTGTTCCTCATTGCCCCTGGGGAAAAGGCAGGGGGCCAGAGGGAAGCAGTCTGCTGACCAGTGGGTTTGGGCTGTGGCTGCAGAGGTTCTGACCTGCAGTACAGAGAAGGTAAAGCTTTTTGTTTGACTTCACTACGCTTAGTGTGTACAATTTCTCCAGGAATTTGAAGATGGTGAGGTCTTTCTGATTTGACTGTTGTTATTTCCTGTTTAGGTTAGTACTGGACGTGGTTGATAAGCACAATTAAATCTTAGAGAAGCTGTATTAAATACGTGGTTTGGAGCTGTACAGGAGAACTTACCTGGATCTGTTGCTGATGAAGGCCTATTTTTGTGATGTGATGAAGCCTCATTTAGCATGATGAAGTTGTGAAATAGTTGTGGGTCGGGATTATACACCCCTAAAAATCCTTTCCCTAAAGTGCAATGAAAAGCATTGGTTACTTCTGGATTTCAATTTGTTGGACTTTGCTTTTCCTTCTAGTTTATAGAGTGTCAGCTCACTAAAGACCCCAAGTAAGATTTGGAAAATCTAAAGCCAAATGGTATACTTCTTAGTACGTTCCTGTTATTCTAGGGCAGTGCTTTGAAATGCTTGGGCCTTACTCAAAGCCTTTAGGGTTTGTTTGGTGTTGCAAGACCTGTTCCTGAAGTAGCAACTGGTTTAACTTGGCTGAAATCAATGAAATTGTGCAAAGGTACCATGGGCACGTGATTCTATCCTATTGTTATCGCTAAATTTTCACATGGTTGTGCAAATAGTGCTTTTGGCCTATGGCTTGGTTCTGGAATCCTGGGAAAAAATGTTTAGGTACTTCTAATTCTATTTGGTAAAAGCACATTAAAATCTGAAGCCCAAGAGAAAATCTGTACAGATAAAGCACCTGAGAAAGGAGACATTTGACAGGCAGAGATATCCTTCATCTCTGTTTATCATAATTCAGGGAACTGGGGGGAAATCTCTGAATATCTATCCTTTCCTGTAATATTGGAAATATACAGATTTCTGATGTGTGTTCTGCGATTGAATAGGATGAATTTTGCACGGAGTGATGGATTCGTATTTGCTGCACACTATCAGGATATGTGTCATGATTTCTTATTGTTTGTGTTATAAATATCATGGAAAGGCTTGTTGTGTATAAAAGCCATTTAATACCCAGATAAAAGTATAAGTCTTGTTTTTCTTTCCCTTACCACTCATTTTCACGATGTATGTTGGATGCGTATATTTGCTTTGTTCTGAAGTGCAGATGTCTTTTAAAAAGAAATATGGCCTTAGTAGAACTGTTCTTAATTCTTCTAAGAAAACAGCAGTCTAATAGAAAAAGAGTTCAGAAAATTTTTTTACATGAATTTTTCACACAGTTGCAATATAAGACCAGGTACAAAAATACACTATGCATATAATAGAATAGTGTCTGGGGTTTTTGTTTGTTGCTTTCTATAATTTTCTAAGAAAACAAGGAATGAGGGTGTTATTTGGTTAAAAGATTACTAAAAGTCTAAGCAAAAAAGCCTAGCAAAAATAGGTAGATTGTGAAAATGATTGCAGCTTTTACCTTGCTCCCGTTTCTGAAAGTGATAAAAAGCTGAGTGTTTTCCTCTGTATAAGCGATCTGCAGAGTATCTCTTTGTTGTCTTCTACACTGAGAATTACATACACTCTCCAGACTGTCAGTTTGACAAATGCAGAGACCAAGAACCTTGTCGTAGCCTTGATAATCTCTGGGGACAGTACAAACCTGCAGGAGGGAAAAAAAAGAATAAAATAGCAGTACAACTAATGTCTGAGTGTTCCTTAAGCAAGGAGGGAAATCTGGGCTTCCTATTTCAGGTTGAAGGAGAGGCAAAACATCCAGTGAAAATATTAATAACACTTGGTTGCCATGCTGTTGGTGCCTTCTGAAGGAAGAGCATGGGAGCTTGCTTTTAGGGCAGTTTCGGTATGGTCTACGGATTTAACTAATGCAAAAATTGAAATACCTTCTCTGAGCAATAACGAACCCATCCTTTCTTGGTTAAACACTGTCCTTCCTGATTTCGGGACGCTGAATCTCGACAAATATCATATGCTTGTCTGACACAGTGTCTTCCATCACTTAAGGACCTCCGGTAACCTGGAGCGCATGTGCAGTGAGCATCACGGGGCTGGAAGAAAAAGGAGGTATTTGTTTAGGGACCTGCAGTCTCATGCAGATACTGTTCTGTTCCTTGCTGCATTAAGCATTGCACCTTATCTGACCAAGGTCAGGTGAAACTTTGATGTCCATACACATATCCTTTAC
The DNA here is from genome assembly GCA_008658365.1 of Alca torda. Taxonomy (NCBI): domain Eukaryota; kingdom Metazoa; phylum Chordata; class Aves; order Charadriiformes; family Alcidae; genus Alca; species Alca torda. The sequence goes on along the minus strand of CM018093.1, from coordinate 5,945,971 downwards.
CTTTCAGCAAAGGGGGAGGATTGATGTAGCCCTGAATAAACTCGGAACATATGTAGATCTGGTGGGTCTGTGTAATTGGACATGAGGTGTGGAACCGAAGGCTGTCAATGCTAAAGAGAAGGGGACTGAATAGGGCAGTGCAGGTGAGGTAAAGAGAATGAAGAACAAAGCGTGAGGTAATACTGATGTGTGTTAAAACTGAACAGCTTTTGCAGGACAGCTCCTGTACCTGAAACACCTGACCTTTCCCAAGACAGGTGCATGTTTCTTGCCCTTCTGCAGGCTGTACTGCCTCTGAGCCACATGGAAGGCATGCTTTTTGGCCGGGCATGGGATTAAAGAAATCCACTGGGCATGTCAAGCATCTGTGCGATATCAGCGCTGCTCCTTCTGAACGAAAAGTTCCTGGGGGACATGGAACTGGTGTGATGCTTCCTTCAGGGCAGAAAAAGCCTTTGAACAACAAGAAAAAGTCTTGTCAATTTTTTTTTATGTAATGCAGCTGTATTGTGTAGATGGATGAGTTAGTGTCTTTCCAGTTTAAATACTGTAGCTTATTTATGTCACAACACCTAAATTGGTTAAATGAATCCTGCTTCAACAAAAATATTCCCGTTTCAATATTGTTTTACTATGTAGTACAGAAAGGAAGTCTTCTGATCTGTGAATCTTTTTACAGTAAATTTAAATGCTTTATACTTGTTGTTTACATATACTTGTTTTACAATATGAATTTCATATTCAAGCCCAATAGATCATCTAAGAGCTTGTGTAGCATTCAGCAAAATTAAAGCCTTGACTGCATTTTTATTGAGCAGTAGGTGACTGAGAAGCATTCTAAAGAAGCTAATAGTTTCTGGTAAATTATCTACAAATACCTGCTGGACAAATCGGCAGATTCTTTTCTCTTCTTTTGCAGTAAGTTCCACTTTGACAGTCCTCATCATTTTGAAGTTGTAGCTCCCCGTTGTCACAAGGCAAGCTTGAAAAAATACAGAAAATGAAGAGGAAGAGGGCCATTTATCTATCACACTGACTAGCTTGAATTGCCAAATGTGGGTAAGTAACAGACACATAAGGAGAGCTTTCCATTCAGCTACTGAATATTTAATGGTCAGTGAAAGTTAAAACATGCTAATGGATTGGTGTAAAATATTCATGGCAGTTATTTGAGCCTATTGTACTTCCCTACAGGTTATATAACAGAAGCTGTGCTCTGTCCAATCTAAAGAATTTACATTTGATATATGATCGTTGCAGCACAGATAAGTGCTTATTTATGAATGTGGACAATTTGCTTCTGTACTTTGTAATCTGAAGTTTTCAGAGTCCCTAGAGCAGACGTGATTTTTTCAAGGTCTATGAATTCTCATTTACCGTAAGGGATCATCAGCTAGTATGGGATATGCTGGGTTTTATTTTTGGGACAGGCTGCATAGTTTATAATGAGCATAAACCAAAAAACTGTTAAGCAATTGGTGTCTTTTCAGTGTTTACTATAGAAAATGCAATTATTCATGGCTGGTTTGTCCCCTTTGTTTCTTAAGATCTGTGGCAGATCCTAGAATGCAGTTCAGGGGACATGGTTTTGGATGCTGTCTGCTTTTCAGTTCTTCGTGGGGGTTTTAAAGGTGGGAAAACCAGTAAGTGCTTCTGACCCTGCTGTCCAGGAGAACAATGCTGTTGTCCCATTAGCTGGGTGCCTTTCCCTCAGCAGAGGGCAGCCTGGCTTCTCCTTAGGGCTGTAGAAGCTGCCGCCACCCACCCAGCATCCCCGCAGTCCTGGCACTCAGCAGCCGCTGACTAGTGCAAGACATCTGCAAGCACAAGGAAGGGAACTGGGGTGGTTCCTTCTCCTTCGGTTTTGTATAAAATGTGTTATCTTCTCGATGTGGACAAGGTAGTGGTAAACTTCTCAATGTCACATAACAAACAGGTTTTTCAAGTGTAATGAGATCTAGGTAAAGGGAGTTAATGTCACATCTTATATTGATGGGTATTTGAGGCACTTCTGAAACCTTTGCCCTTATAATAAAAGACAGCTATCCCAGCCTGCCCATGTCATGAAGGAGGTGTCATATATCTAGCAGAGACTTCTGTTTTCTTGTGAAGTATATAATCAAATAATTCAAGAGCATTTATGGATGACATTTCCCATTGCTATCCTCTGTACCTTCTGTGGCACTAGTAAATGCACATAATGTTTCTTAAAGATCTTTCACAAGACTGCTACTGTAGCTGGGTGGACTTTCTAGGGACAAAATAAATGAATGTTTTCTAGATACATTTTGAATGGCAGTCATTGTTCCACTGGTTAGTTAGCCTGGAAAAAAATGGGAAGCAAGAGAGCGCGTTCAGAGAGACGAGATACTTGTTTATCTTTTAGCAAAAGTTAGGACTGCATCTTAATTGTCAACATGCAGGTTGCCAGAAATTGTTGGTGCCTCTCTGGCAATTCTCTGGTTTTACAGGGAAGGGTTAGTTGGTATAACTTGTTTTTATACTTGGTAATGGCTAGAGTCCCCAGTCAAATGTGCTTTACAGGGGAATGTGCAATAGAGTATCTGATAGAGAGTTTGGTTCTTAAAGTAGGATTTACTTAGATCTGAATTGCCTGCACTTTAAATTACAATCCAAAACATTCCCACTCGGTGGCTGCCTAATGCTGGAAGTGCCTAAACTCACCTCCTTGTTTGAGTTTGCATTCCCCAACCATAGAGATCTCTGTCTCAGAGCATGCCTGGAATTGCCCCCCACTGGAGAAATCCTGTGCATAGGTCCTGCCTAAAACAGATTGGAATGCAGGAACTAGCTGTGATTCTGCCTATTCTCTTGTCCCCTGCAGGGCTTTGCTTTGGTGCCTAGTCTCAGAGCGCACCTAGTAAGTTCTGGTAATTGCCAAATTAAGGGCAGCCATTTCTCCATGTCATTGTCTTTGTAGTCTTTTTTTTTTTTTTTTTTTTTTTTTTAATCGCAGATAAAGACAGAGCCACCTGCCAGCCAACATCCACGAAAACTGGAACACTCACACAGAAATATACTTTCAATTCCCTTCTTTCCCAGAGAGTTTTCAATCTGCATCTCTTGCCTCATAAGCTAGTGCCTTGCTGCCAGTCAGTACCTGTGAGCAGAGGGAGGAGGGCAAAAGGAAAATCGCAGAGCAGTGACTGCCTAATCTAGTTACTTTGTTCAGCCGGAGCTGTACAGCTGCTTATGTCATAGTCTAGAGAAAGCAGTGAGTAGGTCTATGCTTGTGTTCAGCTCCTTACTGCCAGCAGTGCATCTTTATTTCAGCAAGCTGGTACAAGGCTCTGGATTCCACTGTAAGTCTAGAAGTTCTGGTGCTGGAATATTATTTTTTTTCTTTTGTTCCTAGGGAAGATGAGGTTGGGCAAGCTTCCTAGTCCTGCATCTGATAGAGTTCAGCCTTTGGGAATGCAACATACATAGCATTGTGGAAATGACCCGAGAGATTCCCGGAGGCATTAGGTTTCATAGGCAAAGAGCATGAGATGAAGCCAGTAGCTTTCCTTCATATAGGAAATATTTTATAGTCATGTATCTGACAGCTGTTTTTACACATAGCAGTGTCCAGTGGTGATGGGTCTAGAATAAGGAAATAGCTTGTGATAGCGTTTTCCCAGCTAAGTCTTAGGTTAGTGATTGTTTGCTATCCTGAGCAGATGCACAACTTCCTTTTTCCACAGAACTGATATACAGTGTTGCTGTGTGCGTCAAGCCGTCATTTTCCTGGCAGGGATCGGAGTTTAGTACTCCCATAAAATGTTTCGTGACTGTAATCAGGACAAAGCGTGATTGACTGAGTCATTCTCAAAGGCCTGGCTGACATGGTGACCCTTTAGTCATTACCTATTGAGACTTTTCAGTCCAGCAAAAGGACAGGAAAAAAAAAAGGGGGGGAAGCCAAGTACAATGAACTGCAGTTTTTCTATTCAATTTTTAAAGAAGATGGAAAAATGAGCAGGCGATTGGATAAATAGCCTCTAAAAGCACCATATTATTGAAAACAGAAATCGCAGATTTCACATCTTCTTAAATAGCTCCTGAAGAGAGCAAAGCAATTTCTTGCTGTTCTTCTCTGGTATGGAATTTGTAAAACCTTCCCTGATGCACATGCATTTTTTTAACTCACGTAATCGTTTTGATAGCTATTTTTCTTCCTGGGCATTAGGCTTTGAGAATTAATTGTTATTTTAATTACATGGTGTCTGAATAAGTTGGTAGCAATATGTTTCTAAGACCCATATTTAGTAAGGCAATCAAGCCAAATTTTGGTCTTATTTCTCTGTAAAATTGAATAAGGGTTTCTAAACAAAGGGAAGGCTGTGTTCACACAGCCACAGGTGGTGTATGTTCTGCAAATATTTGACCAACCTACTCCGTAGTTTGACCATGTTTTTATCTCTTTCCACATCAACTCTGTTCTCCAGATAATGTTTACAGTAGCATTTGACTCTGCTGAAGAAGGCCAGTTACCTTTAGATGATGCTTTGTTTACAATCATATGGGTTTTCTGAAGAGAAGCTTATGCAAATGCTGAAATAGTTTTAAAGACTTCCAGTGAAAGGCTGGACTATGACAGTTGTCACAAAGCCAAGGTAATTTTGATGTTTCTGGTGGCATTACTTGCAAGTGACTCTTAAAGGACTTATTACTCTAAAAACTGCAGCTTACCTTGAACCCTTCCACCTTGGTCCAGGGTGAGGACGTTATGACAAACTTCAAGTATTCACTGTGCTCCCTTTCAGTTTCACGGCTGGTTGAATTGAGAGGGGAGGGTGAAGTAAATCTTATGCCCAATCTGAGGAAAAAATGGGAAGATTTACCACTTGTTCCTGCAGACCTACTTCCTGTTTGAAGAAGCAGGAGTTGCAACATGTATTTATTTTCCTGTGCTTGGGTTTTCTTTGTTTCATGGTGGGTTTTGGGTTGGTTATATTTTTTTTGGGGGGTGGTGGTGTGTATTGGTTTTTTGTTTACTGCTTTTTTTGGGTCTGCAATGTATTTAATCCCTGCAAAAGAGGAAGGAATCTTTCTCCACATAAAATACAAACATGTGACAGCACAACCTGGGGCCTTGTGGGGTTATTTGCCATCTTCAGAAAAACAAACACTACCCATTAAATTGAAATCGTGAAAGTGATCCAACATGAGGAAGGTTCTCATTCTACTTTCCTTCCTCTTTCCGTGCCTTCTCTGATCTACTTCTCGTTATTCTTCACTGTTTACTGCTCTTCTAGTTTTTGGAGAATCAGATGAACGTAAGGCTTCTGGCACTGGGGACTCTGTTGCTGTGTTGGGAAAAAAACCCCGAACACTTGAAGACTGGTTATTCTGAGATAATCCTGAAAAGCCATCTGAATCATAATTTAAATTGAAATAAATGAGGATATAGGCCAAAGAGAGCTCAGACTTTTTTCAAGTCCCAGGGACAATGCAGAGACAGGAAGTTTTTGCTTTGACTTTATAGTTATATTTTTGCAATAGCAATGTTTTATAGCTATATCGTTTAAAACCTTGGAGGATACAAACTAACATCTCTGAAGCTGGGCTCTGATTCTGAGAGAGTAGGTAATGTGGGGAACACAGCGGTGCATGGCTTCATGGATTTCACTTCTTCAGGGAATTAAAAAACAAGGTTTTATTTAAACTGTAAAGAATGTAGCTGAGGTTTTTTGTTTTATAATAGACAAATACGTTGTTGGAAATAGCCTGCTGTGAACACGGAAAATAAAAATCCAGTATTAAAATGACCTCTATTACATACATAACTGTCATCAAGATGGTCTTTAATAGTGCATGTGCTTCACCTTAGCAAACAATCTATTTGGCTATGAACTCGAAGCACTGCTGGGTTCTGCAGAAGCTTATCTTTTTTTATATCAGAAAAAGGATTGCCTTTGTGTGTGAGTAATAATTCCAGTGAAATGGAAAGGTCATGTTAACTAGGAGTCAAAACATGTACACCTGGAAGCAATAGAGAATGAAATCAGAAGCTGTCCAACTACTTAAAATCCTAGTAGATTAATTTCTGTTCACCGCTATTTCCTAGAGTCTTTCTAGCAGGTAGATATTTCTTGCTTAATTGAAATGTCATTTCATCACAACCAGAGTAGAGTTGTAAACATACCTTTTAGTCCTGCTCTCTAAAGAAGCTTTATGGGAGGAGCAGAAATGGATGCATAAGAGTCTGGTGAAGAAAATGAAAACTGAAGTTTTAAGGGGGCTGTGCTTTGTGGACTTCAAAATACTTTGCTAAGTCTTAGGGTTTGTGAGGATGAAAATCGTTAAATCTTTTTTGGCCTTTGTGTAGACCTTTGAAGGCAGGTTATTTTGTGATTCTGTGCCGCTAGTGGCCAATTAGCTGTGAATACCTTTCTAGAAGTAATTGTGAAGGATTCAAAAACTGGTTACTCATTAGTAACAAAGGGATCCAGAGGGTTTTATTTAAAACAAAGCAAAACCAAGCCAATCTAATATTTGAAATCTGCCAACAGATTTTTGTGTTAATTCAAGCTGCATGCTTTCCTTTAGATCTGAAGTGAGTATTTATTCTGGGTTACACAGTAACCCTCTGTTTACTGAGGTAATGGTGTTATGATTTCTGCATGTACTTATCACACCACACACATTTCAGTAGTTGTGTCTGGAGATCTTGTTATGCTCAAAAAAATGAGACTTCTGTAAACTTATTTGGCCAGTGATGATAGATGGAGATAACAAATAGAGATAATTAAGAGCTGGGACCTACCCAGACAGGCTTCTCATGGGTGCAGCAGGGAAGTATGGCCAAGCATGGAGTAGAGCAGTGCCTGGGGCCTTCCTGATATCAACTGGTTAACATCTTCTGTGATTTTTATACCTGAGAAGTGATGTTTCATCCACTGGAGCCTAAACTCTTGCTGCTAAGCCAAGTGAACCCCAAAACTGTGCCACTGAAGTAAAGGTGAAGTAGCTTCAAAACAGATGACAAATAGAAAACTGTAACCTGGAAACCCAGGGAAGAAGGAATAAGTATTTTTTCCTGGGCATTGCAGGAAGCTCAGCAAGAACCCCCTTCCCCTCACCATCTTTCTTCAGGAAAAACATTTCCTGATAACCGCAGTTTAATCTCCTTTCTCCTCCTAGAAACCACATGGAATGAGGTATGGGTGGAAAAAAAGACAGGAAAGTCATAGTATGGTACTTTGGGGCACAGCTGCCATGTGGCCAGCTCCTCATGGATGTAAGTAACTAGGGCAAGTAGAGATGCCTGATGCCTGAAATTCCAGCCCACTTAGACTGTCTCAAGACAGAAGGGACTTCTTAAGGGCTGATCCTGCAACCTCCAGACACTAAGCTGCGTAGCGTGGTTATCCTCAGGACAAGTGAAACTTCTGGGTAAACAGACTGATGAAGCATGCAGCAACATTGAACTGCAGCTCCTGGCTTGTGTGTGTGTGGCTGGGGCAGTCTGGGTCATGGAGATTGCTGCAGCTTGAGAGCTCTGTTGTCCAGGTTGAGTGGGAGTCCTGTCCTCTTTCCTTTTCTTGCCTCTCCTCAACCGTGATCCCTTTTCAAAGCGCTTGAGACACTCCATTTTTCAGTTAGTGGGTCTCCCTTCTCTAATTTTATTTCATCTGTCCTGTTCAGCACAGCTGCAGAAACATGTCTTGTTTTAAATTGAATCATTTGGTTTCCAAGTTTCTCTAGCCACAAAGAAAGCAGGAAAAATAAAACTTGATGGGTGAGACTGTTCTAAAAGAATCTGAATCAGCCAAGAGCTGAGCCTCTCCCTCTTGCTTGGCTCAGAAACTTGGCTCCTCCAGCTCTGCTTGCAATTCAGCCTGGGTGTCATCACATGGAGAGAGATGTGGAGTTATGGGAAACAGGATGCAGAGTGGTGTAGAGGAAATGTCAATGTTTCTTCTTGAATGTCAGCTGTTCATCCATATATCTCAAAGGGCTGTGGAGGGTTTCCTTCAGTGTCCAGCCTCCCCCAACTCTTTTCTTGGTTCCTCATCTAAAAAATTGGATTCTTTTTGTTTGTGTGTTAAAAGGAATTTTTAAAATGTAATTTTTTTCCTTCTATGCATTTTAATTACAATCATGGCATTGTTCTCTGTTTAACATTATCTGTTTTAGTGGGCAAGAGTTCATACGCTTCTCAGGTAAATTTTTGGGATCTGGGAGATGGTAGCTTGTTTAAGCAAAAATCCAGCAGCCTTGGTGAGTCTTTGATGCAATAATTGTGGATATGCAGCAAAGCATGATTTCAAGGACACGTTTTGGAGGATAAAAACAAAACAGGAGGTGGATTTTCTGCTGTGGTCAGTCTTGGTGTGGTACTGGGCTGGAGTGGCAGGGTCAGAAAGCAGTTGGATCCCTCCAGATTGGGATACCCTTCTGCCAAACAGAATTTGGGTCCTGTTGTTCCATCTGGCGTTCTGCTGCCTGCAGAATTTTATGCCCCTGAAAATCCGGGCCAGAATCTCTCTGCTTTCATTCTTGTATTGTTTCTACTCTTTTAATTTATGTAGCATCTAGAAGAGCTTCCATGTGTCTACCATACAGTTTCTTGTTAATCTGTAAAATATCTTCCCTAATCTTTTCATCTTTTGCAATGCTATCTGACACCTCTGCAATTTGTTTTGTGTACGTTTCATAGATATAGATGAGCTTCTAGGTGGCAACACTTGTACTTTGTTTTTTCACAGCATTTTATAGTAGACTTTACTAAGTAGTTGTGTTACTGATAACTTCTGAAAGCTAGTGGAAATACATCTCTGTGCACCAGAAAAGCTATTCAGTAGAACTCAATGACTTGGCATTGAAGGCTTTTGTTCTCAGGACTTGCTGCATTCACGACTGTGTAGTAGCAGCATCCAAGAATATGTGACAATGTCCTGTTTTCCTCTGGAACCTTAAGATGTTGATTTTGTAGGAGAAAGATCTAATATTCAGCAAAAGTCCTAGTGAGGTAACACCTAGGATAGAGTTCCTGATCCTTTGCCTCAGGCTGTTTTACAGCCCTTGCTGTAACTTGCAACTTGTCTTCTGGGTAATTTCAGCTTTTAGGTTCCAGCTAATTTTTTTTTTTCCAGCCAACTATGAATGGCAAGACTTAGTGAGGAAAGCCTAGAAAACTGGTGTGAATGCTGTAGGATCCTGTACATCCATTGAAAACCACAGTTGCTCTGTCATTCACTTTATGTACAGGGTCTGTGGCCTTGTGACTATCACTGATTGTAAATATGTGTCATATCCATCAGAAAGCCCTCCTAGGAAAGTAAAGCTTCCATCCTTGCCAGGGCCTTCTGCAACAGATATCTCATGAGTTTCCCCTTTCCTGATTAGAAGCATCCCTGAAAACTGCTGGAAGCATCAGATCTATTCTATTTATTTATTTTTATCTTTCTTTGCTGAATTGTTACTAATTCAGTGGCAAAGCTTCTATGCTGCTCTTAAAAATAATTACGCATGCCAGTGCTTATATATCTTCAAAGGAGCAGGGAACCTAGGTAACCGTGTAACCCAGTGAACAGCACTCATTTTGTAATACAGTGCAAGGAGCGAGGTGAAGAATGAAAGCAGCTTTTCTAAGTATGGCCTGTGTCACAGGTCAAAGGCATGACTATACCTTGTGGGAGCACACGTGATATGGTTTAGAATGAATTATCTGTAGGATTCATACTGCAAATACTAGCCTGGTCACCGTAACTGGTACTTAGGTGTCAGAAGGACAGCACTTTGTCCCAGGCATGCCACAGTCTAGCTGTGTGCCTTGAATTTTATGCTGCTGTGGCTGCTGCTTTCAAAAAAGGCCCAGGGCTGTGGAGTTTTGAGCCAGGTTGATAATGTCAATGCAGCTTAGAATAGGCCTGACGCCTGCTCTGTGCTGGACAGATTTTGTCCTGGGGGTGCTTCTGTCATGCCCTGCTGCAAGTAGGGCTGCAGAATGGTAACTCCTCTCCCTCTGCTATGGGCATGGTAGTAGCCTGTGTGAATAAAGCACAGGACATATCTTGAGGTGAAGAGGTCGCTTCTTGGGCTTCAGTGACCTGAAATCTTGTCAGTACTAGGGCTGAATATGGAAGCCAATTTCTGTAATTAATGTGACAGAGGATTTAATGGGAACACAGGTGTATTTCCAGAACAGCAGGCTTTTGTTCATGTGTATGTATTAAAAACTTCAGTTTAAAGACCCTTGTGGGCAAAGCTATTGAGTTAATTCTGAGTATTGTAAAATCTTCTGCTAAGATCCAGTTACCATTTATAACTGAGCAGTTTAATTGGGCAGACTTATAAGAGTGTGTGTAGGGCTGAAGGAAGTAGAGATAATGGTTCAGTAAATGCTATCCTTTTCTTTGAGGTAGTACTGAATTACTAATGGGATTAGGTTAAGGAGCTGCATTGCCAGGGGAGGTTTTCCTTTTATGATGAGAAGCAGAGCAAAAGCCTTCAATCTGAACCATCAAGACCACTAGGCCTATCTAGTACTGTACATACAGGTCAGAGTTAATTTCAGTGCTGTCCTGCCCAAAATGTCAGTTTATACTGGGCTAGAGGAACTCCCCCAGAACTCATTTGAATTTTTTTCTTTCAGCCCAGCTGTTGAGAACAATTGTTTGTAAAGGGCTGTTGTATCATTTGCACTGGCAATCGCATTAGGAGCAGGGAATATGCAGTACTTGCAAAGCCTCTATCTAAATGCTATAACAGGTCTCCGCTCACAAAAAGGAAAAAAAAATTGTTAGAAAAAATCTTGCTGTAGAAATGCAAGTTACTTTTATGGAGACTAATTCCTATTCAAAACCCTCTTTATTCTTTTTTGGTATATAGTTTGTTGCCATTAGCCACAGTGAATGGCTGAAAAGCTACAGTTTTTTCAGCAAACTCTTATATTACTTCATTTCCTTAGGTTCCATGGGTTATTTTTTCTAATTTGAGACTAGTCAGTTGTAGGCAAAAATTTTAATGCTGAAAAAATGTTGAGAATTAGTTTTATGGTTCATTGAAAAAACAGTTGTCTAGCTCCTAGTTAGAGGTAGTGGGTTAATGGATGTGCCTTGAAAAGAAGGAAGTTTGCTGTTTTGGTTTTTTTTATTATTATTATTTAATTTGTGCTTCTGCACAGGCACTGCTGTGCTCTTAAAAAAACAAAACAACAACATCAAAAAAACCCTTGCATATCTGTCAGCTTTTAAAGTCTGCTTAACTTGGTCTTTTCATGATAGTCACTTCTGTTGTGAGTGTAGTATGACTATAACAGTACATAAAAATCAATGTTACATATTGTATTCTGCATGAAGTAATATATTTATTGACAGGAAGGAACAATGAAACAATGTAAAGCTTACCGACTAATGTTAATGCAATTAAAGTATAACTTGTAGAATATACTTTACAAGCTAGTTCAGCTTTGAGTATATTGAATAAATGATACAAACTAATAGCTTAAGATTCCTGTCCTTTCACCTGAATGGTATCCATGTGACTAAAAAACTTGGTTAATATTTTATTCTTGTACAATAGTTTTCTACACTTTTTTTTTTTGTTTTAAGATATCCTGTAAGCAAATTCATTTTTCTTCGTTAAGTATGCTTATTGATGCACTTCTCTATTCACCATACTGCTTCATTCTTGCTTCTGTGTGTGATGCAGAATTTCTTCATCAGTTTTCTCTGAAAATAAGGAGTCTTTAATTTCAATGGGTGTTGGATCTGATCCTTAAACCACACGAATGGAAGCTGGGTAGCCTAGAAGATCCTCCTTAATTTTCTTCAAATGAATAAAAAGTTCTGTGAGCACAGATGTGAGTTAAAATGCAAGCATGAAGGAAGAATGAGTAGTGATGGGGAGACAGAGAAAAATCATCAGAGGGGAATATATCTGTATTTCCAAGTAAAACCTGGGACAAAGAGGGAAAAAGAAAATACTTCACATGATTAAAACATGAGGGACACCTATGAAAGGAGGTGGACGAATATTCCATGGTGTTATACAACTCATCATTTGAATAACAAATTTATTTTTTTTTAATAAAATACTTCAAAATTTTTAAGTATCACATCTCATTCAAACTAGACGAAAATACAGAAGAGTACTGTTTAGCTGTTCAGGGCATAAGAGACATAGGATATGATGCAAATCCCAGTGGAATTAACTTAAACACTGTAATTTTTCAGTAAACCATTGTGCAACATAGCTCTTGGAGCTTAACACTTAAGAATATCCAATAAGAGGAAAGTAGCCTTTTTTACAAGAAGAAAATGGAAAGGGTTCATTAAAAAATATTCCCCAAACATGCTGAGTACTTAATACTGGATCCTGCAATTGTTACACAAGAAAAATCTCCCATTTACTTCAACAGGAGGTATGTATGTGAGCTGATTGCTGGATCAGTCATTTTGTAGGTTATGTAAATGTGGATTGCTCCATATGTAGCAAACAGGGAAGTTTCATAGAAACCAGCTAATTCACAATCAGAAGTTAAAACAAAATGATACTAAGTCTGGGAAGATAATTTTTTTTTTTTACAATAATTATCTAATTTATAGGAGTTCTACTGAATATTTGGATATCTGTCAGCACAGAATAGTTTAAGCTCCTAGTTATCCTTCTAACTTGCAAAATTCTGTAGTATAAAAAATGATCCTTGTAAAGTGTTCTTATGTATTTAAATTTTATAAAGGTGTATTCCTCGGTTAGATCATCCAGAGTGAAAGGAACTGATTCAAAACACTTTCTATCCCAGACTTCACCTACAATCCATTACTGGTGGCAAATTCTGATTGAATAAATAAAGAGCTTGATTTTTGTTGAAAAAACATGCTCAGTAGCAGTGTGTGGGTATGTTTGATTTTTGGAGGGATGTTTTTCCCAATAGGACTGCCTTAAAGTGTGGCAACTCCAGCCTTGGACAAATTCAGAGCCAGGCTGCAAAGTATTGAATATAGCCCATCAGATTCTGAGTTCCCATAGCTCATGTTTAAAATTAGATGTTGCCTGATATTTTCAGCACATCCAAACATCAAGTTCAGACTGTAGAGACTAATCTTACACTGGTACCCTTAAGACTAGGCTCTTAATGGCTAAAATTGAAGGGTTTTTTTTTCTTAAGCTAGGCACCTGCATTAAAAATGTGTCAGAGCCTCAGAATGTAGAACACTTACAACTCAAATGGATGCCAAAAGAGAAGTACTAGTGCTCAGCTTTGTGAGAAAATTAAGACCTATTCATTTACTGGGGTATCTAACACTGAATGCCTAATACTGTTGAAACCTGGCTCGAGGGTTTCCCCATTGATTAGTTTACTCTTTAATTCTGGGTACTGAGGAGATATTTTCAACAGTCAGTTCAAGCTGTAATACATTTGAAGACTATTATGGTCTGTTCTCTGTCTATTCTTCAGCAGCAGTTGCAGCACGTGGACCATGAGACGCAGATAATGAGCCTTATCAGCATTTCCCTGGAAGGCAATAAACCAACAAATATTCAGCTTGATCTACACGCTAAGTGTTCCTTCTAATGCCACATGTTTATTGCCCTGTTTTCTACTTGGTTCTGAATGTGTAAGGAGTTTTGCAAGCGAAAGAGATTCTGTGCAGAACTCTGGAGTTAATCCAAAGTCTGTTATAAGTCACTGGGCATCTTTTCCATCAGTTCCACATGAACTGATTAATTGTTATATAGCAATGCAGGGAAGGTACTGGAGCTAGCCACTACATTACAGCTGTTGAGTTACAAAGGCCACGACGAGGTAAAACCAATTTCCTACCACAAAATACCTTTAAGAATGATGTCAAAGAGATCCGAAGATGACATGGAAAAAAGTTCAGAAAAGTTATTTGGTGACAATGGACTGGGCATTCTTCTTGGAGCATCCAGCGAACTGTACCTCTATAGAGATGAAGAAACCAGAACAGTAAACTTACAGCATTAACAGTGATGCAGGTTTTGTGTAAACAACATGTACTGGTTTTGACACGCAAAGTCTAGATTCTTCCCTTTACCATAAGATTAGAGAAGGTGGCATGTTTAACAGTTCAGTCAGTAATGAGCTGGAAGGAAGTTATTTTTTTCTACTGTGTTTTATCTCCTAAAGAGCATAATTGTTAAGAAGATAGGTTCTGAAATGTGACTTTAATTCTGTATTTCTAATTGAAATCTTATTATATTCTCAGTTTTTGTACATGTGGTAACGCTTACCTGACAGGGTCAAAAAAGACCCGAGAAAGGTAAAAGGGCTTTCACTTTCAAGCACTGAATATTTGCTTAGCCTTGGACAAGAATACTGGAATCTATTGCGGCTATTGCATTATTTCAATAGAGCAGAATTTCACCCTAGAAACCTAGTCCTCTGTTAAGCACGCAAGCTTCTGCTTTTCAGTGTTGATATCTTGTCCTGCACCAAAAATTTAGCAAGAGATGCTGATACCCACTGGATAATCTGGTTATCTTTTGGCCCGGTAATGCAGGTTTTGGGTAGCTTTGGTGTTGAATGTTTGTGCTAAGGGACAGAGAAGATGAGCTCTTTCTCTTTTAAGAAGCTGCTGAAGATAACTGAATATAGCCATTATATTGCAGTACTTGGGCCTGTAGCATTCTTTTATCAGCAGAGGAAGGATTCTCATGGTGTTGCTTCTGAGATGCCCCTCTCTGGCTTGGTGTGGTGTAAAATGTTGGAAATGAAGGTATTGGAGGAGTTTGGATTGGGGACAGGTGTGAGCAATTAAGCTGGCAGCACCTGCATGCAACTGGACTGCTCTAAATTACAGCAAATATAGCAGTCCCTAGAGCTGGGATGGGACCAAGTGTGGTAAGAGCTTGTATAGTGCTTTTTCCCTGAAAAGGGGATTTTCTGCCCTATGCAAGATAGGGAAAGGCTGGGAGCATCATCTACTGTGTTTACAAGGTGGTACAGCTTGTATTATTGCATTTAATTTCTTGGGTACAAATGCTAGAGCCTGTGTAAAAGTAGCTATAGATAGTTACCTCTTGAAGAATGTTCTGTCCCTTAGGTTTATGAGTCTGAAGCAAGCACATGAGTTCTGTGTTCTCCTCAATTTTTAAATAGGTAGTGGTAATTTGACATGAATTTAGTACCTGCAAATGACAGTGAAACCTGTGATTGCAAAAGAATAAGAAAACCTAAGGCCACAGAAAACAGCCTGCTGCTGGTCCTCACCTGCAACTCAGGCTTTCCTCCCATTTGTAATAAGCAGTTAATTCCCTCAAGAATTTGATCTTTGCGTAGTCTGAGAAACCTTCCCATGTCAGTATCGATGTCAGTTTTCTGAGATTCCGTAACCAAGACAGTGTGGGCAAGAGCAGCACAGTGTAGTGGTGTTAAACCTGATCAGAACAGACGACAGAAAAGTCAAACAAATCCAGTGCTTAAACACCTCACTGGAGTAAACCATCCCACACTTGGCTAATCGTAAGGGGATGCCTATTAAGACTGATTGGCTCTCCTCATAGATCTTTTAGTTTTAAACATGAAATTGAACATCCTTTGGCCTATATAAAATCTGTAGCCTGAAACTTTTGGAATCTACACTAAGCATCTACGCAGTTAAGCTTTTCCTCTTACCGTGGTTGTCAGTCAGATTCACTTCCACACACACCCCATTGTTTTTGCAGTTTTTCAAAACCTGAAATGAAGAAGCCTGAGGTAACTCCTGATTTTTGGCAGTGCCAGAATAACCCCTCTTCCCACAACTCCATCTTACTTTAACCACATCAGACCAAAGCTAATTTTCAGGTACGGAAAATTCTTGTATATTTTAAACATAATATCATGCATTTGTTGTCTTTGCTCTACCTTTGCATGTGTCTTTGTTCAACATAAGTGACCAACTTACCTCTAAAACTCTCAAATAGCCATTCTCTGCACACAGATGGAGCGGAGTTTTCCCCAAACTGTCCTGTTCATTGACATTAGCTCCTAGGGATATCAGATCACTCACCATCAGATGTTGGTTCTTTTCTGCAGCCAGATGTAATGCAGTCTAAGAAAAGAAGAATGGGAGAAACTCACTGTGAAAGACAAAAATAGTTTTAAAACAGCAACGCTTGTTAGAGAATGAGGTGGTGAGTTGGGAGTCTGGGTTCTTTTCCCAGTTGTGCTAGTACTTGCTCTATGCAGATAACTTCCTGTTCCTGTCTTCCCCTGTTGCAAGGACAGTAGCCACACCTTGTCCAAAAGGATGCTTGGTGCTTGGCTGGGGTTTGAAAGATGTTTGCATATGATAGAAAATTACCCTATTCTTGGCAAGTTAGCATCCTACCCGATTCTCTGCATCCTTCTCATTGATCTTATTTAGGGATGCAAATCTCTGTGCAAGTGCGTAAGTCAGAGCTCTTCTTCCCTGAGCAACAGCCTTGTGCAGCAGCCTGGAATAGAACACAGTTTTAAACAATTAGAAGATAAAGCAGTGGTTAAAATACTCAAAAGTAACAGTGAGTATTTTAAAGCATGAAATGTTAAGGTTCACAAATTATGAAATCTTGGGATATTTAAGCATTTAATTTATTTAGTCTCTATATTAATAGTGGAGGTGCTGATTTTGTCTGCCAGGATTACTTGGTCCTTTCTTCTAGTTATTTAAAGTATTCCTCTCCTCTCTCGGAGCTACTCCATGATTCCTATTTGCTGACAATATCTATTTCCTCCTCCTTTTTTAAAGCGCCCTTCATAATAGGGGAAACAGTGTAAGATACCTAAAAATCGAGTTAAGGGAAACCCTCCTCTTGCACTTAAAAGAAGTATTTCCAAACTGCAGTTCAGTCCTGTGGAGGAGGAGAGCTCAATTTCTTCTGTTTATTCAGTCTCACTGAACTACTCAAAATAGTACAAGTGTTTCTCCTGAATTTCATCCTGAAAAAGACTTTTTTTTTCTTGTAAATTTGGGCATGTCTTCCTTTCCTCTTGGAGGAAAAAGTAACACAGGCATTGTTTATATATATTTATTTATTTACCCCTTGTCTTGTAGCATGATATCCTTGAAGATGTCTGAATAACTCTGACACTTATTGCTGTTTCTGTTTGGTTTTTGTCTTTTGGTTGTTTTTTTCTTTTTTGGTGGGTAATTAATATTTTTCACCATTCAGTACAACTCAGAGTTAGCTTATTTGGTCTGTAGTCCTGCCTTTGTATGTTCTTTTGAGCATGTAATCTGTTTAAATACTTCATAGAGGCAAGTGGGCTGCTGGAAATTTTAGCTTGTAAATTTTACATAAACATGGGAGTAGATATGTCTTAATTTCTTAAATGTGATTAATTTTGTTCATGTCTGAGAATTTTTTCTGTATTGTTTAAAAAATATACAGGATATATGGTAGTAGGTGGCTTATTGTAACTCAGTTACAGTTACATTATTGCTGAAAAGTGATATCTGTAATTTTATTATTGCACTGAAAATCATTATTCTGAATGGAACGTGGTACTTCATGGAAGAGAACAGTGCTGTGTTTAGCTTCCCCTGCATGGGTTATAAATAGTTTAAATTAGGAACAGGATGGTCTATGTGTCACATTGTCTATGTGAATAGGAATTAATCTCTTTCCCACCAAGACTAGGACAGGTTATAAATTATGTCATACTTCATGTCAATCTGATTTGATACCCACTTCCCCAAACTAGTTGAACTGTATGGAACCTAACAAGAGATTTAAAGTTTTTAAAATAAAGTTATTTTCTCTATAAGCATGCTATACTACGGAAAATGGCATCAGTAAAACCTTTGCTTTCATTTCTAACAAAACGGCCACTCCCAGTTCTTTGGAAGTCTATGCTCTAGATTAGCAGCATATGTATGTTTTCAGTGTAATCCTCCCACCCATTTTTATTACCAACTAATGATACAAGTAATTATTCTGAGAGCATCTGCAAGATCTCTTTATTTTTTTTTCAGTAGCAATTACTTGTTTTGCTTGATTTTCATTTTCTTGTGGATACCTACATATACAACTCGGTCTTTAATATTGTTAACACTGAATTTGTCCTGATGTCAGCGTAGTTTGGCAATACTACTGCAAATATAGAATCTCTCTACTTTTACTATCTGCCTAAAGCTGTGTGTACTGAGGCAAATTTGAGCTTCCCATTGAGCGAGGAAACCTTTGCTGCAGGTGTGCCCAAAACTAGCAGTTGAAGTTAAAGCAAAACCTCAGGACAAGTGATGCCCCAGGAAATAGAAATCAATCTATTTCAATAGAAAAATTGGAGACCTGTTGCCATTTTCATCAGGTGCAAGCAGTTTGTCCGCTGGGATATTTCTCAGTAAACTTTCTTCCCTGTGTAGCTGGAACTGGAAGAAAGAGATGGCAGAGTGATCTTGCTGTGTGAAGGAAATTGGAGTAGACTTCAAATGTCCCTCCATGTCTGGAGAGTTTCTATTAGCTTCCAGAAGCACCTCTGAACAGCCTCCTGATGGGTTAGAGTGTGGAGATGTGTTCTGTGAAGAATGCCTCGGGAAACCTTTCTGGGTATTCGTACATGCATCCTGTATCCACCAGCTACTTTCTTTCTCACTTGTCCTTGAGAATATTCCTGGTGAGCTGGACTCTTGCATGTTTTTCTGATCATCATGAAAAGAAGTCTCTACCTCTCCCCGCAATACTGAGTTGAAATCTTTAAAACAGCAGTACGAACGCAACTTGGTTAAGCTGTGGCATCTTTCCTGCAGTCCACCGGCTGCCTGCTTGTTTCCTCCAGTTTCCCACCAAGAGGCTTGCAGATCTGAGGAGAAGCCCTGCCAAAAGCCATCTGGCACAGAATGCAGAGACTCCTTCTTCAACTGGCTTTTGTTCAAATCTTCCTGCAGTACCTCCACCAAGATATCAAGGTCCTCTAAGCCTTTTAGCGTTTGCCCAACGCTCTGCTTGCTCTGAAACAGCAACAAAAATGGGGAGGGTGGAAAATGGGGGAGGGAAATCAGACATGAAGTGTCCTGTTCTCACTCAGTGATATAACATGAAATACGCCCGAGGAGGCTGGCAGCACAGAGTTGAAGGTGTTATGCATACCTGTCTAAGCTGTTTCTCTGTATAAGGGTGAACTCTTCTCTTTTCTGTTGGAAAGAAAGGAAGAAATAAGTTATTTTGAGTTGGGGAGGGAGAGCCGACACATACGGAAGGTATTAGAATCAGAAATTTTTCCACAGATAACACATACATGATGGTGATGCACAGCTAGCCTGCTCCGGTAATTTAAGGGGAGCTAGGAACCGGCATGGGTCACTGACCATGGGAGAGAAGTGATCCAGCTCTTTGTGTACCTAACAGTGATGATCCTACTAGAAAAGGAGGCTCTGTTACTAAGAGAGGAGTTTCCTAACCTGTTTTTCCTGAGGATCCTTTGGTTACCATCTTCATTAATGAGGCTTCCTGAAGAGAAAAAAAACACCCAACTCAATTTGAGATGCTTGCACATAAGTGAAGGTGAAACAGCGGCAAATATTGTAACGTTAACAAAGTAAATTGTGCTATGTACTTTGCACAGCAGAGACTGTGGGTGAATAAATTTCCATGAGTGGGTAATTCCTGGCAGCTTGATAATGATCTTTACAACAGACTAGGTATCTGGGAATCTACCAGCTAGTTGGGGTTTTTTTGCATGTTGTTCAGAAATCTGGGTTGCTAGAGCAAAATTATTATTGGTTCTTGGGCCATCTTTGGCTTGATTGCATAACGTATAGTATCCAGAGCACAAATGGGTTCTCTTGTCACTGTCTTAGAAATATTCCTAGCACAGGCCCTCAGCCT
Organism: Alca torda; assembly: GCA_008658365.1. NCBI lineage: Eukaryota > Metazoa > Chordata > Aves > Charadriiformes > Alcidae > Alca > Alca torda. The sequence goes on along the minus strand of CM018093.1, from coordinate 5,926,201 downwards.
GGTATATTAATTGGGTAGATGGGAGAGGCAGCAGCTGTAGGTGTAACTTCTCCAGAACAGTGGCAGAGTGGGAGTGTGGTGTGTGTGCACTGGGATGCTACGTATTTGGGAAGCAACCTTTCTAAACTCAGTCCTCACCTTGCTGTGAGCTGGGTCCAGGCCTTTGGAAAGCCGAATTTTTCTCAGTAATTCCCGTACTGGCATCTTTACTCTCACACCCATGTAGCGCTTCTGAGGGGGATCAGAGCTAAGTCTGGAGTCTGGAAAAGTCATAACATGATGCTTAAAGTAACATAATTCTCTGAGCTATTATAAAATAGTGGGAGTATGAGGTCACCCTGAGAGATGGCCTGTGATTCTGATGTTCATCATCAATTGTGGGAAATGTCCACATCACCCTGCATGTTCTTTAGCTCTGGCCTGCTTCCTGATTAACAATTACTTTAACGCGTTGCTTCTCAGGCTACAGCAGACTGTGTGGCATCACAAAGGGAATTCTTTTCTTAAGAAACAAAACAAAAACAAACCCCAAAGCTGGCTGTGGGATCTTCAGTCTGAGGGCATAAGCAGAGAGCTGAGTTAACCTGCAAACTGCCACATGAAGGCCATTGTCAAACTTTAGTGCACAGGGATGGCTTCAGTCCCAGGACAGAGACTGTCCCAAGGGTAAATGTGCCACTGAAGTTAAAAAAAGAACAATAGGGGCAGGGTAGCAATGCAGAAGGAAATTCGGATAGGTGGTTGGGGAAAAAAATGGAAAAGAAGTTGGATGTTTCTGGTTTAGAGCTTTTTTTTTTTTTTTTTTAGGTGCAGAAATAAACATACTATCTTGAGACTTGGCCTTGGGCAGTTTTTATTGGTGCCTTTCAGTTCAGGGGTGCCATACTGACTTAGAGGACATGTTTGCTTTTGGGGAATATGTCAACACTGTTTAGATTACTGTCCCTCTTAGTCATGTTCTAATTTTCATCTGTTGCAGTAAATCTGTCTTTGCAGTTTCCTGTCCTGTGGTTTGTTACATTGTTATCAGTAAAACAATAAGGAACAGAATTGTTTCAGAAATGAGATACTGGTGCTGTGTCCAGTGTCTTTCTCCAATGGTTCTTGGTGTGTTTGGAAATCAACATGGTATGATTTAAGGGGAAGCAATGATTTTCTGTAGTGAAATGAAATAGTTATTTAAGAATATATATATTTGTCCAAACAAGCTTGTGTTCGTCAAAACAAGCTGCTCTGTAATTGTTTGTGTTAGGTCTTCTTGCATCTTGTACTTGAATCCCCAAGCTTGAAAGACTTGCCCAGATTAGGAACTTAAATGCATTGCTTTTGAAATACCTTTTATGTAACAGTGGTGTCCCACCCCCGCCCCCCCTCCCTTGAGCATGATCTTCTTCATGTAGAATGCATTCAGTAACAGCTATTGTCATTATACAATGATAGCTTTATTGCATTAGTTCAGGGTCTTCCTAATTGGTTAGCACATAAAATACACCATATAGAAGGCCACTGTTCCAAAGAAGCCTGAGTGTTGGGAGTCAGAGTGTGGGCTACTGAGAATAAGGAGTCATCCAGCAGCAGTGGTTGCTGGAGCAGAGAGGAGCTTCTCTTCCTAGCGTGAGGAGTGAAAAGAGCACTTGTGATTAAAACACACTTATGATTAAACAACGTAGCAGCCTAAAATGAAATAGGTGTATGTAGCTTGGGCAAGCAGTTCCTATTACAGGAGCAGTCAGCGTTAAGTAAAACATGAGGTGCCTGTACCAATATTCCTCCTTAACCAAAATCTGTGTTTGTGCCCTGTAGCAGCTGCTGGAGTCTGGCTGGCTAAGTCCTGTGGAGGAGAACTGCAGGACCTCAACAGATGGGAATGGTGCGCCTCCCCAAACTTGGGCTGTCTCAGAGCAAGCAATATTGGCGTGGAAACCAGCCACACAAGATGTGGTTTCTAGTTGGCTGATATTGTTTCTCTTCACTGCTTCAGGCAAAGAGAGACTGACATCCCTTCAGCAGGAGGGTCTTGAATCCCAAGTAGCAAATGGTGCATTTTGAATATATATTGAATTGTCATATTGTGCTAAGATTTCTGGTGTTTTCTGAATGTTTAACCTATCACTGAGTAATTAAAAAATTGGGACCTCAAAAAATACAGTGTATTTCTTAGACTGCTCTAGAAATGGAAATAATTCCTTTTTTAGACTAGTATTTTTACGATGAATTATTTACTCTTTATAAAGTATTGTAAAGGCCTCTTTAAAAGCTTTATAACCCCCCCCCAAAATTGCTAATATATTATTATCTTCCAAGCTATTTACAGTAAAAATGCTATATGATGGATCAGACCACATGCCCAGGTGTATCCCTGAAATTGAAGCACTCCGTAAAAGCAATGATTCACCAAACACACTTTTATACAACTTTGTAATGTTATTAACTCTGAAGGTCATATTTATTACCTTACTGTTAGATTCGGAACCAAACTTGCTATTCAGAATGCAAATGAGCAGCAAAATGCTAGAGAGAGGCAGAAATGATAGAATATTGAGCATCCTTTACAAAACAATAATTTCTGACTTCACCATCAGACCACAATAAAATAAAAACAAGATATGAGTAGGAGAGAACATCTTCAATATTATTGACACAGAACCTTAATATGTGCTACTGTTAATACAGCTCTCTGCTAGCACAAAAGGAGTTGCAAGTCATTGTACTTCATTGCTTTGCAAAAGAAGTGTAATAGTGTTGCATAAAATAGAAAATGTGAATAAAGTTTTGATCTTACCAGTGGGAGCAGGCATCTCCTGAGGTTTACATGAAGGAGGAGGGTAGATCCTGGGACTCGCAACATTAAATTCAGTTAATCCAGAGTCTGGCAATGACGGGCTCTGTTGAAAATAGCTTTTGGGACTGGCAGTTTCCCCAGGCAGTGGAGACCCCTGGCCTGGACTGTAGCCGCAGATTTCATTTTCACTGATGTTTTGATTCCCCAGTAGTTCAGGACTCATGCAGACTGTTTGCAACATTAGTACTGTGTGTGTAGAAAAAGATGAAAAAGAAGAGAGGAGGCAAAAAGCTTATTCAGTTGTGTTTAAATAATAATAAAAAAAAATTAAATCCAGTTTCACATTGAGAACACGGTAATTGTATTTAATTCTCCAGTGTAATTAGCCACTACGAGCTGGGTCCAGCTTCTCTCTTCCCTTTTTAGCAGCACGTTATAGCAGTTGCAGAATAAAGCCAGCCTTGCAATCCCAGCAGTCTCTGGAAACAGCTTTTGAGAGTTTCTTGGCTGCAATTCTCTCTTGCTCTTTGTATTCAGGTATGGCTTGAAGGACGTCAGCCTGGGAAGGCCACACCCTCTTTCCTAACAATCTGCAGCAGCTGATGAAGAAATGACTTTTCCCAAGAAGAGCTTGAGTACAACTTGAAAAATATTTTTCCTCAGGTACAAAACAGAAAAATCAAACTCTCGTTGATTTACTGCAAATGGCATGAGTAGGGAAAAGCAACCTCTGACTTAACTAGATTAGTTGACAGGATTGTACAAACAAGTAACTGATCTTGAAGTAAATGTTTTGTGAATACCTTTTTTTTTGTTTTGTTTCATCTTTCCTTAAGCATGAAATTTCAGCTAGGGAAAGACATCCCTTACAATCAGCAGAGCCTTGAATCTGTGAAAGAGTGAGTGGTATGTGGTATGTTAAGGATAATATTGTTTCTATTTGTGTGGAGGTTTAGGTTTTTTTATTTCTTCGTTGTTTTTTTTTATTTTAACAAGGAAGTATTCTTAAATATTGTGCCAGGTGCAACTATTAAAACTCAAGAGGATTAGGATTCTATTTGGATGGGTACTCTTGTTATAGGAAGTCTATTCCCTTGTCATAAGGAGACTTCAGTACAAGATTTAAACTCCATTCTCATGTTCCTGGGAAATATATTTCATTGTACAATCCTACCTATGGGCTATGTAATTTCAACTCAATAAGCAGATGTTTCTCTCAAGTACCTAGTTTGAAAGAAGGTTACAATTCTTATCAAATGCAGCAGCTTCCTTAGCTGTGTCTTGGAAAGCATTCCAGCTTTGCTCCCAAGCAGATTCATCTTATATCAGTCGGAGCAGAAGGGAGCAGAAGCAAGTCAAAAGAACAGTGTTGCTTATATGTTTTAGTTTAAAGTCTATAATGACTCCTCTCTACAGACCTGCACGATCCTCTGTCTCCCACTTTCTCTGTACTGAGCGTAACAACTCTAGTTTCAGGGATGTTGAAAGGATTTTTTTAGGTATTGATCAAAGCCAGGATATTTGATGCTTGTAGAACAAGCGTAGAATCAGGAACCAATCTGCATTGCAGAAGCACTAGGGAAGGTTATTACCTGGCTCCCTGCCCGACAGATCTTACTACCTAATAACATTACTGCATTTGGATCTGAAAAACATGAATGCATTGGGGAGAGGCATGGCTAATGCATCCACATCTTTGCATGGCTGCCCATGATTTCAACTAACAAGCAATGCAGCTCTCTCTTATTCTTGTGAAATCCACAGGTCTCTGTAGGTCGTGTTCAGGAATTGAGGACATGTAGTGAGCCAATATTCCGATTCCTTCCTTAGTGGATTGCAACCAGTTTGCTTAAGCGAAACGATTTGTTAGAGGATATTTCAGAAGTGAAAAGTTTTTTTTACCTTTCTGACATTGAGACAGCCGCAAAGAGTGCCTGTTTTTAACCAAGGACGCATTCTGCTCTGCTTTGGTAAGTATTTTCCTTCTGTTTCACCCACTTTGCCTTGTCCATTACATGAGTATAGGACAAGCTGGAGCCAGGGTCCAGCTCCTTAGTGACATATGAAGCATTATGTTAATCTGTAAATGGTCGTGTTCAAATCAGTAGGATGAGGCATTGTTTAAGGAACTACTCAACACTTGTATAGGTGGGAGAATTTGGCCTACTGGAAACAGGAAGTTACTGTGGTGAATCATTGCATTTATTGGGCAGTAAATCACACTGGAGATTTCTCATCTTTCTGTTCTCTTCTATACTCTAACCCTTATATTGGATAGTTTTCACTGCTTGTTTATAGTATGCTATTACATTCACAGTGAAAGCAGGAAGTACCCTGTTCTTATGGTACAGAAAAGACCAAAATGCATCCTTGTAGCCATGAAAAGAGAAGCAGATTTCCAAAGTTAGCAACAAAAACCTTGGAATGTGGCCATTACAAGAAACGATCTCCAAGGTTTTGTATCTGTTCAGCTGGGAATCTTGTGGTTCTCCTGCTTCCAACTTGAATAAGTACCAGATATTTTAAGCAAATACTTTGTTACTCTAATTTCAAATAGCTCTTATGAGCCTTATTCTATAAAAAGTACTACTGGAAATGAGCTGTCCATTGACAGCTTCATATCTTTTCAATAACAATTTTAAATTTGGACCTGCTAATAATGCTACATCAGGTTCTCCTGTATACATTGTGCCAAGGCAAGTTTCAGCATGCACAGCAAGCAGAGAGATTGCAAATATGGCTTTCTAGGATCTCTAGATACTGCTTTAGTTGCTACCTCTTGATTCCTACAGCTATGGACAGAACTATTTAGCTTATTACCCAGTGAAACCTGGGCTGGGAAAAGTATTTTCTACCCAGGGGCACAGAATATTTTATTATCTTTCACAGTTTATTAATTTCTGCTTTTTCAACCTATCCTGTACTATCTATTCTAAGAAAGGGAGAAAATGTCAAGCTTTGAAGATGTAATAAGTGAGGGTAAAGTATGAACATTTGGATAAAGGTCTTCAGTAACAGTCATCTGGGGAAGGGGATGAAGTCAAAACACAGGTTTGGTCATAAACAGAGCCGTCTGAACCTTTAGGAAGGACTGGTTTGCACTTCCCATCTTCGGCTCACGCTCCCCTGTAGGAAAAATTGCATGCCAGATCTTTGTGTTGGGGGATTGTTTTTTTCCTTTTAGGTATAGTGATGTAATTACTGGTATACTGATTTAGGTATTCTGATTACTGATGTAATATTTTCAGCAAAAATGGCCGTCACTATCTGGAAGTTTCTAGTGGATAACTAATTAAAGCAATTTCTTTCCAACTGATTTGTGATGGGCAGCTCTGCAAATCACTCTCCATGTAAACTTTCAGGTTATGCTGCCAGTGGGTAGAGCTCCTTTTATATCTTTGGATGTAGGATGAATGCTCTCTAACTTCCTTCATCCCTTGTTGCTACATGTTTCTTTAGTGCACACACCCACTTTAACAGCACTTGCTGGGTTAGGTGTTTGTCTGTCTTTCCCTTTAGATGCTGTTGTTTTGCCAACTGTTAACTCACCTGACTATGAAATCCTTTGTTGCAAAGGTTTCCTTTATGAATATCCCTTTCACATATGTAGGGATCAGGAGATGGTGGGCTTAATTTGCACTAATGCAGAAATCAAGCATAAGGCTTTCCCCTGTATGTGCTTACAATGTCTGATTATAGTACAAATGAAATATCAACTGTACGCATATAATTCTCGTTAAAGGTGAGCATTGTACTGTGTAAATAGGTCTTGAGCTAAATGGATGACTAGTAATTTGAAAGGCGCTCGGTGAATAATGAAGCTGTACAAAATTCATAACTAGTGCAGAACTAGATTTTTCCTTCTGAGTATGTCTCCTGGGAAGCAGTGCTCTGTTGCAGAGGTTCCGTTTGCACGCTCTCAGTGGAAAGCTTAAATTATGCTGTAGTCTATATATGCATACTTCCAACAGCTTGCATATATGCTGTCAGTGAAATGGGCTTGTGACGTTGCTATTGAGTTTGTCTCAAACTTTCATAGTAAAGAGGAATACCTAATTAGCTATGCTGAGACGGGCCATGGGGTAATTGCATCTCTGATGTCTGCTGACAGTGGCCTGTATATGATGCTTCAGAAAGACACAAACTGTAATAACAGATGTCAGTGCTGAGCAGTGCTGAGTAGCTCTTAGTCATTTTGATGACTGTGAAATACGAACTCTACTTACCTCTTGCAGCAGTACAAAACTGTGTTGCAAGACAAAATTAATTTCCCTTGCCAATCACAGTCATTCAGATCTCCTTAGAATGCCTGTTCTGGTAACTGATGTTCTGCTTGCTGTGGCTTTGAAATCTTTAGATTTGTTAGGCGAAAGATGATGTATTTTCACTTAGTGGTGATTATTTTCTTTTCAGTAACCGTTCATGCTCTGCTTTGACTTTAAATGACAGAAATAGAGCACAGGACGTAGACAAGGTCAGTTCTCATATGTTGTGCCTTCTAAATGCATTCCCCCATTCCTTAAGGAGGTTACGTGATATCATCCCTTCCAACCCAACACGGTCTATGATTCTATGATCTCATCTATGCTTTCTCTTGTAATGACCGTCTTTTCTGAGAAGGCAGGGTATCAGAAGGATTCCTGTTTGTTTGCTCAATGCTAACAGAGCTTATCTCTGCCCTGAAGAAATCATGGTACTTGCTTTGTACAGATGGCTGTGTTCCTCCACTCACTTCACACAGCCATGTATCTCAGGGCTGAAGGCATTAGAGCTTGTGAAGTCGTCTGAAGTCTGCAGAATAATCTTCACTGTAGAAGATGAAAATATATAACGAAGGCAGGAGAGTGAGAGTGGGTTGCAGCTGTAATGAAGGTGTAATTGACAATATCATTGTCGCTTTTTGCATGATTTTTATTGTAAATTTCCAAGAATTGTCTGCTACTGATTCATCTTTAATGATGCTCCATGATTACTTCTAAATGTTTTCCTTGGATTTGGAGATCCCTAGTGATGACAGATGGTATATTCAGACTACTTTTACCTACATGAAATACCTTTTGTTCTACCATGATGAAGTTTTGCTCGTGTCAGACTGCTGGTTTCACTCAGTCCCCCACAGATATGAACCAAGAAATTTCCCAGACTGTTTGCACCTCTTCAGACCATGACAAGTAAAGCTGGTTCTCCTGTGTGACATCAGTTTCTAATGCCATTGTATGTAGTGATCAGATGCAGTTAATTGTTGACAGCATTCAGTTTTTTCCTAAGCTGTGTGGTCAGGTCTTGAAGAATTGCAGGCTATCAAGAATGAAGGTATTATTTTGATCTGCCCATTTGCAATGCCATAGGACATCTGGAGATTGATTTGTTTTCCTCTTAGTGCAGCTCTGAGAAGTATCAGTCTCCACTCAAAAGTATGTAACTGTATGCTTGCTTCTTGGTGTATTTCTGGAAAAGGTAATTAAGGAGAGAAACTCTGAGCTACTACAGAGAAAGTGGTTTGCTGGTGTTCTGATCTGAACTGTGCTGTTAACCTAAAACTGGCACATCTGATCCATTCTATGAAGCAACAGTGACCTCCCATGGGCACAGATGAGGTGCCAGTGGCGTATGTTTCTATTTCATTAATTTGACAAATACATTATGGAATTGATCACCTAATCCCAAACATACGAAAGATTTCTCAGCTTTCCAAATAACTAGCCAGGCATCGTATTAAACTTGTTTATTCATCAGTTTTCTGGCATAGATTTTCACCCGTCTATACCTGTCACAAATATCCAGCAAAGCTGAAGGCAAAAGTTTAAACTTAGGGGCCTAATATGCACACAAAAACAAAAGGGAAAAATCTTGTTATTTGCGATGGGTATTCCTTTGGGTGCTACTCACTTTAACCAGTTTTTCAGTAAGAAAGATTTTTATTCAAACAGACCTTGGAAAGATGTTGCAAGAAGAAATTTCCAGATGTTTCTCTGACTTTTGATTTTTTTCCTCTTCTGTTTTCTTTGCCAAAGCAAACCTTTAGGAGCTACAGAGAAAGGTTCTGTACTCTAAAGCCTCGTTTCCAAGGCTGAAAAGTACTAGCAGATGCTAGTTTGTTAACAGAGTATAGTTATTCTCCCAAAGGATCTAAAATGGGGGCTAGAGAGTAAAATGCATCATAATATGCTGTTACACGTAGCTAATGAAATAAAACATGCTTGTGATCGACAGCAAGCCCATTGCTGAGCTCTGGAGAAGAATAATTCAGCTTACGTGTTGTTGGAGTGGGCTGACCTAAGTTAGCAAAAATTGGTCTGCATTTGCAGGCATGAGCACGTTTGTAGACTCATGTCTTATAGACCGGTTAGATTTGCTGTATTTTTAATATGTTGGGACCATCCTGACATACTGTGGGACAGGGAGTCAGTTCCTACTCCTCTTCCATTTCCCCTCTATTTTCTTGAGCTCTCTGCATTCTTTCCAAATGGCTGAGTTCCTGAGACTGTAGGTGCGGAAGAGCATTTCCTCATGCTTGAGGAGGTATGGATGTCTCCAATGATAAAATTGACCTTCTTCCTCCACAACTGCATGCTGTTACTTGTTGGAAATCACAGGGTCAGGCTTTTCATACATGCCCTATTACCTCACTGTCATTTGGAAATCTGACTATTTAGTGGGCCAAGCAAAATCATTTTTAGAAACTAGGGAAGGGAACAAAGTGTTTTAAGATATTTCATTTTACTTAGTCCTTGGGCCATGTTCTTGTTACATTTTAATAGGACTGTATAGAGTTACGTGTACTGAGAACAGGGTTCCTAAATGTTTGTTCTTGGCATTATTTTTTATACCTTCAGCATGAGAACTGAAGTCTTCAGAAACAATTTGAATTTAGCTCTTAGGTTCAGACATAAGTGATGACTGAGGAACAATGGGTTATTGTGCCTCAGGTAGGCTGGACTAACTGAATGTATGGAAAGACAGAAACAGTGTGAACCAAGTCTATGGGGCTTCTGGGGGCTTTGCTGCTAAAATGAAAACCAGACACTTTTGCTTATGCAGCGGGATTGGCACAGGAGGGAAAAAAAAAGCCATCCACATACACATCCATTTGCGTGTACATTGACTATCTCTAAAGTCAATTTTAATATTATATTTGCAAACTGACCATGCTCTGAAATCCACAGATAATTCATCTTTCAAACAAATAACCTTCAGATTGTGGAGTACGAGCATCTAACTGTAGCTACAGGGTACCACTGTGAAGGGATTCCAAAGTAGGGCTCAGTACTTTCTATTCCTTCTTAAATGCAGATTTAGGCTGATGAAACTGTTTTGTGAGTTTCTGTACAGTTATTTTGGTTGAAGATTTGAGCAGAGAGCACAGGAAAAATGCAAGTACTTAGGTTTGACTTTTTAAGAAACATTTTAAAGTATATCTTCGTAAAAGTGAAATTGAACTTTAAGAACATGTTAATAAATAAATAAATAAATCTGCAAATTCAATAAAGCATTTAGGCCTGACCCAGTGAGCTCTCTTCAGTGACTTCAAAATTCTTGGTGCAACTAGGGAAACAAAACAGTAAGTTGGCCTCAATGTATACGATTTCACTTTTACTCTCTTGCTGAGAATCTGTTTGTATTTATGTCCTGATTTGAGGTAACCATGACAATTTAATTTTTCATCATCGTTTTAATTTGCAAAACTAAACAAAACGAAGCCAAGAAAATCGAGCGCAGGCAATATAAAATTTTGTTCCTGGTATGCCAAGTTCTGTCACTAGATGGTGCTGTAAATTAGACCGCAGGAAACCCTCGCTAGCAAACAAAACATCAGATACAAAAAGATCAACAAGGAGCAGCATAAAGGGGACTATATGAGTGCATCAAAATCTCACGTTGAAACAAATCTGATGCACGAGGATTTCCCTGTGTTCCCCAGTGTTGTTGTACAATGTATGTCAGCGAGGAATATGGCAGAAATACCATTTTTATTTCTTTTCCCTCCCTACAAAATTTGTGACTCAAAATTGTCAAATATTTATGTTAGTTTCTGAACTGGCTGACAGTTTCACTGTGAGCTGTAACTAGGATTCAGGGTGAAAGGGACAGTGCACTTTCAAAAATGCAGCTGGTCTTAGGTACCAAGTCAGAACAGTCCAGGAAGAAGCTCGAGTGAAATTATTAATCTTAAAGGATTCATAGAAGGTAACATTTAAGTGTGAGTATTGTAGAACACAAGGGACTACATGCTACAGATTCTGTCATGTGAGATATGACTTGATTCATGTGCCTAGATGTCTCATTATTTTAGATAATCTGGATGGCCCATGGTCCCTTGAACAGTGCAGGCCGTCTGCAAGTGCTGTGTCACACCTGCCACCTCCTGCAGATGTCTTGGGTACCCCAAGGCATCTCAGAAAGCAGAATAGGCACATAATAAAGCAGCTGGCTCTCACAGTGAATGTCTTTATAATGTCTCACTATAAATATCGTAGCTGCTCCTCCTTTTTTTCTACCATCTCTACATTGCTGAATCTCGAGATGTAACTATTTTGCTTCCTGGCATTCGTGCCTTTGAAAATGTCCCTTTTTGTCTCCCTGCAGCTTACAGGGATTGTTACTGGGTGTAAATTTAATTTAGACCTGTACATCCATACAAAAACAACACTTCAGTAAAATAGAGGCCTTTTGCTGGCTCTGCAGAGGATAGACCCAATTTAAGAATGCATGGTTAGGGTTAATACTCTGTGTCCGTGAGCCAGAGCCACAAACATGTATTCTTTTTGAGACTGGGTACTTAAGCAGTCTTCTCTATTTACAGTCTTTTTTTAAAGGATCATTTATTTGCTTGGTTTGCTTAATTACTGAAATACAATGACATGGCTGGTAGCCAGTCAAAATACTTGGTTTTCTCCAGCTCTTTCACAATATTGTCTCTCTAACCTTTTAAGTCCTGCCCCTGACAGACACAAACACATGGGATCTGCTGTTGTTCTGTTAGGGGACTGTTGCTACTTGAACAGTTTTGCTTGCTTAGGTTGAGAAGTGAGGTTATTCCACATGAACAAAGGTGGAGAAGTTGAGCCCCAACCCCCTAAGTTTTCAGATTATTTTCATACAGTTCTTTTATTTGCAAATCCTTTTTCTTCATTCTTGTCCTACCTTGAATGAGACGGCTATAAAAGGCAAAATAATTTCTTTTGCTTCTTTTTCTGCCTAATCTCAGACTTGATGGTGATCTAGTGGAGAATGTCACTTGAGGATACAAGGTTGCTCTCTGCCATGTTTTATCTTGTAGTTGTCTTTGGTCTCCCTTTTCTGGCAGGGATTCAGTAAAGCACTCCAGACAGGAAGTTAAGTGCTACCCTGACATTAACCATAAATATGTGCTATTTGAATTGGGACCCTAGCACTTTTTTGTTTACAGTAGTTAAATATTCTGTGAAGTTCCTTGGTGCATCAATTTTGACATCAAGTTAGGCATGTCTACAAAGGTATTGAGTTTGTTCTTCAAAGACATGTGATGCCTGGATAACTGAGTATATCTGGCTGCTCTTGACATGGACTCAGCTCTGGCAAGCACAAAGAAAGTTTGGTGATTCTCCACTGGATCGCTTACAGGGCAGCAATCAGTGAGGGGACAAAACACTGAAATGCAAATAGTACAGGCAGCTATGAGATTTTCATGCACAGCATGCACTGCACCAGTCAAAACTCTTTCAGTAGCTACACAAATTCTATGTGTGAAGGTGATGTGGGGACATAATTCCACAGATGATTCCTGATCTCCTATACTCTGTTCTGCCTGGTATGTTTTTGGACTACAAATCTGTGTCTCTGTCTGGGATATCAAATTTGTTTTCAACTTTGTTGCCCTGTATAAAGAGCAAGGGCTGTTTCAAGTCCTGTTTATATTCACTGTAGGATGTAAGCTTCAAGGTGCCTGTATTAGAGTAGAACTTCTCACAGTAGACTGTGAGGCAAACAGCACTTCTGTTAGCACACAACTCTTTTCCAGTATATTTTAGTGCCTTGATGTTGAATTTTTACTGCCTTTGAAAGGAATTCCAACAACTTCTAACATTCACTGAAGATATTTGCCAGAAACTTTATACTTCCACAACCAAATCCTCAGAGAACCTCTCGTCACAAAAAAAAATCCACATAAACAATGTTCCTTAATATCTGCATGTCAGGGAGTCTGGAGAGAGAGAGGCAGCCTATTAGTCATTCAGCAAGCCAGAACAGCTGAATGAAAGAATTAAGATGAACCAATTTGCAAATGCTGTCCTATTGACTGTGCAAGGTAGCTATGTAAAAATTTGCTTATTTAGGGTTAATAATTAAGTAATACCTAAGTGGGGATAAGAAAATAAAGGCCCTAAATCCATTTTTCCCTTCTGAACAAATACATTGAAAGTCACAGACAACAATGGTTTGTTAATCTGGGGTCAAGTTTCAGAGCCCTTTTCCCATACACTGACATTATATTTCACTCCCAGTGGCCTTCATCCAAATTCTTTCAGCATCAGGGAGACAACTCCCACTGAGGTCATTTAATGCAGTCCTACCATGGCTACATAAGAAAAGAGAGAAGTGATTTCATACAGAGCTAAACATGCTGCTTGCTCTGTGTATGGCTGCGCATGGTTCTGCTTAGACTAAGCAACAAGGGAAGAGACACTGAGCATGGTGATTTGCACTGTAGGTGGGTCGACTGTGGGAAAGAACAGGCAAGTGTCACCTAATTTGCCCCTGCAGAGATGGGTAGGGTCCGGATCTCACTTTGCCCTTTGGCAGTTATTTGAAATGTGATGCAGGGTCTTTACTGATTAGTTTAGACGTGTTAGGCTCCTTGAGATTTAATCTCATTTATGGTGGTTGTGTCTGAAAATGTACCGCACTTTTCTGGACTAGACTGAAAAATCCTACCCTGAGCATGCGTATAATACTGGGTCTTTACAGCCAACAGCAGGGAAGATAAGAGACGCTGGAGTTATTGTCATTGTTTGTAGTATTTTCTCACCTTCGCTGAAACAGGAATAAAAATACTGTTATCCCTTATCCTCGACCTAAAGCAGTCACTTTGCAAATGGGGAAATAATTTTGATTAAAAAAAAAAAAAACAACAAAACAGCCATAAAAAACATTTCCTGTAGAAATGGAAGGCAGGAGTTTAAAAAGATTCTGTCTGGCCTGAGAGAACATAAGAAACAAACCCCTTCTTATCGTGGGTAATCAAGTTCATGATATCCAAAGTTAACACTTAATTATGAGGTTTGATCCAGATATTGCTATGCTAATCTCTGGATGATAACACAATGAATAAGAGTATAACCCTGAAAAACAATTCTGTAAAATTTCCAAGATTACTGAACTACTTTATTTGTTCAATGTTGTGTGTATTGCTTTTTGGTTTTCTTTAGTAATTGTGACATCTGGTATTTATCTAAAAATAAGGAAGTACACCTTGCTAACCAACAAGGCTAAGAAATGTGTTCAGCTGCATTCAGTTCCTTTGTAGTAGAATAAACTAATCTCTAGGAGTTTTATGTATACACAGCTCTGTTGTGACATAGCTTTAATAACCAAGCCTTTATGTTCTATTAAGCTTAGGCACAAAGTTTAAGGAGAAATATCACAGGGAGATAGGGGGGATGTAGAGGGTTCTCACGGGGGCCAAAGACTGGTGAGATATACAGGATAGCAAAGTGAACACTAGCCATAGTTTTTAAGAGAAACTTTAAGAGAACTCTTGCTGATCTTTATGGGGCCTGTTCCTATTGTTACGGCTGAGCATGTGCTTAAACAGTTTTCTGAACTGAGACTTAAGCAGTAAAAGAGTTCTGGGTGTATTTGAAGTGTATTAATTATCAACAGGGGAGAAAATGTACTAAGCATTCAATTACTGCTTCATCCTTATATTTTAGAAATGCATTCTCTTTTCATTGGAGTCGAGGAATGCCTAAAGGTAGCTGGAAATGGTGGCAGTAACCATAGCCTAAGAAAAGGCGTGCTGAACGCATGCAAAGTGCATTTGCATGCAGCTTGTAAAGCATTTGGTAGCTCTATTTCAAAGGTGGATGTGTTGCGCAAGCAGTTGTATAGCTTTGAACTATTGAATCCTCACAACAACTATTGAATGGCTACGCAGCAATAGCTTTGACAACATCTGGCCTTAGTTGTTAAACAGGGAGAAACGTAGAGCAGTTGTGTTATAATGCAGAACAGACAAATACGGCACCCCTGTGCTCATTCCTCCAGCCACCTGTTTTCAGACTTTCTTCTCAGGAAATTAAAACCTCTCTGTTGCAGATATGAGCTCCTAAAGAAATTTGCCATTTGACACTAGCTTTTGCCATCTACAATTGCTTGTGTCCAATAAGCTTTATCAAGTAAAGCATGCCACACACTGCAGATGACGAAAATAAGATGTATCTCGTAGCCCTCCAATAACAGCCTGTGAATAAATCTTCATTCTGTGCAACTGATGTCTCCTGGAAATCTGTCTAAGAGGACAAATGAGAAAATTTCTACTCCTGAGTAGTTATATTTTATGGAAATATATTTATTGGTATTAGGAGATATTTACTTAGGATTGTTCTTGCTATGGTTCATGTCATTTGCTTGAGCCATGAATAAATAAATGATTGTTACGTCAGCTTTTGAGGATCAGACTCTCTGGCCAAACCAGTCTAACCTGGCAATTGTTTGGGTTGGTTTCTTGCCACGTGTATTTTTTTTCTTGAGCAGTAAGTTCCCGTGAAAGTGCCAACATATTCCCTCTTGTTGTGAGTTAATATTTCATTAGCATAAATCATTTCATGTGTTGCAGAGTCTGACCCAATTTCTCCATGAGTATAAACCTGCATCTAATCCTTTTTTGTAATTTATATTGCTGGGTAAATTCCAGTACTACTTCCTTATGCTACAGCTACTGCTCCTACAATTTCTGCTCTTAAAATGTTTCACTCTTTAGTCTCAGAGCTCTCATCTCTCTTA
The DNA here is from genome assembly GCA_008658365.1 of Alca torda. Classification (NCBI taxonomy): domain Eukaryota; kingdom Metazoa; phylum Chordata; class Aves; order Charadriiformes; family Alcidae; genus Alca; species Alca torda. Next base: position 5,910,435 of record CM018093.1, on the reverse strand, counting down.
TCAGCAGCCCCTTCCTTCACCTAAGGATTACACGGACACAGAAGAAATGGAAACACCAAACAACTCCACAGTGTGATACCTAGGGTTTTTTAGGGCCACAGTGGTACTCACTTGGAGAACAGCAATCAGCTGATGGAAATGCCCACAAGAAAAATTTTTATTCTCATCAAAAATGTTAATGTGTCTCACTTCAGACAACAGTATTAGCTGCTTTATATTAAGGAAGTTCCACCGATTCCAGCAAGGCTTTGCTAACTGGGCCAATGCGCATAACGTGGGACGTGGGTGCTGTATTCCTACAATAAACTGCATCATGTTCCAAAAAAAAATACTTATCAAGGAACAGAGGTGAATGATGACGCAACTTCCTAGGATATGTAACCGACTGAGGGTAAGTTTGTGTAGGGAAATGAGAAGATGCAAAAATACAGGTATTGCTTGGAATTTGCTCCTCTTTATCCAGGGTTAAGAGGCTAATGGAAGCACAACTCACACAATGAGATCTTGTTTAAGAAAAAAAGAAAAAAGAAAAAAAAAGAATTAAATATTTACCTAGTAAAAGAAATACTAGTTGACAGATTAAATATGCAGGTTCTTTGTTATCATTCCAGTAATTCCAGAACAAAAAGTCAGAGCTGAAGGAGGAGCAAATATCTGGTACAAGTCTTACACCTGTGCAAAGCAAGATGAGACTTGCCACCTGCGGTTCTCTGGAAAACAGTGACCCCCTAGAAACACTGAGATTGTTTCTCAGTCCTTCTGCATCCTTTTCCACCTCAGGTGCATTTTTTTTACCCTCTTGCCACTTGTATATTCTAAAGGAATTCATGAAGAGAACCAAGCCATGTAATATGTCAGTGTAATTCCTGCACTGAAATAAACCAAGCCAACATAGCTAAATTGATTTTGAGGGACCTAGACAGATTCATGCCTCTGATGGTGGTCACTGGTGTAAATGTTCTGTGAACAGACATTTCTGATGCTTTTGTTGTTAGCTTTGGCCTGATACAGGAACTACATATGTGGGATGTATGCCTAAGAACCACAAAAGTTCAAGTTTTTTCCAGTATCAAATGTGCTTGAGCTTCAGTGAGTGGTGGATGCTCTAATTTTTGCACTGAATGAAACATTCTGCAAGTTATCCTGTAGTTTTGTCTCTTCTCAGACCTGTGACTGTTGCTTCAATCTCTGGGTAACCCACAAGTCTTGTTCTCTAGGTGCTTAAGTGGACAGAGCCTGGTATTCAGTGAAAAGAGTCTAGACATGACTCCAAACGTTTTGGTTGGGGGGGGAGGGGTGGTGGTGTTTTTGTTTTTTTTCCCCTGGTGTAAATGATAACCTCTACATCCTGCGTTTTTGATGTGGTATGTAGTAATACTAGAAGCTCTACACCTCGTATCCCTTCCCACGTGATGGTTTGCACCAACAATCACAATCAGATCATGGTGACTTAGTGCTGTAAGCTGAGCTGTATCACCTGATTGGGTGACAGTTTTTCATGACTGTGCAAGCTCAATACATTCATGGAAATAGTCTTTATACAGAAAGTGCTATATGGCTGCACATTTTAATTTGCATTTCTATTTAGTAAAGAGCAGGGAAATTAAGTCAACAGAACTCATTGAGTGAATTGCTGTTCCATTTGTAAGTGTCCAAACCTACCCTGTTTTTAAGATTTAAGAGCAGTGTTTCCATAGGCTTTATAGTGTACTGTGCAGGGATGGAAGGTACCCTTTTAAGGGTACCAATAGAATTCATGGACTGGGACTTAACAAGCTGTTTTAGGCTTCTGTAGGGCCCGGGGGTTTAGCTTCCAATTAGCTCACAGTGTAGTACTTGTATAAGCATTCTAAATGTTCATAAAAACTTGATTTTATTGCTATTATTGGAGAGCCTGAAAGTTAGCCCATGCAGTGGACATAAATTCTTCAGTCTCAGACTCAGTCCCTCTCTTAGGTTCATCTTAAAACAAATATTTAAATAATCTTTTTAAAGCACCAAAAAGGGATTAATTCTTTATTTTGCTGGTCCCCTGTAGCTTATTTATAATATTATTATTTTTTTTACATAAATCTGTCAGAAGCACAGGCAGTATTACGCAAACAAACTGCAGGTGCACTAGTAGCCCAGTAACCACAACAGCCAGAGACATGTGCTGGATGAAATATACAGGGAATATGCGTAACAGATGGCACGGGGAGCTTTTCAGTCAGAATAAAAGAACTATTAATCTAGCATCATTAGCTAGACATTCTATGCATCAACATGACAGGGAAAACTTTTGTGCTCAGCAGATTAGACTAGAATCTGCTGAGAAATCCTTTTGAATTCACAAGTTTTGTTGTTCCTTAATATTGTGCATGCAAATTACTGGCTCCTCCTTTAGTGAAGTTTCGTGGGAAATCAGGTGTCAAACATGGTTTTTACTAATTAGCCTCACTTTTGGCAGGCTGGGTCTCACTGCTGAAGTGATGAGTACCTGGGAGAAGATGACTGCTAAGACTTCTCTTGCTGGGCACCTTCATAGCTAGTGGGGAGATGCTTGTTACAGCTGAGGTTACTGGATGTAGTTACAAATAAGCTAACAACTTCACTTCTTTTTCTTTTGCGTGCAAATGTCTAGCTGTGAAAGTAAGCGCTCGAATGTTTTATGGGGCACTAGAGGCAAGCAGGGAGGCTCCAGAGGCCAGAGTGCAAAGTGCCAGTCAAGGCTTAGCCGAAAACCCTGCCTGTAAAATGGGAATGATACTTACGCCTTTTCTCCATCCTTTTTTGGTTTAGGTTGTAAATTCTTTAGCACAGAAATTCAGTTGCTCAATGTTTATATAGAGCACCCAGTAAAACAATACTGGTGTCTTCTGTGGGGTTTAGGTATTGCTGAGATACAAATTAGTAGCAGCAAACTCTTTGAGAGGGGCAGATTAGCAAATCTTTGCACGTATCAGAGCCAAATCCAATGTGAAGCGTCCTGCCCCCCCCGATAAAGCCATTCAGATGTGGGAACCACCCAAGGTATGGTCAGTGATGAACATCTAATTCATTGCAGGACTGAATTTTTTAGAGTGGTGTGGAAACAAGACTCTTGTTCCCTGATCTGTATGGAGCTGGTGGTGGAAAATTTCTTTCTCCCTTGAAAAAGTAGAACTTGAGTCTTAGCTGCATGGGGAATGACTACTTGTATCAGTTTGCATGGCTCATACCTTCTCTGTTGAGGGTGCAAATGGAGGGCAGATGAATGCCAGTGTGCATGGCAGGCTTTAAGAGGCAGATGAATTTCTGTTAAAACTTAAGCTAGTAGTGTTAGTGTCAGTGAGGCACTGGGTAACACTACACCTCTCAGTAACAGTGAGCTTCATCCAATACGTCATTGCACTCTGTGGCTTTCTGTACGTACAGCTTTCCCTCAGGACAAATTGGTTTTGTTACAGCAAGCTGAATGGCAGCTGATATAATCAGTAATGCTTGGAGCAGTAATTCTGTAGGGCTCTAACTTGCATTGGCTGCTGTGTTTGTTCTTCCCAGGGAGAGAAGGACTTAACAAAGAAATGGACGATACTGTATATATTGCTCAACAGAATAACTTCTGCACACATTTTACTGACAGGAAACCGAGCGTATACGATACCATCAAACTGCTTCATTCCAAACCTTCTGCTCCTTACAATATCAGATCTCTAACCTTCAGACACTATTCTAAGGATGCTGCTAGGTCCAGCTGTGCTTTTAGGGAAATGGGGGCGCTGTTCCCTTGGTCACTCTCTTCTGTAGGAAAAACCCACTAGAGGAGGAATAATGTCTACGTGATGTTCTGCATGCTGCTGAAAACTCTTTTTTTTAAGTCCTTAGGATTGACCTTTCTTAATTATTTTGAGATATAGTCTTAACCGCTTGATTCCAGGTGCTGGTTCTTTCAGACAAATGTCAAATGTCACAAATTTGAAAACAAATCAAAACAGTTGGAAGGGGAGAAACAGTGAAAAATCTTGGCACCTCAGACCTGGCAATGAAATACCACAAGAGGTATTTTACTTGCTCGTACTATTTCACTCACTTCTCTCAGAGAGTTGCCAATTTGCTCCTGAGAGATTGAACAAATCTTACTCTTCCTGCAGGACAAGCGGTCATTTTCAGCATGAGTCAACAACAGTGAGCTGCACTTCATTTGGCTGCTTATGCCTTGAGCCAAACCCAAGCAGTGAGAAAAATGTAATGGTCCCCATAAAACATGTTATGTCCTGCCTTACTGAGCTTCTAGCGCAAACTTCCTAGCTGCTGAGTGCCGTGTTTCTGGGTGGAACGGAAAAGGAGCAATCAAGAAATTTTGGGCGGTGGGTTTCAAGCCTCCTGTAGGAGATGGGCCCAGCTGATGTGAACGTGAAACCAGCATTAGAGAGTGACCTGATTTATCTCTGCCAAGCATTGAAGACATCCAGGGTGGGGGACATAGGTGGCATGTTAACCTCAAGTACGGCCGGGTGAAGAGGAACTGTGCTACTATGCTAAACTATCGTGAGCTGGCCATTCCTCTGTCTGCACACTCTGTTCTCGGCCTCCTCTCCTCCCCCTGCGTTCTGTTGTCAGAAGCTAGGTTTGCTTTGGCTTTTTATGCCTAGAGATAGCGAGAATACTTTGCATGATTTGCTGCAGTGGTTTGTGCTTTAGTAATTCCAGAAGCAGAACTCCCCCAGAGGAGGTCTTCGAGCCAGACACGAGACAGGTCCTGGAAACCATGGAGCACACAGCAAGCCTTGTTAGCCTGCATTAATCACCAGCAAGATTCTCATCTGCTAAGGTGATGGATGTTATTGCAATAGATTACTTTGATTATTTTGTGTGGCTCTGGGACCAGAGTAAATATTATTGAAGATTTAATTCACTATATTCTCCTGCAGAACATACATGAAGCAGCAAAAGACTCCCCTTATTTGGTAGCTGATGCTTGAGAGAAATTCTGGGTAGGAGGAAAGAGACAACAAATGGTACGGTAGAGCTTTTCTCCAAGTCAGGGGGAAGTAAACTAACTTCTTTCTGATTGGACACATTTCCTAGGGCCCAGATGTGCTGGGCTCTCTTTCTTTTTCCAAAGCTTATTTCCCTGAAAAGTTCTTCTTTTAAGTCTTCTCCTAAAGGACAGGACAGGATATAGTAAGGACAGGATATAAACCAGAAATTTTTGTTGGTTACAGAGGATGGAGAGCAGTATGAGCATACGGACAGCAGGACTTAAAAGTTATCAGAGTTACATTCTAATCTGCTATTGGGACCGTCTAATGAGGGGGAGGTTTCTGCAACTTCCTGCAGGCAGAGCTTTCTGCAATGTTTGTGACATGGTTAAGATTGCATATGGCTAAAATCCCTGTGTGACTGCAATCAAATGACTTAAGCCACAACCAGTCATCACCAAAGCATTCACTTAACACTATGGACCAGTGTAGGTTTCCATCCCAGCTAACATATTGCTTACTTGAGATGATGCACAGACTTAATGGTAAAGCAATAAAGTATTTACTGCCTTCATCTTTCAGTCTTTCAGTTCCTATAATCATTTAGGAAGGAAAGCATTTGTTGTAAATAGCATTAAAAAGTGCTGTATTGCAAAAAAAGTTACTGTGATGACTGAGATCTCTGTGAAAAGGGATCATATATGTCACAAGAACAGTTTAGGCTAGTAAGATAGTTTTAAAAGGTTTAGGTATTTTTTTGTATATTATTGTTATATGAGTGAATAATTTCAGGGAAATGATTTTACAAAAAGTGGAATGCTTTCCCCATAATGGCCGGGAACCTTTCTGAGAGATGTTAAACTAGATGATAGAAATTTGAAAAAATGCACATCTCTAACAATTTTTAAAAATCATCTTTCACTAAAAGTGGGAACAGAACGCAGTCCTCCTCGGAGCCTTTCCTACCTGAATCCTGAACTTCATGCTCTATATCTGTGAATTCGGGTTTTGGTTGGATGTGTTGGGATTGGGGTTTTTTGGGGTTCAGTTAGCTTTTTTTTTTTTCCCAGTTTCTGAGTATTCAGTGATTTAATGACAGGGCAGGATTGACTGTTGTGCTTTGGGTCTTTATGCCTCAGTTAAAGGGCTGAAATGTTCCATTTGTTATGGCTGTTAAGAAAGTACATTTAGTTTTGAGTAAATTGAGCATTGACAAAGCCTGGGAAGAAAACTGAAAGCAATGCTTTTCCTTATATGAAAATATTTAGCATCTCAGTTCATTTGTGTATTTGTTCATTTGTTTCAAATGTTTCATTATATGTTACAAAGTTAGGAGAAACGAATCAGAATAATTGAGTCATATATTTTCACATATTGAGATGTTTAGCTGGGAAAGTCCAAGTTTACCTCACTGTAGCAACATATAATTGGAACGGTATGATCTGATTTGTTTTGTTTTTCTCTGATGTTATCAGATAGAACAGAAAAATTTATGCAAATTCTGGAGAGCCTTAAGCACCACCAGCATAATGCAGATATTTGTGCCCTGCACCCTGACCTCGTGGCTTCAAAAGGTTGGTTTCTGCTGTTGGTTGCAGAGAAATTAATTCTTGGTAAAAATAGATAAAGTTCCTTTATTTGTCTCTCAAGCTCCTGTGATTTTTTTCCTTTTCCATGGCACAGAATTGACAGTGATAAATGCACAAAAGGTTTTGGGTGGATGGCCAGTGTTCACCTTCCTACCTGTTCCTTTGCAAAGGGCATCTGTGTGAGTGTGTGTGTGTGTGTGTGTGCAGGATGTGAGCAGAAAGGCTGCTGTAGTCTGTCCACTCAGCTCTGCAGGTGAGCGGCAGTGCTGAGGTGCTGATTTTCACCAAGAGTGCAGAGGAAGACAGGCATAGAAAATAGGTTGATCTATAGCTAAGTGTTTCCCATAGTTTGCAGGTCAACATTGGCAACTTTTTCCTGAAAGCTATGAATTTATTCACCTGGCCATAGCGTGCCTGCAATTGGCACGCTTCCATGCGACGCACTTGAACTCCAACAGACCCAGGCTGTGTGCCCTCACTACCTGCAATTGTAAAGGAATAAATGTTTTTAACATTGTTTAATGTGTAATCCAAACCGTGTGGAGCTCTGTCCAGTATGAAAATTCTGCCCTTCTGTAAACATAAAAGCAACTTAAAATTCTTTCTTTGGAAATCACCTGGCCTTGTCTAATCTGGAAAAAATCCCACGATTGACTCTCCTAATATTTGAGTTTAGGTCTCCCACATGGTTACAACTGCAGCTACAGCTAATGCTGGTGCAAAAGCGGACACATCACACCATAATCCAAAGCGGATTGACAAGAGAGAATCTGTATGCAGTTGATACCTAGTGTTGAATGGGATGTTGGAACTTTTCAGTGAACCAGGTGAATGAAGTTGCAAGGAAAAAAACCTGAATTTTAATACATACAGAAGTTATTTCCACTTTTGACTATATGTAAGTCTGACACATTACAGAGCATGGAAGGGCAGAAGTAGGAATAGGTGTTTTTCCACTGTAAGTGATGCTTTCTAGAGGGGGAAAAAAATGAAGTAATTTAAACTAGGTTTTTAACAGTCTTGTTTTATTTATTTTTACTTTCTCAGCATTTCACAGACTGATTGTGTGAGGGGAAATCCCCCAGATTCTTTCTGCAGAACTTGGCAAGTGTATTCCACTTTGGATTTATGGTGGCTGGAAGACAAGCGTTCCTCTGAGCGCAGCTTGAATGCATCTCCATTCATTAATCATAAACAATCTTTGTGTGGCCCTTTGCCAGGCAGGGGATACACAGCAATGCATCGCTGAATCACTTGGTCCAAACAGATGACTAGGAAGTGCACAGTAGCTATCAGAGGGGAAATGCGTCTCCCAGAATCTTTTTATAAGCAGTTTTTTTTCCAAGGTGACTTTGGCTAATATTTTCAAAGCTAGTTGTGCATTTTACTGTTGCACAGGGATTGCACTCAGAAACATACATTTCTGTCTGTATTTGTCTCTGTATTTGGATGAAATATTAGTCTCAACAAAAAACTAAGAGTGCAAATGGGTATGTAAAAAAAAAAAAAAACCAAACCAAAACCAACATGAGTATGTAAAACCTCACAAACGCTTGAGGTTTCTATATCTCGCACTAAGAGTGTAATCATTATCATTGAAGTTTATCAGATTTTGTCAGGCTCAGTTGGAGCTCCTAAAATGCATGGAAAGTTCCTCTGTAGAAACAAGGTGTAAAAGCTATATGAAATTGTAGTAACTATAGTGCCTTACTGAAGAGATGCTGGGTCAATACAGTAACTGATTATAGGACTGGCATTAGAGAAGAGAGTATGAGCTGAATGAGTTCTGATAGCCGAACCTCACATTACAAGAGAGGATTCCTTAGGCCTGAGTTCTCGCATGGTAAACTTTCAACAGTAGTTTTTCCCTGGTTCAAACTACCTTAAGAGGTGAAATTGTGTGGAAAATAAATTAAACTGTAGAGTGTGCAAAACTATTGACAGATAACAAAAGAGAAACAAAGGAGAGGGTTAATGGAAAATTAGTGCCTTCATTGGTACTTGCACCAGAACCATCAAGTACAATAATAGCTGGTTTTTATACCTGCATTTAATACAATAAAAGATCACGCAGTAAGAGTTCCAGACATTGAAAGAGAAGAGCAGGGAGTTTTCACAACTGAGTCCTACAAAAGGAAAGCCCCTAAATTTCCAGGGAACTGTCAATGTTAATCAAATACTTAAGGTGCATCTGGAGTGAAAGAAAATACCCTTATCAGTCTGCACTGCAATAGATGAGAGACTAATTACTCACAAATATGTAGCATAGATGGTTAGACAGCAGTCAATGCTGTATTTTGAATAAGAATGTCGATTTGAGCATTCTTCTCTTCTCAGATGCATTCTTTGACTGCTGCTGATATTTACTTGACTTATGCTGATGAAACTTCTGAACATCTGATCTATTTTCAATCTCCATTTTTTTAATCAGAGTTAAATAAAAGGTTTACAGACAGAGATGGATACCAGGAAATTCACGTCTGCAAACAGTGTTTCTGTTTTATAGCAATGTGCCATAAATCTGCCTACAGATACAGTGTATTAGCTGACCGTCCTTAACAAAAATCAGAGCAGAACATCAAACATGTTTGCCTGAGAATGGTGCTGCTCTTATATCTACATTTGGCTAAGCCTGTTGCTGCATAGCTTCCTTTTCAAAATGATGGTTTCAGATTTTTAATGGATGTATAGACCAGGATCAAGGAAAACAAAAAAGGTTGTTCTCAATTATTTTTGAGCTTGTTCCCTGATTTTATCATTTAAGTCACAGCAACAGGCCTTATTGTTTCCTTTCCTTACTGTCCTCTTGATGTCCCAAGGGGTTCTGTGCCATGAAGAACGCTCTAGTGAACGCTTTTGTGTGATGCAAGCTATGCCTTTATGCACATAGAGCTGTAAGCGTTGTGTTTCTGTCTGTTCAAGAATTGTTTTGAGCAAGTTCCTTTTTTGCTGCTTTCTTAAATCCAAACTTTTGTGTTTTAAAGACATGAGGTATATAGCGTTAACAGTTGCAGCAGCCATGTTACTTCCTCATCCTTTCTGGAACAGCAACAAAACGTCCTGAAGCATGTGTCATTGCTGTTAACTTTGGTTCCTCTGCTCTGTTTCTGGGACAGCCATCGTTAATTATCTTTGGAGTGTTCTTTCTGTTATTGACTGAGTGGTCAGAAGACCACAGGAACTTGAGTTAGAGCAGGCTTTTAGGGATTGTGGTCTCTTTCTTTGGGTGGTTATATGATTCCTGACTGCAGTGAGTGTCAGAGAGCAGATTGTCAAAGGCTGAGCTGCAAGATTTGTGTCTGTGCATTTGCAAATCTCCTTTCTTAGCCTGGTACCACTCACGCTGAGCCCTAACCTCATTTAGCTTGACAGCAAGGTGACCAGCAGGTGGCAGTTTCACCCAACTAATACAAATTGTTAAGTGAAACACATTTGTATGTAAATACTAACTGCAAAAGTGATTTCTTTCGTTTTTACTTAAATTATAGCTTTTGCTTGTGCTTCATTGCCCCTTTGAATGCTGTGAATGCTATTGATGACAGAGTTTCAGGACAATGATAACTACCAGTAAGTGACTGACATTTAGATGTGGTGTTAGGGGATGTGGTGTAAGGGAGAACTTTGTAGAGTGGGATTGGATGGTTGGACTTGATGATCCCAAGGGTCTTTTCCAGCCTAAATGATTCTATGAATTCTATGGCTCTTGCTGGAGTCATTGGTGCAGTACTAGACTCTAAATCGGTACTGTTTTTGCATTCAGGAAAGAATTGCTTTGAGCGGATAGGGACTGATAGACAAGTGAGTCAGATCATTCAAGTGTTGATACATACCTCTGCATCCAAAGGCTGGCATATGTTTGAGTATCTTTCTGAGTGTGGCAGCTGAAATCTTTCCGCTGACTTGCAGAAACTGTAGATCCCATTTTACTAAAACCTGAAAGAGAGCTGCAACATTCTTCTCAAAGTAGTGACTTTTTTAACACAAAATGCAGTTTGCTTCATGACATGAAGCCCTTGTCTCAGTAACTCTACAAGGGCACAGAACTTTGTCATTCACACTTGCTGATGTGGCCTTTTTTAATTCCAGCGGTTTGCTTTTTGGTCAAAATACAGTTTTGTATTGTCACAGTAGCACCAAAAATGAAAGGGTATATACATGGATAATAGCGAGTGTAGTATAAAGCATTGCAAGGAGAATATGCGAGTGAGTGAGACTTTGGGACGTCATCATCACCACGTTCTTCTTTGAGGCTTCCATTGTGATTTGCCTGGATAGTGACACACATAATAACATCAGGGACCCTGACATCCAGACTCTGGAGCCTAGTCATTAATAACTTCCAGCTCTCTCAGCTGCCAGATAAATATGCCTTCTCACCACTATGAATATTTCCATCTTCAGAATTTCTCCACTTCTACGTATGATGCGTTTAAACTAATTAATTTAATCTCATTGCTAGTGGGGAAATGAAATATTAGTGAAACAAGAGCAGACTTGAGACAAACTCCCTTCAGAATCCTTTTCTCAGAGTGACTGGAAGCACTGCGTTCAGAAGAAGCTAAAGAAAACCCTTCACAGACAGCTTGCCTATAGCAGAGGGTTGAGCTATTGGTTACAGCAAACCTATGATGAGTTCCTGCAGACAATTCAGCATGTGGATGCAGAAGGAATTCAAGCAATCACTCCTACAGTTTTTATTGACTTTAGAACAGACCCAGGTGGTTGTTGCTCCCATGGCAGTGACCAGAAATTGGCATTTCATCCTCGTTCCTGCTAACCAAAGCCAAAATTCATAATTTCCCTTCAGTGCAGAGCTTTTGGCTTTGTGCTCTTCTCTAGAGCAGGCAGTAATGCTTCCACTTTGCCAAGCTTTTAATTCTGCATTTTAGGCTAGATGATTTTTTTCCATTCTTTCTAATCAGTTGACAAATAGGCAAGGACCTCAGTGCAAGTTCTCCCTGCACGCTCTGTGGTGCAACTCTGCAAACTGAAAGTCAGGCTTTCTGAGTGTAGCCTGGTGAGGAACCGGAGCCGATAAGGTAGAGGGGAGGTTTTTAGTTCCTTTTTCTTCATCTGGATGTGAAATCAGTTTGAAAATCTTGTGCTCTCTCTTAAGCATGAGGGCCAAACGAAGATGCAACAGGTCTTGTTTTCTAAATTGGGATTGATGCCTTTAGGAGGGGGAATTGACATTTCTACTACATCTACATTAGTAGCTCTGTACATAGGGTCTACAAACATGTATGTAGGGTCCACAAACCTGTGTCCTCGCTGTTGGTGATGAAAAGGGAAGTCCTTGACAGGAAATTCCCCCAAACTTCTCCTATTCCCCCCTTCCCTCAACTTTCTAACGAGTCCTTTTCCCCTAGACTAAGCAGAGAATTAATCTTCTGAATGAGAGATGAGCTGAGATCTGCAGGTGGTCCTGTAGGCAGTAGGGAGGATAGTCTAACCTCCCATGCTGCTTCTCTCCTGGGAAAAGCAAATGTCCTGAGTTTTCAGAACCAACTGCACCCTTGAGAGTGCATCTGGGGGTTTCCCAGATGTTTGAAGAGACCACGGAAAAGTAAATGCTGAATGAAGCAATTGGAACTTCTGTGTAAACTCAAAGCTCAGTACAGTGCTATTGTTCTCTGTAGGTCTCTGCCCACTCCTCTGCAGCTGTACATCACGGGTTCAGGGTAAGGCAGGGATGAGGATGCTGCCAAAGCTGCTGAGTCCTCTTTCTTTATGAAACTCCGGGGCATATGTGCTCAGAGAGCGCTCTCAACATGAATGTTTCTAGAAGGGACCAGGCACTGGTGACTTGACTTTCTTTGTGACACAATCAGGGCTCAAGCTTTGCCTTGGTAACATGATTCATGTTCTAAACGAACTAGCTAGACGCAGCCTGATAGTGTGGTTTCTGGCAGGAGGTCTGATCTGATAGTAGAATATCTAGCACCTGCTTAAAGCCTTTAGCTGGAAGAAATGCTGGTTGCTTAGGTTTTTGCAAGCCTGGGCCAATATCTGAATGTGAAGGGTGGTGTTGAAGTCCCTAGTTTACTCTGCTGAGTTGGGCACATGCCTTGGCTGAATGTGCCTTTTTCAACCATTAATACTTCTATTTGAGATGGGTTACTTCCACTGTATGAATTGAGCACACAGAATGTGAGCTCTAACTAAAATGCCTTTCTAGGACTTGCCTTAGCGTGCATGCAGTCAAAGGAGATATTCTCATCTGAAATTCACGTCAACAGTAACATGGATCTTGAATGAAACCCACTTCTACAAACGGTGAATATAGGTCGTGTGAAGTATCCCTGAATTCATGTTACACAACGTCTTCCTTGTTCTTTAGTTTTGCTTCTGTGAGGAGAAAGAGAGGCTATTAAAAATGCGAGGTAAGAACTCAAAGAAACGCTTTGCTTCAGCAGACTCAACAAAGAGGGACTGAAGTCTTTAGTGCAGCATGTTACTGATTTCTATGCAGGACCACTGCAAAAGGAAACCCATTTGAGTCTCCAGTGAGAACATGGAACAAACCTTTACGCTGCATCGCTTTCATAACTGATGAAACCCCAAGCTTTCTTGTTGTCTCACATTGACAACTTCCAAAGCTAGTCATGCGATTTATGTGCGTAACATTCAATGTATTCTTAATCCTGTTTTCTCTTTGTGAATCATTTGAGATCTGCTTTTTGTTTTCTGCCAATTTCAGGTTTATTTTGGGGGTGGTTCTGTGTGCAGTTTCTCAACAGATAGCTTGGACGGGTGGTTTTCACCGTGCTGGTGCGCACAAACTCTGGAAGCCAGCAAGTCACCAGACTGGTGTGACTGTAGGTGGGGAAGTTACAAAGATGCCCTGCTCCTTTCACCCCTTAACACCATCTGCTTTAGCAGCCACTCTGTGACATATGAAATGGGAGAGGGCTGTGCAACTGCTTCCAGGGCTAGCTCACCCAAGATCATCTGTCAGCACTGCAGTCAGAGGCAAGCTTGCAAGATGCACAGGCATACACAAACTAGTTTGAACACCTAACTGCAGCGAGAACCTGCAGTGACAAGGACTTCAGTGTGCATTAGCTACATGGTAGCATGCCTGTGGTCCCAGGCTGGCTTTGAGAGCAAGCACAGAAACCTAGGCTTGTGGGATCATCGCTGTTTTTGGTCCTCTTGCTGGCTCAGTCAAGGTTAGTTCACGTCTCACTTCCAGCTGCAGTATGGACGCAGACTGGTATGTAGTATTGGTCCTGTTGCCTGACTCAGTACCGGAAACTTGAACTAAATGTGACTGCTACTCATTCACAGACAAACACCTGAGTGGTTGAGGAGAATGGGTAGGCTGTAAGCAGACGGTGCTATATGTGGCATGTGTGTGAGCAGCAGGAAGGGAGAAGCAAGGACAGGGTAGATCTGAGAGTGTGTGTGTGTGTATGTGACCACTACAAATAGATTGCATATTTAGCTTTAAGAATTGCTGGTGTCATTTGAGGGGTAGTTTGTGTTTTTGGAGGGTAGTAAACCAGTCACATCTTGGAGCTCAGGAACAGACCAGATGATCTCATAAAGAGTATAAAGTACAAAGAAATCCTGGAAATGTGTGTTCTAGAGCTAATGTGTGTTAGAAAACACAAGTGCTCGTTAATGGGAAACTCTCATCTCTCTAAGTGCTGACATGATCTCAGTGTGAGAAATACGGTTGGCTTGGTTTTTTTACTTTCTTTTACTCTAGACTCAGCACTTTCTTGAGGACGCTGAGAAATTGCTTCACTTAGGTGTCTGTGTGCAGAAGTTCTGAAGGATTTCATGCTTTCCTTTGTGCGTGATGTTAGGCCTGATCAGGACGTTACTTTTTGTGAAAAAATGTGCAGTAACCCTGGAGTGGATGTGGAATGTCCCAGGTTCAGATCTTCACTGGTCTGAGAGGTCATGAGGGCTATGGTGATTTACACTGCCAAGGATTTAATCTCTAGTGCTGAGCATATATGAAGGCTGCATCATTTGTTCCTTTATCAAAGCTGAAGTATGAATCAGAACTTGTTTCAGAGGGCGAAGTGGGGAGGTGTGAGGCCCACATAAAAATTAAAAAATAAAAAAACCCCTGACTTTATTGTACCATGCTTGCTTCAATGTTGCTTACAGTATTAAAAAAAAAAAAAAGTGGTACAGTCCTTAGGAAGCACATGATTAGCAAGCAGTCTTGTACACAAAGCTATCCCTGAAAGTTTGGCCTCTGTTCCCAGCACTATTACAGATTTCTTATATGACCTTGAGCAAAGCACTTAAGCTCCTATCAGCTGCCTCAGTCTGTGTTGCATGATGAGATGTGTGTACCTCTTACTTCAGCTCTGCTCCTGGCCCTGCCTTGCAGTGTCTATCTCTTTAGAGGGGCAGTATTCTCAAGAACAGAAGAAAAAACAACCCCTAGACCCACATAAAACCCATGGGACTATTTATTGATGAGGGGTTGCTGCAAAATTGGTATGTCTCTGTGCTTCTCTGAGTCTGTAACATACAAAGCTGATGGAACAGGCTGTCCCAGCAAGAGATGCCATTTTCTATACCTGTATGAGGCCCTTTCCTGAACCCATGTGAAATCAGAAGTGTGTCCTTTTTTTAGGCTATGTTCAGTGGGCATATAGTAAATTCTGGCATTACTCAGAGAGTCTTTGAGATTTATTTCAGCTGTCATTAAAAGTCTGTCTTGCCCTGCCTTGTAAATGTATCTGATCAGGTTGTTGTGATCTCCCTCCTGGAGTCCTGGTATCCTTCGCACCAGCACCACATTCTGCTGAAAATGGAAAAAAAATATTATTTATTTATCCCCACCACCACCTTGTTGACTGAAGTAAAAGTTGTTCTTCAAATATCCTTTAGACATGTTTGAGGAATGTTTTCTGGTAAATGGTCTGTAGATAGAGCATAAAAATTCACTTCCACATTGTGACGCACTATGCAGCTCACTGCCATTGTCCTCTGCCCTCGTCTGTAGTAGTTATATCCCTCATGCTTCTCAAGAAGGTCAGCTACCTGCTCACTGTTTGTGACAAGCCGTGGCACATCTCTGCGTCTAGCAGAGACTTTGACTTTGAGGAAGGGCTTTGGCTTTGAGGTTTTTTAGGCTTTTATTCATCCCATTCTTTTGATGTGTAATCAAACTACTAGAATTAGGAGCCTCATTGTACTAGTCCTGCTCTGTGGTCTACTAAAAGAAATAAGCACCTCCAGAAGGTCATTCGGACTTGGGTGACTCATGCTGCTGGAGACAGATGCCTGTTGTTTCGGTTCTGCCGAGGGAGTTCAGCAAGGTGTAGTGTGAGGCTCCTAAGTTAGGTGATGTGATTTACATAAGCTTGCTAGAACGAATCCTGGCCTTGTACCGTGTGGGCTTTGGTTCTGGATTGTTTCTTGCTATGTTTTCACATATAATGTCATGCTACAAAATAAAGATGTGGGTTATAGAATTTGTAATCTGAAATAGAAAATCTTTTTCAGTCAAATGTCAGATCCTGTTGCCTCAAATGAGGCTCAGCAGTTTGTTTCCTCTATTTTCTCTCTTGATTGATTAGGAAAGAAGTATGAGAACCTTTTCTAAGCATGGTTATCTCTTAAACACTCATTCAAATCTATGAGGTAGAGATCCATTTATTAATTTAGTTATTGTATTCTTAAAGGTAAACGTTTGTGTTTGCAGACCACAAAACTTTCTGAAATATCAAACTACTGCTTATATATTCATACTTCCTATGTTGTATGGCAGGATATAAGTGCTAATATTGACATGTTTAAAAATACAAAAAAACCCACCACTATACCAAAAAAAACCTTCACAACAACAACAAAAAGCAACAGCCAGGACATCTGTCAGCAGCATTAATCCACTTACTTATGAGCTTAAATCCTGTCCTGGGAATAAGACAACATCAAAGAGATTAGGAAGTAAGATAAAGCTCAGGTTCAGTTTGTCAAACGTAATATATCCCTATGATTTTATATCACTTATATACCCAAAATTCTTGCAGGGCCATGTTCCTACCAGCACTGAGTAGGCACAGTTCTTGCTTTTAGTTCCCCCTTAACAGGAGCATCATGTTTATAGTAGATACCCATTGATGTTTGCAGTGAGTTTAACTGTAAGATGACCAAACAACTGCCTTCTCTCAATCACTTTATCCTGCTCATCTGCATTTCTGTAGTGAGGGGAACCAGTGGCAAGAGGTTTCTTTAGAGGCTGTATGACTCTCTGCAATTTGCAGTGGATTTTGGTGAATCCACTGCTGCCCACAGACAAGATGGGTGATGGAGGCAGTCTTTGTTGTGTAAAAGAGGAAAGAATGGATTTGTCTGTAATTTCTGTGACTGTTCAGATCAAAGTCTTGTGGCTGGTTGGCAGCAGGTGGTTTACTAGCAGGGGAGCTGCAGATTTCTGAACGCTGTGGCTGATGTATTGATTTTCCAGCCATGGTTGTCTGAAGTACACATCCCACAGACCTTAATGGAAGGACTGACTCTGGGCATCTCTATTCCACACTTGTATCATCTTGACTGGAAGAAGAGATAAGGCACATGCAGTCTGAGTCACGCGTGCACTCTGCTTTTACCATCCTTGCTGAGACCAGCTGCAAGGATCCACTGGGATCTGCTGCAACCCTTGATTGGTTCTTGTGTGTATAGAGCCACCAACCCTGCTTAGGAGAAATGCATCTCACTGTTAGTCTAAAGGGAAGCGTTCCTGCACTGTATACAGTGCATGGGCGCTCTCATGTGTTTTCCAGCTAATTTCAGGTTGTTATTTGAACAGCTGTGTGTGGCAGTTGGACCAAATGATAACGCTGCCTGTGAATCCTTTGGTCTCATGACATAACTCAAAGTATAGCCACCAGGAACGTGAGAAATTTTACCATGACTCAGGGCAGAGATGTTCCTTGCCAAACCAAGGTTTGATTGACTCTAACATGTATCCTGATACAGAGCGTGTTGCTTTGGTCTTATGGTGAACAGGTCAAGGCATGACCGGAGGCAGCTGGATTTGCATCTAGTCATCTAGTGGCAAAGGCTGCAGTTAATTTTCTGAGTGTCTCTTAAAGGTACAGCTATCCACAAGCAGCCTTCCTGCTGTCGGTGCTATTTGATCATTTAACAATAGCCTAAGCTCTAGCCATATTTATAGACTATAAACCTGAATCATGATTTGCAAACAGTTGTCAAAGGAAGAGGCAAATATGATACTTGCTAAGTGATGTTTTTCATCTTTCTCTCTGCTTCTGTCTCTTCCTTTGGACCTCATTACTAAAATGGTCCTTAACCAAATTGCATTTTTCTGTAGAATGCGTGAAATGAGGATTATATTTGACAGAGCTTTCATTTTGCTTGGGATGGCGTGGGGTCACCAAGCTACACATATGTGCTCCTTTATATCTTAATGTATAACTGTGAAGTTACTTTTTGGAGAGTGATTCTTTGTTAATACATCAAAAGGTTATCTGGTAACTGTGTAAAATATGGAAATGGAGGATTATCAGCCACCAAAATAGTGCTGGCTGTTTTATCTGTGGAAAATATGCCCTTTTTCGCAACTTCCTCATTTTAGATGTTTATTACAACAAGACTTTTTCTGTCTGGTTTCATCTTTTTAAAGTACTGGTATAAAGACCTTCAAAACAGTTTAATCCTGAGTGATTTAATGTTATCCACAGCTTTTCTAAGCACAATTAAAGTATGCTTAAAGGTAAGATGATATGCATATATAGGTTCTTTTAATATGAGTCTGTATATTTACTTTTGTGTATTATGTGGTCTGCCTTCACATATATATATATATTCACATATAAGACCTGGTGCGTACAAATCTCACACTGTGCTTCTGCTACTCTGCAGAGCAGAAATGTACGCAGAGTGTGTTCTCGTACTTAAAATCAGGTCTTATTCCTGGCAGAAACCTGCCTAAAGACTAAAAACCATGCTGTTTTTCCAGGAGCTCTGTGATGTCAGAATTCAGGTATTTCCAGAAGAAAACTGCAACAGAATAGAGTTCTAAAAACTCTCTGACATTGTCTCATGTGCTGATTCAGGTAAAACTCCAGGAACTTCTCCCAGTATTTCCTGAGGTTGCCTTGTGCTGTAAGCTTTAAGAAAATTTAAATATATGATCGGGCCCTGGCTTTCAAATGACATAATTTGTCAGGAAGAAACTTCCTGTGCATTACAAGCGTTTATCTTAATTCTAAAAGTTTAAGAGGTTTCTAAAATTAAGTTCCATTAGTTTAAGGAGAAATATGATAATGCTTTAATGTTGGAGATAGGAGAGTCCACAAATTCTTCCTGCTTTGGTGTAACTGGAATGCCACTGAAGCCAGTTTCAGTATTCTTCCTCTCTTCATCTGGCTATTTTGGGCTATGACTTCGACCCTAGTTTACCTGTCCATCTATGAAGTATTAGCTAACAGATTGCCTGCTCTTACTAAGCAGTTCAACAGTGCAGAGGATATTATACTGTGTGGCTGGAAGTAAGCATTAACGCAGATATGCAAAACGTGGCTAAACAATGCCCTCATGCTTGAGAACTGAGGTGGTGGGTGCTGTTTTGGAGGGCAGCAACGTGGAGGAAGACATTCCTTATTTCTTTCCACTATGCTTGCTTTGGGATTTGCTTATTTGTGGGGGGTTTTTTTTTGGCAACTCTTTGAACTAGAGGGAATACAATTAAGCATTCATCTTCATTTGATTAATCTGTTTTTTTCCATTAAATATGATGCTAATGGAATATTGCAAAATGGTTCACAAAATGGACCTACTCCCGAGAGGTATTCGGCATCCCTTAAGGGAGGAAATTCTTTTAATAGACTCCTGGCCAAAGAACTGACCAGATCCTGCCTTGTTGTTCTTATGGGAAGAGAAATTTGTGCCATGGCAATTCAGTGATTAAAAACTGAACAGGAAGATGGGAATGCCAGAATCCTAAACTCACTGTGCAGCCTCCACTAAATATTTCTCTGGGAATGAAGCTTCTAAGTCAGTGTTACTTGTGAAAATTCATCACGACGGTCTGATCTTTAGAGGAAAGAACATTAAGAGGTTATGTTCCTGCAATGGTGTGAATAGGTAAGATACAATGGTGCTGTTATTAATGGTAAGAATTTATATGAATGCCTATGGCAAGTATCTCTCAGCCTTCTTTTGGCTTTGCAAGCTATTTTTGAAGGGCTGTCTCTTCTTTAGTAGGAAGTGTTGTATTTTGATAAAAACAAAACAGAAAAAGGGTTTCTTTTTTAAATGAAGGACGTCCTCGTTTAATGAGGCTTGAAGTGTTTACAGGTGTTTCCTCATAAGTTCAAATTTAGTGGCCCCAGGGAGTTGAGATTCTCATAAGGCAGGAGCAAACACTCAAGTTTTGTATTTTAAGTGTTGTGCATTTAAAGGGCCAGGCAGACATGGCGTGTGGGCTGGTTCGGTCTAGCTGAAGTGTTCGGAGCCAATAGTTAGGCCATCTGAAGCAGCAGAATGGTGTCTTATGTGAAACAAGACCATCATTAGTACCACAGAAGGTAAAAATCTTACTAAAAGAACCTGTGGTTTTTTTCCTGCTGTACGACGTTTTGACCTAATTTTGTAAATCTATGGTAAAAGCTCCTGCGTGTCAGGTTCCAGGTTTGATTGTTTGTTCAAATACATTTTGGTGATACTGAATGCCTTTCTGTGCATAATATCTTCCAGAGTTCAGTGCTCTTGGAGGAACTGTATAGCATCATGAAGAATAACATAGAGAAAGGGAAAATATAGAAGTGGTTGTGGTTGGAGGATGTGATGACATCACAGGGTTCAGCTGGAACATGGGGCTTTTAAAAAGCTGAAAGAAACATCCTGACAGTCAGTTATCACATCCCCGTAAAGGAGTCAAACACACGTTAGCTATTAAAAAGCCAAGCAATCTTCATCAAAGAGAAAAAAGGACTCCGTCCTGACACAGAATATGCACTGGCAAAAATGTAAGTGAGCTCTGATTTGTTTTTCATAACTGCGATAAAAGCTGAAGATTGTAATCTTATTATGCTAAGTAAACATTAGCATAGCAGGGGAGACAATAATCATGAAGAAATGCATGGCTCAAGAGAGGCAAATGATAAGGCATGATGCTAATTTTCCAACAGGGATATTAACACAGGGCCGCATTGCTGCTTTGTTGGCATTCATCACTATGAATCAAGTGGAAGACTATGATTCATAAAAACAATAACAGGATGCAGGTATTATATCAAAGGTTACGGTGGTTACATACTAGAAAATTTTCCTTTTTAAAAGTGAAACCTGTGAGAAATCTTATTTCTGTGCCTTTTTTGATACGTACCTTTTTTCAACTAATAAAAAAGATAAGGAACAAAGCAGTTGAGGGCAATACAGTTATGACTTTACAGGAAATCAGTTTTCTTGTTTTCAAGATAATTTCACTCCTCTTGGCCCACCTTTGCTCAAATAGTTTACTGATCATAATACAGGTAGGTGTTTGCTTCTTGAAAGATTTTCATTCTCACTCTATGGATCTGTAGATGATGCTCATTTTTGCAACTGTGCTGCCATCCTTCGCATTTCACCGTGCTGTTCTGTTAACCTGGAATAATACAATATACCTGAATGGAGGAAGCTAATTTCTTAAATGTTTGCCAGTGACTTATCTCATATGGAACTAACGTTAATCTTCTTTATATAATAGTCTGTAGGTTGCTCAGAAGTTAGTTTTCTATGCATATGCCTTTCTGACCTTAGTAACAGTTAAGTCTGTTTTCTGTTGCACATTTCTCCAGCTTTTTTTCAGTTGAACACTTTGGAAGCTCAAATGTATACTTGTGAAATCATACTGTAGACTGTAACGAGAAGCTCTGACTGCTTATTCAATTGTGTTTCAATTTGTCTGACAAGTATTAAGCAGCAAGCAAGCTGGAGCACTGTGGCAACACACCTTCTTTCCCCCTTTATCTTGTGCTGTTTTCAGAATCAGCAGGTATATGATGCGGACCGTACTGCAAGTTGATTAGATTCAAATTTTGATTCTAATCTTCCATCTCAGAAGTCCATTAATGGTTTGTTTGTTGGGGTTTTTTTTTTTCCCTGCAATGACAAAGCAATACTAACAACCTGATGTTTTAAGTGGAACAAAATTGGTAACTGAACTGGTATTTTTCCTTTGCGTTTTTTCTTTGACATGTGCACCGCTTTCAAAGGTAAGCAGGAATTACAAGCCTGTGTGAGAAGAGATCAAAACCTATGTATTGATGTCCGCCATTCCCTGTTGATAGTTTCTAGACATGACAACTTCTGTCCAATACCTGCCCCTCCATGCCCCCCTGAGCTTCTCAAGATTTGAATCTCCTTGTTATAACAGTGCTTCCTGGCTGTTTTGAAAGCCTGCATGAGACATAGTAACTG
This sequence comes from Alca torda, assembly GCA_008658365.1. NCBI lineage: Eukaryota > Metazoa > Chordata > Aves > Charadriiformes > Alcidae > Alca > Alca torda. Next base: position 5,888,501 of record CM018093.1, on the reverse strand, counting down.
CCTTGATTTGACTTCTGTTGCTGAGGAAGTGTTTTTCACACTGGTCAGATGGAACAGCCAGTGGAGTGGCCAGACTTCTCTCTGACTCCTGGGCTGGTTGCTAGAGCAGCCTGGCATTATGCTTACTAAGACGCGGAAGGGGCTGAGGGGAAATTTCTGTAGGTGGCTCGTGGATGAGTCTGTGCTTGCTGTCGGCATTTGCTGTCTTTGTCTGCTGTGTCATTGATGGTTAGGGTTCCTTTTTCCAACATGGAACTGTTATCTTATTAACCCTGCTTCTTTTCTACACCATTACAGTAATGAATTATATGCTTTGGCTTTGAAGGTAGACAGGAAGAGTATTCTGATGACTGGGATGCAGGCAGCTTGGGTGCTATTGCCTGCTCTACTGGAGACCCTCTGTACAACTGTAGGTAGGTTTTCAGATCAGTACAGGTGTTCAGGTGCCAGGTCCCAAAGGCTTCAGTGGAAGTTAGACTTCTTAGTATCTCTGTGAGTCTCCATTTGGTGTCTCTGGTGCACCTATATTTCCTGTTAGTGTGACCAGCTGTGGCCTCAAGTTTCCTGCACCATCTGGTTCAAACCACCTGTGACCATATGGATGTCCCAGTGCCCACATATGAGCCATCGGCTTGCTCTAAAGTATAAATTGATACAGAGGCAGTATGGGTGACCAGGGAACTTGGTGTGTGCTTTCATGAGCCCTAGGCTAATGAGAGCATAAAAGCCCTGCTCTGCTCTGCTCCTTACCTAGGAAATAGGAGGAGCTTTCCTCTGCCACGCAGAGAGTTTCAGTACAGTTAAAATCAAAATGAGTTACTCTGGTATTCTGGCAAAAGGGCATCCTGGATAGATGGGCAATAAGTCTGTGGGGAGCTTCTGAGGGGTGGGTGAAGCTGTTGCCCAAGTATAGGAGAAAGCATCCCATATTCAGTGCAGAGACAGATGGCTCTAATTCTGACAAGAGCAACTGTTTTGTTTTGCACACCTGTGGTACTGTGCTCCCAGACAGGCAGGTAAATGATATCTAGGCTGACACCTACCCATGCACTCCCAGGAACAGATGTCAGGCTTTGACGTTTCTCACCCTGCAGGTAAATTACTTCCCTGTGGTCTAAGCTGCTGTATTATGGAGTAACCAGACTAGAGAGACATATAACCATGTACTGGGGCAAATGTAAAAGAGACCTTTATCCTGCTTGGGATTTGTCAGAGACAGCAGAGATTCCGCAATAACCGAGCCAGAAGGAAGACAAAGGGAGGCACAAACTGAAGTGCTAGTGAAAGTCAACTGGAGTCAGGCATTTAATTTCCTAAGGCTTCTTTTCAAATTTCATAGTATGGACCTGGTTTCTGGAGGAGACTGGATTAAAAAATAAGACAATTACTAAGTCCAGCTTTACACGCTTAAACAGCAGGATGACTTGGGAGTATGAGGATGCAGGTAGATTATGTACTGTTATGTTGATGGAGGAAGCAAAGGGCACACTGGATGCTAAAGCATTCTTACCTTACTGGTACAGAGTTGGTTCCCCAGACAAAGTTGCATTTGCAATTCCGGTCAAGCGCAGTGCCAGCTTGAAAGCAAAGGCAGAGGGAGAAATTTTTGTTCTATCTGTACCTGTGTGAAAGGAGACTACACAGAAGTCTTGGCAAGCTCTTCCATCAGGATGCCTTGACTTGGGTTAAAATTGTTTGGGTTTTTTTTAGCAAAATAGGAGGTTTTAGAAGGAATGGTATCATTTACATACTTTCTCCACAGCTATAAAAATAAAACCCAACAACACTGAAAAAAACACCAAAGAACAAAAAACTCTCCCAAACTGAAATCCCAAGTGTGACACAAGAACTCATTTAAGTAGGTGTGACCTCACCAGAGGGCATTTCTCATGGGCACCTCCTGAAGGGTAATTTCCCACTTCTTCAAGGGACCCTTCTGTGGAAAGCCTTGCAGGAACAGAAGGAAAGCTAACAGACCTTGCCCTCAGCTGCTATGGTCAGAGGCTCTTGTCCTCCAGGGAGTCTCGCATGGCTGGCCCTGTGCACTGGAAATCATTCCCTCGTGGTCACGGCACAGTGCACTTCTTTGCAGGAGTGGGGCCCTGAGCTTCCGCTGAGCAAAACCCCAGAGAGTGTCTCAGCCTGAAAGCATCCCCTCCCACGGCAGAAGCGAAGTGACTGGTTGGGGCTTCCCGGCTTTTGGCAGGATTCTGCTGAATGGAAGGAGGCCCGCTCTGCAGCCCAGCAGCCCTTCAGGGATGGGAAATTTCTAATGGGCAGCACCACCTACTTTCCTCTTACGTGTCTTTATCCAGGTAGTTACCTCATGTACGTTGAAAACAAAATGAACGTAGCTTTCATGCAAATGGTTTCTGTTATGAGAGGGTATGCAAGCAGGTTGAAATTCTGCAAGACTTTCACATGTAGGTGATGCTTTTGGCTAGGTCAGAATGCTTTGGACACTCAACTCCTGTTGCAGTCCAATGCGACTTCTGCACATAAGGCAGACATTCAGCTATTTAGCTGTTTCACAGGCTGCTTGGCTTCCCGTGCAACTGAGACATGTGAATTTGCACCTTTGAAAACCTCTTCCCAAAGACTTTTTAAGTGCATAAAGCCTTTTCTACCCCCAACAGATGTGGGGCTCTATACAGCCTTTCTGAAAGTATCAGATAATGAGTCTGAGAGGTGAAACTGCAATATGCTGCACCTTGTGAGTTTTAATTTTGGTAAAACCCCACTGGGAAAGATGGATAGTATGAAAGTTGAGCCCATCCATGCTTTACAAAGCAGGTGCAAAGCTCTACGAATGACCACATAAGCAATTCAATGGAAAGCTTGCATTACTAAAATGGAAAGAGTATTATGGGCTGGGAGAAATTAGGAGGTGCGGGTGAGACTTATGGTTAAGACACTTTCTGTCTATCTCAGCTTCCCCTTTGTAATAGGGGTTCTCTTGTTCTGAAACGTATAATTTTTAGTAGCCCTCATGGCTACATGGCCAGTGCATCCAACTCTTATTTGGCACTTGGAAACTTCGCTTTTTTCTTTCTTTTTCTTTTTCGTTTTTTTGGTGAGAATAATCAAAGCAGCAGAGATTACTACCCAGCCTTTCATGTTGTTTCCCAAGTGTCTTCAGATCTCCGCTTGATTTTGTTTCTATCCATGTGGAAAAATACTTTGTTTGCCAATCTGCAACGTCTTCCAGTGATGGAACAGAATGTAGGTTCTGCACAGTGCTCTCCTAAATTCCACTCATTTAGACCACCTGGAGGTGTTAAGGAGAGCTTTTTTAAAAGGACAGTAGTCAAAAGCATACTGTGTCCCCAAGAATGGCACAGGCAGGGTACAAGGGCACCTGGATCTGTTAGAATCCAAGGCTAATTTGATTCTTGGCAATCTTCCAATGCAGATAAACACCTGAAAATATACTGGGCATAATTCTGAAATATACTACTGTCAAACTACTATCTTTCACTGACTTTTGTAGTTATAGTGCTATGTAAGAAAGCAGAAAGAGACCTAGTCAAATGCTGCACTGAGTTGTTGGTAAGCAAACGAAATATGTAGTCCATTGATTTAATTATGCTCAGAACCCTCCTGAGTTCATTTCCTCATGCTGAGCAATGAACCATCACTCGGCTCTTTTGCTCATGCTCTGACTTCTTCTATTTATTGTAGAGCAGATTCTCTATTTATTGTAGAGCAGATGTTTGCTTAGTGCTTTGCATTTAACTAAATCTTTATTGAAATACCCACCCGTAGTGCGACAAACAGTACAGAAAATAACCCACTCCAGTTCAGTTTTCCTTGTCAGAGTTGTCTACAAAAAATAATGGTCTTCAAAGGAGATTTGGGATGTGTCAAATGCATAAAAAGAGCTGCACATTCAGCCCTTCAAATGGGCCTTGACGTGTAAACCTGGGGCCTTGAGACATATAATTTCAGATGGAAAGGCTATTGACAAGATAATGAAGCAAGCGACAGCCAAATGGAATACAGATAAACATTTTCCAAGTTTTTTCATTATTTATTTGGCAATGCTGTACCCATGATTTTGTGTCTGAGCACATTCTGGCAGGTTATTCATTCTTGGCGCCAGCCAGAGAATGTATTAGTCAGGTCTGTATTAGTCAATTTAGGCCAGGTACTAGGGACCCGGTACTTACTAGCGACCCAAGCATGTTACCACCAATGCAACTCGCTAAGAGGATCTTGGTAGAAATAACTGATTTTTTGTTTCCAAGGGCATGAGTTGCAGATGGGTCACTTGGAGTGTTTCACTTTTGACTGATCGATTGGATCAGTTAAAAAAGGGCACACCCTGGATGATGCTGAGGCCTAGGGATGAAGTTGAAATGAATAACTTTTCTCCTGGGTGATTCCCTGTCATGTTACTCTCTGCGATCTTGGACAGTTAAATGAATTTCAGTGCTTTGTTTCCCTGCCCTTGACTTACCACAAAGCAGAGACACAGAAAGATCACTCTGTTTTTTCACTCTTAGAAACATATTGAGAAAAACTGTGCAAGGACAGAGCTCATCATCTCTGGTCATGACTGGGGAACCCTCGTTCTGCAATGCACTTCAAGCCTCCCACCCAAGCTCCCTATGCTTGAGGGAGCACAGAGACCTGAAAAAATATTACACTATTTACTGCCTTGCGTAATCGTACTGGTGCTGTGATTAGAGTCAAGCATCCAAGCTCTGGCGTTGCCATGAGAATGGTTGCAGTTGTATTTCCTTTGCCAGAACCACCTAAATACCTCTGTGGAGACTGGCAGGTTGTTGTCGTAAGAGCGGTACAAACACAAGAAAGCTAAAAGGAAATAAGGACCGTTTTTTCTCCTGGTTGTATAGATTTGTAAAGTTCTGAGTTTTCAAGGGGAATCTAATTGCGTAAGGAATGCAGATCCTCCTTTGCCAGGGATTCTAAAACCACTGAAAGTGCTTTTGACAGTTCTACTAAAGGACTTATCCTTGGGCAGCTGAATAACTTCAGAGATCTACCAATTCCCTCAACTTTATACAGGGATCCTGGCGGAGCTAAGAATTGGACTTAGATTTCTTCATCTTTCCTTGCTGATCCACTGCTATGAACGGTTGGGAAGACTGGATGTAAATACAAGGGAGCTTATTAAATAACTCTCATACAAAGGATTGCCTGCCTAGCTGTTTAAGAGCTACCTTTTATCAACGTGCTTTTCACAGTGATCCATGATGTACTGTGGAATATTATCAATATCACAGAAGTAGTCGTTTCAGTTCTGATGGCAGCTCTGATCACACGATTCATTTCCAAGCAGCAACAGACCCAAAATAATTCTACTAGCTTTAGTACTTTAAAAAAAAAAATTTTTTTTGAAGGGTTCTGTATTTGAAGTCAGGTAAATGCAGACAACCATTATGAAATATTTAATCCCCTGCTAAATGGACATTGATGTCTTATTGTAAAAAGGATTTGATTAGACTGTAAACATCCAAGTAATGTATACAAAGCTAGGCCACTTGTTTCTTTTTATTAGCCAAAATTCACTGTGTATAATAAAAATGTCAGCAGCTGCCTAATGTCATTTGCTCTTCAGTATCCAACCCAGAAACTCACTAGTTTGTTAATTCAAATCTAAATTCCCCTTGTTATTCAAGAGTTATTGTTTGCTTTTTGGTGTTACTGCAAATAAGAAAAAGTTTTCTATTGTGTTTCTTGTCAATTTTTCATTACACTTGGAGGTGAACGAGGAAAAGAGAAAAATATTTACACTGTTAATGCTGATCAATTGATAAGCTTATCACATGTCTATGTGAGCAAAAAAACTAGTAAATCTTCTGAAACAGTGACAAGCATGTCATTTGCTGTTGCAGGCAGGTAGTCATGCAAACTTAAAGATTAGCAGTGTATTTCAAACTGAAAATTGGCCTGATGGGAAATTGTTCTGATTTGTTTCAAGGGATGAAGGTTTAAACTGATCTGCAGTTCATGTGTGTGTGAAGGTTGGTGGTGCTAATATGAAGTTTAGTGATCTGAAACTTGACACACTTCAATGCTTGCAGTCTTCCAACAGCTGTTTCGCCATTATCTTCCCTCCAATATCTGCAATGGTTAAATAAAAATGTAGTGGGAGATGCATTTTGAAGTTGCTTGGTTTAATTGTTTGGCAATGTCTTGGTATGCTTTCCCTGCCTGATCTTTTACTCAGACCAGCATTTCATGGATGTTATTAAGAAGCAGGCGTCTTCAAAAAGATTGTATCTGCATATAGATACTGTACTGACAAATATCTGGGGATGACAAATACCATGCAGAAATGGGATACTGTTGACTGTTGCATTAGATACTGAGGACATCTCTCAGTTAAGTTCTCCAAAGCACAAACAACTGAAGGCTGGGGTTTATAGGATTGCTACCCAACACATTAGTGTGCTCAGCGCTTTGTTCACCTTGGGCAAAGGGTCTTGTGAAGCGTGTTCCTGAAGCTCTTGTCAGCCTGTGAGCTGGGGTTGGAGCTGCTCCCCAGAAGCCAATAGCGAGATCCCCATTGGCTATGCCTGCTATGTTCAGCACAACTTGGACTCATACTCAGCAGAAAAAGTATACTTTTTCCTAGGTGTGAACCAATTGGCAGGGGGATAACCAATGTGGAGAGATGAGTGTGTTGACCTTAACAACAGCACTAATGGAGTTGTCAAATCTTTATCCAGAGTCCACTGAAATTGGCAACCTTCAACTCTCTCTTGCAGTCTGGACGTTTTCAGGCTGAGTTGCAGAGCGGTCTGGAATCAAACATCATTATGGACTTTGTTCCGTTGTCACTTGATACTTAGAGTTAGTAGGACTGCTGGATTTGGTACCTTTTTATTAGCTGTAGGGTTATCCAGCCACTTTGAAAGATTACTCAAAAGTCTTCAATGTTTATGCTAGGCTTTTGTTGACATTTAACAAATACAGTAAGTGATAACATTGATGAAAGGAACCTGAGTGTATACACACATCATGGATTTGTAAGGCTGCCTGACAAAAGTATTGCAATGAGCTAAAATATATTTACACGTAGGAACTATTGCAAAGCTTCCTATGGGTTGGATTAGATTCCTTCTCTTCTTTCTTGGCTTCTGATGCTTCATACGGCTCCAACTTTGGAGAGCTGTTGCAAATCAAGATCCAGTGCCCATTAAGGAAGAGCATATGGCCGTTCTGCGGTCCTTAAATTGTATGAGACAAGCTGGAACACAGTAGGCACTTGAGCATGGAACACACACACTGCTGTTGCTTTTATTTGTTTGAATGGAATTTGGGCATGCAAACCTTGGTGCATTTGCAGCTCATGACTTAAAAATATAATTGAAACTTGGTCTGAGGCAGGCTTCATAGTTTATTAAGACAACCCTGGTATAAGGAGTTGGAGGCTACTAAATCCAGGTACTTCCTTTACAAGGATATTTTAATTGTTATTATTTCTCAAAATGCTTTTATTTTTAAATGATCATATTTCTTTTGCTTTATGAGGAATTGTACACTGAAGCCAAAAGTCATTTTGCTGTGGCTCATCTGTACTGCTCAGACCTGGTACATACTTGAACAGTGGAAAAGCAGCTGTGCTAGCATTATTTTTATTTCTGGAGGTCAGCTTGGGGGAACTGAAATATGTTCTGCAGACTTTGGGGTTTTTTTCTTCTTTTTTTTTTTTTTTTTTTGGGTTATTCTGCTTACACCGGAAACTGTGAATAGGTATATTTGTCAGCTTTTACAGTAAATTTCTTCTTTCCCATCCCCCAAACTTGGAGTTAGAAACTGCCATCCTTCCTCACCCTAATTCTGCAAGGTGGCCCTTTGAAATCAGTGTGATGACTCGGGGGTAAGATACTCTGAAGAGGTACAGTTCTGCCTCTCATGCAATCTGTAGCAGAGCTCGTATTTGCTTTGGTGGAGTTGATGTTTTCCCTCAACATAAAGAATAGCAGCAATGTCTGACTCTGAAGAGCTTTTCAGTGAAGTACAGATACATAAGTTTCAAATCTAAATAAATATCTTATAAGACCAAGAAAGCACCTTTGTGATGGTCTTTATTTTAGACCTCCTGTCTAGCATTCAGCTCCTTTTCAGAGATCTCAGCTCAAACCACAGCAGTTTTTAGTACTGTCTATTGTTTGCACTCAGATAAATTAATACCAATTACATTTAAAAAGCAAAATGTGAATTATATTAAAAGCCCTTGTGGATGCTTGTATGCAGAATTAAAGTGACCTTAATTCTCTCTGTTAACTGCATTTCCAAAGCCACAGGATTCCTGAGAATGCAACCCAATTTAAAGTCCCACAAAGAATGTCCACAATGGAAACTTATCAAGTAGCATATTTACAAATCAAAGTGCAGTAAAAAGGGGCAGGTAACCACTACTGCAATCAGTGGCTTTACAAATATCGGGCCTCCACAAACTTTGATATATCCTATGGTTTTGTTCTGCTATCAATTGCCTCCAAATACTTCATATAAAATATGGGTTGATAATATTGGCTTCTGAAGAACTGTGCTTTCCTCTACTTTTACTTGTTGCAAGGCTTTGTGATAGGCCTTTTTAGCTGGCCGTAAGCTTTACTTTTCAAAAACAGAGCAGAGTTTATGGGTATAAGCTCTGAGATGTGTTGTCAATATAACTGTCCGCAAAACTGTGTCATGTCCTAGCTCACCAAGTTATAAACATCCTGGCCAGGCTGTGAGCAAAGGTCTATTTGGAACAGAAACATGACTCTGGTCCAGGATGGCACTTAAGTATATCTACCTGTTCTCAAAAGCTATGAGGTATGCATGTCAAACCAGTGATGAGTTAAATGGCTTTCCAAATGAGGATGCTTTTCTAATTTGGGTTGCATTTATAGCTTGTGTCTAAGTACAGAATATAATGTATTTCTCTGGAATATCTAATCTCTACTTTTTAATATATCTACCTGGCCAGCAATTATGTTATGTCATAGGCTGGATATCTACTAACCAATCTGTGTTATGTGCCTGTTGGATATACACGGTCTGATTTGTCCTTCAGGTGGGTGTAAATCGCTGCACTGCAGATCAGTGGCACTGAAGGAACAGAAAGCAGATACACAAGTGAAGTCAAGAGGAATAAAATAAACACACTATTTTTGTGAGAAGCCTGGAGAAAACAGAATTTCAGCCTCAGGGATTAAGGAGGAAAAAAAAGTAGAAGATCACAATTAACACATTGAAACTTCATTGAAGGCAGCAGAATGAAAGGCTTAGTCTAGAGACAGTTTGAGGAAAATCAGCATACTTAGTGCCTCTCTCTACTTTTGTTTTTTGTCTACCTGGCTGGTAAGTTTTGAAGAGGGAAGCCCTTTTTCACCTCCCCTCAGAGCGTGTGGCTCACCATAGGGAGATGGAGGTCTGTTGATAGCTATTGCTTTTAGGAATGGAGTATTATCCTCTGCATAGAAGCAGCAGCCCCTTTTCCTTTTAATACATCCTCCCTGGCTTTCATAAATGTCTAGAGCAATATGCCTATTTATTCAACAGAACATGTTCATTACGCCCTGTGCCTGACAGGACACGGCTTCTGCTGTTTATACCTGCCAGCACGGCAGGGAAACCGCCAGCTCTGGCTTCCAGACCATCCCGACTGGAAGGCCTGTGCAAGCTCTCATGCTGTGAATTATCTATGAATGCTCTTCTGAAAAAAAAAAAAAAAAAAAGAAAAAAAAAAGTTTCTCAGTATTGCTGCAGCTATTTAACAGCTGGGGGAATTGTAAGCATACTTATTTCAGACTAGGTTGTCCTCGTGATCAATCTGTGTGATCACAGCATCCAAGCAGCAAAGGCAGAGAGAAAGCCTGTGCCATCTGATGTCATGTATGGGCCAAAAGACATCATTAGCTAAGGAACAAAATGTTTATGAGTCCAGGCTCCAGACACGTTGACTAGTAGAGCCTGCAGACAAGCAGGCTGCCATGCAGATTTTGGCTCAGAGCAAATGGCAGGAAAGGAAAATAAATGTCACCTGCATTTTTTTGTTCTCAGCTCCTGCTCCAGAACAGCAGCCACAGCCTCGCCCCTATCAAGGTGTCCGTGTGAAAGAACCAGTGAAGGAGCTATTGAAAAGGAAACGGGGAAATGTTCATAATGCCGCTGCAACGGCAGCTACAACGGTAGGAGAAAAAAACAAACACAGGCGGAAAACTCTTCCTCGGTAGCTAAATGATTGACCAGCCCTGGCACCAGCTGGCAAAGACTGGATGTTGCTGGCAAGAAATCCTTGCTTCTCTAAAGCATTTTGTAGGCAATGCAGCCTCATTCTACTTGGAGATACCATTAAATGTATCTTTACTATAGGTGGAGTGCCTTTCGGGTGTGGAGCACCTTTAATCACCATTGATTTAATGGAAAGGTGAAAGTGCTTTGCACTTGGCAGGATCTAACTCCTAGGAACAGAAAGTGGCTTGGAAGTTAAGCAGCTTGCTCAAGAGAACAAAAAGCGATCAACCAGAGCCATCCTTGGCTATCTGCTTCTTGATTTCAGGCTACCTGTATCTGTCCTCCCAGGAGGAAGCAGACTGACTGGCTCCTCTCTGAAGAGGAATTCCCTCTGCAACACAAGTTTAAATACTGTTTAAGGCCCCCTTGAGCTGAAGGGATGTTTGGACTGTGGCTGGGGTTATGTGTAGTGGCTGCCAGGCTCAGTTCTCCTGGCCCCTCTGTAGAGGCCGGTGGGAACATTCAGGCACTGACATTGAAGTAGTAGCTGATAATCAGCTGAGAACAGCTAATATGTTCTGCCTCTCAGTGCTTCTCAGAGGGGATTGGATTTAATGCTTATGGTCTTAATCCCTGGATATATTTCTTCTCTCTTCTAGGTCGTTTTGCCCCATCAGCCACTTCCTTCCTATTCAGCAATGGGTAATGTTTCCCTGACTTTCTAAGTGTTTGTCAGCCCTACTGCAGGGAAGGCTATGCTGAACTGGGTTTTAATCCTCTTGTGTTTTTTAGGCCAGCCTTGCATTGATATGGATGTTGCTGCCTCTGCCTTGCCTGTCACAGATGAAGGAGCGCTCTGTTCTGGCTGGATCTCCCAGCCCTCTCCCACATCCTTACAGCCTTTAACTCAGTGGACCACTTACCCTGATTATGTGTCCCATGAAGCAGCCAGCTGTCCATACACAGCAGATATGTATGTTCAACCTATGTGTCCCAGTTACACACTGGTTGGACCTTCATCTGTTCTGACTTATACTTCTCAACCGCTGATCACCAATTTTGCAGTAAGTCAAAAATACCTAGGTATAAATGACAGCAAATTCCCCACTTCCTAGCAAGAGCCGTGGGTAGTGCTGGATGTAATTGGCATATTTTATTTAATTTCTATGGTGTTGTGTGTCTTTGCATCCGTGCTACATAGTTGTTCTAGCACTGAACCTGTCTACACTGTGCTGGACATTAGTATGGTTTGAGGAGGACAAAGAGTTGTGGTTGCACTGAAATCAGGCGTACTTCACTGCCATTTCCCAGATCTCTGCACTCCTCCAGACTTTCCATGTTATTAACTCAGACACTGTTATTTGCTGTTGTCTTGGGAAAAGAGTCATCTCTCATCAGGTCAGCAGCAGGGCTGCCACTGCCCTGAGTCTGTTCAAGTGTATGAACAGTTATTTACTGTAGGAGAATACTGTTTGCAGCTCAGGGATAATAATGGAGAATGTTACATTTACTGTTGTGACCACTTCCAACTTGAGGAGTTGTTCTTCAGCTTGGATTTGGAATACCTGAGGAAGCAGAATTAAAGTAGTTCACTGAGTGGATGCACATTATAGTCAATAAATGCTGTTGTCTAGACAAGTACTTAGGACACAGTCCCACCAGAGATCTGAGCAGTATCCAGGGAGTTCTTCACTTTTTAATTCTAAACTTAAAAAAGAAAAAAAAGTAAATGGGATTCCAGGAAACACATCCACCAGGTGGAGCAGGAAGAATGACTTGGCAATAAATTTCTCAATAATTGCTATTTAAAGATGGTGGAGCAAGGCCAAAATAGCATGTAAACCGAGCAGAACATTTGGTTTCAGGCTGGACAAAATCTGTTTGGCTGATCCAAGATGATTTGCTCTTCCTTAGAGGAGAAGGGCAGAGAATTGTTTCAGTTGAAGTCAAGCAGCTTATTTTCCTTTTAATGTTTCAGTTCAGCTGCTGTAACTGACAAACCAAATCAGCAAAGGCCCATGCCTGCGTCTTGTGGCCTTACTGGTGAGGAAGGGCTATTATTTCAAACGTGGCTCTGCCTTGGCTGACAGGGGCTGGTCAGGATGGACTGTTGCAGAGGCCAGAATAAGCTGCCTTCAACCTTGCGGCAGTAAAGTTGTGCCTATGCATTCAACTTTCGCAACAGAGACTGTCAAAGAAGACAGTTTTCAGCACAGGGTGTAACTGTCTCGTGGGCTTACAGTGAGGAGGGTGGGAGTGGGAACAGAAATTCAGAGGGAACTTGACGTGAGTGTGAGCTTCTGGTAGCAAGCACCTGGGACAGCCGCAGTCACCGCTCTCATGGGAGCCAGCGTGGGAAAACTCTCACACTTGTATAAAGCTTTACCAGAGAGACAGGAAAAGGGATGTTAAAAGTGAGACTGAGCATCCTTAGTCTGTTGTTTTGTGTCCTCCCCCCGCCCCATCTGGCCAATTGTTTTATTTTGCTTTATTTCTCTTCTATTTTAACAGCCCCGAAGCACCACCCCCGCTGTAGTGCCTCAGCTTGAGGTGACGGATCAGCAGCCACCTCTCACATATTTCCCATGGGCACAGCCCCTCTCTGCACTGCCAGCCTCCACTTTGCAGTACCAGCCGGCCTCTTCCACGCTTTCCGGGCCGCAGTTTGTGCCCTTGCCAATCTCCATTCCTGAACCAGCCCCCCAGGAGCTGGAGGATGCCAGACGAGTCATTGGCACACTGCCCATTGAGAAGCTGCTTCTAGAAGATGAAGACAATGATACGTATGTTTTAAACCATGCTCTCTCTGTTGAAGGGCTTTAGGTTGCACATCTGGGGCCTGATCCTCACCTACTCAATACTCCACCTGGCACCACAGTGAGTTTTGAGTACAGAGGAAAAGACAGCGGGGTGGGAACTTTACTTGTGATTTCAGTGTCCACCTCTAGCATGCCATGACTTGTCTATTGTGTGAAACTTGCTTTGTCCTGAGGCCCAGCACAAGATTTCTCTGCTGTTACAGTTCCTACTGCCTCTCCCAGGCAGGCTTTTGATACTGCATAGTTCTTGTGCTCAGCATCAGCACGAGGTGACTTTCATCCTCAGAAGCAGGGCGTGGTCTCAAATTGACATACTATAGTGTAACCATGGCCAACTATAGCATTTGGTGAGGGTACACTTGTCTCTAAATATCGGCAAGACCTAGTTCAGGAGGACTGCTTTCCAGAGCTCAGCATAAATGCTGTGTGAGTGTGTCTTTGTCCTGTCTGTGGAGAAACCTCTACCTGATCTAGGCCACTAGAAAACATTTGGAGGGCCTAAACTGACATTTTTCTTTCCTAAATTGAATTGCTTCTTTGGCAAACTCCTCAAGTGTAGTTTTGTTCTAGTGGTGCAGGTATCTGCATTAGTCTGAAAACCGACATCCCTATTTACAGACCATCACAAAGTAGCCTAGGTGAAAGGTTTGAGTTCGCACAAAGGTGTAACTTGAAAGTCTCACCTTGTCTGCCATTGGAAGACAGCCATGTAGGTGTGGGACAGGAGTCTTTCAGCCGCAGAATATTTTTGGACTCTAAAATATCCACCTTCGAGATGGGGGGCTGATTTTGTGTCTGGCTGGTAATGCTGCATGTTCTATCAATGGACAGATCCTGGTCCCACTGAAGTCACCAGGAGTTTTGCATGAGTCAGGGTTGCAAAACATGGCCCTATATCAGGAGATCATTGAGAAGACAGGGTCTTCCAAAATCTGGACTTCCGTCTAACAAGGAATTCATGTCATTACCATTAGCCAGCAATACTTCTGCTTGTTCTGTAGCATTTGAGTGTGAAGTCGGTGATGTCATGCTGAGCCAAGGAACCTTAGTGACCTCTCTTGTGCCTTACTGCTATGGAAAGTTTCTCTGTGCTGTAGTCTCCCAGGCCCACAGGTGCACACATTTGCTTTATAGATTTCTGATTTTCTTTCCTGGAGAATGAGTAGCTTTACTTTTTTCTCTGATGCAACTGTAAATATTATTGTTGATGTTCAGGAGTGTCATGCCACAGTCAAATATACTTGCAGGAGATACATCCCCTTCTAACTCTGTTTATTGCTTTCTTAATAAACAAGGGGCTCTTGGCTGGTAAACACAATTTCTCTGGGTTTTTCTGCTTTCTAAAGCCCAGCATCCTTAGGTGATTTTATTCTTTGCAAGACTAACTGCAAAATAATTTATTGCACTGTTTATTACCTGGTGTCCAGCACTTCAGTTGCCACCCAGGAAATATTTTAAGTGACCTTACAGTTTATGCCTGAGTGAAGTTTGCAAGCTCAGGTTGAAAGTTTCGAGGACTTCCAAAGCATATTTTGTTATTTAATATTGACAAATCGGGAATACATAGGCAATAGATCGTGTAAGTGATCATAAAGTTGTTTGAAAATAGCAGTAGTTCAGGTGCATTGAAATTAGTGGCTTACATTTGCAGAAAAACCCAGCAAAGAAATTAATTAGAAGGAGCTTAGTTCACCACTGCTTACTCCAGTTTTCTAAGCACAAAGACATTTAGTAGGTAAAACTGGGATAATGCAGTTGTGAATCGAGCCTGTGGTTGCTAAGATTGCTTTTAAATTTCTTTCACTCCAATGTATGTAAATTCTGTGTGTGAATATAAACCAATGATGAACTGTTTCAGAATTTCTTTCTGGGTTGTTCTGGTTAGAAAAAGACAAATTCTTTTTCAATAAAGCTCTACAGTAACTTTCATATGCCTAAAGTGTTTTATTTCCTGTCCAAAATGGTAACCCAGCATTGATTTAGCAATCAATTAGTTCAATAACATATGCACAGGCTAGAACCACAGATGAGCTGTTAGACTTTCTGCTAATTTTGCTCATTAAGGCAGACTAAGGAGGAACTCCATGATCCAGATAGGGGCTGGAGGCACTGTTTTCTCAAGCAGTCCTTACTCACAGAAGCACTCCTGCAGTTCAGATGTTAGTTCAATCACTATTATCCTCTAAGGGCATCCATGGGGATGCGTGGGTGTGCAGCCACAGCTAATGCTGAGCTTGACTGCAAATCAGCCTAGCTGTAAAGATGCACCTCTACTTCCTGAAATTGCAAGGTGTGGCTCTGGGGTACAAAATTACCCGAGGAAAGAAGGGACTGTCTACTACCACCTGACTAAAAAGTATCAAATGGTGCTGTTTGGAGTGAAACAAACCGAGGGGCTGGTACAACTGCCTGTAGGATGGTCTCCTCCTGCTCACAGGGGAACTGTAAAGCCACCTGTGCATGCCCGGTGCACTTGTAAATAGGACCTGGGGGAATGGAAGTGGCGAGCAGCTCTGTTTAATTCTCTCCAGCTCCTGCCATAGAGGCAGGCAACCAAAGAGAAGCGGTAAAGTGTTTTCCCTGTCGCTAAGGGCGATGGCACCAGCAAGTCCATAACTGCTATGGGTTGCGACAACTCTGTCCTATGCACAAGATAAGGACTTGGTCCCTCTCACTAGTAGTTTTGATAAAGAAGTAGAGCTGAACAGGCTGTTTACAAATACACCATTTTGAAGAGGCTGTTTGTTATCCCAGATGGTGACATATTACCAGGGCATACAAGGCCATATCACCCCAACAAGTGATAAATACACACTATATGGTATACAGGGCCCCAACACCGGGCTTTGTGGAGGATTTCAATACTTCCCAGCACAAAGGCAAATCTCACCTGAAAGAAAGTGCTGAAGTGGAAAGGAGACAGTATGCCAAAGCTCAGGAGTGCTGAGTGCTCTTGAAAGCTGCAGTTATTTTCAGATAGGAAGCCCTTTCCATGGGAGTGGGTGCTTGCGAGGTCAAGCCCTTTGGGGCTTATGGCATGGTTTTGTGGAACACTGGGTATAAAACCCCCAAACTGGCTATGCTACTCTGTACAACTTTGCTCCCAGGGTGGGTCATGGCCAAGCAGTGACCAGTGTCTTTATTTACTGTCTTAGAATTCTACATATTTATGCAGCTAAAGGTATGAGGGCGTATACATTGGCAGCTGCAGAGCGCATGAAATTGCTGCGAAGACTTGATGCCAAGGAACACAGAGGAAAGGTAATATGGACCACTTTCTCCTGGAAACAGCGGTGTTTGGGATGGTCATGGTCTTTGCATGACTGACAGCCACTGATGCCAGTATGAAACACAGCTCTGTGTCTCTGTTACTGCAAAGGAAGCCTTTGGCACTGATATACCTTGCTTAGGTGCCTCTGGCAGGATCCTAAAATTAGGTGGGATGAGTATGACCTTCTCTTTTCAGCCCAGGGTTCCTCGAGTGGTCTGAAACAACCCTGGTCCAGGAGTATATGTGTGTGTTGGCAGTACTGTCTGAGGCCAAAGGTTTTATGAAAATAGATTTATGCTAAGAGTGCTGCACCTGACATAAACAGTGTTTCAAAAATGCTGGACTTGGGTTGTCATCCAAATTAGGGCTGAAGAGTGCAAGAGGGAGTTTAGCAGGAGCTGGGAAATGCCCCCATCTCCTGATGCTGTGGATATGTGGGATTCAAAATCTGCCTGTGAGCTGTCTTTGGTTTATGCACCACAATCCTTGGGATTCTAGATGCCATTCAGCCCAGACGTCCTTTCCCTGTTTCTTGTTTTATGATAGCACCTGCTTCTAGACTCTCACATTTTATCTGCTGTGCTGCTGTTTTCAGACTCCTCTGCTGGTGGCTGTCACTGCCAGGCAGCCAGCTATTGTCTGTGATTTGATCCAGGCAGGAGCAGATGTCAATGCTGTAGACAACAAAGGGCAGTCAGCTTTACATCTTGCTGCAACATACGGGTATGCCCAAGTTCTTCAGGTAGGAAAAGCTTTTATGGTTTTAATTGCTAGCAATATAAGCCTACAATAAAGTCTCAATATTAGTCTCTTTAAATAACTGTCTCATAAGACAAGAAGCCAGTAAGCAGAAAAGACCGACCAAAGTTTCCTTTTCCATTGTGTTAGGAATCGACTTCCCAGGTTATTCCTGTTTTAGATCTACACTTGCACCTAACATCAGCCTCCTGTTACAGAGGAAATGGCTTTAGTGTATCTGGGTGGGGAAATAAACTCTTTCTGCAGATCACAGCTCTAAATCTGCTGATGGCAGGCCAGGCAGAGTGAGCTTGCTCTGGCTTGAGCTGCCAGCGTTGCACTGATGCCTGCGTTGGAGGGGGTTCCCCAGAGGCTGCTGGCAGCTGTAGGGTGTGAGAAGAGGGAGCAATAATACCAGTGTGAAACCCTGTCCCTGATGTCAGTGTCATCCAGACAGCAGAAATGAATTGTGTCCAGACTCAAGCCAGCTGAAGAGAGAGCAGATGTGACCCATCAGACAGAGCCAGCACAGGGACAGCCTTCAAAATTAGACACATTTTTCAGATTTTATGCAAAACCAAGATCTATCAAGATTTTCTAGGGTGTGAGAGAAACTAAACACTCCTGTATGGCCAGAATCTACAAAATCATGACTTCTATGACCAGATCTTCACTTCCCTATTGCTTCATGCCTCTTTCTGTAGACAGGGTCTACATGTAAGTTGTGTGCCAGCCAGACTGTAACAGCCCTTAAGAGCAAATTAGCACACTAGAAAAGGCACTGTGGGAATTTTTGGAAGGGATTACATAGCAGAGAGAAGCATACTGGAATGTGTCTCTTAAATGCTTAGCTATTGGCCATAAAATTGAATTTTTAAAACATGCCTTCCTCGATTCATGTCATGACCGACTATAGGCAGCTTCAATGCAGAGTTGTATTGCAGCAGCATGGCTGCTGCTGAGTTTACCTGAAGGCAGGGCACAGAGTCTTCTGAGAATGAGGGATGTGTCAGTGGAAGTGCGAGGGGGTACCTGGCTCCAGTATTCGTTAACTCTGCCTTGCACATGCCCTGGGTTGAGTCATGAGCAGGCAGTTAATGTGTAACATTGCAAGTTCTTTGGAAAACAGGTGTTTTCATTCGGTGAGGAAAAGTGTTTTACATCCAGATGATTCCAACAAAGCTTCCCAGAGTGCCTTCTGGTGCTTTGTTTGGTGTTTTTGAGTTTTTTTCCCCTTGACATAAAAAGGGAAAATGCACTCAGGCTTGCCTTTCAGTACGACCAAGGCCATTAAATGCTTTATGGTTGGTTGGTTTGTTTGTTTATTTATTTTATTGCTTTTTCTAGTGGATTAACAATCTAATCTTTAATCATGAGGCAGCTCAGAGCTGCTTGTCAATATTTGATCTCTATGTATTATATTATTGTTACGAAAAGAGAGCACAAGCCCTAACTGTTCTGGATAATCTTTCAGCAAAAGGATTCTGTCCTGTGCCTTGTCTATCTTGAAAAGGTTCTGGATGAGTCACTGCACTGCAAAAGTTCTTAGTCAAGATGTGAACAACTTGGTTTATTCACTTAAGAGCAAAAAATGCACTATCTGTAATAACATAAACAAGGAACTACTTGGCTGCATCACGTCCAATCTATAATTTTCTTAAGTTAAATAGTTTTAGAATTTTTGCTCTCTGCTAAATCTGAGTGATGCTTATCTCCAGACCACTATTTCGTGCCATTTATAGGCTCCGTCTCCTCATTGCTGCAGCCATTGCAACAAACTGTGGTTTTAAATTGTCACAATGCTGCATATCTGCTGCACGTTACAAAGAAAAAGTAAATAAATCCAGTCTGAGAATTTCCAATGCAGCAAACTTTTAGGTAATAAAGTTTGGCTGTACCTGTCAAGGAGAGATTGTCATTTATCCTTGCTGAGAATAACTCAGAATAAATATGAATTGGTGTTATTGGTGCCTTTGCTTAATCCAGGGTGAAAGCAAGGAGGCTAGCACTCTTGAGCTCGGGGCAGTGACTTAATTTTACTGTTCTGAACTGAGACTCTAATAGGATACTATACTTAGGAGGGGTTTAGGAAACTAGGGAACACAATCATCTTGTGTAACCCTGAGTGTCCCTGTTAGAAAACAGATTCACAGCACTGAAATCTAGTGTCAGATAAGGGCTTAGTTTGTAGTTAAATGATAATTATCTGATTGTATGTTTGTTTGTTTTAAAATTTTGTTAGTTTTGACTCACCTTTGGCTTAGTATTCTGCTGATCTGAAGTTTTCTATTTCTCTGTTGCTTCTAGGTTATATTGTCACTGGGTTTCCCTCTTGATTTAGAAATGAAGGATTTTGAAGGTAAAACCCTTTGTACAAATATTTTATAGTGGTATCAAAAAAATGAAAACGTACTGGCTATTTCATTGACTGATGCTCAGCAGTATTTGGCGGTGTGCTAGGAGGCCAGAGTGGTGAGTCTGGGGTGAGTCATCATTGTGTGCTCAAATGCCACAGAATTCAGTGGTGCTGATGATCCAATGGCAATTCAGTCAGTGGCACAATTGGAACTGTGTGCATGCTGGAGTGCCCCAGAAAGTGCCTACACAGCCATATGGTACCTTTGAAACCAGAGAAGGGCTTGTGCCTTAACAACTCATGTGCAGAGATGCATACGCTCTCCCGCCAGCCCTCGCTTCCTCTCTGTACATCAATATCTTCCTCAGGACTGTCATTATCTTCCTCCCGTACTTGGTTTTCCAGGCCATACCCCACTCCACTGTGCTGTTCTGGCCCATAATGCCCTGCTCCGGGAGCAGAATTGCCAGACATTGACGGAGGAGCAGCAGAAGGATCTTCGGCACCAGAGTCAAGAGCTGGAGTCCTGTATCCACCTCCTGGTGCAGACAGGAGCCTCCATCTACAGCCGGGTAAGGGATTGGCCCAGTTATCCCTATGCTGTGTGTTTGTACGGGAACTCTCCCCTGCCCTGCCTGATCCTTGTGCTATGCTCAAGCTGTAGAACTGGAGAAGGAATGAACTGCTGACAGAAGGACCAAGCCCGTTTCCCTTTTAAGTAACTGCTCGCAGAGTTAGTTGCTGCCTTTTTCTTGCAGCCTGAAGCAAACACTGGACTGTAAGAGGGCCACTGAAGGGGAAGGAGGAGCTCCACATTAGCTGCACAGCTGGCCTGGACTTTTCTCCAATGGGTTTTTATAATATCTTCAGGTTGTTCTGCAGAACGTTTCTTACTTTGTTTGGTTTTTCTCTTTTGAAATAGGATGTGAAAAGCAACAAGACAGTTCTTCATTATACGGTCCAGGATGGGAACATCTCCCTGCTAAGATACTTCTTGGAGCTGAATGCTTTCAAGTCCAAGGACTTTGTCAACAACAAGGTGAGTCAGGCCATGCGTGGACAGGATTTGTGTGCACATCCACAGGCAGAGCAGATGCTGAGGGCAGTGTGAGACCTGTGCTGCAGTGGGAGGCTGCATGCAGAGGCATTAGGAGATCTGTGGCGTCCTGCAGAAACCAGTTATCCTCTTCTCACACACGTTTTTTCTGGAGGGGAAGAGCAATAGTTTGAATCTGAATTTTTTTTTCCTGAAACTGCATTTTCCAGTAAATAGACACTTCACCTGGAAAACAGTGACTGGCTTGAACTCTGAGTTCTGTAGTGAAGTGCAGGCCCCTCTCCCAGCATGGAGAAGCTGACAGAATGAGAGAGCGAGATAACCAGGGAAGAGGAAGGACATGGGAAGCAGTTACTTGAGGAGGAACATGAAGTTTATTACATTAGGCTGAAGACTGAAAAAAGAGATCTGCAATGATGCAATGGTTTGCTGTTGGCAGCAACATAATGCTGAAAGACGGCGGTTTAGGGTAGCCATGTATGAAGTAATCTCTCCTATCAAACATGCCATCCATAGAAAGGATGAAGCTCCTATTTCAGTTAAGGGAGATGGTGACTCTTTCTGCCTTAAAAGTTATTTGCAAGTCCTCTGGCTCTGTTTGTGCCTGCGTACAAAGCGGTTACTGTGATGGCTGCCTGAGAGTTTGAGCCTGGAGTATCAAAATATTCACAGGGCCCACCAAACCCTAACAGCTGCCAGGAGCAATAACAGAAGACAGACACATGCTACAGACAGTGAACCAGTGGCTCACATTGCCAGGCAGGTGAAGCATGGGGAAAACAGCTCTCTGAAGCCAGGCAGCACCCTTGCTGAGCATGCAGGAACCTAGGCACTGTGGCAAGTAAACCACCTCTGACTCTGCAGGCTCAAGACCCTGCTTTAGACACTCTATGCAACCCTGCTTGCTCAGGTGAAGTTTTGCTCACGTTGGTTCCTCAGTGCGGGGTTTCTGGAGGCACAGCTGTTCCTAGGTTGTATAAAGCAAGCTAGAAACCTTCTCAGTGCTGCTATTGTGTCACCCATCCCCTTGCTGCCCCGTACTTCACCTCCGAGCAGATAACAAACAGTGACACTATCTTGCAGATGTATGAGTTTCACCCATCCTCCTAAGCAAAAATCCTGACATTCCTGTTCCTTAGCTGAGACATCGCTCTGCACCATCAGCCAGAGCTTTGGCTCTTGACTAGCTGCCCCCTCTCAGCAAGACCAAGTGGGTGATTCCCATAGAATCATAGAATTGTTAGGGTTGGCCATCCCTGGAAGTGTTCAAGGCCAGGCTGGATGAGGCTTTGAGCAGCCTGGTCTAGTGGGAGATGTCCCTGCCCACGGCAGGGCGGTTGGAACTATATGATCTTTAAGGTCCCTTCCAACACGGACCATTCTGTGGTTCTGGGTGCTTCTGCAGAAGGGTACCCTTGAGCAATAAAGGACAGAGAGGGGAGGACAAGGCTAGGGATTGCTGTTTTGAGAGGGTCAGTGCATTAGCTTTTCATTTCAACAGTTGCAGTCTCTTAGCCTTGCTTGTACTCCCTAGAGCATCCACATGCTTGTGTCCATCAGAAAGGAATTGAATGTTTTCTATCAACTCAGTTGCTCACTTTGGAAGCAGGTACTGGGTAGCTTCACTTTTTTCCCCCCCTACAGATTTCTTTTGGACTGGAGGAAACATGTTTTGCTTTGTGTATGTGGGTAATAACACTGAGCTTCTGTGTTTCGGCACAGCGAAGGGCCTTATGCTGCCTTTTCACTGCATTCTTTCTGTATCTTTTAAGATACACTAGGCAGGTGCTAGCTTGTCCATGGGAGTCTGCTGTTGTCTCTTGATCACAATACTGTGAGAGCTTCCTGCTGTGATAGGATCACTTGAAGTTCTTGGTCTTGTTGGTGAGCTATCTGGGACAATGAGAAATATGATGGGAAGGTTGTCTGATACCTATCTTGGCTTTTTCGCTCTTCCGAGTTTGCAGGTGACAAGAAAACAGGGATGCTGGAGTCCTTGTTTTGGCTTCCGTGTCTCATCCACTGCTTGCTGTGGTTGTCTCATTCTAAATCCATTTCGTTGTGGATTTCACAATGAGAAAAGCATCGAGGTCTTTGAGGTATTTTTCACCTGAAGGATTCCTAGAGCCCACATATTGCTGCTCTGGACCATTGCCTCACGTAAGCCCTATTAAAGTCAATGGGAGGTTTCAAGATGAGGCATTGTCAGATTGCCTTGTTTTCTTTGCCCCATGCCTGGATTTGGAAGCTACCAAGTGCTTCTGCCACAAAGATGCAGCAAACAAATGCAGATGTTTCCATTTTAACGAGAAGTCCTATAAAGAGCTTGTAACTATCCCTTGACTCTATGGGATGATAAAATTGACAAGGATCTGCTTGTTCAGGGCTTGTAAAAAATGCCTTGTCTGAGAATAGTTGTTAAAATTTTGCTATTTTGTTTTATGCTTCAGTGTCCCTTATGTCTCAGTGTTAAATAGGACCTGAAACTCATATGTATTCCTTTTAACAACTGGAATACACGTTGCAATTTTTGTCCAATCATTCCAAGTTCAGGACAATGTATTATCATTTCTGAGAGAGAAGATATACAGCTGCCTAAATGAGACTTTTTGCAGACTAAAAATACCTTGCCTTATGCATTTGCTTATTAGATTTTTCTCATTTAAAACCGTTACCAGTCATACCTGACTAGGCAGGGGCACAGATTTCTTCTACACGGTCTGGTGATACCAGAGCTTTTCTGTAACAAATTGCAGTAAGCTCCGTCCTGCGCCCCCCCGTGGCTTCACAACAAATTTTGTCTATCGTTTCTGTGCAAATCCTGTTACTGAAAAAGCTGGAGTCAATATATGCTTAAGTAGGCCCTTGACCTCAGGACTCTTCTGAATGACAGTGCCATGAAAATAAAGCCAAGCATTACCTTCATCACTCTGGGAAGGAACCAGGAGAAGATTTGGAGTCTGACATTATTTATTTTGTCTGCTGCAGAGCCAAGCCACCTGCAGGCCTGTTTGGTCCACACTACACAAAGTCACTGAGGGACACGGGCTGCTGGAGTCTGGCTCAGCTGGACTACCAGGACAGCTTGGTACCTTTCAAAGCACCTCTTCTTAATGCCAGGAGTTTGTTGACCTGGGAGGACTCGCACAAAGATGCCTGGTATCCAAGAGAACAGTCTGAGCCTCACATATAAACTATACACTATTGGGTCTGCCTTTCACTTCTGTTGAAGTTTCTTTGAAACTTTCTAGCACTTGTAAGTGATTGTAAAAGGGAGTAGTGGAGATGTGTGGAGCACAAATGGGTCTACTATGGTTAATCCTTGCATGGCCCATGTGTGATGGGTAGCACAACATAATGTGCTTTGTGTCCCTTAGATTGACTTAAATGTTTCCCAGTGAAATAGTTCCTGTTGTTTCTCCTGGATAAATATGCATGGTACATTGCCTCTATCCTTCACTTTTTCAAATAACTCATCAGGTCTCTGCTTACGTGAAGGTACGATTTAGCAGGGGGTTGCAGACTGATTAGGAATGTTGCTGATACAGGACTATTTAATAGGTGTGCCCAAAGTCTCCAAGCCCCCCAATCTGTAGTGCTCTATCAGAGAGAAAAATCTAAATCTACAAATCTCCTGCATGAGCAGCCATACATGGGAGAAACAGAGCAGGGATACTTCTCACCTCCCAGTAAGTAATGGTGGGAAGCTTCTTCAGCTCTCGTTTCACAAATCTCCAATTCTGAGTGGGTGGAACAGCTTATCAGGAGGTTTCTCTTTTCTTTTTTTTTTCTTTCTTCTTTTTCTTCTACTACATTAGGCACATGGCAACACAGCTTTGCACATGGCAGCTGCACTGCCTCATGACAAGAACCAGAAAGAAATCATCCAGTTGCTCCTTGACCACGGGGCAGACCCGAGCATCCGCAACTTAGACAACGATCAGCCAATCCACATGGCTCCTTCTGGAAAAGCTGGGGATCAGGTACATGATCCACATTGCTGCTGCTTCTGAACACACCTGTGCACACCACAGCTGTCTGTCCTTGCCAGGGGAACAGTGAGGACAAGTCGCGTGACATGGGTCTGATGTTGCAGTGGTGTAGGCTTGGGGGTTCCCCACTTTAGTAAATACATAATTGAGGAACACAAAGCAGGCATTAGCTCCAAATACATCTGAGGAGGTATCAATGTGTAGTTCTTTCACCATGGCAGCAAATCTCAAGGGATGATCGGGTTTCATGCCTACAGATATGAAAAGGCTTCTGAAGCTCATTGTAGTCTCTGGTATGTTTACATGTGCATTTAGTTACACATATACATGTATATAAGTGTATGCATGTATGTATTGGGGTGTCTGCATGCAGTTTCAGATGGTACGTTATGAACTACTACATTTTTTTGCAGGTTAGGCATTTGCTGAAGAAAGGGAAAGTTGCATCTGCATTTGTTTCCTGTCGCCAAAATGCCAGATCCTAGGTTGCCTGCAGTTTCTGGAATGGCTTCAACTTCAGCTTGCTAATTGCACAAGGCCTCTTAGAAAAACTGTGAGGATGATTAACCAACGTCTCCCTGCTCCTAGAGTCTTTCAACCAGGGTGGGATGACAGTGTTTCTCAACCTGTGGACCATGAGTATCATGTAAGGTATCAGAAGATGAGCTTTCAAATGGTTGAAAACTTTATTTTGTTATCAAAAAATACTAATAAACCCCAAGTATTGCTTGCAAGCAAGGAGGGAGGAAAAGCAAATGGCTGTAAGTAAATGTTCAAAGTACAGCCAGCCTTTGATTTGGTGGCAACTGAAACCCACGGTGGTGATGGAACACAAGATGGTAGTTTGGCTACGAAAGGTTGAGAAATACTGCTCTAAGACATGCTTGAACCCTGCCTCTTGTTAGGTTCTGTAGAGAGGTACTGGTTGAAATACTGACGCCTTTGTGATGTGCAATTACCTCCATTGTTCCTGCTAGCCTGGGAATGCAGGAACCTGAGGGAAGGCAAAAGACTGGATGGAAGAGGTCACATCAGCCTGAGGCGTCATCTGTGGCTGTATTTCACCTGAGTGAATGGATATCTGAACCGAAGAGCTCCAAGCGAGGGTTCCTGCAAGCTGCTGCTACCCTATTTCTTAGCACTTTGTGGAAGAAAGCTGAAGCAGCTGCTGAAGCAGCATTGCCACAGCCTCTCACCCCACCCCAAGGAAAGAAAACAGATACTTGCAAGAGCAAGCACACGGGGCAGGTTCTCAGCAACACAGGTTCATGTGGCTCCTTAGTGCTTTCCAGTGAAGGGATTCCTCTTTGAGACTTCTGATCCAATCCAGGTCTCCAGCTCTGATGGCAAAGAATAGCTCTGGAAGCACGTCAGAGTGGGGAGTTGAACCCTCACCTGAAGTAATGCTTGTGTAGGACACAGAGGCTTCCGTTGGGTCTTCAACAGCTTTTAGGCATGGACAGGGTGGGAAACCTTTGAGCTGTGTGGGCCTGTACACAGTAGGGTCAGAGTGCAATGTGGTAAGTGCTCTCCTATTCCCATTCTTATCTAAGGGGACGTTTTAATAGATTCTTCTTATTCTTTCAGTGAAATGATTTGTGAATTGCTGTGCAATCAACCAGCAACAGTGTCTCTGCTGGGTCAATAGGATTGAAACTAGATCCCTGAAGGGAGTGAGAGCCATGTTTTGACAACCCTTTCACTGAGGGTGTCTCATCTTCAGTACACGTTCTTAATTATAGTTGCTGATTTCTCAATATTGCACAAGTTATTATCTTCTAACAGGACTGACAATAAGATGAAGGGCAGATGTCTTAAATCACTGCAGTAACTTCCTTGATCACCCACTAACTCAAAGGGATGGGGTTTTCTAAAGCACTTGTCTGTCTCATAGACCTGGACTGTTTAAACAACTGTTTAGCAGACTTGAACAAAAGCATTTAAGAAATGCAGAGATCTTCTCAACTTTCTCAGCCCTCCTCTCTGCTGTTTTGCTATTACTCCTCACTACATCATATCTACAAACATGTCAACATCCGCTGACAAAAAAGTAGGTGTGAATTTGCATGTGTTTGCATAAATTTGCGTGTATCTGGGCATAGGCCAGCAAAAGCATGTGCTTTCTTACTTTGAAGTGATGTTATAACAAGGCTTGAATTGAGTGATAACTGCGTTGGTGAGTTAGTACTGTGTGTCAAGATAATATGGTCAATAAAATATCCATTTGTTGAACTTGCTAGCAACAAAACTGTAAAACTGTGACCAGCATGTGGCATGTGATGCACCAGGGAAAATGTAAAGATTTTTGCCATCTAGAAATGTCTATGAGATAACAGAAGTCCTTTTGCAGCAAGTGAAAAAAATACATGAGCAGTTTTCTAGAGTAGCTTTCTCTCTTTATTTTTTCATCTGCCTGCTGTTGGATATTTAATACAGAGCAACACCATCAGTGACTTGCAGTCTGTAAACATCACCATCTCCAGAATATCAGGGAAAATATCAATCTGGGGAGGGGTGGATGTGGCTTCATTCAAAGCATCGCCCTGGCAGCCTGTGCCACTCAAGAGCAGATAGATGAGATTTGCAGAGGGAAGATCCCATGACCGACCCAGGAAGGATTCATTCTCTCTACAAGCACATCTGTGTTCAGCTTCCCAAAGCTCATACATTAGAGGCCTTCTCTGAAGCCAGCCACAATCAACAAGCTGTTCATATTGTCTTTGGACTGGATCCACGAGACAGTTGGAGGCTGCTGCATGTAAAGCACCTTTCCCTGTCAAGCCAGGCAGTTCCTGGCCTGTGTATCAAGAAAATTCCTTTGAAGGCTCAAAGGTGGCCTGAGTGTTAAGTATTCTGTGCTGGGGTGAATTTCATTGATTTGAGCAGTATCTTAGTTCATGGT
The DNA here is from genome assembly GCA_008658365.1 of Alca torda. Classification (NCBI taxonomy): domain Eukaryota; kingdom Metazoa; phylum Chordata; class Aves; order Charadriiformes; family Alcidae; genus Alca; species Alca torda. Next base: position 5,861,166 of record CM018093.1, on the reverse strand, counting down.
TAACCCCTCAATTTTTTATGACTATTTCGGGGGAAATGTATCTTTTATAACCTTAGCGGTACTGGCAGTGTGTGATACCCCTTTATTTGCACAGTTTATCTCTTCCTACCTGTGGCTTTGGATAAGTTGTTAATAACAAAGGCTTGTTATCGCCAAACAAATGTTCAGAGTGGCACCATAGAAAAGTCGCTAGTCGGTTGGCAAGGAAAACCTTTTGATCAAATACTCTGTGCAACTGGTAAAGAACGTGAAAATAAGAACCTTTTATTTTCTCTGTAACTGTGGGTTACTTCTGGAGTTATTCATGGCTTTTGTAAGAATGGGGTGATCCTCACTTTTGTGTAAACATAGGTTTATATAGGCTGGCAGAACTTCACCTGGCAGGGACTGATGAAATGCCAGTGTTCAGTGCTGTGCCCACTCCGTTGGAGATATGACCCAAGCTACTTTCCTTTAACCCCTGCCTTTTTTTTTCTTTTGGGGGGGGGGGGGGGGGGGGGGAGAAGAGAGGGGAGGGATAAAAGAGGGAAAGAATATGTTCCTCATAGCCAGAAAATGCACAATCAATCTTTGAATACTCCTCCTCTGTTGGTTTTTTTTCCTTGCTTGTGTCCACAAGACATCATTGTGTCAACAGTCAGCAAGCTTTTACTTGCATTGCATGTGTCACCTGGAGCTATTGACATGGAGCTGGGGAACGGTGTCTAAAACATGTTTGCAGTCCCTGGCATGGGGGATTGCAAAACTACTGGAGAAAGAGTAGCAGAGAAATAGGAAGAGGCTGCAAGGGATGGAGGACAGTGCTGCTTACTTAATGGACTTACCTAATGGACTCTAACACAGACCCCAGTGCATAGAAACGTTTTGCTGGAAATATCCTTGTCCCAGCAGAGCGGTTGGTAATTTCAGAGCAGCTGGTCCCACACAGCATGAGGCCAACAGCTGTTAAATATCTGCTGTCTTTGAAAACACACTGCGTGCTCCCATCTCAGGACCTCAGCCACCTGCGAGCCCTGGAGTGTGGAAGTGGTCTTGCCCTCAGTGGCAAGACCAGCCCAGCCCTTCAAGAGACAGTTCTCCCCACTGGAGGGGTGCTTTTTTTTTTGCCTGAGTCTGACAACATCCAAGGAACAGGAATAAGAATGGGATGTAGGATGTTTTGTAGTGCTTGTGCTCACGCTGCCATTCCTAAGTGGTCGTGCCTAAACAGCAGCCGTAGGTTCAATGATGTGCACAACCCCTCCACAGCACACCAGTCTGCACACAGCAGTCCTCTTTGGAGATGCAGTATAACCGCTGATAGCTGTACAGAGCTACGCCACAATATACTGATAAATGTGCAATATGCTGGTAATGTATTAGATTTATATATCCGCCTGATATGGAGGTGAGGGATATGTTGTTAGACTGTTATACTTGACTTCCTTGCTGGCACTGTTGTGTAGACCAGGATACTATTAACCTTGCTGTAAAATGTGTTAATACGAGCACTCTCCTTGTTGAACGCTTACTTAGCATTTTCACGTGCTCTTTCCTTTGCTACATGAGAATACCTCTTCTCGGCTCTGTTAAGCTCAGGCCAACGTCGCCAACCCACGGGGAGAATGTGGTCACCCAATTTCCACTAGAAGCCCCAAATATCTTGCCTCAACCTTATCTTCTTGTGGCTCTTTCATGTTGGTGATAAAGGGCTTTGACACATGGCTGAAGGTGTGCCCATTCCTCAAGCAGGTGGCAGAAGTAGCCAGCACTAAGCAAGCGGCAGAGCAGGCTGGGACAGTAGAACTGTAACCCTCCAGTGAGATAACACTCTGGGGCTGAAGCACTGCTGAAATGACGATAGAGTGTCTCTTCGCAGGGGTAATCACAGCTTTAACTGCAGCAAAGACACAGCTGTTATCTCCTATGTATAAGCTTTCTGTAACTGAAGGCGTTTATCACTTGGGCCAACTCTGAGATTAATCAGGTAACAACAGGGGAGAGAGGAAGATATTATTTAAAGTTGTCAAAGTATTTTAAAGCAAGTTTTGGCAAAAGAGCTGCTCCCTTGCATAAGGTAAAGGAATTGGATGTTGGAAAGGTATGGTTATCTCTGTGTAATCTCCTTGTCTAGCATGACAAAAATGAAACATCCTGTCCAGGGACCTGGATTGGACATGGAAAAAAAAGCCATTTTTAGCTCATACAGAACTTAAAGTGATGAGAACCCTGGAGGCTGCATGGGAGGTAACAGCTCTGTTTTCTGATGAAGGTTGGGATAGAAGGTTGAAATAACTGGCATTATATAAAGTCTCATTAAAAAATGTTACTCTTAGTTCTTCATAGATTTCGCAGGGTGAAGAAATATTGGTTGATTTTTTTTTTTTTTTTGGTAGAATCAAGGAAACCTCTCTATTTGCCAGCCACATGTGTGTCTGTTGCATCCTCGGCCATATGGGTAATTTCAGCTCTGGGGAGAAGAAAGCTTTTCAGTTAACTGTAGAAGTGTCTGGAGTAGAAGGTGAGGATACTTCTAGTTAAATTATGTATTTGAGTTTACAGGCATAGTTATTTTTTTCATTTGTGTTGGATTTAATATGGAGAGATACTTCTTTTTTTCCAGTCTAGGTGCTCAGCTGAGAAACTGGGGGCTTGGCAGTCTGCCTCACCAAGTGGTATTAAAAGGAGGTGAGAGACAGTCTTAGAAAGGTCTGGGTTTATGCAAGAAACAGGGAATCCTCAGGTGTGATAACTTCCCCATTATCTACCTTAAAAAAAATAATCATTTATCTCCGTTCAGTTGATTATGCTGAAAGGTGGAGAAAACCTGCTATCAACAGACCAAACTATACAAAGGGCTACTGAACTACATCAGCCTCTCACTGAAACTCTGCCTTCATGGGGAAGCTGGTGTTGAGCAGCAGCGAAAGAAGTCTGGCACTGGATTCATCCTCTGTGCAGGCCCGAGAGGCCTTTCTGGCACATGGCTCAGGGGCTAAGCCCTGAGCTTGCATGGAAAACAGTGGTTTTCCTTTTCTGCAAGAACAGCTAAAGAGTATCATCATGGCAGCCTGAGCAGAAGCAGTGTCTAAGAAGGTGCAGATTCATCTCAGAGCAGGGTGCTGCACAGCTTTCTCTCTGAATAGTGTGCTGGGTGCTGAGATGCAAAAAGACTTTTTATCTGCTGGAAATGGTAAGCAAGACCTTTCATACTGCTGAGTAATTGCTTCTTGTGTAGGTTGCTGAGAGTCTCGATGCCTCACCTTTGTGAGAATAGGGCCAGGATCCTGGATTGTTAGCAGAAGAGAAAAGCACTGACATTTAGCATGTGGGGAATGAAGAGGCTTCAGCATGCATACCAAGTTATTTATTTGTATCAAAAGGAGCTGGTTTAATGACATGTGTTTGGTAAGGCACCTTAGGATTTTTTAAAAACAACAACAAAAACAAACAGGAAAAAACCCACCCAAACCACCACCACAACAACAAAACACACCTGACCATACAAGACAGGAGGATTAATGTAGTGAAAACATTGTGTAGAAAATGTGTGAGTAGTGAAGAATAAACTGGACTGTGTTAGGCAGCGCAACTTTGCATAGTTCATGGGCAATTAATCTGATTTGGATACAGTGGATGTGTAAAACCACAGTCCCCATTAGCTATAGCAGATGTCACAGTTCCTATCCCTTCTGAAGAAGTCATCGGCCATGGCCATGGGTGGTAGGTAGTCCATGCAGTCCGTGCTGGGGCAGGGGAAGTACTGCGGGACCCTGTTGTCCACATGCTGGGAGCCACAGGCGGTGCAGCAGCAGGCGGAGGTGGTGTATGGGGAGGGGGTATGGCAGGACCACTCCTCTGCAGGGTAGTCATAGGTCTTGGTGTCCAGAGCAGAGGGTGGGCTGTGGGTCAGCGGGGTGAAAGGAGATAGCTGAGGAGGAGAGCAGCTATAGTTTAATGGGCTGGACGGATCAGCTGAATTGGGGGATCCAGGAGCCTAGAGTCAGAGAGAAGAAAAAAAAAAGGCAACAAAACCCAGGACGTTTTAGGGTGTCATCTGGGGAAATGTGGACAGCAGCCAAAATTTCCATGCCATTGCCTTTCTCAGGAGGGTCTGTCTACCCAGGGAGATGGTTCGGGCCTTGGAAGGCTAAACCCAAGAGGCGGTTCCTGTGACATTAGTGTTAATAGGGAACATCTCTTCAAGTTAGACAACCACTAGCAGGAACTGGGCTATTTTTTGCAGGAAGTCTACAGGGTCTGTAGAAGGGACATTCCCTATTCTGCAGCCTCTCTCTAGGTTTGGCTGGGCCTCCCTGTTCTCTGCTCCCAATGGGAAACCATGCAGAAGTCCACACAAGCAGCCTGCATTGCTGTGGCTGTACCCCATGCCCCTAAAAGCAGACACATTTCCAAATCAGTTTGCTGCTGTTCTGCTCCAGGATGTGACTCCCTTCCCCATCTTCCCTCAGAGTTCGCCTGTGGCTGTTCCCCTGGGACACAAAGCTTACCAGGCCCTGGTTAAAGCAGAGTGGGACTGGCTGGAAGGCATCTGAGGTGTAGTGTGAGGATGTCTGGAAAGCACTGAAGGCTGGGTCTAAGGGCACATCTGTCTGAAGACAGGAATCTACCAGCTGCTCCAAATAGCTAGGGCTTTCTTCACAGGAGAGGCAATTTGAAAACTGCCATGATGGACAACAGTTGGGAGCGGAAGAGATGGGTTCTGCATCAAAAGGTGCTAGAAGAGAAGGTAAACCAAACAGCAGATTATTCAGTATCTGATCTCACAAAGGACGGGTCTTGCCCTAGGTCAGGTTTCAGTACTCTCATGTGTTCAGTAGCCCTATGGATTTAGACAAGAAAAAATGTCCTTCAAGTTCAGGATGAATTTTCTAGGGAAGCAGACGCCAGGAGAGGCCTAAAAGCATGCAAATAACTTGGGAACTTAAGTCCCCTTGCTCTTAGTCCAAAGCTCTTTAAATACTACTGGAAACATTTTGGGCTCCAGCCATTTTGGACAGGGATCCAGTTGGAAACTCCCTCAGGCTCTTGGTCCTCTGGCCTCCCTTCAAATGTCAACTGTTTGCAGACCTAGAAGTTAGCCAGGCAGTGATTTATGCTTCACAGCTTGGCAGATGGCTTGTGCCTTTGCCTCACCCAGTCTCCAGATGCAGAGTATCTCCATCTGCACGAAGAAGGGGATAACAGAAGAAGAATTTGCTCTGTTATCCTCCAAAGAGACAGATAGGAGACAAACTTCTGAGCTGACAAAATGGAGCAAGTCAGTGACAACACGGCATTGCGTCCACGTAGCGTTACTGGCAAAAGTGCAAGTTCCTAGAAAATCTGGCCCTACAGTTTCACCACGGATCTGACTTTTCAGAATTATTATCCTTTCATGCTGTGTTCAAATATGGTTAAAAGCAAAAGCGCTGTGCAAGTAGAGGGGCACAGGTCTGAAGGCAATGGAACTGCACGTGGGTAGAGTCACTTAGTCATCGTTTGCAGGTTCAAGGTGGCAGTGTTTAGCTGGATGTGGGGAGGAAGTGAGAAGCACACAAAATACATAAGCAGGTGGAGACTTTCCAGCCGAAAAAGCTTTGGTATGTCTCATGTTTCTGTATTAACATAAGGAAATTGATTCCTAAATATTGATGATTTAATAATTTCCCTGTCCATACAATGTATATATTTACACCTGTCCAACCTTTTAGGTCTCTCTGCTTTGGCTGCAGAATAATTGAAGAATCTGTGAGCCCAAAGTGCTATTGCCCCCACCCCTTCCACTGTTCCTTGGATGTTCACATTAGGAGGAAGAAACTCTTTGTATTGTTGAAAACCTGATACTCCTCTCACTCCTACAGATGCTGCCAGGAGAGTCAGAGCAGCCAACTCTGCTGGAGCTCAGCAACGTGCTCCAGAACAACCTGGCCCTCTAGCTCCAATTGGACCCAGAGACTGCAGCTTGGAGGTGATGCCAGCAGTGTTGCTCCTTAGGGGATGAGCATCCCTTCCTGAAGGGGATCTTGCTCCTTGCTGTGGGAAAAATAAACTGCACAAATGAGAGTGTGTGAGCGTGCTCCTGGGTGGCGTTATATGTACCCTGCTGGCCTCGCGGCATTCTCATCTGCATTTCGTGGGCTCCTTTCAGGTGCTGATTGGCCGCATTGCCAGTTATCTGGCAGTGCCTGCCTCAGCCAAGGGCTGGAAGGACTCTGGGCTGTGGGAAAAAAATAGGAAGGGGGTGGGAAGGAACATGTGGATGGGCTTTGTACCAACCTGGGTGAGGAGACACAGACTCTGAAAACTGGATGCTGCTGCTGCCCCAAGAAACCTGACCAAAGAGAAGGGAAGAAAAGGAATTGTATACGCTGTAACACAGGGGAGCATTTTTCTGCATGCTAAGGTAAGTCAGGATTTCGCTTCAGCCTCTTTATGTAAACCTCATTTACCTGATGGCTGTGACATAGAAAACTTCCCTAGCATTGACAGAACAAAATTAGCATGTGTAACATGATTTTTCCCAGAGCCTACAACGGCACTGGAGGAGCACAACACCAACCTGGTGTAAAGCCCTTGATACAGCACCTTCTGGTGCGCTCTTCCTACTTCATTATTACTGTTAATTCAGCAGAGATTGTGGCTGCCTTTGAAACTAACATCTGTTAATTTCTAGGACCATGAATTCCACGGTGAGGGGATCCCAAAGAATTTGTAGGGATAAATACGATTGAGAATTAATAATTAATAAATTGTAAGCGATAACTTGAAATGTGACTCAGATAATTGCAGGTATCCTCATGGCTGGGCATCAGACTGGGTCACCGTGCTTCGTGTTGATGTCACTTGAGAACCAGCTCTGAACATCGCTCCCCACTCTAACACAGCTATGTGCCTCTACGAAAATGGACAGTCTTATCTTCTGAGGGATGCTCGAAGCTGAAGCAGACAGATCAATCTGTTCTAGGAGCCTGACCTGCCAGAGGAGAGAAATCCACCCCAAAAGCAACAGGAGTTTTGATGCTTGTTGTTTGGGACCAGGATTTTACTCTGCAAATACAAATACTGTTTTTTTCCCTCAGTTTTAATTCATACAGACTTCTGCTTCGTTTCCTTTATTCAAAATGCTCTTAAGTTAGTGGATCATTTCCCAAGCAACAACTTCCCAACACGTTCTTGTGCATTTAATTCATTAAATAGTGGCTATTCTGGGCTGAAACAGCCTGTAGGACTACCCCTCTTCTCTTTGGCTGCAGATGTGTAACAAGGCAGACAGAGCCATACCACCGGCAGCAGAAGTTTTCAGGTTTGGCTTTTTTCAGTGCACAGAGGCAGTTTATCCTGCCGGCCCTGACCTCTGGGGCCTCTCCAGGACGTGTACCTTTTGCAGATCACAAAGGTAACCTCCTGCACTGCCACTTTTCACTTTTTCCTGCGTGGGCAAAACAAGCGCTGTGTAAACTTGCTGTGGGAAGCGAAAACCAGTTCTGCGCAGCCCTGTGACACCTGGCTGTGATGAAGAGGCTGCTTCCGTTAGGGCTGGAGGGGAGGAATGACCCAGTGTTTCCAAAGCCCAGCAGTTTTGTGCACTGTCCACTGAGGCTTCCCTGCCCGTGGCTTGCAGGCTGAGCAGCTTTTTGTGCAATCAGCTGCAATGAGGAACAGGAGGTGGGAGATGAAATCTGAAAACCATCCAAAGCTGTAAAGTCATGAATCAGGAAGAAGTAATGATTTACCAACCTCTTTATGCAAATCCCTAGAGTGGCTGGAGCTAGAGGACTCCTACAAAGACTGGAAGAGTGAGTGAGAGAGACAGCGAGCGTAGACGTGTGTGTGTACACACAGAGAGACCTCTGTCCCCTCCTTTAAAAGGGATGGGGCTAGAAGCTGCCCAGGTGACACAAGAAACGTTGGAGACCTGAATTCAGTCAAGCACACTTGAACATTATGCTACAGAGCCCTAATGGAGCAGGATGGAGCTCTGCTTAAGGGCTCTTTGCCCACGCCTTGTGTTCTTCCTTTCTGCTAGCCAAAATTTGGGGCTGTTGCTAAGTCCCAAATTCCCAGATGCTCTCCACTGCCTGGGAGCTGCTGTAGGCACTGGACCTCTGGTGCCTTCATTTCCTGCCTGGTCGAACTGGACAAGAGAAAGCCTCCAGGAGCGGGGGCTGGGGTGGGGGTGGGGGGCAGTTGGAAGCAGCTTCCTGGGGGGCTGAGACTTGTGGAAAAGGGGGAAGTTAGGGGAGCTTTAGTGTGACAGAGCTTTGCACTGGTTGCTCCTCAAAGCTGCACAGGTTGGGTCGAAGGCATGCCCTGGGGATATGCTTCACCTGATGCTGCAAAAGAGTTTGGTGCACGCTTCAGCCTGGCCAGGCCACATTTTAAATGGGAGCAGTGACCATGGCCTGCCTTGCTCATCCAGCATAATGATTCTGGAGTTGCTGTGATAACTGTAAGTTGGACTGAAATTTGTGTATGTGATCCTTCCATCCCAGAGTGAGTTACGTTTCTGGAGCACCAGCTCTGCTTTCTCCCTGCACTAATGGCTCGGACTGTCACCTGTTTAGATCACTGCTGCAGTTACCGTGGCTGACATCCTCACAGCCTGCTACACTCAGACTTTGGCACTCTCCTTGGTCCAGAGACTACAGTCTTAGCAAAAAAAGATTAAGCGAGAAGAGACAAAGCAGACACCAAAAGATTTTTTTTTACTTACCGCTGCACCAGTTGCTGCTTGTCGTGCTCTCCTCTGCTGCAGTAACTCCTTAACCGTAATCTTTACTCTAACACCTTGATACACCTTGGGCTTTCCTGAAAGAATTTGTGGAAATTTACAAGATGGGAGACTTTCAGAGCATACAGCAAATCCAGAATGTTTTCCGGCACGCTCTATGCAGAGTCTACTTGAGTAAACAGGTGGTTAACTGGTTCACTGTTAAGTAACTTGTAATCACAGTTTATAGCCCTCTTTAACACTTGCTAGTCAAGCTTGTAACAAGCAGACATTTATGAAAAAGTTGGCATTGATTATATTTAGAAATCATACATGTTTTATTCTTTACTATCTCCTCCTTCCCTGCCCCTCTCCAGGTGTCCTAATACCAAGCTCCATCTGGTGCTACTGTTGAATTTAAATAAATTCCTACCATATTTGCCGCTCTTAGGACCTGAAAATAAATGTGTGGATGAAGACCAGGAATACAACAATGGAAATATGTGGGCAGTTATTCACAGGGCTAAACAAAACACAAATAAAATGAGTGCTTTCATGAATCACTTCTTGCAAAACCTAGATTATCTCTTTAGTTTGCTCATTCTGTACAACTCCCATTTATTTCAAACAAACATGTAGGATGTCTTTAATCCACCAAAACCAATCAGCAATCATCAGTCACTACCTGATGAGGGATTTTTAGTACAGGAAATGGTAAAGTATTTACCTATTCTGAAAAATCACTTTCACTTGCTGTACTCATGCTAAAATACTTAAAGCCTCTGGCTGTTCTGTTTCTGACCTAACTTTCTGCTATTATTTTCATCCTACAAACAAGTGTTGTCTCATCCTGCAGTCAGCTGTTTCCCCAGTGGAGGCAGCTGGTTGAAGGTTCCCTGTCCTATTGCTGCTGCATGCAGCAATAAGCAACAGTGCTGGATGAAGGGTTCCACCTGCATATCCAAGAAATTCCACACTGTATGCACTGTCCTTTTCTTCTGCTGTAGCCTCTCTCTGTTGCTGATGGCTGTACAGCATCTTCAGCCTCCTGCCTGCCCACCCCCAGCCCTCCTGCTGCCCCCTTGGTCCTCTGGTTGAGGACGTGCTGTAACAGGCATTAAGGTTCCTCCGGGGGACCTTGAGAGGTTTGCAGAATGGCGCTCTCAGCATCTGGGGAATATTCATTTCATATTTTTATGTTTTGTTGCTATTCAACAAACTGAAGATGGGGAAAATGAGGGGAGGGAAGGGTTCAATTTAACGAAACACCCTGTTACCAGGCCTCCCTATTACCAGGGAGGGCCCTGAGCTAGCAGCCCCTTCTGCAAGTTTGGGTTCACGCTGCGTACAGCCTCTTAGCTCTGGTCTGCACAGGTAGCTGGGCAGGGCTAGGGGCTATACTATGAGCAACTTAAAGACAAACTAGCAGGGGAGGTATGGACACATCTATAACCCAGGGGCTGGCCATCAGGCAGCCCACACCCCCGGCTCCCATGGCAGGGCATCATGCCCCCAGGATCCTGCTTTTCCAGCACCACGAACTGGCCGGGCTGTGGGCGGAAGGGGCAGAGTGATGCGGATGGGGCTGGGGGTCAGGAGCCGGGGGTCAGGAGCCGGGTGGCAGGGTGGGCTGGGGGTCAGGGTGACAAGAGCAGGCAGGGGGTCAGGAGCAGGGTGACGGGGGCAGGCTGGGGGTCGGGGAGTGAGGCGGTCAGGGCGAGCCGAGAGCAGCGTGGCGAGGGCAGACTGTGCGGGGAGGGCACAAAGAGGTGGGGAACAAGGCTGGGGGGGGGGGGGAAGCGCATCTCCCACCCCGCCGCAGGGGCTCTGGACCGGTAGCGCTCCCGCCGGGAGCCGCGGGGATGGCCGCCGGAGGGCGAGCGGGCTCTGCGGCACCCCGGCTCCCCCCGCCGGCCGCCGGCCCCGGGCCGGCCCTGCCCGCTGCGCTCCGCTGCGCTCCGGCCCCGCCGGCGCCCCCGCGGCGGCGGCCCCGCGGCCGGCCGGGGCTGGCACTGGGCGGGCAGGAGACCTTCCCTTCCTTCCCTTCCCTTCCCTACCTCCTCCTTCCCTCCTCCCAGCCCTCCCCGGTTCCTCCTCGCTTGGGAGGCGAGGTTGCCTCGCGCGCGAAATGGCCCCGGCGAACCCCGAAACTGCCCCAAATTGGGGTGGCAAGGGGGAAGGAGGGTGGGAGGCACGGCGGGGCTTACCGGACATCCTGAGCAGCAGCGGGCAGCACCTCGCCGGGCACCCGATGCAGCGGCAGCAGTAGCCCTGGCCCCGGAGCAGGTGAAGGGGGCAAGAGGCGACAGGCTTAAAATTTGGGGGCGAAGGGACCTGCTTGCCTGGTGGCAATGCCAGGTGGATCCCGACAATATTATTGTTTTATCCCTACGGGTATAAGTTTGAGTTTTTCTCTCCTAATGCCAAGTATTTAAAACCTCTAGAAACCAATGATTTGACAATCAATGATTGCGCGATACTTTCAATTTGAATATTCAAAGGCTCCACAAAATGGACTATCTTTTTGTGAAACTGAGCACATCCCCATCTAGCAGAGGATCTAGGGGAATAAGATTTGGCGGGGCCACCCTTCCCACCCTTTGCTTTTGGGACATTTGCAGGGTTTTATCCATCTTTCCCTGAACGAAGCAGATGCCTCAAAACTGGCTCAGTATTTTCCCCTCAGACACACAGGCTGGGCTCCAGCCCTCTCATATTTCATTTGTTACTTGCAGAGAGGACTCTGCAAGGGACTGAGCTACTTTTTGCACTATTTTTCACATTTTAAGGCTAAATACTAAGTTTTTTGAGCCAAAATGGCAGTGGGTGGGCGTGGCGTAACAAAGAGGCTGCCCTGGGCACCCAGGTCGCTGAAGCTACCTGAACCCCACTTCCTTCCACAGCACTCCCTTCCCTCTGCCCAGATGCTGGCCTTATATTGGAGTTTATTTGCGCTTTCCCCTAACTCAGACTATTTGCTCTTGCTGCACAAACTGGCCTCTCTCTTCCTATATGCTTCAGAGCTGGCCTGCCCCGTGCGCTGCAAGTAGTGGGGTTTCAGCGTGTGGTAGGATGACACAGTTTTTGGATAACTCTCCATCACTATACAATACTGAGGTAGCTGGGTTTTTTAGGTTGCATTACAAATTTTCCCTGGGCACCGCAGTCTCTTCCGTACCCTAGGAACAACTGGCTGGGGCAGAAAGAAGGCCAGGCTGTTAATAATCTACTAGCAGTTCTGTTTGGCTGTTGTCGCAGCTGAATCTTTTCTTTTCCTTTAAGTTGAACAAATACACTTGATTTCTGTGGGGAGTGGTCGCAGCGGCGATGCCATTCCTTGCGCTGAAATGTGCCTCTGCAGCTCCTGGTAAGGCCAAGCCTTGCTCGGGGCAGCTCTGCAGGGATGCTCCCCACAGGCCCCTCTGGAGAGGAGCCCAGATGCAGCAAAATGGAGCATGCTGTGCTGTGGGAGTTGCAGAAGGGGGAGGGTCGCAGGGGAGTACACAGACCTGCCCAGGCTTAGCAGTTTGGGAACTGAAGCCCCCGTGTTACTGTGGGTTCCTTTCCGATGAAACATCGGTGGTGGGTGGGTAGAGCCCAGTGAGGCCGCGAGCGCTGTGTGGGGGAGCCGGCGCTCCTGGGAGCCGGGGTGATGTTTACCTCTGTAACCAGAGACCACGGAGCAGAGCGTGCAGGCTGCTCAGCTCCAGTCGTGACGGAGCTGCACACCTTAAGGAAACATGAAGCACCGGTGTTTGGGGTGTTCCTGCATGTCCTGGGCTTCAGAGCATTTCCAGGCTGACAGAGGCCCTGACTTGGTTAAGAGCCGAATGCCAGAGTGCGTCAAATGCTTACAAGACAGCCAAAAAACTTTCTGTCCCTGCTTCTGCCTCAAAGCCTGGTGGGAATACAGCCAGACTGAGCCTGGTATCCCTGTCCATGCAAGGTCCTTGAAGAAGGTACAGCTGAGATAGCTGACGGTGACTGCTTTGCCACTTTGCCAAACAGCAGCTACAGACAGCAGTTCAACCTGGTGATGTTCGGTTGTGGTGTGGAATAAGGCTGCAGGTTCATGTGGGCTCAGGTTTGGGGGCACAGGGGCTGGGTGTAGGGCAAGGAGACCTGCATACACCCCAAGAGGCTCTGGGGCTCCTTGCCTTGGCCTGGCCCGTGGTCGGGGGAGCAGCTCTGGCTGAGCAGGTGCCACCCTGGGGTGCTCCACACCTGCCTGTGGTACCCATGGACCAAACGGGGAGGCAGCCAGGCTCACCTCACCCCACGCTTAGCACGTGTGCAGGGGAGCCCTGGCTGCGGGCTCTTTCCCTGGGCTGAGCTTTCCCTCTCTCTCCGGGGCCCAACTAGCAAAAAGAAGGACACAGCCCCTGGCGTGGGTGGAGGCGAGATTAAAGGCACAGAGAGCCGCTGGAGTTTGCTTTTCTGAGCAGGTCTGAACAAGGCTGGGGAATCAGGAAGCATCGAGAGGGACCCAAGCCCTGCCAGGACCAGAGCTCGGGGGTCTGGCTACAGACCCCAGTGGGATAGAAGCAGGGGCTGCAGTGAGCCCCTGAAGACATAACTGAGCTCTGCCAGGCATGTTGCAGCAGGACTGCTGGTGCTTTGGCTCTTGCAGCTGCTTCTCAGCTGCGAGGGGTCAGGGGGAGAGGTCTGTCCAGGGGCAGCCCGTGCAGAGCCTTCACTTTTGGGGCAGCTGCCGAGATCCTTGGGAGCATTCGTTCCATCCTTTGATGCCAGAACATACGCTGGATGGTTTGTGGGTGCCTAAACAGCTGAGGAGGTGTTGTCTGCCAGGTGTGGGCTGAGCAAGGGGCTTATATGGCTGCTGTGTGCACACCGAGGTGCAGGGAGAATCCTGGGCTACAGGATTAGGAGTGCCGGGGATAGTGCTAGGTGATACACCTGTAAAAGAAAAGGCTTTGTGTAGAACGACTGGCGTGGCCTGCTTGGCAGCTCTCTGCAGTGTTGCTTACAGGGGCCCTGTATTGCTGCCTGTTTCTCGGTGCAGTGCTGTGTCCCCAGTCCACATTCCCCCGCAGAGAGGTGCCTGCTGGATCCATGGCATGAAGCGATGCTCTGGGCCCGATCCTGTGACCCTGGTGCCATGTATGATCCCTGGAGGGTGCTGAGAAGGCTCCAAATGCCCTGTCAGCCCCAGGATTTGAAGAGAAAAAGCAAGGAGAGGGCCTTAAAGCATCTCGTCACTACACACTCTCAGGGCCTGGAAAGCTCCTATTCTTCCTCAGTGAGGCTTTTGTTGCTGCTTCTGTGGGTGCCAGGCTGGGGGACAGGATGGTGCAAAGGAGGCAGCCTCCCCCTGGTATGGAAGCAGCGGGCAGGACTGGCCGCATCTGTGCAGGCTGCACAGGACTCCTCTGTGTGTATGTTTGTGTGTGCAGAGCTACCTCTAGTGGCCATGGGGCCCGGCCAGGCACTGGGACTTCAAATCAGCCTTGTTCCCAGTTCCAGCTCCAGGAGGGTGCCTCTGGGTACTCTGGCCATAACTGTTGCCCAAGACAATGCCATGTTCACAACATGTTAGCGTTACGCATGTACATTTATGCTGCTAGGTAACAGATACCATTATACAGACTCTGTGCTATTAAGGAGGGCTTCCCCCAACTCCTGCCTTGCTTCCCAGCCTTCCCAAATCTCTTCTGGTAACGTTGCTCTCTAGCTGTAGTTTAAGGTTTAGAGCAACCTGTTTTCTCAGCATCTGAAAAGAAGTACCTGAGATCCTTGTTTATAGGAAAGGCTCATAGAGTGCGGATATTTTTCAGGCTGTGTATTTCACTTGTAGCACAGAGGGACTGAGAGCAACAACTTTCATAAGGCACTAGAAGGCACCACTGTAAGCTAAATGTGTTATTTCCAAGCGATTGTATTTCTAAACAGAGCGTAAAGCATTGCATGTTATTGGCATCCTCTGTTTGAAGGACCAGCTTTAGGAAAAAAGCGTACAAGTAATTAATTTACTTCAATAATGGTCCATTTTTCTTTTCCTCTAGTTCGTATCTCTCATCAGTAAGTTCTCCGCCCTTCATAAGTTCCCCAGATGGGATTTCCATCCTCTTTTGCCCAGGCAGAGTTATCATGAAGGGGTGGCGTCTCTGAGGATTGCTCTGGTGGGAGCTGGCTCATTCTGGAGGTAAGCTCATTTGCCACAGTCATGAATGGTGAGAAGGAGTAAGATGAGGTGGCAGCATAGCTGGGGGAGTAGTGGACATCTTCAAGAGGATGCAGAGGCTGGGCTCCGGGGATGGCTGGGGTCCAGCCTGAGCTTCGGTATGGGGAAATGCCTCCGGACTCGTGTGCAGGGAGGCAGCTGGCACTGGCAGGCAGTGCTTGCAGAGGGTCTGAGCATGCACCATCCAATGGGCCGAGACTGTCAGGTGAGGTCTGCTCCCAGGGCTCTCTCTGCATGGAAGTGGGGAGAGAAGGAAGGAAAGACCCTTAAGAATAAAAGCTTGTCCTGGAAGTAATGGCCTATCTAGCTTGGCTTCACCAAGCCAAGCTATCTCCAGAGCCTAGCTGGGAACACTCACAAGGGTTTCTGTTGCTCTGGAGACATATTTGGTGTTAAAACCGTTGAAAGGAAGTATCCATGCTGTCAATAGTGGGCAAGGCCTGGAATAGGCTCCCGTGGGACTGATCAGCCCTGACCCTGCATGGCCCAGGAGCTCTGCCCTGGGAGGGGGGGGGGGTGTGAATGGAGCCAGCAGCAGGGATGGGGACAGGCAACAGCTTGGAGCTGACAAAGGATATTTCTAGAAATTTAAGGACCTTAATGGAGTAGTTTTTTGGGGGAGCAGGGAAGGTTGTTAATTTAGGAGGTGGTCTCCAACAGGAAGAGGGGACAATTAAACAGACGACAGGAACAAAGAGAAAAACTGTTCCTCCTCAGCCCTGCCCCATCTGCTGTGTGCTCTGCTGTGGCTGTCTCCTATGACAGCCACATCCTTCCCACACGAGTCCCCCTGACTTAACCCCAGCTTTAAATTGGGTAATCTTTCATTGGGTGGCTGAGAACTGTAGACTCACTCACTAGTAGGAAGTGCGCTGTGTCATTAGGGAAGGATGGCAGGAGAGGGGGCACAGAAGAAGGGCTGAAGAAGGAGCTGGTACCAGCTGTAAGGGGAGTAGCACGGTAATCCCCATATTGGTCGGTGAGATATGGGTCCAGAAGTGCTGGGTAGCCCTGAGCAGCAGAGGAATCGCACGAGAAGGGCTTGGACCCTAGAGGAGATGGGTAGACATCACTGACAAACTGCTTTGTGTTGTGGAAATCCAACTCAGTTGTGAAGGATCTCCTGACGCCGTAGTAACCAGCTGCAGTAGGTGAGCCTGTAGTGGTCAGAAAAAAAAGGGTTGGCTAAAGGGAAACCATAATAGCAGCACCTGGGGAGCCACAGAGCCATGGACAGCTCTGCAGGTGCAAAGTAGAGCTCATTTCTCTCTGGCATCACCCAGGGCAGGAGTCAATCCTGTCTTGAAACAGGTGTGTTTCAAGGCTGCCCTGATCCAGTTGATGACCTCCATCTGCAGCAAACCCAATGTGCTTTGGGTGTGAGGCCAGGGGGAGTGATGTTAGTTTTGCTAGCCTTTGCTTCTTCCTTGCTCTGCTGCAGCCCTTGAGGAGGAGGATGGGCTTACAGTTGCAAAACCACCAGTCTCTGTTGCAGCCTCAGTCCCCTTTCCTTGCCCAAGAGCTCAAGGGACAAAACAGGTCAGCTCCTGGTTTCGTATCTTCTCTCTCCAGCTCCAGGGAAAACTAGAAGATGCAGAGGGAAAAGAAGGGGTTCTGCACGGCACCTCTATCAAGAGAGGTGGGAACTGCTTTCATTACATCTCTTTCCTTTCTTTGGGAATTTCATGCAAGATTACAGGGGCCTTGCTTTTATTTTCACTGCTCCTATTTTGACTCTTTTGATTACTTTCCTCCTGGGGTCTCTCTGAGGGGTGGCCCTGCTCCAGTGCTCCTTTGCTCACTTAATGTTCTTTGGAGGAGAAGAGAGAGGAGCAGCATCAACTGGTATTTATCAAAGGTATTTATCGGTGGAGGAAAACCTCACCTGGCATTTGGACAAACGGTGACTGCGGTGTGCTGGTGCTGCCCTGCAAAAGATAAAGATATGTTAAAAAATGTTTTTTCAAAGCAAGGCAGCTCTCTAAGCATGTAGCTTGGGAAGGTGTTGGCATAATTCAGATGCATGATTTGAGCCTTGGTGCTATCAGTATGAAAAGCTTAAGTACAAGATTTCAGGCCTGGGGCCTCTGAAGTATTAGCAGATGTAGGCTAAGAAGAGATTGCGAAGGTCTCGTGTAGAGCTGATAACAGTAGAAATATCAAGATAACTGGCTTCTTTCTCATTTACTGCAGGGTCCCTTAATGCAGGCATAATGCTGAGCAGTTATTTTGATGTCGGCACAAAACAGGTCTTAATAAGTTGGTATCTAAGCCCTTGTGCTGTCCATGTTCTAGCCCAGTTCTCCTGTGCTGTGTCTACCTGCCACTGAGCTGCTTTAGCTGGCCCTTCCTAGCAGAATGAGCAGGCCATGTGTAGAAGGCAGTTGTTTCTATCCCCTCTTTGGGTGCTACAGCAATACTGATAATAATAATCTTTCTTGGTCCCTAGATAAGGGAGAATTAGCCCTGAGTGAACCTGGTGCTCGTGGTGGGAAATTCCTTACAAAGCGCTGGGCAAAGGGATCTGTTCCTCAGAGCAGAGCTCATACATGGGGTTTCATTGAGTTCTGTCTCTGGACCTCCAAAACCATAGAGCAGAAATACAGTGCCCACGGCTGCATTTACTTCAGCTGTGCCGTCACCCTGGCCAGTGATGGTGGCATGCTATTTTCAGTTTGCATAGCGCAAACAAGAGGTTCCTGCCATAGCAAGCAACCAAATTTAGAGGTTTAGATTTGAATTAAATTTGCCAGTGCTAGGACTTCCTTTTAGTGCTGAGGGAGGTTTGCAGCTGCTCTCTGCTCCATCATGAAAATGAGCTCTGAGCCCACCCAAGTCACATGGGCTACAGGAGTGATAGGAGGTGTCAGGAAGGAGCCCTTTGGCTTTCGGGCAGATGAAAGTGTTCATGTTGCAGGGTCAGGGCTGGGGCTTGCACCTCTCTCCAGCTGGGCCGTTTTTGGCTGCAGACTTCATTGAAGATCATAGCCGCTAATGCGCACTGCCCTGCAAAGCTGAAGCCTCCACATGCAAATCTGGTCTCAGCAAACACCCCTCTCTCAGCATCCATCTCACTTTAGTAATACCTTCTCTTGCTTCAGGGTTTTTCCCCACCACCTCTTCTCCCTGCCCATGGCCATTGTATCCTGCAGCCAGTTCGTGTCTCGTTCACTGGGGAGGAATCTCTTTGAAAGTAATGGTGCAGGCCTCTGCACTAGTGTTTAGACCCCACCGGGAAGTAGGCTAGTACTATCATCTGGCACCCCTAACGCTCTGTTTGAGGAAAAAGTTGAGTTAGGAGGCACAGGCAGTGCAGGTGCTGCCTACAGATCAAAGGGATGCAGTGATGAAAGCTGGGATGCTTTGCTGGGGAGACAGGAAGGTCCCAGGCACAGCTGCCAGCCTCTAGTGTGGAGCATTTCACACTACTAGTGCACCTAAGTTCATCCTTGATCCTGTCTGGCCAGCAGCCACTGAAACTATCCATATGCCATAGGCAGCAGGTCCTCTTGCAAACACCTATGATGGATGGCCACCAAGCTGACATTAGCTGCAAGGGCTTTACCTGCCTTAACTCAATTGCAAGAGCCTCTGCAGCAGCCCATCTTTGGCCTTCATCATAGCAGGCACCTGCATGCTTGTAGAGACTTACATTTTACTTGTCTCCTGGCTCCTTATTAGGCGATGAATGGCTTGGCTTAATTGAAGCCCATTAGTTCATTTCCTCCCTGCATTATTTCCTTTTAATGCTGTGGGATTGGGGTAACTGGATCTCCTGCAACACATCAGTGTGTCTGTTTAGCATCACTTGAGCCCATAGCATATTCAGCTGTTGATAAGCCTGGTCTCAACCTGCCTTGCACGTGACCAGGCAGAGATACTGGCTGAGTTGCTTCACTGCCTTGGTAACCCAGGAGTGTTGCTCAGCTACAAGGCTGCACTGTGGGGGCTAAATGTTAAGGATCTGGGTCAAAATAATGAACTGATCCTGCAATGGGGACCTATGGTGCCCTTTGACCTTGCTTTGGCTTCAGTGTATCTCCTTTCTGGGCCCAATCTGTAGTACAGCAGCTGAAGTAATAAAAATTAATAAAAGCAAAGGTTAGTCTGGGCAGGGCACCTCACTGGTTTGCTGACAGCAAGATTGCTCAATGATCTGTCCCTGGCCTCTGAGTGCTGCTGGGCATAGTGCTTCATCTGCGTACCTACCAGTTTCCCTACTTGAGAAAACAGGGTAATCCTTTTATCATGCAGAGGGTAACTGCTCGTTCATGCCTACACGGTGGATGAGCCAAAGGAAAAAAGTCAGACCCTTCCTAAAGCCCAGGACCAAGCCCTTCTGCCCTGCAGGTGATGGGAATTCAGAAGTCCAAATTGTGTGGTTTTCATCACAGTACACACTAGTTTCCTATCATTTGATGTGTGCAGGGCCTGGCTGTCATGAAATTGTTGCTGCCTCACTAAGCAGCCCAGCAGCTCACCTCTGATGAGCAATGACCTTTCCTTAGCAGCGCAGATCTCCTCCATAGACCTCCCCTTGCACAACAAAGGCTTACTGATTTTGGAGAAAAGATCGTGTTCAAACAAAAGATGCAGCTAAATCACACTGCATCATAAATATACAAAAGGGCATTCAGTTGTCTGCCGTTTGCTTTGATTCTAGATTATATTATGTCAGATAAACAGAGCTGCTTTTACAGCTGTTCTTTTCATGATATGTTTGAGGAAATGCGGATGTTTGCCCTGCACAATAATTTTTCGTCTCTCATAGGGAATAAGCAACAGGGCTGATTTTGCATTAGCTAGACACCCAACTGCTAAGCTTTGGAATACAAAGCAAAGGGTAATAAAGAAAGCAGCAAGTGTTTTATAGTTCCTAGGACTTTTGATTGCAGCCGTTGAAGCCGCTGCCTCCAGAAAGAGAGCAGGTAAAGCATGACAGTCGTCAACCAGGAGCTGTTTTCTCAGTGAGTGCAAACGCAGCAGTTGCTTCCTGCTGCTCCCCAAAGCAGTTTTCCTAAATGCCTGCCTGGTGGGAGCATGTTTCCCAGTGACTGTCCATGGCTGGGAGGAAGTCTTCTGCTTTTCTGCATTAGCTGAAGGCTGTGAAGAGATCTATAGCTAGATCTTGCTTTGGTTGGTAATGCCTGTGCTGTTTTTCTGCCTGTTTTGTTACACAAGCATGAAAGTAACAGCGAGAAATATACTTGCAAGTCACTTTGAGGTCTCTTTGTTTTCCTGAAGGCAAAAAGCCTGAGGCGAATGGCTTGTGGGGGAAGAGACTCAAAACTACTAATATGTGTCTTCCGCTGCCAGTAATTCAGGTCTCTGCTCTCACCCTTTCCTTCCAGGCCACAGTTTCAGCAGCTTGGCTGCATCTCCTCATCTCTCAGGGGCCCCGTTGCTCCCAGTCAGCCTGGAAGTGAAGTGCTGCTGCTTGGTAAAGGTGAGTCTTGAGAGCACACAGGGAATGGCTTATTGTGGCACTGGATGCCACATGCTGGCACCTGCAATATTTTGCCCTCTTCTGGGGACAGCATTGCTTTTTTGGCGAGTAATTGAGAAAAAACAATGTAGTGTACTATAATTTGACTTAGGTCTCCTGTTGCCATAGAACCACTTTAAGAAGAAATCATCTTTTACAAAGTGATGCTTGGCCTCTTTCCAGACCATAACATCATTGCATCTCCCCTGGCACTCTAGTATGCCAGAGAGGAGCTGAAAGGAGCACAACATTCAGGGAAGAACATCTATTTTTGTGACACTGAGTTGCTCAAGTGTAGCTAGTGAGAAAGGGATCTGACTTGAAAAGGTGTCATATGCAGGATGTCAAAGGACTGAGAAATTTAGCACTACTGATTTGCTTAAAAAAAAAGACTTTAATCCCTCAAAGATTCAATGATGTAAAAAAAATCAAGGAGACATCTGTGATCTTTTAGGGAAAACGCTAGTGTTGCAAATGTTTTTGCTATTCCCTGTCAATACTGGAAGTGCCCTGAACTCAACACAAATGCTCTCTAAACCAGAGGATTACATGCTGTGACTTTTCTAGCTTAAAAAAAAAGCCGGGGGGGAGGGGGGATGTGACTTACACTGAAGCGGGAGCCGCTGCTCTGCCTGGATCGTTTTTCGGCAAGAAGATCTTTGACTGTGTGTTTCACTCGTACTCCTTGGTACACCCTTTTGCCAAAATCTGTAGGGACTGAGGGAACGAAATGAGCATTAGAGGAGTTCAGTGCAAGCGTAAAGCAGCTAGAAGAGGTTGTTACAGAAGAAGGAAATTAATCGCTTCTGTACACCAAGTTTGGAAAGAAGCATATAAGGTTGATATTAATAATACAAAATCATCCCTTAGGAGCCTAACAGTGAGGGCTGCTCATTTGCAGAGAACAAAGACTACGGTGCCCTACCCTGTATTTTAGCACTGGGTGCCATGTGGTTTCCTTGCAGCTACCTCTGTGCCAGATATGGCTGGCTGATGGGTTTTGCCTTTTGTTTTTCCAAAGAGAGCTCTGGGGGATCCTACATTTCCCCTTTGGGTCAGCAAAATTTGGTTTAACTGTACAGCCCCTAATGCTTTCTGCAGAGATGCTGTGATTTAGCCCCTCCTTGCCCTTCTGGAGTTGCTGGCTTTCGGTATGTCGCTTTGTGAGCTTTGATCTCAGTACTGCAAAGGTGGAAGTACCCCAGATGGTTGGAGTGGCTCCTCTGAATGGGGAAGTGAATTACGGTGTAGATCTCAGGAAAGGAAAAGGAGCTGACTGCTCAGTCTGCTTTGTATCCACAGCAAATACAGACAGGTACCTGGGGACTCTGTTGTTTTATCAAGGTTATCAACGAAGGCACAAAGAGGGGTCCAGTGTCTCAGCCATGTCACCCAAGAGGCTGATGGCAGGCCTGGCTCTGTTTTCTTGACCTGCCTGGAATACAGCACAACCTGTCCATAGGGTCTGTGGAACTTGGTGTGAGGCATCTGCCCTCTTCCTCTGCCTGGATAAAGCTTTGTGAGATCTGCCTCATGTACAGGTGTTTTGGCACAAGTGAGGGCAGATGGGTAGGAGGTACAATGCCACGGACAGCTCTTTTATCTTGGCCAGCAGGCTGTGCCTGAACAGAGAGCTCACACCTGTGGGGCCAGGGAGGAGTGTCCACATGGGCTTTTATTGAAATCTTCCAGAGAAGAACTTAACTTTGAAGCTAATCCGTTGGAAAACAGACAGCTGTGTTTTCCCGAGGGTACACAAACAGCCATTCCACAGCTGATATGTTTGATCGCTAAAATTGTGATTTATATTTTGCCCTTCTGCTTTTCAGGATGTGTCATTTGGCTCCATTTATCACTTTCATTCATGTGGCATGGTGTCCCCAGGTGCACATACACATGGAAAGATTAGAAAGGCAAGAGCAGAGGGTTTAAACAACACAGAATCATAAGTGCTGGCTTGGCGTTACCCCAAATGTTTTCTGTTGGGCCATAGCAATTGCAGTTTTGGGCAACTGCAGTTTGGTTTTCAGCCAAGACTGGGAACAAGGTAAACACATTGCAAGAGACGGTGCCCCAAAAAGCTTATGATCAAAATAGTCAAAATAGAGGTGAATGCTAAGTCTGCATATCAACCAGTGGGTATCTGTGGAGAAGCCAGGACACAACCAGAAATGGATATCAACTCTTGCAGCTGAGAGGAAACTGTATACTGAGGCTGGCTCTTTTCCATGGCCCAAGGAAGAAATCTCCCTCCTGCAGTTCCTGTTGAGGGCTGTTTTACTGAGAGCAGTTGGAAGTACCTGATGTGCACATGTAGCTGGAGCTTAAAAGCTGTGGCAGAGCAGGTATAACTGGAAGAAACAGCTATATTTTTGGCATCGGAAATTATGTATCTTTGCATGAGAGTTCCTTTAGAGATAACAGCATTGCAATTCGATGGAAAAGTGTGAACTGTATAGCACAGTTCATTGAGCTCCATCATGGTTTGATACCTGCGATAACTCATGCTGCCTTTGCTAGCTGCATCCGGTTGAAGATTCAGACCTTGATTCAGCACTGAACTTCGGGAGGAGGACTGAAGCCAAGGAGACAGTCTTATATTGAATTTTCAGAATGGGCATATTTATAAAATAGCACCACTGTAAAAGCTGTGAGCAGCTTTTATTATTTTATTCTGCAGTCTGATACTGCCCAATCCTACAGCCTCTTTGTATTAAATGATCTTATTTCTCTGTGACTGTTTCTAGCAAGTGTCTGATGTTCTGCACTTCTGCAGTCCTGTTTTCCGAATGCCTTTACTATGGTCTACAGACATTGGAAAACCACTTCCACACCTTCTTACTTTTACACATGGGTGCTGGTGCTATTGAAGTTCACTCATATACTCACAGTTATTCCCCTGCTCAAATGCTTATAAGTAAGCAATGTAATGGTTCTCTCCTCTACCCCTGTGTTTAACTTAACAGTCTAGCCTCACATAACTAAACCTGTTGGTTTCAGTGAATTATTCAGCAGGATCTGATGATGAGCTATTAAAACTCCAGATAACTCTGCTATTGGCAGCATCAGGGAAGGGAATGCTAATTTAGGCCCGAGTTTATATAATTTTCAAGCAAATTGAATTGTATTTCACAGCACTTTGATCTAACTGCCTTTTGGAAAAATATTGCATTGTGAAGGAATATAAATTCAGTCTAGAGAAGGCAGAGCATGCTAATAGATACTGCAAAATTCTTGGGACATTAAAGATGCCACACACTGATTTTAGACAATCCTTTCTGCTTTTTTTTTTTTTGTTTTAATATGCTGAGGACAGCACGGCATGTTCTTTCCCTGATATTTCCATGAAGTTGCATCTTTACACTTGTGAAAAGTCAAGGTGCTGAAACTCACCTGTTTCCATTGTCGTCACTGCTGACAAGTCCCAGCTCTCAGATTCTGCAGGACTTTGGAGAAAGGCTGTCTGTCATGGGCTTCCGAGAGCAGAGTTAAGTCAGTGCTCATACTCCACTGGTAAAGTTCCAGCTGGGCCTGACGGAAATGTTTTCTACAATTTAGTGATGTCTCCACAATAGCTTGTTTGGGATTTGCTTAAATGCAAATCTCTTGATGCATTTTGCACTCCAATTTGCATGGTCAGTGTGGATCATTCCCGAAGAGTCTCTTTCCTGTCTGAGCTGACATTTCATGGATGAAAACTGAGCTGAGGTTTACGGACAGAAAAATCTTGGGTTAAAGTGAAAGGCTGGTAAGTCTTGCAGTGATGAGCCATCTCCTTACAGGGGAGGAACCCGGCTGAAAAAATAAGGCTTGGGACAAGAGCATCTTCTTGTGTGTAAGTGTGAGATACCCGTGTGCTGTTGAAGATGCACAGAGCAGGCCTTACTTGGGGAGCAGTACTGTCTGTTTTCTCAACGTGTTACGGAAATAATTTTCATAGCCTAGAGCATTTTTATCTCAGTGCTTTTCCACACACGCTGTCCCACAGGCAACCTTTTGGGTACCTGGTGGCTGGGTGACCTTCCTCCACCTCCTTCAGGCTGCTCCCTCCTTCCCCCCTCATCTCCACCGACCAACGCCTCTTGAGACCCCACAGGCTAGCTTGTGCATTGCACTATTAAAACTGGCATCCACTAACACCTGTGGGGAGAAGGGTAATGTTCAGCCAGAGACAGCAGGCTCATGGGGATGTCAGGAATATCATTTAGCCAAACCCACATGCTTCTAGGGGGGAAGCCGGGGTTTGGTTCTCTGTTATCAAGCACGGGGTCCCCTTTCTGAAGGTCTCACCTCCAGTGAGGGGCCAGGAGGGGAAAGAGCGGCCAGAAAAGGACCTGTTCTTACACTGCTGCTGGACGCAGATTAAAGGGACCTTTGGCCAGGCCTGCTATAGCCGTTCCTCTGTTCCCAGCCTCTGGATGGTAGCAAGTCTGTTTCTGCAATATCTGAACCAAGAAGCAGAGTTAAGCCTTTAAATTCTTCTTTAAGCACTGTAGCTTATATCCTAGTTCTGAAACATATCCACATTTGCTCCAAGAGAGCCATTTTCCTGCAATATGGCTAGCAGAACCTATCAATATGGTGAGAACAGGCTGTGGTGAGGCAGATGATCTCTAGAGTGTTTTGTGTACAAGCAGAGTGGCTGGTGTGCAGTATTGCTGTGCTCATCTTGCATGAGCAGGACAAGACTGGCGCCAATATGTTCTGTAATTAAATATTTCTCCTCTTGTGGAGTCTGCTGCCAGCTTGCGGGTCTATTAGGTAATATCCATCCCTCTTCGTAATCCCATGTGCTTTCCCTAGCACTGGCCTGGAGATTAATTTGGCCTGTTATGTGAACTGCCTTCCTGGGGAAGGCAATTTGGTTTTCAAGTGTAATTATTCTTTTTCTTCAGAAGAAAAATAAAAGACAAAGAGCAAGAGCTGGCAAAGGCTGCATCTGTTGAGGCCATTGAAGCAAGTGGGGAAGGGAGTGCTGAAATAACATCCTGAATAATTCCCAACATTCTTAACTTGCAGAACAACTTTGGTATTCTGCCTGCTCAGACATAGAGCTCAGGACCAAGAGGACATCAAGCTCATGGAAGACTTCAGCTCCTGTGTACAGAATCTTTCACCACGTATATATGCTCTCTTGTATAAGACAGGTCTTATTTTGCCCCGTCCATTTCTGGCCACCCCCTCCCGATACCCACAGGTGTCTCGGATTTGGCTGACAGGTAATAGAATGGGCAGGAAGCACCATGCGGGTCAGGGAAGCCCGGGCAGATGTAAAGTCGCAACAGAAGAGGGCTGTCTTTGCTTTGTCAGCTATAGGCTTGGTTTGCCACCTGCCTCCTGGCAGGCTTCCCAGGTAGTTTTGTCTCCTGTGCCAGGTGTTTATATACTTTGGTCAGGATATACAAGTTAAATCCCAGCCCCATTCAAGCTAATAGCTTTGCACTGTCTAGCCAGTCCAGGTGTTTTCTGTACTGATTAAAAAATAATTGCATTGAAAACAACAGATCCTGCAGAAAACAAACAAACAGAGATAAAAACTCAGCCAGCCTTCTTGTAGATGAGATCCATCTTTTACCTTACATTTTCATTTGAAAAGACATCAGGCACAGATTTTCTGTACAGTTTAGTGAATTTGGGCATGTGCTTTCCATTCACACCGGAGAGGAGAGCCAGTGTGTATGACAGGAGTTACAGAAGCAATGGTCTATTGGTGAGGCATGCTTTGTGGCATGTTTTAAACAATCCCATTTGGTTTTAGCGTGGCATTTACCTGTGCCAAAGCAAACTTTCTGACAATTGTATCTGTGTTTTGTCTTACAAAAGCCTGGAACAGCAGACATAGTAGTCAATGTATGTTTGTTTGATTCAAACTGTTGTGTCAATCTGTCTTCTCCTTACTGAGTACAGAGAATTATGTTGCATTATCTCACAGCATGAACTGCGATACTGATGGGTTTTGTGTCCGGCGCTTGGCTGGGATGCCCAGTTGTGTGGGTTTTGACCGCTGCGGGGATTTTCTCGTTTGGGCGAGGAATGATTCCGGAGGCACCGGGAACTGACATATGTGGCAGCAGAGAAGCCTCTGCTGGTCTTTGCGTTCCACCACAGCAAAGCCAGGTCCCGTGCCAAATCTTAACGTAAGAAAGGCGGTCCCGGCTCCCGGGAATAAGGGTTTCCCCGAACCATACGCGAGTTATTCCCGCGGGTGTCGGAGAGGGATGCCCCGCTCTCCCGC
Source organism: Alca torda (assembly GCA_008658365.1). NCBI lineage: Eukaryota > Metazoa > Chordata > Aves > Charadriiformes > Alcidae > Alca > Alca torda. The sequence continues at coordinate 5,834,552 of CM018093.1, read as the reverse complement.
CCGTCGGCCCGCAGCGGCCTGGGAACGTTTGTGCGCCGGCGCCGCTTCCCGGTGGGCCCGCTCCGCCGCTGCACAGGCGCGGCCGCCTCCTTGCGCGGTGATTGGTCGGCGGTCCAGCGGGGGCGGCTGCTATTGGGCGGGCGCGGTCCGTTGGGTTCCGGCGCCCCCCGGCGGGGCGGGCCGAGGGTGAATGGGGCCGGGCTCCCGCTTCGCCCCGCTCTGCCCGGCGCCCCCCCCCATCCTGCCCCGCCGCGGTGGCTCAGTCCCCGGCGGCTCAGCCCCCGGCTCCGGCTCCCCTGCCCTGGCCGAGGCCTGCCGGACAGCGTCCGGGCCGATTTCGGGCAGTTGGGTGACCTCCACGGTGAGGGAAGCCCCAGGCGTCTGCGGCCGGCCATGCCGCCCGCCAAGGCTGGCGGCAAGGAGGTCTTGGTGCTGCAGTGCGAGTGGGAGGTGTGCACCTACGTGGCCTCGAAGATGGAGGAATTCTGCGAGCATGTGGCCCAGCACCTGCAGCAGCACCTTCCCGGCGAAGAGCGGGACGAGATGGACCCTCTCGGTAAGGAGCAGCCCTCCCTCCTCTCTGAGATATTTCACTGCCAGAGAGTCTTCCTTTCCCAGAGGAGAGCAGCGCAGCCTGTTGCAGGACTCGACTCTCATGAAAAAAGCCGTGTTTTTCCTCTGTCTGGGGGAACCTGAGCTTTACTTGAAGAGTTTCCCTCAAATCATTATGGCGTGTATACCTCCTGTTTGTGTTGCAGACGAATACACGTGTTTGTGGCAGGAATGCGGTTTCTGTTCCCCAGAGAGCTCAGCTGACCTCATTCGCCATGTCTATTTCCACTGCTACCACACCAAGCTGAAGCAGTGGGGGCTGCGGGCCCTGCAGAGCCAGTCAGATGTGAGCCACTGCCAGCTGGACTTCCAGAGCCGCAATATCATCCCCGAGATCCAGGAGAACTTTATGTGTCTGTGGGAGTACTGTGAGGTGAGAACAGGGGATCCAGTTTTACTTTCCTATGTGTTATCTGTGACGTGGTGGGAGAGCTGCTTTTCTCCTGTAGCTCACCTGTATGCCTGCCTCTTGGCTGTGTTTGTACCTGTGTGAAAGCTTCTGTTGTGCTATGGCTGAGCTCGTGCTGATCTTTTCAGCCTGTTTTGTCTGTCCCTGCTCCCCAGCAGAGATCATTTGATAATCCCGAGTGGTTCTATCGGCATGTGGAGGATCACAGCTTCTGTTCGGAGTACAAGGCAGCAGGGAAGGAGAACCATGTAGTCCTCTGTGGCTGGAAAGGTTAGTGGGTGCTTAATATTGAGCTTTTCATTTATATTTAATTGGTACCTAGTAGAAAATGCTGCATTTTATTTTTTTTTAATAATTTTTCTCTGCGGTGCTTGCAGGGAGGGGGACCCGTGCCAGTTGAACACTAGTGATCTCACCCTGCTGTGACCCTGCTCTGTGGGCTTTTTGGAGCAGGGAGTTGATCCTTGCTAGTCAAAACAGAAGCAAGAAGCCTGCCATTTAGTCGGGTTATGGATCATAGCCTATGTGTGAAGGATCCTAATGGCATTCTGTTGTTTCTGTTTAGACTGCGATTGTACCTTCAAGGGACGCTGCAAACTGCGGGAACACTTGCGCAGCCACACGCAGGAGAAGGTGGTGGCCTGTCCTACCTGTGGCGGGATGTTCGCCAACAACACCAAGTTCTTTGACCATATCCGCCGTCAGACTGCGCTAGACCGTAAGCTCCTGTGGGCGCGGGAGGAGTGGGCTGTGACCAGTCCTCTGGCTGGGCTGTTTGGTTTGCTAGAGCTGCCTGTTCTCTGTGGGCAAAGGGCACGGGTGTTCTTGGAAACAGCCTTGCTTCTCTGATGACTGGGAACTCAGACACTGATGAATCTCTGAGAAGCGTCTTGCAGAGGCAGGAGGGTTGGAGGCTGGCAAGGTTGCACAGGGCTCACACTGCTGCAGCCAGAGCTGTTCCTCCTGCAGGGACCCAGGACTGAAGTCAAAGGCAGCAGCTGGGCACTTGCAGCAGCACTGGGATTTGCTTCTTGAGTTCCCTTGTGCTGTGCTGGCGATGTGTGTGTATGTGATGGTTGCTCCCCAGTTCCTGCACTGGCAGCACAAGGAGGCTGTGCAAAGGGGAGGCAGATTGGCCTTTGCGGGTGTTGGGGTTTTTTTTCGGCTTTGGAGTCAGTGGCTGGTATCTCTGCCTAGAGAGAAGGGTTCCCAGCTCCACTGTAACTACCTCTTTTTCTTACTTGCTGCTCTTTGTGCTGTTCTCTCTGCTTTGATCTCTTTTCTCACCACCCCCTCCCCTTTCTCCCTGACCCTGATGCTGCAGAGCAGAGGTTTCAGTGTTCTCACTGCTCCAAGAGATTTGCCACCGAGAGGCTGCTCCGTGACCATATGAGGAACCATGGTGAGTAAAGGCCCCTTCTCCCAACTGAGACTCAGAAGAGTGTGTGCTCTCCCTTGCTTTGTGGTAATGTTTTCCACCCATTCTTTCACACAGTGAACCATTACAAGTGCCCTCTATGTGACATGACCTGCCCACTGCCCTCCTCCCTGCGCAATCATATTCGATTTCGGCACAGTGAGGAGCGGCCATTCAAATGTGACTACTGTGACTACAGGTGAGGACCAGGGCTTTCCATCTTCTAAGACTGGTGATGGAGAAGCACACGGAGGCACGTGTGTATATGTGCTACACAGCATTCAGCTTTGTTCCCTTATCATTTCCTTTTAGCTGCAAGAATCTCATTGACTTGAGGAAACATCTGGACACACACAGCAAAGAGCCAGCCTATCGCTGCGAGTTTGAGGCTTGCAGCTTCACTGCACGTTCCCTCTGCTCCATCAAGCTGCACTACCGGAAAGTCCATGAGGTAGGAAGGGAGCAGAGGGCTATTCTGCTGTGTATTTTCTCCCAACGAGGCTAAGAACTGCTAAGTGCAACATGCTGTAGAGAAACACGAGGAAAAAAGCTAAAGTCATGTGAAGTGCCCCAGGCTGACCAGGAGTGTAGGAATGTGAGGTCAGGTTGCATTCCTTTCTCACTGCTGCAATGATATGTCATGTCAGTCTTCTCAGGGAACCCGACTCCTTCTTCCATGTGTGTGTGTGGGTACTAGGCCCTCTCATCAGGCTCATGGGGTATTCACATCCTTCTTTTTGCCCTTCAGGGTGACTCAGAGCCCCGGTACAAGTGCCATGTCTGTGACAAGTGCTTCACACGTGGAAACAACCTCACTGTCCACCTCAGGAAGAAACACCAGTTCAAATGGCCCTCGGGGCATCCTCGATTCAGGTACTTTCCATCCTTAGCTCCTCGCTACCTCCTCTCTAGTGCAAAAGACAGCTGGAGCTGCATTCTGTGTCTTGCTGGAGCAGAGACCTAGCAGTGATGGGGCTCTGATGTTTGCCTGTAATGTGCTCAAGACCCGTTTCCCAGCGGCTGGGAGGCACTGGGCTGCAAGCATCTGGTGGGATCTGGTACGGTGACAGAGCAGTGCTGGGTGACAGCTCCAGCAGTCAGTCAGAGATTAGGGGCAAGGGCAGGTGCATCTGGTGGGATGCTTCTGAGCCTGGCAGGGGCCAGGTCCAGGTGTCCCACTCTAGAGAGAGCTGTTGCAGATCAGTCTCTTGACAGATGCTTCTCCTGCACCCTCTAGGAAAACCCAAAGCGTTTCCAGAGCCTAAAAGCTGTTAGGGGAAGAGGATGGACTTCAAATGCTCCCAGTGAAGCAGAGCGGTGGAAGATGGGTGTGGGTTGTGATAGAGGCCTGGCAGAAGGTTCAGAATCTGCCACATAGATGTGCTTTTAGGGGTAGGGGCTGAAGGGTTTTTATTTTACTTGCCTGGTATCATCTATGTAGCGCTGGGCACTGGAACCTAGAATATAGTACCCTTTCCTTGGCTGCTGCTTCAGGCTGCTACCTATGTCTTGGGAGGGGGCTTGCATGACTGGCTCCATTACCCCTGCCTATCTTTGCTCAGGTACAAGGAACATGAGGATGGCTACATGAGGCTGCAGCTGGTGCGTTACGAGAGCGTGGAGCTGACAGAGCAGCTACTGAAGGACAGAGAGAAACAAGGGGAGGCACTGGATGGCTCAGCTGAGTGTGTGATGCTGTCTGAGGGTGAGGGCAACCTGCAGGGCATTGTTCTGGAGGCCCCGGCAGAGGCTCCCCTGGTAGAGAACAGTGTTGCTGAGCTGCAAGTGGCCCCACTGTGGCCGGCACCTTGCTCTGCTGACAACCCTGAGTCAGCACGGCCGAGTGCCTTCCCAGGAGCAGCGCTGTCATCGGAGCAAGAGCCCAGCATCCCAGCCAGCCCCATCATCCGTGTGGTGAACCGGACCAACGAGCACGGGGAGAGTGAGACTGTGTATTACGTCATGGCCAGCACATCCTCAGAGGAGCAGGTGGCAGCACCCAGTGGGCTGGCTATGGAGCTGGAGGAGAATGTCATGGATCGTCTGCAGAAAACAGCTGAGGAGCTGGGCATCCAGATCGTGTGAGGTGCTCAGCTGCCACTCTGCATGTGGAAAACTTGGGGTTCCATGGGTTGTGCTGGTGGGGAAGGTTGGGAAGTGCTTGGGGGCTACAACTGAGCCTGTCTTCACCTACCTGGAGCTGGCTAACTGCCCCCTCTGCTGGCCCAGCCTCACTGGCTGCTGGTTCTGGTCAGCACTGGGGAGAGGGGACAGGTCTCTCTCAGTTGTGGGTCAAGTGATCTGAGCTGGAAAGAGCTGTCTCCTGCTTTTGCGGTAAGGGACTAGCAAGCCTCTCCTACTGTTCCAGGAGGTTTGGCCTTAGCCTGACCACAGGCCTTCCCCTCTTGGTTACTCGCTGGTGATGTGGTCCCTGCTGCAGTGCAGCTAAGTCGTCAGCCCTTGCTGAGCCTGGTCCTCAGCTAGGATCTCCCCAGGCAGGATGGTATGCTGAACAGATGTTGTGGCTGAAGCCTCTTCCCTGGGGAGACGTGTGGCCCTTAGCAGGCCTGTTCTCCCCCATCCATACTTTGGTCTCCAAGGGATGGCACGCTCTCCTTCTGCCTTCATCAGCACTTTGCTGTGCGTCATCTTTCCTAGGACATTCAGCTGGTGCTGTTGGTGGTGTTTACACCACTGATTCTGTTACACTGCACTGATCTCTGTGAGGAGAGGGCTGGAGGTGCTGTCCTTTGCAGGCTACTGCTGCCCTGCAGCACTGGGGGATTGGGAGCTTCTTAGTCCTTTTGTCCTTCCCTGGGTTTCCTCCCCACATTGGGGTTTGGGCTCCTGGTTGGGCAAAGTGGACTTTGGCAAGACAAATAAAAGTTAGACTGCCAAGCCAGCCAGTGTCTGGTGTCTGTTTCAGCCCTGTCCCTGCCCGCCATGGCATGTTGTGAGAGGATGAGACTGAGTTGCCTAAACCCTGAAGTGTGGGAAGTGGGTGCTGAAGAGCCGCAGGGATCTGGATCTCTTGACATGTCCTACGTGCTGCCCCTTGGTGCAGCTGGTGACTTGCCTTGGAGAGTGTGTTGTTCCACGTCCCCAGAGGTGTCACTGGAAGGCCAGGATTAGCTCTGGCATTCTTGTTCCCTACGGTCCTCGCATGGGTTTGATTTTTGCTGCCTCCTTCAAGGTGTGAACATAGTTGCCTGCAATGTTATTTTTTGAATATAGACAGTAGCCTGAGCTTGTGAGCAGAGCCAGCTTGGCCTTTGTCGAGTGATTTGGATGAGGATAGCGTGAAGCTGGTGTCCCTGGAATGACACTCAGGCCCTCACCACCCTGTGTGTGGAGATGATGGGCCCAGATGGAGGGAGGGAGGCTGCTGATCTCCTAGGCTGGACATGGACTTTTTCCCGTCGCTTCCTTTCTCAATCAGTTCAGCAAAAGCTGTTGGAATTCCACGTTAATGAAGGAAATCACTTTATGCTAAACCCTTGGCCATCTGCTCGCTTTCTAATTACAAACACTGTAGGTGTGATTTGTGGCTGTACCCTTGGGATGGGGTGATGAGAGCAACCCCTTTAGGCCTATGCTCTGGGTGAGGGTCTGGAATGAAGGGGACAGAGCTGTCTGCTGCAGGCTGTGTGGGAAGGTTTCCTGGGGCTTGATCCATGTGTGAAGGGCAATGTGCACCCCTGCCCCCCGAAACTGCTTTCTCCAAGGGCATGCATGCAGAGTGCCTCCCATGGGCCAGTGGAACGCATCTGGGGCTGTGCGCTGGGCACCTTGTGCTTGGGCTGAGGCAGGGTGGGAGGCAGCTGGCTGTCCCAGCAGCCCTGCCAGCATCTGCAGGAGGATGCTTGTGGCTCTGGGGAGAGTATCCCTGGGCTGCCAGCATACAATGTGGCCAGGCCTTGCCCAGCCTTCCCTGCCCTTGCCTGGCCCTCACTCCCTGGTACTTGGCAGAGATGGGCTGAGGATACCTTCGAGAGAAGGGCCTCCTGCCAGGCTTGCATTTGCAGCACTTCCAGCTTGGCCCTCTTTCTAACATGCAGGCCTTGGGGCTCTGCTGACGGAGCAGCACTCCTGCACTACGAGAGTGCTAGGTGCTGGGAGCAGAGGCGAGGCTGTGGTGGCTGGGAGGAGTTGTCCCTTTAAACACTGGGTCTAGGGAGGGTAATCTGCCAGAGATTATCTGCTGGGGAGAGGATTGGCATTAAAGGGAATGTCTCCTCCCTTCCCCCACGTCCTACAGCATCCCCTGTCCTGTGTGTATGGAAACCACGTTCACTTTCTCCTGGGCAAGCAGAGAGGGGGCCTTTGATTTGAGGGGCAAGGGGAGTAGGGCAGTGTGCGCTATGGGAGTGGGCCTCCTCTTCCTCGCCGTGCTGGCCACGCTGGTCTCCTGTGAGAACCTAGAAGGTAACAGAGTGCTTGGGGGAAGAGGGGCTTACAGGATCCCTCAGAGCTGCTGGCACCTGGCTGGACCAGTCTTCCCCAGTGCCTTTGTCATGTCCCTGTGCTGAGGCTTGGCACAAGGGAAGTGGGAGCTGGTTTGCAGAAGAGCTTGGGGCCACAAGTGGATGTGCTCCTCACGACAGCAGGGGTTGGGGGGTGGGCTGAGACAAGCCTTCACTGGGGCTTGTACCATCTCTATATGGGTCTCTGAGGGCTGGGGAGGTGGTGGGAAGGGTGGTCCTTGGCGCCCTGCCGCAGCCCTGCTCTGCCTTGCTCCCTGCAACACCAGGAGACCTGGATACTTACTGGTCTGGCACAGCGCCCATCTGCTTGGGGGGCTGCAAGGGGAAGCACAAGGAACTGAAGAGGAGCCAGTGTGGGAATGGCAGCTGCTGCTGGCTGGGCTACAAGTCCTTCTGCCGAGGTACAGCCAGAGGGGGAAGTTCGTGGGGTGGGAGGTGGAGGGGGGGGGGCCTGGAGATGGCTGCAGGGCTTGGTGCAGCCAGTCTGGGGAGGGCAGGTTTTGTGCCATGGAGTCTCTCCAGCAGCCCGGTCCTTGGGCCACAAGGGGAAGCAGCCTGGGGTACCCACAGAGCCTGCCCAGCACCCTGGTCCTTGCCCAGGACCCACAACTTGTCTGGGTGCCTCCCTTTGGGCTGCCGTTCTGCTGAGCAGGCTGCACAGAGCGCTAGCCCCGCGTAAACCTCCCTGTCCCCAGTGAACTGTGGGCGACCTGAAGCGGACTTCAACTCAGTGGTGCACGGCAACGACTGGTGGGTTGGCTCAGTGGTGCGGTACAGCTGCCGGCCTGGATTCCTGCTGCTGGGGGACCCGGCCAGTGCCTGCCAGTCCGATGGCCGCTGGACGCCCAAGCCCACCTGCCTCCGTGAGTACTGCTGGGTGTCATGCTGAGCTCGAGGGGATACCCTGCCTGCATGGGGAGCAGGTGGGAGGGCTGCAGGCATGCCTCCAATCCCTCTTTGCCCCCAGCCTGCCGCAGGAGGGCTCTAGGGCTGGTGGGCACCCTGTTAAGTGGTCTGGTCCTGCTCTTGCAGGGATCTGCCTGCGAGCTCGGATTGAGATCAGCGAGCGGGATATTACCGGGAGGTGCTCCTCATCTTGCAGTACCCAGGCCCACCTGGGAGCCTTCCTCAACCATGGCTGCATCAAGATCTCAGCCTGTGTCACCAAGCGCTCGGGCTGGGCCCGCTGGTTCCTGCGCTGTGACATCTGCGAGTGCGACTGCCACGTCCCATGCGGTGAGTCCCAGTGGTGGCTGCCCACCTCTTGTAAGGGCCTGCCTCACTGGTGGGAGGGGTTGTCACAGAGAGCTGGGGGTTGCCAAAAAGCTCAAAATCTGCTGCTCTTGCTTTACTTACAGCTTCCTCTGTGTAGATCTGGGCTGTCCAGGATTGTGGCCACTGGCCCCACACCAAGGGAGGCTTCCACCCTGGATGCCTGCTTCCCTTTGCCACGTGTTTCCATCGCTGCACTCTTTCCATAAACTCTGTCCATCCTAAGTCTGTCATCTGAGAAGAGAGGAGATGTTCTGGACTCACTCTCTCGCAGGGCTGCCTTCCTGCCTGGCTCCATCCTGTGACTCTCCAGGGGCAGGGGATGCTCTGTGGGCAGCAGGCACTGGGGAGCTGCATGTGTTTCCTGCAGCTGGGCTTGGGGACATTGGTGTCTTGGCCTCTGTTTGCCCGGCTGTTTCCTAGAGGAGGCTCATATCCCCTTTTAGGGGGGCAGGTAGCATTTGTGCCTGTGCCTGTTACAGAAGTATTATCCCATCTGTGCTGCAGGTTGTGATTCCTCCCTGCTAGCTATTTCCTGCAAAAGGGCCAGGCTCTGGCCTGAGAGGTAGCCCTGTGTGCTTGCTGCAGCTGTCAGGCAGAGCTGGAGCAATGTTCAGTGGGGTGCATTCATGCTAATGCTGGTACCCAGCTCCAGCCGGGAAGAGCCTTGTGCTCCCTGAGGACAGCCCTGGCTCCCTCTGAAGCAGCAATCGAAAAAGACAGTGGTTTTATTCCCCCAGGGAAGCAGAAGGTGATCTGAACATGTGTGATGGGATTGCCAGGGGAGCTGGAGGACCAGCAGTACTGCCATGGGTAATTAAAAATATGTTCACAGGGAATCACACAGGTTTTCCAGTTATGCAAAGAGATTCTGCTGCCTGCTCTGTCCCCAGAGCCCTGGACATACATGACAGAGCCAAGATGGGCTCCCTCTGCCACTGATACTGTCCTGGACACGTAAGCCACCATAGGGACACAGTTATGGTCAAGGCCACTGTAGGAAGGTCCTAGCTGGGGACCAAATAGATGCTGAATGTGCCCATGGCACTGGCCACTAAGCCTTTCTGGGCACTGGACTCCCATCCCTGCTGGTCTTCCACCTTGAAACAACTCCACAGCAGGGTGCTGCAGCAGCTGCTGATTGCTGTACAGCCACCAACTTGGTCTTGGGAGCTCCCGACCCAGCCTCGAGCAGTTGAGAAGGGGCTTTAGCATCAAGGCAGTTGACTCAGAGACCCTGCTTGTGCCCACCTGCAGGGAAGCAGGGCTAGGCTGAGACCTGCTAACAGTGAGTACCCTGGGGATGGGAGTCAGCATGCTGAATACAGAGCAAATGGGAAAGCACGTCTTTTGCTCCATGAGGAGATGACTTAAGACCTCCATATGGACTTTGTCTCCACGACTACCTCCTTGTGCCCTTCCTTTGCCCAGCCTGTGGGCTGCCCTGCCCCACAGTCTCTCCTATAGCTGTATCGCACTCTGCCAAGGAACCTAATCACTGCCCTAAGCTCTGTCCCAGCCCAAGGCTGGCTGTGGGAGGGGAAAGCTTTCCTTGGCTCAACAGATGGTTTTTTAATTTATATTCTCGTTAGTGACACTCATTTCCATATGTCTTTCATGTTTAAGTGCTGTGGTGGGTGAGAGGTGTGAGTAACAGCGAGGATGGAGCCAGGCATGGCACTGCGGAGGGTGGAGGTGCAGGGGGATTGCAGGTATCCCAGGATGAGCTGAGCAGGGGAGTGTGTGCTGGGGGCAAAGCCCTGAGGAGGGAGGGGGCACCCTCCTATCAAGGCCCTTTGTGTCCAGCTTTTACCCCACCAGCCCTAGCTCTTGATGCCTGGTGTGAGCTTCCCAGGTAGTCTGCTGCATTGCAGCCCGAGTTTCACCCAGCTTGTGCCCCCATTGGGGTGGCTGCGCGGTGGGTGGCCCCTGTCCCAGGTCAGTGTAGGGCTGAGCGGGAAGCAGGACCCTGGGATGTGTGGCTACTGGGTTGCAGGAGTCCTGGGATGCCCACGACGCAGGGGCAACCAGATGAGGGAACCCCGGGATGTGGAGGCATTGGGATACAGGAGCCTTGGGATGCACAGGGGTGTGGCCAGAAGCGTCCCGGGCAGGAGCGGACTTCAGGAGTGTTGTGCCCACAGGGTTTTGGGATAAGGTGGCAACGGGGGGAACTGCAGCGGGCTCTGCCCCACACGGAACAGCAGTGGGGAGGGGTGCTGGGGGGCTGCGGCAACAGGGCTGGCAAACCCCAGGCTTGTGCGCTGAGGACGCTCAGGGCCTTCTGGCTTGCGGGGCGAGGAAATCGGGCCGGTCCCTTTAAGAGGATTTTTCGCTGCCTGGCAGTGCTGTCTGCCTGGGCAGCCCATCCTGCCGCCCCGACAGGCAGCAGCAGCAGGGACAAAGCTGGCGGAGACGGGCACAGCCGGGCCCGGGGGGCTGCTAGCCACTGCTGGGCTAGGGACTTAGAGCCACCGCCCAACCCAGCCCAGCCCAGCCCTGCGGAGGGATGGGGAGGAGACCCCGGCTGGGGACCCGCGGGGGCAGCGCCCAGCCTGGGTCCCGGCGCTGAGGACCGTCCGGCTGCCGCCGAGCCGCTCCCTGCCCTGCCCTGCCCTGCCCGGCCCGGCGCCGTCCCCCGGCCCCCGCCGCGGGCATCGCCCCTTTGTCTGCGGAGGAGGGAGAGGCGGAGGGCGCTGCGGCGGAGGCACGGCCGCTGCCGGCGGGGAGAGGAGCTGCCGCGCCCGCAGCCTGCCAGGTGAGCCTGCGGGAGCCCCTTCCCGGAGGAGCCCCCTCCCCTGCCCAGGGTGCGGGGGGGCCGGGGGCGGCCGGGGCAGGAGGGGGCCGGCGGGGAGCCGGGATGAAGGAAGAACATCCTCGGCAAAGCTGCCTTCCCCGCTCCTCGCCGCGGGGACGGGCTAAGCCTCGGAGAGCGGCTTGTGGGATTTAGCGCTCCTTGTAACGCCCAGCCGAAGGAGTCAAGGTGAGCCCGAGGGCGCTTTGTGCCCGGTTGCCCTCCCACGAACCCCCCGTTCCCGTGGCCCCGCACCCTGGGGCTCGGTTGCCACGGCGTGTCCCAGAGCTTCGCGGCTGCTGAGAGGGGGATCTGAGTGCTAGGATCCTGCAGCCCTCCTTCCCACCTCTTCTTCCCCAGGGCTGGGGCTGGCTGTCCTCCAGCCCTGGAAGGGATCTGTCTGCAATGGGGAGAGGGCTGGGAAGATCTCGGCGCAGCTCCTCGCGAAGCCGGCTTCCCATTTCAGGGGACTGTGTGTGCATTGCAGCTGTAGCGAGGAGCTGCCTGCAGCCTGCGCCTCAGCAAAATGTAGGTTAGCGAAGCTTTAGAACCCTAGCCTTGGAGTCGAGATGGCTGTTGGGCCCAGCCTGCTCAGGTGCAGCTCAGGCTCCTTTTGTTACTGCCATGGGGATCCCCAACCTTCTGCCAGTCTGTGGTGCCGCAGTGGGATCTGGGGTTAGAATGCTCCGCACCCCTGCTTGGCTCAACATCCCCCCAGCAACCGCAGAGTCCTCAAGCCAAGTGGGGATGCGGGGAGCTTGACCGTGCTGCAGCCGGCTGTGGGGAGGACTGCAGGCAGAAGACACTGTCTAGCAGGAGAGTGTTTGGGCAGATGTCTGTATTAGGATCATGCAATGGCCCTAGTTAAGTTCTGGCCTGGTCTCTGAGGCTGTGCTGGTAAGAGCCAGGAAGGTGAAATGAGCCAAGGGAGGCAGAGAAGGACTGGCACTAGTGGGGCCCCATCACTGCTCTATTAAGTCTTTCTCAGCGAGCTCATGGGGACCCAGCAGAGGGTCCAATCTAGCCAGGACTGCTCTGCCCCAGGAGCCTGGGTGAAGCACAGCATGCTTTGTCCGAGGAACTGTCTGGGAACAGTCTGCTTACTTGGCACCCCATACCTGTGTCCCCCGAGCCCTGGCCAGGCCAGGCAGGGGTAATTCCTGGTGAGCCCTTAAGGACATCCAGGCGCAGCTGAGTGTCCCCCATGAGGGCAAAACATCAGCTCTCTCACCTCTCATCCTGCGCCCATCATGGTGGACAGGAGCAGGGCAGAGAGCCCAGCAGCAGCGGGACTAGGGGACCTCAACAGCCTGACAGCTCTGCTGCCAGAGCTGGACCCAGCCACAGGAGGTGCATGAATGACTGTGGAGCTGATCAGCTCCTCCTTGTTGTGAGCCCCTTAGTACCGGCTGAGCTGCCCTGGCCAGGTCCATCCTTCCATCCTGGCTGTGGGTGCCAGACCCTGGCCTTGAGAGAGGGGCCCACTGTGAGTCAATCCCCGTGTGTTTCCTACAGAGCAGCAGGATGGCAGAGAAGGGTATGGATCCCGCATGTGTCTCCATTGCCCTGGAGGACACAGTGTGCCATGCCAGCCCCCCAGATGCCCCGCTCCTCACCACCCATTTGAAGAAGGTGGAGAACCACATCACAGAGGCCCAGAGGTTTTCTCACCTCCCGAAGCGCTCGGCTGTCAACATTGAGTTCATTGACCTGTCCTACTCTGTGCGGGAAGGCTCCTGGTGGAGGAAGAGAGGTAGGAGCTGCTGGCTGGGAAAGGGCAGGGGAGGGGACCTGCAGGGCTATCGCACCCCTCTCCTGTTCTGCATGCCTTGATCTCACCCAGGTCTTCAATGTCTCATTCAGTGCTGGATTCATCACTACTCTGCCAATTCCTGCTCCAGGCAGCCCCAGCCTCTGCAAGCACAGGGTGCCTCAGCTCTCTGCTTCACGGCAGGAGCTTGCCTCAGTGCATGGCAGCGGGGCTGCACACAGGGAGCCACAGCAGGAGATGCTGGAGCTGCTCGCCCTGCTGTCCCCTGTGGCAGTGGGGGCTGTCTGGGTGGTTGAGCTGTCTGGCCCCATGGTCTTTCTGAGCTGCAGATCCTGTTTGCAGCCGTACTGTGGCTGCCTGTCCTTGCTGGGCGCCCATGGGTGGAGGACAGGCTTGTGTCCCGCGGAAGCTGCTGCACGCCTCTGCTGTGCAATGCCGGAGGAAAGTAGATGGCATCCCAGAGAAGCCTCTGTCCAGGAATGCATGGGGGAAATGGGCCAGACTTCCTGGTTCAGGGGCAGCCAGGAGGGATTAGTTTCCCCAGCACTGTTGACTGGGGTATGATGCCTGTGTGTGACGTGCCGGCAGCAGGAGACCCCAAGGGATGCCCCAGTTCAGAGCTTGGCAAGGAGAATATGTGTGATTTGCAGGGGATTTCCTCTCCAGCGGCTCCCTGTGCAGCTGAGGCCACAGTTCCCTTTCCTTTGTGTGACTCTGGCCGAGAGCTCAGGGAGAGGGGAGGCAGATGGCGGCTGGTGGGTGGTAGTCTGCTTTAATTAGCTCTCTTAGTTAATGGGATGCCAATCAGGCAGCCCCATGAGATGGAGGGGGAGCTGATCTGCAGAAGCTGAAGGCAGGCAGGGATGAACAGGGGTCTGGGGTGAGCAGAGCGAGGGCATGGGGCTGCTCAGCGGGGTGCCCTGCCAGCCAGGAGCACTGTCCCCAGGCAGGCTCTGCAGCTAGGGAAACTGAGGGACTGAAAGACAGCGGGACCAACCTCTACATCCCCCTGGATGAGGTCTGCCTGTTTGCCTGGGATGCTGAGGAAGCATCTCAGGAGGAGCCATGGTACAACCATGGGTTCCCCAGGGCAGAGTAGGCTGAACTGGCTGCTTGCTAGGGGGGCAGTGCCCTGTGGGGAGGGAGGGGGAAAGGCTTGGACAGCTGGACTGGAGAGGAGCAAGCCGAGGGGTGCTGGGGTCCTGGGGGGCAGTGGGAGGGACTCTCCGCCAGGCCAGGTGCCGGTAGAGGAGCAGGCGGGGAGCTCCCGGTGCCTTTGACCGCAGCCCCCAGGATCCGCCGCGCTCTGCTGAAGCAGGAGGTTACTGGCAGTCAATGAACGCAAGTAACCGCTGCGCAAGCTGCAGTGGCGCCGACGTGAGCAGCATGCGCGGGTGCCAGAGCTGTGTGCGTGGTGCCAGGATGCGCTGGGGGGGCTGCTGGCATGCTGGCTCTGCTGTTGTCATACACAGCCCCCTGTCCTCCCCTCCCTGCCCTTGCTGCCCCTCTGCCAGTGGGGCCCACTCCTGGGTGCAGGGTGCCTGACTCTGAGGGGTGCAGAGGAGGAACAGGAGCTTGCTGTGCCAGACCCCTGTCCTGGGGATGGACAAGCCAGAGGGGTCCCTTGTACCCCTAAAGTGGTATGAGGACCATGAACTGGTCTGGCCCTGGGATTTGCCCCAGGCTGTGGGCAGGGGACGGACATGTTGCCCTTGCCCAGCACCACCTGCCACCACAGGGCACGTGGGGGGCATATTTCCAGCAGGGACATGCTCAGGCCTGGTCCATGGTTCAGCATGGTCTTAGCACCCTGTATACCATTGCTCTCCTGCCAGGGCTGTGTTTTGGGGGCAGCTCCTGAGAGCCTGAGGCTGTGCCTGTTCCCTACTCCCAACACATAATGTTCCTTCTGCCAGAAAATGCTAATCAGCTGCGTTTAAAGCAGAGATAATTCCAGGTCTGATTAGCAGTGGCTGCTGCTGGGTATCACAGCATGAATGCCAATGAAGGCAACAGCCGGGCATCCAGTGGGCTTGGGGGACTTTGCCTGCCCTATGCTATCCTGTTTCTCGCTGTCCTCTCCACTGGCCCTAGGGACGGGATCTGACAACATACTCAGGAACAATGTCACAGCCTGGTAATCTCCCTCAGCAGCTACATGCCCTGACCCAGGGATTTCCATGGTCTTTGCCGTGATCCAGGGCATGTGCCTCTTCGGCGCTGGAAATCGGTGGGGCCAGCCAAGGACTGGGGTCAGGTATCGTTCTGGAAAAGACAGTTGCTGTGGCTATAGCCCTGGTGATGCTGATGGAAACAGTCTCCAGGCACATGCAGCCCCTGGCACAATGCATGGAGGTCCTGAGGTTCCCCCAGGTGCTGAGATGGCATCACAGTCCCTGTAGCACTGCTGCTCTTGAAAGCTGAACCTGTGCTGCTCTCTCTCCAGGGTACAAGACTCTCCTCAAATGCCTGTCAGGGAAGTTCTGCCAGCGGGAGCTCATTGGGATCATGGGGCCCTCAGGTGCTGGGAAGTCCACACTCATGAACATCCTGGCTGGCTACAGGTGAGCCTGGGGGGAAGCCAGCAGGTCTGGGGGTGCAGGACTAGGGGTCCTGTGCTACACCGGCACACACCTCTTTCCTGCAGGGAGACTGGCATGAAGGGGCAGATCCTGGTGAATGGCCGGCCACGGGATCTGCGTACCTTCCGCAAGATGTCCTGCTACATCATGCAGGATGACATGCTCCTGCCGCACCTCACCGTGCTGGAGGCTATGATGGTGAGCGATCCGGGAGCCAGGCAGCATGCTGGGCTCTGTGGGGCAGCCTGTGGACTGTGTCCTTGGGCACTGAGCCCACACTGACATCAGGCATTTCCAAGGGCTCTGGGACATGGGAAAAAAATCCTGCTGTTCTTGCTCCCTTCATCCTGAGCCACCACTCCCAGCCCTCACGTGGGCAGGGACGGTGCCATGGTGCAGCTGATTCCATTCCCTACATCTGACAGTCGTCTCTCCCTGCAGGTCTCCGCTAACCTGAAGCTGAGTGAGAAGCAGGAGGTGAAGAAGGAGCTGGTGAGTGCAGAGGAAGGTGGGCCCAGGCCCCCTTATCTCTCCCCAAGATGGCGACAGTAGGGAAGGGAGGGCCCTGAGGGGACCAGATGATGCCAGGGGCTCCCAGTGGTGGAGGTCTGAAGGGAGGTGGCAGGGATGGAGTGAAGGTCCATGGGAACCTGTGGTGAATGAGGCTGTCTCACAGGTGAACGAGATCCTGACGGCCCTGGGGCTGCTGGAGTGCTCCTACACCCGCACCATCTCGCTGTCGGGGGGGCAGCGCAAGCGCCTGGCTATTGCCCTGGAGCTGGTGAACAACCCTCCGGTCATGTTCTTTGATGAGCCCACGAGGTGAGGCTACAGGGGCTAGGGGACACCAGGGTGGCTGGCACCCTCTGGAGCGCAGCCGGGCTGCGAGACCTGAGGGTGGGATGTGACTGTGCCCAGCAGGGGTCCAAGAGGGCTGGGCATGCAGAGCTGGGGCTGTAAAGGGATGCTTTCCTCCATTGACCTGGGAGGAGGGTGCTCACAAGGGGAGACAACTGGGGGCATCTTTAGGATATACTTCTCCCCCTCTCAACTCTCCCCTTCTCTCTCTGCTGTCTTTTTCTCCTCCACCCCATCCTGTGTGGCCACAGCGGTCTGGACAGTGCCTCCTGCTTCCAAGTGGTTTCCCTGATGCGGTCCCTGGCACAGGGTGGGCGCACCATCATTTGCACCATCCACCAGCCCAGCGCCAAGCTTTTGAGATGTTCGACAAGGTTTGGACTGGGCTAGGACACAGGACTCTTTAGGGGTGCAGGGTCCCTCTGGCCCCAAGACCCAGGAGAGAGTCTGGGAGGGATGGGCTGCGGGCACTTGACCTGGGGCTTGTATGGCACACAGCCCTGATGGCCGGGGTCTGGCAAGGGTGCCCTGTGTGTCACCCTAGGACAGGGAGGTGGGTAGGAGCAGGCAACAGTGCCCTTGGCTGCTCTGCACCTGACATATCCCGGCTTTTTCTTGCAGCTGTACATCCTGAGCCAGGGCCAGTGCATCTTCAAAGGCGTCGTGACCAACCTCATCCCCTACCTGAAGGGTCTTGGCCTCCACTGCCCTACGTATCACAACCCTGCTGATTTCAGTGAGTGCCCCTACCCCAGCTGGGGCTCTGGTGAGGAGCAGGGGGGTGACAAGGTCCAAACCCACTGCTAAGCCCTCGGGGCAGCCCAGCATTCCCCCGGGTTGCCCAGGGAGCCGGGCTGCCTGCGCCCTTCCTGTTAGGTGCTGGCTGGGCAGTGCTGCCGTGTGGTGTAGCATTGTGGGTTGGAGGTTGTGCTGGGCTGCCATCTCCCTGCCCCATGGGGTCATGGTCTGGGCAGGCCAAGCAAAGTAGTGGCAAGGGCTGGCTCAGCACCTCTTAGGGGTCCTGTCCTCCTCCACAGTTATCGAGGTGGCCTCAGGAGAGTATGGGGACCTCAACCCCGTCCTGTTCCGTGCTGTCCAGAATGGCATGTGCACCATGGCTGAGAAGAAGAGCAGCCCCAACAAGGCAGATCCATCATGCCCGGCACACTGTGTGACGGTGAGTGGGGATGAGAGGAGCCTCCTGTGGTGACAGGGAGTGATAGGTAATGGGGTGCCCACCCAGGGACACCTGTTCCCCCTGCCCTACAGTGCACAGATATCCTGTGGTGCTTAGAGCCCCTTGGATATGGTGGGGAGCACGGAGGTGTTCAGCCAGCCTCTGCTTGTCTTGAGCAACAGCTCTGTGCCTGCGGCTGTCAGTGCCTCTTCTCACCATGGGTGCTCACAAGGGGCACCCCAGGAGCATTTGGGTGCTATCCTAGTAGGGAGCTCATGTTGTGAACTTGACCCATGTCCCTGACTTGTCTGTGATCTTGCAGGATGTGGACCACATCGAGAGCCACACGTTTGCCACCAGCACTTCAACCCAGTTCTGCATCCTCTTCAAGAGAACCTTTATCTGCATCCTAAGGGACACGGTGAGGGCAGAGAAGGCTGGGCCAGGGCTGAGGGGATGGGGGCCTGTTCGTTGCTAAGGACAGGCAGAAACCGGAATTGAATGGGGAATAGAGTGGGGCTCACACTTGAGGAGCAGGCAGGCTGTCCTCTGCTCCCCTGGGATGCTCATGGGATGCAGCCCTGCCTCTCTGAGTCCCTGTACCCTCTCTATCTGCAGGTGCTGACCCACCTGCGGTTCATGTCCCACATCTGCATTGGGGTGTTGATCGGGCTGCTGTATCTGCACATTGGCAACGATGCGGGCAAAGTGTTCAACAACACTGGCTTTCTCTTCTTCTCCATGCTCTTCCTCATGTTTGCTGCGCTGATGCCCACCATCCTCACCTGTAAGGAGCTCCTTCCCTCAGCACCCATTCGCTTCTCCCAACCCCTGGGGCAGAGGGAGGTGCCCCAGCTGTGCGGGAGTGTGTCTGCTGGGTGGTGTATGGTGAAGCCAGATGAACTGGGCAAAAGCGGGGAAATAAGAGAGGAGAGGAAAAAAATTCAAACAAAGAAGAGGGGGGGAAACTTCTATTTGGGTATATTGAAGTTTTGCCCTTTATTTAATGTTTGGCTATAATGTACTCGCTGGCTCAAAGCAGAATGCTGGCAATAATTTTTTGCTGAGAAAATGTCTGTAAAGCTGCATGTTCAACTGCTTCACCTCTCTTTCACTTCCTCAGAAAGTTTGCCTAAAAACACCCAGCCAAGCTGACTTTTCCATGCAGAAAATCCCCACATCGAGCACTGACTTTTTTCCCTGGTGAAGATTTGAGCACCCGCTCATGGCACGGGCAGGAGACTGCCTGGTGCTCTGTGCCGGGGCAGCATCACATCTGCCTGCACCAGGGCAGGTGGGAGTAGGGGCTGGAGCAGCCCAGGCCAGGGCACTGCTGGCTGCTAAATCCTTGTTTCCATGCAGTCCCCCAGGAGATGTCTGTATTCCTGCGTGAGCACTTGAACTACTGGTACAGCCTGAAAGCCTATTATCTGGCAAAGACCATGGCAGATGTGCCCTTCCAGGTGAGCTTTTGGCTGGACTAAAGCGTGGCCCTGATGCTGATGTGCCTTCCTTGGCACAGCCCAACTACCCCAATGCCATGGCTGGCCTTTGGGGGGTCCCTGTGGCTCTCCATCCCCCAGGGAGGGTCTGTGGGGTGAGGATGGCCATGGTTCCAGCAGAGCAGTCTCTTTGCTTGCCCTTCTCCAGGTGATCTGCCCCATTGCATACTGCAGCATCGTGTACTGGATGACAGGCCAGCCACCCGAAGCCACGCGCTTCCTCCTCTTCTCTGCCCTGGCCACTGCCACAGCCCTGGTGGCCCAGTCCCTCGGGCTTCTCATTGGAGCTGCTTCTACTTCCCTACAGGTCAGAGAGGAGCCTGGCTTTGCCTGTTATGTGGAGACAGGGGGAGAGTTGCAGGGGGTCCCACGACAGGGAGGGGTGGCGGGAAGTGTTGCCCATAGGTATGCATGTGAGTGCCATAGGTAGTGTGCTCAGGGACAGGGACGTGACACTCAGTGGCCTCTGCTCCCCAGGTGGCCACCTTTGTGGGACCTGTCACTGCCATCCCTGTCCTGCTCTTCTCGGGCTTCTTCGTCAGCTTCAAGACCATCCCCACCTACCTGCAGTGGAGCTCCTACGTCTCCTATGTCAGGTGGGATCCTGTGCTCTGGCTAGAAGCTCCCTGTCCTGGGCTCCCGTGGGTTGGGGAGAGAATGGGGCTGCCTGGGGCATGTGATGACTCTCGTGGTGTGCTCTGCCCTAGGTATGGCTTCGAGGGTGTCATTCTTACCATCTATGCTATGGAGCGTGAGGACCTGGAGTGCCTCGAGGACTTCTGCCCTTTCCAAAAACCCATCAAGATCCTGCAGGAGCTGGATGTGGAGGAGGCTAAGCTGTACCTGGACTTCCTCATCCTGGGCATCTTCTTCATCATCCTGCGGCTCCTGGCTTACCTGGTCCTCAGGTACAAAGTCAAGTCAGAGAGATAGAGGGGCTGCGGTGCCGTTCCTGGGCCTGGCCTGCCATGAGAGACAGTTCTGCAGATGGACACAGAGCAGGTCACAGACTGTGGCGGAGGCGTCAGTAGGTGCCAGCCAGGCCTGGCTCAGTCGAGAAGGGTTTGAGACATCTCGGAACTGTTTTAACCTTTCCACACACTCTTCATTGCAAAAGTTTTTTACAGCCCTGGCATGTGCCACCCCCTCCCCCAGGACTGCCGACCCCCACGGAGCTTGGACTCCCTCTTGTCACCTCTGCCTGGCACTGCCCTTCTCCGCCAAACACATTGGGACACCAAGGACAGTCCTGTGGAGGCAGCTGTCTGCTGGGCAAGGCCGATAGGAGCCACCTCTGGGCAGGAGGGGAGCAGTGCCATGGAGCTGATCCTGGGGCTGAAGGTGGGAGGAGATGCCTGCAGAGCATGGATCGGTAGCACAGCACACATTGCCCCATCGCTCGCCCTGGCCAGCAGCGTGTGTGTCAGTGCGAAGAAGAGCCCAAAGATGCAATACGTCAAGTTGCACAAGGCTTTAGTGTTTCCTGTTGCTGTAGCCACAGAAATTGCTGCATACCCTTTTTCTTTCTGCGTAAATCCCCCCCCCTTTTTTTTTCTTTTT
Organism: Alca torda; assembly: GCA_008658365.1. NCBI lineage: Eukaryota > Metazoa > Chordata > Aves > Charadriiformes > Alcidae > Alca > Alca torda. The sequence continues at coordinate 5,814,114 of CM018093.1, read as the reverse complement.
TCTTTTCTTTCTTTTTTTATAAACCCCACTGCTTCCCAGTCTGCATGGAGGGGAAAGGGAGCCAGCAGGCAGAGAAGGACTTGGGGCTCTGTCTCAGACTTCTGCTCAGATGCCATGCTCAGAGATGGGATCTTCAGACCTGGGGACGTGGCAGGGTCTGTGGGAATGGGACAGTATTCTCAGACCCTAGGGAGTTTCACGTTCAGTCCCTGTTGTCTTTGGGTTTTGAGCCAAGAGGATATAATCAACCAACATGGAGAGAAGTGACTGGTCCCTTCAAGTGCCGCATGGAGTGGGGAAGATTTACATTCCCACACCCTGCCAGCACCAGGCAGCTGAAAAACAGGGCTGTGCTCGGCTGTGCTCAGCTGTGCCACCACTGGAGCCTCTACTGCAGGAGAAGAGCTGGCCCTGAGCCCTTCCCTTGCACCATCTTGCTTCTCACTCCTCTTCCCGCGGCACAGTGTGGCTGTCTCAGCAGAACAGGGAGGACGAGCCTCACTCAGCACTGGCTGTGCACGGGGGGGATGCCAGCCCCAGGGACGCCCGGCCTCATCACAGTGCAAACCTCCTAGGGTAACACTGTGCAGAAGGGGGTCCCAGCAGTGCCAAAACCGGAAAGCAGGTGAGATCTCGGAGCGGTTTGTTTGCATTGGGTGACCCTGACACTGGGAAGGGCTTTGCACTTTGTGACTGGTATCAGGAAAAGGTGTCTTTTGACAAGTGTCTCTGGTGGCTCCTCCAAAGTCACCTGCCTCTCCACACGCCTTGCAGAGGGAAGGCATTTCAACACCTCACTGGCTTTCTAAAGGAACAGAGCTGAGACGAGAGCTGGCGGGGCACCTGCACACACTGTGTGCTGTTCCCGGCACAGCACGCTGCTTAGCCACATAGCACAGGCCTGTCTCTGTGGGTGTGCTGGCACTGGTGTCACCAGGCTGCACTGGTCACCCACACACGTGGGAACCCACTGCTTTTTAGTGAGCATGGACATGGAGAAGGCAGCTCTACCCCACCCTGGCATGCTGGGACCTGATTCAAGAGCAGTCTGTTGAGATGCTGCTGCCGGCACTCTGAGCAGCAGGGGATTGCAATGCAAATGCCAGATCTCAGCAAAATCCTTGAGACTGTTCTTTGCTTTTACTGGCTCATGTTGGGACTGCTCCACACAGCAGGATCTGGCTGGCCTGCAGATGGATGGCAGACGTGTGGCAGCACTGATGCTGGGTACTCAGCAAGGTCGGGTTTCCCCTGCTTGGACAGCATCGCTGAGAGGAGCTTGTAGCCATGGGGCTCTCCTGCACAGAGGGTTTGGAAAGAGGACATGCTCTGATGCCCTTTCCATGTTGAGCACTGGGGTTTTCCCAGGGACTCTTATCTGACTTACTGCTGTCCCTCACAAAAATCCCCTCCGCTCCTGGATCTTCCTTCACTGCCAGCCCTGTGCCATGCCCTGCGATGGACACATGCTGGCTTGGGGGGCTGCAGTCACCTGGACATAACGCTGCCAGCTGCAGAGTGGGGAATGGTCCCCATGTCTGCTCCGTCACCATGTGGATGGAGGGGCAGGGAGCCAGGGGGATGGTGGACCTGCAGCCTCTCACCCTTCTCCATCTCACTCTCTGTGGGGCTGATGGGACCGGTGCCCCACTTCTCTCCTGCTCTTGGGCTGTGGCTAGTTAAGCCTTGCCCAGTGCAGGGTGCGCACTGCTGGGCTGACGGTTTTCCCCTGGATGGATACCAAGTCAGCAGAAGATGCCAATGGTGCAGCTTTGCACAGTTCCTGCCTCCCACCTGATACCTGGCAGCAGGGGCTCTCGTGGTGGGTCCTGCCTCCTGCACACTGGAGGCACTGCCATCCCCAACACTGTGTCCTGCTGCTGTCTGCACCCAGCACATGGTGCCTCCTGGGACACCCCTGTGCCATCCTAGACAGCGCCACCACCACTCCCAGAAGGACCAGGATGAGACGAATTAGCGATGGCCCATGTGTGGAGCAGAGGGGGTTACCAGCAGGTGCCTGTGACTGCCACTGCCCATGTCCCCCATGCACAGGGGTGCTGCAACAGAAGCCTTCACTGGCAAGTCTCTGCTGATTGCAGAGAAACCCCATGGGACAGGCTGCCTGAGCTTGGTGTGGCCAGAAGGAGACTGCCGGGGCAGGCAGCTCCACAGGTGGCTGCTCGGACCAGCCTGTCCAGGATGGGGCAGTTGGCAGCACCCCCAGGATCTCCAGGACAATTCAGCACAGTCCAGGCCTCCTGTGCTGGTGAGTGCATGGATTGCAGAGTCACAGCTGACCAGGTGTGCGGCCACTGCAGGGCAGAGGGCCAGGACAAGCTCTGGAGATGGGCAAGGGTGCTGGGGAGTGGGGGTCGTGGGGGAGGCATCCCCCGTCCCCAGGGCTAGGGCAGCAAGAGGCCTGAGGTGCCCTGGAGAAGGGCACTGGCATTCCCAGCAGAGCTGGCAAGTGAACGTGTTGGTACAAAGGGGCTGTGATGAACAAGGAATTTGGGCACCCCATGGCGCAGAGGCAAATGGTGCCCAAGGAGCAAACTGAGCTGAGGTGCCAGAAGGGAGCCATCCATTGCCCCTTCCCTCCCAGTGAGGACAATCCCAGAGACGGTGGAACATCCAGAGAAATGCAAAGGGACCGAGCATGTTTGCACTGAGCCCCGCAGGCTGGCATGGCTGGGCCAAGCACTCTGGATTTATTGCCCCTCTGCTGCCTGTGTGACTGCCTGTCCTGCAGGACAGAGGGGTTGTCTCTGCCCTGGCATGGCAGAGGGATGGGGTGCAGCTGCCCTGCTCTGGGGGGGCCTTAGTGGAGGAAGGCTGGACCACTCCAGCCCACTGGCTAGCAAGCATCTCTCCAGGATGGTCTCTTCAGGGCAAGATAGGCACCGAGCCAGGCTGTGGCTGGACCCCTTGGCAATAATACTGGTCATTTTGTGGTGTGGGGCTGGGGGTGCACAGGCTGGGTCTTGCCTTGTCCTGAGTAGGTGGGGAGCACTGACGTGCTGGGCTGGCATGCAGCAGTGAGGATGCACTTTATCAAAGCAGGGGAGCGGGGCTGTGGGTGCTTCTGTCTGCCGGAATCCCACCAGGGAACGCGTCTGGATAATCATGAGGAGTGTGATGGAGGAGAGCAGGCTTCTTCCCCCACACCTCCTCTCCCCTCCTGCCCCCTGCCTTCCCTTCCAATGTACTTTGAATGGATGACGATGTGGTTCAGGCCGTGGCTCCAGCTCCCTGGGAGCACCGGTTGAACCTCAACCCATCTAAAACTGCTTCAGCCCCTTCGCCTGTCTCCTGCAGCCCACAGGCATGGTTGTATCAGGTACTGCCTCTCCCACATGCGTGCTGTGAATGCAGGCAGGCAAACGGGTATGGGCTCTCACCTCCATGCATGTCCAGGCCACCCTTTGTCACACGCACAAGAAGAGCAAATGCATCATCACCCGGCTGGTGCTAGGGTTTGCTGGAGGGGAGACTGGATGAGTGCAGGGAGGGGATGGGGCTTCTCCCAGGATTTCACCTCTCTCTCAGATTGGGCAATAAAACAGTGTTTCATCCACACCAATGGTCATGTCCCTCTTCCATGGGAGCTCCTGCTGCCACAGGCAGCTCTGCGTGTGTCCCTGCCCTGCTGGACCCACTGGTTTTCCAGCCTCCGCCTTGTCTGCATGTGCAGAAGAGGTTGTACAGTGGGGTGCACGTGCGATACAGGGTGGGGTTGGACCATGCAGAGAGTTGCATATGTTGAAACCTGTGCTCCCACATGACCAGAGGTGAGCTGCTTTTTTCCTGGGACCATTTGCCAAAATAAGATGCAGATAACAGCTCAAAGGGAGTCTGCTCTCACAGCCATAGCTCTGCTGTGGTAGCCGTGTGTGAGTGGCATTTGCCTGGGTCCTTCTGCCTTGCTGGGGGAAGGATGCAAGCGGGGCCAGGGCACCACTGCCTGCAGCTGCAGCCTGGCAGGAACCAGGCAGGGTAAAGGTGAGCCCCTGGGCTCTGGGGGGAGCATGGGGCTGCTGGCAGGGCCCTGCTGGCTCTACGGGCTGTGCCACACATGCAGGTAAGTGCCCCACAGGGACAGGGTGTCCAGGTCCCTGCTTGCTGCTGGTGCTCACCAGTGTCCGGAGGGCCCCAGGAGCTGTTGAACAGGTGAAGATGTTGCGGCTTATTTCAGTCTTTCTGAGATGCCAGCTGTACTTGTTGGATTTCACACATCAATAAAACTTACATTTATAGTGTACTGCCTGGATGCCTCCCGTACCTGAGCAGCCAGAGGGCATGCACGTGAGGGGAGATGTGCATGCCTGGGTACAGCGACAGGCATCCCTGCATCGGGGTGTGGAGGGTGGGTGCTGGGGGGCAGCACGCAAGCAGGTGGCTGCACACATTGCTGGGGACAGGCGCTGAGTGTGTGCAAAGGTGTGCAGGGACATGCGTGTCCGTGCGGGCAGGCCTTTGGGGTATGAGTGTGGCCTCTGGGGTTACCCGGGTGTGAACCCTCGGCCCCAGCACCCCTGGCTCAGCACTGCCAGTGGCTGGCTGGGGTGGGCTGGCGCTTGCCAGGACAGCACCCAGGGACTGAGCAGGGTGCACACAGCCCCGCAGACACACCACTGGCTCTGGTTTCAGCACCACCTTACTGGGTTTCCAGAGCAGATCTGCAAGCAGCGAGAGGGTAGGTATGTATGTCTGTGTTTGTGTGCATGTCCATGCATGTGTGTTACACAGCCAGGGAACACCAGGTGGTGCTGGGCTGCCCTGCCAGCACAGCTTACTCTGGGCTCTTTTCCCTGTTGGACTGCTGTTGTCCTGGCTCCCCGCACCACACTCTGTGAGGTGGCGGCAGCTGGGCACAGGGGGATTTCACTCTAGAGCAGGGCTTGTCCTTGCAGGCTCCTGTTGCACATCTGGGCACCAGCAAGGAATGCAGAGCCACCAGATGTGTCCAGAGGAAACCCCCCCCTCGCAGCACTGCTGGTAAGACCCCAAGACCACCCCCGTACCGTGTGTGTCCCTCTGTTTGGGGGTACAGGTGTTGTTCCTTGCCATTGCGCCTGCTGGTCTCTCTGCCACGTCCCTGAAGCGGGGCTGTGGCTGCTCTCCTCACCATGCTCGGCGGAGCTGGCAGCCGCTGTGCGCAGGGCAGGATGGGACAGGACAGCGTTGCAGGAAGTTACGGCTGCAAAACAGCCACCGCCGGAGAGGAGCCTCTTCCCGGGACAGGGATGGAAGGAGGCGGCTGAGCAGCACCGGGCTCTCCTCCGCCGGCCCCACGGGCTCAGCGCCTGGCAGCACGAGCACAGGGAGCCGTGGGCTCAGCCTCCCTGGCAAGGAGTCCTGCTGGAGGTAACCCTGCCACTTACGGCGTGGCCATCACCCTCTCCTTGCTTAGTGCCTGCCTCACCATTGCCCTGGGCTCCAAGTCCCTGCACCGCCAGTGCCTCCGCCACACTGTCCCTCCGGATACAGAAGCAGGGAGGCGGGAGGCCGCAGTAATGAGAGAGTGAGGACATGCGTGCCAGGCGTGCAGCAGGGCTCCCTGAAGGGGGACTGCAGCAGGCGGGCAACGTGGGGGCCTCCACTCGGCAGCGTGCCCTGAGCGGCAGAGGGGGCTGGGAAGGGACTGGGAGCCAGGCATGGGATGCATCGGGGTACACTTGCTGCAAAGGCCTCAAGGTCAGGACACCAAGGTTCAAGGTCAACTCCACTGCCCCCACCCTTGTGCCTCAGTTTCTCCATTGGGATAACACTATGAGGGACTGCAAAAAGCCCAGGCTGCGGGAGTTGTGGGCAAGCTGTCACTCTGCTCGTCCTCTCCTGGCTAAATGCAGAGAGATTTGCATGCTGCCCCTTCCTATCTGCTGGGGTTTGCTGACACTCTCCCTCTGTGCCTCAGTTTCTCAGGATGTTGGGAACTGTGAACACAATCTGTGCTCCTGAAGGATCACCCTGCTGAGCTGGGGCGGGAGCGTGAGTCAGCGCCGGCACAGCCGGTTCTGCTGGACCGGACCGTATCAGGGCAGGTAAGGCTGGGTAGGGTGCTGTTGTGCCACATCCCTGGGGAGCAGAGCTGCTCACCCCATCCTGCTCTGCCCCACAGAGCCAAGCCTATGCGGGACAGCTGCTCGGGCACCCCAGAGCTGCTGAGCCCCTCATCCACTGCTGTAGACGGGTGCTTTGCCTGGGAAAAATCACCCAATGCAGCCCGGAGGGACCAGCCCCTGCAGCCCCCTGCCAGCTTGTATCCCCGCTACTGCTGGCTGCAGCCCTCCTGGCTTCTTAAAATGGGGTGCAGCTGTGCTCAGCACACCTGCGTGTTGCAGGGCAGGGCAAGAAGCTCAGTGGCTGCTAAGGGACATGGCAAGGGCTGTGCGCTGGGGGACAGCACTGCTCAGCAGGGCAGGCCACCACAGGGCAACCCTGGGGCACGCCTGGGGCTTATGTGGGGGTAGGTACAGCCTCAGGCTGCAAAGCTGGGCTGGTCCAGGCACCCAGCTTGCCTCGTGGGCTGTCCCCTCTCATTCAGGCAAAGGATGTCACGGGCCATGCAATGCCAGAGCTGCCTGCCCTGGAGCAGCTGGATGCAGCTGCGTCAATCCCTGCCAGGGAGCAGTGGGACCCGGAGCGTGTATCTGTGTGCTGCTTCAGTGCCAGGTGAGCTGGGCTCTGTGCTTACGAGACTGTGACCCTGAATCTGTCCTGTGCCCAGGGAAGCCCTGTCCCTAGTGGACATCCCTCCCCAGCTGCACAGTGAAGCCTGTGCAGCCTGTGAATCACCCCAGCAAGATGTCAAGCCAGTGAGCTTGGTGGTGTTGGCTTTGCTGGGCTGGAGAAGGCCATCTCTGACCATATGCATTCTTCTTCCCCCCAGGCACTGCAGGCAGCACTTTCCTCAGGAAGATCCTTCATGCTAGCAGCATCTCCCTCCCCAGGTACAGTGCCACGCAGCTGGGGCCTGGTCCCTTCTGCCCTGTGACTGTTCTCCATGGGACCTTGGTGGCTGAGCTGGCTGCCTTGGGACCACTGGGGCTCTGCGGGCAGAGACACTGCTTTGTCTCCACCTAGAAAACAACCCAGACCCAACTCCCTGCCCTCTCTGAATTCCACCCAACTTCTCTGCCTTGCCACGGGTTTGCTGGGGATGTGCAGCACATGGCTTGCTGACCTGTCTTCTTTTCCTAGCCGTGTCCTTGCCCTAGCCCTGTGCCCTCCCTTGGTGCAGAGGACAGAAGGGGTGAGCTGGCTCTACTCAGCACTTCCCACAGCACTCACTTGTGATCTGCCCACCCTGCCCAGGCAGGGCTTGGAGCTGCTGGCCCCTGCCCTGCTCCTGACACTCTCCCACCTCTTGCAGGGGCTCTGTTCGCTACCAAGGAGGGTCCCAGGAGCGCTCTGTCCAGCCCAGATCCTCTGGCCATGGCCTGTCCCAGCTGAGGAATGTGGCCTCTTCTGGTAAGCTTCCAGCCCTGCGCTGAAGAGGACGGACGGTCTTACACAGCAGGTTGGGGACAACTGCTGTCCTGGGCAGTGTGCAGCTTAGCAAGAACTGGGTTCTGTCCTCCTCTCTGCAGCCACCTTGCTGCAGTGGCTTGGGGCAGGCAACTTACCCAGTCCCCTGAGAAGCCCTTGCTTTGTCGAACACCTCTCTCTTCCCAGATGCCATCAAGAAACACCAGAAGAGCCTGTCTGCATGGTTCAGCCACCAGCCCAATGAGGAGAGGCAGTTCGGCCCTTCCTTCTCGCTGGACGCAGTCCATGTGGACCCAGTCATCCGCGAGAGCTCCCTGGAGGAGATCCTGAAGCCCTCGCCTGACCTAACCATCCAGAACCAGCTCCAGCAGCCCTGCAGCCAGGTTATCAGCCTCCAGAACCTTTTTGATGTGGATGCCTGTGGGCGGCAGGTGAAGAATGTGGTGCTGTATGGCACCGTGGGCACAGGGAAGAGCACCCTCATCAAGAAGATGGTGGTGACTGGTGCCGTGGTCTCCTACCCCGCTTTGAACTGGTTATCCCCTTCTCCTGCGAGGACCTATCCCATAGTCATGCCCCCATCTCCCTGCGGCGCCTCATAACCAAGAAGTATCAGCACCTCCGGGATGTGGTGCCGATGCTGGGCACTTCCAGCCTCAAGGTGCTTTTCATCCTCAATGGCCTGGAGCGCCTCAACCTGGACTTCCGTCTGGCTGGCACAGAGCTGTGCTGTGACCCTAATGAGCCTGTGCCTCCCTCTGCCATCGTGGTCAACTTGCTGCGAAAATACCTCCTGCCAGAGGTGAGTGTTTCTCTCCAGCTCCTTCACATTGGAGAAAGGCTGGGGGTGAGCCCTGGGGCATTGCAGGCATGGCCATTGTGCTAATTGTAGTCCAGCTTGGTGGTGAGCAAACAGGCAGCCTCCCTTCCTGGAGGGGCTCACCAAGGTCGCCTCATGTCACTGTTACTGATTTGTCTCTGTGAGAGACAAGACCTTCTAAGGCAAAGAAGGAAGTCTGCTGGTCTGTGGTCTTCCCAGAGTGATATGTCTAGCAGGGGACAGGGAAAGCTCTTCTGTACCCTCTCACTGGGCCAGATTTGAACCAACACCCTTTGCATGGCAGCTTCTTGAACCCCAGCCCCTGGGTGGTGTGATCCTTCTGTACGTATATGTGGGTTACACTTCTGGGACCCTGCTGAACTTAGATGAATGCCACAGAGGGAGCAACTCCAAACTCACCTAGCCCTCTGCTTCCAGGCCAGCATCATTGTCACCCACGCGCCCATCGGCAGTGCGCCGGATCCCTGGCAAGTATGTGGGCCGCTACGCTGAGATCTGTGGCTTCTCCGACACCAACCTGCAGAAGATGTACTTCCAGATGCGTCTCAGCCAGCCTGGCTGCAGTGGAGAGAACAGTGTTGGTAGCACCTCAGGTGAGCAAGAAAACTTGGTGGAGATGTTGTCGAGGAACTTGGAGCGCCACAACCAAATAGCTGCTGCCTGCTTCTTGCCTTCTTACTGCTGGCTGGTATGCACCACGCTGCACTTCCTCTACTTCACCAGGACGGTGCCTCCCAGCCAGACCCTGACTGGCATCTACACCAGCTTCCTGAGGCTCAATTTCAGTGGGGAGGTGCTGGACAGCACTGACCCCACCAACATCTCCATGATGAAGTACGTGGCCAAGATGGTGGGTAAGCTGGCCTACGAAGGGGTGATGTCCCGCAAGACCTGCTTCTCAGAGGATGACCTGCAGCAGTGCTTTGAAGTGGAGATGAAGACTGAAAGTGAGCTCAACCTCCTGGAGGTCTTCCGTAGCGATGTCTTCCGCTTCTTCCTGACTCCATGTGTGCAGCCAGGCAAAGAGCACACCTTTGTCTTTACCATCCCTGCTATGCAGGAGTACCTGGCAGCCCTGTATGTAGTGCTGGGTGAGAAGAAGACCCTGGCACAGAGAGTGGGGAAGGAGCTGTCAGAGGTCATTGGGAAGGTGAGTGAAGATGTTGCCGTTGTTATGAGTATCATCTCCAAGGTACTGCCCTTGCGCTTTCTGCCAGTGCTCTTCAACCTGCTCAAAATCTTCCCCCGCTACTTCTCCCGGCTGAGCAGTAAGGACCAGGATGCTATTGCCCACACCATGGCAGAGGAACTGTTCAAAGAGGAGGACTACTACAACGATGACGTCTTGGACCAGATCAATTCCAGCATCCTGGGCGTGGAGGGCCCCATGCACCACCCTGATGAGGCCCGTGATGATGAGGTCTTTGAGCTCTTCCCCATCTTCATGGGTGGAATACTGTCCCGCCGTAACCGTGCCATCCTGGAGCAGCTGGGCTGCTCCATCAAGAACTTGGCAGCCTTTGAAATTGCCAAGGCCATGAAGAAGACAGTCATCAGGAACAGCCGCAAGGGGCTTCCCTCCTCCGAGCTGATGGACTACCTCTTCTTCCTGCATGAGTTCCAGAATGAGCGTTTCACAGCTGAGGCCATCCGCTCCCTCCGGACAGTCAACCTCTCATCCGTCAGGATGACCCCTCTCAAGTGCTCTATCCTGGCGTCTGTCATGGGCACCACGTGCCATGAGGTGGAGGAGCTGAACCTGACCTCTTGCAACCTTGACACAAGCAGCTTGAGGATCCTCTTCCCTGTCCTTCTGCGATGCAAAGCTCTCCAGTGAGTACCACCTTCTTCTGCCCTTGGGCGGTGCTCGAAAATTGGGCTCTCCCTCACCTCTGCCCATCACAGGAACACACTAGGAGCCCAAGCATGGCAAAGGCAGGGAAGGGCATGCATGCCCTTGTTTATCCCCAGTGCAGACCTAGGGGACTACAGCTTCCAACATGCAACACTCCTTGAGCAACCTTGCTATGGCACTGCATGCTGGGATTTGCAGTCCCAAAACACCCAGCCATAGGACTCTTTGGGCAGCTCTCTGCATCTGGTACCACAAGCTGGACTGCCAGCTCCCTTGGCTGACCCAGGTCCCTCCCATTTCTTGCCCCACCGGAGCCACCCAGCATTCCCCTGTAGCCAGCTCTGCTGCTGTTATCTCTGGGCAGGAGATACGCAGCCCAAGGGTGGAAGTCTGGGCTGCGCGAAGGGGTGGGCTCCATTCCAGTCCATTTGTGGAACTGCAGTCTTCCTGGCGCCCAGGGGGTGGCGAGCCGTGCTCAGCACAGATGGACTCGGCTGTGCAGCGGGGCTATGCAGCATTTCCTTCCTCCAGATGCTCAGGAGGGCTTGGTGGGGTCCTGATCCCCCCTCAGACCTTCACCCATCCCCTGCAGACCTGCACCACCTTCCCCTCCCTTGCTCTTGCTGGCACTGGCTCTGCTGGCTGATGCTACCCAAGCTCTGGTGCAGTTTCAGTATGCTCTCTTTTGGAGAGGAAGCCTTGTGTGGCCTTGTCTGGGGAGCCCAGGTAGGATGGTGATAGGTAGGGACAGGGAAAATGGAGAGAGCAGGGCTGGCAGCCCCACAGGTAACAGCCATTTCAGTCCTGCCAACCTCCATGTCTCGCTCTGCATCAGTCTGCAGCTCAACAGCCTGGGCTCTGATGCCTGCAAAGAAATCCGTGACCTGCTCCTGCATGACAAGTGTGTGGTGAGCAAACTGCGGTGAGTACTGCCTCTGTCCTTGCATGCAACTGTCTCTGCTGCTCAGCATGTGCCCTGGCCCTGGGCCCCCTACCCGGCCTCAGTGTTGCCCTGAGCTCCTGGTTCCACAGGCTGGCAAATAACCCCGTGGGCGAGCAGGGGCACAATACCTGGCGAGGCACTGGCAGGCAACCACTCACTGACCCATTTTGTCCCTGCTGCATACCGCACTTGGGGACCGGGGCGCCGAGGTCATTGCTCAGCACCTGGCTGAGAACCAACACCTCCAGGAGCTCAACCTGGGCTACAACTCCCTGACGGACGCAGCTGCCCTGCACGTGGTAGAGGTGGCCAAAAAGCACGCGACGCTGGACAAAGTGCAGTGAGTTCACTCTGCCCCATCTCTTCCGTCTTGCAGGCAATGCCTCTGAGCTAGTGTCCCTCCCCGTGGCAGTGCACGGGGAGCCCCTGTCTGCCTCTGCATCCTGCCTCCCAGCCCTCATAGTGTCTCCTGCTCCTTTTCTCTCAACCCACAGTCTGTATTTCATGACATCAGTGAAGACGGCAAACAGGCTCTCCACAGCCTGCGCATGGACCGGGATGGCGTCAGGGCACTGGTCTTCCTTACCGCAGGCACCGATGTCTCCGACTACTGGTCCCATATCCTGAACGTGGTGCAGAGGAACCTGCCTTTCTGGGGACCCGCGAGCGGGTTCGGCAGCACCTTGCCCTCATCCTGCAGGATCTGAGAGCAGCCGGAGACAGACTGCCAACCCCTGGAGGAAAGCCAAGTTCCTACGAGTCGAGAGTGAGGTCAAGAAGATGCTGGGGAATCTGCAGCATGGGACCCTCTGACCTGCTGTGCATCACCCGGCCAGGGAGGGAGCAGTGCTGCTGGGGAGGAAACATCAGAGTGTGCCCTGGCAGCACATCCCCTGTGTCCTTATCTGCATGGAGATGCTAGCGGTCGGTGTGCTACCAAGGCTGTCAAAGGGTCTGGGTATGTGGGGCTCAGCCCTCACCTGCAGGCAAGGCTGAACTGTGGCAGACTGTACAGAGACCAGGCAGGAGCAAATGTGACTTGTTCTTCTTCTGGGCCTCCAGAGACCCAGCCCCTGCACTCTGGCCACTGCTGCCTGGCCATGAGCCACAGCAGTGGCATAGGGGCAGGATTCAGGCTGCTTGTGAAACCTTTGCTAGCATTAAAGTGCACCGCTTTGTTTCCACTAAAGCACACTAATGCCAAGACTCAGTCTCCTCTGTGGGCCCTTCCTGGGGGAGGAATGCAGAGGTGCTGCTGCAGCCATCGGAGTGAGGGCCCTGGTCCTTCCCCATCTCACAAGAGCTAGGATGGGGCAGTCCACTTCTGCTCCAGCCCATGCCAAACCAGTTGGTCTTCCCTACCATGGGCTGCCCTTGGTGGCAGCTGGAAGCTGGGACACCAGGATGTGTTCCCAATCTGGGTGTCCCAGGGTGCTGATCCCTGCTCCCAGCTCTGCTGGGCGAGGGCTGGCAGTGCCCCAGGGCTGGGAGGGCAGGGGAGACGACTGGGCTGTTTAACCATTAAACCTGGGGCGTCTTGGAAGAGGCGGGGACACTTCCCTGCCACTTCATCCTGTACCTTGCTCTCTCCCGCATACCCTGCAGCCATGAAGCAAACAAAAGGTATGTGCCGGGGCAAGTGGGACTCGCAGAGACCCTTCGCCACACGCATGTCTCCAGGCCCTGCTTCCACAGGAGCGAGGCAATGTCAGAGCCCAGGCAGGCTATGGAAAGGAGATAGAGGCATCCAGGAAAATGGAGGCGCTTGGCAGGAATCTCCTCTCCTTGGGTTTGGGGGTCCTTGTGCTGGAGAGGTGGGGAGGAGTTTTATGGGGAGGTGCGCAGGGGAAGGACTCTGTCTCCATCTCCTTGCTCCAGCCAGCTCTCTGGAACCCTGGTGACCCTTCTCATCGCTCACTCAGAAGCTCTGTAAACCCCCAGGACTAAACTCCACCTGCCTATTGCTGCCTGGCCCTACTTTGCCCCCAGTGCTGCAGGACCCCGCTGGGCTGAGCGGGTGCCCATTGGACCCCAGCAGCAGGTGTCCTACTGCTTTGAAATGCAATGCAGGCAGAGGGGCTGGGGGGGGGCTGCGTGGACTTGGCAAACCCACCTCACCTGGTGTGGCATACTCAGCCTGCAAATGGACAAGCCCTGAGTGCTCGAGAGCGTGGGGTCTGCTCCTGGCCCACCACCTCCAGCACTGACCTCTCCTCTCCCTCTGCAGGCCTCGAGGGTGACAAGAAGTCCATCATGTAAGTGCTGAGCTCCCTCTGGCCAGGGACTTCCTGGGGCTCATGGCCACAAAACTGGGCTGTGCTGGGGCGCATCCTCAGCTGAGGTGGTGTGGGTCACAGCTGCCAATCCCAGCTGCCTGCCCCAAGAAGGTCTTCTCTGAGTTGTTAACTCAGGAGAGATGCGGGGACAGTCCAAGAGGGGATATCCCTCTTGGCTTTCCCCAAGGAAGAGGAGGGACTGGAGCTGTAGCCCCACCGGGCCCTTTCTGGGAGGAACGGGGCTCCCCACAGCCATGCTACTGTGCTAATGCAGCCTCTCCCACCCTTTATCATTACAGAAAATTTGAATTTAACCCCAAAGATGGAATCGACAACCCTGCCTTGTCACTGGCTGAGGACATGGGTAAATACCCTCGTCTCTGTCAGCACGGGTTCTGGCAGCTGGGCATCACTGGGGGTCCTGGGCTCTCTAACACCGGGGAGCTGTGGGGAGGTTAACATGTAAGACAGCAGGGATGGGGGGATCGCAGCCCGGGATGGGGTAGAGAACCTGTGTTAGGATCCCTGCAGGGCCCAGCTCATGGGCTGTGCCCTGATGCAGGTGGTGAAGGCGTGGGGGAGCCCCGCTTCTACCTCCTGAGCAAGGACAGCACGGAGACCTTCGGCTTCTGCCTCCATGAGGAGCTGGGCTGCCAGGGCCACATCATCCGGCAGGTTGAGCTGGGGGGGCTGGCCCAGCGCAGGGGGCTGCAGGATGGTGACCGGCTCCTCCAGGTCAATGGCCACTTTGTAGACCACATGGACCACCGCACGGTAAGCTGGGAGCACCCGGGGTTGTGGGAATGCCCAGGTCCTCCCCGGCCAGGGTCCACAGAGGGTAACGGGACCCCTGCTGCCCTCCAGGGCCCTGATCCCATAGGCTGTGGCTGGAGGGGTGCCCTGCCCAGAGTTCACAGCCTAGGTCCTTCCAGGTGGTGCAGAAGATCAAGGCTAGCGGGAACCAGGTCCTACTGGCGGTGCTGGATGGCGGCTCCTACGAAGCAGCCAAAGCCCTGGGCAGGGACCTGTCCCAGATGCTGCCGGCTGACATCCGCCCACGCCTCTGCCACATCACACGGGACAAAAGCGGTTTTGGCTTCAGGTTGTCAGGTCCAGAAGGTAAAGCAGGCAGCAGGATGCTGGTGCCGTGGAGCCTCCCTGATGCAGCACCCCGCTCACCCCAAACTGCCTCTTCTCCTCCCTGCAGGCGTGAAGGGCACCTTCCAGCTGTCGGTGCGGCAGGATGGGCCAGCAGAGAGGGCAGGGGTGCCACCAGGCTCCTGGCTCCTGGAGCTGAACGGAGCCAGCGTGAGGAGCTACTCACACGCACAGCTCACCAGAAAGGTTTGTGGTCCTGGTGTGGGTGGGTGGGGGAGCGGGGCCAGCAACGTCACTGAGCACCCTGCATTTCCCATCCAGCTTAAGCAGAGTGGCAACAAGGTGACGCTGCTGGTGGCGTCCAGTGCTGTGGAGGAGTTTTACCGCCTGCAGGGTCTGCGGATCACAGCTGCCTTGGCGGACACCTCCTGGCTCCCCTTCAAGGTCCGGGAGCTGCACATGGTGAAGGGTCCAGCTGGCTATGGGTTTCTGCTCAAGGAAGATGATTGCATCTCCGGGGCCATAGGTGAGGGGGTTGAGGGGTCTGTACCTGAGCGAGGCATGTCAGAGGGTCAGGAATAGCTGCAAGCCTTCTGCCCATGGCAGGACCCTGTCCCCACCTGCACATGGGGGTCTGCAGTACCAGTTCCCCTCTGGCTGAATGCCTCTGTGAGCATCTCTCCACCCTCCCTCTGTGGCAGGCCAGTTCCTGTGGGATGTGGATGCGGGGCTGCCAGCTGATCAGGCAGGGATGAAGGAGGGGGACCGTCTCCTGGCTGTGAATGGTGAGAGCATTGAGGGGCTGGACCACCATCAGACAGTGCTCAGGATCTGTGCCCGTGATGACCAGGTGACGCTGCTTGTCATCGACCCTGCTGGTGATGAGTTCTACCAGTCGGTAGGTTTTGGGGCCCAGCGTAGTCCCACCCTGGTTGGGGAGCCATGGGATGCTGCAAAGCTGGATGGTGGGATGCATATCTTGTCTCCAGGCCTGCGCAGTGAGGTCCTCTCTGGGGGATCTGGCTTGCTGTGAAGCACCAGGAACTGTACGGCAATCACCCTTCTGCTCTTCCAGATCGGGCTGTCCCCTCTGCTGTTCTTTGTGGATGGTGACCCTGCCTCAGGCTCCCGCATGCCCTCCCTGCCCTCTCCCAGTGCATCCCCTGGACTCTGTCATGTTGAGGTGGGACCAAAGGGACCTGGGTCCTGGCTGGTGGCTGCTGCCAACAGTATAGAGATCACACAGGTAACCTCTCTTGGCAGTGCTGTTCACAGCCTGGCACTGCTCTGAGTCCTGGCACACTCCTGCCCTGCCTGTCCTAATATTTCCCTGGCAGGGAGGGGTCTGTGTTGTCCCCTGGCCACAGGGGCAAGGCAGAAAGATCCCTCCAACCTGCTCATGGGGCAAGGGTGGAATATGGTGGGGTGGGTGGATGTGTGCTGCCCACAATAACCCCGCTGTGTCTCCACAGAGCCTGCGCCAGGAGGAGCACAGGAGGCTGCACCAGGCATTCTAGCGGCTCAGGACCACCCTGCCTCCGGACAGGCTCTCCCACACAGTGCCTCGACCCAGGCCACATCCAGCCCCATGGTGCCTCCCGCCTGGCCCCCCAGAAAGCACGGTGCTGCTCAGCATGGCTGTTGCATGCATAGCTGCTGTGTCTCCATGCCCGTGATGGGGCTTACAGCTCCCAGAGATTCATCTCCACTGACCAAGGCTGGCTCCAAGCCTTTATTAACCATGGCGACGGTTTCTTGTAACCTGAAGTCAGACGTGTATGTCTTTGCCTGCCCAGCTACCTCCAGGGGTATCTAGGGACATTGCACCGAAGCCCTTGCCCATCTCCAGGCTCTGGGAGCTACCAGGAGAGCTGAGGCACTGCCCTCCATGCCATGACCCAGGGGACTGGGGAGCATGAGCCTTGGCTCAGGCCAGGGCTGGCCTTCAGGCCATTGTGTGAAGGGGAAAGGGAGCAGCAGAGGCTGATGAGGTGGTGGAGTAATCCCCCACCTCTCAGCCTGTTGGCTCAGGTCTGCCCCTGCCTGAACATCTCTCATGTGCTCCTCCTCTCATTCTCCCTGTGAACCTATGGGCAGTGAGTGCCCACCACCCATCACAGCACTGTTCCTGCGTTACCCATCTGAGGTGTGATTAAAGGACAAGTCCACACTGCTGTTCATGTGCTCATGTTATGGAGAGAATTGTGACTTAGCAGTACATCCTAGGGCCAGACAGGACACATCTTCTTCTGCCTAGTCTGGGGGCAGCTGGGGAGTTGGGCAGTGGATGTGGGAACCTGACAGGGAGTGTGCTGATGGGGAGGTAGGGGCTGAGAGCCTGTCCCGTCCTGGGAGCCCCAGGTGCTACATCTCTAGGGGGTTGAGACCGAACTCCTGTAGGCATTCCTTGTGCTCTACAGCGACGGTTGTTCCTACCTCTTCCCAGTGCTGGCCAGCCTCTGCCATCTTGGCCAGCACAAGGTCCAGACTACCCTGGGAAAAAGAGGATAGTGAGGAGGGGGGACTGTGCTGCCAGGGGGAGTGACCCACAGCCATGTCCCCACTCACATGGAGGATCTTCTCATACTCCCTCTCCATGGCATAGAGCTTGCCCTGCAGCTGGGCGATGGTCCTGTCTCTCTCTGCTAGTGCCTGGGTGGCAGTTTCCTGGGTCTTCTGGCTCTCCTGGAGCCTGGTGGCTGTGCGGTACAGGGACAGAAGCAGGGGACACTGAGCACGTCGGCACAGGAGCCTGGCACTGCTGACCAGTGCACAGAGGGTGCGGGCAGTGTGCGGCACAGCCCCTGCCCAATCCCCCTCCTCCCCGGGGTGGCAGAAGGCTCCTGGACAGGGGTGGGGTCACAGCATCCGCTTTGTAGTCAGCATCTCCCAAGGTTAGGGATGCACTGGGAACAGGGACAGGCTTTGCCTTCAGCTGCTGCGGCGCTGACAGCACAAGGTGAATGACTCCCATCTTCCCTTGCTCCCCCCCCCCCGCCCCACCCAAGTGCATTTTGCTGCACTGGAACAAACACCATCCGCACCCACCAGTGAGGGGCGGGCATGGCAGGGGACCATACCGAGCTGCTCCTGCAGGCTCTTCACCTTCGCCTCCAAGCGCTGGCTGTGGGCTGCTGTCTGCTTCTGCAGCTCCTGGTATTGCCGAGTCATTTCTGGGAGCCAGGGAAGGGAGAAGGGGACAAACGTGGTGACTATAGGAGGGACAAACAGGTGGTGCCTGTGCTTGGATCCCAGAATCTGTGACCAGGCAAGGGCTCCAGGAAGGCCTGACCTGAGGGTTCCCCTTGCAGGGTGATGCATCAGAAGCAGCCGTGCGTGCACCCTCTCCCTGCCAGGCAGGGCTGTGACAGTGCCGGGGGGGACAGGAGGGAGCCCTGGAGGGAAAGTTTTACATCTCTGTTGAGCGTGGGAGAGTGAAAATGAGCACGGAGTTTTGCATGTGGCAAAGACCGCAAACCTCTGGCTGAGGTTTTACCTCTGCTAAAATCAGCCCCTTCTTGAGCACTAACGGAAATGGCAAGGCAATGGCTGTTGCAGGCCGGGAAGTTTCTGCCTCTTTGGTCTCCTCTGCCTCTGCTGAGTACAGGCATCTGGGGTGCAACGAGTCTATGTCCAGATCCTTTGCATGCTGACAGCATAGGAGGGAAGAGGGCTAGCCAACAGCAGGGTGCTTTGGGGCCCAGCAATGAAGGCCAAAGGGAGAGGTGGGGTAAGCTTGGCTGGCTTTCCCTAGCAGCACCAAGGTGTGGGGTCCCTGCATCTGTCCCACTGCCCCCTCCCATCTCTGCCCTCACCTTCACGAATGTCTCGCTTGTCTTCCTGTGCCTGCTCCAGCGCCTTCTCCAGGTCCCACAGCCTCCGCTTGAGCCCTTCATTGTCAGCTTTTGCCTGCCAGGTCATGTCCCTCGAGGAAACTGCAAGCGGGAGATGCACAGGACTGCCATGGGGACAACGTACTTCCTGGCAGGTGACCCACAACATGAGCACTGGCAAAGGGCACCATCCAAACAATTCTGGGTGGCTATTCCCTGCCCAGTACCTCCTCGGTACATTGGCTCGGCAGTGACTTATCCCTAGCCTTTCTCTGCTCCCAAAGCCAGGGGGATGTGGACACTTCCCCAGCCCATGCCTGGCCCCAAGCCCTGCCTGAACCAGAGTGAACATCACAGCAAGAAACCTCCCCTTCGTTTCAGCCCAGCACTGTGCTAGGGAAGCATTTCCAGGGGGGGTGCCTCACCGCAGCATCCCTACCACCTCCCATCTGCTTTCATCATTGTTCCTCTCTTTCTCTGCCATCTCTGCAGCATTGCTGGCTTCTGTAAGCAGTTGCTGCACTGCACACCAGGGACTTTCGTGACAGCACTGGCTCTCCCCTCCAGCACACCACTCCCCTCAGTGCTGTGAGTCTTGCCCTGGGGACTGCGGCTGGATTTGGATCTTCTTTATAAAATAGGAGAGGAAGGAAGGGAGAGGATTTTAAACTGCTTTTTCTGCTCAGGATGTTATTAACCCCAAATACCTGTGAGTGAGCAGGTGATTCCTGGGTACCCTGCAGTTCTTCAGCAGCACGCAGACCTCATTGTGTGGGCAGAGCAGCAGGAACAGGGAGCTCGTGCGTGGGGAGGCTGCAGGGCCATCTGCTACCAGGGCAACCCAGGGACGCCCAGCAGGGACGCACAGTCCTGCCGGAGGGGCTGGCAGGGCAGCAGGCTGCGTGCGGAGAGCCAGGGGAGCTGGACCTGGGCCAGGGATGATGGTGGGGGCCGTTCCCCTGTGCAGACATAGAAGCTGGCATGCACCTTGTGCAGACCGATGCACAGGCATCTGAAACCACTGCCCAGCCACGCAGAGCTGAGCAATCAGGGGGGCATCAGTGTGTGTGCAGGCCTGGCAGCTGGCTGGCAGGCAGTGTGGGGCACACAGAAGGGAAGGGGAACACACACTTATGCCCAGCTATGGCTGGAGCAACCAGCAAGGGACCTAGACGCTGCTCTCACCCACAACCACACATGAGATGCACATGGGCACCTCTCAGCTGCCAGTTGCCAGGCTGGGGGGAAGCAATTTTGAAAGAACCAGCATGATGTGGCTTTCCAGCGCAGCAGTGGTGAGTGGCCACTGTGCTGAGCATGTCCCTGGACCCGGCAGGGTCCTGAGGGAGAGAAACACATGGGAGCCCTGCAGAGGGGTGCCAGACTCCTCATTCCTGCAGGGAGGTAACAGTCCCAAGCAAGAGCAACCTTTGCTTGAAGTCTCACATGTAAATACAGCCACGACTTGGAGTGAATCATGCCCACAGAAGCAGATAGTTAGGAATGCAATTGCTCAAGCATGTTCCCTGATCTCTTTGGACTGGGGCCATGGTGATTTTTATATTTGGCTCTGCAAAGCTGGTGTAACCCTCCCCAGCCCTCTCCCCAGGTACTTGTGGTATCCCGGAGCTGGCCAGGGCATCCTCCGGTGGTCAATCCGGCTTGACTATTAGCCAGAATCCATTAGCATCTAATGGGAAAAGCCTCAGGAACACAGCCTCAATAAATGTTGACATATTTGAGGTCAATATAATCCTTAGGAAAATTTGCCCAGGTAATTAAAGCCAGACAAGGAGCTGCCTGTCCCAGAAATATTTACCAAGCTTTACCAAAGGCAGTAAAATCAAGACGGAGAGTTTTATAGCCAATCTATGCAGGGCTCCCTTGCTATATCCAGTGCAGCATGCTGCTTCCTGCTGTCCTGCTCACCTGACACCTCAGCCCTGGTCCCAAGCAGAGTCTCGTGGAAGAAAGCAGCGCTGAAGCCGGGGTGGTGTAGGGCAGCACTGTGCTTTGTTGTGACACAAGCAAGTTGATGTACGATGTGCGTGCACAGCCACAGCAGGGATGGGAGGAGAGGGGTGGCATGCACAGCCTCGCTGTTGGCAGCACCGCAGCCTGAGCAGAGAGCCCTGCGGCCATGCCCCGTGCTGGCAGGGGCTGAGCAGCAGCAGCAGTGTGGCACATCCCTCCTGTGGCAGATCATGTACCAAGGCAGGGGCTTTTCTGTGCTGCTGTGGCTTTGCACACCTGGCACCCCAGGGATCCCAGCTCCCATGCGAGTGCCGCACCCGTTGGGTGCTGCAGGGGAAGCAAAGAGGTGAGCTCTCTCATGGGGTTCATCTCCAGTGTGGACCCCAGCTCCCCAGAGGCTGAGGCTGTGCTGTCCAATTTCCAGGCCTGAGCTCTGGGCGCTCATGCTCCCCAAAGCGAGACTGGACAAACTGCGGCATTTGCTGGTTTGTTCTGTCCTTCCTCCTTGAAGCCTGTGTTGTGAAACTGTGAACTGTGTACCAGCCTCAGCTGCCTTTTGTGAAAAGGAAGTGTTCTTCTGCCTGGGAAAAGAGGCTGAAAAGAGGATCTGAAGGCAGTGAAGAAACAGAACTTATTTTTGAGCCCATGTTGTAATTTCTGAAGGTTTGGTGTTCTCAGCTCTGCCAAAAGACTGACTTACTCCCTGATCTCCATTTCTCTCCCTGTTCTTCTGTCTGCTCTCACCCTCTCTGTGTGACCCCCGGGGATCTGTTGGAGCTGGGCTACAAGTAACATGGATTGCAGCTCCAGTGGGCTTTTCCTTCCCCTGCCTTTGCAGAGGGAGGCGCCTTTCCCGCTGCAGCCAGGTGCTTTCCAATTGCACCACAGTGCTACTAGCTGTTCCCATCTCCATCCCTCCGAAGGAGATGTTGGTTCAGCTCCCTGTGGCTGGCTTTGCTCCTGCCCGGCATCTGCCACTGAGCACAGTCCCAGCAGCAGGACCAGTGCCCGGGATGTTCCTGCATCCTGCACCTTTCAGCCTCCACCCTGCATGGCGGGAGCGTGGTCCCGGTGGCTGCGGGGTGGGGTCGGTTTCTCCGCCGCGGAGGCTGGCGGCCCTGCCGCCGGGGGCTCACGTTTCGGGTGCGGTCCCCGCCCCGGGCCGGGCTCAGCCCTTGTCCCGCCGCGGCCTGAGCAGGAGGAGGGCCGGCTTCTGCTTTCCCACGGCCGGGGCGAGGAGGTCTCGCCAGCCCGGTGGGGAGGGCGGCGGCGCCCGCTGGCGGCAGCAGCCGCGGGGGACGGGGCGAGGGCAGAGTCCGCCCGGCAGCCGCGCAGCGCCGTTCCCGGGGCCGCCTCCCCGTTTTCGGGCCGAAAGAAGAAAAGGGAACCCGGCTGCTAGAAAGGGGAAACGATCCTGTTTCGCAACCTGCGAGACGGTAGCCGCGGGGAAGGGCACGGCGAGCGAACCGCCGCCGGGGCCCGGCTCCATCCCTGGGGGGGAACGGCGGGAGCGGGGCAGCTCGGCCCGGGCACCGCCCTCGCTGTTCCCATGGCGACCCCGCCCAGCCCGCCCGCACCAAACATGGCCGCCGCGTCGCCCTCGCCACCTCCCTGCGCCTGCCCCAAGGCCGCGGGGCGGGGCCTCCCGGCCAGGCCGCCGCTCGCTCTTCTCCCTCCCCCGCCGACCAATCGCGCCGGCTCCTCCCCAGCGGAGGGGGCGGTCCCGGGCGCCGCCAGCCAATCGGCGCGCGATGTGGCCGGGGCGGAAGGCGGAGCGGTGATAGAGCCGGGCTCCCCCGCCGCTGCCGCCACCACCGCCCGCGGCTCCTGCTGCTGCCGCCAGCCCGGCCCGGCCCGGCCCGGCCTGCGGGAGCGTCCCCACGCCCGGTTGTCCTGCAGGGCTGCGCCCCGGTGCCGGACGGGGGCGACGGGTCGGGCGCGGGTGTGGGCGCGTTCGCGGCCGCACTCGCGGCCGCCCCCCGCCCCCGCACCGCCCTCATGTCGGCGCCGCTGAAGAAGGGCCCTGGGGGGCTGATTGGGCTCATGAAAGACGCATTCCAGCCGCACCACCACCACCTCGGCCCGCACCAGCCCGGCGCCGTGGACAAGAAGATGGTGGAGAAGTGCTGGAAGCTGATGGACAAGGTGGGCCGGCCTGGGCGGGCGGGGAGGGCTGTGGGGCGGCTCTGGGGGGTCGGGCTGGGCCGGGAGCAGGCCCTGTGGGTTGGGGTAGGGCCTTGAGCCGGGTAGGGCGCTGTGAGGGGCCGGTGGTTAGGGTAGGGCAGTGAGGGCTAGGGCAGGCAGGGCTGTGCGGGGCTGGGCTAGGGCTGGGCTGAGGAGTTTGGGGCGGTGGGGTGGCTCTAGGGGCAGAGGGGGCACTGAGGTGGGGTAAGCCTGGAGCTGCAGGGCTTTGCAGTGTTGGCTGGCGGGGGAGAGAGCTGTGTGGCTCGGGGTGAAATGTTTGGGTGGGGGGCGAGAACTGCGCGGGCGCAGGATAGGGTGCCACACTTTGGGGCAGGGGGGGAGGACGTGGGAGTTGGTGGAGAGGTGTGCGGTGGAGGAGAGGCCAGAGGCGGGGTGGGATGTGAAGCCTGGAAGGTGTGGGGGGAGAGCAGCAGCTATGTGAGGGATGAGCTGCGTGCAGGGCTGTGGGGGAAACAGGTTGGAGAAAGATGGGAAGACTTGGGGCAGAAGGTTCAGACCTGCTCAAGAGGATCTGGAATTTGTACCGTCGTATTCTTGTAGAGGCTGGGGCGGGCAGTGGTGGTGCTGGTGGGGGGAGAGAGGCTGGGTACCGGTAGGGCCTGGTTGGGAGCTGCAGTTGCATCCTGGTGGTATCAGCAATAGGTCCTACCTGTGTATAACTGCATGAGGGAGGAATTTGGGATTTGTTTCTCTGAAGGTGAGCCTCAGCCTGTGATAGGGCCTGGTGTGTGGGTACTGGACGGTGAGCCTGAGCATTTCTGTTGTGGCAGTTCAGATTATTCTTTTCTGAATTAATAGGGACATGTTACTGAGGTCAACACAAAACCTTTTCCTTAAAACTGGGAGCTAGAGAAAAACCGTAAAAGTCTGAATAAAGCCTTCTCCAATAAATGCATGTAGTTACACAAAGATAAGGCTATGAAATCTAATGTTAAACAATGAAAACCTGTGATGCGGGAGTTGGAAAGGCCATCTTCCAGTCCCACGCCTTTATGCGGGGCACTGCACTCTGGGGTCATTAAGACTCTCCCCTCCTCCGCCTTCTAAAATGCTGGGAAATAGCTATTGCCGGGGGCAGACACCAGACCTTTTGGCCTGATGGTGTGTTGGGGTATGGCAGTTGATTTAGTAGCCTGGCTAGGTGTGTTGGTAAATCCATTGTTTTAAGAAATCCTGGTGAGCTGTTAGTGGATGCTACCATTATTTATAGAATGACCCAGTAAGTGAGCATAGGCATTCAGAAGTGGGCATAAAATAAAAATCTTCTAACACTTTTCATGGTGTTTTGATCCTCTGATGTTATTACTGTTCACCCCTGAGAACTGAGGCTAGGCTTGACATGTTGGAGTCTAAAATGTGCAGTGCATTTTATAATGCTGGGTTCAGGGTAAGAGCATCGCCAAAGTTGCCTGCAGTCCTTGGGGAGTGCCACCTCCTCCCCTCTGGGAGCAGAAGCAGGGCTGATGGGCATACCTCATCCAACTGCCCTGCAGACTTATGCAGTTCAACTTTTCTTTCTCTTTTCCCTGCATTGTTTATGCATGCAGTGTCTGAATCTCCTGCAGTAAGTGCTAAAGCAGGCAGAGTAGATGACTTTTTTAAAGACATATTAAATTATGTTCATGCCAAGAAATCACTTTGTGTTGGCTGGCTCAACAAAAGGCATACTTTATAGTTGTGCCTTGCTGTGCTTGTGATGAGCTTTGATCACCTACAGAGAGAGACTGGGATAAAGAAAAGTCTTCTGAGAAGTGCCAATGGCCCTCTTATAAATATTGAGGGCAAGCATAAGCGCTAATGTGGGAAAAGTAGTTTGAGCATGGAAACACGATCCTCTTAGAAATAAGTTTAACTTGCAGATACAGCTTGTAAGAATGCACATCTTCATTCATGTACATGTGATATAGTTGTGAATGTCAACCTGTGTTTGACCTCATAGCCTCGTCTGTTCAAAGGAAAAGGTTGGCCTGATTACCTTGGCTTTTTGAATTGCAGTGGGATGGTTTTTGGGGGGGGATACTTTCAGTTTCAGATCTAAATAGCCAGTCTTTGGCTGTATACCCTCTCCACCATAATATCACTTACAGAAAAACCAAGGCTGCTGTTGTATTTGTCACAAGTTAAAGTAACCTCTTTTAAATGTGCACTGACTTCATAGTTTTGCTTGTAGGCAGCATCCAAAAAGCTCTTAGGTGTAGGCTTAATTTTTAAAGTCTTAAAGAGTTAGTTGGTCAGTCTGATTTGTACAGGAGGAAAAGTTTGGCTGTGAAAAGCCTTTCAGATTTCAGTTAGACTTTAGTTGTACTTATGCACACTTATGAAAACATATCTGAATTAAAAAATCTTTTTAGTTGTGTAGCAAATTGCCAGGAAAACACAGTGCTCATGAAACTAGTGGTGAGAAGGGTTAAGTGGATGGAAGGTATTGAAAATGGGTGAGTCTTCAGGGCCAAGTAAATGAAATTACAGGTGCAGATAAAAAAAAAAAACCAAAACAACAAAACACTTGTGTGCATGTTTAATAGATGATGTGCTTGCCTTTTAGAAATATGTGCTGTATCTGTGTGCATGTAGTACATTCACAACCTGATTTGTTACTCTGAATAATTAGCTGGTGTTGTCAAAGCATTCATGCATCTGTTTTCAGATGTGACTGATGAATTTCCTATGCAAGTTGATTCTTATCGAAATATTTGCCCCGTAATGTTCTCCATAATCTGCCTGATGTACTTCTGTTTTTCAGATTCTTTTGCTTAAAGTTCTGATTTTTCTGTCAGTACTAACGGTTCCTCCTACAGTTGCATGGGGTCACATATAGTAGGGATGTAAAACAGCCCTTTTCGTCACTGTGCAGCAGGATGTTCACCTTCAGCTGAATTAGGTGATGTTTATGCATGTATCTGTGGAATAGAGGTTGAATGTGTGTTTGGAAGCTGAATGTGAGCTTGCAGTGACGAATAGCACAGTAAGCAACATAGCAATTACCTTGCAGTGTCTTGAACCCAGTAAAGTGCATGGATTGGTTCAAGAGAGGGGAACTGCTGTTAATTTGTTTTTATCATGCTTGCTCATCTTATCACTGTCTAGCAAATAAGGCATTGCTTAGTATAAGAAAATGTATGATGTATTGACTGGTGAAAACAAGTACTTTTTATACAAAAGGATAAGATTAGGATTTAGTTCTTGCAAATGCCATCTGGGCAGCAGATAATGCAGACCACTTGAGTTCATTGCTGTGGATGGTATAAGTGGTATAGTCACGAACTGCTTGGGATGAGGTATAAGGGATGTAGCAGAAGAATGGTACAAGACATGTAGTAAGACATGGAGGAGGAAGGCTAGCTTGTCTCTAAACAACGTACTGATGCCATTCAGTTCCTAAAGTTCATATAGAAAAATGCCACTGTAGGTCACCTTCATTTTAAGTAGAAGAGAGGCCACATCCAAATTCAGTGGGAGGTAAGAGGCATTTGAGTAGATTTTCTTTTGCTGCTGGCTCAAGATGAAATGAGATGTGATTTCAGTAAAGAAGTTAGCTATTTAGCTCTTAAAGGAAGGAAGGAACTATGGCTTTTCAGAACTGTGCTGAAGGGGTCTGATCTGAAAGGAAAACCTGTTATCTGGCGTAGAAGCACCTGGGGGCTTGTCAGGCCTGGAATGCTGTGACACTGTCCCTTGTCTTAGGCAAGCAGGTGGGTGCCGTCTGTGCTGGGGACTTTCTGCCAGAACAAGAAATGGGGTGTTGTATCAATGACTGCAGCAAACAGGCTGGCACTAGCTTTTTTGTGGGTAGGGCTGGGGATGAGCAAAATGGGGAAAATAATGAACCAAGAGGATGGAGTGGGAAGCTGAGAGGGCAGTTCAGGGAGGAAACAGCCTGCTAGTGTTGCAGCTGGTGAGTCTGCCTTGAGGGACCACAATTTGTATAGGTTTGTGCCCTCTGTTAAGAGCACTCTCCACCCTTCCTAACAAATACTGTGTATTGTTAAAGGAGTGCATTTGCTTAGCTATCTCATTTTTCCTGAATGCTTCTTCCTTGCTTCAACTAACATGTACCTAATCCAACTATGTAACCTGACTGCAGTATTTAAAAAAGCTCATGGTTCTTGCTCTGTTTCTCAGGTTATCTATACATTGTGCCTGTGACAGCACTCTGTATATAGTGTTGCTGTTTTCCTATGATAGTTACCCAGTTCCTTTATTTATGCAAGTCTAATGAAGCAGTGCTGAGGAAGAGATATTTTAAAACCAGAGATCAGTCAAGGCAAGCTGCAGAATCTTGAGGGGAAAGACTTAATTCCAGGCCTAGAAAATCTAGATGAGATTTTTTTTCCTTGAATGAGTAGATAACAGATTCTTTCCTCAAAAGTGAGACAGGAAACTATTTTTTTAATTATTTTTCTTCTCTTGAGTTTGGAAAACAAAAATCAGTGAAGTCAATTTTAGGGTCCTTCACAGGCCAACCTCTTAGAATCTTCGTGCTAAGGTTAAAATGC
This sequence comes from Alca torda, assembly GCA_008658365.1. Lineage (NCBI taxonomy): Eukaryota > Metazoa > Chordata > Aves > Charadriiformes > Alcidae > Alca > Alca torda. The sequence goes on along the minus strand of CM018093.1, from coordinate 5,787,102 downwards.
TTTACTGGTATTTCTAAAAACCCCAAAATGTCTCTGTAAAAGGCTTGTTCCTGAGAGAACAAAGCATAAGCCAGGGAAACTTGGATGAGTTTGGATGGTAGTTTAAAAACGTGGACTGGTTATGTTTGTTGCCATCACACCTAATCGAAAATATTTGCTGCGTTTTGCTCAATTTCCTTCCATGTTGCTGATCCTTGTGGAAGGCAGGGTGGCTTGCTGAGGGGCAGCTGTTCCCAGGGCTGGGAACATTCCTTTTGATGTTGTCATGATGGTGCAAGTGCACATGGAGAGAAACAAGCAAAATGCAACTGGTTTTGTTGCTACTGTGTTATAAAACAACCAAATTTGCTCAAGAGGCAGCAGTTCCTAGTTACGTAGCTTTGTTTGAATGCTTGTCTTAGCTAATTTTGGTCTACTTGGTAAATAAAGAAACTCATTTGATAATAAAATCACAGCAGTTTGGGCCTTTCTGTTAACTATTTGAGAGATCCTTGCAAGTCACTTCTTGGGAAATGTTCTTATAGAGACAATGAGAATGAGTGGTTTGCAGAACTTGTTTCTGCTGTTTGTTACGTTACTGAAACACAGTGGGTCTGCTGCTTCTATAGCGGGATATTTTCAACGGGTAACAGCCAAACTTTTCTGTTACAGATGACTGAGAAAAGTGCATACTCTGACTTGTATGCTTGCTTAATGTCGCTTCCTTATAAGAGCTGACTGGGGTTTTTATTAAGGCTTTAAACTTGCTATGTACTAAACAATTTCTGTTGAAGAAAAGATTTTGCTCTCCATAGCACAGTTCAGCTGTGTCTGAGGAGCACATTTAGAACCTATGCATGCTGCATAGTGAAATTAGTCTTATTCAGGGGATAAATGTGTTGACTCAGCTCGCCGATATGGTTCATTGTGCAATGTTCACGGGCTCCAAGGAAGCAGCAGTTGAGGCATCAGAATCGATTGGATAAGTCAGTTGTCTAGACTTTATCTAGACAACTAGTCTAGTTGTCTAGTCATTATCTAGACCTCCTAATCCTTGGCAGCCTCTTCAAAATGGAGGGAAAACTTTGGTAGTTTTTTTCGGTGTATTCTTGCAGAGGCTTTTTCAGGCAGGTGATTCTTTTAATGACAGGTTTTTCTGTTAGAGTATTGATACACTGGGTGCCTTTCACTTCACTGAAATTGAGTCTTTCTCAGTCAGCTCTTATTAGAGGCACTACTGCAAGACAGATATAATCACAGACATCCGTTAACTCAAAAAGGTTGCTTTTTGCATGTACCCTGAATGTCAAACTTAAATGCTGCAGCACTGTTTCAGAATAAATTACTTTGTTTACTGTCAGCATTTAAGTGTTTAAGGGAAGTAGGTATTTAACTATGCATTGTAGGGAACTAGTCAATTCCTCTTGAAGGTTTCACAAGATTTTATGGAAGTGATGTACTGCAAAAGGTTGTAAGATTGTTCTTTTACCTTTTCCTACCCACTTTCGTTAAGCTTTGCATTCTGCAGTGCTACATTGTTTGATACCTGTAATTCCCTTATACCCGGCAGCATGATTAGTTTGGACCTTATTCATGTGCTTGGTATTAAGCAGTCAGATAACATTCATTGTGGTGAAGAACTTTAGGAAACTGTATCTACATTTTGTACCAGCCTTCCTCTCAAGTTTGATGTAAATCCCAGAATCTAGAAGCTGTTAGCCAGCAAGACAGCAGTAAGACTATACCAGCTGCTGGTTTTTAGCTTGTAAACTTCATCTGATACTGACCTTGCAACTCTAGAGTTTCAGGCCTCTTTATAACTGAAAGTGCACCACTAATTTTTCAAATTGCTGCTTTGCCATTAGCTCTCTCTATCATTCTCTGTCTAGATAATGGAAAATTTTGTCTATCACATAAACTTTTCGTGAGCTTTTTGGCATGTGAGCTTTTTGGCATGTAAGCTGTATGTTCCTGTAGGTTAAAAACCTATATTAAGTTCAGTTTGCATCCTGAGTTGTTTGTGTACAGGCACAACGGTTGTATTGCTTGTGAGTTCTGAACAGGAATATTCTACTTGTAGTTAAGGCACAAGTAACATAATGCAAAAGTAAGCACCTAAAATTATTTTATTGATGATCCAATAAATTCACTGTAGATAGCAAATATTTGGGTTGATAGATTCAAGTTCTTAGCTTTCAGAATATGTGATTTCGCTGCTAAAAAAAAAAATAAATGGAGAACGTGGCTTGGAAGGAAGAAAAATGAGATTTTTAGTTGTATATGAAACAGAAGCCAGGTTGAAGTAATCTAATAACTCTTTAATTACTAGTATCACTGTGGATGTGTTTTTATTAACAAAAAGGCAAAAAAAAACCCCAAAGAAACCCACAGAAATTATTGTGAAGAATCTAGTTTTGCTATGAGATTCATCTAACAGAATTTAGAAGCAAAATTGATGCATAAGTCAGGACACAAGTTCTTGGGAGCTAAACTTTTACCCAGACTTCTCATACCATATCTATTATGCTACAGCTTATTTCTCATTCTTGCACAGAAAAATTCCTCTGCATTCATTTTTTCTTGATGGTCGTCATTATTCATAAAAGCTATTGTTCCTCTTAGTCCTTGTATGTATTCAAGGAGGAAGAAAAGGAGATTCTTCTAGCGCTGTTGCCTTCCAAAGACTTTCAGCCTGGGAACACTTACTGGCATCAGTGATATCTGTAGCAGTGGAACTTACTCTGTGGGCATATTTGTCCCGAAAATATGAATCGGTGTGAAAAGTCGCTTTTGCAGCCAAAATTAGGGCAGATAGACAGGTAAAGTTCTGCCCGTGGGCATGTTCAGAGTCTGAAATGTGGCAGGAAGTACTAGACATGTATATGGTAAGTTACATCCTTGCTGTTTACAAACTCCATATTGAATTTTCTTGAATTTCATTTTTGAAAATGCACTTGGCAGTGAAATGCAGCCTAATGAAATATAATCGTATGTATGTTGGGAGTTTTGTCAGTCCATGTGCACTTTGTCCATAAACTCAATTCTTTTATGGTAGCTGGGCTCCCTATCTGGACTTGAGCAACAGGTGTGGTTTGTTGAGAGTGAATGTTTCAGTGTACTGTATTTGTAAGTAACACTGAATTGTGTAACTGATCATGACTTGCTATTTTTAAGTTTTCAAAATGGTATTTTCTTCATTAACCATAGGTGGTGCGTTTGTGTCAGAACCCAAAATTGGCGTTGAAGAATAGCCCGCCCTATATCCTAGATCTGCTGCCTGATACCTACCAGCATCTACGAACCATCCTCTCACGCTATGAGGGGAAGATGGAGACCCTAGGAGAAAACGAGTATTTCCGCGTGTTCATGGAGAACTTGATGAAGAAAACCAAGCAGACCATCAGCCTTTTCAAGGAAGGGAAGGAGAGGATGTATGAAGAGAACTCTCAGCCTAGGTAATGTGGAGAGATGCTTTCAAATGTTTGTGACATCAATTTGCTTTAGTGAATAAGAGCTTGAACAAGTGTCTGCTGGTATGTTGTCTGTACATGAAAACAGACTTTGAAGAGATAAAAGTCTAAGTGTAAAGTTTTAAGTAAACTATACTTGGGTATATTGAAATCTGAGAGTGGAGTAAGTGTTCAGAGCCTGTATAGCCTTAGTTGTTGTGTAGTTCAGGTATGCTAGGTTAATATAAACAATAAAGTCTGCTATGAAAAGGTTTTGCAGTCCTAGGCAAAGAGCAAGTCCAAGGCATAGAGAATGCCTTGTGAGAGAGGATGATAAGGTTCATAATGATCTTCCTGGCAATTTTAGGAGACAGTAGAATATTTTGGTAAATAGGGGAAGAGTCATCCAGACTAAAACTTGTAATTAGTCTTTAGGTTCTACAGAACTCTTCATTTTTCTGGACACAGAAACTTTCTGGTATTTCCAGAGGTGGTGGGGGAGAAGTAACCTTGTTTTGTGGGAATAAAACATCTTACTAAAACTTTCATACATTGGAAGCTTCATATTTAAGGTAGATCAGGGTCCCGCACTTGCGAACTCCTCTTTCATTTTGTTCAGAAGGCATAGCTGAGATCAAGGGACATCTTCAAGGTGAACAGCACTTACTAAGAAGGATAGGTGGAGGTAGAAACTGCAATTGTATCTGAATATAAGGCTCTCTTGAACAAAAGAGCATGAATTTGATGAGCACTGTAATGTACTTGAAAAGGTGTTGCTTTATTTCATCCAGCTTTAAGGAAAGGAGAGCCAAGTTGATTTAAGAGTAGAATAAAGCTCTGGAAAAGGTTAATCTTTCATATTTGTCTAACTGTTGGCAGCAGGCCTAATGGACAGAGATGTACAAACCATACATTTGTAACTTTAAACTTATTTCAGGATTTTGGAGTAGGTGCTGAATTTAAAAAAAAAAAGTGGAAAAAAGTGAAAGCCACCCAATAGCTGAACATATTGCTCTGGGGACAATATTGGAGGGTTGGAGTAGAGAAGCACTGGCACATGTTTCTGGTATAGTGAACTCCATGTAGCATATTCTATAATACTGAACTCCAACAGAAGACTATGATAATGGCTCCAGAAAGCATTGTTAATGCAGTTTTATTTTTCATCGACAGTGTTGAAGAATTAAGAAATGGAAGTTTCTGTCTGTATTGTTTAGTGTCATGTCTTTGAGATTATAAGAGTTAGAAACTTAGAGGAACTCTCAGAGTTTGAGACAGGGTTTGGGGAGTGTAAATATGTCATCTTCATGTGGTATACTTGCTTATTTTAAAAGTTTAGTTATCTGTATGAGGCCTTCAGGAATTGGGTTCAATGTAACATGCGAACTCAAAAGTTAGATGTTACATTATCTGCTTGCCCTGCTTCCCCTGGCTTTGGGAGAATGTGGTTATTAGGCTTGTTGCAGGTGAGAAATGGGTTTTGGGAGATGGTGCTAGCTGGAATTTTCAAAAAGTGTTATAGAAGATAACGGATATAGCAAATATGGGGAGAAAAGAGTTCGCTACCCTGGCACGTTTTGTGGATGAGATGATATTTAATGGAAAATTGCGTTTTCTTTTTAGCCTTCACTCAGATCGAAATGAGCCACAGTATGTAAAGCACTTTTTACTGTGAATAAATTGATTAAACCAATTAAAATTAATCTCTGGGTCTTCTGCTAGAACTGGTCATTTCCTTATATCTTCCTTTGAGATATTAACAACACAGATTATCATTCAAGACTGTGAGTGATTATTTTTTTTTCAGTGCAGTGGGTAGCATTTATCTTGAAAATGGTTTTGTTTATTGCTCCTATGTCATATACTTGATGTTATTTTCTAGAACACTTGCTTTTTGCCTCCAGAAGTAGGCTAAAATGGTATATGAAACTGTTTAGAATTCATTTGTGATATTTGTTCTGGTTAACTGTGTGTGTATTGTGATCTCTCCATCATAAGTATGGAACATCTGATGAGTAAATGATAGATAGCTACATCAATCATAAGTCCAACATCTCACCTCCAGTCCCTTGTTTTTCAGAGAGAAGCAAAGAGAAATAATTCCAGAGAGTTAATCATCCTAGTCAGTTTGTAGTCAAACTAATTGACAAAAAGGGGCGGGGGAAAACACAAATCAATAGATCTGAACTTCAGAAACAGGATTCCAGTAGAGGCTTGCTTTTTCACAGAGGCGATGGGAGTCTTTGGGGAATTGCTAATTGTACCATTTATGAATAAACAGCTTACCAGGGAAGCAACTGTGGTAGGACTTGTAAACATAAGTGTAAAAGCAGAGTCACATCCCGGCTAATCTCATCACATCTTCCTTAGCTTTTCACTCAGACCAGGAAGAAGCAGTTACTGTTTTGCCATAAAGGGTAAATATCAGGCACCCTTTTCCTGAAGGTGCTGGTAGTGAGCATGGTAACTTTCTCAATTCTCAAGTTTGTTTAGAGTAGTCGGTGCATATAATTTGTATATCTGCAAGAGATATCTGCACAGAGAATGGCATTTTTGATTCAGCGAGGGATTCTCTTAAATGCTACACATCCAGTGTCAGACTTTGTGATTGTGTGAGCTTTTGGAACGTGATCACCTAAAGAGCTATTTATTTCATCTGAAATTTAGGTAAATGAATTTTTGCTATAAGTTCACCTTTAGATTTAAAATGTATATAATAATTTAAGGTGAATAAACTTAAAAGATTTTTCTCACCTTATTAGGAGTTGAAGAAAAATATTAATTTATTTTCTTTTGTAAGAATTAATGAATTCAGGTATTCAAAGTGGGAGGGAAGCTTTCTGGAAGATTGTCAGCAGCCTGTAAAGCAAACAAATATAACCTGAATCTGGTATTCACTGGAAATGTACTTGTGGCAATGTGTGTATACATTTAAAAAATTCTGGTTTGCTTTTGATCTCATGCAAGTTTACAGCTAATGCCTTTAAAAATCTAATCTGCTTGACTGAATAATTGTTTTGTCATGACTTTTTTCTGACTTTTTTTCCTCTTGTCCTTGAAGCTTCTTTCTTCCTGTCTTCCAGATTTAGCATTAATTTTGTTTCCTGTTGTATATGCTTTTATTTTCCTCCCCCAAATGTCTCTTGATGTAGAGCAAATGCACTATTTTACCATTTGCATAACAAGTGTGAAAGCTGTGCAGGTGTTTGCTACTAGCAAACAGACCAGTCATTAGAAATGATTGAAATCTCTTAGATTGTAAGATCAAAATTATCTTGATCGCTTGAATCTTCTGTTTTTATTACTTCTAAATTGCTCTTTGTGTATTTCCTCTCAAGCTTCTTAGAGATTCTCCAGTGTGTTCCTCCAAGGTGGATTGAGGCAGAATTGGAGAACAGCTGCGGAGAGCACCATGTCTTGTAGCTGCTTGTGCTGCTTTGAGAGCTCGTAATAGCTGCAAGATGTGTGTCATCTAGTGTTGAGTGGTTTGGTACACTGTGTTGTGTATGTGTTTAGAGTAGACTGTGTGGGAGTATAATATGGATGCTATTTGCCACTTGCTTTAAGGCAGGCAGTTTAAAATCCAGTAGTACAAAATAAGATTGCAGTTGCATATTGAACGTTTAAAGCTGTGTATGTAAAGAGAACACAAGCCTTGATGTATTCTCTGCCTTTCAAACTACAGTGGAGGAGCGGAGGTGCTGAGAACAGGGTTAGAAAAGGCTTCTGTTAACACTCACTGTGCTTATGGATGTGGGTGAGTGTGTGTTTGTTTCTTCAGTTTTAAACTAGTTGCACTCAGAGTTTTTAAAAGGGAATGCAGCTCTCCTATGTCATACCTTAACTGTCAGCGTGCTGAAAGCATCCTCCTGTTGTGGCTAACACCACAGTTAGCCTCACGTCAAATGCTATGAATGCTCAATGGCTTCCTTTCTTTTCTTAGGACTGTAATGGTTGTTTTGTCTCTAACTCTGTGGTTTTGATATATAGTCATTCAGCTGAAGTTGTTACTCTCTTGCATAAACTCATACTGCGATTTTTGTGAAGAGAACTCATTTTATTAGGAGAGCTTTAAAGATGCTATTTAAATTCTGCTTTAGCTCACTTCCATATCTGTTTAAAAATTAATGCCGTTGAGAGTGCTTCTAAAGCTATGCATGCACTTCCTGACTAATAAGTACATGCATTAACTTCTAGTTACTGTTTAAAGACTGAGTCTTAGCAACTAGATTGCATTCTACTTTGTGAGTTTTGAGTAGGTGTGGGTTTTTTAGGGGAGATACTATATTGCTCCTCTGAGTTTTGACAGCTTAGGAGCTTATTTGGGCTGTCCTTGCTAATAGGTAGGTTGGTCTCTTAAAACAAACTATGTATTTGGGGATCTGGTAAAATAAAATGGTAACATCTGCAGGCTTTGATATTGGAATCAAAGAATATTTCAAGAGTTAATCATTCTGGGTATTTTGTTGTATGCTCGCAGTAAGCTAAAGGTAAGTCATTTGATAATTGGTTGGCTGTGCTGCAGTAATTAGCAGGTATTCTTGAGGATATACACATTTCCAAAGCTGTTGGTTCCTATTCTTTATAGGTCCACTGTGCTTTCTAATGCAAAAGGTATTTTAAGACTTGTGAGTTGAAGTTCTAAAAACAAAACAAAAAAACCACCCAAAAGTGAAGTTTGTAGCCTATATAGCTGAAACAGTGCAATAAAAGAAATTCTGTAGAGGGTAATTAGCAGATCTATATGCAAAGGAGAAAGATACACCTGTTTAGCATAGAGTAGCTTGCTGTGCTGCCTACAGGGGTAAACATGTGACTTCCCTGACCCTGTAAACATCGTGCATTTCTTGAGTTTACTTTTTAACTAGTGGTTACAAAAAATGGTTAAACATACATACTATTTTTCCTGCTATGTGATGGTTCTATTGATTGATAGTGCTATTAATGCTAATGCCACAACTACTCTGAACATGCTGAACTTGGCTAAGTTCTTGATTACAGTTTAATTTAGAGGCCCAGTGGTTATGTTGGAGTATTGTTTTTCTGTTGCAGAAAGCTTTTACTTCTCCAGACCCCTTACTTGCACAGAGGAGCTGTCATTTGTCACTTTTCCTCACTACATAGATTACTCATTGCAGCAGCTTTTTTGCAGTTGTGTAAAAGATTATACTTCACATGGCAGAACAGAAAAATAGCTTGCTGATTGGTAGACAGGGATAGGAATTGTCTGTTAGTTGGGAAAGGATGAATTAGGCTGAAGAGTCCGTTTTTCATGAGTGAGTCAAATTTACTGCTTATGTTAAAAGTCTTTTATGAGGGAAAATTCAGAAAATTTGTTTTCTAAATAAAATAAGACCACTGCAAATGTTTCCATGCGAGAATGCAGTTATGCAAGCTGGAGTTAGGTGAAAGGCTGAGCAGAAGTAATTATTCGGGTGTAGACTGGATGTTTAGGAAATAGCACAAGTTATTTTACTAGTTCAGCTTGCATACTTTGGAAACAAACTGTTAACAAACACAGTTAACAAAACTAACGTATCTGTAGAGAATGGGGCTAGGCAGGGAATATCATAAACCTTTCTATATTACACGGAGTTGCAAAAAAGGTTTGGGAAGCTAATCCATATTTAACTGTTGTCTTTCTGACAATAGCCTTATGGGATGCTGGCTCAGCAGGATTTCACATTCTTTTCCAGCTCCAAGGTAAATACTTTTTAATTTACACAGGAAAAAGCTACCAATATTTAATGTTTAATGGAAATGACCATGCCTATCTCTAAAGGGGAAGGAAATGCACGAAGAATGACTTGGAAAAAAAAAATTTAGATTTTAAAGAGGAAAAAGTTGAAAAACCACTTGTGCTAGCCATGAACCAGAAAAGCCCTCTTGGGGAAGGGGGGTTAGTGCTCTCATCACATATTTAGAGTGCTTGCACACGCTCCTGGCCAGTGAAAAAGACAGTATAAAATGTGGAACTCAATGGTGCATGGTTTGTGTGAGTCCTCCTTCTGTCACTTCCTTCTAATACAGCTAACGCTTTTTTTTGACAAAACCCACTAGTGTGAAGTCTACATCTGCATTTAAATTAGAACATCTTAAAGAAAAGAACAGGCTCCAAAGCTGCTCACAAGAAAGGTTTCTTTGCCAGGCTTCAGCATATGAACAGTAACTGCTTATTACCCAAGAAGAAATTCATTATCATTTAAATGTTGCTGGAGAGAGGAATGTGAATTATTTCTTTTTAATTTGGCTTTAAATTGCTAGTTTAGGTGATAGCTGTGGAACTTAAGTAACACTTAGCATAATTGGCATAAGCTTGCACTTATTTTAGTTTTCTTTCTGTCAAAAATTGGATTACTGTCTTGAAAATAAACTTATGGGCAAATTTAAACTTTCAGATTATTACATAATAAGGAAGTAAGATTTTTATTCTTCTTTGCTCTCAGGATCTATAAAATCGTAGAGTTTTATGGAAGACCAAGTCTGTGGACTTGATATTGTAGATGGAAGTGCAAGCATGTTACTTAGTTCGTAGTAATTATCTTTTGAAATGTGGATAGATTTCTCAACACTGTCAAAAATGTGCTACTGCTACCTGGGAACTGTGTTGTGTTTCTTGGATGCTTGGCTTGTGATTAAGGGCCAAGATGCCATGTTTTGGATTTCTGTTGATTTGAAGAAGTCTGCAGTCATGGCCCTTTCAGCCAGAAAACAAATTGTGTTTTGGTGCATGAAAGATTTTCTGAACTATAAGACAGTGTTGGAAAAAAACCTCAGCTTGCTAGAAGGTACTGAAGAAAATTAGGCTAACTGCTTCCCAACGGTTTGAAGCAGTACCTTCTGTGGTGTTAGTTCGTGAACTTGCTGGCTTTGCCCTGTTTCCGTCTCTGGAACATGGATCAGATGGCACTCAGTTATGTGCCACCCACAGCTGGCTCAGGTAATGTGACTTGCTGACTGCTAACCGTCCTGTAGAAAGGACTGTAAAATTACTGTAGAGGATAAGTTGGTCATGGTAAATGTTGGGGGGATCTGTTTATAAATGTCTCAGCAGGACAGCTACAGGCTGGGCAAGTACTGCCATTAGCTGCAATCCTAGAGTCTGAAGCCTGGAAAGCAAATGTATGATGGAGTTGTATGTTATACTGGAGTGTGTATGTTGCAAAATATCTTGGGTTTAGTATTTTGACGGGATGTGAGTTGGGAATGAAGCGATAGAGCTTATAGGTACTTCTGCCAAGGAAAGCCCAGTGGCGTTATGATACCCAAGACTTTTTGAGGCAGCTGAAAATCAAGTGTGAAATATGGACTCTTCCTTTATTTGGAAACAGGGATTTTGTGCTTTTTCTCTTTAACTGAAGCAAATAGCCCCTGAAATACAAACTTTGACTTCAGTGCAGAGAGCTCAAATGTAAGTGTAATGAGTAGTGGAGTTCTGAGCAGTAAGTTTTGCTGTATTGACCCTTGAATCTGGTAAAAGAATTAATCTGTTACACAGGGTGAGAGGTTATCCTTTATCTTGTTAATTCTCTGAGTATATGTTGAGCTCTTTAAAGTCCATTAATCATATCAAATTAATTATTGTCGTTAAAGTGCTTTCTGTAATATTTAAATCCAGGAAAAGAAATGGATTTTCACCCTCTTAACATTGAAAGAAGTCTAGCTTATTAAAAATATAACACAAGCATTTGTGCCTAGAATAATAAGTCCAGATCCTTCAAAGGTCAGTAGGCTGGTGCTTCTGGTCACACACTGGACTGTGTTGTCCTTTCTGCTTCAGATCAGTCACATCCATTTGCATAACGGTATAAACATGCTGAAGTTTTCTGGTTGCTTGTGGCCTGCAGTATATTTTGTGTGACACTTTAAAGTAACTGTCATGCTCTACTCACACAACTCAAGGTATTTAAATATATATTACGTGAAAAGTGACAGGATTCAGAAGACTGTAAGGAAATTGGGTAATATTTCTGTCTTGTAATATCTAAAGCACTGATAAAGGAGTTAGCCTATAGAATTTCTTGCTTCTTTAAAGCAACAATTGTTGCTATTAAAAAAAAAAAAGTAGAATGGTAAGAAATACTGCATGCAGAGAATGCCTTTCACACGGTAACTGTTACATTTTGGGCCATAGACATAATTGGTAAAAAGGGGGGAGGGAGGGAGTAGAAGGGAAGCTTCACAGCAGTTGTAGCTGTTGTACGCAGATTTGTTGCAGATACTAAACAGAATAAGAGTCTAATGCAGTGGTTGCAGTCATTCTGATTTGGCTTTGGGAGGGCTAGCTCAGGTGCAGTATCTTATGGATGTGGCAGTTTAGCTTCCAGATGCAGCTAGGTGTGTGTTCTGTGCATGAGCTGGCATCCTTAGCCAGGCACGCTTGTGCCCGTGGCATCCACCGCTGCAGAGGAGGCAACAGGGCTACCCTGCATTCAGGTTATTCAAGCCTGCTGTTAAGAGTATGTGATGGAACTAGGATTAGACCTAGAAAGGACAGAAATATCTTGTCCTGTGGTTTGTGTTCACCTTCCCATTTTGCTGTTTTAGTAAGTGAAGTCTTGAAGTTGCAGAATTAACCAGCTGGTTTTGTACCTCTACAAAGAATGAAACAGTAAAGCCTGTAGTTCTTTAAATGAAAAAGTATGTTTGGAGCTGAATCTCGTATTAACAAGAGGTGATAAACATGTTCTGTGTTTCTTTTTTTCCAAAGGGTGCTGGGATGAGCTAGTCTACAAAATCAACGCAGCATTAGCTGATGCTGTAAAATTCTATAGTACAAGCAATTAATTTGCTGATTCCAAAACATCTGGTTTGCTGCTAGTCTGCTATATTAGTTGTCCTGTGGAAGTACTGTAAGTGTTACAGAGCAGTGGCCCAGCATAACTTTGTAAGGTGACTTCTGCTGAGCCAGTAATAGTTAAATGGAATTTCATTCACTTCCTGTGTTGCAAGTTTTGTTGAAAGTAGTTCTGCTGTTTCTATTTTTAAAACTGATTACTGCGTGTAGAAGACTCTGAAGCTGTCTCAGAGTTATAAAAGACATCTTGGGATCACCTCAAGCGTTTCGACTTACTGCTTATATGCATAGGCTAGAGTTCTATGTTAACATGAAGAGCACGCAGAAAAATTCTTGCTGGTGTAGTAGTAGGATATAAGGTACAGTTGTTCTTTCTGGAACCAGGCACAGCCAGCTATCTGCTGAAATTGGGTCTGACTGCTCATGTCTGGTGCATTGTTTGTAACATCTGAAAAGCATGCCTTATATGATAACCTTGCACCTTTGTGGTTTTTGAAAGGTGCATTTTACTTGTTGGAGACTCATTAAAAGAGCTGAATTTTTTAAATTTTTTTGATTTTTTTTTTATCTCTTAAATCTTCAAAATACAAAATTGTTAGACATAAAGTAGTTACAGGAAAAAATGCTTGGCTCCTTGCAGGACCCAAGAACTGTGGTTTTGGGGTGTGGTTTTTTTTTTCTTTAAGTACTGGATCTTGCATTTACCTGTAGTGGATGCTAACCCTGTCACCTAAACATCATCTGGTGCCAAGTGTCTAATTCCAAAGTAACCCCGGAAGTGAGAGGGTAGGAAACTTGTATTTCCTTAGTTACTATTTCTTGTAGTAGTACTTAGTAAGTGGATAGTATTCTGCAATAATGAGCATGTGGTAAGGAATTAGAAATTTCCTAGCTGTAATTCTAGCTTCCAGCACTTCCTCTTCTTCAGCTGCCTCACCTATAAAATGAGGTAAAAAACATGGTGCGGCTTTTTGTGCCTCAGAAAATTTAATATCTCATATTCAGAAGAATGTCCAAGTCATGAAGGAAGTCTTATCCATCAGTAGGCTTTTGAGTTCTGATTTACAGAAAAGCAAGCATTAATTGCTCAACTAGTGGAATAATTAGGGTGTGCTTGCAGCTCTGTATGTCACAAACTTACATGGAGAGCCACTGGAGACGTAAGACTGCGGTACTACAGAAGCCAATTGGACTGTGAGTTGTTTAAAAAAGTAGCAATGAATAAATAATAGTACAGTGATTACAGTGTGTTTTCCCTCAGTTTAACTGAGCAATCATCTCACTTCCAAGCCACAAGTTTGTAATTCTTTTACCAAGCAAACATAGAATTTCTGAAGAAAGGAAGCGGTGCATCTGAGTTGTCTTGGGTGAACATGTTAATTCTGCGATTCTGTGAGGACAGAAGCAGTTAGAAACTGTCATCTGTTCTAGGAGCCTTCAGTCAGTAAGTTTAGTGCTAAGGTGTCAGACATTCCCACATTCTGTGTAATGTTTTTCCCTTAATATTCCATTAGAATAAATAAGCATACTTTTTAGAGAGAATGTTCTGTAGCCATTACTCCAATGTACTGAGTGCGTTTCTTGTGAGCTGCATTTTTGGGTCATGCCTTGGGTCATGCCCCTTGAAACAGGCAAGCTGACGTGTAGGGAGAGCCTTCTCTTGAATTTTGAATAGGATAGTTTTATAGTAACTTAGGTCCTCTGACTTGTATTCTTTTTACCCTCTTGAATCTTCATTGTTGATGTGTAATTTTACACAGTTTGACACTGATTTTTATGAAATAAAGAGTTTTCTCAAAAGTGTGTTGAAATGAAGTCAGTTGAGTCACGTTCAGTTTTGTTTTGGGGCCAAGGTGGAAGTGTGGCTCTGTTTGTCTTAGCTTCCTGTGAAGAATCTTTGTTAAGCATGGCCTATTCCTGGAGCGGCTGAACATTATTTGTGAAAACTCAGTGTTCACATGTGTAACTGAAGTCAGTGGGATTGCAAATACAAAAATCCCTATGAAAATTCAGTCCTATATAAGAAATGTGCACTTTTGTAATTGGCTGTTTTGTGTTGCAGCTCTTAATTCCTCTGTACAGTGGTGTTTGTAGCATGCTTTCAACAGAATGAGCTTTACAGACGTGACAGTATGTGCGTGTCAAATTATGGCATGTAAGAACAATATTGTGACTAAATCATCCAGTGGAGCAGTCTCCTTGCTATGTGTGAGGAACAAAATTATACTGTGTCAGTTGGTTAGCTGTGAAGTAGTTGAGAGATATTGGAAGAAAATGAAAAAAATCTAGCTGGCAGTAGCAGAAATGGTAGTACTATATTAACATTGCCTTGAGGAAAGAAAAGCATTTTAGTCATTTGTAACTTGAATGAATTTAACTAATTGTGTTGACATAGCTGAAAGAGGCAATGGTCTGATTAAAACCATCCTCTGCTGCTAATGGTTGTGCAAGACTGAGCCTATATGGTGGAAAAACTTTTGTCCAGCAAACAGGAAACTGGAAATGAAAAATCTGCTACAGGTCTGGGGGAGGCAAGAGCACCATAAACCCCAGCTGGGGCCCGGCCGACGGAGGGGCTGCAGCGGGAGCTGTGGTGCAAAATGGAAGTGCCTGCTCGACCTTCTGACTTCCGCTAAGATGTGTGGAGCAAAAACAGTCATGAAGCAGGAAGGAAGTAGCACAACCACAGCAGAGGGGGCACGGAGGAGGAGGATGAAGAAACATGCCTGTTCAGCCTGCAGAGCCGCCGGCAGGCCCAGCCCGGCCTTGGGGGACACTGGGTAACTGAAGGAACAGTCTTGCTTCACGCTGGCCTTAGCTCCCCAGAATGGTTGCTCAAGACCTGCATCTTTAGAGCCCTGTCAGTGACAAGGTAGCGAAATTTTACAGGAGAGTATATTGAAGCTGACAGGCTCTGGTGATGTTTCTGGGTATTAAAGAAACAGTTCTCTGTCAGCGTTGTGTGTGCAGAAGGAATAATGCCTCCATGCTAGAGCTGCAGATGTTTCTTAGTAAATATTGGTTGCTCTGTAGGGTGGAAAAATATTTGGCTTTCTAAGCTTTCATTTTCTATGTATGTGGTTGATTCACTATCTAACAATAATAAACTGAATACTTTGTATGTATGTGTGAAAACACTTGCAGGAACATTAAATCCTACCTAAACTGTAGCTGTTGCTCTGTCTCTCAACAGAAGGCTGGTACAGGTGTTGCCTTCAGCTCAGTTGCAAACAGTGAGGAGAGCCAACTGATGTGGCCTGCGGTCCCTGGGTAACACTTTCAAAAGTGCTTATATGACAGATGTTTAAATGCCACTGACTGTCAGTGGGCTTTAGGTGTCTAAGTCAGTGATTCCCAAACTGCAGTTGGTGTACCTCTGGTGTTCAGCCTAAAAGTTTGAAAGAGAGGCCATCATGGTCTAAAAGAAACATGGAAGATTGCTGGAGGTTTGTGACCAAAAATGTTGTTGGGAATCTCTGGTCTAAGTCATTTAAGTGGTTCTTTGAAAATATTACCTTTTTTCTGGAGGAACTCTTGCTTCTGTTTAGGTGAAACAATGGAGATGAAGACAGTTGCTGATGTTACTAAAAATAAAATACAATCATA
The DNA here is from genome assembly GCA_008658365.1 of Alca torda. Classification (NCBI taxonomy): domain Eukaryota; kingdom Metazoa; phylum Chordata; class Aves; order Charadriiformes; family Alcidae; genus Alca; species Alca torda. Next base: position 5,771,271 of record CM018093.1, on the reverse strand, counting down.
TAATCACTAAACTTTGATAGTCCAATAAAAAGTGTTCACTGTAATTGCAAGCATTTATTTGGTCTGTATTAATTTACAGATGCGTAACTTGGCTTGTTAAAATAAAGGAGTGCACTCTTGAAAGAAAATATTTGTCCGTTTAGCACACAATGGGTAATTAGTTGCTGTATGTAAAAGCTAGTTACTAACATAAAATGTTCTGTAATTTGCTCTTGGTTTACTTCCTGTGTTTTTCCTGTTATTTACCTAAGATACATCTGAATATTTGTAATATATGATGACCTTAAGAATGGAAAATGTTCAGGTACTAGGAACTTCTTTGTAAAGAGTCCCTCAGTGTGTGTGTTTAAAGAAGAAGAACAGAAAAAAATCATTTGTTTATTCATCCTTATACCTGCAGCAGTTCTTACTTCTCTTGCTGAAATGATGTGCTCGCTGGGTGCAAGCATTTCCTGTAACTCAGATAAGGGAGAAGGCTCTTAGGCAGAAGTGATAAGCAACCGGACACAGAAATACACCTTGACTTCTTGCAGTGTTAACTGTTGCTATGTTTAAACTCGTACTTGTTCACTTCTTGTTTGAGGGTCAGATTGCACACGAATACTGCACACCAACCCTTTAGGAAAGGATGCAGAATTTAATTCTTACCAATTACTTCCATGTTAGTGTAACAAAGTAATTAGCAGGTTTTGCTCAAGCCTCCATTTTATGAACGCAGTAGAAACAAATACCACCTCTTTTTTTGCTTGAGTTGCAGATGGATTAAATGATTCACAATAGTGTGGTGTTTGCTTATTTTCCTTGCACTGCCATAAACTCTCATCTTTTCTGTCGTTTTATGGAAGTGAGGACTTTCAGAAGACAGCTTTGGGAACAAGCTCTGATTTGCATTTTTTCTAGTGTTTGTCAGTCAAAGGCCATTGCACGGACATGGTGGGAACCTGCCCTGAGGAGCAAGGGTGCTGGGGTGTGAGTTTACAGTTAAATCGTCTCTGTGGCTGTGCCTCAGACTCTGAGCCCCCTCCTGGTAAACGCAATGTTGCTTATCTGCTACTGGAAAGGGGAATACACAATTTTGAATTACTTAACATTACACCAGGGTAGGGAGATGCACAAACAGATACTACTGGTAAGGTAACAGCCTGATTTTGTACTGCTGCAGCTTCTTTGTGTATCCATACAGCTGGGTCCTGAGCCACTGATCTTCATAAATGTGATCACATAGGAAGCCATTACTTTGCTGTTGTGATACAACCTCGTTTTTCCTACGCGCAGGATCCTGTATCGTTTTGTGGGGTTTTTTAAAGACATTCTTCCTAAAAGCGGAAGGTGAGAAATTGCAGTGGCACTTCAAAGGTATAACGGAAGTGCAAAAGCAAGGTGACTGGAAATTGTGATACAGTAGTAAGGCAAGGGGACTTTCTGACAGCCCCTCTCTGTGGAGGTCAGTTAACTGACAAAGAGTAGTGAACAACAAAGCTTTTTGGTTTGTGTTCATAGAATCAACCAACCACATTGTATAGCTGCTTTAAAATACAAACAGTTTGGATGTGTAACACATCCAGCATCTGGGTGGTTTTACTTACGTTAATCTTGAGCACCTGTTGTTATTGGACATGTAGGAAGCCGCAAAACCAGCATCTCTTGCTATATAGCTGGCACCTTCTATAAACACTCTGAGCAGCTTTTGTTGCGAATTAAAATGTAGTTGAATGAATAAGAGAGGAGAACTACTGTCAAAGAAGACTTATAGTTTTGAGTCCTGTTATCTTCTGGTCTACCTCAACTATATCATATAAGCACGGAGAAAGGGTTCACTGAGTAAATGGTAGAATATATGTCAAGCAAAGTAGGTCACTTCCAATTGAGTTTAGACTCTATGAAAGTATGATATGGAGTTAGAAGACCTAAGCCCAAATGTCCAGGGAATTTTCTTCAGAAATGTTGGAGGCAGTTACCTATCTCCTTTAGCTGGAGGTCAGTTCTGCAATCAGCCAGAGTACCAGGATAAGTACTTCAACTAGGAATAGCATGTCTGAAGCACGTGGTATCTGAAAAATGACCAAGATTAAGTAAATTGGAACCAATCCAACCAGAATACTAGAAATTGGTGAAAGGCTGAAACCTGCGGGAGCATAGTTTGCTGCCAAGCACAACTGCCTTCAGGGAGATGGCACACTACAGTAGTAGCATACTTATTGAGAGAGCTTGGGAAACAAGGCATTAAGAAAACACTGTGTGACTGGGGATGCTTCTAGCCCCTCTCTAAATGATTCAGTATTTTGCAGTCTGCAAAATAACTTGTTGCTCGGTGTCTGAGCAGTGCCTTGGTGGTTGATGCAGTCTTCTGACCAGCTCCGGTCTGTTGGACATAGCTTAGAAGTTATCCTTTCCCATGTGATACTAGTTCCTTCTTTTATCTTCAAGCATGTGATGTAGGGGTGAAAAAAAGCCTCTGGCCTAGAAATACCCCTGTCTGTGTTCAGGAACTCCATTCTCCTAGCATCTGGAGAATGTAATGGAGCCAAGGAGAAGAGAGTCATCCTTTATTTGGATAAAGGAATGAGAGAAAGAATATTCTTTTTCCATCTACAAGTAGGAAGAGGACCTCTCTAGCATGTAATAGTGCTATTGTTTGACTCCTAAGTAGGAAGACTGTTATTTTGGTATTCCTGTACTGCTACAGACACTGACGCTTTAAGGTACCCAAGCTAGCTCTATTTCTGCATAGCACAGTTACAACATAGCGCTTACTTCCTTAACGTAGTCTCTAAGACTGCATGGAGGGAAGAAGCAGTCCTGGGCTGCAGTTTGTTGCCAGTGTGGTGCCAATCTAATGCTAGTTTCTTGTGAAACATGTAACCCAAAATGCTCCCAGTGGTGCCGTGTCCTCTCTGCTAGGCGGTAGTCCTCCTGTCATCTATTTCTGGAAATGTTTTGCACGTTGACTAAATACAAAGCAGCAAATATCTGTTCTCATCTTCTTGCACTTTCCCTCTTCAGTTTAGGAAAGGGCGTACCCTGATGGACTAGAGCACTGATGATACATGAATGTCATCAGGCACAGAACAGACTTGGGGTACCAATTGGTAATTCAAATTGGATAATTACTCAACACAATATGGTTGAGCGCCCTGACCGTATGTAATTTATTATTTTAGAAAAACTCTGCAGGTGTTTTGACCTTCCCTTGTGATCTGGGCATGTTATTATTGGTTGGATGTTCTCTGAGCAAATATACTGAGTTGGGACCCTTTGGAAACTTGGAAAGACATTCAGCTTACATGATCCAAGGCAGTAGTAGTTTAATGTGCTCTCATAAGGAATTTTCAGATGCAAGAGCAAAGGAGTCTGATGATGTTGTGACTCTGATTATGCTGTTACTTCATAAGTAAGGTCTGAATATTCGGTTTGGATATTTTCTGTGAATGTATTTCCTTGGGGCAGTTTGCCTTGGAAGTAACCTGCCCACCTCAAAGAGGTTATGTAAAGTTAGTCATTGTGGAAAATGTCTTGACAGACACAGGCCTTGCTGATAAGTACCATGTGATGGATGTGGTCTGAATGCTGGGTAAATACTTGAAAGGCGGTCCCAAATAAGAGGAGTTTTCTAGGCTGGGATACTTCTTGAATTGCAATAGGTACTGTTTCTGTTTTGTTCAGAGTGCTAAACCACATCTGTCTTTTCTAAAATAAATGTTTGGTTTTGCGGTCCTTTGTAGGCGTAACCTGACAAAGTTATCCCTGATATTCAGCCATATGCTGGCAGAACTCAAAGGTATTTTCCCAAGCGGCCTTTTCCAGGGAGACACGTTCCGGATCACCAAGGCAGATGCTGCAGAATTTTGGAGAAAGGCTTTTGGTGAAAAGTAAGTTTCGAACTGCTTAAAAATAGAGATGTAGGAAAAAATTGCACACAGCACTGTGTATTTTTAAAAATTGTTTTTGCGGTTCAGAAGGGTCTTTGTTGGGTTAAAGTGAATGATGAGAGAGACCTACTAGTCATTTGGTCCACTGTCGGGCGTGAGATACAGGATTATTCCTACATTACATTTCCCAGTTCTTTGTCCTGTCTTGTTTTAAATGTGTCAAGTGATGGGTCTTTCCCCATTTTTCCTAGGAGACTCTTGTACTGTCACAGTTTCCCTCGATTATTCAGCTTAAATTTTTCCTGTCCTTATTTAATTCCTTAACTTGTAATAAGATCCATGAACTATCAAAATAATCTGCTTCTCTTAGAAAGGTTAGTATGCTCCTAATATTAGTTTTCCTTTAGCTAGGCCATTATATTAAACACTCTTTCATCTTCCTCCATTATCTTTCCAATCACTTATGCACCTTTCTTCTGGCTTCCCTCAGGAACTTTTGTCAGTTTGCATAATGGCTTTGTTAAGATAGAAAGAAGGAGAAAGCAAAATGCAATGTAATGTTTGCGTGCGGACTGTTTGAAAAGTCATTTTTAACTTTGTATCTAATAAAACACTGACTAAATGACTATAGAGCAACGTTTGATGCTTAAGTTAATGGAATTGGGTACTGCTTTCTAACTAAGGAAACTAGATACGTCACATAAGGATGTAATTAGCAGCTGTCAGAACAAAAAGCATAATATATTTCTCATTAATAACACAGTTGTCTAAAGCTTAGGCTTGTTCCTTCTTTATTTCTATTCCACTTGATAATTTAAAAGAGGAAAATATTCCTTTAAACAGGAGCTTCTGTCTTGGCTTCTGATTATCTTACTTTGCCAGTTAATCCCTCTTTAGAGAATTGTTTGCAGCATTTTTATTATTTTTTTAAACTATCTAGACCTCTACTAAAAGATTTACTGTTACATCCTTCTCTACCAGCTGCAACATTACGAAATTCTTATCAAATGATGGTGTTTTATACAGCCCAGAGTACATACAAGCGTTGGCATGATCAGACTGCAGAAAAGAGAAAGGCGACAGCAGAACTGGACTTCAGATGCCAAATTTTGCATAGGCAGAGAAAATTGTCTGAAGTTCATTTGGCTGTTAATTTCCTGCAGCACCAGAAATCCTGTGCTTTTGCATAGTATTGTAGTATATATATAGTAGTAATAGCCTGTGCCTAAATTTGATTTTCTTCTCTTTCCTTTATCATGAAATGCATACTCACAAAAAAAGTATGTAAGGCATGTATGCGGTGGTGGTCTTCAGACATATCACATTTACAGATGGCTTGGTTTTCTCCCAGGACTATTGTTCCTTGGAAAAGCTTCCGTCAGGCCTTGCATGAAGTGCATCCAATCAGTTCAGGGCTGGAGGCCATGGCCCTGAAGTCAAACGATTGACTTGACGTGCAATGACTACATTTCAGTGTTTGAATTTGATATCTTCACACGACTTTTTCAGGTAAGAATTGAAGAATGTGAATCGATTGAAATGTATCTCAGTGCTTCAGATTAGACTCTTTTCCCAGACAAACTATATTTACGCACTAGAATGGCAATTATTTATGCTGTAGGGATTTGGTCATCTTGCCCTTCACCCCTAAAACAGTTCTAGTAATACTTAGGACCCTATATTGTAGTGAAAGTGTGTGATACTTCTGGTTGTAGAAGAAAAAGTTGTCTAAATTTATACTGCAACTGTAAGGCACATTCAGTATCCCTCCCATGAATCAATTTTTTCCTTTCAAAGGTCACTTTAGACTGAAGTTCTGACACAACTTCTGTAAGGCAGGAAATGTGAAGCTTAGTTTATCAGTCTGTCTTTCCTTGTCCTTTACTTTCTTGTCAGATTTATTTTCCAGGGGGTGGGTGTTAAGGATGGAACACAAGCATGGAAATTTGGGCTTCCTAGCTAATGTGGCTGGGAACATCCTGAACATCCTGACACAGCCAGGATGTTGTGGACATGTCTGTGTTCTGTGCACAAGAAATATCTATATTACTGAAGTGATATTAACAGTAGGTAAAACTCTAACCCACAGTCTTTAATAGTGCTAAACTCAAAAACACAGCTTCTGATGGTGCAATTGAGTATTTACAAGAACAAACACTTACTTCTTTGGCTCTGACTTGCCTTTTCCCATGTGATAGGGTGGGTTGTAATTAAGAGATGTCTAGATGAAAAATTCCCATGTTCGGTGTTGCAATGTAGCTGATCTCATTCAGTACTTTTTCCAACTATAGTACATAAAGAGCAAGTTAAGAGTTGCTGCGATTTCCAAGAGGTGCAAAGTTCTTAGGGAGAGCTAATATCTTCTTTTAGACAAGCTGAGAAATTTGGAAAAATTGGATGTGATTTAGACACTCAAGCCCTTCTCAGGATTGAGAGCTTTCGAAGGGTTGTTATGACTTTTTATGCATCATTTTCAGGAATATTTAGCCTGTATGTGCTGGTTTATTTATTCAAATATTAGACTAGCCAGTAATCCTTGCCACACCCAAGTGAGGTTAGGTGGTTAAGGAATAGTCACAAACATCTTACACACAGTGAAACTGAGACAGAGAGGGGAGGTCACTTTCCTGAGGCTATATAGGAAGTCAGTGTTAGAGATCAGACTAGTCGTGGTTTCTGGTCCTGTGCATAATCTTTTTAATCTCCTGTCTTTATCCCTGTTTTAGGAATGAGTCATTTTCTCTGCAGAAGCAGCACAAATTGGTAGCTATTCTTGAGCTCTCTTTTTGTGACCTCAATGTCTTCTTCCTTGGTATTTATTAAAGGAGTTTTGATTAAGGTCTGTCTTAGGTGATGTTTTTATCACCGACAAGAGAGAAACTCAAATGCTAAGGCTGCTGCTTGAGAATGTAGGTTTTAGTTCCTCTACTGGATTTGTGGTGGGATAAGAAACCTGCTTCTTTACTCAGGAACTGATCCCTTTGATTAAGGAATATTTGTATGTGTTGATATCTCTTAGAAGTGCTTGGTTAATATATTTCTTTGTTGTTTCCCTAGCCATGGTCCTCTTTGCTCAGGAACTGGAATAGTCTAGCGGTGACTCATCCTGGTTATATGGCATTCCTAACGTATGATGAGGTCAAAGCCCGGCTTCAGAAATTCATTCACAAACCTGGCAGGTTAGTGCTTGGCAGCAGTGGCTTTTTTTGATCGTTCTTGCTAACGTTGCTGATTACTGCACTGCACTGGCCGAGGAGATTTGGTTTATTTTATCTTTGTCCTCCTTCCTCAGAAGGTTAAGCGGTGCAAAAACCCTAGTTTGCCCTGTATTTGGAAATTATCCTCCATGTGGTCACTTACCTCCTGCCCCCCCCCCCCCCAATTGTCACAACAGCTCCTTCAGGCATGAGCAGAACGCAGGGGCAGCCAGTGCCAGAGTGAGCCTAAACAGTGGGCTGTTTAGGACCATGAATAAGGGAATGTATCTATAGGTCCCATAACTTTCTGGTGTACATGCGTAAAACCAGGAGAGCCAAGCGGATTGCAGCCTCCAGAAGCAGTGTGTATGTTTGAAGCAAACTTCAGACAGACAAGGCAGCTGACCAGTGTTTGTGCTGGCAGAAGGCAGCATGGTAGGCAGAGTAGGCTGCAAGGTAATGCTGCAGACTGGGTGGACTTCAGAGGGTGTTGGGGGCAACACATGCTTCTACAGGGGTTGTGGACCTCAGCAGTTTTGGGCTACCTAATGTCCTGGGTAGAATTTGGCCCAATACAATATGGCTAACGGGTTTCTCTTTATGCAGGAAGGACCAAGTGTCAGTTTCTGGAGGTTGCTACTGTACTGTTAGTTCTGTGCTGATTTTAAAAATGGAAACCTTGTGTAGTCTGTTTGTTGTTTTTTTTAAAGTTAATTTGAAACAAATGATTTTAACTTTTCTTCCTCCGGATTCTGGGTTTAATTTCACCTGGAGGCCAGTGCTTGGATGCTTTTCCCACTTCGTATCAGATTGCAAGGTTCTCCTTTTATCTGCCTGGGGGTAAATTGAGGAAGGCCAGTATAAATCATCAAGTTATTCCTACTAGTTTTTGTTTGCTGTCTTGAGATAGCCAGACAAAAACTGCCTACTTGACGTTTAATCTTTTCTGTCTGTTACAGTCCAAACGGAAGTTTCTTTTCCTTTGTGTGTTTTTAGTTATATTTTCCGATTGAGTTGTACACGACTCGGTCAGTGGGCCATTGGCTATGTCACTGCAGATGGGAACATTCTTCAGACAATCCCCCACAACAAACCTCTTTTTCAAGCACTGATTGATGGCTTCAGGGAAGGCTTGTAAGTAACTTTATCAAAATTAAGTTTTTTTGCCCTTTTGCCCTCTTTCACCATGAGTTTGTTTTAGAAATCTTAATCCTGAGGTGAGGTCTCAAAGTCAGTTGAATGGTAAAACGTACCCTCTGAGTTCATCACACATTATCTGCTTCACAGGAGAGCCAGCATGTTGCAGAGGTCAAAGAATCACTATTGACATCACTGAGCCCCTTTTGGACATGTCTCAGCTCTTCCTTTTTATTTAGGCCTTGATTCAGCAAAACAGTTCAATTATGTGAATAGTCCCATTGATGTCAGTGGAATAATTCATATACTGAACTGTTTTGGCCCTCGAGAATACTCAGACGGCTATCTTTTGCACTGGAGAGCCGTACTGTCCTTTGCAACAGCAGACGATAAGTGTGCGTCAGTGTTTCCCTTGTCATAGATGCTTTTCCAGTCGAGTCCTTAATTTGAGCCACTGCAACTGATATTATGGCATCAGTTTTCTTACTCTGGATATTACAGTTTCACTATAAGATGATTTAAGAAGAGTATATAAATAAAAATAAAATTACTGCCAGGAAGGAAGACAGAGCTTTTTTTATTTTAAAGAATGACATGTCTAGGTTTTGTCCAATAGAAAGATTCTTCCAAAACTTCTTTGGAATTTAAATAGCTTAAATTCCCACCCTTCTTCAGCCTCGTCCTTTCTTTCCTCCACCATCCCCTAAAGAACCTTGTGTGTGTGTGTTTGTGTGCATCGGTATATGATATATATAAACAGATATCTTTTTTTTTCCCCCCAACTGCTTACAGTTATTTATTTCCTGATGGCCGGAATCAGAATCCTGACTTGACTGGCTTGTGTGAGCCCACACCTCAGGACCACATTAAAGTTACCCAGGTGAGCAAAGCATTCTATCCCATCAAACTTGCTTGCTTTCTTCCTAACTTCTAGCCTCCTTAGCTGTTTATACAATCTGTCATACTTGGTAACCCCAAAGTTTGTTTTTAAGGCTGATGTATTGTATTTTACAGGAGTTATAGAAATCTTTGAATGGTAGGAATGGGCAGAGGAGATTGCAAAGGTTAGGTAAAGCTTTACCTAAGCTGACAGATTTCAAGATTTTTTTTTAGAGTGCTCTGCCAAATACTCATTCTTTTGTGCCATCCAGCGTATCTTGAGCCCTGCTTCCTAGACTGTTCTTGGGACACCTAAATAAAAATCTAGGATAACTTGAAGCCCGCTTTTTTTCAGAGCTTGACAGATGTATCGAATACATAATTATAGTGAAGTCTTGCAGGCTTCTTTTCTCCTTTGCAATGTGTTCTTATGTTTGGAAATTTTTTTCCTGCAAATCTTGTGTTGGGTTTCTTGTAGCTATGACTTTTCATGATTGTTATTTTACAGTATCAACCATGTCTGTCTATCTTTCCCAAGGAACAATATGAATTGTATTGCGAAATGGGCTCCACGTTTCAGCTGTGTAAAATATGTGCTGAAAACGACAAGGATGTGAAGATTGAACCATGCGGCCACCTGATGTGCACGTCCTGTCTCACTGCATGGCAGGTGAAACATTGCCTCTTGTTCATCTGTCTGAATGAAGCTAGTTGCTTTTTTACAGAAGTGGTATATTCTCTCCTCAAAACTGTTCAGTTTCCTTCAGGTATGGAGGTGATATAGCGTAACTGAGGACATAAGCTCATAGTTCAGTAATATCAGTGCCAGCTTCACCAGCTCAGGGAGAAACTGGTTAGATGCCTGATCTCTTAATCTAGGAACAGGCAAGAAGTGTGAGGACTTGCTAAAAGGCTGGTTTTGTACTTCAGAGGGAAAATACTCCCCATAACTGTAGCACAGTTTGCCTTTGTGTCTTTGTATATTACCTATGTGTTTCATTTCTGTATCATAGTGGCTGCTGTAACGTATCTCTTCTCTTCCCTGAAGGAATCAGAAGGCCAGGGTTGTCCTTTTTGCCGCTGTGAAATCAAAGGCACGGAGCCAATCGTAGTAGACCCATTTGACCCCAGAGGAGGAGGGGGATTATCACGGCAAGGGGCAGAAGGAACTCCATCACCCAATTATGATGATGATGATGATGACAGAGCTGATGATTCCCTCTTCATGATGAAAGAACTCGCTGGTACCAAAGTAGGTCACCAGAGTGTGTGCTAGTACATGTTGCAGTATGTACAAAGACTGCATGTTCTCCATCAGTTTTCTGTGGTCTTAGTGATTTGTGTGTGCGAGGGTTGTCAGGCCTTATAACAGGAAAGATTTACTCAGTATGGAAAATGGGGAGTTAGGTTCATTTTTGCCTGTTCAGTTTACACTGTCAGTTCTATTAAGCAATGGTGATCCCACTTCGAAATCTTTGATCTTTTGTGGGTTGTCTTGAGAGAGTCCTTGGAGGGTGAAAAGGCTAGCTTGACCTATTGGAAAGTAAGGTCTAAGTTTATAACATTTCTCTGCATGCTTAGCAATGCTGCTTTTGATTTATTAGCCATAGTTCACCCATATCAGCAAAAATTCATCCGTCTTCCCCAGTGATGTATACAGCCTTCCCAAGGTCCTGATGACTAACTGGGTAGAGGGCAGGCTATTATGCTGAGGAAGTCAGTTTAACTGTCTTCTTCTTATACGGTGTCTGATAAATTTGTATAATAAAGGTGTGATAACACTCTGCCATTAGTGCTATTTCCTGCCAGGAGATGTTTACAAGACAGGCATTCTTTATGGATCCCTGCCTGTTTTTTTTCTAAAAGCTCGTTGCTGCTCTCGCACATCTGCACTTAGCATTGTCTTACTGCATAGGGAAGTGGGTTTGGATTTGGCTAATTTTTAATAGTTGAATTTACTAAAATAAGCTGCCTTTCCTGATCAGGAAGAACCCTCTACACTGGTTTACCTATGGTCATATTGCTCTTTGGTTTCCCCCCTGTGGAGTAGTGTACTAAACAGTAAACCATTTTCCTGGAGGTAGTTTTTGTATACATAGCTTGGAGAAGCAAAGCAGTTTCCTCTGTGTGACATCCTGACGAGGTTTGCAGTAGGCTAGTACTCTTTGGGATTAGTGAGTTCAAACCTGTGTAAAGCTTTTCAAAGTTAGAAAGCACTAGCCTTGCTTGTGAAATAAACTTCATGAAAAAGAGGAGAACAGGCACTGGTCTGATTTGTTAGGTGGACAAACAACTTTCCAGGGACAAAAATGGAGGGTTTGGTGCACACTAGTGATTGCTGCAACAGCCATGACACTGTAGTCAAGGTAGTTTGCACAGTGGTGCCTGCAGTGGTCAGTAGGTTTTGCAGCAGAACACGCCCTCTTGTGTCGAAAAGAAATTTGCTCCTGCCCGGTAAGGCAGGTTCGTTGCTCTAGCAAAACAGCTTGTCTTTTATTGTGCCATTGCTAAGTGTGCATTTTTAGTTGTATGCCACAGCTAACCCCATTGGTGATCTTCAAGGCTTGATGCAAGTCAAATGCTGTTGTGCTGTGAAAGTGCCCTCATTTACTCGTGTATGGTTGTTACTAATGTAGTAATTTGTTACCAATAGCAATATTGAAGCCAGTAGAAGTCACAGTGCTTGAAAGCTTCTCTGGAGAAAAGGAGTTCTGCTGGGTTTTGTCATTTGTTGATTTTCCCATTCTTTTCTTTTTCAGGTTGAGCGTCCTCCTTCTCCATTCTCAGTAGCTCCACAGGCCACCCTTCCTCCCGTGCCACCGCGACTGGATCTTTTGCAGCAGCGAGTGTCCAATCCGCCTGGCGCTTCCAGTCCTGGGACCACTTCAAAGGTCAAACACACTGTTTCGACTATGATTTTGGTGGGGCAGACAGAAAGACGAGCTGAAAGGCGTAAAGGCAGCAGTGTGATCTTGGTGGCATTTGGTCATTGACTGTTGAGATATGGCAGCTCTTAAGTATGAAATTATGCTTGAAAGGTCAGGCAGAAGGAAATATCCAATTTGGTGAATATTCATTGCTGACTGATGAATGTTAACTTATATAAATAACCCACAATTGAATCTTTCTTTTAAATTATGGTATCCTTGTTGGGAATCCAATCTAATGCTGCTGTAACCTTTTTTTTTTCTTCAAGAAAAATAATCAGGGATGTTTAGTGCCTAACTGTAGCTGCACGTAGTACTGCGTTATCTCTTCAAGCCTGTAGAGAAGGTGTCTCTGGAGGGTTAACTTGTGGAGATGTGGAGAGTTATCTCCACATCCTTTGAGATAATTTCTTGTAAAAATAGATAAAACAAAAGCCAAAACTCACCTTTCTGCCACCTGCCTCCCTTCTTTTTATGTTTTGTGGCTAGACTACTTTGTTTAACAATGTTCTACATTCTTCTGCTTTCCAGGCTGCACCTGGTACTCTTCACAAAGATAAACCTTTGCCGATCCCACCCACGCTCAGAGATCTCCCACCGCCACCACCTCCAGATAGGCCACATTCCATTGGGACTGAAGGTCGACCTCAGAGACGTCCCCTGCCCTGCACGCCAGGAGACTGTCCTTCGAGAGACAAACCACCCCCTGTGCCCTCCAGCCGTCAGGCGGATCTGTGGCCATCCAGGCCAATTCCAAAAGCCCCATCTGTAGCTCTCAGCCCTGGTGACCCTTGGACTGGGAGAGAACTGTCAAACAGGCACTCGCTTCCCTTTTCCTTGCCCTCTCAGATGGATTCCAGGGCTGACAGCCATCGGCTTGGGAGCACGCTCAGTCTGGACAACCCAGTGGTGAGTAGGCCTATTGGAGGTGAAAGTAATCTGTGAGGAATTAAGTCTTCCAAGGTACCCTCTTCTCGTAGTGTACAACTGAACAGGGCAATTTTGTGCCAAGGGAGAGATTGAAAGGAACTGATGAATGCCCAGCAAGGGAGAATAATGGGAGGACTTCTTTGGGAAATGCTTTTGTGCCTCTTGGGAGCAAGGCTGAAATCCCTGTTTGAGCAGTCATGAGCCACAATTTCATGATCACTGTTGACCTTTCAGTTTTGAAAAACTGAAAATGTTTTGTATTGGGAGCTGGTATGCTGAAAAAGTGTAATTTACTCTTCTCAGTTTTCAGTCCTGTAAAACCTGCACACAGTAGCTATGATTAGTTTAAAACAGTAAGATCTGAGTTAAATTTGGATCTGTTACTATTACCAATGTCATGGTGTGTCACTTGTAGTCCAACATATTGTTCTCTTAAAGAAATCTCGGGCAGTTCTGATTTCTTTGATTCCATTCCCCTAATTTTTCCTTTTAAAACCTATAGCTTTCTAAAACTGAAAGCAAGTACATTTTAGCCAGATTGTCTAAGAAAATGACACTTGTACAGTTGTCATTCTGTCTCTGTATGTGTGTGCTTGTCTGGATCCCTTTCCTCTTGTCCTCGATTTTGGCCTTTTGGCCTCTTTCAGCTGAATTTGCCAAAGCCATTGGAATCTCAAAAGATATGAAGTTCCTCCAGTTTTTGTGTAAACAAGCAGTTGGCTACAGGAGAAAAACCCTGCTTGTGCCCTCACTGAGGGAAAACTGTCACAGAACTACTGGATTTCTAAGGCGCTTCATTCCCCCAGAGGATGTGTAGAATGACAGCTTTGCAACTACACTGGTGTTTCTGATTCCTGGTTTGGAATTTTCTCTTTCAGAGCTTGAACAGTGGTCCAACAACAACCTCAGAGTGTGAACACCCCAAAATTAAACCCTCCTCATCTGCCAATGCGATCTACTCCTTAGCTGCCAGGTCTGTTGTTTTCTAGCAAAAGTGCTATTTTATAACTTAAATAATTATAATTGTAGGGCTGTTTTTATGTTGGTGCCAAGGACAGAATTTGACACAACTCTGTCAGCCTTAGTTTCAGTCTCTGACAGATTCAAAATACACGATCTAGTGAAAGTAGATGAAATCAGCATCCTAAAGATCTGTGGGTAGTGGCGGTAGTTATCCTTGGCTGTGGCAACAGGAAACAGCCTACTGTTGCCATTAACTCTTTTATGAATTCACTTCTGAGTCAGTCTTTATGTGAAGTAGGTGATGTATAATGTATACGATATTGTCAACTCCTTTTGCATAATGACTTTGTGCCAGTGTGACCTTGCAGCTAGTCTGCTGTGAATCCTGAAAGCCAGGTTATTTCTTTAGACAGAATCACTATAAGATGACTGCTTGTTACTTCTGCTGTGGATTTTAAAGGCCACTTTAATATTAATTAGATTTGGCATAAATGTTTTTTTGATGTTTACATCTTATTTCTTCTGCCTCCAGACCGCTGCCTGTACCAAAACTGCCTCCTGGGGAACAGTCTGAAAGCGATGAAGACACTGAATACATGTCACCATCCTCTCTGCCTGTGGTGCCTCCAGGTCCTGCTGTACAAAAAACAGAGATGAAAATGCCTTTGGAAATGACTCAGAGTTTACGGTGAGATTCTGTTTGTATGTGCTGTGCTTCCTGCTCACAGCTCCGGGAAAGCATATTTGTTCACTAGGGTGGAGATTTTGCATGCTCAGTTTACTGAATTTCTCCAGTGATATTCACCAGACCAAGACTAACATAACTAACTGTAAATGAAATGTGACCTCTGCTCTTTCGCAGAATCCTTATACAGTATTAAAGGAGTCAGATAACAACTCCGCGCTCTTTTCTGCCATTAACCTTTTGAGAGCAGCAGCAACTGAAATTCAAAAGTCTATTAAAAGGTTGTGTTCTGGTGGTATCAATCAAGCTCTTTTAAGCTGATATGCTGTATTGCAATAGACATTACTAGAGCATTTTCTGGAACTAATATCCTTTCACAGAAGAGCAGTGATTTCCCTTTGAAGCAGGGATCTGTACAGAATCTCACAGAGCCTAAGTGTTGGTGGTTGACCACTGTCACTTGTCTGAAGGGACATATGTGTTCTCTCCCTCAGAGTTTTAGACTGCGACCAGCAGACGGATGGCTGTATGTATGAAGCAATGTACAACATTCACTCCCAAGCAGCATCTTCGGCTTTCGAGGCTGTCAACACTTCTGGTGAGTGGGTGTACTAAAAAAAAACAACCAAAAAACTGAGGTACAATGGGTTGGTCCCAGTCCCACTTGGAACAGCATTTAGGCTAAATTAAATGTTACTTGCATTTGCTGTTAAAATAGCTAGGATGTATGTGGAAACATCTGGGTCTGTGTACTGCAGACTGCATGTGGGCATGTTTTTGAGAAGCCTAGTTGGAATGCACTGTAAAAATACTCAACAGTTGTTAAAAAAATTGCTGTCTTGAAGATTTTTTTTTTCTGGGCATCAGTTGTCAGCCCACATCTATTATAAATATTTTTAATCCAACACTACCTTCTGGAAAGAGCTTCCATTGAATGTGGGCTTTTGGCAGCAAAACCTTAGTTCTGTGTCCCGTCAATGTTTGTGGACTACAGGGGAACAGAGTCCGCCTTGGGAGACAGAGGCTCTGGTCAGTCCCAGAGCTCAGAATGTGCCTCTTATTCTAGATGAAGGGGATCTGGCAGCAGCCGCTGCCAGCAATGGCCCTGAAGAGTCAGAAAATGAAGAAGATGGCTATGATATCCCCAAACCACCACTACCAGTTGCTATTGCTCGTCGCACACTGTCTGATATCTCCAATGCCACACCTGCCTTCAGCCGAATGTCTTTGGAAAATGACCCTGTAACAGGTTAGACAACACCTGTACCCTTCATGTTGAAGTGGGTACTGATGGCTTGCTATGCATGTTTGAGATTTCTGTCACTGACTCGGGGTTTTTTATGTAAGCAGTGAAGTCATGTTTACAAGGCAGAATTCCACTGGTTTTTAGGTGTTCAGTTTGATTCACAACTTGAATGCACTGCCTTGGTCATTTAATCACTGAGCTAGCAGATCACATTTAAATCACAGTTAGGAAAACCTTCCCTCAGCTTAAAGGATATTCCTTAAGCCAGTGTTTCCTACAGGGCACGGCATACCTTTTGTACCAGGGTGTACAAGAGCATGAAGCAGAACTTCAGAACATTACCGCTTTTCACTGTTCCAAGTAAAAGGTGACATGGCTGACCATGCGCAGCTCATCTGGCTCAGTCTCGGGTGCGGCTGTTGCCAGCAGATGGCGAAAGTGTACTGTTCGACGCTGTCAGTTCCTTTGAGCAGGGACCTAGTCACTCAGCAAGGTCAGCTTTTTGTCCCTGGGGAGTAGAGGACATCTTGTCCTTCTGGCTGCAAGGCACATTCTCTGAGGGAAAAATCAAAGCTTCGACTCTCCAAGAGCCTTTCTGAATAATGCTATCCCTGCAACTCCCAGCTTCCTCTCTAAAGGAAATGCTGAAGCTCTTCTTGTTGGGGGATTTCAGCATGTCTGAACAGCCTTGCAATTTGCCAAGTAAGAGGAAAGAGTTTCTTGTTCCTTCTGGAGGTAGATGGGAGGTAGAGCCTCCTGTAGCCAGGACCACTTACCCCAGTGAGTCTTCTGTTCACCTGCTTCAACACTTCTTCTTCCCTGAGCTTGCCCTTCTACAGCACAGAGAAGAGTTTACTAGTGAAGAGAAGTTTATTAGCTTTTGCCACTCCTCCCTGCTCCCTGCCTCACTTCTTAAGTCTGTCATTGCGTCTGTAGAATGCGGCTGACAGGGATAAGAAAGGGTTCACATCCTCCTCCTCTGTGCAGTACTGAGCTTAATCATTGACGCGTCTTTGTTTCTACAGCCCTGAAATAAGAGTGCTGTTGTCCTGCTTTATGGTGTTAGGAGATCTGCTAATGAAAAACGCTGTGCAAATGCTGATTGTTACTGTTCTGGGAAGCATATGCGGTTGTCTGAAACCCTGGGTACTGGCTACTGCTGAAGCCTGGTGTTAAGCAAGCCTGACTAGTATGGGATACATCTTTGCGGATTTATGTTCTCGTGTGTTGTGCCCTTTGGTTTAGCTTCTTAATCATTTACCAAAAAAGCTGTGCTAATAGTTGCCCTTTCAAACTGACCCCCTGGTCTCTGAGATTTGATCCAGTTCAAGCTGAAACAGCTATTTCAAAAGACAATTTGGGGGAGAGAAGTGACTAGTCCTTTTGCTCAAATGTACAAAAAGCTTTTAATGTGTAAGAAGCTTCTACTTTGAAGATTAGGGAGTTGAACTGCATTGTGGTTGGTGAGGAAGCTTAAATGAATTTGTTTCCTGAAGAGCCTTCTCTGTCTTAGTGCTTTTGGTATGAGTTTTTCAAACAGACTCCACAGTGACTGCTTCTTTTCTGACGAGGACTGCAATGCCCACTCTTAAAAAAGGGATTGTTTGGATGTTCTTAGTCTTACGGATTTGTCTGTTATACAGCAGTTCTACTGCTAGAAAACTCTTCTCTTGAGTTCCTTGAGGAGTTTCTCTAGAAGACAAAATTTTCTTTAAGGTGATGTCAAATATTCTTGCAGAAAAGTTTCTTGTGATTTGCAAAGTAGGAAAAAATGCTTTCTGCAATGATAACAGGAGATTAGAACTCAAAAATGATCAGGTGTCGGATTAAGACATTAAGCAATGTGTTGGAATGTTTGGTGTCTTGTTTGGTCTATTGGCTATTTTTTTTTTTCTCCCCAGGAGTACTGCATGATGTGGCTACTGCCAAGTAACACATATGAATGACTAAGAGGAGAGGCAGAACAGGCTAGGTTACTGATTTGCCATAGCTGCCAGCCGTTAGGTAGGGTGAGCGTCAGCAGGAGCTCTTGTGCGTGGCTCTGGCCTGCTGATGGGCTGGCAGAGGAAGAGGAGCAGACCCTTTGGAGAATGTAATTCAGTCGCTGGAACGATTGTGGTGGATGAATTGTAACTGATAGATCTGGTTATGTGCATACACTCCCTCAGCATGCTGCAATGCAGATCACAGTTCTGTGAGGAGAGCTCAGCATCTGGACAGTTAAACTGGGGGTTGCTGTCTGATTCTAGAAGGAAATGGGATGTTTGGTAAAGTTGCATATTCTCTGTGTCATTTTTTCCCAGCAGGTCTCTGCTTCTTATACTAAGGCTGGTATCTGAGCTCCACTCACACACACACATACATCCCTGCTTAATTTTTTTTTTTATTTACATGGTCTTATCTTAATAAATGAGCCTTATGTGGCCTCCTAATCAAAAAAATCTCCAGAGCCATTTTTGCACATGAGAGGGGAAGCTGAGCTAATCTGTACTGTTGTGTGGGAGGATAGGCTGGTTGGAGAAAGTGGCATAGCTTTCAGTGGCGTGTTTTTGAAGTGCCAATTATCAGTCTAGTGTCATTCCCGCTTTGTTCCAAGCAAGAATCACATGTCCTTTTCTGAAGTGATGCATTTGTTTCTCCTTCCAGGTTTTTCAGATGGCTCTCAAGTTCCAGAAAGGCCGCCGAAGCCGCTACCACGGAGAATAAATTCTGAGCGGAAAGCAGGGAGCTGCCAAGCAGGTGGAGCCAGCAGTGGGACCAGTGCGTCACTGCAACTCTCCAGTGAGATCGAGAATCTAATGAGCCAAGGCTACTCATATCAGGACATTCAGAAAGCACTGGTCATTGCACATAATAATATTGAAATGGCCAAGAATATTCTCCGGGAGTTTGTTTCCATTTCCTCCCCTGCTCATGTGGCCACATAGCACATTACCTCCACGCCTACAACTTCTGTGGACCAACTGCCTGGGCAACCGTAGCCCAGCTACGCACCAAAGGGGAAGGAGGTTCCTTTAGAGACTTCGTGCTGAGTTCAGTCTTGCCTCTTAAGAGAATCAGTTATCAGGTTTTTGTGGTTCCAGATTTCAAAGCAGTGGAATGAAATGGAGCAGAATGGTGTTTTATAGTGTGTGTCTTGGAGTCCTTTACCCCTACCTCTTGTTTGAGAGAACAGATTTATTTCCAGGGTGTTGGTAGAGAAAGGTATGGCAACAAGGCATCCCCAAGCTGATGCCCTGGAGGCTGGGGGAAGTGTTTTGTGCTGTGAATTCTAAGTGAATGCTCTGAGAAACAAAGTCTCGAGGTCGGTGTGGTGTGTCCTGTGGTTCATGGTACTAGGTTTGGATCTGTTCGCTGCTGTGTGTCTGGCTCAGGCTTTAGAGCAGCTGGGAGGTCACTTTCTGCTGGGAATAAATAGGAGACCTTGGAAGAATCTTTCGATTGCTTCCTGTTTGCCATGGCATTTCCCTTTTGCCTGTAATAATAGCATTTATTACTTATGATTCAAGTCCTCCCTTTTTGCCTGGAGATAGCGTGACTAGTTTCTGTGAGGCATTTTATCTTGGCAGTGCTGGGAGTTTGAATTCTCTCATATGTGTCCTCTTGCCGGCAGCACTGGCAGCACTGGATTCCAGGCAGCTAGATGTGCTGAAAGTTTTGCGTGTTTTTGAGGTGTGGAAGAGGGTGGGAAGAATTTGAGTGAGAGCAAAGAACTGGCTGCTGCTTCTCCTTTTTATAGCCTTGAGCATTTTGTGCTTCAATGCTCAAACTTGGTTGTAGTCTTGTTGGGCTTGAGCAGCCGTCACTGGACACTCCTATGCGCTCTTTCTCTAGGAATGTTGCACCTGGTAGATATGATGTTTTATTTATCTTAATTGCATGGTGGCTGTTGCAGACTAGTGGCCTTCACGCACATTCCATCATCTCCTTCAGAGAGCTTTTGTAGGAGCCAGCTGTCTTTGTGCCAGGCTGTTTTGTGGAATTGGTAGATGCAGCTGATGTATTTGTTGGTATCTTACCTGCTTTGCAGTAAAAGAAATGCAGCAGTTCTCTGCATGGCTATCCAAACAACATGGGGGCTCTTCTTTCCATTTCCATTACTCTAAGGTATTGCCAGAGTTTGTGTTAAAACAGATCTGGGAAACTTCTGTATTTGTAAAACAATCACATGGCTTTAAAAGTCAGTACTGAGCTGTTACTTTGAAAAAACCTGACTTGCATACTCAGCTACTTAACTCTGTTCATATATGCTTAATGTGAGAGAAGTGTGTTGTTGCTTTTGAGAGGATTTAAATCAAGTAGGGATACACAGATCACAGCCTGACAGACAAACAAGTGCTCTGTGTACACTGAGAGGCTATTAGCCTTTTGAAGCATGTCTAGCCTTATTTGCATCTCTCTAAGGGCAGCAGTAGTCACTAGGCAAAGGGTTGCAACTTGAAATTTGGTTGGAGCGGTTATGGCAGTTGGATGCATTTTAGCCTTTTAAAGGATCTAGTAGCTGGGCCCAGATCTCAAAGAAACGGCTTACAATTGGCGGAGAGGACTTAATAAGTATTAGCAAAGGGAACTAAGCATAAAATGTTTGGTTTATGTAGGGTATAGATTTCTCTCTAGATCTACAGCTTTATAAATTGATGCAGTGGGTTCCAGACAGTTAAAAAGCATAAACTGTCTCTCTTTACTCCCCATCTTTCTATTGTAAAGAAAACATTCCCTGAAACCGTAAGGAGATCTCCTGCAGCACTTACAGGCCATCACCACTGTTGCTATTTTGAGGCCAGGGCTGAAAATTGGAAATGCAGCACAGTGATGAGATTTATGTCAGTGGGCATGGTGCTCTGCAGTGGTGCAGAGAGAGGTCAGGCACAGCAAGGTCAAGAGTCTTGCCTTGCAGAAGGTGCTGAGCTGCAGAGAAGGTGATGCCAGCGCATATCGCACTTGGGGAAGAGCTGTTCTTGTTCCTCTGCCCACATGTGCAACAGTCAGCAGTGTCATGAATCCTGCTTTTGCTATGTGAAGTGCTCTGCCAAATATGCATGGCAGTCTTGGTCAGTGTGTCTGTGGGAGCTTCTAGAGAAGCAAGCCGAGCACTGGTGCTGCTGAGACAGGGACAGAGGGCAGCTCTGGTTGTTCTCTCAGTGGATCTCCATTACACTTGTGAGCCTGAGCAACCAGTCCTGGCGTATGAGAGTTGTTTCCTGGCTTTATCCTGGAGAACCAGGTAAGCCCTTTGGTAAGGTAGCAGTATGGTTTTATTTCCCTCTTTTTTGTATTCTCTCCAGTGCTGCCGCTAACTCTGTGTTGCGTATGGAGCTACTTCATTTCTGACTTGCTGTGTAAACTCAGTGCAAGTGCATTCAAGTGTGGCATGTGACTGGTTCACACAGACAGAGGTGCCGCTGCCAAGGCTGCGTAAAAGCCAAGTCCAGCCAACTAGAAAGCCTTAACTCTTGTCTTACACAGTGTGCGTGATCAGAGTAGTGATGCCCTGTCTCATACAAGCCCTTTATTACAGGCTCGTTGTCATGCCTTGCAGAGCTATTAGTGGCCTGTCTTTGGGTTCCTATGGGTATTGTTCCAGGTATTAGAGATTAGAGAGAGCAATCTTTGTGGCACGTATCACTAATTTTTGTGCATGTGTCCTTTCTGTGCACTGTTTATGTCTCAAACTGATTTAAGAAACTTAAGTCTTGGCTTTTTTCCTTAGAAATGTAGGCGTTTGCTAGTACCACTGAAGTGCAGCAGAGTCCTGACCATGGCTCATGGCTGTGCTCTGTGAAGTCAATCCAGGCACTGTACAGTGTATTTTTCTTGTTGTTCTTTCAGAAAGGTAAGCCTAAGATTGATTTCTCTTTTTTTCCTTCACCTCCTTCATCTTTATTCTGAAGAAGCTAACTTAATGATGCTACTTTAAAAAGAAAAAAAAAAACCTAAAGGTCTAGTGCCTTTCTTAAGGGAATGCTGCATCGCTAGGCTGGATCTGAGTATCCGCCGCACTGTGGAAATGAAGAGCCCAAATTAGACAAGCTGTAAAGATGCCTTTGAGCATGAGACTGCTTTGAAAGGGGTGAAAAGAAGGGGCAAGAAAGACGGGCAATTGTCACTTCTACTATGACACTGTGTTTTGTAGCATTTCAACTGTGGAGGTTTCCCACTTCACCTGTTACTAACAGTGACTTGTCTGGACTGGTGCTGTACTAAGCATGGTGTGAAGACAGTAGAATTGTAGGACGGGATTGGTTTTGCTTGTAACAAAATACGAGTTCTGCTTATAAAAAATGCTGGTTTTCTCCCTGCCTGTCAACCTTGGACACAAAGCAAGCAGAAAACACTTTGTACAGTAAGAGCTGGGCACAAACTTTGTGGGTCCAGTATACATCTCTGCATAGCAAGCAGCAGGCAGCTGTGGAAAGCAGGCAAGTATCCTCTGTTCTGAACAGGGTTTCCGCCAGAGTTAGTATGTTCAGTGCCACTGTAGCTTCATGGGAATCTGCAATGAGACATATCCTGCCAGCGGTGTGGTAAATCTTGTCTGCTGCCTTGTCTGTCTCTGCAAGTGCTGCAGCTTGAGGCATGCGGTGTCTCTTCTGGGAACCAGTGGACTTGCTGTCACTACAAACAGATTTTCTGCCTGTCCTTCACTGAGCCCTTATCCTCGGGGAGCTGGACAGGCTCGGAGTACAGCATGTTGCTTCCTGCACTAGACTGATTACATTACTGTAGCTAATCCTGAGGCAGGGTCATTACTGTAAATGTTTTTTCAGTTGAGCAAGAAAGAATGCAATTCCCAGGGCACATTCTTAAAGGTGCCACTTTAAAAATTGGTGGGGAATAAGGACACTTACTTTTAAAGTTCCTAGTAGAAATCTTTTTTGAAATTCCCAGTGGGGGAGGAACAGTTGTTCCTTCTCTTGAATGACAAATACCAATTTGTATAATATCAGTGTTAAAAATGTTGAGATTTTCACAAAATATTTTAAAAAGTATAATAGTGTCATTAATATAAAAATATAATAGCAGTATTTAATCCTTTCAGATCTGTAAAGAATAAGGAAAAACAGAAGGTAAATATTCTTACAGAGAGTAGCTGAGCTTTAAGGTTCACTTGGTTTAAAGTCCTCATTTTGTTTGCAGATGCATTGTTAATGTTTAGAGGTTATACTAATGTTATTTATTAATTGTTTCCATTCATATATGCTGCCCACTAAGAGCTTCTTTGTTTGGGATTTCATTCACCTGTGTCAGTAAAAAGAAAACAAAACAAAGTTTTATTTTTAAATAAAATTTCCTTTGTTGTAGCATACCCTCTGTGTTGTGTTGGTTCTGTCAGTCCTGGATAAAGAATATCCTGCTCAAGCCTGTCTTGGTCGTCTTGGTCAGGGCGCCCGAGTCGGAGATGGTCAGTAAATCACCGGGGCTCTTCCAGACTGCCACTGCCTTGAGCTATTGCACTACTGCCACAATTAGCTGGTCAATTCCAGCTCATGTAACGGACACTAACAGAGGGCAGGAAAGAGTTATACCCAGTTTATACTAAGTCTAATGATAAGAGTTAAGATATTCTAATAGAATCAATTAATTAGATTACTTAATTATTATTCAGTTGGGGTCAAATGAGGACACGAATGGTCACTTGAGGTCAAATGAACCCTGAAAAATGTCTGTGTGGGGTCAAATGAGGACACGAGGGGGTCACTTGAGGTCAAATGTACCCTCAAATCATCACCGTGGGGTCAAATGAGGTGAATTGGGGTCAAATGAGGACGCAGGGGTCAAATGAGGACACGAGGGGGTCACTTGAGGTCAAATGTACCCTCAAATCATCACTGTGGGGTCAAATGAGGTGAATTGGGGTCAAACGAGGACACAGGGGTCAAATAAGGACACGAGGGGGTCACTTGAGGTCAAATGAACCCTCAAATCATCACTGTGGGGTCAAATGAGGACACAGGGGTCAAATGAGGACACATGGGGTCACTTGAGGTCAAATGAACCCTCAAATAATCACTGTGGGGTCAAATGAGGACACAGGGGTCAAATGAGGACACATGGGGTCACTTGAGGTCAAATGTACCCTCAAATCATCACCGTGGGGTCAAATGAGGACACAGGGGTCAAATGAGGACACATGGGGTCACTTGAGGTCAAATGAACCCTCAAATAATCACTGTGGGGTCAAATGAGGTGAATTGGGGTCAAATGAGGACACGAAGGGGTCACTTGAGGTCAAATAAACCCTCAAATCATCACCGTGGGGTCAAATGAGGGCACAGGGGTCAAATGAGGACACAAGGGGTCACTTGAGGTCAAATGTACCCTCAAATCATCACCGTGGGGTCAAATGAGGACACGAGGGGGTCACTTGAGGTCAAATGTACCCTCAAATCATCACCGTGGGGTCAAATGAGGTGAATTGGGGTCAAATGAGGACACGAGGGGTCACTT